>OZ025293.1:372689129-377626629 GCA_964019185.1 Maratus speculifer
GCATCAGGAGAGATTTGGGGCTACTCTAAAAAAAAATTTGAGCTTCGTACGTGCTGTAGATTTTGCTAGCCATCGCAGACACACAGACACACACACAGACAGACAGAGCGTTTTGTTCTTTTATTAATATAAGATATTAAATGCTTATGTACAAAATATTTATAGAGGTAATTACATCGTGTACCCCAATAACGTATGTCGAATTTATTACGCGATGTAGCGTTGTTAAAACTTACTTTAAACAATTTCTGTCTATTGATCGTAGCGTAATAAAATTATTTTATTTGCTCTAACAAAAGAGCGACTAATGATGTGATCTCCATCTCTTATAAGAAAACTGATGAAATAAATATGACTTATTGTTTTCGTAATGTTTGATGTACTGTAACATCATTAAAATGTATGTGAAATTACTATCGCCAATATATTATAATGTATCTGAAATCATTTGATCGCCCCTGTAAACGAATGGCAAATTTTGCATTCTCCATCATCAATACTATCTATTCTCACATCATCATTAAAATATCAGCACCATATATTAATTTCCTTGAATTCTAAGCATATTTGCGAATATTGGAGAATAAACAAATAGACGAATATTCAGACGAAGAGTCAGACAAACTGAAAGTTTAATAAACAGACTGACAGACGAGCCGAGCAGATAAATATTTTCAAATACTTTCGATAATTAAAAAAAAATTATTTCGGAAGGTAGTATGCATGTCTTTGCAATCAAAGAGATATCAATCGTACCAGAATAAAAGTTGTCTGGTAGACCAGACAGTTCAAAAAGTATAGTTTTAAATTTATTTAACGTCAAGTTTATCCATGAGCTCTGTCAGATGATTGGAGCTTTAAAAATCAAGCGCTAATGTTTGGCCTTTGCGCAATATCCTCCAAAGTAAAATCAATAGTAGTAGCTGTAAATCTCCAAAGCAGCAGACCAATTCTATTGTAATATGCTAATCAAGTTCAAATTAAGGTTAAAACAGTTTACTTTTTTCTTAAGTGATATCTTTTGTGGGGTCAGACGCTTTTTTTCATGTGATCAGTCTTCAGGTGCTTCTCTTGAGTCTACAGTTCTTACGACAGATAAGAGCTTAACTAAAGATTTGTAATTTATCGCCTGCCACTAAAAATAATAGGACTACTGGTGAATTTGGCATGAATAAAGTATTTATTCGGTAGCAAAATTTTAAAATATAAAATGAGTAACGACATAAAGGCATTTTGTGGATTATAAAATTAAAACATATCGACAAATATATGTAGAACTTATGAGCTATTTATAGAAAGTTTGAAATATTGATTGCACTACATAATCCGAAATATTACAAATACAAACAAGTAAGCCAATTCTGTATTTCAAAATTCCATAGTTAATATTAATTATTCGTTAAAATATTATTATTAACCTTACAAAAAACAGTTCTCTATTGCTCTAAATGTTGCAAAATTAATATTAATAAATTATTAAGCAAAAGAATAGTTAAATCGTCCCCTATTGTTGATATAATGGAAAAAGCAAAAAATGAGCAATTAAATACAGCACATCTTTGGGATATGCAAGATAGGGAAAGATCATTTAAAATTAAATAAATAAACACACATACCCATGCATAGTTATTTTTTTCATAAATGAAATTGCATGAAGACGAATCTATTTTACAGTGAAACATGTCATAAAATGGGGCATAATAAATTAGCTTCGTTCAGTATTTTGAAAATGTTAGAAGTACAGTACATAACATTAATCAGGGTCATATAGTCTTAACTTTTAATACAACTATTTTCCAACAGTAATCTTACTTTTTAATTATCAAAAATTATTATCAAGTCATATCATTAAATAAAATAGATATTTCTTTTCGGAAATATTGGTATTTAAAATTACGGACCGCAGGAATACTGTTAATAAGCTTCAACGATTTAAAAATTCAATACAATTTTAAATTCTAAGTTGGCTAAAACAAACGTTTTTTTTAAATTGTTTGTTCATAAGGTCTAATGAAGAGAAAACTTAAATTATTTAGAGGAAAATAACTTTTGCGTAGTATTGGGTATTAAGCTGGTGATCTGTGTTTGTGTATTAACTATCTACATTCCTTTACCCTCTTTTCCATTCACATTTGTTTTTCTTTCCTTTCAAGACAAATTAGATTTTAAAAGGTCACAGACCAATTGATCACATCGTTTTAAATATTTACTTGAAACAAAAAAATACTTTAATGAACAAAAGATTTTACTCTTTTACAATAAATAATATCCTTACAAAATAAAATCTGAATAATCTACCAAAAAAGACATTTCAGATTTTCGGGAAACTCTAGAAATAATAAAATACACTATCTTATAAAAGTATAAAACCAGAAGAAATACAATTTTTATCCTTCGAGATATTCGCCTTTTTCTTTTTCTCTTATAGATACAATTATTTTCGCTGTGCAAAAGAAAGTAGAATAAAAAATACCTGCTACTTTTTCCGGATAACTATCAGAATAAATAATAAGGAAATTCTGTTAAGTTGTGTCTGTCTAAAAAAATTATGCTGGAACGATGTGTGAATCTTGAACGGTATCACTTATCAAAGGTTATTTCCTTATTCCAAATGATAAAAAAAGAATTGTTTTCTATCTAATTAGCCGGAATTTGCTAAAAATATTCTATTCAAATCTGTTAGGAAATGAAAAAATGCTTATTTCTCTTGATATGCACTGATACGTGCATATTTAATAAATAGCTTCATTAACAGTTTTCTGTGAGAATATTTATTGAGTTAACTATTATATTTCTCTCAATTATTAAGTCCCGTTATAGAAAAAATGAATTTATAATAGCTCTGGACGATAAGAATCATGAAAATAATATTAAAGTTAACCAACAAATTCTAATAAAGTTTATAGATTTTTATACTCTTAAATTGTACAACATGCAGCAATGAGTGAGCTCGAAGTCACTTTGGTTGTCGCTGTTGGTGAATCCGCCATCTTACACTTTTATGTTCTTTACTAATTTATGTTGTTAGATAACATTATAATAAAATTGCTTTTAGATTTTGTGGTGGGAGTCTTCCGTAGTCGGGTTATAAGAACGGGTCATTTCACTGTATCGACGTCAATCTTCTCACCAGAGGCGGATCCAGAAAATCCGCGTTTTTTTGGGGGGGACGGGGGGGTGGAGGGAGGGGGGAGCGATACCGAATGACATATAATCAACACTGTCATTGTTTCTGGAGGTTAAACCATTCCTTGAAGTTAATTATTAAATGAATATGACATAATTAATGTAAATCATTAAAATCCAATCTTTCAACACACCATAATTAAAAACTCTTAACAGGCGTATACGTTTCGCAAGTACTGGTACTCGCTTCCTCAGTGTTCAAGCGGTAAAATGTTTAAAATAAAAAAAACTCCAACTGTCAGCAAGTCAGAAACCCAAATGATTGCAAACACAGAACCAAAGTACTATCAAGTCTCAGTAACCAATAGGATCAAACCGGAAATGAAGTTTCGTGACATAACAAATCTAACCAGAAAGTTAAGATGTACGGCCCGCTAGATAAATCATTAACCAAGATGTTTTTTGCTTTATTGATATGGAGTGCTTCAAAAAAGTCTAAATCAAGCAGAGTCGTGCATTTTTGGATAATCGTGGCTGAGGTAAAATTGAAGCTATGACCCACCTCCCAACAATAAGAAGCAATAGGGGAATTTTTCAATTCTTTTCTCTTTACATAAGCTATGTATTCTGCGACTCTTTTTCGGAGTTTACGTTTGGTTTGTCCAATGTAGGACAAACCATACTGATATTGTATATTGTAAATACCCCAATAATGCAGAGGAGAAATTTGATCTTTTAATTGAGAAAATGTTAATTTATTGACTGGTTTGAATACCACTTTGAAATCATAACGTCTTAACATATTAGCATCTTTAAAGCTAATGTTATGATGAAACGGTAAAATAATTAGATTGGAATAAGAAGCTGGTGTAGCAGAAGAATCTCGATTATCAATATATTTATTAAAATTTTGAGAAATTAATCTGTTAATGTATGATAAACTGGAACCGCGATCTAGAGCAATTGATCTAATGTAATTTAACTCTTCACTGAGAGAATTATTATCTGAGTAAATTAAGTAAGTTCTGTTAATCAAATAAAGAAAAGCAGAAGCTTTTTGAGAAGGGGGGGGTGACATGAATTAAAATGAGAGGGGAGTGTGACAGCAAAGGGTTTGTGGTAAACGCGAGGGTCAAATGAGGTTAACTGACGAGTTACTAAAACATCTAGAAATAGTAATTTATTATCGTTTTCGACTTCATAAGTGAATTGAATGACAGAATCTATTTGGTTTAAAATAGTCAAAATATTATCAACAGAAGAAACAGATAGGTCAATGAGTGGAAAGGAATCATCAATGTATCTGCAATAAAATTGAAAACTGATGAGGCTAAACATTTTAACCTCAAAATAGTGCATGTATAAATCAGCTAAAAAGGACTAAGGGGATTACCCATTGCTAAACCATCAGAAATAGAATAGAATTTATTAGAAAATTGAAATGTATTTTGTTTTAAACAAATGCTGAATAAATAAATAATATGATTAATTTCATAATCTGTGTAATGAAATTCTTTTAATCCGATAGTGAGGCATCGAAGTGCTCCAAGAACAGGGACATGTGTAAACAGAGATGTAACGTCAAATGCAACCATTTTTAAAGAGAGGGAGGGGTGTAATTCTTAATGAGATTTACAAAAGTGCTTGAATTCTTAACAGCGTGAACGTTAGATATTGAGAGAAAAGAAAAACGCTTAACTAGATATTTGGCAAGCGGGTAAGAGGCAGAACCGATACAATCGGACGGAGAGGGACACCAATTTTGTGTACTTTTGGTAAAGCATAAAAAAGACTACAGTTAGCAATGGAAGTAATGACATTTTTATATATGTCATCAATACAAGAAATGGATTTGATAAGTTTTCTAGTGTTTATTAGATCATTATCAGACAGATCGCGATTTAATTTAACATAAGGACCGGGCTGTAGGAGATCATGTACTTCATCTAAATAAACATCTTTGTCCTGTATCACTATTTGTCCCCCTTATCAGCTTTGGAGATAATAATGTCATCGTTACATTTCATAGAACATACAGCTTCTTTTTTATCCTTAGTGATATTTGATTTAAATTTCATTGTATTATATTCTACAATGTTTTTAATGAGAACTCTGATAGAATCCTTTTGCGAGGTTGAAAGTTTACTAAACTTAAAACATCTATCGACAGGAGCAATTAAATTAGGTAAGTTCCGTCATTTATTGAAAGAAAAAATATGGTTATGCTTTCTGATAACAAACAAAACTTAATATGGCTTTTAAATGTTGTCTGACCCCTAAAAAAATGAGATTATTAGATGAAATAACCATCTTTGGTGATAAGCCAATTTGGCGATACCGCCTAAAGGTGGTTTTGCCGTAAAAATGATATTGCACTCTGATTTCGATCACGAATTACTTTGATTTCTTTTATAATTGATCCCTAAATGAAAGACAAAATCATGTGCATAAATCTAAAATTTCAAATTTCTTAATTGTGTCAATTTTTGTCGTAATAAAGTCAAACTTTTTGTGTTATATCTGTTATGATAGGTCTAAACTTTTGCTAAATATTTCCTAAAAAGGAATTGGGTGATCATATAATCAGTTAGATTTCAGAATTTTTAGAAAATTTACTTTTTATTTTAAACGATGCCACAATATGAGTATTTATCTCATTTTTTAATTGGAACTATACATTGTGAAAACAAATCTGTAAAGGTACTACAATTTTTCTAGTAAACTTGTATTACAAGAAGAATTTTTCATGTAACAATAACAGCAAATTTTAATGTGACCAAGGAAAGCTACATGAGTTTTTGGTGTTACCGTTACATAAAATATTCTTGCAATGCAAGTCTACTAGAAAAATCTTAGTAACCTTACAGATTTTTTTTTTACAGTGCATGTCTACAACCAACGGTTGAGAAGTTTAACTAATGGTGATAGGCAACGTATTGCACCCTGTATATTTATGAATATGTTGTATATTTATGTATTAAAACATAATCATTACTTACTGTGGCTCTTTAAACGGCCACTTCTGATTTCAGAAAGTTAATTTCCGGTTTATATTTTGGGCTGTAATTTTTCTTCTTATTGCTGAAGCAAAAGTAAAGAATTTTCGGAATCCTAAATGTTTGAACTTTAATTTATAACAATAAAAAATAAAAATAAAAAAATTCTGAAAACAGTGATTTAAGGGTAGGCACATACCTTAATGGAAAAAACGTGACCACACCGTGTTATTACATGGCTGCGATTACACACTACTAGTACCACGACTTGACGCAAAATCGATTAAATTAAATCTATGAAATACATAGTTTTGATGACGCTTAACGAAGATACAGTCTAAGCGTATATGTTTATTTATCGTCATGTTTATCACAAGGGAATATCTCTCTAATTATTACATATGTTACAGATTTTAAACATGCATATAAAGTGCACATGAATTATTATAAATACATACTTACTTGCTATTTGCAATAAATGACTGATCAAAAGTTGGAAAAGCAGCATTTTCGCCGATTTTTATGAAAATTGTAAAATTTCACGAAAACATATTAGAGCAAAAATTTCGATTTTCACATAGTAAAAGTAAATAACGAAACTTGATACAATAGAGGGGAAAATAATTTTTAAAAAATGACTGTTTGAGATCTAAAAACAGCTTGCTGAGAACAAAAGTGAGACTTATCATAAGCTGTCCGTCATTTCTTTAGCGTTTTATTAATCGATATTTTTTTTATATATAATGTTCAAAACTTCTAATTAATGAAACCATTTTTAGCACTTTCCAACATATTTGAAAAAAAATTTATGAATTCAATTTGTGTGTCTGCCGTCTATCTGTCCGTTCTCTAACTCAAGTAAATATTGTTGGTTTGCCATAAAATTTATATATGTTATTCATATTCACTATTGTATGTTCGGTATTGAAAATGAAGCTCGTAGCAGTTACAGTTCCTTTACCGGGACATTTAAAAGTTTTTCGCTTTATTGCAGCATTTGAGTAAAAATTGTTTGGGAGGATTTTTAATAATTTTTCACAATTGCCATCTCCAATTTCAGACTTTATTTTATTCATGTTACATTAATTGACAAATATTAAAATTTACATATATTTCTGAGAAGCACTACAAGATATTTACTATAAAATGATTCGCAAGCATTCATCATTGATATACAGGGACATACAAAATAATCCGGGTACATTACTATCTATGAGCATTAATTGCTGAAAGTGTGTTTTCTGTTGTGCTTAGCTTTTTTAAATTAAATTTTTTTTTAAATATGTCTCAGTGTATGTAAAGTTTACAGATTACATACAGGACTGTACAAATCATCTGAAGTACTATTCTGTTAAATTGATGAAAATTGTTGAAGGGAAATTTTCAAGTGTGCTATGAGTTTTCTAATTGAACTAAATTTTAGCATACCATGTATTATATCATAAAGCTATAATTCATATATAAGCTGCGCAAAAAAATCAGATTTTTTTTATATTTTTGATCGGAATTGATGATATCGTGTCATTAATTGTGTTATGCATTTTTCATATTGTTTATTTACACTTCTTTTATTTACTTTATTAAACTATGAAGTTTTATTACTTGAATTCTGAATGTGTTGGAAAGTGTTTCGTAATCTATGCTTAACACATCATTAAACGCTCTTTTTAAAGATTATCAGACTGCATTTATCACCATTTCTAATATTTTTGAAATCACAAAATTCTTTTGAAGTTAGCTTTTGAATTTCTTTCTTCCAACATGCTAGGAATGCATTGAATGTTTATGAATTCATGAAAACTCGCGAGATTTTATGAAAAATTATTCTCATGAAGCTGAATTTTCTTAATAAAGGAAAGGATTTTATTTCGAGCGTTTGTTTATAGATTAACTTATAGGCATTCAAATTTCGCAGAAAAATTCTTTATTTTGTAGTCGTGTAAAAGTTAAAGTCGCATCAAACCACAAATTTACGCATACATAAAATAGTTTGTCTTTACTGAATGATAATCAACGCACACTCCAAATACTGAACTTAGAAACATAAAAATTGGGCAAAATGTACTTCTTATGACGTAAACGTGCATTAAGACAGGATATTTGAAAATTTTACTCCCCCTAAAGAGCTTAAATGGAGGTCGATTATAGAACATCTTGATGCATTTTAGCAGATGTTTTAGGTAGGAGCGTGAAAGTCTAGAATATAAATCCATTAAAAAACTAATAAACTTATTTTTGCAATTTTGCAAATTCCTCCTAAGCGGGTTAAAAGGGGGAAGAAAATTTTATGAAATTTGTCACATCTAAGCAGTCGTTTTTCGTAGGAGCGCAAAATGGCAGAAAATAAATCTGTTAAAAAATAATTAAACCTGTGTTTCAGCAATTTTAAAATTTCCATCCATGAGAAAGGAAAAGTGTGAGCCAAAATTTTCAAACTTTTTTTTATCCTTCATTTAATATATCATCTTAAAACACTAGCCCCACTCTTCCAGATTATGGACTTTTCTTCCCCTCCTCTATTCGTTTCCCGAACGAGACTTCATACTTTGTGACGACCTAATGGTGAAAAACATTCAATACACGTGCTCGTGTAACGTTGTCACTGATATCTATTGATTAAATCCTGAATACTTAACTAACTTATGTGAAAATTTATGTTAAACTGCGTCGACTTAACAAGGATTACAGAGTCAAAATTCCACCACATCAGGAAAACGTACATCACTAATTTTAAAATGGCATTTTTCCCTTAGTAAATCACAAAAAAATGGGATAAAACTAGGACAAAAAAATTAAAATTAGTGGTTTAACCCTTTTAGGGTCAAGGTATTTTCTATTCGTAAAATGCCAAAAAGAGTAAATGACACAAGAATTTACAAGAAAATTTACTTCAAAATAGCCAAAAGCTTTTATTCACATTCTTAACCCTTAACCCCTTGGGGACGAGCGACACGTATACGTGCCGCAAAAAGGTTTAAGAATCCTTGTTTATACCCACCGGTTAAAGTATACTGTAAAATTTGCCTTCTTTAATCGGAGCATTTTCTCGATTTAACAAGGCACAAATTTCTGTTTTTAAAAACCGGTGACAAAGCATTAAAAATTTCGTAAAAAGCTCCCGTCGCGAAGGGGTTAACCCCTTTCTTGCGCAGTGTTGCCGGGCCGGCAACACCTAATTTTAATTCCAAACTTGCAAACGGCACCAGTAATATTTTAATATAATTTTGCTTTTACAATGAAAGCTTAAATTAAGAAATTCGTAATATCTAGACAAGTCCTTTATAAATTCCGGTGTCAATCGACAATTTCCCATTTTACTAATAGAATTTGCTTGCGCCGGAAAGGGTTAAAGGGCAAAAGAGTTCTGTTCGCAAAATGATGAAATAAATTACTAGCACCAGAACATTCAAAGGTATGTCTAAACTAATTTCAAACGAAAATCTGCTATTTTGAGCTTTTATTACAAAAGCATAATTTTAATTAAATATTTTTAGTGTCATTTGTCAGTTTTGGAATTAAAATTAGGTGGCTAGCTCAAAAGGAAAATTCTCATTTCAATAATCTGGTGTCAATGTGGTATTTAGGAATTAAAGTTAGGTTGACCGAAAAATGAACCACCGCTTTGAAGGGGTTAATTATGCGTGATTGCCTCGTTCGCACGCATGAAGTTTGCATCTATGCCACAATCTCTCTCATTTGGGTTATGTAAACACAATTTATTATGAAAATATTAAATTTTAGTTAAAAATATTGTTCTATATCTTCTCTATTTTAATTTTATTGCATTATAATAGTCTTTAATTCTTATCAACTTAATTTTACAAATTGCTAACTATACCATGTGTAATTTAACGCCAAACCTACCAATGTAATGTTCAGAAGTAAAAATTTAGCAGAAGCATTTTGTCTCCATGTAAGAAGGGAAATAACTAAATATGTATGAATTGTGGGAAAAAAAGTCGGTTGCTTAT
The DNA here is from genome assembly GCA_964019185.1 of Maratus speculifer. NCBI lineage: Eukaryota > Metazoa > Arthropoda > Arachnida > Araneae > Salticidae > Maratus > Maratus speculifer. The sequence goes on from OZ025293.1 coordinate 372,699,223, forward strand.
AAGAAGAACTAAATTATTCCTGACAAGAAAAAGCAGATATTTACAAATAAGGGACATAAATGCGATATCAGAATTCCGAATCATTATAATAATAAAAGAAAAAATAAGTATTTCTTTTCTCTCCAATCTCTGGCTTGTGATATTGACTAGCAGAACTCACTAAAGGTAGAAAAAGTGAGATATGACGCGTCAATTATATTGTCACGTGCTCGTCATACTTTTTATAGTAGTTTCTAGCAATAATGAGGATTGATATATAAGAAAAATTTGATGGCGAATAAAAAGATAACGGACAGAAATATTAATAAAAGTACTTTTTATTTGCCTTGAACTTTTAAAACTTTTTAACTAGGATTAAAAATTTAGAATATATTACATTTGCATTTCTCTAGCTTGATTTTTTTATGCGCTATTAATCTTATTATGTGGTTCATGTCCTTTAAGGATATAGTATACCTTTTCAACAATTTTATTTATTTTTTAAAATATGATTTAAAAGGTGAACTCACTGCATTTCAGTGTTAAGAAACGTATGTTTTGAAAAAAAATTGAACTGAATATTTAATCTTTTTTTAAGTTTGAAAAAAAAATGATTATTTTTAATCCTTACAAGTTCTTTAAATATGAATATTTTTGCCAATTTTTTTACAAAATTTTCAAATGAATATTACGCAAGACTGTGTATGGATTTTTAGATACATCTAATATTGCACTTAACAGGGCTCAAATGGGTCCTGGAATTTCAAGATCTAGAAATTCTTTGGGACCAGTATTGTCTTATAGAAAATCTCTTCTTAAATAAAGCGAAATATCACACATTTTAACTAGATTTATTTTTATGTAAAGTAATACTGATATTTTACCTGGAAAATAACGGTATCCGTACGAACCCTGTTTAATATAATTTTTTTACTAATACATATAGTGTAAAATGATGAAATCATATCTTCCTATACTTTATTTTATAAAAAAATAACAAAAAACCTGAGGGCCAATTCCTTACGCATTTTTATTACATATGTAATAAAGAATAAGTGCAAAAAAAATTTAACCTCTATGGCGAATACGAAAAAAAAATTAAATTAAAAGCCTTAGCATTTTGAAAATATGGAAGTGAAGAAAATATGTACATGGAGAAAAAGGCCGATTAAAGTTTTCATTTGCGTGAAGTATTGCGCTGGTTGTCTTAACTAAATTTACGATATCTCGTGATATAAATACTGTATGGGTAAAAATGAGATGTCAAAATATTCACCATTATACGGGATTTTACGTAATTAGGATGAGCGAAGCGAATCCTCTACTAGGCCACTCAAATTACAATTTGTCGTACACATTACAAAAAAACTATTCAATATTTTGGCTTCAAATTAAACACAAAAATAAAATATGATCTGTAGATTTGCAGAATATAATTTTTTTTTTTTTTTTTACAGTAAAACGTTAAAAAAATATTATTTTAATTAATTTATTTTACATGCATTTCCAATACGGACGCATTTTAGCAAATAAATAAAAAATGAAACGCGTATATTTTCAGAAAAAAAAATTATAAATCATTGAGTAAGTAATTATAGATAGAATCGTGATTAATTTAATAAATAAAATATGTTTTCATTATTCAGCAAAATCGTTTGCACAAATGACACTTAAAATTTTAAAAGTATTGTACTTTTTTTTTTTTTTGTAAATTGGCAACAAAAGAATTGTAAACAAATAAGATTAATTGTTAAATTTGTTATATAAATGAAAAATTAAAAGAATTGCGTGAACGTGTTGCCTCGATTCAAGCTCTTTATAAATGTACTAAAGGAAAAGTTACCCGATTCAGAAATGACAAATGGACTTCAACCATTTCTTACTTTATCATTTGTATCGAAAGTAATGTTACGTTCTTACTTGTGGACCGAGAAGTGTTTAGTGAACGCGACTTTAGACTTTGTTGCACGTATTAAAAAAAATCACAAGCCACCAGACCAGATATCGCGAATAATCATGGATAAATTTGAATACTACAGTAATTTAACTTATAAGAATTGGTGCGTACCAATTCCCCCAATAATTGAATTCTGGAAAAATGAAAGCATAAATTGCTCAAGGAAAGAGTTTCTTCTGCAGTTAGCTTTTGCTGTTACAATTCATAAATCCCAAGGTTTAACATTAGATGAAGCAGTTGTAGATATTGAGGATATACAGGCACCAGTTGGCTTAAAAACGTACGTAACGTTGTCAAGAGTGAAAATCCTTCAAAATTAAGCATTCAATAGAAATTTTCCTTACGAAAAATTCTACAATATCAAAAATTTTCATGCACTAACATGTATAAAAACGAAGAAATTAGAATAAAAAGTTTTACAGTTAAAAATTCATAGTATCGACGAGAGCAGATTTCAAATGTTTTTCCAGAAAATAGGATTTTGAAGAAGTAACTTTCTTCAAGCTCTCTTCAAATATATTATTCTAAAATAGCTATCAAAGATTATTTGATGTTAATTACAAAGATTGGAAACATGCCTATTTCAAACAACTTTAAAAAACACCAGTGGCTACTAGAAATTGTAAAAAAATCTTTAAAAGAATTTTTAGTTGAAAATTTAAAAATATTTTGTAAAAGTTTGCTTCGAAAATATTTTTTAATGCCAGTCTTGCATCATAAATAAAAAATTCCTAGGAAATTGATAGTTATTTGGCTGAACTTACATTTGTAGAATTAAAAATTCCTAGGAAATTGATAGTTATTTGGCTGAACTTACATTTGTAGAATTAAAATGCGCCAAAACATAAAATAACGTTTTTGTTTAATAAAGATGCAAAAATAATATTAAAAATATTGTTACTTTCAAATATATGCTTTATAAAATAATGCTTCGCGAATCCAAACAAAGCATGGCTTTTGCTAGTTTAAAAAAAGGACATTTTGAATAATTTGGGGGTAAAATGTAATTGCTCAATTATATTGAATATAAAAGAATCAACTTGATGGTAAATTGTTAATTAATTTTATGGCATATTTCTTTAAATAAGAATTGAAAAAAATATATTCATACTTAAGTAATTTTTCCTGCGTCAATGTGTTTCCAACACAGAATTTGAGAATACTTTCAGAAAAAATACAATACGATATGCTAACCTACTTTTAAAAAATAGATTTTCATGTTTTTAATAATCTTAAAGATATAATAATAGACATGGTAAGACATGAGGTAATTTATACTTCAATTGAAAAAAATCCCTCCACTGACTTTCTGAATACTTACCTGATTAAGAGGAAGTCATTTTAAAGACAAAGGGAATATCAGTTCTTTATTAACCAAGTGTCTGTAATTAATTTTCACTTCAGTGTAAAATACCTCTAATTATTGCGTTGATATGTTACTGAATAAATCTTATTACCTTTGTAATATCCGGAGATTTTACTCTTTTCAGCCATTCAGTTTCTGCCAGAATAAAAGCTATAATAAATTTCGATCCCGCTTAGTACTCCGTTAGTTCTCTGAAAATCTACGAACACTGAATAAATCTTACTATTTTTAAAAGCCAAGAGTGCAGTAGAAAGCTGAGCTATTCCAATCATTCTCTTGCTGTCAAAATACTAGCTGTAATAAATTTCGCTTCAGATTACTGATACACTCCTGACCTTTATAATGTAACAGAAACGGGAATATTCCTGTATTTTCTGTTACAAACAAATTGCTAACTGCAAAAGAATAGGAAATATAACGATCATTTAATTAATAAAATGTAAGAATTTATCTGTCAACATATTATTTCTTTATCATCCACTATATTAATCCTATACTCTGTTTTCTGCTCATTTACATATTTGATTTTTTTTTTTTATTGTGTCTGGATCTTGTCGCTATGTTCTTGCTCTACAGTAGCCCAAAGAGTCAACGACATTCACTTGTCATATGATAATGTGAGATTTATCTGCAAAAGAATCAAATGTACAGCACACAATAAAATGTAAGCTAAGTTAAAGGCTGTGTATGTGTATGCATATGGTTTTTAATCCTTTCCAAGAAACGAAATAAAAAGAATATTGCCCAGTTAAACTGATGGCATTGAGCTCACAGGCTACGCATACTAATTGTACATTACAGCCTTGTATTTTCGTTAATTCCGTTCGAAAAAAAAATTAAAAAGGGGTAACAGCTCTCCTCTTTCTCCTTTTTTATACTTAATCATTGAACCTCCTAAACTATCAAGTACATGCTTTATCATATTAAAAAACCTATATCCAAAATTCAGAGCAAATCGGATAATTCTTAATAAAAACCCACTTAGCATTTATATAATTTAAGAGGAGTTATTCTCCTCTTTTATACTTAACCATTAAACTTCCAAAACTATTCAGAGATTTGAACGAAATCTGACAATTCTTATTGAAAAATCCATTTATACAAGTTAAGGGGAGGGGCATTAGAACCCCCGTTCCCCCTGTTTATACTTATTCAATGAATACCTAATAACAGCCACGGACTCGCCTCATCAGAATGATCCTATATCTAAATTTTGAACGAAAACTGTTAATTCTGCATGAAAATCCCGTTTATATCAATTAAGGGAGGGGGGCATGAGCCCTCCGTTCCCCCTGTTTATACTTATTCAATGAACACCTAATGACAGTCACGGAATCGCCTCATCAGAATGATCCTATATCTAAATTTTGAACGAAAACTGTTAATTCTGCATGAAAATCCCGTTTATATCAATTAAGGGGGGGGGGGGCATGAGCCCCCCGTTCTCCCTGTTTATACTTATTCAATGAACACCTAATGACAGTCATGGAATCGCCTCATCAGAATGATCCTATATATAAATTTTGAACGAAAACTGTTAATTCTGCATGAAAATCCCGTTTATATCAATTAAGGGAAGGGCATGAGCCTCTCGTTCCCCCTGTTTATACTTATTCAACGAACACCTAATAACAGTCACGGAATCGCCTCATCAGAATGATCCTATATCTAAATTTTGAACGAAAACTGTTAATTCTGCATGAAAATCCCGTTTATATCAATTAAGGGGAGGGGCATGAGCCCCCCGTTCCCCCTGTTTATACTTATTCAATGAACTCCTAATAACAGTCACGGAATTGCCTCATCAGAATGATCCTATATCTAAATTTTGAACGAAAATTGTTAATTCTGCATGAAAATCCCGTTTATATCAACTAAGGGGGGGGGGGTATGAGCCCCCCGTTCCCCCTCTTATACATATCGAATGAACTCCAAAAACTAATCAGGGAAGCGCCTTATCAGGATATACCTATATACAAAATTTCAAGGGGATCCGATATTTTTATCATGAGTTATCGCGTTACGCACGAACGAACATACGAACGTACATACAGAACGGACGGGCACATAAGCTCTCAGGCTATGATAGCCTGTGAGCTAAAAATTCGTGTTATCTCGTTTTAAAAACAGAGTATAGTTTGAGATGCTTTTCCCATAGATTTTGTAATCCAATTTAACTAATATTTAATAATTCTTGAATTCTTTAGAAGCACTTAAACTTTGACACGTCATAAGTTGCGTGATCATAAGTGATCAATAGATTATAGATAAGTGATAAGTGACAATAAGATAAGTGATCAATAGATTATAGCGTATGTTTTTATAATATGCGGGAGAAACATCCGATGTAATTTTACAGTCCACTCCACATTAAAATATTTCATCTCTAAAAAGCTAAAAACACTCGTTATTTATATTAGATGATATCGAATAAAACATATAATTTCAAATGTATATCATTTCGAGCCGTCGGCTGATACTAATCTGGTCTTTATCAAAACCACTTATAATAACAACTTTTCCTATTACCAACACCGAGTAGACAGATTGATAGAGCCATTCGTCAACTATGTTTATATAACTTTTCTAGTTTGCATTTGCTATATTCGTCTAACGGACGCATTCGTATGAATATTTAAGGAGCAGTAATAATATAACGACATTATCACATTCATTACATATGTCTGGTCAGTGTATATATTTAAATGATTTAGACAGCTAAAAGACAATAAAAGATAATCATTATTTATGAAAAGCATACTGATTGATATAATCCATTGTAATCAATATATCATTGTCCAGAGTATAGAATTATACTTTATTTTAAGTATGTATTAAATGAACTAATTGTAAGGCAAAATCTATAAATTTTAGCAATGATTTAATTAAAGGGACTTTTCATTTTAAAACTTTTTCCGTAAAGAACTTATATATAGTGTGATTAAAAAAAACGAGACCAAATAAAGTGGCAAAATAGGTATACAAAAAGAATCCAAACTCACATAGGAACTTGGTTTCACAAACGCCATCCGGGGCGATTAGAGGGCATTTCCATGAAAATACGAGCTGAGCAAATTGAGCAACTTTACGTATATAATTTTATCACGACAGAGCTCCTTATCATTTCAGCAAACAAGTCAGAAAACATCTGCAGGACACCTTTCCCAGTCGTTACTTTGATCAAGGTGGATTAATCGCATGGCCACTGCGATCAACAGATTTGTCTAAAGTGGATATTTTGTATTCGGTTTTTTAAAGGAATTTATTTACGAAAAATCTATTTCATCGCAAGACGATTTAGTAGAAAGAATTGTTGCGGCATCTGGGTGTGCTCGAGATATACTTGATATGTTTCAGAAGATATGCCAGTCCTTGTAGCGTCGATGTAATGCGTGTCTCCTGGCGTCTGGCAAAATATTTCTTGTAGTATTGCTCGTAATTGTGTTACATGTGTGGAAATACAGTACAAATAAAATGATGTAGAAGAATTTTTGTTTATTCTTTTTATATTACATGTAATTTGCAATCCCCCTCTACAGTGGTCCTGGATGGCGTTTGTGACTCTACGTTCATATGTGATTTATTATTTGTATGCATGCTTCGCCCTTTGATTTTGGCTGCGTTATTTTGAATCACCTTGTATATACAGTGACCTCAAAAAACACAAAACTTTAAAACTTACTAACAAATTAGTTATAGTTAACGAAAGTTGAATTGTGTGATATGTTTATAAAAAAATTAATCTTCAATACTTAAATTTTATACATAGAAAAAACTCTTAATATGTGTGTTTCAAGTAATTTTCTTTGGTATTTTTTCCTATCTCGTTTAATTTTTAGGCTTCATTTCTGTCGTGATCTATCGCTTAGGAAATTCTTTTTTTCTTTATCCTGCGGAAAAGAGAAACTTTGTAATGTTGGCAAAATCTAGCTACTATAAGAAAGCTTGTGATCTTGTTGATCTTAGGTATGTTACATGAAATAAAATTGATAAATAATGATAATAAATGCAACACAATATTTAATGAAAATCAAGGTTTTGCCGGTTTTGGATTCTAAAGTGTGGCAGAAAATAACCAGCACAAACTTGAAATTGAATTAAAAAACCGGTATTAAATTCCAAAATTTTATTATTTCCACATAAGAAATAAACTTCGACCTTTACTAATACAGACTATTTAAACTTTGTAATAATGTTCTTCAAGCAAAATGATATTCTTGAGTATCGTACTGAAGGCATGAGTCAAAGAAAATTTGTTTGTGTTCTGAAAAGTCTGAGTCCTCTGTTTTGAGTTAGTCTTTGTGATAGCGTTAAATAGTACTGGCAGCTTAACCATAATAAATAAAGACCAAACCGAGCTTAAAAAAGAAAAGAAAAAAATACTAGAAAGCTAAATATGCGTAAAATAATCATAAGAAGGACTGGAAGCAAACAAAAGTCGCAGACGAGATAAATAACAATCGCAAGGCGCATCGACAAAGTGTGGAAGAGGTTTTTGGATGCGGCCCTTATAAAATAAATCAGTTCCAGAAACTTGCAGTGACGCACATGAAGACTAGAGTTCACAAATGCATAGTACCAATGAAGCGAACCAACGATGGTCGGTGACGAAAGATTTTTCAAAATTTTCCCAGTCGGACAAGAATCGTTATAAAAATTGAATTCGATCAAATGATAGTTTTAGTTCGTAGTTACTATCAAAAGGCGAGAAAATTTTCGACCCCTTATTATTTAGGGTAAAGTTATGCTCAAATTGGAAACCACCGCTTCCTTTTGTTGATGAAATTGTTCAATAAACCATCAAACGTACCGTTAAAACATCTTGGAGGTTATTCTGTTTCCATGGTCCCGAGAGCACCTGGAAAAGGAAAAGCGAACTCTTTTATAAGATTATGCTTAACCCTTAACTGCTATGACAAAAATTGTCATATAACTACTGTGAGTGGTCTGTCAAACTGCTTAATCTAAAGATGAATAAACTATTCAATTAACTCTCAGTACTCTATTTTTGCATTAAATATAATTTAAATTTGCATATACATGACTATTATAAATAAAATTCAGCTATTCTAAAGTCTCTTGAGATAGTAATAGGGCTCCAAGCGAAACAAAATTTGACCAGTATTTATAGTTAAACTAAAAATTATGAGTTAAACTCTGAAACTTGAGAAACTCAGTGGTCTGTGAGACCGCTAACAGCAGTTAAGGGTTAACTCTTTGAAGGTCAGTAGAATTTATAAAGTTCATTTTAATTTCCTAAATGAAACAATTGAATCGGAATTCTGGAATATTGTTTTTCTTTTATAAAGTAAGCAAAAAAGCTTTTATTTATTTTCAAATAAATTATTGCCTAAATTCCAGTGTTATTCAATCATTACGGTATTTTCGCAACGGAAGTCTTTCCCTCAGAAAGGGTTGAGCTCACAAAACAAGAAGATCACTGGAATAGTTCAAGTCGAACCTACCAGAATTCTCGATATCCCACAAATGGTTCCTGTACTACCTAGACGCGAGCCAGATTGGTTATTCTGCATGATCATTTTGCAGTAAAGAATTTTTCTCCACTTTCACAGAGATTTGAAGTACCTAAAAAAAATCTCTTCAAGAAAAATGATTGAAAATATTGGATTGGGACATCGTCCCCTTAATATTAAGCCTGGGTGCTGCCACAAAAATGACGTAAACGTACTTTTTCTCAACTTTTATATCCTTTGAATTTTAACATAAGAATTTTCCAGAAAGATTCTTTGCGTTATTTAATCTCAGAAAAGAAGGTGAAGAAAACTTATATAAAATACTATATAATGTAATATATATATATATAATACTAGTGTTTCTAGTGTAATGAAATAAAATTTACCGTAATTTCGGGTGTATAAGCCGCAGCTCAAACAATTCTTTTTCGACCCAGAATTTTTTAAAAAACAAAAATAACTAGTCAGATCGCCGTAAATATTTGTCTTCAATCACTAAATAAGATTTCTGGGTCCAAAAAGAATTGTTTGATCTGCGGCTTATACACCCGAAATTACGGTATTTGCTTATGAATATAATTCTAGGATAAAACGTTTATCCGAGTTATTTTTGTCACTCTATAGTTGCAACATTTATTAATGAATTAATTTGTCTAAAATTTTGTAAACTTAACTCTTAAAACAGTTAATCGTCGGTTACAAATTGTCTACATTTTATAATATTTGGTTTTTTTTATTTCGTTAACCAAATAACAGCTCAAGTATAAAAATGCAGTTTATTTTTAAAGAAGGAATACATATAAATAGAAACATACAATAAAATGAGTTGCTGCTGAAAATTTCAAAAATAAAAGTAAGAGAAAGAGAAATTATCACATTTCGAAAAATATTGTGTTGAAAAATATTGTGCAGAAAAATATAATATCGAAGAAGTTTCTAATCCAAATAAATCTTACTCATAATTAAAATTTAAAACTTCAAATAACGCATAGTGAAAAAAAGGAAATTTAAAAATCGTTTCATTTATGTTGCCAGCTAAAAGATTTTTTTTAATCTGTGCAACACATTTTCTAATTTAAATCTGCAATCCTGAATTCTAAAGTAAAGTCGTTTAGAGAAAATTAAATCGGAATTTTTGAAATGATGTAAACGATTTTAATATTCGATTGAAATTGCTAACGAATATCATTCCATGAGTAAAATTTTTATCCATAAGGAAAGGTATTTAAACACGGATATGTAAAATAAGCATTCTATTCTTCACTGAGCGAATTTATAACTATGTATTCCGAACCATGAAAAAAAAGATAAAATACGGGGAGTCTCCAAATTAGTTGGGCAGTTTTGTACGTTAAGAACTTCTGAAATATTAAATGAAATTAACTAGTTGAAAGTCAGGCTAGTAGTAATATTTCTGAAGTTGATTCATAGATTGCGTTAGATGTTATAACTGACGCTATCTCTTAGCGAGCGGAGATGTTATTTAATGGCCACCACGATCATAAGATCTTTCCCCACTTGATTTTGGTATATGGGGATCAAGGATCAAGTGTACAAGCCGCCACTTCCTGCACCTATTTCTGAACTAAAATCAAGAAACTGTACTGCAATTAATTTGATCGACGGAAACATGCTGACAAATCTGTGTCAAAAAATGATTTACCGATGAAACATTTGCCGAGTTACGAAAGTAAATCACGTCGAACATATGTGACATTGGTAGACATGAACTATTTTTCTATCTTATAACAATATACACTTTAATCTTTCCCCTGTCAATTCCATTCAATAAATTACTATTTTTGCCCAACTAATTTGTAGAGAGTCTGTAGATTCTTCTTTATAGTTAACTTGAAAATGTCAATAATTTTCACCAACTCCAGCATAAAGCTTTAATCTCTATATCCAGATATACTTAAAATCATTATCACATTTGTTGAGGGAATAATTTTCTGAGAATCCTTGAACTTTAAAGATACAACCTTCTCATATGTCATCTATTACACTGATTAACAGTAGTCATGCAACTCGATGGTAAGCAAGCATGTTATGACTACCAATCCCCAATAAGAAATAACACGTGAGAATAAGTGTAGTTTCTTACTGAGGATCTTTCTGATTCAATCATCCTCAGTTTTCTTATGTTAAGATCAAGTTTATTTTTTATATTATCGTGAATAACGTGACAATATCGTGATAAATACACATGAAAAGCCTTGAAAAAAATCAAGTACAGTACATATTTTTTCAAAGTCTGAGGCGGTTTAAAAATTATTGCTCTGGTTATCGTGATCTGAATACTAGACCGGAGCACTAAACCCAAAATGGCAGCCGCCGAAGGTGGATTTCTTTTCAGGGTGTGTACTGTACCTTGAATTACGGTGCCAATAAATTTTTAAAGATTTTTTTCGTTTTATTTTTCTAAGATTTAACAAGTCAAAGAAACCTTTTATAAAATACTAAATGTCTAAATTTAGAGGACAGTACAAAAAAAATCGTCCTAGGATCACTGCCATTTTTGTTTCAGATCTCAGGACTAGCATTCCGGGAGCGGTGCCCTACTACTTGAACTACAGTTAGGTTACATTAAATTCTGCTGTTTTTTATGTCAAAGGGGCAGCAGGGACAGATAAAATCACTATAATAAGAAATAATACACTGTACATAAATTTTCAAATTAATGGCAGGAAATAGTAAAGCTAATACCACTTTTAAAGACTTTTAATCCATTTCTTTCGCCACTTAACATCAAACTAGGCCTTATAAAATTTTTTACAAAGGCAATGGATTACAATGAAATGGGATTTTGTATTTTCCAAGAGATATTTTCCAGAATAAGCGATGTTAAAATTGCATTGGAAGTTTTCGTAAACTCCAAATCAGAGAATTAATAAAAGATCTAAAATATGAAGACAAATTGAACGTTTTGGAAGAATCAGCATGGTAATGCTTCAAGAATGTAGTAAGAAAATTGTTTGGTAGCCATAGAAATGACAGTTATAGAGAGTTGTTAACGAGCTTCTAATAGCTTATATGGGTGATTCTCAAAATAGGGGACAATTTCAAAAGTGAAATCTTAAAAAAATTACTGTTAGCAAAATTTCTGAAAAAAGTAGGTGTTGTTAATATAGTATTAGGTATACTTTACATGTAGTCAGCAGAGCTAAATACTTAAAAATTAACTTTAAAAAATAATTAGTATTTTTTGAGCCATGCTAATGACAAAACAAATTGCATGGAATAAATATATTAAGAAATTTTTATTTTCTTTCTGTTTAAATATCTTTTTTATATTTATTAGCCTTCCTTTTCAGCAAATGGTTTCCATTTTTACATATATATATATAAGGAGAATAAAAACATTACCAAAGAGCAAACTTTGTTTACATGAGCAACATTCTGACACTAACAATGTAAGAAGCTGTCTTAGTGATTTTCTGACAGATTTAATGCATATTTTAGGGATAATAAATGTAATACCTAAATTTATATGTAAAATTAAACTTTATAAAAGATACAATAAAAGCAATGGTTACATTTATGCACATAGGAGTCTTTAGCATGGACAGAAAAACCATGCTAATGACACTGATATTTGTCCATGCTAATGACAAATTTTAATTTAAATAAGATTATGAGCCATAATATAATCACAATGCAATAGTCCTTTCTGGGTTTTTTTAAAACACAAAAGTCCTATGCAAATAAGTAAAATAAAAATTTTAATTATAAAATAAACATGAAAATTATTATCCATTCTAATGACATACAATTGATGTACGCCCCTAATATTAAACTTCTATTCTAAAAATACAATACATGCTTCTATTTTCAGGCTGGGATAAAATGGCTACTTGTTGCCATGGAGAAACTTTATATTTTCAAACTATTGTCATATGTGAAAATGAAATTTTGATTAATAACCAGCTGTTATAGTATGACCTTGTTTTGAAAATAGAATATGGAGGACAAACTTTAATTCTTTTTTTATATACTATAATTTTATTTTTAAAAAGAAATTTATTGGATAAATCCTCTCCTTGATTAATTTAAAGAAAGAATAACATTTGTTTTATTTTATAAACATGATATTAACTCTTGAAAAAGCTAGTATATATAAGGCACAGCTGCTGTGGACATCCATGCTAATGACATTTTGAACATTTATTCTGTTATTTTAAGGTGTTTTTAACTAAAAAGTGAGTAATTCTTGAGTTCAAATAATGAATAATATGAAGACAAACATATCTAAATATAAAAACATGACAGAAAACCTCTCATTTTTTTTTTTTTTTTTTTTTTTTTTTTTTTTTTTTTTTTTTGTATGCCGAAAGACATAAATTGTCCCCTATTTTGAGAAACACCCATATAGCTTTGTTTTGTAACATCTCGCTTAACTTCCATTTTTGCGATTGCTATCTGGATTTTTGCACTTAAAATCCTAGAGCTGTAAGCGATGGGCATGCAGAAAGTAGGGTTGAGATTTCCGCTTTTTATCACATCAGTATTTTGATGGAGAAAGTGTTATTTTATTTAATCGGAATATTTTTGCGATTTAAAAGTTGAACATCTCTTTTCAAGAAAATACTGGAATGCATAAAAGTGGAGAAAAAGACAGAGAAAGTTCGCATCAGGATATTGTAATCCCTTCGTAATGAGAACACTCAACTTAATTTTTACTCCTTTACCACCGGTTTTACAAAACAGAAAAATTTGTGTGCTTGAATCACGAAAATGCCCTGATTAAATAAGGTAAACTTTTCTATAAAAATAATTGGTGGGAATAATAATAGTATTTGAGCACCTAAAGTGGCACGTATACCGGTCGCTCGGCCTCAAAGAGTTAAAGATAGAAACGCGTAGTTAGCGTAGGTGGAGCCGAAGAGTGTTGGCTGACAGCTGATGATCAAAAGAGACCAACCGCAAAATATTCTAGAAAATCATAGATCATAAGTTTCCAATCTACATTTTTTTATAGTTTCTGAAAAATACTTATTGTTCCTTTAAAAATATTTTTATTTAATGCATATAATTCATTCAGGTATGAGATTTACGCTTTTTTGTATCCCCGTATTTTCTTAGAGAAAATGTTATTCTTTTAAATCGCAAAAATGTTCCGATTATGTAAATTAACATTATCTCTAATAAAATACTGCTGTGCAGAAAACTGGAAATATCATTCTTATTTATTGGTGATAAAAAATTCAAAACTGCTTATTTTTACTGCTTTATACCCTACATTATTCAAAAACAGTTACACATTTCGTGAATCATCACAAGGCTTTAATTTTGCTAACCAGTGTTATTAATGCCTTTTTTTAAGGACATATTTCGCATTTATTTCTGAATTATTGGTAGTTTTTTTTTCCTGCCATAAAAACTTTCTAATGCAAAATAGAACAGCTAATTGACAAGAAATTTTATGGAGCAACACCAAGTCTGGCAATTTCAACTTACGCAGAATTAAAACACTAAATGTAATAGTGAGAAGTTATAAATGTGTAACAAAATAAATTGCTTTTGCTTTTATACTTTAAGTATCTTATATACTGGCAAAAAAACGATTTGTACTGTTTTAACTTTTGAATATTACTAATTTAAGAAAAAATATTTAATCATAAATTTCTATCATTATATAAGATAAATATTTCTTTTCAAATTTATTGAATACGAAAATTTAAAATATACTTTGACGGGAATCTTCTCAAGCCAAACAAATAGATTAATACTTTTTAAACGATTTATATAAAAAAAACGATTGAGGGTGAATAAGAAAATGACTATTTAAATGTATCTTTATAAAGAAAATTCAGAATTTTGTGTATGCACAAGATTTCTTCACTTTTTCATATGTATTATTTTCCTAATTCTACCATCTCTTTTTCAACTTCTTAATTATTTCATATTAATTTCATTATAATTATTTATAAAATATATTATATGCTACAACTTATTATTATTATTTCCTTTTGAAGTAAGTTTTTATTACTTCCTTTCCCACTTATGAAAGTGTACAGTTATTATATCACAACAAACGGTTCGATTTTTTAACATTTTCCAGTCTTTTTGAATTCTGTTTTTTTTTTTTTTTTTTTTTTTTTTTTTTTTTTTTTTTTTTTGTCTGTCTAACCGTCTAATTGTCAACTTTTCCGTACTCTGACATGCGTAAATGTAGAGGTGACATGGAATTTTTCTATGTTAACGAGGTTCATTATGGAATTTTTGTTATTGAATATGAAGTCAGTAGCATTTACAGTTCGTTTACAAGGACACATTAAAAAATTCCGTACATTCTATGGGGAACAATAATAAAATGTGTAGTAATTAAATTGCTTTTTTTTAATACGGTTCTAGTGTATACTAACACCGATTAGATGGAAAATAAAACATTCTCTTTAAAGAAACAAATTTAAGAATACATTAGCTGTTAGGTGTCAGCTTAGATGTGATTACCACATGATCCAACTCACACCAGAAAAACCAAATAGAAAATTTCATCTTATTTATGATAGAATTTCTAATCGGAAAGTCCTTTCTGTTTAGGAAAATCAATTCGTACCGGAAAATTCAGATATTTAATTATTAGATATTGTTTCCGATATCTAATACCTAGATATTAATGGACAAAATTTTCCGGTAGGAACTTATTTACGCAAACGGAAAGGACTTTCCGAACAACCCAATATAAGAAAACAGTGTTAAAATAAATCAAAATTGTCTAATAAAAGTTACCTGTTTGCATCTCCCGTAATTGGATTTTTCCCTATACAAATCGCACTCGATAATTTAGATAAAGTAAAATCGACTCGAGTTAACGCTTTAATGCATGATTTTTTACTTTGCTTGGAAAACATTACATTTTATTGTATTTTTGTTAATTATCCACTAGAAAAATCGTGAAAAAATATTTGTGTTTCTGTTAGATACAATTTCTTGTCACTCCTGAGTTACATAACAAAAAATGCTCAAAAAATTATAGTTTTAAATTATATACTTACTGTAAAATATTTACATGACACAATAACATTTGTTCAACAGTATAATGATTTCTATAATGCTTTTAATAGTTTTCAGAATTAATAATGACAATCTTATAAAAAATAGGAAAAAAGAGGCCAGTCGAGCCCTCTTCAAAATGCATCCATAAAAGATGCCCTTGATGAACAAAACGACTTAATGGCCCAAATGCCTATTACCATACAGAAGTAACACATAACAGTTCACGAGAAGACCAATAGTAAGCACTAAATGGCAAAAAAAGAAAAAAACATATTGTAGCTTCTGAGTTACACTATTTATTTAAGGGTTAACATTTTTCTCTTTGTAATCACTCTGTATACAGTTTATGCCTATGAAATAACGAATAATGACATTTATTGAACGTTTCAAATTACTGTATTTTTAATTTTATGAATCGCCTTGTTCCTATTTCAGATTTTGACAGTTTTATAAATCAACTACTGGGTCAGCAATTTTTCGAATCTTGTCAGTGGGCAGGCGCGTTTTGTGATATTTCGACATGTTTGAGAGAATGCAAAAACGATTTTTACGTATATAAAAGCAATATCGTTCTAGTTTAATAGTAAAAACAAATAAAAAAACATGTAGGTTATTTAAAAAAAGCTTTAAAAATTAATTTATAATATTTAGAATAGTTAAAGAATACCATTTTCTAAGAAAATCTAAAAATTCAGTGAAGCAATTCCGCGGTACGAATATAGAAATGGACTATGACGTCAAAGCTATGTACACAGAGAAGCTTAGTTATTTGCATGGTTTCTGCCTCAGAGGTATGAGCCGAAAACTCAAGAGTGGATGATTGCGAAACGGATGAAAATTTGAAGCCAGTATTTAAATATTGTCTGAACTCGGAGAAGTTTAATCTGGAATAAATAATGGTTATTTATTGCTATATATATCATCTAATGTTTTTAAACTTCTGAAGTATTGGCAAATAAAATAATTGAAGATCATTAGTTCTTCAGTATTAATTAGTGTAGTTAAAACCACTTATATGCTCATTGATACCCACTATTACGAATTTGTGCTACCACTATATTTGAATAGTAAAATTTCTTTTAATAATTCATAGATAGTCTACGCATGGCAAATTTTACGTTGGAAACATGGTGGTAACAAAAAATCCTCAATAGATATCAGGTATGAATGCAAATCGATGCTGCAATAATATTTGTACATTTAAGCAATTTGTGCGCTTAAGCGATTTCGACTGTAGATAAATAAAGAAAAGATACGATTAGCAAGCAAACGGTGACAGCTATAACTTGTATTAATTCTTTCACACTTGTATAACTCTTGCAGGAAATTAATGTGTGAAGTCAGAAGTTTCTTTAGTATTTTCCCTAGTTTTAGTAAAAAATGTCACCGAATAATGGTGCGTGCAGTATCTTAAAGGGTGTAAAGTTCAAAATAAATTTACAGTTTCAAAGAGCAAGCCATAACAAAGAAATTTGCAGAAATCGACCATTTGTGGGCAGTCAACCGTAATGTAGAGAATCAAAAAGTCCAAGGGATGAAAAACTATTTTTATCACCCACCAGACCATGGTCAGAATACCGAACTCATGAAATAGTGGTTGGAGGAAAACCCCATCATACTAACGAAAAATTTGGAGTGGTAGGCGGTTGGTAGCCGTTCCGTCGACGAAGTTTTGATATACACTGCCGGAAAAAAGTTTAGGATCACAAACAAAAACAGTAAAGTTCTTATACTTTAATGGAAAAACAATATAATTGCAAAATTATATGCATAAAGTTATACAATTTTTATTACTAATTTTAAATTACATAATTATATTTATAAAAAAAGCAAAAATCCATTTTTAGATAAAATAATTTGGTAAGAAAAAGGTTAGCACGTGTATATTTAAAATCTAAATTTCGCATATAAATAATTTTCATATTTTCAGCACTTTGTTTGTTCCCCTTAACAATGGTGTCTTCCAAAAGACTCTTTGTACAGGTTTTTACAGATGTAAATGGCTATTTGTTTCCATATTTCTAAAATGCTTGCTTTCAGTATAACAACCGAATCAAACTGCTTTCTGTTGGCATAATCTTGATGAAGGAAGATTCCCAACATGTTTTCCATATGAATTATGTCACGACTTTTTAGATGGAATATATAAAGTTTTGACGCTGTTTGCCGATAACCAATCTGAAGTTGACACAGACTTGCGAATAGAAGTGTTATCTTGCAGCAATACCAAATTCTAATCCAAAGTTCATCTTTAAGCGGAACAAAATGGCTACCAAGATTACTGTCATAATCAAACTCCAAACTTAGTTCTTTCTTTTGCATTAACCCTTTGTATTTCAGTGTTCCATCACATGGAACACCCAAGTTAATTCTCAAATGCCACAATGACACTCGAATTCTGATATAAACAATTTCCGTCTATAATGTATGAGAAAAAACAGATTTTCAAATACATTTGTAAGTAAATTCTGGTGTCATTCAGTCATTTCAACATTTTTCCCCGGCGCTGGAAAGGGTTAAAACCTGCCCAAATCACGACCAAGCCAATCTTGTACGCGTATTGAAAACAGATATGACTCACTTGGTAAATCATGGCAATAAATTCGTAAGTAATTCTTACCATCAAGGATGAATATTTTTTTCATTAGTATAAACCAATTTGTGCCATAGATGAATTTTAACACATTAGAAGATATGAATTTTAATTTTGCATCAATATTATGATTTTTATAGTTTTCGCTTGACATTTACCGTAATTTCGGGCGTATAATCCGCGGGTCAAACAATTCTTTTTCGACCCAGAAATTTTACTTAGTAATTAAAGTCAAATATTTACCACGATATAAAAAGTTACATTTTACTTAAAACATTTTCTGGGTCGAAAAATAATTGTTTGATCTGCGGATTATACGCCGGAAATTACGGTAATTTAGCATAATTCAAGCATTTGGCACTTTTTAACTCATTGTCAACTGTTTTGGACGTTATTGAGAGTTATGGAGCGGATTTTTTATATCAGAAGAATAAGCACAGTTCTATAACCATTCTAATAACGTCCCGTTTGCAAGCTATTGAGAGTTTTGATAGTCATGCGTTTCTCTTACTTCTAAATTTCGTTTATCGATGAAAAGAAAATTGCGTACAGTCGTTTTAAATTTATTTATTTTTAGAGCAATTTGCCTTTCAATGAGATTGAAGTCTGAAAAATTTTTTATTTTGTCATTTTATTTTTCAATCAATGATTTCTCACGAACCACGCTCAAAGCAACAGTTGCATATCATAAAACTTCAAATCTAGTGACTACTAACCTATAAACATCATCATATGAGTCCCACATAAAATACTGCAGTTGTGACGTCATCTCATAATGCTAGATTTAAAAGAAGATATTGGTCCTAAACTTATTTCCTTTCGTTAATATTACAAGGTTTCAACAGTTGTAGAAAAAAATGCTTTTTAACTTTCACAATTAAATTAAATTTACATATTATATTATATATTTGTATCTAAATTGAAAATGTGTAACTATTATCAAAATTTTATTTTAAACCTGGAATGCTACGATGATTTTTTGTTTATTAATGCTACATCGGGTACAGCTGTGCCCCAAAATAAAAATGTTATTTACAGTGTCAAAAAAATTATAAAACAAAACAAAAAAGCGCATATTTATAACTACGTTTGAGCTACAATAACATAATACAATTAAATTTTCAAAATATTATTTTGGGCAATAAATACAAATTTTATGCTGGTGCTTCAAACAAATAAAGTTTTTGCACGGATAAAAAAAGCGTGTTACAAAAAACGTGTACAAAAAAATACCTGTACACTAGGCATCTTTCCAGGGCTAAGCAACAAAATTAGCATGTGGTTTTTAACTTTTCCCCACCACTATAGAATTTAAAGATATATAAAATAATAATCATTTGTGCCGTTTATTTTCGCCTATGACTGGGCAAGAGAGATTATAAACTTCTCATAGCTCTTCATGCAAGATTTTCCATAAACTGGAACAAATTTCAAAAGCACAAAAGCAATAGATAATATGAAGTTATACAAAAATTATCAATTTAAAAAATACTGAACTGCAATATGTACTCAAACAAAGAATAACAATAGTATTCAGCAAAGCTAACAAATGCAGTATTGTTATTGCGACATTAATATTCAGTAAAATAAATTGAAGTCTAAGCAATCATGAAATTTAAATTTAATCTTTCCGAAAAATATTAAATAATAATTACTCAGCGATTTTAATTTAAGAATATTCAAGAGCTAGAAACAAAATTTTTGTGTAGAATGAAGAGGAAATAGTAGTTAAAATAAACAGGGAAACAAATGAATTTAAATGTATTGCAGTTTATTGAAAAGTATAAACTTTATGACAGAACAGTTCTTATAAACTTTTAGAGATGCATGAAAAGTTTTTGTTTAGAAAGTTATAGTTCTTTGTAAGCTTAATTTAATTGTTCCGATTCAGGAATGTTCATTAGAAATTCTTTCTGTGTGTTTTATTTATGGAATTTGAATTTGACAGACAGTTTCAGTAGATATAATGAGCAGAATTTTCTGAAGATTTTCCACATGTATACAAAGCGGATTTACGTTTTTCTGTTTGACGTAAAAAGCAAGGAAGGGCCACCATGATTACTTAAGTAATATTCTAGGAACTGGGTGTTCACAAATAAAATCCTGATTCACTGCGTTAAGGATAATACAGATATCTCGTCCTTTCAATGAGTAGATCTATGATCGTTGTCAGTCATCGAAAAATTTTCTGGTAAAGATAGTTTTAGTTTTAATTATCGAATTTGTAATCAAGAGATCTACTTTTTCTTTAAACTCATTTTTAGTTATCGCATGTTTTGCGAGAGAGACCACTCTTTCGTTGCCTAGTGTTCCAACATGAACTTTATACCATGAAACAGAAAACTGTTTTTTTTAATTGATTAAGTGTGTTTTGTAGATATTTCTGATTATGGAGATTCGCAGAAAAGTGAAGAACTATTAATAAAAATTGACTATCTGGGGTGATCAGGAATGTTATTGTAATTACTTTTGAACCAATGTACATGGTTCGTACGGGTCCTTGAATTTCATAACCTGAAAATTCTTCGGAACCAGTATTTTCTTATGGAAAATTGTTTCTTAAATAAAACAGACTTTTGCGCGTTTGAACTAGATTTATTTTTCTATATAACAATTGTGATATTACACCTGGAAAATAATGGTACCCATACGAACCATGATGTATTGTTTGTTTTAGGTAGCTTTCATTACAAAAAGTAAAAAGCTATCTATTGCAGCCGTCCGGAGGAAATCACTTCCAGAAAATTTTGGTATATTTTCACCGATCATGACCCCCGTACCCCAAAACTACCCTCCTTTCAAATGTTGACATATACATATATATATATTGGGTGAGTGCAAAAGCTCATGCTGAGTTTGAGAGCAAAAGTCACACAGCGATTAGGTAAACAAAGCTCTTTCTTCAATCTCTGATATATGCTTCATCGTTTTCTATGGTCTGTTTCCCAACGTTCTGGCAGCATACGGATACCCGGATAATAAAATTTGCGCGGTTTAGATTCGAGGAACGAAGACACGACGTTTTTTAAGACATCCAAAGAGTCAAGTTTTTTTCCATTTAAATAATTTTGCAATGATCAGAACAAATGGTAATCAGGTGGTGCAATGTCAGAGGAATACGGTGGATGAGTTAGGATATCCCATTTCAGGCTGTTCTGTTTGCGCAACGTTTGTTTCGAAACGTGTGGTCTGGCGTCGTCATGATGAAAGACTACACCATTTCTATTTGGCAAAATCGGACGTTTCTGTTTGATTTCTCGATTCAGACTGGTTAATTGGCGATAGTACTTGACTGAACCAATTGTTTGGCCAGCTGGGAAGAAACTCAAAATAAATTATGCCCTTACAATCCAACCAAACACAAAGCATGACCTTCATCGGGTGCAAACTGGTCTTTGCCATCCCGTCATTATGCTCACATTGCTGAACATTGTTGTAAAGGACCCATTTCTCATCGCTCGTCACTAATCAATCCAAAAACGGCTCGTTTTTGAGCCACCTGAGTAAAGAAACTTCATCAGAAATTCGCTCCATTTTGTTCCTCACGCTCAGCAAACGGGGCACCCATATATCGAGCTTCAAATCGAATCATATATTTTTTAAACGCCGAAAAGTGGTTGATCGGTGAACGTTAAGTGCTGTAGCATTTTCCTCTGTTGTAATTTGTGGAGTATTTTTAACTAAAGTACGCACAATATCGACATCAATGTGTGAAGATCGACCGGATTGTGGTCCGTCTTCAAGGTTAAACTCCTCGCAGCGAAATATCGCAAACCATTTTTCCACAGTTCGTTTAGTTGGTGCTTGATCTTCATAAACCTCTTAATTGTTTTTTACCGCTTCTGCAACGTTTATTCTCTTCCGAAACTTGTAAAACATAACATGCCGTAAATGCACTTTTCCAACACTCATTTGAAAGTAAATTTTCTTGAAACAGTTTGTATCTACATAAATTATTTTGTTTGAAATGAAAGCTGCACAGTGCACACGTCACCTTTCCAATGATCTGTCTTACGTAGATGGCAGTATTAATGACAACACTTTACGCCGCTTCTAACGACATCCATTGCACCTCCGCACGAACTTTTGCACTCACCCAATATCTGATTTTGTCATGCGATAACTATTAGGTAGCTTTCATTACAAAAAGTAAAAAGCTACCTATTGCAGCCGTCCGGAGGAAAGCACTTCCGGAAAATTTTGGTATATTTTCACCGATCATGACACCCAGACCCCAAAACCACCTTCCGTTCAAATGTTGACATATATATATATATAACCATATATATATATATATATATATGATTTTTGTCATGCGATAACTAACGTATTTGTGAACCGATTTGAATGAAACTTGGTATGTACATAGTACATACAAATGTCGCGACCGAGTTCGTTGGTCGGTATCATCCGCCATTTTGTTTCAAAATGGCGGCCATTTTAAATTTTTAAAAAAATTTAAAATTTAAAATTAAATGCGAAAAAATCAAAATTTGAAAAATATTTTTCTTTTACGTGTTAGAACTTAAAACAACGATTCCAGAACACTTTTTATTTTGTCTATATCTTACAAAATGATTGAGTTATAGCACTTTGAATTTTTCATATGGCTGACATTTTGAAACGATCTGATTTTTGTCACGTGATAACACGCGTATTTATGAACCGATTTCAATGAAACTTGGTATGTACATAGTACATACAAATGTCTCGACCGAGTTTGTTGGCCAGCATCATCCGCCATTTTGTTTCAAAATGGTGGCCATTTTAAATTTTTTTTAAAATTTAAAATTTAAAACTAAATGCGAAAAAATCCAAATTTGAAAAATATTTTTCTTTTACGTGTTAGAACTTAAAACAACAATTCCAGAACACTTTTTATTTTGTCTATATCTTACAAAATGGTTGAGTTATAGCACTTTGAATTTTTCTTATGGCTGACATTTTGAAAGGATCTGATTTTTGTCACGTGATAACACGCGTATTTATGAACCGATTTCAATGAAACTTGGTATGTACATAGTACATACAAATGTCTCGACCGAGTTCGTTGGCCAGCATCATCCACCATTTTGTTTCAAAATGGTGGCTATTTAAAAAAATTTTAAAAATTTAAAATTTAAAATTAAATGCGAAAAAATTAAAAGTTGAAAAATATTTTTCTCTTACGTGTTAAAACTTAAAACAACGATTCCAGAACACTTTTTATTTTGTCTATATCTTGAAAAATGATTGAGTTATAGCACTTTGAATTTTGCTTATGGCTGACATTTTGAAACGGTCTGATCTGAACGATCCATCATGTTACTTTAAAATGACATACACTTTATGATATCGTGGAATTTGTCGACTCTCTAAATCGCTTAAAATTGAAGGGTGAATAAAAGATGACTAATTTCTAAAAATTCCTATTAATATTCACTCTTGACAAAAACTAGTATTCAATCTTATAAAATCACTAATTTTATAAGATTATTTCCACTAATTTGAGCTAAGTATTTTTGAACAATGTAACTTACTTTAAAATAAATAAATAAATATATAAGTACCTTAATTTCGGGTGTATAAGCCGCGAATCAAACAATTCTTTTTGGACCCAGAAATCTTATTTAGTGATTGAAGACAAATATTTACGGCAATCTAACTAGTTATATTTGTTTCTTAAAAAATTCTGGGTCGAAAAAGAATTGTTTGAGCTGCGCCTTATACACCCGAAATTACGGTATATGAAAGCTACCTCTTCCTCCCGGCATTGCCGGAAGGACTTTCATATTTATGAACCGATTTGAATGAAACTTGGTATGTACATAGTACATGCAAATGTCCCGACCGAGTTCGTTAGACAGCATCATCCGCCATTTTGTTTCAAAATGGCGGCCATTAAAAAAAAAATTTAAAAATTTAAAATTTAAAATTAAATGCGAAGAAATTAAAAGTTGAAATTTTTTTTTCTTTTATGTGTTAGAACTTAAAGCACTGATTCCAGAACACTTTTTATTTTGTTTATATCTTAAAAAATGATTGAGTTATAGCACTTTGAATTTTTCTTATGGCTGACATTTTGAAACAATCTGATATTTGTCATGCTGTAACTAATATATTTATGAACCGATTTGAATGAAACTTAGTAAGTACATAGTACATACAAATGTCTCGACCGAGTTCGTTAGCTAGCATCATACGCCATCTTGTTTCAAAATGGCGGCCATTTAAAAAATTTAATAAATTTTTAATTTAAAATTAAATGCGAAGAAATTAAAAGTTGAAAAATATTTTTCTTTTGTGTGTTAGAACTTAAAACAACGATTCCAGAACACTTTTCATTTTGTCTATATCTTAAAAAATGATTGAGTTATAGCACTTTGAATTTGTCTTATGGCTGACATTTTGAAACGATCTGATTTTTGTCATACTGTAACTAACGCATTTAAGAACCGATTTGAATGAAACTTGGTATGCACATAGTACATACAAATGTCTCGACCGTGTTCGTTAGCCAGCATCATCCGCCATCTTGTTTCAAAATGGCGGCCATTTAATTTTTTTAAAAAAATTTAAATTTAAAATTAGGTACAAAAAGATGAGAAATTGAAAAAGATTTTTCTTTTGTGTATTTGACCTTGATACAAAGATTCCAGGGCATTTTTTGTTTCATCTATATCTTGAAAAATGTGAGTTATAGCACTTTCAATTTCCAGTGTGGTTGATATTTTGAAACGGTCTGAAATTTGTCAAGCGATAATATACATATTTATAACCTGATTTGAATATAACTCCGTGTGTACATAGTAAATATCAATGTCTTGACCGAGTTCATTAGACAACTTCATCCGCCATGTTGTTTCAAAATGGCGGCAATTTAAGTTTGTCAAAAATCTTTTAAGTGTATAATGATGAACAAATAAAAAATTAGAAATTGAAAAAAGATTCTTTCGAATGTATTTATCTTAATAATAAATTCCGGAGTATTTTTGCTTTGTCTTTATCTTAAAAAACGCCAGAGATATAGCAGTTTGAATTTCTAATGTGGGTTACATTTCTTAAAAAGTCAATTTGCCCGCGACAGCACTCGTATATATTAATCGATTTCGATATGAGAGTGCATGTCCACATGAAATAAGATTTCGACAAGCTCATTGGTTTGTCTTATCCATCATGTTGCTTTAAAATGGCATACACTTCATGATATCGTGGAATTTGGCAACTCTCTAAGTCGCTGAAAATAAAACCAGGTTGAATAAAATATGACTAATTTCTAAAAATTCCTATTAGTGTCAGTATTGACAAAAACTAGCATTCAATCTTATAAAATCGGGTTTCAGTAATTTGAGCTTCGTATGTTTGAATAATATAACTTAATTTAAAATAAATAATATATAAATAAGTATATGAAAGCTACCTCTTCCTTCCGGCAATGCCGGAAGGACTTTTTTGAAGTGAAAACTTTATTAGACCCGTTGGGCATTACTTTTTTTCTTATTTATCAATATAGGTGTTTCTAAAATTTATTCTCCATTTAATATTTTATGTTTTAAAAACTAAAGAACTGGAAGTAAAATCCTAATATCTCATATAATATTATTCATAGATTTAAGAAATATTTTGAAAACTACGAAAAGATAGACATATTTTAATAAGAGAACACTGAAAAGACAAATTAAAAATATTAATTTTCCGGGGACATATTTTGAATATAAAAATGCATCAAGTGCCCATAGACTTAATATTACGAAGAAGAATGAAGCTATAGTAACTAGCACCATTAAGGTACTTATTACCAAAGCAATACAAAAAATTTTCGCAATATGCAGTTTTTGTCTTTGTGTGTTTTATTGGATAAAGCTCCACATCATGGAAACTAACGAATAGAAGGATTCAAAAGGAAATTTAAAAGGATTTCTGCATCATAAAAAACTGGGATATTTTACGTTCCGCGCAGTTACGCTTGACAGATCTTAAAACTCCAGAAAATGGGATCATCTCGCTTAAATCAAGACACCTGCCAACAGTTGACAGAATAGGAATTTGCATTACTAAATAACAGCAAGGAGGGAAATATTATCTCTCTTTTTAAAACTTAAATTTAACAGATAACATATGGGGTAATATTATGAACATCTATGCAAAATTAAGCTATTTCGTCTGTATATTAAGTGTAAAGATTAAACTATTTTTTATAAAATTTCTTTTTAAAGTAAAAAGTAGCAATTAAGACATCATGTTGTAAACATTAGATTATGAACTGTTTGTATCAAGTATAAATTATCAAGTATTATTATTTATATCAAGTATTTTATAAATAGAAAACTTTTACTATATAACATAATCATTAAGTCATCTTAATCTTTCAAATCGCAATTAAAAACATACAACAACATAGCATTAACTCAGTGATTGCACAAATGTTTCTCTCTATAATATGCCACTTTACAACCAACCACTTACAATTAAGCGTCACGCTACAGCAACAACAAGTGGAACTCTGTTACTAATAGTTGCCTGCGAAAGAAAGAATAAATATTGTTACACTGAGAGAGTGTGGCGGTAAAATAAGATCATACAAAGAAGATTACACTTACTTGATGATAACTACCCAGACTGTCCACCCATCACTGAATGAACTGGCTTAAAACAGTTACTTGGTATCGAAACACGGGTTCTATCAAAGATTGACCGTGATCGGGAAAGGTCTAAAAGGGCCCCGAACAAGGACAAATGTTTGGAAGTTTGTACAAGAGCTGTTAAAGATTAACATACATCTAGTAGAAAGATCGCCAAATAGACTGATATAGGGAAAAAATCTGTGGATGAAATATCGGTAGCAAATGAGTTCCATGAGATGATATTTACCCTCAGCTCTTAAAAAACGATTTCGATCATGGAATAAAATTTTTGTGACAGAAAAAGTCAATTTTCTTTTTGGACATGTTTTTATCATAGATAAGCAATGGAAACAGCAATGAAGCTGAATTCCAGTTAAGTGGAGAGATCAATAGACATAATATGCGATATTAATTAGTTGCGAATCACCACTGGATGAGAGATTTCCAAGCGCAATATAATCAAACAATGAAAATCTGAGTAAGATATCATTCAATAAAATTGACGGACCATTTTCCATCAACGGTAATTTAACAGGTGAAAAGTACAATGATTTATTGACGAACCGCATAACAAAAGATATCCGAAAAATAGTTGGAATAAAGTTCGACAATGGCTGGTTTTAGCAAAATAGGGGCCCAGTATCACTTCACATTTATTGTGCGCAATTTATTAAACACCATTTTCTCTAAGAGTTAGATTAGTAGGAAGTTTGCATTTGAATAGCCACCAATGTCACCTGATGTAGATTATTTCTTTGAAAAACAAAGTGAGCAAGATCTTCAGACATCAATAATTTAAAGGAAAGAATAACACAATGTTCTAATATGATAACGCTAGAGACTTTGCAGAAAGTAATTGATAACCTGTATGTCCGATTAGAATACTGTCACGTAGCAGGAGGTCAGCAACTTGAACATCTAATTAAGTAAGGAATTGTGCTATTATTGTCTAAACGATGAGAGACGAGATACTCACCTAAAACTAGTGCACCGAATCCAGCGAGGTAATGGAACTCTATTTAATGAAGCACCCGAAACTAACTGGAAGCTACTACGCCGACGTCATTGATCATGGTAGTATCAAAATAAGTGCACTCATTATAAATTTAAACAGTGTCGATTTTCCTGCTCGGAAAAAGGGTAACATTTCTCTGTTTTGTTTTGATTTTTAAATTTAAAATCAGAATTTCTATGAAAAATAGGATTCTGTTCACAGAAAAAAAACTCATCGCATTTTGCTTTATTGCAGCGCCATATATGGCGAAACGAAAAAAATATCAAATACAAAAGTTTCAAATAATAAAATATCAAATTTTCTTTCCCGTAGAATGCGAATCTGCAATAAAAAAGTAGGTTCTCACTGAAGAGTCCAAAAATAGAATCCCTCTGACCCCTAGTGGATCAGGGTGGGGAATCCACTTTAGTATACTTGAATAGATTTTTTTTAAATATTTTACATATATTTTTCCGTTTTTCAATCTGACTTGTGTTTTTAGATTTTTCGGATGGCCTGTAAATGCTCTACTTACAGAATTATAGATTTCTTAATGCATATTATATTCTTCATGCATAAATAGTAGCAATTCAGGACAACACGATCGCACGCACGCACAATGACAAAAGCGCACTCCTGCTCTAGAGTACCCTTAAAAAAGAGTCGCCAGCTTACTGTCACAACGTACGCGAATATATGCGACAGCAAAATTATTTCTTATTTATCAAAGAAAAACGAGGCGTTAGAAAAGTACACACAAGATCTCTCATTTTTAAAATTATGTAATCCTTAATCAATTTTTTTTAATTATAAAAATATAAATCTCGTCGTATATATACTGTTAAAAACTTTTAAGCCGTTCATTTTTTAAACTTTCAAAAATACATCCCATAGTCTTCCAGGAAAAAAAAACTGCATTTTTAAGAAAATTCTTTATATTGCAGTTTATTAAGGTTTTTCCTCGTTAGTTTTAAATTTTATGAATGAAAGGTAAAAATAACTTTTAATGAAAAAATCCAAGACAAAGTTTAAAGTTTCAAAGAAACTTGAATATTATGAAAACAAAAATTGTTTCATTTTCTGATATTCTTTTTCTCTCTTTCTAGTTTAGTAAAAAAAAAGTCATTTATCTAAAGATGAGTCTATTAAATTAAACGAACCAAACTTTTAATCACAGACTGTATAATTTACTAACTGCTGTTAATCAGAAAATGTTTCTCGGCTAATATAATAAAGATGCCTTCATTAATGACTTTAATCAGTTGCGCTTCTTCATACTAGCATAATTTTATAAGCTTACCTTTTTATTAAATGCAAATTCTCGCTTAGAGGAAAGTTTCTCCTCTCAAATGTAAAATATCTACTACTACATTGGATAAAAGCGTAAGGGTAAAATTGAATTTATTTTATTAGAAATTTAACAAATTTATAAGCCAGAATTAAAAGATAAAGAACTGATAAAATTATATATTTTAAAAATACTGCTTAGTTTGCTGATTTATATGTTACACATTATAAAAATAATTTATTGTCATAATAAGTTTGAGAAATGTTTGGATCAGAATTTAGAGGCGATTTAAAGAATTGATAAAATTGTATGTTATAAAAATATTATCCAGTTTGCTCATTTATATGTTACACATTATAGAACGATAGAGAAATTTCAGAAAAGACTTATCGATTATTCGTAAAGGATATCGATCAAATAGTGAAACGTTGCCTAGCAACAAGACTTCCATTTCATGGATCTTCATTTCAAGTCTCTTCTGTTGACAATAACCTTTTAGAAGAATATAGTTCTAACAACAAAAACAAGCGAACTAAAGCTAAACTAATGAATGAAAGATACAAAGCTTAAAATTTTTCATAACCAATCATTGCATGATTTCATTCAACGAGGGCAAAAACAACCTAATTTTTCAGATACAAATAGCCTGCGTACACGAAAACTTAATCAATCTTAACAGAAACAACAGGTTGCAGACCAAATTGTTGCTTCTTCTTAAGATTTAATCAAAAATATTGCCGTTATATCCACTGTAACGGTTGGTTTATCATCATTTATATGGTCCCTATAAATTAAGAACGTCAGTGAGAAGATAAAATGAAAATACTATGCATAGTATAACCAGATTGTCATATTGCATTTTAAGTATTTTATGAAAGGATAAAATTTGGATGGGGTTCAATTTGCTATTAGTGGTACAACTAACGCTAGATTCTGAGAGCCTAGAGGTGAAATTTGAAAGCGATATTTCATGGGGTTAACTGGAAGTAGATCACTCTAGCACTTCGAAGTTTAAAATGGCTTTCCTTAGAGATAGCTTTATGACGGAATAGAATAATGAGCATGAATATACTTTAACCCAGGAGGACGCGCGCCGTGCATGATAGACCCTCAGTGCGTATGGCTTTTACAATTGTCCCCACTACAATTCATTTTATCGCAGAATGTGTAACAATTGATTCCGACTAAATAAATTGATGATTATTACTTATACTTATTGGTGATAAAGTAAACACCATTAACACACTGCGCAGTCTTGGAGTGTCAAGACACCCCGTGTCCGTCCAACCGAGTTAAAAATATGGAAATTGTACAGGAGTTCAAATTGCTTGTACGGTTGATGCATTTTTAACAGACTTTCAATAAAAGGTGTTATAAAATTCATTGGGGTCTTTTTTTTCTGTATATGTTTACACATAATTCTTATGTGGATGGTCAGATTTTTCTCCTTTATTATCCGAAAAGGTCTCTGTTTGCAGATGGCTCCCCTGTAATATCATAAGGATCTAAAAAATATGTATAACTTGCTGTTTTTGCATCGTGTTTGTTCTGACTTTATGTGCTATAATTTTTGTAAAATCTCACTATTTGTCACGAAATTTTAATACGGTATTGTGATATACAGCGGTTTTAAAATAGATGTATCATTTACTTTTTTCACAAACACCTAAAAAATGATATTTCATCGTGCATTTTCATAAACTCTGCACTTAAAGAATATTAAAATTTCCACAATGTCAGTATTCTGAAGTATATTGAGACTATTTCCTTGCTAGACTAGTAATATAAAATAAAACGCGTTTTAATCTTTCACCTATTGGAGAGAAGTAGGCGATGTAAATTTCTAAAGTATTCAAAATAAGGTAGAAATTATGATTAAGTGGTTGAATTGTCCTTTTATTAATTTTCAGGAAGTTACATAAATTTTATATGGTCCCTGGGTTATTTTTTGGCACTAAAAATGCATTTTACTGTTTTTAATTTCAGAAACCTCTTAAATTTCATAAAATTCAAAATAACGTAACTCGGTGAGTTTGAAATTTTTACTAATTTACCAGTCAGAGTACGGAAACGGTTTTCTAAATGCAACTTATAGCACCCAAAAACCGTATAAAATTTTAAAAGTATTTGTCTAAAGTTCGTGAACGCACTAGTTCATCAACATATTCTTAATATTTACGTTATTTTGAACACATTTTAATTTATATTGCCTACGTATATTTAATTGGTAATAAATTAAAGACCGTTTCTCTTTCCGACAATCTTTTTTGAAACCCTCTCTATATGCTTATTTTCTCTTCGTTAGGTTATCGCGCATATATTTTTAATTTATGATATATTATTAAAGCCATTCTTATTTTTTTCGAATGGCATGTTCTGGAAATAGGTTGATATCAAATTACGTAAAATTTTGAAATACATATCATGAACCAAAAAAATTATAATGTATATGATTTACTAAACAGCAAATATAAAAAAGAGAGACAGAATTAGATTCACAAACACCAAACACCAAAGGAATAAAAATGCATATACTTACGGATGTTAATTTAAATTTTATTTTTTGTCGTTAATTCTTCGTTCACTAAAGTACAATAATTCTAAGCAACAAAGAATACAGAATTCTATTACTATATTTTACGCAACTGTCGTATTTTAATGCAGTAAATTTTATGTAAATAATGCATTCTGCTCTAAACATCTTGCATTAATATAATA
This sequence comes from Maratus speculifer, assembly GCA_964019185.1. Lineage (NCBI taxonomy): Eukaryota > Metazoa > Arthropoda > Arachnida > Araneae > Salticidae > Maratus > Maratus speculifer. Next base: position 372,731,194 of record OZ025293.1, read on the forward strand.
GAGCATAATACTTTCCGTAAATGACGTATTTTAAAATACGTCATAGAACTTCAATTTTCTAAACATTTTTGCTATTACTACACTGTTAAAAATAAAGGTGACGAACCGGTTGCATTTGACGCCCAGGGATGAAAAGGTTAAATCACTTGGCACCAGCGGGCTTGAAAATGTGTTTGGGGTGCCATTGGGTGTTTCACGCTAATTAGGGTGCCGCGCAATGCATACCGTTGGAAGATTTTCACCCCTTAGTCATTTGCGCATGCTCTGTAACGTGTATCCTTGCACTTCAACTCGCTGTCACTGGTGGATCAACCCAGCAATATTTTCCTACGATGACTATCATCGCTATACGCTATCCCAATTTTGTTTAGAACTTCGGATGGCTAACTTTTGGCGAGCTTTTTTATATAAAGCAACCTTTGAATTTCATGACATATGAACATTTCAGGGAGACTTTGAATGTGAGGTTCATGGCCAAATGGATAGGACGCTGAGCTTGTAATCAGACGTTCTGCGTTCGAATCCATCGAGGGCCGAAAGCCGGTTAGTACATGTTTTAATTTTTTATCATTGGGCACTCTGGATTAAGGGTGCCATCTTTTCACCCTAATTAAAGGTGCTATTTTGGCTCCTTTAGGGGTGTCACCAGTGAGACAAGCCTTTCACCCTTAAAAGGTGCAATGTGTCACCATTAGTTTTAACAGTGTACACTATATTTCTTATAGGAAATAGATTGACGAATTTAGGAATACATCAAAATTAAATTAGTACAAAACATTACTTAACCCATTAAATCCGGTACTATTTTTCTCTTTTGCGTATGATACCAGTTTTATTAAAATAGCAATTTTTGTTCGATTTTATCACGAAGTTTAATCTATCAAGCAAAGATCATGTTTACATTAAAATTAACTGGTATTCAAGCATAAAAATGGTTAAAACTTTTCTGGTACAATATTGTACCAACTGGCTTTAAAGGGTTGATTTAACATAGAGTTCGCGGGAAAACTTCATAAAAACTATCGAAAATCATCTTAATATTCTTCTGTTTCATAGAATGCTTTTAAATATTATAGTTACAGGCCGTTTTCATAAAATATGCTAAATATGAATTGAGATTTAAAAGTGCAATCAAGAGATGTTACCAGATATCAAATTGTCATATTATTGTCATACCAGATGTTAGCAAATTTGATAGTACAATCAAACTTTAATAATAAAAACTAAATTAGCATAAATCTTTACTTATTTTATAAGAAAGTCCACGGAAAACTTCATCAAAACTTTCGAAAATTTTCTTAGCCTTCTTGTGTTTCATAGAATATTTGCATATATAATGTTTTCAGGAGATTTTCATAAAATATTCTGAGTATTAATAGATATTTAATAGTTTTGACAGTAGAATTAAAATGTAATAATAAAAACTAAGTTAGTATAAATCTTTACTTATTTTATAAGGAAGTCCACGGATAACTTCATCAAAACTTTCGAAAATCCCCTTAGCTTTCTTGTGTTTCATAGAATATTTGCATATATAAAATATTCCGATTATTAATAGATATTTAATAGTGCGATCATTCTCAAAAGAATTACCATTCATACCTAATGCTAGTGAATTTGTTACTGCAATCAAAATTTAAGAAAAAAAAAATAATTAGTACAAAGCTTTGCTTATTTTACAAGAAAATTCTCGGAAAACTTCATGAAAAACCTTCGGAAATCACCTTAACCTTCTTCTGTTTCATTGAATATTTGGATATGAAAAATTTTCAGGATATTTAAAATATATATATTCTGAGTAAGAATTCATATTTAACCCTTTAAATGCATAGTGATGCATATCTGCTCCATTTAAAATTAAGTTCTTAGAACCACTACATTTATACAAAAATATTAATGAGGTAAAAATAGGCTACTATATAAAGTTAAAAATTTGTTTTAAAATGTTTGGTGTCTAATCCTTAATGTAAGAATAAAAAACATAATTCTAAAGAAATAATACATGCATTTAAGGGTTAAGTTTTACAAAATTAAAAAAATATATAAAATAACGTATTTAGATTCATACTTATTAAAATATTTATTAATTTCTAATATTCTATTTATAAAAGTAATTTTTACTTGTTTTGCGGATGTTCAACATAAGAAAAGGTTGACGCATTACACGGAAAAATATCTCTGATTTTTTTCATTTTTTTTTCTTGCGTAATAAACACTTCTGAATATCATACATAATTTTTTAGAAACAAAATAAAAAAACATGCATTTAAGGGTTAATAATGCGATCAGTCCCAAAGAAATTACCTTTCATGCCAATTGTTAACGAATTTGATAGTACAATTAAAATTTAATAATGTAACTAAATTAGTACAAAACTTTATTTATTTTTCAAGAAAGTTCGCAGAAAACTTCATTAAAACTTTCGAAAATAATGTTTACCTTCTTCTGTTTCATAAAATGTTTTCTAATATACTGTTTTCAGGCCGTTATCATAAAATATGCTGAATATGGATTATAATTTAAATGTGAGATCACATTCAAGAAAATTACTATTATTATTCATACCACATATTATCGAATTTGATACTACAATCAAAATTTTATAATAAAAACTAGATTAGTGCAAAACCTTACTTATTTCACAAAAACGTTTGCTGAAAACTGCATCAAAACTTTTGAAAATTGCCCTCATTTTCTTCAGTTTCATACTATGGTTTAATATACACTGCTCAAAATAATTAAAGGATATTTGAAGTTTTATATAAAATAAAGATATAAACGAATTTTTTTTGCCGAAAATAGAAGAAGGAAATCACAAATGTAAATTTTTCTGGTTTTCAAACTGTGGAGTATGCAAATTTTGAGTTCGACGTCAAAAACGTCGCTTCAGCGGCAGCGAATGAAATTTGACTTTCAACTGGATAAAAGAGAATGAAGACAAGGATGATCGGCATTCAGTGATTGCTTTGTTTCGATAAGTACGATGTCTCAGCGAAGTCATTTGACAGATTCAGAAGCTTGGAGAATTGTTGGTAGGTTAGAAGGGCAAATTCAAGCCAAATTAGCGCAAGCCATTGGAGTGTCACAAAGTGTCATTTCCAGGATCAGGAACCGTTTTTTGGAGAGTGGATGTGCAGGCCGAAGACCAGGGTAAGGTCGTAGACGGGCAACAACGCCCAATGAAGATCGTTATTTAGCGTTAACAGCTCGGAGACACCGAAACATGAACGCTACTCTTCTCCAACAACACCTTCGCTCGGCTACAGGCACCACGATTTCAACTCAGACTGTCCGAAACCGGCTCCATGCTGTAGGTCTGTATGCTCGCCGACCGATGGTAGGTGTTAGATTAACATCAAGGCATCGTCGTGACCGCAGGGAGTGGGCAACCGAGCATGTCAACTGGAGGAGAAATGAATGGAGCAATATTCTGTTTTCTGACGAGTCCCGTTTTTCTGTGCATCCGGATAATAAGCGTATTTTCATCTTGAGGGACCGTGGCAGTAGGAATAATCCTGCGTTCGTGCACGAAAGTGACAGATTTGGCGGTGGAGGAGTGTTGGTGTATGGTGGCATCTCCATTAACGGGGGCACTGACCTCTACATCATTCGAGATGGAGCTCTGACTGGTCGCCGATATAAGGGTGAGATCCTCAGACCTATTGTAGTCCCTTACGCTGCAGCAATCGGAGAGAACTTCATTTTAATGGACGAAAACTGCAGGCCACATCGTGCAAACCTGGTGGAGGGTTTCCTTTTCGAGGAAGGAATCGTTCGAATGGAATGGCCAGCGTGTTCTCCAGCCATTAATCCAATCGAGCACGTTTGGGACGTTCTAGGAAGACGAGTTTCTGGCCAACAACCCTCACAAACTCTCCGAGAACTGGAAAGAGCTCTTCTGGAAGAGTGGGCAGAATACCCCAACTCGTCATTAATAGCCTCATTGAGTCCATGCCTCAAAGGTGTTCAACGTTGCTGGCCGCCCGTGGAAACCATACCCCCTACTGAAAATGATTTTCTTTGAAGAAAACACTTTTTCTTATTCTTTTTTTCTCATATGCACAAATTGTGTTTTTTTCCTTTTGTACACAAATGCGCAATAAAATGCATTTTTTTTCTGCCAAACATGTGTAATTTATTCTCATATAACCTACTATGTCTGTCGACCATGTATCAGTCAGCTAAAAAGTTTCCCAGATACAAAATCCACCTAAAACTGCAATATCCTTTAATTGTTTTGAGCAGTGTATAATGTTTTCAAACCATTTTCATAACATTTTCTGCGTATGAATCAAAATTTAATGGTGCGATCAGTCTCAAGGGAATTGCTATTTATTCTACTGAAATTTTCTTTCTGCAAATGCTGACTTACATGCTGCGTGTCATTTTACCAAATTTTTATTACTAATATTCTTGTTTGGAGAACAATCTCCTAACAACAATTAGGGGAGAGGATGGTTAGTGTGGACAAGGGGTTAGTGTAGACATTCAAAATAACAATTTAAATAATGTAAAAAAAATTACTAAATAATTTACACAAACTGACAACAATGTACTCCATACTAAGCAAAAATTTAGTTGCAAAGGGTTAAAAAGTTTTTGGATAGTTGCAAAAAGTTTAATTTCATGCATGAAAAGTAAAAATAAGATTTCTGTTTCATTTTTGCAGCACAAAGAATTTAAATTTAGAATCCAATAAACAAATTGCTATAAGACAAGTGTGACTTGTCTTCTTTATTTCTATAACCTTCATTAAGATATTAAATTGGTTAAATGAGTATAACTGAAGAATAACTTCACAATGTTAGCATGGGGTTAGTGTAGACACACTACTAGGGGTTAATGTAGACGGCTTATTGTACTGCATAATTTGTATTTTAATACTAAATTTATTATAATGGAAAGATTTACAGAAAGTATGTTAGCTTTTAAACGTAATTACAATATTAAACATCAAATAAGATTATTTTCCATATAAATAACGATATGTATTGAAATTTTCATCAAATCATTTCAAGCAGAAATTTGAAATTTTTTCTTTTGCTATTTTTTTTTTTTTTTTTTTTTTTTTTTTTTTTTTTTTTTTTTTTTTGTTTAAATTCACCAATTTTGCATCTTTAGAAGATTAATTTATCCTTAATTTTAAATTAATTCAATAAAGCAGAATATACATTTTTTTCTATGTTGGTTAGAAATATGAGAAATATCAACTGTTACATTATTATAAACGAATCCCACCGTCACCAACTGTTAGATGTTGCAATATTGTATATTTTGTAGCAGAGTAGAAAGTGTAAATGGCTTTAGTGTCAATGATGTTGTATTTCTGCACAAGAAAAGATCCAGCAAATCACTTAACTTTTCTTTATATGAAAAATAATTCCCTAATTAAAAATGGGGAATAATAAAAAAAAATCACACAACTTGTGATTGTTGGTGTTACTTCTTTCTCCATATACCCTTTAGACTGTAATTTAAACTTAGAAGTTTAGACAATAAGGAATATTTGTGAAAAAATTACCTGTCCACACTAGCCCCCGACATATTTTGGTTTTTTCCACACTAGCCCCTACAAGGGGTTAGTGTGGACACATGGATCAATGTTAAAAATTGCCAATTTTCTTATTGTTTAACTGTAGTTATCATCATCTTTCCTGTGAATTAATAAACAGAAAATATCATTGTTCAATTTGAAAGGGTTGCAAAATTTTAAAAATGCTCATAGAATTTTATAAAATTAAATTATATTTTTCTGTCCACACTAACCCCCCTCTCCTCTACTTGGTCATAGGTAGCGAAACGTTAAGGCAAATAAACATAGAAAATGTTTACTGTAAGAAATAGACTGCATAACCTATGAGGCAATCGTGATGTAAAAAATGGACAATATGAAAAAAGATAAATGATGCTTAATCTACAAAAAAGTAATGTAACCTCTTCCGTGTTACCCATGATTCAAAAAATCGGTCTTAATCATTAGAAACCCCAAAAATTAATGTGTTTTCGAGATTTAAATAATTATCTATTTATAAAATCAGTTTCTTTCGCTGAATTGACTTTCGGAAACGTTTACGCGCAATTTTTAATGCGCATTAATTAGTTTCCTCAATCTGTGGTTTTCCATTGGTTTTTAGGTAAAGTCCCGAAATTTAATTTAGAGAAACATAAGTTTGCAGTAACAAAATAATATTAATTTTAATGTTAATGTTAGTGCTATTATTTTATAATGTTTGTCACTAAAACATGCCTGTCGAATATGGAAGTTTATAGTTTTTTAAGAATTGCTAGCATTCGAAAAACTTACATGCCATGTGGAGATATCTGATTAATATATTATAAAAAATTACCCGGTAAACCTTTCCGAAAACCAGAAGAAAAAAAGAAACCTTTTTCTTATAAACGTTTCTCTAAATCTCGAAAAAATAATGGATTATTAGATTTCAATAGGTAAGAAAACGCTTTTAGAAATCATTAGTAATTCAGATTCTACATTTTCGTTCGTAGTTATGTATTTCTAAAGTAAGAAATTTGTGCCTTTTTTAAAAATTCGGTTAGACTCGAACGACTCCTCTGGTTGTTACTTTATTAGTCAACATTTTCTTTATTAGTCAACAGTTACTTTATTATCAACAACATAATTATGTAGGGTCATGGTATGAAAATAATGATATCTGCTGCTAATTAGAATCACTAGTTAATTGAATCTGCGCCTTATATGAATCAGATCTTTCATTATAAAATAGAAATCCCAATGCTATTTTTGTTGAGTATTTGACTCAATGGGTTTATTAAATAAAATTTAAATTTATTTGTTTTTAACACTTTTTACCAATAAGTTGCATATCTGCAAAATACTCAATAGTACACACTACTTATAAAGCTTTAAATAATGATTTTATTAATGCCTGATATCTCCTAACACAATAGTAAATATAAATTGTTTATATAAATCCCAAAAAACGCGTAGATACTGGGTTGTTTTTCATGCAAAAGTTTTATTTTTTATTTGAGCAGTTTTGTATCGTTATTTCTAAAAATGAACTTCCTAAATTTAGAAAAGTTAACCTTAAACTGATGATACCGTTCTCACAAACCGCTATATTTTTCATTTTTTATAGTTTAATTTATAACTTTCAGTAGTTTCAGTAGTTTCGTGTTTTTAGTAAAACTGCAAGTATAACTGAAATTTTGTTTCGTTTGGAACATTAATACTATCACCAGAATCTTTTAAATAGGTGGATTTTAATTATAATAGTCATGTGCAAAAATTGTCCTCCAAAAACGCCATTTTTTGAGCTAATTGGCTCTTATATTCATCTTTCCATGATTCGTTTTGACATACCCCTTCACAGGAACTATGTAACAATTTCTGTCACATCAGTTAAAGTTTAAAAAGCTGAAGATGTACAAAAATAGACGTTTAATAAGTGAAGGTTTGTGTATGTCACGATTTTGTATTAAAATATTGACAATATTTGAAAGTAGTATGTAATTTTCTGTTTATTGAAGATGTGAAACAAATATCTTTCAGTCAGTAATTTTTTATTTTTATGTTTTTTTTTTTTTTTTTTTTTTTTTTTTTTTTTTTGCATTTTTTACATGCGAAGTGGGATATTCTAACATCTGATTTAGCACTTTGCACTCGTATTTCTAATCTGACTAGTCTTCATCTGTCTTTGCAAAAATTGTTTATGGCACCAATAATAAAGGAAAATAAAATTTGCCTTATTTAATTAGAGAATTTCTGAAATTGTGTGCTCCAAGGAAACCTCTTTTAAAAAAGTAGTATCAACCGAAATTTTTTTGTAAGAGACACCCAAGTGGAAAGATTTACTAATTTTTAATTAGAGCTATTAAGCTACAAAGGTTTAAATTAAATACTGCAAAAGTTTGTGAAAGGAATCGTGTTTGAAAGATTAAATTTGATTCAATAAAGTGGCATGACAAAATAGCGTTATAATTTTACAATACAATTAATAATTCAAATAAGCTGAATACTCAAATAAACTGAAATTCTTGTATTATATCTAAAATAAATTGCATGTAGCCAAATCACTAATCGAAATTGAATATCCAGTTTAACAGGTAAGAAACAAATTGCACTTTCTTAAATTAAAATCCTCCAGTTTAACGCGAAATCTTATTTTAAACATTTCCCCGGGTAGTTTTTAATTAAAAATAATCACATGCATTATTCATCATTCAAACAACAATAAAAAAAGAATTACTTTGGTAATTTATAATAGCTGAGAAAAGGTTGGCAGATCCTTTTCTATTGAGAATTATGTAATGATGAGCAAGTGAAAATAAATGATGATGAATATTCCCTTGGTGATACTTCTCTTTTAGCTTTTCGGCTGGATGTACAAGAAAATATTAAATAAACATGAGAGATATCATTACTTAAGAAATATAGACATATACTTAAATTTAATCTGAAATAAAAACCATTTAGATGAACATTTAATGGTTTGCTTTAGATAGGATTCCCAACGATCTGTGTTTCCCGTTTAGAATTTGATCAAAAAAAGTGATTGTATTAATGTTGGATTAACAACATACACGTTATCAAATGCTTAGGTTTATTTGAATATTAAAATATTTTAATGCAATTTAAAAAGTATGTTAAGGTTAAGGAAAATATTTTATCACTGCATTTTATTAAATAATAAACCAGATGTAAAATTATTTTTCAAGCATACGAATTGTGGCTATTAAATCACGAGATTAGTGCTGTAAAATATTTTATTTTAAATTTACACATATGTAGTTGTTATCCATTTCAATATAAACCCGTTCTTTCTCGCTAGAACTCTCCATGCGAATTTTCTTTGGTTTGAAACAGCGCTGGGAGTCGTCTTTTGTGAACTCTTTCATGACGCGTGTTGCTTTTTTAATGGCTTCAATGATCTGAAATCTTGTTCTTTTTAATGAAGATTTGATCTTCGGGATGTCACATGATGCCAGATCTTGCAAATAAGGTGGATGGTATAACACTAGGATCTTATACTTGGCCAGAAACATCATGTCAGACAATGCAATGTGAGCCGGTACGTTGTCTTTATGACACATCCATGACTTGTCCCCCTTGTTGATATTGTTTAAAAAATAATATGTGGCAATGTACTGCCCTGCCAAAACAAAAAGGAGGTCTAACACATACTAGCAACACATTCAAAATTCACTTTTTACTGGATGTGATTATTCCTGGATGTGACTGGGTGTGACTTATTCATGGATGCGAGTGTACTCTTTACTTTGGTAAAAAATTTGAAACTATCCTCCTTTTATTTGATTTTTGCAAATACAAATTTATATAAATTAGAGCTCAAATTAGATTTTTCAAGCGTTTCTTGAACTCCCAAAGCGTTCAAGAAACGATTGAGAATATACTACAGCTACAAATATAAAAAGACATTCTGATATTTTTTATAAAGTTTCCTTTAGAACTAAAGTAAAAAACTCTCGGATACATATGTAACAAAACATCAACATCAGAAATTTTTCATATGTTTTTTTTAAATATTTCGAATCTTAAAGAAATCTTAAAGTGATAGAAATTCTGATTGCTGCAACCATCATAATCCTAATAAAAAACTTTCCTCAAAAATGTTTTCGTCAATACAATAAGACATTGTTATTTCGGAGATATACATACTGCAACTCACAATAACACTTCTTCAAACAACTGCTATATGAGTTTTAGATTGTTGAAATGCGTAACAATTGTTCTATACTTATAAAAAAATGTATATCAATTTATCTTTAGATCCTTTAACATTTTTATTACGAGCAAATGCAAAAGTTGTTTAGAAAACAATTTTTCTGTGTCGCAAGAAATTTGCCGTTATATTTTTCCGAGATAGAAAATAACGCACATTTCGTGTTTGTCAAAGGAGAATAGAATAAAGAAAGCCCAAATTTAAACGAAACATTTTCCATTTCGCCGGAAGAAGAGATTAAATAATACATGCATTGTAGATTTTTATGTTTTCAGTAAAGTTGCAAAATTCGCATCAAATATATATACATTTTTGTTATGCATAAAATAATATCAGAATGAATTTAGGAAGCAATATTTCAAATGATACTTTATTTTTCTGAAATGTTATGATTTTGAGTTTACATTTATTTACTTTGAGGTAGGCGCTACAGCTATTCGCCGGCATAACCTCCAATGATCACAAGAAACCATATATAGAACACTTTTTTATTACAGAATATCCGGTACATCCATCATCACAGGGACAACACAAAGACACCCATGCCGCTAGCTGGACTCGAACCAGGGTCCAGCGGTGTGGGAGGAGCTGACGCTACCAACCAAGCCGCTGGCTCGGCATGATTTTGATTTTAACTCTTTAATAATTAGAGTAAACCAGCATTTAATTGACATCCAGCCATCCGAATCGTCGAATCTCCGAATCGATATCCGAAGATAAATAATGTATTTTCATATCATGCTTTTAATAGACAATATTAAAAGAAATGTTCGTCGGTACGTGATAAATTGTCCATTCAGTTAAGTGAAATTTGTTTGAATTTCCATTTTCAATTTTTATTTGTAGTTTATGCAGCATCTCAGCTACACTGTAAAAAAATTACCCTTTTGCTGCATCGTCACTCCCCCACTTTTATAGAATTTTTCTCTTTTGACCAATGAAAATGCTTCATGATAGGCTGAAGTAATCGTTTTCTATAAAAGTGGTGAAGTGATGAGGCAGCAAAAGGGGTCAATTTTTTTACAGTGTGTACATACACTGTAAAACATTTTACCCCTTTTGCTGCATCGCCACTCCCCCGCTTTTATAGAATATCCCTCTTTTGACCCATGAGAATGCTCCATGATAGGCTGAAGTAATCGTTTTTTATGAAAGCGGTGGAATGATGATGCAACAAAAGGGTCAAATTTTTTACAGTATAGACTATAACAAAATCAAACCCCTACCGTTAACTTGTAGAACTCATTTCTGTTTAGCGTAATACTTATTCCTATTTCGCTAGTGATTCCTTTAGAGAGCTTGGTTATACTTATAGTATAGCGACTAGAATATACAGTGTAGAAATCTTCTATCCCAGTAATACTTGAAAAAGAGCTAAAATATTGCATCCCTTAAATGTGCAACGATGCTGATAAAATCTAAAGAGCGGAGCGACATCTGCAGGATAATTTCTACAAATGCGATACTATTGCGAGTCTAGACAATGTAATACAAAAATTCTATAAATGTTACTGTGATCGATTCTTTGTATTTCAGCAGCAAGTTGTATATTTAAAAGATACAAATTTTTAGCACTGTTTCGATAGCAGATTTCAACACCATATGTATTCTAGACGCTGTCGTTAAAGAGTCTAGAAGATATAGTGTGGCAAACCGAAGTTCCAGTAATGCTTTAAAAAGTTCTAAACATTTAATTCCATAAATATTACTGGGTGACAAATGTCGAACGTAGCGACATTTGCTAGCCGTTTACCAGCCAAAATGCTCTCTCATCTGAATACTTATATAATGTTTATGTTTGAGCTTTCACGCGATGCTTCGATCAATATTTATCTTTCATCTTCGTTCAACATTAATGATATACAATTTTTTATCACTTTTTAATTAGTCGGTTGCCACTCTAAATTTTCTAGTATAGTTACAGCATTGTGGCTCCATTGCATGCACTCTTTGTGTGGAGCTCCCGGCTGTTATTTCTCTCGTGCTCTAAAATTTCCTTGTGTTATCGCGTCGAATTTGTAATACAATATGGATTGTGTAATTATATTTGTGTAGAAATGAAAAATCATACGAGGCGAAAGCCATTTTAGCTATAGGCCTCAAAGCAATCTCCAATTCGGTGGATTGTCAATGTTAATGTTAAATCTAGACTCTAGGTCGGTTCTTTGAAATTTATCATATTAGACAAGAAACAAAAAATATGTCCGTTGAAAGTCTCAGGTCGGTTTTTAGTGAGCTACGCTGGATTATTAACTGAACATAGGAATTGCGATCTTGGTATTAAACACGAAAACTCTTTGTGCTCTTAAAGACTATCACATTTAAAAATTTATCGGCACATTAAGCTAGTTATGCCTCACTTTACGTTTTCTAAAATTCATTGATAAAATCACTTTAACATGTTACAAAATAAACCAGAAACAATACTAAAAAAATTATGCTAAAAATGTTTGTATTTATTTTTAAAAAATTAAACATCCTAAATACGTATAATAATGTGTAAATATGTATAATATGCATAGTTATATATTTAATCTAGATTTGTATAAAATAGGCACAAAAATTGCATATTATATACTATAGCACATTATTATATAATATAGTACATTACAATTACTCTTGTTATTAAACTAAGAAACAACATATTTGAGGCGTAAAACAATTTATTTCATAAGGACTCTACAATAGATAACTGCCCCTTAAATGGCTAGTAAAAATATGTACCCATTCGTACCTGGTGCTCTACATTTGGGACATTATAAATACGAGGTGGAACCCGTCGAAATTCGGCGAAAAGAAATGTTTAAGAAGGAACTGTTTCATTGATTTACAATAAATCTGGGAAATTAGTTACAGTAAAATATGCATCTTACGGTCAGTCTAACTCTCAAGCGAATATTATTTTAAGCTAAAATTAACAAAATACTACTTCTATAAAACCCAGTTGTCCAAATTATTAAAATTAAACTTTAATGGAATATGTAATCAATAAATTATAATAAAGATAAGTTATTATGATGAAGTTGTCAATTGAGACTCTTATATTTGGTATAAAAGCGAATGAAGAAAACGAAACAATATATTCCAAATTCACACGATCACAGACAATATATTTGACATAGTATATGCATTTTAATTTCTATTTTTTTAAGGGAATATAAAGTGATTCTGTTGCCACTGTTACAAAATTAGTACTTAAAACTTTAAAAAAAATTAATCTCTCAAAAACAAACTAAGATACAGCTTTTAAACAAATTGCATTTAAAGGTAATTTTTTTTCTATACGACGGTGTAAAAATTAAAAATATGCGATGTTTAGAAGTGTACAATTTGCAGTAGCGAAAATTTCAAAATTGAAATTGCATGGGAAAATGTTGCCATTTGGAAAGTGACATATGCGTTACGCACAGATACTTTTGGCCTTTATAATATAGATACATAAAAAATATGTTAAAACACATGATTTGACAATTTTATAAAATACCTATTTCAGAGAAGTCTCTAAGTATACTTTAACGTATTTGTTTGGATCGATTGAAAAAAATACAAATAAACTTACTTTTTACATTTTGTTGTCTTGGACGTTAAAAAATTAATGAACATTGAAAAGAAAAGTTTTCATTTATGCAAATAAATATTCATTTTATGCTCTCATCTCTCTGTAACAGATAAAGCCACAGATGGAGAATTATTTCATAGAGTTTCATATTACAGAGAAAAATAAATTATATAATTTTATCAAAATTCGTAACGTCCTAAATATGGGACGCAAGGCAAAATGGCTTAAAATGAGCACCCCATAGAAGATGAAAGTCCACTTGACCATGGAGGTGACTTGAACCACCACAAATCTTTTTTTATATTTAATGTTACTGGGTCGATGGTCACTTCATGATATCCATTACAGACTCATATTCACCTGCAAAGAAAAACAGAGTTTCACTTTAACATTTGATTTGCATCGACTGAAACATATTTTCACGTGCTCAAAAAATTTTTATTACGATTATCTATACAAAATTCAGTAGGAAATAATATGATTCCATTTTAATTAGGATGTAACACTATGCAATATAGAATCATATATATTTGATATCTAGATATTTGATAAAGCCTTTGCACGTGTCACAAAAATGTCGCAGAAAGGCACAACAAAGAAAAGAGTCCGAACAAACTGCATGTTTCGATTTCCTCGATACGCAGAATTATTAATTCTTATTTTCTAATAATAATTAACATTTTTTGTCAAAGAAAAAAACCATGCAAGCTGTTCTATTTTTTTTCTTTATTTTGCCTGCCTTGAGTTATTTTTTGATGAGGCATGTGAAGGCTTTCTCCGTTATCTAGTAAGCATTGATTCGATTCGATTTCGGTTTTAAATATTTTGTATTCGGGTTGAAATGTTGCGAGTTGGGGCTCGGTTTTCGGATTAACTTTAAATAGAATTTTCGGGTTCGTGTCGGCTATAATTTGATCCCGATCATGAGCAGGTTGAAATATGCAAAGTAAAGGGTTAAAAGTGTTCAATCATATTTGTCTTTATGAATAAATGCCTTACTGTATAAATTGGAAGCAATGTTTTGCATAAAACTTTATCAAATCCACCTTTTTTTTATACATAAAACATCCATATTAAAATATAACTTTAGTGATAATAATTCTTAACTTCTTTACTGCTTACATTTTCTCCGAATGTCAAAGTATCAAGAAAAGTGTTGTAGCGCGAAAAATTTGCTTAACAGAGCAAATATTTTCTGTGAATAAAGCAATAAATGTAAGCCAAATGTACGAAATTCATTAAAAGACTAGCATTTACTCTGCTGCATTAGTAACTGCGTATCTTAATTTTTAACAGTTAACCTTCTGTATTTTTTCTGTGAAAAATTAATTGCAAAAGGTTTGATTGCGTTGAAGCAATTAATTATGACAAAATATCCAGTGTCAGCAGTTAGTGAAAGCTTGAGATACTTTTAAATCATATTTCATGAATCACTTGAAAACTTCACAAATACTTTTTAAAATATTTGCCATAAAAGTGTTTTCTTATTTAAGAGTTTATTCATAAATTCATATGGATTTAAACTGCAAATGCTAGTCATTTCAAAAAGTTTGTAAGATCAAATAACTCGTGAACAAAACTTCCTATGAATGCAGTTATAGTAATGAATGCATTTAAGTTGTTCTTTTATTTACTTGTAATATAAATCAGGTGATAATTTTCTGGAAACTTTAAAGAATTTCAAGCATTTATGTTTTTCCGGAGAAAAAATTTCACAGAAAAAAAACTGATATTGAATTTACTATAAAAATATAGTTATGTAATTCAAAGCTATATAAAGTAATAATCATCAAATTTTCCTTTGAAATGATTTGAAGTGTTTAGATTAAAGCAATTTATTGTATCTCTTAGTCATTTCTTTTGAGCGATTAAAAATTCAGATGCAAGGTATTCAGATAAATTCATGCGTATTTTAAAAAATCATAATAAAAGAAATAATGCTCTTGAAAAATTTCGGTTTGAGTGAATATGATATGAAAAACATTGAATTTTTTTTCCTCGTATGAAAAAAAATTATTCCAAAAGTAACCGAAAGAAGGAGCTCACACTTTCCATTCAGAAATCAGGCGACCAAAACAGACAATGAAACAAATCACAACATGACATTGAGCATCCATTTTAAAGTAGAAGATGTTCAGCATGACCGCCACCATCAAGTTTTAGACAAATGAGATGCATCAATAAGCTTATTATAGCTCAATTTATCATGTCGTGGCATCAATGCCACCGACAACGAATTGAATGGTATCTTTCAATTCAACCAAAATGACTTCGGGACCCTCCGTACACCAAAGGACTCAAAGTATTCCACAACCAAAAATCTGCTGGGGGTCAATTCTGGAGATCATAAGAGCCACTCAAACTTATAATCTCGACTTCACTGGCTGATTTCGACTTAAACTCGGTCTTTAACGAAAGTGTCCAAAAGGAATATCTTGGCTTCATATGCAATGTTGCGCAGGGCATGAAGGTGACGACAGGTAACGTATGTCTTTCCTGCAATGCCAATACAATGTAAACAAGCAAAAGCTCTTTATTTCCCTAAAACCTGGTGGTTGTGGTCCTGTTGAACATATTTTACTTAAAATAAATACACAGTGTCATGTTATTGTGATTTGTTTCTGTGTCTATTTGTGTTTACTTGATTTGCATAAAATGTTGCAATATGACTCTAGAACGCCCTCTTTCGGGCACTTTCGAAATCATTTTTCCATATATATATATATATGTGTGTGTGTGTGTATGTGTGTGTGTATATATATATAACTTAAGAGAAAACTGTTTAATTGAAAGCCAAGACTCGGAAAAAATTATACGAAATTCTAAAAATGTCATGAAAATCAGGGAAACACAAAACAAAGAAACAAAGAGAAAACCGAAAGAGAAACTAGAAGGACCTTACAAAATAACAGTTGTGCCCTCTTTCTTTAACCACCACTCTTCACATGCAAATTCTTATATATTTTCCTGTTTATATAATAAGTAAAATGTTATATAAATAAAATTTTTCGAAGATAGCAGAGTGAATTGAGCATTAGGATAATAAAATTATTTGTCACTGGAAGGTCTAACTGATGAGTATAATTTTAATTTCGTTGTTGGAAAAATACAGAAACATAAAATTGCAAGGAACATGTATTATAAAAGAGATACCAAAATTTGAATGAACATATAATAAAATCGCCGAGAATTAAGATTTTTTTTTAAATGCAGGCAATTCCATAAGCAGGAAAATAAGTATTTCGATAAAATATGTGATTTTATTTAAAACACAATTTTTTATAGTCATCCTATAATGAATTTCTTTCAAAAGATACATTTTTGATGCTACTCTATAAGAGTATAGGATTATGGGAAAAAGTCATGATTTCCAATTATTACAACGTGACGAGAGAAATTTTTTTTATGTCAAAATGCATACAACATATCTATGTCTATGAAATTAAATTGACATTTGAACCTATAAAGAAAATCTCCATTATTCTAAACATTTACTATACATGTAATATTAAACATATACAGAATTTATACACACCAAGTATTGCAGTAATTATTTGACTAAAGTGTAAAACATATACCACAAGTGAAAATGTACTTTTAGTGACTATTGCTCATACTGTAAAAGAATTATTTTTTGTTTCCCTGTAAATGAACAGGTAAATGCTATACCCTTCATATGCTACATTATGTATCTTATAGTAAACCTCAAAAATGTACATCCACTTCATTGTAGTTTGAATCCTGTAACACTTAAAAAATGACTCAAATGATTTTTACCCATAGACTATAACGTAATTTTATTCTTTTGTGTGTCCCTGTAAATGAATAATAAATATCATACATTTCATATTCTACAGAAAGAATGCTGCATTGCACTTCAAAAATTTAGATATTCATTATCTTTAAGATAGTGTAACCTTATTAAAATACACAGCAAACGGTTTTTAACCATAGCCCATATTATAATGGAACACTTTTAAATTAAATTAACTATTAACATCTATACATGATTACTTTAATCGCCTTTTAAGCAAACCTGAACATTTTAAAGTTGATATTATATAACTACAAAATTACTTAGAATTTTAATTAAGCTAATGTTTTAAGCTGTACTATGAAAATTAATATTTAATTTATAATACATTAAGAAAATAAGAGGAGATGAATTTTCAACCCTTTGAAACTTTGTTAAAGCTGATTTGCTACACAGTTTAATTTGAAATTCGAAGAAACTAAATGTTAAAATAAAACACTCTTTTAAATTTTATGACTAGCTTCGGATATATTGTATTATTTATACAAAGATTGAAATTCAATTCTCTTAAAATAAATAAGCGTAAAAATAGCCTACGCACAAAGAATATAGAAAGATTTCGGAGAAATATATTGCTCTAGTTATGTTGAAATTCTTTTGTCTCGTACTTTATTCAAAGGAAATTTTTAGAGGTAAGTTTTTAACAATTTACTCTCTTTTGTTTACAAGGAAAAAAGCGTCAGTCACGAAAATTATTCAAAGCATGAATGTTTATTTCTGTGGTGAGAATGATATATGCTCTAAATCTTTAAGAACCTTTTATAAACCTTTCTCTCTAGCTAAGGCTTTTAAAGGCTTTGTAAAGTTTTCTTCAATTGTCATCTTAAGAATAAATCTGTTTTTCCAGCATTCAAGGAATATGCATTTTTTTTATTTAAACATGTTAAGGAATTACATGCAGGAAATTTATATTCGCTGCTCGTGAATATAACAAAGGACGACTTACAGAATAAATCCGGTGTTTCCGAGCGTTTGAGTTGATTAACCAATTTGTGCTTGATTTTTTTATTTCTGAAATTTGCTGGTAAACTAACTTTTAAATGTTAATATAAAAAATTCTAAAAATAATTTAACAAATTACATAAACCATTAGGAAAATTATGTTTTCAAAGACTAAAGTTTAAGACTTATAAATAAATTCTATATTTAAAAACAAGCAAACAAACAAAAAAAAATTGTCTTTTACAACAAATCGGTTCAACATTAGATTGTTTCTTTTTTCTTGATCCGCTCATTTCGTAAGCGGTGGACTCGATAATTCAGGCCTATTTTTTTTGCTTTAAAAGACGATCTTGAATGATTGTCTTTTCAACGATCTACGACGTCTTTCTTTGGATTCGATTTTTTCCATATCTGATAACTGCGTCTCCCCATTTTGTAACTTTTTTTACTTTCTTCTTTATTAAAAACGTTTTGATTTTCTATTCAAATAAAAATTCTTCAAAATGTAAGGAATTTTGTTAAAATAAAATGCGGATATCCATTGCGTAAAGCAAAATGTTCGAATTCTTCCCACTAAGTCAATAAAAATCAGTAAAAACATAATTTTTATGATCATAAAACGTGGTTTACATAATAAAAGAGTCACGTATTATGTACATCATGGATTAAACATTAATATTATTGGATCAATCATAAAAAATAAAATGCGGACATCACAAAGCCAATTTTTGACCAAAAACAACAACCGTTTTCCCAGTTTTCAACAAGTCGAAATCTTTATGCGAAATGTGGCAAATGAGGTGCATTCGTATTATAACTAGTTTTAGAAAACATTTAGACCTTGATGCAACAAATGTTGCACTCTAATGCAAAAAATGCATGAATACAAGATTTATTATGATCACATATATTAAATTTTGCAATGCGGAACTAACGACTCCTTCTTAAGTAAGACCTAATCACCATGGCAACTTAGAAACATTAACTATCCTAAGATATAATTAAATTATTTACGTATGGTGGAATTTAACCCTTTGTGGCTCAGTGTTCCATGTAATGGAAATTTGATCGACATACTTAGCATATTGCCCTACATATACTTGCACTTGATTTGGCATACTTGATTCTTGAATTCCACAATGGTACTTGAATTTTGATACAAGAAATTTCGGTTCATATATGTATGTGAAATAAAGCTTTTTCTTATTTCGAAATACATTTGTTTTTAAATTCCAGTGTTATTCGTTCATGTATTATTTTTAGCATTGGAAGTGCCCGTAAAGGTTTAATATAATGAAAAAAAATTATTAATATATTTTTTTAAGTTTTAATTCGATCGTCATAAAATTTTAAATGCCTCGATGAAATTCTTGAGCCTTATATTAAATTTCATACCATTCGGATGGGTAGTTCTTGCGCACAGATAAACATATATATATACGCATATAAGCGCCCAGATAAACAATGTGACGCATTGACCAGACGACGTCTGACTTACGTATTTGTATAATTAAAAGCGCACCTAAAAATTACGCTGAAAATTTTTTGTATGTAGTTTTAAAAATGTAAATTGTGGAATTTCCAACTACGTAATACATTTTATAATTAATCAAAATATGTGTATTATTCAGCATATATATAAATTCATAAGTCCTATACAGGTTTTAGAAAAAACTTGGACATTTTTTTCCGACTGTAGATGATAATTACTCTAATTGGCTTTTCAAATGTCTTATACAATTGCTTACTTGAACATTATATTTCACATTATTAAATAGGGACGTTTTGATACAGTATTTTGAATGCGTTAGGAAGTGTTTCATAATCTATGCTTAACGAAAGATTGTTCCTTGTTAAAATATTTAAAAGCAATTACTCGCCAAATGTTCCGCGAGTTGTTCACATTTTTGGATTCTGCCCAATCTTTAAGACACGTTACATATTAAGACGACACATAAGACATGTCGCTTGATTTCGGGGGGGGGGGGGGACTGGTTTAAAACAGTTTTGAAACAGCTTCCTCCTTTGTTTTGATTTTTTTTCTCCGATGTCTTGCTTTATTTTCTCCTTGTTGTCTCAATGTGTCATGTGCCTAAGTGCAGCGGGCAAGCTAGTTCAAGCCAGGCGCAATGGAATATATTTCAGATCGTGTAGTAGAAACTTAAGAGGATTAATGTTTTATCACAGGACTAAAATATTAAAATAATAATAACAACTTTATATAGTCTCACAAATGAATTATAAAATTTAAAAACAATTTTTTTAAAGTACAAAGTGATTTCAAATGCTGCGAGAGATTTCAATGCATTCTATTTTATCAGTTGTTATCTTTGCAACAACGTTGTCCTTCCAGAATTCAAGAAATGTGTATTTTTAAATTTGAATGTTTAAAATATTTGGATACGATAAATTTGTATTCGCAAACAGAAAACATAACAAAAGATGGTTTAACCCTTTGTAATCACCATGTTGCATATCAGCATCATACCAAAAAGTCATTATTACTGATACAGTGGGCTTTGAAAAAAGATTTAATTTACAGCTGCTATCCCCCAAAACATTAGTTAGCATAAATTGTTCACAGAATCCCCAATAAGCTGCGATACCGAGCCGCTTTTTCACGCTAAAGATTTATTTATTATTTCGGCTGTTTCACATCGTTATTACTAAAATGAATTTTGTAAATTTTGTAAAATTAAAAATGCTGGAGATGTCTAGAAATAGATTTTTTTTTTACAAAGATAAGTTCCTATACTTTATAATTTTGTATTAGAAAATAGAAAATATATCTGAGAAGTTTATAGTTTTCTCTTTGTCGCACATGTGAAAAAGATACCTTTTAGTCAATTATTTTTTTTTTTTATGTTCTATTTTTTTTTTAATTTATATGCTTAAATGGATGTAGTCTAACATCTGAATAAATATTTTTCAAATCGGAGTTGTTGAATCATAAAAGGCTAAAGACAGGATAAAATATTTGTGTGGCCTTATATCAATTGAAATCGTGACATTCAAAATGATGGATTGTTAAACATATTTTGGAAGATTCAATTTTCTATGCAAAGCGCAAACATTCAGAATAAGAGTTAAACACTTTATTTTTGATGTATCACAAATAAATATAAATTCACACGGAGAGTTTTTCTTTATAATACAGCGTGTTTCAAAATTAAATAAACAATTTCAGCGCGTTATATCGTATTAGGTGACAAATCTGTTAATATATAACAAATTTAGACATCCAGAATTAACACATTTCATCAATTCATTATACATGAATTGTAAAATTTTTTACATAAAAACGATAAAAAGAGCAAAAAAATTCTTTATTCATAAATTGTCGACATGTTTAGCTTTGAAAAAAGCCTTTTTCAATACAAAAAATAAGTGAACTTGAAGAATGTAATAATTTCCCCAGTTCGTCCCAACCTGCTGATCCCAAGAATGTAATAATTTTCCCTGTTCATCCTATCCTGCGGAACAGGGAAACCGCATCCTTCTTGAAATATAGACCGTTGGAAAAAGTTAGACCTGAACATTGAGGGACTTTTACCAAGAATTTTTTTTCTTTGTCTTGAAAAAACTCGGTAAAGCTACATGTAGATAGTTTATATTTGAAAACTTGTTACTGTATTAATAGTTTTTATTCGTTACCACACCAATTAGATATTAATAATCTGTTCTGAAGGAATTCAAGGTATATGTATTTTTTTAATTTGGTCGTTTAAAAGAATTGTATATAGAATATTTATATTCACAGCAGGAAAATGTCAAAAGATGACTTAAAGAATGAATCAACTGTTTCAAAGTTCTTGAATCAATTAGAATGTAAAACTTGTCCAAAAAGATTAAATTTTTCAGCGAAATTTTTTAATTAAAAAAAAATTAAATATTATTTTATGCAATTTCGCAAAGATACTGAAGGAGAAGAAAAATTTAAAAATTATGCGCTTTTTAATTTCAAAGTTTACAAGAATTGTGTTCAAGGAAATTATATTTAAAATTTGGAAATGTTAGATATATTCATTATCAATCTTTTTTTTGTGTGTTTCTGATAAGTGTTTAACGTATTTTTGGAACCAACATCTAACCCATTTTTATTGCAGATGCATATATAAGTCCATTTCGAGAATTTCTTTTTTTATTCGGAAATTGCAAATCCTTGCTAGAAATTCCGAAAGAAGTTTTTTAGATTATGTAATCACGAAACATCTGTCATTAAATAATGCAAAAATTATAATTCACAATTTCTGGTAAGAACTTAGACTTGTGTGTGTTTCTGATAAGTGTTTAATGTATTTTTGGAACCAACATCTAACCCATTTTTATTGCAGATGCATATATAAGTCCATTTCGAGAATTTCTTTTTTTATTCGGAAATTGCAAATCCTTGCCAGAAATTCCGAAAGAAGTTTTTTAGATTATGGAATCACGAAACATGTTATTAAATAATGCAAAAAATTATAATGCACAATTTCTGGTAAGAACTTTGAATTTCTGAATAAAAATGAAATTACTAAAACGCATGCATCGGAAGCAAATGAATGAGTCAACTACATCGCTGTAGGTTTCTATGATTGTTTTGATGGATTTATTATATTTTATGTCTTGATATAAGAAACCTTTTAGAAATACGCTTTTACTAGGGGCGTAACTAAATTTCTGGGTTTCACACATGGATGGCGCTAATGACACATGTAGACGAGATGTATGTCTGAAGTTATGTTCTGTAATCGCTTGGACATTTGTTAACAATTAACTGTCGTAATACCAACACATATCGCAATGCAAATATATTTTCTCTGACAATGAACATGTTGAGTTTTGCGTCAAATAGTCAGCATTTGCGGGAAGTTTTGCTTGTTGCTTTAATATGAAAAAAAATGGAGCTGAAGGCCATCTTTTGTTAAAGAGGCTTACAACGAACATGCACCATCAGAAACTACCTGTGAAGAATGCTTTAGAAGTGGCGATTTCACCGGAAAACCAAAACAATTGCAGTTGATGATTTGCAAGCGTAATTGTAGGAAAATGCTAACATAAAAGAGATATTAACTTGGGGAATCATTAAACATGACCCGCCAAAGTATTTAAAAATCCTTACATGTCGTGGAAAAAGTTCAAAAGGAAGGAAAGTGATGCCGTATCAGTTGACTGAGAGACAGGTAAAAAATCGAAGAGCCACTATCGAAATTTTTCTTTTGCGGCACAGAAGAAAGATTTTCCTGCATCGAATTATTATTGGCGATGAAAAGTGGATGTAATTCAAGAATTCCAAATGCAAAAATATGGCTTTCTTTTGGTGAAGAATCAACATTACGGTCAAATCGCACGGTCAAATCGCTTCGGAAAGAAGACAATACCCAGCGTGTGGTTGGACCAAAAAGGAATCGTGTACTATGAGCTGCAGAAACCGGGCGAAACTGACAATGGGCATCGCTAAGGAAACAACTAATTAATTTGAACCATGCATTGCTCAAACATCGGCCAGAATGGGACACAAAACACAAATGAGTGACATTGCAGCATGACAACGTTCCGTGCTATCGCAATTATATCGTTCAGGACTCCACAAAAACACTGAAATAGGATCTGCTACTGCACCCGCCATATTTGCCAGACCTGGCCCCTTCCGATTATCACTTGTTTTGCTCGATAGTGCATGGATTAGCTGGGATACACTGGGTTAATTTCGAAGTGGTGCAAAATTGATTAGATAAATGGTTTCGGTCTAAAGACGCGTCTTTTTATTATCGCGATATTCTTGTAATTGTCACAAAGGAGGCAAAAGTATTTAACTACAGAGGGGCGATACTTTCCATAAACCATTTTTTGTATTCCTATAGAAATTTTTCATTTTTCATGGATAGAAAACCCCCAGAAACTTAGTTGTGTACCTAGTAGATAAAACATTTGAAAGCGACATTAATTACATTACCTATAATACCATAAAAAATGGCTTAAAGAATGAATCAAGCGTTTTTGAGTTTTGTTACAATTAAAACACAATGAAGGAAGAAAAAGAAGAAAAATAATAAACAGAAAATGTACCAACAGTAAAGTTTACATCTAATTTCCACCTCTTCCACAATTTTTTTTCCGTTTTAGCATATTTTCGTTTTCAAGACGAAAATTTTATGTTATTCAAAAACAGGGATGTTGTGGAAGGTATACGGATGGGGAAATGCGCCGTATAACTTCTGAATATTTTTAAGAACACCGTATACCCTCTGTTTATAAGAAAGCTATAGCATATACACTCAAGGATATACCCTCTGCTTTGAGCGTATGGCCTTTGCTTAGAACGCATACCTTCTGTTCCTTTTATGATTACACCACTATTCAAAAGTGGGAATTTCTGTTTTAAAATTAAATGTGACCAATGGTGCAATATAATAATTATATACACTAAAACATATTTCTATACACGGATCATATATTTTTAATTAAAAATTTCCTCACTCATTTTTATCGCCTTGATATCCTCCGAATTTGAGCCTGGATACTCATCAAGTGAAGACCAGACTGAGTGCAATCATTTGGGAAATATGCGAGTTTATAAGACCCGTTTCTTCGGTAAACCTCACCAATTTTGATAAAATTTGGAATCTATATTCATACGATTATGCTCAAGATTTGTGTCAGACAGTTTATTTCTGCGACTAAAACTTTTTATTTTACAACAATGGCAAATTTTCAAAAAATTTTCATTATTTATTTATTTTTTAAAATTAATTAAAGTTTCAAAAAACTGTCTGCTACATATGATCTTATAATTATACTCTATCACCAAATTTTTTTTTGGCGAATTTGCCCGAGTACTTTGGGAGATATTGTGATTTTTATCTGAAAAGCACGGTTTTTCAGGAGAGCCAAAATGCTTAGACACTTCCAATATTTGTGAAGTTCATGCACAATTTTGTCAAACACATAAATAAAAAGAATCTAAAGATTCTAAAAACACATATGATCATGTAATTATATTCTATCACCAAATTTTTTCGTCAGATTTGCTCGAGTACTTTAGGAGATATTGTGATTTTTATCTGAAAAGCACGGTTTTTCAGGAGAGGTAAAACACTCAGACACTTCCAATTTTTTGAAGTCCTTACACAATTTTGTCAAACACATAAATTAAAGTATACATAAATACTTACATAAAATTTTGTTTCGTATAATAAATGAGGTAGTGTTTTAATCCTTATCGGTTCTATGTCACTTCCCACGTGACTTCCAGACCAACATCTCTTATGCGTATTATAATAGGTTAGCATTACTTTATTTTTAAAAGAAACACTTTTACTTGTAATTTGATGACATGCGCATTCTACAAAATTTATTTTAAAAATATAGTGGCGCAAGTTGAATGTAAAAATGAAATCATGTGCAAAATGTTAAAGTAAAATTAATGTAAATGGGTGTGGGATTCAAATCGTGTCTTTCATTGAATTTTTACAATTATTTCAAATGGTCAGAAAAAAACTGGTCACACCAATGGATTTAGGAATGTTAAAAAAAATCACTTATGTCTCCCTTTAAGGTATGTTTGCTCAGCATCCTACATCGGCAGGCTACAGTAAGTTGATTACAGACGAATAATAATAATAATAATAATAATAATATTAACAGGAATTTTCCCGTTTTCTCTCATTTAAAAAAGATCAGTACCATTTGTCTGTATGGATAACAATATTTTCTTTTTTTTTTTAACATTCAACAAGCAAGGATAAAAAGAAATTTTAAGTTATTTTCTAGGAAGTTTACAACTATTATTCGAAACATAATGTTTCCATTAAATCACAGAAAATTTACACAAAATCACCGGTATACATACAGAACGTTTTTACAATGCTGAGACATTCAAAATGATGCAGTGTTAAGCATGTTTAATAAGATTAAATTGCCTATCAAATGTTCAAAATTTCAGATAAAAAAGTATGTAATTTAAGTAATGTCACAATGATGTACCAACATTAGATCACATGAAAAGCTTTTCTAATACAAAGAGTTTGAAAATAATTTGAATGATTTCAATGAATTACCATTTTTGTTAATTATTATCTCAACAAAAAGTCTGTCCTTTTAGAATTCAAGGAATATTTTTTTCAATTTGAACAGTTCTAAGAAATTTTGTTAAATTTCATTCATTTCATTTCAAAGAATTAATATGCGACAAATTTATATTCACAGCTGGATTAAAAATATGAATGGCATAAAAATAAATCAAATGTTTCTAAGTTCCTGGATCAATTAAAATTATGACATTCAAAATGGCTGAATTTGCTTAAAAAAATCATTTTTTTAAAGGCTAGCTTAAAGGCTGAAAGAAAATTTAAATGTTTTATTTTATGCAATCTCACAAATAACTAGCAATACTGAATTACATAAAAAGTTGATACAACATGTTTAAAAATTCGGTGTAAAAGTTTCAATACATTATATTTTTTCAATTATTACTTCAATACATATCTGTTCTTTCAAAATTCAAGGAATGTGCATTTCTTAATAAGAATGTTTAAAAGAACTGTTTATGTTGAATATTTATAACCACAGCTGGTAAATACAAGAAAAGATGCCTTATCAATTATTTTTTTGGAGTCTTTAGATAAATTAAAACCGCGAAAGCCAAAATAACTGAATGTTAAAGTTATTTAAGAGGATTAAATTTTCTATAAAATGCTCATTCAGAAAATAATTAAATACTTTTTTAATGCAATCTCACAGGAAAATATCAGTATTCTAGTGCATGGGATTTATTTAATGCCTTGCATTTAAAATTAGTTGAAGGATTTCGTATTGTTATATGTTATCAATTGTTATGCTAATACAAAATATATTCTTGCAGAATTTTAGGAATATGTATTTTTTTTTTATTTGAAGTTTAAAAGAATTGTATGTAGAACATTTATATTCACAGTTGGTAAATATCAAATGTTTATTTAAAAATAAATGAAGTGAGATTTCTATGTTTTCGTAACAATCGAATTCGTGATATTCAAAATAATGTTATATTTAAATTATTTAACAAAATTAAAATTTCTATAAAATATCCAAAACTTCAGAACGAAAGTATTTTGTTTTTTGAAATATGACAAAAAAGCAATACTAAATACCGTGAAACCTCCGAATTAGGGAAACCCATGAAACCGGAATTTTTGTCCATTAAATAGTGGTGTCCCTTATTCGGAGTTTTCACTTTTCATAAAATTAATTGTTTAAATAACCAATCATAAAAAATAATCAAATATTAAAGTTGAAGATTAAATGTACCCAAAGCTATAAATTGCGTTTATCAGATGCAGAAAAAAATAATTAATTAAAATTTTTAATCAATCACTACATTAAATAATTTGTAAAACTTTGTAATAATTTATATTGATTTGTATTTTTTATAAGCAAAAATTACAATGGCATTTAAAAGAATCTTACTTGAAACAATCGATTAAAAGTGATTGTTTCGCAAATTTCAATTTTTCACTATAAACCTCTCAAGTGTTTATTTACCACTAGCTAATTAATAATATTAAACGAACCTGAAACTTGTATGATTTTATCTCTAACTCGAAATATCTAACCGCTAACCGTGTGAAAAATCGGTTAAAAGAAAAAAAACTAATATTTAGCGGTAAAAATGCTCAAAATGACTGCAACGGGAAACGGGGAAGAGAATAGGGGTCCATCGATTGCGTGATTTTCGTGTTAAAATGTTGATATTTGTCAATAAAAACCACTCTTAAGTCATGTAATTATTTATTTTCTTCCCATGGAAATCCTAAGTATAATTAATTCCATTTTTAAATTGATTCAATTTTTAAATTAATTCAAATTAATTATATCACTCTTAAATCAGACTATATCATGAATGAAATCGATACTCGATCATTAGCTAAATGGTTAGTATATATTATTATAATTTCAGAGCCATTGCACAAAATTAAGTATATATTTTTAATCAAAACATTCGTTATGTTCACCCTGTGGATAAAATCTTAACCGTAACCTAATTGTAACGTAGCTATAACTTGTGTGTAACCTAACTGAACTTTACCATAACCTAATCGTACCTTAAATATAACATAAATGTAACCTAGCCGCCACCTTATCCATAATGTAACCGTAATCTAACTGCAACTTAACCTCTACCAAACTGCAACCTAATCGAAATTTAAGTATAATTTAAGACTAACCGTAAAGTACTTGCAACTTAATCGCAACCTAAATGTAATCTAAGTGTTACCTAACTATAATCAAATTCTAGCTTAATACTAACTATAAATTAACTATCCTAACCGTGCACGTGCTACAAAGTACTTTAATTCCATTTCCCACCGCCATGAGACGCAATATGTTTTGTATGAACATCCTACACGGATTACCGTAACCCGCGGCCGTGTATAGCAGGCGTGCTGCGCACGCTTTACTGAATGTTTTATTTTGACTTTCCATCACCAGAATGGAATACCTCTTTCGTAACATCACCCCTTTCGTAAACAAACGTAATTCCAAGTGATACTCTAATTTTCAATCTATCGGTAGATATATTACCCGACAGAGTGAAGAAACAAATAACAATTTAAGAACTTTGCTGAAATTTCTACTCGGAAATAATGGTACCCACCACTCAATTAAGAGCTCAATATTTATCTATAAGAACCTCCTACACGGTGAGTTGCTGCATGGTTCACCAAATAGAAAGCAAGCTGCGCGAGCTCTGTAAAACATGTTAGTTCCACTTTTCAACTTCAGGAGCGCTCTCTTTTCTAAACAAACCTATATCCAAAAGAAACTCCGTTATCAAACATATTCGTAGATATATTAGTCGAGAGGGTGGGCAAATAAATTAAGAATTTAGGAAATTTAGCGAAACTATTGTTCGGAAATAACCACTACTAATAAATTAAGGGCTAAATATGTTCTGTACGAATAATCTATACAGATTCCCACTACCTGCGTCACTATATAGTAGGTATGTGTAAAATTCTTAGCAATTTCTTATATCTAAAAAGAAAAAAAAGAGCAATGAAAAAAAATACGTTTAAAAATGTCTTTAAAAATAAAAAAAATCATGCATAAAGCATACATTACGTAGCACTTTCCAACACATTCAGAATACTGCAACAAATCTGCATCGTTTAAAAAAATTAAATATTACGTCCCATTTCATCATATGAAAATGTATAACGCATTTCAAAAACGAAATTCAGCTGTTCCCATCTACAATCGAAAAAATACCTGACTTTTTTAGCAGCCTTGTAAATGACATAGAAATTTGTAACTCTTAACAACATGCATTCCAAAACTTAGTTCATTTAAGTGATACATATATTTCAAAAAATTCCCCTTCAGAAATTTTCTCTAATAAGGAGAGTGATATGCGAATGATTTTGTGCAGCCCTGTGAGAAATAGAATTTATATATAAAGAGTAATATGCAAAAAACTAATTAACCTTAAAAGTCAATGCCGAATTTTAGAACGCACTCTCCAGCAATTATTACGCAAAGACAGTACTGTTATTGATTGCTTTTGTGTGCCCCTGTAAATTAACGAAAATTCTATGAATGCTCTGTTTTAATGTGATTGTAGTGAATTTCAGTGGTTTATACTACTTTCAATACATTTGAAATGGCATAATGTCTTTGGGATACTCTCCAAATGATTTTTGAGATTCAGTGTTGAAAAGTATATAAAAATCAATTATTTAAAACTTAAAAAACACAAATATCACATATATTTTATAATATCTGAATGTTACTATTTTTTAAATTTTTTCTCTGAAATTTACAATAACTGAAAATCCTGACTTGATTGTTAAAAATGAAGGTCATTTTAAGATTTAGCAATAAAAATTACATAAAAATCAGTTATCAAAAGTTAAAAAACACAACCATTTTTTCTGTCTTGTGGTATAAGATTTTCGCTATTTTTTTACTTTTACCTTGGAAATTTGCGATTTTCAAAAAATCCTGACGTGGTGTTTAAAAATTAAGGGCTATTTCTTATTCAAGGCGTAAAAATACATAAAAATAAATTATTAAAAGTTAAAAAACACAACCATCGCAGGCTTGTGAATCATTTTGCCTTCCAATTATAAAGCGAGGAACTTTTCAGCATATGTAATAAACTTAAAATACCTTACGAAACTCATTTTTTTAATTCTCTTTAAAGCGTTTTAAAATAATTACACTCAATTTATTTTGGAAAACTTCATTTGTCAACTTCTCTTGCAAAACTAAGTGAGACACACTTTTCAACTGAGCGTCTAATTCATTAGCGGAAGCGTGCGAGTAAAATATTTTTCTAATACAACCCTTTGTCGCATTCACTATTATGCTGGAATGCCAGATAGCCATAAATGCGCATGATGAAGTATCTGAGAGTTCAGTTGATGGATATGTATATTTTTTTCTTTTAGTATTATATGCACATAGATGGGGATGAAAGAATAATTTATATGGAAAATGGAATAAATAGTGATGGGTTTGCGCCTTTTTATTTTTATAGAATAAAATGAATAGGCTTTCATAGACAATATCTACCCTACAATTCCACAATAATTTTTAATTCTTCATCCGGGAAGCTACTATATAGTATATAACATTTCATGAGGTGCACGTAAATTAATTTTTTTAGAGTTAAAATGCCAGGAAATTTTAACTGTTTTAACCCTTATCTTAATAACAGAACAATATTGGACTAGTATTCGGTATAACTAAATATGACTAAGCGTTGGCTGTATACGGAAAGGAAAGGAATTTCACTAATATTAAGGTATTTAATTTTTTCTGATATTTAGCCAACATTGTTAAGAAATATTTCGTCAACATTCAGAAAATAAAAACATTTCTGCAATAATAGTCTTTCGGTGAAAATATTTCGAATATAAAGACATTAATTTTTCAATATCGGCATTTCATTGTTCTTATTTACAACAATATTTTGCAGTTAATTAATTACGTTGGAATATTTATAATGAATGTGATATTGGCGTAACATTTTCCATATAAATATTGGTTTGTTATTTGGGCTAGATTCAATATTTCTGCGACAACCGCATTTCATTGTAAGCATTTACAGTCTAAACCAAAATTTCTGCAAAATAGCCTTTCATTATAAATATTCCAAGCGTAGAAACAATACTCTACTATTATTCATTCAACGTTATTTCCGGAGTATACACTATCTACCAAAAAGTATTTGTACACTTTCAGTTTTTGACAATTTGTCAAATATTTAAAAATATACTGGTCGGATTCTTCTGGAACTTCAGAAATATAAAGATTATGTTTCACTTTATATTTATTTACATTCATTTGTTAAGCGGGTAATTAGGGGCCGGCATAAAAAACAAAGAATAACAGAAATATTTGGGATCACCCTGTACATGAAAATGCACGAAACGACTTATCGCTTTAGAATACAAATATATGAATACAGTAGAATATGTACACTAATTTTTGTGAGAATAGCGTGTATATTTATGGCGATAGAGTGATTTTTTTGAAAAATTCAAAAAATTCTGGTATGTTTTTTTGTTTATATTATGCTGGGTTTTTGACCAAATTTAACGCAAACTTCAGAAAAATTGGCAAAATGCAGTAGAAAAAATGTAGCGCAATTGGAATATAAATATATTAAATATTTTATGAAATATGAGTAGTTGTATAAAATAATTTTTATCTGCGCATGCAACTAGAAAAACATTTTTTTACATCATTTAATAGTCAATTCTATGAAGTGACTTATAAAAAAAAATCCAATCAAATATCGTGAAAATTCAAAAAGATATCATTATTTTAGTGAGATGTTTTTACTCTGCTCTCTAAAAACGGCTGAATCTTAAGGGATTCTCCACAAATTGACATTTTTTAATAACTGACTTAAAAAAAACTAGTATTGAATTAATACAATATCTAATACAATATTGCTGCTAATAAGTACTTGACAATTGTGATAGAAAAGAAAAAGAGCTTTACTCGTATTCAGGGCCAAAACTAAGAGAGGGTTGGGGGAAAAGGGCATGTGCCCCGGGCGCTAGGATGAAGGTGTCCCAAATGTACATTTTGTTTGGCGATATTTTCCATGTCTATGTTTAGCATGATATTGTCAAAATCGTCCCATTCAAAGCATTTCTCCTACACCAAAGCATAGAAGAATCTAATGATGATGGCATAAAGATCCCGCATAAAGCAGATTTTTTTTTTCGTTTTGATTCGGTTTCACGATTTTAAGGTATCATTTTTTTTTAAACAAAGCAGACTACTTTAATCAATATTACAGCTCATATTCAAAATATTAGAATAATTGAGAAAAAGTAATAAGAAAAAATTATTTGTCATTTATTTATTTTTTATACTAAGTAAATGCAATTAAATTTCTTATAAATTAAATCTGGAATGTTTAGATAAGATTTTAACATTTATAAAATATAAAATACAGCACAATAAATTAGGTATACAGCTTCCTTAAACACACCAGAATATTAGAATACAATTTAGATTGGTTCAAAATATTAGAATATTTTATTTTACGCAACAATATTACCTTATGAATATGAAGTAACTGGTAGTTAATATTTTGTAGCATCCCCTTTAGCTTTCATAACAGCGTACAATCGATCTTGCATACTATATACAAGGTGTTTACAAACATTTCTATCAATATTAGCCCAAACAGACTTTATACGTGCCACTAACTCAGTTTTATTTGAAGGAGGATTTTCTTGAAGTTTTTTCTTCATTATACACCATAAGTTTTCGATGGGATTAAGATCTGGTGAATTTGGTGGCCAAGGAAGTACCTTAATGTTGCGTTGGCGGAACCAATTCTTAGTTGACACCGAGGTATGCGGGGACGCTAAATCTTGTTGAAAGATGAAATCATCTTCAAATAAATCTTCTGGTGATGGAATCATGTAATATTCTAAAATTTCTTGATATATCAGAGAGTTAACCTTTTCGTAGACGATGCATAACTTTCCAGGTCCTTCTGCACTCATACAACCCCAAACCATGACACTAGCAGCAAATTTTACGGAACGTTTAAGGCATTCTTTATCAAATGCTTCTTGCTTCATTCTCCAAACTCTAATACCTTGATTACCATATGAAACACAAAACATACTTTCATCACTAAATAATATATTTTTCCAATCTTCATTGCTCCATAAACGTCTTGATTTACACCAATTCAATCTTATACGCTTTTGTCTTGCAGTCATGAGAGGTTTTGTTTTCGGTACACGAGATTCAAATTTAAATTTATGGAGACGTCTTAATGTTGTCGATGTAGAAACTTCAACTCCTTCTTCTTTCCATTTTCGGTGCAAGAATCGCACACTTTTAAAACGGTTTTTCTTAACTATACGCTTCAGTTTCCTGTCATCTCTAGCAGATGTTTTTGGTTTTCGGCCACCATTTCGGCGATTATTTTGAAATTTTCCAATTTTTGAATATTGTGTTAGTATTTTACTAACGCTCGATTGCGAACAATGTAAATAATTTGCTATAAAACATTGATTTTTACCGTGCCGATACAAATCAACCATACGAAGTTTAGTAGATTCAGGAATATCACTCACACGGCCCATTTTAAGACGAAAAAGAAACAAACTGCAAAAAAGAATACTGATTTTAAATAAAATAGTCTGAATTTAATCAATGATGCCACCAGTTAAGAATTGGTAATAATTAAAGGAGAATTAATGTGAAATATTCTAATATTTTGAACCACTTGAATAAATATTCTAATATTTTGACTTTTCAAAATAATTTTTTTGCAATTAATCTTTTCAAAAATGATATTAAATTTAAGATAACAAGTAAGTTTAATCAACAATAAGTTCTTAATAAAAATATCGTTTGCATATTTTCATTAAAAGACATTAAATTACCAAACGATATTTTCAATTTCTAAAAAAAAGGTAATTATTCTAATATTTTGAATATGAGCTGTACATATTTTAAGTTTTAAAATAAGTCGGCTATTAATAAATTAGAAACTTTTTCTTTGCAAATACTTTTGCAGATGCTTTGCAAAGAAGAAAAGGGAGGGGGGGGGGGAGTTCACCAAAATTCATTGAAATATAAATATATTAAATATTTTCTAAAATGTTCTATGTCATGCAATATTTTCAACCAAATATAAAGCCACATTCAGAAAAATTCGCAAAATGTAATAGAAAGAATAAGGTGCTATTGAAATATAAATATATTAAAAGTTTTCTAAAATATGAGTATTTGTATGAAATATTTTTTAATCAGCGTATGCGTGAACGATAAATTTTATCATTTTACATAATTTAATATTCAACTCTAAAGAGCTACCCATAAAAAAATCCGATCGAATTTCGTAGAAATTCAGAAAGTTATTGTGGATAGGAGTGAACTGATTTTCAATTGGTCTCTGAAAGCAGTTGAATGACGTCAGATTTTACGCAAATTGCCAAATCTCCATTTACGTTTTTTACTGGTGATTTACTTCTTTTCTTAGATAATTACCAGAACGAACCTATTTCAGGATAAAAATAATTATAAAAAATCGAAGCATTTGTGTCAAATCTACCCATTGATACATAATTGATAATGGCTCTTATGCAAATGCCGATATCTGCGATCCTGAAATACGCCAAGTTCTCCACTGTTAAATGTGGTGTCGAAAACAACACTGACATCAATCGCATGCATGATGCCATGAAGAACAGAGCTGTCTGATTTTGAGAAAGGTGTGATCATCGGGTACCACCGAAATGGCCGATCTTTAATCGACATATCTAGCGAGCTTAATTACCCCAAAACGACTGTGGCTTATGTGATTAGAAAATGGAAGCTGAATGGTGATTGTCAGAATGTGGCCAGAGTAGGCAGACCGACGAAACTGGGAGATAGAGACCGACGGATTCTGTCTAGAGAAATTCGGAAGAACCGCAACCAACCAATGTTACACATACGCCAAGAATTTCAACAAGCTTCAGGATGTGTTGTTTTCATGAATACCATCCGTAAGGAAGCTCATCTACTTAATTTTTATGGCCGTGCTGCCGCCCATAAGCCTTTAATCACCAAGTCCAACCGCGCAGCTCGGTTAAGTTGGTGCAAAACACGCCAGCAATGGACTGTACAGCAATGGAAACAGGTTCTCTGGAGTGATGAATCAAGGTTCACCCTCTACCGTTCTGATGGTAGGATCTGGGTCTGGCGTCTGCCTAGAGAACGCCTCCTACCAGAATGTATTGTGCCCACAGTTAAATTTGGCGGAGGGGGAATTCTGGGGTTGTTTTTCCTGGTTCGGACTAGGACCCTTGATCCCAATTCATGGTAAGCTCAATGCCGATGCCTACTGTAATATACTGGACAACAGTGTACTTCCTACGTTGTGGCAATACTATGGATTGGACCCATGTTATTTCCAGGATGACAACGCAAGCTGCCATGTAGCGAGGTCCAGCATGGATTGGTATGCTGATAATGGAGTGCATCGACTCGAGTGGCCTGCCCAGAGACCAGACCTGAACCCAATAGAGAACCTCTGGGACGAGTTGGATCGTCGAATTAAGGCGGGTGACACACGCCCAAAATCAGTAAAAGAGCTTACCTGCCTTGTGCAAACAGAGTGGAATAAAATACCATTAAATGTAATACAAGGATTAGTTGAGAGCATGCCCAGGAGAGTCGCAGCTGTAATTGCCTCTCGAGGAGGATCTACAAATTATTAAGTGTGAACAGGGCCAAAACCAGTCTTTTTTTTCCCGAGACAAACGTGGATTTTGAAGGTACCCCTTTCCCCCTCCTTCGCAAAGCATATTTACAAAGAAAATTTCTCCAATTTATTAATAGCCGACTTATTTTAAAACTTAAAATATGTAATATAAAATAACGTATTCTGCTTTATTAAAATACTCCAATTTGATACTTTAAACCGAATCAAAAAAAATCTACTTTCAACAGGATCTTTAAGGCCCTTGTCCCTGCCCGCGAAGACACTGCTGAGCTAATGCTATTCCTGTGGGGAGGCATTTTTCTAATAACTCTTTCGCATTTTGAAATTTTCATTTTTTTTTTTTTTTTTTTTTTTTTTTTTTTTGCATTGGATAGCGGAAGTCCCTCTCAAAATCGCTCCTTGACTACTTTTTCGATTTGAGTCATAGATATTTTTTATAAAGTTAGTTTCACTTTCAGAACCGCTTTTGGAAGTGAAAGAAACATTATAAAAATATCTACGCCAAAATTGAAAAAGTAATCACGGAGCGATCTTGAAAAGGACTTCCGCTATCCAATGCAAAACATATTATTTAAAAATGTCCAAATGCAAAAGAGTTAGAAAAATGCATCCCCATAGGAATAGCATTAGCTCGTGAGCATCTTCGCGGGTAGGGGCAGGGACCTTAAGCCATCATCATTAGATTTTTTTATGCTTTAGCATAGCCCAGATATAATAATTTTAACAATATTATGCTAAACATAGCCATGAAAAAAATCGCCCAACGAAAGATACATTTGGAACACTTTCATCCTAGCGCCCGGAGCACATGCCCTTCTCCCCCCCCCCCCTCTCTTAGTTTTGGCCCTGAATGCGAATAAAGCTCTTTTTCTTTTTTATCACAATTGTCAAGTACTTATTAGCAGCAATATTGTATTAGATATTGTATTAATTCAATACTAGTTTTTTTTAAAAGTCAGTTATTAAAAAATGTCAATTTGTGGAGAATCCCTTAAGATTCAGCCGTTTTTAGAGAGCAGAGTAAAAACATCTCATTTAAAATAATGATATCTTTTTGAATTTTCACGATATTTGATTGGATTTTTTTTATAAGTCACTCCATAGAATTGACTATTAAATGATCTAAAAAAAATGTTTTTCTAGTTCGCGCATGCGCAGATAAAAATTATTTTATACAACTACTCATATTTCATAAAATATTTAATATATTTATATTCCAATTAGGCTACATTTTTTCTACTGCATTTTGCCAATTTTTCTGAAATTTGCGTTAAATTTGGTCAAAAACCCAGCATGATATAAACAAAAAACATACCAGAATTTTTTTAATTTTTCAAAAAAATCGCTCTATCGCCATAAATATACATGCTATTCTCACAAAAATTAGTGTACATATTCTACTGTATTCATATATTTGTATTTTAAAGCGATAAGTCGTTTCGTGCATTTTCATGTACAGGGCGATACCAAATATTTCTATTATTCTTTGTTTTTTTGCCGGCCCCCTAATTACCCGCTTAACAAATGAATGTAAATAAATATAAAGTGAAACATAATCTTTATATTTCTGAAGTTCCAGAAGAATCCGACCAGTATATTTTTAAATATTTGACAAAATGTCAAAAACTGAAAGTGTACAAATACTTTTTGGTAGATAGTGTAATCCGTGGATCAAACATTTCCTTTTGGACCCAAAAATCTTATTAAATGATTGAAGATAAGTATTTACGTCAATGTAATAAGTTACATAATATATATATATAAATATATATGGGTCAAAAAATGATTGTTTAATCCGCAGATTATACGCCTGAAATTACGGTACATTGGAATGTTTATAATGAATGTAATACTGGCATAAAAACATTGTACCAATATTGGTTTGCTATTAGAGTTAGATTGCATTTTGATTTTAACAAGATAATTTTCATTTTTAACTTATTTCACCTACCTAAAAATACAAAATTCGTAGTGGTAGAAGTTAAATTGAAATTAAATTAAAATATGGTATCCTCAAAATTTTTATAATAAAAATTACATAAAAAAACAAACATTTATTTTTGTATAAACTAAAATAGCTCTATAAATTGTCCTGCTCCATTTTCTGTATACGCATGTGCATCAGGAATGTAGTGGAGGGTATACGGGGGTACACGTCGTATACCTTCTTGATTTTTTAAAGGAAAACCGCATATCCTCTGTTTCTCAAGAAATCTATAATATAAACACTCTAAGCCCTATTTCTTGAGCATATAACCTCTGTTATTTTTACGACTACACCCCTGATGTGCATGTTTTATCATGTTCATGAATGCTCATTTCAGCATGTCAGGTTGCTGTATGGCCATTAGGATGTTTCAACATCAGTTAGTTTTTAAGTCAGAAAGCTGTTCAACAAGCTTCTCCCGAATATCATCTCGCTTTATTGAACCATACCTTGTTAAAAAAGTTAACTTCGATAATTCAAGAACGCTTTTCCTGGGAAAACACTATTTGATGCATATGGAAAGGGAATGTTTAAAAACAAGCATGTCAGGTTGCTGTATGGCCATTAGGATGTTTCAACATCAGTTAGTTTTTAAGTCAGAAAGCTGTTCAACAAGCTTCTCCCGAATATCATCTCGCTTTATTGAACCATACCTTGTTAAAAAAGTTAACTTCGATAATTCAAGAACGCTTTTCCTGGGAAAACACTATTTGATGCATATGGAAAGGGAATGTTTAAAAACAAACGCTTACTTCAACCAATCTACCAACTACATTTTTGCTTTTTAGATCTTTGTAGGAATCATCATGGCGACGTTGATCAATCGTATCACAGAGCTATTAATCGTAGACCAATCAGATCACTTGAATTCATGTGTACTATAGGAATCGTAAGTACGAACAGAAAATTACTGAGGATTTACAGCAACTTTTGCCAGAGTGGCGTCAACTTCTCTTTCCTTATATACTGTATGGCCAAAGGTGACCAGCCACTTGGGATTTTAGACATTTTATTAAATAGCTTGAAAAATACATGAGGAATTATCCTAAAACTCTAACTGTGTAAACATATTAGTACAAGTCATACATTTCCGTGATTTTTTTCCTGAAATTCCATAAGGGACCGTCAACAAATTGAAAAAGAAAGAATATCTTTTGGATAATCTGTCAAAACTAATGTAGCAAAGGCGTTTAAACTGTAGCTTATGATTAAGTAACATATTGAAATAAACTGGGTTCATTTTTATGCGGATAGCATGTATACGTGTAGAGAAATTAAGATTTTTATAAAACAGTCCCATTATTTGCCAAGTTTTTCGCTTATAATTTGCAGATATCTTAATGTAAAAAAAAATGTTCTTCTCTGAAAACATGGCAAACAAAATTGTGCACAATACCCTATAATCAGAATTTTAAAATAATAAAAATTGTATGAAAAATGAGTAGGTTTACTAAATTTTTCATTGCGCATACGTGACGGCTATCAAAATTTCATTTGCATATTGTGTACGCTAGATGTATAGAGCAACTATTGTAAACGTCCCAAAAACATAGCTTGAAAATTCTGAAAGTGGTCATTGATAGAATAAGTTCAAAATCCGTTGTTGCTAAAATGAAGTAAAAAACAGAGGGGTTATATACAAATATAGTACTACGTGCCATATAGTGTATTCTATATTGATATATTGAATCAAGGGATAAATGAATACAGCCCCTCATATTTTTGCTTCATTTTGGGAATAACAAATTTTGAGCTTATTCTTTCGACTACCACTTTCAGAATTTTCATAGTATGTTTTTGAGACTTTTACAAATGTTGCTCTATACATTTAGCTAACACAATATGCAAATAAAATTTTGATAGCAATAGCATATGCGCAATGAAAAGTTATTTAGTTTATCTACTCATTTTTCATACAATTTTTATTATTTTTAAATTATGATTACAGGGTATTGTGTACAATTTTGTTTACCATATTTTCAGGGAAGAACAATTTTTTACATTAAGAACGCTGAAAATTATAAGTAAAAAACTTGGCAAAAGTTGGGACTGCTTTTATAAAAACCTTAATTTCTCTGCGAGTATACATGCTATCCGCATAAAAATGAACACAGTTTATTATAATTAGGCACTTAATCATAATCAACAGTTAGAAAGGTTTTGATATATTAGTTTTGACAGGGTTATCTAAAAGATATTCGTTTTTTTTTTTTCAGTTTGTTGACGCTCCCGTATGGAGTTTCGAGGATAAAATCTTCACGAAAATGTATGACGTGTATTATTATGTTTGCACACTTAGATTTTCAGGATAATTCCTCATGTAAATTTCTAGATATGTAACAAAATGTCTAAAATCACAAGTGGCCGGTCAGCTTTGGCCATATAGTGTAGACACGTGCATGTTTTCCCACATTATTCTGATCTCCATCTGATAACTCAATTTAATTGCCTGCATAACTTGCTGCAGTATCGCACTTAGCGGTTTTCAAAAACCTTTCGCGTTTGTCTTAAAAAAGCTTGGCTTATTTAAATCTCTACTAATGGGCCATTCCATGAAAAAAGGTAAATTGATAGTCATTTTAAAAAGTTTGTGTAAATAAATATGTTTGGTATTTTCTGAATGGCAACATGTCAAATTTTATGTTTTGAGTAAGAATTTAAAGTTTGTCTTTTGTGGATTGGCAACCCAACAGTTTAAAGATGGCGTGCATGTGCAAGCAAGTATTTTGAGTTTTATAATGCATTTTGAGTGAGTTTTTTTAAGAAAGAAAATCCAATGAAACTTTTGAAATCAACATTTTAGGTAAGTCCAATATTCATTCTTTTTATTTCACTAAACTTAAAAATCTAGGATAATTTCAAATAATTATTACAGCACACACAAAAAGCTTTGTTTCTGTGTCCCACACGTGACACAAAAGATGAATTTTTTAAATTAGGAGAAAAAAGGAACTCATCTATTTTGTTTAATTGGCATTTCTAAAGCAGTTTAGTGTAGTACACTTATCCTATGCTAGTTAAAAATTTGGGCCAAATTTTTATTTGGAGAAAAATATGAAAACAAAATTGTCCTGCACGTGACACCTTATGAGCAAGATGATTATTTTTGTTTTCTGAATGCTAAATAGAGATTTATTATAGCATAGGTTTAACAGTTTAATGATTATTTTGTCCTAAGAACATATTCTATGTAACTTAAACGAAATTAAGATTTTTTTTAAAACATTTTTTTGATAGTTCCATTTTTTTCTTTTTTTTATGTGATGCTAATATTTTTTTATTTCTATTTTTTATAAATTTATTTTAATAAAATTTGAACACTTTGA
The DNA here is from genome assembly GCA_964019185.1 of Maratus speculifer. NCBI lineage: Eukaryota > Metazoa > Arthropoda > Arachnida > Araneae > Salticidae > Maratus > Maratus speculifer. Next base: position 372,772,260 of record OZ025293.1, read on the forward strand.
TGGTTATTTTCATTATAAGAACATATTGTTTTCTAGTAAGAATTAATCGACTTAATTTATAGGGTTTTTTTTCTCTATAATAAGAAGAGTCATGTGTTTAAGAACTTGTTATTATTCTGCAGAAAATAAATAATAAAACTGCTTATTTATATTCTGTTTTTCTAAGTTAAAATAGAATTAAAGTTCAATGTTTCTATGAAATTAAGTAAATTTAGACAAAAGCATTTTATAATTGATAAAGTTTGTTATTTATTTAGCAGAAATGGAAATATCTAAGTCTACTAGTGCTAGAAGAATGAAAAAGATAAGGGAGAAAATGGTGCTATGAATCCTCCAGGAGCAATTATATTAAACATCTCTTTAGAAACAGCAACTTCTTTTAAGATGGGTGAATGGGTAGTTGTAAAATATGATGGCATTAATTATCCTGGTGAAATTATCACAAGCACCAATCATGATAGTATTGAAGTCAGACTTCGAGTCGATTACAGAGCACTGTAATCGATTAAGATTACGATTATTTTCAATTTCAAGAAACAGATTACGATTATGTCTCTATTTATGCAAGTCTGATTACGATTACATAACCGATTATCCATTTTTTTATTTCTAGATTACGATTACGTTTGGATTACGATTAATATTTTTTTGTTGGATTATGATTACCGAACTCGTCGATTACGATTACAGTTCGATTACACTAATTCCGTTGTCTACATGTTACAAACTAGAGTTACAAATTTACAAAATATGCGTTTCCTTTTATTTATATATTTTTAAAGAAAAAATTAATCATATTTAATAAACTCTTCTTTTCTATACAAATAATATATGTTTTACTTTTTGAATATTTTAAAACTGATTTCATTATTATAAATTTATTTTGAAATTAAGAGCATTTCTAAGGATGTTTAATTGATAGAATAGGTATATTTAACATGCGACATTCTGATTTGAAATTCACAAATACCGGTGTATGTAGAATGAGCCCTCCCCCTCCCCTTACACACATACTCTAAAATTGGGGGGGGGGGGGGGTGAGAGAGAACCTGTGTTTCACAAACTTTTTTTTTCTTTTAACGCAAAATTTAAACATGAAATGAGTTTAACTAAGATGTTTTTCCTCAGAACATCCATTGAAAGACATTTAGACAGAAAGACATTTAGAAAGACATTTGCAAAAAAAAATTTAAAAAATGAAGAAAAATTAAATAAAATAAACTTCTACCAAAATTTTCGAAATGGGAGAATTAAAACAATTCATTATTTTTTCTTCCACTTGCATGCCTCTGTCCCCTTGAACCACATATTTAAAACAAAATTGAGACACATGAACATTAACAGGATAATAATAATAATAATAATAATATAAAATACTGTCTTTTGGTAGGAGTGTATTGGGGGAGGGGAGAGGGGGGAAACAATCCTTTCTAGAAAAAAAAATTAATTACCTTTTTTTTCCCTATTATTTCTTTATAACTCATTTAGGGAAATTTTGTTTGTTTCTTTTTTTTTTTTTTTTTTTGTAGTTTTTTTTTTTCTTTTTAAAATAATCAGAGATAAAGAAAATTTGTTGGCTACATTTCAAAATTCAGAGGTTCGTCATTCAATTTACCGACGCATATGCTAAAAGAATTTACAAACTAGGTACCATTACCATTGTCCTTCACCCTTAAAGAAATCCTACTTACACCGGTATATTTATTGACAAACCAGTCTTTTTTTTTGGTGGGGGGGGGGGATTTTGATAAAATAAACACACATATATATAAACAATCTTTTATTTTTAGAGCTTTTGTAAGAAAACTGATCTATATGTTTAACTTATCCAGATATATTAAAATACAAATTTTGAATAAACAGACTTTATACATATAATTAAAAACACTATATAGTTAATTTAATATAAAAAATTCCTTTCACTACAATTTAAAAGAAAAAGACAAGATATAACTATGCAATATTTCCAAAATAAATCTATACAATATGTATAAATCTATCAAAAAATTATTTGCATGTGGGTGTTCAAATTGGACTTGGTTTTTATGGGGACCCTGACATCTGACGAGCATTTGCATTTGTATTTTAAAAATTTCACGCCTTTTTCATTCAAATCTGATACAAATTTCGTGAAATAATCTTCAATTTTGTTGTTGTTTCTCTTAGCCATCTCTTTCTCTAAATCCTTGGAAACAACCACTTAGATATAACCACTAAGAAATAAAACATGCGAATGAGCTGTTAGATAAATTGTCACATGCAATTTAAGCATCCTTTCCCCCCCATTTTCATTATTCTCCGAATCGCACATTTGAAAGAGGGTGATCTCTGTCCAATTGCTAAGTGCCTATTATAAAACTATAAATATAGTACTTTTTCTTTCTTTTTTTTTCTTTTTATCCCTTATCACTGCCACTCAAACCGCGAAACAAGATACCTCGATTGACCACAAAAGAGTTTTTTACCCAACTCCCATACCTACGAAGTCAGACTATTTCTATGTCCTATTATATATCAGGAGCAGCCCTCTATAGTGCTGACTATATACAGTGTAAAGTATGCATTCTGTTTCACTGGAACTCCCTTATGACCTACGACCTCTCCTCACTTTTAACTCTAGGGGCCATTTAATGAGCTGCAAACGTGGACTGCTCTTTCCTTGGTGCAATATTTAACTCATCGACCAAGTGTTTTATGGATTGCGCGAAAAGAAGAAGGGGGAAAAAAGATGTAATCATAGAGCGTAATCGTATTTTTGTGCTCGATTACGATTACATAGCTTTTTGATGCAGATTACATTGTGATTATGTGGGTTGCAATTACGATTAGATTATGATTGTAATCAAAGTGAAATCTTTTGATTATGATTATATCGCGATTATTTCGAAATTTAAATTTACGATTACGATTACAATACGATTACACAGTTTTATGTAGTCGATTATAATCGATTACGATTACACGATTACGATTACTCGAAGTCTGATTGAAGTGTCTGTCATAATAAAGAGTGGTAAATTCTACAAGTGGCCACAGTATCCAGATAAAATTCTATATTCATTTAAAGATGTGGTAAAGAAAATATCAACTTCCACTGTAACTAAAAATAGAGGTTGTTTCAAATTTATGGAAAACTTTTGAGTTTCTGTTTATACATTTACTTTATTTTATGTATAAAAATGTCAATTTAACCATTTATTTTGTACAAAAAAAGTTAAAATAAATATTTTTGTATTGTAAAATGTATAATATGTATTTTTTTTTTTTTGTATTCCTTTATTTTCTGATTTTTGAAAAAGGTTACTTGAATGATATTTGCAAATGTCCCACACGTGACAACCGTGTCCCGCACGTGACACTATACGTTATATTTTTTTTTAGCAGTTTAAAAATTTATTTTTCAAAAAATGATGTTTATTTCATGAACATTAGACCTTTAGTTTCTAATATATATTTTTTCTTTTGAAATTGCAAAACTAGTAGAGCAGAAATGTTAGCTGGATCATGAAGCAAATTACAAGTGGTTGACTTCAGATGTCCTGCACGTGACGCATGCAAATTAATTAATAACTAAATCATAAAACCCTTTAGGGAAAATCTGTCCCTGCCTGAGATATTGTTATACCAAATATAAGCTTACAAAAATATGTTTATTCCTGTTTCTGAATAATTTTAAGCCCTATAACACAATTTTGGTGGAGTTATGGTGTCTGATTGTCCCGCACGTGACAGTGAAATGGCCCTAATGCTCTTTTGGGGCACTGTACTGCTAGGACATTTGAAAATCATTGATTATTGGATAATAAATGTCCATCACATTGTTTAATGTAATTGTTTAATATATTTAGATGCTTAATGAAAACAAAAGACTCAACACCATGAAATTAAGAAATGTGATATGCCTTTCGAAAAAACTTTGTCTTCCTTCTTCATGTGCAAACAAGACGTGCTTCTTATTTTGATGTCAGAAATAAGACTGAAAGAAAAGGTGCAATTTAAAAAAAGCCAGTAATAGGAAACTAAAAGGCATCACTGAATCGCATTATAGTATTATCAACCAGAAGAACCTAAACAGAAGAAGAATTACGAAGCTAATTAAATAAAAACTTAGACAGAAAACTTCAAAGAAGCTATAAGCAAATATAACAAGTTGGAAATTGCACGTGAAGCGTAGCAAATATGGTGCGTTCGTACGATAACGAAATTTTAAATATATTCTGATCTTGCTATTATAATAGATAGTATTTCGGATAGAGTATAGTAGTCGATTTTTTTGAGTTACTGTAAATATAGAGGAAGTAACTTTTATTACACCTCAGCAATCTATATCATATACTATACGATATGCTTTTTATACAGGAAATAACTTGTAGTATTCCTCAGCTTTTTTTCCCCATTGACCGTAATGTAACGGAATACTTTTGATTGTCCCTGTAATTGATCTATGCATCCGATTTTCATAAAATTTGAAATGACCAGGCAAAATTATGCAATAATCATACATTTCAAATTTCAAACGATTAAAATGCATTTGAAACTTTTTTCCCCATTGACCATAATGTAACGGAATACTTTTGATTATCCCTGTAATTGATCTATTCCTCCGACGTTCATAAAATTTGAAATGACTCGACAAAATTATGCAATAATCATACATTTCAAATTTCAAACGATTAAAATGCACTTGAAACTTTTTCCCCATTGACCGTAATGTAACGGAATACTTTTGATTGTCCCTGTAATTGATCTATTCATCCGACTTTCATAAAATTTGAAATGACTCGACAAAATTATGCAATAATCATATATTTCAAATTTCAAACGATTAAAATGCATTTGAAACTTTTTTCCTATTGACCGTAATGTAACGGAATACTTTTGATTGTCCCTGTAATTGATCTATTCATCCGATTTTCATAAAATTTGAAATGACTCGACAAAATTATATAATAATAATATATTTTAAATATAAAACGATTCGGTAGGTTAGTTTTTGCATTGTTATATGCGGATAGACAGACGGACGGACAGACGGACGGACTGAGCAACAACTATAGGTGCTACGTATTTACATAATTACGAACGCACCTAAAAACGCATATAATAAAAGAATAAAACATATGTAAATTAAAGAATTAATAAAAGATATTAAATGTAATGATAATACAAATTATTCAAATAAAATATAGATTAACAAATTAATAATAAAAATAAATTAAAAATTAATCATATACAAATATAAAAATTAAATACCAAAATGTTAATAATAATTAATATATGTATAATGTTGATCTGAACAAGTTTTTCCTTGCTAAGCATAGTGGAATCAGATTTTTTATTAACTGTAACTTCATGATTAAGATAAATAGATAAATCTTCGAGAAAGTCACATTCTGTGATGCTATTAGATGAATTCCAAGCGTAACAAAGGGCACATTACACAAGAATTGTACCATTTAAATACTTGCTAAATTTTCCAAAGACAAAAATTTTACAGGGCTATGTTAATTTACGGAACAGTGCTTAATTAATTAATTAGAAACGATGAAAAAGCTTAATTATTTAATTATAAATTAATTAAAATGGTATGTAACAGAGGAAAAAAAACACTTTTTTTTGACATGCAATACAATTTATATGAAACTCTGTGATTTGGAAATTACAAAAAAGAAATTAAATGTATTTTTTAAGTAAAGACATATCAAGGTAAAATAATTACCTATCAGATTGTTTAAATTGAAAACATATTTTATTTAAATGAAATTAATCGAACGTAACAGAGGGGACATGGAATGTAACAGAGAGGACATCTTAGAAATTCAGTGATCATATTTCCAATGCAATATCATTATCAAAGGTGACGTTTTGATTATTTAATGTTGGAGTTGGTAGTACTTGTTTTATTTCAAACATATGAACCCATGCTATATCTTTATGATTATATTTAAATGTTTTCAGTCCACTAGACCGACATAAACATACAACATGGACATTGTCAGTTCCCTTGTCAATTTCAGTTATTTGGGTAACAAATTCCATCATCCTATTCTTTCTTTGAAATCTAACAATTGCAAAATTGCCAATATTAACATCAGGAGTTAACAAATTGTTATTTTCTACAGATTTATCCATACCATTTTTGAAACAAAACTGTACACCTTCTTCAACAGACACAGATGAATAAGAAATACAATATTTTTGTAGCACTCTAACACAATGAATTCTCCTTAAATTTGATATAGCTTTTATATTTGAAACTCATTCATTAAAGGCAGCAATGTCCCTTTCGACATCCTCTTTTGTACAATAAATAATTTCTACTCCATTGCAAATCAGCAAATGATTTAGCATCAGATGGTGGAGGAGCCCATTTTCCCAGACATAAATCCTCGGTACACAGCCCTTTACAGTACCTCCCACTCCATCAACTGCACTCTTTACATGACTAGTAGCAAAATAATGCCAATTGACTTTAAAGGGTGAGAAAGTAACATTGCAAAGTGTGTATTTCTGTTTGAATTGGGATGATGGCATATCACTAAAAGTGTCAATTTCTTTTAACACAGGGAATTCCTTTTATAATTTATCAAATAGGATTTCATTGAAAGTGTGGATTGCGTATTTGTCATGCTGCATATAGTCACTGGCTATGACATAACTCCTAATTTCTTTTTCTTCCAAGAGATCATCTTTTGGGAGCCAAGCAACAGCAGTAAAACAAGGAACACTGCTTGTGAATCCAATGTGCTGATTGTATCTCATTTTGTATAACAAAATAAAGTTTTCGCCAAAATCTATTTGTAACACACACTTAGTTGGGTTTTATCTAAGCTGCTTAAAATAATTAGACTGTATTGAAAATTAGATTGTGTTAAAATAATTAGATTCGTTCACAACCATGTGTAACAGAGGGGACATTTAGCTCTGTCTCCTCTGTTACATCCCCTCTGTTACGTATGTATTTAAAAAAAATTTTAATATATTTTCAAAATTATTACATAATGTGATTACACAAATGATATTTATTGTAAACACTTTTTATTAAATTTAAATCTTTTAGGTAGCTTTCATTACAAAAAGTAAAAAGCTACCTATTGCAGCCGTCCGGAGGAAAGCACTTCCTGAAAATTTTGGTATATTTTCACCGATCATGACCCCCAGACCCCAAAACCACCCTCCGTTCAAATGTTGACATATATATATATATATATATATATATAACCATACATATATATATATATATATATATATAGGGGGAACTGGGGTACATTGATACAGTTTTTTTCTAAGATTTTTTTTGGTGTCAAGAAAGTAGAAAATTCAAGTTTTTTTTCCATGAGGTGACAGCAAAACTTGTGTAGTATGTTATAAAAATGTACAATCATTGTTTTATATAGTATTTTTGCATGTAATTTTAAAAAAATCAAAAAAAGTCATTTGTATCAATGTGCCCCATCCCCGGGGCAGATTGATACGTTTGCGAAAAATGACGACAAAATAATACCAATGCATATTTTTCATAGAAAATTAACCATTTTATAGAAAACCATTTTATATTTATTTATAAAAATTCAAATCACCCACAATTTATTTTTAAGCAATATTAAAGCAATAAAAATTAAATATATTCTGACCTGATGTTCTGGCTGTTTCTTGTCTGATTGTTGGCTGTGGTAACTTTGTCATATCTAGCACTTCAACCCCAGCATTATCTTCTTTCTTATGAAAGATGAAAAAATTACCTGTTTTTCTGTTTATAAATAGGTTCATAAACAGAAAATAAAGGATAATTATATTAAAAATTCTGTTTATAATATAAGTATCATTTTCTGTTCTGCAGTTTGTTTCTCTTACTTAACATTTCGCATTTCGAAAATACTTTTTTCTCTGGAGAATCGATATAAATTCGAGATTTGCCAGAATGGCGTCCTTTTCTTTTATTAGTTCTACTAGCACTAGATGCTGGTTAAGTTCCTACGTCTTCTGTTTTCAAAAATACTATAAAATGTTCTAATATAAAGAAATTAGAGCTATTTCACTTCAATAAAAACTAATATTAGAAATTTTTCGTGAAAAAAAAGGTTGGATTAAGGGGTGTATGGTAAAAAAATAATAAAAGATAATGAAAATATGAACTATTAAAGGATTTAGGCTGTATCAATGTGCCCCGTCATAGACTGTATCAATGTGCCCCATACAGCGATTTTGAATAAAATGAGTCTCAAATCCAACACTTCACAATATATCTAACAATAAATAATGAAGAACTGATAAAGAGTAGCTGTACTTACCAGGGAGAGTATTCATTTTGGTTGAAAATACTGGAACAGTTGTATAATAGCATTTCAATTGTACAACTCATATTTATTTTTGAACAACAAAAACAATAAATCACCCGTCCCATTTCATCAAACTACTGAATCATTCCAAGATTTTCTGTATGTAGTTGAATACACTAGCATCATCTTTTGGAGCTGTTGTTAAACTTCCTGTAATGACCCTGTGAGCGGTAGAGGGGGTGTATCAATGTGCCCCATGTATCAATGTACCCCAGTTCCCCCTATCTGATTTTTGTCATGCGATAACTAACGTATTTATGAACCGATTTGAATGAAACTTGGTATGTACATAGTACATATAAATGTCTCGACCGAGTTCGTTGGTCAGCATCATCCGCCATTTTGTTTCAAAATGGCGGCCATTTTAAATTTTTTTAAAAATTTAAAATTTAAAATTAAATTCGAAAAAATCAAAATTTGAAAAATATTTTTCTTTTACGTGTTAGAACTTAAAACAAAAATTCCAGAACACTTTTTATTTTGTCTATATCTTACAAAATGATTGAGTTATAGCACTTTAAACTTTTCTTATGGCTGACATTTTGAAACGATCTGATATTTGTCACGTGATAACACGCGTATTTATGAACCGATTTCAATGAAACTTGGTATGTACATAGTACATACAAATGTCTCGACCGAGTTCGTTGGCCAGCGTCATCCAACATTTTGTTTCAAAATTGTGGCCATTTTAATTTTTTTTTAAATTTTAAAATTTAAAATTAAATGCGAAAAAATTAAAAGTTGAAAAATATTTTTCTTTTACGTGTTAAAACTTAAAACAACGATTCCAGAACACTTTTTATTTTGTCTATATCTTACAAAATGATTGAGTTATAGCACTTTGAATTTTTCTTATGGCTGACATTTTGAAACGATCTGATTTTTTTCACGTGATAACACGCGTATTTATGAACCGATTTCAATGAAACTTGGTATGTATATAGCGCATACAAATGTCTCGACCGAGTTCGTTGGCCAGCATCATCCGCCATTTTGTTTCAAAATGGTGGCCATTTTAAATTTTTTAAAAAATTTAAAATTTAAAATTAAATTCGAAAAAATCAAAATTTGAAAAATATTTTTCTTTTACGTGTTAGAACTTAAAACAAAAATTCCAGAACACTTTTTATTTTGTCTATATCTTACAAAATGATTGAGTTATAGCACTTTAAACTTTTCTTATGGCTGACATTTTGAAACGATCTGATTTTTGTCACGTGATAACACGCGTATTTATGAACCGATTTCAATGAAACTTGGTATGTACATAGTACATACAAATGTCTCGACCGAGTTCGTTGGCCAGCGTCATCCAACATTTTGTTTCAAAATTGTGGCCATTTTAATTTTTTTTAAAAATTTAAAATTTAAAATTAAATGCGAAAAAATTAAAAGTTGAAAAATATTTTTCTTTTACGTGTTAAATCTTAAAACAACGATTCCAGAACACTTTTTATTTTGTCTATATCTTGAAAAATGATTGAGTTATAGCACTTTGAATTTTGCTTATGGCTGACATTTTGAAACGGTCTGATCTGAACGATCCATCATGTTGCTTTAAAATGGCATACACTTTATGATATCGTGGAGTTTGGCGATTCTCTAAATCGCTTAAAATAAAACCAGGTTGAATAAAAGATGACTAATTTCTAAAAATTCCTATTAATATTCAGTCTTGAGAAAAACTAGTATTCAATCTTATAAAATCACTAATTTTATAAGATTATTTCCACTAATTTGAGCTTAGTATTTTTGAACAATGTAACTTACTTTAAAATAAATAAATAAATATATAAGTATATGAAAGCTACCTCTTCCTCCCGGCATTGCCGGAAGGACTTTTTTATATATTGAATAAAATAAACTTTTTTTAAAAAATTGTAACAGAGGGGACAAATAAAAATTGTAACTAACTTTATTTTAAAGAAATAAGAAGAAAGTTGTATATGAAGATTATTATTGTAAAATTATGATTAGGAACCATTTAACTTACTACATAAATGAAAAAATATATAAAATCACCATATTTTTAATAAATAATTGATCTTTTAAAAAGTCACATTTTAACATTATAAATCAAAATCATTAAACATCCATTATTTCTCATAAAGTTTAAATAAACCATGCATAATTTTCAAAAATAAATATTATATCCATTAACTGCAATAAATTGCCTTTAAAATGACACTAAATACTTGAAGATAACATGAAGTTGAAAAATTCACTACTGGTTTCAGTTGGCATGGAATTCGTCATTAGCATTAAAGATATATTTGCGTTGGAAAATTAAAAGCATGGCCGATATCCCATGAATGCTTGGCGATAGAAGATTTAAAAATTTCTTGATTAGAGATAGAGCGAGAGAGTATTCTTTTATGCTGGGTTTGATATTTCTTTTTGCTTGTCCTTATACGATAAAAGACAACCATTGTAAAATAAATAAATAAATAAAATTATATGTTCCCCGTTTACGAAGATGAAGAACAGGCGATTGTGGGAATTGAGTTCGTTCACAGGTTTAAAGATAACATTAAAGGTTGAAAAGTTTTAAAACGTTAGCTAATTTGAAATATAAAGAAGGATAACAAGGGAGGAATATTTATCAATATGATTTGAATATATTTTGATATTTTGATGATATGAATATTTTTGGTTGAAATTATCAGGTTGAGGTTTTGATATATTTTAAAAGAGTAGATTTACTGGAGGGTCGATATAACTTATTCAGAGTAAAGGTGACTATTTACGTAATAACTTAGGATCAATCCATTTCAAATGGTCCGGAAAATATTTTTTTGGTTGCTCGACCATTTTTAAAAAATCTAAAATTTTTTGTACAACAACCCTAACATGATGGAAGTTCAAAATGACCGTTATTTTAATTTTACTATTTTTTGTTTGTGAATGGCGGCCATCTTTGTTTCATCGTGAGCAGCGATTTTCTCAAATACTAGGATACACAAAATTGTAAATATCTCGTCTTTTATTTTCCCAATTGAAATGGAGTTTGCAGCATTTTGTTCAGAATAAAATAAGCTAAATGTACGGTGGTACTATAATTTTGAAAAATAAGTTTTTACAGGTGAAATTGTAGCACAAAATTTAAGATTTTTTCCAAAATCTATCCGTTTGCAAGAGGAAATTTTTCATGCAAGGAAAACTATAAACCTTACACAATTTTTTCTACTAATAGGTCAAAAGTGCGTGTACTCATACACCAAGTTCCAGATCTGGAAGTTGATTTCTCTTTGCAAAAAAAAAAAAATCGTCAAAAATTTCAAAAATCGCACTTTTTAGACTTTGATATCTCTGGTGGTGCACGAGATAAAAATCTGAAATTTTGGCCTTTGATAGTATTGTGTAGTAGTGTTATGTACAAAAAATTTCATAAAAGAGATTTGATTACAAGCTGAGATATAGAATGGTCAATATGTAAAAACAATTCTTCTAAACTATTGTAACCTACTATGTGTTTGTTCATACCTACAAAATGTTAAAATAATGGTTGATGATGCAAAGTTATAAAGATCATCTTCAAATTCTATTTAAATCGTGATTTAAATAATTTAGATTGTATGCTAAGTCAATGCACTATTTCTCCAGATGAACAAAACCTTCTAGAAATGCTATTCGTCCATTTCAATGGCCCCGAAAATATTTTGGTTGATTGACCGTTTTTAAAAAATCTGAAATTTTTTTGTACAACAACCCTAATATGAGGGAAGTTCCAAATGACTGTTATTTTAATTTAAATATTTTTCGTTTGAGCATGGTGGCCATTATTGTTCCATCGTGTGCAGCTATTTCCTCACATTGAAGTTTAATATCTCTTGTGTGGCGCGAGATAAAAATCTGGAATTCTGGCTTTTAATTGTATTTTATGGTAGTGTTATGCACAAAAAAAATTAAGAAGGAGATTTGACTATAAGCTGAGATGCGGTGATTAAAAGATGTTAAGAAATGCTATTACGAGTACATTAAGAGAAATGAGATTAGTCTCTTTTATTACAATATTTACACAGAAAATATCGTTTGGTGAAAACAGTTTAATAATAAATGTTTAATTTACAAATATACTATATATGCTCAACAAAGAGCTTAATACTATTTACGAGAGATGTTATGAGTTCGACCAGTTACTGTTGTCAGTCCATCAGGCTGTTCTTTCTCAAAATTTTATTTGAAGCCACCCAAATCTTGTCATCCCTTTTTAACTTGAATGAAATTCTCTAGGTTTAATAATTGAAACCATGTCAACTCGATCAGTTGCAACCCATTGTCTGTATTTTACTTTTTCTGAAATGTGTTCCGAGAAAAATTGTTGCAAAAGCATTTCTAGTAGGTTTGTTCATCTGGACAAATAGTGTATTGGCTTAGCATACGTTCTGAATTGTTTAAATCACACACAAGCATTTGAAGAAGATATTTGTAATTAACATTTAACTTTGTACCATAAATAATTAATTTAAAATTTTGGAGGTATGAACAATTACATAGTAGGTTACAATAGTTTGGCAGTATTGTTTTCACATATTGTCCATGTCATATCTCAGCTGGTAGTCAAATATCCTTCTTGAAATTTTTTGTACATAACATTATTACACAATACTATCAAAGGCCAGAATTTTAGATTTTTATCTCGTGCCCCACCAGAGATATCAAAGCCTAAAAAGTGCGATTTTTGAAATTTTTGACAAATTTCGGAATTTTTTTCGCAAAGAGAAATTAACTCCCAGATCTGGGACTTGGTGTGTGAGTACACGCACTTTTGACCTATTTGTAGAAAAAATTGTGTAAGGTTGACAGTTTTTCTTGCATGAAAAATTTCCTCTTGCAAACGGATAGATTTTGGAAAAAATCTTAAATTTTGTATTAAAATTTCACCTGTAAAGATTTATTTTTCAAAATTATTCTACCACCTTACATTTAGCCTGTTTTATTCTGAACAAAATGCTGCAAACCCCATTTCAATTGGGAAAATAAAAGACGAGATATTTACAATTTTGTGTATCCTAGTATCTGAGAAAATCACTGCACACGATGAAACAAAGATGGCCGCCATGTACAAACAAAAAATAGTAAAATTAAAATAATGGTCATTTTGAATTTCCATCATGTTAGGGTTGTTGTACAAAAAATTTCAGATTTTTAAAAAATGATCGAGCGACCAGTGCTGGACCACTTGAAATGGATTGACCCCTTATTATTATTTTTAATAAAACAATTGTATAACTGAAAATGCGATGCCTAATTTTATGAAATGCATCATTAGGATCATCCATTAAAAATTTATTCAATTGGAAAAACTTGTCGTTGGGCTCCACCGCAATAGTTACCCATCATGGATATGCATACTTTCGAAAAAATAGTTCTAAATAACTAAGGTTTCTGAAATTTAATAAGCTTTGTCGCACTAGTACGTGCTATGTACATATCAAATTTCAAGCCTCTGGTGAATTCCTTGAGTAGATAACACTGTTTAAATCGTGGTTTGATGACGTCATAAACTTTAAATGTTCTATTACTGAACCGCATAAAAGAAACGTCCTTATAATTTCAAAAATGATAATCATATTAACTAATAGTTTACTGCGTCGGATTAAACGTCTGATTTCTAATTAAAATATAAATCGTCTTATCTTCAATTAAATCAAAGGTATAAAATATAAAATTGAATTGAAATTTGAATGGAATACAGTATCACGAAAAATCGAAGAGGTTGGGAAATATGATTAAAAATATCTTATAACCAGCATTAAAGGTTATTACCCACTATAATTTTTAATAACTTTTTCAACCAATTACGATCGACTTCATTCTTTATGCAAAATTTATGTTTTTTATTGTCTTTTATCTTTTTCGAGAGCCCAAATAAAATAATCGAAATTATTTGATCGAAATTATTTAAATTCAATAGACTTCTTCGCATTATTACATACTAAGTACATGCCAAATTTCAAGTCACTATATTAATTTTTTCGAGAGATAGAGCGTTTACAGACACACACAGACAATTCTTTTTTCTGAAAACATGTTTTTCAGAATCTTCAGTTCCGGAAACGTATAAATCCGTCAGAATATTTTTTGACATATTTAAAATGATTAATACACTTACCATAAACTACATATGATTGGTGAATAAAAAATGTTGAAATTTTAGTATTTTGATCATACTGATTTGTAGAAACAAGTGGGTAAGTGTGAACGCAGATCGTACAGACGGTTTTGTTTAATATTTCTTTCAAAATAACTTATCTTCAGAGCTGCCAAGTCTCCGGCTTTTTCCACACCACTATTATTTTAGAGAAAATCTGGTCCTTTTAAATCGGAGAAATGCTCCAATTAAATAAACCAACATTTTATTTATTAAATTACTGATATCCAAAAAGCCGGAGACTTGGCAGCTCTGTATCTTTCAATTAAAAAATCCAAATTGTTAATTTAAAATGTTAAAATTGTCACATGGATTATAGCGCCAATAAATTTAATTTTAAAAGGAAAGTAATTATAAAAGGAAGTTATTTATTTTAATCAAATTAAAAAATGTGTAAATTAAATACAAAATTCCAATTTTTTTGAAAATCCAAAATTAAAAAAAAATAGCAGATATACATAAAATTTTATATTTCTAAAAACGAAAAAAATTGGTTAAACGAAATTTAAAATGCTGAATCATTAATAAATTTCAATAGTTTCGAAAATAGAAAGAATATTGAATTCCAAAAAATATTATGAATGTCAGTGATTAATATATATATATATAAACTCTTAAGTTGGTTAAAAAAAAATAAAATAAAAATAAAAAAAAAACCGAAATGTCTTTTAATTAAATCCATCTTAGTACGAGAATTTCAAGTTACAGCATAGCTGTTCAAACTAAGGACTTCTTGTTTACTAGCAAGATGCTTTACCTCCAAGCTATGATGTCTACATGAAAAGAGTTGAAATTAAGGTTATTTATAAAAATTTAAATTGCAAAAATGAACGGAATGCACTGATAAAATTATTTACTAAAATAATAAACTTTTTAAAAATTTTATGATTTGCGTGTGTCACGAAGAATTCAACTATAAATACACAATATTTGAATTTTCCGACTTAAATAATTTTTGTGTACATAATATGTGACGTACAGCCAGACAGAAAACTGACACGAATACGGTTTCGTCAGATGAATGGAATCCTAAAATACAAACTCAGAAAAATTTAATTTAAAGATGGGAACCTCGAATCATTTAAAGGGAAATGGATGCAGTATAAAGAATTTTTCGCATATTTTTAACTATCTAATCTTTATAGCTCTTTGTTAGAATATATATACTATGCATGCTTAAATTTTTTTAAGCAATGATTTGTAAAATTGATATTTTAATAATTTTCCTCGAAATACGTGGATACCACGTCCTTTTAAATTATCGAATAAAAACATTTCCGAAATTAAAAACGCTTAAAAGAGGAAATCATTTTAATTCAATTCCTGCCTTGAGGAAAAATTTCCAACTTTATAATTTGTATTTCTATAAAAATTAATAATTTTCAATCATAGATTTATAAAGTTTCTCTTTGTAACTTAATATTAGCTTTTTTAAAAATATGTGTCAGAATATTTTGGCCTTTTTTATTTTATTACCGCATAGAATTATCATTTCAAAAACTACTTAATGTTGCGAAAACGAATCAGTGACAGGAAATGAATTAAAACAAGAAAAGAACAACATTAATAGATAATTATTTCCGACTAACTCAAATTTCATCCGTCTCATAAATTTCTTCGCATTTTTTAACGTATCAACTAAACAACTTTACTAAAAATACAATTAAATGAATTCTACTTTAGCTTGTTCATTACCCAAAATTGATATACGCAATGAATTTTTTTTTTCTTTTTTGAACTTCGAGCGCATGATTTTAATGAAAATTAACATAGTATTAAAAATAAAATGTTAAAACCATTTTTAAAAATAAAGTGCGAACTGATATTGTACAATCTATTTAAATTAGAGAAAGATAATTGTATTTAGGGTGTTTTTTCTGCTTATTCTCTGGATTTTAAATTAGAACACTATTTTAAACAATGTAATCGTACCTGTCGATTCCAGTGTTAATGTTTTAAATCTTTCAACTAAAAGCAATTCAAATATTTCTGGAAGGCGCTTTTATCTTGTCTTTTTTTTAGTTTGTAAAGCATTTATAAAGAAAACGTGCAGATCTTTGATGAGAGTTCGGTTACTGATAAGAATTTGTTACCGAATCTAGCGACAAGTACGTGATAAAATGTAATTAACTTTTTTTTTTCATCCTGTCTTTTGAAAATTTTAATTGGAAATTTGCAACGGCTTTTTGCAGTTTTTATAATTAATTTAGCAGCTGCAACGATAAGATTAATATTACGTAATATACTTAGGCAAATTTCGAACAAGTTATGCAATATTATTTGGAAATATTTCTTATCAGTTATGTGTTTACAAAATTCTTTTGACAACATACGAAGTTGAAATTCGTTAAAATTTCCTGACTTTATATGCCTATTATCTTCAACTTACTATGTTGATACTTGTTTAATTTGTTACAGCAAAGTTTTTCTGTCTTTATTTCTTTTTGTAATTGACAGTAAGTAAGGTGTAGAATTTTAATCAAACTTTTCATCCTAATTGTCTGACAAAAATAAAATTTAATAATTGTAATGATCAAAACAAATTAGTTGCAATAAAATGCTAAGAATAAACCATTGAAACTTTATAAATACACACTCTCAGAAATACTTTCTCCAGTACACGGACATTTTCCTGGCAGCAATGCTACCAATATTTTCTGCAGTAATACACAAATATCCATATTTTTCTCCGTTACAGGAGATAAAATATACGTCGACTGAAGAAAATGGGGATAAAATAAATGTTGCTGTTATTGGGATTGAACTAGCTACCTCAATACTACGAGACAAGTATTCTAAACACTCGGCTACAGGGGTACATTAGTGAAACAGTTTGAAGTAAATATGCTTGCCTCAGATGGGTATGGCTTGATTTATTTTTTTTAAAAGCTTTGAATATTTAAATTAATTTCGGGAAGATTTATGAAATTGTGATCGGGTTTTTAGAGAAAATTATGAATTATTTTTATCTAAAAATATAATAATTTATATAAAATATTTTTATGTAGATTTCTAAATGTAAACTGTGAGTGCTATATTTTTATGCGAGAATTTCCTTTTTGAGTAAAATAGACTTTTTCTCATTTAATATTTTAATTAAAATACCTATTTTAATTGTATTCATTTAAAATATATTTTAAATGCGAATATTTTTTGTAACTTAAAAATTAATTTTGAATACTTTTAAATGAAAGAGAAAACTAATTGTTACTTATTTTTAAATTAGAACACGCTTCTTTTCTTCTTTGTTAGTTCAGTTTTATTTATTTACATTTTAAACTAAATTGGAAGTTTCAATTTAGGCGGTTTTTTGTTTAAAAAAAAATACGTGTGGCACTCGGGGATTGCCGCGGTAAAGCTATTGCATAGCATTTTTTATCAACTTATGCAATTATAATTATTTATTTTTTATTTATGCAGTTTTTTTTTTTTGTCTTTTATATTAATTCAAGTTAAACTTTTTGAGCGTGATGACCGATAACAATTTTTTTTCTTGTATTGAACAAATGCGAAGTTAATATCGTTTAAAATATTTTTATTATCTTACAATACATGTAGGTTAATCAGGAATTTTTATCATTGAAACTATACGTTTATGGTAGCTGAAATAAAAAACATAAGTTTAAGACTTGATATTCTCAAAATATCTGAAAAATACCGCATCAATGTCTGCCGAAGTCTACCAAAGGATACCGTGCCGAAGACTGCCAGACTGAAGCGACGTTAGCCAAAGTGTTAGGTTTTTTTTCTCGTTACGGAATTTCTAGATTTTTTCGCCGCGATAAAAGCTATGCAATACCTTAATAAATTACCAAACAAAATTTGGCCGCGCTACGAAAATTAGATCGCGAGTTATAAGCATTTTAAATTTTCCGAACCTCACCGTGAGGGTCTCCTGTCACCAAAAATTAACACTGTCTCATAATATATTACCAAACAAAATTTGGCTGCACTACGAAAATTAGATCGCGAGTTACAGGCATTTTAAATTTTTCGACCCTCACCATGGGGGATCTCCTGTCACCAAAAATTAACACAGTCTCATAATAAATTTCGAAACAAAATTTGGCCGTGCTACGAAAATTGATCGCGAGTTATAAACATTTTAAATTTTTCGACCCTCACCGTGGGGTGGGGGTCTCCTGTCACCAAAAATTAACACTCTCTCAAAATAAATTACCAAACAAAATTTGGCCGTGCTATGAAAATTAGATCGCGAGTTATAAGCATTTTAAATTTTTCGACCCTCACCGTGGGGGATCTCCTGTCACCAAAAGTAACACTGTCTCATAATAAATTACCAAACAAAATTTGGCCGCACTACGAAAATTAGATCGCGAGTTATAAGCATTTTAAAATTTTCGACCCTTCCCATGGGGGATCTCCTGTCACTAAAAATTAACACTCTCTCATAATAAATTACCAAACAAATTTTGGCCGCGCTATGAAAATTAGATCGCGAGTTATAAGCATTTTAACTTTTTCGACCCTTACCGTGGGGGGGGGGGGATCCCCTGTCACCAAAAATTAACACTGTTTCATAATAAATCACCAAACAAAATTTGGCCGCGCTACGAAAATTAGATCGCGAGTTATAAGCATTTTAAATTTTTCGACCCTCACCGTGGGGGTCTCCTGTCACCAAAAGTAACACTGTCTCATAGTAAATTACCAAACAAAATTTGGCCGCGCTACGAAAATTAGACCACGAATTATAAGCAATTTAAATTTTTCTACCCTCACCATGGGGGATCTCCTGTCACCAAAAGTAACACTGTCTCATAATGAATTACCAAACAAAATTTGGCCGCGCTACGAAAATTAGATCGCGAGTTATAAGCATTTTAAATTTTTCGACCCTCACCGTGGGGGGGTCTCCTGTCACCAAAAGTAACACTGTCTCGTAATAAATTACCAAACAATATTTGGCCGCACTACGAAAATTGGATCGCGAGTTATAAGCATTTTAAATTTTTCGCCCCTCACCATGGGGGATCTCCTGTCACCAAAAGTAACACTGTCTGATAATAAATTACCAAACAAAATTTGGCCGCGCTACGAAAATTAGATCGCGAGTTATAAGCATTTTAAATTTTTGACCCTCACCGTGGGGGGGGGGTCTCCAGTCACCAAAAGTAACACTGTCTCATAGTAAATTACCAAACAAAATTTGGCCGCACTACGATAATTAGATCGCGAGTTATAAGCATTTTAAAATTTTCGACCCTCCCCATGGGGGATCTCCTGTCACTAAAAATTAACACTCTCTCATAATAAATTACCAAACAAATTTTGGCCGCGCTACGAAAATTAGATCGCGAGTTATAAGCATTTTAACTTTTTCGACCCTTACCGTGGGGGGGGGGGGTCTCCTGTCACCAAAAATTAACACTGTTTCATAATAAATCACCAAACAAAATTTGGCCGCGCTACGAAAATTAGATCGCGAGTTATAAGCATTTTAAATTTTTCGACCCTCAACGTGGGGGGATCTCCTGTCACCAAAAATTAACACTGTCTCATAATAAATTACTAAACAAAATTTGGCCGCGATACAAAAATTAGATCGCGAGTTATAAGCATTCTAAATTTTTCGATCCTCGCCACTGGGCGGGTCTCCACTCACCAAAAGCTACATTATCCTACCTTGTTTTATCTTAAGACGATTCTTTTCTATACGCATTCTATCAGGAATTTTTATTATTGAAACTATAGATTTTATAGTAACTGAAATAAGAAATATAAGTTTGAGATTTGATATCCTCTAAATATCTGAAAAATACCGCGTCAATGTCAGCCGAAGTCTACCGAAGGTTACCGACAGCCGAAGTCTGCCGAAGTGAAACGTCGTTTGCCGAGTGTTAGATATTTTTCGTTACGGATGTGTTAAGATTTTCCTCGTTACGGAATTTTTGGATTCGGTCGCCGCGCTCAAAGCCCGCGATAAAAGCTATGCAATAGCTTAAAAGATTCGGATTTTAGTAGTAATAGAGCCAATACACATGCATGATACGAATGAACGGAATACCACCTTCTTTTTCAGACAGTACTATGCTTTTTTTTTTCATTTTAAACATCCTTGCATTTCAGCGTAGATGTGTTTTCCCTTGGGGGGAGAGGGAAGGGAGAGGTGTGTATTAAAGTCATCTTAAAATCTCTCGTGGCTTTTGTAATAAAATTTTCAGATGTGTTAAATGTCAAAATATGAATAAAACGTAGGAATGATTTCAGTTTTCGGAAAAATGAACGATGTGTCCTTTTAGGCAGGTTTCCGTCTTAGCAGCTGGTTATGTATGTTACTTTCACCGTCGAAATCAATATTTTTTACGTTTAATTCAGGATTTGTTATAAACGGATTCTTTCATTCTCAGATCTATTGTATTTTTATGTGCCAATTTATAAATCACTGCCCCGCTTTTTTTTAGACAGGGAACTTGCCAACACTATTTTCGAACCGCTGTTTTAATCACTTAAATGATTTCACTGCACGACGTCGGCAAGAAAAGTTTGGTTGATCCGTCACTTAAAGCTCTTTCACACCAATAATTTACTATACAATTTAATAGAAGAAATGTTTAGATTAAATATTGTGTTTTTTTAACTTAAAAAAGAGATGCTTATCCCATATTTTCAATTTATTGTACGTAACAAAGATTCAGTTAATCGGTTAGCTAAACATTTTTTGAATACAATTTATTTATGATAAATGTGTGAAAAGTCAATGCTTATAAAATGGAAATTTTGTTGATTTTTATTAATTTTTTGAGCGAACAATGCTTTGAGGTCTATAGCTACAATGGCTGTTACCTCGAAGGATCCATAATGCACAGAAACAAATACAGAACACTTTATTATTACAGGAAATACAGTACATACATTTTTTTTTATACACATCACAGGGACAACACAGACACCCATGCCGCTAGCTAGACTCGAACCAGGGTCCAGCCGTGCGGGAGGAGTTGACGCTACCAACCACGCCACTGGATCGGCTTTTTATTAAATATAATAGACATTATACAATCATAAATATTATTATAACTCTCTTTTAATTCAACAAACTCTATTTCTGCAGGTAAGTGGAGAGTCGATTCAATACGTCGACTGAGATTCGACTCTTCGAAATGAACCAAAAAGTTCATGCGTATGAAAATAGAGTATTGTCTGAATTTCGACAGCCTTATGCCTCCGCCAGCGCCATCTGTTGGCCAAAATTCGAATTATTTTAAGAAAGTGTATATCTAAAAATTTACTGATTTTCTGATAACAATGCAGCAAACCGCATATTTTTATCTCAAACCGTTTTGTTATTTACATTCAAAATGGCTCAGTCATTTACTGTACTCCTTGTATGTATAACTAATATAGTTCATATTTAAGTTTGGGCAATAAGAAAAAAGTAAGTTTAAGCTTTGCTGTATACGGATGTGAACTGCTTTAAAGTTTTTCAATTGTGTTATGCATTTTCCAGCTTAACTTACTTAGTTAGCATGCATTAAAATTTGTTCGTATGTAAATAAATTCATGTATAGGGATACTCAAAAAACTGAATATATTGTCGTCTATGGGTGGTAACTATTTGAAAAGAGATTTCAGTTGTGTAATGTATTTATTAACGTAATTAAATTATACCGCAGTACGTAAAAAAAAAATTAAATGTGCTTTGCGTTGTATAGTTAAATTAAATTTTAGCTAATCATACCAAAATTGCCGTATTTTGTGCCATATACCAAAGTCAAAGATTATTTTTAACGTAGTTGATGAAAAAAATCTAATAAAATATACTGAATAAAAAAATCTATTTGTGTTTTCAATTAAAGATAATTTTCATCTACGTTCTGTATAACAAACAGTTTATTAAACATTGTAGCCCTGGTATCTGGGATTCCGTTGACTGGTATATATAATGCTATTCTTGTATTCATTAATAAAAGTAATTTTTTAACGTTTCATATAGTAGAAGATTTAAATAATTCCACTTTCAGATAAATATTACTTATTACTATTCCCGTGTACTTTTGTGATTTAGTTCATCATTTCTTTCGGACAGGGCCCCACCAGTGGCCGCGAGTTTCTGACCTCGAAACTGGTAGACGGTCGGTGCTGGGTTCGAACCCAATCGCGACCGTCGGCCTAACCGTTCGGAGTTTTCCGTGGTTTTCTTCGAACCTTGTATTTCCTTGCGTAAATACGGGTTATTTTCCTTTAGAAAGACCCCCACGGAGGGCATCCCACCCATTAGGGCCTATATACCAAGCGTAGTTAATTGGCCGGCATAACCAAAACCAAAACCTTCGGACAGTTTTCACAAAAAGCCCTATATATCAATATATTATGTATGCTGCGAAAAAGTTTCAAATTTTAAGGTGCATCATGTAATAAAAAAGTTTAAGAATCACAACTTTAAACATTAATATATTTTAAATTGTAAAATAAACCCTGTTAAAAAAGAACGATAAACATTAATTTATAATATAATAATCATCTATACTAATAAAATCCGTGCGCCTCTGTCTGTCTGTCTGTCTGTCTGCTTGAAGCCGATTACAGTTCGTAACGCGGGCGAGTTGGAAGTCGCGAGAGGTGTCTTTCGATTCGAAAAATTCCGGGAAAGTCATTTCAGGCATTTTCGAGACCGTGGGACCAAAATTAAAAAAGTTATGAATTAAAAACCGGTCGGGAATCGGAACGGAAAAAGTCACATTTCCCAAACGGAGCTCAAACGGAGCTCTGAGGCAGAACACTGCGCCACCTTGCGGTGACCGACTAGAACTTTTCCCCTTTGGCTAAAAGAAGAAGCAGCCGAAAACCCCTTTTTCTCCCGTCATTTTGTCAAAGAATGTATAAGAGAAAAATAACTGATTGGTAAAAAATGTTAAACGCGGTTTAATTAATATAATAAGTACAACTATTTAAGCACAGCAAGATATGTTCACTAAGAGGTAATAGTGTTGCTAATTAATGTTTTGAGGATCTCAGATGTAACTGGCTATTCATATATTTATTCTGTATGTGAGTATTAATCGTTGTAGCTCATTTTCATACTTTTTCGTTTTGGTAACATACACGAATATTGTGTAACCTAAGAATTACGCGATTAATACTAATTTCTGTTAGTACAAACAGAAAACAAGCTGCCAAAGTTATTTGTTAGTTATGTTGTTTGTGATATTAATGAAATTATTTTTTTTGCGCGTTTTTTCTTAAACCATCATGCAGACAGTTTTTAAAGTAGAAAAAAACTGATTACATATTCAGAATCTGCGTAAAAGTCTGCTTCTGATGAACCAAAAAATACGAGAAAATGTCTTATGGGCGCGCAGCGCCAACCGTGCAAAACCAAATATTTTTAACTGGGCGATGGCGACCATGGAGCGTAGCGCCGGTGGGCCGGCTTCGCACGGTGGGCGCGTAGCGCCCACTGTGCGAAATCACATATTTTTAACGGGATAATGGGCGCATAATAACCATAGCTCTTTAATTTACTTTTTTTCTGCTTGAGGATTCGAACACCAAGACTTCCTTATTAAATGAATTTTTTTGCTTATTATATACTGCTTAATATCGAGGTTCGTTTGGAAAAAGTGGCCCAGCTAGCGGGCGTAGCTCGCTAGTCTATACTAATAAAATCCGTGCGCCTCTGTCTGTCTGCTTGAAGCCGATTACAGTTCGCAACGCGGGCGAGTTGGAAGTCGCGAGAGGTGTCTTTCGATTGGAAAAATTCCGGGGAAGTCATTTCGGGCATTTTCGAGACCGTGGGATCAAAATTTAAAAAGTTATGAATTAAAAACCCCTTGGGAATCGGAACGAAAAATATCTCAATTCCCTACGGAGCTCCGAAGCAGAACATAGCGCTACCTTGCGGTGACGGAATGAATTTTTCCCCTTTGGCTAAAAGAAGAAACAGCCGAAAACCTCCATTTCTACCAGCGCTAATTGCATTTTTTCCCGCATCAATTTTTTTGACTTGCCGCAGAATATTTACCGTAGTTTTCGCTAAAATATTGAACTTAGAAATAAAACAGGACTATCGAAACTTTTTTTTGCGCGTTTTTTTCTTAAACCATCATGCAGACAGTTTTTAAAGTAGAAAAAAACTGATTACATATTCAGAATCTGCGTAAAAATCTGCTTCTGATGAACTAAAAAATACGAAAAAATGTCTTATGGGCGCGTAGTACCCACCGTGCAAAACCAAATATTTTTAACGGGACAATGGGCGCGAAGCGACCATAGCGCCGATCCACAATCTTTTTTTTTCAAGTGCACGTGGCCCACAGTTCGAAATCACATATTTTTAACCGGACCATAGCTCTTTAATTAACTTTTTTTTTGTGCTTGAGGATTCGAACACCAAGACTTGCTTATTAAATGAATTTTTTTGCTTATTATATACTGCTTAATACCGAGGTTCGTTTAGAAAAAGTGGCCCAGCTAGCGGGCGTAGCTCGCTAGTTCCATATGAAATTTTGATAAACAAATGCAGTCGGTTGTTAGTAATTGATTTATTTGCTGATGTTCGGGTGAAATTTGAAGGTCTTTAAAATTTATGCTTCTGAAAAGTACGCCAAAAATTACGTTCATGCATGTGTACAAATGAATTTAAAACTAACTATTTCTGAAGTACTTTTTTTTTTTCAGAAAAAGTTTAGAAATAATTTAAATGCATAGCTGGCTTCCAAATTTCTCGAAATTTTTCCAAGTCAAATAAACACACAGCATTTATTTAATAAAATGTATCTTGTTTCTATCTTGTTCCTTTTTTATTTCTTTTAGTAATTGAAATATTTGGTTCAAATAATGTTATTTTACTTGTGAAAAAAGTAGTAAGTTTAGAAGATATATGCATATGTCTATTTCCTGCGATAAAACAATGTTAAAGACAGCTTCATGAAAAAAAAATCCTTAAGTAATCAATTTTCTAGGTGTGTTCGTAAATATGTAAATTACATAGCACTTATAGTTGTCGTTCAGTCCGTCCGTCTGTCCGTCCGCATATAACAACGCAAAAACTACCCAACCGAATCGTTTGAATTTTAAAATATATAATTAATACATAATTTTGTCGAGTCATTTAAAATTTTATGAAAATCGGATGAATAGATCAATTACGGGGACAATCAAAAGTATTCCGTTACATTGTGGTCAATGGGGAAAAAAGTTTCAAATGCATTTTAATCGTTTGAAATTTAAAATATGTAATTATTACATAATTTTGACGCGTCATTTCAAATTTTATGAAAATCGGCTGCATAGATCAATTACAGGGACAATCAAAAGTATTCCGTTACATTACGGTCAATGGAGGAAAAAGTTTCAAATGCATTTTAATGGTATTACACTCATTTGAACATAATAAAATTGATATGAATCTATGCAGTACATATTATAATATACATTTTGCACAAACTGTGGTGCATAGAATATTTGTTATTGATTTATAAGGCCACACAAAAGTATTCTATTACATTATGGTATGGGGAGAACATTGTTTGGTGCGCGTTTTAGTTATATTAAACTGTTTCACATTTTATGAATATGATATACGTTGCTAAGGTGTAATAAGAGTTACTATTCCTGTATATTTACAGGAAAACAAAAAAGATTTCGACCACTACACTGTATCCGAAGTACTGTCTATTATAACAGCAAGATCTCAATATTTTTAAAACTTCGTTATTGTAAGAATGCACCTCATTTGCTACGCTTTACGTGCAATTTCGAACTTGTTTTATGTATCAATAATCTGCCAGAAGTTTGAAAATAATAAAGCCTGCATTCCTGTAGTTATTAAGAAAATCTTACAAGAATTTAGTCTACTAAAACTGATAACTGTAATTAGTATTTAAATTGGATTAGATTTTAAAATAACATTTTCGAAAATAATGAAAAAGAAAACTAGGTACTCTTTTATATGTATACTCAAGAGTACGAGTGAGTTATGAGATTTTGCGTATGATCACGGTGCCCTGAATTCAAATATTCGTACAGTTGTGTCTGAATGATACCTATTCTGTCATTTTTAGAAATTTCACAAACGGCATATGTATCCCGGATATCTGGTTGTCACGGATAATTTTGACATGATACGTTAATAGGTAAGTGTGGGTTATGTAGTATATATAGACATTATGTAGTATATAAAACATTTTGTTGAAAGGATTTACTACATAAGCTGGTCAAAATTACAACCAGTATTTGTCAGACACGCTTTGGCCAGGGACCCCTTGTTTCTTCAATTGAATACCTCGTCGTTCGAGTATCATTAGCTGTCGGGAGGATATGCGACTCGCAAAGAACCTTTCAGAACGTAAGGGATTCTATGTGGCGTTGCTGTCAAGCCTGCCTGATAACTTCTTGTCGTAATTTCGACCACATTCTGTAGTACAACCTTACAATAAAATGTTTTCTGTCCCTTTAACCTTCCTACCCTGTTGAAATTTTACTCAAACTTGATTAAAATATTCACACCAGAATTCTTATTTAAATCCATTTAACATACTTTTTTAACTTAAATCTTTGCGTTATTTATTTAATTTACTTTATGATTTTTTTCTGTTTTGAATCGAATGAAACTCATTACAGGACTGAGTCGATTAGACCCATTCAGGATAGGAAGGTTAATGTACTGCTGTTTTTGTTCTTTTTCTGTGCTTCTTTGCACCAGAGTTGGCAGTGGGCTACTTCTTTAAAATCAGTTTTCTTGAATGGCACCAGTTTTTTGAAGTTCTAAAATTCCCCTTATTTCCGCCATAATTAATGTGTTATTTATTTATTTAATAAGGGGAATTTCATCTTTTTTAAAAAGTGGTGCTTATCAAGAAATCTGAATTTAAAAAAAGTAGCCGACTGGCAACATTGCTTTGTACCATAACTCACAACTACGGCATATTGGACCCTGCATTGCTATGTGATTCTGGGTCGTCCCTGTGCCCCCTACACTTCCTGCAAGTTTGTCGGCCTGGTATTGAAACACCCTGTATATATAGTACAGTAGGAGAAGGATTTGCAACGGGTTCTTAACTTACGTTTGTAATTTCTCTGATGAAATTCGATCAACGCGTCGACTCCAGATGGAATTTCTGACAATCTGTTTTCATAGAATCTTCGGTTGTGAATTTTCGCCAGTTTCAGAAGTTGAGTTTTCTAATACAAATAATAAACAAAAAATCACCGGAATCCACAAGATTTCTTTTTTACAGTGATATTACCTGTTAAAGGGACTTTTTCTTAGAATCTTGTAGAATGCGTCATGAAGCCATTCAGAGCTAGTTGACAACTCACAAGCAGTATATCACAGGGAATCGAAGAATATCTAAAACTCAACCTACATCATTTTAACAACTTAAATGCTCCTTTTTTACATGTAATAAATTCAAAGTATGGGATAAGCACCACTTATTTTAAGCTAAAATATTCTTAATATTTAATTCCAACACTTCTGTCACTAAATAGTATGAAATTGCAATAAAAAAATTAGTTGTATCAAAACAATAAAAAAAAATTAGTAGTAAGTGGTTTTAAACGATTGATCAAGCAAACTCTTCTTACCCGTACGACGCACAGTGGGGAAAAAACCCAAAAAGCTGGCCAAAAGTCGAAAAATGAAGTTACGATTTAAGGAATTTCGATTGTATAGTTGGCTAGAATAATATTTGGAGAGTCAGAATCTGTATTTAAAACAAGATTTTTGCTTTGCCCTTACAAGCAGCATCATTTCAAAAATGATGCTTGAAGGAGTACCATTTAGAGCGAACAAAAACAGCAAAACAACAGTTCCTCTAAACGCGTGCTATATTTTATAATATTATCCGATTTTAATGATTTGAAATGGATTCACACTATGATGGTATGTACGTTATTTGCATGTATTACAAAATCTATTGTAAGCACGTAAAAATTAATAAATTCATTGTCACTTTTGTAAAAAAAATTTAGAAAAAAAAATTATTTTTTTGCTTTTAAACATTAAAAAGTTTAAATGTTCCACAGTGTTCCGCAACGAAATTTAATGGAAATAATAACTTGGGCTATGGTCTAGGGATTCATAAAAAACCAGCTGCCTAAAACTGCATTTCTGCATTTCACGCATATTTTAGTAACCGCAAGTAAAAATGCCACTTTTTCGGCCGCCTCAAAAATTTTGAAATTGACTACTTTTCACATAATTTAGCTGATAAATATTTTTCCCTTAATACGGAAGCAACTGTCAATGAATGGGATTGCATTAAATTATAGCAGATTTAACTTATTTCGTTTAATACAGTCATTGATACAGAAGAAAAAGTCGTTAAAAGTGAATTAGTGTAATACTCAACGTTGCTACCTATGTCAGACAGCATCAAAACAGCATCTTACCGATCTGAAATTTTTTATTAAAAGTGGATTGAGATAATTTAGAATTCAGAATATCTAAGTTCCATGCAAAAACGTTTAGAGAGGCCTTACACCTGGCAGACAACTGGATAGAAAAAATGAAAAGCTCGTACTCTGCATGAAAAGAAGAACACTGAAATTGCAAAATAAAATATGCAAAAAAATATTTCGTTTACAATCAAGACTTCTCGTCCAAAAACTAAATCCCAGATTTGGAAGCACAAATGATTGAAATACAATTCAACGATTCTTTGAAAACGCAACTATTTGTGTTTCTAAACGAGCATATACGAAGATTTGATTAAACGTTTCTATGCCATAAGTAATTTCTTGTAGCCATGTTATTTATTTGATAAACTTCGAAAATTTTCCCTTACAAAGAGCTCGTAGATTTGAGCAGCACCCCTGGTTCTATATGCTTACTTCAGTACACAAACTACTTATTAATGACAAAGAAATAACATTATCTTCATTACTGCCAATTTGTCAAATGCCATAAGATACTCAAGAATCATGCAACAAACTGATCAAAAGGCATCGAGAAGATTTATCGCAAAGATGCAGTAGTGAGAAAAAAAAAGATATTTTTGCGTCTTTTAATGTCATCAGATTCTTTCCTTTTCAGTTTAGGTAAATTATTGTAGAAGAAATTAAAATCACTGATCCTAAGAGTCACAGTATCTTCCAAAACCGCCAACAAGTTCTGCTAACTATTTCGACACCTTGAGCTCTGAAGAATCTTTTTATTATACTACAGTTGATTCTAAAGGTTAATTTCTAGAATATATTTTCGTTTTTATTTTAATAATATAAAAATTAAATAGTCTAATGTTTTACTTTCCATTAACGTACTTCAATTTCGTTTAAATATGTCTTGGGTTTTTTTAAAATTCCCTTTTAAGTTTACCTCGAAATTTTAAATTTTATTTAAATTTTATCGTTTTTACTCTTAATCTGTAATTTTATTTATTTATTTATTTTTAAAATTTAACTTTTGAATACTAATTAGCATCCTGAAAAGTTTACGAAATTGCATATAAATTGAATAACTTTCGAGACATTTTAATTTTTATTCCGCCATATTGTATCCGCCATTTTTTTTTATTTTAATATTGTATTCTTACTTAGCATCCTCAAAAACATCTGTATACGAATTTTCGTACAATTTGAATAATATTTTCATATTTTGGCCAGCTTTTCGGGAATTTGCCCCACTGTGCGACGTACGGGTAAATCAAGGTAGCGGTTAACCGGCTTCAAAAAAAGAAGGATGTTATTAATTCAAGCCATATATAATTTTTGCTTGTATGTTCACCGATAACCTAGAAACTATGCGACCAATCAGTGTTACTTTTTTTAATTGAAACATGATAGTTTCGAATTGGTCCCATTTAAATATCATCAAAACTGGTTCCGTAATTTTCTAGAAATTACACAAAAAGCAAAAAAATAAAAATAAACAACTTTAAAATATTTCGTTTTCGAATATTTTCTTCAAGTGTATTAGCGCTATCTGTTTGGCGAGAAAATTTATGGCCGACGATTTTCTTCCTTCTTTACATGGTCTTGTTTCTGGGATTTTTTTAGGGAAAACCAAACAGCAAAGTTTTCACCGATAAAAATTTTTATCACGGAGACAATCTGTGAAAAAGAATAAAAAATCAAGATTGTAAAGCTTTGAAATTCCCCTAAGATTTCTGCTGCGCATTCGCTTCATTTAAAGAACTATGTTTTTGGTGGCGGGATTTGTACGCTAATACAGCGTGGGATAAAATCCCTGGCATTTTTTTTTATTTAACATTAAATCAAATAATTGAATTTCGGTTTTATTAATTTATTTTTATTTTATTTATTTATTTATTTTTATTTTATTTTACTTATTTATTTATTTGTTGGTCAAAACGTTTATAGCTACTACTTTTAATACTGTTTTTATTATTTTACAGGATTAGAAAATGTAGAAATATAAAGGTTTTGTATACATTTATGGAGTTTTCTAGAATTCAAACTTTCCAATCCATGTCTTTCATCTACCTGAATGTTTAAAAATTATAATTGAAAAGAAAGTGATAATAAATGACATGACTATTTATTACATATAATCATAATACTTACCATATTTCGAGCACTTTTTCAATTTACTTTGCCTTTGTATCCCCATACAGGTAAAACATTAAAGAGTGTTTTAATCTTTTTGGAATACCCTGCATATTTTCTTATTTTTTTCATTATGTCATCATGCATACAATTATACTTTATTATATGTTAATAAAGCTATTTATATCCATTCCCAATAGAATTTTCTAAAAATAGATTGATATGGAATGAAATATAAATTTGGAAAACGTATCTCGAATCATCAAAAATTATAACGCATATGATTTATTATCCAGAAACTATAAAGAAAGAGTGAACACATTGGATTCAACCTTTGAAAATAGTTTTTATCATAAACGTACCAAATATTATATAAATAGTGTGAAATAGTCAAAGTTAATTGATTTAATTGATGACATTACAACGAATTTTAGAATCTTATATTGACTAATCAATTATCCAAAATAAAATGAATTAGTGTATATAGATGTTTCCTTGCAATTTGTAACGGTCTTCTGTTGCAGCCATAATAAGGATTTAGATGTAAATATCAATGAGCTATTTTATTACAATTTAAGCAATGCAACGGATCACCCTTCAGGATTTAAAATTAAAATAATTTCATTTCCCTTAAATTCAATATGCATGTGTACTTCATTTATCAACTTACTCCTGCAAATATTTAAATTCTTTTAGGAACACGGTACTTCTTTTCTTAAAATGTTCAAATAATTGAATTTGTCTGTTTATTGAACAACATATACATCTGATTCGAATTAACCCTCTCATGCATAAATTGTTTTTCATTATTTTGCATTATTGACTAAAAATCATTTTTTGAGATAAATGAAAATCCATTATAAAATAATTTTATTATTGCACTATATGCTAGCTATTATCTATCAACAAATCGGATCTCTATAAATGAATGCTCAAAAGTTTTTTGCTTAATAATGCAATAATTATCTGTCCTCATATGAGGCCCGTATACATGAGAGGGTTAATCAACAAAATTTCACTTTGTTAAGCTATGAAAAGTTAGATAAATTAAGAATAACATGGTTCTTTTATGTTAGAGATCTGTTATTCTTGTTTATTGAACAATATACATCTGATTTGCGTGTTCGACATAAAGCCTGCTTATAAATCATCGTCAATATTACAGGGACGAGATAGCACAAGGAAGTTTTGCAACACAAGAGATATACAACCGGGAGCTCCACACAAAGAATGTATGCATTGGAGCCATTGGGATTCGAACCCCCAACCTCCTACGTTCGAAGGCGATTAGCGGGTAGTGCTTTGTAGAGGTCTGCACGGGCCGATTTCCAATAATGGCATTCGGGCCGGGCTCGGGCCTTACTTCTGAAGACTCGGGCCGGGCCTAGTCACAAATCATTTCGGGCCGGGCTGGGCTCGGGACTTAATTTTTTTGCTGGAGTATCGGGCCGGGCCTAACTTTTTTTTTCCTTTGCGAAGCCGAGACTGATTCGATTCTTCCTAGTTTTCATGGACCAAAATAATCAGTTCCTATTGAATCTTCCTATATGAAAATCCTTTTCTCGACTTTTTATAAATCAGTAATATTTGGCTTTGTCCAAAAATTTCTGCAAAAAAAGCATATAGTTTTAAGCCGTCATTATTCTACAATTAAACATTAGAATTTATTCCTTTTAAAGAATCGTAGATTACTAGGCGTTTTAAAATAGAATTAAACACACACACACACACACACACACACACAAAAAAAAAAAAAAAAAAAAAAAAAAAAACATGATTATGACGGAATTTTTTTTTAAACTGAAAACTGAAAGTTTCTTTTAAAATGTTCATTTATGCAAAATGAATACAACAATACGAGAGAAAAAAATTTATTAAACATTTACATCTGTTAAGAAGGGAATGCATTTTTTTTTTTCGTTCCAAAGCGATTTCGTCTTTGGAAATTTTACCATGTACCGCTTTTTCGATTTTTTGTCTCCATTACAGGGAATATGGATTAATAATGCTAGTGATAACTGAAACATTTGCATACGACAAACAAAGATTCATTTAAAAGCATAAATATCGCAGCCTACGGCACTTCTGCATAAATGGAGATTATAAACATGAAAAAAAAAGACTAATATAATTTTTTTCGGTCAGAACTCTTCCATAAGATTAAAAATCAATGCTCTGTAGAAATTCACTCGAGCCGGGCCGGGTTCGGGCCGAAATTTAAAATTTTTTCCGGACCGGGCCGAGCTCGGGCCGAAATTTTAACTTTCGGGCCGGGCCGGGTCGGGCCATTATTTTTTTCGTTCGGGCCGGGCCGGGCTCGGGCCGAATTTTTAACTTTCGGGCCGGGCCGGGTCGGGCCAATATTTCTTTCGTACGGGCCGGGCCGGGCCCGGGCCGAAATTTTAACTTTCGGGCCGGGCCCGGGCCTGGAAATTTCGGCCCGTGCAGACCTCTAGTGCTTTGACCACTCGGCCACGGAGGCCCTAAAATAATTGAATTACCCTAGTATTTACAAGAACACTTATTTGTAAAATGTAAAAGTATAATTTCGCGTACTTCTTTAAAGCGAAATTTTCCTTCAAACAATCTTGTGCCAATCTGGCAATTACGTATTAAAATTAGGTGATATCATAATTGCTTCGTCGCCCTTCAATTGGATTAAATTCGCTACAATCAGTTTTTATCATAGCATAAAATCAGTTTCGAAGTTATCAGCATCAGTTTCCGGCAGGCACAATCATTTACCAAAAATAAAGATTCGATAGAAAAGTGGAACAATGGACATGGAACACTTTAAATCTTTGTATTACCGCATTGCTGCTACATTTCCCAACACAGCAGTTAACATAAAATGCTCATGTAATTCTCAACAGTTGGCGATATTGAGTCAATTTTTAATGACAAAGTTTTATTTATAATTTGAGCAGTTTCAGACTGCTATTGCTAAAATGAACTTGGTGAATCTTGTAAATTTAAAAATCCTGGAGACTTGTCAAAATAGATTCTCTACAAAAGTGAATTTGTATATTTTACAATTTTGTATTAGAAAATCGACAATACTTATGAGAAATATTATTTTCTATTTATTGCAGATGTGAAAATATTAACTTTTAGTCAATAACTTCTTATTTTTAAGGTCTAAATATTTTTAATATTTTTATAGTATTAAAATAATGTTTCCTAACATCTGAATAAATATTTTTGACATCAGACTTGTTTATTTAACCTTCCTACACTGAATGGTTCTAATCGACCCAGTCCTATAATGCGTTTCATTCGATTCAAACCAGAAAAAATTTCATAAAGTAAATTAAATAAATAACACAAAGATTTAAGTTTAAAAAAGTATGTTAAATGGATTTAAATAAGAATTCTAGTGTGAATATTTTAATCAAGTTTGAGTAAAATTTCAACAGGGTAGGAAGGTTAACTATTTCGCTGATTTGCCCGTACGTCATATGGACAAAGTGTTTTTGCCAATCATGATATGCCCGTACACATACGGGCATCCAAACTCCAGTCATAATTTATTACTCTCACCAGTAACTTTTTATTGTAAATTTTGCATTATTTAATCCGAGCAATGTCCTGATTCAATTAGGCAAAAAATTTCTGTTTCGAATAACTGGTGATACAATATTAAAAGCCTGTAAAATGCATGAAACAAATAGGTATTATTTGAAAGTTTTTTTCAAAAATATTTATCAATTAAGTGGTTGAAAAGGATTAAAGTTAATTTTCAATAATACTCACATGCACTTGAATACTTCGATAATTTGAAAATCCCCTCACAAGTACATTTTTTTTTCAAAAAATTATCATGCATTTCCTTTCCTTGTTGGGGGCTATGCATACATAACGTTATCAACATTTTGATAATTAATGGACCCCCCTCCTCCCCATCCAAACGGTATCATTCCTCGAAGCCCCCCCCCCCCCCCGGTAATGATATCGTTATCAATATCTAGAAAAAATTTATCTTTGGAATTTATTTATTTTATTTGTTTGGAGTGATATACAAAGCTGGTGACATAGTTTATTGATTCAAATCAAAAGACGTTAATAAAATATCACTTTAAATCATATAACACTTAAAAGAAATTGTTATTTAAAAGTATTTTATGATAGCTTTTTGTTATCTAATGCATTCAACAGTAATAATGTCTTATTTCATTTGTCCCGCATAAAGGAGGGGAGAGGGCGGAGTAATAGCAATTTTTATCAATAAAATAAGTGGGCAACATTTTTTCTCTTCCTCTGCTATTTAGTATTAGTAAACAGAAGCTTCATTTCAAATATATTTCTCATAGGGTTTCTCAAACAGTGATTGTATATGCATACAAGAATGTCGAATAATGAGCTATTCCATATGTAAGAATTAAATATTTTTATAATAATTTAGTGATTTTAATAAAAACTTTGTATTTTCATAAAAATAGATAACAGGTTAAAAACAAAAACATTGTTTTGAACAAAAAATAAAAAAAGATGGTTCGATCAAAAATGGTATCAATATCAAAAAATAAACTCCCCTCCCCCCAACGATATCTCACGATATCATTTGCTTGACCCCCTTCCCCCTCCCCCTTAAATGATAACGGTATATTTGCTCAGCCCCTTGGTCAAACAAGTCTCATTAGCCGCACATTAATCCATAAGTTTGAAATCGACAACTTCTTTAGATAAATCCCTCCATCAAGGATTACTGTCAGATCAAAATCAAAGGATTTTATGATTATCCCAACAATTGTCATATAAACATGACGTTAGCTGTAAAAGATTATGTTAAGCTTGTGATATTGACCTTGAAACCGTGATAAATATAGATTTTATTTATAGGTATTATTTAAGAAGCTATCATTAAGCTGTTAAAAGTCAAAATTCTGGTTATTTTGCGTAAGAAGTATTTATCAATGTCATTAGAAAAATATATTTACTATGGTATATTTCAGGTCATTCTTATTCCAGACAAAAATTTTTAAATTATATTTTTTATTTTTGATAAAGTTTAGCAAGAATAATCACCTTACATTAATTGAAATGTATTATAGTTTTTGTAAAAATGCAATTTTTAAAAGTTCTTTTTTTCCGTTTTTTTTTTTTTTTTTTTTTTTTTTTTTTTTTTTTTATTTAGAAAATCAGTGAATTAGCTTAAGTGATTTAAGTTTTGCAACTTGATAAATTGGGAAGCCTGACAACTGGAAGCGATTTAGAATCAAAATGATTTTTCCATTTTTAGATTTAAAAAATGCTTATATAGTCATAAGCAATTTCACTCAACTGCTGAACTGTTTTTCATCTCCATTGCGGTGCAGCGTGTGAAAATTCGCTTCAAAACGCCAACTTTGACAGCAGTTTCTGAAGACAAAAAGGCAGCATTTTCTGCCTTGATTATATATTTAAAAAAATAATAAAAGGTCTTTCGATTGAATAGATTTTGAATAAAATCTATTGCCAATTTCATGAGTTTTCCAATAAAAATGAAATTTAAAATGCATCAGAATGTAACGCCTTTGGATTTGAGAACAGTCTTAATCTTTATTAATCAGAAGAAAAATGTGGCAGATAGTTCCCAAAATTATATAGTCATTAAGATGCGATAACATATTATTTCAAAAACACGTTTATCACTTTTAAATTTGAATCTACGAGAAAAAATTTGTTTTTAGAATGGCTTACGTGAAATTTTGAACAAATATACAGGATTTCAATTTAACTAATGATTTAGTCTCTTATTTGAGATAGGAACTTTCGCTGCAATATTTTTTGTAATTTTTGCTGAGTTACGATAATTAGGATGTGGGAATTAAATAAATGAGCGAACGCATGATTGAATATAATTAACTTATCAACTCTTAACTTGTGTGTGTTGTGCATTTAGTCCTCATGTATTTCTTTACGAGTGTAATTTCTACTTCAATCACTAAGATTCATATAAAAATAATAAAGTATATAAGTGATATGTTTACTGCTTTGTGGGTAATATTTAGATAAATTAATAAAGTATGTAAGTGATATACTTACTGATTTATTCAACTTACATATACAATCAAATAAAAATATCATTGTTTTTACAAAAATTCATTTGTTACACAAATTTATTTATTATGGTTGTTTTAGAAAAATTCATTCATTAATTGTAATACTAGCTGGGTATTAAATGGCACAATGACATCAGTTGCGTACAAAATTTCATGCCTTTTGTTAAGGGTTAATATCCTATAACGGTAAATAGTGTTTTAGATATAATACAAATATGTCTATTATACTTTTTAACTTTCCTCATTTTTATGCTAGTAAAAACTCTTTATTAAATTCGTAATTATCTTAGAGGTAGTATTGTGCCACAAATTCGGTCGTTCCACTTAACTGATCAACATTTTTGAAAAAAACTTTCAAATAATGACTATTTTTTTTTCATGTCTTTTATAGAATTTTTAATCTTGTATCACTGTTTTTTTCAAAACAGAAATTTTTGCCTAATTGAATCAGAAAAATGCTCGGATTAAATAATAAAAAATTCGCAGCAAAAATTTACTGGTAGAACAATAAATCATGGTTGGAATAGGGATGCCCGTACGTCAGGGGTGCACAATCTTTGGCCCGCGGGCCACAATAATACCACAATTCTTATGCAGAATAATTTTGCTTATAGTAATGACAGAAACTTTGCTATTAAAGAAAAGAAACAACACTCTTCAAACATTCCGGTGGCAAACGATTTTCTGGTGAGAAGGTTGTGCATCACTGCCGTACGTCATACGGGTAAATCATAATTGACAAAACACGTTGCCCATATGACGTACGGGCGAATCAGGGAAGTAGTGAAATCATGATGTGTCACTTGGGGCCAAAAGAAAACGTTTTAAATCAATAGTAGGCCTAATGACATGGCTAGCCAATATTCTAACAGTCCAAAACACCCAGCATCTAACATGCTCAACAATGTTCATGCTTCTTGCTTTTTTTAGTTAAGACCATTATCCCGTCAACTTCAGAATTCCACTTTCTAATGTTAAACCTATGGACGTAGGATGTATTCATATATTTAGAATATTTCACAAGAAATTACTATTTTCAACTTCTTTTATCTGTGTGACCTTCTTAAAAAACGTCTTTTTTTTTTTTTAATTCTATGCTTAATTTATGAGTTTATGTGTTAAAAGCTGACGGAGTGTGAGAAAGCATATATATATAACCCTCTCATGCATAAATTATTTTTCATTATTTTTCATTATTCACAAAAAATCTTTTTTTATGATAAATGAAAAACCCATTCTAAAATAAATTTATTATGCTGCATGCTAGCTATTATTTTTACACAAATCAGATCTCCATAAATGAATGGTCGAAATTTTTTGCTTAATAATGCAATAATTATCTGTCCTCATATGAGGCCCGTATGCATGAGAGGGTTAAAATATTTTGGCAGCAAAGAAAATAAGAAGAGTAAAACAGAGAAGAGCCTTTAAGAAGAGTAATAAGAAAAAAGAAGTTTAAAATAGTGATTTCTTGAGACAATATTTTAAATGTGCGAATGCATTCTACCCTCATAAGTTGAACATTAGTGAGGGGAATTCGGAAGTTGAATAACTAACAGGTATGTTGCGTTATGATAATTACAGGAAATTTTGTATCCTAATAGCTTTCATCTATGCATCTTTGCATTATGCAGTTACACACAAATTAAACAGAATTTTTTTTCACATTCAGGCATTGAAAAAATAACTATAGTGTTAGCTAAATAAGAAATTGCTTGGTAAATTTTAATCGTTGCAGTTTTGTTAATTTTGTATAATTAAATAATTTTATTCACGTAAATTTGTTTGGAGATCTGAAAACGTCCCCCCCCCCTCTCCACACAACAAAGCTATTCTTCTGAGAGAAAGAAGTAGATAGGTTTTATGGCTGAATATTTAAAATAAAAAAGAATACTGCCCAGTTAAACTGATGGCATTGAGCTCACAGGCTACAAATACTAATTGCACATTAAAGCCTTATATTTTCAAGGGTTAATTCCGTTCGAAAAAAAAATTAAGAAGGGGAAACAGCTCTCCCCTTTCCTCTTTTTTTATACTTAATCATTGAACCTCCTATACTATCAAAGACATGCTTTATCATATAAAAAATCTATATCCAAAATTCAGAGCAAATTAGATAATTCTTAATAAAAACCCATTTAGCATTTATATAATTTAAAAAGAGTTATCCCCCTCTTTTATACTTAACCATTAAACTTCCAAAACTATTCAGAGATTTGAACGAAATCTGAAAATTCTGCTTGAAAAACCCATTTATATAAATTAAGGGGGGGGGCATTAGAACCCCTGTTCCCCCTATTTATACTTATTCAATGAACACCTAATAACAGTCACGGAATCGCCTCATCAGAATGATCCTAATCTAAATTTTGAACGAAAACTTAATTCTGCATGAAAATCCCATTTATATCAACTAACGGGGGGGGGGGGGCATTTATACTTATTCAATGAACACCTAATAACAGTCACAAAATCGCCTCATCAGAATGATCCTAATCTAAATTTTGAACGAAAACTTAATTCTGCATCAAAATCCCATTTATATCAAATAACGGGGGGGGGCATTAGAACCCCTGTTCCCCCTATTTATACTTATTCAATGAACACCTAATAACTGTCATGGAATCGCCTCATCAGAATGATCCTAATCTAAATTTTGAACGAAAACTTAATTCTGCATGAAAATCCCATTTATATCAACTAACGGGGGGGGCAATAGGACCCCTGTTCCCCCTATTTATACTTATTCAATGAACACCTAATAACTGTCACGGAATCGCCTCATCAGAATGATCCTAATCTAAATTTTGAACGAAAACTTAATTCTGCATGAAAATCCCATTTATATCAACTAACGGGGGGGGGGGGCATTAGAACCCCTGTTCCCCCTATTTATACTTATTCAATGAACACCTAATAACAGTCACGGAATCGCCTCATCAGAATGATCCTAATCTAAATTTTGAACGAAAACTTAATTCTGCATGAAAATCCCATTTATGTCAAAAACCCATTAAATCAATTAAGGGGAGAGGCATGAGCCCCCCGTTCCCCCTGTTATACATATCGAATGAACTCCAAAAACTAATCAGGGAAGCGCCTTATCAGGATATACCTATATACAAAATTTCAAGTGGATCCGATATTTTTATCATGAGTTATCGCGTTACGTACGAACATACATACAGAACGGACGGGCACATAAGCTCTCAGGCTATGATAGCCTGTGAGCTAAAAACGATATAAGATTAGAGACGCACGCCTTAAAAAATCAAAATCAATATATATTTAATATAAGTGTTGTGATAAAGAAAACTATTCAAAAAACAGAAAAAATATCAGTTTCAGTGTAAAATAATTTCATGTGTTATACTCTTTTATTGATTAGCTAACGTGCAATACCTCATCAGCATCACACAACTTATGATGCATTTTGTAATTTAATTTTAACTTTAAATGAATGGTCTTAAAATTAAAATAATATAACATCTATATTAATAAAATAACAAATCGCTCTGTCTGTGTGTGTGTGTGTGTGTGTGTGTGTGTGTGTCTGCGATAGTTAGCGAAAACTACGGTACGTACGAAGCTCAAAATTTTTCTGAGAGTAGCTCAATATCTCTCCTGATGCACCTGATGCTCAGAATTTCAAAATTCTATTTATTAACTGAGTTATTAATTAAATTCCAAACCTCACTCTCATAAAAAATCGCTTTTTTTTAATCTTTTTTTTTCCTTTTCATTCTCTTATGGTTGGTTGGTTGCATAAAATTTTCGCAGAAATAATTTCAAAAACTGGGACTGACCTTTAAAATTCATAGACTGGCAAACTGTCAGTTTAAATGAGGATTTTTTTTATTACAGCTGCTGTACACCATGGAGGAAAAAGATAGGTGGTGGCGAAGTAAACGGAAAAAAAGGTTTGCAATATGAAACCATTTATCGCTGAAATTTTAACGTCTCAAAATAAAGCACGAGGAAGGAATTTTGTATTAATAATACGGATTGGAAGAAATGAATTACAGCTGAAGCATATTTTACGAAGAAATAGTAATTTTTTAAATGGTTTTTTCTATTATATTATTTATCAAAATAAATATTTGCTTTTAAAATAATTGAAATTGGAAAATTAAAAATAATTAAATGTCAAAACAAAATAAATAAAATATTGAAAACATATGATTTGAAGTAAAAAATTGTATTACTAAAAGTTTTATCTTTTTTTTTCAGAAATTTTTAATACTTTATAACGTAGATGAAAAATGTTTATGATTTAACAACATATTAATAATTCCATGTCAATATATAAAATATAGTGATGAAAAGATTCTTTTAATATCATGCATGAACACTTAAATAATAATATTAATCTAAAATCTAGATTTCAGAGTGCAGACGATTTTAAGACATTAACGAAAGAATGTTGATTTTTCAAGCAAAGTCTTAAATGATGCTTCTATATTGATATTTCAAAGTCATATGATAAAAATAATCAAGTAATTCTTGCCTATGATTGATCTAATTGTATCTTTCATACATTCCGATCGTGTATTACAGGCAATAATGGCACAAAACGTTATTTTTTTTAAACGAATTTTTAGTTATCTATTGAATAACAGTTTAAAAGGTAAAAAACAAAGAAATACTGGTTTAAACCAGTTTGAATTGATCGGAGTTTCAAAGGACATGGTTTTGTTGGTGCTTATTTGGACTTAATGTAGAGGATTTTGGAGTTACATTTTTTGCGTCACCCCAAGACATTATACTGCCACTCTATTAATTTCTTTTTACTATATGGTTTTACGCATATTTTTGGCATTTCGAACATTAGAATCTATGAGTCATTAACTGTGTTTCTGTAAAAAACATTACACGACACTTTTCTATGAGTTTATTTTTTAATCATTGATTAAATTTAAATGTGTTCTATTCAATTTAAAATTGTAATATGGCTTTAATTTGTTTTTAAAACAAAAATAAAATAGCTGTTTGGCGTACAGTTGTTTGTATCCGCAAACGATTCATTCACCATAATAAATTACCAAATAGCAAAGTATCAGAAATAGCCATAAAAAGAATAGTAGCAAAACTGATTATAATCTTAATGATTAGACTAATTTAAACATAACCCGATCCCAACCAGAAAAAAAAAAAAAAAAAAAAACAGACCACACTCCGATCCGTGATACACAAAATTTCCGTGAGTATAAACCCGACCCTGACCTAAAAATTCTGTTTGGAAAAAACTATGGATTTGATAACTGACCCGAACCAAATCTGAATCCCGCAAAAATGTTAAAGTGAAGCATAACCCGATTCAAACAAGGAAAGAATAATTTTCGTGGATATGAAACCTGACCCGAACCTAAATATTTTCTTGAAAGAAACCCGAAATATGACTCGAACGAAATCTGAAACCGATAAAAATATTCCAGAGAACTATAACCCGATCCCAGCAAGACAAAATACTTTCCATGGTCATAAACCCGACTCAAACCTAAAAAACTCCGTTTGAAAAATCCTGAACTTTGACCCAAACCACATCTAAATCTGACCAAAGTATTCGAAAGAACTATAACCGGATTCGAGTAACACAAAATAATTTCCGTGGACATGAACCCGATACGAACCTAAAACTCCCATTCAAAAAATACCTGAAATTTGAATCGAACCAAATCTGAATCTGACAAAACTATTTCAAAGAAACGCAACCGGATCCAAATAAGACAAAATATTTCCATGGACATGAACACAATCCAAACCCAAAAAAATTCTTTGAAAAAATCGCGAACTGAACGAAATCTCAATTTGGCAAAAATATTCTAGTGAACCATGTCCTTATTCGAACAAGACAGAATTATTTCCGTGAACATGCAAGAAGACCCGAACCCAACAGTTATATTTGAAGAAAAAACCCGAAATCTGAATTGAACCAAATCTGGACCTGACAAAAATATTCCAAAGAACTATAACCCAATCCAAGCAAAACGAAATAATTTCTATGGACATAAACCCAACTCGAACCTAAAAAATTCGATTTGTAAAAGACTGAAATTTGACCCAAACCACATCTAAATTCGACCAAAATATTCGAAAGAATCATAACTGGATTCGAGTATGACAAAATAATTTCCGTGGACATGAACGAGATCCGAACCTAAAAATTCTATTTGAAAAAATACCTGAAATTTGAATCGAACCAAATCAGAACCTGATAAAAAATATTCCAAAGAATCGTAACCGGATCTGAATAAGACAAAAAATTTCCATTCACATGAACCGAATCTGAACCTGAATCTGAATCTGAATCTTTCTTTGAAAAAATCACGAAATCTGAACTGAACCATATCTGAACTGAACCAAATCTGAACTTGAAAAAAATATTCCAGTGAAGCATGTTCTTATTCGAACAAGGCAGCATAATTTGCGTGAACACGCAAGAAAAACTGAACCCAAAAATTCAATTTGAAGAA
Organism: Maratus speculifer; assembly: GCA_964019185.1. Taxonomy (NCBI): domain Eukaryota; kingdom Metazoa; phylum Arthropoda; class Arachnida; order Araneae; family Salticidae; genus Maratus; species Maratus speculifer. The sequence goes on from OZ025293.1 coordinate 372,815,743, forward strand.
AAAGCCGAAATCTGAATTGAAACAAATCTCTTCCCGACAAAAATATTCCAAAGAGCCATAACTGTATCCGAGCAAGGCAAAATAATTTCCATGGACATGAATACGACCCGAACATTAAAACTCAATATCAAAAAAAAAAAAAAAAAAAAAAAAAAAAAAAAAACCCTAAAATCTGAGCCGAACGAAATCTGAACCCGACAAAAATGTTCTAATGAATCATAACCAGATCCGAACAAGACAAAATAATTTCCATGGACATGAAACCAATATATGGTTTGGTAACATTTATGTTGCAATTACATTATGGTAAGTCTTTGATTATATTTAATTTCCCGTTAGGTTACAGTTAGGTCACGATTAAGTTAAAGTTAGGTTAAAGATAAATTGCATTTATGTTATGGTTAGAATAAGGATATGTTACAATAAAGTGAAGGCTAGGTTACATTTATGTTATATTTAATTTACAGTAAGGTACTGTTAAGTCAAAGTTAGGTTACAGGCAGGTTATGGTTACGGTACAAAAGTTTACAGGTAGGAATTTATCCATAGAGTGAACATTACGCATGATTTGATTAAAAATAACACTTACTTTTGTTAAATGGTTCTGAAATTATAATACTACATACCAACATTTTAGCTACCCACGAGTATCGATTTCATTCATGGTATAGTCGGATTTAAGAGGGATATAGTTAGATTTGAAATTTAAAATATTTCACTTGGGATTTCTATGTGAAAAAAAATAATTAGTTACATGACTTAACTGTGATTTTTGATAAATATCAACATTTTAACACAAAAATCACGCAGTCGTTGGATACATATTCCCGCCCGCGTTTCTCATCGCTCATTTTGAGTATTTTTAGAGCTTAACATTAGCTGTTTTTTAAACCGATTTTTCACACTGTCAGTGGCCACGTATTTCAGACAATGCATTTCTGCACGTTTCGAGTTAATGATAAAATCATACAAATTTCAAGTTCGTTTAATATTGTTAATACGGACCCGGGCAACGCCGGGCGGGTCAGCTAGTATTAACTAAAAAAAAGGGACTTCAAGAGATACTAGTGAACAATTCGAAATTGACTCTGTTGGCAGACAATGCAGTGCTGTAGCAGCAATTGCGTGCGTGACTTTATCCGAATCTGATCAAATTACTTGCATAGTTACAAATTATTTATTAAATTGATGTTTTTGTCACCGCACTCTTATACGCTAATTACGTGATTTTATATTAAATTAAAAAATTATCAGGAATTGTTTTCCCAAACTGTACTTATTAATAATCGTAGAATCAAAGTGAATATCGACAGATAGGTAGGGATGCATCACTTAAAATAGTTTAAAAGAAAGTATTTTAAAGATTCTTATTTTTATTTTGCTTTTGTTTTTGTTTTTGTTGAATATTTAGAAAAGTACTGAACCAATTTTCGTGAAATTTAAGTGAGAGTGTTTTGGTGAAATTTAAAATCACATGAATTGACCTCGTAGTTTCGAAGTAATATATGAACATACATAAAAAAATACATACACGTCGAATTAAGACCCTCCTCTTTTTCTTAAGTCAGTGGATGATTCTACGCATATTATTTCCAGATCCTAGATCCTGCTTGAATCCTATGCCAATTTAAACGACTTGTTTAATGAAAAAAAGGAAATTGGGTTCAAGTAACCAAACTACAGAGTTACTCGATCTCAAATTTCCTTAATATATTACATACTAGCTGACCCGCTTGGCGTATCGCGGACCCTTGGCTTCAACCTTAAATATACCTAAAATCCAAAATTTCTTAGCTCCACTGGCAGCTAACTTTCCACCGGCAAGGAAACACTTTATTCTAAACAAATCTCTATCCGATCGAAATTATGTTATTCCACCTCTCTGTAGCTATTTTGGATAGAGGGAAAAAATTCAAAAAAGGCAAAAATAACCTGGGGAAGGGAGAAATTGAGGATGAGATGACAAATGTATGTAATATGAAAGAGTAGTCAAAGGGCCACCCGATGCTATGTTACATGAGAGGCAGGAAAAGCATAAAAAGTGATCCCTCTTGACGAAAATTGTCGGTAAGGCTGAAACTGTATGTAGAAATGGTCCACAGTACTCTTTTGGTCACGTTTTCAAGAAAGTGTGATAAAAGGGACTCAGGTAAATAGGTGTCATGTTACTTAACCTTGATTTAAAACTGAAACGGGGGACAAATGCTGCTGACCATCGCAAAATATTAATAAAAAGATAATATTTTTTAACTAAATATTATACTTTTAAAACAAAACTTCAATATTTAGTATACATGTTACTTTTATTTCGGTTCTTGTATTATAATTTGTCTTGATATATACATATATATACATATATATATATATATATATATATATATGTTTGTATGCATATTTGTATATATATATATATATTGTACGTACAAACAGTACAAACATGCATATATTTCGTTTGTCTTTATATGGGTCGCGTTTTAAAAAACGTATGCACTATTTAATTAATAATAACCTGCATTTCTTCTTTTCACTTCAGATTTAATTAACTCGAAATAATCACTGAAACTGATTAAGCTTTGGAGGGAGGAAAATTACACTAAAATGTTACTAGAGAAGTTAAACAGCGTAGCTTTAGTGTAGATAGCATTTGAAATCAAATCTCTTAAATCACTTAGAATATCTGGTATTAGATATCTTTAGGTAGACAGAACTTTCTGAAATATTCAAAGTTAGTATTCGGGAAGACCGTTATCATCAACAATTTCTGCAAATGAAATGAGGGAGATTTGTTCGTAAAACGGTTGATGAGGTAAGCCTCAAATTCAAATGCTCATCGCGTTTTAAATCGCTTATATTTGAAATGTTGCATTTCAAGATTAGACTACGCTTTCGGTGAAAATGATGCTGCAATTATAATGTGTAACGTTATAATCATTTAAATGTACGAAATTTTTCAAAACGTCCCAAGCAACGTTTGGGAAGACCGCGGTCATCAACAAACCCCGCATATCAAGAGAGGAAGATATGCTCGGCGAATGGTTGGTGATGACGCAGATGTAGTAAACATGATAAAACGCACGTGTAACATTCTTAACCTTTAAATACCTAGGGTAGAATGCATTCCAGAAATTGCGTAATTCATAGCAGAATTGGAATTCATACCAGAAATATCAAAATAGTAAATGTAGCTTATTTTTAACAACGCAGTATCTGTTATTAAATAATTCAAAATTTTTCATTTTAAATTTTTGATGTGAATACGGAATATATGAATAAAAAAAATCCACAAAATAGGGAACACTGATGGTATCATAAATGATACCCTTGGCTTTTAAGGGTTAAAACCTTCTACAGCGGTAACTGAAATTCAAGACTTGATTTCCGAACAGATTTCTTATGACTATGCAGGAAATATGCTTTGGCACGGTCAACATCGTGTATAGACTCTTTTGGACGTCCTGTTCTTTTCCTTTTACAAACACATCTAGTCGTTTAGAATTGCCTGTACCATCGGTCACATAGGGGATCATAATTAAGCTATAAACGAAAAGCATGTTGTACTGAAACTATAGATTACTCTTAGCAAATTACAGAACACAAAACGCTTTAAACTCAGGAGCTGCTATTTTGCGTATGTGGCACTGCAAGCCAGTAAATGGCAAAGCACTACTCGCTCATACAGTGCTGCCAGATGGGCTACTTTTTTAAAATTCAGATTCTTGATTGGCACCACTTTTTACAAATGATAAAATGTGCCTTATTCATTGGGATGATAATTTAGGCGAAAACAAAAGGTAATTTACCGTTTAAGAAAAGTGGTGCCAATCAACAAATCCGAATTTTAAAAAAGTAGCCCACTGGCAACACTGCGCTCATACGCTTATCGAAAACTATTTGTGTTACTTTTTATTTGTGACCTTAAGCCAACACTATACAACACTTGCAGTTGATAAATTTATAACTGGGACATTCTTTTACGAGCACCCTGTATATTTTGTTTATTTTAATAAAAATGGAAAACTGGAATTAATAATATTTCTGGTTGTAAGCAGCAATTCAACAATCAACAGCAGTAACTCAGCAATCGAATTAAAATTTTATTCTTTCAATGCATGTTGAATATTTTCAGTTCATAAATAAATGTTTTATTCATTCATGATAAAATTAATAGAATATTTTAATCAAACTTTGAAGAATTAATTCTGAAGAATTGATTTTAATCGAATAAATCTAAATAAAACTGCGGCATGTGACTTATATGTTGACAATGAAGTATAGTAAAACTGATGACTCTCCTTCAAAATTTTAATCGAAAGCAAATATGAAGTAGAAAGAATCCTTTGCGTAAATATAAAATATATTATTTACAATGTCCTTCAACTGATTACGTTAATCAGATTATTATATTTTGGTTTTATTATTGGCTGCTGCTTAAAATATATGTTATACAAAAATGAAAATAATTGATACTTGTACATTTTTCCAGAGAGAAAATTCGCCATGCATATAATATTTTAAAAGGAAATCAAATTTCAAATTTTTAATAGCTTAAGATGCACTGTTGCCAACATGTAATAGGGAGAAGTTCCAGGCTGGATATCGTTCCATGGGGTTTAGTCTGTAGAAAGTCAGTGCGCTATACTGATGGACCGGGTTCGAGTCCCGGCAGGGAAATTTTTGCACTAGATTCGCATTTGCGCCTCTTAAGCAATAAAAAATTTGAAATTTGATTTTCATTTGAAATGAAAATAATTGTTTAGGATATTGATTTATTTACATATTCATTTCACAGAATTTTTTTAAAGGCTGATAAATTATCATATTCCCAAAATCATGTGTTTAAAATTTTTTTATGGAGCTCACATAAATTTCTGTGTAAATTTGATAAATTGAATCGAAAGCGCGCATAAAGTAAAATTTCTTTTTTCCTAAATATCAAATATTCAAAGGAAGGTGATGAATTATTATATTTCCGAAATCTTATATAAGTTTTCTTAAAATTTCCGAGCGTTTAAAAATTATTAATGGCACTTATTTACATTTTCGAGTAAATTTGGAATATATTGAATCGAAAACGTACATGGAAGCGGAAATTGTCTTTTGTCTAGATATCATTCAAAAACAGTTGATGAATTAACATACTCCCAAAATGATGTATAAATATTATTAAAATTTTTAAGCGTTTAAAGATTTTTAAAGGCACTCAACACATTTCTGAATGGATTTGGAAAATTGAATCGAAAGCGTATATGAAATAAGATTGTGTTGCCTCTAAATAGCAAATATTCAGTTTAAAAAGCTTTAATTTGATTTAAAAAAATAATGATAATATTATATCTCTATTTTATTTATGACTGTTTCTTTAACGAATAACTAAATTTTTTGTTCAGAATCTTGATTTACTTACTTATTATCAACACACAAATAAAGAAAAAATGTGTTTGGCTATCATATTTTCAAAATATGTAATAGTCTTATTTTAAAAATAGTTAAATATTTTTAATAACACTTGCATACATTTCCGAGTGGATTTGGAAAACTGAATCGAAAGCGTGCATGAAATGAAAATTATATTTTGTCTAAACATAAAATATTCAATTTATAAAGTTTTAATTTGATTAAAGAAATGAAATAGTATTTCTTAATTTCATCATTGACTTTTTTCTAAGATATATTTTAACGAATAATGGAAATTTTGTTCATAATATTAATTTACTTTCTTATAATTATCACAAAAATATATAAAAAATGTGTTTGATTACCAAATTTTCAAGATATGTATAGTGTTATCTTAAAAATGGTTAACGATTTGTAATGGTATTCACATACTTTTCCGATGGAATTTGGAAACTTGAATCAAAAGCGTGCATGAAATTGAAATTATGTTTTGTCTAAATATCAAATATTTAAATCACCAAAGTTTCAATTTGATAATAAATTATGAGAATATTATATCTTAGTTTTATTACTGACTATTCACAGGCATATATTTTTACCAGTAATGGAAGTTTTTCTTCATAATGTTGATTTTTTTACTCATAATTATTGCACTGACTTAAAAAAATGTGTTCATTAAATATTTTTGAAACATTTATAGACTATCTTACAAATTTTAACTGATTAAAAATTTCCAAGTGGTTTGATTTTAAATAGCACTTATGCATTTTCGAGTAGGTTTTCAAAATTGAATCGAAAATTGATCATGAATTGGAAACTGGTTTTCACCTAAATATCAAATATATAATGTACAAAGCTGTACTTTAATTTTAAAAAATGACAAGGATATTACATCTTTATTTTATTAATGACTGATTTCCACCATTCACTTCATCGAACAATGGACGTTATTCCTTTTTGTTGATAATTTTGATTTACTTATTTATAATCACCGCATAAACAAATAAAAAATGTATTTGATTACCATGTTTTTGAAACATGTACAGTCTATCTTAAAATTTTCAACCGATTTCAAACTTCGAAGTGGTTAAAGATTTTTAACAGAGCTCACATACATTTCTGAATATATTCTGAAGATTGAATTGAACAGGAAATGGCGTTTCATTTAAATATCATATATTCAATTAACAAACTTTTAATTTAATAAAAAATGGTTAAAAAATTACATTTTGATTTTATAATTGACTTTTTCCCAATATACTTTAACGAATATTTGAAGCTTTTGTCCATAACCTTGATTTACTTACTTATAATCATCACACAAACAAATAAAATATATGTTTGGTTACCATATATTCGAAACATGTACGGTCAGTTTATTTTGAAATTTTCAACTTGTTACCTATTTTTATAAGATTTCACATTCATTTGCGACTGATTTTAGACATTTGAATCAAAGTTAAACACGAATCGGAAATCATCTTTCGTATAAAGTTATAAAGGATTAGAGATAAAACCGGTATTTTCCATCACTTATAACAGTGTACATATTTAAACAAGCTCCTAATTCGTAAACAAGGAGTTGGTATAAAATTTAAGGTGTAATGTAGGCCCACTTGTCTTTTCTCATCGACCTCCGAATAGTTCCAACTGTTGCGCAAGCGCAGCGATCGATTCGGAGGTTGTTTCGATGAAAAGAGGGGCGCACAGAAAATTTGGATTCCTACGTCGGCCATGTTCAACATGGCAATAACCGACAAGATATGACCATTTGTTTGCCTTAAAAGACTTAAATTCATCGGATAAATGTACCCCACTCAACTGTAATTCAAGATCTGACATAAGGTAAAAACAGGTACTTATAATTTTTATTAGTTCTGTAGTGAAACTCATATATTTACTGTTGCACTAGTGGTGTTTTATGTAAAATGAAATATTAATATATAATGTGTTACTATTGTTCTAAATATATATCCTAATAAGGTATATATAGTGATAAATAGACATTACATCATTGTATGAAGAACAATTTAGTTAGATCCGAAGTAGATAGGATACTACTACCTGTTGATCGCTCTTCTAGTTATAATTTGCAATTAAATCAAGCTTTTTTAACACCGCTTTGTATACATCTCATTTTACACTCATTTTACTTCTTAAAAAAGGAATGTTAAAACAAAATGTTTTTATTTTTAAAAAATATATATTTATTTCCATATTGTATAATACATTATGTAAATAGAAACTGAAATTTCCTTTTTTGCTTGAAGAAGAACAATCATTCGATTATTTATTTACGAAATTTTTGAAAAAGAAAGACTGTAACTGGGAACTCCCTATTCTTACTGTATATTAGGATGTGTGTTGTAAATATTAGAAGTGTGTGCTTTATATTAGTGTAAAATGAATCTGGGTGTTGTATTTGCATATTTTATTAGTTTAAAATTAAAATTGATAAAATATTTTCCCCTAAATAAGAACATATATGTTTCTTATTTAGTAATAACTTCAATGCTAGATTCACGTAGCTCATGAAGTCGTAGACAATATGAAACGTTATTTTAGATCGAATAATTTTAAATATAATAGTCGTTGAAATTAAATAGAAAATTGTAGAATATTTAACGCGTAATTTTGTTATCATAAAATTACTATGTTAATGATGTCAACGAAAATCAAAATCAAAACAATAGTCTAGAAAATGAAGAAATGATGCATAAAATATGGCAGGAAAAATTTATTTAAACAACACAGGCATATCTAAAATAGTTAAGTTTTGATTCAATTATCATAAATCGCAAAATTATTGATTTAAGTAAAATAAAATTTGTATTTGACAAACGAATTCATCATACATAAAACCTTTGGGTGAAGGCTTTCAAAACCTTGGCATAATTGCACAGACATTTTTGAGCTAATTAAGGTTTGATTCAATAGCAATAATTTTAAAAAGATACACTTAATAAGTTTTAAAGTAAATCAAAATTATATTCTGTAACACTTAACAACACATAAATAAGTTTAATTAAAATATTTTAAAACTCCTTCAAATTAAAAAAAAATGGAAATGGAAACCATAATTATTATACATAAAAATTCAGATTATAAAATGCCTTAGCGATAGAACTTTATTCTTAAAATATGCTGTTTCGGGACCATTTTCATACAAGCTTCTCATTTGAAAAGAAGCACATTATTATCAAAGAAGAACATTCTTATTAAAAAGCAGATTATTATAATCATTCTGATATTCAATATTTTACTGGTGGCAGTAAAATGTGAAAAAAAACTGTGCTATTGCTTTTGTATTAAGTTGTTTAGAATGATTGCTTTGAAGTTATTTGCAACATATTTTTAATGAGTTTAAGTAAAAATAAACATTACATTCTGCAGCAATTAATGACGCACACATATGTGTAATTAAAACATTTTAAAATTCATTCAAATTCAAAAGAAAATTAAAAATATATTGGATTCCCAATCATTATACATAAAATAAAAAGTCAGGTAGTTCAATGTCCATATTGATATTATTTTTAAAAGCTATGCAGTTTCGGGACCACATTCATAAAGGCTTTTCATTTTTTTTAAAAAGTATGTTATTAATTTTATGTATTTTACTGGTCGTAATAAAATATGTAAAAAATGTGCATTACTTTTTTTATTAAATATTAAGAATTATTGTTGCGAAGATGTCTGTATGATAGGTCATTAAATTTTTTAATGAGTTAAAGAAATCAAAATTACATTCTGTAGCAATTAACGATGCATCAATACGTATAATTTAAACATTTTAAAATTGATACAGATGCAAAAGAAATTTTAAACTACAGGGAAATTACAATCATTATACATAAATAAACATTCATGTAGTACAATGTCATAATGATATTATTGTGTTTTTAAAATGTGCAGTTCGGGACTCTTTCAATGCAAGCTTTTCATTTGAAAGGGAAAAGATTATTGTCTTCATTCATATGTGCAATATTTCAAATTGGTATTGGTAAAATATGTAAAAAATCAGAGCTATACATTTTGTATCAAGTGACTGAGGATGATTGCTTTGAAGTTATCTATAGAATACTCTTAATGAGTTTAAATAAACATCAAAATCACATTCTGTAACAATTGATAACGCATAAATATTTTTAATTAAAACATTTTAAAATTTATTCTAATTGAAAATAAAATTTAAAAAACATGAAAATCACAATCATTTTTCATAAAAAATGGAAATTCAGGTGCTACAATGTCATAATAATGTTACTTTCTTTTAAAGATATGTAGTTTCGGGACAACTTCTATGCAGATTTTTCATTTTTGAAAGGAAGCAGATTGTTATCTTTATTATGATATGCATTATTTTACTAACACTAGTAAAATGTTTTTAAAAGAGAACACTATGCATTTTTTTCACAAAATTATTAAGAATGATTGTTTGAAAAGTATATAAATATTAAACTGTCATAATTACTTTATAAATTTCTATTTTAACCAGTGATTAATAATTTATAACAATCAATATATAATTTCATTAATTATGAGTCTTTATAAAATGTGAGATATATCAAAGTTGTTTTATCTATGTTTCTAACTTCATTAATTGGTGAAGTCTGTAGCATAGGGTAAAACCCCCAGTTACTGAAACATCAGCGATTTTTTCTTGTAACTTATAAATTTCTATTTTAACTAGTGATTAATAATTCATAACAACAAAATATAATTCCATGAATTATGAGTCTTTAAAAAATATGAAATCTGTTAAAAGTTCTTTTATTATTTTTCCTTCTAATTTCATTAATTAACTGAGGCTCTAGCATAGGCTGAAACCTCCAGTTACTGAAACACAAAGGATTTTTTTTTTTACTTTATAAATTTCTATTTTAATCAGACATTAACAATTTATAAGACTCAATAATACAATTCTGTGAGTTAAAAAATATAAGATCTGTTAAAGGTCATTTTATTATCTTTGTTTCTAACTTCATTGATTATTTGACTGAGTAGCATAGAGTGAAATTTTATTTTAACTAATGGTTAATAATTTATAAGAATCAAAATATATTTCATGAATTATGAGTCTTTAAAAAATATGAGGCCTGCTAAAAATGATTTTATTATCTTTGCTTTTTACTTCATTAATTACTTGAGTGTGTAGCATAGGGTGAATTCCCCAGTCACTGAAACACAAATTATTTTTTTCTTGTACTTTATAATTTTTTATTTTAACTAGTGGTTAATAATTTATAAGAATCAAAATATAATTCCATGAATTATGAGTCTTTAAAAAATATGAAATACGCCGTTTTTTTTTATTTCTTTGCTTCTAACTTCATTAATTATTTGAGTCTGTAGCATAGGGTGAAACCCCCAGTTACCAAAACGTAAAGAATATTTCTTGTTCAAATCGTCATTACAAAACTCTAAAACTATTTTATACTTATTTTTCTTTTTGAAACAATAGTAGTAATGCATGAAAATATTACTGATTACAAAATTCGCAAAAATTACACATTGATTTTGTTTGTTGCATTATTGTTTATTTGTTTGTTTTTTTCCATAAATGTTGTCAATAACTCGAGTAACTGACACCGACCCTATTTTGAAAAAAGAATAAATGACATAAGGTGAACCAGTGTCTAGCACTTTATTTGCAAAGATATATAAAAATAGTTATTTTATATTTTGAGGAATTTATACTTTAAGAATACTTTAATATTTATTATAAAAACAAAATACTTAAAACTTATTTATATATGATATAGTAGTATAGATGCATGGGTCTTTTTTTCATCTTTTAAATTATTAACTTATTCTGATATTCAATTGACATCCATGAATCAGTTACTGTCAGACCCTGGTAGAAAACTATTTTAATAGCATTGACTACAATTTAATTTTTTAAACAGCTTAAACAACAGATTTCAATTTCCTTTAACATTACCAATAATTAATACTTCTGTCGGCGACTGGCGAGATGAAATTTCTGAATCCTATAAATGGCCCTCCCTCCCCCCCCCCCCCCAATTAATCTAAATTAAGTAACTGTAAACAATAAGTCATGGTCCGAATGTGGCATACGTATTTTTCAACTACCGTAATTTCGGGTGTATAAGCCGCGGATCAAACAATTCTTTTTCGACCCAGAATTTTTTAAGAAACAAATGTAACTACTTAGATCGACGTAAATATCTGTCTTCAATCACTAAATAAGATTTCTGGGTCGAAAAAGAATTGTTTCATCCGCGGCTTATACACCCGAAATTACGGTAATTTCAACAAGTGTATCTTTAAGGAAAAGCTTAGGATGATTTAATCACTAAAAGTTTAGGGGGGAAAAACCTGGAGGCTACAGCACAGCAGACAATAATTTGATCGAGTTAATAACGGAAGTTTAAAAAAATAGTTAAAACTAGATTCACATATTAAAATGCAGTCGGTCTGCCATATGATATCTTCGTAGAAAACACCTGTAGATAAGCATTTTAGCGGTTGACTCACAGGTTTAAAATTGAGTTTTCCTGCTCCCAGTCCTCCATGTTTTTATACCTTTAAAGTGCCGGGAAACACAGTGATAAACCTATGAGTCAGTTGCTAAAACCAGGTTTGCAGGCGTTTTTCACCAGATTGGCGGACCGATTACGTTTTAATATGCGATTCGAGTAACAACTCAGTCTAGAATTTCAGCCGTGAACTCGATGATGTGATTTTCTATACTGCCTCCCTAGTCTATTAATTTTATAAAAAAGATGAATGCCTTAAAATGATAATTTTGGATTTCTCAAAAGGTTCTTCCACATTGAATATGTCCTTGGCTTACTGCTGATGAATAAATTAATTCCAAAATAAAAATAAGTATTTAAGTTACCACTATATGACATTAGTTTGTTGAATATTACTAGAAAATGGTTGTTTGATTTAAATTTTCGCCGAAGTGTCAGTCGCTGGTTTGGTGTTAATATCAGTAGTTTCACATTATACTTGAGTGTGTAGCATATGTGCAAATCATAGATTTATTTTTTATATGCTATTAAAGTCACTTAAATTTAACAATGTTGCACTTTAATGAATAATAATATAAGCAATCAAAATAGAATAGAATACATCATAGTTGTTTAAAAATATGATATCCTGTAATACGCAGTTTCTTGTTTTCCTTTTTAAATTCATTATTTATTTGATTCTGTAGCATATATTACGGTTAATTTGATAAATTCAGTAATTATTTATAATAACCGATTATTATTAATAATAATCACGTCTTTTGGTAAATTTCATAAATGTTGCTTATTAATCAAATTTACTGGTTATTATCTATAATTACAGATTAAGATCGGTCAATATGATTAACTAAGCTGAGTAACGAATATATACTTTAAAAAAATATGTACTGTCATAGCTTTTTGAATCTCTTAACAAAAACAACTGTTAAGAGACAATAATATTCAATCAAAAGAAGTGTTCTATTAATAAGACGCAAAAGACTAAACAGTTTAAAATAATTATTTTTATAATTACAGAACGAATTAGATAAAAATTTTAAACACTCATGTATTCAAAGAATAAATTATAGAGCTTTAATATGCAAACTTTTAGCAATGAATATTTAAAAAATATGTACATACAAAATAAAAATCTGAAGCTAAACGAGTTCAAATTTATTATATTTACCAATCTTGATTGGTAATTATTAATAATAATCGGTTAATTTGATAAATTCTCATATATTTATCATATTAACTGGTTTATTTGGATATCATTTGGCTATTTCTAATAATAAATAGTTACTATAAATAATAACCGATTAATAAAATTGTCCGTAATATACACATTCCATATAATGTATTAATTGTATTAAATTGAAACAAGTTATTAAAAAAATATGTTTTAATGGTGCATATTTTTAAAAAAATCAAAAGAAGATGCAAAGTTTTTCTCTATTATTTACATTGTGTGGCATTATAAGTGGCTTCAGTGAAATGAATGATATTTGATCATTTAATATCTTTTTTAGTTTTTTACATAGAAAACATAAAATTACTGAAATTATTTTTTTACTTACATTTCTCTCTTTTAGGATATTAAACAAATTATGTAACTTCATTAACTACTTAATTCTATGATATATATATATATATATATATATATATATATATATATATATACATACATACAATGTATCAGTTGTATGAAATTAAAGAAAATAATAAAAGTATTATATTTTAATCATAAAAACTTTAAAAAATCAAAATAAGATGAAAGGCGTTACTCTATAATTTACTTTGCATGACATAATAAGTAACTTCATTGAAAGTAATAGTGTTTGACCATTCATTTCATTATTGATTTTTGTATAAAAAACATAAAACTAGTAAAAGTATATTTTGGGATGTATTAAGATGTTACATAAATTATGCAAGTTCGTTATTTACTTGATTCCATGCATACATACATTCATATAGTGTATTAATTATATGAAATTACAGCAAATTTTTAAAATATTGTATTTAAGCTTGAAAACTTTTTTAAAAATCAAAAGAAGATGAAAGTATTTTCTCTATTATTGATGCTCTTTGACATAATCAGTGACTTCAATGAAATTAATGTTGTTTGTTCATATGTAGAAAACATAAAACTACTAAAATATTTTTTTTAGGATGTAATAGGATATTACATAAATTATAAAACTTCGTTAATTACTTAATTTTGTGCATATATACATTCACATACACATTCAAATAATTGTATGAAATTAAAGCAACTTAGAAAAATTTTACATTTTAATGATACAAACTTAAAAAAATTAAAGAAGATGAAAGGTTTTCTCTATTATTAACATTTTTGACATAATGAGTAACCTCAATGAAATAAATATTATTTGATCATTCAATTTCTTTAATAGTTTTTTTTTTTACAAGAGAAACAAAAAACTGCCTATTTTTTTTACTTACATTATTTTCTGTTAGGATATTAAAGAAATTGTGCAACGTCATTAATTACCTGATTCTGTGATGTATATGTATTCACATAATGTATTAACTGTATGAAATTGAAGAAAATTCGAAAAATATTACATTTTAATAATGTAAACTTTAGAAAATCAAAAAAAGATGAAGAGATTTTTTCTATAATTAACGTTGTTTGACATAATAGGTAATTTCGATTTATTTAATGCTGTTTGATTAAATATTTCTTTATTGGGTTTTTATATGAAAAACAAATTACAACTAAAAGTATTTTTAGGATGTGTTAGGATACGGCATAAATTATGCAACCTCGTTAAGTACTTGGTTCTATGAGCACATACATTAATGTGGGATATTAATTATATGAAATTAAAGGAAATTAGAAAAATATATTTTAATGATACAAACTTTAAAAAATTAAAGTAGGTGAAAGGATTTTCTCCTTATTGATGTTTTTGACATAATAAGAGATCTCAATGGAATGAATGATGTTTGATCATTCAATTTCTTTTTTAGATTTTTACATAAGAAACATACATACATACATAGGAAATAGGAACATTACATAGAAAGTTTTTTTTTTTTTTTTTACTTACGTTACTTTCTGTTTGGATATTAAAGAAATTATGTAACTTCATTAGTTACATAATCCTGTGCTTTATATTCATATAATGTATTCACTGCATAAAATTAAAGAAAATATAAAAATATTGTAATTTATGGATGCAAACTTTAAAAAAAATTTTTAAAAAGATGAAAGAATTCTCTCTATTATTGATTTTGTATGACGAAAAGAGTAACTTCAGTGAAATGAATGTTTTTGATCATACATTTTTTTATTGGTCTTTCATATAGAAAACTTAATACTACGAAAAGTATAAGTTACTTGATTTTATGCATACGTGCATTCATATATACATTCATATAGCAGAATGAAATTAAAGAGAAAATCATAAAAATATTATATTTTAATGGTGCAAACTTTAAAAAATTAAAGAAGACGAAAAGATTTTTTCTATTATTGACGTTTTTGACATAAGAGATCTTGATGTTAGGAATGATGTTTAATCATTCAAGTTCTTTTTAGTTTTTTACATAGCAAACATAAAACTGCCAAAAGCTTTTTTTTCACTTACATTTCTTTCTGTTAGAATATTAAAGAAATCGTGTAATTCCACTAATTATTTGATTCTGCGATGTATATACATACATATAATGTAAGAATTGTATCAAATTAAAGAAAATTATAAAAACATTATATTTTAACGATGTAAGCTTTAAAAACTCAAAAGAAGATGAAATAAGTTTATAATTTAAAATGTTTGACTTAATGAGAAACTTCAATGAATTGAATGCTGTTTGATTATTCATTTCTTTATTGGGTTTTTATATAAAAAACCTAAAACTACTAAGAGTATTTTTTAGGATAAGATTTTTTAGGCTATGTTAGGATATTGCATAACTTATGCATCTTCGTTAATTACTTGATTCTACGTCAACATGCATTTACATAGTACATTAATTATGCGAAATTAAAGCAAATTAGAAAAATATATTTTAATGTTGCTAACATTAAAAAATTAAAGAACGCCAGAGGAATTTTTTCTATTATTGATGTTTTTGACATAATAAGACATCTCAATGAAATGAATTATGTTTTATCATCCAATTTCTTTTTTGGTTTTTTACATAGGCAACATAAAGTTGCCAAAAGTTTCTTTTTATTATTATTTACATTACTTTCTGTTAAGATATTAAAGAAATTATGTAACTTTATTAATTACATGTATCTATGACGCATACATTCATATAATGCATAAATTGTATGAAATTAAAGTAAATTATAAAAATATTATATATTAAGGACCAAAAATTTTTAAAAATCAAAAGGAGATGAAAGTATTTTCTCAATTATTGTTACAAGGTAGAACCCGTCGAATTTTAACGAAAAAGAACGTTTAAAAAGGAATTGTTTCATTGATTTATAATAAACCTATAAAATTAGTTACAATAAAAAACGCATAGTAAATTGGTAAGTCTAACTCTTAAACAAATCATATTTAACCTAAAGTTAACAAAATACTACTTTTTTAAAACTCATTATTAAAATTATTAAAGAAATTATTAAAATTAAACTTTAATCGTACATGTAAGCAGTAAAAAATAATAAAGAACTGTTATTATGATAAAGTTATCAATTAAGGCTCTTATGCAAATATTCCAAAATGAAAAAAAAAATCAAAAATTTATTCTACTTTGACTCAATCATAGATTTTTTTTCCTCATGAAATCTAAATCTGACATCATTTTTACCACATCAAAATTAAAATATACACATTTCATACCTGTATTAACCTTTTTAAAAAAAATCGTATTTTAATTTGATCATTTTGAAATCATTTTAATTCAAAACTTGAAGCCTGGAAGCTATTAGCTGAAGCAAATACTAAATTATTTATATTCTTTTAAGTGTAAGTGAAATTTTGTAAATGAAACCAAAACTCACTGGGTTTTATAACAGACGATATTCTAGATGAGGCACGTATTTTAATTTCGAATTTTTTTCCTTTGAATGAGAAAATGGCAACATAAAGATACAATAATCTGCTTTTTTAGGTTTATTCCCTTTGCTCTTAATAGAAATGGAGTACTTCTGTTGCCACAATTAGAAAAGCGGTATTAAAAACTACAAAAAATTAATATTTCAAAAATAAATTAAGATACAATTTTTAAATAAATTAAGATACAATTTTTAAATAAATTGCATTTAAAGGACATTTTCCCCCTATACGACGGTGTAAAAATTGAAAATGTGCAATGCTTAAAAGTTTAAAAATTTGCAGTAGCAAAAATTCCAAAACCGAAATTTCATTTCAAATTTCAAAGTATTGTCGTTCGCAAAATGACGTATGAGTTAGGCACAAATCTTGTTTGACCTTTATAATATAGATTCTATGACATAATGAACAATCTCGATGAAATTAATTCTTTTCATCATTCATTTCTTTATTGGTCTTTCATATAGAAAATATAAAACCGCTAAAAATATTTTTAGAATGTATTTGGATTTTACATAAATTATGCAACTTCGTTAATTACTTGATTATATGCAAATGTATATTCATATATACAATCATATAATTGTATGAAATTAAAGTAAATTGGAAAAATGTTCTATTTTAATTATACAAACTTAAAAAAATTAAAGTAGATGACAGGTTTTTCTCCATTATTGACGTTTTTGACATAATAAGAGATCTCAATGAAATGAATGATGTTTGATCAGTCTATTTATTTTTTAGTTTTTTACATAGGAAGCATAAAACTCCCAGAAGTTTTTATTTTATTTTTTTTTTACTTATGTTACTTTCTTTTAGAATAGTAAAGAAATTATGTAACTTCATTAATTACATGATTCAGTGACGTATATACATTCCTATAATGTATTAATTGTATGAAATTAAAGCAAATTATAAAAATATTGTGTTTTAAAGATGCAAACTATAAACTAGTCATTGGGGGCCACCGTAATACTTATCCATCATGGATATGCATAATATATGAAAATAAAACATGCGTAAACGATTTATAAAATGCATTGCAATTACAAAACAAGATTTAAACGTGCATTTAAATATTTTAATATACATAGTAATGCTCTATTAATGAATTGCTAATGAATCAATTTCGACAAATACATATAATGCCAAACTACACAAGTAATACCGAATTGCGTAAAAGAAACATCCTTATAACTCCAAAAATAATAATCATATAAACTAACAATTTACTTCGTCGGATTAAACATCTTATTTAAAATCAAAATATATCTTTGAATAGAAATTTGAATGAAGTACGGGGTCATAAAAATCGAAGAGTATGGAAAATAGGATTACAAATATCTCGGAAACTAATAATCAGATCGGCTTTGTTCTTTTTGCAAAATTTGTGTTATTTTATTTACTTTTACTTTCACTCCTTGAAATAAAAAAAAATGAAAAATTTTATATACTTTTCATCAGAACGAATTTTTCGAGAGTCTGAAAAAAATAATTCCGGATAATTGAGGTTAATGATATTCAATAGACTTCGTCCCATTCTTACATTCTAAGTACAAACAAAATTTCAAGTCTCAATTTGTCTACCTCAATTTGTTCGAGAGATAGAGCGTTTACAGACACACAGATACACACATACAGAGAGACAGACAAACAGACAGACGGATGGACGGCAATTTTTTTTTTCGAAAAATATGTTTTTCGGAATCTCTAGTATCTGAAACGTATAAATCCATCAAAAAATATTTTTCGATTTTCAAAACGATTGCAAGACACCCTATACTACGTATGATAGGTAAGTAAAAAATCATAAGATGAAAATATTTTCTCTATTGTTGACGTTGTATGACATAATGAATAACTTCAATCAAATGAATGCTTTTGATCATTTATTTATTTATTGGGCTTTCATATAGAAAACATAAAACTGCTAAAAGGATTTTTAAGAAAGGACTTTTTAGGATGTATTAGGATTTTACATAAATTATGCAACTTCTACAGTTACTTGATTTTATGGATATATACATTCATAAAGTTGGATGAAATTAAAGTAAATAAGAAAAATATTATGCTTTAATGGTGCAAATTTTAAAAAATTAAAGAAGACGAAAGTATTTTTCTATTATTGATATTTTTGACATAATAAAAGATTTCAATGAAATGAATATTTGATCATTCATTTTCTTTTTTAGTTTTTTACACAGGAAACATAAAACTAGCATTTTCTTTACTTACATTATTAGGTATTAAAGAAATTATGTAATTTCATTAATCATTTGACTCTGCGATTTATACATTTATATAACTTATTAATTGTATAAAATTGAAGAAAGTTAGAAAAATATTTTGTTTTAATCATATAAACTTTAAAAAATCAAAAGAAGTTGAAAGAATTTTCTTTATAATTAACGTTGTTTGGCACAATGAATAATTTCTATGAACTGAATGCTGTTTGATCATTTATTTCTTTATTGAGTTTTTATATAGAAAATACAAAACTATGAAAAGTATTTTTTAGGATAAGATTTTTTTAGGATATGTTAGGACATTGCATAAATTATGTAACTTCGTTAATTACTTGATTCTATGTCAACATACCTTTACATAGTACATTAATTGTGCGAAATTAAAGCAAATTAGAAAAGTAAGGTACCCTGGGGTAATAACGCCAGGCGGGGTAATAACGCCAAGTGCTTATATTTTGCATAATTATGAAATAATCAGGTAAATGACACCCATGTGCTCTGCGCAGAAGGGTTTTGAGTCATATGAATCGCAAAAAACAGCTTCAAGTTAATTGGTTTCATTTTTAGGTCTTATTGTTTTTACAAGCAACTAAAATTAACGCTTGATCTAAAATTTGCGAGATAAGGTTTTTGATCTGAAGACTATATTTTTTATCTGGAAATACTTTGTTTATTACATAAATTTGTAATGTATTTCATGTACTTTCAAATTGTTGTAGAAGATTTTGGATATCTTCTCGAGATAATTTGTAGTTTAGGATTTACTGCGCAATAAGTATCCCGGGGTAATAACGCCAGGGATTGGCGTTATTACCCCGGTTGATTCCCAACAGTGGCCGAATTATATCCGAAGGGGGTTTATATATTATTATGGGACAGCATTATCATCATTGTTGAAATGGTAAGATTAAGGGGGGGGGGCCCAATACTTAAAAATAATCTCTCTATTTTATCTTTTATTATATTATTATTATTTTTTTTTTTTACTAATGTAAAAAATATTTTTTTACTCTTGTAAATAAAACTATATCAAAATGTTTTCGAGATTCAAATTCGAACATCTTCAAAATAAGGTTTCTGTTAAATTTCCACAGGATTGTTCAATTGAGTTCGAAATTTTAACTGTCCGCTTTCTCAGCGTTCGGTTTTTCAAAACTTTATAAATTTAACCTTTAACTGATGTGACAGATGTATGGATGTATAACGTATGAATGTGATGCGGTTTGTGAAACCGCAAAATTGAAAGATGAATAAAAGGCGGGAATAACTCACAGGATTGTGTTTTTGTACTAAACTTTTTATACAAGAGTATTATACTTAATATTCACCTATTTAGTCTCTGGTTATAGTACTAAAATTCCAAATGAAACAAAATTTCGGTAGTGTTTGCAGTTAAACTGAAAATTACAAGTTAAACTAAAAAATTTAAAGAAAAACAGTGGTCTACGGGACCGGTAACATTAGTTAAAGGTTAAAAGGCGATCCATGATTAAAAATCATAGAATATTGTTCCTGCGCTAAACTTTTTGCAAAGAATTAATTCTAATTAAATTTAATCTATTCAAATATTTCTAACAATATTACGAGAACTCCAAACGAAAGAGAATTTCAGTTGTAACTATAGTTAAACTGGAAAATACATTTTAAACGCTATTTTTTTTTGGGGGGGGGGGATAAGCATGTTCTTTTAAACGTCGACAATTTAACTGTAGGTTTGGAGAATCCGCATTAGTGTGGAGTTATGGGTTAAAAACTATTTACTAGATTACTATAATAGTATTAACCCTTAACTGCTGTGACAAAAATTGTCGCATAACTCACTGTGAGCGGCCTGTCAGACCGCTTAATCTAACGATGAATAAAATGTTAAATTAACTTTTAGAATATTATTTTTGTATTGAACCTTATATACAGGACTATTATAAATAAAATTCAGCTATTCAAAAGTCTCTAGAGATAGTAATAGGACTCCAAATGAAACAAAATTTTCCCGGTGTCTATAGTTAAACTACAAATTGCAAGTTAAACTCTGAAACTTGAAAAACTCAGCGGTATGTGAGACGCTAACAGCAGTTAAGGTTTAACAAAAATATTTGTTACATATAACTCTAGTTATTATAAAACTTCACATGATTAAAATATTACATTATGAATGGTTAAAATCATGCAATGTTTCTTATAATCATATTTAAGCGGGACTTTTTAAGCAAAGAGAGACACAGAGTGTTATATTCTGTTGAACCTCCACCTCACTCCTTTTTTTTTCACTTCCACAAAAAAAATCAATATTTTCTATCGCATAGAATGCATACATGGGAATATAAATACTAATTCAAATAACCCGTACAATGTTTCTAATAATTCTATTTAAATGGTCATTTTTAAGCAAAACGTAGCTTAGAATCGGATATTCTTTTACCTTCTCCTCCCCACCACCACCACCACACCTTTCTTTTTCTTACACTGTCACAAAAAATTGAACATTTTAAATAGCTTAGAATGCAATTTGTCAATTTCTAGAGCTGTAGAGTTTGTATTTTTAGAATTGGGCAATCTACATGCCATTATTCCATCTTATTTTATAGTTTTGTTTGCATGGCGTTATTACCCATATAAGTGGGTATTAACGCCAAATAGAATTGGTCAAGAAAAAACGCCATTACATTTTATGAATACATATCTGTTAAATTATTTTATTTTATATAGATAGTCAATGCGTTGCTGTATCAGATCCTATATTTGTTTGAAAAATACAATCTAAAACTAAGCCGTGAAAATTGGTAGAACCTTAACGTGGCGTTATTACTCCAGGGTACCTTATATCCACTATTCTTAATATGCATTCTTCTAAATACCTTTTTAGAAAGAAAATTATTACATTGCATCTGCTATTTGCGATTACTCTAAAAATCAAAATTTTTGAGAATTTTAATTTCAGTAGTTTGAATACAATTTGCTTTAAGAAGGATATGCTAATAAAGTTCATTTGTTCTTCAAATTCTAAACTAATTATTAAAATAATTGAAAAAAAACTATTATTGCAATAATTTGGATTAGTCTTGGATACTTGAAAACACGATTCATCATAAATCATAGCTATAACTTCCTTAACAAATTAACGTGATTTGTATGTATTGTTTTGCTAAAATGAAAATTAACATAATTGTCTAAAAATTAACAACATGTGGGAAAGCATAGGAAAATGTTCCATAATCTATCGGTATTATGAGAATTTTCTTTTTAACTGCAAGAGTTTTTGCGCACTCTACACACACTACAAAATATCCATAAACCGATCTTGTGTGTGTGTATATATATGTATATATATGAGGACATAAGTTTCAAAACTCGTTTCTCCGAAATTTAATAATCGTGTTTTCTCAATCAATCTATTCTATTGGTAAATATGCGCCAAAAAAAACACAATAATCTGTAAAAAACTTAGATTTATCCTGTATTTCTGCCATTGTAAAATCTTGATTTACAACGAAAACCAATGGACATAATAAGAGATGTTTCGCGATTTCCCAAAATTTGATTTTTTGGATAAAGCCAATTTTAAAATAAACGCCCTGATATATATTTGTCTTGAACTAAATTGATAACTGTTTTCATTATTATCCGAACAAATTTTCTTAAGATTTTATCATAATAGATTTTCCTAACAGATTATTTCAATTATGTTGTCATTTAAATAAATGTAACAATTTTCGAAACATTTCTCGTCATTCTTTTGCAAAATATAACCTTTTGGCATTTAATAGTACTTAGCTAATCATCTTAGATAATTTTAGCTAAATTACAAGTTAGATATTTTTCGGTAAAGGTCATAAACTTTAAGGCTGAATTTTGCGAAAGTTCGATAACCATCGAAAACTGACTAGATAAAATGACGTTCCTATATTTTTACTAATGTGCAAGACTGTCTTAATTATGTGGTTATATTTTAGGCTAGTTTTTATTTTGAATGCTTCAACTCTATTTAAAATTTTAGTTAATATAATTCCTATTGTGACTCCTTTCTGAAATTAGAAAAACTTCGCCTGAAAGTTTCGTTAATAAACTCTGTGTTTTAAAAGGTTGTAAAAAATGTTTATATTACTATATCATGAGTAATTTTGTAGATATTTATAAAGCTTTTCAAAAGCTATCAACGATAGAATGTCGTTCTTTATAATTGCTTACTTTTAAGCTAAAAAAATAATTTACTGCTGACTAAAAGAAATAAATAAATGATGTTCAGAAAAGATGAGTAATAATACTTAAAAATGTGTCAGTTTCATTTCAGTTTTGGACCTACAATTCATCATTACTTTGGACCACTTTTTCCTGGTTCCACTCACATTTTCATTATTAAAAATATTATATATGATTTTTTTAAAACCGAAATTGAGCTGTAAACAATTAACATGAAACAATGAAGGAAACTGTATCGTTTTAATGAGGGATTTTTTTTTACTTTTTTAAAATTTTCCCTGCTGGGGCTTCTTTGGTCCACATTCACTTAGTTTCATATAAAATGAATAAATTCTATATGTAAATGAATACATTTTTATCGAAACCCGTTTGCAAAAGCATCTGCTAATGGATTAATACTTCGAACTCGATAAACAAATGTTTTTTATTTAACATTTAAGCATAGTAAACCAATTGTTAATATTAAAGAAACGAGAAACAGTTTTCGTCATGTTATCCTCAGCAACTGGAACAAAAACAATTAATGTAACATTTTGCAACAGTAGCATTTTCAAAAAATATATATTACTTAAAACATTTTTTAAGTAATTTAATATTTAATTTAATGGAGAAATGTAATTATATATTTTTCATCATGTTATCCTCAGCAACTAGAACAAAAAGAATTAATGTAACATTTTACTACAGTAACATTTGAAAATAAATGCTACTTAAAGCTTTTTTTAAGATATTTAATTATACAAAAGGTATTTTTAAATAATTGGGGCTATTTTCTGACCAAAAAAAGGCTTGGAACAAAATATAAATACTAGTTCGCAAAATACAAGTTTTCATGTTAACTATAAAAACGTAAGCATTTCCTGTCAAAATAAAAAGTTATAGGAAAACCTATGATCACATACAAAGGTTATAGGTTACTGAAGATAATATTTTGTTACTTATCTTATTTTTAGCTTTTATCCAAATTGTATCACAATAGAAAGTT
This sequence comes from Maratus speculifer, assembly GCA_964019185.1. NCBI lineage: Eukaryota > Metazoa > Arthropoda > Arachnida > Araneae > Salticidae > Maratus > Maratus speculifer. The sequence continues at coordinate 372,840,089 of OZ025293.1, forward strand.
TGGAGAGTTAAAATTTACACACGAAAGCAGCTGTTACAAACACATTCAGGGCAAATTTAAATCACCCAAACTATTCAAATACCCTATAATAGGGTATAAAATATTTTTCAAGGACAAATACTCCAAATTATCTTGTATTGTTTGTTCAATAGAAAGAATAAAAACTTCTTTTATGGGATGGACCTAAGTAACTCAGCAAGGATCAAAGTAGCCCGGGTTTACGATATTGTTGCAATAATATTTATATATATGTATCTGTGTATATACAGACATGTGCGTGTATCTGCAAATGTTCTTGAAATATTTTCGCTAAAAGGAATGTGCAAATTATTCTTTGAAAATTACTGTGTACATCTTTGCATTGCAATTAATGAAAAAAATTTGTTTTATTACTACTGTGACTAAAATATGATCGAACTCTGAATACCACGTTAACCAAAATTTAACTATTGATTTCGACACATGACGGGGAATATGAGTGCTACATAAGTCACTATGATGTAAATGTGTCCCATTTTGTGACAAATAGAAAATGGCTGAAATATGGATCTCGGTGACTGCACATTGGAACCTCAAATGACAGCCATTATGTGACAAATTATAGAAGGCATATATTTGTGACCAATGTAACTCTCAGACTAATGACCGTTTGGGATGCCATAAAGACCAGAAAACGGTATGCTATTTATATTCCTTCATATTGGTTTCAATTATTGAATGAAGCATTTTAAATATTATTAATCAAGAACTTTATTTTCGATTTTATGGAAAATAAAAAATGACAGTATGTGAAGTGAAAGACATATTCACGTGTATAACAATTAAATTATATTATTTGTCTGACAAATTTGATCAAACAAATTTCGAAATATTTTATATAAATAATCTTGCTTTCACAAGATTATGCACTAAATTAAAAGTTTTAAAATATTTTATATTTAGACATTTTCAAACAATATTCTTCAGAACTATGCAAAAATAAAACATTTTAATTATCAATAAAACGCAATTTCAACTTTCAAAGTATTTGACCAGTATCATGAAATAGCTTATATTTTCTTGAATCATCTATATATAATCACAAACCCATCTTAAATTTCACTACTGCTGTACGTTGAAAGACATAGAATGAAATTTTTTATTTTTTGTTTTCATGCATTTTTCTCATGGATTATTTTTATACATACAGGGTATTTATAAAGTCCCGGACCTATTTTGATGTTTAATAACTCATAAAATAATAAAGATAGATTAAAATTAATAACATAAATGGTTAGATAGACTCAAAAAGTTTCATGACCCTTGTCCATGAACTTCCAGGTGTGCCCCTTCATCGCACGAAGAATATCAAGTCGATAGTCAATTTCACGCCAGGTAGCGACAAGCATGTCGGCATCCACAGAGGCTATTGCGGTTGTAATTCTGGCTTTTAATTCATCAATGTTCGACACTCTCCTCCTGTAAATGTTATGTTTACAGGAGGGTGGTGATGTTAAGGTTATGTTTACAGGCGAAGAGTGTCGAGCATTAAGGACTTAAAAGCCAAAATTACAACGGCAATAACCTCTGTGGATGTCAACATGCTCGCCACTACTTGGCGTGAAATTGACTATCGACTTGATATTCTCCGTGCGAAGAAGGGGGCACACGTGGAAGTTCATGGACAAGGGTCATGAATCTTTTTGAGTCTATCTAACCATTTATGTTATTAATTTTAAACTATCTTTATTATTTTATGAGTTATTAAACATCAAAATGGGTCCGGGACTTTACATACACCCTGTATATTAATTACAATTTAATTCTCCTGTATTTCTACGTTAAATATAATATTTTAATTTTACTATTTATTTAGCACACTTACACGTAAATTAAAGTTTTTTCTGTTCCTTCTAATATATTCGAGATTCAATAAAAATTCGAATTCCATGCTATCATTTCTGCGATTTTTACGCGTCATAGTTTTCTATAATATATGATATTTAACCAATATCATATTTGAAATACAAGACGTAGCACAGACCATGTTTTCTTATTCAAAATATTATATATATTTTTTTTTTCATTTTACAATATTTTGGGTGTTGACATCTTATCTTTACGATCGCCGTCAAATAAACGGTATCATCATATTAAAAATAAGGTTGTGTGTAACTGAGAAAACAAATCCAAATCCATAACTCCTCAAATTATAAAAATTGTTCAACAATGAAACAAATCCAAATCCATAAAAATTAAGCCTTAATCGAAAACATAACGGTAAAATAAAATTAAATGATGTCTTATAACTATCTTGTTAAAGTACGCTTTAATCTTTAATTTTAAAAGTAAAGAAAATATAAGCACTTCAGAAAAGAAAAGGTATTTTACCTAGAACTATTCTGAAACTTTTTGAAAAAAAATCTTGCATTTTATTCAGTTTATTAAATGATTAGTAAAAACATTCCGTTTTTTTTTATTTGTTTATCATATTTCGAGGTAAAGTGCTGTGACTGGAATATATAAAATTTTTCTACTCGTATTTGTTTAAGAAATTTATTTATTCTGTTTTCATTTTCCGTTTAAATTCGATTAATTCATGCATTCTTTTAGTGCTATTTTCAGAATGATTTTTATGTATTCAAATTTTTTTGATTTATTAGATATATATTTTTATCAGAATATACGATACTATAATACACGAAATTATTCTTTATATATTTATAAATATTTAACGATTATTTCAAATATTAGACTACACTGAAATTCCATTTTTATTATGCATGACACATTTAATAAAAATGTTAATCTTTAAGAGACACTGATTTTTTTTAATTTAAATTTAATTATTCGCTCCATTCTGTTAGTTGTGTATTAAAAATATGTTGTTATTTTTACAAAGTGTATCGCTCTATATTTAACTGTAATTACATTTAGTTACCAATTATTGAGAAAAAATTCAAATAAGTATTAATTTACATATTTAAGAATGTGCAACAATATTTAAAACATCCGGATAGATTAAAACTTCTTTTTCATGATTCGAGATAAAATTATTTCTGTAAAGATTTAAATTGTACGAAAAGGCTCAATAAAAGCAAGAAAAAATGGGAAAACAGTGTCTACATACTTCTTATGAAATAAGGTATCCTGGGGGTATAACGCCAGGTTAGGTAATAACGCCATGGGCTAATATTGCGCGTAAATGTGAAGGAATCCAGGAAATGGCACATGCGTTTTCTGTGCAAAAGGGATATGAGTCATCTGAATCACAAACAATCGCTAAAGTTAATTTGTTCTCTTTGCAGATCTTATTGCTAGAACAAGCACGTAAAAGTCAATACCAGATCTAAAATTTGCAAGTTAAGTTCAGTGATCTGAAGGCTAAATATTTATTAGGACATACTTTGTTTATTATATAAATTTGTAGTGCATTTCATGTTCTTTTAAAATGTTTTGGAAGATTTTGGATGCATTCGCGAGACAGTTTGTAATTTAATATATACTGCGCAATAAGTATAGCGTGGTAATAATGTAATATACTGGCGTAATTACTCCGATTGATTCTTTTCAATTTTGGATTTACATCCGAAGAAGATTTATTTCCTATTTTACGCTTGAGAGCACATTACTTTCATTGTTGAAAACCAAAAACGATGAAGAAAAATTGTTATGTCCTAAGTGCTGCTAATTTTTTTCATATTTGTCAATTTATAGGGCTGTAGAATTTGTATCTTTAAAATTGGACAATTTACATGTCATTAATTCATCTTATTTTATAGTTTTATTTGCGTGGCGTTATTACCCAACTATCTGGGTAATAACGCCAAATAGTATTGGTCAAAAAAACACGCCATTACATTTTATGAATACATATCTGCTAAAATATTCTTTCATATATGCATTATCGATAAGTTGCTGTATCAGATCCTATATCTGTTTGAAAGAACAAAATTAAAACTAAGCAGTAATAATTTGTAAAACCTTAACGTGGCGTTATTACCCCCAGAATACCTTACTTACAAAATGCCTTCATGTAATTTTATAAATTTGTATTCATATTATACATACATTAATAGATATTAATATATATATAATAATTCATACATAATTTTATTTAATAATAAATATTAATAATAAATATAATCAAATATTTACAATTTATAATATTTTAAATATTTACACGTATATTTTGTATATTATGTATATCTATGACAATAGTAATCATATGTGTAATGTTTAAATTTTGTTGTATTATTTTTAATTGGTAAAAACATGCGCGACATTTGCGACAAAGTTCACCAGCATTATTTTCTTTTTATGAGCGTAATGCTAAGGTTTTTCAAAAATAAATTTAATTCACAAATATAAAATGGACTGAAATTGGGGTTTTTAAATGTTTATGAAAACCTTATGAAAATCTCAAACCATTAATTCAACCATTAAAACCATGAATTAAAAACTAAGTAGGTTTTTTACATGTATTAGATGTAACATGTAATTACTATCATTATTTCACAAATTAAAAAACTATATCTGTCTTAAAATTTTTGGCATTTTTATATGCTTCTCCTTTTTAATAGTACATAAAATCCTTTAGTTACGTTTAGGATTTAAAAAATAGTTAAAGTCTAATTGGTTGTTGTATTAAGACATTTTCGTCTAGGGAATAATATTTATTTGATAAAATAATGGTATTAAAAGAATGGGTGGAATTTGGTACCACAATTTCCTATATAATTCGCCGATCAAACAATTACGATTTATCCCAGAAATTTTATTTTATAAAATATAACTGTTATATTAGATGGCTGTAAACATTTGGCTTTAATTACTGAATAAATTTTGGGGTCTAAATATGAATGTTTGATCCGCAAATTATGTGTCGAAAATAACTTTGTCGACAATTAATAAAGGATACAAAATATTTTTAAAAATATGTTTCATATAATTTTGCCTGTTGCGAAAAGTTTACATTTATTGATCAATTTTATCAAAATATTTCTTGAAACATTTTTGATAAGCGTAAATGTTTGAGTTTATTTAAGATACATATTCTTACGAATTGAAAATAAATTTACTCCTGTTGCATGAATTTTTCGAACAATTCATTTAACTTTTTATAAAATTCGGCAATATGTTCGTTTTTGGTGAGTTTTGGCCGAAAATCTTAATTTCGCAAACATTTGTTTTTTTATGAAAATATGTTAAACATTCGCTGCATAACGATACGATAGTTCGTAGCTGCAAACTTTAACGCATTTTTGCTACCACTAAAACTGTACAGAGATTTTCCATTTGTTTAATCATAAGATTTCGACGATTTAATAAGACAATATTTACTATAAAATTTTTGTGGTAGGAAAAATGCGTAAAAGTTGGCAGCTATGGATAGTTGGATCTCTTAATCACTTACCGTAATTTCGGGTGTATAAGCCGCGGATCAAACAATTCTTTTTGGACCCAGAAATCTTATTTAGTGATTGAACACTAGTATTTACGGCGATCTAAGAAGTTATTTTTGTTTCTTAAAAAATTCTGGGTCGAAAAAGAATTGTTTGATCCGCGGCTTATACACCCGAAATTACGGTAACTGATCAATATTTTGGAAAAAAAAAATCTTTCAAATAATGCCAATTTTTTTTCGTGTCTTTTGCAGAATTTTTAATCTATTATCACTGGTTTTTCAAAACAGATATTTTTGCCTAAATGAATCTGAAAAATGTTCAGATAAATAATCCGAACTTTTCAATAAAAATTTACTATTGAGAATAATAAATCATGATTGGTATAAACACGTTGCCCGTATGACGTATAAGCGAATCAGGGAAGTGGTTAATGGCGTTCATATACTTTAAGACCTAAATTGTTTTCTAATTAATCGATAAGTAATTTTTCAAAAAGCCTTTACAATCTATAAATCTGCATAGAGGTGATATCCGACAGTAAAATTCTAAACTAAGAAGCTACGCTGTAAGGAAAAAGAAGTGTTTCTTGTATTGATCATTTTTCTCATCCCGGCATCAACACGAAATATCTTTTCTTTAGACATTATCAATTACTCAAATAGACATCTTAAGATGACACTCGAGTCATTCAAAAAGACATAGATGATAATGTTAGTCTATGGGGGCGTTATTTTCAAATACCTCGCGCAAATTTTAATGCAGTTACATGAATTTTTTTTCATAGGATAGCTGAGGACGATCTACAGCCAGGCTAGTTTTTACCTTTTAGATTTTGGTTACCGTAATTTCGGGTGTATAAGCCGCGGATCAAACAATTCTTTTTCGACCCAGAATTTTTTAAGAAACAAAAATAACTTCTTAGATCGCCGTAAATACTAGTGTTCAATCACTAAATAAGATTTCTGGGTCCAAAAAGAATTGTTTGATCCGCGGCTTATACACCCGAAATTACGGCATATATATATATATATTTTATTATTAAGACAGTTTCATTTTCAGAACCGGTTCTGAAATTTAATTTTTAAAGAAAAATCTGAAACCAAAATCGAAAAAGTAAAAATTGGCCCAGTTGTAGATTGCCCTCAATTATCCTATGCAAAAAAAATGTTGTAAAAATATTAAAATTTGAGCGAGATATTTGAAAATAACGCTCCCATAGATTTAACGTTGTCATCCTGTTTTTTTTTTTTTTTTTTTTTTTTTTTTTTGAGTGACTCCAGTTGCATCTTAAGCATTAAAGAATTTGTACATGCGAGAGCAACAAAATAATGTGTCTTTTAAGCAGCTGATTGAGCATGTTTGTCTGTTTAACCAGTATGTTGAAGACGAAAATGCATAGTTTATAAATGATGGCATCTGAGAAACTGATATTTCGTGTTAGTACCAAAATAAAAAAACTGATTAACATTTCGTAAAAACTACTCGAAAACTCTTTCGAAAATCACGGGCACCAAAAAAAACTTTTTTTGTTTCAAAAGTGTACCTTTAAATCTCAGAAATATGTTGAATTCTGATATTTCTGGAGATAAAGGAACACTTTTCGGAATTGCGGATAATTCGAAAGAAATTATATTTTCATAAACCTTCTTTCTAGATAAAGAAACATTTTACTTTTTCGTGCAATGTAAAAATCCCCGTATTGCTCATTGGCGTTGTGTATTAAAGAAGTCCGAACTTAATAAGCGATAAAATAGCTAATGTTGTTGACCATCGTAATTATAACGACAGGGTTTAAAAGGGTTACAGAAGGAACCATGCGCAGTCAGTGGTATCTCTGGATTTTTTCGAATTGTTCTATCGTTGTTTGACGGCTCAACCTGTATTGATTACAATAACTGATCATTCTTTCTAATAATTAAACAAAAAAACAATATATGTATAACGAAAACATGTTGACGAAAGTTGCACTGGATCAGCATGTCAAATTGTTAAAATATACTTTGTTAAAAAGACACTAAAAAAAGTCACTAACTATTATTGTTTATACTTCTTTTGATAGTAGCATTTGTCTCTGAAAGAAGAAAACAATTTATTTTTTCAAATAATGTTTATGTTATACGAACTTTTAGAACCCTGATCAGTCTATAGTTATTCACAATGCAGTTTTTGTTTTAAAAATGTATTGTTTTAATTTAGTAATTTATGTGATTAAAGTTTATAAATAACTATTAATTATAATCATTGTTTATACCACTATTTTTGCGTTTGACAAAACAAAATTTAATTAAATGCGATTTCATTTTGTTTGATTATCAAGCTTAGTGGACTATATAATTTGCGTTGCTAGTCTCAGTATCATCCAAATATTTGCAAGTATTACAGTTCTTAAATATTTGAATAAATTTATCATATATTTGCTTCAAATTTTGGATGAAGGTGCATTCTGATTATGTGCTTCCTTAATTAGTTTTGGGGGTTCATTAGTTATGTATAAAGAAGTGACAGGGTATAAACTCACTTGATTTAGATAAATACGTTTTTTTCATGCAGAATAATCAGCATTGCTTCAATTTGTTATACCGGTTTATTCTGATATAGGGTTTCACGATTTCATTTTGGAGGTTCATGCATTGAGTTTAATGAAGAAAGGGGGGACAATCACCCTTTCCCCTTAATTTAATTAAATGGGTTTTTCATGTAGAGTTATACGATTTGCTTAAAATTTTCTATACCTGTTTTCATCTATTAGATTTGGTGGTTAAGTACTGAGAGGAAAATGGGGAAGCTAATTCTCCCCTTAATTTAGATAAATCGGTTTTTCATACCGAATTATTTAATCTTTCATTTGAAATTCATAAAGATAAACAGCGCCGTTTAATGATATATGGAAAAGAAACTTTGACTCTAAAAATAAAAGGATGGACTGAAACTCTAAATTTGTGTTTAGTTTATATCAAAAGAATTTGCATTTTTATTATCTATTTCTTTTTTTTTTTCTAAATGCATTATTCTTTGAAATAATATACAATTCTTGTGACTAGCGTGTGAACTCAATGTCATCGGTTTTTAACTGGACAATTTTATTTTTATTTTTATATTAAATTATATATAATCTCACTACTAAAAATTATTTTTATTTCACATTAAATACTGTATAAATTATTTTCGAACAAGTCGGTTTCGTTCCAGGTATATTATTGTAAGAGGCAACATTTTATTAAATCTAGTATCCCGTTTCAACCTTATATTTTCATTTTTTTTTCATTTTCTTCCCTCTCGCTATAACAATTCAATTTTCAATATTGTACAATTAAAATATCAATTTATCTCTTTTATTTAGTTTAAAGTATTTACTTCCTCAACTAATTCACTAATCGCATTCAGTTTTTTTTTATCCTCCATTCAGTCCCTCCGTTACTTAATAAAAGAACCTGTTCGCCACATGACAAATCAGTTTTCGTGTTAAGGGGGCGGATAATCTTTGAGCTAACAAAATACAGGAAAAAGTGAATTCCATAAGAATTACAGTCACTCTATCAATAATAGATTTTATATTATAAAATTTGAGAGGCATATTAAAAAAGATTTATTTTATCAATAGCCATTACTACGTACAAGCATCCAAATGTTTGTCATAATTATCATTCTCACCAGTAAATTTTGCATTATTTAATGCGAGTATTTTTCTAATTCAGTTAAGTAAAAATTCTTGTTTTTAAAACCGGTGGTAAAAGATTAAAAATTCTGTAAAGACATGAAAAATTAGACATAATTTGAAAAAAAATCAATAATTTTGATCATTTAAGTGGTTAAAGTTCTCAAAAAACTAGACGCACCTAATATAATGCACTTTTTACGAAAGAATTATTCTCGCATGCTTTATGCGTGTGATTTCTTACACCTGAATTGCTGAAATCAGCCAAGATATTTTTTTTTATTACCATTGAGTAAGGATTCAAAGTTTTCTGAAAATGACCTACTCAAAGAGAAGTGAAATGCATAGATCCTGAGGAAAAAGAACAGCTAAGAAACTTTAAACATCGAGTTTTTTTTTTTTTTTTTTTTTTTTTTTTTAATACTAAAGTAGCACTGAATTCTAAACTTCTTACTTGAAAAACATGATGATAGATAATTTTGTGTTGCTATACATTTAACCCTTCTGACTCCGACGTCTCTTACACAAATTTTATTTGGCCAGCACCACTTTTTTAAAGGAAGTTTCCTTCAAGTACACAATTTTTAAAATGCTCTGATTAAATAAGGCAAATTTTATTTTCCTTTATTACTGACGACAAAAACCAATTTTGCAAAGAAAGATGATGTCTCCGCAGCGGAGACAACGGAGTGCCAAGGGTTAACACAATTAGTTAAAATTTCATGAAAATCTAGCCTATCATTTGTCAAAAATCGAGCTTGCAATAAGTAAACCTTTTTGAGAAAATTGACTTTAAAGATTAAATTATCTCTTTATCATATAAAAAATTATTCAAATTGCTTTAGACATGAATTCTCTTCTAAAGCGAATTTTTGCTTAGGTTTTTTTTTTTGAGTTCCGAAAGAAACATATTTAATTAAAAGCTAATAAAAAAATGTCCTTTTCACTCACTTTAAAAAATATCTGATCCCTTAGATTATTTTACATATTTGCCTTAGTAAATGTCATTCTATCGCAAAATTATATTTTCCATGTTTACAAAACTAATGAAGGAAATTTTAGATATGTTAACCGGCTGTGTTCTTTTTTGTTTCGAAGAGTATATTTAGCTTTATTTAAAGCTGCATTTGTCTGCTATGTTACCTGTACCCAGAAATTTTTGTTTTGTGTCATATTTGCAATGCTAAAGCATGAAATTTTAGATAGTGCACTTTTTTGTTTCTAAAAGTGTCTTTCACTTTATTTAAAGGTTCTATGTTACTGATTGCCTGAAACTTTTGTTTTGCATCATGTTTTCAAGACTAAAAAAAATAAAATTTTAGAAATGCTAACCAGCAGTGCACATTTTTATTTCTAAGAATTTTCTATTATAGTGCATCTGCATAATATGTTACCCATTTTTGTTTCGTCTCCTATGTTACCATAAAAATAAAAAATAAAAGGATAGTAACAATTATTTCGAAATTTTACATTCTAAAGTATATATTAATGATCTAGTTATTCTCATAGATAAACAAAAACTACAATTAACAGATGATTTAAAATTGATTTATCCAATGTTTTTATAAAGGACAGGAATACACAGGTTCAAAGAATATTTCATTGACCCACATAGTTTTTATTTATTTTAAACTCAGTTGTATCCCAGTAGCACAAAATTGAGTAATTGTAAATTCCCACGTTGGACAAAAGTAAGAAATTTTTTCTTTGACATTGGTCAACGAACCATTTACCAACAAATATCCAACAGTATTTCAACATTAGCTACTCGGATATTCGTAACAATTTGATTTGACCCAACTATTTTTCTTATACTGAGCATCGGTCCAAATTAGAAAGCTGTCTGCTGTTTTATTGTTGGTATATCAACCTTACCATTTCTTAACAGTTTTCACAAACTGACTTCGAGACATAAAATTAAGTTTGAACATTAAAACACCTATAGCTAAGAACTTTGTGCTACTGGTGTACAACTGAGTTTAAAATAGATAAAAACTATGTGGGTCAATGAAATATTCTTTTAAGGGTGTTCTTAACTGCTCCGCTCAACAAGCACAAAACGTTTTGACACATTTACAAATTCATTTTTTAGCAGAAATATATAAAATTGGAATGCCTGACTATGGAAGCAATTTCGAATCGAACTTATTTTTCCATTTTATGATAATTAAATTACTTATGCAGTTCTAAGCTATTTCGACCACGCGCTGGTAATGTGCTCAAAAGTGTCAACTTTGAAGGCTTGCTATGAAAAATCTATTGTGTTTAAAAAAAAAAAAAAAAAAAAAAAAAAAAAAAAAAAAAAAAAGCAGAAAATTGAGCGCAATTAGACAGCTTCTGAATAATAACACCTGCTATTTTCATGCATTTCCGAACAAAAATAAATTAAAGCATGTGTCGCAAAGTTGCTCTTTTTGACCTGACCTTTTGACCGTTGCACCCTTAACCTGTATATTCCTGTCCTTCATAAAAGCATTAGATAAATCAATTTTAAATCATCTGTTAAGGCTCCCTGCAAGCCAGCGAGTGAAATAATTCACTGTAAAGTAGTAGTGGCGTCCATTCTTATCAGTTAAAAGTTCTTTGGGTAAATTATCAGTTCCACGTGAATTTATTTATCTTTGAACCTAGATTTTGAATACAGAACCAATAAACATGGAGGCTACAGCACAGAAAAATCACTTCACGGCTGAAATTCTAGAATTAGTTAAAACTCTATTCGTATATTAAAACGCATTAGGTCTGCTAAGTCATATCCTTGGTGGAAAATACCTGGAAACCCAATTTTAGTAGTTGACTTGAAAGTTTACCATTGTACTACTTTCCTGCTCCATATTTTCATACTTTTCGGTGCAGGGAAATGCAATAATAAAACAAAGTCACTTGCTAAAATCAGATATCCAGATTCGCAACCGAACATTTGTAACTGAAAAAAAAAAACTTGGAGTGAACCTCTTTATTTTCATTCTTCACTTATTATAATGTGTGTAATAGCTTTGAAAATATAAATTTTCAAAATCTGGTCATTCATTTATGTTAACGCTGTATATCTGCATAATAAGGCCAAATATATGTTGTATGAGCAAATGTATTTCAATATACTCTTTCGATTGCTGCTTACTTTAATTTGTTTTTATTTTTACACTATGGGGTAGTTTCCTGGTTAGGTATTCTATAATTTAATTATATTTAGAAACATTATTTTTGTTTCATAATTAAAACGTTAAATATACAGGGTTATCATAAATGAATTACCCGATTTTAAAAATTTTATATTTTAAAACTATTACGCATATTATAACTTATACAGGGTGTCCACTCTCAACGGTGGCCAATGGCTAATTTCTAAACCGTTAGTCATAGACATATTGTTCCAATTGCAAAAATGCTTTAAAAAGGGTAAAGAATTGTTTTTCAAGCGATTTAGGTCGAAAAACTTTTTATTAAAAAATTACGAAAATTAAATTTTTATACGGTCCCCCGGTCCTATAAGTGATATTTAGTAAATTTTTACCACTACTCTAACAAGTAATACAAAAAAAGTCCCATTCCTCTGCGACTAAAACTAACCAAGTAATAGCTGTTTAAAGTTGAAGGATCTTTTTTGCTGCAAATTAGGGGTCAGTCACAAATTTACTGGAAATAAGAATAAACGCAAGATATAAAATTTAACATTAAACATTGAGTGTAAAATATTTTTTACAATATTATTTTTAAATTTATGCTGATAGTTACATATTAAAGCAAAATTTGTACTAAAAATATAAGTAAAAAATAACAGAAAGTTTGTTAATTTAAATTATGAAAAGCAACAGTCACAGTTCGTTACAAAATGACATATATTTAAAATTCTATTAGATTACTTAACCTAACAGAATTTGGTGTAGTCCTATAAAATAAATAAATGGTGCGCACCTAAAATTGTATTAATATCACATTGTCATTGGCTATAAATAAGTGGGCAAATTGAACATCGATCGGATATTTGGAAGTGAGTTAAAATTTGAATAGAAATTTTGAACTAGGGAAACAAACGAATGAGCGTTTAAGCAAAATAAAAACTTATCATATTAACACACCTTTTTAAAATAAAATCGCGATTTTCCAAATTTTTATTTTCTCGATAATGAGAATTTTAAAACTCACGTCTTCAAATATTTTAACCAATCTAGAAAATAATTAATAAAAATTAACACTACCGTAAAACTTAAACTGTGGTAGCACCTTCAGTTAAATTGCTTTAAAAATATTTCTTTATCTCATTTAAACCATTTTTGTAATTGGAACTATATATCTGTGGCAAATGGTTTAGGAATTAGCTATTGGACAGCGTTGGAAATGGACGCCCTTTATAATAATTTAAGCACTTAATATATGTTCCCTGAAAACGGGAAGCAGGACGTTTCGGTCCTGCCATTTCGGTCCCGACGTTTCGGTCCCAAGACATTTCGGTCCCAAGACACTTCGGTCCCGAGCCATTTCGGTCCCTAGCCATTTCGGTCCCAAGACATTTCGGTCCCTAGCCGTTTCGGTCCCAAGACATTTCGGTCTCGAGCCATTTCGGTCCCAAGACATTTCGGTCCCTAGCCATTTCGGTCCCAAGACATTTCGGTCCCTAGCCGTTTCGGTCCCAAGACATTTCGGTCTCGAGCCATTTCGGTTCCAAGACATTTTGGCCCCTTCTACAAACTGAAATTTTGTGAAATAAGGCATAATTTTATAGGGAAAATTGCAGAGTTTTTAAATTGAGGGCCATAAAATTTTAGTATAATGCGATTATAAGTGCCCGAAAACCGCAAACACGTATAACTCTTATAAAAAATATTATAATTCACACAAATTTTGTATGGTAATCCTAATAATAATTGGTAATCCTAATGATAATTGGTAATCCTAATTCTCAAAACATTTAGTAATTTTAATATAAAAATCAAATTAATATTTTATTAAATTAATTTATTAATTAAAAATTATTAACTTACATAATGAATTTTACTTTAAAATAAACTCAATACATAATTTTATATTCAATACATCATTATATTTCCTAGTAGTTCTAAACTGAAATTTATCTTTACTTGTTTATTTATTGTATTTAAAATTACAGAAATTTAAAACACATAGTATAGTTAAATATAAAACTAAAATAAGAATTATTATTAGTAGTAGGAGCGAAAAGATAATACAAATAAATAAATAAATAAAAGCTTAGTTTTGACACTTAAAAATTGAAAATAAAATTATTTAAAATAACATTATGTTACGTTTTAATATATTTTATTAAATTAAACATTATATTTTACATATAAGATTTATATTATTATATTTTAAAATATTATTATATTAATTTTACGTAAATAAAAATAAAAAATAATCATTTTATTAGAATGAAATAATTAGAATGTAATTTCAATAAAACTAACTCACAAAAATTGTCTTCATGGCGTGAGAAGACTGTTAAACAAAGCAGTCAATTTAAAAAAAAAAGTGGCGGAGGCAAATTTTTAAAAAGAAATTTTTTTTCATAGCATGCCCAGTTACTAGATCACTATTGTTTTCGCAATGTTAATAATGGAAAGTAACTTATGAAAATAAATTTATAAGATGCAACTTTGTATTATTAAAAAAAATGATCTTCAATAAATACATCTTATTTCTAAATTATCAAAGGAGAGGGTGTAGATGGGTGATTTGAGGAAATATGCATATATTATAACTTATAACTATCTAATTGAATTATTGAAGACATTTATTATTAAACTAATTGGAAGAAAAAAATAAGCGCTGTTTTTTTATTATTTAATTAATGCTAATTTAAAGGTTCTAAAACAATGTAAGCGCTGTTTTTTTTATTATTTAATTAATGCTAATTTAAAGGTTCTAAAACAATGTACGTAAACAGCCAAAAAAATATTTGTGGCAGTTTATTTAAAATACTTTTTAGTTTATAGTAGTTTATAGAAGTTTATATAAAATACTGATACTAATAATTAATTATAAAATTTAAAATAATTATTCTGATTAATAATAACACTACTAAAAGCAAAAGACAATATCCCCTAAACTTATATCACATTGTTTAATCAAACAAAATTTTCAGCTCGCTGTGACTCATTATCACGAGTTGTAAAAGTTAAAATTTATCGGAATCTTATATTCAACTTTTTATAAAACTTGGGGGAGGGAGAGAATTAAAAAAAAAATAAAAAAAATGCCCGAATAATGTCGAACTTATACCATTTTGTAAGCCCACAACAATTAGAATCTGACTTATAAGGTAGGAAGCAAAGAAATAACAAGGGACCAAAGTTGCTGGGGACTGAAATGTCTTGGGACCGAATTGTCTCGGGACCGAACTGTCTTGGGACCGAAATGTCACACAGTCAACAGATCTTAATGCAACACTTAATGTGCTTTTTAAGTTCATTGGAGTTTACGTTAAGAACCCACACTACTGACTGAAAAAGACCCGGGTGATAATGTTAAGTTTACTGGGGCATTCTTTTCAAATATCTCGCTCAAATTTTAATATTTTTACAAGATTTTTTGTACATAGACTAGATGAGGACAATCTACAACCGGGCTAGTTTTTACTTTCTCAATTTTGGTTATACATTTTTTATATTATGATGGTTTCAATTTTAGAACCGGTTCAAACCGGTTTCGAAAATAAAAGTAATTTTTAAAAAAAATCTGAAACCAAAATTGAAAAATGAAAAACTAGCCCGGTTGTAGATCCTCCTCAGCTGTTCTATGCAAAAAAAAATCATGTAAAACTATTAAAATTTTAACGAAATATTTGAAAAGAACGCCCCCATAGACTTAACATTATTATTCGGGTATTTTTCTGTGACTAGGCCCCACCAGTGGCCGCGAGGTTTTGACCTCCAATCTGGTAGACGGTAGGTGCTGGGTTCGAACCCAATCGCGACCGTCGGCCTAACCGTTCGAAGTTTTCCGTGGTTTTCTTCTAACCTTGCGTAAATACGGGTTAGGTTCCCTTAGAAAGACCCCCACGGAGGGTAACCCACCCCATAGGGCCTATATCCCATAGCGTAGATAATCGGCCGACAAAATACACCACCACCTTTTCTGTGACTAGTGTTGCGCCTTAATGATAGCTCATAAATAGGATCTTTGATGCAATCCCACTAAAAGAAATCACTTGGCATAAGATCCGAGAATCTTGGTGGCCCTCTGAATATGGATTAATCACCATTATCGGCCATTGAATCCATTGAATCCATTGCTGAGAGACGGAAAAAATAATTGTAATTTTTTTTCATATATCAATTATTATAATATGAGTAATAGTTTTGAAAATATAAACATTTGTTTATATTAACCTTGTATAATTTTTAAATAATATACAATAAGAAGGCATGATAATAAAACAATGGTTATATGCTGTAATGAATAACTTAATAAAATGGAATCTATCAGTGCTAAAACGTACTATTTACGTGTAGCAAAATTATCATTAACGCTTTGAAATGTGGGGGTATATTATTTATTCTACTTAGCTTTATTCTCTAACTGTCAAACTGATACAAGAATGTTTGATTAAAATTTTGCTTTTATAATGTATGTGAGGAATTTATTTCGTTATCTTCAGTTCGATTTTTTCTTAAACTCTGGTGTCAGTCAATCATTTCCACATTTTAACAACAGAATTACTTTACCCCAATACAGAAATTTTAATTAATATGCAAAGTCGGAAAGTACGATAATAAAATAATATTTTTATTATTTTATGAAATTTCCATATGTTATATGAATAAATAAATAAGTTTCAATTTTTTCAGTTTGTTATATATGATCCTTTTGTATTCTAATACGTTTTTAAGATTAAAAAATTATTCACCATGTCTAGACAATGAACTCGATGTTTTTCTACAGTGCAATATTTTATTAGATCAATCATATGTAAATATGAAACACATTTATTATATCAGAATATAAAATTATGTTAAATAAACAAAAGAGTCCTTGAATTTTTAATTAAAGAACTTTTTTAATCATTTATACAAGGGTAATATTTGTGCAGAAATTTTCCGTGTTAAATATAATTATAGAAACTTTTCTTGTGATGCTTTATATATTTTTATAATCAATATAATGAAATTTTGATGGGAAAAAATTAATATTAAATTATTTTGTTTTATTGTTTGTGTGCTTAGATGATCTATGTAATATAATAAACATTTTTACAGTTATTTTTATTTTTTTTTTATGCAAAATTTAGAAAAAAAATTATTTTGCTGTATTTGTTTTTCAAAATATTTTTATAACAAAAATATCTTACATCTCTATTTTTGTTTTGCATAGGAAGAACCTCATGATATTCACAGTGATGGATCATTCAAAAGAAAGGAAGGAAGAAAACAGAGATTCAAATGGTGGAAATAACTCGAGCAAAGAAAAGTCTTCAACAAGAACTGTGCGATCGAATTGGAGTGTTATGGCTGTTAAAGCAAAACTGACAGACAAATGTTTATGGTCTGCTTGTAAAGCAATGACCGCAGGAGTTCTGTTCATTTTGGTCGGAGCTGGAATGGCCACACTTGGGTTTTATTCAGATCAATTGTCAACAGTTGAATTGACAAAAGGAAACACAACTATATGGGTTAAAAATGAAACCAAAGACAGTCACTTAGGCAGCCTTACTTACTTAGGTCCAGTAGTAATGGGCATTGGTGGTTTTATAATTGTAGCGGCTTGTGTTATGACTTTTGAGGCTCGTGATACTGCTGCAAAAATTGTGCCAGTATGGTTTAGACGAACTAGAATTCATATCGTTTCAGGTGGTAGTGGTAGCACACCTTCTGGCAGATCCAGTAAAGCCTCTTGGGAAAGGTTTTTGAGTCAGCAAAGATCAAGTGATGATGCAGCAGACACGAGATCGGCTGTTACACAAGCATTAGTAAATTTTAGTAAATATTTGCAAAATAGCATAGACACGAACAAAATGCCTCAACACAATATATATATTAGCAACCAGCAAATGTCTGGCCTCAGAAAATGTCCATCAGAACCAAGTTTAGGAAAGGTTCTGAGAGATGCAAATGGAAATAATCTTCCAGAGTCGGTTGCACTTTTAGAAGCTAGTACACCTCAGCCATCTCAACGCACAACATACGGAGGGGGACTTAAATCTATGAGTCGGCCTACAAAACCTCAACTTCTAGCTGTAGCCCCTGATACATACAGACAGACTGTGTCAATGGATTGCCCTAGAATAGGTATATTAACTGATGACGAAAAAAATAATGCTGCAAGTAACAAAAATGATTCGGTGCCACCAAAATCAGATCGCATTCAAATTCAGACTCTACCGTTTCAAACATCATGTGCCACTAGTTCAAGTGGCTCTATGTCGGTTGACATTTATTTACCCCAAGGAGCTGTTACGGTAACAGTTCACGATGACATGAAAGAAAATAAAAAATCTATGAAACCTGGTAATTCCCAAGAAAGCAGAGGCTATAAACTTAGCGGGCAAAGCGATATGCAATCCTTTGGTGATGATGATGAGTTTTCAAACACTGAATTAGATGACAGTGTATTTATCAACCCAGATCCTTCTTTTTCTGCCCCTCAAATAGTACTGGACAATGTAGATTCAAATTATGAAAAAAGAAATGATCCTCTTACTTCAGAAAATTCTTTTATTCCACTTTATGACAATAGTAAACCAACGGTTGAGGAATGGTCTAATTACCCACCAAATATTGCTCGAATTGAAAACAAATCCGATTCTTTAGATGCTCAGTCCACCGATAATAGCCCACAATCTTTAAGTATTTCAACCCAATTTTCTTTTGAAAGTTCTGATAGAGACTCTGCTGGAGCTAGTTTAACTTCCGTCATATCTAACCCCTTTTCATCTCGAATGGGTGATCAACGATCTTTATCTCAAACAGATACGAGTTTCGTAAATGTAAGTTCTATGGGTTCCATGGAATCTTCTCAAGATATTGCTTCACCAGTTGTATTTTCCGGGAGCACTCCCTATTTCGACTACCGCACAGAGTTTAAACCTAGAGGCCCTTTAGGTAGTGAAAAGGTTGCTTGTACAGCAAATGAAAAGACGAGTAAAATGGAAAAAAAGAATCTATCACTTCCAGAATCTGCCCCTTCAATTGAGCTCAGTAAATCAAGTGACATTAAGCAAAAGACAAATCCCCAAAAACACAGTTCTTTAGAATCGGCTGAATTAAAATTGTCTAAAGCAAAGCAACATACATCTGGAAGTCCTAAACAACAGCAGTTTTCATTTGAGGGTTCCGAAAAGGTAGCTCATGATCCTTTCCTGCTTCCATCTCCTCGTTACTTAAGTCCTGGTGCCGCTGCTGGTCTTTCTTCGCCAACAGCCAAATCGCCTACAGCTTTAACGTTCTCCCCTCGAAAAACGCGTTCTGAGAGCCTTCCTGAAAGAAGGCAAGTTCCATCTTTGAAAAGATTTCCTCTTTTGAGACAAGTGGCACTTGATGCGTTTGCTGAAGAAGGTGGTTCAACTCATCGGCTTGATCGATCTCAAACACAAATATCTCCTAAAGAATCAAATTTTCCAGATATCTAAATGTGATTCCTGCGTTGAATTTCATGATGCTTATTTGTGAATTTCACATTAAATCTGTGATACCTGGCAAACAATGATTTCTTAAGATGTAATTGTCAGTTTTAGTCCTTATTTCTTCTTGTATTTTATTTCTGTGTGCTCACTGATCTAATTACATTTTAAATATAGATTTCAATATTTTATACTTTTCCAATCAGACTTCCCCGTCCATTATATTCATTTTATTATATATTCTTTGTGAGTACAATGTTGCAGGGACAAACAGGTGCCACAATATTGTAAATATTATACAATTTGTTTTTACTTTCAAGATACAGAGCTTAAGTTTTAAAAAGGATGTAATTAAACTCCTATAAAATACAATTTAACTTATTCATTTTTTTTACTCTTATTATCTATTAATTATGATTTTAAAATTTCCTGATTTCATATGCGTGTCGGAAAATATTCATGTACATTCAGGAACAGTAATTAAATTTTGGATAAAACATGAAATCTGGTGCAAATTTTTCCACTTTTATCCCATTTTTAATAGCCAGTTTTGAAGCAAAAATCCGTATAAACTGATTCCAATATGCATCTTATTTTCAAAAGATTCTTGTTTTAATTTACATTATATCCATTTTATATCCTCTAGCAAATTTTGTGTCAAATATTTTTGAAATTTTTAAAGTGTACACGGTTAAATATGAATAAAACTTTATGTTAATGTGGATAGGAATTATTAACCAGATGCGTAAAGTCATATTCGTATTTAGATAAAAAGAATATTTTATAAAAATTGATTAACAATAATAGTTATATATATGTATATATATATAAATGTATGCGTGATTTATACACATATCTTATCTAGAATTATTCTTCCATATGTTCCTACATTTTTAAGAGATTTAAATTACTTTTGTTAACACATTTGCAGCTGATATTTTTCACATTTTTAATACCGAAAACTTATATAAATAAATTTTTAATAAATCAGACGATCAGTCTTCTTTATTAATTATTAACAGTCGAACGGTAATAAATCTTTGACTGTTTTGAATGCAGTATTAGTTTATTTCAAATTTGTCATTGTAATCCACTTTCGCCTTTTGCTCTCTGCATTTATTTTATGAATAAGTTATTGTTTTTCTTTTTCTTTTCTGTTTGTTTGTTTTTGTTGTTGTTGTTGTTGTTGTTTTTTGGTTTTGTTTTCTGCTTTTTTTAAAAACGATCAAAACTACTTAGGATCATAACAGCAGAGCAAAATAAATAGAAAATATGATGCATATCTATACAAAAGTAGTTGTGAATGTGTTAATAAAATCATATCAGATATAAACTATAGCTAAAAATACTATATTAACCTATAATGTATAAATGTATACATATATATTTTGTTAGCATACTCATAATACACAATCTTGAACTATATGATTGTTATATGCTAACAGGGACTAGAATTGTGCAGCTTTCAATTAAATAGTGATTGTGGTGATAAAACAACATTTCATTTGTATAACTAGTATGCATTTATTAATTATATCAAAACATGATACAAATCATTTTACTAGAACACATGCTTATAAGAGCAACATTGGTAGTCATTCGATTGCTTGGGTCTGACTCGCTACTGTATAAAAAATATTGGTTTTCTCATGACATTTATAGTGATATATAAACTGTTATTTTTGTATGTGCATGACTGTTGTTGGTTTCTTAGATAATTTATACCATAGTTTAGAATATTGAACTATTTAATGTGAGACAAAGTTCACAGAAAGAAATTCTTTCATCTCATTTTTATTCTCCTCTGTGTTTCTTGTTATCTTGTTTTACCATTTGATCCAAAAATAACCGAAAAAGTAAAAATCTAATATTGTTAAAACCAAATGTTTACAATCGAGTTATAATTGCTTATTTTAAAACACAAAATTTACTTACTAAAATTTATCTTTTTATTTTTGAGATATGGTTCTTTTCTTATAACTGCTGCACTTTCAAAGTTATAAAATATTGGCAATAGCTCTAAGAAAATAAAAATAAAAGAACTTTAACAATGCAAAAAAATACTGGCAATTTATGTTAACAAAGAATATGCTTTGTGTAATAAAGCAGTTGAAATTTCTGTAAATGTTTATCTGTAAGTTTCTAGAACACCAACTTTGACAAAATATGAACTCACTTGCTGAAAAAAATATATAATGAAATCAGCAATTGAATATCAGCACAAAAACATTTGGAAAATTGCACCTAACCGGGAAAACAGCTTTGTTTTTAATGACATCAGATAACTATGCTGAACACATCCATTGAAAAGTAAAAATCATCTGAGCGTACATTATTTTTATTGGTATTATAATATTACCCTAATGTAAAAAAGCAAAGCTACTTTTTAAATATACTTGGATATTTGTCATTTCTGTAAGTAAATAAGTTTAAGTGCGCATACATTTTAAAAATATGAACACAGATGACAAACATTTTAGAGTTAAAATCACTGCGAAAAAATAAGCATTTACATTTTCAAACACTTTTTTAACAGTGAAAAATTAGAAAATTATAGACAGTGGCACAACGTGATTTTCACACTTTTTTTTTATCATGAATTATTTTATGGCTGGACTATTTAAGAATTTTCGCCTAAATTAACGATATTGTACTACCACAGATGCTACCTTTCACTATTTTAACATCATGTGATGAAAGATATTACAGACAATATCATCTTCTATGCTCTGAAGAATATCGTGACGGTCATTTTTAATACTGATACTCATCCCATTGGTTATTTAAATGGGATAAATCAAAAATTACATAAGCACATTTTTTTAATTCCTTTTTTATTGTTGTTGTTGCAAATGTGTCCATGAAACAGACAAAAATTACATAAGTTTATCTATCCATTGCCCCTCAAAAAATTGTCGTTTATTGCAAAAAGAATATTAGTCGGTGGCAATATCGAGATATATTCCAATCGTTAGCATTAAAACTAGAAGAAAATGGAATCGAAGACGATGGTAAAGATGAATATATACTTCCGTAAATATGAGTCAAATATTACGGATTTTAAATACTGCTACTTTTTAATAATAATCTTTGCATTTTTTGTTCCCTAATTCTTCGATTTACTAAGCTGAATATTGTCATTTGGAAATAATTCCATGAAAACCCATAATGCAATCGGCTCTCGTTAATTCGAAATCAGATAAATCGAATATTCGCTTAATTGGAACTAAACATGAAGTGCCAAAAATTTCAATGACAGAATAATGTTAAAAATTTTCATCTATTCGAACTCATTTTCTCTTGACTTCGTTTAATTGGAACTAACGCAAATTTCGATTTTTCATTTTTTTTTTTTTTTTTTTTTTTTTTTTTTTTTTTTTTTTTTTACTTTCTCGCGGACTTCAGATCCTTGAAATAACTGTCTTTCTTTCATTTTTGTCAGAATTGTTCTGAACTTCTATAGATATAATCCCATGCATTTGATATCCGTTTTCTTGGTACCCGTCTGTCCATCAGTGACACTTCCAGGCATCCTTCCATGGTGTTTGTTCCTAATTCCTTAATTAGTTTATGTATTTATATATTTTTGTTTAAAATTAAGTCATATTCAAATGATAATAGCCGAAATAAATTTTAAAAAATACTATAACATTAATTCATTTGTAATAGTACCCCTTCAAATATGTTTTCCTCTGAGACGTTCCATAATTCGAACTCGGGATAATTCGAACTTTTCTTATGGTTCCGACAAGTTCGAATTAATGAGAGCCGACTGTACTTGGCATTTAAATGTTTAATGTCATCCCTTAAGATACAGAAGTTAACAATTTTTAACTATTTTATTAAAATTTTAATAAATGTATGATAAATATTTTTTGTATTATTTGTAGAACAGTGCCATGGTGCCATTTTAAGCAAAAAGAACATGTCCATGAGTTTGCTTTTAAATTTAATCGATACTACGAAGTAAAAACAACATGAGTTTGCTTTTAAATTTAATCTATATTATAAAGCAAAAAAAGTCCGTGAGTGACGCTGACATCATATGTAGACGGTAGCAAATACCCAAATAGTAAATTTCTTTTAATTTTTCTTTCTTTTTTACATTTATTAAATTTATTTACCTCCAAGCATCTCATAATTTCAATAGAAAAAATATACTTTCAAATGCAATTTCTTTGAAAACGGTAATCTTAATTTACTGATTTGTTATAATTTTAAAATAATGTTCAAGATACAGTTTTAGTTTTTAAAAATCTGAATCGTGTAAAGCTCTATTACTCAAGACTGTTTGCAACTAAAACAATATAAATGTCCAGAATTTCTTTACGGCTAATACCCATAATGAAATAAAATTTTCACACAAAAAATTAATAAAATACAAGTTTAACCTTCCTACCCTAAATGGGTCTAATCGACCCAGTCCTATAATGCGTTTCATTAGATTCAAACCAGAAATTTTTTCATAAAGTAAATTAAATAAATAACACAAAAATTTATGTTAAATAAGTATGTTAAATGGATTTAAATAAAAATTCTGGTGTAAAATATTTCAATCATGTTTGAGTAAAATTTCAACAGGGTAGGAAGGTTTACAGACTACACGTAAATTACTAATAATCGATCTACATCCCTAACATTAGAACCGCCATGAAGGGTCAAAATAACCTCTGCCACATTGATAATAGTTGACTCGAACCAGAAATTTCTTTATAAAGTATATTAAATAAATTCTGCTCAAAAATCGATTAATTAGATAAATTACATAGTTTGAAATAAAAATTCTGGTCACTTTTTATTAAACTTCAATAAAACAGTTGGAAGTTCTTATGTTAAACATTGAAGAAAGTCAGAATCATAACTTGTGAATATTAAAAACTTTAGCGATTTCTTTGGTTAACCGCTGGATTGCGGCTAGTACAAAAGACATTTTTCAACAAATCACAAACTTTTTTTAATACAAAATTGATATTTTTCTTTCAATATGCTTTTTCGTGTTGTTAGTGCGCAATCTAAAATAATATATTTAAAAAAATAAAAATGGTTTTCCCTATGTTCTGTACACAGGATAGTCGTACATTATCTAATCCGGGAATTCCTGTTATTATAAAAAAAATTAACAGACTTACAAATTTAAACTTTTAAGAATTAGAGCAAAAAAAAAAAGAAGTTCTCAAAATATCAGCATCCGTGTATTTCCTTGTTCTTATTGACTTCTATTTCTTTTTCTAATCAGCGATTTATGTAGTTTTTGAAATAAAAGAATTCAATTATAATCCTTTGAAAACTCTACAGGAACGCTATAGAAAATGCTGTCACAAAGGAATACAAATATAACAATTACGGTAGTAAAAAGGTGTTATTAAAAAAATACCATACCTGTTGTGTTTGTCTATGAAAATCGCTTCGTGCTGTTGTTTTTTACTTTTTTTCAGTTACTTTTGAATCAGCCGGTATTTATGAATATATAGTAAAATTAAAAAAGAAAACAATGTGAATATTTTTACAAAAGAGGATACCTTGATAAATCTTGTATTTATTAATTTTATATTCTTTCTTTACAGATCCCCGTGCCTGTGATTGTAGTCTACCTAGAATTTGTGCTTAATAATACATATCCGAGACAAACTATCAATATTTCATATAAAAAAACAACGTTATTTTAATTGGCTCATCTTTAAGTATTTGCGATTTTCTCTTTCTTTTTATAAAGATTTATTTTTATTTTACTGTTCTCTCCGTATTTTAAATCAGATTTTATTTTATTTTTAAATCGATACTCTTGTTCTAAGCTTAATGATCAGATCTTGTTTAATTAAAATTCTTCGTGCTAAAAATTCAACCTCTATATTCATTTTAATAAGAAAACCTATTATGAATGCTTTAATGATCTTATTTATTTAAGTTGTTATTTATTCAAATGAAAATACAATAGAGAGCCATAATCTATACTAATTGGGGGCTTTGAATTCTACTATGTGAACTTGAAATCTGAAGTAAATTATTTTTTAAATAGTGGGAGTGTATAACAACTGGTTTTAGAGCTGAAATACTATAACAGCAACACTATCAAGCTTTCCTAAAATTTACTTTCAGCATTCTATGCTTCGTTTAACCCTTGGCACTCCGCTGTCTCCGCTGCGGAGACATCATCTTTCCTTCCAAAATTTGTTTTTGGCACCAATAATAAAGGAAAATAGAATTTTCCTTATTTAATCAGAGAATTTTTGAAATTGTCTACTTCAAGGAAAGTTCTTTTAAAAAAGTGGTGCTAATCGAATAAAATTTGTGTAAGGGGCACCGGATTCCGAAGGGTTAAATAATTACATAATAGAAACTGTAATTCCAAATGATTTTCTTTTCATCTCAATATGTTTTCATTCGAGGTGCTTAAACACCTTTGAATTTCCAAGGACTCTGTTACCAGTATTTCACATTAGGAAATTTCTATTTAATATTTTAGTTGTGAAATTCATAACCACCTCTTTTAATCGTAGAATTTGTAACATCCTTTTTCGATTGAGTAAAGTGAAAATTTCAATTAAAAAATTGTGGTAACACTTTATTGACCCTGCATATATTTCAGTAATAAAATAAAACTATCAAAATTACTGAAATTAGAGGCGGGAAATCCCGGAATTGTGTTTTGAAAAGTTTTTGTTAGTCGTTTATTAAAATGAATTGTTGTGTGAAATCATACTATATTATATAATAATACCCGTAATTACAATCTGATCAAATGTCGGTAAGCGAAAAAAACCTCTGTAGAAAGCTCTAATATAATAACGGTATATTAGAGCATAATAATGACATTAATAATAAATTTGATTGGATTCCAGTGGCCATTCTGCCCAATCAGGTTAATGGTTAATTTGAGCGTTTTAGAAGGTTTTCGTACTCAACCAAGAATTAAAGTATATGGTGAATACAAGCGCAAAACTCAATTTTTTTAGGTTTAAACAATCCCTTTTTTTAATTCTTCAAATTTTTGATGCAAATATTTTAATTTTCCAGCTATTTTTTATATAAAACGTTTTTTTTTTTTTTTGTGTGTAAAATTTTTTGTTAAAATCCTTTTTAATAACATCTTTCTTTTATTTCTTTCCTCACAAAGCAAATACTGCAGCACTTTTTTAGAATAGTGAATAATTTAACTTTTGTAAGGATTTTTTTTGCTTTCCAAAATAACTCAGGTTCAAAGCTAGATAATGAAAACAGAGAAATGCACTTTTTAAATATGTCATTTTATTTTAACTGTCTTTTAATGGTAGATTTATTTTTGTATTTTTGTACCATATCAAGAATTTCTATGTATTACATGTTAGACGTTAAAAGTGCTAAATGTTCACTTGATTTTTGTAAGAATATTTGAAAAAAAAAATATTTTAAACTGTAAAAGTACTCTAGATGTAATAGCATCATTATGTTTTTTAAAACATTGATTGTTTTCTTTGTTTAAAAGTAGATAAATGCAGGTGTCTTTCTACGTAAATATATGTTAAGGGGATATTCAACTTTGCTAGCCTACTTGTTGCATATTTTTCCTGTTATTAAGAACAACTATTTATGCTGTAATATTTTATCATTCCAGGCTGTTTCGGAAAAAACATGCTTATTTCTTCCATAATTCAAACAATTTTATTAAATTCCTGTTAGTAACGCAAATTTTCGAACACTCTTTATTTTAATTTATTAAAATTATATGTCACATTCATAATTATTATGAATAGATAAATTATTGTTTACTTTATACACTGAAAGTACGCCAAAATCAATTGACAAAACTGTGCCAAAAAATACTTCGTGGATCGGGATTATTCTTATGGTTATTTTTCTAAAATTAAACTTTCTAAAAGACTGAATTTGTCAGATTTCCAATACAATTAGCTCAGAATTAAATTATATGTTTGTTGTTACAATTCTTAGCAAAACTTGGAGATACACAGGTTTTGTAAAGATGGCTTCCACAACCTTTCGTAAGCAGGGGCGCGCTTCAGCCGTTGACAAAAAGATTAAATGATCCATTATTCGCGTGATTGGTAAAATGCAGCAATATTACCACTCTAGAGGTTGTAATGCATACACACTCCTCGATAGTAGAAGATATAAGGTCCCTATAATGCAGTTAATCCCTAAATTACAGCGCCTAAATATAATGTAACAATCGATCAACAAAAAGTGCTAAAAATTGAATTCCATACACATTTAACGGTGCTGAACGATAAATGGTGATCTACCTCATCGATATCTCGCAGTACAATCATAAAAATGGTGCAAATTTAATTGAGAAACAGTTTTGGTCTGTTAAGTAATAACAGATGTCGCTTCGATCGACATTGGCCGTTCAGCATTGTTGAACATTTATGGGATTCAGTTTTTTAACACTTTTTGAAGGATTACGGGAATAGCCGTTTGCCACACTATACCTTCTTTACGCTACACCTAAATAAAAACTTATTGTGACAAAAAAAGTCATAGTAAATTTTGAATATAATTTTCTGGGAGATTAGACTATCCCAAAACTTTTTTTAGAAGAAAATTTCCTATTAGAATAATAAAATAAACTTGCAAAATTAAACGTCTGCCATTTTTAAAAAAGCATTAGTGGCAATGTTCGATGGTATATATCATTGGACATACATCATCGACCACTGCCATAATGCTTTTTTCAATGGATATATGTCCGATTATGTATCAATGAATATATATCCGATATTGTTTTCAAAATATCGTGATATTTGTTATTTTGCATATTTAAATATATTTGATATTTATTTTAAAAATATCATCACTATATATAATGTTTTGGATATTTTCAATCAAAATAAGTGCAAATAAATATTGCAACTGTTATTGTGTCGTTCCTTAGCTAAAGAACTTTTGCTCTGGCAGTCACTTTCTTGGCCAAAAAAAAATCCAA
The DNA here is from genome assembly GCA_964019185.1 of Maratus speculifer. Lineage (NCBI taxonomy): Eukaryota > Metazoa > Arthropoda > Arachnida > Araneae > Salticidae > Maratus > Maratus speculifer. Next base: position 372,868,624 of record OZ025293.1, read on the forward strand.
ATTTATATATGTAAAGCTGATATTTTAAATTTAGAACCAATATTAATATGAGAAAACTTTTCAAAACCATTTAAAGATAAACTGTCTAATTTTGATACATAATATATTATTTACAGCATTCTTAGGAAGAATGTTTTAAATTTAAACTGATGAGATTTCTGTATTCAATACCAAATAAGTATACAGCACTTGCTGTATCTGGAATTCCATAACTGGTTAGAGGATGATCAGTAAATAAAAAATTGCTAGATGCAAAATATATATCTTTAATCTGAATGCATATATAAACTACTTTCATTATTTGCCTAAGACATTTACTATTACTTTGACTTTATTAAAACATTGAAAAGACTTTTTGCAGCAAAATTTGAACCTAAAGTTGGTTAAAAATAAATTTTAGAAAGAAGAAAAAAGATTCCACTGTGAAGAAAACGCGATATTCCGAAAAATATCAAACTGAAAATTTTAAATGATATATTTTTTAGCATTTTAAACGCTATTTAAAAATTTTCAGAATTTTCTACTTTTAATCATAGAATAAATATTCCCTGTAATAGAAATATCCAAAACCGATGGCTGGCAAGTGTGAAAGTCCCCTTCAGAAGTAAATGTTGTTTCATTGTCTTCAATTACAGACTCCTGCTCCAATGATAATAATTTCTGTGAACTTTGAATATTTTATTATATGTTAAAGCATGGAAATGTAATTTTTAGAACGTAAGCCTTATTCACATTGATTGTTCAGTGAATTCCTTGCACAAAAGGTTAATATTGTGAAAATATATAAATATATATATATATATCTGTTTAAAGCACAATCTCCGTAAACCGCACTCATGAGTTTGTAATAAATTCGTGCTACGTTTTTGCATAAAAAGATTCGATAGTGCCATAAAGAATGTGCTGTATATCATAACCGAAGTGAAATGTTTTAAATTTGGAAAGTGTATATTTTAAAAGTTGAAATTATAAAACAATTCAAAACAATTCTAATTAATCAATATTTTTCTGTGTTTTAAAACAATGGAATACTTATAATTTTCATACTTCCAACAGTATTATATGTGTGTCATACCTTTGTAATAAAAATAATGAAAGGCATTTTTTTCTTTTTTACTAACTTTCAAATTGTGTACCTGTCTGTCCGTCTAAACATACATATACACATATTTCATTGCAAATTACGCATTAAACGTCCACATTATACATACTAAATAAACATAACTTTTAGACCAAAAACGCCTACCAGCTCATTTAATTTAAACACAACTTTTTTTTTTTTTTCAATGGTAAACAGTAGACGACAGTTAGCTTTCAATATACTAATTGTGCGTTGATAGCACGTGAAGAAAGTGGCATTCCGTGTTGTAGAAATAGGTAAATTTCTTTTTTTTTTTTTAAGGTATTACCAAATATGACTCGTGTATAAGTCGCCCCCCTCCCCAAATTCTTAAGTAATTTTTTTTAATGAATTTTCGTGTATAAGTCAAACTACATTTCTGGTACTGTATTGAAAAATGATATGTAATCGAGGATGAAATTAATTTTCATCAAATAAATAAGCATTTTTTTTCTACGATTCCAATCAGACATTTTTTTTTTAATTCAGCGGTTTGAAACTGTATAATTATATAAAACCGAAGAAGCTTAAACGATTTTGAAACCTATCCACATCAATTATTACAAGGGTAAACAATTTCTCAGTCTACTAAAATATAGTGCTTCTTTGTAATGAAGGATTTTCAGAAGAGATATCTAGAAACAACCTTAAGTTGAATTCAACTCTTTTCAAAAAGGGGATTAAAATGTTGAAATGAATGCCCCTATATTGAAGGGTATTCTATTCCAAGAGAAAATGGGTACAGAACAATTATTGGGGGACATTATTCTTAAGCTTTATTGTCAATCAAAGGGAAATAATCATTGTCCGCTTTTATCTCTCTCTGCAATCTAAACTCATATGTAATTACATAAAAGACTTGCCCATTCACCAATTACATGCGATTTTTTTTTTTAAATACAAACTTGTGTACAAGTCTACCCTGCATTTTCAACTCCCTAATTTTGTCTAGAATTCTTCAACATATACACGAGTATATACGGTATTTTAAAAATTCATATGATAGTTGAGATGAAAATACTACATGTGCCTACAAATCCAAATAAAATCCCTGTCGGCTGGGCCTATAGGCGGAGGTAGATTTCGAAGAGTGCTCATTTCAACAACAAAAATATATGATTAGAGATAAACCCAGTTTAATAACTTCATTTGGCCGTTTATGAAAAATTTTTAATTTCATTTTTCTGCAAAAACTGGTTTTATCAGAATCATCTTAAGAAAAATTCAGCTCAAATGCCCGTTTTGACAACATATTTTGAAATAGATTATGAATTTATTAAAAAAATCGACCAGTACATTATACAGCTACTAAATAACAAAAAACTGTCAGTTGAATGCATTTGAGAAAAAAATTGAATTTAAAAATGAGTCATAAAATAACCGATTTGTTGTTTGAATGCATCCTTAATTCTTTAATCATGATTACATCGGAAAATTTTGTGCGAAATACTCACTTTGACAGCATTTTAAAAAATATATTCTATCTTTATCAAAAAACTGGCCAATGCGTCACAGTATATAGTTCCTAAATAAGAGGATCTCTAAATTGGATGCGTTTGAGAGCGAAAATGGATTTTAAAACGAGTCATAAAAAACGCAATTTGCTATATGAAAACTTCCTTAAATTTTCAAATCACAAAGACTTCGGGAAATTCTGTTCAAAATACCCTTTTTGGTAGCCTTTTTTGAAATATATTCCGTCTTTATCAAAAAACTGACCAATGCATCACATTATATAGTTCCTAAATAAGAGGATCTGTAAATTGGATGCGTTTGAGAACAAAAATGGACTTAAAAACGAGTCAGAAAAAAACGCAATTTCTTATTTGAATACTTCCTTCAATTTTCAGTCCCGATGACTTTCGGAAATTCTGTTCAAAATACCCTTTTTGGTAGCCTTTTTTGAAATATATTTTGTCTTTATCAGAAAATTGACCAATGCGTCACTTTATACAGTTTCTAAATAAGAGGATCTACCATTTGGATGCATTTAGAATCAAAAATGAATTTAAAAATGAGTCAGAATATAAGCAGTTTGGATTTGAGGTTTTTTCTCCAACTCCTATTTTTGTTTAATTTCTTTTTGCTATACGAATTGATCCTATGAAAAACTTGTCAATATAAAAGTTGTAGATATTTTTAAGAAGATGTAAAATAAATTTAATCAGATTTGATATCTTAAAAATTGACGGAGTTATGGATTTTTCTCTTTTTTCAGCGCCCTTTTTCTTTTCGTTTTTAATTTTTTTCGTCGGTAAAAGTTGGTCCTATCAAAAACTTGTAAATACAAAAGTTTTAGAAAATTTTAAGAACATTTGCATAAAATTTAGTTGGACTTGATATCTTGAAAATTGACGAAGTTATGAATTTTTTTCTCTCAAAATCCCTGTTTTTTTCGCCCCTTGAGCCCACTTCTAAATTTATCAAAAATCTGTCATGCATATACTTTTGGCCCATTTTTAAGAAGTAATATAAACTTTAAACCGATTCGATATCTACTTTAATTAAGAAGTTATGGCGTTTTTTTGGTTTTCACAAAAACGCCCCCTATTCCGACCCCCTTGGTCCGATTTTGCCCATTAACGAACTTAGCCAAGATTTTATCCCCTTTGATTTTATGTACAAGTTTGGTGGAGATTGGTGAAAAATTATAGAAGTTATCGTGTCCATAAAAAAGGTGAGATATATAGATAGATAGATAGATAGATAGATATATAAACTGGTGCGATTGCAATACCTAATAATAATAATAATAATAATAATAATAAAATAGGTAGTATTTCTTACGAAATCTACCTAAAATTCAGTAAAGAATGGAAACTCTTTAGTTTCTAAATGTCGTTTAATTTGACGTGCATTTCTGTAAACCTTCAGCTGGCCGGTTAAACAAAAGGGGCTTTACTCAGACACACGCAGCAATGTTTTTAAAAAATTGAAATGTCTTACGAAATTAAAATTTGACATAATGTAGGCTGGTGGTGATACTGACAAGGAAACCTCTTTTGGTGTTGCCTACACCTAGCATTGAGAGTCTTGGTGCATTTTAAAGCCCTATATTACGAAGTTTAAGAATTTGAAAAAAAAATTCTGTTGAAGTCATATTTTTTTATTTTGCAGCAGCATAATTTTCTGAAAATGCTATTTTAGAGGTCACTTATCGGACTATTAACGCAGTTTTTCGTCGGCCCAGTGGCATGATCAGTAGCGGCAGCTACTGCCGCGCCGAGGGATCCTGGTGCGAATCCGTGAAGACTGTATTGAAATAAATATGCAAAATAAAAATATGATATGTGAAATAAAAATAGGTCTGAATTGTCTCTGTGTAATGGATCATTCGAGACGAAAGCCATAGCTGCTATAGGCCTCAAAGTAATGTCAAATAAAACCAAAACGTAGTTTTTCTTTTAAGAAAAGAATTTAAAAATATAAATTAGTTAATAATAAATATAAAATATTGAAAAAAGTTTTAAAATTCCTTTAAAAACCTACGAATTTGGTTTTGAAAAATTACGACATTATACTCACATTTTTTTGAGGGAGAGTGGGAATTGGAGTATTTTCAAAAGTACAATTTTCCTACAACCCTAGCCGAATGCCATAGCTCCAAAATAAAGCAAGCGAAAAATCGTAGCGCCATATTTGGTGACTTAACTCACTTTTGACGTGAAATAAACAAATAAAAATCAAATAATTAAAAATTTAAAGTATATAAAAACATATAAAATATGATTTTAACAGAGAAATTTTATCGGGTAACTTTTATGTATAGAGCTACAAAAGGCACCAAGTCTTGATGCTAGGTGCGACCAAAACCAAAAGAGGTTCCCTTGTGAGTGAAGTTCCAATATAATATTTTATTCAGTCATAAAAATAAAGTACATCAATGCGTTTATTCAAAATCCAAATTAATGATGTGTGCGTCTTCACTTCCACCTACTCTAGAATTGAGTTGTATAGATATGTCGACTTAGAGGGGAAAAAACACACACAAGATTTTAGAATTTAAAGATAATAATGATAAATTTTAAAACTAGTTTATTTCTTAAAACAGAGAATGAGAAAACCTTTTTTGATTGCTAAAAAGAACTTTAAAACGTTATTTTCCTAGACTTGTGTGACTGAATTGTCTTATAAAAGAGCCCTATTTCTAAGCTCTTTGAATGGTGGTGCTATGTTACATATGCAAGTTAATTTTAATTCCAAACTGCTAATTGATATTCAGAATGTTTTTTAAACAGTTTGATTTTATAATGTACGTGAAGAAAAGAATTTATTTTCAAAAAAAATTGGTAAATTCTAATGGTACTCAAACATTTGTTTTTCTCTTGTAAAAGTTAAACATCTTTAAAATACCAAAGTGTTGGGGAAAATTTTAAAGGAAATGTTAAAATTTCAAAAATATTATAACATACATAATATTTATGCAGATCAGTTATTTTCAAGTTTTCCTTCAAAGAAATTAAATATGTTTAACATGTATTAATTTTAAATAAAACACACTCATATTGTTTCAAGAATTGCAAGGTATATGCGTCGATCAAGAAATTGACCACTAGAGAATAACACGTATAACTGTTTCCATGGCTGCCAACTTCTACACCTTTTTACAGCCAAACAAACCTATTCGAACCAGAAACGAAATTTGACAAATTAAAAGATTATGCACTAATACAAATCATAAAATTTAATAAATTTTCTGCTTAGAAACACGTTTATTTCATTTAAAAAGGCGTAGAAGTTGGCAGCTCTGCTGTTTCTCATTCACTTACTTAAATATGTATATATATATTTAATGAATGTAAAGGCTCACTTGATATAACAATGAAAGATATAACAATGAAAAATTAAATCTTGAATATTTTAACTAAAATATACACAGAATAAAGCCAAGAGTTTGCAAAGTGATTATAAATTTCATTCAGCTGTTAAGCATATTTAGTAAACTTTCGTCAAAAACTGAAAATTCTATTTATCACTGACAAGGGAAGGTTCTGAGTTCGAAAAAGCAGAATGCAGTGAATGTTTGTGTATTGATAGTGCACAGTTAGTACTATATCAATATAGGAAAGCCAATAAGAGCAATACCCAGGGTGAGTTCGGAAAATAAGTCTCAAAGTTTACGTTACAGTTCATAATTGAATAAATTTCGTCCTTTGACAAGAAGCTCAATAGCATGGTTCGCTGTATCTTGTATTTGAGATTTTTCTTTGCGAGTTCGGCTCCAAACCGGATTTATTCTTTGCAATGAAAATTTTTATCAATCACTTTCGAACCACAATTAAAAAAATGTGTATAATAATAGAAATTTATGAAAAGTTTAAATAAATATATGTTTTGTAGCATTATAAGTACATTTTAAAATATGAAAAAATTTGCATGTTTAAATGAAAAAATGTAAAAACCAATTTTCATTTCTATAGACCATATATATATATAAGTTTTTATTATTTAAAATCATTTATAGATATTTAAATGTATAATCTTCTATATTTAACCGAGAAAAAAGTTTAAATACTTGATATAAATACGTGAATAAATATATTATTTTAATTTTGTTTCGGTATGCAAATATTTCGAATGTTTCAAAGTTTCTTAAAAATATACTTTTAGATTTTTAATATGATTTTTTTTAATCTGGGATTCTTGATTTTGTAATTAGAGTAACTTCCCTTGCTTAATGTATTTTTATAGTAGAGTTGAATTATACAAATACAATTTTACGTATGAAATTTCGCATGCTCATTTATTTAATAAAATATAGAGGCAAATTAACTGAATAAAAAAATAAAAATAATCAATTATTACTTGCATACAGCACAAAATTTGGCTTGTTTTAAAATTTATTTACTATTAGTTAAGTAAATTAGCTATCAATTTTCAGAGAGAAATAAATTAAAATATGTTCCATAAAATTATAGCATGCTACTTTAATTAATTTTTTATTCTATTTTTTTTCCTTATAATAATATTTCAAAATCTATCTTTTTTTTAACAACTACCCTTTTTATTTTTGAAATTTTTAAATTTTGGTTTCTTATGTTTATAATAAGAATAATTATTCACGTACTTAAAATTAATTTCTAAAAACTATTGAATTGCTAGAAACAGTTATTACGTAGGCAGTAACTACAAAACCATGAATAAGAAATTTTAAAAAATAATCATATTAAAAATTTAAAAGAATGTTTTTACAAAATCATAAAATATTTGAATACTGAAAGAAAATTGAAATAATACAGTGAAACCCGTTTAAGATAGGAGTCAAGGGACTGGGGATATTTCCTATCTTAAGCGTGAACATATTTTATCCGGGTAATTTTACACAGGTTTCTTTTTCAAGGAACTGCACTGTAAAAAAAAATCTGTAGAGATACTAAACTTTTTCTAGGAAACTGGGATTCCAAGAACTTTTCCTGTAACGGTAACAGCAAAAATTCTAGTTTTAGAATCAGTTACATGGATTTTTCCTGTTATCGTTACATGAAAAGGTCTTGGAATCCCAGTTTCCTAGAAAAAGTTTAGTACTTTTACAGAATTTTTTTTACAGTGTGCGGTTAGTTCCTATCTTAAGCGGGATCTTATATTAAAAGGGCATATATTAACCCCTTAACGCGCAGTCTTGCCGGGTCGGCAACACCTAAAGTTCCCCCTGTTTAGAGACACAAAAACTCCGTGAATATTTCAAAAACTAGTCTAATGGCTACTTTAAATCTTTCTTATGAGTTCTAGATGGCAGCACCACAGAGATCAAACTCTACTGTTTTTAAATAATAGGTAAAATGTTTTGCTGTAATACGCGCTTCACAGCAATGCTCTTCTCACTGCGCTTATCAATGCTTTACTTATGGGAGTTGACCACTTCGGCAACAGCTATATAATTAAAATGGTCAGTGCAATCTTTACAAAACAATACCTGTGTACTCCTCTAGGCCTAAATAGATCGCCTAATTTTTTTTCTTTAAATTCCAACTTTAAAGAGTAGTGCGCCGGAAAGGGTTAAATGAATTTCACTGCATATTTATTCATGTATTAGTATCACATATTTTAATTTATTTCTCTTGGGAAAATGTAGCTTATTCATTGAAGTAACTGTAAATAATGTTAAATAAAAGATAAAATTTCTGGTCAATAAAAATATAAGTTGCCTCCTTTTTCCTTTTATCTTTCATTAAATATTTAAAAATACAAAATTCCACAGTTAAATACGTGCTTAAATGCTACGTAAATAAGAAATATACTAAATATTCGAATATACGAAAACAAGAATATACGAAATGTATATTTCATTTATATTTTTCGTAAATTTCAATTATTATACGCCATTTTTCAATTGCGGTTCAAAAATAATTGAAAATTTTTGCTACGAAAAAATGACCTTACTAGGTTTTGAACTCACAAAAAGAAATATCTGAAATCCACCATGTGGCCAACCATGCTACTCAGACGCTTGCTCAAGGGAATAAAAAAAATATCCAGTTATAAACTGTAATGCAAATTTTGAGACTTATTTTCTCGGAAACCCCTGGTTATTGCGCTTTAATGGCTTTCATATATTTATATGCTAGTTAAACTCTATCGATATGCAAACGTTCACCACATTCTGTGCCCCTGACTTCTCCCTGTGAGGTATCTAATCTTAGTTTACAAACACTATATAACTTCTGATCTTTTAACATGATTTCGCAATACAAATTAAAATTCCCGATATGGTTTTGCTTCATGTAATTAAGGTAATGGTTAGAACCACAAGAATTTTCTCTGAGATCTTGACTGATCTCACCAAAATTTGTTATAAGAGGTTACCTCGAGAATTCACTTTCTCTGTGGAATAAGCATGAGCATATCTCATACCTGTGGAATTTCTATCTGAAACCCAGCATCACTTCTTCTTGCTTTCTTCTCTAAAGTTTTCTGGAACTTTCGGCTTTTTAGATGATTTCTTTTAACTACTTAATCGCTATATATAAAAACTACAAAATCGCTGTATGTAAAAATCTACATTTTGTTTAAAAAAAAAAAAAACTGGAAAATGATGTGGGTAAAAAGATTAGTTGTTCAAGGAACGCAAAAATATTAGTATACATTAACAGTTGAATTATGTTTATACAGCAATTTCTTAGCATAATTTGATTGTTTTCAGTTACATACAGGGTGCCCCAAAAATCCTTGACGCATTTTAAAATTCAATATATAATCAAGTAATCAACGCACAGGAGTGTGGTTTGGATTAAAATGATTCGCATAATGAAAAGTTTTCCTCAAATGAATTAAAATAATTAAGATCAAAATTTCGATCATAGACGGCGCCATTTGTCCCTATGTTTGGTTTCAAATATGCGTTTTTTTTCTGCTTTTCAGATTTGTTTTGACGCTCTAACACAGAGATGACGACTTCTATTTATATTCACCTTCTGAATCGTCAGTTCTCCATCATAACGTTAACACTACTATGAAAATGAGAAAAAATGCTTGTATGAAACCAAACATGCAGACAAGTGGTGCTATCTATGATCGAAGTTTGGACCTAATCAATTCCATTCGCTTGAAGAAAACTTTTCACCGTGAGAAGTACACTGTAAAAAAAAATTCTGTAAAGGTACTAAACATTTTCTTGGAAACTGGGATTCCAAGAACTTTTCCTGTAACGGTAACAGCAAAACTTCAAGTTTCAGAATCGGTTACATGGGTTTTTCCTGTTACCGTTACATGAAAAATTCTTGGAATCCCAGTTTCCTAGAAAATGTTTAGTACCTTTTCAGATTTTTTTTTACAGTGTAGTTTAGTCCAAACTGCATTTCGACAGTTACTTGATTTTATATTGAATTTTAAAATGTGTCAGGCACTTTTGGGAGACCCTTTATTATTTTGCATTAACAAATTTTCACTAACTTGCTTTTTTAAATTAAATTACAAAATTAAACTAAAACTTATTTAATTTAGTATTAAGTTGGTAACCATTTTACATTCTATCAAAAAATTAGTTCGATTTATTTAAAAATAAGGATTATTTTACATCATCCAAATGCTTACGTCGTTTAATACGGGCTTCACTTACTGCAAACAAAAAATGACCTTCCATAAAAGTCCGCACTAACCGGGATATCACACAGATGAAAATTTGAGACCCTCCCGTGTTCATTCTTCTGTTTACATGATACTACAATTTCAGAGAAATTTGATTACATAGCTAATTATGGTTTATTTTTTTAGAAATGTGTATGTTACCTACAAAAAAGGCTTTTTCAATAAATAACATTAAAAATTAACATTTCTTATGAATTATATGGTAATAGCTGAAAATTGTATTGTCACAATATTTCTTCAAACGCAAAATTTTTATTTCGATTTTGTTTAAAATATTACAAATTAACTTAATTTTAATATGTGTAAATAAAAAATATCTTTTAAATTTTTTTGCTTATTTAAAAGGTACCTAATTCTTACTCACACATCTTTAAAGCGTAATAAACAAAATATAAATAACAAACAAAATGATTTTTTTAATTTATTTTTACATTATTTTAAATTTTATAATGAATAAAAAAATTACTACATAAAATGCCAATTTAGAACGTTAAAATTAGGTTTGGCCTGACGTTTTGCGTATTTTTTTTTTTTTTTTTTTCCTCAGAAGCAACTTAGGTGTAATTTTAGTTATTTTGAGATCAAGAGATTTTCAGTAACAGTAGTGAAGAGAGAAAAGCCGTTCAAAAATTGATAACATCCGTTCACCGATATTACTAATCGAAATGTGATATAAAAGACCATTTTTTTTAAATTTATAGCAAAATTAAAAATGATGAGGTAACAAAATATAAATAATAAACAAAATGATTTTTTTAATTTATTTTTACATTATTTTAAATTTTATAATGAATAAAAAATTTACTACATAAAATGCCAATTTAGAACGTTAAAATTAGGTTTGGCCTTACGTTTTGCGTATTTTTTTTTTCTTCAAAAGCAATTTAGGTGTAATTTTAGTTATTCTGAGATCAAGAGATTTTCAGTAACAGTAGTGAAGAGAGAAAAGCCGTTCAAAAATTGATAACATCCGTTCACCGATATTACTAATCGAAATGTGATGTAAAAGACCTTTTTTTTTTTAAATTTATAGCAAAATTAAAAATGATGAGGTAAAAAAGATTATTTCGCTTTCCCGTTAGAAAAGACACATGTCTCAACTAATGTAAATTTCACAGGAGAGGCAAAAGAAGATTCGTATGTTTTTACTGTAACGCTACATTATAGCACTTAGTTCTGCATACAGCAGTAAAATCGTACATAAAAGACTTAGATGAGGTTTTGAGGGTTGAGTAAATTTACCTTCCACACACAATTATTTACCCCTTCTGTGGTCATGAATGGATATACAGTGTGCCCGCTAAAATCCGTAATCACCCCAATAATTTCTGAACGGCAAGAGCTCTAGTTATAAAAGTGGCGTCTAAGTATAATAAAGTTGCCATGTGCTACTGAATGAAATCACCCACGGCTCCACCTGGTGAGGAATTTCAAAATTAACATTCCTATCTCGAAAATGGATAGATAGGGGAAACAGTAATTTACAAAGCTATAGAGCATCTTCGATTAAGTTAAGAGTCGTAATCGAAAAGAGACACTTTATGGACATTAATGAGAAGAATAAAATGGCTAAAATGCACATTTGTTTTTTCGTGATTTCCTACATTGTGACATCACGAAATTTGAACGGAAAGAGAAATGATTATCTTTCGGACAAATGTGCATCCAAGTGTGCATTGCAGCTAACGATGATAAGTTTGAACATCTCGAATAATGGTATATTGTTATAACTAGTTGTTTTTTCTTTCTAAGATTCGTTTGTCACGTTACAGTGTAGAAAATCGTGAAAAAACAAATGCGCATTTTAATTATTCTATTTTTCATATTCATTTCCACAAGGTATCTTTTTGCAATAAATCAATGATACTTTACAACTTTATAAATCACTTTTTTCACCTATCTCTTTCAGTTTTCGAGATAGAAATCTAACTCCTCAGTTCTCTACCAGGTGGCGCCATAGCTAGTTTCATTCAATAACGCATGGCTATGTTACTACACTACACTGTTAACCCCTTAACTGGTTAATTCTTTTCCGTTCAATAAATTGAAGATAGCGGACTCTCACCACAATTATTTAAATAAAATATTCGTAAAATTTAGTCTAAATTTTTCCGCCTTTCAATAGTATGAAAATTTTCTTTAAAATAATAGTGGTGTCAAAAAGCTTTAAATGATGAATTAAGCAAATTCGTCTTGTCCGAATGGCGTTCGGGTAAACCAGTTTAGGGGTTAAAAATCCTGTCCTAGTTCGAACCAAATTTTGGTGCTCAATACTCCCACTGTAAGATGGGGAAATCTTGAACCAATATTTGGAGCTACCGTTGAAGCATAGTTCCAATAGTTGGAACGAGATTGAAATAGGAAACTCCAAATGTTAGTACGAGATTTCAGCTTCTTATGGTGGCAGCTACTGAGCACCAAAATTTGGTTCAAACTAGAACAAAATTATTAACAGTGTATATGGCCAAAGGTGACCAGTCACTTGCGATTTTGGAGATTTCGTCAAATATCCAGAAAAATACATGAGAAAAATACATGCAATCCTCAAACTCCAGGAATGTAATAGTACAGGTTATATATTTCAGCGAAGATTTTTTTTTTTCCCCGAAACCCCATAGGGGATCGTCAACAAACTGAAAATGAAAGAATATCTTTTGTATTACTTTGTCAAAACTACTGTAGTAAAAGCGTAATAAACTGTGTTCATTTTTACGATGATAGCATGCATACTCGTAAAGAATTTAAGGTTTTCATAAAAAGTTTTAAATTTCGCCAAGTTCTTTCCTTATACTTTGCAGAGTTCGTAAAATAAAAAAAATGACCTTTTCAGAAAATATGGCAAGCAAGATTGTACACAATATACTGCAATCATAATTAAAAAATAATAAAAAAATGTATGAAAAATAAGCAGGTTTATTAAGTAATGTTTCACTGCGCATGCGGGAATGCAATTAAAATGTAATGAGCATAATGTGTTAGCTAAATGTATAGAGCAAGTTTTGTAAAAGTCTCAAACATATAACTTGAAAATTCTGAAGATTATCGTAAACAGAATAAGCTCAAATTCCGTTGTTCCCAAAAGGAAGCAAAAAAATGAGGGGTTGTATCCAAATATAATAGCATCTGCAATATTGTGTATGTGTATGCTACATTGGCTCTAATCAATGGGTATATTGAATACAACCCCTCATCTTTTTGTTTCCCTTTGGGAACAACAGATTTTGAGCTTATTCTATCGACGATAATTTTCAGAATTTTCAAGCTATTTTTTGAGACTTTGACAAATGTTGCTCTATATATTTAGCATTATGTACATTACATTTTTATTGAATTCGCGCATCCGCGGAGAAACACTTTTTAGTAAACCTGTTCATCTTTCCTACTTTTTTTTAAATTCTGATTACAGTATGTTGTGTACAATGTTGTTTGTCACATTTTCTGAAAAGAATTTTATATATATATATTAAGAGCTCTGCAAATTATAAGCAAAAAACTTGGCTAAATTTGGAACTGTTTTTGTGAATTAATTATTAATTAATTAATAATTTTTCTACGAATATACACGCTATCCTCATGAAAACGAACACGGTTTATTACAATAAGCCACATAATTATAACCTACCGTTTAACGCCTTTGCTACGTTAGATTTGACAGGGCAATCTAAAACAATTTTCCTTTTTTTTTTTTTAAATTTCTTGACTGTCTCTTTTTGGATATTGGCAAAAACCTTCGCGGAAGTATATGGCTTGTACTATTTTGTTTACACACCTGGAGTTTCCGGATAATTCACCATCTATTTTTCTAGCTATTTAACAAAACGTCTAAAATCGCAAATGACCGATCAATTTTGGCCATGTAGTGTACATTTAAACCCGACTTTAATGACTATAGCTCTCGGCGTTCAGAATTTATTGGGATGAAACGGACTTTAACGGACACACTAGCGTAAATATAGGGATTTTTTTAAACAACGACACTTATAAAACTTTTCATGTAGCAAGGCACACCCATAAGAGACCTATTAACCGAATAAGACGCAAAATGATTTTTCGTGAGTAGTATCACTTTTCTTGCGGGTGGACGGTTTGTTCAAGGAACGCAAAGAAAGTGAGATACAAATATAGTTAAATTATGTTAAGAGGCAATTTCTTAGTATAATTTGTTAGTCTTCAGTGATACACTCATTTGTATTAACAAATTCTCACTAACTTGCTTTTTTAAATAAAATTACAAAATTAAAATAAAATTTACTTAATTTGTATTAAGGTAACCTATTACTATTTTCATCGAAAACCGAGTTAAATTTATTAAACAATGAGGATTATTTTACACCATTCAAATGTTTACATCGTTATATATAAACTTCAGTTAGTGGGTACAAAAAATGGCCTCCTATGGAAGATAGCATTAACGGGAGTATCACAAAGATGAAACTTTTAAACTATTCCGTATATTCATTTCATATACAAAATTCAACAATTGCAGGGAAATCTTACTGTCTACATTTTTTTAAATTTATTTATTTTTTTCAGAACTGTGCATACCAGCTGCAAAATAAATTTTTTGAATAAATAACTTGAAAAATTAGCATTTCTTATGTTGTATATGGTAACAGCTGAAATTCTTTTTGTCACAAAATTTCTTCTACCATAAAAATTTTATTTCGGTTTTGATTAAAATATTACGAATTAACTAAATTTTAATACAAGTGAATAAAAAATTTTCTAAACTTTTCAGCCGATTTAAAAGATATATGACTCTTAATCACTCATTTTTAAACTGCCTTTCCCTTTTCAATAAACATAATGGAATTTATTATTATTATTTTTAAACGAATGAAAAGTGCCAAAAAAAAATACGAATTCAGAATTTTAAATTTAGGCTTGGCCATATTTATGAATTTATCAAAAATTTTCTTTTTACAACATAATCATTTATTCGAATTTAACTTAGGTACAGTTTCTGGTACACATACTAGAAATTATTATTATTTTTTTATAAATTATGACATTTTCTGAGATTGGCACATTTTAAATACACTGTTAAAAATCTGCAGCATTTTATCCAGGCATTTGACCGTTTTCTACAAAAAAAGTAAAACAACCGTCTTTTTACGTTATTCTGAGCTTATTATTACCAATTTTATGGTCAGAATAGAGTTAAATTACGGTTATATTACTGGTTTTTCAGAAAACGGTGAAATGACTGTACAAAATGCTGCAAGATTTTTAACAGTGTACCGTGTTCCTCTGAATAAAGAAAACAAACAAAAAATACAGGATATTGTATTAATTTTTACTACAAAAGGAGAATTAAGTCTTGTTTTCGATGATGTCATTTTCTCATGTACAACAATTTGCATTTATTAATTTACAACAATCTTTACTTATTTATGTTCATTTAAAACAATCTACACTTATTCAAGATATTTATATGAACTTACCTTTAACCTTAATGTCGGAAAGATGAATTACAGCCATCCAAGGAAATAGTATCATGTTTAACCCCTTTTTGGTTGGCCTCGTACGCCAAAGTGTCGGTATTTTTGTGTCCGTACGATCGGTGTCGCATATTATACGACAAAAAGAAAAATTGCATCGTTGAACATTTTTCTTTGCTTGTTAGTTTTTGTAGTTCTTAATGTTGCTAAGCTATTGCGTAACTATAGTCCTAATATTTTAAGTCCTAATACTTTTGTTTGTATTTCCTGTAATGTCGGTTTCCGTTAGTTATTTTTGCATATAAAAGTGACATTCAGAAAATGAATACATGGGCAGGGAATTGAAAACCTAATTGCAATCCCCCAACCCCTCTGGTAGCCATGAAAGATTATAAAGCTGTTTCAGCGGCAAGGTTGTAAAACCATTTTGAATAACTTTTTTACGTATACTTTTAATCGTTCTTTTTGTGCACTGTAAAAAAAAAGTGTCGATCTACTAAAAAAACTTTAGTGATCCTTGTAATTGCTAAAAAATTTTTAGTAATCTTAGTCGGTTACAAGAAAATCTGTAAGAATTACTAGAAAAAAGTTAGCAACGAATAGAGTTAATAATTTTATATTTTTAATAGCTATTACAAAAACTCACTTGGTGTGGCCTTGATAGCATAGTGGTTATAGTAACGGACTCCAGGCTAAAAGGTCACAGGTTCGATTCTGGCCACTGCCAAATATGACCCGAATGTATGCAGTGTAAGTAGACGTTAATAAAGGGATTATGAATATCCTGACCAAGCAGTAGCAATGTTTGGTGCTGCCATCTATTGCGGTTTTGCCGAAAATCTTCCGCTCCAGACGTCTGGATGCAGGTCGAAGGAAGCTCCTGCCCTTCGAGCCCACGTAATGGTTATTAAAAACAATTTTGGAGCTATTACTAAAATTTGCTTGGTGGATCATACTAAAAATTTTTATGTTAGTTATACAAAAAATTCTTTTGTTCAGTTTACAAAAGAAATGCTTGTTTCGCTTGCAAAAAAAAAGTTTGTAATGGTTACTAAAAAATTCTGTGGAATACAAATTTACTAAAAAATTTTTAGTAATCTCTTGAATTTTTTTTTACAGTGTGCAGATACTTATCATAACCCTTTCGGGACCGAATTTTTTTTTCAGTTTTTAGAAAAAAATTGTTTTTACGTTAATAACATTAACACTAGCCATCCATATACGCTAATTAGTGTTTAACGAATATGCCATTGTCTTAAAGATAATGAATGTTACTGTTTTGCGTACTATTCAATTCATATTCATATGACATTGGGCTAAGGAAGAATTTTTGGAGATGTTTAGAAAATATTGTATTACAACAAGGTTTAACTTATATTGCGATATTCTGATACTTTTAGCATTTTATTACACAGGATTATTTCAGGAAAGTAATCTTTATTTTAATTTTAATGAGTGAAATATATGTTTAAAATAAAAGAACCGCAAACGGCTCAAAGAGAATTAATCAAAAATAATAATTATTATTATTACTAAATGCCTAAACATAAATGAAGTCATATAGTAAATGCATAGACATATACTAACATTACTATATGTAAATAGTAGCTAAAATATTTCTTAAAACAAAATAATACTCCATTTAAAGACATGTACTATTAATAGTACACCAGACCCGAAAGAGTTAAATACCTTAAAACAATAGATTTGATAAATATAGTATCAAAATATTATTATTTTTTTTTTAAACTAGAGTGCGTTGCATGAAAAAACACCGGCAGTGCATTGATTTCGTGAATGATATGAATTCGCTAAATCTGTTTTTGTCGAAATTCCTTTTAATCAATCTTGTTTTATTGTCCGCATGTCGCAACTCTGATGTGTAAGTTACTCTATGTTTCAGCCAAATAGACAAGAATCTAGTAAGTTGTTTTTCTATTTTCGAAGCAAAACAGCCCATTCAAAATCATGCATTTTTGCAAAAAATTAATTTTTTTCGAAAATCTCATAAAATACAGACTTCTGATAATTAATTTCGTTTTACAAAAGATCGTAAAGCCTGTCTGAGACCGTGACCAAATTTTATAACTGTTATTTAACAAAATTTAAAAAAAAAAAAAAACACCGTTTACGTAACTTTTTAAGCTTTATAATTTTTTTAGTCCCACGAATTTATCACTTCCATAAAATGCAATGATTGATTTAAATAAAAAACTGAGGGATTTGTGTGAATTACCATATTTTCAACATAACCTCTTCAATCACGTTGGACTACAAAAATCTATTTAAAATTTCTGAAAAGCATCTCCAAAGATGTATAAATTTATGTATCGATGTTTATAGTATACAGACACACATATTACAAAGATCTAGAAGTAATTTTAACAACTCTAGAAGCATTTAAAATAATACAAAGAGTATTTCTTAGTGTCTCCTGTAGGCGACATCAGGAGTGAGGAGACTAAGCGAACTAAAATATATTCAACTCCTTACAAACATCAATTTAATTTCAAGGAATGTGTGATAATTCATAAATAATCGAAACACAAATATTTTTACGTGATTTTTTAAACGGCACTAGATAACTCAACACTTAGTTTGTTGCCACTGAGCTCCACAATAGAATGGAAAACTAACTCACTAGTCCATTTTCTGCTACTACTATATCACTTAATTAGACGCAGGTAATGAATCTTGCAATTTCATAATACATTCTGTTGCAAAAAAATATATGCACCCTGAAACAGTTCAGCCACAACCATGAAATTCGGTATGTAATGAAGTGATGGTATGTAATTGAATAAACAAACAATTATGAATTCATAGCTAAAAACATTTTATTGACTAGTAGCCGCAAAAAAAAAAAAAAAAAAAAAAGAATGTCACTTTCAGTAGGCTGTAAAGCCACATTTGGCAGCTATAAAAGCCGATACTCGATGAGACACGGAGTCCATTAAGTTACCAATGCCCCTCTTCGGTAGATTCTGCCACAAATGCAGCAACTGATAAACCGGTCTGGTCGTATTCCAAGACGGCTAAAAACGCTTTTCCAACAAGTCCCAAACAATCTTTAAGATCTGGTGAGCTGGCGGCCATGGAAGGACATTATATCCTTATAGTCGTTGTGAGAGTCGGGCAGTATGTGGGCGAGCGTTATCTTGTTGATAAAAGGCACCTAAGTGATTTGATAGCATAGGCCGTACCACTGGTTGCAAAATGTCGTCTATACGTATTTGCTAGCCGTGAGTGCCATCTTTGCACTATGAGTAAAAAGGATCAGCGGTCCCAGCAGATCGCTCCCCAGAATATCACTCCAGATATTGTGCCGCTCAATAACAAATGCAGGATTGGACCGTTGATCTATCTGCCTACACACACATACAGTAGTCACCAGAACTGAGAGAAAGACAGGATTCGTCGCTGAATATCGCATTTTTCTAATCAGATCCACTTTTCTCGAGATCGTTACCAATCCAGGTAACACCACGTTGCTAGAAGCAACTTCCTAAATGGACATCAATAGCTGAGCCCAGAGTCAGCCTGTCATCTAAGGATGACATGCTTTAACAAAACTGTATCCATATCAATTGGAAAATTGCACCAAATAGGTGATAACGACTAGCGTTGCAAAGGTTAGAAAAAACCCGGTTTAAACCCGGGAATAAACCGGGTTTTTAGGAATAAACCTGGAAAAAACTCGGGATTTTTTGGAATAATTCGGTTTCTTGGGAATAAACCTGGGAATAAACCCGGGAATAAACCGACTTTTTGCAACTCTAATAACGACACTCTTGATGCAGATGAGACTATCCTGCTCATAAATTGATATTCAAGAATGGATATTTAAAGCAAAATCTGTAACAGCAACAGTACTAGCGTCACTACCGACAAGGGGGAAGAATTAACAAGCCTCTGAAAATTGCAGCCTCTGAAAATTGTTGAAGAAACATGTTTATACTTTGTGTTTGAGTACCTATTTTTTCTCAAACGAAGCGAAGGCAGGTGATAATATGTTTGTGCTTGATTTATTTAGCTGCTATTTGTAAATTGTACTTGTATTGTTCACCTTTAACTTACAAAATAAACTAAAAATCTGTAAGTTTATGAGATTGAATTGTAAAAAATCAAATTCAGATTTCTTGTGATAATTTATTCATCTATATTCCACTCCACACATATATAAAATAATTTGTCGTGACTGACTGATAATCAGCTCACAGCCGAAACTACTGAACATTAGAAGCATGTAAAATTGGGGGAAATATAAATTTATTATGGTGTAAGAGTGCACTAAGATGCGACTTTTGAAAATTCTCACACTAAGGGGATTAAATGGGGGGGGGGTCTGAAATTATAGAACATCTTGGTATATCTCAGCAGCCGTTATGGATAGGAGTGTAAAACTACAGTATATAAATCTACTAAAAAATAATTAAACACTTTTTTCAGCTATTTTAAAAATTCCCCCCTAAGTGGTTAAAGGGGGAGTCAACAATTTTAGAATATTTGGCACATCTCAGCAGCCGTTTTAGGTAGGAGCGTGAAATTGCAGAAAGTAAATCTACTAAAATATAATTATACATATGCTTCAGCGATTTTTAAATTTCTACCCCTGAGGAGGTTAAAGAGGGGGTCGAAAATTCCCAAACATTTTTTCACCAGTCATGTGATATACCATCTTAAAATCCTCAGACCACTCTTTATATTTCAGAATATAGACCTTTCTCCCACTTCTCAATTTGGCTCCCCGGGCTGGGAAAATTTTCAAACTTTTTTGAAATCGCAGTGTTTTTATCATTTTAATTCGGATCTTTTTCGGAGCCCTCCGATAACTATTATTTATAATATATGAAAATTTTAAATAGAGAGAGCGAGGGGAGTTTTCCAAATGGGGTACGATATTTGGAACTCTCGTGTGCACTTTTTCTTTTGCTGACACTCTTCATGTGACATACCAATGGAAAGCTCTGTGAACATTATTTCATGTTATAGAACGCCCGAGCCCCACCCCCAATTTTATCCCACGGGGGGGGGGGGGTTCTAAATTTAGCCGACGCACATCATGTGATACATCATTGGTACAGGTTGTGACCACTTATTCATATTATGTCTTTCCTTTCCCCTTCCCCCCATTTTCCCCTCCTGGAAGTACGGTTATCCTACAGGTCTTCCAACAAAAGGTCAAACTAACAAAAGGTCTTCTAATAAGGGAGAAATTACGGAACTGATTTAAATTAACATACAAAATAAATCAATAAAAAATATTCATCCCATTAACTATACTTTTAGGTCCCGTTTTTGCCACAAGAGCTGCTTTTAATTCTTATTTCTTTGGCTATTTTACTGCTAATAGCCAAAAGTTTATAATTTTTTATACTTAAACGCCCTTATCTTCTTATACTTACTCACGCCTTTTTTTTTTTAACTTTTTGCAACCAAAGATGCCGTCACATTACTTTTCCACTATTTTAATTCCCTTATAGCCTCTCTTTGGTTCGTTGTTTTTTTAATTCCCCCTGTTTTTAATTTCCATGTATTTAATAAAATCTACTTTATAAACATGTAAAAACAATGATTTTTATAAACGATTGTAGAACATTTCAATTGTAAATTTCCTGAAGTAATCAATGACTGTATCTATTGTGTTTTTTACGATGACGATTATTTACGATTGGTAAAGTTTCGAAAATCGTCCATCACTAGCTATATCACAGCAGCAATTTTAGATAGAAGGGTGAAATTCATGAGAATAAACCTTTTAAAAAATATTAAACATTTATTTCTTTGATTTTAGAAATTCCCCTCTTCCCTCCAAAAAGATTACAATCAATACAAAATGTTTAGGTTATTCCGCCATACCAGTTTTAGATAGAAGCATGACTTTGAGGATAATTAATCTACTAAAACAAACTTAAAATGTATTTTATGTATTTTAGAAATTCCTACCTAAGCGGGTTTAATGGGATGGTAGTACTTTTGGGAAATTTTGCAATATTTCTGAAACAATTTTAGTAGAAGTACAAAATTCAAGATAGCAGAATTCTACTAAATAATATTTATAGTGATTTTAGAGCTATTTTGTCTATTATGTCACCAACATCAATTTTGAACCAGATAATGTAAGATTATACGAATAAGATAAAAATCGTGGTTATTTGATTAGATACTTTTTTTTTCTTTTCTAGATAAATTTGTTAAGATTCTTTTAAAGAAACCGACCAGCGTAGCGGTCGAAAGCTACTAGTATCGAATAAAATATTATTGAATGTAATGTGAGTACTTCTACAGGGTGATTCAGCTCGTCGGTGACAAACTTTAAGGATCGATAGAGCACACCTAGACGAACATTTTTGAATAGGGAATGTAGGGTCCCTGACGCGATGGTAAGGCGCTAGGCGCTTTCGAAAATTTGGGTGCCGAAATTCGAAACGTCATAAAAACTAGGGAAATGGTTAGATTTTCTTGCTTGTTGCGTCGAAATGATTCTGTTTGTTTAGACTTTCTTCAGTACCAATTTGATAAGCGTATCTCTTAAAACATGGGTCCAGTTCACTGGCCTGCCCGATCACCAGACCTCACCTGCTTGGATTTCTTCCTTTGGGGTTACCTGAAGGCCGAGGTATACCATACACCTGTCAGCAGTGCTGAAGAACTTGTGGCGCGCATTGTGGCAGCTGCAGGGCAGATCAGAGATACTCCTGGCATTGTTGGAAACACACACTCCTCAATGCGACGGAGGTGCGAAGCCTGCATCATGGCCCAAGGTCGAAATTTCGAGCATCTTCTGTAGTGTTATTTTTTGTAAATAAATTTCCAGTATCATTGATGTTTTTGGTCTAAATTTATTCAGAAGTGTTGAGCAGAGGTAGAAAATGTGTTTTCATTATTACTAACTGATCGTAGCGCCCCGTTTCCAGTTAGCGTCCGAAATGTCAACGAATTATGTTTTTTGCCCAAAGCGCCCCCTATCGATGTTTCTTTTTGTACCGTTCAACTGAGTTTCAGAGAGCCCCAGCAAACAGAATCATGAAAATGCATGCCATAAGTCAAGAAATCTGTTTGTTTATCTCTTAGGAGCCTTCGAGTTTCGACCACCCTGTACTTTGACATTTTATTTCGGCTCTTACGCTTTTTGCAGGGCTCTACTTTTGGGTTCAAACTTTAAGTTAGAGTATAAACTTTGGCGAGCATGTGTTAAATTATCAAAATAACGGGCTTAAAGTTGTTGTCTAGCTCTCCAAAGTCTGCAGCGCCCCCTATCCATGTTTTAAGAGATACGCTTATCAAATTGGTACTGAAGAAAGTCTAAACAAACAGAATCATTTCGACGCAACAAGCAAGAAAATCTAACCATTTCCCTAGTTTTTATGACGTTTCGAATTTCGGCACCCAAATTTTCGAAAGCGCCTAGCGCCTTACCATCGTGTCAGGGACCCTACATTCCCTATTCAAAAATGTTCGTCTAGGTGTGCTCTATCGATCCTTAAAGTTTGTCACCGACGAGCTGAATCACCCTGTATTTATTTTTAACATTTAGATTTATATAATTCAAAAAATTTGTCCAAAGAAAGTTTTCCTCCATCTGTAATTTTATTATTGTTTCTTATATGTTAGTACTATAAATATTATTGAATTGGTTGTACGTTAATTACATTAAAAACAACATTTTTATTTTATCTGTTAGAAATTTAAAATGTGTAATTTTTAAAAGATTGTTGTAACGAATGTCTAATACGTTAAACTTTGTAAATTAATAAAACATCGGCTATAAAAAAATTTCTACCAAATGGGAAATGATACCCTATGAAATTTTCTGGGACTAGTTGCAATATTTCGTTTATTTTTAAATTACACCATTATTTTTTATATATAGCATTCAAGGTGAAACTTTTACCTTGTTTTTCTTTGCACTTAAATCGTTCCCTCATCGTGTATAAAAAAGGGGGAAAAAAAGCATATATCCGTGCATGAATACAGAATAGACATTAGATGTATAAAATATAATATTTATTCTATGTTCAAGTTCATATATCGGTAAAAGATTCGTAAACATGCAAGATGTAAAAGGAAGTGGCAATAAGGTATAAAAATATTACAAGAATGGAGAGTTTCTTCCTCAATGTCACTAAAGGCGCTGCGATTGCAATCGCATTACCATTAGGCTCTATGGAAATGTCCCATCTTTCGTGTTAATCTATGGTCCTGCTAATTGCTCGATCCTTTTTTGTGGATCGAGACCGTTCAGAATGCCTCCGACCAAAACAAACTAAAAAAAAAGCGTAATGCCAACACCGCAGAACCAAAACTGCACACATATTCAGCGTACAGTGTTAATGCTGGAACGCAGTGCTGGCGTAACTTGACACAGATGCGCCATCTGGTGGACGAGTTGATAATGCAAATACGCGGGTTTTTAGTAGGAAGTTATATATAACAGAATATATACTATCCGCGCATCTCTTGTGCATAGTTACCGAATCTTTACTTACTTATCAAAGATGAATCTTGCTTACCATATTTATTTCAAAAAAATTTTTGTTAGTTTGTTTTGATATAATTATGTTATATTTTTAAAAAATAGTAACAATATAATTTTAATTTCTGGAGAAAAAGCACTAATGATACGAAAACATTATTTCCTTTCGCCCTTAAACTAAAATGACATTAGGACTTTTTTAAAATATGCATATTATAAATGAATTATAATACATGAGGCTATTTCTAAAGCAGTGTTGTTTGTCAAGAAAAATAAAATAATGATGTAATTGGCATAGGAAATTACAATTTAATAAAAATAGAATATTAAATTGATGGTTGACTTTTATTTATTATAAGCTATTGGCTTATTACAACTTTTACTAAAAATTTTGCTCAACTGAGAAAAAAACTAAATAAATTTTGATGGGATGAAAATGTCACGCCTAATATGATAAAAGCCAATCCGGTAACCCTGAACCTACAAATTTTCTAGTAAGAGTTCAAGTTCACACGCATGCTCAGGTTCTCATTTTAGATATAACGGTGGGGATGGGCGAAAATGCACATCGTTCGTGATCAATTTCATATTTTGCCTACTCTTAGGTAATAACCCCTGCAGGGCCATCTCTTGGCGAAATTTGTAACTAATTTTTAAATGTTAAGGGTGTTCTTAACTGCACCGCTCAACAAGCGCAAAACGTTTTGACACATTTACAAATTCATTTTTTAACAGAAAGTTATAAAATTGGAATACCTGACTATGAAAGCGATTTTGAATCGAACTTAATTTTCCATTTTATGATAATTAAATTACCCATCCAGTTCTAAGCTATTTCGATCATGTGATCACCCGTTTTTCTCGTGCTTTTTGACCGGTTTTTCTGCTTTCATTGGGAAATGTGCTCAAAAACGTCAACTTTGAAGGCTTGTTATGAAATATCTATTTTTTTTTTTTTTTTTTTTTTTTTTTTTTTTTTTTTTTTACAGAAAATTGAGTGCAATTAGACAGTTTATGAATAACAACACCTGCTATTTTCATGCATTTCCGAACAAAAATAAATTAAAGCATACGTCACAAAGTTGCCCTTTTTGATTTAAGAACACCCTTAAGGTTAAAAAACTGCAAAAGTGCCTAAATCTTTATTTAGAAATTCTCCACATTTTCACAATAAATAATCAATAGTGTTAATTAATTTTCAGTGTAAGTTTGAATCATAAATTGCTTATTATAGCCAGGAAAAATTTCTTAGAAAAGTTCTTTTCGTGCATAATTCATTATTTTATTTATGTCCCATTCTTGCATTTTGCAAATTTTATGATAATCGGAAATAAGATCAGCATTTTTCGAAATAATTAAAATACAACTTAAAAATAATAAGGTATTGTCCATTTACATTAATTTACTATAGGAAGAGTAGGCACTTTTTTTTATGTTGAGCTGAATCTATGTTTCAAAAATCGTTCAGAAAGGTAAGGCAATTTCTTTAACCCTTAAATGCATATTGTATCATTTTAGATACCATAAGTGTTCCCGATTTATTGGGGGTTTTATTCACATATTCCGTATTCTCACCAGAAATTTAAAAGAGCAATTTTCACTTTACTTAATGACAGACCATCCGTAATTAAATAAAGAAAAATTTACCATTTAGATTTTTCTGGTATGAATTCTGACTCTGAATTGCGCATTTTTTGGAACGCGTTCTATCCTATGCATTTAAGGGTTAAACATTGAACACATACATCAGACTTGTGTGCTCGACATGAAAGCCTGCTTATAAGTCATCGTCAATACCTCGGTCAATACACAGGGACGAGCACTGAGCTCAATATATAATATATAGCTCCATACCTATTATTGTCGAGCTTAGTGGGGACGAGATAGCACAAAGAAATAATACTAGAACACGAAAGAAATACAGCCGAGAGCTCCACACAAAAAGTGTGCGTAATGGAGCCAGCGGGATTCGAACAACCACAGCCTCCTACGATTGCAAGCGATTAGTGGCGTGGTGTCTTGACCACTCGGCCACAGAAGCTCCCAGTATTCAGACGTATTCAATATTACTGTGTGCAACTGACAGAGTAGGCTTGATAAGTTCGACAACTGCGTGATTCGAACAATGTAAAACATTTAAGTGAGTCCGGGATACAAAAATTTTCACTTTTTTTTTCTGCATTAAAAAATTTATAGTTTTCTTTTCGGTTTAAAATGATGATTAAATCATGTTTCTATCTTAATTAGAATAGGAAGTATTAGTTTTTATGTTCTGGTTTGCTTTCAAAGTCTAGCTTTCAAGCAATGGTTGTTATGTAAACGACTTCTTTTGAAAACGCGTTTTTCTTCATGATGGGTATTTTTCACCATTTCTCCCATTTAAATTGTTATAATTAAAGAACCGCTTAAGATAAATGGTTCAAACTTGCAACATGTCTTTTTCAACTGTTTTACTTTAATTTTGATTCAGCAAATTTGAATAAAATATTTACTTTTAAAAATATTATTATTATTATTTTTAAGCTGCATCCTTTTTTTTTTTCAAATTTTTACTTTAAATATTTTTAATTTTTATTTAAATTAATATTTTAAAAAACGTTAAATCAAAATTAAAGTTTATATACAGGGTGGTCATAAAAAAAACTTTGCCGATATACGGAGCTCTAGCGGCCAGTCCGCTCAACCGATCGAAATGAAATTTCAGATATAGCTATTCAGAGGTATGAGCTCGAGATTCTGTGAGCGACAACAAAATGGCGCTTACGGTTACGGTTATAGTTACAGAAACTCGAAAATTTCCAATGGCAACACCCATTTTTTTTCATCGCAAAATGCTCAGCGCATGCGAAAACCCTAAAGAGCGTTGGAACCGTACGTGTATCGCAAGAAACGGACATGTTATGCACGCACAAAAAAACATTCTGGGAATCCTTCCCCCCCAAAGAAAAAACTCGACTGGGGCGCAAGGAGGAAATTTTCATATGACACAGAGTCAGTACACTAATCTCTGATTACAATACAGATCGGAGAAACTAAAACTTTTATCTTGATTACACATTTTTCACATGGGTGCCGTCACCATCACAGGCAATTACGGCACCCATGTGGAAAATGTGTAATTAAAATAAAAGTTTTAGTTTCTCCGATCTGTATTGTAATCAGAGATTAGTGTACTCAGTCTGTGTCATATGCAAATTTCCTCTTTGCGCCCCAATCGAGTTTTTTCTATGGGGGGAAGGATTCCCAGAGTGGTTTTTTGTGCGTACATAACATGTCCGTTTCTTGCGATACACGTACGGTTCCAACGCTCTTTAGGATTTTTGCATGCGCTGAGCATTTTGCGATGAAAAAAAATGGGTGTTGCCATTGGAAATTTTCGAGTTTCTGTAACTATAACCGTAACCGTGAGCGCCATTTTGTTGTCGCTCACAGAATCTCGAGTTCATACCTCTGAATAGCTATATCTGAAATTTCATTTCGATCGGTTGAGCGGAATGGCCGCTAGAGCTCCGTATATCGGCAAAGTTTTTTTATGACCACCCTGTATTTCTGTTTTTTATAAGAAAAAAAAATTAATTCTTCAAATAATATTTCAAATTATAACAATTTTAATTTACCCCAATTTTTTTATTTTATTTTTTTTTTTTTTATTATTTTTTTTTTTTTTATGTGATAAGTTTTATCATGTGATTTTTGTTTACTAATGATATGGTTAACCAAAGCAAACAACTTCAAAATATTAACTCAATAAATAAATATTATTTAAAAATGTGTTGAGGACACCTTTAAATAATAAAAGTAGCGTAAAGACAATTAAAATATAATAATAATAATAATTTTATTATTTATCAGAATTGCAGAAATTCTTTGATGAAAAGTTCAGCTTTCGTGCTATTTGAAAACACGTTCGCGTGTCAAGTTTGGCGCATCTGCCATTGGTTGCCAACTCTAGTGCTAACATATACTCTCATTCATAGAAGACGTGTGAAAACCCTGTGGATTGAATTTAAATAAAAGTTAAAATTTTCCTTTAAGTGTTTCTTTTCATGTTATTTTTCATTATCGCAATCTTGAAACATTTGAGTATTTCCCAACGTAATAATTAAAAAGTCAGAATCAGCTGCTTTAATTAGCATTTCTGAAGTTTTCTCACATTTGCAAGAGTGGGAAATCATTCGGGAATTGACCTTTTCATAAAAGCATGTTAATTGTAGCTCCAGAGCTAGATTTATTTTCAGTCATCATCAGTTGAAAAAGAATGGTAATTAATTCTTTTGTTGTAGAAATTTAAAAAATCAATGTTCGTTATGACAATTAACTAATGCTCTTTTAAACTTTTATTACATCAAAAAGTGGGCTTAATTTATTATGTAATTCGTTTGAAAATTTTCAGACTCATTAATGACGTGTGAAAATAATTATGAAAAATTTTTGAAATTAAAATAATTCCCTTTTCAATATTTTAATCTTATAATAATCTGATAAATCAGAAAATGCTCCATTAATATTTGACTGCGTGTTTCAGCGATCAAGGCCTGTTAACGGTTAACATCACTTTGACACATGAAAATTAAGTTTTCCTTCAGGTCTTTTCCTCTCTTTTTCCAGAAATGCCAAGTGTTTATAAAAATCCATTAGCACTAAATTATTGTATACATATTAAAGTAAAAAAAAAAATATATTTTAGATGATACATTCAAAATGACAGCTAATAACCTAGGAGGTGAGGCGCTTCGAAGAAAAAAAAAAAAAGAAAGAAAAAAAAAGAGTCAAGAGGTGAACAAAATAACTCATCGAAGACTTAGCCTAGAACAATGAGACAAAAAAAATCTTTTTCATTTGAAAAGCTAGTGAAATGCGTAGCCGTTTATAAAATAAAATATGCATGCAATTTTAGAAATTTGTATCCATTCAAAGTAAAGTGAAATTTTTTAACCAAAAGTGCTGTTAAAATTCTGCAAAAAAGCAAAATATTAATATTTCAAAACAATCCTACTTATTTCACTAGACATGTAATAATCAATTTTCAGAAATACTTAATTGATTGCTTGAAAATGTTCAGAGCCAAAGTGTATCCACCAATTTTGAAAATAGTCTTCGAAAACTACACGCTGAAATAGCGTCCAAAAATATTAATCTGCTATTAGATTCACAGACTTTTAGGCGAGACAAACTTTTCAGCGGATTTTAACTCCAACATTTTCCCGTTCAAAGGGGGACAAGGGTTATAATAGTCTTTCAAAAAGTCGGAGGAAAAGCCGGAAAACCAGTTTCTACTCGTGCCAGGCGTTAATATTTATCGCCTACTCGTATCAATCGCTTATCTCTGATTCGTTGAAACGTTCGATGTTGGATGAAAAATCTGGGCTGGCCTAGACTTTTTTTGGGAGGACATTTCGCAAAATGTTGGAGGAAATCGAGTGTTGGCTCAAAAGTCTTACAGAATGTTGGTGAATCTAATAGCGGCTACGATGCTAAATGTGACTTTGCTCATCTTCTGTATGGTAATGAAATGGGTATGAGACATGAAATACTATTGTACCAGACGGTATCCCGTCTCATAGTCTCCAGGCCTTTATTACCACATGTGCAAATCGAGACTTTGCCCATGGGTCGCGGATCTTAAGGGGCCCCCAAATCCATACATTAAATTACAAAACATTTACTTTCTTTTTCCAATTCCAACTCTTCCATATGTTGAAGTTATTAAATTCATCTCAAAATAATATAAAAAATTGCGAAAGTCATATAAAAGAGTTTTGTTCTGTACTAAAGAAAAAATGAGGTGTACTTTTATTAAGGTATTTACTTTAGAATTGACGGAACTAAAAATGTTCATCTATTTATATCCAAGTGCGGAAATATGTTTATGCATTACACATATACGTATGTGTGATCATCAGTTCTATTTGAATAAGGTTGCAATGATTTGAAAGGGACCCCTTAATTTATCATTGCCCAGAGCCCCAATTAGTCATAATCGAGGCTTGTACGTCTCTAGTGTATGAAGGTCTGGAGCTCAACGGCTAAAACCAACCTTCAAAAGATCCAAATCGTCAAGAACAAGACAAGAAGCAATGTCCACTCCTTTTAATATCATAGAAATACCAAAATTCACAAAGATTTTAAAAATATCTCTATTCCGTTGACATTAACAACCAAGCTGAAAAATCCTTTGATAATACCCCTACCATTTCAACTCTTGCTTTTTAGAATGTTACAAACCACTATGAGCATAACCAAATGAGAAGAGAAGGCACTGCATGACATTTCATTTTCCCAGAAACACCGACGGCGGATAGTTTTCTCCAAATTTTATCATTTGATAAACTTCCCTTTCTGAACGTTTTATATTTGCTCTTTGTTTTTGTCAATATTTTGTAGATAAAATTCCTCTATTATTATATAAATATTTTTTTAATGCTCAAGTTTTTGTAATATTAATAGTAACTTTATTATTTTCTGCAATTTATTTTGTATTTTAGTTTGTATATGCACGATGCATTTATATGACCTCTTTTCGTATGCAAACGCTTTTCCCCTTTACGCATTTTTGGAGCTAATCTTCATTCATTGGCAATCACGTCTATGGAAGGTATGGAGTTATAACTCGAGACCTTAGATGAGGAATGAACTGGAATGAGGGAGTATATGAGAAAGTCTGAATATGAGAAGTCTATGCTCCAGACATTCTTCTCCACCATCTATACATGCGAAAAACTCTGAGAAACATTTTCAAACCAGGTGGAATAGGAGTCTCAGGTTATCACAGTGCACGTATTGCCCACATTAATGGCGCTGATGTCCTCTACGTAGATATAAATTTGCATTTTTATATGTTACCTGTGCTTTATGCCCATTCTCGCCATATTTCCCCCGCAAAATTGGTTCAAATCAGTGGAGTTTTGAATCATTTTTTGCGAAATCTTTTTTTCCCATTACAAAGTTTACTGTCATTCCGGAAACCAGAATGAGCTAGATGCTCTGAATAACGTCAGTTTAAAATATAAAAAAAAAACGTGTATTTGATACTTTATTCAACAAATAGTCTAAAGCCATAAAATATCTTTAATTTGAATCCTTTGTTACCTAAGATTTGAAAAAGATTCCGAGCCTGAAAAATTTCGTGTCATCACAGCCCGGCACTGAAATTGTAGAAAAAAAAAAGATTTAGGATTAATTTTCTTATTCAAAAATAACTTCTTACATAGAAATAAGCATTAATCATAAGTACTCCCTCACGAAAACGTTCCGTGATATTCATGTCCCTAAAATTCGGTTTAAAATAGCAAAAAATTTGTTGTTTACAGTCAACCACTGGCAAAAACCTGCAAAAGTCATAATTTGTATTCTTTAAAATATCACTGAGTAACTGTAGCAGGAATAAGTGTTCAGTTTTTCGGTACTTCTGAAAAAGAGCTTGAAATAGAAAGCGATGATGGACAAAAGCTATCTCACGACTCGTTTATGTTTCTAACATTGATCATCCAAAACTCTCAGTATCAGATATATTTCTTTTTATATCCCACAAATAAAAAAAAATTAATTCCTTTACAAACTAATTTTTAAAGGATTGTAATACTAAGAAACTTAGTTACATTCTTGTTTTTAAAATAGCAAGTTTTTCTTTGTCCTATTTGTGAATAAATAAAATTTTAACCTTTGGCACAAACCCGTCGTATCTCTATAGTTTATTAAATGGGGTGAAAAAATAGATTGCTAACTATTAATTAAAAATTCGAAAGTATTCGAAATAGTATGCTCCGATAACTGTAGTTACAAATGTTATATCCAATTTTTTTTTTTTTTTTTTTTTTTTTTTTTAGCTGACCTATTTCTTCACTCGGATATTTAGTTCTATAATCAGTAATCCAAATTCTACATAGTTGTTAATGTCACATTTCTTTGCTCATCACCTATCGTTGACGTGATTTTGTATAAGAAATTGAAAATTTCTGACACATACTTTAAAATATGAGAAAATAGTACAACTGAAAATATTGTATAAATAACAAGGCAAATTTACAAAAAATAATGTTTGATGATATAGAAAATAATGTTTCTGTAATTACATACAAACAGATTAGTCCCTTTAAAATCAACAATGATATCTTTGATGAAGATGCTTCAGTTGAAAATTTGCTATATACTTAAGATAGATATAGGCTGTTTTTTTGCAACGAGAGAAAAGTTGATAGAATATGATGCAAACTTAAGGCCAATATAAGGTACGGGGTTGGCAATAAAAACAGTTTCCTGTGAAATAAGCTCTTGTAATCAATATACTTTAACAGTAATCTTCTTATTTAACCATAGAAATCTGTATTTAACCCTTTCAGGGGCAAAGTTTCTATAGTTAAAATGCTGAAATTATTGAATGTCATCACGATTTACGAACAAATTACCTGAAAATTAATGTACAGGTGATCAAGAAATAAGTTGCCCACTTCAGAGCTCAAATGAGATGAAATTTAAACTACAGATAATTCAAGTGAAGTGCTTGATATTTTTAAAAAATAAATAAACAAATAAATAAATAAATAAAAGTGCAATTTTTGCCATTAGAGGGGGCTGTAATGTACTAAAATATTTAATTTGCTTTATAAATAATATTAAAAAAGTGAAATTGGTCAATAAAAATGCAAAATCCGCCGTAATATATTTCGTACAATGGAATAGGGCCTATTTAGTACTCAGAAAACAACTGGCACACTCACAAGACACAACCATGGGGAGATTGCAAGAAATAAGTTGCCCACTTCAAAGGGCTCTAGAATACATTCTTTAAGTTAGGGATGCACAACCTGTGGCCCGCGAACTTCGATAATTTACAACTGAAAAAAAGTGTAATTTTTATGCTAAAATCGCAAAAAATAATAGATTTCGTCAATTTACCGCTGGAAAAAAAATTTTTCGTCAGTCATCTGGAGAATCGCGAATTTCGTAGATCGGGAACGGAAAAATCGTGAATTTCATTGATCAAGTGCGAAAAATAGCGAATTTTGTCGATGTGGCTCGAAAAAATCGCAAATGTCGTTCATGAGGTACGGAAAGTTTGCCAATGAAGCTCGGAAAATAATAGCAAATTTCGCCAATCAGGGGCGAAAAAATAGCAAATTTCAATTATAAGGCACGAAAAAATCCGCAAATTTTGCGATGATGAGCAGAAGAAAATCACGAATTTCATCTTCCCGCGTAAAAAAATAAAAATTTCGTCAAAGTTACTTAAAAATTGCAAATTTCGTTTATCGGGCGCGGAAAATGCGTATTAAAGGTCAATTAAAGGTGGAAAAATTGCGAATTTCGTCGATCAGTTTTATAAAAATTGTGAATATCTTCGATCGGTTTCGTAAAATTCACGAATTATCTTTGATCAGACGCAAAAAGATCGTGAATTTTCGCGGTCGGCTTTATAAAAATCTGGAATTTTGTTGATCAGGTGTAATAAAAATCTAATTTTATTGATTATGCGCGGGAAAAATGTAAATTTTGCCGATCGGCTTCGTAAAAATCGCAATTTTTGTCAATCATGCGAAGAAAATTGCAAATATTGTCGATCATGCGAAGAAAAATCGCGAATTTTGTCGATCGGCTTAACGAAAGCCGCGCATTTCGTAGATTGGCTTCATGAAATTCGCGAATGTCGTCAATCGGCCTCGTAAAAATCGCGAATTTTGTCGATCGGCATTGTAAAATTCGCTAAGTTTATTGATTAGGAGTGGAAAAATTATGAATTCTCTCTATCGGCTTTGTAAAAATCGCAAATTTTGTCTATCATACGCAGAAAAATCGCGAATTTCGTCGATCGGCCTTGTAAAAATCGCGAATTTCGGCGATCGATTTTGTAAAAAATAGCCACTTTTATTGATCAGGCACGGAAAAGTTAATTTTTTCGATCTGCTTCGTAAAAATCACGAATTTTGACGATCATGCAAAGAATTTCGCGAATTCCGTCGATCAGCTTTGTAATAGTCGCGAATTTCGTTGATTGGCCTCGAAAACCTCGCGAATTTCGTTCATCGGCTTCGTAAAAATCGCGAATTTTGTCGATTGGCTTCATAAAAATCGCGAATTTTGCTGATCGGCTTCGTAAAAATCGCAAATTTCATCGATCACCTTTGTAAAAATCGCGCTTTTCGTCAATTGTCTTCATAAAAATCGCTAAACTTATTGATCAGGCGCGGGAAAATTGTGAATTTTCTCGATCAGCTGTTTAAAAATTTGCGAATTTTGTCGTTCATGCAAAGAAAATCGCGAATTACGTCGATCAGCTTCGTATATCCATACCAACTGAATTGGATATTTGACTGGGTAAGCCTCCCCCCTCCTATTGCCCTCTGAAACCATTACGTCGATCAGCTTCGTATATCCATACCAACTGAATTGGATATTTGACTGGGTAAGCCTCCCCCCTCCTATTGCCCTCTGAAACCATATTTTTTATCCAATTATAGGCCACAGATCACGTCCTCAAAATCGAATTCTCTCCATGATATTGATGTGGCCCTCGACCACACAGACATATTTGTAAGTGGCCCTTCTCTTCAAAAGGTTGTGCACCCCTACTTTAGGTTCATATGAGATAAAATTTTAACTATAGGTAGTTCAAATGAAGCACTTGATATTTATTAAAAAAATTTAAAAATACAAAATTTCGCTACTAGGGGGCGTTGTGATATACTGAAATACATTTAAACACCAGCAAAGAAATTTTGTAATTTTTTTTTTTTTTTTTTTTTTTTTTTGTGTAAATATCAAGTGCATCATTTTAATTATTTGTTGTTCAAATTTACTCTCATTTGGACAAATAGAACGCATTCTAGAGCCCTCTGAAGTGGGCAACTTATTTCTTGCTGTGTCCGCATGGTTGTGTACATGTGCCAGTTGTTTTCAAAGTACTGGATATGCCGTATTCCACTGCACTGAAAATCTGATGGTGGATTTTGCATTTTTATTGACTAGTTTCACTTTTTTAATATTACTTATAAAGTGAATTAGATGTTTTAGGCACTTCTTATGGTAAAGTTTGCACTTTTAATTAGTATTATTACTTTTATTCAGAAATGTTAGCACATAACTTGAATTATCTGTAGCTCAAAGAACCAATAGAACGCATTCTAAAGCCTTCTGAAGTGGGCAACTTATTTCTTGATCACCGTGTATATTCATGTACATTATAAAAGCAAAACTTTATTTAAAACTCTGTATACCATTTGGCAATTTGGATTTAAAATTAAATTGCACAGATTATATACCACTGCCTTTCAAAGGGATAAATAAGTTGAAAAATACCATTAAAATATATTAGTAACAAAAAAAATAATAGAGGTTGGAAGCTATGCGGGGAGGTGTTGGGTAGTACACCCTGTATTTTAAACAGTTTAAATCAATAAATTTTTGATTTATTTAAAGCATTTTAAGAACCAAACATTAATAAGCACTTGCAATTTGAAGACAAGGAGCCTAATGGCTGATTAAGATGGAATTGAAATCTAATTAACTTTGTATTGTGATGGATGTTTAGGAACTGTCTGCTTTTGGAAATACAGGATGGGTGGATTTGATTTTCATCAGTTAATGTAAATTCTGGCAACCCTCAAGAAAAATGAACTTACCATTGCTGCATTTATCAAAGTACAAAATTGCTTTGTCTGTTGAACAATGTGTACATTCCTGAGTCTTCTTCTGCTGAAGATAGATTAAAAGTCAGCAAAGATATGTGCTACTTTAGATTTTACAGTAAAATCCCCAATGTGTAAACCTATTTTACTTCAACTTTTAATGTCCATAAATTCATTTTTTCTTTATTTTTTCCCATTTTACTTAGGGCAGTAATATTTTATTACTATCATTTCTTAGAAAAAACAACTATTACTTAGTTTAAGACAATTTTTTCTCAAATTTCATTTAATTTTTTCTCAGTTAGATCCATTTATCCCCTTTTCAACTATCAAATTAAGTTTTCCAAATGACTAACGACAAAACTTTAAATTGACTATATTTTTAAACACTCTAATTAAAATTATATGTTTCAATCTACTTAATACTTCGAAAACTGTTGTGAATAATCAAAATATTTATTCTTGTACTGAAAGCAATTACTTTACCATTTTGGCTAGAAAAATATACCCTTTATTATTGCATTAGTTAATAGAATAAGTAACAACATTCTTCAGAAAGCGCTACCACTAACCTATACTGCAGAAAATGCTTCCTTAGAAAAGAAGTGTCATTTTTACTTTCTTCATCAGATGTTTTGAACTGAAAGAAATACCTCCAGTGCTTGAGGTAAGATTAATGGGGGTTTTTTTAGTAACTTCTGTTATTTTGATTTCAGCTTTAAATATATTGATTCAAATATCCTTTTCTAAAACTTTTATAACAGTAGTTGGTTGATATAAACAAAAAATTTATATATTTTTATATTAATATTGAAGATAAATTTAACTTTTAAAATATAGCCTCTGATATTCATAACTTTCTTGCAATAGTTTTATACTTTTTACTCTAAATGCAAATTTGAAAAACTGTATTTCAATTTTTAAAACGATTTATTTTGTGTGTGCTAATGCAAATGTTTTGCAAATTACACATTTATTTTAATAATATTGTGATTATTGAGTAAAATTGGTATCTTACATAAAGAAAAATTATTTTTAAAATGTTTCGCTTGTACAATTGGTTTTATCCCAATGCCCTGTGAATCTATGCAATAGCTATGTGAATGAATTCAGTATATTATTAAGAGAATTTTAAATTTAATATAAAGATATAGAAGGAATTGAATGCATGAAAACATTTTTCAGTGACATGTTAACTCAATTATTATGTCTTAATAAATAATAAAATATGCTAT
The DNA here is from genome assembly GCA_964019185.1 of Maratus speculifer. Classification (NCBI taxonomy): domain Eukaryota; kingdom Metazoa; phylum Arthropoda; class Arachnida; order Araneae; family Salticidae; genus Maratus; species Maratus speculifer. The sequence continues at coordinate 372,905,601 of OZ025293.1, forward strand.
TGTACAAATATAAGAACTCAAGAACATTAATGTAATGCAGCACAATGTATAGTACAAATCTCCCCATTACATTTATGTTGTCATTCTGTAACTATAGGAAATCAATCATATATAGCTTGTTTCAATTGATTTAAAATTCACAGTTTATGCTTTTGTCAGATTAATTTAAATGTATTCTTTTAATTGCTATAGATATTACTATTTATTTATTTTCATTTGCCTTTTTATGATATATGCCATGTCTTACTGTAGCAAATTTCTGTACTAAATAGTGCATATGAATATTTTTCATTAAACATAGAAAAAAACATAATAAGTATTGAATTTAACTACATTGAGTGTTTAAAAGTTAATCAACATGTACAAAATGCTTATAAAGTTAATTCTGAGCTCTCAAAAAATATATATAAACATCATTTGTAGAAAATAGATAGTAAAATTACAACACACACAATCAATATATCACAGTCACTATAAAGGTTGAAAATGTGATATCTTTTGATCTCCTCATTATTGCTCTCAAATAATCATCATTTGGTGACTCCACTCAGAAATTATTGCAATATTTGCTTTGTGATGAGTCACCAGGTGATCCTATAATGATGTCATCTTGTGATTCTCTTGTGATTATCTTTGGAAGCTCCACTGTGAAATCATCATTTGCACTGCATAGTGATAAGTCACAATGAATTTACATGGTTTTATCTCAGATGGCTAATTATCTGGAGAGACTACTGTGAAGCCACCATGAGTTCTCTTTTGTAAGAAGAACTTCATTTTGTCGTCACTTAGGAATTCATCATTAAACAACCATTATGGCGACTTTGTAATGGGCACTGTAAGTGTGTCACATGAGAAACGTTAAGTGATCTCATTGCAAAGCAATCTGGTGACTTGTCATCAAATAGCAGTCACAAAGACTTATCAGATGAGTGACTAACACTTGAGAGTAATAATGAAAGAAATCGATTTAATTCCTTGTAATGGTCATGACATTTGTGATGTCACATCAAATAACTTTGTTATTAGAGAAGTACACATGTACTACACCTGCTTTTTATTTTTATTATTATTTTTTTTAAATACTAAGATAAAAAATTAGCATTTTGTATTTGTTGCTTAACTTTTCAACACCAGTATGTCTCTAAATAAAATTAATAGTCAAATTTTTCAAATCATTATCCAATGAAATTACTTTTTCTTCAGTAATAAATGAAAATTTACTAATATTTCTCTTGAAAAGTAATCAGTTTTAGAAGAATTACTTATATTCATGAAGAATTATACTAGTGGTAAATAAATGTATTAATTATAAATTAATTTTACATTGTGATATATTAGTAATACCTAATGCATTGTAATTAATGTGTTTCAAAATTAATTATTAAATATAATATCAATCTGTTTAAAATAATGTGTTTCATGTTTATAAATAAAAACATCTTTTGAAAATAGCAAGAAATCCATATAACTCTATTGCATTTATTGTAAAATCGTCATATCACAGAATAAATCAATATGCAATAATACAAAAAGTAACATCTGAGTGTGATCAGCAATAAGAAAGCAAATCTAGCTGATATATATCAATAAAAAAAATGAATTATGGAATTCATAATTTGGAAATTTCATAGAACATCACACAAAAAACAAAATGCTATGAAAAATTAACAATTCATATAAATATCTCTTTCTGAGGATAATAAATCATATAGTTTTATTTAAGTAGAAATTTGTGTCATGGATTTTATGAATAAATCGACAATTTTATATTGAAAATAAAATATCACATTGAGAATTATATGTCAGTAAAATAAATGTCACAACTAAATACAAATTTGTTCACAGGCTTAAATATATCAATTTTCTTGAAATATCACTATTATTCAGAAAAAAAATAAATAAGTGAGAGATGATGCAGAAAATATAACGGGAAACATAAACAAACATACATATTTCTTTTCTTTTTCATACTCTTTATTGAGGTCTGATTTTGCATAAAACTTAATCCACAAGAAAAAATACTTTAATAGGCAATTTATCTTAAACTCAAGATTAATCATTTATAAAACAATTTTTAATACTTTTATTATTTTTTAACACAATCAAACTGATTGGTAAATAAATTAAACAAGTAATAATTTTTTAATTGGGTGAAAACTGAAACTCAATCAAGAACCTTTGGTTTTAACTGTTTTAGCTTCTTCAATTGAGCTATTTCAATGACAATCCAGATGATACAATTCACTCAGACAACCATTTGACAGAGCATCTTGTCTGTTAATTTAAACAACTCAATAAAAAATACCACAGGTAAAGTAATTCCAATGAAAAATAGATATATAACTACACCTTTATTATTTTAACATAATCAAGGTGATTGGTAAATAAATCATATGAGTAGTAAATTTTCAAACAATTTGAAAATGTGTTCCTAATATGAGGTGAGACATAATCTGAGAGATTTTGATTTAATTGCCAATGCTTTTTAATTTAGACTTTCTGCCATTAAAATTTTCTGGATGAATTTTAATATTGCCATGTAATCATATCAGAAATTAATATCCATTGTAGAATTAATTTAGGCTTAAATTTTAATAGTAATGCACAGTTGTAAACTATAAAAGTACAGCATTACATAAATAGTTTTCTAGACAGTTATATTTAAGAATTATATATCTACTCAATGTGTATATTTTTAGAGATAACACACCCAACTTCAGAAACAAAAAATATATTTTCCTTCTCGTTAAACTTAAAAAAAATGCTGAATGCAAAATGAGGGTTCTTTTTCAATAAACAAATTAAATTGCAATGAATAGAATGCACAAGCATGTGATTTTTAAGGAGTTTTCTTATCTTTGGAATTTTGCATTTATGCAAACATATTATTTTCATTCATTTAATATTGAAATTCTTTCATTGAACTTAAATTTAAACAAACCAAGAACAGATTAAAGAATAGAAATTATGAGTGCCGCATATAAAAAAAATTCAGACTACTTCTAAAAAGAATTTTGTTTAAATACATAGCAAGGAAAATGAAATAATGCAGATTTTTTTTCTCTTCACATAAACTAAAACCACAGCCAACATTAAACTTAAACAAAATGTAAATTTAGGATTACTGACATTTCTTAAATTATTCAAGTTGGAAAATATACATTTTACTTCATTATATACACACAGTAGAAAATGCATAATCCACAATTGTTTATAGGTCACAAAAATATTAGGTATAAACATTAATTTTACAGCAAAAAAATTCTGTTCTTCACACAGTAGTAATATTGGTGATACTCTTTCATAGAGTAAATTTGATACATGATTTTTATTGCCTTATTCAAAGCTTTTAAAAGAAAAATTTTTTTGAAGTATATAATGAGTAATGCGTTGTGCCAGGGTAATGATATTTGGAATTTTTCAAAACACAAAGCTGTGTAACAGATGAAAAAAAATATTGACTATTCCCAAATCAAGAAAAGTATTAAAAGTAAAATAAAGACTGCTGAAACAAATTAACTTACACAAATTGTTTAACTAACAATTTGAAATGCAGTGCTAATGTACTTGTTGCTAATTTTTTTAAATACTTATTCCTGTGAATAATAAATGGTATTCAATTGAATACTTTAGATTTAAAAACGATTTGTACTTTAAGATTTTTCTAACGTCTTACTTTAACAATTTCTTCTAGGCTTACTTGATCATGTTTATAAGGAACTTAATGATTTGTGAAATTATGTATATTATGGAAAAAATAACATAATAACGTGCATAATTTCTGACCTCAGAGTGGGCACTATAAAGATCACCTACTGTGTGTATATATATATATATATAATTATGCATACATTTGTTGCCCAAAAGTTAAGTGATAGATACAGAATGTTAATTTTTGAAGACAAAGGTTAATTATGAGAACAAAAAAAAAGAAAGAAAGAAAAAGAAAATTATATGAATGACAAGTGTTGCAAATAGGTACTACTCTAACAACACAGCCAGTTTATATGACATCCCAAGTGGTAACAGAAGTCATAATCACTGCAGTGAACAGAAATGTGATAACTTTCATTTGTCTCATTATTACTTTCAAGTTATTTTGATTTAGTTATTCCACTTAAAAGTCACTGTTTCTGCTTCTTTGTGACAAGTCACCAGCTCACTTTATTATAAAGTCAACTAGTGACTCATGTGATCATCATTTGGAGACCACATAGGTTTCTACTGGTAAGATATCCTTTTGCAACTAATGAATAAAGATCAATTCTTTCAATGTAGATAACATTAGCTTCTTTATACTATGTAATAAAGAAAAGTGTTTTCTTTGTATTATGACATAAAGTTTTAGACATTCTTATTTCTTTGATGTTTTAAAGATATGTAGGAAAAACCTTGCTTAAATACAAATGATAAAATAACTTGAGTATTAGTAAAGGATTTAGAGGAATAGAGAGTGCAAATAAAATTTTTGTAGATTTTTTTATGATAGTTATGTTAGTTTTCCTTAAATTAATTACATGTTTATATAAGCTATGCATTTTTGACTAAACAAGAATCAAAACGTTATTGCTGTTATTGACAGTGGTTGTCATTCTATAAATTGCACCATCACTCCCTCATTTAAAATAATGACACTTAAAGCAAATAAATAAATGATTTTATATATGTTTTAAAATATAACAAAAAATAAATTTGAAAATAAACTAATAAAATATGATCAAATGATTAACAAAAAAAATATGTATCTTAGAAACTATGTACACAACATGCTGCAACACATATATCATTAAAAGATCCAATATTTACAAATACTCACACTTCAAAAGCATAGCTGCACAATACATGAATTGCATGCAATAAAAGTCAAAGTCAATTAGTATGTTTAATAGCTTAACAACTCGTACAAAAGAGTAATAAAATTTATCATAAAGCCTAAGTGACTAAAATTCATTCTGTAATTTTTTAAAAAAGTGATATACTCTAGACTTTGACTTCATATGCATTGATTTCAAGATAACAAGAACAAATTTCCAACATTTTTTTTTTTTCAATGGCACAAGTCAATGCATAGTAAATTATATATAAAGGCAAACTTTTAAAGAAATAAAATGCATCAACCCTCCAATATATTGTGCGTTTTTTTTCCTTCCTTAGATCTCTTTTTTTAAAACTGATGTATTTTAACTTTCTAAAACTTCAGCTGCTGCGTAACTGACAAACATAATAATCAATCCAGATAAAATTTGTACTTATTTTACATTATTTTTACTTTGGTTTGTTTATCTCGATTTTCATTTATCTTTCATTTTGTTGTAATCAATTTGGTTAGAAAATCTACATGTCTCATAGTCCAAATGACAAAATTTAATACCTGAAACTATAAGATATGTAAGGCAAGTCTCAGGAACTCATATTATTGTTCAAAAATTTTATAAAGCACAAGAAAGACATCAGAAAATTTTAAATATAAAATAAAATACATTAATACTAATTAAATGAAATAGGTACCAATAAGTGGAATCACAAAGAAAATTAAATAATTTGAAAAAGATACAATGCTATAATATTTAAAAAATCTTTCAAACACATTAAAATTACATTAATTTTAATGTGTTACAAAATTACATTAATTTTAAAACATATACCCAACAAATCAGTGTGTCCCAGAAAGCTCAACAAATGCTTTAAATATTTACATATTGGAAATTAATAGGCAATGTAAATTGCAAAGATGTTTACAAAAAGGAAGGAGAAAAAATTATACTAAAAAATGATCTATTGTTAATTTTCAAAAAGCTGCAATTTTTTAATTATTATACAATCATAGACAAAATTGATCAAAAATTTCCCTTTGTTTCAAAAAGATTATTACAAAAACTGCATGCATGCATCATCAAAACTGATTGAGTTATGCTTAACTCAAAATTGACCTATGTGATGAGGGGCCATATATTAAATTAGAAATATCAAAACTGTTTAATATTGCAAGAAAAGGGAAACTTGGATGATAACACATCTACAGTTGAACTTAAATGAATGATAATCAATGCTTGAAACAATATTAGTGATGAAAACCCCAAAATTTTTTATAGAAGCTTACTATTAGAAGAACTTAGTTATGTGCATTATTATGCATATTGAAAATTAAAAAAAAAAAAAAAAAGAATGTTTATGATTAAAAATATATATATTTCTAGGATTTAAAACACCATTTGTATCCTTGCGTAACTGCTGCTTGTATAATAATGTTCACATGTACTTCCAATGCCTTTATTTTTTACAATTGTTAACATTACTTTTGATCCTAAGAAAATCATCACCAATTTTTGAAATGGTCCCTATTTTTACTTTTGAAATAGCCATTTTAATGGCACAAAAACTTCTGTAAATCAGTTTTTTTTCTATTATAATTCAGTTAATTTAAAGATATAAGTATGTAGTTTTGTTTTTGTTTTTTTTTTTTTTTGTTTTTTTTTTTTTGGTACTGATCTTGTTACAAAATAACAAAAATTTTAATTAGCCAGTTTTGTCTAAATAAGTAGTGAAGGTTCATTTAAAATATTAAAAATTTAACTTTAATAAAATTAATGGAAGGACTATTTCATTAACATATTATTTCCTACCTAATTTTGAACACTGTTGCAATCTGCATTACTTATTTATCCCTAACAGGTAAAAAAAAAATTACGGTGTGTTAAGGTAAAATTACGGTTACCTTTTTGGGACATCCTGTACAGATCCATATAAAGACCACTGAAAAAGGGTTGCAGAGATTCATATTCACATATATTTTCAGGATACTAAGATTTAGATAAGGTCATGAAGCATGAGTCTGCCAAAGAAAGAAAAAGCATTTGCCAATCCTAGTATTATTTATTTTGTTGTTTCACAAGTAAAAATTGCATTTTCTTTACAGAATGAATTTTAATTAGATCAGATATATTATATATCATGACTTGGGGGTTGAAAAAATGAAAGGAAAAGTATTTAACCCTCTAAGTGTTTGGCACGTAATATTCTGTTCACTAAGCTTCAGGTTTCACTCAATATTTAAGATAATTCTATAAATTTAGTGAATTTTCAATACATTGAAGAAGGATTAATACTCTCAAGGATTATATTCATATTTGTAATTAAGTTTTTTTATATAATGTTGAAAGAATCATGTTTTCTTAGCATTTAATTCAGAGAAAACCAGTGCTTAATTTGCGCCGGAGCTCACCGGAGCTGAGCTCCGGTGAGCTCTGGTGGATATTTAAATATTTCCAGAATTCACCAGAGCTCATAAATATTGCGCTCCGGAGCCAATATTTTTTGGTGGATATTTAAATATTTCCAGAATTCACTGGAGCTCATAAATATTGCACTCCGGAGCCCTCGGAACAGCACTTCCGAAAAGCCGAAGCCTAAATTATGTTTTCCTTTTCCTCCCATTTCATAAAACGTTGCGTTATTGCCTCCCAAAATGACTTTTGTGACGTAATAGCGCAGTAACGTATCGCATATCTAGGAGCATCTAGTGTCCTTCCCCAAGTATTGACTCAATGGTTTCCGAACAGCGGTGACAAAAAACTGAATACCGCCAGAATAAACTATAACCATATCTACTTCTCACGTTTTTATTTACGCACGGATTTATCGATTTGTGCAAGTTATTTTTCTGATTAATTTTGTAGTTTTCTGAATTATTGTTAATTTTGCTTATTTAATGTTAAGTTTTGTTTTATTTAATGTTAAGTTTTAAATTGAAATATGAACAAATGGAAAAACATCATTGATTTTTTTAAAGTTTCTCCCTTTTCTAAAAATTCATCCTTAACTCAACTTGAGCCATCTAGTAACTCTCAAAATGATCCAATGCCAAGTATCGAAATACCATTGTTACAGTCTGTGGTTGATTTGATTATGTAAGAGCACTGCATATGAGCAGCAAATAAATATATAGTCAACCTATTAAAAAATGAGGAGGGCAGGCTGTTCAATAACACCTCTGGTCATTTTTTCTCTTTATGATGCAATTGATTTTTACTTTTAAAAATCTATGTTCAGGGGTGTCTGTCTGTCCGGGTAAGAATTGGGGCTGTTTATAGGCCCCTGTTCAAGTTTTAATTTTAGTATATCAGATTGCTGGATTTAATTTAATTCAATGCAACATTTCTATCATTGAATATAAAATATACTGACTTTTGTTAATCTGATAGTTTTATACAAGATATTCATGAAAATGGCTACCAAAAAATAAAACCTGGATTGACAGCTGATAATTATAGTAAAATGGGTTAATATATATAAATATAATTAAAACTTAAGCATAAGTGCACACAAACATTAATTTTAAAGAAAGGAAATAGCTTGTTCAAATGCCCCCCCTCCCCCATCTATGCATATTTACACCTTGTTTTTGCAAATAATGAGGACTGCCAGATTTTAGTCAGGCCAAAGAAGGGACTGTATTCTTTTGACTTATTTTAAAAATCAATAATTTAAAAAAAAAACCGTTTTTTTATCATGTTTCTCTTAATTACAATTTTATTTGTGTATGTACACAACGAATGTTTGAACATCTTAACATTAAAAATTATATAATTGTTTTATGAAAAGTGAATGCTTTTATTTTGATTAATGAAGAAATCAGTTTAAAAGAAATATTTTACTTCGACTAATTTACAATATATTTACACTTTAAAATTATATTTTTTCCCCTTATAATTTTAAAAGACATTTCTTTTTCCTTAAACTATGACACATTATTTTTCAGTTGATTATTTATTAATAAATTTGCTGGTATATGTAAATGGATTTTTTTCTTTGAATTCACCCCTTTCCCTCGGCACAAAAAATGGGTGAAATATATACAATTTTAAAATCTGAATCAAATGATTCTTAATGAGAATTATCATCCAAACCCCAACAATGTCTAGATTGAGTGTGAATTTGTAATTTTTTAAATTATTTTACTAATTTCTTTGAACTATGTCGCATTATGTTTCCTTTGATATTTATTAAGGAATTTCTTGCAAGTATAATAATTTATAAATAGCTTGGCAGTATAATGGTTTTTTTTTTTCTATAAAAAAAAGTCCAATAAAGGCCGTTTTTTGTTTTAAATGGTCAAAATATGTAATAACTTTAAATCTGATCTTTCAGAAAGATTTTTATGATTGGTAACAAAGATTATTATACATACTAACAATCTGTGAATTAGGTCTAAATTTGTAATTTTTGAAATATTTAATTAATTTTTTTAAGTCCAATTAGAGCCGTTTTTTCTACAGCTCTGCAAATAAAGTATGAAATGCAAAAGGTCTATGGGAAAAAGATGAAGAAATATGCTTCGGTAGTTACTATGCTACAAAATATTAGAGCTCCTGTACTTTTTTTGTTAGAAGTTAAGCCCTGGAGAAAACAACATTACAATTTTACACTTTTGTAAGACCGTCAGAGGATTAAAAGTAATTAAATATTTTGATACAGTTTTTTTTTGGTACAGCCAAAATGAGCCCACACTAAAAATATGTTTCTTGACATGAAAACAGTTGAATACCTCAAACTGAATGTGTGATCTGTAAAATGAAATGAGAAGAGAACTTTTTAAAGTGTTTCATTTAAAGAGAATTTTAAAATGAATATATGATTTTAAAAAAAAAGGTGTGAGCAGGGTTAGAAATTAGCAGGTGTCAAATAACATCTGCATTTTTTTTCCTAGTTGCCAAACTGCATCTCATGATTGCAGCTTTATATTTTCGCATTTCTTTTTGCAACTATGCTAACAATAATATATATATGTGTGTGTATGCATATTCATGTGTTAAACTCAACTCAGGGGGTGGGCTGTGCATTTCAAACATTATCTCTATGTTAATCATTAAGACAAAATAAAAATTAGCTTTCAATAAAAGTATGAAGCTTGATTAAACTACAACATTTGGATTCTAAAAAAAAGTTTAGCTTATTCTTTTGTGTAAAGCTAATATACATACAAAACAGATTTACAAGCAATTATGTAGATTGAAAAAAAATTAACTTTCAGATACAGCCAGGGACAAAGACTAGTTTTTAAAAAATTCTGTGACTAAAAGTATATATCAGAAAATAAAAAAATAGTAAGTAAAAGAACCTTTGAATAGAAAGAACTATGGTGTGGCATTTAAAAATATTCACAAATTCTACAATTTTTTTTCCCTTGAGGGAGGGGGTGGGTGAGTAGAGCACTAACATTTTAAAACATTCTTGATATAAAATCTTATTTCATTGAAAAAAGGTGCTTCTTGAAGTCCATGTGGCGGCGGGAGAGGGGGGGTGTTACGACGACTTATCATAAGGTAATAATGATAATGTTTGTAAACAAAATTAAAGTTAAAGAAAGCTAGGCATCAAATTTGATGACTAGACATAATTTTGTGGTCATGAAGTCTAATAATTTAGTTGCATTTGGTGACTAAACACCACTAATTTCTAACCCTGGCAGCAAACTATTATTAGTCATTCATATTAGCAAATTAATCCATTAACTTTAAAACAGCATAAAGAACTAACAAATAACTTGTAAATCAATACAGGGTCATTTTTATTTGTTTATCTGTTCCTTATCTATAATTTCCAAAGCAAATTTAAGTTCCTGGATATAATATTAAATATTAATTTCTAATAATCCCTTAATTTCTAATAACTTTGTGATTCCATTGACCATCACATCTAAAAAAAAAAATTACACAAATCATTTCATTGCATAATTTTGAAGAGTCTATACAAGTCACACAGAGAAAAGATATTTTTAATTTTAATCCTGTGGGTGCATTATTATTTTCAAATTTCTTGCTCAGATTTTTTTTTTGGCATAGGATAATTTAGGATGATCTATAACTGAGCTAGTTTTTCGATTTTGCTTTCAGAACTGATTGAAACCAATTTTGAAGTTGAAACTATACTAATGTAAAAGAAATAACTAAAATAGAAAAATACCAACAAGCTTGGTCAGAGATAGACATGTGTTCTCAACCGAAAAATGCCATGTGTCAAAACTGTAGACCACTTTTTTTTTCTTCTTGGTCAAAATATGAATGCAGTATAGTACTTATTTAAAAGCATATTTATAGCTTAAAATAAATCAGAGATCTATATATATGAAACATTAATAGAACTTTCACATTAACCATTTCAGTTTCTTTATAACTGATCAAACAGTAAATAAAAGCATCATAAACTTAAGTTAAAAAACGATATAAAGTTAAAAATTTGATCTTGAGAGAAAAATTATTCCTTTCTTTTTCCACTCCAGCTCCAACCTTCATTATGACTAAGAACAGATAAAGGGACAGTGTAATTCCTTAAAATGGATTGAGCAGCTCATTATTATTATTTTTTAATTGTAATCAGATCTACAGCTGATAAGAAACATTTGATATAAGAAAATAGTTTAATATATATTGATAGTTCATACTAATCCAACATAAATTTTAATTTTCTTTGGCAATGTACATATATACTGAAGAGCTATTGCATTCTAATTTAAAACAAAACATTATATTTTAAAATACAACAAATCTGCATAAAATAACAAGTAAACTAAATCTTTCTCATTTACCATGAATTATTATCATGTAAAATAAAGGGTATATCTATATCAATAAATAAATCAATTGAACAAATATTCATATTCTCTAGATGAGTAAATTGATCTTTAGAAAATATTATAGTTTTTTAATAGTTTATTATGTCAAAATCATTGACATGAGTATAGATTTATATATACATATATTTAATTCATTTATTTACAATTCATACCATTGACTGATATAAACAATTCTCAGGACAGTTCACTACAATTAGATAATTCTACAAATAAATAGTGTATACAGATGTTATACTAACCATTTATTAAAAAGAGTATGGTTCACATAAATTAAACAGACAAAAATATTAGAACATAAATCAGATCTTGATAAAGATATAGGCAGATTCATCTAAATGCCTGCTTTTAAGTATTACAAACTTTATTCACTATACAGTATGACTACAAATTAAGCTTTACACAAAATAACGCATAGGATTTTTATAACAGTTATTTACATATAGCTAGGTATACAGTTGAAACTCATTATAATCAAACATAAAACATAACAATCTGATAGTGAATGACTGTATATTTTTAAAATCAAAGTGTTTTTATAATAAAATCATCATAATAATTTTATTAAATACCATAACGCTGTATCTTGCACACTTGGAGCACACAAATTCAAGCACATATGCAAGCATAGTCACATGCACATACACACAGACTTTAAGCTACAGATAAATTACAAGCTCAATCACCACAACATTTATTAAATATACCATAGTAATTCTTATGGTTCTAAAAATTAAGTTGAAACATTTTTTTTCAAAATACCATAAAAATAAAAAAATCAATGTTTAGTACTGAATTGATGTTATGATTGTTAAAATTATACAATACACCTCATCAACTATAGACTGCATTAAGATTCTTTAAATAAAAAACAACATACCTTATTAATGAATACACCAGGTTTACATAGTAAACAATGAATTGTAGATGAATGCAGCTTTTTACAGTTTCTTTTATTGTTGGTTTAAAACTTATACTTTAATAACAGCAGTAGGTTTTATATTGCTACAACTGTTTTAAAATAAGGGTGCACAATATGTAGCCTGCAAGCCATAAAATTACCACTATATTAAAATAGAATAATTTCTCTTATTTAATGACACTAGTTTCATGATTAAATAAGATTATTTTTCATAAATTGTGGTAGTAAACAGCTTTCAGGAGAAAAGATTGTGCAGCCATATTTTACAACAAGCCATATTATATCCCTAAACTAGATATCCAGTCTGATTAACTTAATTTACAAATTCATTATTGTAATTTTAATAAAAATTATAAAAGAATAATTTTTCTGTTTAATCAACATGATTCAACTTGCAAATCAAAAATCTTAGACATGATAAAACAATCATTTAAGCTTACTCATGGCAACAAGCTTCTCAATTGTTTCAAATATTTTGGATTATGATATTATGGTTATTTTCTCAGATGTCATCAGAGATCCACCAAAATAAATAAATAAATAAAATAATCACCAGGAATGAATTTCATCAATCTAACCTCAAAAAAGTTTAGTCAGATTGAAATACAAACAGTACTTTTACAAATTAGGCACTGTCTCAACATCGCATTTGATGAAATTTAGCAGTACAAATATGGCACAAAGTATGAAAATGCAATGTAGAAGGATATATTTTTTTTTTTTTTTTTTTTGTAAAAATATAAATATTTTCTGCAGTTGACTGTAAATGAGTAAGTTTAATAGTTTATAGCAGCAATTGCATAGATTCATTAGCAAATAGTATATTTGAACCAGCCATCTATACTTATACATGTGTTAGATTATATCTTTGATTACACATATCTGAATATAATGAGTTTTTACTGTAAACAAACATTAAGACTAGTATTAAAAAGTAAAAATTTTAAAACAAATATAAAACAATTTAAATCAAAGAACAAAATTTGGGCTTGTTATACTATAAAAGTGTTCACTATATTGATAATACCTAAAAATGAGATTTTAAAAAATCAACAATCTTAAAATGTCACCAATGGTATTACACATCACAGTAAAGTTATGAGAATAACAATATTTGTTCTTCAAATATATATAAACTAGGTAAAAAATTGCAATCCACAAACAGCTAAAAATTTCTCAATAAATAACTCAGAGTCTAAGACGGCAACATGGGCTGCTCTGCCTATCAGAGAATTGGCACTAGTTGGCAGAGCATGATGGACATCATATCTAAGGAGGGCAATATTTGGATTTTGAATGATAGGCTGAATAATATTGGTAACCATTTCTCGATAAACCACTCCTAAAAAGAATAATTATATTTTAAAAAAAACTACTCCTTAAAAGATTAATTATATGAAAAAAATAAAGAAAAGTATCAAATATGAAAATAATAAAATATGTACAAAATTTTCAATAATGATTGAAAAAGAGCATTTTAACAAAAGGGTTAAAAATAATAAAGCAAATGATAAGTTAAAAGTTATTGAAGCCTAATAATATAGTATTGATTAGTATATATATACATATATATAAGGGTTGCAACAAATATTTGGCCAATATTTGGTATTCGGCCTATTTGGCTTGGCTGAATAATAGAGTTTTCGGTTGAATACTAAAACAAAATCATTTGTATAATAAATAATATCAATTGATAAGATTTTAAATAACACACATTTAGGCTTACATTTATGTGTTACGCATTAATAAAATTTAAATGTTTATTAAATTGATAGTATAATTTTATTTCAAATATTAAATATAAATTTAATAATCATTCATCTTTTAGGTACTACTTGATTATCCTACCAACCAATTTCGCCAAGTTATGCAAATCACCAAATTTTTCACAAGTTATACAAATGGAAGAATGTTGCCATCCTAAAATTTTAAGATAGAAAAAATTAATGAATTTAAGTTGAAAAAAACCACTGAAGACTAGGGTTGCTTTTATTACCAAATATAAAAATTAATTTATTTTAGAAGATTTTGGACAAAACAGTAAGTTTAATTGACAGTAATGTATCTAAACATCATGTTGATCAAATTCATGATTGTACTGTTAGTTCAAAAACTTCTGTGGACAGTACTAAGTCATCTGCTTCCATTCCACCAGTCACCTATGATTCCTCTAAAAATTCATCTATAAATGTTCTGAACCAATAATTCAACCTACAGCTTTGGTTCCTAATGGTGAGAAATCCGTAGCTGCAGATGCACCAGTACCTGATTTACGATGATCTCAGTGACATTGGAACACTCCCAAACATCTAAAGGACTATCTGCTCAATTCTTAGAGAGGAAGAGTGTTGTGTATTAGCTCTATGGACGTACGGACGTCTACTGTGCTGTATTGCCTCTGGGGCTCTCATGTAAAAAAACCCTGGGTTGAAGAGTATGTCTGCAAAAAGGTTTAGGTTTGATTTGTATTCTATAATGTGATTCTATAATGTATTCTATCTGTCCGTGCAACTTAATTGTTACTTAAAGTAATGTTGCAATGATTATTTCACTATTCTTCTTCAATTAATTATGCGAGGATCTAACAGTTTCGCAGTGTGAAAGATTATAAAAAGTGAAATGGTTGAGCAAGAAAAAAATGTAAGGGAAAAAGGTAGTTTCTAAGATGAATATTTGTTTTGATTTAATTAAAGATAAAACTTTGTGAAACTAGAAAAGATAAAAGAGAATTTTTTTAATAAATGTATTTGTTTGATATATAAAAATTATAAATGCAATGTTATCAAAGGAAGTGAAAATTATAAAAGATAATTTGTAAATTGCTCAGTAAAAAAGACTTAATTGGCCATACATAATAATGCAATATAAATATATAATGTTGCATTTGTACTCTGATTTTTTATGAGATTTAAAAGTACAATTACCTTTAATAAACTTTCTGAACAAAATGTTTTAATATAAAACTAAAATAATAAAGCTGTTCAAATATCTAATCACTAAAAATGCAAAAATACTGAAATATATTGTGATAAGCATTCTAAGATTTTTCTTATAAAACATTTTACTGCTTAAAGAACAGATATTTTTGTTTAGTTTTAATAAAATATTTAAAACTAATATAAATTTTGTTTTTTATTATCTTTAGAGGCTAAGTATATTTAATAAGAAATGTATAAAGATATCGATATATAATATTTTGATTTAAATCAGAATTTATGAATTAATATTCGGCGGCCGAGTAGGCCGAATATTTCGCCAAACCACTATTAGTTGCATCACTAATATATTTTATATAATATGCATTACATATAATATGCATTTTTCTACTTTTCGATATTCATTTAGCTTTGCATTAGAAATATTAATAAAATAGAACCAAATATTTTTTGCAAAAATCAGATCTCAATGAAGAGTTTTTAATAAACATAGCTGTATTTGTTTCAGAGAAATGTGTTCAATATGAAACACAGACTGAATCTGAAAAACAATACAATTATGAGGTTTTATGTTGTCTAATTTCAAAAATAACTGGTGATCAACAACTAGAGCTATTTTGGCATTAGACTCAACAAGTGGTGCATTGTGTTTTCTATTGGCCATATCAAAGTTTACTGATAGAAACAGTAAAATTTCTGTGGAATTTTCACTCCAAAAAGCAGTTATATATATATATTTTTAATTATTAAGAAAGAATTCCTTAGCTATAAAGATTACAATTCACTACAATATGTATAGTCTGTCTCAAAAGTTTAAGCACTCTGCAAATCTGGTTTAAAATAATTGAAGAAGAAAATATTTTATGCTAATTTACAATAAATACTCAACATTTAATCAAAATAAAATAAAATAAGCCATTTTGGGTAGTTAAAATAAAAAATATATATTTTATTATAATTTTTTTATTTTTTTCTTGAAGAAACGCTGTCTCAAAAGTTTAAGCACTTTATGCAATTTTTTTTAGAAACACGGGATTGGTATTGTGTAATGACGTTGCATGACATCATATTGCACTTTTATACAAGTATAAAAGGTGGAGAAATTATTTCCTAATGTTTTAAACATGACAAAGGGTAAAGAATTCACAAAATATGAGATTTTGAAAGATTTTAAATTGAAATCTCAAAATAAAACTGTTTCTGAAATTGCAAAAGATTTAATTTGATCAAAGCTATGTATATATCAAGTACTTTCTAGAAATGATAATTTTAAGCAAAACCAAGATGTAGACGACCATGTATGACGACTGTTCAGATTGATCGGGAAATACGGAGATTGGTATTTAGACAAAATATGTCCCCATATGGCAAATTAAAAATAATCTCAGAGTACAGATGTCTAAAGACACTGAAAATAGACATATTAAAGCGTGTGATTATATCATGTAAAAGAAATTGGCTCGCAAACCGTCTCTTAAATTGCATCACAAACAGGTAAGAATGAACTGGGCTAAATAAACACATATCCTACGGGGACAAATGGCTTACTGTTTTATTCAGCGATGAGAAACACTGGAACTTAGATGGCCCTGATGGTTGGAACGTGTATTGGCATGAGTTACGCAAGAACCGAAGGACATTTTTCAGCAGGCAGCAAGGCGGTAAATCCGTTATGGTTTGGGGGGGGGGGGCATTTGGGACATTTGCCAGCCATCTCTGGCTTTTCTAAAAGGAAGAAAAGATTCAAAAAAGTTTCAAGAGACGCTAAACCATCATTTGCTTCCATTCGGCGACATTTTGGGGGGTTTTGAATGAACTTTTCTGCAATACAATGCCTCAATCCACGTACACCTTTCTACAAAACTTTGGATTTTTCAGAAAAATGATAAAGTACTTGACTAGCCAAGCTTTACGTCCAGACTTAAACCCAATTGAGAATGTCTGGAATCTTTTATCCCGCCAAGTTTAGGCAATGGAAAGCAGTATGACTCTATTGAAGAACTCCAAGAGGCTATTGAGAAAGCATGGTATTCTTTGCCGCTAGAAACCCCACCAAAACTAATTATTTCGACGAAAGCACGTTTTTTTTAACTAATCAGAAAACATGGAAAAAAATTATTAGTAAAAGCTCTGTAAAAATTATAAATATGGTTGTTTTTGACATTGTGCATAAACTTTTGAGACAGTTTTTTTATAACTTTTTTTTAATTGTATTTTTTAAAATTATGTAATTTATTTTTTTCTATTTTTTTCTATTGTTTATTTAAATAATATTGCGAAATATATAAATAAAAAAATGTTATTAATTCTAACTTTTTATAATTCATTAAAAATCTATATTTTATGCTTGTGCTTAAACTTTTGAGACAGACTATACCAATGTATTGAGGGTACTACAGACTAGTGAAAGTAAATATGCAAATAAGATTACAAGCAATGATTTTCTGATGGTACTATATAGCTAGAAAATTTTATAAATTCTTTCTGTAATTACCGAAATTTTATTCCATTTTGATGTTAATCAAAATTGAAATGAATTTTATAGTAAAACCATCATTTAGAAATACTGCTCTTGTTAAGAAAGATGCTTCACTATCAAACCGGCATGATATAAGAGTTTTATAGACCAAATTCAGCAATTCACCCTTTCACAGTTAAAACCTATTATGTTTTGTTTTTTACAAGGCACACTGAAAGAGAAAAGGAAAGGCTGAAGATTCAAGACCAAGTAACTGAAAAATGGCACATCTTCCATTACCATCAAATTTCAAAGAGAAATTAATTGGTTATATTCAACCTACAGGCAACAAAATACACTGCTTAAAACAATTAAAGGATATTTGAAGTTTTATATAAAATAAAGATATAAACGAAATTTTTTTTGCCGAAAA
This sequence comes from Maratus speculifer, assembly GCA_964019185.1. NCBI lineage: Eukaryota > Metazoa > Arthropoda > Arachnida > Araneae > Salticidae > Maratus > Maratus speculifer. The sequence continues at coordinate 372,923,982 of OZ025293.1, forward strand.
TAGAAGAAGACAATCACAAATGCAAATTTTTCTGTTTTTCAAACTGTGGAGTATGCAAATTTTGAGTTCAACGGTGAAAACGTAGCTTCAGCGGCAGCGAATGAAATTTGACTTTCAACTGGATAAAAGAGAATGAAGACAAGGATGATCGGCATTCAGTGATTGCTTTGTTTCGATGAGTACGATGTCTCAGCGAAGTCATTTGACAGATTCAGAAGCTTGGAGAATTGTTGGTAGGTTAGAAGGGGGCCAAACTCAAGCCGAAGTAGCACAAGCCATTGGAGTGTCAAAAAGTGTTATTTCCAGGATCTGGAACCGTTTTTTGGAGAGTGGATGTGCAGGCCGAAGACCAGGGCAAGGTCGTAGATGGGCAACAATGCCCAATGAAGATCGGTATTTAGCGTTAACAGCTCAGAGACACCGAAACATAAATGCTACTCTTCTCCAACAACACCTTCGCTCGGCTACAGGCACCACGATTTCAACTCAGACTGTCCGAAACCGGCTCCATGCTGTAGGTCTGTATGCTCGCCGACCGATGGTATGTGTTAGATTAACATCAAGGCATCGTCGCGACCGCAGGGAGTGGGCAACCGAGCATGTCAACTGGAGGAGAAATGAATGGAGCAATATTCTGTTTTCTGACGAGTCCCGTTTTTCTGTGCATCCGGATAATAGGCGTATTTTCATCTGGAGGGACCGTGGCAGTAGGAATAATCCTGCGTTCGTGCACGAAAGTGTCAGATTTGGCGGTGGAGGAGTGTTGGTGTATGGTGGCATCTCTATTGACGAGCGCACTGACCTCTACATCATTCGAGATGGAGCTCTGACTGGTCACCGATATAGGGATGAGATCCTCAGACCTATTGTAGTCCCTTACGCAGCAGCAATCGGAGATAACTTCATTTTAATGGACGATAACTGCAGGCCACATCGTGCAAACCTGGTGGAGGATTTCCTTTTTGAGGAAGGAATCATTCGAATGGAATGGCCAGCGTGTTCTCCAGATATGAATCCAATCGAGCACGTTTGGGACACTCTAGGAAGATGAGTTTCTGGCCGCCAACAACCCCGACAAACTCTCCAAGAACTGGAAAGAGCTCTTCTGGAAGAGTGGGGCAGAATACCCCAACTCGTCATTAATAGCCTCATTGAGTCCATGCCTCAAAGGTGTTCAATGTTGCTGGCCGCCCGTGGAAACCATACCCCCTACTGAAAATGATTTTCTTTGAAGAAAACACATTTTCTTATTCTTTTTTTCTCATATGCACAAATTGTGTTTTTTTCCTTTTGTACACAAATGCGCAATAAAATGCATTTTTTCTGCCAAACATGTGTATAATTTATTCTCATATAACCTACTATGTCTGACGACCATGTATCAATCAGCTGAAAAGTTTCCCAGATACAAAATCCACCTAAAACTGCAATATCCTTTAATTGTTTTGAGCAGTGTATTAAAATGGATGAAAAACAATCTGAAATTCTGCTGTTTCAATTAAATTCTACCAAATGAGTTTTGCTGGACATCAAAAGGAATGGTAGACAAAAAGTAAATAGCAAAATTGTTGATCAGGGATGACATAATTGATATCATAACACACTATAAGTTAGCTTGTCTTTATTGCTTAGAGGATGACATTCAAATTTCAAAGTACCATAATTTCTGGCATATAATCCATGGATCAAACAATTCTTTTTCGATCTAGAAATTTTATTACTTGTAGTAGAATTACCAAAAGAAAAGGATGGCAGCCTGGGATATCTCGACTTTATATTGATTCTCCAGAGAAAAAAGTATTTTCAACATGATAAATGTTAAATAAGAGAAACAAGCTGCAGCACAGCAAAGAATAATTATATTATAGACAGAATTTTTAATGTAATTATCCTTTATTTTCTGATTATAAACTGATTTATAAATAGAAAACCTGGTAATTTTTTTCACCTATCTTAAGAAAGAAGATAATACTGGGGTTGAAGTGCCAAATATGACAAAGTTATCACTGGCAACAATCAGACAAGGAACAGCCAGAACATCAGGTCAATAAACATTTAATTTTGATTGCTTTAATATTGCTTACAAATAAATTGTAGGCGATTTGAATTTCTATAAATAAATACAAAGTGGTTTGCTACTTTATTTTCTATTAAAAATATGCATTGGTGTTATCTTGACTCTGGGGATGGGCACATTGATACAAATGACTAAGATTTTTTTTGTTAATTACATGCAAAAATACTGTATAAAACAATGATTGCACATTTTAATAACACACTACACAAGTTTTGCTGACCTCACATGGAAAAATAACTTAACATTTCTATTTTCTGGATATAAAAAAATTCTTAGAAAAAAAAAAAATCTATGTGCCCCAGTTCCTCCTACATTAAAGTCATTTACTTAACATGTTTTTTGTTTGTTTGTTCAACATTGCATAACTATTGCACTTTCTATTTTTATTTCTTATCACTTTTTAGTTTAATTACTGACAAAACAGGTAAAAACATTAAATCTGTTTAGTAGATCTGACAAAAAGGTTCATCATTGCTGTTTTAAACGTAAATTTGTAATTTGTTGCTTCCTGGATAAAATGTAGTGAAAATTCAGAAAGGTTAATGTGTAGGGGAACAAAAACTTTATTTACAAAACTTTGAAGATTACTTTCTATGTTTTTGGAGATACTTTTATTTTTAAACTTAACAATTATAAAATATTGTCAACTTTTTTTATTTCTGGCTTCTTAGGCATTAGAAATGAAGGTAAAATTCAAAAGAAAAAGTTAAAAATGGTATTTTTGTTATAGGGACATCATACATATATAGGTACAAGATAGAGAAAAAGATTGGATTTTGTAAAAAAGCATAATTTCCATGACCATTTTCTGACAAATTATATTTTATACAGCAGACAATCTTTGAGGCTTTATTATATTGAACGTACATTTTATATTATTATAAGGAGTATACTTTTATAATCTATTACAAAATATTTGAAATTATACCAAAGTGTGATAGAGAAATAACTCTTCTCCCAAAATGATGTTTTATAGAAATGGTTGTTGAAATTGGCTGAAAATTTGTCATTTCTCATGTGACATTGACCGAAAGGCAGATAGCCTAAAAAAAATTTCAGAGACTGATGAAAAGTAGAAAAGTGACATAAAGATTTTCCTTTCCCGAAATCTGTTTTTCGATGAAATATATAAAAAATATGTTGATTTATAAATAAAACAAATTTTGCAGTATCTTGTGGTGAAAAATAAATCGATTAAGAAAAAGTCGTATGTTTTTCTTTTTTCCAGTTTCTTTAAAAGCACTCCTTTTTTCTCATTAGTATGAATGCGCAGGTGGTCATGTAAATGAGATTTCTGATGTCACACAATTCAATTCTTTCTCAATAAAGAATGCAGAGTTGGGTATTGAAATGAGATTTCTGAGAAATTTTTTGTTACAGAACTTATAGGAGAAAGGTTTCTTGTTGGTTTGAAGGAAAAGGTGGGTATTTAAATTAAGATTGCTCAGAAAATGCTTTGTTATACAGCACACACATGAAAGATTTCTCTTTAGTATGAACACACAAATGAATGATTTTCTGTTCATATATGCAGTTGAAATATACTTTCTGGGACAAAAAACATACAAAATTGACAGGTGTTATTCTTGAACTATGCATAATCAAAAGAAGAAGTTTTTCATTGTTTTGTTAAAGACAAAAGACATTGTGCCATTGTATTATAGGAAAAACACCATTATCATATGATTAAAGTCTTTTATAACTCGATAAATAATTTATCAAAATAAGGAAATCATTTTGATTCCAAATCGCTTCAATAGTCTGACCTACCGATTTTATCATTTATATTAAAAAATGAATCAGAAAATGTGTCTGAAAATTTCGTGTTGTTGAGTAGTTGATATGAGAACTGCTTTTATAAGAATATCTAAAATATTTAAGCATTAAAAAAAATTAAAAGTGATGAAGATGAAAAATGCAGTGAGTTTAGATTTGTGAACAAAGATTAAACGTTGCTATTATAGTGAAACAAAGAAAATCAGAATGTCAAAACACCAGAAAAACTAGAAAACCAAATATTATTGAAATATCATTTTTAAAAGTTGTTCTGAAATTTAAACTTCTTACTTTCTGACACATTTGCAAAGACTTTTTCATTCATAAATGCATGAAACTTGCAAGTGTTAGAATTCACATACTGAGAAATCGGACAGCATTTCCTCATTTCCTAATAAAAGCAATGAATCTACCAAAAGAAGCTTACAAAGGTGTGTTTTGGTGTCTAAAAGGTGAATTATAATATCGTAGATTTCAGACAGGGATAGGGGAAATACTGTTCATTGCAATAAAAGCAAGCTAAAAGAAAATTATTTTACTTTTTCATTATGAATATAGATGCTGTATTATAAAAATTGACCTAAAGGCACAGTACAGACGATTCCACTTCACTTTTCTTTTCTTTTTTTTTTCATAATGAAAGAATACCATACAGTTTAAGAAAGCTCAGATATGAAAATAGGACAGAGCATTAGAAGTCTGAAAATAATCTAGATCCTTATCATAGCTGTGTGACGATTATGTGGGTGGTGATTCGGCACCAGGCGTGATATGATTATGAGAAAATCTCTTGTTACACAGTTTACAAGAGAACATCTTTCTTTGATATTAATGCGCAGATGAGCATTAAAATAAGATTTCAGAGAAATTGTTTTGTTACACACCTCAAAGAAGAAAGATGTCTTGTTGATATAAAGGAATAGATGAGTCTATTGCCAATATCTTTTTGAATTTTCATGATATTTGACTAGTTTATTTATATGAATTGCTCAACAGAGTTGACTATTAAATCATGAAAAAAATCTTTTATTTTCCATGCATGCCCAGATAAAAAAAATATTTCAGACAACTGTGCATATTTCATTAAATGTTTAATATATTTATATTACAATTGTACTATATAATTTCTGCTATATCTTGTCACATTTTCAGAAAATGGCGTTAAGTTTGGTTGAAAATCCTGCATGATATAAACAAAAAAACCCTGTCGGCTGGGCCTATAGGTGGAGGTAGATTTCGAAGAGTGCTCATTAAAAAAAAATAAATTAATTAAAAAAAAATAAATAAAAATATATGATTAGAGATAAACCCAGTTTAATAACTTCATTTGGCCATTTAAGAAAAATTTTTAATTTCATTTTTCTGCAAAAACTGGTTTTATCAGAATCATCTTAAGAAAAATTCAGCTCAAATGCCCATTTTGACAACATATTTTGAAATAGATTCTGAGTTTATTAAAAAAATCGACCAAAACAGTACATTATACAGCTCCTAAATAACAAAAAACTGTCAGTTTAATGCATTTGAGAAAAAAATTGAATTTAAAAATGAGTCATAAAATAACCGATTTGTTGTTTGAATACATCCTTAATTCTTTAATCATGATTGCTTCGGAAAATTTTGTGCGAAATACTCACTTTGACAGCATTTTAAAAAATATATTCTATCTTTATCAAAAAACTGACCAATGCGTCACAGTATATAGTTCCTAAATAAGAGGATCTGTAAATTGGATGCGTTTGAGAGTGAAAATGGATTTTAAAACGAGTCATAAAAAACGCATTTTGCTATGTGAAAACTTCCTTAAATTTTCAAATCACAGACTTCGGAAAATTCTGTTCAAAATACCCTTTTTAGTAGCCTTCTTTGAAATATATTCCGTCTTTATAAAAAAAACTGACCAATGCATCACATTATATAGTTCCTAAATAAGAGGATCTGTAAATTGGATGCGTTTGAGAGCGAAAATGGATTTTAAAACGAGTCATAAAAAACGCATTTTGCTATGTGAAAACTTCCTTAAATTTTCAAATCACAGACTTCGGAAAATTCTGTTCAAAATACCCTTTTTAGTAGCCTTCTTTGAAATATATTCCGTCTTTATAAAAAAAACTGACCAATGCATCACATTATATAGTTCCTAAATAAGAGGATCTGTAAATTGGATGCATTTGAGAGCGAAAATGGATTTTAAAACAAGTCATAAAAAACGCATTTTGCTATGTGAAAACTTCCTTAAATTTTCAAATTACAGACTTCGGAAAATTCTTTTCAAAATACCCTTTTGGTAGCCTTTTTTGAAATATATTCCGTCTTTATCTAAAAACTGACCAATGCATCACATTATATAGTTCCTAAATAAGAGGATCTGTAAATTGTATGCGTTTGAGAACAAAAATGGATTTAAAAACGAGTCAGAAAAAAACGCAATTTCTTATTTGAATACTTCCTTCAATTTTCAGCCCCGATGACTTTCGGAAATTCTGTTCAAAATACCCTTTTTGGTAGCCTTTTTTGAAATATATTCTGTCTTTATCAGAAAATGGACCAATGCGTCACTTTATACAGTTTCTAAATAAGAGGATCTACCATATGGATGCGTTTAAAATCAAAAATGAATTTAAAAATGAGTCAGAATATAAGCAGTTTGGATTTGAGGTTTTTCTCCAACTCCTATTTTTGTTTAATTTCTTTTTGCTATACGAATTGGTCCTATGAAAAACTTGTCAATATAAAAATTGTAGGTATTGATGAGGAGATGTAAAATAAATTTAATTGGATTTGATATCTTAAAAATTGATGGAGTTATGGATTTTTCTCTTTTTTCAGCGCCCTTTTTCTTTTCTTTTTTAATTTTTTTCATTGGTAAAAGTTGGTCTTATCAAAAACTTGTAAATACAAAAGTTTTAGATAATTTTAAGAACATTTACAAAAAATTTAGTTGGACTTGATATCTTGAAAATTGACGAAGTTATGAATTTTTTTCTCTCAAAATCCCTGTTTTTTTTCGCCCCTTGAGCCCACTTCTAAATTTATCAAAAATCTGTCATGCATATACTTTTGGCCCATTTTTAAGAAGTAATATAAACTTTAAACCGATTCGATATCTACTTTAATTAAGAAGTTATGGCGTTTTTTCGGTTTTCACAAAAACACCCCCTATTCCGACCCCCTTGGTCCGATTTTGCCCATTAACGAACTTAGCCAAGATTGTATCCCCTTTGATTTTATGTGCAAGTTTGGTGGAGATTGGTGAAGAATTATAGAAGTTATCGTGTCCATAAAAAAGTGAGATATATATATATATATAGATAGATAGATAGATAGATAGATATATAAACTGGTGCGATTGCAATAGGTAGTATTTCTTACAAAATCTACCTAAAAACCTGTAGGAATGTTTTTAAACTTAAAAAAAAATCCTTATACTGCAATGAATACGTATGGTATTCTTACACAAATGAACACACATATTGCAGAATATCCAAATATTTGTAAGCTATAATGATAGACCATTTCATGCATTTTATTTTACAGGATGATCCCAAATATTATTTTTCTTTGATGTTTCCTAATTGTTCTTCTATTCAAATCTTTGTTAATAAATGTGAAGTCAAATGCGTTCCTCATAATACTGAAGTCCCCCCCCCCCCAAAAAAAAAAAATACAACACAAATGTCTTAAAATATTTGATAAAATGTCTAAAATTGGAAGTATCTGGTAATTAATGGCTATAGTGTAGGTATGGTATTTTTTTTTTTTTTTTTTTTTTTTTTTTTTTTTTTTTTTTTTTTTTTTTTACTTTCTATTGCAATTTTTTTCTAAAGCCAACATTTCCTGGGTTACCTTCAATTTGGACACTGTTTATCATATGAATGCAGCAGATGCTAATATTTTGGTTCATTAATTTGATATCTTAATGTAATTTTTAGAAAAAAAGATTGCTTTAAAAATAAATTCCTGGAGTGAAAGTCTATTTAATTGTTCTGTTTTATAGCTGTAAAAAATTTTGGATACATATTAAGTACCTTTGCAATTTAAGAATAATACAACAATGATTGTATAAAATGTTTCAGATAAAGTTTTCGTATGCAATTTTATCTTTTGCTTTACTAAACTGATTTCTTTAAGTTGAATTTTAAAAAAATGATAATTATAATTTTTTTTAAGATAACTTATTTCACTAACAAGTTTTGAACTATTCTTTCATCAACTTTGAAATCTGTTCAGCTAAATACTCTTAATTGAATAACATAACTAAATAAGTCAAAATACCTACTTTTCATATTTTTGGGGTTAAAAAGCTACTGCAATAAGCCCACACAAGAATAAGTATGGACTACAAATATGACTGTTCAAATAATACAAAATGGTTGGACCAACAATGGCTAATTGATGTCTCACAGTAAGAAATATCTTCTGTATCATACCATTGGCCAATAAAGGCTTAAAAGTGAATTTAACTTTTTACTCAGATTTCTCCTAAGATACGATCTAAATTAGAAGGGTCTTTTCACCTCCTGTTTCCTCAATGGTTTTAACAAACTGCTGATGATAGGCTAATAACTTTTGTTATTAGTATTACTTAAAAATTTGCAATGAAAATTGCTCCAAATTATATGAAAAGTTCTAACCTTGTAAGGACGTATCTTTGAGGGCAGGCTTGCACAGTTCAATTCGTGCAGAGTGAAGTGGTACATAGCGATCTTGAGAAGATCCAAAAAGCAATACATTCCGAAAATGGGCCAAACCTTAAAAATAACATTAATAAATACTGAGTAAATATTAGTATATAATACACTTCCTAAATAATATTAATATAAATAATAAACTCACTAGACTTTTGGCTTAATTTATACAAAAAAGTTTCTCTTAAATTTGGAGAATCTTTCATGGCTAGTTGAAGTAAGGATCCAGACTTTTTTAGTTTTTGGACAAACCACATACCTAAGTAAAATCCAGTTTATTAAAAAGATTAAAATACAAAAACATAACAATATACAAAGATATTCTAGTAATATACCCATATTGACTAATCCACTACTGTTGTATAAAGTTCCAAGGTGAGGTCCAGACAGCGACAAAAAAGTATGCAATTTGCTTAAATAAGGTTTCATTTCTGGTCTTGTAACAGCAGAACGGATTATGATATTGCCGAGGGAATGACCAATAAAACTGGAAAGTAAGGAGAATTTTACAGTATGAACTTGCTATTAATTCACAATGTTTAAAACTACAATGCACATTAAAATTTATAAAAAGATTATGCAAAAAGGCAAAATACTTTTGAATTTTAAAAAGCAAATTAATTAATTCCTATTACACATAATTAAAAATATATATGTAACACAGCAGTTTACATTTCCTTTTTTCATCCACAGTAATGTTATTTTGTAAGGATTTTTAGAATAAATAAAAGAAATATAAGTTAAATTATATATCACATATTCACATATTTATAGATACTTCACATATATTCACATATATATAGATATTCACATATTATTAGGTGTCATGATATTATTGTGTTAAAACAAGTCTCAGGCAATTAAAGGGCAAAATTAGCACTAGCCACCGGCCACAGGGCCAATACACGAGAAAAAGTGGCCAGTGAAAAATTGTCTATCAGCGGCCACCTTGTGGCCACTTTTTTACAAGGACAGAATACAATTTACTTGCATTTCATCAACAATTCTACTTTTTTAGGTTCCAATAGATTTATATTAACATATTTATTTATGCTATTCAGTCTTACATTAATACTTATAGAAATTTTAACTGTTTAGTATTTTTAAATAAAAAAGTGGCCACTGGTTTAAACTAAGTGGCCACTTGAAAAACTAATCTTACTGGCCAGTGGCCGCTGATGAAATTTCTAAATTTTGCCCTATAGGCATTAGCCCAGGGCTTTCTTACTCAGTGATGTTTTTATGAAATTCTGAACAGCTTTTATTGCATATTTCAGAGATGAATGTGACTCAGAGGGAAAAACCCTGAAAATTAATCAATATAAAATAAAAAATCCTGAAAATTATTGATGCAAAGTATTCCAATATATTTTTACATAACTCATGCTATAACAGCATGACAATCAAATGATATTTCTGCTATTTTTCGAAATATACGATCATAGAAAAACATAGTATATAAATTTACATTAATTTCACTGAAAACTGAATGACTTCATGAAAAAAAGTAAGTAAGAGAGTAAAACTTGTCTAGCTAAACATGCAAAATTCAAATTTTACAAATAGAAAATGAATTTATTCCAAGTGTTCATGAAAGAAGTACAAATTATGTGCAAAGATTGGGATCTTTTAATAAATTTAACGCATATCATACATGACACCTGGTTATTTGAAATCAGTAAAAAGAAAAGCCAAAATCAATTTTATGTGGCTAAGAGAAAAAAATTCACATTTTAAGTGTTTTCAGTAAAAGAAAAAAGAAACAAATGAAATTTTGTTCATTTTTTAGCCTCACTCTTACACAAAGTCAGTTTCTTTTTCCTGGGAACTGTAGATTAAAGATGTAATTAGCATTCATATATGCAATTCTGGAAATTTTTCCATCAAGATTAAAATAGATAACACAATACCAGGAGTAATTGTGAGTAAAAAGAAAAAGTATCTGAAATTCACAGCAACTTTTCTGAAATATTATAGCAGAAGGGAGGGAGGGGATTTATCTCAATTCTGTGTTTTTCCCATGATCCTTTGATGAAAATTGCATTTTTCCTTCGATTTTTTGACGAAAATCACATTTTTTCTTCGAACTTTTGAAGAAAATTACATTTTTTCCCTTAGAACTTTTGGTAAAAATAGCGCTTTTCCTTCGATTTTTTACGAGAATTACATTTTTTCGCGATTTTTGATGAAAATTACGTTTTTCTGCGACCTTTTGATTTAAATTTCGTTTTTTTGACTAAAATCGCACTAATTCTCGCGACCTTCAGACAAAAATATTTTGATTAAAATTGCGTTTTTTTTTTTTTCTTGCGATCTTTAGACGAAAATCGCGTTTTTTTACGTGATCTTTTGACGAAAATTCCATTTTTTCCCGCGATCTATTGACGAATCGCGTTTTACTCCGCGAACTTTTGACGAAAATTTTGTTTTCTCGCTGTCTTTTAATTAAAATTGAGGGTTTTTTTTCTCATGATCTCTTGACGAAAATCGTGTTTCCCGCAAACTTTTGACGAAAATCACGTTTTTCCTTCGACTTTTTTGGCGAAAATTGAATTTTCTCGCGATCTTTTGCTGAAAATTGCGTTTTCCCTGCGATCTTTTGCCAAAAATCGCGTTTTCCCTGCGATCTTTTGCCGAAAATCGCATTTTTTCGTGATCTTATGACGAAATTCCCATTTTTTTCCTGCAATTCTTTTAATAAAAATCGCGTTTTTCCCGCAACCTTTTGACGAAAATTGCGTTTTTCTCCCACGACTTTTTGACGAAAATCGGGTTTTTTCTTCAATCTTTTGTCGAAAATCACTTTTTATTCCACAATCTTTTGATGAAGATTGTTTTTTTTTGTTATGTTGATTATTTTGGGTCTAAAATAATTTAAAATAATAATAATAATAATAGGTTATTTTATTTAAATAATTTAGTTTTGCTTGCTAATAGGATATATCTCTTTTTATCAAACAATTTACAAATTACTCCATATTATACCTGGTAAATATATTTAATGTTTAATAATATTTTAATAATTTTGAGGAGGTTTTGTTGTGTTGGCCTGGTGCCGGCCGATACAGCGATATTTCCTTGGAAGATATTTAAAATATATGTGAAATTCTGATTTAAAATAATAATAAAAAAAAAGTTTGTTTTGGAAGTTTGTAGTAATGTGTAATTTGAAAATATACAAAGATATTTCATATTTCATTATTTTGAGACACTCGTGGTTTTGTTGTGAGACAATAGTTCTCTTAGTTGTATTAAATACATATTGTATAGTTGCAATAATAATGTATTGTATAGTATTGTGTATATATTTTTTTATACTAGTGTATTTGTATCATTTTTTTGTGTGTAATATTTTGGTTAATCAGGAACAAATTTACCTTATATTCAACTATATATTTAATATTTTGTATACTGTATCTGAATCCTAGTTGGGTCAATTGTTGGAGATAGTGGGTGATATAGAATAATGTTACTTGAATTTCATTAAATTTAGTGTCTCGGGTTTTTGTTTGCAATTATAGTTTCCTTTAGTAAAAGACATGCTTTCGCTTTGTTTCCAAAAAAATTTTCTTTAGGCAATAAATTTTTTTTGAGGGGATGGAAATGTAATGTGTTATGTTGATTATTTTGGGTCTAAAATAATTTAAAAATATAAAAAAGTAATAATAATAGGTTGTTTTATTTAAATAATTAGTTTTTGCTTGCTAATGAGATATATCTCTTTTTATTAAACAATTTACAAATTACTTCATATTATATCTGGTAAATATATTTAATGTTTAATAATACTTTAATAATTTTAAGGAGGTTTTGTTGTGTTGGCCTGGCGCCAGCCGATACAGCAATATTTCCTCGGAAGATATTTAAAATATGTGTGAAATTCTGATTTAAAATAATAAGAAAAAAAAAGTTTGCTTTGGAAGTTTGTAGTAATGTATAATTTGAAAATATGCAAAGATATTTCATATTTCATTATTCTGAGACGCACGTGGTCCGGACATCGAATAATGTATTCATACACGGCAGGTGTTTGATGTTTTGACGGACAAATTGATTTTCTTTTCATAAAAAAATTTTTGATAACAAAGAAAAATTGTAAACGGAAATGCTGTTCAATTGTTTAAATAAATGAGAAATTTTGTTGAAAGACCCAAATAACTAACAATACATGTCGGACATCAAATGGATTCTGTTGTCTACACTACAGAAATGGAGTGATTGGGCACGTGGATAAAAAGGAATGCACGATTCGGAGTGTGACTCTTTTGATCTGGTTGGCGAGTGACAAGAAGGTTAGCGACTTCGGAGATTTCAGTGCGAAACTGCGGCGGTGGAGCGAGGAATCGTCAATCGTGACGGGAAGCAGCGAACGGTGAGGCACATCGAAGGAAAACCTGGTACGCTGCAAGGAAAGGAGACGGTCGGAGCCAACGATCGTGGAGAGAAAATACGTTTAAGAGGATATCACACCATTATCTTCCTGAAAGAGGAGTTTACTTCTCAAGGACTTGATGTTCAATATATGTAAAATTTAATTTAGGTACCTATTTATTTTCATTCTTCCCCGGGGTCAAAATCAAAATGTATTTTATTATCATGTGTTAAATACTAGTATTACTTTTGTATTTCTTTAATGATAATTTAATTCTTATTTAAAATTTAAATAAAATGTAATTTATAATTTAATCCATGATTTAAGTCATTACTTATCTTTTCCCACAGCAGCTTATCCCTTTTTGATTACTTTTGAATATGCAAATGAAGTATTTAATTTTCACTATACGATCCTAAATTTTGATATGTTTTTCATTGAAGATTTATTTAATTAGTTTTATATTTATGTTTCGGTAGAATATATATTATTCTACCACGTGTTAGTGTCTGTCCATCTTAATTTGGGGATCGACACAACATTTTCTCCGCAATGTTTTTGACAGAAATTGCATTTTTCTCACAATCTTTTGACAAAAATTACATTTTCTCGCGACCTTTTGACGAGAATCGCGTTTTTTCTCGCAATCTCTTGACGAAAATTGAGTTTTCTCGCAATCTTTTGGCAAAATTTGAATTTTTTGACGCGATCTTTTGACGATAATCATGTTTTTACAACAAACTGTTAACGATGATTGCGTTTTCCCTCCGCATTCTGCCTTTTTTTACATCTTTAACTTAAATTTTCAAGATTTTTGATTTTTTTTTTTTCACCAATGTAATGATCTTATAAACCCAGAGGGATTGATAGAAAAACTTGGAAATCTGTGGTACACCCGGACCACAATCACCCCTGAATATTTGTGAAAATCTAGTTACAAATATGTAGATATAAAATTATGGAATCATGATCATGGAAAATTAATTTGAATCTTATTGCTGGCATTTTTTTATTGCTAGCTTTTTATTTAAAAAAGGCTTGTTAAAAAGGTATAAAATTTGATAAATAAGATAAACTTCTACGTTGTTTTATTTTTATAAATTTATTTTCTATTTGGAAATACAGAAGTTTTTATATTTTCTTGCATTTATGTTATAAAAAATAATAATTATAATAATAATTTCATTTTCTTCATATTGCATGCTGATGTTATTTTTATGTATTGTTATGATAATCTCTGATTTATAGCAAAAGTTTGTAAAGAAATAGTTCACAAAGCAGAGTTCATTCAAAATTAAATCTTTCAAAATACCTAATTTTTGCAGGCTTTAGCCCATAAACTTCAATGTAGTAACTGATTTCTGAGACCAAACGATCAGTCATTGTATCAAAATCATCAAATGTTTCCCCCTGTAATAGAGAATTATCACAATTAGTCAAGAAAAAAAATCTAATAAGGATTTAATAAATTTTAACCCGAAATTTTTTTTACAATAAAAATTGCAACATTCAGTTTTACCTGATTTCTTTCTGACATTAGAAACTCAAAATTTACTGTGGGTAAACCTAATTCTAAATAAGTTCTAACAAGTCGAAAATCAGCACTGTTCCCTGAAAAAAAAGAAAAAATAAATAAATAAATAAATAAATTACAAATAAAAGAAAAATAATTAACATGCACTGTACATAAGTATTATTACATATAATGAGATTATGCAACTAACTGAACACTATGCAAACACTGATCAGTGAGAACAGGAGGGTGAGCTCCAGGATTAAAAAAATAAAAAAAAAATTCTGGGCTGGGATAAATTTATAAAAATAAGAACCCAGGCAAAAGCATTCATTGAAAAGCCCCTATCTAATAGTGTATGAATGTGGGAATAAATAGGCTAGTCAATTCTCAGATAAATGTCCTTTGAAAACAAGACAGGAATGTATTTTCAGTCAATAATTATAACTTACAGTTAAAAAAATATATATATAACAGTATTTTGACTATTATTAATATTTATATTATTGATATTTATTATTATTATTAATATTTATATTATGTGAAGAGAGGTATAAAGAATATACTGCACGCTTCAAAAATACATTTTACTTCACTATGTGCATCCCTTGTCCCCTAGAAAGTGTACAACTCATTTTCTAAAATCATTGAATGTAAAATACATTTTTTTTTAAAATTAATCCATCAAGACTCAAATAGAAATAATAATTTTGATAATGTCAAATGAAAATGAAGAAAGTTAGAAATAATTTCCAGACTATTCTAGACTATTTCTAGACTATGGTGGGATTTTAATTGTTGAAACAATTACTATAGCTTATAACATGGATGAATGTGATATTTTATAGTTCAATTATTGTTGAAAACATAATATAGTTGTTCTCTTAATTTAAAAGACAATGTTACGGTAAAAAATGTTATGATAAAACATCTTCCTACAAGTAAACAATTGTGCAAAGTCAATTCATCAAAGATCAGATTTTTTTTTTTTTTTTGGTGTGCTATGAATATGAAAACTCTTCAGAATGATTTATTTAAAAGAAAAGCAGAACAGACAAAAATAATGTTTTTTTATTATAACATATACTCTTTCTTAAATGTAGCATAATTAAGAACACATTTATAAATATTTTTTCAATACTCTTTTCATTTATAGAAATATTTCTTGCTTAGAAGAATCACATTAAAAAGAAACATTGTAGTTACAAAAATGCTTTTTGTATTTTTATTTCTTTGCAATAAAAAAATTAAGATTGTTTTGTAAACAAGATTTGTAGATAAAGAAAATATCATAAATGAAATTTAAAAATTGTACAATGTAATTCCTTCAAAGGAGATTAAATTTCTTGTATATTACATTATTCATAATATTATTTAATGTAACCTATATATTTGGCATAATAATATACAACAGAAAACTGAAGAATTTAAATATGGAAAACTAATTTTTGAAAGTACAATATGATCATTTATCTGAAAACTAGTAATTCAAATTCATATTTCCATTTGACTTCTAAAGTGACTGTTTAACATGTGCAGTGCTTTGAGCAATAACACTTGCTAACAGAAAAAAAAAAAAAAATCTCAACAAAAGATTATATATATATAGAATTTGTTTTAAAAATTATTATTTTATTACATTATAAAATAATATTTTGGTATTGGACAGTGGTGCACTTGTAACATGAACCCACATATTTACAAATTATTCTTTTTTAGAAACAATCTTTGTATATTACATTATTTGTATATTGCATTTACAGTTTTAATTAAATATCATGTCATAATCCAAGTTTCTTTTCTAAGGGTCTACCCTCTCTTGAGGGGTAGTGGTATTACCATAATATGCCGATATCAGAAAAGGGATGGTCACCATTATTTGCAAATGTTAATTTTAAAATTGGTTTGTTATTCCCTAATATTCCACAGAAACATAATTTAGAAAGTTTTTAAAGACTTTTATAGGATATTTCTTGTTCCTGCTTACCCCCAAGTGGTAGTGGTACTGGCATAGAACATAAAGGATCATGAGAATGATCTATGTAGGAATAGAAAGTGTTACCATTGATTTGAAACCATCACTTTTATAAATGGTTTATTACTTCCTTAACTTGCACAGAAATCATAATTTACAAATTTTTTAGAATGCTTTTCATACTGCCCCTTTACTTTACAACTTTTAAGTTCAAATTTATTCTCGACCGTTCTTAGAAGACATTTATATTTTGTAAGTAACTACCATGCAAAATTTAAAGTTTCTAGATTCCTTAGTACAATAAAAATCTCCATTTGGAATATTTTTTTTATTCTGATAGTGTCACCGACATAAAATGTAGGTTAAGTTTGTCATGTTTTAACAGATTCCATCACCACCAATTTACATTTTAAATCGGTTTGAGACGTGCTCAAATTGCTTACAGATAGTTTTTACTTTATTAACCCTCTGACAGTCTTGCAAAAGGGCAAAATTTTAATGTTGTTTTCTCAGCAATTTGATTTAATTGTTAAAAAAATATGATTCTTTCAAAATAATAGAAAAATCTTATTTACGAATATGAATGTTATCCTTGAGTGTCTTAATCATTGTGCAATGCATTAAAAATCCATTAAATCAACTGAGTTATATCATTTTAATTATTGCTTGCATTGCAGTGAAATCTGCAATGCAGGGAATCGTAGGGAATATCTTAGGGAACGTCTATAGACGGGCTTGTTAGTGAGAGGGTTAAATTTCTACAGCATTTGCTGCATCAAAACTCTACCTCTTTTACAGACTATCTTTATTCTGATCAATGAGAATGAATGCTTTACTATATAGTCAAAAAACAGATTTTTATCAAAGCAGTGAAGTGATTATGAAACAAATCCTGCAGATTTTTAACACTGTAACACGCCTTTTTACACATCCCCCCCCTTTTAAATTTCGAATTTTAAAGAAAATGCTAGAGATCATTTTTATCTTATAAGTAATTACTATGCTAAATTTCCTACTTCTGGTCCCTTCAATAACACAAAAATTGTATTTTTAAAACATTTTTTGATCCTGCACCCCCTTTGGATTTGTGGCATTGACATAAGATATAGCCTATGTTTAAATCCGGGTGAACACCAACATTTTGGTACCATTACTTTTGAAATTGGTTCAGTAGTTCTGGAGATGAATTAATCAACCAATCAATCAATCAAACAATCAGTCAGATAGTAAATCAATCAAACAAACAAACATACATCCACCCAAACAATCAAACAAACATTCAATCAAACCAAGAAAACAAATGCAATCCCCCCCTTTTATATTTCGAATTTTTAAGGAAATGCTAGAGATCATTTACATCTTATAAGTAATTACAATGCTGAATTTCATGCTTTCTAGTCCCTTCAGTAACACAAAAATTGCATTTTTAGAAAATTTTTTGCTCCTGCACCCCCCCCCCCCTTGGATTTATAGCATTGACATAAGATATAGCCTATGTTTGATTCCAGACGAACACCGCCATTTTGGTACCATTACTTTTGAAATCAAATCAGTTTGGTAGTTCCAGAGATTAGCCCCAACAAACAAACAAACTTTTCCTCTTAATAATATAGGTATAGATAATAGAAAATGATAATACATACTTTCAAAAATCCCTGTTATTTTAAGGGAACGTTAAAAGCATGGGTTGTGGAAAAAAAAAAAAAAATTTGTGGACAAATCTCACATTATCTGTTTTTAAAATTCCTGAAATGTTTAAAAAATAAGAGTTTCATTGGCTGTCTCGTAGTAAATCTCATTTTTCCAATTTCTGATTTCTTCATTGCAAGTAAGTAGCATTTTATGCTATCATTGACCAGAATTTGAAATGGAAGCGCTTAGATATGGCCATGGCCAGTTCCTTTTTATATGCAGAATTGCATAAAAAGTCTTTTTTCAATCTCTGAATTTTTTTTTTCTTGATTACTGGTTTGTTATTTTAAATTGACCAAAAATAGTTATTTTTAAATCATAACCAAAAGCACTGTCAATTATATTTAATAACTGATTGATATTTCAATGCCCAACCAATTATCCAGAGAATATTTGGTCTTGACCATTCTAATTAAATAGTTTTATACTATATTTAATTTAAGTTTATTATTAGCATTTCTGGTAAATTTTTGACATAATTGTAAAATAAAAGGCAAAAAATTTAAAATTTGGCACAAACTTGCTAACCCTCCTGATAAAGAATCTGAATAATGGAAATTTAATTCATATGTGTATATTTTAAATGAAATGATACAAAGGTGCTTACCATCTAGGCCATGAACGCAAACAACTAGATGCATACCTTCTGGACTGAAAGCTCTAAGGTCGCTATCACACTGAAAATATGGAACACCAGATGCAAGGCTAGGAAAATCACTAAGAAATAGAGTAAATTAAAATTAAGCTACAACATGTTAAAATGAGAACAGCAGTTAAATATATTTCATAAAATTGGAAGGTCAAATTAATTTTAGTTTTCATACACTGAACATTAAGGATTCAAAGAGACAACAAGAGAAAAATAACCTAAGGAGTCCAAGAAAGTTTAAGCACTTTTTTCTTGCAATAACATGTTTTTAATCATTAAATAACTATTTTTGAAAGTCATTTTAGCTTTTCTCACTTTTAGTAAACTTTAAATACATTTAATTCAAAAGAAATTTATACATTTGACAAAAGTTAAAGACAATATAATAAAATAAAATACATTTTTGCATTCTTAGTACTCTAAAATAAAATGTTTTTCATCGAAATTTTACTTCTGTAAGCATGAGAAAATTTTTATTTTACTTCCTTAGACAGTAAATCTCTTTCATTGCACAAATAAATATAAAAACAAAGATTTAAAAAAGCAGCATTATAATAAGGATATAATGAAAGTTAATGACAATATAGAGTAAAATATAAAAAAAAAATTGTTATGCTTTCAACTAATAAAAGCTGTGCATTAGCTACATGACACACTGAAAACATTAACATGCATTTTGGAATCACAATATATACAATTTATTTCCTCAGCAATACATGTGTTTAAAGTAGCTTAAATTTTGTTTTTCAATATTTTGAGATAGTTTCAAGGGAATTTTGTTTATTTAAGAAATTTGAAGCATCTTGAAAACTTTTTTTCTTTATAAGGAGCTTTAAGGAGACTTTGCTGCTCAGGATACCTCATTTTCCCCTGGGTGATGAATGTACTTGTTGAACAATGTCAATTTTAAACTTTTGATATAACACAGATGGAATTAGGCTGAATTTCATGGGTGTTTAAAAATGTGGGTAAATGAAATCTAAGATAAATTTCATAATACAGAAAGTAGTTGAATCATAATCTAAGTCGAATGAGCCACTTCCCTTTAAAATTAGGTTCATAGAACTCATTTACATTCTGCTTGTTGCTAAAGCCAAAGAAAAAAATATATGTATATTCATTGTTTTCCATTGCACAAGTGCATTATTTTATACTGGCTGACACTAGATGCTAATGAAGTCAGTATTCTAGTGTTTTCCATTAAATATTTTTCTAGACGAACATAAGACCTGGGTTCCTGCTACTTAAAGCAGCACATACCAGACAAAAGTGCTCTGGATGCACCAAAAAAAAAAATCTGAAAATAATGAGTCAAACACTGTAATAATCAGGTCCATAGAAGCCAAAGAGAGAATGCACCATTAATGTTCGAAAATGTAACTGAAATCTAAGTTAAACTTTTATATTAAAGAAAGTAGCTGAATCCCAATCCAAATTGAATGAACTGATGGAAGCCACCCTCCCCCATATAAGTTTAATGAATTATCATTAATTTTAACATGTTATTTAATTTATGTATGAAATCTCTCTCTGCAGTTAACCCTTTACTTTTAACAGCAGGGTGATTTTTAATTTAAGACTATATTGAGTGAGTTGATGTCAGAAAAGGAGATTAATATTTGAAAATAGTGGTAGCCGTGCAATAAAGAAATTCTTTAGAAATTATATTCTAGCTATTTTAAAGAAAATTGAAAGAGATTCGGATCATTTTTAAAGAATCTGCATGAAGAACACCAAGAAGCCAATAAATATTCAAAATGGATGGTTTTAACTGAAGTCTAAGATATATACCTACAGTGGGTGAATGGTTTATGAACAGATCAGTTAACAAACACTTTCATGAGGAATTTTTATGTTTGGATAATGAACACACAAAACAGAGCCATGAAAAAGCAATGCTGTGTTCAAATTTGCCCAGCTGTATTTAATTGCATCTATTGCCTACTTACAGAACTTTTAACAGTTATATATGTATAGCCTAGTTCCGGAGATTTAGGTGCTACATTTTAGCGCCTGAAATTAGAATGAACAGATTAGAAGCATTAAATTTTATATTTTGGGCCTATTTTAAAAGAAATATTTTTAATTGCAAATAAATAATTTCAATTGAAATTTAGACCACAAATTAATATTGAGCTCTAGTTTCCATTTGAGCTTTATCAAACCCTGCAGTAAACATGATCTTATAGAGAACTGAGGAGGTTTTGAAAGTTCAAAGTGACAAATAGGTATGATTGAATGCTGAAGTCAATAAATGCAATCCTAAAAGATTTTACAAAAGGCATGTCATAAAGGTGCAAAGCCATCAAAATACAATCTGTGCAAATTAAATAAGGGCTTATATTAACCCTATTATACAGGTAAGATTTACATTATATTCTATATATTATTAAGCTTTTAAGAACAAATTAATTGAATGTTTATATAAATCTTTAGTAAATCTATGATCGGTTAAGAAACACTGCTTTGGAATGGATTAAGTTCATTAATTGATCACCAACTGTATAGATATATTGATGTTCATTTAGTAACGTCAAAACCTAAGAAGTAGTTAAGAAAAAAAAAAAAAAAAAAAAAAAAAAACTAGTGAATTGGATTATTTTTAAGGGAAGTGGATTAGGGGACAAGTGATAGCTGAGAGCAAACCCTAAGATGAAAACACATTAAAAGGTCCTTAGCACTTTGTGCTTTATATCTTCAATTAGTTGAAGTTAAGTATGGGGGCATTAATTAATCATTTGGATATAAATTTTAAAAAAGGCACAAAAAATGATGGAAATGCTTAATAAAAGGACCCTAGGACCCCCAATAAAAATATGATAGTGTAGCCCTGGTACATGAGTCCAAGGCTCAACTTTAACATTATGCATAGAGAAGATGACACAACAAGGTGGTAAAAAAATGTATGGTGCACAAAAAATTCAAAGCACATATACCTGTCCATAATTGACCAAGGGTCTTAACTGGAATGAAGAAACAGGAAAATAAATAAGTGGGAAAAGATCCCAAAAATCAAAGATTGCATTAAAAGGGGTCAATTTATTAACAATTTAAGGCACATAAATTTTAAGCGTCCCACACCCGGGTAACCAGGGTCTTAAATGGAATGTATTCAGGTATAAGAAAATTATAGTAGTATTTAAAGTAACTGGGGGACTATTGAAACATGTTAAAGAAAATTGCAAGAGAATTGGATCATTTTTAAAAATGTTGCACCAAAAGTCCCAAGAAATTTAATATTCCAAATTGGTGGTAGTTAAAGTCTGAGAAATTTTTTTATGGTTCATGTAGTAGTTGGAGGAACTAAGAAATTGCTTAAAAAATAAAATGCAAGTGAATTGAAAAATTTTCAAAGGATCAATGATGGGGGGTTCAAAAGGGACCAACTGATAGTTTACCGCAGGGACCTAACATGAAAACATATTAAAAAATCTTAGTACTTAACATTTTAGATCTTTAAATAGACAAAATTATCAAGTATAAATTAATCACTAGAATAAAATTTTAATGAAATGGGCAAAAAATGGAAGGAAATGCTTTTTTAAAAAAACAGCCGTAGAATCCCAATAAAAATATGAACGCATTTGCCCATGTAGAGGGATCTGTAAAGGTTTTCTGATGCTTGTAATTGAGACATTTATTTACTGGGATGATTTTCTAAAACTTCAGATAAAGTAAGATGGTTAAAATGCCTTTTGCATTTCTTTAATTAAAAACTGGAAATTTCCGTGATACAGTACAAATGCACATGCAAAGCAATAAACACAGATTCAGAAGATTAAATATAATACTTGTAGCTCAAAATAATTTTTTGTGAAGAACTGAGAAGACACGCAAGTGTCTTGGGAGTGACCCTACTGACACAAAATCAAATTATCGTTACATCATGAAGAGCAAGCAAAGAGCGATAGAGTTCACATTTCCCAATTTAAAAGTTTTTGATGAGAGATGGATATAAGCTAAGACACAGATCTTGCTAAGGGATGACCATTAGACTGGAATACATGGGTGAATTTAAATTTAGATGAAAGCCTAATAGACAATAATTAGCCAGGAGCTGGCATGTAAGAAAGCAAGAAAGAATTTGAAGGCTGCTGATAGCAATATGAACAGGTGCAGTAAGTTGAAAGAGACAGAAATTTAAAAGTAGATCTTGATATTATTATCAGCTAGCAGTCAAATATCTTGATCTTGATATTTGACTGCTGATGTAACCAAAGTTTTGATTGTCTTTTAGGAAAACTTCAAATTAAAAATCTGAAAGAGGGAAGTTGCATAGGCAGATGCAACATCAAAAGAATCTTTTAAATGAAATGGCTGTGAATAATATTCTTTTTATTATTTTCTTTTCTTAGGGAAAAAAATAGAGTGAGTTATCTGGGAACATTAAAGTGATACATAAAAGAGAAATAGATTAATTTAACACTTAAATATACAGAAATAAACAGAACAGCACATATTTATCTAGACAGTTAATATTAAATTTTAATGTTATAGGGATAATATTATTTATCTATAAAGAACAATATATGTGAAATCAAATGATATCACAGGATCCAAGATTGAAAATTTAAAATTATGCATTCAAAAGATTACAAAATTAGCAGGTAAAAAAATGCATGACGCACAAAATGTTCAAAACCTTGGACCAGGCCTTAGGGAGCCATAAGATCTTAATAGTAATCCCGAAACTGGAGAGTAATTAAATTGAAAACAGGCCCTAAAAATGAAGATCAGATTTTAAAAAGCAATTTTTTAACCATTTAGGTCCCTTCAAGAACTTTGTACCAGGCCCCAAGTGCCAGGGTCTTAAATATAGGAATAACTGAATGGAGACTGGGAGCCAAAAAAAGCAGATTAGAAAAAAAGGGTACATGTTATTAACAATTTATTGGCTAAGAGCTTAAAAGGATCCAGGTGACCTAAGCTTTAAAAGTTAAAAATACAAAAGTATGCAGTGGCTAGCAACCGAAGACAGACACACACATATAACCAGAAAGAGCAAAGCTTTCTTTTAATAATACATACTACAATTTATTGTGTTCTTTGTAGCTTTTTTAAATTATTAGTTAGAACTTTGAATGGATTTTTTAAACAGTTTTTGTATGGATAAAAATTCATTTGGCGAACTTTTCTAAAAAAATTAGTCAACAATGATATAATTTTGAAATAGCGTTCAAGTTCGTGAATTTTTCCATTTCAAGCCCTGTGTATAATTAATGGATTGTACATTAAAAAAGTTGTTAATTTCATTATGTGGATTATACAAAGATCTTTTCTACTGCAAAGTCGAAATGTGAAATTTTAGAATAAATGAATAATTTTTTTAAAGTAGTAAATAACAGATGCGCTAATTGCTTCAGTAATCCAAAACTTAGGGATCTGACATCTATGTGCAATATTTTACTCTAATGCTTTATTTGAACTTTCATTCCAAAATCAATTGAGGAAATTTGCAATTAATTTTAGCAATTGTTTGATGAAATTTGCAGGGACTTTTCAAGACCATTTGACAAAATTTATCTTTTTCATGAATGATTAATGAAATTCTCAATTATTTTTCTAGAACAATTGAAGAAATTTAAGACATTATTTGCGATCATTCAAAAATTTCAATAATACCACAATCGTTCAATGAAATTTATGATATTATTCTACAATCGTTCAACAGAATGTGCAATTTTATTAATTTTGAAATCATTTGATGAAATTCATAGCTAATTTTTAAAACTGATTGAAAAAATGTGTTCTTTTTTTTCCTGGCTGATTGACAAATTTTACGATTTTATCCATGATTGACTGATGCAATTTGTGACTTTTTTTCTTGATCATCTACTTATAATAATTTGCGTCTTTAGGTAGTGTAAGAACGGTTCCAGGTCATACCACTCGGGAATCCACTGAAGATCAACGCCACGTTAGGCTTAGCTGAAAATTGGTGCTAAAATGATGCTTTTAAAATTTCTTCCACTTGAAATAATGTTTGTTCAGCATATTTTCAAATAAAACATGTTTATGATACCCAATTATAATACATAAAAATATCAGCGGAAGTTTGAACTGATAAGTTTTTTTATCGTTAGTACGATTTCACTTTATGGAGTGAAGGCTACCGACATATTCCTCGCATCTAACACTTTTCAGTGCTGCCATCTATGAACTAACAAAGGGCTCGCAAACCTGTTTTTGAAGAGACCTTCTACTTTTCCGTGGAAACGCGAAACTCCGCTTTTTCGGCGACAAATTTTACTACCCCAGAGATCGATGCAAAGTAAACTATATTGATATTTTAAGAGAGGGGGGGGGCATAACGTATGAAATAGAATAAAAAAGCCAGTTCGAACTGCACCAAATTAAGCAAACTTCTGCAAATGATCACACACACACACACACACACAAAAAAAAAAGTTGAAAAAAATATTTTTTTCAGAGAATTGCGGGAGATAATGCGATTTCCATCAAAGGATTGCAGAAAAAAAAGAAAAAAAAATTCCGTTAAAGGATTGCAGGAAAAAACAGGATTATTGTTAAAGAATCACGATCAAGGCGCGATTTTCGTCAAAAGATTGCAGGGAAAACGGGATTTCCGTGAACAGGCTGCGGAAAATTACTCGAATTTCATCAAAGGATCGTGAAAAATACTCGAATTTTATCGAAAAATCGTGTAAAATACTCAAATTTTGCAGAAAAATCGTCCGAAAATACACGAATTTTGAAGAAAGATCCGGGAAAATATCAAAATTTTGTAGAAAAATCGGGGGAAAATATGCACATTTTGTCAAAAACTAGCAGAAAATAAGCGAATCTTAACGAAAGATCGTGAGAAATACGAGAATTTTGAAAAAAGATCAAGGAAAATATGCGAATTCTATGAAAAAATCACGGAAAATACGAGAATTTTGTCGAAAAATCGGGGAAAATACGCGAAATTTGTCAAAAAATTGTGGAAAATAAGCAATTTTTGTCAAAAAATCGCGGAAAATATGCAAATTTTCTCAAAAAATCAAGGGAAATAAACGAATTTTCTTGAAAGATAGTCGAAAATACGCGAATTTTCTTGAAAAACTTGCTATTTTCAAAATAAAACTGCTATTTTTTAAAAAAAATTGTTTTGTCTATATTAACTGCGTATAGATAGCGCCAAATCCAAATTAAAAAAACAAAACACATAGCTTCTTAATTCATGCCTAAAAGCATCGAACTAAAAGTCTATCATATGCACATGATTAAAGCCACTGCCGAATCATACTTTTAATAAAAATAATGTATTTTAAAATTTAAAAAACTTCAATATTTAATTTTAATGCTTTGTGAAATCTTCAGAAATTGAATTTCATTTTGCTAATTATTATTATCGTTATTGTAATAAATACTGCTCTTTGTTTTGAAATTAAAATCTGTTCAAAAACTAAATATCAAGTAAAAAAAAAAAAAAACAAACTTTATCATTTGTATTTGTAGAAATCTATTGTTATTTTTAAAATGTGCAGTTCTACAATACAAACTCTTCAATACTAAAATCTTCATTCTGTTTGTATTATTATGAAAATAAAATGCAAATGAAAATTCCGTCATTTTTGACGGGGTTATTATACTAGTTCAGCAATAATCTATGTAATCAATAAGCTGTATAATCTACAAATTATATAAATTTTTTTCCCCTGTGACTTGGAATAAAGCCACGGTAGATTACATGGAGATAAAGATGGTAACCTTGGCCCACTTATCAACATTAAAAAAAAAAATTCATCATCAAGGGGTGGACGAAAACACCTTCAAACCAAAGACTTTTTATAGACTGTTTAAATATTTTTTTTTTTTTTTTTTTTTTTTTTTTTTTTTTTTTTTTTTTGAAAAATGAAATTTGTTGAAAATTGGGGAGGTGGCTTACAATTAGTTAAGAGTTTATTATCAGAATTTTCCAGCATGATAATTAAATACAAAATTGTTTATTGACATATGTTGACATACAAAAAATTTTCACCATAAAATTAGATTGAAATTTGTCCCATTTTCTAGTGAAATTACATATAAGGCTATTTATTCAATACACAAAAATATCAATGACAACTTATAGCATTTAAATACAAATTTCACCTTGTTGTTCATCAATTAAGGGTATCCAGATAACATATTTCTGATGAGATTCACATAAACATTTATTCAATGTGAGCAGTTTTTAATAATTAACCACTGACACTTTATTGCTTGGCATTGATAGGCATTTAATTGACCTATCGACTATGGTAACTGAGATTTGAGATACATTGCTAATCACTTCACATATCAGATCATTACAGAATGAGTTTTAGATTTTACTTTTAAATCTAAAACAAAGTACATTACATTTGTTATATTAAAGTGATTTTATTTCCAACCAAACTTGAAAAAACAAAAATTTACATAATCACTAACCTGTACCACAACCAGGGATATTGAAGTTGTCTTCTGAACTCTTCTTTGGCTTTAACAAAACTAAAACAAAATATGTATACCTAAATCAATGCATGAAACAAAGAAAATTTACTTTTATCAGTACACAGAAAAATAAAACTAAAAATAAATACTTTATAACTGTAAAACAAACAGATTGGATGTGATAAAGAATATTTGTTTTCAAGAAAATATGCATTTTTAAGTCATAAAAATTTTAGTCAAAAGAAAGCCTTAAAAAATTTCATGAAGTTACTATTTTCAAGTATCTTTATTTTAATTAATAATACATTTCTTTTAAGGCTCCTGTCAATACTATTGAAGACACTTGCAAGTTAATGCTATTCCTATGGGAAGGTAATTTTCTAATAACTCGTTTGCATTTTGATATTTTTTTTTTTGGGGGGGGGGGGGGCTTGGATAGGTGAGGTCCCTCTCCACATCACTCCTTTTTTACTTTTTCGATTTTGGTTACAGATATTTTATTATAAAGTTAGTTTCTCTTTCAAAACCCGTTCTGAAAATGAAAGTATCATTTAAAAATATATCTGCAAGCAAAATTGAAAAAGTAAAAAATGAGTGATGTGGAGAGAGACCTCAGCTATCCAATGCAAAAAAATTATTTAAAAATGTCAAAATGCAAAACTGTTATTAGAAAATAATCTCCACATAGGAACAGCATTAGCTCGTGGGTGTCTTTACTCACAGGGACAGGAGCCTTAAGAAGCCCACTTCCATCTTCAATTATTCATTTAACTGCATAAGATTTTTCTTACTATAATTCTTTGATGATTTAAGGCATGAGATTGCAAAAGAGGGGAAAAAAGAGGGGGGGGAGCACATAAAACCGTAAATTGAGAAATTATTTAAAATAGGGCATATATAGAACAAGAAAGTTACTTTATTCATAATAAAATTGACAATATGTTTGTTTAAATCCTGCTTTATTGGGAGGGAGAGGGAGAAGGAGAATCAAATAAATAAATTATGCAAATATATAAGTAACTCTATAATGTAAGTTTCTATTTTAAATTCATAATTCTCATGCAATGTTTAATACAACAACCTTAGCTAGTTGTCGAATTGAAATTTTAACATGCTTTCACTCAAAACATCAGTTAATAAATATGGCAATAAACCTGACACTCAGATGCAAAAAGTCCGATGAAAATACTTATAATGACACAAATTTTCCATGATTCGTTGACAAAATTTGCATTTTTTTCTGTAATCCTTTAGCAAAATTAGATGTTTTTTTCAAATTCCTTTGACAATTCATGTTTTATCTGCAATCTTTTGTTAAAATTCATGTTATTTTTCATGATCTTTTGACATATTTCATGTTTCTTTGCAAATTTCTTATGAAATTTATCTTTCTTCCAGCAATCCTAAGACAGAATTTGCATTTATTCCATGATCAGGTTTCACATTCAGTCAAAAATGGATTTTGGAGAAGGAAAATCAGTTTTTGGAGAAAGTAAAGAAAAAAAATTGTAGCAGCAAAATCAGTTTTTGTAACAGAAAAATCTACTCCTGGTAATAACTTTGTTTTCATGCCCCTTTGATGAAATTTACTTTTTTTTTTTTTTTTTTTTTTGCAATCTTTTGACAAAATTTCATTTGCCATTTTTTGCAATTTTTTGAGAAAAGCTGCCTTTGTTGCAATCTTTTAACAAAACTTATTGCTTTTTTGAGATTTTTCGACAAAATTTGCCATTTTTTTGTGAGATCTTTGGATGAAATTTGAATTTTTTTGCAATCTTTTGATGAAATCTGCTATATTTTCGAGATATTTCAAAGAAATTCGCCTTTTTAGGGAATTTGAAGGTTTTTTTGTTAATTTTTCTCAAAATTCATCTTCCCGCGATCTTTAGAGAATATCTGTGAGGGTTTTTTTCAAGTTTTTTTTTTTTTTTTTTTTTTTTGACGAAATGTGCCGCTTCTTCATGATTCTTTGATAAAATTTGAGTTTTTTCATAATCCCTGGATGAAATTTTGCAATTTTTTTTTTTTTTTTTTTTTTTTTTTTTTGCAATCCCCTGACTAAATTATCATTGTCCCTGCATTCTTTTAATGAAATTTATTTATTTATTTATTTTTTTGGCAACCATTTGTTGAAATTTTTTACATTTTATGCCCAAATTTTCAGAATGACCAATTTTTTAAAATTTCTGGAAATGATTGCCTCAATTTTTTGGAAAATTTTGAACAGAATCACTTCTAAAAGTTAAAAGATAAAAAGAAAATTCTTTGGGGGAAACAAAATAGCACTAAGAAATTAAATTTGGGCTCAGAATGAAAAAGCAAAATAGCCGTTTCGGTGCAAAAGCAGTCAAAATAGCTCATTTGTACCAGATTGTAGCAGATTTTTTCATTTGGTGTAGGTTGACACAATCTGTGCAGGTCTGTGACCCATTGCATGATCTATTGATGAAATTAGTGTTTTTTCTCTGATCGTGACAGAATTTGCATTTTTTGCAAGATCTTTTGATGCAATTCATGATTTTTTGTAATTTTTTAAAGAAAATTTGTACTTTTTTTATCATTGAGAAAATTTGAGATTTTTTTTTTT
Organism: Maratus speculifer; assembly: GCA_964019185.1. Taxonomy (NCBI): domain Eukaryota; kingdom Metazoa; phylum Arthropoda; class Arachnida; order Araneae; family Salticidae; genus Maratus; species Maratus speculifer. The sequence goes on from OZ025293.1 coordinate 372,953,729, forward strand.
TAAATTTTGAAGAAACTCATATTTCTAGCATGATTTTTTGAGAAAATTTACATTTTTTATGATCTTTTGAGAAAATTCCTATTTTTCCCATGATCCTTTAACACAATTTGCATTTATTCCATTATCTTTTGATGAAATTTGTGTGTTTTCCAGGTTCTTTTAAAGAAATTTATATTTTTTCACACAATTCTTTGAAGAAATTTGTGTTTTTTCTGCAATCTATTGAAAAAATTTGCAGTCTTTCTGAGATCCTTTGAGAGGGTTCACATTTTTTCCATGATTTTTACAAAATTTGCATTTTTTTTCAGTGACTATTTGTCAAATTTTGTGATATTATTTATATCTGAATTTTTGGACTTAACAGATTTATTTTAATTTTAAAACAAATCACCCCTCCAAGAAATGAAAAAAAATTAAAAAAAATAAATAAAAATTAAGGAAATTGCAGATCTGTGGAAGAATCTCATGCCTGTGATTTGCATGTACAATGATTATTCTTACTCATTAGAACTTGCATTGTTTTAATGACATTCATTCTAAATTTTCAAACTATTAAAAATACAATAAATTTATTTTTCTACATTTAAAAATAGTTACATAAACATTACACACTGCTTATATGAGATTAAAACAAAATTCATACAAAACATTATAGGATTTCTTACCTAATCATTTCAGTACCAATTACTGATGCTCTTCGAATACTTAGGGCATCTTCTTCACAAGAATTGGAAGCAATAAGACTATAGCTCCTTTGTCTGTCTGATACATTACTAAATGAAGTTGGACAAGAACTATCACCACCAGTATACAAAGGCAATTCTGATCCAGGGGGTTCAGAAATATCAGTCAACATTTCTAAAATAGTACACTTAGTATCAAAAAATGAAGTATTTTGTAAATTTTTAGCATTTTTTTCATCTAAATTATCATTTTCTGTGGGATTTGAATCAACATTTTTTTCTACATTTTTTTCTTCACTTGGAATAGAACTACTTTGTTCAGAATTTTTATTATCTTTTGTTTCGATAGGAGTTGGCGATTCACTTACATCATCACCAAATTGAGCTGGTGGTCTAGGAAAAAATAATGTACCTTGACATATTATACTAGTAAGACAGCTATCATTGGACCAAGATGTATTTGATTTATTAGAAACAGGAATACTTTTCTTATGAGATTTTGAAACTTTTTCTTTGGCAGAAATATGATTTGATGCATCTGTCTTTGGGGGATCTTTAAACTGTACAGGAGGAGATGGAGGGCATATTTCACAGATATTTGAACCACTAGCATTAGTATTTAATTCTTCAGATGTCAAAGATAAAGGGGGAGGAGGATCAGTTTTGTGGTTTTTCTTCTTTTTACTATTATCAAAAATGCATTTAGAATCAGATTTTGATGGCTGGCTTGAAATAGGTTCAGATAATGAATGCTGGATTTTTGAAGATGTAGCATCAAAGACTTCATCGGATGATTCTTGCCAAGCACTTGGATTCGAAAATTTATCTTTACAATCATCCCCATTAGCTAACACAGATGATTTATTGCATGAATAATTTTTTCTGAGAGTATAAGAACTATCAGACCGATGATGTGACTTTGAAATATGATTCTGAGATGCACTTTTTTCAATAGTTTGATCACTTGAAGTAGATGATGAATCTTGATTTACAGTAAGAAAATTTGATCTAGGCTGTGAAACATCACTAACTAATGCTTTTGACTTTTGTATTGGCGGTGGAGGTGGCGGAGGAACATAACCAGAAGTTAAATCTGGCATAGATTCACTATTAGGAATGGAAGAACTTCCTTCAGTATAAAGAGTACTCATAACTGAGAGAGTACTTTGAGAATGTCGTATACCACTTTCTAAAGCAAAAGGTACTCTTGAAGCTTTAGCTATTCCACTAGCAACAGTGCATGTATCTAATTTTTTCACACCTAATAGAACAACATTATTTGGTCCTTGATTGTTTTGAGGCTTCTTTAATTGGCGCAAAAAGTTAACTGTTCTAGATCTTAGCTTCATTTTTGATCTTACAGCAATTTTCTGATTTATTCGAGAAAATGCACTAGGAGGGACACAATATTCTTCATTATCCCCATCTACATCAGAACGATTATTATGAAAAAGTTTATCTTTCAATGTTGGTCTTTTACAAGGTAGATAGTTAGTTTTTACAGAAACAGGAGAAGAAATCATAGACTCAGGGCACCAAGAATAAGCAGAAGGACTTGTTGGAGTGGCAGATATATCAGGTGATCTATACTTTTGACCAAGAGAACCTTGAGAGTTTCTTCTTATTGCATCAGCATTTTCTTCTATACTTTCATCCACAAGAAAATTAACATCAGATAAACTTATAGTGGATTCAGATTCTAGATATGGAGGAAAAAAGTAATGATTATATATGTTGAAAATGATTAATTAATTATTATTAAAAAAATCAAAATTAAAAATAATTGATGAAAATTATAGCCAAGATAAATATTATTTAGAACTTTATGGGGTCTCCCAAAGCTTAATTACAATGGATGCAGAAATAAAATAATGCATTTTTTCTCACTATTCAATTATGAGGTATAATAACATGAAACAGCATACAACCATGTCTTAAATTATGTAAGAGGTAGAAGGCAGAAAAGTGTTATAACTGTAGGTGCCATATATACTATAAGTGTTGTAAAAGATTTATTTCACAAAAACACTTCTAGGGACAAAATCACATTAACTAAGATGTTACAATTGACAGTGGAACCAAAAACGGAAGAATACTTAATAGTTTTTAAATCTCCACATTACCTAACACATTAAAACTGATAATGCAATATGAAACATAATATCTACAAATGAGAGAATATTAATGCCACTATGAAATAAATTGCTGTTTTTTAAATTATTGAAGCCTCAAATAAAAATGTACTTAAACTTATCTTTTGGCACAATAGTTATTTCATAAATGACACGACATTTGATGAAATGCTTTTTGTGTCTTTTACACTCTACTCTTTTCCAGGTCATTTTTTGATAAGTTATTGGGCCTCAATTAACTATTTCATAGAACCATTTTTGTAAGACGAAGCTCTTTTTGTCAATTTCCAAAGACATATTTTTTCATGTGAAAAAGTCAGCAATTTGCATTTAAAAAAAAGCAAAAATTGTTAACTTTTAATTAAAAAGAGAAAAATAAACTTTTCTACCAAAAATTTAACAGACTTAAAAAAATTACTGCAAAGAGATAAATAATTTTTTTACATAATAGTAATAAGACATTAAATTAAGAGCATAGTATTTACCATGCATTTTATTATATTTATGTACATTAATTTGATTTTTTGGAGTCGGTGCTAGCCAAGCCAAGTTCAAAATTTAAATTAATCATCTAATATAAATCATAAAATAATAAAGTTAAATTTTTTAACTAAATATTAAATCGTAGAAAAACTCATAAATACTTGGATATGCGTCTATTGGGAAATTACATGTAACTTGGCTTGGCTGGCACTGACTCCAAAAAATCAAATTAATGTTCATAAATATAATAAAATGCATGGTAAATACTATGCTCTTAATTTAATGTCTCATTACTATTATGTAAAAAAATTATTTATCACTTTGCCGTAGTTTTTGAAGTCAGTTAAAATTTTGGTAGAAAAGTTTATTTATCCATTTTTTCTGAATATGTATTCTCTAATTTTTCCAAATTTTAAAAATTTAAATTTTATACATAAAATAATATTAAAAAATATATAAAAGCTACACTCAGGTACTTTTCTTCACATTTTTTTTTCGTGTTCAGTGCCCCACATGAAAACATTAATGTAAAAAATCTGATCTATAAGCAGAGATCTGTTTAGGAAAAACTTGAGACTTTTAAGGCTGTTCTCAAATCCAAAGAGACTACTTTGAATCTTTTAAAAGTTTATAGTTGTTCAAAAATGCATGAAAATTGGCAACTATTCTTATTTAGAAAGCATAGCATCAAAAAACATTTTCCACTTTTTAATATGCACAAAAAATCTTTCAGAAAATACTGTCAAAGTCAGCATTTGTAGCAAAATTCTGAATGTGACAGTGCAATAAAAAGAAAACTTGTTATCTGGCAAAAACTACTTATAACTTGATAAATAATTTACTTACAAAAAAAAAAGAAAAAAAGAAGAAGAAGAAGAAGTGCACTAAAAGTTAAAAGTGAATCACAAGTTAAAAATGAGGCAAAAGTTTAAAAATGAATCACAAAATACATAATAAAACTTTGCATTTGTTGAGTGAGAAATTTGAGAAGCACATTAAAGGACTCTTAACATTTTTTTTTCTTTTTCATTTTAAAACATATAACCCTTCACATAGTTCTTTCACTTAAAAAAATCTCTCTCATTTCAAGAAACTTTTCCATCTCCAAACAGAATCCTTCCCAAATATAACGATTTTAAAATGAAACATGCAGCATAATGCTGAAAATTTTGGCAAAAAGTAAATAAATAAACAAATAAAAATAAAATAAGGATATAGGAAATGTGATATAAAGTGGAGTAAGGAAAAGATGGTTACAAAACTTATCTTTTATTTATTTTTTTAAGTACAAATAAATTCATGAAAATTACATGATATAAGTAGCATGTGTAGATTTCTAATTTTTTTTTTACTTAAATTTATATATATTAGTTTAAAAGACATGGAAAATTTCTTAATCATTTAAATTTGTAAAAAGCCACAAAATAGCAGCTGTGGTCCCCTCCAAAAGTATTTTTAAGATTTTTTTTAATCGTTTTTTTTTTTCTACGTATAAAGCATGAGAAATAGAGAGTGGTGCAGCAACCAAAATAAAAATAGAATTTGTTGAAATTCTGTGGAATGAACCCACAGCAATTACTTTATTTTATTTATTTATTTAAATATATTATTGTCTACAAATTATGAGGCCTTGATCAACATTTCTGGCAGATACATAAAAATGTTGAAAATTAAAGAATAAATAAAGCTTTATTGGATTTTATTCATTGCTCTTAAAAAATGTAAATATTTTGAAACAATAAAACACTTCCAAATTTTGTTAGAAGTTCAAACTTACGTGAACTATGGCTGTTGTTGGAATCTCTCCGAACAATCTCTTGATACTGCTCTTCATAAAAAATAGGCAAAGTATTTAGATCACCATCAAATTCAACACATTCTACTTCAAGAGGAGGTAACATGTTTAAGTAAGAAGACTTTCTCAAAGACTCAGAGACTTCTTGATAAGCTTCCACACTAACAACAACAAAAAAGTAGTTATTATATAACAAAAGAAGTTATTAAATATTTAATAGAAATACATCACATACATGCATGAATACATAAGGTACTTTTTTCAAAAGTACAGTTAGATAAAGTTTTATCATTTTTAAAAAAATGTAGTAACAGAAAGAACAATATTAACATGCTTATGCATGATGTCAGCATTGAATGTTGTACTAATATCTCACATTTAAATCTAACATTAAGAATTAGAGGGTTTTTTCCCCCTGTAAACAGATACATCTTTTATGATGATACAATCAATGTAGGCTTTTTTTCTAACTAGAGATCATAGTTCCTATTGCAGTAGATTTTTTAGGTAATATTTTCTAACATTAGTACAGGAGGAATCGATTTAGCAATTCGCTCTTTTACTATGTAGAGTTTAATCTGCACTTAGATGATGCATAGCTATTTCAGCTGAAAATGATCAAAACTTATTTGAGGTTATTTCAGCAAGAGCATTCATTCACTCGCAGTATTGTCAATTTCACAGATTTTTTAAATCAAAACCATATGTACCAGTTTTCAAACAGTAATTTTTGCTGTATTTATTCACAGAGATTCCATGGTTAAATAAATCAACTGTTATTATTCAAAAAGTCTGGAAAATGTTTTAAATAAAAACATAAAATTATTGAATATACTCATCACTGGCCAACAAATTGATAAGGGCTTAGAAATTACATCCTTTGAAATTAGCAGAAGTTTAAAATTTTAAAAAATCTTGAAGAATTAAAAAAAAATAGTAAAAGAAACAATTATTTCAATAAAAGGAAATAATACTGACTTCCTATTTATAGTTTTTGAATGTTAAAAAAGTCATTAGAAAAGTCATTTACTTTTAACAGAATATTTAAATTATGCTTTTTTTTAATAAATACAAATAAATTATAGTTTTAATTAATCATTTCACAGTCACTAGAAAAAGTGGTATTGAAACTATGAGTGTTCCAGTGGCAATGAAAAATTCTTGTTTCTTATTTAAAGGTTTACATATGAAATTTTATTTTAAGATATAACTTACTCTGTTTAATTTATTAGTTGCAGACATTTTTTTAAAACATATTCTATTACTTTGCATTCTACAGACTACATAAGCATGTTGACTGGGGACCTCAAGGTGTGTAGGTGTAGAGGTACTACCACTATTTCTGAATAATAATTTTTACAGAATTCTTCAATTGAATAAGATGATCACTATTTGGAACTAGTAGAGCCTCTATGTACTCTGAGCTTGGAGGAGACTATAATTGGTCTCAATCAGTCACTGTATCTCCTAAGACCAGTATTGTTCCTTATATTGACATTATTAGTGATGAATGGATCCAAAAGTAACAACCCCATACATTGTAAATTCAATTTAGTGATATTGAAACAGTTTTCTGATTTGTGCTAATCGTTACTATTCAGTTTTCTCCCAAAAAGATACCAATTTAGATTTATTGAACTAAAATAATGTTATTTCAAATCACTTTTTATAAAAGTAACATTTTATTTTATTTTATAATTATTTATAAATTATATTAAACTTATTTAACACAATTTGAAGTTAACTTAAATTTTAATAATTACTAAAAATAAAAATGTGTTTTAAATCATTTCTGACACATGTGCCATCAGTAATATAAATCAAGAAAATGAAAACTAATCCTTTATATTAATATTATTAGTAAAAAAGTTCATGAATGCTTAAAAATTCCTGATATTGTAACATCGATTTAGTGATGCCACACTGTGATGGCCTTTTGGTATAAGCTAATTATTCTGATTTTATTTAGACTTGGAACCATTGTTCCAACACACTAGAATGAGATTTAATTTAAATTTAAATTCATCTTCTATCCATCACTGTTTATTATTTTACTGGTATCAATGAATTTTTCATGAAGCTCATTGAGTACTCTTTTGAAAATTATCAATATTTTTAAGGCTATTGACATAATAATTAAAAAAATCTAAATTTTTTCATAAACCTTTTTTGTGTTGAAACAAATGATTAATATAAAACTTTTTTAACAATATACACTGCTCTAAACAATTAGAGCAGCACATCTTAAATGAGTGTATTTGATGTTCATGATGTATTTGGTGAGTGTTAATGAGTGTGAGTATTTGCATAAACAATATTATACAAATGCTCACACTGATAAGTAACGTAAAGTAAAACATCCATTTTTTTAAAGTGTTGTAGAAAACAGGTCAGATGACGAAAACTTTACAAGTAAATTAAAGTTTATGAAGTCAAAAACTAGGAAGAAACTGGTATTCCACAAAAATGTCTGTTTCACTAATTCAGTTGTAAAATTCAATTGCATAGCTTGTGTTTTTAGAAATGATGACTTGAAAATGTCACAACAATGTGACGTACCAGAATCCATGGCTTTGCATATTATCAGGACAGATGAAACCAGGCAAACACAATGAAGTGTAGTGAATGTAGTTGGACTCGCAAAAAGTATGGCTGTGGAATCAAATTCAAGGTACAGGGAATGTTAGACATAGACCAGGACAAAGTTGTCCATGTGCTACCATAGAAATTGATGGCCTATATATCGCCTCAAGAGCTTGTTAAGACAGAACAGACAATGCTACTGTTCTTGGCCCCAAGATGAAGGATTTCCATTCTAATATCTGAAATATGATCATCAGGATGATTTTTAAGAACATAAGCAAATGGCCTGTATTCCATTGACTTCAAGCAATTGTGCTATTCTTTCCCACAGGTGAGGGGCTGTGCAAGTATAACATTATCAACTTTTTGGAAATTTTAGATCCCTGTCCCCCACCCTTACAATATCATATGTTATCATCCCTTGACCCTCCCCTGGTAAAGATATCGTATCAAAGTGTAAAATTTTTGGATTTTTAAAATTTATTTCTTTTATTAGGAGTCATGAACACAAAACTAGTTACATTTATTTTTGGCATATTTTATTGATTCAAATGAAGAGAAGTCAATAAAATATCACTTTAAAAGAAATAGTTACTATTTAAAAGTATTTTATTACAGTGTATAGAATTGAAGCTGGCGTAATACACAATTGAAATGAAAAAAACTTCTTTAAACACCATAAAATAAGTTAACTGCCCAAGGCCTTTTGAAAGAACTTAGTCTTTCTTCGTCAGGCGCAAAAAAGACGTGCGTCCACAATGAATGTAGCGGCATGACTGAAGGGGAATGTGGGAGGGAGAGGGAGCAAGCAGAAGGAACAGCCAATAGGAAAGAAGAAGGCAACAGCCAATCACAGAAGAGCATATAGACAATGAAGGAGAGGAAAGGAAGAAGGGGGGAAGGGAAATGGGAAAAAAGCGGGGTAAATTAAAAAATTAACTAAAAGGAGAGATTAAAATGAAATAAAATGTACGCAAAAAATATATAAATTAGTAAAGAAAAAACAAAAACAAAAAATTAAAATTAAAATACATAAAAATAAAAAATAGTTTACAATTAAAACACACATGAATAAAAATTGTATACATAATATATATATAAAAAATAATAATAATATTAAAATATATATATAATATATATATATTTTATATACCGGGTGTCCAGTAAATGACTGACCCATTTTAAAATTAAATAATAAAAAAACGGCTTGAGATAAAAATGCGCGGTTTGCGGTATTGTTATTAGAATATCAATAAATTTTTAATACGCACTTCCTTCAAATAGTTCTAATTTCGGCCAAAAGATGGCGCTGGCGGCATCAGACTGCAGAAATACCGCCTGCTTTCTTGTTCTCAAGCTGGTGATCTTTCCGGCTCATTTTCCCGAGTCGAATCAGTGTCGAAATGTTGAATCGACTCTGTACTCAACTGCAGAAATAGGATTTGTTGATTGAAACGAGATTTAAAATAACATTTAAGCACGGAGTAATACACAGGAGGGGAAACTTAATGCGCATGACTCTTCAAAAATACAAAGTGAAATTTTAGTAAATAATGAGGGGGCTGTGATAGGTAGTAGGCTGGTTTTTTAGCTACTGCAATGCTTTTCAAAGGAAAAAAATGGTCATTTATAAATTTTTTTTTAACGAAAAATCTGAATTTTTAGAAGGTTGTAAAAATGAAAATCTGGTTAATTGTAGTTTTCTTCACAACATACATATTTTTTTATAGGTATTTGGCGTTTCATTTTCGTTTTTATGCCCTTTAAAATACCACTGACAAAAAACAAAGGGCAGGCCATTTAAAAACATTGAATATCGCGGATTACAATGACTGTTGTAAATTAGTTGAATATCGCAAAGAAACAGACTTATGATTTTTAGAAATTAAGTATTAATCAAATATTTTGGAGTAAATTTTAATTTCGCGTATAGTTTTTATAACCTTAGACCATTTAAATAATCCATAACTTTGGATATTTATGCAATTAATGCATGTAGAATTAAAGCTAATTTTTATTTTAATTATTTGGAGGAACTGCTTATTCATATTATGGATGTCTTGTGTGTCCCCTCCACTCTGCCCCCCCGGGGGGGCACATTTTTAAATTCTTTACAACACCAGTCGTGTGACACATCATTTGAAATGTCTGCAACTTCTTATTCATATTATGGATGTCTTGTGTGCCACCCCCCACTCTGCCCCTCCAGGGGGGGCACATTTTTAATTTCTTTACAACACCAGTCGTGTGACACATCATTTGAAAGGTCTGCAACTGCTTATTCATATTATGGATGTCTTGTGTGTCACCCCCACTCTGCCCCCCCAGGGGGGGCACATTTTTAATTTCTTTACAGCACCAGTCGTGTTACACATCATTTCAAAGCTCTGCAACCGCTTATTCATATTATGGATGTCTTGTGTGTGTCCCCCACTCTGCCCTCCCAGGGGGGCACATTTTTAATTTCTTTACAACACCAGTCGTGTGGCACATCATTTCAAAGGTCTGCAACTGCTTATTCATATTATGGATGTCTTGTGTATCACTCCCCACTCTGCCTCCCCAGGGGGGGCACATTTTTAATTTCTTTACAACACCAGTCGTGTGACACATCATTTGAAAGGTCTGCAACTGTTTATTCATATTATGCATGTCTTGTGTTACATCCCCCCAAAGGGGGCACATTTAAGCTGTTGCATAGCTTTTATCGTGGGCTTTGAGCGCGGCGATTGAATCTAGAAATTCTGTAATGAGAAAAAAAAAACCTAACACTCCGGCTAACTTCATTTCATTTCGGCAAATTTCGGCACTTCGGTAGACTTCTCATTTATTCATTAATAGAAAAAAATTGTTTTCTTATCGGTCATCACGCTCAAAAAGTGTAATATTAAATAAGGATAATAATAGTAAAATAAATAGTATAAAGTATAAATAATAGTAAATTAATATCAAAGAAAAAGAAAAAACTTGAATTAATATAAAAAAAACTGCATAAATAAAAAATAAATAAATAATTATAGTTGCATTAGTTGATAAAAAATGCTATGCAATAGCTTTACCGCGGCGGTTCCCGGAGTGCCACACGTATTTATATTTTTTTTAACTTTGCTTCTATCTTTTATTTGTGACTGTGCAGTAAAAATAAATCTATTAATCAAAATTGTTCTTAGCTCATTCAGGAATTTTTGCTTTTAAATCCCCATCTTTTCCATCCGGATATTCAGGCCCATGTGAAAGGCAAAGGGGGAGGGGGATCGCTCCGTCCGAGGAGATTGAGGGAGCAGCATCAATTTTTTTCTACCAGCACCAATTTTTTTTCCTTCTATCTCTACAAGAAGAAAGTATTGGATTCGTATAATTTTTCGAATTCTGGTTTACGACGGATTGTACACGTTTTAGGGGTCAGAGATTACACAAAACATGCTTTTATAAAATATCTGCCTGTGACAGACATTTTGTGGGTTCCCTATTTCAAGAAAAAATTCACGGAATTTAATAAAAATTGATATTTAGGTAAGACCCTGATTATTATTGCTGATTAGTTTTTGGCGTAAATCGCTCAACAGGTGTTACTGCTATGCCTCATTTTTTATAATTTACCCAACAGCTGAATCTCAAGAACTAGCGCACGGATTCATATAAAAATTCAGTTTTAGGTGGTCCCTGATATAAATTGATGCTGATCCGTTTTTGGTGTAAATCACTCAATAGGTGGCGCTGTTATGCTGTATTTTTTACGGTTTACGCAACAGCTGTATCTCAAGAACTACGCAATGATTTTAATGGAAATTTATATTTAGGTAGTCCCTGATATAAATTGATGATGATTAGTTTTTGGTGTAAATTGCTTAATGTATGTCGCTGCTATATTGCATTTTTTAAGATTTATGCAACAGCTCTATCCCAAGAACTAATGCACAGATTTTAATAAAAAAAATACGTGTGGCACTCGGGGACTGCCGCGGTAAAGCTATTGCATAGCATTTTTATCAACTTATGCAATTATAATTATATATTTATTTTTTTATGCAGTTTTTTTTTTTTGTCTTTGATATTAATTCAAGTTTTTTCTTTTTCTTTGATATTAATTCAAGTTACACTTTTTGAGCGTGATGACAAACAATTTTTTTTCTTTTATTGAATAAATGAGAAGTCTACCGAAATGAAAAGTCGTTAGTCGGAGTGTTAGGGTTTTTTTCTTTATTACGGAATTTCTAGATACGGTCGTCGCGCTCAAAGCCCGCGATAAAAGCTATATAATAGCTTAAATGTGCCCCCCTGGGGGGGTGACGCACAATACATGCATAATATGAATAAGCAGTTGCAGACCTTTGAAATGATGTGTCACACGACTGGCGTTGTAAAGAAATTAAAAATGTGCCATCCCTGGAGGGGGGGCAGAGTGGGGGGGTGACACACAAGACATCCATAATATGAATAAGCAGTTGCAGACCTTTCAAATGATGTGTCACACGACTGGTGTTGTAGAGAAATTAAAAATGTGCCCCCCGGGGGGGGGGCAGAGTGGAGGGGACACACAAGACATGCATAATATGAATAAGCAGTTGCAGACCTTTGAAATGATATGTCACACGACTGGTGTTGTAAAGAAATTAAAAATGTGCCCCCCTCGGGGGGGCAGAGTGGGGGTGACACACAAGACATCTATAATATGAATAAGCAGTTCCTCCAAATAATTAAAATAAAAATTAGCTTTAATTCTACATGCATTAATTGCATAAATATCCAAAGTTATGGATTATTTAAATGGTCTAAGGTTATAAAAACTATACGCAAAATTAAAATTTACTCCAAAATATTTGATTAATACTTAATTTCTAAAAATCATAAGTCTGTTTCTTTGCGATATTCAACTAATTTACAACAGTCATTTTAATCCGCAATATTCAATGTTTTTAAATGGCTTGCCCTTTGTTTTTTGTCAGAATGATCTCGTATTTTAAAGGGCATAAAAACGAAAATGAAGCGCCAAATACCTATAAAAAAATATGTATGTTGTGAAGAAAACTACAATTAACCAGATTTTCATTTTTACAACCTTCTAAAAATTCAGATTTTTCGTAAAAAAAATTTAAAAATGACCATTTTTTTCCTTTGAAAAGCATTGCAGTAGCTAAAAAACCAGCCTACTACCTATCACAGCCCCTTCATTATTTACCAAAATTTCACTTTGCATTTTCGAAGAGTCATGCGCATTAAGTTTCCCCTCCTGTGTCTTACTCCGTGCTTAAATGTTATTTTAAATCTCGTTTCAATCAACAAATCCTATTTCTGCAGTTGAGTACAGAGTCGATTCAACATTTCGACTCAGATTCGACTCGGGAAAATGAGCCGGAAACATCATCAGTTTGAGAACAAGAAAACAGGCGGTATTTCTGCAGTCTGATGCCGCCAGCGCCATCTTTTGGCCGAAATTAGAACTATTTGAAGGAAGTGCGTATTAAAAATTTATTGATATTCTAATAACAATACCGCAAACCGCGCATTTTTATCTCAAACCGTTTTTTTATTATTTAATTTTAAAATGGGTCAGTCATTTACTGGACACCCGGTATATATATTATATATATATATATAATATATTTTTTATATATATATTATGTATACAATTTTTATTCATGTGTGTTTTAATTGTAAACTATTTTTTATTTTTATGTATTTTAATTTTAATTTTTTTTTTTTTTTTTCTTTACTAATTTATATATTTTTTGCGTACATTTTATTTCATTTTAATCTCTCCTTTTAGTTAATTTTTTAATTTACCCCGCTTTTTTCCCATTTCCCTTCCCCCCTTCTTCCTTTCCTCTCCTTCATTGTCTATCTAGTTTTGTTTATGCTCTTCTGTGATTGGCTGTTGCCTTCTTCTTTCCTATTGGCTGTTCCTTCTGCTTGCTCCCTCTCCCTCCCGCATTCCCCTTCAGTCGTGCCGCTACATTCATTGTGGACGCACGTCTTTTTTGCGCCTGACGAAGAAAGACTAAGTTCTTTCGAAAGGCCTTGCGCAGTTAACTTATTTTATGGTGTTTAAAGAAGTTTTTTTCATTTCAATTATTTTATTACAGCTTTTTGTTACATAATACATTCAACAGTAATAAAGTCTTGTTGCACTTGCCCCGAATGTAGGAACGGTTTGGAGGCAGACAGAAATTCCTATTAACAAAACAAATGAACAATAATATTTTTCTCTTTCACTTATTGGTAAACACAAGCTTCATTTCGTATATACTTCAAACATACTTTCATATATACTTTCACATGTGGTTTCTTGCACAGTTATTATACATGCATACACAGATGAAGAAACATTGGGGGAATTCCATATTTTATAATTAAATACCTTTACCATAATTTAGTGATTCTAATAATAACTTTGTATTTTCATAAAATAGATAACCAAATAGAAAGGTGATAGCATATTATTTTGAACCAAAAAGCATGTTACAAATAAAAAAAAAGAAAATTTTGATTGGATAAAAAATGATATTGATATCAAAAGACAACCCCTTCCCCCTCAGAGATATCTTATATCATGTGCCAGACCCCCCCCCTCCCTCCTAAAATAATGTTATATATGCAAAGCCCCTGAGTAATTGAACATTGAGATTGGGGGCAACATGGTTGAAGTCAAGTGCTGCTTACAGACGAGTCCCAATTCATGTGATGGAATTGGGTCATGAGTCTGATATCACATCCAATGGATGCAATATCAGACATGTTTTGGTATGGAGGGAAAGAGGCACTTGAAATAATCCCACATTTGCTCATGAAAGATTACATTACAGATAAAGTGAGTTAATGGGATAGGCTGTAACCAGCATGGGTGGACATAGAGACCTGCAAATTATTTGGAAGGACACTTTGGTGGCCCAGAGTTATACAGACAAAATTCTGAGACCTCATGTCATATTTTATGCAACAGCAATTGGTGATTCCTTTTTTCCATGCATGAATATACCCTGATCTGTCAACTGCTGCAAAAAATCATTGTTGCTAAGATTTGGATCTATAAAAACTACCATGCTATGAAAATAAGTCTTAAACTATTATTTTTTCTATAAGACGCAACACATATTTTCTTTTTCCATTAGTGATTTTGAGCATATTTTTCAGGAGAGATTCGTTTTGGAAATTTCTAAAATTTTAAATTATTTGGTTTTGAAAAATTTTAAAAATTGATCATTTGTTTGAAAGTGAGTCATTAAAAATGCTCAAGGAAAAAAAAAGTCTGGGCTATAAAACAAACTTTTTTAAACAAAACAATTTTAATGGATATTAATCATGAGTGAATCATGTTTCTGTAAATATTTATATACAAGGATTCTCTTCCTTAGAAACAGCAGTGCAATTTTAAAAGTTTCTTGAGGGGGAAGGGGACATGTCAGGCGCAGGTTTTGAAATATTGTGTGGAATTGCATAATTTGCACACAAAAAAGGAAACTCCTGTATAATAAAAATACTGTGCAGTATTTCCTCCTGCAAATTCTATCACAGACCTATGATTCCTCTGAGAGTATAATTTAAAATTTCTTGAAATAAATTCATGAATTGGTCATAGGAAAAATTGATAATTTTTTCAAATGGTCATGGAAAAGTATTGGGTATTTCATCAAAAAAAATAAATAGTGATTATCTTCAATTGGTCACTGAATAAAATGACCACTATAATTCCGTTAAGAATTCAGAGAGAAAGTTCGAATTTTTTTAAAAGATTTTGAAAAAAAAGAATGATAAACTATCAAGATAACTATACAATAAACTATAGAGAACTATACAATAAATTTTGTCGAAAAGTCATGAAAAGGAGTGTTGAATATTGTTTCTTATTTGTAAAAAAGTATAACTAATTTTGCGAATCACTCAAAACTTTTGTGAATTTTTCCAATCAGTCACTCAAAACTGTTGCAAATTTTGCTGATCGATCACAATAAACTATTGCAAACTTTGCAGATTAGTCACAATAAACAAATCTGAATCTCGAAAAATGATCGCATAAAATAAACATTTTCGTCAATTGGCTGCATAAGATGATAAATTTTCTCAAAAAGATTGGGGTAATAAAAAGAATTTTGACAAAATATTGCAGAAAGAAAATGCAAATTTCATCAAAATATCATGGAAAGAAATTTGACAGCTCAGTAAAAAAATTGTTTCTCATATTATCCTTACATTTCAAACAAAGAGAGGTCAATCTACAGCAAATATCATTAAAATGTCTTCATTACTGTTAAAGTTATAACAAAAAAAAGTCTGATTAAGTGAGACACTAAATACATTTGATTGAAAAAACTGACAGATCCTAGTCTCCCATACAAAAGTTTCTTGTTGATTGTCTACTACCATGTCTGAAAGTTTTATCTTTTCTGAATCATCATCCAGCATACATTGAACTAGTTGAATAAAACATCTATGTTTTTTAAATAGAAAGACTAGCAAAATATATATTTAGTGCAATAATTAGTAATTTGGGAAACCTGGAACAATGTACATTAAAAGACAGAGTGAAGTCAAAATTTATAAAAGAGATGAACTAAATAGCTTACCTACTATCACAAGGTGCTAAAGCAGAATCTCTAGGTCTTTCAATAATAAAGAATGCTTCAGAAAACCGTTTAACTCGCTGAAAATGCCTCTGTTTGGACAGATGTTGTCTTACTTTCTCCCTCCCAACAACAGTTTCTAAAAACTTTTGCCACAATACAATCAAAGCACCACAAATGTTAGTGATATCATTACTTGCTTTCATCAAAAATTCTTCTTCCTTTTCCATACCCTAAATAAATTAAAATTATGAAAAGCTTTTTTTATGTTTTGTACTTCATCAGTGTATTTATACTAATTATTTAAAGGAATAAAGAGTAATATTCTGAAGAAAAATACTGAAATAATAGAGTAAGCAAAATGAAAAAAAAATAAAGTTACTCAAATTATAGATACTTTCTTAACAACAGATCAGATTTCACATACTTTATAAAATACAGAGATCAAAATATCATACCTACACAGTAGAAATAATTAATGGTTTAGTTGTTTTAATAATAATTTTTAATCATAGAACCTGTCAGAATGACTAGACATTTTCATAAATATTTATGAAGCAAAGTAAAATATCTTTTAAGCTGAAAATAAATTAACTTAATAATTAGTTGTTACAGGATAATTGGAGCTATGTCATTGCAAAAAGAGATACAAAACTGAGGTATATTTCAGAGTTTTAATCAGACAGTTTCAAGAGAGTGCTGTACCCTGTTTGTCTTTTGATTAGAAAAATAGCATTATTCTAATGTTGCATCCAGAAATAGAGACTATATTGCCCTTGGCCAAATAATGATGCACTTACTACCATTTGAATTTGAAATTGCTTGCATGGTAAAAATCAACACATTGTCATGATTTAATAAGAATATTAAAACTGACTTTAAAATCTAAAAACTGCTTTTAGGAATAAAATAAAACCAGTAAAAATTTCACATGCTAGCACTCCACATTATTACATATTTTACAATAATAAAGTCAGATATAAATGGTTAAATCATTAGGAGAAATGTAAAACTGACAAATTATTCTAAAAGTTATGTAATAAATTTATCTTTACAGCATTAACCATCTGTAAAGATAAAGCATTAACCATCTGTGCTGAACTGCTGTTCAGCGTTTTGCTGAACAGTGATTCAGAAAAAATGCAAGATTGCAGTTATCTGTATAATTTTCCAACATGATAATAAAAAGCTTAGTTACATATATGAAAATAAATCTTGAAAGTATTAGTCATTATTAAATGATTTAAAACTGAATTAAATCTGTGGAATTACATTATTTTAAATAAATGCACATATTGTAGTGAAACCTGCAGCCTACAGAAGTTATCTTTGTATTAAGAATCAGCTGGTTAATAATAATTTTGTTAAATATGGATTGGTTATAATATTGGAAATACTTTGGCTGTTATGTAATTGCCTTAATTTTATAGTTTTCAACACCAGTAATTTAAAACTGAATTGAAAATACAGTAGAAGATCTTTATAATGTACAAATTGAGATGAGAGGTTGTACATATTGTAGAATTTTGCATTATATAAATTAATATTTCACACATCATTAAACTCATCTTGTAAAACTAGCCAAATATGTCTGGAACATATAATACAATATAGAATTTTAATGTTGCATTCATCAGAATACTTCACTCATTGTTAAATTTAAAATCAGAGAAGTTGTGCATTATATATTGAATTACATAACACATAATGACATTATAAAGATCTTCTTCAGTATTAAAAAGTCATGAATGCATGCATTTAAAGAACTAAAATAATCTAGAACTTGGCCAACAGTAAATTACCTCATAAGGTCCAAAAAGTTGATCTTTTGATGGTATAACAGGATTGCTTTTAATTTGCTTATGACATTCCTGTAAACAAGATTTAAAATTAGATTATAATTTTTAGCTCCAGAAAAAAAAATCGGCACTGAATCTTTTGGGTAAATACATATTTCAGAAAACAAATATTTAGATACATTATCAATAAACTTAAACCTTCAAAGCAGTTGTCCCATATTTTTCATTTTTAAAAAACAAAACTGGCTGTAAAAATGAATATTCAAACAGAACTAGTTTTAAGAAATATACAGGATGTTTCTAAATGAATATTAGGGTTTTAACACTTGGTAGTATTTATTACATAATACTTAAAATTATAATTAATACATAAAATGAAAGAGCAACTCAAACAATTTAACTACAAGCTTACAAGTGTTCAATGTGAGAACCTTTCATCACACAGTACACATCAAGTCGATAGCTCAGTTCTTCCCAATGGTTGATTAGTGTTTGTGAGATCATTGTTGAAACAGCTGCAATGGTTAGCTGGTAGTGGAGGCACATGCATACGTTCCTTTGTGAATCCCCACAGGTAGAAATTCAGAACTTTTTTGATAATCAATAGTGGTTGATTACTTTGGACGAACTGAGCTATCAACTTGATGTTTTTTAACAATAGTTTTAGTTACTGTGTGGCGAAACATGCTCACTTTGAGCACTTGTAAACTTCTAGGTAAAACTGCCTGAGTTGCTCTTTCATTTTATGTATTAATTATAATTTAAAGTTTTACATAATAAATACTACCTAACGTTAAAACCCTGATATTCATTTAGAAACATTCAGTAAAACATGAAGATAAGTGAAAAGTTTCATACCACTGAGCCACAAAAGAAAATATGAATTAAGTTTTGTATGTTTTTTTATAAAAATGTAGGAAAGCTGGCATATGGTCAGAGGGTTAATAAAAATTAATAAGTACACATTTATTTTTAAATTTAAACTTTAAAAAAAATGACATATCTAATCTACGTAACTTAAAATTACAAAAAGATAACTATGTAGAAAACTACAGAAATGAATCATTAATGCATAAAGAATCACAATACCATCACACTAAGTTATTATTTTTTTTGAATAAAAAATATATCATTGAGTTAAAACTACAAATTGCAAAACAAAATAATTGAATACCACACACACACTTACTTTAGCAAAGTCACTTAAATTTTCCAGATAGGGGGAGTTTTCAAAAGACTCTGTAAAAGATAAAATACATGTGTAAAAAAATTTTAATAGTTTTAGTTGAAATTTTCCAAAAATTTCTTCAATTTTATGAAATCATAGTTGATATTTTAAATAAAATTTTGGAAAGTAAAGAAACGCAAAAATACTTTTTAAATATATTCATATATATATATTTTTAAATCTTACAAATTTACTTTTTTCATTCTATGATTTTTTTATAATTTAAATCTTAATAAACAATGAATAAAATATTTTAAGTATATACATCTTGGTATTCCTTGAAAAACCACAAACTATTGTTACATTTCTTATTACCAGTGACAATCAGTATACCAAGCATCTTAACAGTGAAGTAAAAGAAAAACATGAAACTTGCGGAAATGATTTTTTATGAGATTTATAAATGGCCTGGTGTTTTTCTTTTTCATTCAATTAATTAGAACTTCACTTATAAACAACTATTTTTTTCAGTAGGACTACATTTTCCATTTCCAGTGCTATCACTTCCAGAAATTCCATTCAAAATGTACACTTTGACATCATATTTTGAATATATTCTGCTCCTATCAAAAAGTAAAACATTATGGCACATTTTACAGTTTCTGAATAAGAGAACCTGGCAATTGAGACCTTCATATTGAGACCTGGCATAAGAGACCTTCCTTGTCACTTACGTGACAAGGAAGGTCTCCATACGGGCATACTCAGAAAATTCTGAAAAAATTACAGAAGGTTCTTCTCATGTGGATATACATATATATAAAAAAAATTTTGGCAGAACACCGATGGAACGTTCATAAAAAAATAATGAACATTTTGTTTATTTGGCGATTTATCACTGGTACGGGACAAAATAAAATTTCAAAAAATACTTTTTTTGTCAAATACCTTTTAAGGAAAAAACATTTCAAGCTGAACTATTTTTTAAAATATTATTTAAATAACTTTAGTTTTGTTGATTTTAGTTTGTTTTAACTATAGTTTTGTAATACAGTAAAACCCCGATAATTCGGATTAATTGGGACCAGACCCAATCCAGATTATCAAAAATCTGGATTAGCTGGAGAATTAGAAAAAAATGAAATAAAATAAAACATTCTTACAGAAAATCACCTTCATGTTAAACTCATTGAATATTTATAGATAATAAAAATGTTTGCTTTGTTTTATTCTTCCAAAAAGATTTCAGAATTTTTTTTTTTTTTTTTTTTTTTTTTTTTTTTTTTTTTTTTTCAGAATACGACGATGAAACAAGTTAATGTTACGGAAATTAGCCAATCGCTTCTCAAACTTAAAAAAAAAAAAATGACCAAACCGATCCGGATTATACGGAGATCCGGATTAACAGGGTCCAAATTTGTGGGGTTCCACTGTATATACATTTATAATGAAAGTTAACTATGAAATCTTAAGTATTAAAACAAAAATTAAATTTATTAAATTTGTTTCAATCTCAAAATTAAGTACAATTAACCTCTCCTGATTCA
Source organism: Maratus speculifer (assembly GCA_964019185.1). NCBI lineage: Eukaryota > Metazoa > Arthropoda > Arachnida > Araneae > Salticidae > Maratus > Maratus speculifer. The sequence goes on from OZ025293.1 coordinate 372,974,477, forward strand.
ATTTTGTTGCTATGGAAACCTAAACTTCTCTGATATTGAAATGTATTACTACAACATTCTTCATCTAGCCTTTATTTTGGAATATGCTTAAATATATGAAAAAATATTTTTCAATGTAAAAAATTTTTAATATATAAAATTATTTTTTACAGTATTAAAATTAAATAACTGCTGCAACAAGAATATATATATATGTAATACAATATAATATGTATAATAAACTTTCTCATTGATTAAGTTTAAATTCATTAAATACCATTTATACACATTCTAAAAATCTATTAAAAAACAATTTTCAGTTGTATGCAAATTTTTTGCTTTTGGCGAGGAGATGTGCTGCTCATCAAATTGCATGACGCTTTCATCTTTTCATGTCAAATATTTGAAAATATGTTATTTTTTATGTACTTTCTATTATGATTCCGTCGCTAATTTTGACTGCTCCTTTATTACATATATAAGTAGTTTAATTAGTATTTTTTTCAAGAAATTCTGAGTATGCCCAGTACGGAGACCTTCCTTGTAAGAGCAAAAATGAATTTAAAAATGAGTCAGAAAATAAGCAGTTTGGATTTGAGTACACCTTCAATATGAATTTTTTTTCTTCAATCGCTATATATGTTTAATTTGTTTTTACTGCAAGAATTGGTCTTATCAAAAACTTGTCATTATAAAAGTTGTAGATAATATTAAGAAAATCTATAATAAATTCATGTGGATTTGATATCTTGTGAATTGACAAAGTTATGGATTTTTTTTCTTCTTCAACCCCCTTTTTCGTTTTCGTTTTCATTTTGATTTTTTTTTTGGTGGGGGGGAGGAGAGTTAAGAGTTGATGATGTCAAAAATATGTCAATATAGAAGTTGTAGATAATAATAAATTTAATTGGATGTGATATCTCGAGAATTGACAAAGTTACGAATTTTTTTTGCTTGAAAAACCCTATTTTTTTTTACCCCTTGAGTTCATTTTTAATTTTATAAAAAATCTGCCATGCATAAATTTTTGGTCCATTTTTTAGAGCTGATTATAATGTTAAACTGATTCGATATGTATTAAATTTAAGATGTTATGGGGGTTTTTTTTTTGGTTTTCATAAAACCACTTCCTATTTCACTCCCCTTTGTCTGATTTTGCCAATTAACGAGCTTGACCAAGATTTTATGCCAATTGATTTCATGTATCAGTTTGAAAGAGATTTGTGCAGAATTATGGAACTTATTGTGTCCAGAAAAAAGCGATAGATAAATAGATATAAAGTGTTATTAAGGATGGTTTTGGGTTCTGGAGGTCATGGTCAATGTAGATCTGTGAAAAGTTTTCAGAAATTCCAACATAGGGAAGAGTGTAATAGTTTGTATCTCATACAAAATCGTCCTAAATATTTGTCTGATATTGTATTTATCCAAGGTATTTAAAATAAATATCTGCATTAAAAAATTATTAAAAGTACGTAAAAAATTTTTTGAAAAATAGATTTACAACCTTATGATGAAAACAGCTTTACTATCTTTTTTTGGTCATCACAGAGAGAGAGAGAGAAAAAAAAATTGAAATCATTTATTGCATTCATGACCCTCAGATTCTTTTTCTGAATCCATCATAAAAACTGTTTTGATAAAAATAATTAATGCAAAAATAAATAACAAAAATTAACATTGCAGAAGATAAAAACAAAAATAGTAGGCCTTTTTGTCACATGAAATGGGAGAGAGAGTATATGTGTGCACACACACACACACACAAACATATACAGGGTGTCTGAAAAGTCTGGAAACGGTCGAATAACTCAAGAAATACATATGAGATTGAAAAACAAAAATATACATGTTAAGTATTTTTAAATAAGCTACTCAGTGATACCAAATTTGACCTTCGCAACTGACCCCCTGGGGGTCAGATGGGGTCCAACTTTGAAATCTAAAATTATAACCCCCATTTTTTATTGCAGATTCAGATTCTACGGACAAAAATATGTAACTTTTGTAGTTGATGTTTATTTCGAATCCTCGTTTATCACGGTATAATTGAGCATATTAAATCGATACATATTTTGGTTTTCCCAACAGGTTTTGCTTGATTGGCCAGAATTTTTGACATCAAATTCTTCGTCCTTTGCAGGAATATCGTTTCTTGAAAATCACCCGTGGTGATTATTTCGATAATGCTACGCTGTTAAAAATTTTATCCATTTGCTGTAGCGTCACTCCACAGCTTTTAGAGAATATCTCTTTTATGACCAATGAGAATGCTCCATAACACAGTAAAGTAACCGTTTTCTCTAAAAGCGGTGGAGTGACGCTACAGGAAATAATTTTAAAAAAAATACAAACACATCAGTCGTATTTAGAAACCATTCGTTATTTAGAAACCATTTACTGGATAAAATAAAAATCCAAATAGAAAACTAAATTAATATATTTCAATGAATTTTTGTAGAGAAAAACAAAAAAACCTTATACACAGTAATAAAATTTAACTCATTTGCTACAGCATCACTCCACCGCTTTTATAGAAAATGGTTACTTTACTGTGTTATGGAGCATTCTCATTGGTCATAAAAGATATTCTATAAAAGCTGTGGAGAGACGCTACAACAAATGGGTCAAATTTTCAGCAGTGTAGCATTATCGAAATAATCGCCACAGGTGATTTTCAAGAAACCACTATTCCTGCAAAAGACGACGAATTTGACGTCAAAATTCTGGCCAATCAGGCAAAACCTGGTTGGGAAAACCGAAATACGTAACGATTTAATATGCTCAATTACACCGTGATAAACGAAGATTCGAAATAAACATCAGATACAAAAGTTACTTATTTTTGTCCGTAGAATTCATATCTGCAATAAAAAATGGAGATTATTATTTAAGATTTCAAAGTTGGACCCCCCCTCTGACCCCCAAGGGGTCAGTTGCGAAGGTCAAATTTGGTATCACTGAGTAGCTTATTTAAAAATATTTACACATATATTTTCGTTTTTCAATCTCTTATGTATTTCTTGAGTTATTCGACCATTTCCAGACTTTTTGGACACCCTTTACATATATATATATACAGTATAGGATCTGTTATCCAGAATGCTTGGGACCTTGGATATTCTGGATAAGGGGTTTTTCCATAATTCGGAACACTTTACTATAAGTTTTAGAATAGAACAAAATAACAGTATGAAGTGCATAAAATATGAATAATATATGTAAATATACAGTTAAAAATTTGGTAATTTAAATAACTTATTTACACAAAACATTATAAAAACATTCTAAATTACTATTCAAATTAAAAAACACATTAACATGTAAGTCTTGAGACCAGAATATTTTGATTTGGGTTGTTAGAAAATTATTATTAAGATTGGTTGCTTATAGTGTGCCACTTGTACTAATTGATACTGTATCTTGCATTATGATATGATTTGCTGATCATGAGAGTAACTTCTTTGTTGCATTACACAAATCGGTTGCTCAGTTGAAAAATATCAGTTGATCACTTGAAATTTTTTTACTTACCCCATTCTGCTGATCATCATCATTACTTTCATTAGACATATCACACATTTCCAGTCATCAGATGACTTACCAAAGGGCGTTTGGTCAGGAAAGGCGGATTAACGGAATATTATGGTATGAATGTTTAATACACTTTAAAATTGCTTCTCAGTTATTTTATAAAATGTAAACAGAAAAAAGTGACTGGAAAAAAACAAGAGAAGAAAAAAATGTGACACAGAAAAAAAGTGACTGGGAAAAGGATGACAAGGAAAAAAAGTGACAAGAAATTAATAAATATTAAATTTATCAATCAAGAGCTAAAAATTAAAGTGGTAGCAAAATGTGTATTTTTTATGATCTGATCAGTGGCATTAGTATCTTCAGATATTAATAGAATAAAAATTAGGATTGTCAAAAATCAAAATATTATAATTGATGTTGTGATTCATTGAAGTTATTATTGATTAAAATATGTATTTCATTTTAATTATTAAAATATAATCCTCAGATGGTATTAAATATTAAACTTAGTTTCATTAAGAAGAATTGATTTAAAAAATGAAAATATACTTTATTAATTGATAGTAGATTAATAAAAATAATTGTTAAAATAAATAAAATAAAAAAAATAAAAATTAGTTTCATTACCAAGAATTAAAAATAAATGTGTAAATAAACAAATTTAAATATAAACTTAAATATAAATTAATGTAAATAATAATGAAAATAATAAATATGGTATATAATAATTATATATAATAAATTATATTTTACATAAATATATTATTTACATAATATATTTATCATAAATATATTTATAGATTGTATATTCTTAATATATTTTATTATATATTAAATTATTATTATTAAATTATATATTAATGTTTTATTATATTCATATAATTTTATATTACTTATAGTTTTAACTTATTTTTTAAATAGTATTTATTTTTTATATTTATTTTCACTTATTTATATTATATGTATTAAATAATATTATACATACATATATTGTATACAAGTTTAATTATTATATAGTGATAATTTATATATTCTATAATAATTATGTTTAAATTATGCATTAATAATTTTGTATGTTATATTATACATATTGCATATGTAATATCACAATCGCCTTGAGTATATCTGGCATGTAAGGATCAACCAAAGAAAATGAAAATTACTTACATTTTCTGAACACTGATGATTATCATGGATTATGATTTTATAAATCATGTTGTTTTTATGACAGCTGCTTATCTGTATGAGGGATATGGGCCTGGGTGGGATGATTCTTCTTGGGGAGAGGGGGTCTTTTTAAGGGAATCTAATCCATATTTACGCAAGGGTACCCAAGATTATAGAAAACTATGTGAACTCTTAGGCTAATGGGCACGATTGGGCCCGAAGCTAGCACCATCCATCTATCAGCTTTGAGAGCAGAACCTCTCAGCCACTGGTAGGTAGATTTTACAAACTGATAACCACTCTTCCTTAAAATAATCATTCATCAGCAGTAGGGTGGAGCGAAAAAAATTTTTTTTTGAAAATCAAAAACGGGTAGGTGCCAAAAGTTGCCTTTATACTAGTACATCAACTGTGTGAAATTTTACCGCTGAAAAAAAATGGCTTGAGTCTGCGCTTTTGCTCCAAAAATCGAAATTTTGGGTAAAATTTGTCATTTTTTGACATTTTTTCAAAAAAGTTAAAAAATTCCTACAGAGTTGGTTAGTATTTAAAAGTGTTGCTTAGATCTTTACATTTATTTGCTTAACGTATATAAACTATAAAACAATATCTGTAGTCTGTATAATTGGAGCAAATCTGACAACTTTTTGTGAAAAATCAGCGTTAACCTCTCTATTGGAGCATACAACGAAATGTTGTTTTGAATGCATTTCTTACCTAGTTGCTTTCAAAACTAGCATTCGTGGTTGCATTATCCCACCCGTCTCAACCATCCAATCATCTAGGCCCAGTGTTTTATTTATGTATTGAATTGTTATTTTCTTCCCGAAGACGAATATAAGTTTTCTATATATCAAAATAATTTATCTCTTCTTTATATTCACTGACTTTGGATGATTTGGATCATGCTGGTGTGACCTTCTGCACGTATATTTTTATACCATGTATAACAGAAGAGAAACTGAGCAATGTATTGGTTATGTTCTTAATTGAACCTATTCAGCAGTCTATTATCTTCATTGAAATTTCATGCAATTAGTACATTATGATTGGAAGTTTTGTTATCACACCATTCTTTCAATCAATTACATTTTATATGCAATGATTTGCCTAAAAATTGATTGTATGAATTTATTTTCTAGTATATCATCATTTATTGAACCTATTACATTGAATATATGCTGAGAAGCTAGCTGTTTAATATTATAACGATTGTCACAGAGGATTGAAAGCAAAATTTGCAAAAACTACTTGTTGTAAAACAACAATATTTCTAAAGAAGTTTTAGTATGCTTTATTTCGTTTCCTGTCTTGTTCCGTAGTCTAGTAACATCCCGCGGTATAAACTTGGATTATACATTTTGTGAGTGAACATATAAACGCTGATTGACAATCTGTGCTTATATAAAGCGGAGAATTTTATCAACTTTATGAGCTGTCTTTTGTGTGACATGTTTTCTAAATTCCTATTCCCTATTCTTTCTGAGAAATTGCTTTCCTTATGAATTAGCTTTGAAATCTCCGACAGAAATTTCTAGTCTGTTCTGAGTATCTTTTTCTCAATTTGAGAAAATAATTTTTCAAAATTATTCCCTATTTTATATAAAAAAAAAAAAATACAATATGAAGACACAGACAAAGATTTTCCTTATTGATCCGGTGAATCCATGTAGCTTAGAACGTTTTACATCGACTTCTCAAATAATTGACGCAGAGGAAATTCACTGGAGTTGAAGTAGCGAATCATTCAATAATATACACAATTCTAAGCTTACCCCATCCAAAATGGTTCACAGTGACAAATAAAATTCTCCTAATTTTAAATGAGCACTTATAATCGATTAGAATCCGTACATTCCCTCATAAAGTAGTATGCATTATAAGTTTATGCCCAGGACATTTCACCATCAAATGTTGTCCGCTCATAAAAAGGGGATCTAAAAGTTAATAGGAAATTACCTAGATACGAAAACACTTAGAAAACGGCATAAAACTAATACACTGTAAAAAAAAATCTGCAAAGGTACTAAACCTTTTCTAGGAAACTGGGATTCCAAGAACTTTTCCTGTAACGGTAACAGCAAAAATTCAAGTTTCAGAATCGATTACATGAATTTTTCCTGTTATCGTTACATGAAAAATTCTTGGAATCCCAGTTTCCTAGAAAATGCTTAGTACCTTCACAGATTTTTTTTACAGTGTACAAAAAAAAGTTATTTACAACAGCGGTTGCTTTACACATGGAGAACAAATTTTCATTGCAATTCTCTCTGACGATCACCATCACATGAAACAGCTCGCTTCTCAACATATAAAAAATGCAAAAGTAGAATAAATGATGGCATACTTATAGTTGAAATATCTGAAATCATCTTTGAAGCAAATCATTACTAAAAAAAATACAATTGACTGAAAAAAATGTTGGGGTAACAGAACTTCCAATCACTATTCATCAACTGAATGTAAGTTTGATAAATATAATAGATGGCCGAATAGATCCCTTTAATAATAGTCCCGTGCATTACTCTGCTTGTCATTTTTTTGTATAAACTGTAAAAATATACATGAAGATAGTTACAGCTGCATGTGGATGCAAAGAACAGATGAACAAGGAGGAAGCATCGAAAACATGCCAAATTTTTATAAAGAAAATCACAAATCAATGTATAAATAAAACACTGTACCAAGATGATCGAATAGTTGGGCCGGGTGGTATAGGAAATATAGCCACCTCCACGACGCATGTCCAAGGTAGTTTTGAAAACAAGAGTAGTATTAAAAACAATAATTCGTTGTATGACCCAATAGAGTGGTAATGCTGTTTTCTTACTAAAAGTTGTCTGTTTTGCTCCAGCTGTAGGGAATAAACATATTGTTTTATAGTTTAAATATGTTACGCAGTTAAATATAAAGGTCTAAGCAACACTTTTAAATACTAACCAGCTCTGTGGGAATTTTTTAATTTTTTTGAAAAAATGTCAAAAAATGACAAATTTTACCCAAAATTTCGATTTTTGGAGCAAAAGCGCAGACTCAAGCCATTTTTCTTCAGCGGTAAAATTTCACATAGTTGATGTACTAGTATAAAGGCAACTTTTGGCACCTACCCGTTTTTGATTTTCAAAAAAAAATTTTTTTCGCTCCACCCTAATCAGCAGGCTTCTAACTGCAGATGATTTTTATATATAGCTTTGATATTATATAGCTTTGAAAGGAAAATTATCAGATGTTCGCTTCTACCGTTCTGTCGAATAATCTATTTGTAAACATACAGTATCACATTCTTTTTAATTCTGTAATCAAATGTTGAGTGTAAGAAGAGCCAAATATAAGTGACAAAGCACGACAAACTAATGCCATGCTCATGGAATGCTGGGGTATGGGTGAACCTCACAGAAATCCAGTGGCATTGACTCTCTTCCTGCTTCTAATGGGAAACAGGCTTTGTTTTACTTCCCTATCTTATTTTTAGTTCCACGTTGGCTATCTTTCAAAAAATGCTAAGATCAAATTCCAGTTCCATCTTAGAAGCCTGTTATAGATTGGGTTCTACTTTAAATGAGATCCTAGTCTGCTTTAGACTTACAAAGAAGGTCTCCATACTGGGCATACTCAATTTTTTTCTGAAAAAAAAATACTAATTAAACTACTCATGTATGTAATAAAGTATCAGTGAAAATTAGCAGCAAAATTGCAGTAGAAAGCATGTAAAAAATAAAATATTTTCGAATATTTGGCGTGAAAAGATGAAAGTGTCACACGATTTGGTGAGCAGCACTTTTCCCCGCAAAAAGCAAATGATTTTAATGCAACTGAAAACTTTTGGATTCTTAGAATCCGTGCAAATGGTATTTAATGAATTTAAACACAAACGAATAGAGAGTTTAATATATTATATACATATATATATATATATATATATATATACTATTTGTTGAATTTCATTTACCTCTGGAAAAAATATTTTCATATATAAAAAATTCTTATTCAGTAAAATTATTTTCATATATTTAAGTGTATTCAAAATGCTCAGATGTTTCCATAGCAACAAAATCGAATTGACAATGTTCAACTCGATTTTGAACTTGAAACAATTTTAATTAAGTTAATTTGAATTTCGTTTTAAATCTCAAATTTTGACTGTTTAATTTGAATATAAATACATATAAATACCAATATAATGAAATTGTACTTAAAACTTATTAAAGCTGACAAAACCAAAGGTATTTAATTTATCTAAACACGTTGAACATGAAACCCTTTTCGTTTAAAATGCATTTGACATTCAAAAAAATAAAAAAATAAATTGTTTTTTATTGCCAACTGATAAATCGCCAAATAACAAAATTTTCATTATTTTTTTACAAACAGGGTACGGAGGTTCCGCCAAATTTTTTTTTATAAGCGTATGTATCCTCATGAGAAGAACATTCTGTAATTTTTTCAGATTTTTCAGAGTATGCCCGAATGGAGACCTTCCTTGTTAGTGCACAAAATATGCCAAACTGACCTTTAGTCAAAAATTTTATAGTAAACATTCCTTTTCTGAATAATACTTCAATACAAAAAATTCCTATTTAGCACAGCTTAAAATATGTAGCTTAATAAGAGTGAAAATTTTAATTAAACAGTGTTAAATTAGTGAAAAAATTCTTAGTTCAACAAAGTATCCATTTGTTTACAAGTCTGGCCAAATGAAACTTAGATTTTGCAACAAAAAGTAAACAAATACTCACCAAGTTTTAACTGCTGCCATGCTGGTAACAAACTCATATATTCAAATAATTTTCTACATAAGCTATGATGAGCAGAAAGCAAAAGACTACAAAGTTCCCAGTGGACAAAACGAGCTCTGTATAATCTTGCAGAAGATGGAATAGAACGTCCCATCTATGAGCAAATACAGAAAAAAAAACTTTATTAATTGTTACATTCTTTAAAATATTTTAAAAATTAGAATCAATTATTGTTTCAGATTAACCTAAAAGAAATTTTATGATATTATAAATAATATAGGACTAATTTCATAAATATAACAAGAAAAATAATCAGTTCTGAGAGGAGAAAAGTAAATAAAAGAGAAAGAAAAAATACATAATTATTATCTTGCTAATCTCATTGACAGTTTAACTTGTGAAAACATGAAATAATTTGACCAATTTTAGTCTAGAAATCATTTTATTATTATTTCAGTTTTGTAAGAGGCATGAAATGGTAAAAAAATAAATGTGCTCAATATAAAAAATGAAATGTATTCAGGGGCGATTCTGGATGAAATTTTTTTTTCAGAAATTCGCATCGCATTTTCGGAAATTGGTGGGGGAGGGGGGGGGGGGGGGTCTCCCCCACCTCCAGTGATTTTCGGACAAAATCGGTGTTTTCCCGCGTTTTTTGCTAAAATGTTGATCTTCAGACGAAATCAGCAATATTTTAGCAAAATCGGCGATTTATTGCAATCTTTTGCCGAAATCGGCGATTTTCCGCGATCTTTTGACGAATTCGGCGTTTTCATATGTTTTTTTATGTGAAATCATCGTTTTTTCGACGATCTTTAGACCAAATTTACATTTTTACGCGATTTTTTCTCGAAAACGGCGTTTTATACCCGCGATCTTTTGACGAAATCGGCGTTTTTTCCGTGATCTTTTGATGAAATCTGCGTATTTTTTCAAATATTCTTTTGACAAAATATTTTTAAGCGATCTTTAATCGAAAACGGCGTTTTTCCCCGCGATCTTTTAACGAAATCGGCGTTATATCCGCAATCTTTACACGAAATCGGCGTTTTCCCGCGGTCTTCAGAAGAAATCAACGTTTTATCTGCGATATTTGGTGAAATTGCCGTTTTTTCCGCGATCCGCACAGGAAATTCGCGTTTTTTATCGATCTTTTGACAAAGTTCGTTTACATAAACATTCACGAAATCGTCGTTTTTCCACGAAATATTGACGAAATGTATGCTATTTCGGCGATCCTTTCACGAAATTTGCTTTTCTACGAAACTGTTTTTTCTGCGCGCAAAACCGTACAAGTTTGCAACTATGCAGAATTGATAACCCAATTTCAAATTTACGGAAGAGGATGCCTTAAATTTTCGGAAATTTCTGAATTTTCGGACAAGAATCACTCCTGATTGTATTTTTGAGCAGTTTTTTCATACAATGGGTACATGTTCTAAAAGAAACATATCATATTGGCCAACATATATTAGTCGATACAATTTTTGTTTATTTAATCATGAAAATTTTTCTTAAATTTTGGTCAGGATATAAATAAAATATAAAGTACTGAACTTGCAAAATTTGGGATACGCTCATTTTTATTTTAATGTACTTAATTATATTTTATAGTAAAAGAAATACACATTTTAGAACTATATTCAAACTGAGGACATAAATATAGGAAAGTTTTTGTGATGAAATAAATAAAATAAAACATTACATCTGGAAAATTTGGACAAGTTCATTTTCATTTTAATGTATTTAATTATTTATAATAGTAAAAGAAATATATGTTTTAGCAATGCACTTAGGATGAGGACATAAATATTGTATTGTATTTTTAAACATTCAAATTTAACATAATCGTTATGAGATTAGAAGACAAGTGAGGTTTACCTTCTCTGTCACAGTCATTTATGTAATTTTCATTTTTAATTAGATATTTATGCCTTTTGCGTATTGTTATAGCACTATACAAATAGCAATTGGAAATTATAATAACAAAAATCTCAATAATTTAATGCATGGATTTTTTATTAATAAATTGTTCTTTCAGGAATCTACCATTTTAAAATACATTTAATAATTTTCTGAATTTTAATATTAATCTTCAAATGCTATTTAATTGAATTTTCATCATTCAAAATTTCATTACAAATTTTTTATAAAACATAAACTAAGCCCCAATAGTATAATTACAAAATATAAGCAAACTTTAAAATTTCCAAAACTAATACATAATTTCAACATCATATTTGGCTTTTCTTTTTATAAGTTTTATCTTTCGATAATAATAAATGAAACCATTCAGTAAAAGAGCTTAGGAATTTGGCAGATGTAAAAGTATGAGCTCTTGTAGTAAAAATTGTTTTTTAAAGTTTTAATACAAACTGTACTGAGGTTAGATTTTTAACCATAACTCAAGAACTACTTGGCAGAATGAGCTGAAACCATGGATTTGCCCATTTGAAGTTTCTAGAAATTAATTTCTGTTAAAATTTTAGAGGGTACAATTTAAAAAAATTTTAAATATACATTTATATTTTGACCCTCTAAGATTCCTTTATTTACATAAAACAATATAAAACTTATTTCCCCAGTTGAATCGTACTTCCCTGTAATAATGTAATGATAAAAGGCCATAGAGAATTTCTTTTATTTTTTATTTTTTTTAACTTTTGACTAATTGATCAATTTGATTTAAGGCAAGTCTGGAAATATTTAAAAAGAACACAAAAATATTACAGTATGTATATAAGTGCATATAAGATAGCTACAGAGATTGAATAGAAAGGTATTCATGTACACATACAGAATGGGTTGAAATACTGTATCTCAAAAAGAAAACTATACAAATGTCTGTCTTTAAAAGTCTTAATTTTATCCAATTCATACATGACATGATTTTTCAGATGCTTATAACACAAACTAACTTTTGAGCTGACAATTCTACAGTGCATGTGAAATTATGAACAGAATAAAACTCAATTGTGAAAAAAAAGGGTATAAGTTAAATAATTATAAAATTACCTGTGATCCAAACAATACTGTTTCTAAACTGGAATGAGATTTTTTGCTTGAAAGACAAGGACTTCCAGTGAGAAAAGTTTGCTTAGGATTCTTTTGCATATTGCTATTAAGAGAAATAGCTCTGTGAGAAACACAAAAGAAAAAAAATTGAATATAACTTATAAAAAAACACAGCTGTTAATTTCCAACAAAATAAAACAAAAAACAAGGAAAAATCTTAAACTTATCTAAAAAATTATCACCTAGAAACTACAAGCACACATAAACAGAAATATATGCAGATTAGCAAACTGATGATTCAAATAATATCACAATAGTAAAAATCACTTGCCTTGATTGATGGGACACCATCACTCCTTTCCTGAATAAGCATGTTTTTGAAGTACAAAAATATAAAATATTTTAAGGCTATGGTCTATGATATTTATGAAACAAATAGTTAAATGAAAATTATTCATTTTATATAAAGAAACTGTATATAATAAAACTATGTAACAATAATAAATTATATTTTACAACAAAACCAGCAGAGAATAAGGCTGAAATGATTTTTTTTATTATTATTTATATTTTTTCACTGGGTTTTCTGCATTTTTTATAATTATACATTCAGAGGAATATTATTTTTTCAACCATATTTATCCTTCTCAAACCTACTCTTCAAAAGAAATGAGATGGCCTAAAATGTTTATGATTTAATTTATTTATTTGTTTATTAATGAGTTACATATACTATGATGTTACAAGAAAAAATAAAATGAGTATAAGGGTACTTGAGAAATTGTACTTTTGGTAAAGTGAAATTGCATTTTTGCAAACTTTTAGTTAAGGTGACTTATGGTCGTTCTGAGAATTTCAGCTATTTTTTATAAATTTAAAACTATTAAAATTATTTAACAATTTTCATGTACAAATTTTTGCTTTGTAATTAATTCTAAATATATATATAGCAAATAAGAACATTAAATTGCGATATGACCTTTCTAAAGACAAAATCAGAAAATAAACATTGTTATACAATAAAAACGGAACATATTCATTCATTTTTTAAAACAAATTCCCAATTCTCCATTTATTTATAAATAAATAAATAAATCTCAATCAATCAATCTTACATTCTCTCTCTTTTAAAAAGGGAAACACCAAGAAAATTAAAAGCATCATAAAGAAATAAAATGTCAAAGAATTATTTAAAAATATGTGTATATATTATTATTACTGTTATTGTTAGAACAAAACTGCTTGATCTATAGTAGTTTAATCTTTTATACACAAATGAACACTTAAGATAAAATTTACTATTTAAAGTATTTAGCTGCAAGGGGCTAAAACACTACATTTACATTTTCCTTGAGCAACTTCTCAAAAGCCTCTTTTTTAGGTTTTAAAATATGTTAAAATCCAAGTTATGCCATTTTTAGGGTTCCAAACTTCAAAAGTGAAAACGAAACCATTATAAGATCACTCCCAAAACTGTTTGCCTATCTGTCACACCCATTTTACTTATAAACTATGAAACACAGAAAGTTCAAACTGGAGGAAGTAATAAAAGCTACTGACCCACATATTTACAGATTAAGCATTTGCAAATATATTTAGGAGGGGGGATTAAGGGCCTTATTAAGTTACTTGAAGAGAAAAATACTTTTTTTGTATATCATGTGGGGTATCTTGTTAGGCTGAACTCAAAAATATCTTTCTTTAATTTTAGGCCCCATAGCAAAATGTGTGTAACACTGCGATGGGCGTCGCAGACTGGAAACACAATACTTACAGCGTAGCCGTGGAATGTAATGAATATAATGCTGAATTGAGTACAAAAGAATGTCTGTGTGAGAATTAATTTTAAAAGACATACTGTTCATAAAAATGGCACACTGGTCTCAAATAAGAGACTTGTAACCTGTTCAAAAAAAATTTTTAAATTGGTTTGTTTAGCATCCTCATTTATCAGCAGAGTTTTGTAATATTTTTCTGTGACCGGCCAACAAATTTCACTGTATTTTCCCACAACTCTCAGATGGATTTTGCAATATTGTTCTGTGAATGTGATAAATGTAAAATTTTGCCTATTTTTTTTTTTTTTTTTTCCCTTCATGACAGACTGAATTTTATAATCTTTCAGGCACACAGATGGATTTCATAATATTTTTTTAGACTTTCCCTTGCTTGACAACATTCATAATTTTCTCTTGACTAATAGACAAATTTTGAATTCTTTTTTTCTACAATGACTGATTGAAGAATTAAGAGATTTTATTCACCAATCAACTGACAATTCCATCAACATTTTTCTGCAACTGATAAACTCATTTCACAATATTGTTAGAATTTTTCAGTGTGACTGATTGATGAATTTCACAGATCTATCCCCACCAACTCATTAAAGAATTTTTCAATTTCCTCCAATGATCCACTGATGAATTTTGTGCTTCCTTTTTCCAATGAAAGATTAGAGAATTTTGCAATACTTTCTTTCTACCAACTGCAAATTTTAGAGCTTTTTCTTCCAACCATCTGGCAAAAATATAGAGGAGAGGGTTTCTGCACTTCATCAATGAATTATGCTTTTTTTTTTTTTTTTTTTTTTTTTTTTGTAACCAACTGAAGTTTCATTGCTAGCAACTGATTGATAAAATTTGCAATTTTTTAAATAAATGATTGAACAAATTTCATGATTTCTTTTTCTGATGATCAATTGATGAATTTTGCTGTAAATGAGAATATGAAATGTTCTACAGAGAAACCCACTGTTCTGTGCTACATATACATCACACATTTAAGCATATTTTGCATTGGGATGCAAGATATTGGAAAAAAAAACTGGGAACATAATACATAAGTGGTTAACTTTATTAAACAAAGATAATCGTTGTTTGCGACAATATTAATGGCAAGGTATGCCAAAACATTATGAAAGCATTATTAGAAGATCTAAATTATGTACTTGAGTTTCACTTTCAGAATACATTGTCTGTTGCTTTTACTTTAAACCATATTCATAAAATTTAAATTACATTTGGTTATGGCATTACGTTTGTCTGTACATTGCTTATACAGTACAAAGCCTCAAATACCAACATCAGAAATTCAGAATTTCCAAAATCCAGTTTTTTGCCAACAAGTAATTTGTATATATATATGTATATATATATATAAGTATATATATATATATATATATATATATATATATACAAATATATATATATATAAGTATTACAAATTTGATATTCCTAAAACTGGATCAAAAACCTCTCCAATCTTCTAATAATTTTTAAAAAACAAAGATATTTATAAGCTTTTCATTCCACATGTTAAGTTTTGGCAAAGTGATCTTACAATAGTTATTTTATAATGCTTTAACAAGTTTCCAATACCCACATCAACACGCCTTGCTAGGATGGCTTTTTAAAAAGCTGTGATGATTAAAATTTCTAGTATTTTATTTTCTCATTTTTTGCATGAGAAAAATTTTTTGAAAAATTATTTTTTTAAATATAAAAAGGACTTTGTGAAAGTGTCAATAAATTTGCATTATTTAAGTGCAGAAAAAAACTATTGGTTTCAAGCAAAAAATGAAAAATCAAGCACATATTTCCCTTGCTGTAAAAATGTCTGCAAAGTAAATCGACCGATTTCTTTTAAACTTTCAGCAAGTTTAAATAATAGTAAATTAGGCTTTGTAACAATTTTTTATTAAAATATAATCCGTTATTAGAAAGTTACAATGCTTTCATTGTAAGTAAGTTGTAAAGTTACAATGCTACATACTTTACAGTAGCTGTAAAGAAAAAGTAGGGAACTATCTGTGCTTAATTTGATAACTACATGTGTGCAATGAGCGTGCAGCAGCAGGTCATAGAGTTGCAGAACAGTTTATAGATGACATTTGTCAGATAATTTCTAAAAAAAAAAAAAAAGCTAACTGCAGACCAAGTATACAATGCAGATGAGAAATTTCTTATTTTGGCAGTATATGAAGATGAAAATGTTAGTTAGGGGCAGATGAAGATGAACCTAGCTGCATTAAAGATGCTAAAAAGAGATTGTTTTATCTTGGGCAAATGCTGCCACAGCACACATTAGTTAAAGCTCATGTAGTTATTGCTAAAAGTACCAAATAAGCTTTTAAAGGGATTAAAAGGTTCCTCATACATTATAAATCAAATATACAGGCCAAGTGATTATATGTGAAATCATGACAGACTAGCTTAAAAACCACTTTGTGCTGGAAGCACATGCCCATTGTAGATCTGCCAATTTTTTAGAAGATGCAAAAGTATACTCCTGGATAACTGTCCTGCCCATTCCCCTGCTGATCTACTTGAAAATGTGTTTTATATTTACCACCAAACATCACCTCTCTTTTGCAACCTACGGATATGTGTATTCTACAATCCCTCGAATTCTGATACAAGAGTAGTTTTCTAGAAGAGAAGGTTGAACTTTGTCAGTGTGTAGTGTTATGTTAAACAGTTCAATGTTGAAAATGCAATCTAGAATTTAGCATGAACATGAGAAAATGTAACAGAAGAAACTTTAAAGCTGGCATAGCAAAATTCATGGCAAGGATATTTGTTTACTGATGATAATAATGAAGATGATTTTCAGGAGTTCTGTAACTCTCGAGTTACTGCCCTCAAAAGGGAAACTTTTAATCTGATGAGTTATGCTAAAAATTCAATTACTTTGGATTATAAATTCATTAAAGAAGTGATAAACATTGATAAGAATATACCAACTGTTAACAAATTAATGGACAATGAAATCTGCAACATGATATTGAATCAAAATGAAGTGGATTCAAACAGCAAAAGTGAGGATGATGCAACATCATTGAAGAAAAGATTCTGTTAGAAGTAGTGCTCAGTTCATTAGGTGATGTTGTCAAAGGAATAAAGTAGCTAAACAATCTACTATAGTTTTATTATGTTTTAATATTAGCTTTTACCAGTATTGTAAATGTGTTTGATGTAAATAATTTGTGGGGAAGGGGATGTTCAATGTAGATAATTTTTTTTAACCTTTAAAAAAAAATCATATTAAAATTTCTGCTTTAATATTTTTGTTTAATAGTGTTGAAAATGCTTCTAGATAAAAATCAAGCCTTTTTTGCAAGATTTTTTTTTTTTTTTTTTTTTTTTTTTTTTTTTTTTTTTGACAAATAAATTGAAAATAATCCAAAATTCAGAATCTCTAAAATCCAGAAAATTCTGGATTATTTTTTTTTTAAGACATACTTGTGATGCACTTTTTACACACATGCAAAACAATGAAATTCAGGTAGATTTTGTAAAAATATCTTCATTATTGTTTAGAGTTATGAGCAAAAAATCTGGTTTCAAATGAGAGTGAAACACTTTGTATTTTTCACTGAGTAAATGAACTGCATTCTTAGTTTCCAATGGAAAAATTGCTTATTGTGTAGTGTTTTACTTCTTATATAATGTTTGCAAAATATCCCTTATACATCAAATGTGTAAATTTACTCTTCTGAGAACAAAAACCCACATCAATTTGATGTTTGTACAATATATTTAAAGAATCTAGATGTAAAACATGGTAACTGATATTCACTTTTTTTATATAAAATTATTTAGCTGCATCCTTTGTTTTCTTGTTAAAGAACAAGGTTTATTTGGGACTCAATACATGCCATTATAATCCATAAATATTTTTTTGGAAAACAAAAAATATTCTGATATAAAAACTTAACAAGTTGAATAAAATAAAATATACTAGTCAAAAAACATCACACATAAGTTAAAAGAATACTCAGTCTTGACATATCAACTTTTTTTGGAGGAAGCAAATGCAGCAGTTTTTAGTTTAGTTTTCTTTAGAAAACTTGAATGCTGAATATCTCAATACTTGTACTTTGTAATTACCTTGTTTTACACCCAAATTCTGTTCATTAATTTTAAGTATAATTCACATAACTTTAAATTAATCAGAAAACAACTATACCTGAGGTAAGGTTGGCAGAGAGCAATGAGAGAGGCATGAATAGTTATAGTCACGGCACATAAATGGAAGTAATCAAAAAGCAATGGTATATGGTGATGTAATCCTCTGGCAGGATCAAAATGCAGAAGTAAAGTTCTTGTACTCACACAATGGATGGAATTATGTTGGTCAGGTCTAAAGGAGAAAAATAGTTAAATTATTTTTAATAGAAATATATAGTGACTAAACATAAATAAGCATCTTTAAACTGTTTAATGCTATCACTATACTTTTTTTTTCAAGATTTCTGCTTATTTTTATAAGTAAAATGAATATAATTTGCAGCAAAATTATGCTGTAATATTGTAATACTTTTTTTTTTTTTTATCTTCATTAAAACATAACATTCATTTTGAAAACAACACACATAATACTTGTTTTTATGAATGTGCAGTACATGTATATCTGGTGTTGAATTATGGACTTTTATAAGTACCAACACAGTTTGACACCTTTCAAATAACATTTTCTAACTTTAGTTTTAAAAGTTAATTCTCAGTTTTAATGTAAACAAATTAATTTGTTATTGATACATTTATGTACAAAAATAATTTGAATTTATATTCAAATATAATATACATCATTTATAGAAAGTTTCTACATTAGTAGTATGAGTGTATTTAGCTTACATTTTATAATGTTGTACAGATAATGATTTATTGTTTATAACAACGGCTTGGAATATGCTGCTTAATTTGAAAGGTAAATCAGTCAGTTTAAATATGCGATTGCACAATTATTTTCAAGAGATACATCAGAACACTCATTAAATTTAAGCAACAGAGAATTTTAAAACAGTAGACTCATTCAAATGTGCAACCATAAAATCCAGAAATTCCTAAAATCTTCACATCATTACAGGTGTAAAAAATTAAACATACAGTTAAAATGTAGGAGGAATATTCTAGATTTTTAAAATCTTTATATCATTGCTTACATATTTCAGTCTGTCATTATGTTTAGTATGACTGAACTATACTTTTTCATGAAGAGAGTTTAAATTTATTCCTGAAGCTTTTCAAAATGATGCTGATACCACTAGCAATTGTAATCCTAAAATACATTTATGCATTAACCAAACTTATTTGATTGTTGGGCTAAATATGGAATAAAACTTTGTTGATTTTTATGTAAATTATCAGTATACCTTTAAGAGGTGAGTTTCATTCAGTAATTTAAGAATAATTTATCTCATTATTATGCATATTTAGTTATGTATTCATCATTTACTTGATTTTTACATTTAATATTTTAATCATTTTTATAAATTTCCTTATTAATTTATTTTACTTTTTTATTTTACTTTATAGTGAGCATTCATTTTAAATATCAAGTACAATATTACAATCAAATTACTGTTTAAAAAATTCAAACAAAACAATGACCAGAAATATGCAATATTCTATAATCTGCATAAATCTTGGTCCCAAGCAATGCAAATTGAGGGAGTATATTATACTATTTCCTGCATTTTATAACAGGTTGGGATATCACCTTTAAACATTTTTATTTATTTTTATTTTTTAACTTGGAGCAAAACTTTACCCTAGAAAATGCATTAAATACATCTTTCATTTCTAGGGGTAGGCAAAATATTCTTGTAGGATCTTACACAGGGTTCATACTCAGTTTCCAAGAAAAAATCCCCTGAGAATCCCCTGATATATTTTCCGGGATGTACAATTTTTCTGTATCAACAATTAACAACATTTTGATATTTCATATGATAATAAAGCATGCGAACAGTAACAATTGCCCAAATTTCCCAGAATAAACTCATTTTGGCAGGTTTGGGAAATTTTTGGTATTATCCCCTGAGATTTCCCTGATTTTTACAACCTAAAATTCATCCCCTGATTTTCCCAAAAATTCCATATTCCCCTGATGAGCATGAATTTTACGTTTTTTACTTTTTTCATTTTCTGAAATTACCATCGCCCCAGTAAAGTGATTGTTGAACATGCGACATAGAAATTAGCTTTCCTTTCATAAGTATCAACAAAATATGAATATTAACCCTTAAAATATAAAATAGAAACTGCAAACTTCATCTATGCTCATTACTTTTATTCCAATTGAATTGTTACTCAGAGGAGTTAAATGATAAAAACTTCTTGCACCTGGATGGCTTTCACTCAAATAAATCAATCATTTAACTTCCCCCCCCCCTCTTTGTAATTTCTTCTTTTCTGATTAATTAAAAAATTATTTCATATATGTTTGATGTACAAAAATCAACAGATTATTTATAATTTTAGTTTCTTACTTATTTCAATGTTTTATTATATCGTAAGCGTTCATTATAGTTCCTATTACATTATTAATTACATTCAAATTATTGTTTAAAAAATGTAAATAAAGCAATGACCAGAAATCTGCAAAATTCTAAAATCCGCATAACGTCTGATCCCAAGCTGTGTGGATTTGTGGGAGCCTACTGTATTCAATATTTTATAGTTATTCAAATTCACCATTTAAAAAAACACATAAAAATTATACTTATTGTAGAAAACACTATGATTTAAAAAAATTGTGTGGTTTTTTCCCTTTTTGTAGGTGAGAGTCATGATTGATAATGAAGCTTGTTTAAGGCATTTGCTTTCACAATCTTTTCAGGAATTCACATTTTGGTGGAAAATAAATGTATTTGAATGATTTATACATGTGAGAATGAGAAATACTTTATGAAAGAAGCAAACAGCAGCAGATTTAATTAGAGATTCATTTTAAGATAATTTTTAATGGAGAAAAATATTGCAAAATACATTTTACAATAAAAAATAAAAACTTTATATAGTATTGTTAACCTTTCGCACATGACAAAAGATTCCAAATGAATTTCTGTGGTTAAAAATTATAAAGTTTGTTGTAAAAGGCTAAGGAAATAATTAAAAATGTAACTTTAAAGTAAACAAATATGATAAATTTACCCAAAGGACTGGTCAGTAAACCAAAGTTCCACGATGACTTGAAAATCGGCTTTTAACAGTGATTCTCTAATCTATGAAGAAAAAAAACTGAATACACAAATATTAACAAATACAAATAAATATTTCTCTTTATTTAACATTCACTTGTGGCTATTAATATAACTGATAAAGAAAATAACACTATTATGTTTGTATTACAAATTTACAAAATGCCTGTAGAGATTTTAAAAGTTTCCATAAACAAAATAATGATAATAATAAATGTGAAGTTAATATCATGATAGACAGAAAAGAAATGCACATGCTTGTAGAACACAAAAAAAAAATGACCTTCAGACCAGCGATGTCGAGTATGCACTATACCGCATAAATGATGCACAGAATCGACGACAAGACACATAATTTCGTCAAAAAGTTACGAAAAATGGCAAATTTCATTAAAAAAAAATCACGAAATAACGAATAATTTTCGATATATTTCATCAAAAGATTCATGAAAAAATGGCTAATTTCATTATGGAATCCTGAAAAAATGACCGGTTTCCTTAAAAAAGCACAAAAAATGGAACAAATTTCGTCTAAAAAATCACGATAAAACTATTTGCCGAAAGATCTTTGCCAAAAGATCGCGAATACGGCAACTTTCGTAAAAAAATCGCAATAAAACAGCAGATTTCGACAAAAAATGCAAAATTACTCAAAAAGCCTGAAAAAAATCGCAAAAAAAAAAAAAACGACAACTTTCGTCAAAGAAGCGCAAAAAATAATAATAATAATGTCAGAAGTGGATTTTTCTGTTCCAAAAACTAATTTTGCTGCTCCAAAAATGGATTTTCTTGCTTCAGAATCTGTTTTTGACTGCACCAAATCTTTCTCAGTGAATGTGACTCCTGAAAACACCCATTCATTAACCCTTTCTGGCACAGGTAAAATCTGTTATTAAAATGAGAAATTAACGACTGACACCAGAATTCACAAATGAATTTTTTAGATGTTTTGAATTCCTTAATTTAAGTTTTTATTGTAAGAGCAAAATTTTACTAAAATATTATTGGTGCTGTTTGCAAGTTTGGAATTAAAATTAGGTATCCGAGACCGGACACAGTGTGCAGGAAAGGATTAAAAAAAAGTACCCCTTTTACTCAACAAAAGTATTCTTTTTTCCAGCAAAAATGCTTTTTTCAATAAATTAGTCTTGCCCTTTTTTAAAGAAATACAAACAATAGTGATACTTGTTATCTTCAACACTCGCTCAAACAAGCATTATTTTATTATTAAATTTGTATCTCATCTTGCACATTTTTTTTAAAAGCAAAGAAAATTTCTCTCAATAGTTTAAAAATAATAATATTGCTTTTAATTAATTATTTATTATTATTAAAACAATAATTATTGCATTTCATTTTTCTTTTGCAAATGAACAAGTTCAATTTTTGCATCTAAAAATATGAATTATTATTAGTGGGGACCTGTTTCTGTAAAAAAGGGACCCAGAATTTTAGAAGTACTGGGTACAGGGAGCCAGGATTTTTCAAGTCCAGCAGCATCACTGCTTCAGACGTTGCCTGGTGGGATGTGGAAGTAAAATCCCCTCCTCTATACGCATGTACAGATTTGAGGTTGTTAAATTCATCCAGTGTGTTTTGAGAAGTGAAAGACTGGACATGTTCTAATACTATATCAATACTAGTTAAATAATGTGCTGTTATCAAATTTTTAACTATTGAAAAAGTGAACTCCTACTGAGATTCATCATCATTTAAAGGCTGCTTGTGGTAATGATGCTGATGATAGGTCTACTATAAACTGATAGGCAATAAAATTTTATGGCTGTGAGCCTGGGAATACCATAATTGATGAAAAACATAGTGGACATCTGATTACTGCCACAGACAATAAACATCACAAACTCATCAAAAATTTTATCCAAAATGACTGGTGAATCATGCATAATGGAATATTTAAAGAATGTGTTGGCTTTATTATTGTCAGCAATAATCTTGCAACGTGACAACGCTCGTCCACAAACTTTGCTTGTAGCTGCAGAGGCTCTGCAAAACCTGAAATTTGAATCAATTTTTCACCCTCCTTTCTCCCTGATCTGGTTCCTTGCGATTTTTATTTTATTCCTCTACTCGAGAGAGATCTCATGGGTAATGATGGAATAAAGAAAGATGTTACATGTTGGATGAAATTTATTAGCCTTGATGGTGACTAAGTTGAAAAACAAATATATGATTTTGAAGCTAAAGAGTTGTACTTTAATGTACTTTTTACTGGATCATGCTATTTGTTTTTATTTGTGTTTGACAAGCGTGTGTGCATTTCTTTTTAGGCTATCCTCATAAAATCCCAATGAATGCATGCATAACAATTAAGTAACAGCAGCATTAAGTATGACTAGTAATATTAAATACAAATATTATCTAATCTACACATTAAAATGAACAAATAATAAAATAAAGAATAACTCAAAAAAATTTTTGTCCTTTTTTAAATTCAAATTTTTATCCCACATACATTAAAACATTCTCTCTTATGGTTATAACATTTTCCTATTTACATATACAATTATAATTACATGTCATTTTCTTATTCAAACAAAAGTGCTTTATAGATGATATTGTATAAACAAGCAGATTAGGATGAGCATGGGTAAGCAAATTAATAAGAACATAAATTTTAAAATATTCTAAAATGAAAATAAATTTCAATTTGCTAGACTACTAACAAGACTGATTCAAGAGTATGTTTATTCAAGTAACACAAATAGTTGACCAATCATTTGCAATTTGTGGCAACCATTGGGAAATGAGAGGGTTGATATATTAACAAAGACTCTTCCAATTTGGAGCAAGGCAGATATTTCTGACTGTTAGACAATTTGGGACTTAACAATTAGCCAACACTGCTCCAATGATTTTCTGTTACTGGAGTAATAAGTAAGTCAAGCACTAACTTAAAAATTTATGTATTTAGGAGACAAGCATGTTTTAAAATACCACAAAACATGTCTTCTTATAATATTTTTATAGGATACACTTTAAATGAGGTATGTTTGATTTAAAAAAATGTTTCCACATTTTTCATGGTATGAGCTAAAATATCATAGGAAAAAAATAAAACAAAAATTTTTGAAAATGAATGAAGAAAAAATTAATTTACCCTATGTCCCTCGAGGAGAGTGTGAACTTTGAAAATAATAATATCGTCCAAAATAACTTCTTCATTTTTATATAAAATTTGAAAGGTTTTACTGACTGCTGTTCCATTAACAATACAAGCAGGAAACACCAAGGAACATGCTGTTTAAAAGAAAAAAGAAAAAATCAACACTAAAAAAAGGTTATATCAATGAGTTTAAACATATTTGAATACACTTTTTTCATAATTTAATAGCAATAAATTTATCATCTGAAAAAGTTAAACAATTTCTTTCTTTAATCTTCCAATCTAAACTATAACATTTTTACCTGTTTTTATTAGGGTGTCAATGATTTTAATCAGTTGATTTAAATCAACTCACTTTTTTAAAAACATCACTGATTAAAATCAGAAAAATTTTAAATTTTTAAAATAACAATGTATTAAAGTATAAAATGAATATAATTTGGAAAGTTTCTACAGGTATTGTTACTTATAAATGTACAAAAAAGCTTTAAATAATTGTTTTTAAGTTTAATCCCTAAGTATAGTAAAAAAAATTAAGTTCAGCAGATTTGTAAAAAGCATAGTTTCTATCTAACAAACATAAGAAGCATTTCATTTTAAATTCATACTTAAATCTAATATAACTTACAATGTCATAATTTCCTTTTAGAGTTCAAATTATTCATTCTATTATATAAAGTAAGCATAGCAAATATAATAAACTTCTGAAAGAAAAAGAGTAAAATAGCTGCATCTTAATTTCTCAGCTACTAATTAATTAAATTACTTATTTGCAGTTTTTATTATTTCTCTAATTATTTATTCTACATCTTTTTTTGGGGTGCTAAAACCTGCTCCTTTTCGAATTGGCAAAATGTACTTAGTCTTTAAAAAAATAATAATAATGAAATTCATTTAGAGTGTCAATGATTAAATTAGGATTTTAATCAAGTGATTTTAAAAAAAATCATTGATTAAAAAAAATTTAAAGTGTTTAAAATGAAATAAAAATATTAAAATGTAAGATAATTAAAATTCAGATAATTTCTACAGGTATTTATGTATAGATGGAAAAAAAAAAAAAAAAAAAAAAAGCTTTATATAATTGTTTTTAAGCTTAATTCCTGAATCTTGCAAAATATTAAGTACAGTAAGTTTTTAAAGGCATAAAAAACGTTTCATTTAAAAATTATATTTAAATCTATACTAATAAAATAACAAATCGCTCTGTCTGCGTGTGTGTGTGTGTGTGTGTGTCTGCGATGGCTAGCAAAATCTATGGGACGTACGAAGCTCAAAATTTTTATGAGAGTAGCCCAATATCTCTCCTGATGCACCTGAGCTTCAGAATTTCGAAATTCTATTTATTAACTGAGTAATTAATTAAATTCCAAAGATCACTCTCATAAAAAATCGCCTTTTTCTTCTTTTTTTCTCTTCATTCAGTTATGGTTGGTTGGTTGCATAAAATTTTCGCATAAATAATTAAAAAAGCTGGGAATAGACCTTTAAAATTCATAGACTGGCAAACTGTCAGTTTAAATGATGATTTTTTATCACAGCGGTTGTAAACCATGGAGGAAAAAGATAGGTGGTGGTGAAGTGAACCGAAAAAAGGGTTGCAATATTAAATCATTTATCGCTCAAATTTTAATGTCCCAAACAAAAGCATGTGGAAGTGATTTTGTATTAATAAGACGAATTGAAAGAAATGAATTACAGCCGAAGCGTATTTTATGAAGAAATAGTAATTTTTTAAAATGGTCTTTTTTCTATTATATTATTTATTTTTAAAAAAATGTTTGCTTTTAAAATAATTGAAATTGATAAATTCGAAATAATTAAATGTCAAAATAAAATAAAATAAAATATTGAGAACATTTGATTTGAACTAAAAATTGTATTACTAAAAGGTTTCTTTTTTTTTCAGAACTTTTTAATACTTTATAACGTAGATGAAAATATGGTTTTAATATAACAACATATTAATAACTCTATATCAATATATAAAATATATTTATGAAAACATTCTTTTAAAATCATGCGCGAAAACTTAAATAACAAATATTAGTCTAAAATCTAGATTTCAGAGTGCAGACGATTTTAAGACATTAACGAAAGAATGCTAACTTTTCAAGCAAAATCTTAAATGATGCTTCTATATTGATATTTCAAAGTGACGGCTAGGTTACATTTATGTTATATTTAAGTTACGGTAGGGTAATGTTAAGTCGCAGTTAGGTTACAGACAGATTATGGTTATGGTACAAAAGTTTACGGTTAGGAATTTGTCCACAGAGTCAACATTACGCATGCTTTGATTAAAAATATACACTTTTGTTAAATGGCTCTGAAATTATAATACTATATACCAATCTTTTATCATCGCGTATCGATTCATTCAAGGTATAGTCGGATTTAAGAATGATATAATTAGTTTGAAATTCAAAATATTTCACTTGGGATTTCTATGTGAAAAAAATAATTAGTTACGTGATTTAACAGTGATTTTTACGGGTAAATATCAACACTTTAACACGAAACTAACGCAATCGTTGGATACATGTTCCCTCCCGTGTTTCTCATTGCTCATTTTAAGTATTTTTAGAGCTTAATATTAGTTGTTGTTTTTAAAACCGATTTTTCACAAAGTCAGCTGCAACGTATTTCAGACAATGCATTTCTGCATGCTTCCAGTTATTGATAAAATCATACAAATTTCAAGTTCGTTTAATATTGTTAATACGGACCCGGGCAACGCCGGGCGGGTCAGCTAGTATAGAATAATTTGTGATGTCACAATTTCCTTAACCCTCCAAGCATCTTGCAAATGGGTAATTTTGTAATGTTGTTTTCTCTGCATTTTGTCTTAATTGCTAATAAAATATGATTCTTTCAATATTACATAAAAAAATCTTATTTAGGAATATAAATGTAATCCTTGAGAGTCTTAATCATTCTTCAATGCTTTGAAAACTCATTAAATTTATAGAATTATAATATCTTAAACCTTACTTATATTGCGGTGAAATCTGGAGCTTAGTGTACGGAATATTATGGGCCAAACGCTTAGAGGGTTAAAGTAATCAAATTATCCATTCTTTTATATAAAATAAGCATAGCAAGTCTAATAAATTTCTGCAAAGTAAGACATTAAGTAACCAGAATCTTATTTTCTCATTCTACTTTTGCAGTAATAAATTTCTACCAAATATTGGAGGTAAAGAAAATTGGAAGGATAACATCTGCTCAACAGCTGTTGTAATAGAATAAATAAGAGAAAAAGAACCAATTGGTGTAAAAATGTCAAGCACAGCTTCCCTGTCCTCGCTCGAGGAAACGCTCGCCAGCTAATGCTATTCCTATGGGGAAGCATTTTTCTAATAACTCTCTCGCATTTTGACATTTTTGAATATTTTTTTTTAATTGGATAGCTGAGGTGCATGCCGACAGCGCACCTTTTTTACTTTTTCGATTTTGGTTGCAGATATATTTTTTAAAAAGCACTTTCAGTTTCGAAACCGGTTTTGAAAGTGAAACTAACTTTGTAAAAAATATCTGCAACCAAAATCGAAAAAGTAAAAAAGGTGCACTGTCAGCATGCACCTCAGCTATCCAGTGCAAAAGAAAGTATTCAAAAATGTCAAAATGCGAAAGAGTTATTAGAAAAATACTTCCCCATAGGAATAGCATTAGCTCGCAAGCATTTCCTCGAGCGAGGACAGGGGCCTTAATTATTATAATAAGCACAGCAAAAGATTTCCACTCACTCAGAGGTAATAGCACTGTTATTTAATATTTTGAGCATTTCATATTTATATCTATCTATTCATATATTTACTCTACATGTGAGTATGAATGATTGTAACTCATTTTCTTAAGTTTTTTGGTTAGTGTACACATAGACCGAGTAATTTAAGATTTAAGTGATTAACAGTAATTTTCCTTAAACAAATGCAAATCCAGCTGCCAATATTTCTTACTTTTGTTATTTGTGCTACTAATTAATGAAATTACTTATTTGCAGTTTTTTTTTAATTCTGTTATTGTTTCTTCTAGGCCATTTAAGAGTCTGACACATTAACCTTATTGAAATTGACAAAATTCACCCTGCCTTTCAAAAAAGCAGTGAAATTTACCTGTAGTTGTAGCCAGTGTTTTTTTGCAAAAAATTTCTCGGTATTGCAGTATTTCTAAATACATGTTTTCAAGACCTTACAAAAATGGTAGAACATTATTTCTTGAAAAAAAAAAAACAGAATATTATTAAAACATGTTATTTAATTTTATTTTTAAGTTTATAAAATTATTAAAAATTGATTTTTTATTTATCATATTAAAAACATACTCCTTTTTTTTTCTTATTGTTACTAAACACACAACTAACATATTTCCTTCTGCCATAGAGCTATGTTTAGTAACTAGCATCCTTTTAAGGTGCGTTTATAATTATATCAATATGTAACACCTATAGTCATCGTTCAGTCCATCTGTCTGTCCCATTTGCATGTAACAAAGCAAAAACTACTCAACCAAATGCTTTAAAATTTTAAATATATAATTATTGCAAAATTTTGTCGAATCATTGCAAATTTTAGGAAAATCGGATCAGAACTTAAAAAAGATAATAATAAAAGCTTTCTTCATTCTATTAAATTCTATCATACCTATTCAATTCAATGATATACCGTAAATGGTAATGGTTCTAGGTTTGTCATATTGATTACGTACTGTTTAAGATAGAGTCTTATTATTTTTGTATTACTGAATTTAAGATAAATAATCATATCATATTTTGTATTCATGCATTTTTGCGTACGAGTTTAAAAGCCACTGCATCAAAATCTGAATATTAGAGATTAATTGTTTAATAATTATTAACAATTTAATATTAAATGCAGTTACCAATAACTTTAATAAATGTAAATATCACAAGTATTTAATATAGTTTCACATAATTATTTAAAAAAATTAATTTGTATAACTTTAATGCATTCTCTAATTAATAAAACTGCTAATTTGTAGTTTTTATAATTTCTGTAATTATTAAGTAATGATTAAATTTTATTAATTAAAGTCTAAAAACATAGATTATGTTACCAATTAGAGGTTTAATTGTTTTGGAAACCTGAAATACTTCGCTATTCAATATTTTATCACTGGGGGAAAAATATATAAAACATCAGATTTAAATTTTTAAAGAATCTATTATTTTTTATTGTTTAAAATCAAACTCTAGATACCTATTAAATATTTTAATGCTGGGAAAAAAATATTAAAAAATTCAATTTAAATCAGAAAAAAAAAACTGATTTAAATAAAAAAAATCTGATTTTTTTTAATCATGATATATTTACACCCTTGTTTTTACAGTCTTCACAAACTTTCATACAAAAAAAAAGAAAGAAAAATTATTTTACACTGAAATATTACACGCATAATGCAACAATATTTTTCAACTAATGGCATATTTTTAACATGTAGTTTTGTCACAGTAACTCTTGCATTATTTGCTTTAATAATATGTATTAAATTTAGCATCGACTTTTGGGTTACCATTCTTGCTCAATTTGAATTTTCTCATCTTCCAAATGATGAGACTGAAAATAAGACGAAAGATAAGTGTTTCATCCAAAGAAAGTTTTTATAATTTTTGCAGAAACTGCTACAAAATCTGTAAATAAATATAAAAACCATGATTTTTTTTTTCTCCTAAAAAGAAGTAGAATTGATTTATTTTACAATATATAACAGTATATTTATTTTTATGTTTTTAGCCAAAAACATAATGAAGAAAATACAGTGAGATTTATCCCATGCATTTGCTAATGTTACAAAAATAGGTGCAAGCAAATACAGGTTAATCTATACTGTCACCAAACATGCTGCTACACATACATGCAGTGGGTATTGCCATTCCCGTAAAAAACATATCTAGAATGCCACTGGCTCTCATGCTATGATAAAATTTTGAATGACTCTCTTAAACAACTTACAGGTGATTTGGCGATTCCAGTTCTATACCATTATCGGATAACATGTTTAACAAAAAACTACATGAAGCAATAATGTCTTGATGCACTTTACCGCTATCTTGGGAAGAGTAAAAATAAGAAGAAAAACTATTTTCAGATTTATTTTAACAAAGATTTATTTTATTGAAACATTAAGCTGACATAACACAAAAGAAAAAGCATAACTGAAAGCCACGGTGTAACTCAGGAATTTCCAGGCCACATTTTATCAAATTGATCCCCAGAACACAAACAGGCATTTAATATATAATAGGGAGTGAACCATAAAAAATGGGGTTGATATTACTGAACATAGCATGTTTATTTTTTCCCCCTTGAGTTAAAGAACTTATTTAAAACAATTATAAATTTGTTCACTAAATTAAATATTTATCTCTTGCTTTTTTATTGATATATTGAAAGAAATGCTTTTTATTTTTAATACTATGATATCGAATTTTCAGTTTAAATCTGTATACAAAAATTACAGATATTTAGACTTTTTTTACCATTGAAGAATTTTATTTTATTTTATTTCACAAAACAGTGACCCAAGTGTAAAAATTTCATTAATCCTTGTAAATATAAGAAAATAGAAATCATCTTACATGAATTCTTTGGTAAATTTACTTCTATCTTTATAGGAATCTTGGATGAAGCTTTCAGTGTGCACCTTATTTGATAAAACCTGCAATAAAAAAAATCAAGAATAATATATAAAGTTCAGAAATCATAATGACAACAACCCATTTACATTATAACCACATACCAAATCAATTGCAGATTTTCTCTAAGTTTTTCAAAATAGTAGTTTATGATTAAAATGTCAGTTTAATTAATCACAGATACATTACAGGAAATTTTGCAATGCAACAATAGAAGCATCAATCACTACAGGTGAAAAATATGAGTACTTGTACAAAACTAGCATTGTCAATTCAAATCATTTGTCTGGTTCATGACAGGACAGTTTTAAGGTCAGGTGTTAAAGAAAAATTCCGCATGGTGCTCTTCTAAATAATTCTTAGTTTTATTTCACACCTTGAAAAAAATTATATTAGTCCTAAAAAGGACTGTTTTGATTTTCTTTGAAAGTAATTATTTTGTAGTCCTGAAAAGAACTTTTTTAATCATGAAGATGATTTCTTTCTTAAGTCTTACAGGGACTTTTTCAATTAGTTCTAAAGGCTGGACTATGATACATGTCTATCAGTTTCTATATTCAGCTCAGAATCATCCAGGAAAACAGCATGAGGGCTTGGAGAATATTGAAAATTCTCAGGAATGAATACCCTGTCAAATGAAAGAAACCTGTAAGTGGTCAGATGATAAATGCATTTTAAATTAAAATGAAAATTATTTATTAAATTCGACAGATTTCCTTCTGAAAATATCTTTTTAAAAATAGATATATTTATAGGATAGTTGCAAATGATGTCATAGTAGATGTCAATAGGCAGTTCTAATGGGTAGAACTGCCTTAACCTCTACTTGATTTACAATGGTTGATTAGCTGACTGCAACTTCTCTATTAAAAAAAATAACATAATTAAAAATACCAATAATATAGTATAATTAAAGTAAGCAGAATAATATTTTGAAGCTGATAAGTTTATAATTTAATACAAAAAAATTTGCAATCTAACAAAAAGTAAAGTATGCTTGTATGACTTATATTCTGTCTTAAAAGTTTAAGCACTATGTAAATTTGGTTTAAAATAATTGAAGAAAATATTTTATGCCAATTTACAATAAATACTCTACATTTAACAGGGGTCTGACCAGACTTTTCCCACAGGGTCCTGTTTTTGTGAAATTGTGAATTTTTTCCTTATATTTGTGAAAATTCTAGTCTAAATTTTGTGAATTTTAAATTGACGTCTTCATCTTTTATTTTTCATATACTATAAAAAGCTAAGTAATATGCTCTTTGGTGAGTTTCAACTGCTTATTTACAAGCCAAATTTTATTATTAGATGATTAAATTTGCGAAAAGTTCACTTTGAAGGTGAACAAAATCTGTGAAAATCTATTTAAGAGACAAATATTTTTGTAAAAAATCCTGTTTTGGGATAAAATGTTTTGTGAAGGGTCCTGTTTGGGGATAAAAAATTTTGTGAAGGGTTCTGTTTTAAAATAAATTATTTTGTGAAGGGTCCTTTAAAGGACCTAAAATTTTCCTAAACATATCCATGTTTGATCAAAACAAAATAAGCCATTTGGGGGGATTAAAATAAAACATATTTTTCTTTTTTCTTGAAGAAATGCTACCTCAAAAGTTTAAGTAATTTATGTACATTTTTTTTTTTTTTAACACGGGATTGGTTGAGTATAATGACGTATAACATCATATTGTACTTTTGCACTAACTGAGGCACATAATTTCACAAAACTTTAGATTCAGTTACACCTTGATATAAACTGGAGATGTTTAGTTATTGGTGTATATCACCCAACAGATGGTGTTGTTATGCTGCATTATTTATGATTTCCACAATAATTCTATCTCAAGAACTGATGAACAAATTTTCATAAAACTTGAGATTCATTTAATCTTTGACATAATTTGGTGCTGACTTTTATTTTTTTTATTTTTATTTATTTTTATTTATTTATTTATTTTATTTTTTATTTTTGGTGTAAATCGCTTTACAGGTGAACCTGCATTATTCAAGATTATCGCAAAAGCTCAATCTCATGAACTAAAAGATGATTTTTTATCAAACTTCAGATTCAGTTAGTTCCTGATATGCATTCATGTTGTTTAGTTTTTGGTGTAAATTGCTCTATAGTTGGTGCTACTCTGCTACTATGGATCAGAAAGCAGTATAAGATTGCCTAATTGCGGATGAAGATTCCTCATTAAGTCATCAAATAACTGGCAATGAGATTTGTGGCATAATGACAAATGATATGCCTGACTGAAGTGATAATGATGAGCAGCAGAATGAAGTATGTGAATTTTTTTCAAAATGAGCTATAGATATTTTTTATTTTATAGATACAACAAAGAAACTATGTCCTTGAACAGCAAATCATGTCAGCATACAGGAACAATTAGTGCAAGAGGCATGGTATCAGCAACTAACTTTAACAGAGATGTTCCAAAAATCCAAATCAAAGGATTCTGCTCATGATGTCCTAAAAATAAGTTTTATATGTAGATATATTTTTTAAAAATTTGATTTGTAATCTACAATGATTTTATTTTGAGGAAATAAGTTATTAAATTAATAAACCTATAATTATGTATTGACATATATTACTCATATTTTATACATTTCATACAATTTATAATATTTTATGTATAGTAAAAAGTTCCAAATTATGGAAAAAAAACTCTTAAGCAGAATATCTCAAGTCCCAAATATTCGGGATAACAGATGCTATAATGTATATACAATTTTAACAATGCTTTACTCAAATCCAAATTGGGTAGTTTCTGACACTTTCATGACGCTATTTTCATTCTTAAATGCAGAAGTATTTTATTGATTTCATTTGATACTAAGAAAACAAATAGAATTTTATATTAATGTTAAGAATCAGTAAGAAAATGGATTAAAAGTTGAGATATTTAAACTAATTTTATATTCATAACTGGCAGGGAAAGATCTTTATTGGGGAACAATGGATGACAACTCAAAATGTAATATGTTTATAGAAAAATAAAAATGCAATTTGGTTCTTAACTTCTTGGATATTAATGTCTGTTTTCATGTGCATTTAACTATGGCTTGGTGAGTGTATCAGGAAAATTCACATTGTTCAGCAGCAGTATTTTTATATACAGTAGCCTCCCTTAAATCCGTGAATGCCAAAAATCCATGCATTTTTTCGGATATAAACAATGAAATTAAAGATGGCACTGAAGTCAGTGGCTAACATAATACATATAATTCTTTAAATATATGTACAGTAGACTCCCTCAATTCCGCACAGCTTGGGACCAGAGGTTGTGTGGATTTTAGAATTTTGCAGATTTCTGGTCATTGCTTTGTTTACATTTTTTAAACAGTAATTTGAGTGCAATTAATAGTGCAGTCGGAACTATAATGAATGCTTACAATATAATAAAATATTAAAATAAGTAATATACTAAACTAATAAAAATTTAGATAATTTTATAAATGATTAAAGTATGAATAGCAAAGGTCAAGTTAACATTCAATAGTGTATGATTACATGTATCTTTCCAAAATTATTCAACAAAACTTGCCTCATAAAAGTACATTACTAATTCACATCAATATCATAAAATAAGGATTTTTTTTTTCAAGTTTAGCCAGGCTTAATAACCAAAAAAATCTTGATTTATGCATAAGTATATTTGGTAAGACGATTGTGATTACCAGTAATGTAAGAAATTCTTGAATTTTTTCCAAAAGAAAATTATTCTTCCTTCATGAAAAATACATGAATTGAATATTATTAAGAAAATTACAAATAAAAAAATATATGGAATTGATATAAAACTAAAAAAATGAATTTTTGTCCCAATATCTGAACTGAAAGTTTCATTGTTTACATCCATAAAATATATGCGGATTTTAGAGAGTTGCGGATTTCTGGTTTGCGGATTTGAGGGAGTCTACTGTATTTTTAAATTCTTTTCACCTTCTTCCTTTTTTTAATGTTTTTCAATTTAAATTCTGCAGTGTTAAATAATATGTTTCTTAGATGTACGATGATTGATATTTAATCGAAATAACCATAATCGTATTGTAGTTGCAGCGTAATATAACTTTCAATGGCCATTTGCTAGTGTTTTCAATTTGCATGGTAGGATGATTTTTGCTATATAAAATTATTATTTTAATAGTTCTATTACTATTTTCGTATCCCTGCTTGTTAAGAAACGAGTTTGGGATTTACATCTGGTTTACGAATTACAATGATCGATATTCAATCAAAATAATCATTATCATATCATAGTTGCAGCATAATATAACTTTCAATGACCATTTGGTAGTGTTTATAATTCGAGGAGCAGGATAATTTTTTGCTGTATAATATGAATATTTTTTAATTAATGAAGCTTTTTTTGTTTATTAACAAAGGCAAATATTTTTCTTTCTGAAAAAGATTGATTTTTCCTCATCATTATTTATATTTAGTATTGCATCTTAATTATTTACTTTATTCTAATATTTTTCTAAAATTTTATTTTACCTTTTTTTTTTTTTTTAAGTAATACAGTAGACTCCCTCAAATCTGCACAGCTTGGGACCAGAGGTTTTGCAAATTTTAGAATTTTGCGGATTTCTGGTCATTGCTTTGTTTAAATTTTTTTTTAAATAATTTGAATGTAATTAATAATGAAATCAAAAGTATAATGAATTATGCTTTTAGCAAAAATGTACTAAAATATTAAAAAAAGTAGCAAACTAAAATAATAAAAATTTAGATTTTTTTTAAATGATTAAAATACTAAAAGGAAAGGTCAAGTTAATAATCAATAATGTACAATTAAATATTCATTATAAAAGAGGAAATGTGTTTTTCCTAAATTATTGAATGAAACTTGCTTCATAAAGGTACATTATTAATTCACATCAGGATCATAAAATAATGAAATTTTATTTCAGGTTTAGCCATACTTAATAACTAAAAAAGCTTGATTAATACATAAATATATTTGGTAACATTGTGATTACCAATGATATCAGCAATATCTTTATTTTTTGAGAAATAAATTATCCTTTCTTCATGAAAAAACATGAATTCAATAACCTTAAAAAAAAATTATAAATTAAAAAATGTATGGAATTGATATAAAACTGAAGAAATTCAATTTTTGCACCTACATCTGAATTGAATGTTTCATTGTTTACATAAGTAAAATATGTGCGGATTTTAGAGAGTTGCGGATTTTAGGAGTGCAGATTTGAGGGAGTCTACTGTAACTCACTTTTTAATTATTTATTTATTTAAATATTTTACTTAATTATTTTAATGTTTCAATTTATTATATGCATTGATTACAATGCCAAACTACCAATCAAATTAATGTTTCAAAAATGTAAACAAATCAATGACCAGAAATCTGCAACATTCAAAAATCTGCACAATGCCTGGTCCAAGCTTTGTAGATTTGAGGGAGTCTACGGCACATATATATACATAATTCTTTTTAAAGAACAGCCTTAAATACATTTAATACAAAATATCGCAGAAAATCTAAGATTATTCATATTATTGGGCTCAGTTACTGTGTGTACTTTTAAAATGTGTTCAGTAGATTGCAGAACTTTGTGCAAAATCTGTTAAAAGTTTTCTTAAATATATATTTTCTACTTTTTACAAACTTGTTGACTAATAGCAACACAACATCTCAAAACTTACTTAACAAAAAACAATCTCAGGAAGTGTCTCATTGTAAATCATGAGAGAGAGCAAATATTGTGAAGGGATCATTAATTTAGGATAAAAGAAAAGATAAAAGTATCAATTAATAGCAGAAATGATGGATTTTCTTTATATTTTAATAGAAATATTAGCCTATCACACAGACATACAGAAAATCTATTCGATAAGTCTAACCATAAAAAGATAAAATGTAAATTTTATTTATTTTTTTCAATAAAAGAAATTATCGAAATAAAAAACTAATAAATTTTAACACATGACAGTGAGTTATGTTAGATAAAATGTATAAAAATTGGATTTATCTGTAAATAAAATTATGCAATTAGTAATTTAGACATAGTAAAAGTTGTGTTTTATTACTAGCATGAAAGAAATATTCTAAAATTAGATCAAGCTGATAACATTTTTAAACATTCAAATAAAAAAATTAATTTTAATCGGTGTTTGTTTATATTCTTATTTATAAATTAATCTGTATATATGCAATATATATATGTATAACTAATATGTATACAGGGTGAGTCATAAACATCAAAACAATAGGCTATCTCCTTAAACATTGCCCCTAGACCCATACTTCCAATTGCAAAAATTCATAAAAAGGGTAAATTTTTGATAAGATACGTTGCAACTCCATGTGGGGTCTATTTGAAAAAGTATGAAAATTAACTTTTTATACGGCCCCCATAGGATAAAAATTCTTATCCAGTTCTGAATAATACACAAAAAGTTGCATTTTCATGTCTTCAAAACTCGCAGAGTTATAGCCGTTTGAATAATTCATCAGGCTTTAAGGGATTAGACACAAATTGAAATGTGTGCAATTTAAAAGACAATGTTACTTTAACAGTTCTAGGAAACGTGTAAAAAATTTATCTTTTAAGTTAGAATTTCGATTTTTTTTTTTTTTTTTTTTTATGGTTAGCCATATAATTTGCTAAGAAAATCACATCCTAAAATTTATCCTAAAATTTTTTTAAATTTCATGATTAGTACTGATTTAAATGAGATAATTAAAAATTGTTGTAACTCCAAACATTATTTGTCAGATTTCAATTTCTTTCCATTTAATTAAAGATGAAAATCTGATTTTAGTTTTGTTTCAGGGTTTTTTTTTTTCAATATTAATTTTAGAACTATTAAAAATATTTATTGAAAAAATAATATAACTTAAAAAAAAATCAAATTTTCAAAAGTAAATAATTTTTCAATTTTTCCCGAAACAAAACTAATGTAAAATAATTAAAAATGACATGTTTCAAGTTTGTACTTTTTTTCTTTAACAATTCTTAACTTTTAATAAGGTCTGCATTGGACAAAAATTTCAATCTCGGTCTCGAGCAATCCGTATTAAAATCACTGTCTCTGACTGACCTAATATGTGCATTAAATAAGTAAAATTTGGTTTAATCAAATTTTTTACAAAAACCACATAAATTTTAAAATCGCTTTTATTTTACTTAAAAAAAAAAAAAAACTTTAAAATTTCTTTTTTTAAGAATAGTATATTTAAATGCTAAAAAATTAAACACAATAAAACCAGAAAAAAAAATCTGCATATGACGGAATTCTGTCATAAACAGAAAATGTGTTGATCCATGCAAAATTAATACAATAATACCTGAGAAAAAATAAACTCCACTTAACCCTCCTAGGAAGGGCATTTGTCTGTTATGTATTTTTTTTTTCCTATGTGATTCCGTCTTAAAAGATTTTACTGTATAACATTTTTCAAAGTCTCCAACGCATGGGATATGGATTAGCGATATTAAAATATAAGTGAAACATTTAGATATAAACAGAGATTCATTGATAAAATAAATATATCACAGCCTTTGGCGCTTCTTTAATAATAAAAAGTATGAATATAAAAAAACAAAAAGCTATAAGTATTTTTGGTCAGAACTCCTCCCCACAAAACAATTTTTAACTACACTAAAATAAAAAATTATGTAGAAATTCACGGCTGAGCCGGGCTTTGATTTAAACTTTTTTCCAGGCTAATCCGGATTATGACTTTAACATTTTTCCATACCGAGCAGAAATTTTTTCCCTATGGGTCAGTTTGGGACTGGACCTGGATATTTCAATCCATGCAGACCTCCAGCGCTAACGATCAACATATTTTGAAAACAAGTTTTGATTTAAATCAATAAGCTGCTTTATTATGTCCAAATAAGAGGCCCGGTCTTAAATCGACATTCAATACGAACAATTTGTGGACGATCCCTCATTTGCTTTGAAAACGAGTCAAAAATTCTTCGTTTACTGACATGGTAAAGTGGTGTAAGTTACAAATTTTGGATTTTAATCTCTGTCAGCTTTTCAGATATGGAGATGAATTTTTTTTTTTGTTCAATTTAGGAATGGATAAGGAATAATTTCCTAACTGGGAATTTTGCTCTACTGGGGCCATATAAAAATTTAATTTTCATATTTTTTTCAAATAGACCCTCCCATGGAGTTCAAACTTATCTTACCAGAAATTTCACCTTTTTTATGAATTTTTGCAACTGGAAGTATGGGTCTAGAGGCAATATTTAAGGAGATAGCCTATTGTTTCGATATTTATGACTCACCCTGTATATTCAGTGGTGTAGCTAGCTGGGACAGAGGAGGTGGTCCATCCCTATGACACCCAATCTTTGTTTGCAAAAATATAGATACATAATCTTATAAGATTTAAAAAAAAAAAAAAAAATCTGAAATAAAATTAAATTTTTTACACACCACACAACAGAGTTAATTTTTTTTTTCTTAGAGAAACTGAAATTTTTTACACAATGGGGTATCTAAGTAAGCACCAGGAAACAAAAATCTATCCATCCAATGAATAGGTAGCAAAAACAAACTTAAAAAAAAGAAAGAAAAAACTTTATTCTAGATATAGGCATTGTATTGACTTATGCAGACTAAGGATGAGTTGCCCCAATGGTTTCTTATGTAGGATGAAAAAAGATAAATAAAGAATGATATGGTCACTTCCTGTGCTATAGTTGCCACAGGTTCGTCTGTCCTTTTTTTGAAAGAGATTGCACCTACACGTAGTATAATCTATATTAAAAGACAATATGTATTTTTAGCCCGTGATTGCACCCTTGAATTCCAAGAAAGCATCTGCTTTAATTAGATTGTAAACTAGTAGACCAGACCTCATGCTTACAATTATTGTAATATTTAACCATCAGGAGAAAACGACTGTGACATATGAATCATGTGTGGTCAAAAAAGTTTATTTCAGTAATTTAGCGAACAGGGAAATGGGAAGAGAACTTTTTCACAAAACCTAATGATTTACGATTACTTTATTTGGCAAGTTATCACCTTTTGATGTAGAATGCAAATAAAACTATGCATTATGTTTACAAGATTTAGATTAAAGAAAAATATAAATTCATATTTTAAACGATGTAACTGGTAACATTTATCTTTAAAATATTGTTATTTAATATAAAGTTTTTAAAACTTTATGCTAGCAAAATTCTCAAAAAAAAGATGTAGACATTTTATTTGTAATAACATAGAATTGTAGTTGAAAAAAATATTCTGGATTTGGTGGGGAGGGGGGACACCATTTACATTTGTTTTGGATGTCTCCCATCCTAGCTACGCCACTGTATATAAGAGTTGTATAACATAGATGCACATGCACACACTGTGTGCAGAAAATTTCATGAACTTTGCCAATAATTTTAGAAAAGAATTTTTTTTTTTTTTAAATAAAAAAAAAGTTTGCAAAAAGTGACACGAAAAAAGGTGAACAGAAAAAATGACAAGGAATTGATAAATATTGAACTTGTCGATAAATAAGTAGTAATAAAACAAAGTAGTAACAAATGTCTAATTTATATCATTCTGCTAGGCTAGCAGTTCCCAACCAGGAATATGTGTACCCTTGGGGATATGTTGCAGATCAGCTGAGGGTACATGACAATATTGTCTTAAATCACAAAAATGTTAGAAATGACAATGTAATTTTTATCGATTCATTATATGGTTGAGAAAAGATAATTACTAATGAAAAAAAAATATATAATTATTATTTACTATCATTTTATAGTATTAGATATTTTTATTAAATTAAATTATTTATTTTATTATATTAATATAATAATTATTATATTATATATATATAATATATAAATATATTATGCAAATATAAATACAAAATATAATACTGGTTGGTTGGTTGATTTTTGTCGTCCGATTATCTACGCTAATGGGATATAGGACCAGGGGGTGTGCCCTCCGTGGGGGTCTTTCTAAGGGAACCTAACCCGTATTTACGCAAGGTTCGAAGAAAACCACGGAAAACTCCAAACGGTTAGGCCGACAGCCGCGATTGGGTTCGAACCCAGCACCTGCCATCTACCAGTTGAGAGGTCCGAACCTCTCGGCCACTGGTGGGGCATAATAATACTGTATTATACAGTATAATATATAATATTTAATTATATATATATATATATACAGTAGAAGATCTATATAACACAAACCTAAAACGCAAGGTTGTGCGTTATATAGAATTTTGCGTTATATGGATTACATATCACGCGTCATAAAATTTACCTCATAAATATAGACAAATATGTCTGAAACACATCAAAATACATTAGAATTACCTTTATACTGCATTCCTTATCCAGATTATAAATTTTTCTATTATTGCAATCATTCAACATTTTGTTAAATATATGTTTTAAAAATGGTCCAGATACACTTGGACCCAATTTATTCATTATATTGCTCATTTTCAAAAACATTTATTGTAATAATAATTTTTTTTCTTTAAAAGTTCTAAATTAAGGAGGTAAAATTGTACTAATGCATGAAATTTAGTTTTCAGACAGTAGCAATTTTTTACAGTCTTAAAACTTAGGTGCTCCTTCATGGCAAAATTCATTGTTACATCTGAAAGGTTGTGCGTTATATGGAGAATTGCGTTATAAAGATCTATTGTATATATATATATATGTGTATACATATATTAATAATATGTGTATTGTTATATTAGATATATATACATACATAACAAAAATAATAAATAAATAGTATTAAAGAAGTAAAATTATGAGTAATAAAATAATATAAAATCATATAAATATAATAAAATATTAATATATAATGTAAT
This sequence comes from Maratus speculifer, assembly GCA_964019185.1. Classification (NCBI taxonomy): domain Eukaryota; kingdom Metazoa; phylum Arthropoda; class Arachnida; order Araneae; family Salticidae; genus Maratus; species Maratus speculifer. The sequence goes on from OZ025293.1 coordinate 373,016,511, forward strand.
GCACAATTTAATAATTATAATTTAACAATAATAATAATATATAATAAATATAAATTAATATATAATAAAATAATATAATTATTATAAATATATTATGTAAACACATAATATATTTAGCATAATATAACACAATATATTTATAAAATAAACTATTATACTTAATTATTATATATTATATTAATACATTAATTATATTATTTAATAATATATAATATTTAATTATATATATATATATGTGTGTGTGTGTATATATATATATTAATAATATGTGTATTGTTATATTAGATATATATACATACATAACAAAAATAATAAATAAATAGTATTAAAGAAGTAAAATTATGAGTAATAAAATAATATAAAATCATATAAATATAATAAAATATTAATATATAATTTAATGCACAATTTAATAATTATAATTTAACAATAACAATAATATATAATAAATATAAATTAATACATAATAAAATAATATAATTATTATAAATATATTATGTAAACACATAATATATTTAGCATAATATAACACAATATATTTATAAAATAAACTATTATATTTAATTATTATATATTATATTAATACATTATTTATTTATTTATTTTTTATTTATTATGAGTTAATAAAAATTTTTAAAATCAATTCTTGCCAATGAAGCTAATTTTTATATTTAATTTTATTTATTTATACAATCATTTTTATTAATTTAGTATCAGTTAATAAAATATTTTAAAAATCAATTCTTGTTAATGAAACTAATTTTAAATATTTAATTTTATTTATTTTTACAATTATTTTTATTAATTTACTATCAGTTAAAAAATATATTATCATTTTTAAAATCAATTCTTCTTTAATGAAACTAAGTTTAATATTTAATATCACCTAAGAGTTAATAATTAAAATGAAATATAGCTATTTTTATGCAATAATATATATATACACCATTATTTTTTCTATTAATATCTGATACACTAATCCCTCTGATCAAAACATAAAAAATACATACTTCGTTACCATTTTAATTTTTAGCACTTATTTATCAACAACTTTAATATCTATCAATTCCTTGTCACTTTTTTCCATGTCATGTTTTTTCTGTCACTTTTTTCCTGTTTACCAAATCCACACAAAATTTATAGATGTAAACAATGAAACTTTCAGTTCAGATATAAGGACAAAATTTGACTTTTTTATTTTAATATAAATTCTATATGTATTTTAATTGATAATTTTGATTAATATTAATGAATTCATGCTTGTTTATGAATAAATTCATTTCAGAAAATTTTCAAGATATTGCTGATATCACAGGTAATCACATTCTTTTTGCAAAATGTATTTATGCTATAATCAAACTTTTTTATTCTTAAATTTAGGTATACCTGAAAAAAAACTTTTAATTTTGATGTGAATTAGTAGTGCATCTTTATAAGGAAAGTTTCATTAAATAATTTATGAAAAATGCATCTCGTTTTTATATTGAATATTTAATTATACATTAGTGATTATTTACTTGACATTTGCTTTTAATCGTTTAATAAAATATCTATTTTATTAACTGCTTTATTTAATTATTTTAATATTTTACTACATTATAAGCATTCATTATAATTTCAATTGCATTGTTAATTACCTACATTCAAATGATTATATAAAAAATGTAAACAAAGCAATGACCAGAAGTCTGCACAACCTCTGGTTCCAAGCTGTGCAGATTTGAGGAAATGTACTGCATTATTATTTTCAATTTGGTGCTGATACTTTCTTTTTTTGTTCAAGAATCAAATCAAATTTGTTTGAATTTTTTATTTGACAACTAGGGCATCTGAGAAATTGGATTCTACTGTAAATCACAGTTTTCATTTAACCTTTTCAAAATCAAAGGCCATATTTTTTTTTTCTTTTTTAGTTGAGAAATACTCCAAAGCATTTTATTACTATTAATATTAGAAAGGTACAATCATAATAATTATGCTGTATCCCTACTCGTCAACAAAAAAAATCCTAAGAATTATCCATATTTTTTATACAAAATATGCATTAATATGCAAAAAAACTTTATTGAGAAACCTTATGCCTAGGGCTTGACTTACAATTGGGCAATCATGACATTTAGTTTCAATGAGAACCTTCAAAATCTAAAAGTAGTTGGCATAATAAGAGATTGTAAAAAAATAATGTAAAATGTTCTACTAAGTTTCACAAGGAAAATGCAACCAGTGTCCCCAAGTTAATAAATTATTCATGGTTAACATAGCCATAAAAAAGGTATGTTCCCTTGCCCCTTTCTAAATCAAGAACTGAATCTGACTCTGAACACATTTAAAAACTACAAATATTGTTACTTGAATGCCTCTTTCAAAACAGATCAATGTAGCAACCCTGGCTCACAATAATAACTCTGATTATAATAATTTCAAAAGAACTGTATTGGAGAAGCAGAATTAATCTTATTTTGAATATAAAATGTAAAGAATGTTATTTATCATTAAAGTTACTCTAGTTTTGTATGTCTTAAAAATAATTAATGAAGCAATCGTGCACTTATTTCCAATGCATGATAATTTAATCTTAATAGTACACAATGACAATAATGTACACTAAATCAATTTTCTAGCTAATTTAAGGTCCGGAAATAAGACTTTTGAGGACACAAGGATAATCATTCATCAATCATTTTAAAATGGAAATAAATTATTGAAACAAGGAGTCAAAAAGTGAAATTATATTTAAAAAAAAATAAATCATCTCTTCATATGTTAAACTTACCCTCTTTGGAAAAGATCAACATTGACAAATTTGTGAAGTTCTAGGGAAAATTCCAAAGTACACTGCAATTCACCCATATTCCTTCCACTTGCTCTTAAGGTATGGCATTGATAATTAATTATTATTTCCAACCTTAATTTAAAAAAAAAGAAAAGAAAAGAAAAGAAAAAGAAAGAAAGAAAAAGATTTTTTAAATCTATCAAAACCTTGAGGGATAAAATTGTATACAGCAAATAACAGGAGCACAATTCTGAAACTAACAATTACCTTAACCATCAGAATCTTGATTAACAGCTTGTTTCATCATTGGCCGATTAAATGTAAGATCTAAGTCACTGAGAGCTGAAATGCACAATTTTCATAATATTTAATAAACTTTAACTCTATTTAAAGCACAAAAGTTCAACAAAATACTAGTAAAAGTGATTCAACATGAAAGGAGAATGGGATTGCAATATTAACCATTAGTGAAAAAATGCATTAAAAGATTAATAATTAAAAAGAAAAATATACATATATATACAAATATTTCTATGTACTTTATACTAACTTCTATATGTAAAAAGAAAAGGAATAAAGGAATGATTAATTCTCAAGAACTTTAAGACTTAGAATGGCAGAAATTAAAGCAGTGGGTATCAAAAATTGATAAAAAATTGTACATTATTCAAGTGACATTATTAATAAAAACTGAAGAATCTGCATTCTTGGAGCTTTGTAAAATATTCATAGTTTAACCCCTCCCTGTTTCCCTGATTAAACATCAAAATAAAAATCTTTCATGATTGACTATTTTCATGGCATTAACTTTTTATACAAAGCCACAAAAATTAAAATGACAAATTTATGGAATATTAATCATAAGAGCATTTTTCTTTTTAAATCTTTGTAAGTAATAAACTATATGTTTTATCTTCATAAATGTCATTTTTTTAAAAAATTCAACTTTAGCAATGAATAAAATAAATATACTGATAAACTGAAAATTTTAAGAACCCTTTAATAAAATATTTCTTTAAAGCCTATAGTTGGATTTGACTGTATCTATTACAATTGCATACTTATTTATATGTTCACAGTTTTTAACATAATAAGTGAATTTTGACGCACTGTAAACATCGTTTAATTTAGTACTAGTAAAAATGAACTAAACTTATTTTATAAAATTTGAGTACGTTTTAGACTTTATTAAACGATACGACGGATAATAATAAATTCGAATAATAAAATATTTGATGGCATACATAAATGATACGAGAAAATTAGCAGATTTCAATTTACGAAAACAGCTTAAACAGTTACATAATTCTTTTTAATAAAACTTTAAGTGCCATATTATTTAAAATTCTTGACAAAAATGATACAGTAGCCTACAATGACAATTCCTCAGAGCATCAAAGATCATTTCTTGTAATAATAATTAACTTTCTGGAGCCAATCCTAAAATTGTTTTATTATAAAAGCAATAAATAACAGCAGGGTCTCACCATCGATCATCGATCGCACTCAAATATTTTACCAAAACATACAAAATGTAATTACTTATAAAAAACATTTAATAGGAATGTTATGACGATATTTTTTATAGAACACTGGGTATGAAAATGTTCAACGAAAATGAGGAGTAAACATATGTACGAAGGAGAAACAAAAACACAACATGCATCTACAGCGTTTAGTTCTAAACACATTTTTTGACAAGAGACAATTTCGACCACTGATTTTTCCCTAGCGATTCCCCGAATAAGAATATTTTTCCCTATATTCATTTGTTGGTTGGGTGGTTGGATAAAAATGCAGAATCATGCCACGAGGCATGGTCAGTTTTTAAAGGAAACAATGTATAGTGCTGCTACCTACTGGATTATGTTATAAATACAAGAATATAAATTTCGCGGCATTTTCTGCATGTAAAAATAGTGTATGTAGATCATATGTTGAATCACAACTGTGAATTCAATTCAATTTATAAAACTAGGATTTATTTTAAAACATAACGGACATTCAAAACGTAAAAAAATAACAACAATACGAGTATTAGGAAACGGCATGTTTACAAACAAACACTTCTGTCAACCAATCTACCGCTACATTTTTTGTCATAGCGATAATTGTAGGAAACATCTTGACGACGTAGCCCAATCATATCATACTTATTTATACATTGTGCCGAGCAAAAGGCTAGCTCGATTGCTTCCTGCGAGAAACTCGTTTTACAGACCGCGCAAGATGGCGCCCCTACAATATATATACATAATTAATACTGTAAAGTTAAGTATTTAATAGCGCGTTTCGCAGTGCACAAAAAGGTCTGACACGAAGGACAGGACGCTCAAAACCGAAGCCTACACTCACGATATAGATTAACCGTTTCAGGAGCAATGTATTTCTGAAATGTTCAAATAATTGATTCACACTGCAATTTAAGAATAAATTTATTTGAAAATAATCAAGAGCTCTTTTTCACGTATATTATGAGATCGAAATTGTATTCTTTCTTTCTAACCGATGACCAGGCCCCTACCTGCCGAGTTACCTCAGCTTAACGGGTTAGATATCTGGTATCCAGGGCCGTAACTACCGCCGGGGCAGCCGAGGCACTGCCCCGGGGCCCCCAAGCCAGAGGGGCCCCAAACTGATGGTCAAAAAAACTATTGATTTTAGTTTCTAGTCTAAGTTCCTATAAAATGCCCAGCGCATACCTAAAAGTTAGTAAAAAAAAAAAAAAAAAATCAAAGTGCTAGAATAGATGCTTTTGCTTGTCTGTCAATACACTCCTTACGCTTCGCATGCAAAAGGAGTTCTACAGCAGACAGCAAAATGTCGAGTCGAATGTGTCATGTCGCGCCAGCATGTTTGCTAATCCCACCGAAGCTAGTATAAGGAAGAAAATATGGACTTCTAATCGACTGAATAATATAAAAAGCATCTAAAAAAATCTAGAAAATCTTTCTTCTTATCTATACTAAGTTAACAAAACGCTCTGTTTGTGTATGTCTGCGTATGTGTGTGTGAGTGTATGACTGCAATGGTTAGCAAAATCTACCGCACATAGAAGTCTGAAATTTTAGGTGAAGATAGTCCAAGACAGGTCCTGATGCACCTGAGGCTCAGACTTTTAATATTTTAAGGGCCAGGGTCCTGGGCCCCTTACAATTTTTATGCGCCAAATTGTTAATAGCTTGACTCCTTTTTATCTAATTTTTCCCGTTTTGAGGTACCTTTCTCCTTTTAGATATTTTCGCCTTTTTACTCTTCCTTTATGACCTTGGACTCTTGGGGCCCGTTTTAGGGCCCCTTTTAGTCTTTGTGATGGTAAATTGTTAATAAATTACTTCCATTAATTTCGATCTTCATTTTTGGGATACTTCCATTTAGATATTTTCAAATTTTTACATTCCATATAATACACTGGGGCCTCCTAGATAATCATAGGGCCGACCCAGGGCCCCTTGATCTTTTAGTGCGCTAAACATTTTTCACTCCCTAAATTTCTCACTTCTTAGTGAAAATTTTTAAAGCTGAATCTTGGACTCTTATGTCATGACCAACACCCTGATATTTTTATTCGGGCCCTGGGGCCCTTTTTTTAACGCTTACCCAAACAATTGGTGCATTTAAAAAATATATTATTATTGCAAATAATTCATACTCTATGCTTAATTTTGACTAATTAAAGGTCTAAAGCGTTATTTACTAAAACATTTTAACATGCTTTCATGTTAGGGCCCTGATTGTATTTGTCAGTTGGCCCCTATGGGGCCCTCTATCATAGCTCCCTTAAAAATGGTCGGATTCACTAGCTTTTTTTAAACAACTTTTTAGGTCCTCCAACAACGACATGAACAACAAAAAAATTTTTTTAGACTTCAGCTACCACTATTTATGAATATTAATCGCTTTTTGGAGCCCTTGGTGCAGCTTCTTTAAAAATGATCTAAATTGCTTACAGGCCCCCTTGAAGTTTTTGTAATAATAAATTGTCAATAAATTACTTCCTTTTAATCTAATCTTTATTTTTAGGATTCTTTATTCATTTAGATATTTTAATGTTTTGACATTCTATACAAGACACTGTGTTCCCCTGTGGAATCAGGGTCCAGCCCAGGGCCCCTCAACATTTTGTGAAATAAACATATTTCACTTCCTATATTTCTGATCTTCTTAGTGCAAAATTTTAAAGTTGCCTGGGACTCTTCTTTCAGGACCAATCCAGAAAACCTGATGTTTTTATTCGGACCCAAGGGCCCCTTTTTAAACATTTGCCCAATCAATTGGTGCATTTAAAAAATTATATCATTCCAAAGAATAGTTCCTACTATATGCTTAATTTTGACTAATTAAAGATCTAAAGCGCTATGTACTAAAACATTTTAACATGGTTTCATATTAGGGCCCTGGTTTTAACTGTCAGTTTGTCCCTACAGGGCCCCATATTATAGCTCCCTTAAAAATGGTCCAATTCTTTTAGGATTCTTTATTCATTTAGATATTTTAATGTTTTGACATTCCATATAAGACACTTTGGCCTCCTGTGGAATCATAGGGCTCAGTCTAGGGCCCCTGAACATTTTGTGAGGCAAACATAGTTCACTCTTTAAATTTATCCCCTTCTCAGTGCAAAATTTTTAAATTTGAGTCTTGGACTTTTCTTTCAGGAACAAGATTCTCATATTTTCATCCGCGGCTAGGACCCTTTTTTTAAAACATTTTCCGAATCAATTTGTGCATTTCGATAAAATATTATTGAAATGAATAATTCATACCCTATGATTAATTTTGACTAATTGTAGATCTAAAGAGCTGCTAAGTACTAAGATATTTTAACATGTTTTCCTGTTAGGGCCCTCTTTTTAACTGTCAGTTGTCCTTTTTGGGCCCTTATTATAAATCCCTTTAAAATGGTTCAATTAACTCCTTTTTTTAAACAACTTCTTAAATCCATCAGCTACACTGTTAAAAATAAATCTGTGAATTCCAGGTGAAACTACCGGCAGCAATGTAGCCGAACTGTTACCGTTCCGTAAGTAGATTTTCCGTTGTGGGACATACAAGAAAGGAAAACTCCGTTTGAAGAAGCGGTAACTTTCTGTTACAAAGTCTGATTTTTAATGATAATAATTTAATATAATTTTTAAAATTAATAAACCGATTAATCGTCAAAGAATTCGAAATTACTGTGTGATTTTAAGTTGCTATGTTATTTTACTTATTATTATTGCACAATTTAGTTCACGCCGTCCTCAGGATCGAACTCGGGACCTTTTGATAGCGGAATAAATCCTTACTAACCGAGCCAAAGCTGCTGATGCCGGGTTGTACAAAATATGTCTTTATGAGTTAGTGGGAAAATCTGTTGCGCTTTTTAAAGATTTCCTTTCAAATACATTCTTTATAATATTTGTAAACGGTTTATTTTATTTTATTTTAGACTGATGCATAATGCTTATTATTTTTTAAAATCAATTTTTATTTTTTAAACAGTTTAAATAAATAAAAAAAATCATTGTTTAAAACCATTGGATTTTTTTGAATGAATGATTGAATGAATGGATGAAAAAAACTTTTTATTAACAATTTTTTTTAGAAAAATAATGTTATAGACAATTTTTTGAAATTGTCGTATACTATTTATTTATTTATTGGCTAATTAATTAAAAGATTTTTTAATAAGAAATAAGAGAAAAATAAACAGAAAAAATGTAATTTAAAAGGGACTTTTTATGTTTTCATTATTTCTTGTCGCCAGTGGGATACGAACCCACAATCTGCGCTCGCAGGCAATTAGCGGTATGGTGCCTTGACCACTCGGCCACGGAGCCCCTTACTCAATGGAGTGTCTCCGTTTTTTGTTTTTATTTCCACCCGTTTCGTTATTTTCAGGAAATATGGTGGGATTTGCTGATTTGTAACGGACAATGCCCTTTTGTTGTGAAAAGGGACTTTTTCTGTGAAATTCAGGAAAAAAATATTCGTGAATTTCAGAATTTTTTTAACAGTGTACTAAGAAACCTCCATAGTCTAGCTACCACCAATTTCGAATATTAATCGCGTTCTTGGGGCCGTTGGTGCAATTTCTTTAAAAATGATCCGGATTGCTTGCAATTTTCTTTCACATTGCTTTAGCGTCCTCCCATTACTTTAATAACTACAAAAAATATTTTATACCCAACTACATGCGAAATAAGTTCCTGGCCCCTTGAATATTTTGTACCATAAATTGCTATTAAACTGCCCTCTCTTAATCCAATCTTCATTTTTGGAACTATTTTTTCACTTAGTTATTCCCATGTTCTTGCATTCCATTTAAAAGCCTGGGACTATATATATATTCATAAGAGTGAAAACATGCGGCAATATTATTGCACAGTTTTACTGGTATGCATGCACTTGCACATCTTAATGATGTGGGAATGAATCTTAAGGCAGTAGACAAAAGGCACCCGTGGTTTTGAAATCGCATGTATTAAATTTCAAATTATACATTTTTGCACGTTAAGGTCCTACACAAAAATGTTTTTAACGTAAGGTACTAAACATTTTAAACATGCCTATAATAAAAATAATAACAAAAAATAAAAATAAATAAACATGGAGATCAAAGATATTGTAGGTTTCTTTTACGAGCTAAAATACGTTTTGACTCATTTTGAAAGCATGAATTAATTTTATAAAAATAAAATTAATTCACTTGTTATGTACGATAAGAAAAACAAGTATGATCACGACCAATTCATATAGCTGGTTCCAGGGAGATAGTCTGGAAGTGCTTTTATAGATGGAAATCATTTTGCAATGTTTTAATAATTTTTCTAAGTAAACTGAAAAAAGGCTAAAATTTCAAAAAATCAAGAAGGAAAAATTGAGCTTCTTTATCCCACGTATAAAACAGCAAATTCACTGTGACAACAGCAACATAAAAAAAAAGCTGAAATTTAATGCACATGCAAATTTGTCTTTAAAGGGGCGGGCGGGTGAGGGGGAGTGAAAAGGGTTTATTTTTATGTTACTTCTTCTTTTTAAATATTAAAAATAGCTATTTTAGAATATTATAAAATTTAACCATCTTAATTACACTTTATAAACATTAAACAATAACAAGAAATCCTCAAAATATACATGATTAAATTTTCAAAGTATGTTTCTGGTTTAATATATTTTCGCAGGTTTTAAAAATATCTCTCATGGAAATAAGAATGATTTTTAAGAAAAAATTCTTTATAAGGAATTTTACTGCTAAAAAGTATGATAACAGGAAATCTTCAAAAGGGCGCCAAAAAAATCTGCAAAGGGCCCCATGGCGCCCGCGGGCGCCGCGTTGGACAGCCCTGCTTAAGATTATCATAACGTGTCCCAGGCAATGCCAGATGGGTCAACTAGTCTATTAATAAATGCATAAGATCGAAAAAAAAATTATCACAATCCATCTTTCAAAAGGTTTTTAAACAGAAACGTATGATTAAGTTACATATACTCAAAAATGAACCTAAATAAAATGCTCTTTAAAGTATTCAACCAATCAGAAGTCCGTATTTTCTTCCCCATGCTAACTTCAGTGGGATCGGCAAAAATGGCGTCGCCGCCAAGTGCCTGCCGAGTAGAGTTGTCCAATTCTACATTTTTTAGTCATTTTTGGGCTTATCATACTATGTACATTTAAACAACGGTGTGCGAGAAAAGAAACTATGCCCGGGGCAAAGTTTCAATTTGCCCTCACTGGGCCCCCCCCCCCGGAGGTTTTGCCCCGGGGCCCCCAAGTTTATAGTTACGGCCCTGCTGGTATCGGGGCGGATGACCGCCTAATCGCCGCGTAGCGGCAATTAACCTGTTATCTTCGCTGCACACGTCCTCTTATCTGCAGTACTTATTTTTTATTTGTGCATACTTCGTTTTTTCGGTTGCTTATTATTACATCCTGTTGTTGTACTGCAAATGGCTACTCAAGTTGGTCTCGTAATTTAGAACCTTGATCAGATGACGAGACCTTCACCTGGCAAGGCACCTCCAGAGGTATAATTCACAGGTAACTTGGAGGACTTTGCACCCACGACGGATTTTAAGTGCACCAGGTGCCATTAACGTACATGACGGAATTTTAGCCGGCAGATAGCCTGAGTCCTGCAACCAAAAGCTATGAGTAATATGTCCTGCCAGCTTGGACACCGTTGCCCGACCTATTGGTGATAGACTGGAGTTTTTGATACCTAATAGTTGATGCATACTTGTTAAATTAATAATAAAGATAGATAATTTTGTGGGGAGGAGGGAGAAAAAACGAAAGAAGGGATTCTGCAATTAGACAAGTTGCACCGAATTTGGGCCGAACTGAAGGGCAAACTTAATGTTGCTAAGGAGAAGAGACTCCGCCATTCTACCGTACCCCACCGGTTAAAATAAATTAAAAATTTAAAAAAAAATTACTCGCTCCATGGGCTTTTCCAATGGAGCGGGTCCGGTAGCTCGTACAGAAAACGCATTATATAAAAAGAGGCGGTTGTCAAAGAGAAAATATAAAGTAATTGAACCCTAATATAATATTTTTTTAAAAAGGAGAAATAATCGTTAAAAAAAGACATTATATTAATTAGACTTAAAACAAAAACAGTTTTTTTTTACTTTTTAAATGGTGTTAAGGAATTTATAAGCCTTTTATATTTTTTAATATATATTTATTTATTTATTTATTTTATTTTATTTTTTTATTTTTTTATTTTTTTTAATAACACATCACAGTGGACGGACAAGAAGTGTCGGAGGCGGTTGAAGCTTCTTACTATGTCATAATGCGCAACTTGCTGAACCGTTATTGACACTCTTTATTATTGCAATTCATATGTTGCGGGCCAAGGTTACAGTTGATGTTGTGCGACTACCGCACACTGCTAAAGGACATAAGACATATATAGACAGTTTTAATTTTTTTTTATTTGGCGATAGAAATAAATCCTAAGCCTCTTTTTTTTTTTTTTTTTTTTTTTTTTTTAATAACATACAATATATAACGCATAACATTTAACATACAACAATTAACATATAATACTATACTTCTGCTGGGTTACCGAAGTGAATATAGTATGGAACAGACAGATTGTTTATTTGGGGTAAGGGTGGATGTCCCGCTTGGAGTGTGTGCATGTTTTCTACTGTGATATTGTGTCTATGTTTTCAATTAGCCATCTGGCTACTGATTTACCCTTGTTCTTTACGTGTTTGTTGTTTGCTAGTTGGTTGTGCCAAAGTTGCTCGTTGTTTGTTGTTATTTGGACTAGATGGTGTTGCTTTGTTACCAGGCAGGTCGCAATCATAACAGTAAAATTAACCGTTTGCAGGCTGCAAACGGCGCTCCTAGATGGGTTAAGCAGAAAAGCTGAAACACGAGGTTTCGGCGGTGTTAAAATCCTACAGTTTAAAACTATAATGAAAAATTAGATTTTAGTCGTCTGTGTATGTGTGTGAAAAAAACATCTCTTTCAATTTTGATTTAAAGTATGATGCTACCATCCTACAGTGTTGTTGCAATACAACTACGGGTGCCATTTTCTACGATTATTTAACTCTATTTTAAATCTTTTTCTGTTGTCTTTAAAGTATCGAAAGTGGAAGACACATATGAAGTTCTTGAAAAGTATTTTAGAGAGTATTTGCTAAACACTCCTAGCTACATAGTTACATAGAGAATTTTAAGCAAGAAATGAATACAACTTCAGGTGTCTGTTGCTCATTCTCCGCTTATTCATTTGGTTTCAATTGTGCATGAACATCCACATTCATGTTAATAATATTGCCTATATTTTATTATAATTCATTTAATTTATACGAGGCAGTTGACGTACTTTAGTGAGGATGATTTGACGCAACAAAGTGTTTACTGTGACAACTTTAACGACACTCAGTTTAGTGTCAGTAAAGTGCCTTTATAAATAAAAAGTGATGATATACACGCAAACGATGTATGCTAAGATTGCAAAATTTTGTAAAAACTATGGTCATAGTGTCTAGAATATATAGTATAGAAATCGTCCATCTCAGTAATACTTAAAAAAAGGGGCTAAAATATTGTATCCTTTAAATGTACAAAAATGCTGATGAAAACTAAAGATAGCATCAATTAAAGATAGCACATTTAAAGGATACAAATTTTGACCACTGTTTGGATAGCTGATTTCCACACCATGTATTCTAGACGCTGTACTCTCGTAACCAACATTCCAAAATTTTGCTGGATAAGCTCTATGCGACGAGTGAAACAAGTCAACAAACACTACACGGCCGTCAATGACAAACTCACTGAGTTTTTTCTCCTAAACCCTCTATATCATTTTATCTCTATTGTGTTTCCACTCTCTTATTTATTAAGGTACTCTAGTTATCATTTCCGTTTAGCATGCAGTAGATTTTTATGCGTTAAAAATCGGCACGTGTCTTAAAAAAAAAAAAGAAAGAAAAAGAAGAAGAAAAATTATACACGATACTTGGTCATTTTTTCATCAGAAACTTTCCTTGGCGTAGTAAAATAATAGTCTACAAAGTTATATTCAAATCCATTCAGTAGGTATTAAGAAAATTGAAGACGTACATAACGGCCAAAAACAAAAGTTTCTTCTTTAAGTTGCTTAAAAAAATATTATATTTTTAAAACCAAGAGATTAACCAATGACCTAAGATATCTAGACACCACAATGGCAACCTTTTCTTAAGCCGACATCTTTGCTTGCTCACGTGACGGAGGGCAGCTTTAGCGCGCCAAACCGGTTTCAACCGCTGAAACTCATATTGTTATGTCTTGAGTTGACCGCACTTCTGCTTCTCTAAAAGAGAACGTGAAATCTGAAAGTTGCCAATAAAACGATCACCGCCAAAAAACAGCATCTTTTCGCCAAAGATGTTGGATTCGAAACCATGCTGAGAGAACAATGGGATGTGTCGTCTACGTATATTAGAAAGTCAATGAGATTAACACGTAGAGCCATGGTGGGGGAGATGCAGCCGGTACAAGTTATCAAGATCAGTCATAATTAAAGTTTTTAAAAAGAAATAACAAAAAATAAACGCAAGAATCTTTTTATTTTATCGACTTAAGATAGATAATTACTATAAAATGAAAAGTAAGAATTTGAGTAGCAGAAATTGGATATGTTAATGTTATTATAAAGAGTTTGGTTGTTTTTATGATTAGGGGTATAGGTCCAGGGGAATGTGCCCTCCGTGGGGGTTTTCTAAACGAACCTAACTCGTATTTAAGCAAAAATACACAAGGTTTAAAAAAATCCACAGAAAACTTTTAGAATGATTAGGCCGATGGGCACGATCGGGCTCGATCTCAACGCCTCCCGTCAACCAGTTTCGAGATCAGAACGTCTCGGCGACTGGTGGGGCTATGTAAAGTTTGGAAAAAAGCCAATAAAGATGCCAAAGAAAATCACATATGAATAAATCAGTAAATGAAGTAAAACTGCACAGAGTTTTTTTTTCTAAATTTTGTTATTACAATATTGCATAAATTTTAAGCAACTACTTTATTGGCCTACAAAGAAAGGACATGTTTATAAACACTTCTGTTCGAAATTACGTATTTAATACATTTTCGTTTATTTATTTAGTTAGGTATAGAATGGCACTTCGTTAAATAATCTTATGCTTCGCAGTTGCTCATGCATCCAAAGATAGTTCATAAATGATCCTATAAATCACGAATTTTCCAGCATCGAAAGACATTTCGCAGGTTGAATGCTTATTTTTTCTCTTGTATTAACTTTCAAAGTAATTATGCTTTTTAAAATTTTACGGTTGAGTGCAGTAAGCTCATGTGTGTTCGATGTCAGTCACTGTCAAAAGTGTAACCATGAAAGTTTTAATTAAAGTTTTACAGTTCAGTTTGAAGATTGTGTATTTAATAAGAGTCATTTATTGAGTTAGTATATGGAGCTATGAAGGACAAGAATAGACATTTCAATTTTTCACCGTGGAAAGCGTTGAATCCGAAAAACGAGTTCCTTCCCCTTTCCTGCATCCATCATATATGATTTTGTACTCTAGCAGTCTCAAGCGGAAGATGCGGCTGAATATGGTGGACGCAGGAGGACGTTAAAACAGCTTTAAGTGACGTCTTTTTTATTCTCTCCTTTCCTTTATAGCTCCATGAATTAGTGTGACATATGATGATAAAAATGGTAAAATTTAAATGTCGTGAAAAGTAGTCGGGATACAACTGCTGTCAACAAATCTACTACACTATATTTTTGCCTTAGCGATCATTGCAAAAATCGTCATGGCGATGTAGACAAATAATACCATAGACTCTTTAAACGTAAACTATTCAGATAGCCCGAATCAGACACGGAAAAGTATTTCTTACTATTCCTCAGTATTTTATACGACAGTGACGTTAGCTGCCTTTTCATTGTTTACTCGTGTATGCTACGTTGTTTCATATCAAAAGTTTATTTAAATGTCGCGAATGCGCGTGATACACGAAGTTTTGATGTTTGATGACCACAGCTAAGCGAAGTTCCAACCGCTTTAAATAATGAGTGTGGAATCCATCTCTGGAGAAGTTCGAGCTCAAAGCTTTCAGGCGTTATATGAAATTCGATAGTTGTCTTTCCACTGAACGGTTTACAGAATGTAACTAGATAAGACCGTGTAAGAAAATTTCATCTTTTACGGCATGATAAAAATTAAAACAAGAAACAAGAAAAAGGAGGAATCGAACTACAGGGTATCGAACTACAGCTCTGTATGACAATGCCCGCGTACACACTTGGTGCATTCTCAGACTGTGTTATTAATCCAAACTATGCAAACTTACATTCAAGAACGTGGCTATAAGCGCCTGGATGAGTTCGATTAGACGAGTTAATCAAGTTAATAAACATGAGCTTGGCGACAGTGGGATGCTCGCCAATATTGCTTGGACATTCCGTTTTGCCTAAAATCGTGTTAAATTTTATATACTATATGTCACAAACCAAACCATGGAGGTCAACAGTACAATTCGGATTTGTCGCCGAGTGGATTGTGGAGCGACCAACGACATAGAAGGCCAATTCATGACTTTCAAAACGTCACACAGAGTGGATAATCTTTACACGGCGATTGGCACAAAATGATGAGCACGCCGTTTTGTACCAAATACCTTGTAAAGATAATCCATTCCTGACACTTGACCGAGGCTAACAAAAAAGAAAGGCTACCGCGGTACATTCAACACAACTTTTTTTTTACAGATCGCTAGAGCCGATGCTCATTCCGTACACCTGCATATGTGGTTTCGAGCATCACGTGTGTCCAACGGTCTGTAAAAAAAGATACGTGGGGTGTACCACGGAGCCTGTATTTTTCGTTAACCTAGCGTTTGAGGATGTATGATGTTTTAAAAGTTATGAACTGCGACCAATGACATACAAGGTCCCTTCATGATCTTTAAAACGTTACATCGAGTGGATGATCTTTACAAGATGATTGGTATAAAGCGGCATGCCCGTCGTTTTGTGCCAATCGCTGGAATCGAAACTGGAATTGCTCTTGAATGAAAAAAAAATAAATTATAACAGAGCTCTATAAATATGAGCGAACAATTTGTGGCATGGACACCATGTATCCTATGCAGGAACATACCTTAGGTTCGTCTTGTTTATTTTTTTAAAATTATGTAAATTACTGCTGTCAGATCAGAAAAATTCCAAGATTGGCCCCCTCCGAAAAGAAATCCTGGCTACGGGCCTGTTGGCAAGTTGACATTATCGCAAAGCCACTGTTTTTTAACTCTTAAATACATAGTGTAACTCAGGACTTTGGTATTTTTTTATCGTTCATGTTCTTTTTTTACCATTTGGCACTTTCTATTGGTCTTTTGGTGAACTGTTTTGTGTTAGTTACGTGTGATAACACGCATTTAAAAGTCGCAAAGTCTGTTTATAGTTTGATTTGTTACCACGGGGAAGTTATAACATCTTTTCTTGATGTTGCTTGCAGTGTACTCGACTGGCGTTTTTTCTCTCTATATACAGGGTGATTCATAAAAGATGGGCAGAACTTTAAGGGGTTATAGTACACTTAAAGACAAATAATATTAAATAGGAGACTAAGGGTCCCAGACGTATTCCCAAGGAGATAGGGGGCATTAAAGTTTAGGGTCCGAAATTTCAAATGATTATAAAAAATGGAAAAATTGGTCGATTCATTTGCGGTTTTTGCAAAAAATTTTCTTTATGCCAGTATTTTCTTGAAATAAAATTTTAAAGTTCAATTTCAAAAAATGCCGATAGGGGGCGCTTTAGACTTTGGAGTAACAAAAAACTATTTTTTGACGTTATTTTTTGTATTTCTTTAAATGATTTCGAAAGCTTAGGCTTAAACTTAAATTTTGATCTAAAAATCTGAGTCCTAACGAGTAGTTAAGTAGCGTAAACTGAAATTTGAAATTTGAAACCCTTCTCCCCCCAGAACAAAAATCAGTTATTCCCGATCTTTGTGTCGTAGATTAGGCTCTAACTACTGCCGCGTTTTGCTAAAATTATTCTTTATGTCAGTATTTTCTTGAAAATAAATTTAAAGAAAATTTTCAAAAAATTCCGATAGAGGGCGCTTTAGACTTTGGACTAACGAACAACTATTTTATACCGTTATTTTTTGTGTCTCATTAAATGCTTTCTAAAGCTTAGACTTAAATTTTCAGCCCAAAATCTGAATCGTTAGACGTGGTTAAGTTTCTGGGGAGAGGGGTTTGAAATTTCTACTCCTGAGCACAGTTCAGTTTACCATGTCCACACATTGTGTGCTGTGATACGAGGTAAAAAGACACAAATTAGGATTATGTTACCAAAGCATATTTATTAACATGTAATTACAATAAATGTTCAAAATTGTGACCACCAGAGGTTATGCACGCAGAACAACGGCGAAGAATGGAACGGCGAACATTCGCGAAAACATCAGGCTTTTCGAGCACTTCCCCTACAGCGGCGGAAAATCTGGCGACCAGTTCCTCGGGGGATTCAATGGGTGTCTCATGCCTTCAACTGTCCCCAAAAAAAGAAATCGAGGGGTGAAAGATCTGGCGAGCGAGCAGGCCAAGCAACAGGACCACCTCGACCAATCCATCTGTTCGGAAATGTGATGTCCAGATAGTTGCGGACGTCTCGTACGTAATGGGCTGGCGCTCCATCGTGCTGGAGCCACATGACCCGCCGGATGCATGGAGGAACAACGTTTAACAGGTCTGGCAGCACATGTTGCAGAAATGTGAGGTATGTTTTACCGTTGAGGTGTTCAGGAAGAAGGTACGGTCCGATTAGGTGGTCTCCGAGGATTCCTGCCCAAACATTGATGGAAAAGCGTCTCTGATGAGCATGTGGATACGTAGTATGTGGATTGACATCCGCCCATACATGTGCATTGTGTGTGTTAAATGTACCTTCACGTGTGAAGGTACATTCATCGGTGAAAAGCACAGTTCGTCCAAAATGTGGATTTAGCGCGTTCTGCTGCAGAAACCAGCGGGCGAATTCAATACGATTTGGATAATCCCCTGGAGACAGTTTCTGGACTCGTTGCACATGAAACGGGAGCAAATGTTCATCCTTCAGTACCCTCCAAGTCATGGACTGTGAGGTATCCACCTGCCTAGCCACTGTTCGTGTACTTGTACTTGGCTGCGCCGCTACTACATCCAGAATGGCTTCTGCAACAACTACTGATTCGTCCTTTTTTGCCCGACCTGCATTCGACCGGGAAGCGAGAAATGATCCCGTCTCACACAACTGTCTGTGCAAGCGCTCGAAAGTTTTGCGGTTAGGCAACCGCCTGTTGGGAAATCGCTCTCCGTACATTCGTTGTGCCTCTGCACCATTTCCATCTGCCGCTCCGTAAATTAAATGCATCTCAGCCTTTTCCTTATTCGTGAAGGGCACCATCTTCCGATTCATTACTACAGCGACTTACACTTGACTCACCGTTCAGTGGTTTTTATGCCTGAATCGTGTCGAAATTTTGCATACGTGTTCTTCTTCTTCCCCATTTGACATTTGCATACTTTCTGTCTCCTTCTTCACCCGGTGACTAGCGTCAGGAATGGAACTTTAACGTTTGCATGAGCGACGTTTCCAACTGTGCCAGTGCCTTTATGAGTGAATTCCGACTATGCAGTCCTTGACGAAAGTTGTATTTTTGCCTCGTATCACAGCACAGAATCGTTGGGCATGGTTAAGTAGTGCAAACTGAACTATGTTCAGAAGTTGAAATTTGAACCCCCTCCCCGCTACTGAACCACGCTCAGCGATTCAGATTTTGAGCTGAAAATTTAAGTTTAAGTCTAAGCTTTAGAAAGCATTTAATGAGACACAAAAAATAACGGTATAAAATAGTTGTTCGTTACTCCAAAGTCTAAAGCGCCCTCTATCGGAATTTTTTGAAACTTTTCTTTAAAATTTATTTTCAAGAAAATACTGACATAAAGAATAATTTTAGCAAAACGCGACAGTAGTTAGAGCCTAATCTACGACACAAAGATCGGGAATAACTGATTTTTGTTCTGGGGGGAGAAGGGTTTCAAATTTCAAATTTCAGTTTACGCTACTTAACTACTCGTTAGGACTCAGATTTTTAGATCAAAATTTAAGTTTAAGTCTAAGCTTTCGAAATCATTTAAAGAAATACAAAAAATAACGTTAAAAAATAGTTGTTTGTTACTCCAAAGTCTAAAGCGCCCCCTATCGGCATTTTTTGAAATTGAACTTTAAAATTTTATTTCAAGAAAATACTGGCATAAAAAATTTTTTTTGCAAAAACCGCAAACGAATCGACCAATTTTTCCATTTTTTATAATCATTTGAAATTTCGGACCCTAAACTTTAATGCCCCCTATCTCCTTGGGAATACGTCTGGGACCCTTAGTCTCCTATTTAATATTATTTGTCTTTAAGTGTACTATAACCCCTTAAAGTTCTGCCCATCTTTTATGAATCACCCTGTATATGGTAGTAATTATTAATTCTGCAAACTGTTAAAAGCATATTATATTGTTGAATAGTTGTTATTGAGTAGCGTAAATACATTAAAGTAAATTTATAATTTAAAATTATAATTTTTTGTGTAGTTTATGATATATAACTTAGGAATGACATTAAGTCCAACATAAACAATTTTTTTCACTATTTTTGTAGTAGATAATTAACAAAAATGGACTTCAATATAATGTTTTCCGAATAAAATAAAAAATCATACATTAAAGACTTAATTTGTCTCACTGGTATAACCGAACTGATCCAAATGAATTCTGCCTAGTTTGAGAATAGAAGATGCTTTGGTTTTCGACAGTTTGGACAAACCTATCTTCTAAGCACAATCTAATCAACGTATAGCACCATCCTCATATTTAGAAACCCTATTCATGTAGAAATACCACGATTTCTGTCACAGGAACAAATATAGCAAAATAATCTGCGACAAACGTTTCGGCAAAGTTATCCCTGTTTTATTTATTTACGTTTTGCGTTTCTTTCCTCCATTTTAAGATAACATATAGAACGGGAGGTTACAGCACAGAATATCACCTCATCGAAATTGGCGGTTGAAATTCCAGGATTAGACAGAACTTGATTAGCATATTAAAATGCATTTGGTCTTCCAAATCATATCTTGGTGGAAACCCCTGTAGACCTGATTTTAGTGGTTGACTGGTAGGGTTATTCTTGTGTTTTCTGATACCCAAAATATATGAAAATTTGGAAGACTGGGATCAGGATAACACAATGGAAAACCTACCAGTCAACCATTAAAATCGGGTTTGCTGCTGTTTTCCATCAAGATAATGGCAGTTACGAATCAAATTTTAACTAATGCTGATATTTCAGCCGTCAACTAGGTGAAGTGATAGTTTTTGCAGCTGCCTCCTGGTCTAATATTAATCAGTTCCTTTTTTAATTGTCTATATTTTATAACTTCTCTATTTATCATTTTGTAGAAAAGAATTATTTAGAATTTTGTAGCCTGGCTACAGATGTGAAAGTCATCTAAATTTATGTCTACGTTATTACAACTTGATTGAATTAAAAATTCTATACATTTTACAGATAACCTGTCAGATAATGAGATTGTAAAATGTATAGTAGAAGTAATTTGCGTTTTGACAATACTCTGCTTGCTATTCCGCCACTAGTCGCAATAACGATGTCAAGTATAACACAGTGATCGTTAGTTTCGGACATTTTTTCTGATACCTTGATCAGAAAATATGTACCAATATGTGTAGAGTAAGGAGAAAGACTTATTTCCAGATTAGGTTTTAAATGTAGCGAGTTACTCTGATATTTTCAGTTTTATGCAATTTCTTTGCAAGTTTCCTCATTAAGTAAATGTATTTTTTTACAAAGTTACCATTTCATGTTTCACTTACGTCTAATGATGTCAAAATATATTTTGGTATTAGAAGCTGTCATAGTCAAGCTGAATATCAGTAGACGCAAGATGAAATCTCGTTTCTTGTAAGACCTCGTAAGTTCTCGTTCGCTTGTAAGACCTTGTATAATGTATCTTTAATGATGCATTGAATATTTTTATAACAGTGTAAAATTATGTATTTGAGCAAAGCAATAAAATGTTTAATCCAGATTAATTCTATCATATTTAATTTAATTAGAATTATTTAATTAGTTCATTATAATTTAATGACTTTTATCAATGATAAAACGATTTAAAAATTTCTATTTTTTCTTTTTTATGTTCCAAAAACCGTAAAAAAGCCTTAAAAATGCAAAAGATAATAAACACCCAGGAACTGGCAATAAGTTGCAAAACTTAATCTTTACCTACACAGTCACAGCAAAAAAAATCTTGATACATGCGATTTTATAGGTTTTGTTAAATATCTAAAAATATACATGAAGAATAACTCCGAAACTCCAGATGTATAAACAAAATAGTACAGGTCATATATTTTCGAGAAGATTTTTTTCCCAAAATCCAATAGGGGGCTGCCAACAAATTGAAAAAGAACGAATATCTTTTGAATAACCCTGTCGAAACTAATGCAGTAAAAACGTTCAAACTACAGATTATGAGGCTTATGGTTATAAACTGTGTTCATTTTTATGCTGATAGCATGTATACTCGTAGAGAAATTAAGGTTTTTATAAAAACGGTCCCAAATTTTGCCAAGTTTTTTGCCTATAATTTCCAGAGTTCTTAATAAAAAACAATGTTCTTTTCAGAAAATATGAGAAACGACATTATACATAATAATACTCTGTAATCAAAATTAAAAAATATTAATAACTGTATGAAAAATAGGCAGGTTTACTAAATAAATTTTTACTGCGCATGCGTCAACTCTATTAAAAGTTCATTTGCATATTGTGTTAGCTAAATATATAGAGCAACTTTTGTTAAAGTTTCAAAATCATACCTTGAAAATTCTGAAAGTTATCGTCGATAGAAGAAGATCAAAATCCGTTATTCCCAAAATGAAGCAAAAAGATGAGGAGCTGTACCCAAATATAGTAGTACGTGCAATACTGTGTAGACACTAATCAATGGAATATGGATACAGGCCCTCATTTTTTTGTTTCATTTTGGGAATATCGGATTTTGATCTTATTCTCTAGGCGATAATTTTCAGAATTTTCAAGCTACGATTTTGAAACTTTAACAAAAGTTGCTCTATACATTTAGCTAACAGAATATGTAAAGAAATTTTTATAGAGTTGACGCATGCGCAGTGAAAATTTATTTAGTAAACTTGCTCCTTTTTCATACAATTATTAATATTTTTAAATTTTGATTACAGGGTATTATGTATAATATTGTTTCTCATATTTTCTGAAAAGAACATTGATTTTTATTAAGAACTCTGCAAATTATAAGCAAAAAACTTGGCAAAATTTGGGACGGTTTTATAAAAACCTTAATTTCTCTACGAGTATACATGCTATCTGCATAAAAATGAACACAGTTTATAACCATAAGCCACTTAATCATAATCTGCAGTTTGAACGCTTTTGCTACATTAGTTTTGACAGGGTTATTCAAAAGATATTCGTTCTTTTTCAATTTGTTGACGGTCCCCTATTGGACTTAGGAAAAAAATCTTCTCGAAAATATATGACCTGTACTATTTTGTTTATACATCTGGAGTTTCAGAGTCATTCCTCATGTATATTTCTAGCTATTAAAAAGAATATCTGAAATCGCAAATGTCAAGATTTTTTTTGCTGTGACTGTACTAATAAAAGAAAGATTCGCGCTGTGTATGTGTGTCTGTCTGCGAAGACTAGCAAAACCTACTTCACCTGAAAGCCTGAAGATTTGGGTGAGGATAGTCCAACACCGGTTTTGGTGCAGATAAGTCTGAGATTTTTAATTTTTTATGGTCCAGCCCCCCCCCCCCCCTGGGGCCCTTTAAGTTTTAATGATTTAAATTGTAATTAACTTGTTTCCTTACCCGATTTTTATCATTTTGAGGTCCCATTCTTCATTTAGTTATTCGCCCTATACTACATCCCATTTACGACACTCTCTCTCTAAAGCCCGTTAGAGGGTACTTTGAAATTTTAGCGCTTTAAATTGTTAATAAATTATCCTTTAAATCCGATCTTCGATTGCGAGGCCCTTTTTCCATTTAATTATTTTCCCGTTCTGCATTATATTTAAGACACTAAGATCAGTGTCAGCTAATCAATCATTTTTAATTTCTTCTACCTTTACAAGAAAAAAGTATTGGGTTCGTGAAAATTTTCGAAATTCGGTTTTCACTGATTTTCTATTATTATCCTACTTATATTTTTATTGAAGTTATGATGACCATCATTTTGTGATACCCTGTATAGATGTGAGCAGTACTGAGTACAAAATTTATGCATACATAAAATATGTATGAAGTTTAGTACTAGTCACATGCACATTATTCACAAAATTTTTCTATAGATAGATTGGAAGCGGGGACTCCCCCAGAAAGATGCTTGCTCCGGGTCCCCTTATAGCCTTAGTCGGGCCCTGATGATCTAACATTTTTCTTTTTCGTAGGGTCATAAGCTATCCCCTTTTCGTCATTTTCTTTTTATGGTTGCTCAGTTAAAAGAAATAGGAAGGTTTGACATGACGAAAAATTGTTTTTATTATTATTATTTCACGTTAATTGCTCTATTTGATTTGTAGAGAAAGTGGATATAAATCAAAGGGAGAAAATACTTTTTCTTTTTATCCAGTTGGTGTAACTTTGTTCCTTCAAGATGTGAAATTTTAATTCTAACGACAAACAAAATTTCAAATATTTTTGTCTTCTTATTGGGTTTTCGAAACAATCTAACTTCACGTATGAAGTAATACCAATATTTTATTATACACTAAAAGCTCTGAATAACGTACACCTCGGGAGTACGAAATTTATTCGCTATTCAAAGGCAAAAATGTGCGAATACTTAAGTTTTAGGGATCGAAAAAATGTTTGCTAAATAGAGGTATTCATTAGGGAAGTTTTACTACATTTTTATTTTCAAAATATTTTGCATACTACTGCATTTGAATATTTAGAGAACATTTGCCGTGAAACAAAATATAAACTAAATATACACTGATTGTTGTATCAAGAATTCGAGTTGCGGCAAAATATGCCCTCTTGGGAAAACAGGATATCATCGCGTGTCATTCAGCAATTACTTCTCAACAATTATTTAGTCCTTGGAATTATATAAAGCTTGTAAAAGCATTATCAAAAAACATCGATATCCTTTATCACTCTGGAAAATAGAGAAGATAACACGCCAGTAGTCCGATTGAATTTTGACAAATATGAAAACATAATTATACCACTGTCAAAATTAATTCTGATTTTTAAAGCACTCACAAATATTTAAGACCTCTAACATCAATAAATATTTGATGATATTTTTTAAAGGTTGTGTTTTTTGACACACTCCAAGACAGGGGTTACCAGTTTGGCCGTTATTTTAATTAAAAAATTCCGAATTCTTTCTAGAAGTTTTAAATTAATTTTTTGTTTATTCCCCGTCGAACATTTCGCTGTTAAAAGAGAAAAAAATCTTTTTCAAAATTTCTAGTCTGATATAGGTATAGGACATTCTGAATAGAAAAAGGCCGAATTGGCAACCCTGTTCCAACATGATTGAAAATTGTTTGATTTCGGTTTGTCTGACTGTCCGTGCTCGAACTTGCGTAAACAGACTCGGATTATCATGCAAGGGATATATTATTGAGGTTTACGATGGCATGCTCGGCAATGAAAATAAAGTATCCAGCATTTATAGCTGATTTACAGTGATCACTCAAAAGAATTCTGTTACATTGTGGTGTATTGAAAAATAATTTGTGGTTTATTTTAATGATGTTACACTATTTCAACTATATTGGACAAAATATGAGTCACTGATGTGCACTGGTGTGTACAAGAATCTTACTATAGAATAGGGTGAGCATAACATTCATCGTTAACTTACAGAGAAATACAAAATAATTCTGTTATAGTACTGCCTATTAACAATAATTGCTGAAATTACATTATCAGCTATGGCACGCGTTTTAATTTTTTACAATTTTTCCCTTATTATCGTGTATAGTATCTGTAGATGATATACAGGGAAGCACAAAAGATCTCGAATACATTTCCAGTTATAGACGGAAATTGGTGAAGAGAAATTCTGAACTGAGCTATGCGTTTTCTAACTGAACTATATTTTAGAATATTTATATAGCATGTATACAAATAGACAGATCATGTACAGGGTTCACAAAAGAAACCGGGTATTTTCCCTTTTAATGATGGTAATTCCTGAAATTACGTTTTCAAATGTGTTATGCACGTTCCAAATTGTTTATTTATACATTAACTTTCATTTTATTAAACGATGAAGATTTCTTAACCCATTGAGAGGCAGTGGAACATATTATATCCTACCTAATTTTAATTAAAATTTGTTCCAGAAATATTTAAGTACATTTTAATTCTATAACTATGGTTTGAAAAAGTTGCAAAATTGCTTTACCTTATTTTGAAATAAATTTTTATAAAATTCCGATGTGAATTCAACATTACAGAAATGAAATTACTTGCTTCTGATTTCTGAAAGGTTTAAAATAGTCTGGGATTGTTGGAAAGTGTTTCATAACATATGCTTGACGCATAATTTATTGTTCTTGTTATTTTTTACTCTTTCCAAAACAGTTGAGTAGAGTTTATGGCTTCAGTTCGTCTGCCTGCCTGTGCGCGCTCTAATTCCTATAAATATACTTGGATTTTCAGGATATTGAGATTTACTATAGTGCAATCCTTATTGAAGATGAAGTATGTAGCTATTATAGTTCGTTTATAGGGACACCCAAAAGAATGAGAAGAAAAGATATATTATGGTCTGCACGAAAAAATTAATTGCAGTGCATTTCATGATGTTAAACTATTACAAACACAGTGAAACTGATATTCAGTTTAATGTCTGGAATATTGAAATGTGTTTGCTGACTCAAGTATTTTTTGTATTTTCAAGTGTGTTTCGAGTATTTTTGGTGTTAGTTCGTCTTAGTCAGGCGCAATTGATCCTTGCGTTATTTGATGCATATTGTGCTTGCATAAAAATTACATATCGCCTGCGTAATGTTAGACTGTAAACTGAGAGTCCTGTTTTGATAACACATTGTCTATGAAGCATCTTTTCAATTTATCGTAAATATTTTAATCACGGATACTCCTTTGCAAAGCTGCAAATTTTATGCTCGCATTTTTTCGTGTTTGCGTGCTTTAAAAGATGTTCGAATTAATTTGTAATCCAGTCTTTGGAAAAAGATATGTATGATTATGCGACCCTCCCAGGATTGGGAAGATAATGCTGTAAGGAATTTCAGCTTACTATTTAAAAAATATGTCAACTAGCAGTGAGGCGGATACAGCAATCAACGTTACATATTAAATGCTGATGTTGATGTAGCCTTGTGTGCGGCTTGGTTATTTTTTTTAAATATGAGCAGAAATGTACCTCTTTAAAAATGAAATTAAAGGGGGTAAAATTCCGATACGTCCCAAACATATTGTAGTTACATTTAATTTCCGCATATGGAAGAATGTTTTTCTCAAATAACATTTGACGCTTCGAAGGCTTATTTTAACACACATACACACATATACCGGGTGTTCCAAAAATGACTGATGGATTTTAAAATTCAATAACTTGCAAACGGTGACAGCTATTTAAAAAATTTTGCAGGAGGGTTATGTATAATGTCAGGAGTTTTTTTTTTTACCGTAATTTTTTATTTTAGTTCGAATTTCAAACAATAGGTGGCGCTGACGACGATTGAAGGCCAGGTGATCAGTGCTGACAAGGAAGGTCTCCATTGGGGGCATACTCAGAATTTTTTGAAAAAAATACGAATTAAACTACTCATGTAGGTAATAAAGGATCAGTGAAAATTAGCGGCGGAATTACATTATTAGATATGTAAAAAAAATAAAATAGTTTGGAATAATTGGCGTGAAAAGCTGAAAGCGACGCGGGATTTGGCGAGCAGTGCATTTCCTCGCCAAAAGCAAACGATTTTAACGAATCTGAAAATTGATCTTAATCGACTTCACTGTTAAAAATCTGCAGCATTTACTGCAACGTCACAACACTACTTTTATAGAATATCTCTCTTCTGACCAATGAGAATGCTCCATAGCACGGTGAATTGACCGCTGCATTTTGTTGCAACGCACTCCACCGCTTGTATATAATATCTCTATTCCAACCAATGAGAAAGCTCCATTTCACGGCCAAGTAAACGTTTTCTATACAAGCAAGAGAGTGCGTTGCAACAAAATGCAGCAGATTTTTAAGTGTATTTTTCAATTTGGAACAATTTTAATCATTTTAAATTGTGTTTTAAATGATAAAATATATTAATTTCATTTTGTCATAAGTACATATAAACGTATATGACAAAATTACACTAAAAGTAAAGTAAAAATGCAAAACTAAAATTACTTAAACTAAACTTATTTAAATAAATTGAACATAGAAAGTTTTTTCTTTAAAAAGTATTCGAAGCGTAAAAGCGTATTTTTCAAAATTCTGTTTTTTCGCCAACCGGAGATAAATCGCCAAATAAACGAAATATTTATTATTTTTTTACGAACGTTATAAGGAGGTTCCGCCGAAATTTTTTTAATAAACATATATAACTATATGAGAAGAACATTCTGTAATTTTTTCAGATTTTTCTGAGTATGCCCGTATGTAGACCTTCCTTGTGAGTGAAGCGTCGATCTGGCCTTCAATCGCCGTCAGCGCCACCTATTGTTTGAAATTCGAACTAAAATCAAAAGTTACGGTAAAAAAAAAACTCCTGACATTATAATTAACCCTCCTGCAAAATTTTTTTAATAGCTGTCACCGTTTGCAAGTTATTGAATTTTAAAATCCATCAGTCATTTTTGGGACACCCGGTAAATACATTGATTAGAATCCATTTTCACCAAAAGACTTCTGAACAATAATATTGTTTCAAGCCCTAATGTAATATATTATTTCGAATCTAGTTATTAAATTCATAAACCTGTTTTTTCCCACGAAAAAAAATCTCTTTATACATATTTTTTGTATTTTTGGGGCTTATTAATATTTGCAATATGTTTTTTTATGATTTAATAGCTACACGCATTAGCACTTTGAAACTTCAAAATATTCTTTTTATTATTTATCAACAAACTTTATTTGCGAAAAATCTTAAGGCGATGGTAAAATATGAATGTCAGTTTCGGATTCAGTGTTACAGAATATTATAAGAATCAGTTATCAAAAGTTAAAAAAAAAAAGTGACATAATCCAGCTTTTCAAGACTAGTGTAATCTAATAGCATTTTAAAACTTGTACCATTTTGTAAAAAAATGAGGCTGTTAATTTACACCATTTTATTTAACAAAAATTCTGTTTTTTTTCTTCTTTTATATATAATTCAAACTGCATGTTTTGCATTAATATGTCAGAATGATTAAAGATTTTAAATTTATATTGCAATGTTAATTTTTCTCCCGATCATTTTTTAAAAAATATATAGGGTAACATCCCCAGTAATTGGCACCTTAAGGATTTGTCTTTAAACTTACTTCTATTTTCATTACTGAGAAATAAAATATTTACTTGCAAATATTTTTAAATCAAAGAGTGCATATCTGTGCATCTATTTTGCCTACTAAAAGCAAAAATATTCGAAAAAGTATTTTTATAAAAATATACTTATAAAAAGTTGCTGTAACCACCAGTAATTGGCACTTAGACTTTTACACAATTAAAGTAACCCTTTTCAACTAAACAAAACTGCTGTCAATTAAAATTTCAAATATACTATAAATCAGATAATAATAAATTGAAATGCATGCCTTTTTTAAGCCAGAGAAAAAGTATTTGCAAAAAAGGGCTAATTTGATACAAGCCATAATTGTTTCTCTTTCCTAGGTACTATTGTCATTTAGTAGCATAAATCAAAGTTATAATCTGTAAAGTAAATGAGCATATAATTGGTATATGGTCTTGCATTTTTAAAAGACTGGATATAAATCTTATTTTAGGACATTTTTGTAGGATGTGCCAATCACTGGTACCTGCCAATTACTGGGGATGTTACCCTATTACGAAATTAAATTTCTATTAAATTTATGGATAAACCCTAATTTGCCGCAAAAAATCGTCTCCATTTTTAAACAGCTATAAATCGGTCAATTTTAATCGCAGAATAATGGGACATTTTTGGTCTTACTTGTCAGTTGCCGGAGAGTACGATATAAAATTCGGTATGCGCTTTTAAATTTAATTAGTTTTTTGCATATTACTCTTTATATATAAATTCTATACCTCATATACAGGACTGCACAAAAGTATTCGCATACCATTCTTATTATTAGAGGAAATCGCTGAAGGGCAATTTTCCGAAATATATGTATCTCTTAAATGAATTAAATTTTGTGATGCATGTTGTTAAATTATACAAATCTCTATATCATGCACAGGGCTGCCAAAACATTCGGATAAGTTTCCGATTGTAGATGAGAACAGCAGAAATTCGGCTTTGAAATACGTTATACATTTCCTTATGATGTAACGAGACAAAATATTTTAAATTTTTAAACGGCACAGTTTGGTTGCATTATTCTGAATGTGTTGCAAAGCGCTTCATAATCTATGCTTGACGCATGATTATTTTCTCTCTTGTTTAATTATTTTCGTTTTTATAGAATCGCAGAAATTGACGATAAAATTTTTCACTCCCAATGTATTTACTAGTGGATAAACATTTCGTAAAGAGGATTTGATCTCTGAGTGAAAGGGTTAAAATAACGCGATTATTATTATTATTATTATTGTTTAAATAGCGACATTCAAAATCCGTAACCCTTTTCACCTATGTTTTTTCTGATACAGAAAATTGAAATCATAAACAAGAATTTTAAACTGGAAACTACAAGAATTTAAGTATTTTGGAGATAAAGGAAAAGAAAATTCAAACAATTATAACAAAGTTTAATTGGTGGAAATTTTTATTTGAAATATTTTCTATAGATTAAATATGATCACGTTTAAATTTGTTCAGAAAGGAAAATGCTAATACCATTCCAGTAACAAAAGCAAATGGATTTACACAAAAGCGTTATTATAGTCCAGAATTTTATAGGCTGATCCCAAATGTTTTGATAAAATGACAAGAGATGGCAGCACTACAAATTTACGGAAAGTTATTTCACTCTGCATAATGTACCATGATGAATGCCGAATCTTCTTTCGGAGCCTGACGCGACGCGACGATTTGAAATCCAAATCCCTCCCGAAAATTTTCGCATTATAGCCGAACCCGAAAGCAAAGCAGGAGAAAATTGTTGATAAGATTTTTTAAATGTTTCCAGATTAATTTTCTCATCTACAGATCCCTCTTTATAAGCAAGTTAGTAATTCTAAATATCCACCTTCTACAGCGATATTTCGTGAGTTTCATGCTCTTGAAAATCTATTTAAAAGTAGCAAATTTTTTATTCATATTCACCCACTGGCAGAAATCTGTCAAAAGTCACAATTTTTATACTTTAAAAATATTGTGACAGAAAGACATGAGTTCCGTCTTCCCGTATTTCGAATAAAAGGACTTCCAACAGCGAGCGAGGTTAGACAAAAGCTATCCCACGGCTTCTTATTGTTACTCACTGACCGTGCGAGATTCAGATATACGTCCGTGTATCCCATCAAAAATAGGTGAGAAACCCCATTATCGCGGAATTGGAACATTCCGCCATCACGGTAAATCAATAGTAAAAAGTCAAATGGACAAAATGAACTAGGTATGACGGCTTGGCAAGTCTAAAATGTGCTTCATTATTAAGTAAAAGCTATAATGTTTTACAGTTATCGCGAATATTGATCATTCTTAGAACATTTAATTGAAAAGTTTGTGCTCTTTTAGAAAAAAAAAAAGAAAAAAAAAAAGATAGTATGACAAATTGGTATGACACTGTGAAGTCAGCACGAATAAAAAGTCACTCATACCTATTTTAAGGTGGCGACCTGTGATAAAATTTCACGTTATTTTGCTTTGAAATTTTACCAATTTTATTTAGCGTCCGTACACTAGTGATGTGTCAGCAAGGCGTATGGGAACGTTTGATAGACGCAAATTCCGGCGGTGTTTTAATAAAGTTTGTCATAACAAGTTTTCCAGAAAAGCACAAAATTTTCTGTAAAATTCTCCAAGAATGATCAATATCCGCGATAATGGTAAAACAAATCTGTAAACAAAATTAAAAATCCGTAAACATATTTTCGGTTTGTCAAACCCAGCTGTTTTATTTTTCGAATAACTTTACTATAGATATACATTTTTTTTTTTTTTTAAATCCCAATTCCACCATCACAGGACTTTAGGTACCACCAGCTGTCAGATTACAAAATTTCAATTGCTTTTTAAGTCTGATTTTAAAGGATTGTATAAAACACTTAAATTATAAAATCTTATTTCTCAAATAGCAAGATTTTTTTTTCCTTTTGGTTAATTCATGAATAAATTTTCACTTCGAATCCAAGCCCCAAGACCGACATAAAAATCGATCTCGTCTCATTTCTAATACTATACCCTACACTGTACGTTAAAAAAAAAAAAAAAAAAAAAAAAAAAAAAAAACACTAAAAGAATATTTATGTTTTCATATGGCCTAGAAAAGTTGAATACATATAATTAAAATGTAATCACAAATGCATGAAGAAGTTGGTAATATATATATTCTTTCAGTTGGAAAAATTCAGTTTGTATGATATACCAATCAGCATGATCGAGTTAAAAATAATAAAAATTGTATCTACGTATCCATCGTTTAACGGAGTTCTTCATATGAAGAATTACAACAAAATCTCAGTTCTCGAAAGATTTATCAAAAAATTCAGATTTTGAAAAGAAATTCGTATTTTGAATAATGAGAGAGTCATTGCCATACTATCTGAACGAAAAACAGCAACCTATATATAATATATATATATACAGGGCCGTAGCTAGAAGTGAACTACAGGGAGGGGGGGGGGGCTTATAATTTTTTCCGTCTCTCTCGGATGCAGAACGATATGTCAGTTCATGTTCATACTCCTATTGTATTGTAGGTACTATGTTTCATATTAAACAGTTGTAATAACTTCATTTTATGCTGAGAAAAGTATATGATGATGAAAATTTTGAGTGCATAACTAGTGTAAAATTAAACATCTTGTTATTTCCTATGTACAAATAGGATTAGAGAGTATTGAAACACTTATTTTAGATACAATTTAGTATTTCTGCAAAACTGTGAAAGGGACTCAAAACTTAATTAGATTTTTGAATAGAATTTCATTTAAATTTCCGGAATAGAAATTCATTTAGTGACCTTGGAATCTTTCCCAGGGGGAGGGGGGCTCAAAATATTTCAGGGGGGGGGGGAGCTGAGCCGCCAATAGCGCCTCGTTAGCTATGGCCTGTATATATACACACATGAGGTACGGTGATCGAAGCATTAACAAAATTTGTGTATTTAGAAAATTATCTTTTATCTTTCATTTTCAAAGGTCTATCTTTCATTTTCATTCACTTTACAAGTGATATGATAATCCAGATGCTAATTAAGTTCAAACAATTTGAGATTGAAAACATTGAGCTAACTTAGCAGTTTTAATTGTCTAAAGAAATAGTAAAACTTCCTATAATCCTCAATCTCAAATCATCCAAAGTAAATTACCCCATAATTCTATTCATATCTTTCAGCGATATGGATAACATACATTTTCATTAAACTTATTTGCCATGCAATTGTCACCATGGCCGGATTAAGGGGGGGGCTAAGGGGGCTGCAGCCCCGGGCCCCAACCAGTCAGGGGGCCTCAAGCAGAGGCTTAAGTTGTACCAAAGTTTCGTTTAAAACAATTACAGGGGTGTAAGAGCTGCGTGAAATCGCCGTTTTTTTACAACTTAACTTGAATTGCCATTTGACGTCATTGCTGTCTGTATCTCCGAAAATTTCCATGTTTAACAAAAATGGCGATGAAAACGAAATGAAAAGGGTTGCGTAAAAAAAGCGCGAATTTCTTCAAAAAAAGAGCGGATTTAATCAAGTTCGCGGAAAAGCGCAATTTCCTTCAAAAGGCCGTGGAAAAAGCGTTAATTTCGTCAAAAGGTCGCGGAAAAAGCGTGAATTTCGTCAAAGAATGGCCCAAAAAACAGCGATTTTGGCAAAGAATCGTAAAAAAAACGCAAATTTCATCAAAGGGAGGAAAGAAAAAACACAATTTTCTTTAAAAGATTGCAGAAAAAGTGCAAATATAATCAAGAGTTAGCGGAAAAAGAGCAAAATTTACCAAATCATCGGGAAAAAACGCGAATTTCGACAGAGGACAGAGGAAAAACGCGAATTTCGTCAAAGGGTTGTGAAAAAACACAAGTTTTGCGAAAGAATAGCGAAAAAAAAGTAAATTTTGTCAAAGTGTGGCGGGAAAAGAGAGAATTTCTTGAAAAGTTCTCGGGAAAAGCGCAAATTTTGTCAAAGGATCGCGAAAAAACGTGAATTTTGACAAAGAACCTCAGAAAATTGCGAATTTCTTCAAGGGTTGCCATAAACGTAAACTTTGAGAAAGAATGACGAAAAAAACCGTAAATTTAGTCAAAATGCGGCAGAAAAGTGAGAATTTTTTGAAAAGTTCGTGGTAAAAAGTGCAAATTTAGTGAAAAGATCGTGGAAAAAAGCGAATTTTGACAAAGAACCGCTAAAAAACGCGAATTTCGTCAAAGGATTGCCAAAAAAAACGAATTATGAGAAAGAACCCCGGAAAAAAAAGCGTTAATTTTGTCAAAAGGTGGCAGAAAAAGGCAAATTTCACAAAAAATTTGCGAGAAAAGCGCAAATTTAGTCAAAAGAGCCAAAAGTGTCGCCGCCGAAAATAAGCGAATTTTGACAAAAAAC
Organism: Maratus speculifer; assembly: GCA_964019185.1. NCBI lineage: Eukaryota > Metazoa > Arthropoda > Arachnida > Araneae > Salticidae > Maratus > Maratus speculifer. The sequence continues at coordinate 373,050,725 of OZ025293.1, forward strand.
CGAGAAAAGGCGCGAATTTCGTCAAAAAATTGCCGATAAAACGCGAATTTCGACAGAAATCCACAAAAAACACAATTTCGTCAAAGGATGGCAGAATAAGCGCGAATTTCTTGAAAAGATCGCGGGAAAAGCACAAATTTAGTCAAAAGATCACGGAAAAGAGCGACGTTTGTCAAAGAGACGCGGAAAAAGTGTAAATTTCACAGATGATCGCTTGAAAAAAACGCGGATTTCGTCAAAGAATCGCTAAAAAACATGAATTTTGGCAGAGAATCACTGAAAAAAACGCGAATTTCGTCATAGAATGGCAGGAAAAACGCAAATTTCAGAAAAAGATCACAGGAAAACTGCAAATTTTGTCAAAAGGTCGCTGAAAAAAAGGCGAATTTAAAAACACCATTAAAGATAATAAAGAAAAAAAAATGATTAACATTATACATATTCAAAATCTAAGATTTGTATTTTAGGATTAAAAAAACAAAACAAAGGTGTGTGTGTGTATTTGAGGAGGGGGTGACATTCAGTATCATGGTAGGAGGCTTAAGATTTCCAATAGCGTAAGGGGAGGGCCCAAAATTCCCAGTAGCCCCGGGCCCCAGAAGTGCTTAATCCGGCCCTGATTGTCACTGTTTCATTTGATATATGGTAAAATAAAATGTTTTTATATTTTTCTGTTTTGTACTACACTACATAGTACATTGTTTGAAACAGATAAATGTAGAGAATAATTTGAGAAATCTTATTTTCATTTTTTCTTATGGTAAAATTTGATTAGGCTTTTAAACACTTTTTTGCACCAATTGTGTCTAAGAACCAAGGTACCACTGTACTTACTAATGTCCATTGATTGTAAGCTATTGTGTAATTTAAATTTTTTGGATAGAAAAAAATTGACTTTCAGTATAACAAATATAAGAATGGAAAAAACAACTGTTGAATTGGGAACAAAGATACATACACATTGATAGATCCTGATATATTTAAAGATTTCATTTTAAAACTTTTCACATTTCAGTCTATTATGAACAAGTTCAGACAATGTGACATTAAGTTACTTTGATTGATAGAAAAAAAAAAATATTATCTAAAAAAATGTCAAATTAAGAATATCAGTCATCTTTCCATATCAGTGTGGTCTTTCAAAAGTTTTATTTTTCTAGATATTATAATTTGTGATGTCTTTAATAGTATATTAAAAGAAAAAAATGTTCATTGTGCCACTATCAAAAATTCTCAACAAATATATAAAAACATTTTTTTTTTGAAAGAATTATAAACAATCTATGGTTGCAGGTCTTAATGATACAGAAATCTTACATAATAGGCAAAATAACACATTTATTCCATAAGTAGAATGGAATTTTTCCTTGCACCATCTTTTGGGTCAAAACCTGTTGTATGAATCTTCATCTTTTGCTTACAATTTCATAAAATCTTTCATTACTTTTGTTTTTAACCTAATTTGGTGAATTAGTTAAACATAGTTATTTATAAATATTCTTAATTTATGTCAAGAAAACATCAAATACAAGCAAAATGGGAAGTTATAGAAAATAAATAATTTAATACTGTATACTTAAAACCTATACAGGGTGTTTCAAAAGGTCATGTACAAATCTTAACCATTATTAGTGATAGCTCATGTCGCTTCTTAAACGACTTGGTACTTTGTCTTTAGATGGCACATGAGAAGTGACAAGATTAACCCATTTAGGACCAGCATATTTTACAGGAATTTTATTTGGTTAGCATTATGTTTTTTAAATAGAACTTTCACTTGTACTTCGATAAAATGTGCAAGAAAAATGTAAAATAATATTTTTGAAATATAGCAGTATGAATGGAATATATAAAAAGTCGTGTGTGAAAAACCTCTGAATATTCACTGAATACAATTACAATCATGATGAATCATGTATAAAATGCTTCAGTCCAATAAGGATGAAGATGAGATAAAGCACACAATAACAAACTTTTTTAATACAAGAAACCAAGGTCACAATCCACTTATTCAATCATAAATATATCAAGTAACCAAGAAAATTTTTGTAATTTTCGTGAGCAGTTACTTTTGTTGCATAGTTGTGGTCAAATAGATTCTGATGACATATCTGCATAATCCCTTGAAGCCTCATTCAATCAAGAGTTGTTTAGTGCATCACATGTTTCTCTATCAGTTTTGTAGGAAAAGCAATCTTTGAAAAAACATGTTGCTAGCAAAAAAGGTTTTCAGGCCTAATATGTTCAACGAATTCAGATTTCTAAATGCTGTAGAGACTGCTAGAAGAATATGCACCATGTTTATCACTTCAGTTAGTGAACCAACCGCTTAAAAGCAGTTAAAGTGGTGCACAAACCAAAAATTAATAACACTAGTGATTTATTCGTAGTTTTATCATTGTGTTTGCCATACAATCATTTCATACATTTGATTGTACAGGTAAAACAATGTTAAACCTACAAGTCAATCACTAGTGGTATTAATTTTTAGCTTATGCGCCACTTCACTTCTGGCAGACATGGATCATTAGACTCCCCTATTGCTACTCTTCCGTAAAATAAAGTTTTTTTTTTCTTGTGCTTGATATCTTAGATTTTTGTGCTGTCATCTCTTCGACAATTCTTGATCACCAGATATGTCTTGCTCCAAGCCGAACTCTGATTTTCATTCATACCATTAACAATAAATATTTTGTAACAATATTTTGTACAGACTTGCAGTGCTTTCCATGATGTGCAATAACTTCATGAAAATTTCTGGAAACTGCTTTGATTCAAACAACACTGATCTAGATTTCTGCAATTCAAAATGTACCTCATAGTACATATGATATCACTGAATTCCAATTTCCATGTATCACATTTTAACACAAAGTAAAGTTACTCTGATGAATATTCAATACATTATCTTCATCATTTTAAAGTTACAAATGGAAATCCATGTTTAGCTGGGAGTGAACATCATGTTGCATTTATGACTGAATTCCTTTCCTTACTTTTTGCAACTTTTGCATGGTTTGCAACCATGCTGTCCTATATAAAAAAATGTATTGTTATGTGTGGTATAACTTCGTAAAGTTTAGAAATTTGTTTGCCTTTTAACATTCTTTAGCTAATGTCAGCAAATATACATACATACATACATACATTATATATATATTGGCTAAATATATGGGAAAGTAGCCATGCATCTACAAATATTGCTATTTGAAATGAGTTCAAGTGCCCATTCATGCATGCTGTTTCTTCATTACTACTACATTTTCTTACTACACTACTCAAATTACATTTTTTGTAATTACATCTTTCTGACGCCAAATGACTTAGATAATATTTATGACTAAGTGTACAAGGTAAAATGCATGTATTTGGAATTCCAAGTAGCAGTTTTGTGTTATTTTTACAAAAAAGTACATTCTAATAATCTTTTTACAGCTGTAATTTCCATAAGCTAAATCTGGTTTTGAAGAGATCCGGTGGTTTGTGGATCGCCTCTTATGGTCCGTGGTCTTCTGCATATGTGCAGATCTGGTAGACTGCTTAAGTGGGGATCATAGAGCACCGTGGCGGCCCCAACCAGAGCATGGTGTGATGACCAGTAGTGGCCACATGCACCTAGCCATTTGCTTTATTTTCCGTTACTGCTTTAAGATACATATCAAAGCTCGGTTTCATAATATCTTGGTTTGAAACTACTGACAGACAAATTTAAAATTACCCAAATTTCTTTACCCACAAAAATGTTTATATACATAAAATTTTTTTTGAAGAAACAAAGTATGGGATTTTTCTAGTGATATTTTTTGTGTTGGAATTGTTTTAAATACATAAACGCTACAAAGAGAGATAAAACATACTTAAAAAAAATGACTGCATCAGCTTTCTAAACAGAAAAAAGTATTTCACTGAACCCTAATCATTTAGCTCCGAGTATTACAATAATTACTAACTGATGTTATTCTTTAGACAAATATATGTACATCCTATGATGTACTGTGACAAATTTAGTTTTCAATTAATAATAAAAAACTGAAATTTTGAACATATTTACAGTTTTATTATAAAAAATTATGAAAATATATTTTAAATACTCACGAAAAGCAGAGACATGTTTAAAAGTAAAGAAGAAAAAATACAGTAGACTCCCTTAAATCCGCAACTCTCTAAAATCCGCACCGATTTTATGGATGTAAACAATGAAACTTTTAGTTCAGATATTGTGACAAAATTTGATTTTTTTAGTTTTGCATCAATTCCATAATTTTTTATTTTGTAATTTTTTTAATAATACTCTAATAATGTTTTTTTCATGAAGGAAGAATAAATTCTTTTGGAAAAAAATTCAAGATATTGCTGATATTACTGGTAATCACAATCTTCTTACCAAATATATTTATGCATTAATCAAGATTTTTTGGTTATTAAGCCTGGCTAAACATAAAAAAACCTTATTTTATGATTTTGATGAGAATTAATGTACTTTTATGAGGCAAGTTTTGTTGAATAATTTTAGAAAAACACATCTAATCTTTATAATGAATATTTAATCATACACATTTGATTATTAATTTGACCTTTGCTATCAGTACTTTTATCATTTAAAAAACTATCTAAATTTTTATTATTTTAGTTTGTTACTTATTTTAATATTTTATTATATTGTAAGCATTCATTATAGTTCCAATTGCACTATTAATTGCACTCAAATTATTGTTTAAAAAATGTAAACAAAGCAATGACCAGAAATCCGCAAAATTCTAAAATCCACGCAACCTCTGGTCCCAAGCTGTGCAGATTTGAGGGAGTCTACTGTATGTCATTTTTTCTCCTAAACAAACTTTCCTTGGGAAAAAAATAGAAGCATATCAGGTATGTTATGTACTACAGAGTTTTCTCTAAACAGTTTCAGGAGAATGCTGTACCCCGCATGTGTATTGGTTAAAAAAATACACCCTTCTTAAAAAAAAAAAAAAAAAAAATGCATGCCTTTATTGTCTCTAATCTGAGAAACAGCACCATTTTTGTCCCTGTCAGAAAATAAAGTATCTGTCTGCCTTTTGTACTAAAACAATTACTTGTATTGTGAAGATTGATTCAATGTCATAGTTTAAAAGAGAAACTGGCTTTTGAATGTTAAAAGCAATTTTTAAAAATTTAAAAAGCAGTTTAAAAAATGTGCCCTTAAATATTTAAAAGTGACTTTTTACCACTCTTCTTTTTTAAACTTGGAAGAAACTCCAATACTGTAATGCTACCATAAATAATAAATGAATCTACTCATTTTTTGACAAGAATGAAAATAGGCAGAATAACAGAGTTTAAATAATATACAGTTTTATTTTTCATTGGGCAAGACAACTTGAACAACAATAAAATGTGAACTTGCATTATGGAACAAATGTATAAAAATTGAGTATCTCTTTTCAGAATCATTCATATTTACACTTCAAACATACATCCATTATTTTTTTTACCTTAATTTACATTTTACAACAGCAGTAAATAAAGCTTTCATATAAGTGGAATGGGATTAATTTTACAACTTCATAAAAAAATATGCATGCAGCACCATGTAAAGGATGGTTGCTACTTAAAATAAATTTGATTTGATAGTGCAAATGATAAAAACATTTTGGCAGAGGCTAAAATGAATGCTAAAAGTTTAGGAAAAAAATTCTGATAGAAAAAAATATACTATATAAAAGAAAATTTAGAACAATATAAATTGATCACAAAGGCTCGTGTAATAGTCTAATGTGTTAAGAGATGTGCCACTTGCAGCTACTATATAACTAAACAAACATCAGTTGCATGACACTGCATGTAAATACAGTTTTTTTTATACATTTCCACTGTATGCAATTTTTCTCATTCAATGTTTTTACATAAATCTTTACATCAACTTTACAATTGAGCGTTACATTAGCAACAAGACATTGTTCAAAGTTCAAAATTGTCAGAAAAACACACAATACATCTATTAGTGATCTATTAATTAACTGAAATAGGACTTTTTGGAAATCTTCATAAAAATATCTGCCAGTTGGCAATGTAAACTGCATGGCTGTATACAAAATCTTAGTTTTGCACAGTTTGTTTATTGCAAAAATGAAAACAAAGCAAATTGCAGTAACAAAGAAATTCAAAAAGAAATTCACTATAATGGTATTTACAGAAGAAGATATATTTTTATACACAGAAAAGAAAAAGATCTATGTTCATTATTGCATCTGAATAAATAAAATTAGACTAAAAAATAAATAAATATAACTAGGATAAAGGATTTTTGGTTTAAATTAAAAACATTTGTTATTAAGAGAATTAATCTTATAATAAGAAAACAGCATTAAAGATTTCATTTTGAGATTTTTAAAAAAATTCTACACATTAATGTTTTATGGCAATTTTTTGATTTTAAATATATTGTCATGAATAGCCCAGTTAAAGAAAGTTAAAAAAAATATTGTAAAAAAAAGGATTTAAAAAATATTATTCAACGAATTTTTAGACATTTCTTTAAGTTGATATTCTTTAGTACAAAAATACATTTCCTATACATTATTTTTCAACTGACAAAAAATTGTGCCTGAAGCAAATTTAGCCTCAATCCATTCATGATATTCAGTTTGTGCATTTATTGATTACAACACAAGTTTAAAAAAATCTAAACATTTCATACAAAAAGTATATATGATGAATATTTTTATGTTTACAAGGTATTGTAATAAACAGTTCAGATACATATTTTGTTTTTAACAACAGGATCTTGCTGATAATACAATTTACAATCAATGTAAATTTGAATAAACAATAGTCAATATAATTTTTAGTAAAGTAAATCCAAGTTTTCTGCAAAATAAATGTTGAATTAAAGTGGTACATTTACAAACTGAAATATATTAGCAGAATTACAATTCCTGTACAGCTAATGCAATAACACATTTCATGAGATACAGCTAAGAACAAAGATATCTTATGAATTTTAAATGCAGCATTTTCTTAATATATACCCAAGCATTGTATTTAAAAGCAATAAATTGAACATGTATAAAAAAAATATTCAGATAATGTGGAAATATTGTTATTTTATAACAATGCATTTTCTAAAGATTTTTTATCCCATAGCATATAAACGGCAACTTTATGTAAGTAGTATATCAATACATTAATGTGCCTTGAATGCTGACATCATAAGAAAGAAAATTCTCTCTACCAACAAGAATACTGCTTAAGAAACATGACCACAGAGCAAGCAGCTTTTTTTAAAATTTCAAGCGTAATAGAAACAGATTAAAATTTTTTGCTAAAGTCTTAGGATGGAATATACTTTATTTTTAACCTTAATGAAATTGGAAGATTCATAAAACAGAATCCCAAATAAGTAAACTCTGACTAGCATCATGTAATTATTAAAAAAAAGACCTAATATTGTACTTCATGTTTAGGAAATGACAAAAAAATAATGGTACTCAGTCAACTTCAATAATTACTTTTAAACTAAAAATTATGGAATTAAAATTTTAGAAGACTTATCAGCACAAAAGATATTTTTTAAATATAAATACAAACTGATAAAAAAATATCAGATATCAAAACATGTTTCAAAATGACCAAATAATAACCAAATCAAATTTAAGGAATAAATATTCACTGAAAAATATCAGTGGAAGTTTAAGACTATACTGATATAAAGAAAAAAAAACTTTTTACCGCAGAAAAAAAATCATATTGTGTTAGCCTATACTGTCCAAAAATACACAAGATCATGATTAATAAATTTGTCATCATGAAGTGAGCTGGTTAATAAATGCAAATCACAGATAAAGTATCTGAGCAACAAAAAATATCAATTTTATCTAATGAGCTTTCAATTATTTAAATAAATCCACGATTTTGGAAATGGCTGCATTAAACCTATCATTTTCTACTAAAATAGCTTCAAGCACCCAATTCTTATGTAACATAAAATACACTCACAAAGAGCAATATGATTAAAAAAAAATCACCCAGACAGTAGAGATTTAATGGATGTTCATTAAAAACCTTTTGCCTTAACAAGCAATTTGATTATTTAACAATGCATTTAATTAAAACCCATATGCGTATGAACATGCATGCATATAATTAACAATATGTCAAATACAACAATTTGTATTTGACACAACTGAAGGAATAAATTGGCTATAAAGGTTTAAATTATGTAGTTGCATTACTAATATTAGAGCAGAACATTCAGCAAATGACTTAATGCTTAACAAGTTCTTAATCCCAACTCCCCTCTTTTTAGAAAATTTAAATGATGTGTACAGTACAATTAATACATAAAATACACTCACAAAGAGCAATATGATTAAAAAAAAATCACCCAGACAGTAGAGATTTAATGGATGTTCATTAAAAACCTTTTGCCTTAACAAGCAATTTGATTATTTAACAATGCATTTAATTAAAACCCATATGCGTATGAACATGCATGCATATAATTAACAATATGTCAAATACAACAATTTGTATTTGACACAACTGAAGGAATAAATTGGCTATAAAGGTTTAAATTATGTAGTTGCATTACTAATATTAGAGCAGAACATTCAGCAAATGACTTAATGCTTAACAAGTTCTTAATCCCAACTCCCCTCTTTTTAGAAAATTTAAATGATGTGTACAGTACAATTAATATGTTATTGATGACTTAAAAAAAAAAAAAAAGTTTATTTCTACAGACTGTTTCTAAGTTAATATGATGCATCTCAATCACTGATACCCAATTGACAAAACATCCAACAGTTTTACATTCAATAATACATTTATAAAATGCAGTTTAACATTATTTATAAAATATATAATACATAGTGTCATTTTAAATATAGCGAAAATAATTTTCAAAACTTAAAATTTAATGATAAAAATGTTTGATTGTGTTAAAATGTAAATTTTGAGTTCAGTTTATTTTTCAATAAAATCTAGAATATGTGGTACTCAAACGAACCAATACATATTTTTTTAAAAATTCAGATTCTAAAATCATTTATCAGTGATTATTTTTTTATTTTTACTAATTTTAAAATGAAAATAGCCTTAAAGACGTATGATTTCATCTGAAAGCATATCAATATCCATGACATGACATATTGATGCATAATATAAGTACAATATATATTACATGCGGAGTAGGTAAAATAATTAAAATCTACATCTTCAGATCATAGGAAGCACTGGGACATTCATGACAAAGTTCAGCTATGTTAATTTCAACAGATATTTTATTTAAATATACATATACTTTATACAAGATTTCATATACAATTAATATTTTCCAAGAAATTTACAACATTTGTAATATATGCAATAAAATTTCTGCATTTATCACAAAGACAATGTTACAACATTTTATAAACAATTTATATCCAACAGAATGCATATTTATTTGATTTTGATATAAATATAACTGAAGAATTGTCACAAAGCACCAATGACTTAAAAAGTGGAATAACTGATGCTAAAAAAATCAGTTCAATTTTAAAACATGTAATTAATGTGCAGTATCATCAGGGAGATCAGAAACAGAGCTGGGTCGACCAGATCGAGATGAGTTAGTTTCTGACCACCTTCTAATCATATCACTATCTTTGTTCAGACTTGTGTCTAGCCTTGCTTGCAACTGTGCTGATACTGAGGATGAATCTAAGCTGTGACTGGAACTAAGGGAAACAGCTGTATTACCATTAATGCTACTAAGTCCAGAATCTGTTTTAGATTTTGGTCGCAGAGAATTTTTAAAGCCTTCGAAAAAGTTTCTTTTACTTTTTGGAGGGCTTTGCTGTGCTAAATTTGAGCGCTTTTCTATTGGCAAAGAGTTTTTACGGTGTCTTTCAGCAGAAAAAGCAGATGCACTTTCAATGTTTTTATTTGCATCCTGGACTTCACTGTCTTGACTTCCAAGAATGGATGGCACAGCTAAGCTCTGAGATGTAGATTCCACAGATTTATCAGTAGCTGCTTCAAGACCAAGATTACCACTTATAACCCCAGAATTCTTGATATCTACCGGATCTGTGGAACGTCCCTTTTTATCTCTTCCTGGATATCTTAAAGACTTAGAAGTTAAAGAAGCTCCTGATGCAGCATTTGCTATTTTTATTGACTTATGAGCAGCTGCTGGGTGAGAGAGGGTTTTTCTTAATGAAGGATTCCACAATGATCCTAATTCAGGTGCTGAGCTAAAAACAAAATAAGTATTTAGGAAAACATAATTTAAGCAGTAATACTATATATTTAATACTTAAAAAAAATTAAACTTTAGAAGCATACTTAGAATTAGTGTCACAATTTTAATCCATGTAACAATGAACAATCATAAAAAAATCTAGAGAATGAATAACAATTTAAAGAATGAATATCTGAAGAGATTTGGTATTGTTCAAAATTGTTAGTTAGAAGAATAAAAATTAGAAGAATAAAGGATAATCAAAAACACAATAAGAGAAACTGCACTGACCAAAGTGGAAGAAAAAAAAAGGTTAAAAGGATGTTTACAAACTGTTCATGATTGTCAACACATTAAGGCCCTACATCCGTAACGCTCCGAGATAGAACGGCTAATGTTATTTCAATGGAAGAAATTTATCGCTTTCATTCCTTTGCATTTTGCTCAAATTTAATAATTTTTGTTGTTTTGAAAACCTGTAGGTTTAAAGTATGAACGTCATTCTGAAATTTTATTTCTTTTTTTAATTTTAAGGCGATACAAGTGCGTTATTTTATGGTCTTTAAAATTCACCTTTAATGTCTTATTACGAAAAATCTGTTTGACATTTTAAAATTTGGTAAAACAGCATGCAGAGTTTAATTATTTAGCTTTCAGAAAATGTTTTTTATTTTGATTTTTAAAAAAATTTAATCTATGCTATTTGTATAAAAAGTTGAAGCACTTTGATTTAAAAGAGTCGAAAATGGTGTTTAACTCCGCCTTTAAAAGGGAGACGCCTTAAGAGTAATTAGGGTGAAAGACGATATGGGTTTACCCTGTAGGGAGTCTTACAGGGACGAAGGTGTAAAATCTTGCCTGTGGCTATTAGTAAAATGTTGTTTGCTGCTTTAGGATGAAAAATAAAAACATCCTTTTCTGAATGCATGATATCTCACGCAAGAAGTTCGATCAGAAATGAATTTCAGAAATGATGTAAATACATGTTGATTTCAAAAAGTTTGTTAAATTAGGCATCTAATCTCAAATGTATTTTAAAAGTATTATTGATTTCGAATAAAAACAGATTTACCATTTTTATTATTTTTCTTCCATATATTTGAAGTTTAATTTCTAAAAAAGATTCTTTAATTGCGTACAACATCAAAGTTCATAAAACATAATTCATAAAACATAACAGAATTAAATTTTTGTCATCCGCAGTCGACAAAGGGAAAAGAAGAAAGGGCAGAAAAAAAATAACAATGGTTCTGACATTAAAAATGAATAGATATATTCGCGAATAAATACATTTGTATTAAATTTTTCAATTTTTTTTTTTTTTTTTTTTTTTTTTTTTTGTATTATTTTTTTAGACAATTCTTAATGAATTAGTTTAAATGTTCCTTTTCATAAATATTTCTATTTTAATCAATAAAAGTTTGCAGTATACCCACTCTAAAATATAAAGTAATTATTATGCAATTCATGATTAAATTGGATAACACTAATTTAAAAGATAGAAATATATTTATTTTGACACTTCTATCGAAAATTATGACTAATTTACAATACTTTAGCAAATATATTCTGTTACGGTAAAATTCACATCCGTAAATGATATATTTATGCTTTATTGTATATAAATTGTCTTTCCTTTCTTTTTCCCTTTCAGAAAGATAAACGAATGATTTTTAAAGTTCTTGTACTATTTTAACTAAATAATACGTATATATTCCAAAGCTTGTCATAGTCTAACTGATCTAAATTTTAGAATAACGGTTTTTTCAGTCACGCGAAAAGAAAAACTCAATTATACTAAACCTACGGAAGATTTTTATAAAGATGCCATATTTTCATTCCAATTTTTAATTATTTTTTTTTTCTGCATAGTATAGCTGACGATGGTTAGTACAGAGGCCGCTTTTTACTTTTTTCGATACTGATTTCTACAATGGGATTTCGCTTGACTGAAGTAAGTCACTTTAAAATACCTGTATCGAAATCAAAAATTGTAATACGGTCTTTGTACAGAAAGATCTCAGCTGTTCAATATAAAAAAAAATTATTAAAATATAGACGAGATATTTCTATAAATTTCTGTCATAGGATTTCGCTTCATTGAAGTAAACACCTTTAAAATACCCGTAAAAAAATCGAAAAAAATATAAAGAGGTATTTGTTCAGAAATATCTCAGAAATTCAATGCTAAAAAAATCATTTAAAAAATTAAAATGTTGACGAGATATCTTTATAAATTTCTATAATGGGATTTCTTTCTATTCAAGTAAGCCACTTTAAAATACCCGTAAAAAATCTAAAAAATGTAAAAAGATCTTTGTACAGAGAAATCTCCGATATCTAATGCCCCCCCCCCCCCGAAAAAAAGTTTAAAGACAATTAAAATACAAACGAGATATCTTTAAAAATTTCTAAAATGTGATTTAGCTCTATTGAAGTAAGTAATTATAAAATACCCGCGACAAAGTCGAAAAGCTATAAAACGTTCTTTGTAAAGAAAGATATCAGTTATATAATGAAACAAAAATTACAAGTATTAAAATGATCTTTAGAAATGACTCTTAAATGATCTTAAAGATATCTTTATAAATTTCTACCATGGGATTTTACTTGATTGAGGTAATCATCAGTTTATATTTACTTGTAGACGAGATATCTTTATAAATTTCTAACATTCAATGCTAAAAAAATCATTTTAAAATATTAAAATGTAGAAGAGAAAAATATATATTTATATGAACTTCAAAACTTCATAGGATTTCGCTTGATTGAAGTAAGCCCCTTTAAAACCCCCATAGCAAAATCGAAAAAATATAAAACGGTCTTTGTACCGCAAGCTCTCAGATATCCAATGCCAAAAAATCATTTAAAAAGATTTAAATGTAGAAAAGATACATTTATAAATTTCTACTAAAGGATTTCGCTTGACTGAAGTAGCCTCTTTAAACACCTGTAAACAACACCAAAAAAGTACAAAACGGTTTTCACCCCGAAAATTCTCAGCTATCCAATGACAGAAAAATTATTTAAAAATATTAAAATGTAGAAGAGATATTTTTATAAATTTATGCAATTGAATTTCACTTGACTGAAATAGCTTTTTTAAAATTCCCTTAAACAAAGTCGAAAAATTACAAAACGGTCTTTGTACCGAAAGATCTTAGCTATCCCATGACAACAGAATCATTTAAAAATATTAAAATGTAGACGAGATATTTTTATAAATTTCTACCATTGTAATTCACTTGCCTGAAGTAGCTTTTTTAAAATTCCCCTAAACAATGTCGTAAAAGTACAAAACGGTCTTTGTAACGAAAGATCTTAGCTATCCAATGACAAAAAAATCATTTAAAAATATTAAAATGTAGACGAGATATTTTTATAAATTTCTACCATTGGAATTCACTTGGCTGAAGTAGCCTCTTTAAAACACCTGTAAACAAAATTAAAAAAAAGTACAAAACGGTCTTTGTACTGAAAGATCTTAGCTATCCCATGACAACAGAATGATTTAAAACTATTAAAATGTAGACGAGATATTTTTATAAATTTCTACTATTGGAATTCACTTGACTGAAGTAGCTTTTTTAAAATTCCCCTAAACAAAGTCGCAAAAGTACAAAACGGTCTTTGTACCGAAAGATCTTACCTATCCAATGACAAAAAAATCATTTAAAAATATTAAAATGTAGAAGAGATATTTTTATAAATTTCTACCATTGGATTTCACTTGACAGAAGTAACTTTTTTAAAATTCCCCTAATAAAAGTCTAAAAAGTACAAAACGGTGTTTGTACCGAAAGAACTCAGCTATCCCATGACAAAAAATCATTTAAAAATATTAAAATGTACAAGTGATATTTTTATAAATTTCTACCAATGGAATTCACTTGACTGAAGTAGCCTCTTTAAAACACCTGTAAACAAAAGCAAAAAAGCAGAAACGGTCTTTGTACCGAAACATCTCAGCTATCCAATGACAAAAAATCCCTTAAAAATATTAAAATGTAGAAGAAAGAATTTTATATATTTCTACCATTTGATTTCACTTTACTGAAGTAGCTTTTTAAAAATTCTCATAAACAAAGTCGAAAAAGTACAAAACGGTCTTTGTACCGAAAGATCTCAAATATCAAATGAGATGAAAACATTTAAAAATATTAAATTGTAGAAGAGATACTTTTATAAATTTCTACCATTGTATTTCACTTGACTGAAGTAGCTTTTTTAAAATTCCCCTAAACAAAGTTGAAAAAGTACAAAACGGTCTTTGTACCGAAAGAACTTAGCTATCCCATGACAAAAGAATCATTTAAAAATATTAAAATATAGACGAGGTATTTTTATAAATTTCTATCATTGGAATTTACTTGACTGAAGTAGTCTCTTTAAAACACATGTAAACAAAGGCAAAAAAGTACAAAACGGTCTTTGTACCGAATGATCTTAGCTATCCAATGACAAAAAAAATCATTTAAAAATATTAAAATGTAGAAGAGATATTTTTATAAATTCCTACCATTGGAATTCACTTGACTGAAGTAGCTTTTTTAAAATTCCCCTAGAGAAAGTCGAAAATATAAAAAACGGTCTTTGTACAGAAAGATTTCAGCCATCCCATGACATAAAAATCATTTAAAAATATAAATATGTAGAAGACATATTTTTATAAATTCCTACCATTGGATTTCACTTAACTGAAGTAGCTTTTTTAAAATTCCCCTAAACAAAGTCGAAAAAGTACAAAATGGTCTTTGTACCGATAGATCTGAGATATCGAATGCCAAAAAATAATTTAAAAATATTAAAATGTAGAAGAGATATTTTTATAAATTTCTACCAATGGATTTCACTTGACTGAAGTAGCCTCTTTAAAACACCTGTAAACATATTAAAAAAAGTACAAAACGGTCTTTGTACCGAATGATCTCAGCTATTCAATGACAAAAAAAATCACTTAAAAATATTAAAATGTAGAAGAGATATTTTTATAAATTTCTACCAATGGATTTCACTTGACTGAAGTAGCCTCTTTAAAACACCTGTAAACAAAGTCGAAAAAGTACAAAACGGTCTTTGTACCGAAAGATCTGAGACATCGAATGCCAAAAAATCATTTAAAAATCTTTAAAAGTAAAAAGACATATTTATAAAATTCTACTATAGGATTTTGCTTGAATGAAGTAGCTTCTTTAAAACACCTGTAAACAAAATCAAAAAAGTACAAAACAGTCTTTGTTCCGAAAGATCACAGCCAATGCCAAAAAAATCACTTTAAAATATTAAAATGTAGAAGAGATATTTTTATAAATTTCTACCATTGGATTTCACTTGACTGAAGTAACTTTTTTAAAATTCCCTTAAACAAATTCGAAAAATTACAAAACGGTCTTTGTACCGAAAGGTCTCAGATATCGAATGCCAAAAAATAATTTAAAAATATTAAAATGTAGAAGAGATATTTTTATAAATTCCTACCATTCGCTTTCACTTGCCTGAAGTATCTTTTTTAAAACATCTGTAAACAAAATTAAAAAAGTACAAAACTGTATTTGTACCGAAAGATCTAAGCTATCCAATGACCAAAAAAAAAAAAAAAAGTCATTTAAAAATATTAAAATGTAGAAGATATATTTTTATAAATTTCTACCATTGGATTTCACTTGACTGATGTAGCCTCTTTAAAATACCTGTAAACAAATTTAAAAAAATACAAAATGGTATTTGCACCTAAAGATCTCAGCTATCCTATGACAAAAAATCATTTAAAAATCTTTAAATGTCGAAAAGACATATTTATAAAATTTTGCTATAGGATTTCGCTTGACTGAAGTAGCCTCTTTAAAACAGCTGTAAACAAAAACAAAAAGGTCTTTGTACCGAAAGATCTCAGCTATTCAATGACAAAAAAACATTTAAATATTAAAATGTAGAAGAGATATTTTATAAATTTCTACCATTGGATTTCATTTGACTGAAGTAGCCTCTTTAAAACAACTGTAAACAAAATCAAAAAAGTACAAAACGGTCTTTGTACCAAAAGATCTGAGATATCGAATGCCAAATAATGATTTACAAATATTAAAATGTAGAAGAGATATTTTTATAAATTTCTACCATTGGATTTCACTTCACTGAAGTAGCTTTTTTAAAATTCCCCTAAACAGAGTCGAAAAAGTACAAAACGGTCTTTGTACCGAAAGATCTGAGCTATCCCATGACAAAAAAATCATTTAAAAATATTAAAATGTAGAAGAGATATTTTTAGAAATTTCTAGCATTGGATTTCACTTGACTGAAGTAGCTTTTTTAAAATTCCCCTAGAGAAAGTCGAAAATATAAAAAACGGTCTTTGTACAGAAAGATCTCAGTCATCCCATGACATAAAAATCATTTAAAAATATTAATATGTAGAAGACATAATTTTATAAATTCCTACCATTGGATTTCACTTGACTGAAGTAGCTTTTTTAAAATTCCCCTAAACAAAGTCGAAAAAGTACAAAACGGTCTTTGTAGAGAAAGATCTAAGCTATCCAATGACAAATAAATCATTTAAAAATATTAAAATGTAGAAGAGATATTTTTATAAATTTCTACCATTGGATTTCACTTGACTGAAATAGCTTTTTTAAAATTCCCCTAAACAAAGTCGAAAAAGTACAAAACGGTCTTTGTAGAGAAAGATCTAAGCTATCCAATGACAAATAAATCATTTAAAAATATTAAAATGTAGAAGAGATATTTTTATAAATTTCTACCATTGGATTTCACTTGACTGAAATAGCTTTTTTAAAATTCCCCTAAACAAAGTCGAAAAAGTACAAAACGGTCTTTGTACCGAAAGATCTGAGATATCGAATGCCAAAAAATAATTTAAAAATATTAAAATGTAGAAGAGATATTTTTATAAATTCCTACCACTGGATTTCACTTGACTGAAGTAGATTTTTTTAAATTCCCCTAAACAAAGTCGAAAAAGTACAAAACGGTCTTTGTACCGATAGATCTGAGATATCGAATGCCAAAAAATAATTTAAAAATATTAAAATGCAGAAGAGATATTTTTATAAATTTCTACCACTGGATTTCACTTGACTGAAGTAGATTTTTTAAAATTTCCCTAAACAATGTCGTTAAAGTACAAAACGGTCTTTGTAACGAAAGATCTTAGCTATCTAATGACAAAAATTCATTTAAAAATATTAAAATGTAGAAGAGATATTTTTATAAATTTCTTCCATTGGATTTCATTTGACTGAAGTAGCTTTTTTAAAATTCCCCTAAAGAAGGTCGAAAAAGTGCAAAACGGTCTTTGTACCGAAATATCTGAGATATCGAATGCCAAAAAATAATTTAAAAATATAAAAATGTAGAAGAGATATTTTTATAAATTTCTTCCATTGGATTTCACTTGACTGAAGTAGCCTCTTTAAAACACCTGTAAACAAAATCAAAAAAGTACAAAACGGTCTTTATACCGAAAAATCTCAGCTGTTCAATGCTAAAAAAATCATTTAAAAATATTAAAATACAAACGAGATATCTTAAAAATTTCTATCTTGGGATTTCGCTCTATTGATGTAAGCCACTATAAAATATACGTAACAAAATCGAAAAAATATAAAACGGTCTTTGTACAGTTCAATCATCTCAGCTATTCAATGCTAAAAAAATCATTTAAAAATATTAAAATGTAGAGAAGATCCTTTGGAAAATGTTTAATGTGCAATCTCTGACATAATAAGCACGATCTCACACGTTGTCTTTTAAAATTACATTTAAATGATTCAATTTCACTTGAAACTATCTAACAAAAAAGGTCAATGTCGACTTGTTTTAAAATGGATCCGAGTGTTTTGGTCAGAAATTATCTCGAAGAAACTATCCAAAATCACATATCCCTCGGGCTATCAGTATTGAAAAGGTGTGAGAGTTTTTAGCATTTGCTAATGACTTTTTTCTTCCTGGGGTATCTTATCCCCTTTTTATCGCCTGGAGGTAAAGGGTGGCGTGAGATGACCATTTTCTTATTAATTACAAGCTTGGAAAATATCATTGGTCTTTTAAAATGTCAATCTTTGGGTTCGGGATACGCCTTCCTGGTGGCAACACGCATAGGTTTGTGATAGGATTTTGAGTTTCCGTTTGACTGATGCAGGCTCTTAACATCTTAAAATGCACTGGAGATCACCAAAGGAAAGTGAATAGATTTGTTGCAAAAGATGACAGACATAAGTATACAGAAAAGTCTTTAAAAAGCTAACCCATTCAGGGCATAAGAACATTGATCTGGCATAGTACAAATATGAATTTAAGGAGAAAATCACATATATACTGATGATGAAATCAGACTATTTTATAACATTCTGTCTGACTACATTTATTCAGAAAGAGGTAATACTCAAATGAATATGACACTATTCAGCGATTCTGTATATCTGGATAAAAAGGATGCCTTCACTCATAAAGGAAAAAAAAAATACTTCAGAAGTATTGGGAAAAGTTTTTAGTTGACTGCTTTACTCTCACATTTACTTAAATAAATGCCATCATATTCAGACTTGTCAATGAAATAAGATAGTGAATTAAAACATTCTTGAACTGAACAATTTCATTACATTTAATTGGAAAACTTTAATCTGTGCTTTGCTATTAAACAACATCACTGATACAAATTTGTACCTCATTAATTTCTATTTAAATGACCTGTCAACACAATATGCACAAATTTTAGAAGAATAATAAAACTAAAACATCGCAGATGAGTATGGCTAAAAATTCCTTAGGAAACACAGCTTTTTATGTCAATGATATGGAAAAATGTATTATACTATTAAAAATTATTTTACTTATCAAAATGATTAAAAATAAATTTAGACCTGTAAGTTTTGCTACATCGACAAGAAGACTGGAGTCTAAACAATGGCAATGTTTTTGCAGAAAAAAAAAATCTAAACACTTAAAATTAAAAAAGCATGAATAACAGGATCACAAAAATGGTGTTGAATGCTGTGAAAATCCTACAAATTCTAAATTGAAACAAACTTTTCAAAATTTAAAAATAGTATGAATATTTTTTGAAAAAATTCCAGAAATAAAAGAATTTTTAATAAACTATTACATGGAAAAAACCAGCTGTATATAGTACAACGTTTAGCATAATTACAAACCATAAGACAATATTTCAGTTCAGTTCTAGACAAAAACTTTATCCAAGACATCTTCAATAGAAAGAGTGTATTCAAGACTTCAAGTATACAGCAAAAAAATTGACCAGATTAAATAATTCACCAGGAATAAGAATGCAAATAGATTTAAAAAGATTTTAAAGAAATTGGTGACAATGTAGAAGAGTCCAAAAGTCTTTTTTTTTTTTTTTTTATTGTATTAAATCCTGTTATTAAATATTAAAAAAATATAAGGTAGATTTCAAAAGATTAAATTTAAAAATAAGCCTTTATCTGATCTCCAATTGATGAAATAATGTTGAATTAAAGCACTTTTGTTATTTTTATAGAAATTGAAAAAAATTGAATGGGATTACAGGACTGGTGAATGCTTAATTAATGTCATTATCTACAATTTAACAAGGTGAAAAAAATTGAAATAAATTACTTCATTAGTTTTTATGCTTGAAAAGGAAGAAAATTATTGTCTGCATTCAGATATTTTGCAAATGCATGAATTGTTAAGTACGTGATGTAAAAGCAAAAGCAGAATAATTTACTGGGATGGAGAACTTCATGAATTTTTTAAACATACTTAGTTCTACATAATTTCTTAATGACTACTTCATATGACATTAATACCACTTTTACCAAACAGCTGAAAATAAGTACTTAATTATATTATCATTCATTGCATGAGAATGATAAATCCTTTCTTATTTTGTTGAAATAGAATTTTTTTCTAATTAAAGTAAAAGGAAATGCTTTTAATAATCATAAAAGAGATGCACAGACATGACTATGCTTTCTCTAGGATGAAATCAATGAGATAATTAAGCAATAACTAAATTTTTACACCAAAAGAACTTTTTATATGAAAAGTCCATAACAGTTTCTCCCACAAAAGCAGGAAATGACAGGCTTCTTATAGATAAAAGGGTTATAAAACAAAAAGATACATTGGCAAGTTTTGAATATGAAAAAGTATGCAATACCCACCGAGAAGTATAAATAAATATATCAAAGTTAACATACAATTTCTTCTTCTATTCTCCATTAGAATATTTCAATTTTAGAAATATACCTTCTTTTACAATATTTAATTACACACTTAATTGTATTAACCATTTTTAGAATATACATTCAATGCAAAGAAAATATGCTTAAAAATGTTTTGTTTCTTTATATATTTTTTCTAAATACAGTAAAAGATAACCATGAAAAATTTTTCATGGATGATTTATATAATTTGACTAATAATGATTAATTTTCATAACATACCAGTAAAAGCATTTTTCAATTAATTATGATCATTATACTTCAGAGATCTTACCATTATATTACCATATCTCAGCAATTACAGCATAATCTGTATAAGTCTTTCATTTCCAGTCAAAATAATACTGTTTCTTTCAATGATGGACAAATTTATAGACTTGTGCAGCAAATTGCATTTGCAATAATGGCACTCACTGCGGCCAAAAGCAAGGATTGATCTACACACCACGTTTTAACTACAGTGGTGATACTAAAATCTTTTAAAATATTAAAAATTTAAAAAAGCTTTTAGTACTACAAATAACTAAACATATTTAGCTTCATTCAAAATAAAAGGTTTGCTTAAAATCACTAAGATACTCAAGAAAATGGATAAGCACACTTACATAAGTTTGATTTACAAAGGAAAAGAACATTACTGGCACTCAGATAATAAACATAAGACTACTTAAAGGATCTGCAGAAAAATAAAGAGAGGCATCAAATAAATAATAATCAACAAGCTTCTATTTTTCCAAATATCATCTGAAAAGATAGAAGACTAGCTTTAAACTAAATTCGTATAATTTCTAACACAACATTTATAAAGCATCAAAATGAACTCAAACCTCATGCAACATTTATGCCACTACTACTACTTCTGCTATTTTTGTAGAACACAAAATAAAGTATATGTCTTTATACTAATAAATTTATCTTCAAACTAAACAAAATATGACTAATATTTACTAAGACACTTACAAAAGACAACATATTCTCATAGCAGCTACCAGTAAACATGCAATATCTCATTCTGAATACATGAAGGTTTCTTGCATTGGCTTAATAACACAAGTCTGAGCATATACTTACATATCTTTTGTCAATTCCTTTTGATAAGCAATTGGAGATTGCAGAGCTAAAAAGAATATTGTGTTTATTTATAATCATAAAATGTAATTCAATATCATAACAAACAAAAATAAATGAAAATATATTGTAACGAGAAGTTTGGATACTGTATTAAATGAAATTGTCTTAAATTCTGATCAAAACTCTATTGCAATAGCTCAAAGTAAAATATTGTCTATAAAAAATCATTTAAGTGTTGATACTGAGCAAAACTAACATTTCTGCTGATATATTTAAGTTTATCTAAAAGGAAAAAAATAATCAAGATTCTGCAAAAGACAAGATTAAACTATTCTTAATACTGCACAGAAAATATTAAAAATATTTTAAGATTTGTAACATCACACTACAAATGTATTTAGCAAGAGATCACAGTACAAATATGCTAGCATCATAATTATTTAAATCACTTTTGTAAGCATTTTTAATATTGCATTAGTTACACATTCAAAAGACTACTTTTCAGACTTACTTATGTATAAGAAATCATTAAAGCTATTATTTTCTAAAATATTATATCTCACTTTAGAATTCATATAAATGACAGTTAAAATCATCAAAATGTTGAACTACACTTATGCACAAAATGTAGAAAGCACATGGCTTATACAGGGATTTTCTTTATGAACAGATGTAGATATAATATTCCAAAGCAATAAATTGTGAAACTTAGCTTTCTTATCTCAAAAAGTACTGGAGGTGTGATAGAAAAGTAAATTAGAGAATTATTCAGCATAACTAGTTTTATAAGAAAGGACACAATGTGCATAAATATCCTTAAGTAAAAGGAAAAGATGTGAATGTCATTTGATACTATTTATATCAATAGTCTAATGTGGGTAAATGATTTTTGTCTGTCAGAGACAAATTAGAGTACAGGCAGTACAGTGCAGCTATTTCCTTCTGTCATAATATTGTTGTTTGATTGAAATTCCTGAACAATTTTCTCAAATTATTCTCTTCAGTAACAAAATTAATCCTGTATTGACAGAAATGAGACAAATTAAAATTAACTTTTTTGTTTAAATCTATTCATTCATGCACATTGAGCATCATTTACTACTGAACTGACAATGCTAAACAACTTAGATTTTTTTCCTTCTTATATATTATTCAAAAGTTTCAGATAGAATCACCAAGTTCCACAATTTACTACTAGGGATGATATGAATGGTCTCATTGTTATTCCTCAACAAAGAGTACAATGATTTCATTGTGCACTTACTTTCCTATTTGGAGATTCAACAAATGTATCTACATCAGTTCAAAAATTAAACGGGTGCATAACTTGCATGCTTTCCATTCTATAGAGTAATATAGCATTGAGAAGCTAGTGAATGTTGTTATTATTAAATAATACAAGTTGATTAGTTAAATATCAAAAGACTTAGCAAAAATGTAAAGGGATGAATGTAGCTTAAAAAGACATTTAAAATCAATTACCCCTAAGAAAATCAAGTTGTGTATCAAGTATTGCACGTAAATTGGCAACCCACTCATCTCTTTCTTTTTGAGTTTTACCCTGAATAACAAAGATCTTAGCTTGTAATGGATCTTTTGATTTGAGCACAAATTTTGTGGGATCACCATCTTCTGCACGTTCTTCAAGAGACATCTTGTTCACCTATAAATAAAAATTATTCATAAGTATTTATATTTAGCAGAGTGAATGAGGAAAAATATGAGACAACCAAACAAACAGACCTAATCTGAAACATACAAAAAAGTACGAAACTTTATGCAACAAAATTGGCTGTGCGATTATTTTATAAGCAATAAATAGTTTTATTAACATCCATTATGAGAATACACAAAATTTAAGGAAAAATTTCCCCCCAAAATATACATACCTTACTTTTTTGGTTGAGAAAATCTTTTCTGCCAGATTTCAAAACTTTTGTTGTGCAATACTTAAATAAAGTTTTAGATAAATACATCTAACTGTAATTTATTCAGTAAGGAATAGTGATTTATTTTAGCCTTTAAACTTTTTAATATGCTTAAAGTAGTCTGAGAAAGAAATCAACAAATCTGGGGGCTAATAAGAAACAGCAATACTATTCTATCATAAAATGAAATATCCACAAATAAAATCAGAAAGTGTTAATCTTTAATTTCCTTTTTGTTTACATATAATATGTATAGTTAACCTGTTAGTTTTAAACAGAAATGGACTTTGAGCGAATGGATTACCAAAACAACCATGTACTCATTTTTTCCTTATTTATATTTTATGATAATTATATTATTAATTATAAAAAATACATGAGTAACATTTCTTTAACAAATCTACAAGACTACTGCAACTACTGCCTAAAATAGCCCAGCCTTTCCCTGACTATGCAAGTATAAATGAACAAAGAATTTATTAGTTGAGATCATGGACTGTATTTTATATATTTTTATTTTTCCATGACAGGTATTAAATCATTGTAAATTTACAGCTAAATCTTCATGAAAGTACAGTTTCAGATAACTTTTAGTTATTTTTTAAATCCTAAATTAAAATTCAACGACTTATGGAAGAGTTTATTTCAGTTGGATCTCATGAGTATCAATCTTTAAACATACATCTTTGACTGTAAGAAACAATGTAATTTATGACACTATCAATGAATACATAAGTAAATAAATTACATGTTTTTAATTTGGATTTATTATTTAGATAAATGGAGATGGTCTAAAATAAGATTAAATGCATACAAATAATTTTTCATTTTGTAGAGTAATTTAGAAAGAATGAAAGTAAAAATATTTGAGATAGCAAACTCTCCCTATTACAAAATACTCCCTATACAAAACTCTCCCTATACATAAAATTTGCAATTTTTTTTTTCATAAACTCTTTCTTCTTTGACACTTAGACATAAGAGTTCTTCTCATTATATGTTGGTTTTATTATGGATTAGAATTACAGTTTTGTGACAAGTTTTTTTTTTTTTTTTTTTTTTTTTTTTTTTTTACACAGAATAGGTAATTTGTTGAAAATTGGTTTATAAATGAAAACACAACAGTGAAATTTCAGCTATCATGAAATCACAGTAAATTTGAAATATGGTAGTATCTTGACTATGTCAATCCACATTTATATCCGACTATGAAAATGAAAATTTCCTTAATTAGACGTACTTTTAACATTATTGAACACTTTTTTTATGTTCTATGAAAGGAAAGTTTCTTGTAACAGTTTGTGATGGAAAACGGGGGTGTAGTTCATAAAAAAAAGAAAGATAAGTGGAAAAAACTGCCATCGACAATACTATAACTGCACCCACTCTTTTTCACAGTGCATGATCTTCACACTCACCTTTGTCAACTGATATAAAAAAGTATGTGTGGAACTGTCTCTTTTACCCCATGTTATTGCAGAAACACTATCTCAACTTGTAAAAGATCAATAAAAAGGCATGTGCCTCTGTTCGTTAAAAGGAGTATAAAAGCAGCTTTCTGTTTATCTAAGGAATAACAAAACATGCCGAATTTCCTTCTGGGCAGATTTGAAAACCTTTTATTAAACAAACCTAAAAATCTAAATTAACCTAACCTAATTAGATCTATACTTAAAGGGTTGAAAGCCCAAACATTTAAATTAGTAACTTTAAACCAATAATTATCTTCCATAAAACAGCAGCACTGATTTTTTAGAACATAGTTT
Source organism: Maratus speculifer (assembly GCA_964019185.1). Taxonomy (NCBI): domain Eukaryota; kingdom Metazoa; phylum Arthropoda; class Arachnida; order Araneae; family Salticidae; genus Maratus; species Maratus speculifer. The sequence goes on from OZ025293.1 coordinate 373,075,926, forward strand.
TTAGACATAAAAAATTTAGTTTATAGGATATTCCTGTCAAACTTACAAAAAATATTTATTTATTAAAATTGGCATTGCTTTACTAAAGTAAAGAAGTTTAAAAAGTAATATATATATATGCACATAAATTTCTGGGTATGATATTATAAGCTATTTTGGATATAAAAATATGGCATGTACTCATGTACTGAGTAAAAAGAGAAAGAAATCACTTGTTACACAAGTTTATGGAACCATAAAAAGAAAATTTATGGATTCATAATGGAAAGACAATGAAAGTGCAAGAGGAATAATAAGAACCTGAACAAGAAATGTAGAAGGAAGGAAAAGGGTGAGGAATAAAAAGAAAATTAATTTGACACATTAATTTTAAAAAATAAGAGAAAGGCAATAACAAAATACCTTAACAACAATAAAGACAACTGCAATACAGACTCAACCACGAAATTTTTTAGCTTTTCCCACCCATAACAATTTTCAGACTTCTTTTTAAAATAAAATGATGAAACTTGCTGAGGTGATTTTTGAAGCGATGCATAAGAGGCCGTGTGACTTCATTTTTCACTCAATTTATTTGAATTTGATTTATAAACAATTATTCTCTCAGTATGACCCTTTTTTTAATTTTCAAATCTCCCATTTTGGAAAATTTGCCTCAAAAAGCCCACTTTGTCAGCATGTTTTTTGCAATATATTCTGCCTTTATCAAAAAATCAACAAGCACGGCACATTGTGTAGTTTCCAAATAAGATACCCTGTCAATTAAATGCACTTGAGAGCAAGAATGAATTTAAAAATAAATCGGAAAATAAGCAGTTTGGATCAGAATATTCCCCTAAAGAAAGCCAACATCATAAGAAGGCTGAAAACTTCAAGTTTTAAAATCGTTGTTTTATTAATAAATGATTGTTTTTTCATTGAAACTGTTAGCTATATGCTTTAAAATGCTTTACAAATTTACTCTTCCATCCCCATTTTTGTTCCATTTTTAAAAAAAGAGAGTAAATAAATGAAACACTTACTTGTATGTGATTCTTGTAAATATAAATAGGAGCAGAAAATTGAGACTTCGGACCAACAGAATCACTAAATATAATTATTTGTTCAAATAAAAACACCTGTCTTTCCTTCATTTTACCAGTTGATGGGTCAGAAACCAATAATATACCTTGCTGTAATAACTTTCCTTGAGCAGTAATTTTCCCCTAAAAATAATAAAATGGAAATATGTATTTACATGACTATAAATCAACATTTTTGTCACCAGATGGTCTTTTAACTGAATCTTATTCAAATAATTATTTTATGCTACTTTATTTAAAATAATATCATTACTTCACTATATAAATTACATACAATACTAATTCACATGCATTAAAATTCAACAGCAGTATAAGCTAAATTTATTACATTAACAGAATATTTTCACCTCCATTTTGAGGGATTACAATATGAAGAAAAATATTAACTGAGTTTATTCGCTTTCATTGTTTTAAGCTCTGTCTTTACATTTGAGAGACAATATTATCTGTTTAAATTTACACGGACCACACTGTTGCAAGCAAATTCATTATCACTAATTATTTGAATTGCTTTTCTTAACAGAAATATTGTTGAATTCAATATCCATGAATGAGAACTGAATATAATTCTAGAATCCTTTTATTTTTTAAGGGGTAATATTAAAACCATACTAACATCAAAACCTTGTAAACGTCCAACATTCATCATATCATTTGCAGCTTTTGGAACAACATGCATTATCTGTACAGCTTTTCTCAGATTCTGAGCTTCTTCTTCAAGGCCAGCTTTTTCAGTGTACTTAAGAATATCCTATAAAAATACAGCTATGTTAAAGTCAAAACGTGTAAAACATAAAACAAGAAGTATAGTTGCTTTAATTCAAACATCTAAAAAAGAAATTATATATAACTGGTAAATTAAGAAAAAAATGTTTTAACAAAAACCATTTATGTATAAAATAGAATCAGAAATTTGACTGATTTTAATTATATTTAGAAAGCTAAAAAAATACAAAATGCAATATCTTCATTATTTAATACACACCTTTAAGAGAAGTTGATATTTCATTATTCTTTGCACAGGCTTTATTAATAAATCTGGCATTTGTAATTTATGGCCTAATTTCTGTCGTGCTTCCTGAAAGAATAAAAAAAAGCAATCCTGAAGTGATAAGTAAAATTTCTTTTTAAATGCATAAGCAAGAGACTAAAGCTGCATAGACAAAAAAGCTTCACCCACAGAAGTATAAAATAAGAACATCAACACTGGATAGCATTATCCATCAAAAGCTAACACTACATTTAACTTGTATGCTTGCACTAATTTTACATATGGTAGAGAGCTATCCAAAATAAGTAGAATTTTCACAGAATTCAGAAATCACCATTCTCCTTGGGGAAAAACTATGGATTATTATAATTCTTACTAATCAGGTGATATTTTCAACAGCCAGGTCTATATTTTCATGAGATATACTGTCATTTGAAAGCTCTTGTCATGAAGGATGAAAAATGCATAGAATTATACTCCCAAATTCAATAGTTTATGGAATATTCCTAGTAGAAAATAGGAAAAAGGAAAGAGAAAAATTTGAAAACTGTTTATGAATTAGAGAGCAATAAATGCAAGTTACAAGTACAGCATGATTAGAAACAGGAACTAACTCCATGCCTGATCCTATGAGATGCAAAGGTAAGGGTCAAGATGTGAAGTTCCAGGAGTGGACTGAAACAAAAGTTTTACTGTCAAACAATAATATGCTTCTCATTTATGCTTTATGTTGGAGACACTTATATTTTCAACACTTTTGTATAGGAAAACATTATCATAATTTATTATAAAGACAAAATTTGTGCCTACCATAGCTTTTGTAAGAATCTCATGCTATTTTTTCTCCATTATCTCAAATCTTCTAAAACAGAAAAGGGCCCATATTTCGTAAACTATTGAATATAGTTGGAGTATAGCTCCTTATAATGAGAAATGAATACAGGTAGTATATTCCAAGAATTCAAAACTTGAAGAATAATACATTAGATTTGGGTGTCATGTTTAAATCTTATAAAGTCTTGGTTGTTTTTGGATTTTATTAAACAAAAGCGTAAACACAACAATTAAAATATCCAACAACTATAAACAAGATTATTATAATGAATTCCATGAGAACACAACAAGATTTGCTTCATTTTGGAGTTGAAAATTATTTCATATTGAAGGAAAACAATAGTTTTCTCGCAAGGTCGGGATCATTACGTAGCGGAATGAAAGACAGCTAACTTCGTTCTCAGTCATCTGATACAATAAATTCGTAACATTTTACATTTCTTATCCTTGTGGCAAGAGCTTCAGAACAATATTGCTCTGACTTCAGAACAAAATAAACCAATACTGACCAAATCAAATTAAGTTTCTAGTAAGCAAAAGTTTTACAATGAGGCATATATTTATTTTTAGCTTTAGCATGTGCATGAATCTGATAAAGTTTTTGATCTTCAAAGTCATAACAATATCTCTGAACCATAGTTATATGGAATTTCATTTCACATTTGCTTTATTTATTATTGTTATTATTTAATGTTTTGCTAATTTTTAGTCTCTTTAAATTATTTCTTCTGACTTGTTCCTGTTATAAAAAGGTTTCATTTAAATTCTTTAAATAGCTTGTGGCAAAAATTGTAAATGCATGCATAATTAATTGAATTAAAAATGAGATCTAATTTACATCAATGCTTTAAAAATGTAAAACCATGAACAGTTACTTATTCAAGTAAACTTTTTTTGGAACAATTTTATAAATTTCTTACAATGCATTTATGAAGGTAAAAAACTTAGTTAAAATAAAATGTTAAAATTTCATATTTTTAAAACATTAACTATTTACATTTCAGTTTAACTAAAACTAATGAACGATTATGTGTGCAGACACATTTTTGGCCATACACATACCTGATTTTTTCTTTCAAAACTAACTAGATAACATACTGCATTTTTGAAGGAAATCTAAAACCATAATTTGATGTGGTTTAAACCAGAATTAATGGAGAAAGCAATGCTATAATATGACACACTAAAAAGCTTCATTTACATTGCTCATTAAAGACTATAATATTCTTTTCTAGTTCTGTTATTTTGCTTTGTTTCATTAGTAAGACTTTCTAAATAGAGGCAAAATGCTGAAGTATCATGCATAAACCACAAATAACAAACAAAAAGAAATTGCAAATCACAGAAAACTAAGTATTTGAGGGGGGGGGGGGAACTAAAGAACTTTATTGTTAAATGTTGCTATTAAATGTAATGAAATTTTTTTTTCCACTTCACCAAAATAACATTTGAAAGTACTTTATTCCCTCAATCTTCCAAACAAAAGAAAAAAAAATGTATACAAGAAAATCCAACAAATTAATAAAGACTCAGAAATATTATTAGCATGTAATGATTTAAATCAATTTCACAGATTTCTTAACTATAGAATACCATTAAAAAATTAATGATTCTAAATATTTTAATTTATAAAATGCATACCAGTCAGCAGGAATGGAACATACTATCATAAATACAAATTAATTTTTCCATTCAAACAAGAGACTAAATATTAAAAAAATTATATAATCCACTGCTCTCTATAAAATTATATGTAAATATATCATACTCAATAAAGAAATGACATGAAACTTACCTCAAAGAATGTATCAAGATATTCTGACACTATATATTCTGATTTTGGTTTATTTTGACAATAAACTACATACATATTTAAGCGCCTTTCATATCGTCTAAATAAAAGACCTAAACGTTGAGGTTCTTCGAGGCACTTCTCTATTTCAGCACAAAATGAACTGAAAAGAAATTAAACATAAAAATCATACATCATTTACTAAGGACAGAAAAATTAAAATATTTAAATAAAAATTTACAGTTTTTTAAAAAGAATTAGCAGTATTTTTTGTTTTTTTAAAAAGTAGTATGTGACTGCTACTAGCGAAAAAAATTTTTTTTTCATTAAATGAGGATATATTAAAAATAAACATCACTGCTCTTGTTATAAAAGAATGGAAAAAAAAAACTAATATATAAAATTATTTTTATGTCAACATTCCCATTTCTATGCACATACAAAAAGCACAGCAGTAAAAAAGTAGTCAAATGGGTCTATTGGTTCATTTATATAATGAAATATTTTATGAACATTTAAATTATAACGATTACAAACACATACAATTCATGATTAATAGTAAACTAAAACAATAAAATTGGTGTCAAAGAGCAAATTTTATAATGGTTATTTGATAACAATATTTAATACAGGTCCATTAAATGTTTAATTTTTTTTTAAAACTATTTTCTTAATTGAAGGAAGTCAAGGGAAAAATGATGACAGCCCAACTTTGAATGAATGTTGAAATGATAATGTCATCTGATAACTTGATACTATCATTTGGTCACCTTAGACAGAAACAAATTGAAGGAACTTCTTTGAAACACTCTTGAAGATGAGTATAAAAGGAGAAGAATGTTGAAAGCTCACATACATACGAAAAAATGCTGAATAATTAGTGTGACTATCATCATTTCTCCTTTCTGATCCTTGAATTATGCCACTGGATATCTCATTTTAGGTACCAATGGTCATCTCCTTTAAGTTACTAAAAACAAAATAGAATCGAAAATAAAGCATAAAATGAAACATACTCTCTGTGCCATTCATAAATAGCTTCTATATTTCCAAATACTATTTTATCTTTTCCATTCTTTAAATCTTCAGGAACAGGAATTTCTTCATTTCTCATTAACTGTATGTAACCCTGAAATGAATATGTAATGTGACATTATCAATTAATAATAATTTAATAACACAACAGGATCATTAAAAAAAATAAGGTAATTACTTATTTTAGATATAAAATAAACACAAATAGTTGCAATCCAATGTAGCAGGGAAACCTCAATAAAATTATTTAACATACTGAAAAAAGTATATTTAATCGACTGGCTATTATCTGTATAAGGGTCAAAATAAGTTTCCTTCAAGCATGCATAAATGTTGTGTAAACAAAGGCTAGATTTTCTTAAAAAGAAGCCAGGGAGGGTAATCTCCCACTTCATCTATATCCCTACACTTATTTTGATACATAATTTTGACAACAGGTATTTTTACTCTGGCAACTGCCTTTACGCATAACATTTCATACCATACATTAATTATATAATTCAAAAAAGTTTTAAAATAAAATTTAAAAAGCACACAAAATTCACATGGCAAGTGCATTGGCTGCAAATAACCACATAAATTATACATACTATTAACCATTATTTACCATTACTATTATTTATTTATACTATTATTACACCACATATAATATCGTGGTGTCAGGTCTAGTAGGGGAGTGTTTGTATTATATCATTTGCTTTTTTCCATTTAATTTTTGCATTATGACACTGATCGAAACCCATTGCCACCACTAGCAATAGATTTTTGCATATAGTATTCATTTTGATACATTGCTGTGCTTTTGTAAATTGCCCACTGCTGAGGAGATTACAGCTTTTTTTTCCCCCTTGTTCAAGTTTTATCTGTTTACAGTCCATTGATGTTTGGATGTTTTTTTAATCCAGTTTTATTATGGTGCAAAATTCCGAGTCTGCTGAATGCATTTTAAACATCATATGCTATATATAAGGCATATAAAAATGAGTATGAATACTATTATGCTATTGTACAAAGGGAACATAGATGAAATCAGCCTGTTAGATCATCATTGTAAGAAAAACAAACAGAAAACTTCTAAGTGGACCCCTTTTAAGGAAAAGTCATAAATTAGACAACTGTCAATGGTTTCTTACTTTTCAAAGAAGTGATTTTTAATATTCAATAGAATCCATTGTCTTGATAAATTTTTTCAGCTTTATAAAAATAATGAAACACAAATCAAAAAATGCTTTACCAAAAATATGGTAGCAAGACTGTGTACAACATTAGTGAAAATGTCAAATGCCTATAGATTTCAAAGTTTACAAATATAACCAAATAGACAGTTATGAAAAGGACCAAATTATTTTGTACTAATTTATTGTTATGGGCAGGTTTGTTTGCATTAGCTATTATAAGAAATTTGCTGGGACCGTAAAAATTATCATTATAAGTGGCATAGTACGAGCATAGCTGCCTAGCTTTTAGTTTTTTCAAGTTAAATAAGATACTAAAAGAAGAAAAAAAAATATATTTTGAACCAGAAAACTTATTCAATAGAATTTCACAATAACTTATCTAGTTTTGGTGAACCATTCTCATTGAAAAAAATTGGCTGATTGGCAGATATGCTACAGGGTGCTGATGTGTTGAATGATATACAGTCTTTGAGGCTAACGGACTACTGTTTCTATTATTTTTATGTGTTCAGTAAAGAATAGAGCAGGGCACACAAACTAAAGTTTTGACATAGGCTCTCATAGAAAAATTATGCAACTGCATTATGATAAACAAATTTTCCTGCATATTAAACAAGAGAAGTACTTTCTAATCAACAAATGTAGTAAGGAAATGTAGATTGTCCATTTTTGTTAAATTTGTAACAAAAATTTATTGTTTAGTTATTTTTTGATAAAAAATATTCTATCTATTAGCTTTTGTATTAAACGTAGCACTTTAAAATAAATAATGAATTATTTAGAAATCTATATTATAAAGGCCAAACGTATCTGTGCGTAACGCATACGTCATTTTGTGAATGGCATCACTTTCACATGCAATTCGGTTTTGAAATTGTAAGTACTACAAATTTTATACTTCTAAATATCGCAAATTTTCAATTTTTACACCGTCGTATTGAGAAAAAAATGTACTTTCAAATGCAATTTGTTTGAAAGCTGTATCTCAATTTATTTATGAGTTATTAATTTTTTTATAGTTTTTAATATGAATTTTATAATTGTGGCATCAGAAATATGCTATTTTCTCTTAATATTGATAAAAACTGAAATAAAAATATCATGTCAAAAGAAATCGTCTGATATAAAATCCGTTAAATTTCGATTTTATTGCGTTTATATTCACCAATTAAATGTTTTTTTTAGTTTATTGCAAACTTAATTTACAAATGATACAACACTTTCCCTTTACAAAAATGTATTTTAAATAATATTCGAGTCACTTAACCGCATTTATTCAGTTCGTATCAGAAAGCTAAACGAGTGTATGTAATAATATTTTCCAAATAAAAAAAAATTACAAATGAATGATTTCTGATAAAACATGGAGCTATTATAAATAAAAAAGTGAAGATTTGTGAATCATCAGATATCCAATTTGTTTCGCCGAGTGTCTTGAATATTGTTTTTGCTGCGTTTGTGTTACATTCCGTTCTAATGACGTCATATGCATATTTTTTTTTTTTATAGATGTTTAAGACTGGATCCGTAAAAATGGAATGTTTATAGTGGATGCAAATAATGTCTTTGTACATATAAGAAAAAGGAAGTGATTATTATTAGTGATTATTATATAGTTAAAATTATCAAATTAAAATACTATGGGAAGTGCGTTTGCAAATTTTGAGACGATGAAAATTATGACGGTTTTAGATTTCACCTGGGAATTCTATGATCATGTCAATTTGGAATATTTTTTTTTCATTCACTTTATACCAAACATAAGAGCCTCAATTGATAATTTTATCATAATAACTGATCTTTGTTATACTCTACTTATTACATATGCGATTAAAGTTTATTTTTAATAATTTGGACACCTGAGTTTTACAAAAACAGTTTTTTTCTTTTTTTTAGCTTAAAATAATATTTGTTTGAAAGTTAAACTGACCAATCTAAGATGCATTTTTTACTGTAGCTAATTTTGTGGGTTTATTACAAATCAATGAAACAGTTCCTTTCTAAACATTTTCTTTCGTCGAAATTCGACGGGTTCCACCTCGTATTTTTAAAGTGCAATTGCAAATGAGGTATGAATGTAAATGGGGAAAAATAATGTTAGATAACTTTGCCTGCCTTTTTCAAAATATCTAACAGCTATCTATGTTAATTGACTAACCTTCTCATTGCTACAAACTGATATATCCATTCACTAAGCAGCAGGTTTCACTGCAATAGAAGCATTACTTAAATTAATACAATTCTACAGGTATTCTCCAGTTTTTAAAAAAATATAAGTTATGAGACTTACTCTCTAGACTTATATGCCTTTACGTAATAATAATAAAAAAATGTACATGAGGATGAAAAAAACATCTCTTTTTAGCATTTAAAAAACTTAAGGTGAAAACAACATTAAAATTTTGCTCCATAGTCAGGGGGCTAATAAAATAAAATAAATAAATAAGGCAGTCATTTTTTACTTATAAATAAATAATTACTGACAATCAAAGATTGTTGGAAAAAACAACCTTTGAACAAGTTGATATGAAATTCACTGCATGTTTCAGGTAGGAGCAAAGGAAATTTATAATCAAATGTGAGAAGAGTTTAAATGTATTTTTTAGACAAATTTTATGCACTGTGTACTACCATATCCTAAAAATAATTTAACAGATTCTGTAAAATATAACGACCTTCACATAATTCAGTCCCATATATGGGAATGAAAGAAAGTGTGGAACAATAAAAGATAATAGACTCAAGGGTTCAATGAATGTAATATCTCAGAGGAAGACTTGTAAAAAATGAAATGAAAAGAGGAGAGCAAGAGTTGATTGTTCTATAGATTTTGGCTGTAGTTGTGGTTGTTTCTTTTAATGCAATGATCAGGGAAGTTTTTTGCGATATATTAGATTATCTATAAAACCTTTTTTATACTTTGAAGGATATCAGCTTTGATTAAGCAATATAATATTCACATAAATTATATATGAATGCATGCCTATCATAAAAACACAACTCACTGTAAATAAAAAACTATATACAGCAAAAATAAATTACCTCCACTAAACAACCCAAGTCTCTCACATAATCTTTCTCTGTATCAACTAATTCTTGTAGCACAAATCTGTTTTAATAAAGAAATTGAAAAAAAGATTCAATAAAGCCAGTTTTGTGAGTATATAACAACACAAGCAAATTAAAAAAAATAAATGTACATTAAATAAGTAATAGTGAAAATATTAAATATCAGTAAGGGCAAAAAAAATAAAAAAATAAAATATGTATTACCGTCAAAACAAAATATTTTCAAACAAAACACTTCAAATTTTTTATAAGCTAATTTGATTTAATTGTTAACAGAGTTAATGCCCTAACTTTCAGTGAATTGTAAGCATTATAGTCCATATACTTAATATTTTGAATATTATAAATAATTTTTATAAATATAAAACTTAAGTCAGCCCAAGTAGATTTTCAATAGTGAGAGCATTTTTTGGGGAGAGTGGGGTGGGAAGATGACTGCAATAACATAAGTCAAACCAAGCAAGCTTAAAAAAGTGAGCATTAGGCATGGCTATGAACTATCAAGATCTTTAATATACTACCATATCTTTCATGTGCAGATTCAGGAAATCTCTTGCACATAAAAGCAGCTGTAAATTAAATCCAAGCCCAAATGCCATTAATTGAGAAATACTTTACAGATTTAATAAATAAATTAAAAACCTATAACAAAAATATTACAAGTTTCAACAGAACTAAATAGTAGTTTAAAAAACTGAATTTCACTGAAAATGGTTTTCTAAGGATATTTGTAATATTTATGGGAGAGTTGCAATTCCATTCTTTAAAGTAATTTGCATAATGAAAATTTATACTATTATCAATAAATTTTTTCTCTTCATGTACTCATGTTTTTCTAGTAGTAGTTTTATTATATAAATTTCCAGAACTATGCTTTTTCAAAATAAAATATTTAATAGCGTAAAAATATCATGATTGTTATTTTCAAACAACCAAAAAAAAAAAAAAAAAAAAAAAAAAAAATTACACATTTTTTGGAAAACAAATTGAATTTTCGTGTCTTATGACTGATAAAATTCAATATGAATTTCAATGAATCGGAGTACTCAAAACTCAGGATACATTAAAATATTCTTAATCAATTGTAGTTTACTATTACTAACCTTAATTCAGTGATTTTCCTATACTAGCTCACCAATTAATATATACTACCTCTGACAAAGTTTGGTGAATGAATTCAGAACAACCGATCTGTCAACACTGGGGAAACAAAACGCTGCACCTGCATAGAGGCAAGTGTTGCCCATTTTCCCTCACTGTTGTTCAGTTGAGCATCTTTTATGTTCTGTGTACGACGTGTTTTACAAAGTGCTTGTTCAGTGTGTTGGTTCTTAACTGAGAACAGGAAAATGAACGAACAAAGGATCAGTTTAAAGTTTGGTTTTAAGCTTTTCTAGACACCGAAAGAAATTCATGAGGGGGTGTGCAAATTGAACATCCACCATACTCGCCAGATCTCCATCCTCCAGACTTCTTCCTATTTTCACGACTCAAACTCTCTTTGAAAGAGATTTGACCATATTGCTGACATTGAATGAAACATGACAAAGCTTTAGAACTCCATCCCAAAAGAAGACTTCTTACGAATTTGCCAAGACATGTATAGCAGATATCAGCAGTGCATAGTTATGGAAGATGACTATTTTGAAGGATGATACAGTAACTTTCATTAATATTTCATCAATATTAATGTTACAGGACTATTCACCAAACTTTATTGTCAGAGGTAGTATATATATATATATATATATATATATATATATATATATATACACACACATACTTAGTACATTAAAAACTACTTTAAGAAAGAAGAAATTAAACAGCAATTGTAAGCAGTTCACTGGGAAATCACCAAAATGTTAAAACAATATTATAAACTAGTTGGATGTGTCAATCCCGAAACTTTCTTCTATCTCATAAGTACATTTTAATATTAAAAAAAAAAAAAAAAAAAAAAAAAAACGTGGTGACCTCAAAGTTACCCACTATCGAATTTCCTCGAACATTTGAGAATCTGGTATCCAAAAAGCCTAAAACGCAAAATTTAATTAATATTCTGAGAAAATGAGCTTAGTAGTGCCTCGTGTTGGGTAATTTATGCTAAAACCTAATAAGCATCTATTGATGTCAAGACCTAACAGAATCTGAAATTTTATGGAATTTTGTTCATTAGTTCTTGAGATATAGTTATAACAAAAAAATTGCAAAACGTAGCACAGCAACACCATATCTTGGACAATTTATGCCAAAACGTAAAAAAGCGTCTAATTATGTTATGGTGTAAAAGAATCTGAAGTTTGATAAAATTCTGTGCATTAGTTCTTGAGATATAGCTAGTTTTAAAAAAAACCATGTAAAATATAGCACAGCAGCACCATCAGTTGAAGGATTTATAACAAAACGTAATCATCGTGTAATTATATGTCATTTTGTAACAAAAACTGAAGTTGAATGAAATTCTGTGCTTTGGTTGTTGAGATATAGCTATCGGAAAAATCGTGCAAAATGATGCATAGCTGCACCACCTGTTACAAGGTTTATACCAAAATGTAATTAGCGTCTAATTATGTTATATATTCTAGTGTAAAAGAAACTAAAATTTGATGAAGTTCTCTGCATTAGTTCTTGAGCTATAGCTATCGCAAAAATCGTGCAAAATGTAGCATAGCAGCGCCACCTATAGGGCAGTTCACACCAAAACCTTATCAGTGGCTATGTATCTCAAGGTATCGCGGAATCTGAAGTTTGGTGAAATTCTGTGCATTAGTTCTTGAGATACAGCTATCATGAAAATCATGAAAAATGTGGCATAGCAGCGCCACCTGCTGGCCAATTTACACCAAAACTTAATCAGCATCTATGTATATCAAGGGGTCACAGAATCTGAAGTTTGGTGAAATTCTGTGCATTAGTTCTTGAGATACAGCAATCTTGAAAATCATGAAAAAAATAGTATAGCAGCGCCACCTGCAGGCCAATTTTCACCAAAAACCAATAGGCACTAATTCATATCAAGGTCTAACTGAATATAAAATTTTATTAAATTTCGAGCATTAGTTCTTGAGATAGAGCGCCCACAAATTTTTTGTCACATACAGACAGACAGACTCACAGACAGACACACAGACAGACGGACAGACTCACAGACAGACATTTTCTAAAAATAGTCAAAACGTGTTCAGGACCTTCTAAAACGTATAAATCCATCGAAAACCGGAAGTCGAAAATTTTCATGAATCCAATACTTTCTTCTTGTAAAGATAGAAGAAAGTAAAAATACAGTTAATAATAATAATAAAAGAATCTTAACTTATTTCATCAGCAGATCTAAAAATAATAAATATACAACTGACATTAAACTTTCAAAAGCAGATATGAGAACTTAAAATTATTAGAATTACACAGGTTGTTTTTGTCTTTTTGAAGGAGAATATTTATTTATCCAAGAAGCAGCTAAAACATTTACTAATCTACTAATATGCAAGTATCCCTACAAACACATTTTAACAAGGTGAAGAATGTGTTAAATCTATTTAAATGACATTTGAAGGCCATCAAGCATGAATCATTTTTGCAATAACTAATACACTAGATTCCCTAAAATCTGCACACATCAGTGCAGAAGTAAACAATGAAACTTTCAGCTCTAATCTAAAGGCAAAATTGCAGAATTCTTTAGCTTCGTATAATTCCTTCTGTATTACGTAAAATTTGATAATATGACTCAGCTCTTAATTTTCATAAAATAAATTTATTTCTGAAAAAAAAAAAAAAAAAAAAAAAATCAAGGTATTGCAGATACTACTAGTAATCAAAATCTTTTTGCTAAATATATTTATCTGTTAATCAAGTTTTTTGGTTATTCTTATTAAGACTGGCTAAACTTGAAATAAATCTTCCTTACTTTATGTTTTTGACACAAATTAATAAATTACTTTGAGGAAAGTTTCATTAAATAATTCAAGGAAAGGGTATGTCATCTTTATTATGCATACTTGATTATACACTGTTAATTATTTGCTTGACCTTTACTTTTAATAATTTAATCATTTTTAAAATCATATTACTTTTTATCATTTTAGTTTATTACTTTACTTAATTATTTTACTGTATTGGAAGAATTCATTATGATTTTGATTATATTATTATATTCAAATTGCTGTTTAAAATGTAAAAGCAATGATCAGAAATCCACAAAATTATAAAATCTACACAACCTCTGATCCCAAGCTGTGCTGATTTGAAGGAATCTACTGCATTATACTGAAATTTGAGCAGAAGATCTGCTTACTAATCTTTTTTCTCCACACTGCCAAAGAGAACTTACTTCCAAACATTTCTTTTCAACCAAACAGGCCTAAAAATACTATTATTGATAGTTGAGAAAATTAGTAAATAATTGATTTAAAAATTCAAAACAACAATGTAATGTTACTGACACTCCCTTTCCACACAAACATACAAGCAAGTAAGCCTATAACAAAGCTTTTGTTATAATTTTCATTCAAAATTCTATAGATAATGGATACACTTCATACAGAATCAGCAATATAGTGGAGGGTGTATGCTATATACTCTCTGGATAGTTAAAAAGAAAAAAAAGAACTCTATTCTCTGTTATTTAAGTAAAGCTATAATGTATATTCTCTCGCATAGATCCCTAGCCTACAGCAGAGTTTTTATAAGATTACGAAACACGGCAAACGATGGATTCAAAATTAATATTTTTAGATTTTATTCCCTTAAACAGTGATTTCAGAATATCTATAGCTGAAATTCTTTAAAAGTCAAAAAGTAAAATAGTTTTCTTTTAAATACAGGGCCGAAACTAGTTTTTTTTTTGCACATGGGGCAAACATGGATTTTGGCATCCATCCCCTTTACAAAGAATATTTTACCAATTTTCTAATAGCAGACTTAATTTAAAATACAGTTGGCTCTCGTTAATTTAAAATCGGATAAATTGAATCTTTGCTTAATTCAAACTAAACATGAAGTCCTGAAATTTTCAATAGCAGAATAACGTTAAAAATTTTCATTTATTCAAACTCATTTTCTCTTGATTTTGTTTAATTCAAACTAACGAGATTCCCATTTTTCCTTTTTTTCTCCCGGACTTCAGATCCTTGAAATAACTTTCTCTCTTTCATTTTTGTCAGAATTGTTCTGAACAAGTATACATATAATACCATGTATTTAATATCTGCTTTTTTAGTGCCCCATCTGTCCATAAATGACATCTCTGTCCCATCTTCGTTTGTGGTTATTCCTTATCACATAATTAGTTTATGTATTTATATATTTTAACTTAATATTAAGTCATATTCTAATAATAACAGATGAAATATTTAAAATATACAATAGCATTAATTCCTTTTTAATAATACCCCTTTAAGCATGCTTTCCTCTCGTACTTTCCATAATACGAACTCTGGATAATTTGAACATTTCTTGTGGTCCCTACGAGTTTGAATTAACAAGAGACGACTGTACATAATAAAATATGTGATAATGAACTATGTAATTTCCTTTGTGAAATATTGATTCATTAAAATGTTGTAAATGGAATCAAAAAGAAGCAAAAAATATTGATCTTTATACAGGATCCTTATGCTATATCATCCTTAAATTCTATGCTTTGGCATAATCCAGGCAGGATGATTTTAACAATAACATGTTAAATATAGACGTAAGAAGTACCAATGTACATAATCTTCATTTTTGGGCCTTTGGCTCTGACGCCTATACGCATGCCCTGCCTTGTTTAGGTCTTATCTAAATAAATAAAAAAATAATAAGAATTAGCTTACCTGCGTTTTTGTAAAGCTTTTTCCCTTTCTTCTTCTCCAAACGCTACAGGATCAACTTGCTCCACAAAAGGACTACTTTCTCGGCTGTTGTCTTCGGTATCTTCCGATGTTTCTGAAATCTTAGGGGGAAAAAATCAGATCATTTTGAATTGAAAAAAAAAAAAAAAAATATCGTACGATTTATAAACTTGTCAGGAAAGAGCCAATACAAATGACTTGATAACAAGGTCAAAAATTTATATGTGCTCAATACAAATTTCTCAGCAAAAAATTTTAAATTACTTAAAGACATTTAAGCATGGTAACTCAATACAAATGGGTTTTATCAAGAGCTGAAATGAATTGTCTTTTTACTCAGGAAATAGATTAAATACAAAAATTTCGAGGATAAATCTACAAATATTAGCTTATCAAAACAAAACCTATGTAAACATACCCAATCATTACACAGTTACACTTAGTTTTTCGTTTTCTAGTTGAATATTTCGTATAATTTAGAAACATAAATAACAATTATATAACTGAATAAGCGTTCTGCAAGTAGAAACCAGAGATGAAACAGCAGCATGATCGATCACGAGGAACAATATTGACAAACAAACGTAATACTGTTGCCAGCCCCAAGAAAAAAAATATATGAATTTAAAAAGCAATAAACATCTTTAAAAATTGTTAAAAGATGACTATCGCGTGCACAGTAAATTCCTCACAGATCACTTAATATTTCATTAGGTTTATTAATATTTCAGAATATGAAGCAAAAAATAAGCGATTTTTAAACTGTAATACTCCATCTGGCGAGCAAAATTTTGAGCTTTTCTGTGTTGAAACTACTGAGCTCCATATATAATTAATATAAGCTCCATATATTATCGAGCTCAGTGGTCGAAACGAATGATATCAAAAAATGGAGGAAATTCAACAAACTCTCAATTTAAATATTTAAAAAAAATAATAACTATGAACTTGAATGTTAAATCCAAGCTCAAAAATATTAAATACACCATGGAAAACATGTTAAAAAAAAAAAAAAAATCAAACTTCCATTTGAATTAGAAAAAAAGTATTATTTTCGAACAAGCAAGTTATAAAAACATGAAACAGGAGAAAAATCAGTTTAAATTTTTCATTTGTATGGGCCATTGCGCTGGATCTATTAACAAAATTTACAACATCTCGCGATCAACATATTTACAATTAAAGAAGCTTTCAGTTAATATTTAAAAAAAAATATATATATATATATAGTTTTTTTGACCAATTTCAAGGTACTGTGTCACTTTAAGAAAACGTAAGGACTTTCTTTTTTGTAACACTATTCAGTTTTTTTTTTTTTTTTTAAACTTTATTTTGATACCTATCAAAAATTTGTATTTCCTTTTTTTTTTTTTTCGAAATTTATCTTATAATAAATTGTTAAAAAACAAATAATAAATATATTTTAAAATCTTACCACTGACATTTAACGTAAGCCACAGAATTGCTACCAACAATTAAGTAAAATATTAAAAATTAAGCATTCCATTTTAAATATTTAAATCTTTTTAGAAAACGATTAAGTAAAAACCATAATGTATATTTACAGAAAAAAGAAATATTTTTATGATTTTTTTAAACTAATGCAGAACATTATAAAAAAATAGTTACAAAATAAAATTTTTCACAGATCATTTCAAAATATAAAATAAAAATAAATACATAGAGAATAAAGTTTCAAGAAGTCTAAATATATGTATAGGGTTCTCCAGAATAGCAATAACAAGTAAGAAAAATCATGCGTTAAGCATAGAATATGAAACACTTTCCAACTCTTCCTGAAATGTTTAATAAATCTTTATTATTTAGGAAAATTAGGTGTTATTATCCATAGCCAAATATGCATTCGAATACTTTTGAGCAGCCCTGTATTTGATCTGTCGGTTGATATATACCATATGAGAAAATTTAGTTTAGCAAGAAAACGCCGAACTGATTGAAATTTCTCTTTAAGCAATTTATACTAATAGATGGAAACATACTTGAATGCTTTCGTTCAGACCTGTAGTTTGCCTAGTACCTTTATTACACGCCAGTATTTTGCTAAAATTTAGTTCAAACAAAAACACTTTTAAAACTACTTAAATCACATTTCCATAAATTATCATACATAGGTGACCATGTAGTCGATTCTTTGTGTGACCCTGTATATTATTTTATTTATATTATACTAACATTTCACAGTAAACAGAAAGAAGTTTAACTTAAAAATGCATACCTTATTTAAAAATCACTTTTAAGTAAATTACGCTCGTATTCAGTAGCCTTTACGAGCTCTTTTGTATAATCCTGACTATCAACTATAGCATTTATATATACCATTTAATATGCATACATTTAGGGAAACTTAAATGCGCATATCATAATTAAAAATGCATTTCATCCACCCATCAGCCATCATCAATAATATACAGTACTTCCGACAGAATATACTATTTGAAACCTTTTGTGTCTCTCTGTAAATGCTATGCACTTCATATTATACTTAAAATATTAAAGCCTCAACGGCGTATATCAATGAAATTGTTTAACATAATTAAAATATGTTGCAAACAATTGCCCCCTTTATTGTGTAGTGAAATTCTTTTGTGTGGCCCTGTAAATAAATAATTATTTTCGCCGCACATTTTACAGATGCATATTATAGTTTACTTCGCAAATGCATAAAAATTTGAATGTTTGACAGGGTGTAATACCTTTAAAATTCATTTGAAACTATATTTTCCCATAGGACTTAATGTAACGAAAACTTTTGACTATCCCTGAAAACAAAGTAATCATGATAAAAACTTCATTTTCAATTAGCTTCGTGGTAGTATCAACGTCAATAACATCTAAACATTTCGTGGCGATCCAAGAATATTTACAAGAGTTAGAGCGCGGCCAAACGGCCAGACAAACCAAAAGCATGAGCACTTTTCAATTTTGTAGAAAAGTGTTAAAAATGAGAAAAACGAAGCTATCATTACTTGATATTTAGTCGAACATAGAATACTAATCGATTACTAAAGAGAAATTAGAATAGATTAGTTTCATATGTATAATTTTTGATTAATTAAAAATTACATACGTGTTTATCGAGTTTGTGTCTCATGTTATGCCGCAGGTTTGTGTGCTCGTGAAGACCATCTTGTGCTGTAATTGCAGTCTTACCAACATCTGAGAGTGAGAGTTGCTAAGCTGGCCATCATCCTTTATACTCGTCCTCTATCAAAATACCTTTATCTCCCCCCTCCTCAAACTCACTCCATTATGAGAAAATGAGGCAAAGGCTGGGAGCGAACAGCACTAGCTTTTATTACACTAAAAGAGCAATCAATCAATCTTTGTTTCCGAACGAAACAAGGGTAAAATCTCTTTAAATGATTTTTGAGGGACTGACCCTACCGAATTGACAAAGGAAGGGAAAGTTTATCTCGCCCCCCATCTTCAGCCGTAAAGCTGTCAACTGATTTCGAGTTGGATTTCTCCCTTGAAGTTCGAAAAAGTTCACTGAAAAAGCACTTTATACATCAAAGTGCCGACACGAAAGATCAAAGATAGCGCAAGAAGTTAGTGCTATGTGCGTGGACCTTAAGGCAATTTTAAGAGTGTTTCGCAAAGTATTTTTGAATAAAAAATGGAAAAAAGGGGGATATGCTGGAAGCTGTAACTTTGTGTTAGCTAGAAATTACGATTATATCTTCTACTATGAAAATTACATAGCAATTACAAGATGAATAAAATATTTTACTGTATTCCGAGTGAAATTACTTGATTATGATTCCCGACTATTTAAAAAGACAATTTCATGATTACGACTACAAAGCGATTATACAAATTTTGTAATCGATTACGAGATTATTACAAGTTTAATTAGTACATAGGAAAACTAAATGTTCAACAAAACTATAACCTTAAATTTAGCAATATCGCAAAAAAATTTTAGAAGTAGTCACCATTTGCGTTCAAACAAATATGAGTATCGAAAAACAACCTCATTTCACTTTAGCCGGATTTTTTAGTTAGAATATTGCCATTCCAAAGCAACTAATTGCTATTTTGCATTACATTAAGCACCTTAAGAACAACAGCTTTTTGAACTTAAAAAAAATACATGAAGATTTATTTTCGTAATATTTGCTCCCAAATTAGATTTAATAAGGATAAAAACTCGCAACATTTTAATTATCTACTAAAAAAAATAAAAATGTTGATATGAACCATTTTGATAAAGCTTAATACAATTCTATCTATTAAGCATTTAACAAATGATCTTTGTTTACACTACATTCAATAAACTAAGTAAGAAATGCAGTGTAGAATGCGTGAACCGCAAATAAGCCAATTCTATCAAATCGTTGGAGAGAGAATTGCAGTAAAAGCCATTTAGTGGGATCGTATTCTATGTTCTATAATTCATGGTTTCCGATTGCTAGCGAAAATTGGTTGTGAAATTACCACCATGTTGCTACATTCCAAATCATTACTATGCCATAAATCATTTCTATGTAGCAGCCTAAAAGATGCTTTTGAGATAGAGCTCGGAATTTAACCCCGTACCAGGGTTATCTGAACCTAGTTTGGGCAATTCAGATTTAAAATGAATGTGACTATTCAAATGCAATTCGATTTATGCAATATTTGAGCATTTCACACGAAGACCGAATTCAGTTCACTTACCTTTCGAGTGCACATTTAAATGTATAATTATCAGTTTAAAAAAATATATGTATTATTCTATTTGTATTTTTGAGTGGTATAAAGTTAGCACCATTGGTAATGGGTAGATAAATAAGACAGTTTTTTCGAGTATAATGTAAATATTTTTATAAATTGGATCATTTTCATTTAAAGGCCGTTTTCATCTTTTTAATATTTCCCCCATACTTTTATTACTATTATTATATAGATTTTTTCGGGGGAAGGCTGCGGGTGGAAGAGGAGGAGAAAAATAACGAGTAATTTACTGGAAATAATTCATTTAACACTAGAACGCCTGGAAATTTTACTCAAGTTTATAATATTTCACACCAGAATTTTTATTAAAGATTATTTGATTTATTTAACGTAAATCTGCCTGGTTTAAACTGAACTTACTTCAAGAAAATTTTTCTGGCTCGAATTGAAATTTAATCACATGGTTGGAGTCGATTTGACTCCTTCCTGTCATTCTAGTGTTATGTAAATTTACAGAGAATTGAAAACAAGGTTGCCGTAAAAAAAGGGGGGGGGAGGAATTATTCTGTAAATTTAAGATAGACTCCACACATTTCTATTATAAGAATAACCAAGAGCCTGAAAATTGACATGCATAAAAACAAAAATGAATGCAGTTTATTTATTTATTTTTTTGTGGAGACTGAGCAAACAGTAACACGTTTTACTCGCACATTGTTTCATACCGACACATAGTAGCAGAAGCGAGCAATTTCTTTCCAGTTTATTATTACAAAAACTCTAAATTATTCGAATACTACTTTACTACAGCTGTAAATTTGTATGAATTGCATTACACCTCCCGTCTTAATCCATACAAACATTTCTCGCATAAGCACGTATTTTTTCTACCGTACTTCAAAATACGTGATAATTAATGATTGAGAATCTTGATTTATTAATTTTAAACCAAGAACTAGTATATGTTTATCAAAAGTTTGTTTCTTTTCTGTGTCTTTTACAGAAATTTTTAATGAGCGCCACAAAAAGAAGCTTTAACAAATTCATGAATTAATTTTTAGAAGTAAAAATATGAAATTTGCAGAGATTACTCCTGAGTTATAAAGAATCGAACAGCGTTTACATTTTTCAAAAAACATATCTATTATATCCCCATTAGTTACAGGGTAACATCCCCAGTAATTGGCACATTAAGAATTTTCCTTTAAACTTACTTCAATTTTCATTACCTAGAAATAAAATATTTACTTGCAAATATTTTTAAATCAAAGAATTCATATCTGTGCATCTATTTTGCCCACTAAAAGCAAAAATTTTCGAAAAAGTATTTTTTTAAAAATACATTTATGAAAAGTAGCTGTAATCACCAGTAATTGGCACCTAGAGCACCAATGTATGACACCTTGTGACCCAGTAATTGGCACATGTTTATATTTAAAAAAAACTTCATATTTTGCATTGGATTTAATCGCTTTAAATGAATTTACTGTAGATGAAGATGCCATATTTCTGGTTTTTGAGAGAAAGAAATCAGCATATTAATCTGAAATGTGAACATTTTAAAACAATACAATAAATTTATATTAATACCCAGTAATTGTCATGCTGTCCCCAGTGATTGACATACAAAGCTTTAATGGATTCCAATTACTGATTATATTTCATATTTTCAAATAAAAACAACTGATAAATAAATTTAGTCTAAAACTTTAAAAGTACTGCCAAAATAAGTAGTTTAATCTCAAATCTTTCAATTTTCTAGTAATTGGAATAGGTGCCAATTACTTGGAACTAGCAAAATTGAAGCACCATTAATTGGCATCTACCATTAATTCAGAAATCCAAATACTTGTGTCAAAAATACTTTTATACAATTAAAGTAACCCTTTTCATCTAAACAAAACTGTTGTTGATTAAGATTTAAAATACATTATAAATCAGATAATAATGAATTGAAAAGCATGCCTTTCTTAAGCCAGAAAAGAAGCATTTGCAACAAAAAAGGCTAATTTGAGCAAACCATAATTGTTTCTCTTTCCTAGACATTATTGTCATCTAGTAGCATAAATCAAAGTTATAATCTTTAAAGTAAATGAGTATATAACTGGTATATGGTCTTACATTTTTAAAAGACTGGATATAAATCTTATTTTAGGAGATGTTTTTAGGATGTGCCAATCATTGGTGCGTTACCCTAAGACATTTTCAATTTTAGATATTTTGTCAAAAATTTAAAAATATACTTGTCAGATTTGTCTGGAATTTAAGGATCATGAAGACTATGTTTGACTTCATTGATTATCAATAACGATTTGATAAGGAGGACAATTAGGGGGCTAAGGAAAAAAATATTTGGGACCACCCTGTAAAAAATAAAGGCAAAAATGATCTGTTTATACAGAATACAAATATGTGAATATTTTACAATATGCGTATTCATTTATGCATGAATTGCACTTATATTCATGGAAATATAGCGATTTCTTTTTAATTAAAAAAAATCCATGCGCTTTTTTGCTTATATGATGCAGAATTTTTAACCAAATTTAACGCCAGTTTAATAAAATTTGGCAAAATGTAGTAGAAACAATGCAGTGCAACTGGAATATAAATTTATTAAATATTTGATGAAGTATGAGTAGTTGTATGGAATACTTTTTATTTGCGAATGCGCGAATAATTTTTTTTCATGGTTTAATAGTTACCTCCATGGAGTAACTTATAAAAAAAATAGTAAAATATGACACAAATTTAGAAAGATATCGGCGATAGAGTGAGCTAATTTTTATTTGTTCTCTAAAAACAGCTGAATGATAAGAAATTTCTCCATAAATTGTTATTTTTAATATTTATTTATTAATTTTTTATTGATGTTTTAAGTCTTTTTGGAAAACCACCAGAAAGAGCCTATTCCAAGAAAAAAAAAAAAAAAAAAAAAGAGTATTAAAATCGAAACATTTGTTCCAAATCTAATTGTTGACATTCATTAAATACTAACTTTGTTGCTGAAAGTCAGTTAATAAGAAATGTTAATTTGTGAAAAATTACATATCATTCAGCTGCTTTTAGATATCAACTAAAAATAAGCTCACTATCGCCGATATATTTCTGAATTATCTCGATATTTGACTGGCTTCTTTATATGGAGTTGCTCCATAGAATTGACAATTGTAGTACTAAATGACTGCTGAGAAGGGTGAAAAATTATAGAAAAGGCGAATAAAAATCTACCGGTTAAAATGACCCGTTGCGCCCTTGATGAATTAAGTATGCAAGATTTCATCTGACAGAACATAAATATGTTCTTATCTGGAAAGCTATGTTTAAAGTTCAATGCACAAGCAATAGAAACTGACCACGTACCTGATTTTGATAACATTAATCAATTAAATCTAAATGTAATATTTATAAGCGTAGAATATTTTTAGAAGGATAGTTTGTAAATCTACAAATATGCATTTTAAACAAATCATGTGCAGTTCAGGGGGAGCATGAGAGTGGTTCTGACGTACATGCATGAACTTGAAGAAGAAAAAAAAAATTTTTGGTCTCCGTGCTCGTCGGTAATGTGTTTAATTTATCGTTTATATAGTTATTTAATTAAATTTTCTAATAATTTTAAGGGGACAGTTTACCTCTAAATTGGCCATGTCGATTTTTTAATATATTTAAAAATTAGTGTTATTTTTAAATTTAGTGGCGAAATTCATTAAGGGGAAACCTTTAATGAATTCATGGAAACATTGAAGAAATGTCTTTTATGATAATTTTAAATATTTAAACATTTGTATGATTAGTCTAGAATTTTGAACCTGCAATTTAAAAAAAATAATTATTGCTTTTTGTATTGTGCATTGATTTGCTATTTGTGGTAAAC
This sequence comes from Maratus speculifer, assembly GCA_964019185.1. Lineage (NCBI taxonomy): Eukaryota > Metazoa > Arthropoda > Arachnida > Araneae > Salticidae > Maratus > Maratus speculifer. The sequence goes on from OZ025293.1 coordinate 373,100,292, forward strand.
AAATAAACAAAACAGATGATACATATATATATTTTACTAACAGTTTTGAGAGATTATATGAGTAAAGATTTCAACTATGAAAAGTTTGTGGTAAATATGCTATCGATGTTTGAAATTCTATCGAGCTTCGGAGAATCAATAATAAAAGGGATTCGTGATTATTAGAGGCCCAAACTCTTCAAAAATTTGAATAAGTTTCACTGCAGGAGTGTAAAGAATTTTCAGATAAAATCTATGCATATGGTGTCTACTTTTTTGAGATTGATTTATTTTGCGTTAGTGTAGTATACCCCCTGTATAGTTTGGAAAGTTCAGATTATATGGTAAAAATTATAAAAAGATTCAATGTCATATGGATTGATGTCTCATGCTTTCGTTATCCCCACTTTTTAATAAATTCTTCACAGTTTCTTAGAAGGTTTTTTTTTTCCCTTAAAAAATCATCTAATGTTTCTTGAGTAAATTTCAATGTCATATGAAATTTTATTAAGTTGTAGTGTGAATTCATACATAATGTTGAGAGTAAAGTTCCATGCATATTGTATAGGGGCAGATAGGGATACTTGAGCCACTTTTTAAATTTTAATTTAAATTTTTTTTTTATAATTTCTTAGAACAATATAAAATATTGAAAATGAAAATTTTATATTTTTTTTCACCTGAAAACCACTTTCAATTAATTTTAAACAATTTTTCTATGTTTAATAAATTTTTACTTTTTGTTTTACATCGTGGCTCAAGTATCTCCATGAGAGGGATACTTGAGCCATTGTGAAGGGGTACATGAGCCAGTATGGAAAAATACCAACAAAAGTAATGTTTTTCACTTTTTTTGCACAAATGTTTTACACAAATTATAAATCGAGATACATAAAGTCCTTCAAAATCAATTGTGAAAATAAAAATAGCAATACGATCTTTTTTTTTGTAGTGATAATTGGTGGTCTAAGGATCATTTCAACTTGGGTTTCATCGATGGTAGCAACATCCTTAGTTGGTGGTCATTTGAATTTGGAATCTGCAATTCTTCAAGCAAATGTCATGTTAACCCTTTAACGATCAAAGGATTTTCATTGCTAAGATGTAGAAATAAATGAATGACACCGGTAATTGTGAACAGATATATTTTTAAATAAGAAAAAGAGATTTTTCGTATATTCAATAAAATGGATTTTTAAAAATTAAAATTCGGGTGCCATTGTTGCATATCGGAATTAAAATTTTGTGGTTTCCTAGAGAAACCAATGAACGTTAAAGGGTTAAATCAGTAACAGAGGTTACAATTCCAATATACAATAATTAATCTTAATATACTATATTAAAAACAAATATTTTAATATGTTGGACCTAACTAGTTAAAATATTAGAGATTATAACCTGTAAAACAGTTTAAAAAAGTTACTTTAATGTAATAAGTTAAAAGTTAAATTGAAAACTATGCCTACATTTATCTAGACAGGCTGTTTTGTTAGTTAAAATGAAAAAAAATTTATACAGTCACCGCAAAAAAAAAAAAAAAAAAAAAAAAAAAAAAAATCTTGACATTTCTGATTTCAGACGTTTTGTTAAATATCTAAAAATATATATAAGGAATGACTCAAACTCCAGATGTATAAACAAAATAGCACAGGTCATATATTTTCGAGATTTTTTTTCCAAAATCCAATAGTGAACTGTCAAAAAATAGAAAAAGAATGAATATCTTTTGAATAACCCTGTCAACAGTAATGTAGTAAAAACGTTCAAATTGCAGATTATGATTAAGTAGCTTACGGTAATACACTGTGTTCATTTTTATGCGAATAGCATGTATACTCGTAGAGAAATTGAGGTTTTTATAAAAACAGTCCCAAATTTTGCCAAGTTTTTTGCCTATAATTTCCAGAGTTCTTAATAGAAAACAATGTTCTTTTCAGAAAATATGAGAAACGACATTGTACATAATAGCCTGTAATAAAAATTTAAAAATATTAATTGTATAAAAATGAGAAGCTTTACTAAATAAAGCTTTACTGCGCATGCGTCAATTCTATAAAAATTCCATTTAAATATCGTGTTAGCTTAATAAATAGAGCAACTTTAGTCAAAGTTTCTAAATCATAGCTTGAAAATTCTGAAAGTTATCATCGATAGAAGAAGAACAAAATCCATTATTCCAAAAATGAAGCAAAAAGATAAGGAGCTGTATCCAAATATAGTAATACGTGCGATACTGCTGTGTAGCCGCTAATCAATGGAATATGGATACAGCGCCTCTTTTTTTTTTTTTTTTTTTTTTTTTTTTTTTTTTTTTTCCCCATTTTGGGAATATCGGATTTTGCTCTTATTCTTTAGACGACAATTTCCAGAATTTTTAAGCTATGAGTCTGAAACTTTAACAATAGTTGCTCTATGCATTTAGCTAACACAATATGCAAATGAAATATTTATAGAGTTGACGCATGAGCAGTGAAAATTTATCTAGTAAACCTGCTCATTTTTCATACAATTATTACTATTTTTTAATTTTGATTACAGGGTATTATGTACAATGTCGTTTTTCATATTTTCTGAAAAGAACATTGTTTCGTATTAAGAACTCTGCAAATTATAAGCAAAAAACTTGGCAAAATTTGGGACCGCTTTTATAAAAGCCTTAATTTCTCTACAAGTATACATGATATCCGCATAAAAATGAATACAGTTTATTACCATAAACCACTTAATCATAATCTGCAGTTTGAACGTTTTTACTGCATTAGTTTTGACAGGATTATTCAAAAGATATTCGTTCTTTTTCAATTTCTTGACGGTCCCCTATTGGATTTTGGAAAAAAATCTTCTCGAAAATACATGACCTGTACTATTTTATTTATACGTCTAAAGTTTCGGAGTTATTCTTTATGTATATTTTTAGATACTTAACAAAACGTCTGAAATAGGAAATGACAAGATTTTTTTTGCGGTTAAAAATATATACATTTTTAAACATTTTTTTTTCCCAAGTCATTTTTTCAAGAAAATAAAATAAGAAATTCCTCCTGTTATCCATAAAAAAAGTTTATCAGTGAATATGATAAGGATTAATATTTTTTTTCTTTTTTGTTTCACCCATATGTCTAATTTCCTAGTTGGATGGTTGAGCCATGGCTCATGTATCCCCAATCTCAGTGGCTGAAGTATCTCCATTACCATCATTTTTGTTTATAAGAGTTTTACTAATTAAAGAATGCAGCTATTTGAACTATTTTAGATTCATAATACAATTGAAATTATACTTATTAAATCTATCTATATTGTTGCAGCTTTAAACAAAACTTTGGTTACAAAAAAATTAAAAAACCACGCACCTAAATATTTACTTCAGATAGTGAAAAACAACTGTTAATTACCATACTTTCAAAATGGTACCAAGGTATGCGATTTCTTTTTTACATGTTCAGAACTATAAATATGTTACCATGTTGTCAGTTTTAGAAAGAAAAAATAACCAACTGTAGAGATAATAGGGGTGGCTCAAGTATCCCCTATGATCAAGTATTCCTACTCTCCATTAAACATGCATATCAGTATTAATTTAAGTATCAATCCGTGATAACGGATTTTTTTTAAAGCTCTCAAAAGCTGTAGCCTATTAAATATTATACTTTTGATTTGTTAAAAACAGTTTTTAACGTTTCCTAAGAGTTTTAAAGTGTTTATGAATTAGGCTTGCCTGGCCGTGCTCGAACTCGTGTGGAATACCAATGTAATTGATATATATTACTGAGTCTTATCTTGGCATGTTTGGTATTGAAAATGAGTTTTGCTTTATTTGTTGTTCGTTTGCAAGGGAAAATAATATCGCTATCTAAATATTTTAAATAATGTAAATAAATTGCTAATTTAGAATGGAAGTAAAGCTTGCCCTAAAGATTGCCATCGTTAATTTTTAAATAATCCTTATTTCTTTTTCTAAAGGAATAGACTTTTAAATGGTGCAAAAAAATAAGTCAACTTTATATATTTTTTTGCAATTCAAGTTAACTTTAAAAATACAGATATACAATCTTTTTAATGATCTTATTGGAGCAAAAGGAAAAATTTTCTATATCAATTTTGTATAGGAAAGGGGTGGTTCATACAGAAATTTAAAAGTATTTTTTTAAAAATTAATGAAAAGATTTTATTTTGGACAATTTTGCAATTTACCTTGCCGGCTAACTTCCAACAGGTAGAAAAGTAAAGCTCATTTCAACCTGTTTAGAACATATTGTTGAACATCTTTCAATGAGAAACACGTTTTGAAGACGCAAAAATATTCATAATTTCGAAATAAGAATCAATAAGAATTACCGTAGTCCCAGCTAATATTGTATCATCAGAGACAGCCGAAGAGGAGAGGATATTGCTTTCGACATTAACATCGGGACTTTTTTCTTCAGTAAAAACGTTATCCTCCTCGTTGTTTTCTTCAACTTGAATCTGAAATAAATAAATAAATCTTTAAAATAAATGGCATTCTTATAAATGACGAGCTTTGGATGACATCATTGCAATACAAATTCTGGTGGCGATTTCAAACATGAATATTGCCTTAAAATGGACGATATATAATAGTTATTTCATGGGTTTTAAGCAAAGATGACATTTAACGATTATTTCGTGTGTTTAAAAAACTATTATCGTACATAGTCACGTATAAATCGATGCCTATATCCGACAAATTATACATATATATTTATACAGGGTGATTCAAAATAACGCGGACAAATTGATATGACAAATCAAGCATACAACAAGGATAAAAAATTACATAGGAACATAGGGCCGCAAATCACTTATTGAGTCACAAATACAGGGAGTTTCATCCTAACTCAATTTGGGTTGACAGTAATAAATTTCATAAAACTGAAGTGTATTACAATAAAACATGTTACAGACATTCTCACCTTTGTTTTAAGTTTGATAACATCAAACAAAAGTGGTAGAAGTTTGCATTATGCGCACCAGCAATATGCACTTGGCACCTCACATTTTGGACTGTCATAATCAGTTTATGCGGTATCATCGATTGCTTGAGCAATACGTTTTTCGAGATCTTTTCGTAATGTTATCACATTTCACACAAAATAAGGTACATATCGTTGCATTTTCATTACAATATTTTTGTTTTCCTCGAAACTATTACTTTCAAACCGGGTGTAGCTGGAATGAAACACCCTGTATTTGTAACTCAATAAGTAGTTTGCGACCCTATGTTCCTATGTGATTTTTGATCCTTGTTGCATGCTTGATTTGTCATATCATTTTGTCCACTTTTTTTGAATCACGCTGTATATCGAATACCAGTATTTTCAGCTAGTTATCTTCGTCTTATTAAATATCATTTTTTTTTTTTTTTTACAAATTCTGCAGTTAGATAAGAAGGCAAAACTTTTTAAATATTTGTATTCAGTCTATAATTTCTTACGAATTTGGGGTAGCAAGTAGGTTGACCCCGCGAATAGCTAATATGTCCTTCCAGTAGTTGATCAAACTTTTGAAATATCGTGTCATTTCAAGTGGAAATGTGGTTTACAAGTAGTACTAGACATAATACTTTTCTTTGAACGTTAGTAAACCTGTTGTCATGTTGTGTCCACTGTCTGAGGTAAGAAGTGTCATTTTATGACATATCTTTTTTAATTAGAAAGTGTAAACATTAAGTTTTTGATTAAGTGGAGACAATTACGGTTGTAAAAATTATCCACTTCCATCTTACTAATTTAAAATAATATTTTTATAGGAATTATTTTTAAATCACAGTCAGAGGATGATATTTTAAAGATTAATTTTTTAGATTCTTTATTCTTATTTTTTTCGACTGCTTTAGCCTGAACAACAACAGGGAAAATGAGGGGGGAAAAACTATTTTTGAATAATTTTATTTCTACTTAATTTCAGCAGATTTAATTTTTGCCCATTATACGATGTTCATTAAGGGTTTTAGCAATGTTAGTTTACTCCTAAACTTAAAAAAAAAAATAGAGTAAAAACACCGTAGTATTTGTTGAACTACTAGCTGGATCACCCTGTATACAGTAGGGGGAACTGGGGTACATTGATACATGGGGCACATTGATACACCCCCTCTACCGCTCACAGGGTCATTACAGGAAGTTTCACAACAGCTCCAAAAGGTGATGCTAGTGTATTCAACTACATACAGAAAATCTTGGAATGATTCAGCTGTTTGATGAAATGGGACGGGTGATTTATTGTTTTTGTTGTTCAAAAGTAAATTTGAGTTGTACAATTGAAATTCTATTATACAACTGTTCCAGTATTTTCAACAAAAATGAATACTCTCCCTGGTAAGTACTGCTACTCTTTATCAGTTCCTCATTATTTATTGTTAGATATATTGTGAAGTGTTGGATTTGAGACTCATTTTATTCAAAATCGCTGTATGGGGCACATTGATACAGTTTATGATGGGGCACATTGATACAGCCTAAATCCTTTAATAGTTCATATTTTCATTATCTTTTATTATTTTTTTTACCATACACTCCTTAATCCAACCTTTTTTTCACGAAAAATTTCTAATATTAGTTTTTATTGAAGTGAAATAGCTCTAATTTCTTTATATTAGAGCATTTTATAGTATTTTTGAAAACAGAAGACGTAGGAACTTACCCAGCATCTAGTGCTAGTAGAACTATTAAAAGAAAAGGACGGCATTCTGGCAAATCTCGAATTTATATCGATTCTCCAGAGAAAAAAGTATTTTCGACATGAGAAATGTTAAGTAAGAGAAACAAACTGCAGAACAGAAAATGATACTTATATTATAAACAGAATTTTTAACATAATTATCCTTTGTTTTCTGTTTATGAACCTATTTATAAACAGAAAAACTGGTAATTTTTTCATCTTTCATAAGAAAGAAGATAATGCTGGGGTTGAAGTGCTAGATATGACAAAGTTACCACAGCCAACAATCAGACAAGAAAGAGACAGAACATCAAGTCATAATATATTTAATTTTGATTGCTTTAATATTGCTTAAAAATAAATTGTGGGTGATTTGAATTTTTATAAATAAATATAAAATGGTTTTCTAACTCATTTTTTATGAAAAATATGCATTGGTATTATTTTGTCGTCATTTTTCTTAAACGTATCAATCTGCCCCGGGGATGGGGCACATTGATACAAATGACTTTTTTTGATTTTTTTAAAATTACATGCAAAAATACTACATAAAACAATGATTGTACATTTTTATAACATACTACACAAGTTTTGCTGTCACCTCATGGAAAAAAAACTTGAATTTTCTACTTTCTTGACACCAAAAAAAATCTTAGAAAAAAACTGTATCAATGTACCCCAGTTCCCCCTATATTCATTTTTAAACTAAACATGCTTTAGATTGCAGGTCTTAGTGGGTTAATGAAACGGATATATTTTTTTTCTTTTTATAAAAAATTGTGAGCTTAAAAAATATATTTTTCTACGTTTCAAGTATTTTTAAGAAAATGATAAAGTTTGCTCAGTAAAAAGTTAGAAATTTATCACGTTTTTGAAAACACTTAAAATGTATAGCAAAATAATAATACACTCCTGCATCTAACATCTAATGTTACACTGACAGAGAAAGGGTAAATAATGCCTGTTCTTAAAATGTCTATTACTTTTGAAAATATTGATTTTATGATGGATTACCGAGTAATACTACCAGAATTCATGTGAATATATGGGAAAAGTAATGGAAAAGAAAAAAAAAATAGATTGTTTCATTTAATTCTCTAAAATTTTCCACAGAGTAAGTTCGCATGTTTTTCTATGTTCTCTAACTCTGGCTACAAAAGTTGAAGACATTTCCAATTTGCAGTACAATGAGCTAAAGAAATTAGAGATAATATTTGAATAAAGAAATTTGTGAGAAGAGAATTGTCATCTGTTTCCAGAGTAAAAATATTTGTGAGATCTCAAATTTCTCCGCAAATGTTAAATCTATGAAAGCATTATTATTTTTAAAATGTCTGCTCAGAAAATTAAAAATTTTTTTCTGTATACTCTTCTCAAAGAATGTTTCATTTTTTAATTTGCCAAAATATTTTTTAAATATATACTTAATTTAATATTTTGCGTATTAACAGCTATAGAGCTGTGAATAAGATTTCAACACTTCAAACAAAATTAAGTATATTTTAGAAATATTTTGACAAAAAAATCGTTTCTTAAAGATTTTTTTGTACTATTCTTATAGTTAAAAATATATACTAATTTCATGATAATATGTTTTTAAAAATACTCCCATATGCATAAAATTAGTGCGGGGAATTCGGCATTTCCCTGGTTAATTCCCTTAAACATTTGAACATGATAATTCAATAAAATTTTTTAAGTTTAGGCCAGAGATCCTTTTTCTCGATCCAACACATCTTAAAATTTGAAAATTTTCTGCCATTCACTAGGTACTTCAAATGTGAATAATCACAATAGCAAGATGTAACAATAAACAAGAACCTTCCTTTGTAAAACAAGAAAAAACCATATTGTTTTTTGTATAATAAAAATACAATTTTGAAATCAGACATTTGGTTGAAAATTGTTAATTTTAGCTTCAAGTCACTCTAAACATAAAGCTTAATAAAACACTGATTTAACGAATGTGCTTATGAATATTGCTTAAAAGTATATAACATTGTTTTCTATATATTTTTTACATAACATAAAATTTTTTTAAAGGCCTGATTGATTATTCTGCGGCCCATCGTTTGGGAACCACTGGGTTAGGCAGACTTTTTTTTATTTCCCTCACAATAAAAAGGAAAATATTTTCAAATAATGCATTTCTTGAAATGTTTATTTATTTTTTTTTAATTTATCAAATGAGAAAGAAAGAATAAATGTACAATCAAAATAAGGAAATGATTAAAAATTTGATTCTAATACCCCCCCCCCTCCCAATAATCTATACTGATATTTATCTGCATTTGAAAATGAAGCAAACAAAAACTGAAAGCTTCCGGTATTTTAGAAAATTATGAGGAATTAGAATTTGCAAACGAAGAGAAAGATTCTTTAATAAAGAATTTCTGAAAGGGCGGAAATATTTAACAGCGTGCTATATTTGCCAAATAAATATTCCATTCATGGAAATGAAAAGTGAAAAATAGCTATTTCAATGAAAAGTCTAATAATTATTTTTAAATTATAAGAAACAATTATTCTCAAGATCATTTGACACGATCTGTTAATAATAATTAAGTTTCAAATTGAAAGATTAAAAAACATTTTCTTAATGAACATGTAAAATTTATTACTACACTTTCAATTGACACGGTTTTTTTCATGGTTTGTTTTGTGTTTTAGCGATATGAAATGACATTCCATAGAACAATAAAATGCTTATAAATTGAATTAAAAACAAGTCCTTCCGGCTCAGTCGAAAAAAAAATATATATTTAAATTTAAGTTACATACAGAGGATTTATTACAAATTAAACGCATTGGTCTCAGTCCTTCAGAGTTGCTTATTTTTTGCGAGAAAGATAATTTGTAGGAAGTTTAATATTACGCGTACCAAATATAATCTAAATAGATATAATGCAGTTATATGAAAATATATGTTAAAAATTTGTTGAAATCCTAGCTTAAAAATCACCCATAAGCTGTAAATATATGAGAAACCATTAAAGAATGTCATCAAAAACTTTAGTGAGTTGTCGTAAACAAACTATAATAAGAGATAAATATTTGATTAACTAATTCATCCAAGATGCGTGCAAGATCTATACACTGCTACAATTAGATTAGAAAAGTTTCAATATTTTGGACTTGATATATTAATCTACGACCCATCGTTTGGGAACCACTGGTTTAGAGATTTTTCTTTTTTTCTCACAATAAAAAGAAAAATATTTTTCAAATAATGCATTTCTTGAAACGTTTATTTTTGCATTTATCAACAGAGAAAGAAAGAATAAAAACAATCAAAATAAAGAAATTAATAAAATTTTTTGATTCAAATAACTCCCAATAATCTATAATGATATTTAGCTGTATTTGAAAATCAAGCAAACAAAAACACGACTGAAAGCTTCCGGTATTTAGAAAATTATGAGGAATTAGAATTTGAAAATGAAAGATTCTTTAATAAAGAATTTCTGAAAGGGCGGAAATATTTAACAGCGTGCTATATTTGCCAAATAAATATTCTATTCATGGAAATGAAAAGTGAAAAATAGTTATTTCAATGAAAAGTCTGAAATAATTATTTTTAAATTATAAGAACAAGAACTAATTATATTCTCAAGATCATTCGACACGATCTGTTAATAATAATTAAGTTTCAAATCGAAAGATTAAGAAACATTTTCTTAATGAACATGAAAAATTAATAACTAGTTTCGATTGACAAGGGTTTCTTCATGATTTGTTTTGTGTTTTAGTGATATGAAATGACATTCCATAGAACAATAAAATACTTAAATTAATAGCAAATCCTTCCGGCTCAGCCGGAAAAAAACGATTTATTTATTTTTATTTTTTTAAATCTAAGTTAAATATATCGGATTTATTACAAATTAAACGAAATGGTCTCATTCCTTCCTAGAGGTCTGCACGGGCCCGGGCCTGGCCCGTACCCGGCGCGGCGGAATCGTTTCGAATTTTCTTACGGGCCGGGCCGGGCCGGCAGATTTAGAATACAGTCACCGCCAAAAAAATCTTGACACTTTCGATTTTTGATGTTTTGTTAAATATCTAGAAATATACACGAGGAATCATTCTGAAACTACTGGTGTGTAAACAAAATAGTACATGTCATATATTTTGACAAAGATTTTCCCCCGAAATCTAACAGGGGACCGTCAATAAATTGAAAAAGAACGAAGATCTTTTGGATCACCCTGTCAAAACTAATGAAGCAAAACAGTTTAAACTGCAGATAATGATTAAGTGGCTTATTGTGATAAGTTGTGTCAATTTTTATGAATATAGCTTGAAAACTCATAGACAAATTAAAGTTTTTATAAAAACGGTCCAAAATTTTTCCAAGTTTTTTGCTTATAATTTTCAGAGCTCTTCATAAAACACAATAATCTTTTCAGAAAATATGACAAACAACATTGCACATAACACCCTGTAATCAGAATTAAAAAATAATAAAAAATGTATGAAAAATTCACGGGTTTACTAAATAATTTTTTACTGCGCATGCGTCAACGCTATTAAAATTTCATTTGCATATTATGTTAGTTAAATGTATAGAGCAACTTTTGTGAAAGTCTCAAAAACATAGCTTAAAAACTCTAACAATTATCGTCAATAGAATATGGTCAAAATCCGTTATTTCCAAAATAAAGCAAAAAGATAAGGAGTTGTATCCAAATATAGTAGTACGTGCAATACTGTGTAGGTACTAATCAATGGAATATGGATACAGCCCCTCATCTTTTTGCTTCATTTTGGGAATAATGGATTTTGACAATATTCTATTAACGATAATTTTCAGAGTTTTCAAGCTATGATTTTGAGACTTTCACAGAAGTTGCTCTATACATTTAACTAACGTAATATGCAAATGAAATTTTAATAGCGTTGACGCATGCGCAGTAAAAAATTATTTAGTAAACCCGTGAATTTTTCATACATTTTTTATTATTTTTTAATTCTGATTACAGGGTGTTATGTGCAATGTTGTTTGTCATATTTTCTGAAAAGATTATTGTGTTTTATGAAAAACTCTGAAAATTATAAGCAAAAAACTTGGAAAAATTTTGGACTGTTTTTATAAAAACTTTAATTTCTCTTAGAGTTTTCAAGCTATATTCATAAAAATCGACACAGCTTATCACAACAAGCCACTTAATCATTATCTGCAGTTTAAACTGTTTTGCTTCATTAGTTTTGACAGGGTGATCCAAAAGATCTTCGTTCTTTTTCAATTTATTGATGGTCCCCTGTTAGATTTCGGGGAAAAATCTTTGTCAAAATATATGACGTGTACTATTTTGTTTACATACCAGGAGTTTCAGAATAATTCCTTGTGTATATTTCTAGATATTTAACAAAACATCAAAAATCGAAAGTGTCAAGATTTTTTTGGCGGTGACTGTAGTTTTTTCAACGGGCCGGGCCGGCAAAAAAATTGAACGGGCCAGACGGGCCGGGCCGGGCTGATAAAAAAAATTTTCGGGCCTGCCGGCCCGTTCTGAAGATTTACACAGAAACAATAAAATATGAGCTATTTTAAACGAAAATGTTTTTAACGAGAATAAGTATAAATGTGGCCAGCCACTAGTTTGACAGCATCAATATAAAAATGCACAGTGTATCGGCATCGGAGAATTACATTATGTGTAACCCGTTTTAATATTTTTTTAGCTGACTCATGCCGATCCGAGATCACGCTTGCACTATTTTTCTACATATAGACTGACCTGACCGGTACTAGACTTAATTATTGGCAGAAAACATTATTTGTAAAATTATTAACAGCGATAAAGAACTTATGTTAGCTTAGTCTTCGGATATATACTTCTTGATGATTTTTATATTAATTTCTCAATAATGCGAAAGTTTGACACATTTTCTGATTAATTTTAAATTGTTTAAATTGTAAAAAGTATAAAAGTGATAAGCTTAACTATTGAAGGGATTTGGAATCGAATAGCGTTTTTCATTTTTGGTAAATAAAATACTTGTATAACCTTGTTGAGTTATAATAGTTTCTCAAATGATTGCAGGTTTTTCTCCCTTCCCTTGCTATTGCTTCCGGAAATTCTATTCAAACCGCTAATTATCACAGTACTTTATTTGTTTGCAGTATTCTTAAATTGCTTGTATCAAAAAATGGATAACGCCATTCGATTATATAGTTTCTGAATAAAGATATCTGCTAATCTTATGCGTTTCTGAGAAAAAAAATGAATTTAGAAATGTATCAGAAAGGAGCTTCTTTGAATTTAAGAGTGAATTTAGATTTGAAATCTATAATAAAATGATATAGAAATATATTTATAAATCTTCTTTTATTAAACAGCTTCAAAATTAACCATGTTTTTAGCTTTCTTTCTTTTTTCTTTTATTCTAAGCCATATTAATTTTTTAATGAATCTTTATTCGAATGTTGAAAGCCTAAGAATCTAAGTAATCATTAATGTTGTTAATGTGTATTTGCTGTAAAATATACTGTAAAATCATTCCATAGATATGTATGCAGTATTCTTTAAAGGAATCTTAGTTATATGATAAAAATCTGAATTTTTTAGAAATCGTAGAAATTGTAACGGGCCAAAACGGGCCGGGCCTGTTTTCACTGATTTTTGTACGGGCCGGCCTAAAATATAAAAATTTAAACGGGCCGGGCCGGGCCCGGGCCGAACTTTTGAGTTTTACAACGGGCCGGGCCGAAATAACTTTCCTACGGGCCGGGCCGGGCCTGGAAATTCCGGCCCCTGCAGACCTCTATTCCTTCCATGTTCGTTATTTTAATGAGAAAGGTGATTTGAAGGACGTTTTATATAACGAGTACCAAATGTAATTTAAATAGATATGCGGCAGTTATATGAAATATATCAAATATGTCAAACAATTGTTGAAATCATAGCTTAAAAATCGCCCATAGGATGACCAAAACCATTCAATGAATAACCGATGTAGATTTTCCAAGTGGGTGAAAAAAGTCAGGGACAGGATTCGAACCAGGGATGTATTGGCTAAAGCCGCCAATGCTCTTAAAACTGAGTCATCCAAGCTTTTTTTTCACCCATTTGGAAAATTTACGACTGTTATAATTAATTTACCGATTGAATAATCGTGTTATAAATTATTCTAACATTCATTGAATGTCATCGAGAACTTTAGTGTGTTGTTGTAAATGAACTATAATAAGAGAAATATTTGATTAACTAATTCATGAAAGATACGTGCAGGATCTATACATTGCTACATTGAGATTCGAAATGGTTCAGTATTTAGGACTTTATCGTCATGACAAGATTATAAATTTGCAATTAATATAACTATTAAATTACAAGATAATGAATACAATATAAATTAAACAATAATTCCATTACGATAAAATATGTGAGGATGCGAGTTTCAAAAATTTGGTTTATCCAAAGAGTCAAATATTGGAAAATCGCAAAAAAAAAAAAGTTTAATTGTGTTCATTGATTTCCTTATAAAGTAAGATTTTACAATGCCAAGAATATAGATGAAACTAGTTTCTTTGCAGATCATAGTTTTTTTTTTCGGTGCAGGCTTACAAGAAGAATAGCTCGATAATAGAGATAGAAAAAAACGTGATATTTAAAATTTGGTTTAAGACGAGTTTGAAGTCCTCATATGCATAGTGTCCTCTCTCAATGATGTCCAATGGACAATTCATAAACCATTAGTGACGACGAATAGTTCTAATTAAAAAAAAAGAAGTTTCAGATGAGGTAAAAAAATACTTTAAAAGCGATTGGGTCAATAAAAAGTGTTCTTAAAAATTACGAAATTAAATTTTTTTTGATATCCCGTCCTGCAAGTTATATTTAGTAAAATCTTTTCATTACATTGACAAAAAATTTTTATAAACACTAAAATTAACAGAGTTATGAAAATGTAAAAATGCATGACGTATACTCCTTTTCTGCATCTTAACACAAATGAGTTATCCATGCTCTGAGGGGTCATATACAAAGTGTTTAAAGTATTTTAAGAACTTATTTTGTGCATCTGCGCTTTGAAAAAAATCGTACAAGTATTACAATTCAGTTAACTTTTACGTTGAGTTTCACAGTGACTGAAATAATTTTACTTTAACGCAATTGTATTTTAAAGTTTTATTTTGTAAAGATTTGAGATTATTTCTTTTAACAAAAATTTATATTATTTTTATAAGTTTCTATTTAACTTCAACGATCTTATGTATGTTTTTCCAGTCCAAAATTTGTACTCGAACGGTTTCTCACTTTCAAATATCCGACCGAGATTAAATTTTACATACTGACGCAAATACGATGATAATCTAATATGATTTTCGATGGTGGATATTATTTTACAGGATAACACAAAAATTTTCAGATAGATTACCAACAAGAAATTTGAAAAAAAAAAAAAATTAGATTAGATAACACCAGTCGATGGCTGTGTTTTTTAACTTTTGATAATTGATTTTTATGTATTTTTTTGCACTGAATCTTAAAATGACCTTCATTTTTAACTATCACGCTAGAATATTTTTGCTAATCATAAATGTAATAATTAAAATAAAACGAAAATCTGATACTATAAAACATATGTAAAGCATTTTTTATCTAATTTTGTCTAATTCAATAATTTATAAAGATTTTATGCTGGGAATTAACAGCTAAACAGCTGAAGGGTTTCATAATGTAAGGGAGGAGGTTAAATTTTAAATTTGCAATTTCCGAAAAAAAAATGACGTGATGGTTAAAAAGGAAGGTCATTTCCGGATTCAGTGGTAAAAAATGCATACAAATCAATTATTAAAAGTTAAAAACAGAACAGTCACACCTTTTTTATATTATCAAACTTCCCCTGCTTCTTCTCTTATTATCTATAAAATTTACAATTTGCAATAAATTTTTACATAATGGTAAAAAAATTAATGTCAATTTCGGATTCAGCAGTACATAATACATAAGAATCAATTATCAAAAGCTTAAAATCATGACTTAATCCTAAAATTTCAAGGCTAGTATAATCTAATAGCATTTTATGATATGTATAATTTTGCAAGGAATTGACTGTTAATTTTCAAAAATTTAAATTAACAAAAATTCTGTTTTTTTCTTCTTATATGTTTATTTACAAATTATATATTTTGCATTATTATGTCAGAATCATTAAAGGATCCAAATTTATATTGCAATGTTAATTTTGTTCTTAATCATTTCTTAATATAGCTGACGAAATTATATTTCTACTAAATTTATGAATGACCCCTAATTTGCAGCAAAAAAATATACGCCAACTTAAAAAAAATTATTAGTCGGTTAATTTTAATCGCAGAAAAATGATACTTTTTTAGTTTTACTTGTCAGTGTAATAAGAAAATTTTACTGAACATAACTTATATGACCGGATGACCGCATAAAAATTTAAATTTAGTAATTTTTAAAAAAAATATTTTTATTGAACCAAATCTCTTTTAAAATATTTATTTACCTCATTTAAAACATTTTTTTTTTTTTTTTGCAATTGGAACTATATGTCTATGACTAACGGTTAGGAATTAGCCATTGGACACCGTTGAGAGTGGACCACTGTATATCCAATATTTCTAAATACACAGATTCAGAAAAGAGGCGATAAAAATCCAACAACTGAAGGTAATAAACACCATAAGAAGAAAATAGACAGTTATTTTGTGAAACATTCTATCAAAGACGATATTTTCACGATATAAGTAAGCCACAGATGATTTCTGTTTCAGTTTACGAAGCGAGTAAGCAGAAATTACTATATTCAAATTGTCCAATCAATTGTGACGCATCATATGAAAATTAATAGTATTATAATAATTAATTAATATAAAATTAATATGAAAAAAAATAGTGGTTGAGTTCTGAAAACTATAAGAAAAATGTCAAATAAATACCAGTAGAAAAAGAAAATATGTATCATCTCATACTGAATGGAAAAGATAAAGAAAAAAGCTCATTAAAAATAAAACCACGTTAAGAAATAAAGAAAATCTTCACTTTACTAAAATATCTTTAATCGTGTGAAGTGGACCAAAGATTGTTACAAACTCATGGGATAGATATTATACACAGCAGAAAAAAAAAAAAAACTTTTACATAAATGATAAATGGTTGAATTTTTCAGCGATTTATATGTGGCAGACAAGAAGGCATATGGAGAAGGTCGTACGTAAATTGTTTGTGACAGTTGAACTACTTTGAGATTTTTGCTTTTGTATGTTGCAAAATGGATCAAAATAAACACGTAACCGACTGGCAGAAATGAGTCATTGCATTTGGATATTCGAAAAGGTATGAGAACGAAGAACTGGTTGAAATTGCTGGTGTATCATAGAGTACTGTGAAATATGTTTTGACAGAGGAGACATTGAATCAGCACGCAAACAGCGGCCGAAAGGAAATACTGATCGAGACCGCCGAAGGTTGTCAGATCAAGTGCTGATAAAACTATTAACATCAAGTGCTGATAAACCGAACAAGGCAGCAATTACTGAAAACAACAATACTCGGCCAAACATTTGAACTTTTAAGCCCATTCTGTGGAGAAAGCTTTATAATATGGATATATGGATTACAGTGTTACAGAAACTATTCATTATAACATGTGTACACAAAGCGCATCTGTAATGTCCTAAATTTACAAAAAAGTGACCTGTATAGGACTGAAAACGAGTAATCGTGTCTGATGATTCGTGATTTTGCATCTAGAGTAATGATATGAACTGAAAATAAATACTCCACTTATTAGATAAAGCAACGAAATTTTGTCTAACACATGTGAATTTAAGTTTCTGATTTAAAGATATAGCAAATAAATAAATAAATAAAAAAGAAGTTTTAAAAGATGTTGAAATGGGCAAAGGATCAAAATAATTAAAGTACAAATTAGGTATTTGTAATTCAAAGAACTTTCAAAGAAAAAAAGAAGTCAATACTTCATTAAAAAAAGGAAAAAAAAATTATATAGTTGATAGTCTTTTTTTTTTTTTTTTTTTGCTTTAGTTGCAATAATGTTACAATTAGTTTCAGAACCAAAAGTCAAACTTTTAAAAGTTGAAGTTTTTAAGACTGAAAAATGATTTAACTCCTAATATTAAATTAATTTATAATCATTGCAAAACAGACCGCAATGGGGGGTAATTTAAGCATAATTCAAAAACTACTCAATGGAAAGACCTGTAATTTTGGATTCGAGCATTTGAATCTTCAAGAAAGCAATTTCTATTAAAAAAATCACAGATTACAACTAATACCTTTTTCAAAAATTAAAAAAAATATTTTAGACGATAAAGACGACCTCAAGTTATTTTTAAAACATAAATTGAAAGAAGAATTCCCTGTTGATCGTTTATTTTCATTTTGTCTTGGACAATTTGGCAATTAAGATTTATGGGGTGTTCTTTTGCCGAATGTACATGCATATGAAATACGTATACGTGGGTAGATTTATCACACCGTTCACAAAACTTTTTCTCAAATGCAGATAAATGATATAGATAATAAATTTACCATAAAATTAAGATGCATTTAAGTACAATCTACTTAAGTATAACTAAAGCAATAAATCTGGAAGACTCGTGGGGAAGATGTTTTAGTATGAAGAAATGTTATTTTTATCTTGGTTCCTTTGGTTAACTAACATATTTTCGTTTTCTCTATCGCTATATGAATACTTTATTATACAGACGAAAGCAACTAGTTACATAAATAATAATATCAAATCGAGGAAATCCTTTTGACTATATCTATGTATCTGAATGTTTTTCTTCATCCCGGTATACTTGTTTTTCGCAATATTTCAACTTTAACATTCAGATGGGCTCTGCATCATAGACATGCATTTTATATAATCAATATTTAATAAAATATTCACACACATGCTCAAGCATTAACATAAATTTAACTATTATGAGAAATATATTGTTAACTATTTTCAAAAAACTTTTTGTAACGGATATATGTAAATATTTACTTATTTACATTTGAACTTATTTACTGAATTTCATCCTACCTTTCAAATACATATAACATTACGCAAATAATTTGTTTGATAAGTATAGAATGTTTTGATGACGTCTCATTCAGTAGTGCTTAGTTTTATTTATTTATTTTTCATAATTGAACGTAAGATTTTTAAAAATAATTTATTTTCAAATTATTTATTCCATAAGTGACAAACTAAATTAAACTACCATAAAATTGGGAAAGAATTTTTTTTTCGCTTTTCTTATTTTTTTTTTTTTTTTTTGCGCAATGCAGTGTACAAATTGAACAAAATGCGATACGAAGAATCAAAAACACCTTGTTATAGTCATATACATTTTAAAAAATTATTTAAACTTATTGATTTTTATTATTCCTTTGAAATACATATGTACACAGCATTCTGAAAATAAACTTGCTTTAGGTAAAAGTTTTATAATCTGTCAACCAATATTGTTTGATTTTTAATTTCACAAATTTCTATACATCGTTAATTTTTGATCAACAAAAGCATGCGAATTATTATTATTTATTTTCAAAGTTCTAAGTAAGATTAAAAAAAAAAAAAAATCAGTTTGATTTCAAATCACCTTTCCATATGAGACTGACCTCATTAACCCTTTATCCACCGCCTTATTAAAGCATGAAAATTTTACATTCTAACGCATTTTACGCAAATTGTTTAAACTAAATTAAAAGAGTTACATAATCATTTAATAAATATTTAAAGGATTTTAGAAAGATCGAAGGATTAATTAAATTTTAATTTACAGGGATTTTGTGCAATTTTTATAACCCCACTGAAATCTTTTATTTTAAATTATTTTCTTAGTATTTTGTAGAATTATAAAATGTAAAAATATGATGTTCTTACAATATAAATATGGAAATATTTCCGCATTCAAATATCCCCATTCCCCTCCCTCAGCGCCAAGAAAGCTGAAATGATGCAAAGGCAAAAGAAATCATCCTTTTAAAAATATTTGTTGAGTGCAACCAATAATGCTTTTGGAATAAGATAAAGTAAAGTATCTGTAACTCATTCTAAACCGTATTACAACTAACTCACGGACTAATTTTTTTATAATAAATTATTTTAATAGTACTTATAAGTACCGTCGATAGATAAAGGGTTAATCCTTTGAAGTCGAGCGCTGTATACCGATACGTACCACTTAAGTGCTCAGAATTCTTGATTATTCTCACCAATTATTTTTTACTGCAAAATTTACCCTATTTTATCGGACCCTATTTTATCTATTATTTTTTTTTTCTAATTTGGAATTACTGAATGAAAAATCAGATCTATGGCATTTATTATGAAACTAGGAATGGTTCAATATCTTCAACTAAAAACCGGATCATATTTATGTATATTATCTGCAATTGTTAACCATAGAAAATTAAAGAAATTAAGAAAAACTATTTAAGAAACATTTTTTTTCGCTATGGAGAGATTTTTTTTTTTTATCGAATTACGTTCCAATACACTAATATTTTATGTTATTTTAATATTTATTGGTTAATCATTAAAAGTCAATTCTATGAATAATAATGTTAAAAGTAAAATTTTTTTGATAGCTTGGATAAGTTACAGAAAATTCACACCAGTTACAGAAAATTCTCGGTTTTGAAAGACCAGTGGTAAAAGATAAAAAATTCAGCAAATGGCTCTCGTCGCGAAGAGGTTAACCCTCTAATGCCAATGGTAGCATTTATGCTACTATCAGTGTTCCTGATTAGGCGGTTTTTTTTTTTTTTTTTTTTTTTTTTTTTTTTTTTTTTTGTTCACATATTCCGTATTCACATGAGAAATTTAAAGCAGAAATTTTTGCCATCAGAGGCATTTGATTATTAAAAATACAACGAAATATACTATTTAGATTTTCTGGTATGAATTTCCATTCTCAGAATTACGCAATTTCTGGAACGCATTCTACCATGAGCATTACTGGGTTAAACTATTAAAAATATGTCGAATATTTTCGTTTTTCTTCTTTTTTTTGGCATATACAGTGTACAAAAAGGATAAATGCAATGCATAGATACAGTAACCTTTCAGTATACCTTGCCTGTAGGGAGACAAAAATAAATTCATTTGTAACAAAACATTTTAACCTTTTAAGATCTGATGGTTGAATTTTCTATCACTTAATTTTAATTCCGAAATGTCACAATGGCACCGGAATAGTCAACCAAATTTATTTTAAAAAGATTTAATGTAATTTTTCCGTGAATATCATAAAAGGAATTTGTTCTTTGCATAATACTGGTGTCAATGTGGCATTTGGAATTTTGAAAAAAAAAAAAAAAATACTCACCAGAGCTCACATGGTTAAAGACAGATTTTATTACTTAAAGAAAAATACAATAGAGGAAACTGAATTCCAAGCGTTCAGTACAGTATATTTAATAAAATATAAATAACGACATTTAAAATTTAGAAGGAAAATTGATTGAAATACATATATTTAAAAAAAAAATTAAGTTGTGAAGGATTTTTTCATCAGTTTTAAAAAATTGGATATGCAGTTTAAAATTCAAATTCCTGACAAGAAAAAAAATCTAAGAACTTCCTGAAAATCGAACCCACATCCATTAAAGCAATAAATGACATTTATATACCCCTAGTGACAAATATTTTTTTGTTCACTGGGGGATGGCAGAAGCAAATTTCAAGGGATTTTTTTGAATATCTTATTGTCAGCAGAAATACACCACACTACCAAAAATTAGGCCAATTGTAACATAGGAATAGAAAATGCATCAAAATTGATTTGCAATATTTAAGCTGAATGGTCAGACAAACAAATAAAAGCTTGTTAAAAATAGAGATATAGCCGAACTATATAACAGAGACTTTTAACCCTTTCGGAACTAAGGATACTTAAAAGTACCAATAATTAACTTTTATTTTTGTCCCAGAAATAATTTATTGTTATCTTGAAGAGATATTTACTTAAAATCACTTTACTTATGTTTCTGTATTTAGTAATAAATAAAACATTGGCTTAAATTTTTTTGCACCGTTTAGATTCTTTTATTTTAAACACATGCTTTATTCATTAAATGAGTTAAAAAAAAAAAAAAATGCTACTTTTTCGAGCCGATTAGTTATGATAAAGTAAAAAAAAAAAAAATATTTAAAGACAACCTTTTATTATAATGAAGTATAAAAAAATAAAGTGATCATTTTGAAAAGAAAGAAATTGCGAGGTTTTTTTTTTAATCAGTTTGTTAAAAAAAAAAAAAAAAAAAAAAAAAAATGGATATACAATTTCAAATTTAGCTTCCTGGTAAGAAAAAGGTCTTAACGCCCTTGTGAGTATTAAATCAACATCGATTCACACTGAAAGAAGGCACCAACCATGTCCCGGTTCAGAAGAAGATTAGCAGCCTATATCGGGAGAAAATGATGACATTTACGGTAAACTTACTTGAAATTTTTTAAAAATAATAATACATTGACACCGGATATAAACTGCTCTATGAAAGTTAGGTCAATTGTAGCACAGGAAGTGTGTTAAATTTGGTTTGAAAGAGTTAAGCCTAACAAATATGCATGAAATAAAAAATATGCATGAAGCTAGTAAAAATAAAACTCCTCCCGGCTAGGCCTGCAGGTGCAGGTAGATTTCGAATTTAAGTACAAATTTCATCGACAAAAACTAAATCAAGATCAGAGATAAACCTTGAACAATTTGGCTATTTTCTACTAGTTTTTAATTTCATTCTTCTTCAAGACCTGGTTTTACCAAAATCATGTTAATACGATATTTTTTCCTTCAACCACTATGTATTCTTAATTTGTTTTTGCTGTAAGATTTGGTCCTGTCAAAAACTTGTCAAAATAAAAGTTGTATATAATATGAAGAAGATTTATAATAAATTCAAGCGCATTTGATATCTTGTGTATTACCATTGGCAAGATTTTATACTTGAGTTTCATATCCTTTATTTTCGAAAACAATGACTCGCAGGGATAGGTAAGGAAGAAAACTGTCATTACATTTCATACCAAGTCGTTATGATTTTATTGTCAATTTTGATCATATTGAGGATGTTTATTTTTTTGATAAACTTCCAATCGTCCCTTAGTTTGATAAATTGAAGCGTTTAGAAGCAATCCGACTAACTTCATTTATTTTTTTTAATTCAGGGTAATGACACGATTGGGCTGAAAATTTTCTATATATGTATACAGTGCTTATGAATTACCTTTGATTATAAGACAATGAGTATAATCAAAACTATAGTAAAAAAATAGTAGTGTTTTTATAGATAAATAACTTAAAATGCTTAAAATTAGCATTTTTATTTAACGGAGTTAATCGGATTGACTTTTGAAAGCCTAAATTATTCAGCCCATATTGAAATAGATTAGAATTCAATAAGTTTCGTTTGAATTTATACAACTTCTGAAACATAAAAAAAATAGAGAAGTTTAGAGCATTTAAATTCGTGCATTTTCCTCAATTTTGCTCTATTTTATTTTAGAGCCCCAATGTCGGACTGAAAATATTCTGTTGCGTGCTTACTTGTGGCATGCGTACCATAAAAAAAAGATACATTTCTAGCGCACATCCTTTAAGTTTTTTTTTTAACATTTAAAATTCCGAAAGTATCTTTTCCCTTTCATATTCGGAAAAAAGTATTTTTTATAAATTTTCATAAACAAGTGCTGCGCAATGATGGGGAAAACTGAGGGAAAAAAATATAGTCCCGGTGAGAAAAGTAAAGCTAATAAGAAGGAATTTTCATTTATACTATAATATTTCTATATTACGTGACTTTTCAAAGATAGGCGTTAAATATTTTTTTAATTTAGTACGATAGGAAACATTTAATTGTTCCACTGGGGCAAAGGGTACAATCTAAGGTTAAAAAATATCAAATGTTCATTTGTAATTCTATTTTTTCGGCAAAATATTTGGAGACATTGGGAAACAATTCAAGAAAATTTTTAGACTTTAAAATGCAATTCTCTAATTACAAGTTAATACAAAATCACATTTCAAAGTATTTTTACCCAAGTTTTACAAACACGTTAAAAAGATTCGGACAGTCATAAGATAAATTTTAGAAAAAAATCGTCTATTCAAATCAATAAAAAGAAACTGGATTAATTTCGGTATTGAGGAATATTTATGATTTTACTCATATACATATTTTTTAAACATCATTTTAAAACTTTTATGGAATTACAAAATAGACAAACATAATGATATCGCATATAAATATTGGAAATTAGATAAACCATTCTACTCCATGTCTTTGAACATCAAGAAAGAGGAACAGGAATAATTTGAAAAGACATTACCAAAATAAAATCTTTGTAACGATTAATTCTTTTGCAACATGATGAAAGAAAATTTCTGAAACTCATATCAAATAGTATTACATTAACTCAATGTTTTAAGTAAATTCTATAATCATTTTTTTGTGTACTTTAAAGTGACACCGGTGTAGAAATAGTTAAGTGTGTTGGTAAGTGAGATCTCAAATTCCTTTCGCTAATGTTAAAGGGCGTGGAATGCATTCCTATTTTAAAATATCACATTAGGAAATTAATATTTTTAACTTCTTTTTTCTGTGTATTCATCTTGAAGGATGTCTCCTTATATTTTAGTTCCCAATCAGCATTAAACACATAAAATATTAAATCAAGAATATATTACATAAACTAAAAAAGCGACATTTTTTGAGAAGACTATAAGATAAAAAGAAACTGACATATTTTTCAGACGGGATATTAAACAATAAGAATACAGTTCACAGTCAATATTATTTGAAAGCTCATTGATCAGTACTCTTAAACTGCTAAATTACTGATATAAGCAATCTTTTACCTCGCCTTCGCAGTCTTCATTCGTGGAACCTAATGGAGGGCCAGGGGACGAGGCTTTATTCCCCATTTCTTCTTTGCTTATCAGAACCTGTATTGGACAGAAAAAAAAAAAAAAAACATTTTACTAAAACTATATCATTTATGGAAAGAAAACTATTCACAAAATTTCATGATAAAACTAAATTTGAATTTATGTTTTCAACCCATTTGTTCAGATTGACAGTATTTCCTTCCAAGAAAAATTGTTAGCATTCGAAACACTAATTTTGAAATGTAATATTTATCTTATTAAAGGATAGAAATTTGCGATTAAATAGGGAGAAGACTGTTTTTTTACATTAGTGTTATTCAAAAGTGAAAACGGTACGAATTCTTCTTTTTATTCCTATGTCAGATACATAGAACGTAAAACTAGTATCAATTAATTTTGCTACATATTTATAACTCTATCGTTATTGCACTTAATTTTTGTATTCAGCATAAAGCCTACTAGATTTGGTA
This sequence comes from Maratus speculifer, assembly GCA_964019185.1. Taxonomy (NCBI): domain Eukaryota; kingdom Metazoa; phylum Arthropoda; class Arachnida; order Araneae; family Salticidae; genus Maratus; species Maratus speculifer. The sequence continues at coordinate 373,125,303 of OZ025293.1, forward strand.
ATACTTTGTGAACTTTTACGTCATTTCACTGCATTTTTCCCCCACTGTCAAGTTTTCCTGACAAGCCAACTAATAATTCAAAACAGCTAATAACTGTTGAATTAGTTGGTTTTATTGAAATCAACTAATAATTCAACTATAAATGCCAACCATATCCTCATTAGGCATTAACAATAGCTTCCAGGCATTAATAATAATCCATGACAAAGGTAAGCGTTGTATTTTTAAAATGCAGCGATTCAAAAAGTAATTCTCGGATAAAAAGAATTAAAAAAAAATGAGATTTAGCTATAATGCAAGTTTGCCACTTATATAAAAATTTATATTGTTTGCATTTTAAATAATAAAACGTTCAGTTATGAAAAAGACTAAGTAATCATAATAATTCGTTTATTGATTTAGGAATCGATTCAGAATCGTGATCAAACATAACGATATTGTGTACTAATACTTATATTCTAATCCTTATTGATTCAACTTTACTGACCCTTACTGATTATATACTGATGAGTAAGATTTCAAACAAGTTGGAAATTACACCTCAAGCATAAGAAATGAGGTGCGTTCTTACTATAAGGAAGTTTTAAAAACTTTCAGATCTTAGTGTAATAGTATACAGTATTTCGGATTCAGTAGATTATACGAAATCCTTTGTGTATCCCTGTAAATACTATCTACTTCCTATTATGCAGGAAGTAACTTGCAGTAAACCTCAGAAACGTACATCAATTTCATAAAATGTGAAATAGTTTATTATTATTAAAAGGAACCCCAAACAATGTTTTACCCTATACCATGTGTAATGGAATATATTTGTGTGGCGCTGTAAATTATTAACAAATATTCTTTGCACCACAGATTGTGCAGAATGTATTTTTAGGTATATACTTCATTGATGCATATTAATTCTATTATGTTCGAAGGAGTAAAACATTAAAATTCACTTGAAACTATTTTTTCCCAATAGACCGTAATGTAACGGAATGCTTTTGATTGTTCCTGTAATTAAACCATACATTCGATTTTCATAAAATTTGAAATGAATAGAAAAATTACGCAAAAATTATGCATTTTAATTTTCAAACGATCAGTTGGGCATTTTTGTGTTCTGTTATATGCGGGCAGACGGACGGACAAACTGAACGACGACTATAGTTATGTATTTATATAATTACGAACGCACCTATAAACGCATTCCAAACAATGTTTCCCCCTACACCATTATGTAATAGAATACTTTTGTGTGGCCCTGTACATTATTAAAAACATTCTTTGCACCACATAATGTACAGAATGTATATTTTAGTATATATACCATAGATGCATATAAATTGCATTATGTTCGAAAGAGTAACATCATTAATGCACTTGAAACTATTTTAACCATTGATCGTAATGTAACGGAATAGTTTTGATTGCCCCTGTAGTTGAACTATCTTATTTTCATAAAATTTGAAATGACTCGACAAAATTATGTAATAATTATATATTTTGCATATGAAACGACTCGGTTGGGTAGTTTTTGCATTGTTATATGGCGGCAGACGGACGAATTGAACGACGACTATAGGTGCATAATTTACATAATTACGAATGTACCTAACAATAGTAAAATCATGTATATTAATTTCAAAATTTCTTCAATCTGACGATTTCACATATGGCTTCACTTTTTTATTCAAATGGCAGCACAAGATGCTTTCAGAATTTAAGTTTACAACTCCATGTCTTCCAACATCAGGGAAGCTGAACAGATATAATCGTAAAATAATCCATTTAAAAATATTTTTACTTTTTACCGTGCATAATGTTTTTGCAATATATTAAAGTAAAATATACATATATACTATTATTTTAAACTTTATCTTTACTGATTAGTAAAATTATCATACGAATTAAATTTTTGCAATTGAGCGAAAAAATATCCAAGTCGGGGTTCTGACTTAGAAACTTTGACTTACATTATGAGCGCTGATAATGGAAGTCAAAAGTTCTGGGTTCGAATTCAGGCTTGGGGATTTTTTTGCTCGAAAAAGTTGAATTCGTATGGTGACTTTACCAATCAGTATCACTGAGTTTAAAATAATAGTGTATCTACGTACCCATCGTTTAAAATTTGAGTTCTATTACATGCGGCTTATGAACCGTATACGTGGGCAGACCAGGTGTTATTTCCAATAAGGTTATCTGAGCGAAATATGCCCGTAGGCTATCAGCCTGGGTAACTTAAACATAGAGCACTGACAAATGAAACTGAAATGTTCTGGGTTCGAGTCCCGGATTGGAACTTTTTAGCTCAGTAGGAAAAATACATTTCGTAAACTATAACTTCGTCTTAAATTTTATTACTGTCAATGAACGCGTTATATGCATTTTATAACAAGTTTTCATTTATGACACATTAAAATAGGATAAATGGTTAGTTGGAACAGGCTAAACAAATTCTCATTCTTCCCAATTTATAATGGCATTTTAAGTGTTTTTTCTTTTACATTTCCTAAACCTTGATCTAGAGGGTAATATTTTGTTTTTCAATGTTTTATGATTAGAGGCGATATTTAAGCGAGTGTCGATTTTTTTAAAAAGCTATTTCTAGCCTCACTAATAGAAAAAATTTCGCTCTGTCTGTCAATCTCTCCCTCTCTCTCTGTGTGTGTGTGTGTGTGTGTGCGCATCTATGGAACGCACGAGGCTGAAAATTTTTGTGAGGCTACCCCAAAATGTCCGATGCTCTTGAGACTCAGAATTTTAAATCTCTAATAATTAATTGTGTTATTAAACATCGCACTCATTCTCACCAAAAAGTAATCTATTTGTTCTTTGATCAAGGAAATCACTCGCGCATAAGTACAAATACATTTACGCATCGGGAGCTAGAGAAGAAACTTTTTTCCTGTTTCTTTTTAATCCAAAATTGACCAAACCGCTCAGTACACTTCAAACTGAAAGCATATTTCGAAAAATCGTACTCTTACGCCACAAATGCCACAATCAATTAAAAAAAATGTCGCAGTTAATTATTTCAATTTTTTTTTCAAAAGGGTATTTTCCCAAGAAGGTTTTCCCTCTTATTGTAACTCTCCCTCCAGGACGCAAGTTAAGAGGTTGTGACAATTGAAAAAACATGATTTGAAAACTAAAACCCTCTTCTAATCGATGGTTTGATTGTTTTTTAAAAATATGAAATTTAACCCTTTCCAATACACAGCGATCGCAGGTCACTTCGTGCCTCACGTAGACGATACTTTTTCTACCCTAAAAGTAAATAAACATCCACATTTTAACACAGCCTTTTTGGAGTATTTTAATATATCAGGTTTACATCATCGACAAAAATTTTGAAACATTTGAACACATAACAAAAATAGTTTTTACAAAATAAAATTTGTGAAAATTTCGTCGAAATCTGTAAAAATCTGTTTTTGTCGAGGTTTCATCCTTCCAATGCGCAATTTTAAAAGGTACCAGCAAACCAAAATTTTTTTATTAATGTTAAAATCTTTTTTTAATCTATTGTGCAATCAGTTTTTAAAAATAAGAATTTTAACAGTCTGAAATACACAGACATATGCAGGGTAACTTTACGCCTCAGGGAGAAGATTTTGTTTCTACGTTAAATGTAACAAAAACGTCCGTATTTTAAAATTCTTTTTAGAGAATTTCAATAGACTATATTTAACATCGCTTACAAAAATTGGATTCGTTCGAATAAGTAGAAATATTTTTTTAAAAATGTGCGAAATTTTCGACGAAATCAATAAAATCCAGAGTGCTTCTACGAATTTCCGCTCGTTTTCGGTACGTATAGACTTCAAAAATGAAATTACGCAGAAAATAAAATACTGAGTAGCATATACGAAATTATTCGAGATTAGAAAGTACAAGGGGGGGGGGTCTGAAAATGAGTTTCCCCCTGGCGTCTGTGGACAGAGGTGCGTATGAAAGTCAAACAATATAATGAGACATGAAATATAAGGCAATTTTATTTGTCAATATAAGTACCAAGTACGTTGGGACATTTGTCATACCGCTTGAAAAGCTGCGAAAAAAGTCCAGGAAAACATCAGGGCTTTGTATACAGACAAGCTGTTAAACGCTTTAAACGCTTCTTCCGTATGCAAAAGCCCCGAGTTCTTACTAGAGGGCTTTTCGAAGCTTATCAAGCGGTATGAAATATATCACAATGTATTTGATAATTATGTGGAAAAATAATGCTACGTCTTATTTTTAATGTTTCATTCCATTTTTGACTTTCATATATATCTTTGACCACAGTCGACAGGGAAATTTATTTTTAGACTCCCCCTCGTACTTTCTAATCAATATATATATATATATATATATATATATATATATATATATGGCAGCCTATTGTTTTTGTATTTTGATTGTTGAATTTTTAATTTTAAAGGATTTTTGTTTTGTGAGGGGGGTGTGCTGGTTCTTGCTAAATCGATAAATTTGAAATTATATTTTTAATTTATGTGTTTTAATGCAGCGTTTCGGCGCAATTCACATGAATTTGAATTTGTATTGTTTATTGTTGATTGTTTTATATGTTGGATAAATTACTGTATTTTAATAGCTTGCAGCTTTAGCGCAATACTGGAATACAGCTATTGTTTTTATTTTTTGATTTGGCTTTGGACTGGCTCAGTTTCCTCATGTATATTTTTATTTGTGCAATAAGCTAAAAGCTTCAAAAATTCTATATATAAAAAAGTTACGATGGAAAATAAATAATAAAAAATGGGATTAACAAAATGTAGTAACAAACGATGTAAAACTTGACCTAATGTAGAGTTATCTGCTAGTCCTTACACCAATAGCACGGTTAACCTGAATTTCCATATATGTAAAATTACACATGTTATCTATTTACTTACTTGTACCATATGTGATCAAAAATATGTCGGAGAAACTTCGGGTGAGTTACATATGAGAATCAATAATCACAGACATTTATCTAGTAAAGAAGACAATAATTCAACTTTTGAAATAAAGCACTTTTTTATACATGGTTTTCATAATGTAAGAATCCAAATATTAGAACAGATTATTGATGATCCTTTCCGTCTAAGAAGTGAAAGCTTCTATATACTTCGTTTAAAATCTCTGTATCCTTATGGATTGAACACTAAACTAAATTTTCGCACTGAAAATTCTCCTTGTATATACAGTCTTTTTTCGTCTGTATATATTCCCTCATTTCAATATAAAAGAGGTAAACGTGGTAAACACACTGATAAGCTAAAGCAAAATAAATATTCTGACATAAGCCCATCTGTTGCTCTGCAGGACCTTTACAATTTATTTTGTAATAGTTTTAATATTAAACAGATTAAAACCATTTTATTTGGTTTAAAATTTAAAATACTTAAAAGATTGCAACAAAAAATTGAGAGTTTTAACTCTGCAAACACTCAGTTTAAAGATCTGATTAGTGATATTTTGTTATACAAAATTGGAAAATACAAGCCTCTAGATTTGGAAAAAGTTTACTTTGTATGCACTTTTCAACAAAAAAGTTTTGATAATCTACGGTTAAGTTCTTTGGTTTTGCGTCATAAAAGTTTATTTCCTGTTAAAGATATTGTAGTAATACCCACTTATAAATATACCAAAACACTGGGAAGTATTTTATTTAATTACAGAGAAGTTTCTCAAAACCTTGATTCATTTACAGATTTGGAATGCAATTGCGAAAATTTTAAAAATTCAACTTTTTTAAATGAAACCAATCAACATATTGTGACTGGTGATCTAAATATTATAGAAAATTTCACTCTACGTAATCTTTTGAACTTGGGTACTAAATTTCGTATTAACAATAAATTAAATCCAATGAAGTCATTCAATACTTTTAAAGCTGATTTAAATGCTTTTATATTAAATTTAAGTTACAGATACAATGCACCTATCCCCCTCTTTACAGATTGGAAATTACACATTTTAAATGATTTTAAATCTTTCCAGAATTGTTTTTTAAATAATTCATCTTATACTTATCATTATTTCAATAGGGATTTTAGAAACGAAATAGCTAAATTAAAACAAGAATTTGTTTTTTGTCAAGTGGATAAGGCCGCCGGTAACTTTGCAGTAATTTGAAAAAAGTTTTATGCGGAAATGCTTAATGCAGAATTAAATAATAGTATAACCTATAAAATTTGTAAATCTTCTGTACAAGAAATTATCAATAAACATCTGGCTTTCTCTAAACAAACCAATATTCCATTCCCTCGTATTAAAAATCCGTCATTTCCGTTTTTATTTCTTACTCCAAAATTCCATAAAGTACCGACCAAATACAGGTTCATTTGCAGTAATGTTAATAGTATAGGTAATAGTTTTAATAGAAAATTTGAGGATTTACTTAAAAAAATTTTGAACATGCTGAAATATAAATATAAAGACAGTAACTGTTTTTGGATTGTTTCTAATAGTTTTGAAATTGTCGAAAAATTAAAAAACAATAAAATACATTCTATCCATACATATGATTTCGAAAATTTATTTACAACCATTCCTATTAGTAGTTTAAAGGATGCACTTTTGAAAACAGCTGAATTGGTTTTGGATGGTGCTGATTTTAATTCAAACTTGTTTTATAAATTATGCCGGTTTTGCCTTTATAATAATTATGTTTATACTGGTTCTAAAATATACCTACAAATTAATGGGATTGGCATGGGTACTAGTTACTCATCCACTGCAGCTAACTTATTTTTATTTTTTTATGAATTTCAATATAGTATAAATAAAGCCGATCTAAAATTTTTTGCTTACCGATACATTGATGATTTGATCGTTTTAAATATTAATTCTGATTTTAATGAAATTTCTCAAGAAATTTATCCCGACTCCTTAACGTTGAAAAAAACTAATGAAAATAGCTCGGAGGCTGATTATCTAGATTTAAAAATTAAAATTTTAATGGATAATAAAATGCAAATTTCTATTTATGATAAGCGTAAAAGCTTTTCTTTTACAGTTAATCAGCTCGTACACTGGTCCTCCAATATTTCAAAACGAATCTACATTAATATTATAATCAGCCAAATTTTCCGATTTTATAGAATCTGTTCAGAAAAATATCTATTTCATAATGAGCTTTTCCATTTTAAAAGTAAACTTCATTATAAAAACAATATTCCTCTCAAGTTCATAAAAAGGTACTCTGAGTTTGCAGATTCTCTACATTTTTGAACGTTTGCTACTCGGTGACAGCTAAATGACTTGTACTACCTAAAGCCTGCTAAAGGACGGTTTTATGATGATGAGCTGCATTGAGTGGCAACAGACCTGGATTGTTTTAGGATTGGTTTGGAATACGGTTTCTACTTTGTTCTGTTTAATTTGTTTGGAGTTGTGGCATGGCAGCTAAGTTGGGGATGTGGTTTTTATTCAGAGAACATATTTTTGCATCGTTTACAATGTTCCAGGTGAGACATTCGTTTATTAATGTGGCGTAGGGTCCGGTGGGGGAGCGAGTGAATTATAGCCATCGGGTGTTTAACATCTGATTTTTTGCTATTCACCGCTCTGGCCGAAACCCACTGCCACTTAAATATATTTTGTTTTTGTAAACTCGAGTGTCCGGCTGCTTTTGTCTAATAAAACCCATCGCTGACGAGGCTGGCAGCCTATTGTTTTTGTATTTTGATTGTTGAATTTTTAATTTTAAAGGATTTTTGTTTTGTGAGGGGGGTGTGCTGGTTCTTGCTAAATCGATAAATTTGAAATTATATATATATATATATATATATATAATTAAAAAATATAAAATTAAGAAGATGTAACTAAAAAAAATAAAATTATACGCATTTGAGATTCATTTAATTGTCCTTCATCACGGGCCGGTCAACGTCGAGCGGTTCAGGTAGTTTAAAATAAAATATGGAGAATATTTGTAATTCTCTTTATATTTCTCTTCGAAATTCCTCTCTCTTCGTTGTAAAAAAAATAATTTCGCAAAGAGATTATTTTAAGATTCAAATCCAAGCAAGTTTGTCAATGTTGAAGGAAATGGATTCTAATTTTCATTTGAAACCTACCGCAGTGAATTTGGGATGCAACAATCATTTTTACGATAGCAATAAATTCAGCGGAGACGCCAGTTCGTCGTACTTTTTCTGATACTCAAAAGGAAACCTTTTCTAAGGCTAGAATAAGAGAAAGCGTGGTGAATCAAGAATAAAATAATTTGATTTGTAAAGAACACAGAACAAGAAAAAGTAGAGAAAAAGCTCTGGAATACAAGTACATTTCGTTTCCGGTGAATTGTCGTTATGAATTCAGCTACTCAAACTGAAAATTTCCGGTAATAAATTACTAACTAATCAGGTTAGCAATTTATGAAATATTCAGTTTATGAAATATTTGGGTTAGTACTTTATTAGTTTACGGACTATTCATTCTGGTAAGCAGTTTACGGACTATTCATTCTGGTAAGCAGTTTACGGACTATTCATTCTGGTAAGCAGTTTACGGACTATTCATTCTGGTAAGCAGTTTACGAATTATTCATTCTGGTTAATAGTTTACGAATTATTCATTCTGGTTAATAGTTTACGAATTATTCATTCTGGTTAATAGTTTACGAATTATTCATTCTGGTTAATAGTATACGAATTATTCATTCTGGTGAGTAATTTACGAATTATTCCTTCTGATTATCAGTTTACGAATTATAACATTGGTTAATAACGTACTAAATATTAATTCTAGTTAATAATTTAGGATTTATTCATTCTGGTTCAGTAGTGTACTCATTCTGATAAGTAATTCCAATCCATTCAGATTAATAATTTAGGAGCTATTTTGATTAATAATTTTAAATTATTTTGATTAGCAACAAATGAAATATTTTGTCAGAGCATCGTAACACATTATGGCGCCCTGGGCTTGATTCATTTTGGAGATTTCCTCAATTAAGGAGAGATTTGTCTATAAAAGTTTGAAAAAGAACTTTTCCAGCTTTTTTCCTCTGTAAAAAAATGTGAAGATTTTAGCTCTGTTTTTTTTTTAACGTTTTTTATTATTTTAAGAACTTTCAAAATTTTCCTAAATTGTAGAAATATTACTTGTCAATTGTATTTCCTTTGTGTTTAATAAATTCAGTACAGTGTTGTGGCATAGAGTTTATAAGGTTTAGAACTTGTCGAGGTGACACAACAAGCCATGTTTCAGAAAAGATGGAGGATTTTAGTTTTGCCTTCGAGTTATATGAAAGCATTTGACCATTTTACGTAGACTGCTAATTAGATGCCAAACATTCTCCATGAAATAGAGATCCAGTCTATTAACCGATCAGTCAAGTGATGTGGAAATCTTATCTTTAAAAAATTGTGTATTTTGTAGAGTGAATTGAAGCACTGTTTTATACTAGATAAGCATTTTTTTTTTTTTTTTTTTTACCGTGGCTCTTCAAATAGCTTTCTAACATGTCAGTATAGGTATGATTATTTTGTCGTCTTTCTAAAAAAGAAAGCTTAAGCTTACCAGCTGAAGAAAAAATAACAGTCCAAACCAACGGGGAGCCTCCATCTTGTGAATCCGGGGAAAATGTGTCCCTTTTCTTTCGAAATGCCAATATGAATGAATAGAATCCATATTATAGAAATTAATATTCTTTTCATCTCTGAAAATAATTTTAGATAATTCCGCTTGTTACTTCAGACATTTCTTGTCAAACTGAATACGGGCTTTTTTATGGCCAAAAGTTAAACACGGACATAGACGAGGTTTTGCATGTTTAAAAATTCCCCACCTTCTTATAACTATTCTTATAGTCCACACAGATGCTGGAGTGTATATCCGACTTCCAATTACTTTTATTCTCATTTAATAATCAGACAGAGCTTGGTGCAATGCAATGAAATACAAAAATGAACAACGTTAAAAAGCACAATACAACAATAAAATATACAATATTTGGTGCTTTTTAACGTTGTTCATTTATGTATTCCATTTTATTCTCATTTTTCTGCTCCTTTCAACTCTGCAAACGATCGAATTTTGATAGTTTCGAAAAAATTCTCGGCTTTTCTCTACATTTTTCAGTGTAAGCATAAGAAGTTAAATTTTGTAAGAAATTAAAAGTGACAATATTTGAACTTTTCAACAATTTTTTAAAGGGACTTACCGATGTTCTTATAAGTTACACAATGATGGTCAAAAGTTTCCAGCCAGTATAAACTTTTTGGTTAATTTGTAAGTAAACCAATATGAAGAGGAATCTCAAAGTTATACGCTTTATTGACATAATAGTTAGGAACTAACATATGGAATAAAAAATAAATATTATAAGTAAATTTAATTGCCAAAATTAATTGCAAAAGAAAACTCATGCTCTCAATCGTTTTCAGCCATCTCTTCAAGTTTGGAACAAATGGTGTTATAAAAAAATAACAGTGATCAACAGCATTTACAATCAGTATTTTGTTTTCAAACATTTAGCAATAAGTACTACGACACAGCGGCGTGGCATAGATTCAATGAACGGTTGAAGATTGAATATAATAAGTTTTTTCCACGGTTTATGCAATTTTTGGAGAAATTCTGCTGAGTTCCATTTCAAAAGCGTAATTATTTTGTGCAAAAGCCACTGCTTGACTAGCTTGCATGTATGCTTTGAGTCGTTATATTGAAACAAATATTTGCGATCACAATTTTTCCTCCAATAAGGTTGCAAAGGGTCTTTGCAAGATATCCTTATACATTGCATCGTTCATCTTGCGCGCATTTTAACTAACGGACCGACACATTTTCTAGAAAATGCTCCCCACAGCATAATGTGTCCTCCGCCATTCTTCATTTCACTGTAAAAAAAATCCGTTATATTTACGGAAAAAACTGCTGACAGAAATTTTTTCCGTAAAAATTGCAGTAAAATTAGATAATTTTTTTTAATTACATCTAATTTTACTGCATTTTTTACAGTAAAAACGGCTGGCAACATTGCTATCAGTAGTTTTTGCTTTAAATTTAACAGATTTTTTTTTTTTTTTTTTTTTTTTTTTTTTTTTTTACAGTATAGGAATAACATTTTAGGAATCTTATGTTTTGTTTTAGGCCGTTGGATATAATGTCTGCCATCACTACCAAAAATGTTGAACTGCTATTTATCGAAAAATAGTACTTTTTTAAAGTTTTAACTTGACCAGCCTGTGTTAAACGCTAGTCGGGCCCTCCGATTTTTTTTTTATTATTTATGATAGGTTTTCTTCGACATCGACTCTGCCATAAAGTTCTACGTCACGTAAGCGTCTTGACACGATAGACCGACTTATTTTAGCAATATTTTAACACTGGAAATCTCGGAGAATTGCAGCGGCATTTTTATGGGAGTCATCAACTGCTTTTCCCATGATAATTCTATCCTCATGAATAGTCGTTTCCTGGTATCTCCCGGACCGTGGCAAGTCCTGAAAAGCCATGGCCATCTGTATATATATATCTTTAAATATCTTTCGCAGTAAATTTCCGATCGATATGTTTGCCACAACCTCATGAGAGGATTAGCTCTTTATCGAGAAACAAATCATTCATTTACGAGCAATAATTGTTAAACTTTTAATATTTGAATTTGAATACGTTATTAAAGTTGATTAATTAGCAAACACGGCCAAAGAAACACTTTCCCGATAGCGAAATCTAATGAATGACGAACGGCCGGAAACTTTTGCACACGCGAATCCCGAATTCCTCCTCTTTGCATGAAGTATCTTTAGTATTCAATGACAATGACGAGTGGTCCGATCTTATTTACTTATTCTTAACTTTTGGAGCAATTGTGCTTCTTCGCTGAAACGTTCTGGCAAACAAATCCAAGAAAGTAACTGGTCGGAAACTTTTGACCGCCACTGTAATTTGGCCTCTTTGGTAGTCAGAAAGCATTTTTTCGCTCCCCATCGTCAAAATGTTACAAGAGCTTTAATGGTTTTATAGTATTATATTCGTAGATAATATATCCTAACTGTTATTCGTCATAAAATTAGCACAAATTGTTGTAAAATATGAGGCTATAACAAGGGAGGGGCATCACTCCAGTTTGATAACCTCTAACAAAATGAGGGAGGCCGAATTTTTGACGTAATTAATAGACGATCCCTTATTTAACGTTAGCAAAAATTTGGTACAATATTTAAACAAAACAATCAATAAATGACATTTTAATTCATCTTTAAAAATTTATTTTCTTGTAACTTTATGCGAACAAAAACAAAATAGTTCTTATGTCTAGACAGATAATTTTATTGTTAGGAGGATAATTATAACGTACTTGCAGTTTAAAAGACACTTTACGAAATTTAATTTCATAATTTTTTGAATCTTCATTTTCAGATAAATTAATGATATGGTTAAAGTTATCTAATCAGCAATAAAATCTTTAAATGTTAAATGATTATATTACAGTTTTTAAGAAGATAACTTTTTCTCTAGATTCATTAAAAAAAGAAAAAAAAAAGCTAAGAAAGTTGGAATTAAGATTCAGGACGAATGAGAAGAATCGTATACCAGCAAACAATAAAAATAACTAATAAAATACATTTTATGACTAGGTTAATATATATCATATATATATATATTTCCAAGTCATACGTATTTATTACACATTTATTAAAGAGTTACTTTTAATTATAGAAGTTGCAGATTTTGTGAGTTTTAAGTATAGAAAACGTTCATCAAAATAAAGGATGGTCCAACAGTTTTTTTTTAAATCACGTAACTTGCTTAAGGGACCTGTCCCTGCCCGCGAAGACACTCGCGAGCTAATGCTATTCCTATGGGGAGTCATTTTTCTAATAACTCTTTCCCATTTTGACATTTTTAAATATTTTTTTTATTATTATTTTGCATTGGATAGCTGAGATCCCTTCTCAAAATCGCTCCTTGATTACATTTTCGATTTTGGTCGCAGATATTTTCTATAAAGTTACTTTCACTTTCTGAACCGGTTCAGCTACGGCCCTGCGTAAAGTATAAAAATAACGAATTTTTTGTGACATTTGCAAATGGCAAAGAAATCCAAATGGTATTTCTATTTTCATTCCATATCAAAATTTCTTATATCCTCACCATTTAAAAATGTTGAAGAGGGAATCTTGCGTCTACAAAAATTGGAAATTTACTTTGTGTTTGTTTATTTAGTACAAGTTGTTTAATCCTTTCAGGGGAAAGTAACTGTTTTTCGTTAAAAAGTTAAATCCACATGAGAATTTTCGAAAAATTTTATTCGAAAATACCGAAATGAAATTTTAGTTTTTTTTCTGCCAAAGTTACGAAAGTTAAAATTTTCTTTAAAATTTTGTTATGTATCCCATAGCACTTCAAGGGATTAAAAATGGCCGCTAAAAGGGGAAACAATGCGACATAATATGGAATGGCGCAAAAGAATGAAGTGTTCTATTGAAGCAAAAATCGACAAAGTTTTCACCTTTTTTTTATGTGAAACTGTCGAAAAAGTAATTTTTGTTTTGAATGCGAAAACATTGTTTTGAATGCTCCATAATTAAAGGAGCATTGTGTACGTGGATAATTCTCATCAGCAATGTATAAAGAATGCAGTATAATATTGTAAATTTTTTCTGAAAATTGAAGAAGTGCATCGGTCCTAAAAATGTTTCAGTTCGATCCCACTGAAATGTTCTTCTAATATAAAATGCAAGGCCTCACAATGGTAGTGTTACAAGAAACCAACACGTCATTGGAAAAAACTCTCATGCTCCGAACACATCCTCTTCGGTTTGTTTGTTTGTTTGTTTGTACGATGGCCAATTATCTACGCTATGGGATATAGGCCCTATGGAGTGGGATGCCTTCCGTGGGGGTCTTTCTAAGGGAACCTAACCCGTATTTACGTAAGGTTCGAAGAAAACCACACACATCCTCTTCGGACTAGCATCGGTTTGGATTTTATTAAAGAAGCGTTAGGAAGAGAAAGATTCTTAACAGATGAAGAAGTAAAAGAATTTTCGTCCGATTTGGCTTTATGCTCGTACTAATTCTTTTTATTATAGAAAAAAATAAAAACTCAATAAGTTGGAAAATATGTTTAGATGTTAAAGAAAGCTTTCTAAAAAACATAAATAATTTTGGTAAATAATTTTTCAAAAATAATGTATTCGAAAATGTTTATATTTTATTCACCCTCATTTTTAATCGATAAAATATAGCAGAACTTTGATTTATCGTATGTAAATTTTTGTCTTCCGCTTATACTCTTCTAATAGTACAGCAAATTTTGATGTAACTGTGGCGTTACAAATTGTCACAAGTATTAGTCACATCAATGGCCAAGAGGCCTTTAGTTCGTCACATTATGGACTCTTAGGTGATCTTGTGTGACTCCACTGAGGTATAGTATTTTGCCATTATACGGAATACATCGAGGTTGGCGTGATTTATTTTCGACGCCATTTAAATGTAATGTGGATTGTAATTGCTGTATTTGAGTCACGATCCTTCAACATTTTGGTGATATTCAGGTCACGTTGCCATTAGAATATTAGGATAACAAGGCTGTCACTTTACTTTTACTTTAAAATTTAAAACTAGCCCTTGTCAAAATATGTTTAACCTTTTGCGGAGCAGAGCACTTCCATTGCGAAAATGTTGAAATGAATGAATGACACCGGAATTTAATAACGAATATATTTGTAAGTATGAAAAAGCTACTCTTCACACATATAATAAACCAAAGATATTTTTACCAAACTTCTGGTGCCAATGTGGCCGTTGGTAATAAAAATTAATTGGTTTCATAGGCATAACACCGCCCTTCAAAGGGTTAAATGGAGAATTAAAACCAATATTCATTTGCACTTGTTCTATACTCTGTATCATTTCTTCGTAAACACAATATAAATTCATGCATTTCATCGATTTTTCCCATGTTTGTATTCTTTTAAAAATATTCTGTAACCTATAAATTACTATAATTCAATAATTCCAACAAAATGTCAAAAATGATTTATTACTTTCAGAGCTGACTAGCATTAAAAGAAAAATCAGACTGTCAATAAAGCCGAGAGACTCAATTTCACTCTTAGATATTTTATGTCTGCAGCAAAGTCTGCATTGTCGAAAGAAACAAAATGGAAAGAGAAAATACTGCTCGTTATTCTCATGACTTCCACTAACGTCACTGTTTCAATTTCACTGATTTTTTCATAATCACTCAACTTAATTTCTTAAAGCGAACGATAAGATTTTGTTCTCTGGCACGAGTCCAAACTCTGATGGCAAATATCTTTGTTACTATCAAAGCACCCACGATTTTAACAAACAAAAAAAATCTATCTGGTAAAGGAAAAAAAAAAAAGATCATCCCTCGTTCATGAAAGAATAAAAGACTCGATAAAAACCTAGAATATTAAAATAAAGCGCAGCAAGACATTCATGCTTTATTTAAAACTATGGAAAAGAATCTCAGTTCACGGTGGTTGCATCCGATGAAGTTCAACAAGAAAGATAAATCGTGCGTAATACAAAGATTGCAGAGCAATCCTTTTTTTTTGAGGAGCAATATCTAAAATCTATGCTTTGGATTATTTAAACTTTTAAAGATTCATTGCGCATCTCTGAAAAACATTCAGAATGTAATATCTCGGATTTGAAGCTGGGAGTTTCTATTACTTTTAAATTTTATTTTATAAATAGAATTTATGCGCATAGGTTTGTGTAAGAAGAACAATTTAACAAATCCTCACGACATTTATTTTTAAAAAAGCAAAACATTTATGCAATTATTTAATATGTTCTTTCAGGGAACGAAAATATTTTTCTATAGGCACGAATTTGCGTAACAGTGTAGTCATTTGACGCACTTTATTACTTTCTTCTATCGAAAATAGGAGAATGTATGGTAATCTAAATTTTCTTTTACTTCCGGTTGTCGCCGGATATACACCTTTTAAGGGTCAGAGATCTCGAAAAACATGTTTTACAAAGTGTGCGCCTGTCCGTTAGAGAATAGACGGGCTCAGCCCAAGCTGGAGCCAGGGCCGGAGATGGGTTCAGGCTCATTCTTTTTGAAATCGACATGTTTATTCTGGTATAGAAAAAGAACTTTTTTCTTAAAAATTAATTTTTCCAGTTCA
Organism: Maratus speculifer; assembly: GCA_964019185.1. Taxonomy (NCBI): domain Eukaryota; kingdom Metazoa; phylum Arthropoda; class Arachnida; order Araneae; family Salticidae; genus Maratus; species Maratus speculifer. The sequence continues at coordinate 373,141,409 of OZ025293.1, forward strand.
AGTCATTTTAATGCTATTTTGATCAAAATAAAGGGAAAATAGAAATCGTATTTTGTTTTTCTTTTTTGTAGCATTAGAAGTCTATTTCAAAAGAAAATCAGTGGTATTTATTTATTTATGTCTTGCGTAGACGGCGACAAAAATGCTGATTTTATATGGCGCCATTAAGATAATGTTTAATTGGAACGTTTATTTATTGCTATTTTCTTAGAGATTTAACGGGAAATAAATTTTTTTCTTTTGTTTTTAGTCAACCAGCATTATTTAAGATTTACAAATTTTTTAGACTTACGTCGTGTGCGAGTCATATTTTTTTAATATGAAAATAACTATTTTATGTGAAAGCAACATTAAAAGTATCGGATCTTTCAGACAACAGTATTATTTTTTAAATTTAATCTGATTTTTAGGAATACGAGGGTTACAAAAGATTGTTTCGACGAAGGAATCAATTAAGATGTACATTTTATTTCTTCTGCAAACAGAACATTACAGAAACATCATTAACAGTTATTTCCATATAATAAGTTGATTAAAAAAGATTTCATTTAGAACTATTAAGTATTATGACTTTTTTTTTTGTATTGCATACTTTCAGTATCGGTCTTGGGCGGGCTCTGAAAAGTGAGCCCGAATTCATCTCTACTGTTCCTGTGTATGTCCCATTTGTATTATCGGAAAAATTATGCATAGAATTGGACCAAAATTTCGTATATAAGATTTTGGCTTTAGACAACCGCAACAGCTGAAAATGGAGATATTCTCATGATAGATGGTGCTGTGACAGCGATCTTTATATCCTTTTCCTTGTTGTATCATCGGAAAATGTATGAAGTTATGGATAAAATTGAACCAAAATTCATATATGCGTTTTGACTATGAACCTCAGGTTCCTATTGAAAATGGAGATATCCCCGCAGAAGGGGAGGTGTTGCGTTTAGCAATTTTTGTGAATTTTCTGATTCTTCGTAGTTGTGTTGAACGTCGGTTGCTCTTGCAACGAAGAGTGATTCACCCCAATCCCAGGAAAATACCCAACGCCCAGGAAAATACCCAAATTTTCTTACACAAAAGTCTCCTTATGTAATAACGCTATTAGAGAGGGTTTTTCTTCATATTAAAAAATACGGACATATTCTCTGAAAAGTTTTCTGACCCGTAGGAACGATGGGCACATTTCTGGTGCTGATAGTACATTTTATTAAAAAATATGAATATTTTCTATTTGAAAAATATTTTCTGAATGTCATTTTCATATTTTGAGTTTTCACCACTTGCCACCGTGTAGCCCGGACTGAAAATACAAAAAAGTGAATGCTTTCTTTCTGCTCTTAAGGATTTTTGTTATTTAAAAGAAAATTAATATTTATCATTGAAAAATGTACTTTTTGGAAGTCGTTTAAACATTTCACAGTTTTTCTTCAGTACCCACTGACAGATGGTACATTTCTATATCCCCGGACAACATCAGGCTTGTTTAATAGAATAAAAAACATGAAAGACCCGAGAATAATTTTAACTGCTACCTTATATTATATATTAGATTATAATTTTAACATAAAATTTTCATGTCAATTCTTTAGCATGTTCGATATTGAATTATAACAAGGGTGTAATATTAACAATTGTCCAGTTTCTTTTCAAAAGTTAATTTTTAAACAATATAATTATCAATAACGTTTTCCTGATTCTAACTACGGTATCATTCATCATGACTACAGTATAAGTTCGTTCTGGTAGTTCAAAAACTATTACAAAGTTGGATTCTTCGACAAATTTTAAACCATTCTTTGAAGTTTAAAAAAAAAAACAATGCCAACCAGACTGCATTTTTTATCAATTTATAAGGATTAATGATTTGAGGTGACGGTATCTCCTTTGAACTATGTCTTAATATTTTAAATTTCCTTTTTGATATATAATGATCTTAAATAGTTTATGAAGAAAAATGATATAATCAAAATTATTTTGTGAAATTTGAAAAATAGTTTTAAATTTAATAAGTTTTTAAAACTTTACAACTTTGAAATTACCGAGAATTTACCTGGAAAAATACAATTCATACACTTGTTAGTGTATTTTATTACAACAGAACTACTATAATAGCAATTCGTTGTAATAGAACAACTATCCCAACAGAAATTACTTACGAAAAAACATATGAGAAGAACAGAAGAGTCGGTAGTGATCATATTTTCAAAGAATAATTAGTTTTAGGGAAAATTAATAAAATGTCCTGACATATAATAACTATTTCATTTTAATAAAAAAAGTATTACTGAATATCTGTTATTAATTTATGAAATGTACCTACGATAACATTTTAAAAAATAGCGAATCAATTGAAAAATCGAAGTTTTAGCATTTTGATTGCAAAAACTCTTCATTTAAAGGGAAATGAAAGCAGTAAATATATCACATATAGAATATTTATGTCAGTTTACCAGAAAATATTAAATACATTTTAAGCAAAAAGGCGGAAGTTGAAAAAAAATCGAAAATGGCACCAAGTCCCTTTAAAAATTATTATCAATTTACAAGAATAAATGATTTAACAAATTATAAATGTGTTTCACCTTAGATTCCGGACAGGAAAGTTTCTTGTCAGTGACAGTTCCCGTATCCCCAGGTGGGGACTTATCGAGTCTCCCATGGCTTAGCTTTCGAACAGGATTACACAGCCATTTTCTGAAATGAAGAAAAAGAAACAATCGTACTCACAGTTAATATATTAAAAAAACAATCGAAAACAGCATAAAAATATAAAAAGAAATGTTTAAACTGAAATTAAATAGAACCTGTTAAAGAAAATGGCATACTATTGCATGGACTTTTATAAATAACTCAAAATTAAAGCATAAATTAAGCTTGGGAAAAAAATTCAAAGAATTTACAAGGTATAAGTTTATATTTCGCTAAAAAAGATTACAGTTTTTAGGTAGATTTCAGAAGAAATACAACCTATTGCAGAGCAGATGTTAACTATGGTGTGACTTCTGAAAAATTTCTTCATATTTTTTATTAGATGACCGCAGTAATACAAAAGTACCCCTCACCTAAAAAGTTATAAATTTAACTTGTATCTCTAACAGATAGTATATGTAGAGACAGAGTTTACTGTATTTCTATACTGATGTCAATCTGGCATCGATTCATGCTACATATTCATGCTTATCCACGTCTCAGTCACGTCTATTGAAAATTGTACATGACAATAGACGTTCAATAGACTGTATTTGCTTAGTTCGATTCTTTTAAATTTTACAAGGGACGGAGTTTTTTTATCGCCCGGTCCGGCCCGCAGAAAAATTTCCTTTCATAAATATATACAGGACAGTTGCACCATAGAATTTAACTAATAAGAATGTATTTATTAAAATACAACACATTGCTCAGTGGTGCACAAAACAAGAATTTTAATTTACACTTGTACAATTAAAGTAAAATAAAAATATCAACGTTTTGCGCCGTCTTCTGCGGACGTCTTCAGGAAAATATGATAATGGAAGGACTAAGTTTGCATCTTGATCGAGAGATAATATTTCTAATAAATTAAAATCGAAAGTCTAAAAATGTTGCCACTTACACACGAGTAAAAATTAAATTATTGTAACGAAATACAAATTTTAAGATTTTATGATGTTATGCCATATTTTTGGTATATTGTAGGATAAATACATTTTTACTCACGTGTAAGTGGCAACATTTTTAGACTTTTTATTCATTTCGATTTTAATTTATTAGAAATATTATCTCTCGATCAAGATGCAAACTTAGTCCTTCCATTATCATATTTTCCTGAAGATGCCCGCAGAAGACAGCGCGAAACGTTGATATTTTTATTTTATTTTAATTGTACAAGTGTATATTAAAATTCTTGTTTTGTGCACCACTGAGCAATATGTTGTATTTTAATAAATACATTCTTATTAATTTCCTTTCATTTTGACAACTCGACCGGCGAAACGTGTTGGGTACGGGTACTCGATACCACGTGCAGATTTCTAGAAAGCGTACTTTTCCTGAAGAAAAAATGAACGTGCAGTAAAAGATAATACTTCACAGGCACAATGATAAAAGTGAAACAATGTTCATTCTTAACATTAATCAGAGTTTGTTTTTCAGTACATAAATTTCAACGTGAAATATTTTATTTCTTTTCCAATGTAATTTATAGTTCAGGATAATTGTCAAAGTAGATCTAAATATTTATTCGGCATACAAAGAATTGGCATGTTTCCCAAATTGTCCCTTATCCAAGGAAGGAATAAAATTTTCCTTCTGGAACGATGCCAACAGTAACAGTGTTGACAGTAGATAGTTTTAAATGGACTTTAATTTTCTTATATGCTGCAATATAATCTAATATATGCCCTATTTTAACAATAAGTTTTCGAAGCTGAAGTTATAGAACAACGCATGATAACGTGATATTAATTTTTAGAAAATAGTTTAAAAAATAGATCAGAAATCAGAGATAGATAATAGATAATATTATAGATAGATATATTATAGATATGATTATTATAGATATGATTATTATAGATATATTATAGATATGATTATTATAGATATATTATAGATAGATCAGATATCAAAATAGATTCTTAATTCATATATTGTGGTATTTATTCCAGAAAAATGAATGAAAAGTGGAGAGTTTTCCCCTTTTATAACCCTTTCAGAGTCTCCATTTTCAGTCTGCAAATGGTTAATTTGAATGCCCAAGCTGACAAATAGCACCAGTAATTTTTTAGTACAATTTCGAGTTCAACGAAAAAATTTCAATACGTGAAGAAAAGCTTTTGATTATTTTCAAATAAATTTGTTCGTAAATTGCGGTCTGAATTAATTATTTAAACAATTTTTGAGCAATATTGCCTTGTCCCCGAAAGGATTAATTTTGTACATTATAACAATTTGGGGATACTATATCCCACCCAGAATTTTCGCGTTGCAGAATAAAGGAGAGAAAATTTTCTTTTTTAACAGAACACCCAAATAGATATTTTTTAGATTTAATATATTTCGAATGCCTATTACACCACCATAAATCATTGTCTTGTAATCAATATCAATTATGCATATAAGTACAGTTTTGAAATTCGTTAAAAGTGATGCTTTCGTATTTACTATATACCAGGAGTTATAGTCGGAAGGAATTGCCCCAGATTTCACAACTTATAGCGTGAAATCAGTATTTTTGATTGTGATAATGTCAGTGATTTAAGGGAAATTTACCTTTTATCGTTTAGAAAAACAGATTTCTATTCACATTTTTTATTCCCATTTTTTTGTTTATAGATTATCCGCGTAAAACGATTTGGCTGAATTATGGAATTTGGCTGAATCATATTTATTTCGTGCTTTAGCGCAACACGTCCATAGGCTTAAACCGTTTTGGAGCATGATAAAAACAGTTTATACCAAATAACTTTTTGCCTCACAAGCTATCAAAGCCTGAGAGTGGAAAAAGAAAAAAAAAACTAATTAATTCCTCAACAAATTATCGTAGAAGAAAGTTACTGGTACCGAACTATTGGAAATGAAGTCTACTTTTAATTGACGTGCATAAAATGTACTTAGGGGACCATCTATATATTAAAACTAACCCAAACTAGCAAATTACCCAATTTTAACAAAATATTTCAAATCTTCGGTTCAAACTATGCCTAGGCACCAAATTTCAAGACATTTGAATGATAAGTCTTTGAATTATAAACATTCAAAATGTAGTGCTTCTAAAGTTAAATTACATTTTCATTTTTTCTATTAATATCTCCTGAAATTATACACGTAATGTGCTAATTTTTTTATATAGCAGTAATCTTACAATATCCAAACATAAATACGTTGAATTTGCAATTTTTGCAACTTTTTTGATAAGAATTATTAATTATGAAATTAATATTCGAAAAAATTATGAATTGCAACCAACAACTGTTTAATGGATTTAGATTTATTAAGCTCTGCTTTACGGAAATCCAAAAATTCAAATTTTTCTTCTTAGTAATTTTCCAATTACGATTAAAAAACAGCAAAATGATGGTTTAAGGGCAGTTTATGATAGTAGTGGCTAGATATTTCGAAACTTCTTATGCCATCTTGTAATCTAGCAGTCTTCAATGAATGCTTGAGTTGCGCTTAAAATGCCTTGAGCAAGAGTAGGGCTCCCTCGGCCAACAACCGAGTACCAATCGGATAAATTTCGTTACAGCCCCTAAAATATGCCTGTTTTAAAACAATTAATTCCTCGAAAACATATTGTACGAATTCCATCAAAATTTCTTCTTGGGCTAATTGAAGGATTTAAGGGGACAAGGGACCTTTGAAATCATTTTTTTTTAAATATTTTTAAAATTGCACTTTAAATATTATTTAAGGGTACATTATTGCTTTATATCATATATTTATCACAAAAAATGTAAAAAAATTTTTTTTTGAAAAAAATAGGGAAACTTTTGTAATAATTTCAATTTAATTAAAAATTTTCAAAATGCTCCATGCGCATTATTTTTTCTCTGAATGCTTTGAAATTTTTTATAGTTATTTCTCACAATATATGTCATAAATCTGTGCATGGTTTTTTAAAAATAAAAATAATTGTAAAAGTTATAGGCAGTTAATTGTAAAAATAGGTTAAAAATGCTCAAAATTTCAGAAAAATTGAGAAAATATTTTTTTTCTTACCTTTATATTCAGATATATAAAATTCAATGCACAGTTTTATTTATATATATAAATCAAACTTGTATAAATATTATTGGAGACTTTTATTGTTATGGAATGCGCATGGGACATTTTGAAAAATTCCGTTAAATCAAAAATATTACAAAAATTTCTCCATTTTTTTCAAAAAAATTTTCTTTTTACATTATTTGTGTTAAATATTTGCTATAGTGCACATAATATACCCTTTGAATAATATTTAAAGCGCAATTTTAAAAATATAAAAAAAGGATTTCAAAGGTCCCTTGTCCCCTTAAAGTTCATTTATGCTGTCAGACTTGGGTACAGTTTTTGAAAAAAACTATGTTAGGGTTCATTTAAATATGTATATGGTCTCTTAAACAAATTTTATATACATAAATTAAAGGTAGGCTTTATTTCCAATCGTTCGGTACCAGTAACTTTCTTCTACGAGAATTTATTGAGAAATTTGTAGGGGAACTATTATCAGAACTACACTGCTCAATACAATTAAAGGATATTGCAGTTTTAGGTGGATTTTGTATCTGGGAAACTTTTTAGCCGATTGATACATGGTCGACAGACATAGTAGGTTATATGAGAATAAATTACACATGTTTGGCAGAAAAAAATGCATTTTATTGCGCATTTGTGTACAAAAGGAAAAAAACACAATTTGTGCATATGAGAAAAAAAGAATAAGAAAAGGTGTTTTCTTCAAAGAAAATCATTTTCAGTAGGGGGTATGGTTTCCACGGGCGGCCAGCAACGTTGAACACCTTTGAGGCATGGACTCAATGAGGCTATTAATGACGAGTTGGGGTTATTCTGCCCCACTCTTCCAGAAGAGCTCTTTCCAGTTCTTGGAGAGTTTGTGGTGGTTGCTGGCGGCCAGAAATTCGTATTCCTAGAGCGTCCCAAACGTGCTCGATTGGATTCATGTCTGGAGAACACGCTCGCCATTCCATTCAAACGATTCCTTCCTCGGAAAGGAAATCCTCCACCAGTTTTGCACAATGTGGCCTGCAGTTATCGTCCATTAAAATGAAGTTATCTCCGATTGCTGCAGCGTAAGGGACTACAATAGGTCTGAGGATCTCATCCCTATATCGGCGACCAGTCAGAGCTCCATCTCGAATGATGTAGAGGTCAGTGCGCCCATCAATGGAGATGCCACCATACACCAACACTCCTTCACCGCCAAATTTGACACTTTCGTGCACGAACGGAGGATTATTCCTACTGCCACGGTCCCTCCAGATGAAAATACGCCTATTATCCGGATGCACAGAAAAACGGGACTTGTCAGAAAACAGAATATTGCTCCATTCATTTCTCCTCCAGTTGACATGCTCGGTTGCCCCCTCCCTGCGGTCGCGACGATGCCTTGATGTTAATCTAACACATACCATCGGTCGGCGAGCATACAGACCTACAGCATGGAGCCGGTTTCGGACAGTCTGAGTTGAAATCGTGGTGCCTGTAGCCGAGCGAAGGTGTTGTTGGAGAAGAGTAGCGTTCATGTTTCGGTGTTTCCGAGCTGTTAACGCTAAATACCGATCTTCATTGGGCGTTGTTGCCCGTCTACGACCTTGCCCTGGTCTTCGGCCTGCACATCCACTCTCCAAAAAACAGTTCCAGATCCTGGAAATGACACTTTGTGACACTCCAATGGCTTGCAGTGGCAATTCGGCTTGAGTTTGGCCCCTTTCTAACCTACCAACAATTCTCCAAGCTTCTGAATCTGTCAAATGACTTCGCTGAGACATCGTACTCATCGAAACAAAGCTATCACTGAATGCCGATCATCCTTGTCTTCATTCTTTTTTATCCAGTTGAAAGTCAAATTTCATTCGCTGCCGCTGAAGCGACGTTTTTGACGTCGAACTCAAAATTTACATACTCCACAGTTTGAAAACCAGAAAAATTTGCATTTGTGATTCTCTTCTTCTATTTTCGGCAAAAAAAAATTCGTTTATACCTTTATTTTATATAAAACTTCAAATATCCTTTAATTGTTTTGAGCAGTGTATTTTCCCTCTACGACTGTACATAGAACTTTTGTAGAAAGTGCGCAGAATAGTGATGGGCGATTCTGGAAATTTTGAGAATCGATTAAAATCGATATCGTATAAAACAACATCGATCATAATAAGAATCGATTTCTCAGTTCTAGAATCGATACTAGAATCGATATTTCGATATTCAGGTTCACACAGAGAAGATCCAAATTACTAATTCCAAAACTTAGACAATCAGCAGGACCGTAATTACCGCCTTCCCCCCCCCCCAATCCCCATTTAGGGAGGCATAGAATGCCAAGCTATTGCAAATTTTAGAGTCGGATAATAAGAATTTTAAATTTTAAAATGATTGTCACTTATGTTTGTCACTTACACAAAAACTTTGACAAATTTGAGAGACATAACTCAACTAATAACAACTCTGAGTAACTTGGCATTAAACCGAGTATAAAGAGTGCCAAGAGCGTGTTATTAGGATGGGGAACAAGGAGTATAGACAAAAAAATTTTTTTTTCTAATGCCAACCAAATGTTACACGAGATAGTTTGGAAGAACAAAAAATATGCCCTATTCCCAAGGGGGCAGGTAAACCCCACTCTTGACGGAAAGGCGACCATAGCCCAAATGTATCTTTTGTCGAAGTTTCAAAATGAGGATTTACAGTAAAAAAAAAATGAGAATTGGACATTTTTAAAATTGCATGCATACTTTGAGCGGCCCATTTAGTAAAGATTGGCGAGGGATTAGAACGGACGAACTTGAAAATAATAATAATAATAATAATAATAAACTAATAACCCAAATAACTGAGCTTCTAAACAAGAATATAGTGTTTAACTTAGTGTTGAATTCATGGGGTGGCCGCGGGGAACATGTACTCTTTGAAACTATAAAAAGTGCCAAGAGTGTGTAACTAAGTGAAGAGAAGGGTAGTAACAGAAAAAAGAGGAGATAAAAGTTTTATAACGATATATTACATGAGATGGTGTGGAAGAAACAAAAAATATGCCCCCCACCCAGGGGTGAAAGGTAAATCCCAAACGGACAGAAGGGCGACCCCGGCCCAAATGTATCTTTTGTTGAGGTTCCAAACTATGGATTTATAACAAAATAGAACGAGGATTAGACTTTTTTGAAATCGCAGTCATAATTTGATCGAACCTGTAAGTTAAGATTGGTGAGGAAGGGGGGGGGGGCGGTAGGATGGGCGAACATGAAAAAAAAAATAGTAGCACTCTGAGAGTGCCGATAGAAGTGAAACCTTGAACAATTACGTGTGTATATTTTGAATCGTTAGGATATATAATTTTGAATCGCCAGGAAATACTTTTAAATGAATAAAAAAAGGTTCTATAATATTAAAGAATATATTAATATCTATAAAAAAAAAACCGCGCGATACCATATATCCAACTATTGTAGTTAACTCACTATAACTACTTTCTTACATTTTAAAACGCGATAAATACACCAACCAAAATTAGACCATACTATCGATACCTTAATCCTTATCCAAATAAATCATTTTGTATTAATGCCTGTTACAATATCTGTAGATTACTTTTTGAATTATTCAAATCGGACATTCTATTCAAAAGATATTACGAATTTAAAGATGACAATCTAAAGAAATAATAGCGCTGTTGAGTACTCGGTGGCCAATAAGCTTAGGGATTACGTGTGCAATCAAACGATTGCGGGTTCGAACCCCAGTTTCGCTAATATGTATCAATGTTTGTTTTTTTTTTTTTTTTTAAGAAGTTTGAAAAATTAAAATTTTAACACATTATGGGTCCGTAACGTGACCTGAAATGATGGGAGAAAATTTCTTATGCTAGATTTGTAATGTATGAAGCATAAGCTTTCAATAGACATATTGTATCAAGAAATGAGAAAAAAACCCCTCTGCCCCCCCCCCCCAAAAAAAAAGGTCCTATAGGGAAAACCGGGAAACTGGAATAGCAAAAAGAATGGCAAGAAATGGTTAGCTATACTAGAATTTTTCTCATCACTGTAACTCCTATAGAAGCAAAGTTATAGCCTTTTAAAGATTGAAATGAAGTGAAGAAATAAGCAAAATTAGGTGAGTGATCGACAGGGGGGGAGGGGTCCACAGCTCTGGGGGTGCCATATAGCTTAAACTTTTAAGTTTAAAATGGTAGAAAATTAAATGAGCGAAATTTTAAGGTGTATATTGGGGAAGGGTGCAAGCCCCCCCCCTCACTTTTTTTTTGTTTCTTTTGAAGAAACAAAGAAATATGCATCCGGCAGACCGCAGATAAACTCCAAACGGGCGGAAGGGCGACCCTTTATTTATCTTTTGTCAAGGGTTTAAAATGTGGAACTAAAATAAAATAGACCGAGAATTGGACATTTTTAAAACTGTATGCATATTTCGAACGGCTCCGTAAGTTAAAACCATGGAGCTAAGAAGGTATATGGAGGAGACATATCAATCTAGCATCATAGTGAGCCCTGACGCCGAAAAACCAGTTCTTTCATATCCGCCATGTTTGACTTTTACCTTAGTTGACTTGCGCCGCTAGGAGCAGACGGAAAAAGGCAGCTTCCCCAGGTCAAATATGGCGGCCGCGGCGTTGTAACGGGGGGGGGGGGGGGTAGGAAAAGCTTCAAGTGACGTCACTTATGTCCCCTCCATATACCTTCTTAGCTCCATGGTTAAAACTGACGCGGAAGGGGGAGGGGATTAGAAGAGACGAGCGTGAAAAGTAAAACATAATAAACTAATACTTCAAATAACTGGACTTCTAAACAAAAATATAACGATTTAACCTAGTGTCGAATTAATGGGGTAGCCCGCAGGCGATTACTCTCCCCCCCAGAAGTTATGAGATTTTATGCTTTCTAATGCACAAATTGCGATTCCCCCTCTCTTACAGAGCTGTAAAACATGATGCCTTCCTCGCAGAAAAATACCTGGAGTCGCAGAAAAATACCTGCATTCAACACTCATTTCGCCTTAAAAAAAAAAAAAAAAAAAAAAAAAAAAAAAAAATCGACATTGAATCTAAAGATCGAAATCGGATCGAAATCGAATCTAAAGATCGAATCTAAAGACCGATGTTACGGGCAGAATCGATTTTGCATTTTTACTTCCTTTTGTAACTTTACAAGAAGAGAGTATTAGATTCGTGAAAAATTTTGACTTCCCGTTTTTGATGAATTTATGTATTTTAGAAGGTCTTTAACAGGATTTCATGGTTTTTAAGAAATATCTGTGTGTGTGTGTCTGTCACTCTGTGAGTCTGTATATGACAAAAATTTCTGACCGTTCTATCTCAAGAACAAATGCACGGAATTCCACAAAACTTTAAATTTAGTTTGACCTTGATATAAACTGAATCTAATTAATTTTTGGTGCATATAGCCTAACAGGTGGCGCTGCTATGCTGCATTTTTTGCGATTTGAGCAACAGCTATATCTGAATAACGAATGAACGGATTTTCATCACATTTTAGATCCAGTTAGTCCTTGACATGAATTGATATTTTTTGCATTTTGATGTATATAGCTTCTCAGATGGCGCTGCTATACTGAATTTTTCACAATTTCCACTCAGCGCCATGTAAAGGGGGGGGGGGGGCGAAAGGAAGCGGTCGTTCCGAGCACGGAAATTTAGGGGGCGCCAAATTTTTACTACTAACATCACTTCTAGCCTATCACAAGAAAAAGTTAATAGGGGGGGGGGGGGGGCTAAATTGGAACTTTGAACTGGGCGCAGTTCTCTTTTCGCACGCACCTGTTTCCATTTTAGCTTTATCTCAAGAACTAATGCACGGACTTTCATAAAAATTTAGATTCAATTAGTCCTTGATATTATTTAATGCTAATTACATTTTGGTGGAAATCGCTTAAGAGATGGTGCTGCTATAAACTGCATTATTCATGACTAATGCAATAGCGCTATCTCAAGAACGAATTTTCATCAAAATTCAGATTCAGTAAATCTCTGACATAGATTAGTGTTATTTAGTTCTTGGTGTAAATTGCCCTACAGGTGTCGCTGATATGCTGCATTTTTTATGATTTCGCAATAGCTGTGTCTCGCGCTTTCATGGATTTTCATCAAAATTCAGATTCAGCTGGTACTTAATAAAAATTGATCCTGATCAATTTTTGGTGTACATCACTGAACAAAAAACGCTATTTTGCAGGAGAGGGGGGGGGGGGGGGTTCTGAGGTTTCTTTAATTCTTCTATCTTAGAGACACTGAAATTTTGGAATTGGCACAGCCGTCTATTTTATCTTCGACTTTTGAAAGAAAATGAAAATTATGTTACCTTCAGAGAAATCGATTTAAAATTTTAAAGTATCGATTAAATCGAGTTGGCCGTAGTATCGATTAAATCGATTTAAAAAATCGAAATCGCCCATCACTAGCGCAGAAAACTGAGTTTGCGGTTGTTTTTATCAGCACTTATGTACAATACAGTACTATGCATATGCAATACTATTATGTAATACATTTATATGTATGTGCAATATTTTTAAATGTGAATACACTTTGATAATAAATAAATCACTTATAGTAACCCTGTGTTTTCACCCTTTATGTTATTTTAATCTTTTCTTATGCAGTACATTAGTAATGAAATTATAGCGTTAAATTATTTAATTTTCATTTTTTAAAAACATGCTTAAAAATTAAAAAAGGACTCTTTTGATAAAAAAAAAAAAAAAAAAAAAAACTTATTCTCGAAGTCTTTCAAAACTTAATTGATCAGAGAATTGCAAAAACAGCCTAGGGTTAGAAAACTGAAAACAGGCTTAGTAAAATTCATCATGCCTTGTTTTGATTAAGCATCTAATTTTACGTCATTTAATTTCTTCAAAGACGTATAAGTTAATTAAACCAAGGTAAATTAATAAAAAAATTATTTTCATTTATTTATATCAGAATTCAATAAAAAACTTATTTATACATAATGTTCATTTTTGTTCAAACATATGTTTTCAATGTCTATAATTATTTTGTTAAAATGTAAAAAAGTACAGAAAAATTCTCCCTCCTTTTTTCCCCATAAATTTACAAAATGTTTGCGTAAAGAAAGTATTGCAATTTTGATTTGCATTCTATATGCTTATGTGAATAAAAAGCATTGTAATCAGGATTTGCATTTATATGTGCTTATGTGAGTGAGCAGTATTGTAATAATGATTTGCATTGTATGTGCCTACGTAGGTGAACAGTACTGTAACTATAATTTGCATAGTATATGCGTATGTAAGTGAACAGTACTATAATCATGATTTGCATTTTATATGCGTATATGAGTGAACAGTATTGTAATCATGAATTGCATTGTATGTGCGTATGTGAGTGAACAGCATTTCAATCATAATTTGTATTTTGCGCGTGTATGTATAAGTGAACACTAATAAACCATGATTTGCACTGTATGTGCGTGTAATTGAATTTATTAGCTGAAAAAATGGTACTTCTGGTTGAGTTCTCATTTGGAGAATATGTTATAGATGACTTTCGCAAAAATCGCATTGATTTTCGTAAAAATCATTGACGGATTAGATTTTTTTACCATTGAGAAAATTATATATAGAAAACCTCCAAAAAACATGACACAGTGCAAGTGATAAATATTGCGACGTTTAATAGAACATTAGTGACGCAGAGTTAATGTCCCCAGTTTTAAAATGCAATGTCCACCGTTTGAATCAAGCAGATACTATTGAGTCAGAAATTTATAAAAGTTCTTAAAAAAAAATTCCGGGTATTTAACACCGCGTTCGGAAGTCGAGTGGAGTCAATTCAGGTTTTTTTTTAAAGAGTATTTCAATTTCGTTTCATAAAATCAAATTCGCTCTATAATTAAAAACTTAATTCATTTTGCAATAACAGCAATAAAAATTAAGATTTTATCCACATTGAATCCGCCATCCTAAAAATAATACAATAGTATTAAAAGTATTAAAATAAAAATAACAAAAATTGAATAAACATTAGCATTATTAAAAAAAAAAAATAGACTTAAGTTTAAAATTCATCTGAACAAGTCTGAAACTATTCGAACAAATTTTCATAAATAATTTCAATTAAATAAAAATATATAATAAAAATGAAAATTGATACAATCCTTTAAATACCACTGTGATCTACTCTCATAATTTGTTACAAAATGTAATGAGCTTGTTTTTATAATAAATCAAAATTTTGTCACTCATCTAACCTGAGTGTCATAAGAATAACAGAATTTTGACTTAATATATAGACATGTAAAATGCTTTTGTTACAAATTAGATGTATGTTACGTGAATGAAACACAGGTATTTAACTGGTTATATCAATTTTGATCTTAATTATATTTTTTAATAAAATAATTGGGATTATTTATGGAAATTTGCTTGGATTGTTACAAAGTTTCTGAATGGACGTTTTCATATAAATTTCATTTCAGGCAATTAAACAAAAAAAGTGAAATCTATGATAAATTTTCAATTAAAAAAATGAAAAATACACATGAGAGGTACTTACTTAAAAATAGATAGAGGTTATAAATATATATAATATGTTAATTCACAATTTTAAGTTTCTATGTTACTTATTTTTGGAAATATGAAGCTCGCATTTCAAAAATATCTGATTGGAATAAAATGGCTTTAAAGTTAAAAATTACATCAAATTAGAAGGAAATCGCTCCACATATTTTACCATAAAAGGGTTTTAATTACAGTAAGTCATAATTTTTTTTAAAGTTCGGTAATATGGTATTCTTTCATAACAGAGAAAAAATTACTTTTTAAAAAGTTTTCAGTTGATCTGGTGATAGCCTGCCTTAAAGATTTAAATATTTTATGGTAATTTTTGTGAATAGTTCAATACGAGTTTAACAGACGCGGACAAACACTTACTTGTTTAAATATTCGTAGACCAAATGCATCACAGAAACATAGGAGTCATTCTTTGCTTTCAGACTTCATGACCCAAATTTTAGAGGGAGAAAGAAAATTTATCCAAGCTCATTTCCATAATCTTCTAATTATTGCAAATGAGCTCATTAGTAAACGTTACTGCTTATTTTATGCGATATTAATTTCCATATAATCCAGATTCCATTGATAAACAGCATAACCGATAAACATTCTTAGTCAGAAAAGATAATCTTATGTGCATTAAAAAAAGGGACTGGTATAATTCCTTTTACGGTATTAAAAAAGACGATCTAAGATAGATGTAAGATGCAACTTTGATTAAACATAAGGTTTACGATTTAACAAACAACAAAGCCAAGCACGATTAAAATTTTATACCGTCGAAATAATTGTGCACAGTTTCTCTATCTATGATAATACGATATTGCATAATTTTCTTTAGTAATTTTTTTTTCTCTTAAAAATAAATGTTTGGATAGAGAAAAATATTTGTAATATAAAGTTTGTTTTGACTAACTAAATTTTTTTAGTTACCGTACAAAACATTTTTTAATTAATAAAAATTGTAAAATTATTATTTGTCTGTATTATTTGTCTGTAAACTATTGTTTGTCTGTACCGAAAAAAATTAATGTGCTTATACTTATTAAGCTTTTTAAAACATTTCATGATTAATTAAAACTTGAATCTTTATGAATTTTTACTCAAATTTTTACGAATAGAATTTTTTAAAAAATAAAGTTATGAAAAATCGCACTATCAGCATGACGTATCAAAATTTTAGATGCAATCTGATATTGGTAAAACAGCAAAACAAACGCATTACTAACTTTAATTAAACTTCTATGCTTTTTTATTACATCAGTACATAATTAAGTCTAACTTTTTGATAATTCCTATTGATGGAGTGCTTTAGTAAACTAAAAAAAGTAAACTGAATGTCTCAAAAAAGTTTAAACTTGCTTTAATTATTTACCTGTTGGATATAAACCGGCAGTTTAAATTGTAAGGCAAGTCTTCTATTAATTATTAAAAAGTTTCTTTGTAAATTTTTATAAGACTTCAAAGAAAATTGATCAATTAGAAATTAGTTTCTTTTGTTACAAAAGTCTGCGTACACACATCTTTAAGATTAACTGAAGTGTGATAAAGGAAATAAAATTGACGTATACAATTTTTCCGTAGCATTTAAAAGAATATTGTACCAGTGAAATAGGAAACATAAAAATTTATGCAAACATTGTTTAGACTAAACATTATGGAATCAAAACATAAAAAAATTACATCAAAAATACATTAAATAAAGCATTACAAAGCCTGAGATCATGTAAAGAGATAAGTGTAGTTTTAAATCGTAAGTAAATAAATAAAAAAAAAAGCAGTTCACAAAACCTTTTCAAAGAGTTTTTTTCCTCATCTTCAATACGCCATTGTGCTCTAGTTGTGCCTCTGTGAATACTGCATATTTCTTTGCTCTTAATACCATTCCGAGCATCAGGCGTTCGGGTTTCTCTTTTTTCTGCAATATCTCCCACATTTATATTTCTAATTTGATGTATGGTAGTATCCATTCACAACGGTAAATTTTAAATTGAGCATAACTTATTCGACATTAAAAACAGAGACATTGAACTTTTTTTAAAAAATGATCTTTCAGTAAAAGGAAAAAAAAATCTAATAACCATTTTTGTCAGGAGAGGTCGTATAAAATTAAAAAAGTATGCCCATTTAGAAAATTAATTGGAGAAGTATATCATTAACAAAATCTTTTTACTTATCGTATTTTAAACACTTACTTTTTACATTGCTAATTTATTCTCACCAGGTTAAAAAATTAAAGTGCGTTTCAATTTTTTGTTTCGCTCTATATATGAAAACAAGTTAGAAATTGCACGTGAAGCGTAGCAAATAAGGTGCGTTCGTACGATAACGAAGTTTTAAAAATGCCCCTCTCATATATCAGTCTCATAAAATTGTAAATATTTAATTACAATTAAAATGCGAACCAAACAATATTCTCCTAATACCATTATGCAATGGAATACTTTGGTGTGGCCTTGTAAAATAATATCAAATGTTCTTTGCACCATATATTATGCAAAATGTATTTATAATATGCACTTTATAGATGCATATCAATTTTATTATGTTCGAATGAGTGTAACACCATTAATACACGTTTGAAACATTTTCCCCATTGACCGTAATGTAACGAAATACTTCCGATTGTCCCTGTAATTGATCTATGCATCCGATTTTCATAAAATTTGAAATGACTCAACAAAATTATGTATTTTAAATTTCAAATGATTAAAATGCATTTGAAACTTTTTCCTCCCATTGACCGTAATGTAATGGAATACTTTTCATTGTCCCTGCAATTTATCTATGCATCTGATTTTTATAAAATTTTAAATGACACGACAAAATTATGTAATAATTATATATTTTAAATTTAAATCGATTCGGTTAGTTAGTTTTTGCATTGTTATATGCGGAAGGACTTAACGACAACTATAGGTGCTACGTACTATTTACATAAGTTACTATACTATTAAAATATAGTTAATATATTATAAATTATTAAATATAATATATTATTAAATATATATATATAAATATAATATAATATAATTAAATATAATTAAATATAATATATTATTAAATATATATATATAAATATAATATAATATAATTAAATATAATTAAATATAATATATTATTAAATATAATTATTAAATATATTACTATACTATTAAAATATAAATAGTTACTATACTACATACATAGTATTTACATAATTACGAACGCACCCAAAAAGCAAACATTTAATTTCGAGATTTACTGAGATTTTAAGGTAGTTCCTCTTGCTACATATTTTAAAAAAGTTATTTTCTTTTCAGTTTTGTCAATAAAATGAACCATACGTAATTAAATATTAGCTTGAAGAAAACATATTAAAAAGTCATTGCAACAGAGAATGGTTTAGTTGGTCATAGCTTTTTGCAATAAGATGGGGGAAATACACGATTGCTGTCAGTAATTTCCTCCTTTGCCCCAGTTAGACTGGGAAATTTCCACTACTCAAACTTTCTCGAATTGTAAATTTTTCCTCAAGTGAACGTTTAAAATGTAAGCAACGTTATACATATTATATTTATATAAAGTGTTTTACTAACTGAAGGTAAATAGGGAAATTTCAGACAAAACATCAAAATGTCACATCAGCATTGAGCATGGGAAGGCCATTCTGAAAGTATTTGAAAAGGGAATTTTGGAATTCAGAGTTAAAAGGAAACACCAGTTTAATCGGTTCAAAATTTCTTTTTTTTATTTATTATTGTTTTCGCTTAAAATACTTTCACGAAAATCGTAGTTTATTAGTTACAATCCAATGAAAAAGAGGAAGTTTGAAGCCATAGAAGTAAAGTGCACAATTACAAAACCGAAAACATTTCAGCACTTTAATTTTCTTTTTAAAGAAACAGTATTTTAAATATCTTTGGTAATTTTATCTCTGTCAATTTTCAAATCAATCCATTTGATATTTTAGAAAATCAATTGTATCACATTTTTCTAGTGAAATGCTTTTTTTTTTTTTTTTCCTCGAAATATTGATACACAGCTTTTCTGTGTAACTAAGTAACGAAATTTGCTTTTGAAAATTTACATCTTAATTTGAATCTATGCTATTTCCCTTAAAATGCATATTTCTCAAAACGACTGTGCATGTCACCAGATTTTAAAACGCAACAGAAAACTACATATTTTTTTATTGTATTAAGTTTACCTTGAGTAACATGCCCACTGCCTTGATTCTCTTTCTCCAACGCTCTCGGGCCCATCAGCTCTCCCACCACAATTATTTTAGCATATCAAGTGAAAACAAAAGACATTTTTTCACATTAATATATGCATAATAATTTAGTGCAAATACATTTTTATGAATATTTTGCATATTATATAAATACCCTTCTCCCAAAAGCCATAAATTTCAGGACGTTCAAATGGAGATACCTTTTAATAATTATTGCTTAGTAATAAAAAGTATAAGACCTTTTTTTAATATGTAAAAGTTGCACTTTAATTTTATAATCACAATGTATATGCAATGAAGGTGGGAATTGGATGGGGTTCTTGTCTCAGATAATGTGGGACGAAAAGTCTACATAAGAAAAAGGACAATTTTGGAAAAAAAAATGTTTTAAGATTAAAAAATCCTTATCTACATCATTACTATGTAGAATTAAATCCTTCCAACAAGAAAGAACATTTGTTTTATATGAGATATAAACTTTTTTCAATACAATATTTGAGATAAGGGATATCGAGTATATAGGGGTTCCCTAAAAGCCCATTTAGCGATATCAATTTGCGAATAGTTAAATACAAAGAAACTGACTTCAATGATATTTAAATATCAACTCTAATAAGAAATTTAAATAGTCATTTAGAGAGATCATTTAAATGATCGTATTAAAATATTAGACAATTTAAATGCTGAAACATTAAAAAAAATACTGAATTTAATTTCTTGTATTTTGAATGTTATTCACGCATACAATGAGAATTAGATTTTATGGTATGTTGGACTTTCAAAGATCTTAAATCCAAGAAAGTTCAAATAGTATGAGAGATTTCTGAGGCAATCTAAGTTATATTATTATGTAAATTTAAAGAAATTACGTTAATATCTTTCTCTTTTAACTAAAAAATAACACAAAAAAATTTACATTTATTTACAGAATAATACATATAAGATAACACGTAAAAAATAATCATCACAAAATATGCCCGTTTACACCTAAATGTGTGAAATATTCCGATAAAATATATTCATTAAAATTACTAAATCTATGTTTGATACTTTTGAAAAAATACACTACGGCAATTTATTAGGATTTCATGAAAAACAGTGTTATTAACTTATTAATTACGCTGTGAGGAATACAATAATGAAAAAAGTTACTGAGTTTAGCATAGAAAACCCCCAATATTTTTCACGACCTGCGATTGTTGATTTTATTATACTGATACTTCATGCTACATCCATTTAACTAAATTGATAATTAGATTGATAAGAGTGTAAAACATCATACCGTGGACAAAATATCGCAATAACAATAATCCATCAATGAAAGAGTGCAATTTCGAACGGACATTTAGCCTGAAAATTTTAGTAAAATTTTAAAAAGGCTCAAAAATATCCAAAATAGTAAGATTTAAAAGATCAGAAAACAAAGTAAAAAAAAAAAAATCGTCATATTTCTAAAGTTATTTAATACACAACTTTTAAATGTTCTAACACAAAGAAAAATATTTTGAATAATGAAATTCCATACAATGGGAAATTGTTTCGATCTTAAACATGAATAAATATCATTTATTAAATTCTGAAGATTTTAATTTTTACAGGGACATTTTTTATCCGAAAATGACTTAAAAGAAACTAAGCGTAACATCCATTCAAACAAAGCATAGAAAAAAAGCCAAACTTGCGGGTCAATCCATTTCAAGTGGTCCAGCACTGGTCGCTCGACCATTTTTAAAAACTCTGAAATTTTTTGTACAACAACCCTAACATGATGGAAGTTCAAAATGATCGTTATTTTAATTTTACTATTTTTTGTTTGCGCATGGCGGCCATCTTTGTTTCATCGTGTGCAGCGATTTTCTCAGATACTTGGATACACAAAATTGTAAATATCTCGTCTTTTATTTTCCCAATTGAAATGGAGTTTGCAACATTTTGTTCAGAATAACATAGGCTAAATGTACGGTAGTAGAATAATTTTGAAAAATAAGTTTTTAAAAAAGGTGAAATTTTAGCACAAAATTTAAGATTTTTTCCAAAATCTATCCGTTTGCAAGAGGAAATTTTTCATTCAAGGAAAACTGCCAACCTTACACATTTTTTTTTTTTTTTACAAATAGGTCAAAAGTGCGTGTACTCATACACCAAGTCCCAGATCTGGGAGTTGAGTTCTCTTTGAGAAAAAAATTCCGAAATTCGTCAAAAATTTCAAAAATTGCACTTTTTAAGCTTTGATATCTTTGGTGGGGCACGAGATAAAAATCTGAAATTCTGGCTTTTGATAGTATTGTGTAGTCGTGTTATGTACGAAAAATTTCAAGAAGGAGATTTGACTACAAGCTGAGATATGGCACGGCCAGTATGTAAAAACAATACTTTTAAACTGTTGTAACCTACTATACCTCATAGCATGCATGGCCACAGTGACGTCACAATGACGTCACTGTGAATCACTTTGGTCACATCACATCTGTGACCAAAATACCACCCTCAGTGACGTCACATTGTGACTGATATGCGACTTTCTTAAAAATCTTTGGAAAATTACAAAAATTCTTCAAAACATGTTATTTACTTTACAAAAACATGTTTCTGGCAATTTAGATATCGTCGCTTTTGTCTCAGTTTCGTCATAATGTTAATGTCAAAGAAGTCATAAATGACACATTTTTCACAAATTTGTCACACCGTGACTTCACAAAGTGGACACAATGTGACGTCACAAACGAGCTCTAAAACGACTATAACGACTTCACATTTTAGTCACTGTGACTTCACATCGACGTCCCGTGACGTCACATCGACGATCGATGGTCACAAAGTCACAATGTGACTTCACAGCGACGTCACCACGCCTTACGGGATGTAATTGTCCATACCTCCAAAATTTTAAATTAATGATTTATGGTACAAAGTTAAATGTTAATTACACATATCTTCTTCAAATGCTTGTGTGTGATTTAAACAATTCAGAATATATGCTAAGCCGATACACTATTTGTCCAGATGAACAAATCTACTAGAAATGCCATTGCAACAATTTACTCGGAACACATTTCAGAAAAAGTAAATTACAGACATTGGGTTGCAACTGATCGAGTTGACAAGGTTTCAATTATTATACTTAGAGAATTTCATTCAAATTAACAAATGATGACAAGACATGGGTGGCTTCAAATAAAATTTTGAGAAAGAACAGCTTGATGGACTGACAACAGTGACTGGT
The DNA here is from genome assembly GCA_964019185.1 of Maratus speculifer. Classification (NCBI taxonomy): domain Eukaryota; kingdom Metazoa; phylum Arthropoda; class Arachnida; order Araneae; family Salticidae; genus Maratus; species Maratus speculifer. The sequence goes on from OZ025293.1 coordinate 373,164,073, forward strand.
CGAACTCATAACATCTCTCTTAAATAGTGTTAAGCTCTTTGATGAGCATATATAGTATCTTTGTAAATTAAACATTTATTATTAAACTGTTTTCAGCAAACGATATTTTCTGTGTAAATATTGTAATAAAAGAGACTAATCTCATTTCTCCTAATGTACTCGTAATGGAATTTTTTTACATTTTTTAATCACCGTATCTCAGCTTATAGACAAATCTCCTTCTTATATTTTTTTATGAATAACACTATCATAAAATACTATCAAAAGCCAGAATTCCAGATTTTTATGTCGCGCCACACAAGGGATATTCAATGAGGCTTCAATGTGAGGAAATAGCTGCACACGATGAAACAAAGATGGCCACGATGCTCAAACGAAAACTATTAAAATAAAAAAAATAGTCATTTTGAACTTCCCTCATATTAGGGTTGTTGTACAAAAAAATTTCATTTTTTTTAAAAACGGTCAATCAACCAAAATATTTTCGGGGCCATTGAAATGGACGAATAATATTTCTAGTAAGTTTTGTTTATCTGGACAAATAGTGCATTGGCTTAGCATATAATCTGAATTATTTAAATCATGATTTAAACAGAATTTGAAGATGATATTTGTAACTTTGCATCATCAACCATTAGTTTAACATTTTGTAGGTATGAACAAACACATAGTAGGTTACAATAGTTTAGAAGTATTGTTTTTACATATTGACCATGCCATATCTCAGCTTGTAGTCACACCTCCTTCTTGAAATTTTTTGTGCATAATACTACTATAAAATATTATCAAAGGCCAGAATTTCAGATTTTTATCTCGTGCCCAACCAGAGATATCAAAGCCTAAAAAGTGCGATTTTTGAAATTTTTGACGAATTTCGGAATTTTTTTCGCAATGATAAATCAACTCCCAGATCTGGGACTTTGTGTATGAGTACACACACTTTTGACCTATTTGTAGAAAAAATTGTGTAAGGTTGACAGTTTTTCTTGCATGAAAAATTTCCTCTTGCAAACGGATAGATTTTGGAAAAAATCTTAAATTTTGTGCTAAAATTTCACCTTTAAAAAAAATATTTTTCAAAATTATTCTACTACCGTACATTTAGCCTATTTCATTCTGAACAAAATGTTGCAAACCCCATTTCAATTGGGAAAATAACAGACGAGATATTTACAATTTTGTGCATTTTTGTATCTGAGAAAATTGATGCACACGATGAAACAAAGATGGCCGCCATGCACAAACACAAAATAGTAAAATTAAAATAACGGTCATTTTGAATTTCCATCATGTTAGGGTTGTTGTACAAAAAATTTCAGATTATTTAAAAATGGTCGAGCAACCAAAAAAATATTTTCTGGACCACTTGAAATGGATTGACCCTTGCAAAAATCCTCTTACTAATCCAATATCATATGAAGCTCATGCCTTATAATAACAGTGATTTCGAACATATTTTGGATTATATTTTATTCTGAGTAATATATCTCTTTAGTCTACCAGATCTCATGCTATACAGATTTTTTCTTTACTCAGCTGAAGCCTTTTAATTATAACAATTTAAAGAACGATTTTTTAAAATCATTTGTGGGCACGAAGGTTCAAACGCGCTATTTTGTTTTTAAATGAAAATCTTACAATTATTCACGATTAACCTTTACACTCATTTGTCTAGGCAATAATTTGTACTCGAGATATTTTGCACGATTATTATATAGCGTGATAATCATGTAATATGCTGTTGATTATATTATACAGCGATAATTTAGCCGTGGAAGATTCCGTCCGCACGGTAATTTGTGCGTGCGAGATTTTGTTTTCCCTTATATAGTGATTAATTTAACTATGTTGATTTCAAAATCTTAAAAAAAAAAAACCCCAGAAGATTGATCTGGTTAATTCTTTCAGGTCAGATTTCAGTTTTGGAAAAAGTTATGGTTTATGATAAATAAAAATAGTTACCCAATTCGCAAACGTTAAGGTTTGCCGAAATTTAACGAATATGTCATTCAGTGATTTATAACCAATAATTATTTTGATGATTATTAATGACAATAATCTAAGGAAGAAATTTTGAAGACGTTTGGAAAATGTTTAATTACAACACTAATGAATAGACTTAGCAACTATCCAAGTGTTTTATATTATTCTCTCATAACATATTGGTTAAAGCAGCATCTACCGGGTGTCCCAAAAATGACTGATGGATTTTAAAATTCAATAACTTGCAAACGGTGACAGCTATTTAAAAAAATTTTGCAGGAGGGTTATGTATAACGTCAGGAGTTTTTTTAAAGTAATTTTTTATTTTAGTTCTAATTTCAAACAATAGGTGGCGCTGACGGCGATTGAAGGCCAGATCGACGCTTCACTAAGCACTAATCACCTGGCCTTCAATCGCCGTCAGCACCACCTATTGTTTGAAATTCGAACTAAAATAAAAAAATTACGGTAAAAAAACTCCTGGAATTATAAATAACCCTTCTGCAAAATTTTTTTAAATAGCTGTCACCGTTTTCAAGTTATTGAATTTTAAAATCCATTAGTCATTTTTGAGACACCCGTTATTTTAAAATTAAAGAATAAAACGTATGTTTGACTCTTCATGGTCGCATGTCTACTTTCAGCCAATAAAGCTTTTTTACCTTTCCAATCACGAGTCTGCTCTCAGCCCCCAAAGCTTTTATACCTTTCCAATCGCATGTCCGCTCTCAGCCATTACAGCTTTTTTATTTTTCCAATCGTTTTCAGCTATCAAAGCTTTTTTAGGTGCGTTCGTAATTATGTAAATAAGTAGCACCTATAGTCATTGTTCAGTCCGTCCGTCCGGATATAACAACACAAAAATTACCAACCGAATCGTTTGAAATTTAAAATATGCAATTTTTACAAAATTTTGTCGATTCATTTCAAATTTTGGGGAAATCAGATGTATAGTTTAGTTACTGGGGCTATCAAAAGTATACCGTTACATTAAGGTCATGGGGAAAATAGTTTTAACTGCATTTTAATGATGTTACGCTTTTTCGAACATAATAAAATTGATATGCATTTATGAAGTATGTACTAAAATATGCATTCTGTGCAGAAAATAATTTATTAATTTACAGGGTCACACAAAAGTATTCCATTACACAATGGTATAAAGCAAACATTTTTTGGGGCGCGCTATAATTATATTAAGCTATTTCATATTTTATGAAATTCATATACATTGCTGAGGTTTACGACAAGTTACGCAGACAAGAAGACAGTATTTACAGGGACACACAAAAGATTTCGGATACTATATTGTAAAGGAAGTATTGTATATCATTACAAAAAGATCTGAATATTTTAAAAATTTCGTTTTAGTAAGAACGCACCTCATTTGCTACGTTTGACGTAGAATTTCTGATTTGTTTACTTTTCGAATCGTATGCCTGCTTTCAGCCACGACAGCTTTTTAACTCACAGGCTATCATAGCCTGAGAGCTTATGTGCCCGTTCGTTCTGTATGTATGTTCGTTCGTGCGTAACGCGATAACTCATGATAAAAATATCCGATCCATTTGAAATTTTGTATATAGGTATATCCTGATAAGCCGCTTCCCTGATTAGTTTTTGGAGTTCATTCGATATGTATAAAGAGGGGGAACGGGGGGCTCATGCCCCTCCCCTTAATGGATATAAATGGGTTTTTCATGCAGAATTAACAGGTTTCGTTCAAAATTTAGATATAGGATCATTCTAATGAGGGGATTCCGTGACTGTTAATAGGTGTTCATTGAAGAAATATAAACAGGGGGAACGGGGGCTCTAATGCCCCTCCCCTTAAGTTCTTTGTTTTTCAAGCAGAATTGTTACATTTCGTTCAAATCTCTGAATAGTTTGGAAGTTTAATGGTTAAGTATAAAAGAGAAGGATAACTCCTCTTAAATTATATAAATGCTAAATTGGTTTTTATTGAGAATTATCCAATTTGCTTTGAATTTTGGACATAGATTTTTTATATGATAAAGCATGTCCTTGATAGTTTAGGAGGATCAATGATTAAGTATAAAAAAAGGGGAAAGGGAAGAGCTGTTTCCCCTTCTTATTTTTTTTTCGAACGGAGTTAACCCTTGAAAATATAAGGCTGTAATGTACAATTAGTATGCGTAGCCTGTGAGCTCAATGCCATCAGTTTAACTGGGCAACATTCTTTTTATTTACTTTTCCAATGATATGTCTGCTATCAGCCACTTCAGCTTTTTTACGGTTCCAGTTGTATGTCTGCTTTCACTAAACACAACAATGCACTATACAGATCTTCTATAAAGTTGACAAGTTTCGGAGATACGTAGAATTCGAAGTAATATTTTACAAATCGTGTTTAAGTGTCATTAGACATTTTCACTGATTAAAATAATTAAAAAATAATACTCTAAATTTGGAAAAGGAAATTTACCGAAAAGAAGTGCACCGTGAAACATACTAGTTTAAAAAAAAAGTAAGATGTAAATATAAAAATTGATCTGTATATTCAAACAGAAAAATGAAGGGATGCCTATTGGAGACTACTTTGAAAGATACCACACGGTTGGAAAACTATAAAATGAGATCTTTACACAAAATTTATTTTTGTGTTACAAATAACTAAAGTTTAAAAAATAATTAATAAATTTTGTTTTTCTTTCATAATCTTACATAATATGTATTACCGTAAGTTCAGCAAAAATTAATTTCGACCAACAAGACAACTATGTGTAAACTTAATAAGACCCCAAAGGCGATTTTTTATGTTAACCGCAAAAGTTAGAGTTTTCGATAGACCGAAAATTCGGTATCGTTTACTGCCCAAAATCTAAGTTTTGCCAAATATTCGTTTTCGGCGGAAAGTGTACCGGAACTCGACAAAAAAAATCTGCATTCCAAAATTTTTTTTTCTTCCTTCAGAATTTTTCAACATCACCCATTGATATGAGCCGTATCGGCTCGAATGACACTATTGATTGCTAAGAACTTCACTGTTTATCAGTCATGAACGACCCAGACGTGACTGCAAATTTTAAAGCAAGCAATGGATATATGACTAATTGTTTAAGATTCTTTCACGTAATCATTAAAAGCTGCATCTGTAACAGTAATGGAAAATATTTAGTTTGAAACCAGAGAAGTGTGTAAGTTAAGAACTTTGAGAAATTTCTAGTATAACAGCTGATCATTTAGAAAAACCCTTTTAAAAGATAAAGAGGTATATATGCCTAAAACATTTTTTATTAGATTAAATTCGTACAATTAAAAATCATTCAGTGTGATTGATGGATTATTTACACTTTACATGAAAATATAAAAGTTTTGATCACAGGCATACAGAGCTAACATGGGCCACACATAGTATTTTTGTATATTAAATAAGTACGTATGATGAATTAATAATTATGTACAAATGTTTATATAATAATTACTTAAAAAAATGTTTTCATGTTTTCGTTTGAAAATAGAAGGATTACAAAAATGCGATTTCGAACCTAAAAAACTTATTTCTGTCGATCCTTAGTTAAAATAAAAGGATAACAAACACTGCAAAGTGATTTAAACACACGTTTTTATTTTTGTTTCATTACTAAATACTGAAACATAAATGAAGTGATTATAAAGTATGTAAAAATAGAGTATATTTTCTAAATGGATATAGCAGAAATTCTTGTTAAGATAGAAATAAAGAAAAATTTAAATTGATCGGTAACTTAAAAGTTCCTTTTGGGAATTCCCCGTAAAATGAGCAAAAATTAAAAAACAAACGTCGTGGCCACATAGTAATCTATTTTAATAAAGTTTGATAAAGAATTAATTAATATTCAAATACAACTCTGCAAAATATCTTGACAAAAAATGAATTATTTTAGCAGTGCTGGATATTTAAAAAACTTGTGATACAGAATGCCATGTGTGTAATTATCCAAAATTGCAAGTCTGATCTTCTGTATCTTGAAAATTATTTTACAAAAATGTTTCTGTTATAATATTGTAACAGCCGAAAAATATTTTCATATTTATTGAGTGATAATAATCTAGTACCAACATAATTAATCATAAGTGGTTGTAAAATTTGAGAGGTTTAAAAAAAAAAAAAAAAAAAAAAAAAATAAAGACGTTATGAAAATCAAAGGAATTCAAAAACATTTGTGAAAATGATTCCTGATGTAGTATTACATATGAAGATCGAATTCCCCAAGTTTGAAAGTTGCTATTTGTTTCCTTCACCTTCAGAAAAACTTAGAAAAAAAAAATACAAAATCATAATTTTTTTCTCTATATGTTCCAAAATAAAAAAATACAAATTAATTTAAAAAATAAATGAATAAAAAGAAAAAAAAGAATAAGGAAAAATTAGAGGGGATGAATACACTATTTTTATCAATCGTTTGAAAATGAAGGAAAGCTCTTGGAATTTTATATTATAGATAAAAGTATATATTTTAAGTATAATGAACTTTTATTCTTGTTTTCAGTTTACTTTTGCCTGTAAAATATTTTAACTTGAATATTTCCTAGAAAAACCACTCAGTTGAACAAAATGTTTTATTTATTCTAAATCCAGACAGCAAAAATAGATGACATCAGTAATTATTTTCCCCTGAAATCGTTTAATATTTTGGGAAATGCGTTCAAAAAAGAAAAGCACTGACAGTGACAATATTGTACAGATATAAAGATCAATAAATCCATCATATGCTAAAATTCTTTTCAAGATTGACTTTTGATTCCTAACACAACAGAAAGATAATATTTGTTGCTTTTCATGGTTTTTCCTCTTTGAATTTGCGCGCATTTCTTAAATTATTACACGATTTCAAGGGAAAATAATTAGTGGTGTCATCTATTTTTGCTGTCTGGATTTAGGATTAATATAATATTTTGTTCAACTGAGTGGTTTTTCTTGGAAATATTCTAGTTAAAATATTTTAGAGGCAAAAGTAAACTGAAAATAAGAATAAAAGTTCATTATATTTAAAATATATACTTTTATCTATAATATAAAATTCCAAGAGCTTTCCTTCATTTTTAAACAATTGATAGAAATACTGAATTCATGCCTCTAAATTTTCCTTATTCTTTTTTTTTCCTTTAAGAAATAAAAAAGCAAGAATTAAAGTTTCTAAATTCAAAATATATGCTTTTATCTATAAATGTCAAGAAATTATTCCTTCTTGTTCAAACGAATAATAGAAATATTCAATTTTTCTCCCCTCAACAATTTATTATTATTATTTTTTTTTTTTTGCATTACAGAATAAAAATACTAAAATACTTCAATATGTAACTTATTATTAATTCTTAATTATAAATCATTTTTAAAATAGTCTTTCCGTTCTTAAGTCTAATAATCAAAATCGAAATTTCAAGCATGTACGCAAAATTTTGTATCAACTTTCAATACAAGTTTTGAAATTTAAATAAACAATCCTGAAATCTATTATTTTGCATTTACTCATAAATAAATATGATCAACTTATATGATGATTTTAATTAATATATGTGACATGTCAGCCACACCTGTTTGCTTATTTTGTATGGAATGACCCTTCAGTAATGGAAGGATAAAAAAGACTTGAAGTTCTTATTCTTAAAAAGGTAATGTACGAAAATGACATGTCAAAAAATAAGACAAGATGAATAGGAAAAGTCTTAAAAGGTTTATCATGCAAATAAATTAAAAATTACCAAGAGATTCATTTTAGTAGAATCAATGTGAAGTAATTCGCATTTGAATAACATTACGGTTCATATCATGAAAACATTAATATTACTAAAAAGTTACACCATACAATAACACATTAATTTATGTCATTTTTATTAAACCCATTTATGCTTAGAGTCCCATTTTTGAGACACTTCGAATTTTAACAAAAAATTGCATAAATTTCTTTTTCTTTATATTATGAAAACTGCATAAAATATTTATATATAAATGTTTCTATCTGGTACCAAGAGATGGATATTTATTTGCTTTACTTTTTTCGGAGTTCATAGTTTTTCATTTTTCAAGGTGGCGAAATGTAAAAAGATAGGGTTTATTATTATTATTAAGGTTCCAAATAAATAAGTCATTACCTCAGCTTGCAGACTTCTTTGAAATAAGTGTTTTTCAATTTTGGAAGTACATGTTCAAGCTTATTTTTATGCATTTTTGAAACGCACAAAATATTGGGGGGATAGACGCAAATGGTTAAATATTTTTTATTAGTCATTTAGGTGACAGTTAATTTTGTAAAGTTTTTTTCATGATGATTATGGAACAAACTGTTTTCAACTTCAAATATGAAAATTTTTTGATAGTTATTAATAGTTCTTCATGTTGTAAGTCTCAATAAAGAGATAAATAAATACATATATTAAGTAGTTCATAGAAATACCAGTTGTAGTACATCACATGCAATTTAAATATTTATTTTATACAAATCTAGAAAAAACACAATTATGTATATTACACTATTAGATATATTATGCATATTCCGATATTTAGTACTCTTACATTTTATTAAATAAATACAAATATTTTTTATCGTAAGTTTTTTTTTAGTATTTTTCCATCTCATTTTGCAATATTTTAAAGTGATTTCAATAACAAATTTGAGAAAACAAAAATTCAGACACAAATGGATTAACACTAGAACCGCGGCGACGGGTCATTTTGACCCGTACCATATGGAGAAACATTGATTCGAACCAGAAAACTCTTAATAAAGTAAGCTAAATATGTATTGAGCAAAAATATTTTCAATAAACAACTTAAATTGTTTTAAATGAAAATTCCGGTGAGAAATATTTTCATAAATATTTAATGAATTTTCCCGCGGTTCTAGTGTTAAGTACTGAAAATTTTTGGGCAAAGTATATGCAGTGTCCAGGAAACAAGCTATTACACGTATGATTTTAGGAAAAATATAATTGTTTTTTAAATAAAATAGGATTAGATGGTAGAAGAAACGTGGTAAATTCTTATACTTAAAAGGAATCATTTGTGATCTGCAAGTAAAGAAAGAAAAAAAAAAGGCTAAACTTACACTTATTAAAAGATGTACAAAAGGTTAAAAAATAAATATTGAAATAAAAATTTATGGATAAGTACCTACATTTCTGAAAAGTATCTGCATTTTAAGTACCTGATTATATAATCTTATCATAATCTTATTAGATAATATAATTATTTACATTGTATTTAATCAATCATAATTAAAGCAGTTAAGTGCAAAACAAAATAAAAACCTAATGCAATTGTTGCAAACCAAAGGAATTAACTCAAAAAATAATTATTTCATATAAAAAAGCGTATTGAAAAAATTTAACTTAATGTAAATATAGCAGTTAAAACCAAACTAGACGGAAATAAAGAATGGAGACATATTTACTCTGAAACAAAGCTATGTAAAATTATTTCAAATAAGAAAACGGATAAGGATAATTTTCCTGCTTGATAGTAATAGTAATCTATAATATAATTGTATTAAACATTTTTTTTACTGTCCTTATGTTATTGCAGTTTAAAACTTTATACTCCAACATTAATTTAAAGTATCACGAACCCTCTAACGCACATGGTAGCATACAGCTACAGCAAAAAAAAAAAAAAAAAAAAAAAAAAAAAAAAATCTTGACACTTGCGATTTTAGACGTTTTGTTAAATATCTAAAAATATACATGACGAATAACTCCAAAACTCCATATGCTTAAACAAAATAAAGTCATATATTTTCGCGAGGTTTTTTTTCTGAAATCCCATAGGGGACCGTCAACAAATTGAAATAGAACGAAGATCTTTTGGATAACCCTGTCAAAACTAATGTAGCAAAAGCGTTCAAACTGCAGATTATGATTAAGTTGCTTATGGTAATAAACTGTGTTTATTTTTATGCGGATAGCATGTATACTCGTAGAGAAATTAAGGTTTTTATAAAAACGGTCCCAAATTTTACCAGGTTTTTTGCTTATAATTTGCAGAGTTTTTGATAAAAAGCAATGTTCTTTTTAGAAAATTTGAGAAACTACATTGTACATAATACCCTGTTATCAAAATTAAAAATTATTAATAATTGTATGAAAATGACCAGGTTTACTAAATACAAATTCACTGCGCATGCGTCAACTCTATAAAAAAATTCATTTGCATATTGTGTTAGCTAAATGTATAGAGCAACTTTTGTTAAAGTTTCAAAATCATAGCTTGAAAACTCCGAAAATTAACGTCGGAAGAATAAGATCAAAATCCGATATTCCCAAAATGAAACAAAAAAATGAGGGATAGTGTCCACACAATATTGCACATACTACTATATTTGGATACAGCTCCTCATTTTTTGTGTTTCATTTTCGGAGTATCGGATTTTGATCTTATTCTTTCGACGATAATTTTCAGAATTTTTAAGCTATGATTTTGAAACTTTAAGCTATGATTTTGAAACTTATCCTTCTACATTTTCCAGTTCTATAAAATGCTTAACAACTTGTAACTCATCGTCATCGACTTCTATTTGAAAAAAAAAATATTTATTCAAATGTCAGAATATATATTTTTAAGCATGGAAAGTTATTTTTTCCAATTCTGTAAGTAACAGAAATCACAGATTTCTCATATATATTATCAATTTTTTAATACAAAACTATAAAGCATAATCTTTGTAAAAAAAATCTGTTTTTAGGTGTATCCAGCGTTTTTAATTTTACAAAATTTACGCTGTTCCTTTTAGTAATAAATTTGCTATGTTGCTCAAATGATAAATTTGGCAAGGAAAATAAACCCAGATTACCATCTGTTGATAATTCTATGAACCATTTATAATAGCTGATGTATTGGGAGATAACAGCAATAAATAACAAATTGCAATGTAGTTTTCAAACAAATTGCGATACAGTTTTCGAGCAAATTGCGATACAGTTTTCGAACAAATTGCGATATAGTTTTTGAACAAATTGCGATATAGTTTTCGAACAAATTGCGATATAGTTTTCGAACAAATTGCGATATAGTTTTCGAACAAATTGCCATATAGTTTTCGAACAAATTGCCATATAGTTTTCAAACAAATTGCTATATAGTTTTCAAACAAATTGCCATATAGTTTTCAAACAAATTGCTATATAGTTTTCAAACAAATTACTTTATAGTTTTCAAACAAATTGCCATGTAGTTTTCAAAAAAGTTCCATTTGAAAGTACATTTTGTTTCCTATTCTATTAAGAAAAATTAAAAAATGCGCAATGTTAGGAAAATTTAAAAAAAATTAAAAATTCTATCAAAAGTGAAATTTTGCTGTTGCTATTGTGATAATTTAGATTTATCACAGGCTTTTAAAGACATTTTTTCTGAAAAGAGATTTCACTATGGAACTGAAAACACAAAATGACTTTCATTCTCAAGATGAAAAGATTGGCGATTTAAAAGGATCGCTAAATCATCATCGATCAGCTGAAAAGACAGGCGGGCGACACTAACGTGAATAGGGGACCACACGAGTCGCACCTTTGATAGTACGCCGACGCAAAAATGAAAGCACAGAGGATCAGAGACCAGACATATTGTCGCCATAGGCGTGTATTTTCAGGTACGAATGATAAGACGATGTTACGAATCTTTTAATGAGAAAAGATCATTAAGGTTGATGATTGGTTCGTGACCTTTAGGGGAGGTCTTGGCTGAGAAGAAAAAGAGGAAGCCAAGGTTTTGCAGGGGGGATTTTGATCTCGGAGTGAGAAGAGGAGAGAACAGAGCTTGGAGCTCGGATTTGTTCTCTGAGAAAAGTGGATCAGCTCGGATCGGGAGCTGTAGAGGGTGACGTCACCCAAGTGAGACGGAGGAAGAGGACTTTCGCTAGGAGAGTGCCGGTGACAAGTCTCATCTTCGGTGTTTAGAGAACGCCGTGTTGCTGATTTGTAGAAACTTTACGTGATTTATAAACTGAACATTCTGTGGACTGAAATAGAACTTTGGACTTCGAGCTGGTGGATTAAGATCCTACGAGTTCTAAAATGATTTATGCTGTATATAAAATTTAATACAGAGAACCTTTTTTATTGTTACAAATAAATAATTGATTCTCCATTAAATTGCCTGGATTATTTGCCGAGCGGCACTTACGCTACCAACCACTTAGCTTTAATCTATAAGAGGCAAAGTTATTACAGCTGGTGGCAGCGGGAGCCACTAGCCCAGGACTATAGTTCGCCGTGCAGTTCCAGAGTTAATCATCGATAGAATCCAGCGCCTAGCTGACGAAGGCACCCAGCCGCTAAGAGAAACCCAGCGCCTAGCTGACGAAGGCACCTAGCCGCTAAGAGAAACCCAGCGCCTAGCTGACGAAGGCACCCAGCTGCTAAGAGAAACCCAGCGCCTAGCTGACGAAGGCACCCAGCCGCTAAGAGAAACCCAGCGCCTAGCTGACGAAGGCACCCAGCCATAACCGGAGATACAACGCCTAACCGACGAAAGGCCACCCCAGCCGCAACCTGCCCGTAGCACCCAACACCCTCCGACGGAAAGATGCCCCAAGAGAGATGCAGACGACGGAAATAGGTAAGCTCATTCATTCTAAATTTTGAGTGGCTCTGTTTCATAATTATTGCACAAAATTAAATTCAGTAAGGAAATTTATGTACTATGTTTCTATACTTTTATTATTTTAATCTAAAATTAAGAAATTAGTAAAGAGTATTGCAAAAAAAAAAATTCCTTCTTTTTTTTAATGATAAAAACATTAAATGTTAAATGCATTTTTTTCCGGACAAAACGGAACAAATTAGAAAGTTTTGAAAGAAAAAAAAAGAGTGTACAACTCTTGTAAAATTGTAAACTCTTGTAAAATTGTAAAACTTTTTTTTAGCAGCATAAATGTTATGAGGTTAGTCATAAATTTAAATTTTCTTTAAAGGCTTCTAAACAGAAAGGGATATTGTTACCTGTTGATCTAAAATTATTTATGTTTACATTTTTAAAGTGTAGTTTTCGAAAAATCTGAATGCTAAAACTGGCAATGTTTTTCTAGAATTAGAAATAAGTACAGGTACTTGTATTGTGGTCGGTTGAAAAAAAAAAGTGTTGAATCGGTAAATTGTGTACTTTTCATGTATATATTTTTCATTTCATTCTCATTTACTGTGTTTAAATTGTGTAGTAAAGTGTATGTATAAAATTAACATTGCTTATACGCTAGGGTAATTTTATAGGTTGTCAGGAAATAAATAGAAATTTCGGTTAGAGCAGCTCAGTCTAAAAATGACAGTCATTACTGATTTAAAGCAATGTAGAAAAATCGATTTGCAAATGTTAGCAGACGAGTTGGGAATTGATATTGATAAGAGTGACAAAATAGCTGTAATTATACAGAAAATTGAATCAGCGGCAGATTATGATAAAGATCTTACTTTATCGCAGGCTAATTATATTGTACAAGATAGGGAGGCTAACACAGCCGCACAAAAGGAACAGGAAAAATTAGAGGCAGAAAGAGAAAGGGTCGAGCGAGAATTAGAAGCAGAAAGAGAAAGGGCGGCGCGGGACAGCGAAGAAAAACAGAAAGAAAGGGAATTTCAATTAGAGCAATTGAGATTAACTCAAAATGCGAATAGACGTGAATCTACGTCAAGTAGCGGATCTGAGAGGAGTCAGAAACCCCCTTTAAAAGCGTTAATGCATAAATTCGATCCAGAACGATCAGATATTACTCTGTTTTTAAACCTCTTTGAACGGCAATCCTCTCGAGCAGGCATAGAAACAGAAGAGCTTGTGACTCATCTTTTATCACTGCTCCCGGCAGATATTGCAGAATTAATTTTGCGCGAGCCCACAGAAAAAATCGACGATTTCGCGCACGTGAAATCAATTTTGTTAGCACGCTTTCGGCTAAGTCCTGAAGCGTATCGCCAAAAATTTACAAGGCATTCTCGGATACCAGGCACCCCTTGGAAGGATATTATTTTCGAGTTAAATAGTTATCTAGAAGGATGGTTAACTGGACTAGAAATTTCAAATTTCGAAGACTTAAAGAAATTATTGGTAACAGACCAAATTAAGCGTCGTACGCCGATAGAATATAAATAGCATTTTATTGACTCTTGGGCAAATTTCAAAGACCCGTTAGTTCTAGTTAAGTGTTTAGACGAGATTGAGGCAGTCAAAGGGCCCTCGAAAAAAATCTGGAACCCGAGAAATTTTCCCATAAAATCAGAAAAACCGAGACTCGAAGATAAACCGCGTGTTGAGAAATCGGCCGAAACTAAAACGAATTGGAGAGACAAGGATCCCGATAAAGAAAGAAACCGTGTTTTTGAGCAAAAGAGAGCAAACAAATGTTTTATTTGCGGAAGTTTTTCGCACTATCGTGCCCAGTGCCCGGAAAAACACAAGAGGGAAAATAACGCCACGTCTGTAGGGCATTTAAATAAAAATCAAGAATTTGAAAAAGGTTTTTCGCCATATTTAAGTAAGGCTCGTATTAACGGGGAGGAAATTACGGTATTACGAGATTCTGGTACGTGTGTCGAAGTTATTTCCAGTAAATTTATAAACCACAGTCAATTAGATGGGGAATTTATGTGGATAAAACAACCACTCTTAAATGATGTTCGCTGTTTGCCCACCGCTAATATAACGCTTGAAATTGACGAAATAGGAAGTATCTCGACGAAGGCTATAGTAACTGATAGAGACGTAGATATGTCCTATTATATACTAGGGAATGACACGCAGAAGCTCATCGACGAGAGAAAAAAACGCGAAATCAAAACATTGAACGCAGTAATGACGCGCGCGCAGGCGAAAAAAAGCGAAACTAGCTCCGGGAGTGACGGAGGCGAACAAGAAACCGAAACTAACTTAGGGGCAGGGGGAAACGATTTCACGGAACAGGCAGATCCGGAAAGGCCATATAACGAGTTTTTACCGATAGCAGGGGAAGACTCAGGGACCGGCTTGTCGAAAATTAAAAGGGCAGAATTCATAACCGAACAAGAGACGGATTCCTCGCTGCGAGACATTCGCGAAAAAGCAAAACAAAAGAAATCAAATTTCGAAATTAAAGAGAATTTAGTAATGAGGAAAGTAACGGATCATCACGGATTCGAAAGAAAACAGTTAGTTGTCCCAACTAAGTACAGGGAAGCGATACTTGGTGCTTGTCACGAAGGTATAGCGGCTCACATGGGCCAATCAAAAACAAAAGATAAAATATTGAGATATTTTTTCTGGCCTAATATTATTAGGGAAATCGAGGATTTTGTCAAGTCATGCCATGCTTGCCAGGTAGTGGGAAAAGCGGGGGAAACTAAGAAAGCCCCATTAAAATTAGTTCCCATAATTTCAGAAGTATTTTCAAAATTATCGTGCGATCTAGTAGGTCCCTTACCGACGTCAAAAAAAGGGAATAAATATTTACTCACAGCAATATGTGTTTATTCACGTTATCCAGAAGCAATACCGATACCAGATATGCTCTCGGAAACGATCATTGAAGCGATGATCATGATTTTTAGTAGACTTGGTTACCCGTCTAGCATACAAACGGACCTTGGGAGGAGTTTCACTTCGAATTTAACGACAGCCTTCCTAAAAAGTTTTGGGGTAAAACTAAACCATTCAAGTGTATGTCACCCCTCCTCAAACGTTATCGAGAGATGGCACAGGTCAGTAAAAAGGCTTTTAAAAGTGCTATGCGTGGAAAACGGTAGTGACTGGGAAGCTAATCTGCCCCATGCGCTTTTAACTCTTAGGACGGTAATGCATGATTCTACAGGTTTTAGCCCAGCAGAGCTAGTTCATGGGAGAAATCTCCGTACCCCGGAAACCCTACTTTTCGAACAATGGACGGGAGAAAATGAGGAGCATGAATTAGTTACTGAGTACGTCTTCAAACTTATCAACCGACTGAAACGCTGTCAGGAGCTAGCGGTCGAAAACATGACAATTACTAGAGATAAACGGAAAATGTGGTCTGATAGAAATGCTAAAGAACGAAAATTTCAACCAGGAGACGAAGTGTTAGTTTTAGCAACTAACAAGAAAAACAAAATGTCTGTAGGTTGGATAGGCCCCGGTAGAGTAGAGTCTAAAATTTCTGATACGAATTATATTGTGAGTATACCAGGGAGAAGAGAAAAATCGCAAATCTATCATGTAAATCTTTTAAAACCCTACATCACCAGGGTAGGTAAAATAAATATTCTGACAAAAGAATTTAATGAGACAGATGAATCTCAGGATTTGGAGATAGCTTTCCCATTAGCAGATTCAAATAGTTATGACTTTGACGAAGTTATCAAACAAAGTGCATTAAACGAGCGGTGCACAGCAGGGGAAATTCAAATGTTAAAACAGGTATTAGACGAATACAGGGAAGTTTTTTCGAATGACCCGGGCTTAACGGACCTGACTATTCATGATATTGAGCTAACTGAGGAAAAACCGGTGAGAAGTAGACCGTATAGGGTATCTCCTAGACAGAATGAAATACTGAAAAAAGAGATAAAGCGCATGCTTGAATTAAATATAATTAAGGAAGGGGAGTCTAATTATAATTCTCCCATGATTTTAGTCGAAACTCCAGGGAGGGAACCTCGGCCATGCATTGATTATCGCCGTTTGAATGCGATAACAAAAACCGAATTTTTTCCGCTTCCGAATATTGAACAAAGGGTCGAAAAGGTGGCGGCGGCAAAATATATTTCTGTATTAGACCTGACCAAAGGATACTGGCAGATACCCATGACACCAAAAGCACAAAAATTAGCTGCTTTTGTCACAAGCTTTGGTAGCTTCTTACCAATGGCAATGCCTTTCGGATTGTCCAACGCTAGCTATAGGTTTTCCAAATTTATGTCTAAATTACTAAATAGGTTGGAAGAATTTTGTCTTCCATACTTAGATGACATGGCCGTTTTTTCAGATAGCTGGGAAGACCATATTCAGCATCTAAACACGGTACTAAGTCGAATTAAAGAGGCGAAACTTACCGTTAAAATTTCGAAATGCAGATTCGCGCAAAAAACGGTTAAATATCTGGGACACATAGTAGGGGAAGGAAAAAGGAAGCCTGCAGAAGCGAAAATCCGCGCCATAACGGAACTCCCAGACCCTAAAAATAAAACGGAAATTAGAAGATGCCTCGGCATGGCAGGGTATTACTCCCGTTATATAGAAAATTATGCGACCATCGTAGAACCGTTCACACGAGCATTAAAAGGAAAAAACAAAAGAAAAAATTATATGGACCGATGAAATGAAAGAGGCTTTCGAAACCTTAAAATCTAAACTCACCCAAAAACCCATCCTATATGCGCCAAATTATAATCTAGAATTTGTGGTTCAGACGGACGCGTCAGATAAAGGGATAGGGGTAGTTTTAGCACAAAGACAGGGCTCAGAAGAGCATCCCATTATATATTTGAGCAGAAAATTTTCGGAACAAGAGAAAAGTTATAGCGCCACAGAGAAAGAATGTGCAGCTATAATTTTTGCCATAAAAAAATTACGTCACTACATTGATGGACAAGAGTTCAGTATCGAAACCGATCACAATCCTTTAGTGTTCCTGAAAAACAATGCAGGTAACAATTCCAGGTTGTTAAGATGGTCCTTATCACTGCAACCGTTCCTGTATGCCATAAAACACAGAGCGGGCAAGGATATACCGCACGTTGATTGTCTGAGCAGGGCAATAAAATGAAAAAAAAAAAAAAGCTCAAATTTTTTTTTCTCTCTCACATTTGTAAATAGTTTTCTTTTATTGTATATATAAGGTTTTCTTAATGTATTTATACTGGTTTCAACACCTTTAAATTATTAGAGTTCTCCAAACAAAGCAAAGTCGTTAAAAGAGTTTGAAAATGTTTTTTAAAGTGTATTTTTAGAATGGTTAAAATTTTATTTTGAGTGCAGAGAGCCATCCAAAATGAATGAGCTAACCATGTTCTGCTTTTTAGATTTCACGCCTTTCAGACGTTAAATCATCTTTAGAGGCGGGGGTAGTTGTGATAATTTAGATTTATCACAGGCTTTTAAAGACATTTTTTCTGAAAAGAGATTTCACTATGGAACTGAAAACACAAAATGGCTTTCATTCTCAAGATGAAAAGATCGGCGATTTAAAAGGATCGCTAAATCATCATCGATCAGCTGAAAAGACAGGCGGGCGACACTAACGTGAATAGGGGACCACACGAGTCGCACCTTTGATAGTACGCCGACGCAAAAATGAAAGCACAGAGGATCAGAGACCAGACATATTGTCGCCATAGGCGTGTATTTTCAGGTACGAATGATAAGACGATGTTACGAATCTTTTAATGAGAAAAGATCATTAAGGTTGATGATTGGTTCGTGACCTTTAGGGGAGGTCTTGGCTGAGAAGAAAAAGAGGAAGCCAAGGTTTTGCAGGGGGGATTTTGATCTCGGAGTGAGAAGAGGAGAGAACAGAGCTCGGAGCTCGGATTTGTTCTCTGAGAAAAGTGGATCAGCTCGGATCGGGAGCTGTAGAGGGTGACGTCACCCAAGTGAGACGGAGGAAGAGGACTCTCGCTAGGAGAGTGCCGGTGACAAGTCTCATCTTCGGTGTTTAGAGAACGCCGTGTTGCTGATTTGTAGAAACTTTACGTGATTTATAAACTGAACATTCTGTGGACTGAAATAGAACTTTGGACTTGGAGCTGGTGGATTAAGATCCTACGAGTTCTAAAATGATTTATGCTGTATATAAAATTTAATACAGAGAACCTTTTTTATTGTTACAAATAAATAATTGATTCTCCATTAAATTGCCTGGATTATTTGCCGAGCGGCACTTACGCTACCAACCACTTAGCTTTAATCTATAAGAGGCAAAGTTATTACACTATTAGCAAAATGACACCAGCGTACAGAAATGTTTGTATTTTATAATAGAGAGAGCAGATGGTTCTTTCCTTAAGCAATATGTTCGAAAGTTAAGAACAACTATTACATTTCTGAAATCTCATTCCTGTCTAGACTTTTTATAAAATATATATTACGCATAGAATTATTCTCTCTCACGGCTTCTTTAAATCTTTTATCAAAAATTCTAAAATGTTACGGACAATAGTTATGCTTTTACACTGCTCATATGCTTATCTGCTAACCCAAGTTCGCTTTCTGTACATTATTCAAGTGAATCAAAGTATTGTTCTAACTGAAAATGATTCAAAGGGATTTCAATAAGAATATGGAATACATCATTGCCAATGTGTGGTTATTTATAACTTGCTTTCGAACGAGCAATGAATTCCAAATTTTATGAAACCTTTATGTTTTAGTTTATGCCGTAGATTAAGGAGCACAGAACCATTCTAAAATTTTCAACATAGGTTCTGAAATCCGATTTTCTGAAAGGAGTATTTCTAAATTTTCAGACATTCTGAAAACGTTAAAATATTATCCATGCGGATGTCTCTGTTCTCCCATTTAAATATTTCTACGTGCCGTTATTACTACAACGTTGATTTATAAGTTTATCTGTCATAAATAAAACATAAACAGGTCGTGAAAGCCCCAGTAATACCAAGAGGAAATCTCGAATTGGGGAACTCCAGTTAGAAAACGCTACTCTAAATACACATACGGAATGCTTCAAAAGGAAAACACGCTTTATTTTACTTGTTGGAAATACGTTGGCATGTAAATTGTAAAAACGTTCAAAATAAGGTAGGATTTTAAGATAATGTCGATGAAAGTGCTCTGCGAATAACATTTAAAAAGTTATATTTCAAATTTTTCTACAGGTTCCTAGGCCGTATGTGTTAAAATTTTCTCAAACGACCAAAATCACTGAGTTATACTTTATTTTTTTTTTTAAATTTCGGAGCTTTCTCACTACTTTTTAGTTTACTTTACATTAAAAAATATTTTGGTCTTTTCAGTGCTGGAAAATCTCCAAAATTTCCTAAAATTCAATTTATCACAATCCTGGGAATTTTGGGCATAAATGTATGGAATTTGAATTGTTTTACACTTGTCAGAGCATCGAGAAAACTCTGATTTTTGATAGGAAATTGGGAGCGTATAAAAACTTAAAAAGTAATTTTTGAAAAATTGATGTAAATTGACATAATTTTAATTTTTACCTTATTTTGAAATTTTTTGAAACTTACATTGTTTCTACATATCCACATAGTAAAATGTTAAAAGAACGTTTCAGTCTATTTGAGATAATCTGTATAATATCAAATCAACGAACATATTACATTTCGATATCTATTGAAATGTTATCAACTTTTATATTCCTATATAAATATCGCAAAGAGAACCATGACTATGCGATATTCTTCACATTTAGGAGTGTAAAGAAGAATTGCATAAATGCAAATAAAGGAAGAAAATATACTAAGAAATACATTAAAATAATTGGATTTTAAGATGGAATATATAGAACTATTCAATTAAAGATTATACTTATCAAAAATTTGATGATGCGGTTGCGACTTCTTTCTAATTTATACCATTTTTATTAAAGCAATACCATGAAGTTATATTTGATTGTAGATGTTGAATTGTAGTATTATATAATGGTTATATATCTATATAAATTTTCATATCATTCAGTACTGGAACAGAATAAAATAATTTAAATGCACCGCACTGGAAAAAAAGACATTTGGAGAAGATCTATATAAATATTTTTAATTTGAAATTATTAAAATTTTCCACCTGCATTCAAACAAATGCTAAATATTACCATTAAAATTCTATTGAAGGTCCGTACTTCAATCACAAGTTTTATGTACTCGTCGGATTTGTTATTGATTCAATATTATTTGGAAATCGCACGCAAAGATTTCCAAATTATGTTAAATTTGGAGTTTCAGGGCCTGATTAAAATATTTGAAATGTAAACACAAAAGTATTATTTTTCATGGTGTTCAAATTTGTATTCGTTTATTTTTGTTCACCTATTTGGTAAAAGAAAGAAAATGTATAGTAAAGGTATGTGTAAAATATTTTTATCAATTTATGGATGACTGAATAACTGATAATTCTGTCTACATTGTGACAAAATTTGGATTCCTGTGATTGACAGCCTAATAAAATATTTTTTTTTCAGACATTGCACAATATTTCTTAACGGATATTCAATCATCCATTGCTGAAGAAAAAGGGGTAGTCTTTCGGACGTTGCATATCTTTATATTTTGACTAAAGTAAGCGTATCCGGGGTACCTTGGAGATCGGACTTAATTCTGGCACTTTTGTGGGTGTCCGATTGACCCGAGGCTCTTAGTTGAACCGTAGATTGTACCCAAATCATCCATGGTAATATTCTTTTCATCATGTTGTTATTTTAGAAGCAAACAGACCTCCAAAGGTTTGGCGTACAGTGAGTGATTTTGAGTAGCAACGTATAACAGCCACATATTTTGCTTAAAGAGAGCCTAAAGATATATGTAGATCAGTCTAGACTTCTTGAACCAGATCCGGTGAGACGGAATGCCAAATTTACAGATATTCTGGAAGAATCAGGGATTCACAAAAATAAACATAAAAGCCGAAAGAGTTAAACGTTCAGCTCGTCAGTTACAAACCAAGCCAGACAGCGCAGAAAATTAGAAATTATCTAATTGCTACTTCCAAATACTTCAAATTCTCAAAAAGAGCCCTTTCGCACTCACTAAAGTCTCAAACATCTTCTTATTCATAAACAGAAAGTTTTAATAATGGCAGAAATAAAAATCAAAAGCGAGACTAAGATATATTAACCGTATAAAAAAAGATCTACAATTAGTTGAGCGACGTTTTCCTACGTATTCTACGATTGGTAACTGCTGCAGAATATAAGAGTGAATGCTTTGAATCCTACAAAAATATCAAATGAAAACAATTACTACATTCATAATATACCCTTATTCCATTTGAGTCCCCCCCCATTTAGTTTACTTTCTTTGTTGAATATATATCATTTTACCAAACAATAAGTGATTATTTCAAATCGTATTAAATACAGTTGGTTATTTCATACCGTATTAATTACAAAAGGGTTATTTCATACCATATAAATTACAAAAGAGTTATTTCATACCGTATTAATTAGAAAAGGATTATTTCATACCGTATTAATCGCAGAGGATTATTTCATACCTTAATAATCGCAGAGGATTATTTCATACTTTAATAATTAGAGAGGATTTATTTTGTAGTTTAATTTAATAATTAGAGAGGATTTATTTCGTAGTTTAATAATTAGAGAAGATTTATTCCATACTACATTAATTAGAGAGGATTATTTCTTACTGTACTAATTAGAGAGGATTATTTCATACTGTATTAGAGAGGATTATTTCATACTGTTAATTAGAGAGGATTATTTCATACTGTATTAATTACAGAGAATATTTTCATATTTTATTAATTATAGGTGATTATTTCATTCAACAAACTATGGCAGTCCATTTTTTTAGATGCAGCATCAGTTTTTTAAGTTTTATTTCGTACTTTCTTAAACGTGGACACCACAATTAAACTTATAAAAAATAGATTTTTTTTTTATTGGATAGTTTTTGTGTCTATAATGGGAAGGTTCAACTTTTTTGCCCGAAATTCATCGCCATTAACAATTCAGAAATGTAATATTCCCCTCATTCAATTGCAAAATTTCTCATTAAATGAAGAAAAATTTTCTCTACTAAAATTGTTAGCATGGTGGCCCATGGGTCACAAATTGAAGAGCTTTAGTCAATGGAATGTAGTCTCAAAACGATTTGTTTTAAATTTGAATTGATACAAAAATTACAGCTAAAAATCTACCACAGTAACCTACTGTCTGGTCTATTGTTAAACAAAATTTTAAACACATACATTTAAAACAACCGTTTGGATTAAAGTAAAACTGCGCGACCGATTTTCATTGAGTTTTAATACAAACGTTCAAAATTGAATTCTATATGACGCTACGTAGAATTTTGATGTTTTCAATTTTCGAAATTTTCGCAAGCATTTTAAGGTTATGTTTTATGAGGCCAATTTTATCCAATTTATCGCTACATACTTATATTTGCTTCAGGAATATTTGGTGGTAGCGACCAACAGACACTGCATTTTCAGGACACACTTGTTTAACCGATTAATGTTTGAATTATTTTCTTCGTTAAAATTCAAATTTTGCATTTTCCCACCACTTTTAAAGCAAGAAGAACTTTTATCTTAATTTATCGAGGACTTTATCTCGATAAAGAAAACATTTATATATCCTCCTTTTTTACAGGTGTGAAATGCGCTTACTTGAATATTTTAAAACTGTCCCAAAAATGGGACGCTAGGCACTAATAGGTTAAATGGATGTCACAGAAGGACGATTTCTTAAAATCATTACTATGAAAAAATTGCAAAACACTATCCGAACATAATTTGTTGCAAACTCCCTGCCATCAGAAAGTAAAAATTTTTAAGTTGGTATCGAAACTGACAAAATTTCCCACAGGGCGACTATTTTTTGACATTAAAACTGTTGTAAATCCTCAAAAAAACAAACTTTCTGAACAATCTACTTCTAAAAAATTTCTTTTTTTAGCCGAATTTTAAAATTCGAAAACCGGTTTCGTTACATCGGTTCTGTAATAAAAGATAGTATTAACAAGACATTTCAGTATTTCGATAATACAAAATTTAATATTTTCAATACTAAATAATCTATATTAATAAAAGAACAAAACGCTCTGTCTGTGTGTGTGTGTGTGTGTCTGCGATGGCTAGCAAAATCTACAGCATGTACAAGGCTCAAAAATTTTTTGAGAGTAGCCCCAAATCTCTCCTGATGCACCTGAGCTTCAGAATTTCGAAATTCTATTTATTAACTGAGTAATTAATTAAATTCCAACGATCACTCTCATAAAAAATCGCCTTTTCTCTTCTTTTTCTCCCTTCATTTAGATATGGTTGGTTGGTTGCATAAAATTTTCGCATAAATAATTAAAAAAGCTGGAACAGACCTTTAAAATTCATAGACTCACAAACTGCCGGTTTAAATGGTGATTTTTTATCACAGCGATTGTAAACCATGGAGGAAAAAGATAGGTGATGGTGAAGTAAACCGAAAAAAGGGTTGCAATATTAAACCATTTATCGCTCAAATTTTAATGTCCCAAACAAAAGCATGTGGAGGGATTTGTATTAATAAGACGAATTGAAAGAAATGAATTGCAGCTGAAGCATATTCTACGAAGAAATAGTAATTTTTTAAAATGGTCTTTTTTCTATTATATTATTTATTTAAAAAAATGTTTGCTTTTAAAATAATTGAAATTGATAAATTCGAAATAATTAAATGTCAAAATAAAATTAAATAAAATATTGAAAACATCTGATTTGAACTGAAAATTGCATTACTAAAAGTTTTCTTTTTTTTTTTTTTTTCAGATCTTTTTAATACTTTATAACGTAGATGAAAAAATGTTTATGCTTTAACAACATATTAATAACTCTATGTCAATATATAAAATATATTTATGAAAACATTCTTTTAAAAATCATGCGCGAAAATTTAAATAACAAATATTAGTCTAAAATCTAGATTTCATAATGCAGACGATTTTAAGACATATTAACGAAAGAATGTTAACTTTTCAAGCAAAATCTTAAATGATGCTTCTATATTGATATTTCAAAGTGACGGCTAGGTTACATTTGTGTTATATTTAAGTTACGGTAAGGAACTGTTAAGTCGCAGTTAGGTTACAGACAGATTATGGTTACGGTACAAAAGCTTACGGTTAGGAATTTGTCCACAGAGTCAACATTACACATGCTTTGATTAAAAATATACACTTTTGTTAAATGGCACTGAAATTATAATATATACCAATCTTTTATCATCGCGTATCGATTTCATTCACGGTATAGTCGGATTTAAGAGTGATATAATTAGTTTGAAATTCAAAATATCTCACTTGGGATTTCTATGCGAAAAAAATAATTAGTTACATGATTTAACAATGTTTTTTACGGGTAAATATCAACACTAACTCGAAACTAACGCAATCGTTGGATACATGTTCCCTCCCGTGTTTCTCATTGCTCATTTTAAATATTTTTAGAGCTTAATATTAGTTGTTGTTTTTAAAACCGATTTTTCACAAAGTCAGCTGCGACGTATTTCAGATAATGCATTTCTGCATGCTTCCAGTTAATGATAAAATCATACTAATTTCAAGTTCGTTTAATATTGTTAATACGGACCCGGGCAACGCCGGGCGGGTCAGCTAGTATTAAAATAAAAATCAATATTATCATTGTGTATCACCAGAAAACATGCTGATTGTATGATGAATTATTACCGTTCGCACATTTTCCAAAATTAATTTGATTTTCTGATTAAACTAAAGGGCATTTCCATGCGAACTTGTTTGTCTGTTACATACTACGAATTTTGGCTACCAGTATTTTAAAGCGAGAAAATGCGACTTAGTTTATCGAAGCTATATCATCAATTGAATAAGGCGAAGCAAACTTTTCGAAAATAACGGTGGCCAACAAGCATAGTGATTTTTAGTTGATTAACAGACAAACAAATTCGCATGGAAATGCCCTAAACTGTTTTATTGGTACGTGTGTGTCTGTTTTATTATGTCACATTTCTGCATGAGTTTTGGGGCGTATTTTGGCTTGTACGGGATACAAAAGATTTACACATCCATAGCAGACAAGTACACATGCACACTAGCTTTTTCTTTTATTAGATGTATGTAAATACGTAAAATCTATAGTCGTCTTTCAATCCGTCCGTAAGACTGCATATAACAAAGTAACAACTACCCATCCGAATCGTTTGAAATTTAAAATATGCAATTATTACATAATTTTGTCGAGTCATTTCATAGTTTGTGAAAATCGGTATATAGTTAGTTCAATTACAGTGATAATCAAAAGTATTCCGTTACACTACGATAAAAAGGGAAAAAATAGTTACAAGTGCATTTTAATGAAGTTACACTCTTACGAACATAATACAATTCATATGCATCTATGAAATATATACTAAACTACACATTCTATACATTCTGTGGTGCAAAGAATATTTTTAATTAATCTTACAGGGCTATACAAAAGCATACTATTGCATAATAGTATTGGGAGAAACGTTGTTTGAAGTGTGTTTTAATTATATTCAATTGTTTCATATTTTATGAAATTGATATACGTTGCTGAGGTGCAATTTCCGACTTGTTAATATAAATAATATAAATGTGCATTAATCTTGTAATGCCACATTTCTACTTGCATTTATTGGCGTATTCAAGCTAGTGATTAGATATTAATAAAACTACATTTGATGACCACTAATACAATCACTTTTAACGTGACATCGCTTCATTCAAAACTGAGGACCCTCAACAACTTTGTTACTGACTTTTATCCCTATCTCGTTCAGTTGTCAAGATGGGGATGTTAACTTCATAGCTGAGCGCTAGGTGGCGCTTTAAGAATTCCCATCACGTAGTGCATAGATATTTTACTATACATAAACAGTACATTTAAAATTCATTTTTCCCCCTTCAACTGACGGATGACCTTCACTGTCACTAATTTCCATTGAAATCTCATATAATTCGTTTATCCCACTCTTTTTGTTCTTGACTATAAAAGCTTTGATATAACCTCAAATGTAGTGTGAAAAAAGCATTCAACTAGGGAATTTAGTACCCATTGTCAGAGAAATAACCTCTAGGTTCATACGCCCGTTTTCGCGAAAAATACGCCCGTTTCCGCGAGAGTATAGCTGTCGGACTCCAGCTCTGGTGGGGAAGAAAAAAGTTGAATCTCACGTTATGCTATGGGAAAATTACATATCCTTCTTGTTCATTCAAATTTGAAAATTTCAACAATATCTTTTTCAGCACCGTACTTAGGAAAGTTCTTTATCACCATGTAGGCTGCAAATTATTATATTTTTTCCAGTCATAAATTAAAAACGAGTGAAAAGTGCCTTTTGTACTTTCTGGATTTTTTGAAATTTTAGCACAAATTTTAAAATATTCATAATTATCTTTAAAATATTTTCAGTTTACAGAATGATAAGAAAAATCTATCTACGTGTGTATAAAAGGAATATTGTTAAAACTTCAAATTTGAATGAAGAAGAAGCATAAGTATTTTCCCATAGGATAACATGGGATTCCGAATTTTTTTCCCCCTCCACCTGATACAAAATCCTCCAAGTTACCTGTGAATTATACCTCTGGAGGTGCCTTGCCAGGTGAAGGTCTCATCATGTGATCAAGATTCTAAATTACGAGACAAACTTGAGTAGCCATTTGCAATACAAACAGGATGTAACGTTAAGTAACCGGCAAAACAAAGTATTCTCAAACGAGAAGTAAGTACTGCAGGTATGATGACGTGCGAAGCAAAGATATCAGGTTTATTGCCGGTACGAGGCGATTAGGCGGTCATCTGCTCCGATACCAGATATTTAACCCGTTAAGCTGAGTAACTCGGCAGGTAAGGGCCTGGTCATCGGTTAAAAAGAAAGTCCCGTTAATAGAGAAGGAGTGAATTTATTGGGTACTCCCTAGATAGCGGGAAAATAACTTTAGTAACAGTAGAAATAAGTTAAACATGAATTTTTTAATAAATCAAGAATAATCAATCTTAAATTTTATAAAGATAGAACAGCTTTACAAACCGAACAAAATGAAAATTGAATCTTGTAAAAACTTCATTATTTTGTTAAAAACATCAAAGCTCTCAACAAAACTTTTTAAGCCTGAGCAATCAATTAATAAATGGCTTCATAACCAGAGGAAAAGAGAACAACCGCTTAATTACTTTTCTAAATGCGTACTTTTATGTTCAAGACTAATATCAGTCATAATTACAGTCTTAATAATCTAAGATAGAAACACTTATTTAACACTTCAATTTCCAATAAGTTAAATCAAAAATGAAGCTAAGTGAAGTAGCTGCCATACTAATTAAGAAGGAAGAGACCTTTCAAAAAAGTAAATACATAACATTCAACAGAATGAGAAAAAAATATGCCATTAAAACAACCTCAGTCACGCGAGGTATTTTCTTAACCTTCCGTCTACCAGACGGGTCCATTGGACCCGACAGCAATATTTCTGGTGTCAATGGTAAAATGAGAAATTGTCGATTGACACCGGAATTTATAAAGGACTTGTCTAGATATTACGAATTCCTTAATTTAAGCTTTCATTGTAAAAGCAAAATTATATTAAAATATTACTGGTGCCGTTTGCAAGTTTGGAATTAAAATTAGGTGTTGCCGTAGATAAATGGGTGTTTTGTCTGGTAGACGGAAGGTTAATATAATGCATAACGTGAAGACAAATACTGTGCAGCCACGCAAATAAAAATTTCATTCTTCGCATTTTTTTTTCAGTGTTTTTAATTAAACAGGTTAATGCCTCGCCGGTTATAAACTAGTATTCATTTTCATGATGTTCTTTTCCATTATACAGTCATGTAAAACATTTTA
Source organism: Maratus speculifer (assembly GCA_964019185.1). Classification (NCBI taxonomy): domain Eukaryota; kingdom Metazoa; phylum Arthropoda; class Arachnida; order Araneae; family Salticidae; genus Maratus; species Maratus speculifer. The sequence goes on from OZ025293.1 coordinate 373,192,524, forward strand.
AACAACGCATTTATAAATTCCTTGTACAAATTTTAATGAGTAGAAGAACACATCTAGTAAAGAACAAATATCTCATGTGTAAGTATTTAATTGACATGCTTCCTAGAAATAAATCTTTCGGTTTGAAAAAAATAATACACTGTAAAAACTATTCGAAAACATTTCCGAAAATCACTGGCGGCAAACGAAACTTCGTTTTTATAAATGCCACAGGTAAGTGCAATACTAGTAGTATGTAATATAAAGGAAACTGAAATATATTTAGTTTAATGGAATGTTAGCTGTTGGCCGTAATCATGAAATTTTGCTTTAAAAAAAGCAACACATTTTTTAAAACTTTTATGAAATTACTGCAACACTTTATTTTTTCATTATTCTGTATTACAACTGGACTAAAAATATGTGTATTTATTTAATATTGTACATTTACATAAAAATGCTCCGAATGTAGGCTGATACCATAAAGCATAGTTGGCAACCTCCCGATCTCTGCGTACTAATGAAATTATACAAAAGTGTTCACTTCATTTAATTGCGTAACCTGTGCGATTGCATGAAGCAATTATTTTGGTGTAAAAATATTGATATGAAAAAGATCAGGAAGTTGGCAGCTTTGCATAAAAGGTAATATCACTACGACAAACTAAAATTTAAGGCTTTTTCGATTTTTTAAAAAATTAAATACCTATTTACAGTAATTTATTACGCATATATTAAAGTATAGAACCGTATTTTTGCTTTTCGATATTAAAAAAATAATGGCTGATCAATTAGTGAGCGGGAGCACTGCGAAAAGAATTTCAAGCGGTGTACATATCTCATCGAAGACTTGACCTAAATCAACATAAAGTTGTTGCTTTTTTGGTCAAAAAGTTAGTGAAATAAGTAGACTTTTAACTGATTGGAAGTTTAAGTCGATTTTAAAAGAGCTGCCTTTTGGAAAAAAAGACCTTAGTTTTTTTTTTTATTGTTTACAAGTTGTGGTGCACTCTAATCTCTAAACCTACGAAATTTCTTTGGATATCGTTTTCTAACTATTAATTATGTTCGATTAACTACGGTATTCGAGTACATAAAATGTTCTTCAGTTGAGAAAAATAAATAGAAATTTTGAACAGATGGCGATAACCTTCAAATGTCTAATATGGACAAAAAGCATGTAGAATATCGCTTTGGCCGATATCCGTGCTCTAAATAAATAAAAAAATTACATAATGATGATGAAATATTTTAAGATAAAATTTTGACTGATACAGGCTTCATAAAAATATAACTAACGATTAAATACCCAAGATTTTTTTAAATTGCTTTAACTACATTGAATTTCGTGGTACACAAATATGCTTTCCACGCGCCCCCTTTGCATATTAATATGTGTGCTGTAACTTTTTTTTTATTGAGGACAATTTTATTGATATGAAACTGGAGTACTAACAAATTTTACGATCTAACAGAACAGTTAAATATATAATTAATATTTCATAGTGGATCACGGTCAATCAGGTAGTCGGTGTTTTTTTTTTTTGGGGGGGGGGTGGGGGACATTAAATATAGTCTCGATAAAACGAACACATTACTAAATTATTCTTTAAAATGGATCTACATTAAAGTACTAGCACACATTATCATCATTTTTTGGAATTACTTTTCAGTGACATTAGTGGGCTGATTATTTATAAAAATCACAATATTTTACTTAAACAATGCCATTTCAATGAACATTAAACTATATTTAAAAATGACTTAACTTAGACTTGATATTTCATTTTTTTTTAACAGTATGAATAATAAGTAATAAAATTAAAAAACAACATATGAACGAAAAGTTTGTAAAAAATATACACATTTAGACAATTTTTTTACTAATTTTTTCTAATTTACAGTGATGGGTTTTCCAGGTAGTTATCTAGTTGTAAGGATTTAAGAACCTCAGCCTGGTAACTCAAAGCCAAATATAAGATTTTGACCATGTTATATCCTATTTCGAAGTGCGTAATTTTCAAATATTTTTATGTATAGTAAAACGTACAGCATGTAAATTACATATGAATTTACAAAAAGCATAAATTGTAAAAAACAATTCAAATACAAAACACTGATTTATAAATTTTACTAAGTGGGTAAGGTGGCATAATATCATATAGGTAAATGTAAGCACACATTTTAAAAAATGCTGCGCTAAATTTCATGAGAAAAAATGGGTATTTATAAGTAATTAAATTTTTGCAGCACCAACAAAACTTTTTTTTGGCTCAACAAACTTGTGTTTAACTAAAGCACAATATTAATTCAACCTTGAACAAACATATTTTTGCCAGTACAATAAAATTTTACTGCAGCATACAGTAAAATTTTCTGCTGGACTAACAATTTCTCTGAATGTAATATTCCCTGAATAAAATCATGCTTGAAAAACCTTTAGTTAACTTGAACGGAATAAAATATCTTTCTAACACCTTTATCTGCAATTTAATCAATATTTCTGCTACAAAAAGAATGAAGAAATCTGCTGGATTCAAAAATTTCACACCTTTTTATTCTTTATCTTTTTTAGTTATCTCAGTTTTTATTCTCTTTCAAAACAACACTGTCAGCAGACAGATACCGAAAGGAAAAGATTTCTCACGAAAGGTGTAACCTGAAAAATGTATTTAAAGAAAAAAAAATCTGAATAAAAAAATAATGAGCTATCTTTTTCATTATTTAAAGTATATGTAATTCTCTCATGCTCACTTCCCTTTTTCATAAATGAAAGTTCTATGCTCTAGAAATGTATTGTATTTTCAAACATTTCCATAACATTTTTCTTTTACTTTGTTCAAACGAATTTTATAGTTTGGATTAAGATTTCTTTTAATTTAGAGTACGGACATTAAATTTTTCGCTTTACCATTAGAAAAAACCCTCCCTTCAATAACACATTATAGGAACAGGGTTCGATTTAAGCGGTATCGCATCGCAATTTGCGATTCAAATTCAACTAAAATGCGATCCAAGAAATGCATTAAATCGCAATCATTGCGATGCATATTTCTTACACCCTTTGTTATATGTCATATACACTTAGTTAAAATTTACACGATATACGTTGTGTTTTCACTCTCCCCAAGTATTTATTTACAATAGAAGTACAGCGAGACGCCATTGCTGGGCGCAGTTTTCGCAGTAAACACATGATTTGTTCCCGCCCTGACGCTGCGATTGATTACTGAATCACTGTTACTCGCTAATCACGGCGTTTGCTCATAGAAGTTTGACGTGCGTGTTGTAGTTGTTCTAAAATGAACACTCACTGTTACGATCCTTTTACTTTATATTGCTTTAAAAAAAAAAAAATTGTAAATTTTCAAGATTTAAAAGTTACGTTAGCTATTTTTTACTTGCTATACAAAAGTATCTAACTGCTATTCAAAACTGACTTTGTATAGCAGTTACTGCTATGCAACTTTCTTTTTCTAAATCGACCCCTGTATAGGAATAATAAATTTAATAAAATAGATTAAAAATGATTGACATTAAAATTCGCATAGTTGGTATAGTATGAAACATTGTGCAATTACTGCTTATTGTAAAAAGATACAGATCAATGCACTCAGAAAACGGCAAAGTGTATGCAGAAAACAGCACACTGCATAAGGAAAATAGTGCATTGCAAATGGAAAATTGTATTACTGAGTCAAAAATTGATGCATTGCAACAAAAATGCATAGAGGTTAATTTCCGGAAATATATTTATACATATGTAAAATAGTTTGTCCTGACTCACTGATAATCAATATGTAGCCCAAATCACAGAACCTAGAAACATGCAAAAATGGGATGAAAATACTTATGCCGCAAGCATGTGCTAACTCGGGATTTTTGAAAATTACCCCCCCCCCCCTATTAAGGGAAACAAACGAGGGATTCGAAAATTCTGGAATATCTTGCTATATCTCAGCAGCCGTTTAAGGTAGGAGCGTGAAAATCCAGAACATAAATCTACTAAAAAAAAATACTTAAAATTATTTCAACGATTTTAGAAATTCCCCCTAAGGGGGTTAAAAAGGGGTTGAAATTTTTTTTACACATCTTAACAGTTATTTTAAGTAGAAGCATGAAACGGCAGAAAATAAATCTATGAAAAAAAAACTAAACCCGTGTTTCAGCGCTATTAAAATTTTCTATCCCGAGGGGGTTAAAATGGGGTGGAAAAACTCCAAACACTTTTTGGACCCGTGACATATCATCGGAAAGCCCTCGCACCACTCTTTCATATTATGTACCTTTCTTCCTGCTACCCCCCCCCCCATTTTGTCCCCATGGGAGGAGTTTTCGGATTTTTTTGAAATCTTAGCCTTTTAACATTTTAGATCAGTTTTTTTTTTTTTTTTTTTACGAGATCCTCCGATAAATATTACTTTTAATATGAAAATTTCAAAGAAATGATAAAAGTCCTCTCCGGAAAATTTGAAATTTTACGCGCTTTAATTGTATGCGTTATAGTAATGTTGAACACATTCCTTTTAAAAAGGTACGCACAGAAGATTGCACTAAAGCGAAGACTCACAAAAATAGTTATGTGCAAAACTTGCAATATTGGTTTATATTTTTACCAAAAATGTGCGACTTGCTTTCTAAAATACTATGAAGTTAAAAAATAAATCAATTCAGAAATATTTTTGCATGTGGGACTTATATTTATAAAGAAATGTAAATATTTATTAACAGAAAATTATAGGTGTTTTTCATTCAGATGCAAAATCGTCGACTGATTTTTGCGCTTCACTGCAATGCTCACTTAGCAGACTTCCACTGGCACAGTGTTCCTGCTCATTGACCACTCACAGAATCAAAACGGTAAGGGCAAAATTTTACCTGTTTACTCACTTAGACCTAAATAGTCTGTCTACAACTTTCTTTTTGGTCTAAATCATTAACTTTAAACAGTAGTGCGCCGGAAGGGTTAAAACGGCCTAACTTTCTTTTAAATTAAACTAAAATTATTCATTAAGCACATTAAAACTTAAATAATCTTAATATAACTGTAATTTGATATGTTAAATAAAATAAACATAAATAACTAAGGCAATCTCAGAAACTTAATCAAGCGAGTATTGAAAAAATAAATGTACTGAAATCGTAACGACATTAAAATTAAAAGATACAAAATGAAGCTATTAGGCTTCTAACATCGAAAATCATTTATACTTTCGAAACGATGAAATAATACTATTTTACTCGCGTAAGAGAAGGGATTCCGGAATAGCCGAATACGGAACAATCACCGTCTTATACGAGACACAAATATTTAGAATGTGACCGTTTTTATACATGTTTTAGAAAAACATCATCTTTGTATTTTAGATAAAGAAATTATTTCTACATAAAAAAGGCATTTAAACAACAAAATGTAGTTAAAAAAATTTATTAAACAAAATGTCAAAAGTTAATTACGAGAATTATCCAGAAAGTAAGTTTCCCATGACCCATAAAAAGAAACAAAACATAATTATACTATTTTTTTCAACTGAATTATTCTGACTGGTAAAAATAATTTAATTTTTTCAGCTAAACAAAAAATGCTCAAGCCGAAACTCAAACCCAGAAATTCTGATTTACAGTGGCATCTCATTGTAGCAAACTGTAGAGCATTGATAAAGTAAGTCAAGAGTTCTGTGTTAGAGTTTTGACATGGGCATTTGTCTCTGAGTTGGAAAAATTGAAAACATAATTACTTGGAAAATTTCACTGCAAATATACAATAACGTTTCAGCTACTTCTCAACATAAGAACCACTGGAATTGTAACACTTGTTATAGCGTGATATCAGTTTTTGTAATCCAGTTCCATTGAAGTTCGCCCTCTGGGAATGGAGCCAACTTGTTAGTTTTCAACTGATGAGTCATCATACTTACGTTTGACGACACATTGTTGCTCTCATCATGGTATCGCTGCGGAAAAGTGCAGTAAAGATCGATAATGCATGAAATCATCGCAAAGCTCCTGTTTCGGAAATTATGCACCAAGTGGATGCCGAAGAACCTTACACAAAACCAAACACACGGGAGCAGCATCGACTTTTTGCAGCGATACCATGATGAGAGCAAAGCGTACCTCAACAACATCGTTACGGTTGATGTGACGTGGGTTGAGAAATGTAACAAGCTGGCATCATTCCCAGATGTCAGACATCTATGACACTGACTACAAAAACTGACTCCCTGACACTGACTACCTCACGGTAGGACAAGTTTTATAATTCTTTTGGTTCTTATGTTGAGAAATAGCTGACACACAGCCGTGCCTTTTTCAACAAATATTTCTCGGTAATTATGTTTCGTTTCTTAATAACGACCGTGGGAAGCTTACTTTCTGGATGATCCTCGTAACTAACAAATTTCCTGTTTTCCGCTATTTTTGCATTCAGTTTTCTGAGCAAATCATATGTCACCAAAAAGGAGCGTCTACATCATCACGCACATTAGTCCTACGTAGGGTTGCCAGGTGCCCCCATTTAGGCGGGATGTACCGATTTTCAGACCGCTGCGCGGTACGATAAAAGTCCTAGTTTTTCAGGGTGCACAAATTCTTTTAAATTTATTTTAGTACCATGATATTTCTGAGTCTGCACAAAGTGGAAATGAATAAAGCAAAAGCTGTTTACAGAAAAACCTATCTTTAACGGAACATTTTTATCATCTCTTCCAAAGGATTACAATGAAATCTACCTGCCTAGACGAAAACATAAAACTGAATTGTTTGCATTTCTTACCGATTCTGTTTTCACGAATTTTACAGTACTTTGATCAGTTTACTCTGCAAAAACGGAACCTGTTTATAATGGAGTTCTTTTCAAAAGCAAAAATTCTACTGACCCTATGATAGGAATACTATACATATATATCTGCTAAATTGGAATTTTGATTCAGTCCCTAGCGATTTCGCTATTACAGGTTGTACTATATTATGTTGTGATTATTTTGTACAATAAAACCTTCTAAGATTGAATCGTGAGGGACAAGCGAAAAATTCTTTTTTAAACAAGATTTTATCCTAGCAGGTGTAACTGTATGGTATTCGTATTGTAGGGACCCTTTTAAATTTAAAACACGATTCTTTTCTTGACAGGTTGTGCTTTCATAGGGTTTACTGGTATTTGTTTGTCCCAACTTAAAAAGTTTTCCCGATTTTTTTTTTTTTCGCGTCTGTCCCACTTTTTGTGGCAGTGGATCTGGCAACAGTATACTATATGTAATATAAATTGGCTTCTTAAGGTTATCGGTCCTTCCCAATTTATTTGCTGTCTCCTGATAGAGTAGAGCGATAAGTCAGCTAAATGCAGTATTAGCATAGTTATAATCCGATAAGAACAAAGAAACCAACCCTGAGAAATCAATTGAAATTACATATACTATAGTCCTACCTTCATACATACAATTTTCTCATCCATAACATTTTCACAGGGTATTTACCGTTGCACAAAACTTTTTTCAGCGGGAAAATCTTATTACCGACAATATTCAAAGTTATCTTGATACAATTTTGATACATAAATTTATAAACACAATGAATAAGTACCAAAATGTATCAAAAATGTATATTATGCAGTTTAATCAATAGCATAAAATATCTTGAATTCTTCTTTCTCAGTTCCGATAGTAAATAAGTTATATAACGAATACAATTCATTTTTATCATTATCAATAATAAAACAAATGAATGAAAATATATTTATTCTACATAGTATTTTATTGCATAAAACAGATTAAAAAAAAACATGTGTAAATATTTGCATAGGAATAGATTCAAAACGGTATTTTTTAATTTCGAGAAAAAAAATTACATATTTCATATGCTTTAAAGATACCGCAAATAATACATAATGGAGTTTAATTTTAAAATATTATATCTTTTGTTCAAATTTTCGTTTGTCTTTTTTAAAATGAATATTATCGTTACATTGTTTCACATAGTTACTTAAACAAAGATTGGAAGAAAGAAAATCAGCACTGAAACTATTTTTGGGCACAAATAAAATTATTCATAAGAAGGTAAAAACTGCTTTACATAAATATCTGTACAGCAGTTGACTGACTTTTCGAAATCTTTGATCAATCCTACAAGTTTCTGGACTTCATAAAAAATACTTTGCTTAACCTATTTTTCGTTAATTAATAAGTTGAGACTGTGTTTAACACTTTTCAACACAGTTGAAAAGAGTTTTTAATTTCGGTTTGTCTGTCCGTGCTCTAACTCACGTAAATATATTCCGATTGACATATAATTTATATGTTTTTCAGTTTTGTCATGGCATGTTTAGTATTGAAAATGAAGTGATAGTCCATTTACAGGGACATTTCAAAGTATTCCGCAACATTATGGTCTTTTAGGGAAAATCATTTGCGGTGAATTTTAAGTGTTACAGGATTTTAAAAATACTAAAATCTATTTATATTATTAAGGTACATAAGAAGATTACCATAGAATAAATTATGTGTAGCAATTACATTAAACGTACAGCGAACTCAAAAGCATCAGTTATATTGCGGTTTATGAAGAAAAATCGTTTGTGGCGTATTTTAATGGCGTTTTTCTATTACAAACATAATGAAACTGAAATGATTTTCTTAGATTCACTAAAACCGGATTTCTGTAGAATATGGGGTGCTAAGCATTTATCGTTCATTTACAGTATCACACAAGAGTTCAGTTATATAATGGTCTACGAGGAAAAAAACTGTTCGCAGCGTGTTTTGACTATGTTGCACTATTTTAAACATAAATTAATATACGTTACTGAGGGTTACTACAAGATGCTTGCAGTTGAATATGTTGCACACCGCACTGGTCGTTCATTTACAGAAACACATAAAAGATTTCAAGATACAATACAGAGCCTTAACAATTACATCTTAGGAATAATTTCTGAAAGTGCGTTTTATGCTATGTATGCGTTTTAAGATAAATCTTTACGCACTAAGTGGACTGTATAAATTCTATAGACCATATACAGGGCTACACAAAAAATTGTAAACATCTACTTATAATAAAAAGCGTCTTCAGAGACTGTAGGAACGGTTCCGGAATAAGCCACTCCAAATTGGATATCGACTGCAGCTAGACGCCACGTTAGGCTTAGCTGAAAACTAATGCTAAAATTATTGTTTTAAAATTTCTTACATTTGAAATAATATTTGTGCAGCATATTTTCATAAAAAACCCAATTATAATACATAAAGATAGCAGCGGAAGTGTGAACTGATAAGTTTTTAGTCTTTAAAAGTATGATTGTATATTATTGGCTCAAAGCGCCGTTTTACGCTGATCTCACAAAACTTTAGTGCTGCCATCTATGAACTAACAAAGGACTCGCAAACCTGTTTTTAAACCGTTGTCCTACATAGCTACTGCGGACTTTTTAAATTTAGTTTTATTAATTTTTTTAAGATGCTAGCATAAGACGCTTATTCTTTTAAATTTTGTTTTCTATTATAAATAATATAAGGTCCCCCCCCCCCCTACAAGTTGTAATGGATATATCACATATTATCATAGTTGCATTAGTATAATTGAAAATTATGCTGCTTTGATGTAATTAATATATTTAGTGCATGATATGGAATAGATGACTTATAGATGTGCACCATAAATTTAGCTATTTTTTTCGCGCCAAAAAGCCGTTTTCGAAAACTATCGGCAAATTCAAACTGCATGGAAAACCCGTTTTCAAATACAGTGATGACTTTCGAAACTCCTGAAAAATTGCATTTTTATAAATATAAAAAATGAATAATTTACACTATGTCACGCAGCCCCCTAAAGCCCCCGTTTTTTTTATTTTTATTTATTTATTTATTTTTATTTTATTTATTTTTTTCAGGAGAAAAATTATAAAATATTTAAGTGATCGCCATATTCCAAAATGAATTATTTTGAGAATAATAACGTTTTATTTTGCAAATTATTATTATTGTTGTAATAAATACTGCTCTTGATTTTGAAATTAAAATTTGTTCAAAAACTAAAAATGAAATAAAAAATAATAAGTTTTTATTATTTGTATTTGTAGAAATTTATTGCTATCTTTAAAATGTGCTTTTCTACAATACAAACTCTTCAATAATAAAACCTTCATTCTGTTTGTTTGTATGAAGTATTATGAAATATTTTATCTGCTTTGATGTAATTAATATATTTAGTGCATGATATGGAACAGATGACTTATAGATGTGCACCATAAACTTAGCGATTTTTTTCGCGCCAAAAAGCCGTTTCCGAAAACGATCGGCAAACTGAAACTGCATGAAAAACCCGTTTTCAAATACAGCGATCACTTTCAAAACTCCTAACAAATTGCATTTTTGTAAATATAAAAGAAAATAATGTACACTATGTCATGGGGGGAGAAGCCCCCCCCCCCCCCTTAGCCCCCGTTTTTTTTTTTTTTTTTTAGAAAAAATTTTAAATATTTAAGTGATCGCCATAAAAATCAAATTAAAAAAAAAAAAGGTTTTATTATTTGTATTTGTAGAAATTTATTGTTATCTTAAAAATGTGCTTTTCTACAATACAAACTCTTCAATAATAAAATCTTCATTCTGTTTGTTTGTATGAAGTATTATGGAAATGAAATGCAAGTGAAAATTCCGTCATTTTTGACGGGGTTATATACTAGTTAATGATAATGAGCGTGAATTCCTTAAAGATGCTTTTTCTTCAGCAGGTAATATGTAGGGCTGTACAAAATAATTCAAGTATTATAATAATTCTATCAAAACAATTCTATTGGAAGAAAATGCTAAAGGCGATTTTTCAATTGCGCGTTTTCAAGTTAAACTAAATTTAAGCATTCTAAAAAGAATATTTACAAACTCGAGGACCATATACAGACCTACACAAAAGAATTGGAATACCTTTCCAGTTATTCTTGAAACAGTTTTTTTAAATGTTACGAGTTTTCTAAAATATTTACTTATGTATTATTTTACATTAATAAACTAAGTAGGATTTTAGTATTATTAAAGTAGTATTATTAACACGTTCACGCCGGTGCGTACGACCGGTGGCTTGCAAGAAAGGCTTAAGAATCCCTATTTACCCCCACCAGTAAAATTTCACTGAAAAATTTGTCTTATTTAATCGGAGCATTTTCGCGATTTAATAAGGCACAAATTTCTGTTTTCGAAAACCGGTGGCAAAACATTAAAAATCCCGTAAAGTGGTCCCGACGCGAATGTGTTAAAGGTTTTTAGAAGTATTGGAAAGTGCTTGCTGCATGGTTTTTGTTTCTTGTTTAAATTTATTTTGTATTATCACTTTTTTTGAAATGGTCTAACTGACTTACCAATATGGTGATAAATATTAGTCCGATTTATATTCATTACACGCCAGGATATGTCATATTTCTTAATTGATATGCTGTTATCACCGGTATAGGTGGCATGATACCGGATACGATGCAAGTTTGCGAATCATTTCATCAGGATACTTAAAGTAAATATTAAATTAGATAGTTTATTTACAATATACTTTATTATTTACAACAAAATACTATATTTAATTTTACGGGCAAGGGTATAGCAGATCCTGCCCAACGTTAAATTACACTTTCGGACATTATCGCACTAGGTTATACCGATATAAACTCGCTATTCCCTCTTTCTTGACTGTACATAGCTGACTTACATAACACTGCGATTGGACAAGTCTGTCCGAACTCTCGATATACACTTACGCTTCTCCAGAAAACAGTATATGCCGACAGTATGCGACTAAGATTCTACTCCGACAATTCCCGAATTTTAAATGAATCTCTTACTCTGTCTCCACACTTCAGATCTACAATCTTTCTCTTCACTTTTCCCAGCAAACTCACGTGTATTTTCTTGTCACTCGTACAATGACAGTTCATCATAAAAGATTCTCTTTTGTTCACCAATTCAGTCCTACTTACTTCTACACGTCTTGCTACTTCAATATCTACATTAAACTTCTTTTGGAAAAACCTTTTACTTATTTTAATCATGTAGATAAAAAAAATGTCCATAACTGAAGTATGTAAGTAATGATAAGATAATCTAATATCAAAATTATGGATGATATATATTAAGTACTATGTTATCTGAACGATTGTATCCGTTTTGCATACAAGAAATTGACAGTTACATGGGAAAGTCCTAGGTTACTCATGCAGCGATTCGATGCAAGTTTCAGCACTGAGACTATTTTAAGAGTTAATAATATATGATTATTACTGTCAATGACAGAAAACTTTGTCTTTGAACTTGATTTATTTGTTCAGAGGAAATAATCCGATAATTTTTAAATCCAAACATTCCAATTTAGAATATGAGGTTGGTTTTTTATTAACGGGTGCATATGTGACATTTTTATACAAAAAAATCCCTTTCGGCATGGCCTATAGGCGGAGGTAGATTTCGAAGTTTTCATCTCAAAAAAAAAAAAAAAAAAAAAAAAAAATTGCCCATCTTTACTCAAATGCCCATTTTGGCAATATATTTTGAATTATATTCTTACTTTATTTAAAAACTTGACCAATATGCTCATTATATAGTTCCTAAATAACAAAAAAACTGTTTATTAAATTCGTTTGACAGCAAAATTGAATTTTAAAATGAGTCATAAAATAACCAATTTATTATTTTAATACATCCACAATTCTCTTTAATCAAGATCGCTTTGAGAAATTTTGTGCGAAGTGCCCACTTTGACAGATTTTTTTTAAATATATATTTAGCCTTTATCAAAAATCTGACCAATACGGCACAATACACTGTACCTAAATAACAAATAACTGTCAATTGAATGCGTTTGAGAGCAAAATTGAATTTAAAAATGAGTCATAAAATAAACAATTTGTTATTTGAATACAACTTCAATTCTTTTATCATGATCGCTTTGGGAAATTTTTTTGTGAAGTGTTTACTTTGACAGCTTTTAAAATATATATATTCACCCTTTATAAAAAAAAATCGACGAATACGCACATTATATAGTTCCTAAGTAACAAAAACTGTCAATTGAATGCGTTTCTGAGCAAAATTGGATTTAAAAATGAGTCATAAAATAACCAATTTGTTATTTGAATACCCACAGTTCATTAATCATGATCGCTTTGGGAAATTTTGTGCGTAGTGCCCATTTTGGCAGCCTTTTTTGAAATATATTCTGCCTTTATCAAAAAACTGGCCACGCCGTCACATTATATAGTTCCTAAATAAGAGAACCTGTAAATTGGATGCGTTTGAGAACAAAAAAAGATTTAAAAATGACTCGGTAAAAACGCAATTTCTTAAATTTCCTCAAATTTTAATCACGATAACTTAATGAAATTCTGTTCAAAATACCCTTTTTGGCAGCCTTTAAAAAAATATATTCTGCCTTTATCAAAAAACTGGCCAATACGTCAAGTTATATAGTTCGTAAATAATAGGACCTGTAAATTGGATGGGTTTGAGAATAAAAATGAATTTAAAAATGACTCATAAAAAATGCAATTTGTTATACTTAATGAATTTTTTAATGATGAAAACTTCGGGAAATCTGTTCAAAATACCTTTTTTGGCAGCTTTTTAAAAAATATATTCTGCCTTTATCAAAAAATTGGCCAATACGTCGCATTATATAATTGCTAAATAAGAGGATCTGTCATTTGGATGCGTTTAAAATCAAAAATGAATTTTAAAATGAGTCAGAATGTAAGCAGTTTGGATTTGAGGTTTTTTCTCCAACTCCTATTTTTGTTTAATTTATTTTTGCTATACGAATTGGTTCTATGAAAAACTTGTCAATATAAAAGTTGTAGATATTATTGTGAAGATGTAAAATAAATTTAATTAGATTTAATTGCTTAAGAATTGAGTAAGTTATGGGTTTTTTCTTTTTCCTCCCCCCTTTTAGGTAGATTTCGTATGAAATACTACCTATTGCATTGTCTCCCATGTTGGAATTTCTGAAAAATTTTTGCGGATCTACACGAATCATGACTCCTAGACCCCAAAACTACCATCAGTAAAAAAGTTTATCTATCTATCTATCTATCTATCTATCTATCTATCTATCTATCTATCTATCTATCTATCGGTGTATATCACTTTCTTCTAGACACGATAACTTCCATAATTATGCTCAGATCTTCATCAAACTTTTACATAAAATCAAGGGGCATAAAATCTCGGTTAAGTTCGTTAATGGGCAAAATCGGACCAAGGGGGTGGAAGTTAGGAGGGTTTTTGTGAAAACAGGAAAAACGCGATAACTTCTTAATTAAAATAGATATCGAATCAGTTTAAAGTTTATATTACTTCTAAACGATGGGCAAAAAGTTTATGCATGACAGATTTTTGATAAAGTTAAAAATGGGCTCAAGGGGCGAAAAAAACATGGTTTTTGGGAGAAAAAAATTCATAACTTCGTCAATTCTCAAGATATCAAATCCAACTAAATTTTATATAAATGTACTCAATATTATCTAAAACTTTTGTATTTACAAGTTTTTGATAGGACCGATTTTTACCGATGAAAAAAATTAAAAACGAAAAGAAAAAGGGGGGAGGAAAAAGAAAAAAACCCATAACTTACTCAATTCTTAAGCAATTAAATCTAATTAAATTTATTTTACATCTTCACAATAATATCTACAACTTTTATATTGACAAGTTTTTCATAGAACCAATTCTTATAGCAAAAATAAATTAAACAAAAATAGGAGTTGGAGAAAAAACCTCAAGTCCAAACTGCTTATATTCTGACTCATTTAAAATTCATTTTTGATTTTAAACGCATCCAAATGACAGATCCTCTTATTTAGCAACTATATAATGCGACGTATTGGCCAATTTTTTGATAAAGGCAGAATATATTTTTTAAAAGGCTGCCAAAAAAGGTATTTTGAACAGATTTCCCGAAGTTTTCATCATTAAAAAATTCATTAAGTATAACAAATTGCGTTTTTTATGAGTCATTTTTAAATTCATTTTTGTTCTCAAACCCATCCAATTTACAGGTCCTCTTATTTAGGAACTATATAACTTGACGTATTGGCCAGTTTTTTGATAAAGGCAGAATATATTTTTTAAAAGGCTGCCAAAAAGGGTATTTTGAACAGAATTTCACGAAGTTATCGTGATTAAAATTTGAGGAAATTTAAGAAATTGCGTTTTTACCGAGTCATTTTTAAATCTTTTTTTGTTCTCAAACGCATCCAATTTACAGGTTCTCTTATTTAGGAACTATATAATGTGACGGAGTGGCCAGTTTTTTGATAAAGGCAGAATATATTTAAAAAAAAGGCTGCCAAAATGGGCACTTCGCACAAAATTTCCCAAAGCGAGATGATTAATGAACTGCGGGTATTCAAATAACAAATTGGTTATTTTATAACTCATTTTTAAATCCAATTTTGCTCTGACACGCATTCAATTGACAGTTTTTTGTTACTTAGGAACTATATAATGTGCGTATTCGTCGATTTTTTGATAAAGGGTGAATATATATATTTTAAAAGCTGTCAAAGTAAGCACTTCGCAAAAAAATTTCCCAAAGCGATCATGATAAAAGAATTGAGGTTGTATTCAAATAACAAATTGTTTATTTTATGACTCATTTTTAAATTCAATTTTGCTCTCAAACGCATTCAATTGACAGTTATTTGTTATTTAGGAACTGTGTAATGTGCCGTATTGGTCAGATTGTTGATAAAGGCTAAATATATATTTAAAAAAATCTGTCAAAGTGGGCACTTCGCACAAAATATCTCAAAGCGATCTTGATTAAAGAATTGTGGATGTATTAAAATAATAAATTGGTTATTTTATGACTCATTTTTAAATTCAATTTTGCTGTCAACCGAATTTAATTAACAGTTTTTTGTTATTTAGGAACTATATAATGAGCATATTGGTCAATTTTTTAAATAAAGTAAGAATATAATTCAAAATATATTGCCAAAATGGGCATTTGAATAGAGATAGGCATTTTTTTTTTTTTTTTGAGATGAAAACTTTTCGAAATCTACCTCCGCCTATAGGCCATGCCGAAAGGGATTTTTTCTTTTCGTTTTTAATTTTTTTCATCGGTAAAAATTGGTCCTATCAAAAACTTGTAAATGCGAAAGTTTTAGATAATATTGAGTACATTTATATAAAATTTAGTTGGATTTGATATCTTGAGAATTGACGAAGTTATGAATTTTTTTCTCCCAAAAACCATGTTTTTTTCGCCCCTTGAGCCCATTTTTAACTTTATCAAAAATCTGTCACGCATACATTTTTTCCTCATTTTTTAGAAGTAATATAAACTTTAAACTGATTCGATATCTATTTTAATTAAAAAGTTATCGCGTTTTTTCTGTTTTCACAAAAACCCTCCTAACTTCCACCCCCTTGGTCCGATTTTGCCCATTAACGAACTTAACCGAGATTTTATGCCCCTTGATTTTATGTAAAAGTTTGAAGAAGATCTGAGCATAATTATGGAAGTTATCGTGTCTAGAAGAAAGTGATATACACCGATAGATAGATAGATAGATAGATAGATAGATAGATAGATAGATAGATATATAAACTTTTTTACTGATGGTAGTTTTGGGGTCTAGGAGTCATGATTCGTGTAGATCCGCAAAAATTTTTCAGAAATTCCAACATGGGAGACAATGCAATAGGTAGTATTTCATACGAAATCTACCTAAAATAAAATTGACGTTAGAGATATAATTGCGGGCTACTTTTCCCTAATTGTATTGAAATATGGATTAATTTTCTTTCACTGCGGGTTCAAGTCGAGCAGGGTTTGGGACAATCCAACCTGTACTGTTCAACTAAGTAAATGGCATACATGAAAGTGACAGTTCAGCTTTTTAAAAAAAATTACCTAAGTAAACAGAAAAGCAATTTCTTTATCACCAGTCTTATGCAGATGAATAAAACCAACGAAAAATTAAGCTTGACAAAAAAAGCCACAGCCATATCAATAATGCATATTATTCAAATACATAAAAATAAATGAGAAATCACATTTGCAAATTATTTCTGTCAAAATTGGTCTGGCTCAAAATTTTCTAGCAGTTGAAAATTATAGAAAAAGAAAAATCTAGTAAGAGGGGTTAATCACCTAATTCCTACCCTTTTGTGCTGAACTTAGGCTGGTTATTTGAAGGTTTCAGAGAATTTATTATATGTAATGACGTCAGGGCATTTTTACCAGAAAAAGCTTCCCTAAATACTTTCTTCCCCCCGGTAAGTGGGTCAAAATGAGGATAATACTTAATCACCCTTCTTTTCCATTATTCTTAAATTCAAACAGGTTTTTAAAACTAAAATATTATCATCATACAATCTTTACAATAAAACTTTCCGCTATTGTTCATTTTCTTTACATTGTGGCCGTAGAGTGTATGGTTAACCCTTTAAAGGGCGTTGGGATATATTTTATCCCACTTAAATTACGATTGGTACCAGAACGTTTGAAAAAAAAAAATTACCGTAATTTCCGGCGTATAATCCGCGGATCAAACAATTATTTTTCGACCCAGAAAGTTTTGAAAATAGAATAACTTTTTAGATTGTGGTAAATATTTGGAACCAATTACTAAATAAAATTTCTGGGTCAAAAAAGAATTGTTTGATCCGCGGATTATACGCTGGAAAATACGATAGTTATATTTTTGATAAAAAAAAGCTGTGAAACTATTTCTTTACTTTGAAATAAAAATTTTCCAGAATTCTGGATTGAATTCAACATAAACACAATTAATTGCTTTGAAAGGATCGCAGTGATTTCTTTTCATTTTATTTTAAAATAAACTAAAGCATTTTTTAAATTCTATATTTTATCCAAAACAGTTTATTTCTATGAAGAATTCACCACGGTTACTGTTACTTTAAAAAAATCGATGGCGGAAGCTTTCTATTTTATTGTTATGAACACTTTCAAAAATCTAACTATTTTTATCTCGCATAGTTCCTTTTGCTTTACGCCTGTATGGTATAGTTAACATACAATAGCTACAACTTTCTGATAAAAAGGACAGCTTTTATGTTTTCATTTTAAATTTTTTCTTTGCTTGTTAACTATACATAGTTGGGAATTTCTGAAAAATACACATACTGACAAAACATCGATTTTTCCGGAAATTGAGTTTTAACCGCTTAAGTAAATCGACAAAACCATCAATGATCACAAACATATTTTATATAGACTGAAAAAGGTTTTCTGAAATAGCTTTAAAAAAATGTGAAAATGCTATTCTAAAAGTTTAAAGTATTTTACCCTCATATTTTCTCTATTGCCGAATTTAGAGAATTCCCTACTTTCTAAACATAGTAGCAAAACTGTAATAGAAAAAATTATATAGTGCAGTGATACTTCTATGACTAAGGATTTGAATTGCGTTAGGAATTGAAAATGTTGAAATTGTTATAAATTAATGTTTATTTGAATTCCTATCTGAAGAGGAGGCCTAAAATTGGCTTAAAATTCACATGATTTTAACGATTTTTATTTTCGGTTATAAAGAAAAGATATCACATTCGGACTTTTTGTGTTATATTTATTGTCATTTTACTTATATATTTAAATTTGTCAATTACACCTCATGCGACGATGCAGGTACGTCCCGTGAACCTCCAATAAGACGACTACTTATCTCTTGTAACAAGCATCGGGAACAAATTTAATCACCCAGATTATGAAAGGGCATCTTATTCTCTACAGCTTATTCTAAAATTTAGTTTAAAAAGTTGATTGTCAGAAGTTTGAACGAAAAAGAGTAATTTTGTTTGCATTTTTTTTAACCTGTTCCGAACTCTTAAAAATAATCAATGAAAATTTTTCTTTTTCGGTGGTATAAGTTCCAGAAAAAAAACCACACTTTCTTTTAAATAAATAAGAAAGGAAATCAGTCAGATAGTTCTGAAGAAGGATTGCCTAGTTTGAAAAACAAGTATTTGAAATTTTTTAGCGTTATGATCAACGAGCAAAAAATATTGTAAAATATTGGAATATCACAAAGCCGCGTTAGGATAACAATCTAAAAGTTTCAGGAATGTAAAAAATAGTACCCCCCCCCCCCTCCATAATTTTGACCTACAGTAGAATTTCGACTTAAACGGAATTTCGTATTTTGTTTCCCGTGCGCAGCTTAAACGGAATTTCGTATTTTGTTTCCCGTGCGCAGCTTAAATGTATTTCGTGACATACTTCCACTGTTATGACACGTTGCATTCATTGGTAATTGCTACTCTAAAAAAATAACGGTACGTATGTTGCTTATGTACCTAAATAAATTATCATTGACTACATACTTATGATACATTAAAAACGTTACGTATTTCAAAAGATAATCGAAATAAAATGGCCTGACAACTGTATACCACACTGCAAATATGTGCATCCTTAAATTCAACCAAAAATGTGTCTGAAAAATTAAGACACTGCTTTTGAAACTTGAAACATTTTAGGTATCTTAATGTAAGACATAAGTGCTTACTATCAACAAGTACAAACGGAGAAAAAAAATGGTCTGATTATTGATGAAGCGTCAAAAATTAAGAATTTTTTATATTTCCGATGTGTAGGGTGTAGGCAACAGAGGGTGCATGGTGAAACGTATGCGTTTACACGTGTTTTCTTTAAACTTCACACTCATTATAATTAAACTGAAATACTGTTTTTATTTGTAAATTCTCTGCATTGATTTTAATTAATAATTTATTTCGTCTTCATTAATTTTTGCGAATTTGAAAGCTGTGTGATTTCAATTCTTATCAGCTTATGTTAATTCGTATTAATTCTATCCAGTAAAATCTTGGTAAACAGAAATTTTGTACCGCAGGTTATGTTTCGAGGATTAAAAACTTTCATTTTCCTACCATAATTAGCATGACACATCAAGGAATTGTCCCTTTAATTAGATACAAGGCTTCTACCCTCTTATTCAGTATGAAAATATTTCCAATATTTTAATATTAACGCTTTCGGGATAAATAGAAGAATACCTTCCTCTTTAACTGATAATGACAAAGAAATGCGACAATTTTTGACATTTTGTGTATAATAAGACACAAAATAATGCATGAAATGCAATTTTTCAATCTGATTGCAAAAGAGAAAATAAAATTTTCGTGTATGAGTTTAACATGTTAATTTACAGTATTTAGATGTCAGCATGTTGAATTACTTATAACATTTTCTTTTTCGGTTAAAACAATATTCTATAATCAATTGATTTTAATTGTTTGTTCGCAATGAAAAGTATGTAAATCACCTAATAGTTGATTAAATAAAATATTAGGTTTTTTTTATGATCAAACATCTGTCGTGATCTAAATTTTGTGTTTTATTTTTAGACATGTATTATTATTTTTAAATAAAAAATTAATTTTCCCCCAGTTTTGAGTCTTTAAAAATTCATTTATAACAATAGAAGTTTGTCTTAGAATTGTTTCCGTTTTCTAAAATTGTAGAGAGTAATAAAAACATTTAACATAGAAAGTTGGATTTGTTTTTTTACTTTAGGTATATTATGTTGAATAAAAAAAACTTGTTATTAAGAATTCAGCCTTTCGGAATTTATTTTCACTGTTTCTGGACATGCCTCACGCCAAGCTTTAATCACGCCCAAATTTCACATATGATTTTCGTATAACTCATATTCTAAATCTGTCATTGTACTAATTATAGCCAATATTCTGCACATAAGATTAAAACAAAAAAATATATTCGTCCAAATACAGAAAAACCTTTCAATAGTAGACACCCTAGGATTGTGGAATTGCATTTCTGAGGTAAAAATATACAAACACTAGCTGACCCGGCGGCATTGACCGGGACATGATGAATGGCCCTAAAATGAACCTTATAAGATTTTATATCTTTATCTCAATTTTGTCTTAATACATATTATTAAGCGAAAAAAATCTTAAAAATATACTGACTTGAAGGTCTATGCTATTGGAGTCTATGCGTACTGAAAGTCAGCAAAACCGCACCAAAACACTCAGATTGTTATTGATTTCGCTGACATTTTCACACATTTTATTTTGTGAAAGATATTTTTACCCGTCCGAATATTTCAAAATTTGTGTAGGAGATGTAAATCTGATGTATTTTTAGATGCCACAAAAAGATTGTGTTAAAATAAGGACGTTGACTAAAATAAGAAATTATAAAATTTGCATAAATTACAATTCGAAAGGTTAGCCCAACGTTCCACCGACAGGAAGCACAGTATATTCTATACGAACATTGCTGCATAAAACGGTGGTCAAAAGGGCTTTTCAATGGTATGTTACTTGTTGGTTAAATTTAAAAAAATTTCCCCGGGAAGGGGGGAGAAAGAATGGAGGGGGGAGCACGGGTAGGGCATAAAAATATGAATAAGTGGTCACAGGGATTTCAGAAATTTTTGAAAATCGACCTTCTTTATAAAATAAAAGTTCTGAATCGATTTTTTAAAAATTTACAATCTTAGAGTTCAAAGATAGGCCTAGATGCATAAATTTAAGGGGGCTCAGGGCTTGATCGATACGGAAAAACATGTAAACAGAGCTCTCGCTTCGAGTCCATATAAAAACAGAAGTATTCAGTGTAATTAATTCAAACTTTCTGATATTTTTAGAGGTATGCTTGTAGTCTTATAAAATTATAAAATGAAGTACTTAAATGTAATATAATAAGAAATAACATAATATTCGAAAAAAAAATTATGTGTTGTATCACCACCCGCAAGATATCTTAACGTTGAATTGACTTAAGAACCTAATTTTTGCTTTAAAATGATCCGGAAACTTTACTCTATAGAATGAATTAAAGATATAACTATCACTCAAAAAAAAAACATTATAAAAAAACTCAAATTTGAAAATTTAAAAAGCCCCTAAAAAATTCAACTTTTGTTTCATTAAAAATACTCAAAATTTTAAACTATCTAAAATATATTAATTCATTCTATAGATAATGATGTTATATGCATGCAAAAAAAAGAAAAAAATTAAGCCATTCCATCAAATAGTTTTTTTAAATCTTAGTGTTAGTCGTCAAAAATCAAGTTTTGAGAAAACGCGATTTAAAGTTGAAATTATATGGGTGCGGCTCAGAAAGTGTTGATACATAAATGCTTATAACTCTGTTAAAAATGCAAATATTTTTATGCGGTTTGTTGCATTGAGTTCAGAATTAATTGAATAACTAAATCATAAAAAATCGATTTTTAGAAAAGTTTTCAAGCCCTGAGCCCCCTTAAAAACTTTAAATTCTGCATTTTAAAAATTTTGATACCGTTGAAAGGAATGCTAGTTCAAAAGTTGTATGTGCTTTTTGACTCAGAATCACGTGCTACAAAAACTCAACCCTTTCTGAAATATTTCTCCAAAATCTGCATTTCTTTCGAAGGAAATAACAGTAGTTTTTGTAAATTGATTTTCTGAGGATTTTTTTTTACTCTTTGAAACAACATCGGATTTTTTTTTAGAATTGCTGAAAAGAGAATCTTTTTTGAGTCTTGCTGTGCAAATTTCGAGTTTTTAGGTCTGGTAGATTTTTAAATACGGCTTTCTTTAAAAAGGTCCAGTAAATATATTGGCCTTAGCAAATCTTAGAATAATTCTACGAATTCTTGGTCTCCCTTTGATTTGTTCCAAGAAATTGTCAGCGGTTTGATAAAAATCCGTGTTTTAGTCGAATTATGAACCATTATTTCCATTCTTTTAATTGAGGGTTTAAAATATTTTCTCAATTATTAAAAATTTTAAATATCAAGTTCCGCTGGAGAGGTCTTCCACTATTCCCACAAAATTTTTAAGCCTCATACGTGTGGTAGATTTTTCCAGTCATCACACACACAGAATACTTTCTTTTATTAATGTAGATATATGTATTCTGCGTCGGAAAAGCTGGGTGATCGACAAATAAAGATGTCTGCTATTTAAGAGTGTCCGTTATGGATGTTTGACTGCAAGCCCTCCATAACAGACACATGTATTTAGCAGACATATATTTAAATCTACAACAAAAGCACACATTTATATATTTTTACCTCTAAAAAGCTATTGAGAGTTTGTATACATACATATTATTATTTAATCTTATCCTAAATGTTATTCATTATAATCAATGCAATGATAAAAAAGCATAAAATATGGATTTTACTAAAATTGCTAAAATTACCAAAATTTGAGCATCCTTAAAATTTGATGAGGGAAAGATACTCAGTTTCCTTACATTTTAACCTAGTCCTGCTTTTAGAAGAAACCTGTCCCTGGTTTTATGGTAAAATATTTTCTCATTTACGTAGGAGGATTCAATGCGGTCAAACATGATTACATATGATGCTTTACAAAATGTCAGTAAATGATTGTCTATTGCCGAAAAATGGCAGATTTACAATTCAGACGCAAAAAAGTATCTAAAAAAAGAGCTTTTGAGTTGTCTCTTTCTTGAACAATCCATTTCAGACATTTCAATTTATAGTGCAGCTTGGTTTAGAAGAGGAATATCAACATGATTAACTAACAGATTTTATCATTTGGTTCAAGGAGTAAAATATGAAATTAAAACTGTATATTGAACAATATCAGCTAACCTGCATTAAAAATGCTTTTTTAGTGCCAGAAAATGCGTGTTTCATAAAGTTCAAGGTATCATAAATTGGGGATATTTCATATTAAAGGGGTGAAATTGAGAGATTGTTTTAGTTGCCAGAGAATGAAGAAAATTTTATTAACTGATTTATAGGACTATATAAAAATTTTAAAAGTGCAGCTTTTTGAAAGTATGTGGAAGTACTATTTCACCAACATTAATACGTACCTTTTTTAAAAAAAAGTTTGATTTTTTTTTTCAATTTACATTGCTTACATTACGTATCTCCAACATGCAAAAAAATAAAAAGACGTTTCAATCTTTTTGAGACACTATGCATGACGTTTTCAATACCGTACAGCAGGGTTACTTAAGGCCTATTTCCTGGTCCAACTCACATTTCCATTATTAAAAATATTATACATGATTTTTCAATGTTGAAATTGAATGTAAAAAATTAACACGAAACAATGAAGGAAACTGTATAGTTTTAAAGAGAATTTTTTTTAAACTTAACTATTTTTTACTTAACTTTTGGAACAAAATAGTCGCTGGTGGGGGCTTCTTTGGTTCATTTGTTTAATTTCATATAAAATGAATACATTTTTATTGAACCCCTTTCCAATAGGATCTACTAATGAATTAACACTGCAAACTCTATAAACAAATGTGTTTTAACATTTAAACACAATAAATTAGTTGTTAATATTAAAGAAATGTGAAGCACTTTTCGTCATGTTATCATAGGCAACTGGAGCAAGAACAATTAATAAAACATTTTGCTGCAATAATATTAAAAAAATACTTAGAACACTTAAGAGATTTGGTTGTATAAAAAGCATTTCTAAGTAACTGGTACTATTTCCGGACAAAAAAAGGCCTGACAGAATGTAGCCCCGAAATACTAGTTTTTATGTTAAACATTTCCTGCCGAAATAAAAAGTTAAAAGAAAAATTATTATCAGACATGGGTTACAGGTTACTAAAGGTAATAGTTTGACACTTATGTTATTTGTAGTTATTGTCTGTACCATTTCATTATAGAAAGTTTGGAGGGTTAAAATCTACATACGAAAATAAGTGTTTATAAACACATCCAGTGTTGCTGCTAAAAAAAGTTAAATGACCCCCAAAATATTCAAATACACTATAGTAGGGTATAAAATTTTTTTAACCCATATCTTCAATTTTTAACTCGCCCTCTACTAAGTGCTCGTTGATCGCGCGGTCTCAGGTTCAAAGCAAAGGTGACCTACGGAAGAACGCGAGTAGTATATATATTTTTTAAACCCTCCCTTTTTTAGATCGCAGAATTTTTCTAGCCTCAAAAAGAAAAAAAAATGAACGGAAATTTTTTCTGTGTGGTGACTTAAAAATGAAAAACGCGGGAAAAATTCTTCAACATCAAACATTGGTAGAAAATTGACGAGTCTTTGGGAAAAGGGTAAATGATTGCGCAAATATTAATAACGTAATTATTTTGGATCTCACAACTGCTTATTTCACCGAGTAGTGCACACAGTACTCCGCCAGTGTCTGAAGTTTAAATGTCACCCGTCTGAAATGGGATAAAATTTTGCACACATTTGTGCTATTTTGCCGTTTTTAGAAAAGTGAAATCATTTTTTCACATAACATTTCTGACAGGTATTATTTTATTCTTCAACTCTCACAAAACAAATGTAATAATAAACTCAAAGTGAAATATATCTGTGAAAATATAATGTCATTTTACAATGTTACTACACCATGATTAATGAATAAAATAATCATGCTTCTTTGTCGAAAGAAAGTTTTACCACAATCCTACACCGTAACCCACTAACAATCACCTCCGAGATATGTACAAATATAGTCACTACATTAATGTTAGCCAAACCAAGATAGCCTTAATGTATTATATCAGAATCAAAGACAACCCGATCCAATTAAAGCAGGTTGGTTACTCATTAGTCTAAGTAACGTCATAGAACATCCGGATAACTTACAGGAAATTGGAAGACAAAGATAAGTAATCATTAAATTGTTGGGAAAAAGTGGAAACCCTATTCAATTAAAGATAACTATAAAAATAAATGCTCAACGGATAAAGTTTGTTGTAATGATTGTGGAATTAGGTGGAATAGCATTTATTTACGTTTTGTAAGTTGTGTATTCCACACAGTATTGAGTGCAATTTCCCAATGTACTTCTTAGAATCGTATTAACTAAGATCATTAAGAAGTATGTTATCGTAAAGTTATACAAAATAAGTAAATGAAGCATACATGACTAATTAATTCAGACGTATAAATTTTTATTCGTATTTGCAAAAGTGCAAAACATCATAAAATCAAGATTTTAGTATTTCTCCTTTAGAGAGACAGTAAAAACATAAAATACTTCAAACTTTCAAAGTTTTCGATTTTACATATAAAAAATAAAGTAAACTGAGACAAATATATAATTTATATGATTTAACAATATATAAGACCAATAAAACAAAGTTTAAATTCGCAAAGAACAATGTTACGTATATGAGCTGAAATCGTTTTCAGTTTTCTTTAGATTTTTTTTTTTACGCTTTTTGATACACATTTTATGACCCTTATTAAAGCTATAGAGTAAAATTTCATTTCCTTTGTTTAATTATTTGGTTCCTTTAAAACTATTAAAAATTATGAAATGCATTTATAATAATGGTAGAGATATCATACACAGAAGAAATACAAATATTTGCTTGATTTTTTTTAAAATGTTGCTATAAATATTTATTTTTTTGAAAGAAATAAAAAACGCTACTTATTATTATTATAATTTAATGATATATTTTTATTTCCAAGTAAAATTTGAAAGACAATTTCTAATGTATACTTAACTGGCATAAACGTAATGTGTGTTATATACATACATCCAGTTTAAATAGGAAAAAGTAATTTGTATATACATTTAATAACAAAATGAATTATTAAAAACAGGTTAAATATGTTTCATTTAGGCCGCTAAGATGTCAAGAATAGATGAATTGTTGAGAACTAATTTGTTACGTGATGTAAGAATTTTCTTTTATATC
This sequence comes from Maratus speculifer, assembly GCA_964019185.1. Classification (NCBI taxonomy): domain Eukaryota; kingdom Metazoa; phylum Arthropoda; class Arachnida; order Araneae; family Salticidae; genus Maratus; species Maratus speculifer. Next base: position 373,219,156 of record OZ025293.1, read on the forward strand.
GATGTGTTTATCAACAAATTACATGATTATAAACATAGTTCTAAATCTGTTTCTTTCACGCTGAGATGTCACGATGCCCTATTTGAAGAAATATCTGTTTATCAACAAATTACATTTTGTAAACATCATGCTAAATCTGCTTCATTCCTGCTCGGATATCAAGATGCCCTTAAGGCTATAAAAGTTTCTCAAATTCCCTCACGAGGTATCACTACAATTAGAACAAGTTATTTAACGAAAAAATTACGTTGTGGATATGTTTATCAACAAATTGTGCAGTTGTGACTATAATGCTAAATCGGCGTGAATCGCGTCAGTGGCGTAGCTAGCGGGGGGCGGTCCGCCCCGGGTGTCACCCTCTTAGGGGTGACACCCAATCTTTACTTGGAAATATATACACATAATATTATAAGGTTTTGGAAAAGAATTCTGGAAAAAAATGAAATTTCTAGCACACGACGCATCAGAGTTACTTTTCTTTTCTTTGAAAATGAGAAATTGTATACAGAATAGGGTGTCTAAATAAGATATGCACCAGGGAACAAAAACAAACCTATCCAAGGAGTGAATAGCGAAAAGCAAACTTTTAAAGAAATACTTTTCTTCTACATATAAATACTGCATTGACTTACAGACTATGGAATAAGTAATAAATCACTCCTTTTTTTTTTTTTTTTTTTTAATTGTGATTGAAAATATATGACGGATTGGGGGGGGGGGTTACACCATTTACATCCGCCCCGGGTGTCACCCATCCTAGCTACGCCACTGAATCGCGTTGTGTAATTTTTATCACATTTTCCCTACGCGATATAATTGAAATTAGATTTAACTTCTAATTTCTGCATTTATACATACATAAATCCGCTTTGCACATTCTTTCTTTAAAATATTATAACTCTTGATAATCCGTTTTTTAAATATTTTCCACAAATATTATTTATTTAGATTTGTCTGCTTTTTAAAAGCGCAACGCGGTGTGATGACCAGTAATGGTCGCGTACACCTACCCAGTTACTTTACGTTTAAAAGCGCAACTAGAAACGGCAGCAACACAGAGTCCAATTTCGAAAAATACTAATTTTCTACTGGGATTTTTAGAGTCGTACAGTTTTTCCCCATTTTTTCTTTATACCTTTGAGGGGCGATGGGATATATTACATCCCACCTCCGATTAATGAAGATCTGCACTAGAAAAAAAATATTGTTATGAAATTAAGTTTAGATATTAAGCAGTTATGTGTGTTTAGAATGATTCACTTTTAAGTATTTAGTGAGGTAATATTTTTAGTTATGACTATTTATATGCATTAAAAAATGTAAAGTTTTGATTCTTTAAAATAAAATTTTTTTTTTATAGTTAATGAAATAATTTTGATCTAAGAGTAACTCATTTTAAAAATGCACATGTGGTTACTGTATACATCAAGTTTTATAACAATCCATACACGCGTTCTCGAGATATCATGCGCGAAATAACTTACGGAGTGAAAAAAAGAGCGGTTTTAATTTCAACAATAGACAAATTCTGTAAAAGACTAGTCAGTATCTAGTGATATTATATTAAGAGGCACAATCTGTTTAATCAAAAGTTAAAATTTCATGTTTATGCATAAAAATAGTGGAGATACACTTATTCAAACACTCAATGTTTCTGTTGATTTTCGACGACTTTAAAAAGATACAAGGCACTTTAGTAAAAGTTCTTCGCAATTTATGGTAATGGATTCTCAATTTCCTAAAAAAAAATAAACTCTGAAATGGACGCATATATATGCTAATGATGCAAATGTGTTAATACAATGTGTAAGTTACATAATATGTATAAAACGAAATAAAATAATGAAGACTTTCGAAGATTGAAACAATATATTTTTTTAATAACTGTTTTCCTCAGTAAGAAGAAAACACTCAAATACAAAAATTTGTAGCGCAAATTCAATTTTAAATAATATTTAATTAATGTTGAAGTAAAGGAGATACACTCAAATAGAACTACATTTAAAACGAACTTTTGATTAACCAAATGACATTTTCGACGATTTAATATTATTTTAAATTAGTTACGAAATACTGGGAAGATAGTCTTTCCCATAAAAAAAAGATAAAACAAATAATGAAAGTCTTGGATACCAAATTGTATAAATGTGGATAATTATTATATATCTGAGGCCACACATAAAAGTGCGGCGGGCTACTTGTGATTTGCTGGTTCAGTATTGCTATTTCAACTGATTCCATCTACTATTTATTCGATGAAAGAGCGTGATACGGTTAACTAAGAAAGCACTTTTCTTAAATGAAAACTGTAAAGGATTTGAACAAGGGATCTTTGGTTAAAGTTGCCAAAGCACTACCAAATGAACTATCTTGAACAAAACTTGCAGGTACAATTCACACAGACAACTATTTAGCAACGACATCTAATCTATGATTTAATCTTTTTCAGATAAGATAGCAGATGTCGTTATTAAAAAATTGTCAGAGTTAATTGTCTCCGTCAGATGTGTCCAGGATATTTTGGAAACTTAAGTTAAAAGTAGCAGTTTCAAATCCTAAACTGGACACTTTTTATTGTTTTTTAGTTAGAAAATTACAACACGTATGATTTATTTAACAGTTAGAGTACTTGTGTTGAATTAATGGAGGGAAATTGTAATCTGATAAAAATTCTTTTGATTGCAAATATAGAGATAAATAATTAATTCAGAAAATATAATGATCAAATAAGAAATATTTAAAATCAGATTTAATACAGAAACAATTTTGTATTTTACAATCGTATGTTAATAATTTTACAATGGAAAAGAATCCTTCACGCAACAGAAGTCTGAACATTCAAACGAAATGTTCCTGGAATCCCCAGAGAATATTTTTGAATTGAAAAGGGTTTTAAATGGATAGATGGAGCTCTATAAATGCACTTATTTGAGAGAGATTACTGCAAATTTCCATTACAAGAATTTGCAACTGACAAAAGAGATTTTTTAGTAATTACTGTATCTTTATTCATTCAGAAAGTTAAAAAGTTTTAAATATATGAAAATGGTCTTTTTCAATATGCTTGAACAGACTAACCCGCAATGGTTTCGTCCGATTAGCTGTTATATTAATAAACTGTTATAGCATTAAATGTGTTAATAAAAAGCGTTGTAAATAATGTAATATTATGTACAGGGTACGTCATAAATTCGTGCAAATTGTAATACTAATAAAAGTAATGCTCGAAAAAAAAAAAAAAAAATTAGGTACCTGCAAATACGATCAAAGAGTAAATAAATATAAAAACATATGACGGAACGCAATTTTCCCCTTGTTTTTAATACAAAATATATAATAGGACTTTAAAATGTTCAGGTTTACTTAAAAAGCGATTAAAACAATCAAATATATATGTTAATATTCAATTTTCTAAAAACATCTTACAAGGAAGGTCTCCATACTGGGCATACTCAGATTTTTTTGGAAAAAATACTAATTAAAGTACTCATGTATGTAATAAAGGATCAGTGAAAATTAGAAGCGGAATTGCATTTAAGCGTATTCAAAAATAAAAGAGAAATGTTTCCATAGCAACAAAATCTAATTGACAATGCTCAACTGGACTTTGAACTTGAAACAATTTTGATGAATTTAAATTTGAATTTCGTTTTAAATATCAAATTTTGATAATGCATATAAATATCAATATAACGAATATATATATATAACGAAATTATACTTAAAACGAACTAAAGCTGACAAAACAAAAGTTTTTTAATTTATCTAAACACGTTGAACATGAAACTTTTTTCCTTTAAAATGCATTTGACATAAAAACATTTTTTGAATTTGCTTTTCATCGCCAACCGATGAGAAATCGCCAAATAACGAAATTTTCATTATTTTTTTACGGACAGGGTACGGAAGTTCCGCCGAAATTTTTTTTTTGTAAATGTATATATCCTCATGAGAAGAACATTCTGTAATTTTTTCAGATTTTTCGGAGTATGCCCGTATGGAGACCTTCCTTGTTAGTACTTTCAAGCCTTAATCAGGCTCTTCCTCAATGAATATTTTCTGTTTATTTATACAAATACATGATTTCATTTTGAAAATGAATGAAAATTCTCGTTCATTTTCAAAACGAAATCGTGAGTTAACCCCTTGAAGGGCACCGGTATATTATATATACCACTTAATTTTAATTCCTTTATGCCACATTGGCACCGGAATTTTAGTATTAAGATTTGCATTTTACAATGTACGCGAAAACCAGTTTTTACTTTCTATGATATAAATTTGTTTGTGAATTCCGGTGTCAATCAATCATTTGAGTATTTTAGGACCATAAGTGCTTTACCCCTCAAGGGGTTAAAATAGAATCAGGAGTTAAAATAGAATCTAAGCATTTTTTGAAAGTCAGAGTTTCCTTTTATCTAAGAAAGTCCCAAAAGCATAAAATTAACGTTCGCGACTATTAAACTGATCTAGATACGAACATAGTTTTTTTTTAAATGTTCGATAAATGTACTACATTCCAAGTTTTAAGTGATTGCTGTCTTATGATGTACATTTTCCGGTCTGTCGCGCTCCAAAAATTGGTTCAAAATGCTCCATTGATAGCATTTTCTAGAAGATCTTTGCTTTATCGAAAATTTGAAAACGCGATTAGTTCTGGACTTTTTCAATAATAGCACTTTCCAATTTCATGAGACTTACCTTAAAATTGATTTCGCGAGTGTGTCAGACAGTAGAGAATGTAAAACTGTTTCACAGACAAAAATCTATCACGAGAATTTCTAAACTGCAATATATTTTCAAATTCCTTGAGATATTTCTGTCATTTTTTTAAAACTTTATAAAGAACCACCATTGCATTTCTAATAAGTTAGTTGTATAATCTTAAGTAATAAGGCACGCGGACTGAAATGCTATAGTCATATCGCAATTAAATATTTCCTCACAAAAAATTAAATGAGAAATCAAACCATTCTTTCGCTTGGTTTCCCGTCACTGCATATCGGTTTCCAGCAATTTGCTGATTATATTTCACGAAGCTTCGTGCTCATGAATACATATAAACTTTCACCAATATCATGTCGGCGAAGAAGCGGAATCAACTATTCCTGAGTAGAAAGATATTCTTGAGTTCGTCTATAGTCGCTGGACTCACTCATTTACAAATCCATGAATGATGCCGATGTATTTATTCACTGAAACAATCCAGAAATAGACTGGCCCAGGACAAACAACTTTTGCATCATGCTGTGCCAAGGTAGATTTCGTTTGAGCCAGGTCTTACTCGGACCTAACATTTTTGGCCTGTGCAAACCTCTGAATCTGATGTATTGCGCTTTTCTTTAGTTTATCGTTTTTTTTTTTTTTTTTTTGGGTAATGAAGGGTTGTTTGTATTTACATGAAGCACTATGAACAAATATAAATAACGCATGAAATTCTAACATTAAAAAAAAAATCTGTACAAAACAGGTTTGGGGACAAGTCAAATTATCAAATACAGACCTAAACGAATGGAAACATATCTTGGCCCGAACAGCAAATATAAAATCAGAAGCGATAAGCCCCGTCCTGCCAATTCTAATATCAATTTATAAAAAAATGTTTAATTAGATCCGATTCATCAATAAATTGTTATTTTTCCATACTGTACGTACGTCGCACTATAACTATTACTGACGCACCGATTTGCAATTTTTGCCGAGCACGGAATATTCGGTCAGCTGATTATTCCTATTTTTAAAACTCCAGATTTTAAATAGATTAAAAAGTTAAATTTCAAAACGATGTAAAATCATCTTAAACAAATATTCGATGAAAGGAAGCATCATTTTGATGAACACCAGTAAAATAAAAAACATAAAAAAGTAAAGTAAAAATACATACAAATTATGCTTTCAGTTATTATTTAAGAGGACGACAGACTTAATTAAAAAATTATAATTAAACTTTAGAATCTGTAGCTTATGTAGCTTTTTTTCCGAATTAAAAAAATTAACTTTTGCATATTCCAAAAGAAATATTTTAAATTCATATGGAGAATTTGTTTCATCTAATACTTTATTCATTATCCTCGCCCCCCTTTTTCCTCCAAAGCTAATTATGAATGACTGAATGGAATCATAAGGGAGAATTTTAGGTAGCGGACAAAAGGGGAAAAAATCCATTAAAATGGTGGCAACTCAACAAGAAAATCCTCCCAGCTTTTGTGGTGATAAAATAACGGGAGATGAAAAACAAATATATAAATAAATAGGAGATGGAAAATATATACAAGTGTAGTTTTTAACAGAACCAATAAGAAGTGCCTGAAGTGCGAAATATTTTTCAAAGGCTAGAAATATATATGAAAAAACAAGAATCAGATTGTTACCAAACATTATTTAGGAACTTCCTTTTATTCCCACTTTGATTTATTGCATAAATTCTACAGATAAACTTTTTTCATTAATATTTTTTTTTCAGTTGTCAAATTTTAAACAAAATAATGTTGAAATAATGCTCTTCGATTTAAATAAAATGTTACTCTTTTAAAGATCGTGAATTAACATCAATTTAGCAAGTTAAAAATAGCAATTTGCTAGATTTATTTCTGTATACTCTGAGTATTCAGAAATCCAGTGAAACCAAATATTCGTCAGGTTGAATATTTGATAGTCGACCAATCATATTTAGGAGCATGGAAGAATAGGCCAGATACCGATTTATTAGGTGTCTCTCTTATCGGTATATCGTGACATTGTTACAAAAAGATGCGGATATAGTATATTTAAAATCAGGCATGGCCAGTCCCACTTTAGTGAACGCATTGATACCGCAAGCATCATAAAAGAGATAGTTAATAAAGTATGCAGCTCTTATTGCTCGTTTACAGGGACATACAAAAAACAACAAAACATGCGAATTTTGTCGTCAAGATAGCACTTGAAATACCAAACAGATTAGAAACCTAATTTTGATAGTGTATTGGTCTTTAAAGTATCTTCAAAGCGTTCGTGCTGAACGCTTCACGCAGTCACACATAAAATATGAATTGCAGAATAGGTCTTATTTTTTTCTTCTTTCATTTCGATGGTGTATTTCTGTTTCAGAAATACGAAAAAAATGAGAGCTTAAATGAGTCAATTTATCCCATTAGCAAGCTAATATTAAACCAAAGAATGTTATATTTACAATCAATTTTGTATTTCAAATTTTGCACAAAATATCTATAGTCTATTTCAAATACGGCAGTTTTGTACTCTTTTTAATTTTGGTTGAAGTTTCATTCGCAGGATAACTTTAATTTTGAAACTAACTAACTTTGTTCCAAAATTAAAATTATCGCGATGCGATTTAGGAACAATTATACACGAATCTCAAAGAAAGGTTATGTTTACAAAGAAACACTTTCTACCAACCAATCTATCTACTACACAGGCCCTTATTAGTGCATGGGCAAATCGGGACTTTGCCCATGGGCCCCGAACCTTAAGAGACCTCCAAATTCCTACATTAAATTAAAAAATATTTACTTTCTTTTTCCAATTCGAACTCTTCCATATGTTGAAGTTATCACATTCATCTTAAAGTAATATAAGAAATTGCTAAATTTATATAAAGGAGTTTTGTTCTGTACTGAAGGGGGCGAATAAGGAGTACTTTTATTAATTAAGATGTTTAATTTAGAATTGAAGGAGCTAAATTTTGTTTCGTTTTTATATCCAAGCTGCAAAAATATGTTTATGTATTACACATACATATATGAGTGACCTTCAGTTCTATTTGAATAACGTTGCAATGATTAAAAAAAAACACCCCTTAATTTATCTTTGCCCAGGGCCCCAATTAGTCATAAACGGGGCCTAATACTGCATTTTTGCTTTAGAGGTCGTTGTAGGAATGATCAATCGTATCGTGTACTATTACTTGCAGACTAATATCGTGGATGAATTATTCGTAGTTCAATCAGATAGCCTGAATTTTTATGTATAATAGATTTAATAAAGACGGTAAATTCATCAGCAGTCATTTCGTCAACAGCGACGTCAACTGCTTTTTTTTATAAGAAATTTCCACTCTCATGGAGACCTTATTAAGAAAATATGAAGACATTGACTCACCTAAAATTTCCTCTGGGCTTTGAGCCACTATTGAGCGCAGAATCTCCAGTAGAATGAGACTCTGGAAAGAAGAAAAAGTAAAGATATAAGTAATGAAGAAAAATAATATGCATCAATAATTGAAAGGCTCCGATGTTAAACAGGATAACAGATATATTTAAAAAATCTTTTCATGTAAAAATTTTTAATGTATTCTGATATCTTTTTTAAATGTACAATGTTTATTTTTACTCGTTATACGCTATAATAATCAAAGATAAACTTTAGATGTAAATTTTAATAATAAAGACGCTTTTTGCTCCATAAATCTAATAAAACAAAATCTGTAAAAAAGCTGCACGAGGTTTTTGAAGGTCCAATCTTAAAAAATCATCTGATTTAAAGTAATCAGTCACATTAGTTTTGTTTTTAGAATGCTGCAATCTTGAACATCTCGAAACCTGGATTTTGTAAAGTACAATATTTCCCCCCCCCCCTCCATCCAAGCCTTCAATTATATTAGGTAATAACCAACCGCCTAATTAAATTTTCAGATAGATTAACATGGAAATTTACGATCGGAGAGGATCAGTGAAGCGTCTCCTTAAAGAGCCTAATCTAGCCATGCGAAGACACCAGCACACTAATGTTAAAGTTATGAGATCTTTCTTTTCAAATTACTTTTAAAGTTCAATATAAAAAAAATGCATAGAATAGCTGAAGTCGATCTTTTACCGAGCTTTTTTAAAAATTATTTGTACTATATAAAATTTCCCAGCATTTAATAATTAAGTGCTGTTAAGAATCTCACAGACTGATTCGATTTTGCAAAATATTTCTCGAGAAACAGTATAGAGTCTTCCTTTCATCTTTCAATCAAGCGGTCACTGGGACATAATAGCAGTATCACAATTTCTGTCATAACAGTTGAAAGTTAAAAATATTTTAGCTTCGTACCGCAAAATAATACTTTTGAAATGCGATAAACTAAAACATATATATTCACTGTTGTTGAAGTAAAAATTCATTAACTTTTTCTTCAACAGGGTGAGTAATATCTAGGCCAAGATTCGAACCTCGGTCTTTGGCTGTAAGCGGCAATTCTCCAACTAATAAATCACCCAGAGGTATCCAGGCTGATATAATTCACCCATGCTAGATGATAAAACTGGATATCATCTTGGTAGCTCAGTGATAAGAGCATCAGTGCGTACAGATAAGGTCAGATGTCCGAATTCTGGCCTAGATACTATTCACTGTGTTGGAGAAAAAGTAATCAACTTTGACCTCGAATTACAACGAATTTAATAGATATATTAATATAATACGCTAGTGATGATAACGGATTGCGCTCATCCTCGGGAAAAAAACCCATCGCGGCCATGTTAGGCTTGAGAATGCCGATGTCGTAAATAGAAGTTGTGTTTCAGTTTGCTTATTGTATAAATACTGCTGTTTGTTTTGTCCAATTGTTGAGTTATTCAAGAAAATAAATACTGAGTAAATAAATAATAATAATAAAAAATCCTCATCATTTGCATCTGTAGAAATGATTTCTGATTTTTAGAATGCACTTTTCTATAATACAAATTCTCCCATAAAACCTTCATATTGTTTGTATGAAGTCATATGAAAATGAAATGCACATCATTCTGTCATTTTTTGTCGGGGGTTATTAATACTCATGTGTATATATATACCTACATAATAAAAAAACATCTTAAATTGTATTGCGAAAAATTAATGTTTTAAATGATTTTTTTAACAATACTGATGTTTTTAAAATAGTACTTGTACAGTCGGAGGATAAAAGCTAAGTTTGAAAATAAAAAAAATGTCTGCAAAATAGCTAAGTATTCACAGTATTTTTTTCTCATGTTTTAAACAAAGATTAAAAGACAGTTTTGGGAACTTCTAAATTTACATCGTATATGAAAATTTTTGAAAGAATTTACATACTTAGAAAACAATCTAGAATATATATTTTAAAATTAAATTTAAAAATTTCATTAAAGTTCAACTTCGACAGAAGTTTAAAAGTAAAAGTTACCTTTCATAAATTTCCTACAATTTTAGTAAACGGATTAGTGTAAAATTAAGGAGATAACTTGTGGGATTTAATATTAATTTAATGATAAAGTAGGGCTAAACAAGTACATAACTATGCAGTGTTTAATTTAATGAGAGGAACAAAGTTTCATTCTCAGTGAAAATATGTTTAAGGGACAATTAGCTAACAAAGCATTTTTGAGAAAGAAAATTTAATTACGATATATGGTTGGCGGAGATGCTAAGATATCTTAAACTAATCCAGAAAAATTGTTTTCTGATAAAATTTAAGGGGACACAGTAACTTTGAAAACGTCTCTTCAGATTTGAATAATATTGCAATATATGTGGTGGCACAATATTTAATATTAAAAATTAAATTTTTAAAAAATATAAAGAACAGCCTATTTTACTAAAATCTAATTTTAAAAAATTAAACTTTTTAAAAATCCCTACTACTTTTACAAATATGAATATTTTGGGTTCGATTTCTTCCCACATACATTAGAATATACTACATAAAACTGTGCATAGATTTTTACATGCATTGTATTTTACATTTAATATGAATTTTTTCTCTCGTGTATATAAAAAATGAAGAAAATACAACAAACTTTAAATTTAAATATTTTTCTTTAAACGACTATAAACTTGAATGTTAAAGCTATACACAAAAGTATTATATGCCCCATGTAAAAAAAAAATCAAACCTTTATCTAAATCATTGTTTATGTAACAAACTAGTTATAAAAATGTAAAGACTGAAAAATCAGGTTGAAGTTCTCTTTTGTATATGTGATTGCGCTGGGTCTATTAACAAAATTTACAATATCTCGCGATATAATTGTCGTATAGGGAAAAATGAGGTGTCAAACTATTCACAATTAAAGAAGCTTTCAATTAATAATAATAATAAAAAAAGAAAATCGATATTTTGACCAATGTCAAGGTACTGTGTTTACTTAATAAAAATTGAATCTTTGAAAAATTTCGCATTTTTATATAAGTGTTTATTAGAACAGACAATATATAAGAAAAGTAATACTAACGATAACTATACAGCGCAGTTCAAAAAATCTTCAGACAAAAATTACATAGCAGTGAGATATGCTGCAACAAAGTATTTTGTATAGAAAACCATATTCGTAATCAATTTATTCAGTCAAAAGTATAAGATCCTTCACAATTAGACTCCAGCGCGGATCGGGGAACAGCCAACACAACCCGAAAATTTTATTTAAAATCAAAAAGAAAAACGAAACCGATCACAAAAATCGGTAACCCCAAATCAGACACAATTTAAAACGAACTGGAAATATTTTTTATCCGAACCTGAAACGGAATAAAATTAATTCACACTTTAATTGTAATTATGGAATTGTAATTATGAATTATAGTCAACAGTTATATCTCGAAAGTAAATTTTATTTTTCTATGTTGAAAAACAAACATAAAATGCACACAAATTTTCAAATACAGTAATACCTTAACGTTCGCCAGTTTTGATTATTCGCGAAAAAGAAAATGAAGAATATTTCAACATCCGCACCACTTTTTAAAAAGAAAAATCTTTTACATACCCGTTGACAACATTCGCAAGAAAAGTATAATACAAAATAATTTTTTTTAAAAATAGTGGTGCGAAAACAATATGCAGCTTTGCGATCGCGATTTTGACATTCGCGGAGCCTAACTCTCGCAAACATTAAGAGATTATTGTACGTAGATTATTTTTTTTCATTCTACTCTGCTTTGAAAAACCGAGTGATACAGAAATAGAGTCAACTCAAATTGAGCCCGGTTTAGACATGATCAGGATATGCAAACCAATGAAGGACTTTCATTTACAATCCGGATATTGACTCATAACTTTAACCACGAAATATTTTAAGGAATTTTCAACGGGATTAATTTTTGTGTGTGAAAAGTATTGAAATCGTTGGCAATGGTAGAATTAGCTTGTAACAGCATGTAAATAGCACTCAACTAAACTGACTATATTTCCGAATGCAGCTGACATTATATATGGTCTGAGAGACAGGCATACCATATCCTACACTACAAACCCCAGTACTTTGTGATGCCAGTTTATTTCTCAGACAATATTCCAGAAAAGCAATTTTCATAACTTTCTAGAAACAAGTTAACAATTTGGAAAAAAATGAATTACTAGAAAGCAATATTATCATAAAGAAAATACTGCAAAATGTAAGAATTCTCGCGTTACACTGTAAAACATTTGAGTAACGTTACACCATAAAATTGGTGGCAGCTTTGCTGCCTCCAGTTTTATGGTGTAACCTTGCTTCCTCCAATTTTAAGGAGTAATTAAACCGATATAACAGGTGTAACATTGTAATGTTACACCAGTAATATTGGTTAAAATACTCCATAAAATTGGAGGAAGCAAGGTTACACCATAAAATTGGAGGCAGCATGCTGCCTCCAATTTTATAGCGTAAGGTTACACAAATGTTTTACAGTGTACTATAGAGAAAGAAGTAAAGGAATATTGCATGCAGTTGTACAAATAGAACAATGTTTCAATTGTCATCATATTCTTGAAATTCAAATCTATACTTTCACATTAAAATAACTAATAAGATCAATTATAATGATTTCTTGCTGACAGAAGTTATTTTACTTGAATATGGTTGAAGCACCTTTCAGGAGAATTATGTCTCAATCAATTAATACCGCAGTGCAGGTCAATTTTTTGTCCAAAATGCTCATTGCTGTCCCTTTAGCTAGCCGAATAATAGTTTCGCTAAAAAATTGGCTTAAACCAATGGTATACTTCTTTTCAAATGCCTGTTTTGCATTCCTGTATTTCTATTTTATTTTATTTTTCAAAAAAAAAAAAAAAAAAAAAAAAGTCGATGTTGATAATTATCTGGGGTCTATTTAATTGATTTTGGTTGATTTTTTTATTAGGATGCTTCCACTTTCAAAATCTGTATCGAAATAGAAAGCGACTTAGAAGAGAAATCTGTAACCCAAGTAAAAAAAAAAAAGGACCTGGTTTAGAAATAGATTTCAATCAGATTTAAAAGTTCAAACCAGATAATTAAAAAAAAATACTACATTTAAAAAAATTAAATACAAACAGCAATTTCAAATAAACTCTGCCATTAGTTTAAAATTAGCTTGAAGGTTTCTTAGGTCTGAAAAAAAAAATAGGCTTTTAAGACACAGTAGGGTCGATTGTTCGGGTTGAAACTTATTGGATTCTCCGACTTTCTGTTACATTATTCGGTTGTACAAGGTTTATGCTATATAGAAACAGTAAACAATGTAAAAAGTTTTGTTCAGAAAGCGAGGATGAACATATGAGAAATTATTTAACAAGCCTTAAAAAGATATTCCTTTGATAATGAAAAAGTTTCATATTGGTCATAAGCGTAGAGTTGAGAAAATAATTGGTGTGACTCAAGATACATAACTCTTTTCCACACAAATAGATGCGAGTGAGTGTAAATATTATTAATTAACAATAAAATGCTGCTCTTTTAACTCCTTTTTAACACGTTCGCTGCCGCAGACGCGCCAGCGAGTGATGTGGGGAGATATCCAATAGCCAGTCACGCGCTGGCGCGGGAAGACTTTCACCGATTCTTTGTTATAAAAAATAAATCGGCTTCTGGGAAAACCCACTTCTACAGTACGGCATTAACTATCATCACATCTTCACGTAAGCGGCAGCGAACTTGTTAAAGAAATTAAACAGGATATTTTACAGATAAAAAAAATAAAACGTCAAGTTAATGCAAAAAAACTAATGTACAGCCCCGTTTATAAAGTAGTGTACTCGCTGTTATTCGCGTATGGTTTTCATTTAAATAAACGTTCGTGAATTAATTAGATAATATTACGCATTATTCCGATGAAAAACGGAATAATTTTGTATTATTTGCAATGCACTGCAAATATTTCAAGTGTAAAATAAATAAATATAATACTTGCACCATATTTTGACAGAAGAAATATTTTAAAACAATAATTGAAATAAGACGCTCACTTCAAAAAGAAATTTTTGTAAGACGAGAACATGATTTTGAAAAAGATTGCGACATGTGTTTGTATGTTTAGAAAATAATACTGCCACATATATCACTGGAAATTGGAAACTATACGTAGTTTGAAATCTAATACTAGGTTAAAAGAAAAAGGTTATGAGTGATAGCCCTAAAGTTCCGAGTAATTTGCTGCAAAAAAAGTTTGTTATATATATTCCCAGTTATCGTACAAAAGGATCTATGCATCTTGCGAAAAAAAGCTAATATTTGTAATTATAATAGATTGTGACAGTCCAGGATTATTCTACCTTAGTAGCACAGGATCAGTAGGAATTATCTCCTTGTCACGTCATAAATGATCGCCAGTGTCAGTCACAACGGTGAACAAAATGTGGTACAGGTAACTATGCCAATTATTTGTCACATTATAACTCTCGGATAACCAACACTTCGTAACTTTGTTGTGAAAACAAAAATCATGATTTTTGTGTTATTTTCGTCTTGTAATAAAATGGGACATAACATCACAGTGAAGCCACACTGGTTCATTTTACATGCCACTTAGCGGCAATTGAGGCGGCAAACAATACATTTTGATTAGGTATTTTCACATTGTGGTCAGAATGAGTAACGGCTCTATTAGATTTTCATCACTGCATTCATTTGTGTTTAACAATGATTAGTGAATACACACAATTAAAATTTCGGTATAAAAGACAGAACAACGTTATATATACTAAAACTTTAATGAAGTGTAAATAAATTTAATAAAACTAAAATATAATAATAAAAACATTCATAATGTTAAATATATTGCACTTGATAATTTGAAAAAGAAAGTAAAAATAGTCACAAAACCGGAAGGTCACAAACAGGGGGGTTGCCCATAACTAGCCATATCTAATCAGCAATTTTAGGTTGAAGCGTGAAATTAAAGGTAACAAACCTATTAAAAATTTATTAAACATTTATTACAGCAACATTAGAAATTCCCCCCTGTCCAAAATGTTTAACAAGAGCTACGAAAATTTAGGCTACCCCACCATACCTCAGCAGCAGTTTTAGATAGAGACATGAATTTGAGAGTACTCAATTTACTAAAATAAACATGTATTTTATCTATTTTACAAATTTTCACTTAAGCGAGTTTAGTGGAATGGTCACATGTTTGGATATTTCGCCATATCTCAGCATCAGGTTTAGGTATAAAAGCGAGAAATTCAAAACAACACGCTAACTAAAAATATAGTTAAACGCAAGTACGTCAGTCATTTTAGAGCTATTTTGTCTATTATGTCGTTAACATAGATTTTGAACAGGATAATGTAAGATAAAACTAATTAGACAACAATTATGGATGTTTAAACTTTTAAATCTTTACTAGAGGTATTTCGTTTGATTCAACGTTCCTTTAGAGGAACCGACCATCGTAGCGGGTGAAGACTGCTAGTATAATGTAAATATAAATAACAATTATAAATAATAATTACATTATTAATTATTTTATTAATAATATTATAAATTCATTAATTTTTTTTTTGTTTAAAATGCAATACTTATATGTCCTCATATGAGGCTCTTATGAATTCAAGGGTTAATATATACACGAATAAAATGCTTCTTGTTACAAATTATATATATGTTTAATAATATGAAATATTTGTGAAAATTTGTTCTAATGATCACAAGAATAACGAATGGACGTTCCCATCTCCATTAGTTGGGGAAGGATTAGTTCAAGACCCTAAATTAGAAGAAATAAATAATACAGCTCGAATTAATTTGATTTTAATTCCAAGAATTTTCCCCATTTAAATGGTACATTTTATCGACACACGAATAATTTGCGGTAAAGATTTTCTTTGCAATACTAATGTAAATTTCGCGACTCAAACGGTAAAATTATTTCAAGTAACTCGTATAATCTGCATGTAAAATATAAGAATGAAAGAGGAATGATGAGGCATTGTAACACAAATAACAATATGTACATTTCCAGCCTAACATGATTTGAAAGTTACGTGGCAGTAAATGAATCGACATTTTAAGAGATTTATTACTCGCCGTTACTTTAAAATGAATCGCTGCTATTTTGAATTTATTTCATTTTATGAATTATATTTATACAGATTTTTTAAAAAAGAAAAAATGCAAATATGAAGGCAAAAATCGACAAACCAAATAACGTCTAAAAATGATATTTAAGTTGCTAATCCCAACAGGAAAAAAAAAGATGTGCTAAGCACAAATTGAGGTCAAAAATATTAATCTCACCGTAAAAAAATAATTGTATCTGAAATGAAAAGGTGCGTTTATGTAACAAATAACTAACTGAACACTGATATCGCCATGGAATATCTTCATTGGCTGTTGTTCCGAGAATACAATATGTGCATTATTAATATTTGATTTTTTACTAATGTCGTAGTTAGAGTAATTTTTCTAAGGTTAGTACTAATAAAATAATTCTAAAGAAAATAAACGCTAGTTAATTTGTACTAAAATATAATAAACACCCTTATTAATCATTTTTATGTCATGTCTCACGTCCTGTTAGATGGGTAAGTATTGCAAAAAAGTAATGATGTTTTGTATAGTGTAATTGTATTTTGAGAATTTAGAACCGATTTATGAAGTTATTTTGCTAAAAATTAACATTTTCTTGTTAAACTTTTTTAAAGAAGTGCATAGAGTACAAACTAAACCAAATAACGTCTAAAAATGATATTTAAGTTGCTAATCCCACCAGGAAAAAAAAGATGTGCTAAGCACAAATTGAGGTCAAAAATATTAATCTCACCGTAAAAAAAATAATTGTATCTGAAATGAAAATGTGCATTTATGTAACAAATAACTAACTGAACACTGATATCGCCATGGAATATCTTCATTGGCTGTTGTTTCGAGAATACAATATGTGCATTATTAATATTGTTTGATTTTTTTACTAATGTCGTAGTTAGAGTAATTTTTTTAAGGTTAATACTAATAAAATAATTCTAAAGAAAATAAACGCTAGTTAATTTGTACTAAAATATAATAAACACCCTTATTAATGATTTTTACGTCATGTCTCACGTCCTGTTAGATGGGTAAATATTGCAAAAAGTAATGATGCTTTATATAGTGCAATTGTATTTTGAGAATTTAGAACCGATTTATGAAGTTATTTTGCTAAAAATTCACATTTTCTTGTTAAATGTTTTTAAAGAAGTGCATAGAGTACAAGCCACCCAATGAAATCTTTCATATATGACGACCTTAGAAGCCAAGGGGCACAAATGACAAAAATTAGATTTGGAGTAAATTGAGTTTAAAGATATATGACGTTAAATTTGAACATGAATAAAATTTGACTGAATTGGAATAGGAAAGTGCCGTTTGTTTCATTGTGGTCTTTGAACTCTTATTTCAATAATTGTAATAATAATAATAATATATTATAATTAATCAGTATATCAATTTATCAGTAATCAATGTATAAGTAATCAGTATTTATAATTATTCTTCAAAAGTGGCTTATCTCTAGAACATAATTAGAAAATCACTTATAGTTCTTTACCTAAAAAGAAAAAAGCATATTTTCAGGTCGTCTGTGCATTTAGCTCATTATTTTCCATTGTCACATACACCCCTTGACTTCTGGGGTCCTCATATTTTACCTCTCAAAGTATCAAGGAAGTATCACAAAGTATCGCCATGAGGTTCAGAAATAAACCCCTTTTTGGGGGATATACATAACTAAGAAATCAAAGAGAATTTTTTTTTTCAAACACATACATATTATTTCCTATTTATTCATATTATGGGACAAAAAGGTGTCATTTTATGTTCCAATCACCCCAGTAAAATAAAAAATGACAAAATTTATCTATTTTTGAATTTTAAATTTTATGAGCGCCCCTTTTTTAAAAAAATTACTTTTACGTTAATAACACTAACACCAGCTATACATCTAGATTAATTAGTGTTTAAAGGATATTTCATTGTCTGAGAGACAACGAATGTTGTTGTTTTGCGTACTATTTATTTAACATTCATATGAAAATAGGCTAAGGAAGAATTTTCGGAGATGTTTAGAAAATACAGTCGAGTCTCTCTATAACGAAACTCCACACATCGAATTTCATTTCTCTATATAACGAATTTTTAGTAGGAACGGTTCCCTTTTCGCATGATTACATTAAAAACAGTCTCTATATAGCGAAATATCGATCTCCATATAACGAATTTTTTTCATAAATTGGTCTTAATTTACTCAGTTTTAAAAGGCTTCGAAATCATATGGAATCAATTTTCCATCACTTATTTTTGATTTATCGTCAGTGCTGAGTTTTTTTTTATATTACTTCTCTCCTTGTTCTTTAAATCCAACCCCCACACACCTTTCAACATCCTTCTCAAAACAGAGTCAATTGGATTGATGCACATGTAAGAGAGGAATCAATGAGGGGCACATAAGAGAGGCTTTCAAACGGAGGAAAATGTTAACTACAATTTTTCATTCCTTGCCAAAATTTGAGCATTTTTTTTTTGAGCGTAACAATTTTAAAATCGACAAAAAATCACAGATTTCTTCGTCTGAAATTATCTTAAAGTCTTCTTTATTTGATTTTCATTGAGCTTTCAAATAAACGCCTGTTCTCTTTTTTGAAAGGGCTTAAATAATTAAGAAATAAAATGTTAGGTTAATATTTACTTTTAAATATTTCAAAAGATCAAAAATAATACTTGTTCAAGTTTCACACATTAAATACGATTTTTAACATCATTCTCTATACATCGAATTTCTCTATATAACGAAATTTTTATTAGAATGGTGGATTTCGTTATATAGAGACTCGACTGCATTGTATTATAATAAGATTTAACTTATATTACAACTTTCTAATACTTTTTGCGCTTTATTACATATTATTCTTTCATAAAAGTAACTTTTATTTTAAATTTAATAAATAAAATATATGTTTAAAATAAAAGAATCGCAAACGGCACGAAGAGAATTAAGCAAATAATAATATTATTATTACTAAATGCCTAATCCTAAATGAAATCATATAGCAAATTCATAGACTTATACTAACATTTCTACATGTAAATAGTAGCAAAAATATTTCTTTAAACAAAATTATACTCGATTATAAAGACATGTACTATTAATAGTACCCCAGCCCCGAAAGGATTAAGGGAGCTGGTCACTTAGCTTAAGAATTCCCATCACTAATGCAAAGTCTATAGGCGTTCGATGGATTTGTATCTTTAAGATATCTCACCGCAAAATTAATATTTTAAACGTATGTTTTTTGCTCTTAAAACATGTCTCTGTTTTTATTAATTTTCAAAAAATTTCTAGGTATTTACATAATTTTATATGAAATGTTGAATTTTTATTCACAGTTCGTCACCTTTTAACACATGAAATATTAAATTAAACATAGATTTTAGAAATATTTTGAGAACTAAGGAAAAACGGAACATTCTTTAAGAAGAATATAAAAGAAAAATAAGTTAAAAATATTAATTTCTGGGCGGAGATATTTGAAATGTACGAATGCATCAAACATCCGTAGACTTTATATTACGGAGGGGATTTCGGAAGCTGAGTGACTAGAATTAAGGCTTCTGTCCTTGCTCCCGAAAACACTCACTAGCAAATACTATTCCTATGGGGAAGTAATTTTCTAATAACATGTTTGTATTTCGATATTTTTGAACAACTTCTTTTGCATTCGATAGGTGAAATCCCTCTCCACATCGTTCCTTTTTTACTTTTTCGATTTTGGTCGCAAATATTTTTTACAAATTTGGTTTCACTTTCAAAACCGGTTCCTAAAATGATAGTGTCATTAAATAAATACCTGCAACCAAAATCGAAAAAGTAAAAAAGGAGTTATGTGGAGAGGAACCTCCCCTATCGAAAGAAAAAAAGTTATTTAAAAATGCCGAAATACAAACATATTATTAGAAAATAATCTCCCCATAGGAATAGCATTAGCTTACGAGTTTCTTCGCTTGCACAGCCTTAGGGATATCGGAAGTCTTATTTTTTTACTTGGTAGTGCAATTAAGCAACATGTCACATTTCATTTTTTTCTCAGTTTGTATAAAATATAAATGCATAAAACTTTAAACATCAACTACTTAACAAATCTTCTACTTAAAATCAATTTCTTTTATGTTCTACATTGAAAATTTTTTTAATGTTTTATTTTGATAAAAAATATTTTTTGACTCGCATCCACAGCGCGCACTGTAACAAAACTATTGGTTCAAAAGCCCTCCAAAATATTGATAATGATGTAAAACTAATGTATCTTAACTTATACTTCATTTAAAAGCAATTTATTTATTTATTTGAAATTGAAATTTTAACTATTAAATTTTTAAAAAAAATCTTATTTTTATTCAAAAATGGTCAATTTAAAGCAATTAATGTGAGTATCATACTAAATCTGAAGTATAAGTTATGTTTTAATTTGAAATGACGATATTTACCAAATTTCATACAAATTGCTTTATTAATTTTAAGAAATGTTGCGCGCAGAGGATGCAAGTAAATTAACAATTTTAAATTTTTTTTATAAAAATTAAATACAAGTAAAAAAAATCAATATAAAATATCAAAAAAATATATTTTTAATAGAAGAGATATTAAGTTGTCAATACTAAAAGCTTTATGCATTTGTGTTTCATAGGGTCTGAAAAAAAATTAAATGTGACATGTTGATAAATTGCTACACCAGATAAAATGCAAGACTCCTGAGACCCCTTAATTCCCCTGTTTTTAAGAGATATTTCGAAAACTAAGAAAAAAATGGACGTCCTTTAAAAAGGGAAACATTGGGGAAAAAAGGAAGTTTAAAAACTTAGTTTTTCTGAGGAGATATTTTGGCATAATGAGCATTTTGAGTTTCATAATGCATGAAACACCCAGACTTAGCACTACGGAGGGGAATTCGAAAGCTTAGTGACTAACACCCTTAATCCTTTGTGCTCTGATCGGAGAACTTCTTCCCGCTTAATTTTAATCGAAAAATCTCACAATGGTACCGGAACATGGGAGCTGTGACTAAAATTTTAAAAACTAAGATAAACAGAGACATCTTTTAAGAAGTGTATGCAAAAAATGGAAGTGAAATATTAATTTCTCGAGGAGGTATTTTATTGCATGAAACACTCATTGAATTTACTTCTGTGAGGGGAGTGCTGAGTGACCACAACCCTTAACCAAAAAAAGTAACTTCATGCTAAACACTATCATTGACCACTGAATAGTCCGGAAATCCTCATGAGGCCAGTCCTCAGTTCCTCAGTACCGCCGTAACTTGGAGATGGCAACAGAGAGCTAACGGCGCAAACCCCCCAAAGCTCATTCCAAGAAGCTGTTAATGAAAACGGTCTTAAGGGGCGTGCTAGATGAGCGGTAGCGCCCTGGCCATCCCCAACTCTTCGCTACGGGGCGGCGCAGCGCTAAATTTCCTCACATTAAATTCCACCTTTCTTCTTAGAAAGAATTCCATTATAAATCAATACGCAGTACTGAACAAATTCCGCATCAATATCTGGCGATATTAAATTTTCAAATAAACACGAGAAGAAAAAAAAATCGAAAGGAGAGCAAACAGTATGAAAGGGAAATGGGTGAAAAAAAAGTTTTATTTGCTTTAACTTTGATTCACTAATGTATCGCAGACAATATTTGCTTGAATTTCACATTCATTTATTTGTTCAACAGCTTATCACTGGCAATATTTGTTTAAATTATCAGGAAGAAATCTTTTTTTTTCTTCTTTTTCATTTTTTCAGTTGACTCTCCGGATAAAATATTTTTGTTGCGTGAGATAAGAAAAAGGCAGTTAAAATGTATTTCATGACAAAGAATAATAAGAGTGAGTACATAAATTAACTCACAAAGAAAAGGCTAATTTACAAAGAAAAATAAGTATTCCGATATAAAGGAAATGTTAGATTACCATTATTGACTGATTATGTCATTTAAAATCGTAAATTAAAAGCCAGTTAAATACTAAATTACTAAATGTGAAAATTTATACAATTACCAGCAGTCGATGACTTTTTTTTTCCATGCGAAAGTTTATGGAAATTTTAGAACATTTTGTTTAAAACACAAAAATTATATTTATTTAAGTATTTTTCTACGACAAGAAAGAAGAGTAAACAGTTATACAACAGCTAGATAAAACATTACAGAGTTGAAACTGATACAATATAACTCCTGTATTTAAGTTCGTATACAAATAATACCGCGCAGAAGTCTTATATACATCTTTCCTCAAAATGTGGTCACAACTTTTATATATATATATATATGAAACCGCACACTTCATTTGTAGTTCCAGAGCATTTGGGGCCTGATGATTCTGCTTTTGGAGCTACAAATTCTATTTGCATTCATTTTATTTATTTATTTTTTCAGATTTACTCGTTACACTATTTTTTTTATTTTATTATAATTCAATTCAATTCTAATTCTTCGTTTTGGTTTATTGTTTTATTGATAAAATCCATTGGTGAAACTTGTCTACTTTTAATGGTATTATAATCTATTAAAAGGTAGAGAATGGACATTTCATATGTTTGTATAGCCAATTTGTTACATTACACCTATTTAAAATTTAAAATGTAAATATAGTATTTCAGAAGAAACAGAAAAATATTAAATTTACTTCTGTTATTTTTCTGATTTAATTTTTCCGATTATTATTAGGTTAATTTCTTTAGAAATTTACCTGTTTTAATCAATTTTGTCTCTTTTTTATCGAATATTTATTTATTTATTTATTTTTGTTATTTTAATTTATTTCAATCATTCTGGGTTTTGGGGTATGTTAAAGAGCTTAATATTGTCATTTTTAGGCCGTATGCCTACAATATTCTATGAAATAAAATACTATATATTGTGAGTATAAGGCCCCTCTGACGATTCTACCTCGTATTCATAGACGTTTTTGCATTCGCTCGCTTAATATATTTATCATTTATTTTCATATTTAACTTGAAACTTACGATTTCATTTTGGTTATACATACATTCACACACACACATATATATATATATACGCACACACAGATACATTAATATTACCTATTTTACGTGAGATTTCGCAACTGTTACTGCCCCATTAACCCTACTCCATGCTACAGTGCAGTAGCCACGAATTGCTAGAGTCCTCGATCGGTACTCTAATTTTTTTTTCTTTTTTTGTATCAAACTGTAAAAAAATAAAAAGTAATAATTTGAAAACACATCTCCGGATCATAGAGGTGCGAAATGAGAATCCTTAGGATTCTGTGCGATTACCCGACCAGAACACGGTACACTTCAACCTGATCCCGACATGGAAGAAAATTAATCCATATTGTAATACAATTGTGGAAAATTCGTCTAAAATTATGTATCGACTATCGATTCTATATTTTATGTAGAAACATACCACTACATGTATGCTTATTAATGTTCAAACAGTTTTAAGTCTGAAAATATTTTAGATTTTCTTTCAAAAAATCAGATCAGTCAGAGCAAGGGTGAAATCCCAATCCAAAACTGAAAGAGTTAAATCCAACCCATCTCGAACCCGGCCCACTACGAAAAAAATTAACGAAACCCCGAGTCGAGTCATTTGTAAAATTGGGTTACCGATCTCAGTGTTGAATTCAGGGGGGGGGGGGTCGGGGGGATATCCTCCCCCGGAGCAATGACATGACCCCGGAAAATTCGAAAATTTGCGTTTTCAATGGTCAAAAAAACTATAATCTCCCCGGAACTCCATGATGTCCGCCCCCCCCCCCCCCCGGAGCCACTGAAGTCCCACCCGGAGAAAAGTATCTGAATTCTGACCGATCCGATGTAGGACTCTGTCATTAAATGGATAAATAAAATGGCATCTTCAGGTGCAATACGAACTGTCATTGTAGCAAGTCTGAACGGAGGAAGAGGAAGTGCTTTATCACATTTCTAGGAGACTGGAGGATGCTACAAGTGTACATGTTGAGCGAGAATTCATCACAGCAATAGTTTTTTTTGCTTACTAAATCAATGTGACAGCCTAATTTGTCTTTTTTAGAACATTTTTGACAGTCTTTTCTAGACTTATTTTGCGCAGTGGGTATTTTGGATCATCTTTCCACACATCTGGCAGCAATCATCAATCAAGTTTGTTACTGAAAGTTTATATATAAATAAAGGGACGGAGGAAATAGTAATTTTTTTTTTTTTTTTAATTGGGTGTCCATTTCCTAGTTCCTCACTTGCGATTTTTTATTAGCCTTATATTTAATTTAATGAAAGATATATGTTCTTATTTAAATGTTTAAAAAAAAGTAAGTAAAAAAAAAGGATCTTTAACGCACTTATTTTTAAAGTTTAATTGGAGTAAACAGCCATTTATCAAGCAATTACCATTTAAAAAGCCATTTATGTACCATTATGAATTAATGAAATTTTCGCCTTCTAAAGTATTTTTCCGAATTATTTTATAAAGGTTACAAAATTTATAGAATTACTAAAAAAAACTTTTAAAAAGGGTTCTTCTATTAAAATTAGTAAGCTAAATCTATATTTGAAGACTTTCGAAAATATTTACAGCTCTATACAAGACCTTTCTTTAAAATATTGTTTTTAGAATATTATATGATTAGAAATTTTTTCAAATATGGATTAGCATTAATAAATGACCAAATTTAAAAAATATATACTTTTTTTCATAATTACACACACTATAATAAATGATGTATGAAAATAAATGCATTTCAATTTAACCCATCCCCCAGTTACAAATGTTGGATGTGCAAATCTTTTGTAAGATGGCTAACATTTAATCAGCAATTAAGTTTTTTCCACAGATGTTGCAGTTTTACACTGCCAACTGTTCTTAATGCAGCACTGATGCATTTAAGTTCTTTCAACAAGGGTGATTCATAAACAAAATCTTTGAAGTAATCCCTCAAAAAGAATTAACATGGTGCAAGAAAAAAAAGTTCCCTTTATTTTCATAAACATTTATTATTGTATTCATAGTAGTTTTTAAAATATAAAAATTTTAAATTCCGGTCTTTCATGCTATCCCTATTTAGCGGCCTTGCAATGTAAATTAAATAAAAAAAAAATTCCGAACGGAAACTTTTCATTTCACGTCTTTCCACATCAAGAAAGTTGAATAGTTATAATTATAAAAAATATATTCAATAATTTTTTTATAACTAATTACCTTCATTAATTAGTTATAATTAATGAAAGAAATTTATCATTATTATTAAATAAATAAGGAGCCTTCGAACTCTTTTTACTGCACTTTAATTACTATTCAAAGGCACACTATATGAATTATGGCATATATATATATCACATAAATAATTAAAATATTTTTTGGAGAAAAATAAGGAATTTCTATGAACATTTTAAGCATTATCAAGTACTTTCAATCTCACTCCATATAAATTAAAATCTCAAACCTTTTTTTTTCTATGCTAGTTTGGTTTACATATAAACTGTGCATAATTCTTTGTTTGCTTTTTAACTAAACATAACGGGAAAAGTAAAAAGGTAATTAAGTTGTGCAAAAAGTGAAAAAGTGCAAAATTTCATAAAATGTAGAATTTTTTTCTTATCTTCTTATTCAAATATATAAAATTCGATGCACAGTTTTATTTGCCCGTAGACAGAAAATTGGCATAAAAATATTGGTGAATTTTACTGATATGGAGTGAGGTTGGGGCATTTTGGAAATTGTCGATAACGAATAAAATATTCAGCAAATTCCTTATCTTTCAACAATTTTTTTTTTAAAATTTGTGTGATAAATATGGGCAATGATTCATATAGTATGCCGCTGAGTCATATTTAAGCTGCAATTTAAAAGTAAAATAAAAAAGTATTTGAAGATCCCTTGTCACCCTGAAAGAAATATTTATTTAAAAATACTAGGGGATCCAACTTGGCTTCATGGCTTACGAAACACACGATTTTAAGAATAATAATTCTTTTTTCTTAAATGTATTTCTTTACATCGTCCGCCAACAACATTATATAAAAAACATTTTTACATAAAAGTATAAATTCTATGTTCAAATATAGATTTGAAATTTATTAAGACAGATATTTTTGTAATAGTCGCATGCCAGAGATGAATAGCCTAAATTATAGGTTAACTGCCAAAGAATTTGTTATTTGACAGCAGGCTTTTTTATTCAAATAATTTTAGTGTTTTAAGCGCCTAGTTTAATTACATGTCTGTTAAATTTGCATATTTATTTATCGGTGATGTTTTAATTGATTTATGGAATTAATAACAAAAAATAATGATAATAATGAATAATATTAATATTTTCATTTCATGTCTTTCAACATGAAAGCTGAATAGTTATTAAAAAGAAAAAAATTAATTTATATAACTAATTAATGGAATTAATTAGTTATAATCAATGAAATAAATTAACATTTATTATTATTAAAAGAAATACCTATTTAAAAAATCTGCGGGCTCCGTAGTGAGTATCGTGGCTTAACAGAGTACAATTTCAATTGCAAAAAGTTTCAAATTCAGCCAGGGAAAAATGCTGAATGGTTCATGATTGATTTAAACGGAAACGGGTTAATCTTTCATAACTTGGTTGGTCGTGACAGAGATATTTTAAAAGAACAAATCATTCTTAAAAATAATTTTAAGAACCATAAAAAAACAGTAAATTGAGATACAGGAATAAAAAATTTTCATTTGAAGTAAATTTGTTTTCCTATACGACGGTGTAAAAATTGAAATTGTGCGATGTTTAGAAGTTTAAAAAATTGAGATAAAATTGAAATATATTGGTCAGGGGTTGCTACCATCAATACTCACGGGTATGTTTTTTTCTTTATAATATAGATTTTAGTTTTGTACAAAGAATAAAGCTTTTGGAATATGATAGAAAAAAGAATCTATAAAATTCATCCTAAATTGTTTGACAGGGAGGCGGCAGAACATACAATCACCACATCAAGTTAATGGATGAAAATCTAGGATTAGTTAAAAGTTGATTTGCATATTAAAAGACAATCGGTCTGCCAAGTCATATCTTGGCGGAAAATATTTAAAAACACTATTTTAGCGGTTGACTCATATGTTTACCATTATGTTTTCCTGCTCCCAAACCTTCATGCTTTCATACTTTTGGGTGCAGGAAAGCGCAATTGTATTATTACGATTCAACCGCTAAAATTGGCTTTTTAGGTTTTTCCATCAAGATATGATGTCAGACCGATTGAGATTTAATAAACGAATCGATATTTAACTAATCCTAGATTTTCATCAGTGAACTCGATGAGGTGATTATCTGTGCTGCCGCCTCCCAATCTATGTATTATTGCCAATCAATGTGATAAATGAATTTTGTAAGTTTTATAGTACTTTAAAATACCGCCAGGGCATGGAGAGTTAAGGGGTACCATGTTATTTTGATTAAAGAAAATAAGACAAATGTAGATTTTCAGATTTTTATTTTAAAATATGCCTTAGTATTCTTAGAACATTCTGTTCAAATTTCGGAATGATTCGATAAATAATAAAGGAGAGATGCTTAATTTTCCTATGCAATCCGGTATAACATCCCGTTAAATCCCAATGATTAAACTCATTTTTCGCAATCCGCAATTATTTTATCTTTTCAATTTGATTGAAAATGCGAAGGCTTCTACAATAATTAAGCAAATTGTCCGATTTAAAAAAAATGTACTCTTAGGCCCTGTGTGTGATAATTAAGTATCGGATTTTTGATATATTTGCAATTTAAAATATATATATGAACTTAAAAACATGCTATCTTCCCACGCTTTTCCATACATTTATTTATTTTTGAAGCTGATCTAATGGACTCATCAAAAATTCGATACTTGGGTATATATAAAAAATAAACTGCTCTAAAAAATGATTTAAAAAAATCTATTACTAAATATGAAAAATATAGAATAAGGAATTTTAAAATTGCTAAATTTCTTTTTTAGAAATTCAAATTTTTAAAAAAGTTATTGGTATATTGAGAATTTATCACATTTTATAATCGATTATGATTATGCTTTATCAAACAAGAATATAGAAATGTAACAAATTACATTTACAAAATAAATTTTGTTGATATGGAGTCCCCTAATGTTTTTTTTTTAAGGATATTTATTTTCAAATTATTATATTTCTGAGAAAAAGAGACTTCGAAAATATGACTATAAGAGAGAAAAAACAGACTATTTTTTACTACTATCATACGTTTTCATATGCTTGCTTCTATTCTTTTTATCGAATTTCTGTTTGGATGTAAACAAAGAGTATATTCTAACCAAGTGATATACGATAGCAGTTTATTAAAATATACTCAAAGAAATAGAATCCGTGCCGGCATTTTTTTCATGAAAGAAAAACATTTGGAAAGAAACGTCAAGAAATATCCACTCTCGATATATATATACACATACTGACTAAAAATAAAATAAAAAGGAACAAATATAACAACTTATATTACTTGAATGATTTTAAAACAAAAACACAGAAAACTTCCACAAAATCTTTATATTGTCTTGCCTGATGTATCTGCAAATAGCAGATTATCCTGTTTCATTAAAATAATAAATTTAAATAAGAATTAAAAAACCAAGTATTTATTGTATTTAAACTAAAGTTAATAATTTTATAATTGAAATTACTAATAATTATATTAAATGTAATTATTAACAGTACGCAATACAAGTTTACAAAGTTATTACTTGCACAGCTTTTCCCATGGTTATAAAATATTTGTGGTTTTGATGAAATTTTATCTTTTTCTGCAATTTTGTTAATTTCCACTGGTTTCTTGAAACTGGTAAATTTTCAATATTTCCATTTCTCATGTGAAATCTGTATTTATTTTTGTTTATTTTTAGTAGACTGAATGCCATCTCATATAAACTTTAATCTAAAAAGTCAAAAAAATTTCTATAAAATTCTGGATTCATTAAATAATTCTGCAGGTATATAATATTCAAAATGCTGTTTACTTGCAGATACCAAGAAATGAGATTGATGGCCTGGTGCAACCCACGGGTTGCGTAATAAACACCACCGCGTTACAAGTAGTTGTAGTTTCAAAAATATTTCAAATATTATTCATGATACTATAAAGCCACTTATGTCAATTTTTTTTATAAATTGCAGAATTTATTTTTTTTTGTACAGTTCCCGGCTGCAAATTATACTTACAAAAACTTTCTTTGCTTTATAAGAAATAAAACAATTCGACCAAAATTTACTGAGTTATGAAACTTTAAATTTATTAAATTTCAGAGTTTCTTGCCACTAAAAACAGAAAAATGTGTTTTAATGATAAAGAAAATCGAGACATTTTGCAATTGGATTTACAACTTTTAAGCTGGCGGTTTAGAGGTTAGTTTCGACAAAAGAATTATTTTTATGGGGAAAAAACTCCGCAAAAATAAACAAGAAGTCTAATATATTTGTAAATCTGAAACACGTTTATTTGGATGAATATGACGAGTTCAAACATACTGTTACACACAGTGACAATTTAAATCTTTCAAGTTTAAAAAATAATTGTTTTAAACTTATCTATAAATTTAATATATACCAATGTGCTCAATAGCACTGCTAAAATTTCGTAAAAGAATGTTTGGGAGCATTGAAATTTCAAAAATACTATAATCACACAATAATACAGTATTTTATTAATAAAGTTCTTTTAAAATTGCATACACTACTAAAAATTTTGCGATAGGTGCAAATTTTGGTGTTCAAGTATTTATATAACCATAAGATGGTAAAATCTTGATCCAATATTTGGGGCTATGTTTTATACGGAGCTTCAAAACCTGGAGTGAGATTTCACCACGTTACTGTTACAGCTATTACAGGAAGAAAAGTTGCTTACTATAAAAAATTTAACAGTGTACAAATAAAAGTTATTAATGAAGAACGAGCATTGTTCCTCGAACAGCAGTTTGAAAGTATGCAAAATTAGCTGCGATTGAACAAAATAAATTTCCTTTTTCAACGTTTTCAGGAGCAAAGTAGTTCTATAGCTAAAATATTGAAATGATTGACTATCATCGGAATTTAGGAACGAACTTATTAGAAAATAAATAAGTGCTTTATTTCGTGCATATCATGAAAATAAAATTTCATTAACCCCCTTAACTGGCACTTTCTTTTCCGTTCAATAATTTGAAAATAAACGGATTCTCACCATAATTTCTTAAATAAAATATTCGTAAGATTTAGTCTAAACATTTCCGCCTTTAAATAGCATAAAGTTATTTTTAAAAAATAGTGTCAAAAAGCTTTAAATGATGAATTAAGCAAATTCGTCTTGCCCGAACGGCGTACGGGCAAATCAATTAGGGGTTAAAAAATTCTGGACACCAATAATGAATTGCAACGAAACAGTATCCATAATATTGCATATTTTTAATAGCATATTGTATTTATAACCTTTAATAACATATTACACATGCCATATAATGTGTACGAATATAAAAAAAAATTACCACCGTCCTGAAATGATAAAAACAATTTCAATGTACAACTTCAACTCTATTGATTGCAGCAATAGAATTTTTATATATCTTTTTCATACAGAAAATTAACGCAACTCGTCCAAATTATACTATTGGAGTTTACCTAAGAATGCAGTAGCATTACAAAATAATATTGGGTTGAGCAAAAAGTTCCGAGAAATTTTTAATCTAATAGTTGTCAGAATTTATATCGTATGTAGGAGTACTATTGGAGTTCAAGAATTTCGTTTCAGAACTGACTCCATCCGATTATGGCCTCTTTCGATCAAACTTTCTGACAGTCTTGCAGAAGGGCAAAATTTTAATGTTTTCTCTGTATTTAGTTTTAAAGGCTAAAAAAAATTGAATTATTGAACATTATATACATATTAGAAAATCTTGTTCATGAATATAAAAGTGAACCTCGAGAGTATTAATCATTGTACAGCGAATTTAAAATCCATTAAATCATTAGATTTATGTTACCATAATTTCCTGCGTGTAATCCACGGATCAAACAATTATTTTTCGACCCAGAAATTTTATTAAATAAAATATAACTTTAAATCGCCGTAAATATTTGCTTTAGTTACAAAATAAAGTTTCTGGGTCGAAAAAGAATTTTTGATCCGCGGATTATACACAGGAAATTACGGAACTTTAAATATTGCTTGTATTGCAGTGAAACCTGGATAGTAGTGAACGTATTAACACGGGCTTGTCAGTTAAGGGGTTAAAGGTCCGTCGATTTGAATCCTTTAACCCCTTAACGCGCAGTGTTGCCGGGCCGGCAACACCTAAAGTTCCCCCTGTTTAGAGACACAAAAACTCCGTGAATATTTTAAAAACTACTCTAATGGCTAGTTTAAATCTTTCTTGTGAGTTCTAGATGGCAGCACCACATAGATCAAACTCTACTGTTTTTAAATAATAGGTAAAATATTTTACTGTAATACGCGCTTGACAGCAATGCTCTTCTCACTGCGCTTATCAATGCTTTACTTATGGGAGGTTACCACTTCGGCAACAGCTGTATAATTAAAATGGTTAGTGCAATCTTTACAAAACAATACCTGTGTACTCCTCTATAGACCTAAATAGATTGCCTAATTTCTTTTTCTTTAAATTCCAACTTTAAAGAGTAGTGCGCCGGAAAGGGTTAATGAAGTTGAACAAGCATATCAAGAGTTTTTCCGATTTCAAGGAGCCGTCATGGTACTTCCAGCAAATCTGGAATCTGGAAGAATGATGGTAGGAAGTGGAGGACTATGACAGTCTCTACTTTAAAAGAATAGTCCTTGTGGCTTTTGTTGTTAATTTGTGCCCAATAACACAACTTTCACAAATTTCCCAGAACTTTTTTCTCTACCAAGTGTTTTGTTTTAAATTACTGTGCAAAGAGAAAATAGTGAAGTTATCTTAAAGATTATTCAGACCAAAGAAAAAGTGCATTAACTCTCTTGTTGCGCATCCCGCAATTTCCACGGGAAACATAATAGAAAAATTTGCGCAATCCACGATTTCCATAATCTTTTTTATAATCTAATTCTACATTAAAAAAAAAGGAAAACTTTTACAAAAATTATATGCCTTAACTCTAAAATACATGTAGATTTGAAATATATAGTAAAATAAATGCGTAACTTTTGAACCTATTTTGATAAAAATAAGAAATAATTACGCATCAAGAGGATTTAATTTGCAAAATTCCTTAAAATCATGCTAATTCATTCCATAAGAAAAAAAAAAAAAAAAAAAAAAAAAAAAAAAAGATCAGCGGTTTTCTTTCTTTTAGTGTACACAATTCGTCAGTTTGCTTCGGGTGGAACTTGATATAATTAAGCCTATAAAAATAGAATCTGTCTGTAATGGAAAATACTTAGTTTTGCAGAAAGAAATACCATATAAATGTTACTGTATTACTGTTTTTAAGAAGTTTTAATGTATTCAGTTCAGTAAATACTATTAAAACGGAACCTGTTCATAATAAAATCCTGCCTTAAACGTAAAAAATAATCCTTCAATAAATAGGGAATGCGATGCAATTATAATTGATATATCTGAGTCCGCTCCTTGACGGAATTTAGTTTCGGCTCTAAATGATTCCATTTTTACAAATTTTAGTGTATAAAATTGTGTTTATTTTGTACAATGCAATTTTCTAAGACGGAATCTCAAGTGACTGGATAAAGCTTCCATTTCAGAAAAGCTTTTTTTCTTAGCAAACAAAATTTTATGATATTTCTCCTACAGGGATCATGGATTTTACATCCGAAAAAAAGATTCTGGTATAAAAAGGTCGGATTTTCATAGTGTTTACTTTTTATGTCCCGATTTAAAAGAAACTTTTTCAGCCTTTTGTCCGCTTGTCCGATTTTTTGTGATAGTGCGAATGGACCTTGTATTGGTGCTGTTTATGAACCCATATTATTTGGGGGAGGGATATAGGCTCGAGGGGTAGGTACACTGCGTGGAGGTCTTTCTAAGGAAATTCAAACCATATTTACACGAAGTTCGAAGAAAACCACGGAAAGATCTGAACGATTAGGTCGACGAACGTTACTGGGTTTGGTTTGAATTCAGCACTTTCTCAACGACCAAGTTTGAGAGCAGAAACTCTCAGATACTGGTGGGGCGTGACAAAGACTATAGTTGCGATCCATCAGTAGGTCTTAGAAAGATCAGCCTGATCTTCAAAAATATATAATCAATTTTTTTCTGATGCTGCAATAATATAATTAAAACAATAATATAACTTTAAAGTAAAATATCGCGAAAAATATACATATATAACTGTTCAATGCAACAATTTATTAACGTTTTTGTAAACAGCAGTTTAATACTAAAATTTAAAAAAAAAGATTCAATCCCGTCACAAATGTTGGTTCCAAACATTAGAATAAATGAAAATGACTTTTGAACTGCATTTTTTCTATACATAAATAAAAATATTTACGTAATAACTCGTTCCGCTAACCTCACTTTCACATCAGTAATACAGACAACTGTTCATATGTGTATGCGTTATACGAAAGTTCGTTTTCTTATACGACAGGTTTTTACGAAAGGTGCATTATACCTAAATAAAAATGTGTATCGTGTAGTTTGCAAACCGCTGATTTACGTTATGTTCAAAAACAAAATCCGAAAAAATAAGATTAGTAAAATATAGACAAATCAGAAATAAAACGAGCTAAAACCATTAAATTTATTTTAGAAAATGACTTACCGATTTCATGCTTTAAATGTAACAACAGGATCTAAGAGTTACGGATTTTAAATATAATTGTACCTTAATAGCACGGGTTCAAAAATCTAGGTGCCAGTGAGCAGTCTCTCACCACTAAAATTTAGCAGTTTTCTTTTCTGAAAATTTAATAACATTGTAACAAGAATTTTACATGAAATAGATGAAAAAAATATATAATGATGAGAAACTGAGTGCTGGCGCCAAGATTTTTTAACCCCCTGTTTAATAGCTTAATTTTTCGTAGAAATTTACGCTTGAAGTCGAATTTTTCTTTAAAATAATACAGGTAGGGTAACATCCCCAGTAATTGGCACATTAAGAATTTGTCTTTAAACTTACTTCAATTTTCATTACCAAGAAATATAATATTTACTTGCAAATATTTTTAAATCAAAAAATGCATATCTGTGCATCTATTTTGCCCACTATAAACAAATTTTTTTTGAAAAAGTATTTTTATAAAAATATATTTATAAAAAGTTGCTGTAGTTACCAGTAATTGGCACCTAGAGTACCAATGCATGACACCTTGTGATTCAGTAATTGGCATATGTTTATATATATATATATATATATATATATATATATAAACTTAATATTTTGCATTGGGTTTAATCGCTTTAAATGAATTTACTGTAGATGAAGATGCCATATTTCAGGTTTTTGAGAGTAAGAAATCAGCATATTAGTCTGAAATGTGAACACTTTAAAACAATACAATATGTTTATATTAATACCCAGTAATTGTCATATGAAGCTTTAATGGATTTCAATTACTGATAATATTTCATATTTCAAATAAAAACAACTGATAAACAAAATTAGTATATAACTTTAAAAGTACTGCCAAAATAAGTGGTTTACTCTCAAATCTCGCGATTCCCTTGTAATTGAAATAGGTGCTAATTACTTGGAACTAGCAAATTTGAAGCAC
This sequence comes from Maratus speculifer, assembly GCA_964019185.1. Taxonomy (NCBI): domain Eukaryota; kingdom Metazoa; phylum Arthropoda; class Arachnida; order Araneae; family Salticidae; genus Maratus; species Maratus speculifer. The sequence goes on from OZ025293.1 coordinate 373,254,020, forward strand.
CATTAATTGGCATCTATCATTTATTCAAAAATCCAAATATTTGTGTCAAAAATACTTTTACACAATTAAAGTGACCCTTTTAAACTAAACAAAACTGTTGTCAATTAAAATTTAAAATATATTATAAATCAGATAATAATGAATTGAAAAGCATGTCTTTCTTAAGCCAGAGAAGAAGCATTTGCAACAAAAATGGCTGATTTGATACAACCATAATTGTTTCTCTTTCCTAGGCACTATTGTCATCTAGTAGCATAAATCAAAGTTATAATCTTTAAAGTAAATGAGTATATAACTGGTATATGGTCTTGCATTTTTAAAACACTGGATATAAATCTTATTTTAGGACATGTTTGTAGGATGTGCCAATCATTGGTGCATGTACTGGGGACGTTACCCTATTCAGAATCTATTTCACGGGATCCTATGAATACAATTTACAAAATTATTTATAAAACAATAACGACATAAAAACACGGAAATAAAAAATCATATTTGTGATGATATCCTAAGGAAAAACATTTCCCCGATTTCTCAGCAAGATAAGAGTTACGTAACATCCAAGTTGCAAGAACCAGTCCTTTGTCTACAGATGTTTATTCCAGTTACTTTAAATCTGTGCTTTTATCATTTATGCTTGTCTTGTCTTATCCTTAACCAAAACAAACAAAATATGAAAAACGCAGACATAAATCAGTATTTATCAACATTTTCTCTATCACTTGAAATTGCTTACTTTATGTCGCTATTAATAGGCTTATTAAACTATGCCGCAATCATTTTATTTTGAATTTTTTAAATAGAAACTTTACTTGATTGCTTCGTATGTTTTTTTTCTTTTCTTACTAGTAGTGTTTTGCAGCATTCTTATCATTTAAAATCTCGCCTCTCTTAACTGATGGTATATAAAAAAGTCTTATTTCAGATTAAAAAATAATTTTATGTATACATACATATGTCCATATGAGGGACTCTCAACCAGGGCTGTCGAACTGGTGGAAAAAATTACCGAATCCAACTCCGGAAATTTTAACGTCTTCAACTCCGAGCTGGATAATATACTAGCATTGATGTTGGTTAAAATTATAAAGGAAACACAAAAAAGACTAAAATTTCACTATTTTGGTATTAATTCAGTTCTTAGAGTTTTGGAAGGAAAAAAAAAAAATCCGTTTTACTAATTGTTTTATTTCGCGTCTCACAAACCCAAAAAATACAATTATCGAAATCTAAAGGAGGAAACAAACAGAAATTTTACTTTTTCTGATCCGTGAACTTGAAAAATGGAAATCTTAATTTTTATGTTAATTCGTAATCTCCAAAGCAGAAATATTTCGATGGAAAGGAAAAAAAATATAAAGATGAAAGTTTTATTAGCTCGGAAATAATTCGGGATCTACTACAGTTTAATTAAAAACGGTTTTCATCTATTGTATACACCACCGGTCAGTATATTAGAAATGTTTAACTTGGATGCACCAATATAATTTAAAAATAACAATAATTCCTTTTATGGATTTAAAATTACTCTTAATTGATTTAATTTCGCTTCAAAACTGTCTAAAAAACAGGAGGCTGCTTTTTTTTTTTGGGGGGGGGGGGGCAACTCCAACTCTTTTACTCAAATATGGGCCCGACTCCATCTCAGCAGCTCTACTCACAACGATAATAGACCAAGCTCATTAAAAAAGAGTGCATTTAGAGGCGGATAGAATCTGTTCAATTCACCCTACAGTAAAATAAGTATGTTTCTATATGGCATCTGTTTACAGACTTGGTTCAATCTAGGAGTGAATGAAACAGATTTTGTGCAAAATGGACTTTGTCTTCTATGGATGCAAGTCCCTCATATAAGGGTGCATCCATCAATTACGTCATAAAAAATCGTTTTTATTTACCCCTTTTTCTTTGTGACATCACATACTTACACCTTTATTTAAAGCTACTTTTGATTATTATTTCTTTCTTTATTATTTTTTTTACACTTGTACTGTATTAAGTGGTTACACTCACACGAAAGTCCTTCCTTGCTAACATTAATCCCACAGATTTTTTTTTAATATCTCGTTTGTAATTTATTTTAAAATTCTTCTTCAGGATGGTAAAAGGTCAGGGAAAAACAGTGAAAATAAGTGAAAAATACTTCGAATAATATAAAAGAGATCGAAGGTGGCGAATTTCTCTCCAACAAAATACTGGTATAACATTTTTTTTTTACTGTAATTTTATCCTGATAATTTGCCACCCTGTTTTTGCATTGGATAGCTGAGGTTGATTTCTACAAAGGATGTTTTAGAATTTTTAAATTTCGTTTACAGTTTTTTTTATTAGGATACTTTCGCTTTTGGAACCGATTTTGAAAGCTAGAGTATTTCCACTTCTCATCCGTACAGTTTTTACCGTACTACCACAATTTTTTAACAGATTTTTTCGTGTTACTTAACAGCAAATAAAGCAGCAAATTCTGCGATTAAATGTGACCAATGTAAATTCTAAGATTGAAGTATTAAATAAAAATATCTAATCTCAAACAGAAGAGCCAGACTAGTGTTGCTAGATGTCCTGATTTTTCAGGGTCTCGAAGACCTTTCCTGCGTAAACACTGCATGTTACAATATTTCATGCACAAATTATTTCAAATTCCTTTTTGTACCGTTTGTCTGCATCGACTGGAAATTCAACAGCTAAACCTGGGAAGACAGAACTTTTTATAATGGAAAATTGTTATATTCTTTCCAAAGGAATGCATTGCAAATTTACCTGTCTAAAGTAGATCCTCAAATACTGTTTCCTCATTCACAGGTTTTATGATATAAGATTGTTGTGTTTACTTAGTTCAGCAAAGCCCGAGACAATTGCGAGTGACTGGAGAAAAAAATAATCAGCGCACTCGTATGCATGCGTATTTTTATATACTAAAACCTGGTTTTTGTAAAAAAACGAAACAGAATTGGATTTTGTATAGGATGCTTTTCTTATGAACAGAAAATCTTGGAATTCAGAAAAAAAAAGTCTGTGGAAATCCTGATTCACAATTTTTTCCCATTCGAATCGAAGTTATCGTATTTGACCCTTTATTAAGAGACTAAGGTTTTTACAGTGTGTAAAATTATTTATCGATACAAGAAATAGTTAACTCACATTCGGTTAGAATATACAAACTATACGATAAAAAAATAGAATTATTTAGTTTTTCTTTCTGTATGCATTGATTTATATTACAATATCTACACGTTCTTTTGTTTAATATAAACATTTGTGGTTTCATACAGATCTATATTTCACGTTTAAAACGCATTCCATTTTTTAAGCTTGAAATTTTGGTAAAATACTGTCCAAAATATAAGATTAAATGCAGCATAAATAAAATTCACAGATCTGTTGTTTGAATTCTGAATTAGAATATATGAAATTTATCAACAAAGATTTATTTCTAAACCGTGCAATAACGTGCTGTTATTTGAAATTCAATTCATCTTAACTCGAAGCACCGTTGTCAAATAATATGTACTATCATGAACGATTTATCATCTCTGTGAATTAAAATCTGCGACAACAATGGAATCGGAACAATTGGCGCTCTTGGAATAAACAGCATTTCACGTTATAATCTGCAAATCTTAAATCATTTATACATGAAATAACAGAAAATTCCTCTCCTAATGTCATTTATGAAATGTAACCAATTATAAAATAGTTTAAAATTGATTATTTTAAGAACAATTATTTTTGAAAAGAACCAATTCTACGAATACAAAGAAATTTAGAATCATACAATTCACATTCTTAAAATGAAGCAGTGTACTTTTAAATCATGAAAACATAAAATAATTAATAAAAATGCCTTTTAGAATATTATTATAAAAAATTAGCAGTACGATCACGATCTTTTCTAATTGAATTTTTAACGATCCACAAATCAAATAAACCTTTTTTAAACCAAACTTATATTCAATAAAAAGTGACATTCTTTTCTGGTACTTATTTGACTTCATTTACCAAGAAAAAAGATCTTTTGATTTTCGCATTGATAGTAACAACAACAAAAAAAATATTTTTTTGAGTGTCTCTATAAACTAACCTTTGGCACAACCATCATATTCATTACCGAACAACATGCCATAATACATCAAAAACATTAATTACAAGATAATCCGAATATATTCACGCAACTTAGATCACAGACAGGCGTCCAGACAAATTGGATTCATAAAGACGTTTCAACTATGTTGGAGTGAGTAAAAAACAAGCATATACATATATTACTGGAATTTTTTTTTAAACCATTTCGGAGACATTGTATAATGCAGTGAAACCATCTATAACGATCACTCGGAACAACAGTAAACCTCCGAATACCGGTCATGTTTTAGTGTTACCTAATAACTTTCATAAAAATAACATTACACTAATCCTTCGTTAAACGCCCGCTCCCCCACACACACAGCATATCTTTTTTTATGTTACGTTTTAACTACAACGGAGATTGCAAAGAATGTGGAGGTGAATTTTCTTATTTTAACGCCCTTAAAATTTATCTATTAACCCTTTGCGGCGCAGGGAAAATTCATTACTTAAGTGTTGAAATTTATGACTGACATCGGAATTTGAAAACAACTTTATTTAAATAAGAAAAAGCTATATTCCACGCAATCAATAAACTGTATTTTTTAAACCAAAATTCCGGTGCCAATCTGGCGTCTGGGAATTAAAATTAAGTGGTTTCATACACTATATGGCCATTGATTATTGGACACTTGCGATTTTAGACATTTTGTTAAATATCTAGAAAAATACATGAGGAATCATCTCGAAACTCTTAGTGCATAAATATAATAGTGTAAGTCATACATCTCCGTGAAGATTTTTTTTCCCGAAACTCCATAGGGGACCGTCAACAAATAAAAAAGAATGAATATCTTTTGAATAACCCTGTCAAAACTAATGTAGCAAAAGCGCTCGACCTCTAGATTATGATTGAATGCCTTATTGTAATACGCCTTGTTCATTTTTATGCAAATAGCATGCATACTCGCAGAATAATTAAGATTTTTATAAAAATGGTCCCAAATTTTTCCAAGTTTTTTCTTTATAATTTTCAGAGTTCTTAATATAAAATATTTTTTTTTTCAGAAAATATGACAAACAACATTGCACACAGTACCCTGTAATCAGAATTAAAAAATAATGAAAATTGTACACAAAATGAGTTGGTTTACTAAATTTTTAACTGCGCATGCGTCAACGATATCAAAATTTTATTTGCATATTATGTTAGCTAAATGTATAGAGCAACTTTTGTGAAAGTCACAAAATCATAACTTGAAAATTCTTACAATAATCGTCAATTGAATAAGTTGAAAATCCGTTATTCTCAAAACGAAGCAAAAACAAGAGGGGTGTATCCATATATTCATTAGTGTCAATATAGAATACACAATACGGGATGTACTACTACATTTGGATAAAATCCCTCATTTTTTTGCTTCATTTTGGAAACAACGGATTTTGTCCTTTTTCTATAGACGATTACTTTCAGAATTTTCAACCTATGATTTTGAGACTTTTACAAAAGTTGCTCTATACATTTAGCTAACATAATATGCAAATGAAATTTTGATATCTTTGACGCATGCGCAGTAAAAAATTATTTAGTAAACCTACTCATTTTGTATACAATTTTCATTATTTTTTAATTCTGATTAAGGGTACTGTGTGCAATGTTGTTTGTCATATTTCCTGAAAAAATATTATTTTATATTAAGAACTCTGAAAATTATAAGGGAAAAACTTGGAAAAATTTGAGACCATTTTTATAAAAACCTTAATTACTCTGCGAGTATGCATGCTATTTGCATAAAAATGAATACAGTGTATTACAATAAAGCATTCAATCATAATCTAGAGTTTGAGCTCTTTTGCTACATTAGTTTTGACAGGATTATTCAGAAGATATTCATTCTTTTTTAATTTGTTGACGGTCACCTATGGAGTTTCAGTAAAAAATCTTCACGGAGATGTATGACGTATACTATTATATTTATACACTAAGAGTTTTGAGATTATTCCTCATGTATTTTTCTAGATATTTAGTAAAATGTCTAAAATCGCAAGTGTCCAATAATCAATGGCCATATAGTGTACATATACCACCGCACCGCAAGGGGTTAAATTGTATACGGTTGCATCTGGCAAGAGAAGTGTGTGTGTGTATACGGAGAGGAGAGTGGGTGGTGATGAAATTTCGTATTTGCTACAAAATGTGAGCAAGAAGTAGACATTTGCACTTTTTTTGAATCACGTCAATATTTCTCGTCTAAGTCTAGCACATGTTTTTCACTAAAGGACCGAGTTGAAAGCGAACATTTTAAGTGATAAATTAAAAATTATTCATTATTCAGTACATCGGGAAAAGGTGTAAATGCAAGAAAATTAGATTAAATGCACTATTGCGAAAAAACCCACATAAATGGTATTCGGAAAAAAGGGGTTACAATTATTTAGAAAAGACATTTCAGGGAATAAATTTGGAATCTAAAACTAAGTATCGAAAACCTGGTTATATTGAGATTAAAAATTTGCTTTTAGAATGTTTTTTGAATTGTCGAGAAAAAAAAAATCTCCCAATTTCTGGACCAATGTTGCAGGAAAGTGTCTTTGAAATTCTAGAGAGTCTGGGGGTATCCAATTTTAAAATCTCTAATGGTTGGTTACAAAAGTTTAGGCCCAAAAATGAAAATTTCGGAAATTGAAGCTTTAGATATCCCGACAGAAGCAAAATGTTGGATGCAAATACTGCCTAATTTAATAGCTAAGTATGATGTCAAGGATGTGTATAACCAAGACGAAATTGCTGTTGAAGACTGTTCTTTCGTGCTATTACAGAGTGAAAAAAAATAATTGTAATCAATGAATAAGTTGTTTTTCTAAAAAAAACCCTAGTAAATCTGTGGAAATGATTATGCATTTAAAGAAAAAGATATGCTTAAAAAAGAAACAATCACAAATAAGTGATTAATTGAAAGTAAAATAGTGTCTTTTTAATTGTAAAAATAAAATAATTTCGGCCAATTATTTTGGTTTTTAACCCTTTATCTCCCGACGGTACTTATAAGTACCATAAAAATTCTTTATTATAAAATTCTTTTAATACGTCAATTAGTTGTAATACTGTTTAGAATGAATTACATATACATTATTTTGTTCCAAAAGCATTATTGGTTACACAAAACAAAGATATTTTTAAAAAGATGATTTCTTTCGCCTTTGTATCTTTCCAGCTTTCTTGGCACTAAGGGAGGGGTATTTTTCAATTCGGAAATATTTCTATATTTATACTGTAATAACGTCATATTTGTACATTTTATAATTCTACAAAATACTAAGAAAACAATTTAAAATAAAAGATTTGAGCGGGGTTATAAACATTGCACAAAATCCCTGTAATTCAAATTTAATTAATCCTTCTAAATCCTTAAATCCTTTTAAAATCCTTCAAATGTTTATTAAATGATTATGTAAATCTCTTAAATTAGTTTAAACAATTTACATAAAATGCTTTAGAATGTAAAATTTTCATGAAATCACAATGCTGTAGATAAAGGGTTAATGTAATGTAATTTTAAGGTTTCAAAATGTGGATAACGGTAACTCTGAATAACGGTTACTCCTTAAGTGCGGTCACTTTATCGTGTTCCCCCTTATGGTCGCTATTCAGAGGTTTTACTGTATAGACAAAGACTCGTCAGTTAAAAATGAAAGACGGAACAGTAAATATAGATTGCAAATTACATCGAAAAATGACATGAAAGACCATTTTCTGACACAGTGTTTTTAACCTCTTTTAAAAGGAATCAAATATACAGGGTGATTCATAAAAGATGGGCAGAACTTTAAGGGGTTATAGTACACTTAAAGACAAATAATATTAAATAGGAGATTAAGGGTCCCAGACGTATTCCCAAGGAGATAGGGGGCATTAAAGTTTAGGGTCCGAAATTTCAAATGATTATAAAAAATGGAAAAATTGGTCGATTCGTTTGCGGTTTTTGCAAAAAATTTTCTTTATGCCAGTATTTTCTTGAGATAAAATTTTAAAGTTCAATTTCAAAAAATGCCGATAGGGGGCGCTTTAGACTTTGGAGTAACAAACAACTATTTTTTAACGTTATTTTTTGTATTTCTTTAAATGATTTCGAAAGCTAAGACTTAAACTTAAATTTTGATCTAAAAATCTGAGTCCTAACGAGTAGTTAAGTAGCGTAAACTGAAATTTGAAACCCTTCTCCCCCCAGAACAAAAATCAGTTATTCCCGATCTTTGTGTCGTAGATTAGGCTCTAACTACTGCCGCGTTTTGCTAAAATTATTCTTTATGTCAGTATTTTCTTGAAAATAAATTTTAAAGAAAAGTTTCAAAAAATTTCGATAGAGGGCGCTTTAGACTTTGGAGTAACGAACAACTATTTTATACCGTTATTTTTTGTGTCTCATTAAATGCTTTCTAAAGCTTAGACTTAAACTTAAATTTTCAGCTCAAAATCTGAATCGCTGAGCGTGGTTCAGTAGCGAGGGGAGGGGGTTCAAATTTCAACTTCTGAACATAGTTCAGTTTGCACTACTTAACCATGCCCAACGATTCTGTGCTGTGATACGAGGCAAAAATACAACTTTCGTCAAGGACTGCATAGTCGGAATTCACTCATAAAGGCACTGGCACAGTTGGAAACGTCGCTCATGCAAACGTTAAAGCTCCATTCCTGACGCTAGTCACCGGGTGAAGAAGGAGACAGAAAGTATGCAAATGTCAAATGGGGAAGAAGAAGAACACGTATGCAAAATTTCGACACGATTCAGGCATAAAAACCACTGAACGGTGAGTCAAGTGTAAGTCGCTGTAGTAATGAATCGGAAGATGGTGCCCTTCACGAATAAGGAAAAGGCTGAGATGCATTTAATTTACGGAGCGCGGCAGTAGTTAGAGCCTAATCTACGACACAAAGATCGGGAATAACTGATTTTTGTTCTGGGGGGAGAAGGGTTTCAAATTTCAGTTTACGCTACTTAACTACTCGTTAGGACTCAGATTTTTAGATCAAAATTTAAGTTTAAGCCTAAGCTTTCGAAATCATTTAAAGAAATACAAAAAATAACGTTAAAAAATAGTTGTTTGTTACTCCAAAGTCTAAAGCGCCCCCTATCGGCATTTTTTGAAATTGAACTTTAAAATTTTATTTCAAGAAAATACTGGCATAAAGAAAATTTTTTGCAAAAACTGCAAACGAATCGACCAATTTTTCCATTTTTTATAATTATTTGAAATTTCGGACCCTAAACTTTAATGCCCCCTACCTCCTTGGGAATACGTCTGGGACCCTTAGTCTCCTATTTAATATTATTTGTCTTTAAGTGTACTATAACCCCTTAAAGTTCTGCCCATCTTTTATGAATCACCCTGTATAAGGCTAGTTCCATGGGTTTTGTAGTGTAAGTCACATTACCTTATAATTGCTATGATTGTTTGCCACCGTTATTTTCGAAAAGTCTGCTTGGCCTTATTCAATTAATGAGAACGTGCAGATAAAATAATTCACATTTTTTCGTACTAAAATACTGGTAGCCAAAAATCGTAGCCTGTGACTTACATACAAGTACTCATGGAAATAGCCATAAATAATATTTCAATCCTTTACCCCTTCAAGGGTGGTGGTTCATTTTTGGACCACCTAATTTTAATTCCTAAATGCCGCATCGACACCAGAATATTGGAATGAAAATTTTCCTTTTATTAAAAATGCGAATCTGACCTTTTGGCTATTTTGAAATAAATTTTTTTGTGAATTCTGGTGTCATTTACATTTTTCGGCATATTACTAATAGACGTGCCTCGCCCCTGAAAGGATTAACTGGTGGTTAACCTTATGTTTTTTTTTTTTTTTTTTTTTTTTTTTTTTTTTTTTTTTAAATGAGGATGCGAGTTTTGAAAGCCATCTTAATTAGAAAGTCAAAATTTTGGAAGTCAGGAAAAACCTCAAATGCGTTCATTGGTTTTCATTATAAACGAAGATTTTACAATGGCAGAAATACAAGATAAAGCTATTTTTTTTTCTTTAAATTGTTGTGAACGTTCGATGCAGGTTCACCAACAAAATAGATTGATAGAAAAAACCCGATTTCAAAATTTTTAGATAAGGCGAGTTTTGAATCGCACATCATGTGGTATTTCAGAATATTAATACTAAATCATCGATAATATCAAAATCCTGACAATTGTAAAATATTATAGAACAGAATTCATCGTCACACGAAATTTCAGCTTATATAATAAAAATAGACACTTTCCTCATCTTTTCGTTTTACTTCAAAAAACCTCTAATATTCACATATTCTATAGATTAAAACTAGGCGTAACAGAGAAATAAATTTTTTGACTAACAAAAGACTCAAACATAAACGAAATTTTAACAGAACACGTTACAATTTCAAAATCAGTTATGTATCTTTACTGATTACTCGTTACCCATCTGAAGCACTCTCACGTCAAACTTGCGTGTTGCGACACGCCAAGTTGAGATACACCACTTTAAAACACGAATAAAATGTATGTATCTGTTATTTGAAATCTGAATTAGAGCCTCTAAACCTTGCGAATATCCATTTGCAAAATTATTCGCGGAAATTATTTCCCCGATTGTAACGTAGAATATAATTTTTCCTTTAAAATCATAGTTTTGAAATGGGTACAAAACATCAGGATTAGTTCTCACGGGAAGCAATTTAATGTTTCAGTAATATCTTAGCTTCTGAAATCAGTATATTAGTTTACCAGAATTTTCGAAATTTAACTCCACAGAATTGTGCAAGTGGCTTTCATTTGATTCGTTTTGATGAAAACAAAACAAAATCTCTGTTGCAAAACAGTATTTTTGTCATTTTTAAGTCTTTTGTGCATCTTAATGAATAAATTAATAATTATTAATAAATTTAAATAAAATCAACTACATGCAACACAAGGGGTTAATTACTTGCCTGAGCAAATTCGATAAAATAGTACATAATATTTTTTAAAGAAAATTCTCGTTCTATATGAAAGCCATGGGCATGACTATCTTTCCTACTCAAAAATATTGTTTCAGAACATTTAATTTCATTCTTATTTAATTCACATTTTGAATGACACATTGAATAAAGTAAATGCTACTATACAGAAATAGTGATAGATTTTTTAATGAAAATGTGCACTAAATTGGTAACACAGCTCACGTGCAATAGAATATAAGAAGTTATGTTCGGAATAGTAAAATATCTATTTTACCAACTTCAAGAAAGAAATAGCTAAATTTAAGCAGTAAATTAATCGGTGCATAGAAAGTTTAGAATTGTTAAATTTTAAATAAAATAAAGTTAGTAAAATTTCTAAGGCATAGAGTTCTTTATCAATAAATAAACTATAAACCCTGCATACTTTGCATATCAGAACTTCAAACTTTATGAGAAAAAAATATAGATGCGCCGAAAATGTAGAATTTTGTGAAATGAAAACATACACTGCTCAAAACAATTAAAGGATATTTCAAGTTTTATATAAAATAAAGATATAAACGAAATTTTTTTGCCGAAAATAGAAGAAGAGAATCACAAATGCAAATTTTTCTAGTTTTCAAACTGTGGAGCATGCAAATTTTGAGTTCGACGTCAAAAACGTCGCTTCAGCGGCAGCGAATGAAATTTGACTTTCAACTGGATAAAAGAGAATGAAGACAAGGATGATCGGCATTCAGTGATTGCTTTGTTTCGATGAGTACGATGTCTCAGCGAAGTCATTTGACAGATTCAGAAGCTTGGAGAATTGTTGGTAAGTTAGAAGGGGGCCAAACTCAAGCCGAAGTAGCGCAAGCCATTGGAGTGTCACAAAGTGTCATTTCCAGGATCTGGAACCGTTTTTTGGAGAGTGGATGTGCAGGCCGAAGACCAGGGCAAGGTCGTAGACGGGCAACAACGTCCAATGAAGATCGGTATTTAGCGTTAACAGCTCGGAGGCACCGAAACATGAACGCTACTCTTCTCCAACAACACCTTCGCTCGGCTACAGGCACCACGATTTCAACTCAGACTGTCCGAAACCGGTTCCATGCTGTAGGTCTGTATGCTCGCCGACAGATGGTATGTGTTAGATTAACATCAAGGCATCGTCGCGACCGCAGGGAGTGGGCAACCGAGCATGTCAACTGGAGGAGAAATGAATGGAGAAATATTCTGTTTTCTGACGAGTCCCGTTTTTCTGTGCATCCGGATAATTGGCGTATTTTCATCTGGAGGGACCGTGGCAGTAGGAATAATCCTGCGTTCGTGCACGAAAGTGTCAGATTTGGCGGTGGAGGAGTGTTGGTGTATGGTGGCATCTCCATTGACGGGCGCACTGACTTCTACATCATTCGAGATGGAGCTCTGACTGGTCGCCGATATAGGGATGAGATCCTCAGACCTATTGTAGTCCCTTACGCTGCAGCAATCGGAGATAACTTCATTTTAATGGACGATAACTGCAGGCCACATCGTGCAAACCTGGTGGAGGATTTCCTTTTCGAGGAAGGAATCGTTCGAATGGAATGGCCAGCGGGTTCTCCAGACATGAATCCAATCGAGCACGTTTGGGACGCTCTAGGAAGACGAGTTTCTGGCCGCCAACAACCCCCACAAACTCTCCAAGAACTGGAAAGAGCTCTTCTGGAAGAGTGGGGCAGAATACCCCAACTCGTCATTAATAGCCTCATTGAGTCCATGCCTCAAAGGTGTTCAACGTTGCTGGCCGCCCGTGGAAACCATACCTCCTAATGAAAATGATTTTCTTTGAAGAAAACACCTTTTCTTATTTTTTTTTTCTGATATGCACAAATTGTGTTTTTTTCCTTTTGTACACAAATGCGCAATAAAATGCATTTTTTTCTGCCGAACATGTGTAATTTATTCGCATATAACCTACTATGTCTGTCGACCATGTATCAATCAGCTAAAAAGTTTCCCAGATACAAAATCCACCTAAAACTGCAATATCCTTTAAATGTTTTGAGCAGTGTATTATAATTTGGTATTCTAAAGACTAATGCTAGTCGAACCAAAAATCTTATCTTAAATAGCTTTAAAGTCAATTTTGTTAATTTGAAGCAAAGATAGTGAAATCCGAACCGAAAACCCAAGCATTATGAATAAGTGTTACTCAACTACAGATTAAAAAAAAAGTTATTTTTACAACACAGCAAATCCAATAAAATAATATATTATATTTGTAAAAATACATTTTTTTCCCGAAAGCTTTGAAAATAAAAAACATTGCTTAACCTGAAAGAACAAAAAAATGGTCTGGTAATTTTCGCTTTCACTTCATTTCCCTTTACTTCAGATTTTTAATGGAACATCAAATAAAGTGATTATTAAAAAATAATGGCATATGTTTGAACAAAGAAAAAATGTTTTTATTTAGTAGCATTGTTCACGTATAATAAAATTAATTACATTCGTAATACTAGACATCCTATTTTACTAACATCAATTCAAGGAGAAACTTAATCGGTGCATAGGGAATTTTAGAAATGGGAATTTTTTAATTAAAATTAATAAATTTGCAAAAGGTAAAGCGTTCTTTTCAATAATAATAATAATAAAAAAAAAAAAAAAAAAAAAAAATCAAAACTTGCATATTTAACTTTAATTAAAGTTTAATATGTCAAAAAATAGATGTGTGTTAAATGCACAATTTTGTGAAATGAACTCATTTTAAGCTTGGAGATGATTAAAAATATGTTCACTAGAACTAATATGAATACTAGAATATGAATACAAATATGAATACTATAATATGTTCGCTAAGAGTCGCACATTAAATAGCTCTAAAGTTAATTTGCAGTAAATACAGGGGTATTTGAACAGTAGGCTCAAGGCATCAAGATCCTACAATAGTTACACAAAAACAATCGCACGATAATGTTAACCCTTTCGGGTCTGGTTTGCTATTAATAGCACGTCTTTTCATCAAGTATTATTTTGTCTTAACAATTAATTATTTTTGACATACGGAAATGATAGTACACTACATAGCCATAGATGAGCGTCCACTTGCGATTTTAGACATTGTTAAATATCTGGAAAAATACATGAGGAATTATCCCGAAACTCTTAGTGTATAAATATAATTGACAAGTCATACATTTCCGTGAAGATTTTTTCCCGAAACTGCATAGGGAACCGTCAACAAATTAAAAAATAATGAATATATTTTGGGTAACCCTGTCAAAACTAATGTAGCAAAAGCGCTCAAACTCTAGATTATGATTAAGTGGTTTATTGTAATAAACTGTGTTCATTTTTATGCGAATAGCATTACAGTATACTCGTAGTATACTCGTAGTAAAATTAAGGTTTTTATAAAAATGGTCCCAAATTTTGCCAAGTTTTTGGCTTATAATTTTCAGAGTTTTTAATATAAAGTAACATTCTTTTCTGAAAATATGACAAATATTGCACATAATACCTTGAAATTAAAATTAAAAAACAATAAAAATTAAATGAAAAGTGAATAAGTTTACTAAATAAATTTTCACTGCGCATGCGCCAACAATATCAAAATTACATTTGAATATTATGTTAGCTAAATGTATAGAGCAACTTTTGTGAAAATCGCGAAATCATAGCTTGAAAATTCTGAAAATAATCGTCAATAGAATAAGTTGAAAATCCGTTATGACAAAAAGGAAGCAAACACTAGAGGGGTTGTATCCATGTATTTATTGATTAGTGCCACTATAGAATACACAATATTGGATGAACTTGTTTTGACAAATGATGAACTGACATTTGGATAAAATCCCTCGTTTTTGCTTCATTTTGGGAATAGCGGATTTTCAACTTATTCTATTGACGATAATTTTCAGAATTTTCAAGCTATGATTTCGCGACTTTCACAAAAGTTGCTCTATACATTTAGCAGACATAATATGCAAATGAAATTTTGATATTGTTGACGCATGCGCAGTGAAAAATTATTTGGTAAATCAGCTCATTTTTCATACAATTTTTATAATTTTAAAATACTAATTACAGGGTATTGTGTGCAATATTATTTGTCAGATTTTCAGAAAAAAATGTTACTTTATATTAAGAACTCTGCAAATTATAAGCAAAAAACTTGGCAAAACTTGGGACCATTTTTATAAAAACCTTAATTTCTCTACGAGTATACATGTTATTCAGATAAAAATGAGCATTTATAATAAGCCACTTAATCATAATCTAGAGTTTGAGCGCTTTTGCTACATTAGTTTTGACAGGGTTATCCAAAATATATTCATTCTTTTTTAGTTTGTTGACGATCCCCTATGGAATTTCGGGAAAAAATCTTCACGGAAATGTATGACTTGTACTATTATATTTATACACTAAAAGTTTCGGGATAATTCCTTATGTATTTTTCTAGATATCTAACAAAATGTCTAAAATCGCAAGTGGACGCTCATCAATGGCCATGTAGTGTATATGGGTTTGCCTTTCTTATTACGAATTCATTTATGTTTTGACATTTAGTAATAATAATAAAAGTTTACTTAACTCTCTTTGCATAGTTGGCGATTCTTTTATTTTATACATACATTTTCTTCGTTAAATTAAAAACATAAGTTGCTTATCTGAAACAATCTTATATGACAGAACGCAAATAACATTAAAAAGTTGTAATACTCTTCTCAAACCACGTTCTAATACTTCATTTTCCAAACATCTTCAAAAACTCTTCCTTAGCCTATTATCACACAAATATGAATTTAATAGTACACAAAATAAGAACATTCGTTATATTTTAGATAATGAGGTGGTGGTCTTTAAACTGCAATGTCTATTTGGATAGCTACGATTGTTATATATATATATATATATATATAAAACCCAATTTTATTCTCAAAATAGAAAAAAAAAATCCGACCCGAAAATGTTAAACCTATGGGATCTTTTTTTGAAGTTTCTAGCTTGCATTTTATTAATTTATTTTTCATAGCACAGCTGAGGTCGATTTCTAACTGGGCAAATATGCTTTTTCGACTATTGTTACAAATAAATTTTGTACAATTATTTTTACTTTTGGAACAGTTTCCAAAAGTAAAATTAGCCTCATTTCCATACATAGAAAATTGTAATCAAAATTGAAAGAGTGAACATTTGAGATCAACTTTAGCTATCACATGGAAAAATCGTTTAAAAATATTGCAATAGAGAAATTCAAAAGGCATTTTCCCATAAATTCAACGTACCAGTTTCTTCACGCGGCTGTAGTGTAAGATCTTAAACCTGTTGAAGTACATGGAGGTATCGTAAGGTTTTAATTATAGGCGACTATATTTGCACCAATATTTTTTTTAAACATTTCGCAGTATATTGCCCTTACAAAGGTTCTGAAAACGTATGTAAAAGATTTTTGTTTTGCAAAAGTGGTGTAGCATTAAAAATATTTCCTTATAATTGACTTAGCTTATAATTTTAAAATACTCCCTACGTATTTCCTATGACCGGCCAATTTTATATATTAACTGTGGTGCCACGACCAAGTCCGGGATCCGAAAAAAAAACAACTAAGAGGAAGTTCCACCTTTGTATGGCCGCTTTAAATTTTAAAATGTTTAAAATAATTAAACAATTTTGGAATTAATATAATATTAGACTTGAATACATTAATTACCATTCATCTTCTAAAAAAGAAAAACGGAGATATTTAACAATGATTGCATATTATGTGTTTTTAAGTTCATAGTTTCTTTCACTTCTTGCAGTGCCCCTTTTATGGAAAGAATCTAAACAAGTTATTAAGATATAAACCGAAACAAAATTTTGGTAATCTTCCTAGTTTTGGCCGAAAACGAAAATGTCCCGAAAATATTTAAGTAGTTAATACATATATAAATATCATTAATTATACGTGTGGTCAAACGTGGTTCTCTGTGCTTTTGACCAAAACTTTCGATTTTCATGTAAAATAAAATGCAATTCATTCATCAACGACACAGAATGTATTACTATTCTAACTACATGAATTTCACCCAATTATTATTTTGGTATATATACCTCGATTTATCTTTTAATGATTTTCGTAAATGATCATTTGTTATACTAAAACTTTCTTAAAGAGCATTTCGGAACACTTCTGCAGTTTTAAACTAAAACTTTTCGATGGCTTAAGTCTGCATCTTTTAATGAGCACAAAAGCGTCTTCAAAGTTTAGATATATATGCATTGCTTGCTTTATAATTTGCATTCACATTTTGAGTCGCTCATTAATGATAATAAGAAACAATGAAGTTCATAGTAACAAATAATGAGCGACACAGCTCAAACCAATGAATAATGTTCCTCCTAAGTCCTCAAAGGAATAAACGAGATTTTTAGAATACAGTTAGTTTCGATCGTATTTCGGTTTGGCCTAATTTTTGAAGGCATTTTTGCCAAAAACAAAATCGATTTTCAGTCGATCTCTAATTTTAATATCAACTGTAAACGTTCTTTCAAGGTCACAAAATAAAGAGTAACGTAAATAGTTTTAGATAAGCGCATGAGCGAGTATTTTTTTGGTATTAACTCACGTGCAATGATACATACGCAAAATGGCGACTCCTAAGCGTCCCAACGGATATTGCTGGGCTGAAGATTTAAAAGCCATTTGAGACATGCAATTTTTTTTTAACTTAGGACTTTATACGAAATAGTGTGTACACGTTCTGCTGTTACCTAATACTTTGCCAGAGTTGAGATACAGAATTGAAGAAACTATGCCTTTTCCACACTCCGAAAGTCGCAATTTTCACGAAAAAGCCCTATTAATTCTTAAAGTACTCGAACGATTTTGATAAAAGTGGTGGCACAATATAAATATAAGATCATATTTGGCTGGCTATTTAATAAAAAATACCAATTAGTTTCAGAAAAACTATTCGGAGAAATAGGAAATTTCTGAAAAAAATGTCATTGTTTTAGAATTAAAAAAAAAAGGCGCAGAAAAAAATTGTTTACTAAGTCTTGAGTTTAACTCAGTGAACATGGATTCCAATTTTCATTAAAATCGGGCGGGTAGTTATCGAGGAAACGTGTTTTAAATTTCCAAATATGATTTCACACTGTATTGTCTTTCCTTAATATTTTTCACAAGTATTCATAGATTAGAATTAATTTACATTACAATTAATTCACATTGCTATGCAACATTAAGCTATGTAATGTAATAAAAAACATTTGAGTTTATAATGTTTACAAATGTCACACAAAAGAACTTTGTTCGCTGTAAGCTTTGGTTATTCTGAATTCTTTGAAGATATAAAAGATTTTCTTGTTGTATATAGAGATAAGTTATTTTAACTTACCTAAGTTAAACGCAAATTTTTTGGAAAAAATATTTCATCTTAAATTACAGTCTTTTAGAATCATTTTTTCTTCCAAAGTTAGGGAATCGGAAACTGAATTTGAAAGCTTCGATAAATAAGCAAACATGATAGCAGAAAAAAAAGTATGTCACGGTTTTCTAAATTTATTTACATGAGTGGGCAAATTTAAAATTATAGCTAGATAACTCTCATATAGATGAGGAAATTTTCCAAATTTATTTACATGAGTGAGTAAATTATAAATTAGCGACATAATTTATGTAAATGATACATTAAAAGCCACAATTTTTTTTTTAGAAAAAAAAAATTAAATGCGGTTAATGAAAATTAAATTTTTTAGTTGTTTTTGTGTAAAAAATGTCAAATTCATGGAGCATGGCAGCAAAGAAAGAAGAAATTAATTTAAGATACATAAGAATACTCTCTAACGTGGGTAATTAAAGTGCTCTTAATTGTTAAATTTTATAAATACTTGTGAATTCAACCATGGAACATTATGGAACTTGAGGTATATCATTTTACAATAGTCCTTCCGGCAGTGCCGGGAGGAAGAGGTAGCTTTCATATACATATGTATTTATTTATTTATTTTAAATTAAGATATATTAGTAGAACCTGATTATGAGCTTGGTCGAAATCTTAATTCAGGTGCACGTAAACTCTGATATTGAAATCGATTAATATATATATGCGATAACTCAGCCATTTTGTAAGATACAGACGAAACAAAAAATGCTCTGAATTTTTGTATCAAGGTCAAATGCCTAAAAGAAAAATCTTTTTCAATTTCTCATTTTCTTGTACCTAATTTCAAATTTTAAAATTTATAAAAAAATTTAAATGGCCGCCAGTTTGAAATAAAATGGCGGGTGGAACTGAGTATCGAACTCGATTCAGGCCTCAGTATATACTATGTACACACCAAGTTAAATCCAAATCGATTCATAAATACGCGTGTTATCACGTGACAAATATCAGATTGTTTCAAAATGTGAGCCATAAGAAAAATTCAAAGTGCTATAACTCAATCATTTTTTAAGTTATAGACAAAATAAAAAGTGTTCTGGAATTGTTGTTTTAGGTTCTAACACGTAAAAGAAAAATATTTTTCAGCTTTTAATTTTTTCGTACTTAATTTTAAATTTTAAATTTTTTAAAAAATTTAAAATGGCCGCCGTTTTGAAACAAAATGGCGGATGATGCTGGACAACGAACTCGGTTGAGACATTTGAATGTACTTTGTACATGCCAAGCTTCATTCAAGTCCGTTCATAAATACGCGTGTTATCACGTGACAAAAATCAGATCGTTTCAAAATGTCAGCCATAAGAAAAATTCAAAGTGCTATAACTCAATCATTTTTTAAGATATAGACAAAATAAAAAGTGTTCTGGAATTGTTGTTTTAAGTTCTAACACGTAAAAGAAAAATATTTTTCAACTTTTAATTTTTTCGCATTGAATTTTAAATTTTAAATTTTTTTAAAAATTTAAAATGGCCGCCATTTTGAAACTAAATGGCAGATGATGCTGGCCAACGAACTCGGTTGAGACATTTGTATGTACTATGTACATGCCAAGTTTCATTCAAATCGGCTCATAAATACGTTAGTTATCGCATGACAAAAATCAGATATATATATATATATATATATATGGTTATATATATATATATATATATATATATATATATATATATATGTCAACATTTGAACGGAGGGTGGTTTTGGGGTCTGGGGGTCATGATCGGTGAAAATATATCAAAATTTTCCGGAAGTGCTTTCCTCCGGACGGCTGCAATAGGTAGCTTTTTACTTTTTGTAATGAAAGCTACCTAAAATGTTGTACAAGAAAATTTTGTTCTGCTCTAACTTTGGGCTATTCTGAAATCTTTCCGCGAATACAAACATGTGTCTTTTGTTGTATATTGAGCTAAGGTACATTTTGCCCAGTTGGCCAGAGCATCGAACTCTATGAACAATACAAACAATGAACAATAATGGCACCTGATGCATGTAAAATCAGTCGTGGGTTCAAAGTCTTCCAAGTCACCTATGAATTATACCTCTGGAGGTGCCTTGCCAAGTGAAGTTATCATCTGACCAAAAATTTAAAATATGGGACCAACTTGAGTAGTAATGTGCAGGTGTCAAACAAGATATAAATGTTACGTAACCGATACAACAAAATTCACAACTAAGCAGTAGACGCTGTCAATAGGATAAATATTTAGACGCTCGTCAGGTATAATGACGCTAAACGGCTATTAAGCGATCCCCCGCCCTGATACCAGGTATCAAAACCATTCAGCTGAGGGCATCCAGCAGGTTGGGGTCTGGTTATCGCTTAGAAAGGTTTGGTTTATTTTTGCCGTCCGATAATATACGCTAGGGATATAGGACCAGGGGGAGTGCCCTTCGTGGGGGGTCTTTCTAAGGGAACCTAACCCGTATTTTCGCAAGGTTCGAAGAAAACCACGAAAACTCCGAACGGTTAGGTCGACACCCGCGATTGAGTTCGAACCCAGCACCTGCCGTCTACCAGTTGAGAGGTCAGAACCTCTCGGCCACTAGTGGGGCATCGCTTAGAAAGGAAACTAAGCTACATCTGATTTCGTCCTGTTTCTTGGCATTCGAGGCGTCAGGATCACGCAAAAATGGTTTATAGTCCCATAGGTAGGGGCAGACCAGCGACTAGGATGTTAAGCTACATTCATTCGTTACACGATAGTCTCTCCGCAGGCAGGTAAGGCTATAGCGTGCGATACAAACATTAAGTTATATTCATCTATCTACGTAAAAATTATTTTTAAAATCTTTTAATATAAAATTTAAATTATTAAAATTTTAAATTTTTAAATTATCAAAATTATTAAAATTTAAAATTTTTAAATGTGTGGATTTTTCAAGTATTCATATATGAAATGATATGCTAGTTGTAAATATCAGTCTCTTTTAAATCAAGAAAACATACTTTGAATCAAAAAATTTGGTAATTCAATGTGCATGGCATTAAATGAAACAGTCGTTTTTTTAAAATTTCGTTAATTAAATAAATTTATGGTTTGAAGTATAATTGTTTAATTAAAAAAAATAGAGGTTGGTAGGTATGGATATGCTTCAAAAACATTTTTTCCGATGCATACGGGGGTTTACTCTTCTATGAATAGTATTTCTATAACTTTCCGAACAATTTTAGAGTGCATTGACGGACCTACCAACTTACCAGCATTCTTTTGTAAAATGTCAGTTAATTTGATACAGGTTAAATATATTTCAAATTAAAAAAAATTAAGAAATAAAATAAAGTTTCACTAGAAATGAGAAATTAAATGACATATTAAATAAAATTTCTGTTTCGAAAAGTGTTTAAACTGGGACAAATTAAACCATGTTTTAAGAAAAAATAAGTGAAAATTGACAAGCATGCATTAATCAGCTTCAACAACTCCACATGAACACAAAATGACAGTTTTTCAGATATTATAAATTCTCCAGAAAACTTTTTCATATTCAGAAAAACATCTAATAAACAAACATGCCATATAAATAGCCTAAAATGAACATCATTTTGGCACTGTTGCATGGATAAATTTTGTTACACAGCTAAAAATGTTTACATAAGAATTGATAGCATACACACTACAAAATTGAGGTGTCTTAAATTCATAAACATATCTGACTGAAAAAGTAAGACACTTAAGTGCATAAATATGGAGATTTCAGACATCAAATGTATCTTAAATTAAAACACTTAAGTGCCTTACTATGATATCACAGTATGAAATACATGTGTTCATACAAGGTTAAGAAAACTGATTAATACACTCTAAAAATTACAAAGAAACGTTTTCAAAAACCAGAGCAGCTGAACTGACTAGTTTCAGAAATGTTTTTTATCCCGGAAATCTTACTTAATCCTGTCGATAAAAGGAACGATTTCGGAATCGCGGATAACTCCGAAGAGGTTATATTATGCAGGTTGTACATAAAATAATGCGCCAGTAAAAAATTTTAATAGTATAAATTGTAAGCATTGTAGAATATTGCTTGAGCGTCACAAACAGTAATTCAGCTTTAGATAAGCGCACAAAATAGAGACTCCTGAGCGAAAAGCATTATTGCTGGACTGAAGATTTAAAAACCTCTAGAACCTTGTGGTGTTTTCCTTTAGAGCTTTATTAAAAGATCGTGTGTACGCTTCAGCGTTATCTAATGGATTTCTCAGAAGTGACCCACAGAATTAAAGAAGCTGTTGCTACCATTACTTCGGACATGTTAACTGAAGTGTGGGGTGTGTTGGATTTCAGGTTGGATGTGTGAAGTATATCTAAATGCGCGCATATTGAATATTTGTAAGAAAAACAAGGTTAGTATATCTTCAACTTGATGTATGATTTGTTGTAAATAGTCTAAATTAAACTGTTATATATTATTGAAACTGGAATCTTCTTTATGGATACTCTGCATTTTTGTAAATTTTCTTGGTAGCTCGAAAGATATTTCGCTTTTTTACAGCGCAGTACTGAATCCTTTATTTCCCAATTTCAGTTCTATGAAATTTCCAACCCGGGCCCATCAATTGATATCCTTATTGACGAAAGGCAAACTCAGGCTTCAAGAAAAGAAATTATATATACTTTTTAATATCACGTTTATATTACTTAGTATGGCATAGACCTTAAACTTTTATCTTGAAAGTTGATAATTTTGCGTTTAAATTCTCAATAGTCGCAGTTTTTTTCACTTTTGGGTTCAAGCTTACATATCAATGGTTTATATGCTCTCACAAAGACGACATTTTCATTTTGATAGTTTCGGGGAAACATAGAACGACTCCAGGGAATTAAACGAGCGAACATTAAATACAAAGAAGCCCATTCTGATTCCCTTACGTTCCGCGAACCAACAGACCGATCGAATAACAAATAGATTAAATGGAAATTAAGTGCATTTTAATGCAACCGCGTTATAAAAGATATTTGAGGAGTAGATGAACTCATGTTTAAATTTCGAAAAAGAAATGGAGTAAATGTAGTTTTCATTTTTAAGAACTTAAAAGGAGAATCTTAAAGAAAACTTTAAAAATATCTACTTTTATTTTTAGCATTGACTTTTAAATTTCTAGAATATGGCATCAAACCAGTTTGTTGTTTCCAAAACAGTTAGCGCATAATATCCAGTTAAATGGACAAGCGTTCCAATTGACCAGGGATATTTTATATATATGTAGACGTGAGTTTCAAAACTTGTTTTATCCGGAAAATTTAATTTTGAGAAATCACAGGATTCGTACGTTTCAAGGACTTTCAAGCACATTTTTTTTTTTTTTGAATTTTTCTAAAGTAATATTTGTCTTATTTAATGAAAAAAAAAATTCTATCTTCAGATATAGTGACCACTACTCAGTGAAATTCCTTCTGATAAAACACTTAAAACCCCCTGAATCCCCTGATGCGTACAAATCCTGAAAAGTCTCAAATTGCATTAATTAGTTTTCACTGTAAACCAGATTCTACATTGCCAGAAATACACGATAAAACTGTTAGATTAATTTACAACGCGATTTTTCACTCGGTAAATCAATTATAACAGATGTAAATTTTCCATTTGGGTGAAAAAAAGTCCGAGCCAGGATTCGAACCAAGGATGTATTGGCTGAAGCCGCCAATGCTCTTCTAACTGAGCCATTCCGGACACAAACACTGGAGGACTATTTTCATAATTTTTAATGAACACGTGAAAAATTCCTTCAAAATTTAGTCATATGCATTTCTTCCTTTATAATTTTCACTTACGTCTCTAGTTAGTCATGACTGATAAACTATGCAGTTCATAGCAATAAACAATGTCTTACTTGAGTATATGTAGCTCAAATTAATGAGTAATGTTGAAAATTTCAAAAGGAAGGAATGAGACTTTTGGATGCTGATAGCTTCGGCAAGTTTAGGAGCGGTCGAAGTTTCACCAAAACTGAATTTTCGGCAAAATTCAAGTTTTGGACATGAAATGAAACTGAATTTTTGGTTGATCTCTAACGATAATACACTGGATTTTTTTTTCGCTTAATAAGATCGATATTTCAAACTACATTAAAAAAAAAAAAAAAAAAAAAATGCGTTGGAGCAAATTCAGGAATTTTCGTTAATACATTAAATTATTATTGTGAGTAGCACAGATATTACAATAAGTTCAATGACATCCGATCTGCTAGTTTTATTTTCAGAAAACTTTGTATAAAAGAAAATTTTTATGACGTTACTATTAAAAAAAAAATGAAAACAGATTATAAAATTTTGATGCATCTTTACATTTTCAGATTCCACGAATACGATTTTGCTATTTTTACGTATGTGTATATCAATGTGCCAATGTATTTACGCATGTCACAACACAGCTCATTTTTTATGTTTTTTCGATAATGTATGTATATGAGTGAACAATCTTAGATTTAAAACTGTACTTTCGACTGCGTTCCCACTTAACGAATACGTTACAAACCACTGTCGAAAGAACAATTTTTTTTGACGTATTTGATGTTTAACCCTTTCAGGGGCAGAAACGTTCTATCGTTAAATGATGAAATAATTGACTGACACCAGAATCCTCTAACGAATTTCTTAGAAATTAAAAGCTTGTTCTTTCGCACTTTCATTATATAAAAAAAATAAAATATTCTTTGCGAACTTTACAGTTTTCAAATTAAAGTTGTTTTCATGCCGAGCAACCACCGTTCTTAATGGGATAAACTATTTTCATACCACTTCGCAACCGATTCTATGGGAAAAATCACCAAAGACTAGTGATAGAGGATAAATGATAAATATTACGGGCATTGTATAGTTGAACATTTAAGGCTCAGCCTCCATTAAAAATATCCTACAAACTAAACCTCCATTTTTAAAACGTTAGGTTCAATTGTTCGAACCCAACTGTTTCCAATGTGTCAAATTTATTTAAATGTACGGTATTCAACAAAACGCTCGTAAAGTCAAGTGGAGCCACTTGAAATTTTTTTATTTGCTAGTTTCTAGTATCGAAGATCAGTAGTAAATCGCTGGGGCATATCTAAAATATTAAAGGCATTAATTTATTTTAGATCTAAAATAGATAAAAGTCTATAATAAATCAATAATCTATAATAATCTCAATAAAAATCTGTGCGATAAATGTACTTTCTTCATGGAAATCTCAGAATGAAGCGTGCAAACGCTTGTTCTTGTTGAGTGCTTTTTTTTTTTTTTTACGCGCCAAGCACATCTATTGTAGACGAAGTCAAATTTCTAGTCGTGTAAAATTTATTTGTGTACTACGGCTGTAAAATTAAGTCTAATAAACGTGTGCTGTTTTAACATAAAGGTAGGCTTCGATTAGTGAAAGGAAACGTGAGACTTGGCTATCAAACAGGCATCCGGGGCCCACGCCTTGGGTACATAATTTATGAAAGGCACAAATTTTTTGATAAGTTTTCATTAAAAAAAATTATGAAAAAAAATATATTTTTCGATTTACCGGAAAATGTAATTTTTTTAGCTGACATTTTTGAAATAAGTGTGTAAGTATGTAAAAAAAAAAAAAAATAGTATCACTAAACCAACCAATATAAGGGAGCACGAAAATAAGTGCCATGGACTCAAAAACTTGCTAGTTGGGAATTAGAGAAATTTTTTTTTCGAAGGGTTGGATCCCCATAAATTGCTAGGCTTTGAACTTAATATTGTCTTTTTGCGACAACCTATAGCATAGGGGAAGGGAGGGGTTAAAAATTACGAAATTCGAGTGAGATACTTAATGGAAGGCCTAATTGCCAATTATCTAATCACTTAACAAAATAGTTGGCAGGGTTTCGACTATTTCCATTGTTCGCATGCGTTAAGGAGTCTGATAAGGGGTCATTCGTAAACAATACGCCACACACATTGTGTTTCTTTTTACCCCTCGCTTAGCACAGGTTATCACACTCGGGTGATACTTTCTATGCCACCCTGTTGTGGTGGCATACTTTTTTTCAACTATTAATTTATAGCTTATTTTATGCAAAAAACTATATACCCAGTACTAATTGAATAATATTTCATATATTTTTTAATGAGCATACTTATGCTACTTGATAGTGAAATTACCTAATCATTTTGATATTTTGCATGTGATGCCACAAAATGTATTTGCCCCACTTTTAACCCACTTGCTGGATGTTACACTTAATGGAAACTCTCCATCCCGTTTGAAGTGTGGATTATAATGATTAAGCCGTATCACCAGGCAAGGAAAGTCACGGCAATATTGAATCATGTTCCTGCATTACAAATAAAATACGATTTTTCACCCTTTACTTTGAAACTTTGTGTCAGTTTTAACCAGAGAGCCAAGTAATAAATCATTAAATCTACTTAAAATTTTCCTACTATACAGTAACTATTTTTTTTCTATTCTGTGTTGAATCATTTTCAAAGCAAAACATAAAAATATTAAAAACATTTGTGATCCAACTTAAAATCTCAAAATGAACTGCCAATTTATTAAAAAGAAAGATATTAATGTTTCAGTGTTGGATATCATTTTACAGGCAAACCATTAAAAATAAATCCAGAGTTTAAATTTTTCTCTTACAAAACTAATAATTCAACCTATTCGAAACCGCGAGTAATCAATCGTGTGTTTTCTAAAGGCACTTTTACTCTTTTTACGCAGACGTTGACATCGATTGAAACGGAAATCAATAGTGAGACAACTGAAAATAACAACTCATCAAAATGTTTCATTAATGAGACCACTTAAGATCAAATGATATGTAATAAATTTTCTATTGGGATTGCATATTTCTGAATTAATAAAAGGCGGTTATTTTTGTAAAAAATTACAAAGAGTTTCTTGAAATAGCCATTAAAATGTTTAATCGGGCTAAATATGCAATGCTTCTCACTATTTTTTAAGGGGCCATCCATATTATCTCATGCAAATTTAATTTTTTTAGCCCCTCTCTCACCTTATGTCCCAGGTTATCAAATTCAAGCAATACTCTCTCTCTCTCCTTTGTTGTGGCGTCCTGTGTTTTGCAACTAGTGATTCGGAGCTAAATTTGATTATAGTGCAACTGTGATTTATATTTTCTACGAAATCAATATTGTATACTAGCAAATGAAAATTTCATCATATGCTAGTGTAATTTGGTGGAAATCCCTTTTTTGTTTCAAGGAAGGGGACCTTCACAGGATGCCTTGCCTTTATTTATAATTCGGGGTAAATCGAAAAAAAGACAGGCATAAATAATTCCTTTTTAGAGTCCATCATGTAATTCGCTTTGCCAGTGTACCGTCATTGGCCGAATACATATCTGATATAAATTCAAATTTGAATGCTATATATAATCATTAAAACTGTAGTGCAGCACAGGTCGGTTTTGTTTTTTTAGCAAACTAAAAATCTACTTGCAGAATGAGCAGAATCTTTGTATATGCTTATCAGAAATCTCTAGCAATCGATTTCTCTTAAAATAGTTACATGTTATAATTGATAAAATTTTCACAGTTTCAAAATTCATACAATAAATTACGGAAATTTAATCACTAAGACGTTTTCATTATGCAAAATCGCATGCTATATGCATTAATATTGGAAATTAATGTTAAATTGATTTTATGTTTTATTTGAGAATCTAAAATTTAAATAATTTTAATTTCAAAACTTTTCGTGCAAATGATTTAAAGTTTGGTATCTGGGCGTTTTAGTAATTGAATAAAAGCATATATTGAGAAATTGAATGATGTCATTAATAATTGAAAAATGATTTCAAATTTTAATATGTTGACGAACTCAAACTAATTCCCGTATGCCGTTTAATAATAAATGTTACGCAACCCTGTGATAATTCTGTTTTGACAATTTATTCTTAGGTAATTTTTATGGTTAATTCGAAAATTCATCATCATGTTGAATTTTTTTCACCTTTACGCTAGCATTTTTCGCAAATTATTAATTAAAAAGTCAAAATATTACAAAAATATACCATAAAACAGACGCGAAACTTTTCTCACATATTTCATTCACATTTTTTTACACTATTTACTCATATTATTTTATTAACTAAACAGTATTACAATTTTTTTCCGGGGGAGGGGAGGTGCATATTGATCCGTGTGAGAGAGAAAACTAGAACATAGCTCAATACGAAATGAAAAACAAGTCATGCATATTATAAGTCAAAAAATGATTAAAGTATTACAAAAAAAGTCTTTCGTCTATTTTACACTATTAGATTATTGCAAAATTTCCACTTCTTAAAAATTTGCAATTTCCAAAAAATCCTGGCGTGATGGTAAAAGAGTAAGGATAATTTCGGATTTAGTGTTAAAAAATACATAAGAATCAGTTATCAAAAGTTAAACATGAAAACCCAAATTTTGCAGACTTGTGTTATTCCCGAGAGGGGGCATTCTTAAAATTTCCAGTATCGAAACGTTTCTTTTTTGTTATTGTAGCCGACTACATTTGCACTCTGCAGGCGGTTGGCTACATGTCAGTTTGTTATGACATTTTCTTTTCCATATTTAAAAGCAGGGCATTTCTTTTGCCTAAAATTCTCGTGATTTTTACGATTTTCTTTTCGGTTACAATGTGATGAGATACCACCTTCGGGCTTCTTGCATTATATTTATTGAAGTTTCACTTATCTATTTAAATTTTGTAAAAAAGAAAATGAATAATATACCATGTGCAATAGAGGGTAACTACAAGAGACTCCCATGAACTTTCGATGGGGCAATATTTTTTCAAGTCACAAGCACTTGAAAGAAATCAGGTTGCCAAATCATGACAAGGACCTTAACTTCTCCGGAACTAATAACACCATTTCATTTACAGATGATTTCTGACAAATGGTTGTTATTTGAAGAAAAATAATAGTTTTTGCCTTTTTAAAAAAAGGGCTTTGCGAGTTCTAAAAAATTAATCGATGAAAATTATATAGTTCAGTGGTATAAGCTGCGAAAAAAAAAAAAAAAAAAAAAAAAAAAAAACGATTATTTTTCTTTTAAACGAAAAATGAAGGAAATTGGTTCAACAGTTCGAGAAAAATGGTCAACCAGTTTGAAAAAAAAAAAAAAGTATTTTGAGAAAAACAAGTGAACGTTTTACAACAGCTTTACGTTCAATGAGCGTTGTTATGTTGAATGTGAAAAAAAAAGTGCATGTGGAATTGTAATATCACGAAATAAATTAGTGTAGTAATCTATGAAGATGAGGGATATAAATAATTGAAAAAATTACCCAATAAGTGAAATGTCTTCTTAATTTGATAAAAATTTCACACCTCATCTCGTTTTTGCCGATTTATTTACTGATATGGAAAAGACTGTTTCGTAGATTTTTTTTTCTGGGGGGGGGGGGGGGTATGTATTTTAACAGTTTATATAATCTGTTCCAATTTTACCACATATCAATAAAAGTATAGTGACATTTAAAAATAAATAATTTAAATATCTCATTTAAAAATCGAAACATTTATTCTTAACTTACATAGCATCAGATTATTAGTTAAGGAATTAAAACAAACATTCTAAATTTTCTAACCAATTACAGCATCAGAGTACAAAATGTTTTACTCACCAAATACTTAAATGTTAAAATAACAGGTAGGCCAGACTTCAATTTCAAATAACTTTTATGTGAAATTTTTTTATTCCCCCCCCTCCCCCGCTCCTCCAAAGAATATAAAAAAAGGCGGCATTCCGGTACATTCTAGTAACACTACAACCATGATTTCCCATCAACAAGTACATGTATTATTTTTATATCATGCGTAGTGATAGAATAAGTTGAAAGCGCACTATATTTTTCTGGCAGAATCTTTAATATATCTATATAGTCGTTTTAAGTACTCATTATAAATATGAAAATAATATTTTATTAGTTATATTTTTCAATAAGGAAATTTTAAAGCTATAGAAAATGAACCAATTTTCGGTACCAGTTTCGAAAGTGCCAGAGACTTCGTTTAATAAAATATATGAAACCAAAATCGAAAAAATAGAAACGCATCCGATTAGAGATCGACCTCAGTTAACCTATATGTATAAAATATGTCATTTTGAAAGCATTTAAAAAATACTGAACTGCAAACGAGAAATTTGAAACGAACGCTTCCATTGACTTAAAATTATCTTTCGGATGCATTCACTTGACTAATGTAAGTTATGAAAATATTACATTTACCGCTTGACTTTTTTTTTGTTTTGTGTGTGTGTGTGAAGCGTTTTTGACATCAATTGCCAAACCCCATTTTTTTAAAATATCAACGAAATATGAATCCATTTTTTTTACTTTAATTTGTGTACCAAATTAATGAAAATGGAATTTTATATATACTTAGTACTTCTTAATAAAAAAAAAAAAAATTCTCGCACAAGCCTTACATTTGAAGCCGTCAAATGCGTTACCTCTTAAATATAAGGAACGTTAAAAATTTGCATTCCCCCTCAATAACAATAACAAAATGTATAAAAGCATGGAGACATTTTTGTATCCTTCATTGGTGGGAAAAAAGATGTGCTGGTAGTAACCAAAGTTGTTAAACAAAATACCATGACAGAAGTGTTAATCTGGATACATGCCACGTTTTTAAAAGTGAGATGCCGAAATGGTTTGAAATCAGTCCGGATTTCTATTTTTAAACTCATTTATGTTGGCATAGCTAGAATGATCTTTGTGGAAGATTTAACAATTGGTAGATTCATCACCAGGGTTCATTGTGTATGTATGCACCCTTTGGTTTTGCATAGTTAAAAAAAAATTCAGATTATACCAGTAAATTATCGTAAAAGTCTTACCAAATATATTCAAGTGAAAGTAACTTTAAACTTTTCAAGATTTTTTTTTCTATATCCTTCATGCACACTCGGTTTAATAAAGCGATTTTCACCGCGGCATGGTTGTAAAATAATTTTAATTCTTTTGAAAAAATTTCAGATCATCAAATATTATTTCATATTATTTATATTACACAGAATAGAAAAGCTTATTAGATATATATGTATATGACTATAAAAAGAGTTATTGATATGCCATATTATTAGTAATATTTTGCAAGCTTCTCAATTATCACAATGATAAGGTGCCAGTTTTTATTCTAAACTTTCCTCTTTATCTATATTTATTAAGTTTGTTTTTATAACTAAGAAATAGGGAAAAAAATAAAATGTTAGTACGAAAATGCATTTTTATAATGGATTACTTTTACTGTCGAGAAATTTTTTCCCAACAATTTTCAACAGTACATTGTATCTTAGTAACCGATAAAACGATTCCTCAGCTGGTCAAATTTCATGAAAATTCTCGACCTGAATAAATATCAAAGATCGACCGAAAATTCGGTTTCGTTTTTGGCACAAAATTTGAGGCTCACTGAAAGTCAGTTTTCGGCGAAAATGATGCTGTAAATTCGGCTGGACAGAAACTATTTGTATTACAAAAAATATCGTTTCTTCCTTCGGAAATTTTTATCATTACTAATTTATTTGAACAGTATCGGCTCAAATGAGACACTATTTATTGCTATGAGCTTCACTATTTATAAGTCATCCTTGACTGAAGTCGTTAGTGTAAATTATAACGCTAGAAAGGACACTCACTTGGTGCAAGCAAATCGACAATACCGTCCAAAAGTTTTCTAAAGCTAAAAAAGACCTTGCCATCTCCTGCGAAGTAATGAGATGAGTATGAGCAATAAGGTACTCTTATTCAAAACATTACTTCTTCCCATGCTTCTATTTTGCTCTCAGATCTGGGGTTCAGCTGCTAAAACCAATCTGCAAAAAATTCAGGTGATTCAGAACAACACTTTCCGTGGAATTGTTCACTCTCCTTGGTATCCATTCAGATCTTAATATTCCCCCCATTCATTCCATTATCAAAAATCAAGCCATTAAATTTTTTTGACAACATTCCCTCCATCCTAAATCTTGCTTTGCATAATATTTCTAGTTACTATGAAAATGATCGTTGGAGACGAACACGAGCAATCCTACATCTCCCTGAAAACATCGACCCAGGATAATCTTTTCTAGATTTTATTTCATTGATAGAGTTTTTCCTTCATGTACGTTCACCATCTTTTAATCTCTAACTTGTATATACATTTGTAAATATTTTTAACTATATAACTTTTTTCACATAATTTATCACGTCATTTAATCGTTTATCTATTTTATTTATTATTGTATGGTGCTTTTAACAGGCCTTTGGATTTTTGGAACTCTGCTTCTATATTTTATATAAAATTTCCTTTATTGGCATTTAAAAGCATTGTAAGTGCCTAAAGGGCTAATTAATCCTTAATTTGAATTAACTTTGCTTGTAAGAAATTGTTTAGATCACATAAACTGAATATATTGATAGAAAACTTAAGTTCCTATTTAGAAATCGCCGCCTCTCTTATTTTTAATATCTGTCACTGTATTTGCAACAGTGAACCGGACAACCCTAGTTATAGCATTAAAAATATCGAAATGTGATTTTATTAAAAATCATATAAAGGACAATTGCATGAAATGTATTATCATTTTATTAAGAAAACATAGAAATCCTGTGTTAAAACTGCGTAGAGGCACTCAAAGACACAGGCTGGCTCCGAAATTAGCCAGTCATTTTTTATGAAATTTGTAATCCATATTGATAGTGTTATGCTCAAGACTTATTCCAGATATTTTTTCCGCGACTAAAACTTTATTTTAGTGCAATTTCAATTTTTTCAGAAATATTCTATTTTTCACAAATGTTTTTTTTCTCAAACTAAGTAATTTTTTTAAAAAACTGCCTGCCATACAAGATCTCATATTTATACTCTACCGGCAAAATATTTTTCTTTATCGAAATTGCTCAAGTGTTTTAGAAGTTAACGGGATTTTTTACTGATAAGTACATTTTCGGGAGAGCTTTAAAAACTTAGGTATAACTTATGTCAAGTTCTAGCACAGTTTCATCAAAACACATGAATTATTATATAATATTGAATTTGCATAAAATTTAGTTACATATAGTAAATGAATGTAAAATGTTAATCTAAAATTCATGTGAGTAGCCGTGGCGTCCCAGTTGTATTTTATCTTTAAGGCCCCAAACTAGTCCCTGAAAATGACCCGGATGATAAAGCTAAGTCTATGGGGGCGTCCTTTTCAAATATCTCGTTGAAATTTTAATATTTTTACATGTTTTTTTTTTGCATAGGATAGCTGAAGACAATCTACAACCGGCCTAGTTTTTACTTTTTCGATTTTGCTTATATATTGTTTATATTATGATAATTTCAATTTCGGAACCGGTTTAAACCGGTTTTGAAATTTAAAGTATTTTTTTTTTAAATCTGAAACCAAAATTGAAAAAGGTAAAAACTAGGCCGGTTGTGGATCGTCCTCAGCTATACCATGCAAAAAAAAAATCATGTAAAAATATTAAAATTTGAGTGAGATATTCGAAAAGAACGCTCCCATAGATTTTACATTATCATCCGGGATTTTTACTGTGACTAGTGTTGCGCCTTAAAATAACTATAAACGTTTTAAAAAAATTTCCAGTTTTGTATTTTAAAAAGGGAAAAGAAACCGTCCTATTCTTTAGAAATTTATAAAAATATCTGAAAAATGTGTGCATGCAAAAATGAAAATGTTTAAGAAAGTAGTTATTTGAGATTTGTTAAAACCTTTAATTACGATCAAGAAAAATCCATCTTCTATCCACTCACGTACTCTAATAAAAAAGTAATACACGAAAGATTTCGAAAAAACACTTTCAGAAAGGATAAAGTAAGCCTAAAATTACACTAGAAACTCACGTTTAAGGGATTTTTCTTACAGAAATTCGTTACTTACAGAGTAAAAGGCAGCAAATAGTCTTCTGGAACAATGTGAAACTGCAGTTGTAATACAGGGGAAAAGGAGAAATTTCTTTTCATCTCGATTTTTTCTTTTTATCTCACACAATGTTCCTTTAATAACCTATTTATACGTGCTTAAGCTTGAATGAAAGTATTCGTGATTCATTTCATAATTTGTCTTGAAACTCAATGTTACGAGGGTGGTTCAATAATTATTCTCTCTAGTGTATATAAAATATTTGTACTGCGATGGTTGATGTGGAATATCGAAGCCTAATGTCTTTGATGCCTATATGTTCAGTTTCAGAACCGTAGCTGCTATATTAACATATTTTTGGAGAGAGGAATGAAGTTTTAATGGTTTTAAGGGGGAATGAGGGGGGAAAGACTGGTTTGGAGCTTATGGGGCTAGATTTGTGACTGTGGATGAGATGTGGCTACATCACTATGATTCCGAGTCGAATCGATAGTAGTCCCGTCTCATCCACTGTAAAAAATCTAGTCCCTTAAGCTTCAAGCCAGCCTTTCACCACTCTTTCCAAAAAATAAGTTCACACAGAGGCTATGGATCTGAAATTGAGAATATAGAGACATCAATCATCGCAATATCTTGAATCACAATCTTTGTTTATTATCAGCATTCTGTTTATTACGAAAAATATAAAGCGACTGATAAATCCTTTCTTAAATAAAGAAAATTGGTAAAAATTGAATTGTTAAATTGCATCGATCAACCTACCAAACAAAGCACAACCAATAAAACATAATACAAAACGCACAATCACTGATCAAATCGCTCAGAAAAATTTTCTGGGCGATTTGTGTGAGATTGATTTGCGAATTTTTAAAGCTGAACGGGCTAAAGTAGATGAAGTAGGTTATGTGAGGCTTTTCCGAATATTTTTTATTTTATCCGAGTGGACATGCGCATGCATTTCCATTACAAAAATCATGATTTGGAAGGATAAAGAAATATAATAGTTAATTTTACGTATTTTGGAATCGCAATCAGTGATACAAGTATTTTATATGCACTAGGGTCAATAATTATCGAATCACTGCCGTATAAGAAGAATATACACTAGTAAGAGACGAGAGTATAAGACCACATACACTAGTAAGACGACGGCACTCGCAAGCTAATATTAAACCAATGGCAGCGTTCTTTTCAAATCATTCGTTTGCACATATTTTTTTAAATGATTAATTTCTCCTTTCTTTACAACCACCTTGTGAACCACCGTCGTATAACAAGAGCCCACACACACTAGTAAGACGTGGCACTAGCAAGCTAATATTAAACCAATGGCAGCGTTCTTTTCAAATTGTTCGTTTGCATATTTTTTAAATGATTAATTTCTTCTTTCTTTAAAACCACCTTGTGAACCACCGTCGTATAACAAGAGCCCACTCACACACACACTAGTAAGACGAAGGCACTCGTAAGCTAATATTAAACCAATGGCAGCGTTCAAATTATTCGTTTGCATATCTTTTTCAAATGATTTTTTTCTTCTTTCATTACAAGAAAAATATTTAAAATAAAAAAAAATATTAGACTTCGGTTTTCTACAGATTTATACTTTCAGAAGGTCTTAAAAACACGATTTCACTAATTTTACAAAATGTCTGTGCATGAGTCTGGTTCGCCCTCTGTGTGTCTGTATGCGACACAAATTTTGTTTGCGTTCGATCTCAAAAATTATTGCATGAAATTTAATCAAACTTCAGATTTAGTTGTTTCAGTTTCGGAACCAGTTTTGAAGTTGAAAGTATTCCCAGAAAAATAAAAAATCCAACCAAAATTGGAAAAGTAGAAACCATTTTAGACTACCTCAGCTATATTGTGGGAAAAAATCATTTAAAAACACTGAAATGTAAACGAGAAATTCAAAAAGAATTTATTGTTTATTGGTTTAACCTTTGTTTGCGGGTGTTACCGCGTTACTACAGTTGGCTTTTAAATAATTTATTTTAAATCATTAAAAAAAAAAACAGTTTAGTAGGAATAATATATATATATAAGTAAATAATTTTTAAAAAATCTTAAAAATTACTTTAAAAAATTAAACTTCAAAAAGATATGTTCTATAATAAGGGCTTCACTGGCGAGAGGATTAACACAATGAAAATGAGCTTAACTATAAGTAATATAGTTCCGAATAAATTGGTTCAGTTAAAATTCATAAAAATTCTCAAGGCAATATAAATTCTAGTAATTTTAAGGAAAACTTTCAGATTCGGATCAATAAAATCAACTTAATGCATAGCATAAAATGCTTAAATTATACCAGCTAACAATTAAACAATGTTGCATGAAAAAATGGATTGCAACAGTTATCCATAAGGCATTCCTCCCATTAAATTCGACCATATCGCCATTGTTCTTATTTGGGAGTACACTATTAAACGCATGATTTAATTTTATAAAGCACATACTATCATTATTTAAAATCTTACCTCTTAAATTTACAAAGAATACTGACATTGCTCATCTTACATTTGTTCCTTTAACTGCAATTTGAAAATTAAACAAGACGATTAAATGCAACAGTAACATGACGTCGCGTCGTCTGCTGACACACACTGTCATATTTGTAATCAAAACATAAAGAGGATTTCTTACACTGAATTTGGCGTCTCATTTCCATAATTGTGGTTAAAAAGTAAAGTTACACCATTCCGAAGTTATTCTGACATTTTTTACGGTGCTATCACTGAAAACAGTGTAGATTTAAACTTTAATTTGCACTTCAAAATCTCAATTTTAATGCAATAACACTCCATTATTTTTACAGTGTAAAAACGTATGAATGCGTCGAAAAATAGAAGATGAAATTCTTCATGAATCCAATTAAATATAATTCTGCCAATAAATCTGGTTACCTACACTGGTTACTTGCATTCATCGATTGAATTTTTTATGAACCTATTTGTGAGCATTCAGTTGAAATTCAGCTCCGCATTTTTTCATAATTTAATGTTTTCAAAGTACTTTTAAAAAGTTGTAAGCGGGAGTCTATAGAACATGATCGACAACATGCATTCAATGTCTACGAAAGAAAGATGTTTCTTTATTGTGTCTCCTATTTGCTCGATTTTCAAAATGAGCTTATAGAATCCAGACTGCGAGAAACATGATATTGAAGAAATGGGGAAACAGCCCGTTTAACAAAGTCTGAATAGAGGGCAAACATTTCCAGAAGTTCTATAGTATTTATTTAAAATGCTAGTTTTAAAATTGACTAACAGTGTACCTATAATAAACGATTTTGCGATATGATGTTTTTAAATTTAGTCAAAGAAAGTAGACAGAAAATAATAAACATTAGATCGTCCAAGTGAAGGTAGTAAAAAGGAAAAATTAGAGCTTCCTCAATTACTATAATTAAGTTTACCGATAAGTTCAGATAAACTGACATAATATGCGAAATAATGGAAAAGATTTTCATAAATAGCCATCGTGGCGTCTGCACCAAACAACGCACAGAGACGGAATGGTTGTAATGGCTGCATAGAGACTGAATGCCTGCAAATTTCTGCAACACACTTTTTCGATGGTGTGGATTAAATCCGTAACAGCTTTATTTGAAGTCTACCAGTATACACGGCATGCTGAACATTACGCGGGACCCTTTCAAAGTGAGGTCTAACATATACTACAATACTGGACTAAAATCATTTATTTTAAAATTGTATTTCTCATACAATATACAATAAAATACATGAAAAATACTACTACTTTCTGTACTTGCCAATCTCAGGCCCTTTTTTTTTTTTTTTTTAAATCGCAGAAAAATAGATCGAACAAGAAATTTATTCAGCGTACAAAATTAAGTAGATTTGAAATACAATATATAACTACAATATATAATTTCACAATACAATACATGAAAAATACTACTCTCTGTATGTGCCAATCTCCGGTTTTTTTTTTTTTTTTTTTTATCGAAGAAATACACCTCGAACCAGAAATTTATTTAGCGTATGAAATTAAGTAGATTTCAAATAGCAAAGTTAATTAAAGAACTTAAAAAAAAAAAATCCGATTCAAAACATGTTTTCCCGATTTTTTTTTAAGCCGAAGGTTGGCATGTGTGAACATTTCAACAGAATAATTATTTTTATCGCGCAAAATCTTCTGTCCTTTAGGATATTTATTTTTTTGTCACTTGTACTTTTATGGTTTTCAAATCTATATATTCTTCGAGAATTATATAGATTTGTCTGGAGGAAATAACGTTAATACCACCCCCCCCCCCTCACGAAGAAACATTTAAAAAAATTTCACACATTTAAAATTCATATTTTCACATTTAAAAAGAAATCTAGTGCATAAAAATATATTACAGAGAGAAAACATTATTTTGAATTGTATATCGAGACTTAAGGCCTCTAAAACAAACCCCTCAATTGGCGCGGGTTTCTTCGGTAATCACTGGTTGCTAGCATGTTGAGGCCTGCTCGAAAATTTCATTTTTGAAAACAAACACATTGATGTGTAGGAATAGACAGCTGTATCGGTTTGGATAATTTAATTTTACACGCGTCGAACCCGACATTGGTGACTCGGTTTCACGCTGAGTTCTGATTCTTGCTGATCTTGTTACCCAATTCCAAAAAAGATTTCCCAGTGTATTGTTTCAGATGAAAAAATGTGTATTTTAATATGAGTTGCTCTTTTTCGATATAAAAGATAAAATTGACGATAGAAATATGATTAGACTACTTTCTTATTTACATTAGATTGCGAGTTTCGGATTGAGTTATACCTAACTCAAAGAGATTCTAGTTCGGGCTATAAGTTGACATGAAATGCCCTGTCCAATAAAATTTTTCGTGTTAAAAGCGAAGATACAGTCCTAAAATTTATCTTCTATATCGTGAGAAACCTACGACTAACTCCGTGTGGACGTGCATGAAACATTCATAGAATAACAAAACTAAACTAGAAGGAAGATGACAAGCCGACAAAACATCAATCTACCTTCCTCATATTACGGAAGCAGCAGGTATTGACCCAATGTACTCTGAATACTAAAACTGAGCGTTGGTACAAAAGCATTTGTACAGTCCTCTGAAATTAGATAATAATATTTTCCAAAAGTTTTCTTTGACTTATTTAATAACCGAAAAAAAATAAGAACTAGAGCTATTCAATTCAAGGGACCGTACAAATGCTGAAAAAAAGATCTGCTTACAACGGCTGTCATTTTTGCGTCAGCGCTCCAGCCTAGTATTTACGGGGTGGCGTATTGACCATCAGATGACGTCGTGCTGGGATCCAAATTCCTCGATCAGTAGCCCCAGTATGAAATGTCCCTCTCGAATGTTAAAATATATGAGCATATGAATTCGCATTTTTGAAATTTCTATATAAAAATTAAAAACTTTTCTTGCATTTTTTTCCTTAAAAATATAACATTGTTTTACAAAATTTTTTAAAATGTATTTTTTATTTTATTTGCAGTGTTTATTTCTCCACATACGCATTTTATCATTGTAATACTATGATTAAACTATGTGTTCGGAAAGGGAGAAAAATATCCTAGGCGACTTTTAAGAAGACTACAGAAAAAGAAGTTAAAAATATAAAATCTTCTGATGGGAAATTTAATCAATACGAACGCATTCCATGATCTTAGATTAGCATTAGGGAGAGGAGATTCAGATCTGACTGACGAACAGCTTAGTTTTCGTTCATGAAGATGGGTCCCATACATTTTGTGTTGATTGCACACCCAGTATCATACATACATAAAGCAGATGTGGCCCAAATGGGTTTTCATTACCGAAGTTTCTCTAGGTTCGGTAAAAAGCCTTTTGTAGAATAGACACAAATTCCATAATAGCTATTTCCATGAAAACTTGTTATGTCTGTCACACAGCTGAAAATCGCTATACTTATTGGACACCGTTATTTTCGAAAAAATTGCTTCGCCTTATTCAATCGATGAAATATCGCCCTTAAAATTAATCAGATTTTTCCGTTCTAAAATAATGGTAGTCAAAATTCATAGTATGTGACAGACATGACCAATTTTCATGGAAAAAGCTTTATTAAAAAAAATCCATTGAATATCAGTACAGTTTCCGTATTTTTCTTTTTTTTCTTTAGGGGGGGAGGGGGGAGGGAATGAGAAAACGATTTCGTGAATGAAACAAAAATGTATTACAACATGAATTTGAGAGTATTTTTGTCGGTTTAAAATTTTTTTTGTTCCCTTAAAATGTAGGATTCGTTTTAATTGTTACATTTGAAAAGAAAAAAAATCTGTAAAAATTCTGAAATTGTACGAGAAAAATACGGAAATTCTCTTATAGTGTAAAGACATAAGTGAAAATGATCTTTAGTGAAAATGACAAATTATAAATTTAACTATATTATCTGTTAAGGCTTTTCTAAAATCCATATTCGCTACTTTCTGATACATACATGAAATCTTTTCATTGAAGAAAAAAAATCCTTAAAACTAAGGAAATCTTACTGGCAATTAATGGATTTTTATTTTACAATGCACTCTGTATATTATTTTCTGCAGATAAGTGAATATTTTTAATTTTTTAAAAATTTAAGTCATTATTTGAGTTTTTCTGAAGACGTCAATAAATTTATAGTAATAACTAAGCTATGTCATTCCACTTTCTAGCAATCTTTCTTTGACACGCTGATTTAAGAAAATAGTCAATCAATTCATGCTTTCTATTCGTTAAAGGTACAATAATAAGCACGAATTGCATTAAATAAGGGAAACAATAAACGCATTGTACGGCTTTTATACTGCAAACGAAAAGCCGATCTCATAATCTATACCGAACATACTTAAGCATGTGCGCCATTATTACTGTACAAGCAATTACTTTAATATAGAAGCATTACAAGTCAAATGAAACTTTGGGCGAAACTTTTTCATAAATTAATAATCTTTCTGAACTAAGTTATTTGTTTCTCTGTTCCTTTGTTTAACAATTTTATTTAAACTATTTTTCCGTTCGCACCATTAAAAGGATTGTCTCGTCATTCAGCATATTAAATAATTTCCAGACATATTTTCTTCAACATGCAAATTCAAATAGAACGGCAAGAAAAATTCCAGAGCTTACATTTTATACGATGTTTTGTTCTATGACCCATTTTCCATAAAGCAATTTACAGCGAATAATAAATGACTCAATTTTAATTATATTCATCAGACTAGAAGCATTTTTCATTAGCGCAAGTCGATGGAAATCCATGAATCTTAACACACATATCACCAGTCAGACGGGACATATTAACTTCTAGCCGTAATATGTGAATGA
Organism: Maratus speculifer; assembly: GCA_964019185.1. NCBI lineage: Eukaryota > Metazoa > Arthropoda > Arachnida > Araneae > Salticidae > Maratus > Maratus speculifer. The sequence goes on from OZ025293.1 coordinate 373,295,597, forward strand.
TCCCCTTTATTCCAAATCGATGACTTAAAATCCTATCTCACGAAGGGAAAAGAATAAGAAAAAATATATCAAACAATTCATTCGAGAGAAGAGAGATATGGAAAATGCCGAGAATAGAAGTTTCGTTCACGCTGGAAAATAGATATGAAGCGTGGAGAATTCTTGAGAGCAATCATACCTGATACGCTGCATTTCCGGGCACGTACCATTTTTTCTCAAATATATTGAAAGATTCATCTCGTTTACTTTCCTTTTCAGTAGGCGTGTTATTCTTTTTCAGATGAGGATCCTGCGATTTACAAAGCGGTTATTGAGCTTTATAGTCACTGATCTGCTTTAAAAATTGGATTAAGTATGAAATAAAATTATTTTTGAAAGGAAAGCCGCTGGTTACATTGTGAACTTACACTGCAGTAAGGATTTATGTATTTAGTGCGCGATAAATGTGTGGTTAAGTATTTTAACTAGTATGTGTTTGTTTTAATGAAACGTATACTTGAGAGCAATCAGAGCCGGAGCAACCATAGGGCAGCGGCTTGCCAGAGAAAAGTGCCAGTTGAGGAGAGGGGGGGAGGGGTTGTTAGAAGCCTGGAGCCGGATACGATACTAAATAACGTTGCTTCTGGATAAAATAAGGATATTTTTGCTTTAAATTAGTTTTTCTTTATTTGTGCATAAAAGTGAATATTAACTTTATTTATTATAGTCAAAGATGATATGAGGGGCACACAAACATAGTAAACCATTAGTCCACTTAAAAAGAGAGAGAAAGAGAGAGTTCATGTAGATGATGCAGTAAATTGTGTTTTATCTACTGCCATAGTACTCCATGTCTGTAATTACATATTTTCTCATAGATTGTATCTGTGTCCAGATTTAACGAAGTAATACAAGAAACATTCCCAATCATATTAAATCAAGTCCATTCTATAGGGAAAATTTTATTGTTCCTATAACTATTTTAAAAGTAATATCTTCATCGCATTTTTCTATAGCATGTATCAAATAAAAGGATTATGAAGATTACAGATTCTGGTACGAGTAATTAAATTTTTTCCTTCACAATGAGACTGATGTTCTTGTGTAAATCTTGCCTCATTGCTACAAAAAAGTTTTAGCGATTTCAAAACTTCGATGAAAAATAAACTTTCGTGAATCATCAGATAGATTAACATCAAATGAATGGAAAGTAATATTATTTTTACTTCCATTACCTAAGCTTTTTGGGATGCATTAATTTAATAATAATGTGGGGCACATTTATGTCTGGGATGAAATAAAGGTAGGAAGAGGTTTTCAAGACCTTTCTAGCACTGTTGCAAAGTACATAAGAGAGAAGGCCTCTTAACACAAGAAAATTATTCTACATTTTGATGACTGTGGTTGCCAAAATAGAAACATTAAAATGTGTCATAAGTTGATGAAACTAGTTAATAGTAAAAGCATGAAAGCAGAATAAATTGACCACAAATTCATGGTGTCCTACCGCTTTTTTCTTCCAAATGACGCAAAATTCAGTATGACTAAAGCAGCAAGTGACAAGAAACAACGCATCTATTTTCCTGGAGATTGGAAGGAAACTATTATGAATGCAAAGAGGAAATGTCCTAAACTTTATATCATTGAAGTTAAAAATTTCGACTTTGTTTTTGCTATAGCTTTGGAACAAAGTGTGACAAACAGAAAAAAGGGATGCCTAGGGTAGCTTGTCTTAATTGGATGGGTATTATGTGGCTGTGAGTTGTGAGAGATTCTCCCTTCATGTTACTGTTCCAAGAAACCCTGAATGGCAATCAACCTTTTCTGAAAATAAATTTGGAAAAATCGGCTCGTGGGCACAAGTTACTTTCCTTATCAAATGTCCATGAAGACTGTACACGGCCCGCAGAAAAATCGCATTGGCCAAAAAGAAAGATATGATGGATCTTCTGACATACATTCCGCCAATTTATCATGTATATTTCAAGATTCTTCCAGTAGAGGTCAATACTAGGCTCCAATCTACTTCCTCTAGAATACATCATGATGGCGATGATGAATATAACAGCATTGTGTACAGTGAATGGTATATGGCAATGTGTTTAACAGGCAATATGTTTTACTCTGTGTTTAATTTAGAATAAAAAAAAAACAGAATAAGTAAACAAAGGAAAATCAAGAGTTTTTGTTGTCATAATAATAAACGTTTTATTTACCAACGGAAATTTACAACCATACTGCACCAAGTTCTTATTTTTTGAAAAAATGTATTAATTTTAATATAAAAATTAATTTGTCGTTTGTAAAAGCAGGTCACTATAAAAATGATACTTTCAATTGAAAACTGACATATATAATCCTTTTTAAATTTCCTGATCCGAATAAATTATTTATTCATTAAGAACTTTAAAACGTTATTCACAATAGAGATAAATTCACTTTGGTTGTGAGCACCTCTTATAACTGTAAGATAATATACAGATTTGAGGATTCCCCCCCCCCCCCCTTACACACAAAATAAAAAAATTATGGTAAAGGATAGAAGACTTTTAGAAAATAAAATTACTATGCGCAAAACGTTGCATGTTATATTTCAAAGATTTTATAATCTGCATTATGAATTATTTTATCTATATACAATTAAAAAAAAATAGACCAGTACTGCGGTCAGAAATGTTGTGTTTGGCTAAGTGAATGACCCCGCGAGATGGTGAGCTGCCCTGAGAGACAACAGACTGCAAAAACCGGGCATGTATCCCACTCTCCGCCATCCTAACGTACTCTTATATTTATCTCGTTTATTTCATATTTCGTACACGTGTTATGCTTTATCAGATGAATATACTGGAATTTTGAAAGTGGTTACTGAACTTTATAGCCATTAATCTGCTTTAAAATTTGGATTAAAGTTAAAATAAAATGATTTTTGTAAGGAAAGCCGTGAAAAAAACAATGCGATTTTTCATTTCAGCCATTTTCTTGTATTGCATTTTTTAATAAATTCCGTACTTTAATTTTATATTCTTAAGAACAATCATGCTTGATATGCTGTTTTGAGTACCGTACTATTTTCTCAAATATATTGGAAGTTTATATTTGTTTTCAATAAAAATATATACGTTTAATGAATTATTAATTTTATAAATGAATGTATTTGTTACTTTGATGCAATTTTGGCTTAAGACTTTTAATTTACCATTTTGTATTTAAAATTTGTTGTGTATAAGTGGAAGTAAAAAAAAAAAAAAAAAAACTGATATATAAATTTTTTTTGGTCAGAATTTGGATATCAATCTTTAATTGTTACAAGCGGTTTCAGAGGCCGATACTTTTTTAGATTTACGCAGAGCGAGTCAGTTTAAGCAGATACTTGTTAAATTTCATTTGGTACATTAACACCAGCACAGCTAAAGACTTCTGAATAGGAAAAATTATAATTTCTGCATAAATATTGGTGTAGAAACAGCATCCTATCATCTAATTGAACCTTTTTATTGACCTTTCAATCAAGCGGTCTCGGAGATCGATCACAATATTTATGCGATAATTTCAGTGACAGTGGTTAAATAGTTAACTCCGCAACTTTTTTCAGTTTTTAATCTAAGCCATATTAATTGTCTGTTATTTATAGTATAATGCCAATGAGTTGTAAAATACTGAAAATGGGGTAAATAAACACTTTCCAAATAAATTTATAATAATGTGAAAATACACAATAACCAGAAAATCCATAAAAACTTTAAAAACTCATTTTAAAAATTATACTGAAAGATTTGTAGTAGAAGAATTGTCAAGATGCGGGACTTTTTTTTTTTTAACAAAAGAAAAGGTTGCAAATAAAAAATATCCCGTAAATAGAAGGTTCTATTCCAAATGCATCTTCAGGTAAATTGCAAATTCAGATGATCAAAGAACTACTTATTCAATGGATCACTTATTCGATTCGATCATCAGTTTAGTTGTAACACGTACCTAAATGAATATTGTTAGTCATTTTCAGTGTATGTTCACTTCATTTCTGTTTCTTCATTTATGTAAATGGCATAGTTATCAAATCTTGATCTGTCACGAGTAACATTCGTGAAGTAATTTATTCTAAACACCAACCAAATTGTTAGGAAATTTCAATGCAATAGCGAATTCAGCGGGTGGCCCGGTGTAGAAACGTTTCACCCCTGATCATCTAAATATCCCGCCCCCAGGTTCGAGATTTCGTGTTTCGTACTGATTTGAAAGAGTAGATTCCCACCAGAATATAATAACGTTCCTCCCCCAGTGGAAACCAACAATTTCCCCTATGACCCCCCCCCCAAAAAAAAAAGGTCTACACTCAACATTGGAATAAAATATTCACCAAATAGTTTGTTTAAAATCATCCATATTTACAAACTTCGAGTATATCAATATCAGCGCCCCCTGTCGGTGATTTTTGAACTGAACTTATGTTTGCTGTTGAAAAACATCCCTCATTTTAACAATGTTTTTATTGCAAACCGTAGTTCCGTATCATTATTTGTTCTTTTCTAATGAATTTTTTAATTTCGTATAGACCTTTTCCCACTCTTTTCATATCCACATATAATTTATAAAAAATACAGCTTTGGCAAACATTTGACATCTAAAATTACAGAGGGTAAAGATTTATTTAAAATTTAAATTTTAAAATGTACGTATCTAAATGAAGAAAATTGACATTTTTATTTTTATTGGAAGTACTTGAAGATTCCGCCGCATTAAGGATTAACTTAAACACTTGTTGATAGATTAAGGAGCTTCAAAACTTGAATACAAATGCATTATTAAGAGAAAGCAGAATAAACAAAACATCTACGTTATTTTCTTTGTCCAAAGCAATTAAACTTTTAAACCGGCAAGTTACTGCAAAACTTTCTCTTAATTACAATTGTAATCACCAGCTAAACGTAATTTAGTTAAGTCTTAATAATCTTTATAAACCCTAATCTTTTGACTACATCCTCTGATGTCTACGTAATTACGCATCTAATAAGAAAGCTCCCGAACTTTTAGAAAACTAATTGACAGAAAATAGTTAAAGAATACGTATATACATTAAAGGTATATAGAATACTTTTGAAAAGGTAAAGTACTGATTTGGAGAATTTTGATATTGATAGGACGTATTATTTGAAGTAAAATGGTAGACCCTTCGAGAGCTAATTGAATCCTTCACTGTAAAAAGAAAAAAAAATTAACTTGTCAGTATTTTATCGTGAATTATTATATTAATTATACATTATTAAAAATCTGAAATCTGAAGCAAAACTGTCAAGTCATTTGATTATAAAGGGAAAAAATAAACTTAATCAAATTATAAAGCGTGTCAGACCATATATTTAATCATTCTATTGCCAGAATAGGAATAACTTATGGTTATGTAACTATTTTCTATAAAAACATTCGGATGACTGGACAATTTGCTATAAATTTTTAAAAGTAAGAGGGAAAAGCGACTTTTGAACTAAATGGTCACAATCCCGTATTTTTTTATGGTAGAAATCGCTTATCTAAGGGTACAAACCATTTATATGTAGGAGCACAGCCCGATTTTTTTTTTAGGGTACTATGTCAGGAATCTCTACTGCAGTAAAATTAGCGCAGAAATTTTTCACAGGGTGCAATGACTTTTTCCAAAACGAAGGGAATGTAAGAACTTTTTTATATACCGTTTTTGGGGGAAATATTCAAAAAGTCCTATTTCAGAATTTTATCTGATTAATACAGTTTAAATTCAGCCATAACCATAACAGAATCTCCATTTGGTACATTGTTTATTTACTCAGAGATGTTTGACATAGTTTCGGGTAGGAATAATTCAGAAGTAGTACAGAAGGTAAATTTTTTTTCAAGAGAAAGTATTGAAAGAAACAATGTTGTACTGGAACAAAAGGCAGCAAAAGACCATTTCGTATCGCGTAGTGAAAGTTTTTCTAGATATCTATTTTAACAACGCTATTGTAGTCCCAATTAAAACAGTCATGCTACTATGAAAATCTAGGTTGTGTTATTTTCAATGCGCAGTTTATATTCTGATAGCTTATAACTTAATAGATATAGGTATTTATGCAAGTGCCCTGTGCAGGACATTTTGCCCGTTTTTTCATGGAATGACTACAATTATTTGACTTTGTGGCAACCATAAATTAAAGTAAAAAGGTAATTTTGAAAATTTTTCTTCAGTAAAATTTTTATATTCTTGATCTTTATTGCGGTTTTTCTGGATCGCCAACGTCACTGTATGAAAGAAAAATACAATTACATGGTAGTGAAGAGCAGCGGTGCAGAATATGTCCGATCCGGCGATCTAGGATCGGGGGAAATTTTGGCTATCTAGGGAAATTTTGCACAAAAATATACAATTGATTTTGATTTTAACAATGAATTACACAATTACTCAAGACAGAAAAATTGCCACTACAGTTAAAAAGATCCGTGTGGTGACCTTTACAAAACTGATCTCAGACTATTCGTGCATCTATTGAGAAAATTTGAAGGAAAAAAATTCTATACCTATAGTTAATATAGAATTTATCTAAGTTATATATTTTACGGTAAAACATATCCTTAAAGTTTGGGGGAAATTTTAAATGGATTGGGGGAAATGTTGGAAGTAAAAACATTTTCTGCACCCCTGGTGAAGAGAGCATTGCAAGTTCTTAAACCTGGCGTTATACATAAAATAATCTGACCTGTACAGTATTCTTATTCGGTATGATATGAAATAAAATGCACTCATTACTGATTATTATTATTATTATTATTATTATTATTATTATTAACAAATATTCTGATGTGTTTCTAAACAATGATTGTCAAGCTTAACCATATGAGAATGAATAAAAACAATTAAGATATGTATTTATCCTTAAATCAATGATTTGTGAAAATTATCTATTCCTTTTTAGGTGCGTTCGTAATTACGTCCGTACGTCCGTCCGTCCGTTCGCATATAACAACGCAAAAACGACCCAACCGAATCGTTTGAAATTTAATATATATAATTATAACATAATTTTGTCGTGTCATTTCAAATTTTATGAAAATCTGATGCATAGATCAATTACAGGAACAATCAAAAGTATTCCATTACATTACGGTCAATGGGGAAAAAAGTTTCAAATGCATTTGAATCGTTTGAAATTTAAAATACATAATTATTGCATAATTTTGTCGAATTATTTCAAATTTTATCAAAATCGGATGCACAGTTCAATTACAGGGACAATCAGAAGTATTCCGTTACATTACAGTCAATAGAGAAAAATGTTTAAAATGCATTTTAATGGTATTGCATTCATTCGAACATAAAACTGATATGCATCTATAAAGAACATATTATGATATACATTTTGCATAATCTGTGGTGCAAAGAAAATTTCTTATTGATTTACAAGGCCACACAAAAGTATTAAATTACATAATGGTATGGGGAGAACATTGTTTGGGGCGCATTTTAATTGTAATTAACTATTTACAATTTTATGAGATTGATATTTTTAAAACTTCGTTGTCGTACAAACGCACCTCATTTGCTACGTTTCACGTGCAATTTCCAACTTGTTTATTTTAAATTAACATTCAAACAATTAGAATTCCAAAAATGCTTTACTTTTGGTACAGAGATTATTAGAAGCAAAGTTAAAGCCCAAAACATACACCGGAAATGAACTTTCTTAAACCGGAAGTGGACGTTTAAAGAGCCACAGAAAAGTAAAGAATACATTTTAACACGCATATATCATATACACAACAAGTTATAAATATCTGTCAATAGGGTGGATTATAAAACTATAACTTTATACATAATTTTTTGTACTCTATAAAAATCTTAATCTGCGTTTTCTGGAAAACTGCAGTTTTCATTGTGTACGTTTACAGGAAACAATATCTTGTAAAGTTTTTATGATATTGAAGTAAAATTTTGAGACAAGGTTCTGTTACGTTATGAAGCAAAATATAGTTTGTAAGTTTATATATATATATGTTAATTTAAGAGTAATTTTATTGAAAATTACACATTTTTAGAGAAAAAAAAATCCTTTTTTGCTTACAAAACTTGGTATGTGTTAGTAAATTTAAGTGGTATTGCAAATATTTTGCTTCATAATACATATGAGGTTTGCTATATATTGTATTAAAAAAAGTGAAATATATTCAATAGATTTTGTTATAGAAGGTATGGCATAAAGAGAATTTTCTATTAAAATTTGACAAAAAAAATTGCCTAGATTGGAAAAGTTAATAAAATTCTATGAAAAATTTGTATGAATTCATAATTTCATTCCCTGTTTATAAAAAACATTTGTTTGGTAAAAAATTCATCTTAAAAAAAAACAAGTTGGAAATTGCACGTGAACGTAGCAAATGAGGTGCGTTCGTACGATAACGAAGTTTTAAAAATATTCAGATCTTGCTGATATAGTAGAGCGTACTCCGGATACTGTATAGTAGTCGAAATCTTTACGTTTCTGTAAATATGCAGGAAGTAATTTTTATTACACCTCAGCAACGTATATCTTATTCATAAAATGTGAAATAGTTGAATATAATTAAAACACGTACCAAACCATGTTTCCCCGTATAGCATTATATAGTGGAATACTTTTGTGTGGCCCTGTAATTTAATAATAAAAATTCTTTGCATCACAGATTGTACAGAGTGCATATTTTAGTATATATTTCATAGATTCATGCCAATTCTATTATGTTCGAATGAGTGTAACATCATTAAAATGCATTTGAAACTTTTTCCCCATTGACCGTAATGTAACGGAATCCTTTTGATTGTCCCTGTAATTGATCTATGCATCCGATTTTCATAACATTTGAAATGACTCGACAAAATTACGCAATAATTAAATGTTTTAAATTTCAAACGATTAAAATGCATTTAAAACTTTTTTCCCTATTGACCGTAATGTAACGGAATCCTTTTGAATGTCCCTGTAATTAATCTATGCATCCGATTTTCATAAAATTTGAAATGACTCGACACAGTTGTTATAATTATGTATATTAAATTTCAAACGATTCAGTTGGATAGTTTTTGCGTTGTTATATGCGGACAGACGGACGGACAGACAGTCAGACCGACGGACTGAGCGACAACAATAGGTGCTACGTATTTACATAATTACGAACGAACCTAAAAAAGTGCTCCGAAGTTAAACACATACCTTCAGAGCCTATATTGACCACGCGGAGAAACTTATAATAATGTTCAACCTATGAAAGATTCGTTTTCAGATTTTTCACTTGCATTTTAGTAATTTTAAATGATTTTTTCTTGTATAGGATAGCTGGGTTTTTTTCAAACTGGACTAGTATTTACTTTTTAGACTTTGGTTGCAATTTATATTTATAAAGTTATTTTCATTTTTTGAACTGCTTTCGAGAGGTATAATAGCCTCCGGAAAATCGGAGAATGTATAAACTAGCAAAGTTAAAGTCCGATTTCAGATATCTTATGCAAGAAAAAATATTTATTTTCGAATTACTAAAAATAGAAGAAAGTGTCATAAAATCGCCATTTTTTCTTTTATTTATTCAACTTAATACCAAATATTCAAGAATGATTTCTTCATAAATTTAAAGTATAGTTTTCTAATACATTCAAATATTTCTAGAAAAAATTTTCGTTTATTTAAAAAAGTTATACCCAGTCATACAATTCGAAAATCGTTTTTTTTTCTTCTTTGCTAATTGCAGATTTAGACGCATTATCAAATGAAAAGGAATCAGCCTATCGTGATGCATTAAATGATTCTGTTTAAGTTGTATCGTACTGTAAATATAAAGCAAGATTTTAAACTCGTTTCAGGTGAAAGCGTATTTTGGAAATCAATGACTCATGATTTCTCAAAAACTACTAAATCCATTCATTGTGGTCAAGTTCTTTTAATATATAATTATGTAAAAACTGGACAAAGGATTTTACATTAGCTTTTTTTTTTTTTTTTTTTTTTTTTTTTTTTTTTTTTTTACAATAAAAAAGAAGTTTTTTTAAAGATGAAAATAGAGTTCATCTTAAGACAGTCGCCGTTTTGAAAGAAAATATCTGTTTTCCATACATTCTTTTTTCTAATGTTAAGGGAAAAAAAAAAAAAAAAAAAGCTGAACGCATATTATAATTTCAGATAAACCAAATTTAATCTGCAACGGTCACTGTAAGAACATTCTTATTTAAAAGAACTGAGAGCGGCAATTAACTATATTTGGTTTTTTCTTCAGTAATACATTAAAATTATCATTAAATATTATATTTCAATTCAAATTCAAAGAAAAAAGAGATAACTGCTTAGTGAAAATAAAAATTAAAAGCGCCATTTTATCCCACCGCATGTCTAGGTTTAATCACTTAATGTTTCAATAGCAATAATTTAATATGATCGAGACTACATTTAAATAATTTTATAGAGGTCTTGGATAAAAATAAGTCACTTAAACATGAAATTATATTAATTGCAGTTAGAATAATTGCAATTAAATTAATTGCGAGTTGAAGTGATCAATTAAAATAATTACGGTTGCATTTATAGAGATTTAGTGCATATTCACAAATACTTACTGGTATTAGTTTGAATAAAAGCCACATTTATGAGAATGATGATTTATAGAGGTTTCGAGTATATCATCAAATAATGGCATTCGATACATACCCCTTCTAAAAGGAATTAAAGATATTAAAGATATTAAAAAAATAAATAAAATAACTAAATAAAAAATAAAGGTGATGATTTTTCCACGATATAAAAACAGATTTATTGCATAAAAACTCGGACGATGAGGACTAAGATGCAACACCATTGAAATTTTATCGTAATTGATATAATTGAACACTTTTACTCAATTTAAATTGCAAGATATTGCTAATTATATTACTTTGAATTCAATTTCATTCCAATTTACTTGTAACTTGGCTTAGATTTTAGTTGCAGCTAATCCGTAATCGCAATTAAATTTGTAATCAATTATTTGGTTGCAAACATTATTGATGCTCAATACTGCACACAAGCATCTTGCTTAATATAAGTTTTACACGAGCCTAAACAAGATCGATTATGGCAACAATATAGTTTAAAATAAAGTGTAATATAGTCTAAAATAATATAGTCTAATAAGTGTAGTAATATAGTATAAAATTTTATAGTAAGATATAAAGCAACAATATAGTTTTCACTACATGAGAATTACAGTGGTTAAAAAACAAGGAAAATAAGCAATAAAAGCAAATTACTTAAAATTTCAAAGTTGTATTTCTTGTTTTTCTTCATTTGAAGACCATATTTAGTTCCTTAACCAAAGCATTTTTTTCCCTATTTGAACATTCATACGGCGGAAGTCGGGAATTTTTGTTTTAACAGATAAACCGGAAGCGAGGATTTAAATATCTGGATTTCAGAGTTTCGATTGCTTCATAAAAGGCATCTTACGCTAACATGAATAAAAGAAGAATTTTAAACAAGGCGAGTTAAATAACAAAATTTTCTGTGGTAAAAAATATTCATGAGCTTTCTGGAAAAATTTTGCGGTTGATTTCCGCAAGGAAAACTGTAACTTAACAACAAGGAAAAGTAACTCAAAAGCTTGAAAATCTGAATACAATGAATTAAAAATTAAGATGTGAAGGATGTTTAAAAGAATATACATAATTGTAAATTAGTTAAGTATTACTTAGTTAAGTAATCGATCTAGGTGTACATTTAAAATTTTAGCAATGAATTTATAAACAAAGTATTTTTTAAATGCATACATAGTTTAATCACACATAAATGACATTTCTTGATTAAATGACATTGATTGTTCTTTTCTTTTCAGGCTTAACTAAGTTGACTTAGTGACTGAAAAGACTAAATTCCTGAAATGTTGTTGAAAAGTTCAAAAAACGTACCTGATGTCACGAACCGTTTATGAAAAGTTTGAAAACGAAACCTCCTATATGACTTACAATAGCTAGAATTAGAAATAAGTTTGAAATTTCAAAATACTCACTATATTATATGGGTCATCCCATGGTAATTTAAGTTACATTTAGAACAATTTACTGCAGTAATTTTAGCAATATAACACTAAAAAATATTCAAATGTAAAATTAACATGATTTATCAATGGTACCTATCTAAGGGTGAATTTGAATGAAAATTACCTAAAAAATTATAATGAAAATTACATTTTATATGATAACTTACATTTCTTTTTCAGCAATGTCAGTTACCATAGTAAATATAACTAAAAAAATTTAAGAAATAATACTACAATTAGGTAATTTTCATCTAAATTGAACTTTGAATAACTTTAATAAGCAAACTGCGTCAAATTTACATTTTGAATTTTTTTTTTTTTTTTTTTTTTTTGTGTGTGTATGTGTGTGTGTGTTACATTACTAAAATTACTGAAAATAGTTCTAAATGTAACGTGTTACCATGGAATGACCCATATGTCATTTCAATTGACTTCAAGGTCCTCCCCACTTAATTTATCTGCGGTAATGAGAAAATAGAGCGCCAGCTAGCCAAATATAGTGTTACCATAGTTAGTGTCCTCATATAGGAACAGAGAAACTGACATTGAGACATCAATTAAAATTACATATAGTATAGCAATGTTCACGAAGATCGCGATCACCAGAAAATTCTAGAAATAAAATGAGGCTAGAATCAATTCGGTAGGCGGGTGGCGAGGTTGTATTGTATAAGAAAAATTAAAATGTATATCATAATTTTAACAGGGTTGGTTGATCTTAACCCTTTATGTACCGACACAGTTATTTTAAGTACCATCATAGAAAATTTTATGTTAAATTAATTTAATACGCCTGATAATAAAATTAGATTTTACTTTTCGTACAAAATGCTTTGATGGATCACATTTAGAAGCACAGCGAAAGAGTCAAAGCTAAACATTTTATAAAGCAAAAATTTCCTCAACCATTTACATAAGGATAGTTTTTCTCTTATTAAAATCTGTTATATGAAAAATTCTCAAATTCAAAAACGTTTCCAATTACACAAAGGATCATATTGAATTTATTCGTATTGTTTTTACATAAAATTGCGAGATTTCTTTCACTACAATTTTGTTAATTTGTTTATTCTTGAAAATATTTTACAAAAAGTACTACCATGTAAAAGTAAGTAAAAAGACTATAAGTAGTAGTAGTAAAGCTTGTTTATTAATTACCAATTTATTAAATCAATTTCAATGAAAAACTTAATCGAAAGACTATCTAAATATAAATGAATAAACGACTATCTAAATTTCGTATTATTATAATATAAATATTCTAATGTATCTTCAGATAATTAGAATGATAATTATGGAAGTGAAGTGATTTGCTGATTCATAATTTGGTTCATAAATGGATTATTCAGTAGGCTTGAACCTGTCCATCGCATTTTAAAGTATCAACATTAGAAAAGTTATATTCCAAGATTAATCTATGCTCTAAATATCGATGATTCGTAACGTTATAAATCAGTTAAATAATGTGCGTACATAAAAAAAATCCTATATTATTATTATTGTTATTAGAAAACTTCTCGTTTAAACTTGTAACCTTAATTTTCACTAGAAATTTGAAAATGTTTCTGTATTCACTAAGTTTTTAATTATAGGTGATTACGCACACATAAATGCATTGCTAGCAATATATATGAATATGTCTGTATATAATAATGTCCTGACTGACTAATAATCACTGCTAAAACTACTGAACCTAAAAGCTTAGAAATTTGGGGGGGGGGGGGATACGTCTCTTGACATAAACGTGCATTAAAAAGTTATTTTTTTAAATCCTCCCCCTAAAAGGTTTAAAGGAGTCGAAAATTATAAAACGTCTGTCCATATCGCAGCAGCCGTTTTACGTAGGAGCGCAAAATCCCAGAAAGTAAATGCAATAATAATAATAATAATAATAATAATGAAATTGAACTCATATTTCAGAGATTTTAAAAAGCCTCCTCTAAGAGTGCTGAATATTAAGCGGGGAGTGGGGGGTCGAACATTTTAGAACATTTGGAATATCTCAGAAGCCGATTTAGTTTGGCGCATGAAATTACAGAAGATAAATCTACTAAATTATAATTAAACATGTAGTTCACAGATTTTAGAACCCCGCCTACAGTGTTTAAAAGGGCGGGGTGAAATTTTTTTAATATTTGGCATATCTCAGTTGCCGTTTTAGGTAGAAGCGTGAAATTTCAGAAAATAAATACACTAAAAAATTAAACATGTATTTCAGAAATTTTACCCCCTAAAGAGATTAAATGAAAGGTCGAAATTTTTCGAATATTTGGATATATCTTCACAGCTGTTTTAGGTAGAAGAGCGAAATCACAGAAAAAAATCCTATTAAAAAATAGTTAAAAACGTATTCCCGCAATTTTAAAAATTCAACTGAAAGTAGAAATTTAAAACTATTTTGTCTATTATGCCGCCAACATAAACTTTGAACTGGGTCAATCCATTTCAAGTGGTCCAGAAAATATTTTTTTGGTCGCTCGACCACATTTAAAAAATTTGAAATTTTTTGTACAGCAACCCTAACATGACGGAAGTTCAAAATGACCGTTATTTTAATTACTTTTTTTTTTTTTTTTTTTTTTTTTTTTTTTTTTTTTTTGTGCATGGCGACCATCTTTGTTTCATCGTGTTCAGCGATTTTCTCAGATACTAGGATACACAAAATTGTAAATATCTCGTCTTTTATTTTACCAATTAAAATGGGGTTTGCAGCATTTTATTCAGAATAAAATATTCTAAATGTACAGTGGTAGAATAATTTTGAAAAATAAATTTTTATAGCTGAAATTTTAGCACAAAATTTAAGATTTTTTCCAAAATCTATCCATTTGCAAGAGGAAATTTTTTATGCAAGGAAAACTGTCAACCTTACACATTTTTTTTCTACAAATAGGTCAAAAGTGCGTGTACTCGCACACCAAGTCCCAGATCTGGGAGTTAATTTCTCTTTGCGAAAAAAATTCTGAAATTTTTCAAAAATTTCAAAAATCGCTCTTTTTAGGCTTTGATATCTCTGGTGGGGCACGAGATAAAAATTTGAAATTCTGGACTTTGATAGTATTGTGTAGTAGTGTTATGTACAAAAAATTTCAAGAAAGAGATTTGACAACGAGCTGAGATATGACATGGACAATATGTGAAAACAATACTGCCAAACTATTGTAACCTTCTATGTAATTGTTCATACCTCCAAAATTTTAAATTAATTATTTATGGTACAAAGTTAAATGTTAATTACAAATATCTTCTTCAAATGCGTCTGTGTGATTTAAATATTTCAGAATGTATGCTAAGCCAATACACTATTTGTCCAGTGGAACAAACCTACTACAAATGCTATTGCAGCAATTTTACTCGGTACACATTTCAGGAAAAGTAAATTTCAGACAATGGGTTGCAACTGATCGAGTTGACATGGTTTCAATTATTAAACCTAGAGAATTTCATTCAAGTTAACAAGGGATGACAAGACTTGGGTGGCTTCAAATAAAATTTTGAGAAAGAACAGCCTGATGGACTGACAACAATAACTGGTCGAACTCACAACATCTCTCGTAAATAGTGTTAAGCTCTTTGTTGAGCATATATAGTATCTTTGTAAATTAAACATTTATTATTAAACTGTTTTCAACAAACTATATTTTCTGTGTAAATATTGTAATAAATGAGACTAATCTCATTTCTCCTAATGTACTCATAATAGCATTTCTTAATATTTATTAATCACCGTATCTCAGCTTATAGTCAAATCTCCTTCTTGAAATTTTTGTACATAACACTACTACACAATACTATCAAAGGTCAGAATTTCAGATTTTTATCTCGTGCTCCACCAGAGATATCAAAGCCTAAAAAGTGCGATTTTTGAAATTTTTGACGAATTTCGGAATTTTTTTCGCAAAGAGAAGTCAACTCCCAAATCTGGGACTTGGTGTACGAGTACACGCACTTTTGATCTATTTGTAGAAAAAAATTGTGTAAGGTTGACAGTCTTGTTGAACACTTACATAATAGGTTAGAATAGTTTGGCAGTATTGTTTTCACATATTGTCCATGTCATATCTCCGCTTGTAGTCAAATCTCCTTCTTGAAATTTTCTGTACATAACATTACTACATAATACTATCAAAGGCCAGAATTTCAGATTTTTATCTCGTGCCCCACCAGAGATATCAAAGCCTAAAAAGTGCGATTTTTGAAATTTTTTACAAATTTTGGAATTTTTTTCGCAAAGAGAAATCAACTCCTAGATCTGGGACTTGGTGTATGAGTACACGCACTTTTGACCTATTTGTAGAAAAAAATGTGTAAGTGTGACAGTTTTCCTTGAATGAAAAATTTCCTCTTGCAAACGGATAGATTTTGGAAAAAATCTTAAATTTTGTGCTAAAATTTCACCTATAAAATTTTATTTTCAAAAATTATTCTACCACCATACATTTAGCCTATTTTATTCTGAACAAAATTCTGCAAACCCCATTTCAATTGGGAAAATAAAAGACGAGATACTTACAATTTTGTGTATCATAGTATCTGAGAAAATCGCTGCACACGATGAAACAAAGATGGCCGCCATGCACAAACAAAAAATAGTAAAATTAAAATAACGGTCATTTTGAACTTCCATCATGTTAGGGTTGTTGTACAAAAAATTTCAGATTTTTTAAAAATGGTCGAGCGACCAGTGCTGGACCACTTGAAATGGATTGACCCAACTGGATAACATAAGACTATATGAACCATACAACAATAATGGATATTTGATTGGATATTTTTTCTAAGTTTCATCTTTGCTAGATATATTTCGTTAGATTCAAGATTAAAATATACATATTCCCAATCAGCGTAGCGTGAGAAGGCTGCCAGTAATATGTACAATGATACAATGACGTTCGCTTTTTTTTTTGTAAAAATGCGTGTAGAATACTTTCGAATATTTAATGAATTTAAATAAAATTATATTTGCAATTGTAATTTTACCAGTTTATAAATAAGTTTACGATTACTTTATTTACATTTGTATACCTTTTTCTAACATATTAAGAAAAATATGCATTATTTGACGATAAATATCAGTTAATTGAAATAAACGTAGTTAATTTTTCTTACTTTAAGGACTGTGGAATTTACGTTTTTACAGAACTACAGTTTAGTTTTAAAATAAGATGCGAGTGATAAAAGATTTCTCCCATAGGTTTAATATTAGCGTTCAATTTTATCCTCGTGACTTGTGTAAGCTCTCAATTCCTTGAGGGGCTGTGGGATACATTATATCCTACAATATTTTAATTTAGATTTTCACCAGAAACTTAAATCTTTCTTTTACATCAAAAAGAGTTATAGAATTGCTTTTTCTAATTTTGAGACAGACGTTTCATAAAATTCCGGTGTGAATTCATAATTACAGAAACAATATTACTTGCTCTTGAAAAGGTTAAGTAAATTTATACCAAGGCGTCATTATATTAATAAACCAAAGCTATCAATTATAGAAAATCTAACAGTGTTTGCTACCGATGATCTTTTTACATAAATAAAATTTTAGTTTTTTTATGCCGCATATAAAAATGGAAAAACAAAAATAATTTAATTTTGCAATACATACTTTAGAAAAAAGTGGCAGGTTTAAAAAGTTTCCTTTGCGTTCATTGTCTTATAAAATATTAAAAAGAGACAAGTAACACCTAAACAAATTAAAAAACTCGACTGCAAAATACATTTCTTAATATATTTTAGAAATGCTCAAAGAAAAAAAAAAAGAAACCTTTGCTTCCAACAAGTTTTGAAACATGATTAACAGGAACACCTATGAAGAATTTCGTTTTAGAAAGCTTTTTCATGTTGCCTAAAAGGAGGAAGAAAGGGAGTCTTTATTTGGTGCCAGCTAATTTTACAGATTTCGTTTTAATTTTATCTCGTTTATTAACATTAAAAAGTAACTTGAAATACATTTCACATTTTTTTCTCTATCAGATGAGATTTTTTTTTTCATGAGTTACAAATGACGTGTAAAAAGTTGCGTGTAATCGCTAGGTGATATTAAATCATTCCACGAAATGTGTGGGGAAAAAAATTAGGGTCTTTTTTTTTTTCAGATTATTGTTATTCTATTAATACTACCGTTTACAATAAAATGACTATCTAAAGCTGAAAAAAGGTTTTTTTTTAAATTTTACTGTATAGTTTGTTTTAATAGCTTACGAGTAACTCTAAGCATCTGGCAGAATTTTACAAATGTGTTAAAGATTTAAAAAAAGAAAAGAATGAAAAAACCCAATGAAAAGCATTAGTATAAGAATCTACATTTTATTAGATTACATATTTATTTATTTTAAACACTAGATAAAATTAACTTTAAAAAAATCAGGCTTTGAAATAAAAGAGTTCTGTTTTTCATGAAATTTCAACATTTGTTATTATTATTATTACTACTACATTTTTCAAAATCATCTGAGATTACTATAATGTATCATTTGCAGTGTAGTTGTAAGTTTTAACCGTACGGTAGCAGGTCTACAATTTATGGGATTATTATGAAATTTTGGAACTGGTACAATCAAAGAATCTAAAGTTAAATATTTTTTTTCACACAGTCTGGAAAAAAATCAAACAGACAAACAAACAAACAAAAAACCCCTGACCTATACCTACTAAATCTTTTCCATATAATCGTATACAGAAGATAGTTACTAAGAGAATTGGAAATAATGTCTAGTATTTAACGCTGTGCATAAATTATGCTTCGCGAGCCGTCTGCATATTAAAAGTTGCACCAATTTTTTTTTCGCCACTTTTAGTTCCTTAGGTCAAAGGAGCCCGTAAAAAAGCGCACGTTCTGTTAAATTTTCGTATAGTTGTAAAAGAATGTGTTTGGGTTTTATCGATAAACTTAAGAAAATAGCACTAAGGTGTTATACGGGAAAAAAATAGCAGAAACATTAAATTAGCTTGCAAGAAAAAAGAAAAATCTGAATATAAAATAAGCTAAAAGATGTCCCAAAATTCACGCGAGAAGTTATTTTAAAAGAAAACTCATGTTAAAATTGAAAAATGTAATTTTTTATTGGTTTCATAAAGTATACAGTAAAGGACGGGACAATTTTTACAAAAATATTTTTTATTAATTATGTTTCGCTTGTACAAAATGGAATTTTCAAAACATCTTGAAACATTTTAACATACTTAAAAATTGCCAATTTGATTATAATAATTATATATTTTTATGTTAATAAGCTAATTCAATTAGCAATGAAATGTCCCATTCTTCCCTCACAATGACAATTCATATTTAATTTTTAAAAATGTCGCAAAAAAGGCAAAGATAGTGTGGCATTTACATTTATAACGGTTATTGTAAATAGCAATGTTTATTTTATATTACATTTAGTAAAATCCAAATAAAATAAAAAATATGCTTGTGCCCGACTAATGCTGCCAATTAATTTTGGTGGATGTAGTTTTGCAATTATTCCTTGTTCATCAATCATAGAATAGTAAATTTCTATCGAGAAGATGAAATTTGTGTTTTTTGATACAAATAGTATATTGCAAAAATAAAAATTTGCAGTTTGAGTTCCAGAGTTATTATATATTCCATATAGAATTTTTCAAAACAACAATTTTTCATTTAAAAAAACTAAAGAAACTGGTATTATAGAAATAATTGTAAATTTTTAATACATATGTTTGTTGATATTCCAAATTAATGTACGAGCCAGAAATTAAACATTTTCTGTACTTTAATTTTTCAACTTTTGAACTTACTAAATAATGTTTTATTTGTTGCACTATTCAATTTAAAAACAAAATAGTCTTATAAATATAAAATTCCAAAAATTTATGTTATAAAGCATAATTATTTGGATAAATATTGCGAAGAATGGAACATGTCCCACCCCTCCTTTAGAGTAACATTTAAAAAAAAAATACTTTTTACAACAAGCATGAGGTTTTTAGATTTAACTTTATTTATAAAAAGGCATATTGTTGAATTTACAAAATATTAAAAACAATTAAAGTAGCAACAAAGAATAAGATTGAAAATGTACATTAAAATCGGAGTAATTCTTATTTTTGATACTGTGAAATTGCTTTTTTTAAATCGCAAACGCATAGTTGCTTGCACTAAAAAAAAGCTACAGCAACATGTATAATGCAATAATTATATCTATCTGGTGGAAAAGTAAAAATAAAGCTTATTTTAAGAATTATTGCAGGTGTCAATTTCCTCCCTACTTTCCCCTATAGTATATAATAGCTTATCGAGTAACTGGCCGCCACGGTTTTATTTGGTATCCCAAAATTCAAGCAAGATTTGAATTTTGCGAAAATCGTACCTAATTTTTTTTCCTGCCTAAATTACAAGGAACGGATTTAGACGACATGCGATTTCAACAGCCCGTGAAACAATTCAATGACTCAATGAGTCATTTCTGGTCGTGAAATTTTCCGTTTTGCTGATTGCCGCGCAGATCATGCCGCGATTTAACGTCTTTGGAATTGTTTCTTTTGAAGTCTAGGTTTTATACCAATAAGCCCAAGACAACTCACTCCTCGAAGGAGGAAATTGAGTGGTATAACACTAAAATTCAGCCTAATTTATGTTAAAAGGTTATCGAAAATTTCAACAAAAGAGTGCATCTGTTCCAATAACGTCTTAGAGGCCATTTATCAGATATGTTATTCCATACATAATTTTATTATATTGTATATTTTAGGAATCAATAACAAAATACAATTTTTAATTTCATGTAATGCAAATTACCTTATTTTTTTATTTTTTTAAAGAGTTCCACTAAAAGATTTTTTCATGCTTGTTCTCTCGTTTTTAAAAAAGGTAGGTCTTTTAATAATGAATGCATTAGGTCTACTTTTTTTAGCAAGTGATGGCTAATTAAAGAAATTTTTCTTTTTCAGCATGTAATTGTTCTGGTTATTGCCACAATTATCCAGACTTCTGAAAATTCAGATTACGTCCAGATAAGATTAAACCGGCTAATTGGATTTCAACGTAACTCTAAGACTGTGTTGAAAGTTGTAAACTTTGAAAAGGCTACTAATAATAAAGAGGTTTTATTTACATTGACTGAATTTTAGGGTAACAAACTCATTAAGAGAGACAATGCTTTAGATGTGCATCTCTCTAATGAAATCAAGCTTTTACACCGAGAAAACTAAGCAAAATTTAATTATACATTAATTGAAGGTAAAAGAAAAAATAATCCCTGTCAGCTTGACATACAGGCGCTGGTAGATTTCGAAGTTAAGTTTTCATTTCACCAACAAAAAGTAAAATATGATTAGAGATAAACCCAGTTCAACAACTTTATTTGGCCGTTTAAAAGAGTTTTAAATTTCATCATTCTGTAAGAAATGGTTTTATTAGAATCATCTTAAGGGAAATTCGGTTCAAAATGTCCATTTTAACAGCATTTTTAAAAATACATTCTGATTTTATGAAAATATAGACCGATACGGCACATTATACAGTTCCTAAATAAGAGAAACTGCCAATTGTAACCGTTTGAGGGCAAAAAATGAATTTAAAAATGAGTCAGAAAAATGCAATTTTTTAATTGAACACATCTCCAACTCCTGAGTAACGATCGCTTCGGAAAATTCTGTTCAAAATGCTCAATTTGACAGCATTTTTTAAAAATTATATTCTGCCTTTAACAAAATACTGACCAATACGGCACTTTATCTAGTTCCTAAATAAGAGAACATTCCAATTGGATACGTTTGAAAGCAAAAATGAATTTTATTAAAATTAATCAGAGTAAAAGCAGTTTGGATTTGAATATACCCTTAAGGTGCCACACTACTCATTGAAAAAGACCTGGATGATAATGTTGAGTCTATATGGGGGCGTTCTTTTCAAATATATCGCTCAAATTTTTATATTTTTACGTGTTTTTTTTTTTTTTTTTCGTATAGGATAGGCGATGATGATATACAACCGGGCTAGTTTTTACTTTTTAACTTTTTGGTTATATATTTTTTATATTATGATAGCTTCAATTTCAGAACCGGTTCTAACCGGTTTTGAAAGTAGTTTAAAAAAATCTATAATAAAAATTGAAAAAGTAAAAACTACAGTGGTGGTCAGAATTATATAAACAATTGAAAATTGCGCACAAAAAATTTATTTCCGAGCTAAATAAAGTAAAATTTATACACTAAATGCTTTTCTATGCTAGAAATCATTGTAGAATGCAAAACATTGGAAAATGCAAAGTATGAATGTTTTGTCACAAATAACAAAATATGTCATTGTAAAAAATTGGACAAAATTATAAGGACAATTAATGTTTTTGTCTGAAATACACTGATAATTAATAATCTCCTCGCTCCTTCTCAATCACTCTTATGAGTCTTGACGTCATGGAGTTTGACAATTCCTTAAGAACGGTCTTGGAAGATTTTGAGTGAACTTTTTCGATGGAAGACATGAGTTTTTGCTTGTTTTGAGATTATATACAATTTTTGCATACTTTGCCCAACAGATTTTTCTACAATATTCAGATCAGGACTTCTGGCCGGCCAATCAATTAGTTTCACGGAATTAGCATTATATCACGAGTTTGAAGTTTGGGAAACATGAGCCGAATCATTATCCTGCTGGAAAATATAGCCTCCAATCGCTATTAACGGTGCTTCTGGTAAAAGAGTATCGCCCAATACATCAATGTAACTCTCAGAATTCCTCCTACCCTGCACAAAAACTATTGGAGTATTTTTACCAGTTGTGAAACCTCCCCAGACCGTTGCTGAATCACTTCCAAATACATGCTTTGAGAAAATCATTTTTTCTCTACGGAGATCATACTAGAAGTTGCAAAAACAATCTAGTCTATCCAAATTAATCTTTTTCTCATCGGAAAATACAGAATCCCATATTTCCCCCCATAATATTGCAGTTTTTGGCAAACTCCATCCTCAGTCTCTCATGAACTTTTGTAAGAGACGGTCTTCACACGTGTTTACTATAGCAAATCTTTTTCTTTCTTTTTGTAAAACACGACGAACAGTTCGAGCACTTACATTCTAAGTTCTATTCACGTTTTTTTTCCGTTTTTTGGAGCAAGCTTGCCACATTATCATTCTTTTCCCCCATACATAAACAAAAGATAGCCTACTTGTATGTCTTTGCCGTCCATATTTACCGGTATTTTAAAGATAATTGTAAATAACCGTTCTTGATCTATTAAACTTTGTAGCAATTTAGCATAGAGAAAGTCCTGAATTTTGAAATGCATCAATTTTTCCTTTCTAAAACTCCAAAAGCTTTGGACCTTGCGGCATGATTAAAAAACAGAATAATACGATCCCAAACTCTTACTACGCATTTATATCGTCTGGAAATTCCGTGTGCAGAGCAAAAACCATGCAAATTTTACTTTTTAGAACACACAAATACAGTTGTTCTTATAATTTTGTCCAAAACCAATGGCTGTATAAATTTCTAATGCATTTTATGAATATGAATTTATCACATATTTGCGTAAAAACACACAAAAATAATCTTCACTTGTCTTTGGTTTCCAGCCATTAAATTTGCATAAGTCTCCCGCCAAATATAACCAAGATATGAGAATTTTTGCCTTGTCCTTATAATTTTGACCATCACTGTAGCCCGGTTATAGATCGTTCTGAGCTATCCTATGCAAAAAAAAAAAAAAAATCATGTAAAAATATTAAAATTTGAGCGAGATATTTGAAAAGAACGCCCCCATAGACTTAACTTTATCATCCGGGTCTTTTTCACTGACTAATGTGGGGCCTTAATACGAAATTTTCTTCACCTCCTATTTTTGTTTAATTTGTTTTTGCTATAAAGAATTGGTCCTATCAAAAACTTGTCAATATAAACGTTGTAGATATTATCGAGAAGATATATAAATTTAATCGGATTTGATATCTTAAGAATTGATGAAGTTATGTATTTTTTCTCCCTTCCCCTTTTTGTTTCGTCTTTACTATTATTTTTTTTTTCATTTTCAATAAGAGTTGCTCCTATCAAAAACTCGTAAATATAAAACTTGCAGCTAATATTTGGATTTGATATCTCGAGAATTGAAGAAGCTATGAATATATTTTTTTCTCCCAAAACCCCTATTTTTTCGCCCCTTCGGCCCATTTTTGATTTTATGAAAAATCTCCCATGCATAAAATTTTGACACATTTTTTAGAAGTAATATAAGCTTTAAACTGATTCGATATATATTTTCATTAAGAAGTTATGGGTGTTTTTCAATTTTCATAAAATCCTCCCTATTTCCTCCCATTTGGTCCTATTTTGGCTCATTAACGAACATGAACAACATGTTATGCCCCTTAATATTATGCACCAGTTTGGAAGAGATTTGAGCAGAAATATAGAAGTTATCGTGTCCATAAAAATTATATATGTAATAGATAGATGATAGATAAAGTTTTTTACTGATGCTAGTTTTGGGGTGACGATCGGTGGCTAGATGACGATCGGTGTAGATCTGCAAAAATGTTTCAGAAATTCTAAAATAGGGAAGACCGCATTAGATTGTATTTCGTACGAAATCTGCCTAAAACGAAGCGGTCAGCCCGGAACTGTTGATAATAGTCACACGATTTACTCTTTTATTATATAGATTATTATTGAAGAAAATTTCAATTTTTCTTTAAATAAAGCATTGATGATGGGGTTTGAGTTGCATAGGTGGAGCTTGCGCGGCTTGCATTTCCAATCGCTCGGAATCCGATGGATCAGCAGAGTTGTTTACAATGAAATTTCGTTCAGGATTATGAAAATAGGTAATATTATCTGGAATTTCAAGAACACAGACGTCAAAATATTAAATATCAACGGAATTAATGTTAAATATCAGTGAAAGACAGTTTGAAAAAAAAAGTCCTTTTTTTCGTGCTTTTGTTTGTTTCTAAAAATATTTTTTTTTTAAATAGAAATGGTTGGAAGTGGTCCAAGTTCCATTAATTTACATTGTATTTAAATTATTAGAGAGATTGTTTAATGGTTTTTGATTTCTCATGTCGTTCTGTTTGTAAAAAGTAATTTTGTCTAAGATACGTTTATAGTGCTCCAAAATAAAGTAAGTTAGTACACTAAAACACCAAACAACGCCGAAATAACTTTGAACAGATAACATAAAACCGATTCTGCCACTTCAGTTTCAGAGGGATAATCAGTAGATTATATTAGGCAAAAGAATGTAAAAAAAAAATAAAAATCGATTTTATCAGTCAAAGAAAAGGAATTACCTCTTAAGGGTGTTCTTAAATGAAAAAAGGACACTTTGTGACATATGCTTTAATTTATTTTTGTTCGGAAATGCATGAAAATAGAATCCAGAAACTGTCTAATTACACTAAATTTTCTATTTTTAAAAAACACAATAGATTTTTCATAACAAGCCTTCAAAGTTGACGTTTTTGAGCATGTTTCCCGACGAAAGCAGAAAAACCGGTCAAAAATCAGGAGAAAAACGGTTGATCACGTGATCGAAATTGCTTAGAGCTGCATAGGTAACTTAACTATCATAAAATGAAAAATTAAGTTCGATTCGAAATCGCTTCCATAGTCAGGCATTTTAATTTTATATCTTTCCGTTAAAAAATTAATTTGTAAACGTGTCAAAACGTTTTCCCGCTTGTTGAGCGGAGCAGTTGAGAACACCCTTAACACTAGAACCGCGGGAAATTTCATTGAAGTTTTATCAAAATATTTTTCACTGGAATTTTTATTTAAAACTGTTTATCTTAGTTGTTGAAAATATTTTTGTTCCGCATACATTTCGCTTATTTTATTAAGAGTTTTCTGGTTCGAATCGACATCTCTCGATATAAAACGAGTCAAAATGACCCGTTGCCGCGGTTCTAGTGTTAACCTCTTCGCTACTGGCGATTATTACAGTATTTTTAATTATTACTGAATTATTTCTTCTCTCGTTTGACTTAAGAGAGAGATTTTTGTTTTATTTTCATCAGCTCGAATCTTAGAATTCGAAACATATTATTCTTATATCGAAATTTCATTTATATTTGAGTATCATTAATAAATGGGACAAAACTGATGTACCCATTTGGGTACTCAGGGACTGAAGAGGTTAAAGAATAATTGAACAAGATTATGACTTACGTAAATGTTCATTTTTCGAAAAGATTTTCTTTTAAAATGACTTCACTTACCTAAAAAGAAAAAAAAAGACATAAGATAAAGAAGCATATCATTTGACACACAGAGTCATGTTTGTGAAATGTTTACAAATATTTTACAAATTATTACCATGTTAATGAAATAATTTTTCACAGTTTAAAATTACAATTCATGTTTTGTTCATACATTTCTACAATATTATCAAAGAAACTATTGAACTGTTAATTTAATTACAGAAATAAGTATTTTGAACAATATCAATTTATCAAAATTTCGGATCACTTTTGAAGAATGTCGCAGTAACGAATGACCATCTATCAGGCATAGATTATGAAACATTTCCTCAAATTAACAGAAAATTATTTACAAATATAATTTTTTCATAATGTAAATTTATGTATCCAAATAAGCAATTAAAAAAACCCACATACAGCATTAAAAAATACTTTTCGCAATTGCTATCTATATCGAGTAATATGTGCAAAATGTTAAATGCATCACGCTTAATCTATTCAGACCTGATGTATCCTATAGTATACATATCTTTACAAATTTTTTCACATACATAAAAAATGGTGTGAATGGAGCCTACAGGTAGCAGAGATAAACAAAATAGCAATTTGTTTTTAATAGCACTTTTTCAGCGAGCTATGTGTTATATAAAAATGGCTTGCAGCAGAAATGTACGAAATGTATAAAAAAGGAAACGTAATTTTACTGTGCGTTAAGATGCTATTTATAAAGTCTATTAATAAAAAATATTAAATATGTATTTATTTTATGTTTATCAATGTTTTTACAATGCAAAAAAGGAAAATAAAAATTAAAAAAATC
Source organism: Maratus speculifer (assembly GCA_964019185.1). Taxonomy (NCBI): domain Eukaryota; kingdom Metazoa; phylum Arthropoda; class Arachnida; order Araneae; family Salticidae; genus Maratus; species Maratus speculifer. The sequence goes on from OZ025293.1 coordinate 373,322,601, forward strand.
ATAAGAAATTATAAAAAAATATACTTATTTTATCCCCATCTGTCATCACATTTTATGTACAAAAAATAAAAATTTTTTTTTTTCGATGTAGTTAATAAAATTTTATAACTGAAATTTTAAAAAAGTACACAAATACACCCTGGAGTCTGACAAGAATGTGATTTTGACAATGTATACACACCGTGTAATAACTAAAATTTAGATCAGTTTTAAAATGCATAACAAAACGAATACAGCAATCATCGATCATAGTTAGTCCTAAAATCAAATTAATTTATGTGTCGTTGTAAATGAAAACTAAATATCTACAGAAAAAATTTTGTAGTGCATCTGAACGGTCTTTTATTATTATTACATTATATTTGAACTATCATAACATCATGAAAACGCACTGAAACCTTCACATTATAAAAAAACTAACTTTTTTTATTTGAGTTAATATTTTCAAATATTTTGTGTTTATTAACCATATTATTTGAAAAAAAAAGTTATAAAACATCTCATAATTAAAAAAAAAACTAAAAATTTATTAAAAAATAGTAGAAAAAGATAGTTTCAAATTGTTATAATTCGAAATATTTGCAAGATTTCAGTTTTTTTTTCATTTAAATTAACAAAAATATACAAGCTTTAGTTTTGATACAGTATTTAAAAAAGATATACATTTACATAAACATTAAAATATTTAAAAAAATGATGTAACTTAAAAAAAAATAAGTAAAGATATATATAATTTGGTGAATCAAGAGGAAAATAAACTAACTGGAAAATACATGTTCCAAGGTTTAACCATTTATCTTTAGCGGTTCTTCATTTATAGCAATTAAAATAGTAGAAATAAAGAAAAAAACCCAACATGACGAAAAGCGGATTTCTACAAGTCATTTTCATGACAGACACTGCAGCTAGATTTTGAAAACAAACCAAAACTAAAAAAAGAAATAATACTTAAAATTGTCGTTCAACGTATTGTTTATATAAGATTTGTTTTAAACTTTTGGCCATCAAGGTTTCTGTTTATTAAAAAAGCATATAAAATATTGCAAAAATCCCTGTCGGCTTGGACTACAGGCACAGGTAGATTTCGAAGTTGAGTTCTCATTTCACCAATAAAAAGTAAAATATGATTGAGATAAACCGAATTCGCCACTGAAAATACCAATATTTCATAATTTCTAGTAGATTATCCAGCTAATTTAGAATTTACGGCGAACCTACTTTCTAAAAATGCTGTTATCTTTTTAGATCTTAAAATTATGTTAAAAGAAAAATTAATAACAGATATACATGACAAACGCAATGAATTTAAATTCAAAGTCAATACATTTACTAATTTTAAATCCCGTCTACATAATTCTGTTTATCATTATACTCGTATAACCCTTAATCATTTATACAGAAAATTTTTTTTATGTTCTTCTCATATTTTTAACGCAAATATTGAAAATGTAACTTATGATGCATCAAATAATATTTTTCCTAAAAAATTCATATGTTCTACAATATACAATTAGTAATTACATAATCTTAAAAAAAAATTAACACATTGCGTAAAAAAAATTTATAAAAAATTCTTAAGACATATAAATAAATACAAAATGCAAGATATCAAATAAAAAAAATATATAATACGATGGCTGGGTGGAAAGGTTGTGGAGTACGGAAGAGGGCGGGTGTTGTCTGGATAATACACAATGTTTAATTCATAAAAATTTAAGGAGGGGGAGAGGTATCTGCTAAATTGCAATATTACATTTTATACTGGATGTTGAACCAACACATATGTATGATTAATTGTATAATTATATTAATTAAATTTATTTATACAATTTAATAATTAATGGTAAAAATTAACTAGAATATAATTTTTAACAAATTTGGACAATAGCTAAAATATTATTTTTAATGTATAAAATGCATATATTATCTATTTTATTCCTTATTTTATCTTATATTAAGATATTGAATTTAGGTTAGTATTCTCAAATTAAGTGACTTTTTGCTACATTATTTTAGAGGTAACTAGTGTCTGGTATGTTTTTTCCTTATCTATCCATCTTAATATTGTTATAATTTATTTTAATGTTTTTCTCCAGTAGTATTAAATACAGCATTAGATATTAGATAGTTGTTACACTTTTCTAGAGAAAATAATCTTGAATTACTTTTTTATAACAATATATGATGATTATCGATACAACCGTTTTAAATAGGCTATCGAATTGTTAGTTTACAAAAATTATAGACCATCTAATTGAATATAAAAATCATGTTACATTTTCAATACGGGGTGCTTTACTTAAGCAAATATTTAGGTTAAGAATAAATCTTAAACAAATAAAACTTTCGAATATTAAAAGATGTCTAATCCAGTTTCTCGAAGCATATTATCTTATGCAATTCTTAAGGAAAACTTGTTACTTTAGTCCTTATCCAATGTAATTCCGCTTCTGTGCGACTTAGCGAGTCTATAGTCCGCAATATTTATTGAAAACTAAGAAACTAGATACACCTCAAATTTGGTACCGGAATATTTTATTATTCAATACTCTTAAAAAGAATATATAATTGAATTTGATGCGACACTGCCGATGAACGTTTAATAAATTTGAGTGTTTTTTAAAAATAAAAATGGATCATAATTAACATGTGAAAAAAAAATGCAGACGTATATAGGGCGAATAAAAAGACCTCCAACAAAATTTAAGAAGTGACAAACCAAAATACAACAAAAAAATTTCGCACATGAAACAAGGTCATAATTCATTTATTCAGATAAAAAAAGCGTATCTAATTAGAGTTCTAACGGAGAATTTTTTTTATAATTTTAATGATAATGGAAATGTATCACAAAAGTGGGGGTAACAGGTTGGGGTCACCGAATACGATGAACGTTTGCGTATCGATACAGTATAATTAGTAAAAAAAATATATGACAGTCCTAAGGCACAACACCCAGGAGGTCTCGAGGAAATAAGATATTTAGTTTACAATACAGTTTGTAATCAGAATAATTTCCTACTTTGACAAACGACTCAGTAGCATGGTTGTCAACATACCGCATTTGAGATTTTAAATTAAACATTTTAATTGAACAATTAATCTCAACATCATTCACCCATAAGACAAAATTAAGTATCCCTCTTTTGGTAGATTAGGAGACTGCATTATTTGAAATAAATTTAATAACAGTTTATACATTTTTCTAAAACTAGAAAGAGCAAATTTATCAGAGAGAAAAAAAGTTATTTTTATCGACACTAAATTAGATTCTGAAGAAAATTACTTTAAGAGGCAATGCTAATAAATCTAATAATTGTATCCATAAAATGCTTATTTAAGATATTGGGATTAATCAGTTCATCAATTTGTACAACAAAGACGGTTTCTTAAGAAAACGCCTTCTATAAATATTTTCGCAAAGTTGATATTATTTATTAAAAGCTCAAAAGTAATGTCAGCTGCAATATTTTTATGGTAACACTAAGCCAATAATGAAAATCATATTTACTTTTTATTTTCGGCAAAAATGCGATACTAATAATGAAATATTGTTACGAAAGACAAATGCTTTTATTTATAAGCATTTTTTTTTACTTAACAGGTTTCTCTTTTAATAAACTGAAATGTAATAAGTCCTTACAGCTAAGTCGGACGCGTAGGTTGATTTCTGTATTTTATTTCATGGTACAAACATGAAATTTAATACAACTTAAATTGATTTCACTTTATCTTAGCTAATTTGGCGAGAAAGGTAATTTTGAAGAGAAAATTTTAATTAGGCTTGCTAAATATAATTGATCTAATATGAGACAATATCATCAAAAAGCTTAAATTTTTTTTTCAAATGATGGTTTAAAAACTGCCCATAGGCTGTAACATAATCCAAACCATAGGAAACGTTTGCGTTCCCTTGTAAACGAACTATAAGAGCAATTAACTAATTCATGCTTACAAAATCAACTCTCAATATGATCAATTCTTAAATCTCCAATTAGATTAAAGTTGTTTCAATATTTTGGATGTTATCCTGACATCAAATTTTGCATGTTTTGTTTAATGCGTCCATGTATGCAAACTATAATAGCTACATATTTGGTTAAAGAAAACAACCAGGATTCTGTTAATATAATGTCACTATTATTTCCGAATTTGTTCAGTATTTTTGATTCTGATTCTTTCTGATTCTCTATATTCTGAGATTTGCATTATATATAAGATGACGATTTCTAAATAAATCAATCTAAAAAGAGAAATGTCCAAGTTTTAATGCATACACATGCATAATTGTTGTGTGTGATAAATCAACCTCAGATCCTGATTAAAAGTTAGGTCAACTAGGCCTTTACTTAAAACCCCTAATTTTTGAATCTCCAAATTCGGTATACTACTATGAAATTTTTCTATTTTAAACCCATGTTGATCTTTGTAATTATTTCGTATTTTAAACAGAAAAAGATTAAAATTATATTAAATTATATACATTTATCTAAACATATTTTTAAATCTATTCTAAAAATATAGCAAATTTTTAATTCATTTGTCACTGCATAAGAAACGGTGTACCAAATAAATAGCATTCCGTGCCCCCTGAGCCCTCTTTGGCTTAATATATATCCTTATTAGCTTCCATAATAGGAATTCATTGGCAAAAATCATATTTAGCAAAATACGAAAACGTAGGACAGATACATTCCACAGCTTGCCTATGATACGAAGACACTTGACCTTGGAAAAGATCACTACGTTAAGTGAAAAGATTATGCCAATATGAGATTAATTGTAAAGATACGTCACGTAATGAAAAATAAGTAACAATTTATCAGTATATTTTTTTAAAAAGACAACAAACCATTACACATGACTTACACATCACTAACTTTAAATTGAACAGAAACAAAAGAAAAGTACAAAGACTTCACTTTTTTACGGTAGAACCCCATTCTTACAATATTTAGAGTCAAATGATTTCCTGTTGCATTAAATGTAATACAGTTGATGTACAAAACTAATTTTTTTTTAACTATTCTAAAACACATAACGTTGCTTATACTCTAAATCTGAGTTTCTCAATCGGCGTTTCGCCACACATATGTGCCTTGAGAAGACCTTCAATTTTCTGCAATAATTTGTAGTTAAAATGTAACAAGATTTAAAAAAGTACCGTAATTTTAACATACAAAACTTAGTTTTATATGATTTACTTTGTGGCAAGACTTGGTGCCATAAAGTTAGATTTCTGAGAAAGTTATTTCAGTGTTTCTACACTCTTCATAAGAATAGACAGGGAAATCAGGACACTGACCTTATCTTCAGATAAAGTTAACACCTTCAGAAAAAAATTATTTCTACAACAGGAAAATGATAAAATAAAATGCAGTTGAAATATTTATACAAGTGACAAGGTGCAATATAGATAAAAAAAAATATATCATTGAATAAATTTTGCATACTTCAGATATTTTTTTCATAGTCATAATTTTAGTGTGCGAAAGAAATTTAGCCATAGGTTTATGAGTGGCGTGATAGTATTTTTATTATTTTTCTTTAAGTAATATTAATTTATAATATATATATATAACTGCTATCAAGATATTGTTTTTAACTTTATTGCACTGATAATTTTAGCGAACGACAATATACATATTTCAGTAATGAATTTGTCAACAGAATGTTTTCGAGTGACTCCTTACAGTTACTCACAATTTAAATTCCATTATTAAAAAAAAACACTCATTTTGACACGCATTGGACAATCATGTACTCATCTCGGCTGCCGATCATTGTTTCTCCTGTTTTTTCTAACTCCCTTAACGAACCTCGATTTGGCTTAAGTTTTTATTTAACTTTTTGGGAGAGGCATGTGTAAATACGTGCACTAACATTTTATTGTAATTGAATGAGAAACAGCTTTAGTAACGATTGTTATTTAGGAATAAATTATGCTAGTTAGCCAAGGTATCACAGTATAGAAATATCTCATGTGGCACTGTATTTAAAAAAATATATACATGTAATAACTTATTTAAAAATCATTACGTAATATGAACCTTGTTTACATACTGCTCACCCGCAAAAAAAGCGACACATCGACAAAAGTAAATTTCATAAGAGAGGGGAAAAAATTGCATGGTTTTGCTGTAGCATGAAATTATAGCACTTAGCTCGGCATGCAGGAACAAAAGTGCATAAAATCATAAAATCCTTAAGAAGGAAAATGCAAGATAAGTTTGGAGGCTTGGGCAATTTTAGTTCCCCCACACAATCCACCCCTTTTCTATGGACACAAATGGACAAAGCGTATAAAGTGGTTTGCTGCTTAACTACACTTATGAAACTGTTTGTGTCGCAAGATGAACCTATGACACACTTATTTATGGAATAAAACACAAAATATTTTGAAAAATGTGTCACTTTTCCTGTGGGTGTGCAATATTGAAATTTTGAGACCATCGGTCACGTAAGTTTTTGTTGGTTTTGATGAAAGTTTCAGCCAAGAAATCAAAGATTAGAAAACTGATAAGCAGTTAAAATACGCCATTTTATGAACATGAAGAAAATTTATACTGGGACAGCGTCCAAAAAGAGCTTCTTCCAGCATAAAATAAACAAAAATTAAAATTTGAGATTCGGTTCAGAAGTTACGCGCGTGTGTGGATATGCATACAAACAAATGGTTCAATCTTTCTTTGTTAGAAACTCTTTAATAAAGTAGATAGCTGTATGTCATTATTATAAAAGAAAGCTTTGCATTGTATTTCGGATAACTTACTCGTAAGCAAAACAAACTTTCAAAGAATAAAAAATCAATATAAGTCTACATTTAACCTTGGAAATATAAAATCAAAGTCATCGCCAAGAACAAATATTAAAAATCGTATTTGATAAAGTAGTTTCAAAGTAGACTGCAGTTTCATAACATACATGCTAAAAGACTATGTGGACATTAAATAAAATTCTCCAGAATTTATTATGTTTCAAAAGCAAGTAATTTGCTTCAGTATTAAGAAATCATTTTCTAGGAAACGAAAAGATTTCTATACTTTAAGAAAATACCTTTATTACTAAATTATTTTATCCGTTCGACACTAAGGTTCTTTTCAAAGCAGAAAAAAAAAAAAAGGGGGGGGGGCTGCTGTTTCAATGACGTGGTAGAAAATACCAAGAAACGGATTTTTCTTTATAGAATTCATCAAGGAGAGAAAAGTCCTTCCATTTCAAAGACAAATTTTGCGTGCTCTATCTAGATGATTAGAAAATCGACCCTTTTGTTTTTTAGCGAAATGAAAATATGCCGAATACTTTTCTTTAAAGTATTGGACTGAGGGAATTCAGACAGAAAAGAAACATTTCTGAAAAATCCATTGAAAAGCCGTATGAACTTTAATTTGAATCTTTTATACAGGAATTTATCACACTTTTAAGATTTCAATGTTAGATAATTCTTAGATAGTTTTACAAAGAAAATATTGAAAGATTTTCTACTAATATCAATGCATTGTGTGAACAGTATTTTAAATCAATGTACAGTGGAAGAAGATATCCCCAACATCATTTCCTCCACAATTAACATGCAAATGATACCGGTTTATTCGATTGTTAGTAACGTTTGCATTCCTTTGATACTTAAAAAAAAATTCCCCATAGAGGGCTTCCTTGATATTAAAATGAACACAAACTTTAAATATTTCGAATGAAAATATTTTTATTTAATTGCTTAAGAGGCGCAAATGCTAACCTAGTAAAAATGTTTTCATGGCGGGACTCGAACCCGTGCTATCAGTGTAGGGACGCCCTACCAATTAAACCACATGGCACGATACCCAGCTTGGAACTTGTCATTATTATATGTTTGCAAGGTTACAAATGTAACACAAGATGGAATATTTTCTGTGAGCCACCGACATGGGACAAACACGAAACTCAAATAAATCCAGCATCGATTGACTATGTTAGTACTTGGAAATTTTTCCAGAGAGAAAATTCGCCTTGCATGCAATATTTCAAATGAAAATCAAATTTCAAATTTTACTGTAAAAAAAGTGTCAAATATGCAAATGTTACAGTTTTTTAGTCTTGGCATGGAAAATTTTATCATTAGGTTGGCATTTGTGCCTCTTAAGTATTTAAAATTTCGAAATTTCATTTTCATTTAAAATATTGTATGTAAGGCGAATTTTCTCTCTCGGAAATTATTATTATACCGTATTTACTCGAGCATAGGGCGCACGCGTGTATAAGGAGCTGTGATGTAACACATATTCTATTACATATATTTCTATTAATTTTTCAAATGTTAGTTCCCCCCTCTTTTAAAATTTAATTTTAAAGGAAAAGCATTTTTAATAGGTGTTTTTATTGTGTGTTCGTCTCCAAACTGCATATAAAATAATAATAATAATAAATAAAAAACAAATAATAAATTAGTTTTAAAATATCATTCCATTTATAGATTTTTCTTTCTTGATCTTCAGTTGATTAAATTTCAAATGAATTAAATATTTTTTCTGTTTTAAATAACTGCTATTTTTTATTTCCCAATCATTTCATTTTGTCTTGTATAAAGAACTTAATTTTGTTACCGATTGTGTAATTTTCGTTTAGGGTTGCGGTGAGTTGCGCGTTTTTCGCCGCGGGCGATAATTCTTGTATTCTTGACAACTGTCATTTAAAAAATTTCCCCATTGCTTATTATATAACGGGTCCTTTTTACCTGTACATTTTTTTGCTCGGTTTGGGAATCTATTGTATGCCAATAGACTTTCTCTTGGCGTTTGTGAAATGTGAAAATTTAGATTACGCTTTGTCGCGGACATGTCAACATGCACAATTCGTGGTTATTGAAGATTAAAGATGTTTCTTTTAATACTAGTGAACATTTGTGTGAATACGCTGCATTCCTCGTGTTTTGATATGCTCATAATTCTCGTAGTGTGCAAAATAAAGACAATTTAGTCAAGATGTTTATGAACTGAGTTTCTTTATCAGAAAATGCTTATATCACTTCGTTCCAGGAAAAAAAAGTAAAATACGGACCTGGTGTACTCTACAATATTGAACTACGATCTCGGCCAATCACATACAGGTGGCTTTTATTTTATTTTTGTCACCATAGGCGCACCCCTACTTTACAAGTAAAAATGGCAATTTCGTAAAATCTCGTATATAACGCGCACCATAAATTTGATAGAGTAATAAAGAATGACCAAATGAACTTCAGTAAAAAAAAAGTCGAAACAAACATTACACCAGACCAGAAAACAAGACGAAAATGCATTTTTAGACTTCGGATTGTAAGAAAATGGCGTAAAATAGGAATGAGTGACGGTAAAGAGAATTGCTAATTAGCGTTTAGATAATGTCATTAGCTCTGTTGTATAAAAAACTGCAAGGAATGAAATAAATATGCAGTAATAATTCAATTAAATAACATTTTCCGAGATTTAATATCTTCTTTGAATAATTTCTTGTTTCATATGTACATCGTTCGACTGCATCCAACAGTAAAAAAAAATATTCCGTGTATAAGGCGCACCTAGGAGTTTTGCCCTAATTTTTTAGAAAAAAGTGCGCCTTATACACGAGTAAATACGGTACTTTAAATTTTTGAAAAGAGAGCGCCGAACTTTGATACCAAAGTATGAATCTAAATCGCCAAATAACCTACATATTTAAAAAATTATTTGATTAGTTCCGCAGATACCGAATATGAAAAACTTGGCTTACTTTGGGGAATAATTCCGAAAGTGAAATGACATAACTGAAAGCTTTGCATTTTGTTTCGCATAACTAATGCAAAAGCCAAACTAAAACTTTCGACGAAAAAAATCAAAATAAACCTACAATTATTTGACTTTCCAAAGATAAATATCAAAGACATCTTTCAAAATAAATCGTAAAAATCGTATTTAAGAAATGTTTTTTAGTCTCCTAACATAAATGCCAGAAAACTATTTCCATAAAAATGTCTGAATATTAAATAAGAATCTCCATAATTCATCATGATTCAAAAGCATCCAAATTATTATCAATATTAAGATATCGTTTTACAAGAAATAAAAAGATTTCTATACCTTAAGAAAATATCTTTACTACAAAATGGATTCAATCGTCCGACATTAAAATACCCGTAATTCCTTTTCAAAGTTAAAAAAAGGTACTGTTTAAATAACTTGATAGAAAAAACCAAGAAACAGATTTTTCTTTCTAGAATTCACAAAGGAGCGGAAAGTCCTTCCATTTCAAAGACAAATTTTACGTGTCCTATCTAGATGATTAGAAAATCGACCCGTTTGGTTTTTCTTGTGAAAAATATGCCGAATATTTGTCTTTAAAGCATTGGACTGAAGAAAATTAAACTAAAAAAAATCGTTTCTGATTAACTATCTATTGAAATGTAAGATGAGTTTTAATTTGAATCTTTTATGTAGAAATTACTCACACATTTCCGATTACAGCGTTATATATTTGTTAGATAGTTTTTCAGAGAAAATCTTAAAAAAAATTATCACTTATATCTATATTATAGATGTATTATATAAACAATATTTTATATCAATGTAGTACAACTGAGGCAAATAAAGCATCCCCAATATTAATATCTTCCTAACTAATAATAAAATAAACTGGTATCCTTCAGATCGTAGTAACATTTGCTTTTACTTCATACTTTCAAGAGGTTTCCATAGAAAGATATCTCCATATTATAATGAACATCAGCTTAAAAATTACACTTAACTTTGACATAAAAATGTGAATTTAGGTCGTCAAAGTAGGCAGTAGGTATAAATTTTTGGGAAGTTTCTATGATTAGTACCGGAGATATTCAATATTGAAGAGCTCCGCTAATTTTAGATAATTACTTCAGAAATTAAATGTGGCATATAATCTCACAACATAAATGCTACACAAAAATGTCTAGATGTTAACTAACAGTCACAATAATTTGTTACGTTTCAAAACTGAATTTGCTCCAATATTAGAAAATCACGTTAACCCATTAGTGCCTAGCGTCCCTTTTTAGGGACGATTACAAAAAGGCAAGAAAGCGCTTTTCATACCAGTAAATAGAAAAATAAACACTATTTTTCACGAGACAAATTCTTTAATAAATTAAGATAAACGTTATTCTTCTTTTAAAAGTGTTGGGAAACCCAAAATTTCATTTTTAATGAAGAAAATAATTTGGACATTAATGGGTTAAATGAAATGAAAAGAAATTATAGCTATGCATTTAAAAAGTATCTTTACTAAATGATTTCAGCCGTCTTGCATTAAAGTTCTTTTCAGGAAAAGGTTTGCTATTTTAGTGACTTCATAGAAAATACCAAGAAAAAGATTTTTCTTTCTGGAATTTTCTTCTTCTCTTTCCATTTCAAAGGGTTCACACACGTGCCCCATCTAGATGATTAGAAAATCGACCCTTTTGTTCTTCTGAAATGAAAATATGCCGAACACCTTTTTTGAAAGAATTGAATTGAAATAAATCAAACCGATAAAAAAAAGTTTTTAAATATAAGACGTTAGAAAAAGCATCGACTTTAATTTGAATCTTTTATGCAGATTGTTTTTTCTATGAAAGTTTTTCCTTTTTAAGCATCTCTATATTTAATTATCTCTCATATACACATATATATGCATACAGATTAATGAAAAATACATTGATTCAAATTAATTGCATTCAAAAATGCCACTGAGCTCTAATATAAAACGAGAGGCTGACACGGTGGTCTACTTAACTTCCTAGATCTGCTTTGTAGCATTTTGAGAGTGACTTCTCCGTTGGAGATAAGGTTACATAGAGCAACTGGTCCATAATTTAAAAATATCATTCTGGAGATTTGGTTAGTTCGGCTTCCAAAAGCCAATGTTCACACGAATTAATGTCTTAACCTTTGTAAATGTGTTCAGCTTGGGCCAACTCTTACAAACAAAAACTTTCAAAATTACATTTAAATGTCTAAAAATAAAATACGAGGGTTGTAAATTAAATAGTGGCAACTTAACCTTAAAACTCGCAGAAGGGCGGGCATGTGCAAATAGGATATAGGAGCGGTGAAGTGGCGCTGCTGCGATGTGTAGCGTGCAAAAAACAGTCGATCTGCTTAGATGGGTACTTGTTGTGTGTCGTTAAAGTGAGGAGTTTCGTTTCCATCGCTCTAAAGAATGTTTTTAAAAGGTGAGTCAGCGGTCGTGGCTTAAAATCGAGGTTGCCCATGGTAAAAATGCAACAGAATGCTATCGAGGATTATTGGATGTTTGTGATAAAAATGCTTTACCGTATAGAACAGTAGCAGGATGGGTGCAAGCATTTCGCTCGGGTCAGAATGAGACTGCAGATTTGCAACGTACAGGTCGACCCTCCAATCCTCAAGAGCAAATTGACATACTGAGCGGTCTCCTTACAATACACCGCCGATGGACTGTCCGAGAATTATCCTTAGACGTTGGTCTAAATCATGATGTTTCATCTACACTATATTGCCATTGATTATGGGACACTTGCGATTTTAGACATTTTACTAAATATCTAGAAAAATACATGAGGAATCATCTCGAAACTCTTAGTGTATAAATATAATAGTATACGTCATACATCTCCATGAAGATTTTTTACCGAAACGCCATAGGGGACCGTCAACAAATTAAAAAAGAATGAATATCTTTTGAATAACCCTGTCAAAACTAATGTAGCAAAAGCGCTCAAACTCTAGATTATGCTTGAATGCCTTATTGTAATACACTGTGTTCATTTTTACGCAAATAGCATGCACACTCGCAGAGTAATTAAGGTTTTTATAAAAATGGTCCCAAATTTTTCCAAGTTTTTCCATTATAATTTTCAGAGTTCTTAATATAAAATAATATTTTTTTTCAGAAAATATGACAAACACCGTTGCACACAGTATCCTGTAATCAGAATTAAAAAATAATAAAAATTGTATGAAAAATGAGTAGTTTTACTATATAATTTTTTACTGCGCATGCGTCAAAGATATCAAAATTTCATTTGCATATTATGTTAGCTAAATGTATAGAGCAACTTTTGTAAAAGTCTCAAAATCATAGCTTGAAAATTCTGAAAGTAATCGTCTATAGAAAAAGGACAAAATCCGTTGTTTCCAAAATGAAGCAAAAAAATGAGGGATTTTATACAAATGCAGTAGTACATCCCATATTGTGTATTCTATATTGACACTAATCAATGAATATATGGATACAACCCCTCTTGTTTTTGCTTCATTTTGAGAATAACGGATTTTCGACTTATTCAATTGACGATTATTGTCAGAATTTTCAAGTTATGATTTTGTGACTTTCACAAAAGTTGCTCTATACATTTAGCTAACATAATATGCAAATGAAATTTTGATATCGTTGACGCATGCGCAGTAAAAAATTATTTAGTAAACCAACTCATTTTTTATACAATTTTCATTATTTTTTAATTCTGATTACAGGGTACTGTGTGCAATGTTGTTTGTCATATTTTCTGAAAAAAATAATATTTTATATTAAGAACTCTGAAAATTATAAGGAAAAAACTTGGAAAAATTCGGGATCATTTTTATAAAAACCTTAATTACTCTGCGAGTATGCATGCTATTTGCATAAAAATGAACAAGGCTTATTACAATAAGGCATTCAATCGCAATCTAGGGTTTGAGCGCTTTTGCTACATTAGTTTTGACAGGGTTATTCAAAAGATATTCATTCTTTTTTAATTTGTTGACGGTCCCCTTTGGTGTTTCAGGAAAAAATCTTCACGGAGATGTATGACGTATACTATTATATTTATACACTAAGAGTTTCGAGATGATTCCTCATGTATTTTTCTAGATATTTAGTAAAATGCCTAAAATCGCAAGTGTCCCATAATCAATGGCAATATAGTGTATACTCCACGCAGTAGCGCACTCGGTTGCTCGCATCAACAATCAACGCCTTGCCACTGGTCTACAACGGCTTCCCGACATTTGGCAAAAGGTAATAAGCTTTGCTGGTGATTAAATAGAAGAAATGCAATGCAACTATACTTGTAAGTTCATTAAAAATTGATTTATACCTATGTTGCCATTACTTAAGTTACAGCCCTCGTATGTACATATTTCATTGATCTTTTTTCATGGGTCAAGTTGTCCCAATTTTATAGGGTAGCTGGACGAGCCATCCCTATTTTCCACGCACGTTTGTTTAATATGATGTATCATGTCCTGTTCAAAAAAAGTACAAGTTTTTAAAATTTAAACCAGGTAGATCATGCAAATTGTATTTCAAGTGAAGATCGGTGAAACTAAAAAAGCACGAAACGTGAAATTATTAGATTTCTCTACACAAAAAAAACATAAGAATTAATTAAATACATATGTACTTTAGTATAGGTAATAATTATAAAAGTTAGATGGGTATTTTAGGAAAAAAAAAAACAGATAACTTTATGAACAAACGGGTGCTTAAATACTTAAGTATCTCCTTCCCCTTTTAATTTACTTCAATAAAAATCTGATAAGTCCAATACATCTGAAGCGAATGCAACCATGTTTTTATATCGAACAGAACTTTTTTTTTTTTGTTTCGATAGTTTTCAAATAATGTCATAGTTCAAATAATGTCACTTTGTCTTATGTACCCCTCTTCACCTGTATCTTAAAATGTCGAGGCTTAGCTATCTCACTCAAGAAATTAGGATTAAGACCTGCTGACATGCTTTTTAAAAAAAAAATGTAATTTTAACTACATATAATTTCCTTTACTGTAAGCAAAAAACAATGGAGAAATTAATTTCCCGTAGTAAGAGAAACTCCAAAAATGTATTTAGAGAAGAATAGGAAGGAATGGGACAAGTTTCACAAACATTTTTTACTAATTATGTTTCACTAGTCCAAAATGTAAATTTTCAGACTAACATTTTGAAATATATTAACTAATATATTAACTAATATATTTGAAATATATTTAAAAATTGTCATTTTTATTATAATAATTATAATTTTAGATTAATAAACTAATTAAATAAACAACAAAAATGTCCAATCCTTCTTTCATATGAGGGAAGGATAGGACACGTTTATAAGATAATAATTCATATTTAATTTTTAGATATGGTTGTAAGAAATGGCAAAGACAATGTGACATTTACACTAAAAAGGTTTCGAGCCAGTTAATTTTAGTGTATGTAGATTTGCAATTATGTCTTGTTCATCTATCTATGTTCATCATCTATGTTGTATCATCATATGTTCATTTATCTGTCTTGTCCATGTAATAGTTTCTTGCGAGAAGATTAACATTCTTTTTTCTTTTTCAACACAAATAGTGTATTGTGTAAAAACAAAAGTTTGCGATTTAAGTTCAATAATTATTATATATTTCATATAGTATATTCCAAATATGTAATTTTTTTATTTAAAAAAATTAAAGAAATCGGTATTATAAAAATAAATGTAAATATTTAATACTAAACGTTGATATTGTAAAATAATGCGTGAGTAAGAAATTAAAAATTTTCAGTGCCTTATTTTTTCAATTTTTGAACTTGAAACATAAGTCTGGTTTATTACAGGTTACACTATTCAATTTCAAAACATAGTAGTCTTGTAAATATAAAATAACAAAAATGTGTACCTTATAATTATTTGAATAGAATTATCATTTAGAAAGGACACGTCCCATTCCTCTCATAGAGTAACATAAAAATAAATAGGTTTTTACAACAAGCATAGGGTTTTTAGATTCAACTGTTATGAAAGACATATTGTTGAGTTAACAAAATATTAAAACAATTAAGTTAATAACAATGAATGATACTGAAAATGTACATTAAAAATCCGAGTAATTCTTACTTTTGATATTGCAAAATAGTCTTTTCAAGTCACAAACTAATAGTTTCTTGCAACTAAAAAGATGTATAGCAACAAGTATAGGAAGGCAATGATTATTCCATCTGGTGTAAGTGCCATAAATTAAAAATAAAGCTTATTTTAAGAAATATTGCAGACGTACCATCCCTCCCTACTATCGCCTTAAACTGTTAGGGTAACTGGATCCTGCATGATCCAGTAACCCCTGACCCATATCCGAGATTTAACCATTCTTGAAAAATTTATGGGAAAACATGATCACCGGCCTTTCATTTTATACATGAAGTAAATATGTACAGATACCTAATAATAATAATAAGGTATTTATATGATTAGTCTTTAAAAAAGTGACTTTAGTGAAAACACTTACTGTATTTAAAAATAAAGCCGAAGAATTTCAACCAGATTAACGTTACTTAAAAAAAAGAAGCCTCAATTTTCTGTAACCTATCACAGAAAAAAATGAGCTATGACTGAGTTTTGACTAAGCTATGACCGATTGATTTAAGAAATAGGAGATGGGGTGAAATGTTCACGATATCTTAAAAGTCATCTACGTTTTTTTTTATAAAATAGCATATAGTCCAGTTACCCCAGCTTACCTTATGGTACTTCTACCTCAAGACTATTTTAAATTTTTACGTTTTAATAAACAAAAAAATTTGTGTGTATGTTTTATCCATTGGTTGATGTATCCCTTAACAGAGCAAGACATTACCATATTAAAAAAAACAGAAAATTTTGAATCTAAAACAAATCTTCTCACATTACGGAGAAAAAAGTGTTTTGTCATGTTTTTTTTTAAAAGCTAAACTGACTAAACAAACATTTATGGCCAATGAACCACTGGCTTCATTGTTAAAATATAGAAAGTTGGCACTCCGTTTTACATTAGATGTCACTGGTTATAGCACAAAAAAACTGCATAAGTTAATAAATGTTACACGTGTTTTAGAATTGTTCAAGTTAAAGTAGTTATCATTACCGGGGCAAAGACAAGATTTCATTTTGCTTCAATAAAAGCAATTTTCGAGCCTTTAGATTGAATAAGGAATTAAAATATTCAAAAATAAATTTATAAAAAATTTTTGAGTATGAAAATTCGGTACTATTTACTGTTGGACACTTACACAACCCTGTGGTTTACCACTTTTGCTTTTAGCTAATAGTAACTTGGTGCCAAATTTTCATGGATTATGTGTGATAGGAACAGGAAAATACGAATACAATTAATTTCAAACTGTGGTAATATATAAGATAATAAAAAAATTGGGAGCGGTGTGCCAAATTAGCTCAGATGAATTTGAAGATAATGAATGAATATACAGAATGAATATACATCACACACCTGATCTACAGTATTTCACTTTCAGATTCGAAAGCTTCTAAAGGATGAGAAGATTTCAAACACTGAAAGAGCTGCAGACATATAGAAGTCTTTCTAATATATTTGGTCCAAAGCAGAGCCGTATAGTTTTTCATGCACTCTGTGCAATTATACGAGAGCTCATTTTCCACTTGCGTATTTTTTATGCGTTATTTTTCGAGTATTGTTTTTTATTACTATAAAAAATACTTGAAACAAAATTTGAATGTGTTCGAGTATCAATATATATTTAAATTCTTCGAAATCGAAGAAATATCTGTGCATAATTCAAGAGCCTTAAGTAAAAAAATATGTATCTTTCTCATCATCCTAAAGTTCATTATGGACACAAATCTTTTAATGTATCATACTTTTTGAAATACAGTTGGCAAAAAAAGTATTTGTACACTCTAAAATTTTTAATTTTTAACTAAATAAAAACAGATATTTTGTCAAAAATAGTTTTAATACAGTCTGTTTACCGTGCGTTTTAAATTACACAACAGAAAATTTCGATAAAGACGTAAAATAATTTTCTAATAGGAAAAGTTTAAAAATTTCTTGCAAAAAAAGTATTTGTACATTTCTCCATCCTGATATGTACTGTGTTTTATAGTGTTTATGGTTCAAAGGACTACTTTTACAGAAGCTGTTAATAATTTTTAAGTTCATATTATATTTGTCTGACATTTAATTTAATTTGCTCTTGAAGTAATTGAGTATAGAACTTAATACTAGAGACGCACCTCTAGATATATGAAATCCTATGATTGAGCATAATAAAAATTTAAATTCGCAACAAGAATTTGTAAAAGCTATTAAATTACCATTACAACTATTGGATGTATAGTGAGAAACTATGAATAAATTAAAAGAATTGAAATTCAATGAAAACCAGGACTTCTTAGCAAACTAACAATGAGGGAAAAAGGGAGTGTTGTTAAAAAAGCTTTAAAAAATCCTGTGCGTTCGGTTCAAAAATTTGCTGGAGACCTTGCGACATCTTCTCGCATCAGAGTAATACCTCAAACAATAAAAAATATTCTTCTCAATGCAGATTTAAAAGGAAGAACCTCAAGGAAAAATCCATTCATCAGCGAAACAAATAGGCGAAAACGCATAATATTCGCTTTCGCATACAGAAGTAAATCATTGGATTTTTGGAAAACAGTAATTTTTTCTGATGAGGAAAAATTCGGAATTTTCTTAGCATCAAGCATTCGAAAAAACTGGCGTAAAAATAAAACTGTTCTAGATCCATAACGTATACTTCAAACTATCAAGCATGTTGGGGGGGAATATTATACTTTTGGGGTGTATAGCTTCTAATGGAGCAGGACATTTAAAATTTTTTGACAATGGAAGGACAGGTTTAACATACATTGATGTGTCGCGCCATAATTTATTAAACTGTGCCAAGAAATTATGCATAGAGGAAGCTTTTCACTTTCTGCAGGATAATGATCAAAGCATACTGCTGTGATAACCAGCACATGCTTACGACAATACTCGAAGACGACTGGTAACTCCTCTAAAATCTCTAGACTTGAATCCAGTAGAAAATTTGCAGATGCTATTGGATGCAAAAATCCGAAAAAAAAAATATGTATTAGTAAAAAACAGTTTTAAAGAAGCTCTTATTGTGTCATGGAATAACATTAACCAGACCACTACAAAAAAGTTGGTGGAATCTATGTCACACCATCTAGAAGTAGTCATAAACGCTAAATGAATTCGCACAAAATATTAATTTGTATCATTTTACTAAATTTTCATTAATTATATTACATTAATATAGTGTACAAATACTTTTTTTGCATCATATTTTTGCATATTTGTTTATTATAATGTAAAAAATCGATTCGTTTAATTTTGTTTCTGCTTCTATAATATTATAATGCATTAAATTAATGTATTACAGTATTTTTTGCTTAAATCTTTTGTTTAATTTCATTATAATTTAAAAAAATGAAGTGTACAAATACTTTTTTTGCCAACTGTATAAAAATCTACAGTAAAATAAATGAAAATTATGTAATTGCAATCTAAACACTTCAGTTACGAAGCTTTTAAAAATACCTTTTACAGTAAGCTTTAAAAAAAATCTCCCAGATAAAAGTTGTTTTTATCAAGTTTAATTAAAAGTTATCAATGAAAGTACAGTCACAAAGGAAATATAAAACAAATTTTTATTTTACAAGTCACGGCAGTTAGGAAATATTCCATTTACAACTTCCATAAAACTCAGCCCGCTTTAGACGCATACACGTGCAAGTTTATTGTTCTTATAAAGATTATGTAAAAAAAGAAGTGTTTCGTGAGAGAAGAAAATATTTGACCAGAGCGGTCATAAGAGAAATTGCGTGCGAAATTCCGAGTGTTACGGGAAATAAGTACCCAGAAACAGTTTCGAGAGTTCAAGAATTTTATTCATGATATATTATACTTAGAATTTCTTTATTGGCAGCTTGTTTAAGCAAAATCTTGAGATGGATTCCTCTTTTATGCTATCAATACCAAAGAAAAGAACTGTCAGAAAAATGAAAACATTGATTAATACATTTCCCGCTACCGATGCATTTTCTTTAACATTTGGAAAGGTTAATGTCCGCTTCGGTGTCATAAAATAGTAGGGTGTAACTGAAAGAAATATGGTTCTTCACAAATTCTGTAAAAATTATCGTTTGTATAGTCGCTTGTAAAAGTTACTTTTTTTTACATTACTACAGCTTTAATTGATAAATTAACGAAAAAAAAAACTACTTAAGGGGACACTATAACATTTGAGCTTTTTTCTAATTTTAATCATATTATGATACATTTTTGGCATAATAATAAAGAACTTAACGAAGAAAAATTCTTCTATCAAGAAATTGTTCAATTTCTCTTTCATAATTTGAAAAATTAATTTCTTTTTGAAAAAATAATGTAAATTTTAAAAAGTTTCAAATAATATGTAAATGTATCTTGTACAATTTTGAACATTGAGTAATTTTTTAAAAAGTATTCGTAGAGATGTGCTGTATAATTTTAAGTATCGGATATATTATAAGTTCATTTGGAAGGAAAAAATATGCGCAAATACGTGTAAAATTATATTAAAAACTAAATCTTAAAATTTTATGTTAAAAAAAAGAATTTTTTACTTTAGTGTAAACCCGATACTTAGTTTTATCCAATAGACCACATGGAAGAATAAATAAATAAAAAATAAATCTAGTCAATTGAAAAATATACATAAAAGTTTTATAGCTTTGAACTTGCTTATTCCTAGAAAAAATACAAACTGAGAAAAAACAGTTTTATGTGAAGTGGATTGTGTAGCATTTAAAGTGATAACGATGTAATGAAATCGCTTTAAGGCCCCACACTAGGCACCTAAAAAGACTCGGATGATAATGTAAAGTCAATAAGAGCGTTCTTTACAAATATCTCGCTCAAATTTTAATATTTTTACATGATTTTTTTGCACAAGATAGCTGAAGACGATCCACAACCGGCTTAGTTTTTACTTTTTCGATTTTGCTTATATATTTTATATATTACGATAGTTTTAATTTCAAAACCGGTTTAAACCGGTTTCGAAAGTTAAAAAAAATATATATATATTTAAATCTGAAACCAAAACTGAAAAAGTAAAAACTAGGCCTGTTGTGGATCGTCCTCAGCTATCTTGTGTAAAAAAAAATCATGTAAAAATATTAAAATTTGGGCGAAATATTTCAAAAGAACGCCCCCAAAAACTTTAGCATCCGGGTCTTTTTCTGTGCCTAGTGTTGCGCCTTAAACTGAATTTATAGTACTCTGATTGTTACGGAACTTCATCAAAATGTACAAGGATAATAAATTACAATTTAAGCAAAAAATTAGAAAATTTATATTTTCGTCATTTTTCGCGAATGAAGGGTCAGCATCCCCTTAATCGATTCATTACTGCCTCACTACTTTTGCATTAAAACACTTATAAATAATGATACAAATACCGCGTACAAACAACAAGTCAGTGATAAAAAAAAAACACTTTTTACTTGCATGTAACTGCAATTAGATAAAGTTCGAATATCATTATCGGGGGGGGGGGGGGAAGAAAAAACAGAACTAGATTATGTTATTAAATTTCATTCCTAGAAATTATATCACATGTTTAAGGCCAACTAAATTCATGGTTCTAAAAACGCGTAGGATCTCACGAGTAAATAATGACAAAATAATCCTCTTTATAAGGTATATTTTTTTCACGTGAAGAAAACTAACGAGAAATCAGTATCAAATAATAGGTTTAACATTAAACCACTAAATTTTGGTGAACATTTATTACCGGAGCGCAAAATAATTTTTCAGGTGGTGTGGAGGAAACATAATTTTTATTAAAAGGTAATGCTATATTAAAATTTTTGAAATATTTTTTTTTCTTTCACTAAAAGAAATGTTCAGATTTAAGAATTGAATAGAAAAAGAGCTTGGAAGAAAAAGAAATTCAAAAGTGTCCCAGACAATTACATACATTTTGCTATTTATTCACTTATACTTTAAATGTCACCAAGAAAATATTTAATATTTTTAGGAAACACACGGATATTCTTTTAAAGGGACACGATATGGTATTTACGTAATTTTTAACAGACTTGAAATATTAAGTTTTTCTTTAATTTTATGTTAAAGATTCAGATGGAAGAGTAATTTTGCTGTGAAGAGCGCACACTCTGGTTATGGTAATTCTTTTTTATATATACATGGATGGCAAAAAAAATTCTTAGATGTTTCAAGATTTTAATACAATACGATAAATTTATAACGTTAAATTCATTAAATATGGAATATTGGAGATATCAAAACCATAATAAATGGAAATGCAAAATTTCAAGAGTAAATTGTACTCTCTCTCTCTCTCTCTCTCTCTCTCTCTCTCTCTCTCTCTCTCTGTGTGTGTGTGTGTGTGTGTATATAATTTATTAAGACGTGAAATTTCATAACTTGTCTTATTTAAAATCATAAAAATAGAGTTATCTATCAATCTATTCTACTGGCAAACCTACATGGAAAATACACTACAGCCTACAAAAAACTAATTTTATCGTGTATTTCTGGCATTGTAAAATGTTGGTTTACAAAGAAAACCAATGGACGCAGTCAGAGATTTTTTGCGATTTTCCAAAATTTGAGTTTATAGATAAGGCGAGTTTTGAAAATCGCGTCCTCATATCTTGCAATCTCTAAAACAATTTTTTTAACCATAAAAAAATTGCTACTCCCTATACCTGATAAACAGTTAAATGGAAGCTTTTAAAAGAAATTCACATTTCGAGAAATCTAAATTAATCCAATTTTAAAAAACAAATAATCAAAAATTCCATCTAGCTAAAATTCAATATCAAGCATTGTTAAATACATAACAAAGCAAACAACTTCCACCACGGCATGAAATCTGTTAATCATTCAGATTAGAGAAAGGCTTAAAAATCAATATTTAAAACCAGTGATTACAGATTAAGAACTTTTAAAGATTCTACGTCAAAGTTTTCAAAATGTAGGTCACAAAATAAAAGATCGGTCATGGGCTGATTTTCATGGACAGCATTGAAAGTTTGAAGCAAAAGAATTTTCAAGTTCCAAAAGCTTACCAAGGGAATGCAAAAATCCAATTCCGTTAACCTTCCTACGCTGAATGGGTCTAATAGACCCATAACTATAATTTGTTTTATCCGATTCGAACCAGAAATTTTTTAATGAAGAAAGTTCAATCACAGATTCAGAAAAATGAGTCAATTAAATATATTAAAATGTTCTAAATAACAATTCTGGTGTGAAATGTTTTTAGCAAGATTTAGTAAAATTTGAACAGGGTAGGAAGGTTAACAACTTGAATCTGTTTTATTACTAACTTCGTATATAAACAAATTAAATTTACTATCAGCTATCGGGATTTTCACAGAACAATTTCCCAATCAAAAAGAAATAATTTTTAGTATCCATGTTGAATGATTGAGATATAGAAAAAAAAACTTGTATTCTTCCAACTGAATTAGAAGTTATAATTAATTGCTATTTGAGAGATACTTGCATTTTTATACATATTAAAAAGGTGCAGGACGTTTACCCTGTATTGTTTGCAAATATTTTGCCACATACTTAAATTGCGACGTTTAGATATTTAAATAAAAGATGATTTAATAAAGATTGAATTATACTTTATTATTCTTATCCTTTAAATCAATATTCTTTATATTATTTATCCTAGAATTTTCATTATTATTGCATAATAAAGATTGAAAGATGCTTCTTTTTTTACATGTTAGTACGCAATTAATATTGCAAAAGTGTTCAAAAAAATGTAGGAAACAAAATAATTTTAATCTTCCTACCCTGTACAAATTTTACCCAATCTTGACAAAAACATTTCACACCAGAATTGTAATTTAAAACATTTTAACGTATTTATTTGACTTATTTCGCTGAATCTGTTATTTATCTTTCTTTATGAAAAAAGTTCTGGTTCGAATCGAATAAAAGAAGTTATAGACATGGGTCGATTAGACCCATTCAGGGTAGGAAGGTTAACAAAATAGCTTTATAATTTTATTGCATACTAATATTCGGAACCATGAAAGCTTTCCATTAAGGACAGGATCCCGTTAGATATACATTTTATTTTTACAAGTTATATTATATTAATATTTGTTCCAATAGCCTATGAAACTCACGTTGTGTTTTGATAAAAAGAATCACCTACAACGATGTTTTAGTGTCATACTTTAGAGTTTCCTAAATTATGGCAACACAAATAAAGCATAAACACCTTATTCCTTTTTATAATTTAAGGATAAAGCCACTGTTAACTCCTACAATTTATATTTAACGTGCGCTTGTATAAGTAAAATGAAATCAGAAATGTATAACTAGTTGGCAGAATTTTAAAGATTAATAAAAATGTAGAGTCGAAACCAGAAATGCTTAACAAGAAACTATGAATAACCTATAGAATCATCAGAAGAACTTGCAGGTTTAATTCATAGTGAAGATATGTTTATTTTATCCAATTTTGTCGGCATCAGGCTTAAGAAGACAAAAATTTAGCTCCTTATAAGCATTTGGAATCATTTCAAAATAAACCAAATATTGCACATAAGATATGAATATAACCTAAATGCATTGGGCCGAAAAATCTTAGATAATGAAAATAAAAGCAATAATTGTCACCAAAAATATTAACTTTTCTATCTAATATTCAGTTGCAAAACTTAGTTTTTATGGACTATGCTATTTGGCATGAAGTCGACTAATTTTTGGCATTTATCAGTAGAAATAAAACACCTATGCATCAAAAAAATAATTCGATCGTAGTACTTCAAATTTGATAAGGTCACCAACGAACTGTTTTTCTATCATTTCAAAGAAATTTATTTTGCTTTAATCGTTCAAAATTACATCGTTCCATTATTTTTATGATATTTAACAGTCGTTTTTCCATGCAGTACAAATTCGCAAATTTCATATGATTTTCTGTATGCATTCTCTTTAAAATGGAATCTTCCTCGCTTTTCAAGAGCTCGCTCTCGAATCTCGCTTTTTTCCCATTTAGATGTGTTCTTCTAATTGCTTTGTTGCTCAATTAAAATGGTTTTTCTCTTAAAATGGCCTTTTCTTTTAGAAAAGCATTTTGTTCGTTCTTAAAGTCATTTTTTTGAAGGGTTTCCCCTTTCACACCAATATGTTTTGCACGCATTTATCTAAATTTTTTTTTTGAAGAATATCATACTGATTTAGCAATCTTTTGATTAACTATTCATTATTGTGTATTGTTAAAATACACAATATTGAATTTCCGTCAATTTCAGTGCTTTATTATTCTCACTTCTTTGCATGTAAATCGTATAAGAAAAGCGATCTGCGCAACTGAAATTTTAAAAAGAGTAGCACGTTCTACAGATTTAGTTTATTAAAAAAGAAGAAATCTGGTAATTCTTATTATATTTAGAAATATATTTTTTCGTTCAACTCATTTTCTGTTAGTTCAGAAAAAGAAAAATATATATTTTGACAAAAAAATTTCCCAATAGGTAGTAATATTTACATAACCAATAAACTGCACCAGTAGGGTTCATATAATACACAGTAATAAAAAAACTTAAGAGTTAAAATTATATTATTCATAAATTTTCAAAAATGCGTTTTAATTTTTTACTACAGCTGTAACCGCACAGAAATCTTTAGTTGGAAGAAAGAGTATTGTTTCAAAACCTCAGGTTCAAACGTGTTGATAAATCAGTATAAATTTTAAGCAGTACAATTTTTGATGCATACATTCAATCTGATCCTATTCGGCACCATTTTATTTGATTTCATTTCTTGCGCGTTCTTCTATCCAGTAATTTGAGTTCTTCTTGAGAATCACAGAATTATTATTTCATTCATATATTTCCACTCTCTTTGTTCAATTAAAATAAACTTGCTGGTCACTTATTCAATGGTAAAAGCTTTAAAAAAGCGCAATACCAATTTTTTATTTATTTTATTCAGACTTTATACAGATGAAATAAGTATATATTATTAATTGTAATCGAAAGGTAAGTGAAAATTTTGGAGCGCGACATAGTGATTAAATAGCAAGGTAAACCTTTAAGCCCATTTTTTATGAAAACATAGTTTTCGAAATAGGTAGAAAACTTTAGTTCTACAAAATTTAAGACATCAACGTGATCTTTTTAAAAATTAATCGTCACATTCTTTTCATGAAATACGTGCTTATTGATTTTTTTTTAAACTTTGGTATTTTGCTTTTATTTGTAACGAATTTTTCGCTTCAAAATTTATATTTTACTTTCAACTGTTGTCACTTCTAGAATTTTTTTTTTAAAAGGGCAACGCATTTCACTCAATTTTGAATTAAGTTTTTTCCCTTTTATTTGTTCTAGATCAGCTTTCGCACATAAGCAATTAAACCCACATATTTTAATGTATGGAATTCTTAAAAAACAGTTTTCGATTTTCCTATATGCATAATAATTTAGTGTAAATGAATTATTATAAATGCTCTGCATTTCTTATAAAATATATGCGACAAAATCGCGAAATGCTTTTAATTTCCCGGTGTCCATTTTGCATATCCCCCAAATGTTCGAATAACGTTTTTACAATTGCATGAATTTTCAGTTTAATATTTTATAATTTATTAAAATTCACCAGCTCATTACTGGAGTAAATAGAGGAACAAATAGTTAATTTCGTATTTTGTTATTTTGTATTTTCAGACAGTTTTCCAGAGCTAAGCGGCTAAGGTCAAACTATTAAGAACCTTACCTACCTATGTGCTGTCCTGTTGGCTTAGGAAACAGATTTTACCATAAGACAGCAGACTTCTGATTATTCGATGCTCATTTAATTAATATTGTGAGACATAATCGATGTGGCCTCATAAATT
The DNA here is from genome assembly GCA_964019185.1 of Maratus speculifer. Classification (NCBI taxonomy): domain Eukaryota; kingdom Metazoa; phylum Arthropoda; class Arachnida; order Araneae; family Salticidae; genus Maratus; species Maratus speculifer. The sequence goes on from OZ025293.1 coordinate 373,349,245, forward strand.
GAAGGTAATATTATAAAAATGTTTATTACAATTGTTTTAATATGTAAAAGATGAAAATTATCATTTATCCGGCCATATAAATTATGCGCATAAACTTGGAAGGGAACCACTTTCGGTGAAACCACAGCTAACACTCATAGCTGGCACAGTAGTGTTAAAAAACACTTCCTATTAATGCTACAAAAAATTACTGCAAAAGAAAGTTACTGGTACCATATAAAATTGGAAATAAAATCTGCTTTTAAATTATGTACATAAAATTAGCTTAGGGTGTCATCAGGATATCAAAACGAACCCAAACTTTTATTCTCTCCCATAATCAATACCAATGTTTGGCATTAGAAATACATTTTACATATTCTAGTTAGCCTAAATGCAAATTTTCATAAAATTAATGCTATTAGTTTCTGATTATTTTAAAATGAACCTATTTTTATGGGCTGTATCCAAATTGAAGTTCGATACTAGATTGTTGAAATGATGCAGAATATCAATGCCACTTCTATTAATGTATTATTTATTGCCAATAAGACTAATTCAGTTGCTTAGTATGTTTCGATTATTGCCAGCCCAGATGTTTTAATAAATTGAGTAAAATATATATTTTTTCGAATCATGCTTTTATGCACATCGTAGATGGCCCCTTAACCCATTATTTTAAATTTTTAATAATGATTCGAAAACTATTTGCAAGAAAAATTTGAAATTGAGAATTCGTATAAAACAGTACATAACAAATATAAATCTATCAAAAACTGTAGGTTCAGTTCATGATTATTTTCAGTATTAATTTTATAATTTATATAAAATTAAAAAAAAAAAATTCGATATAACCACGTAAAAAATTATCACATTAGAATTATCATTTCAAGCTACATTAATAAAAAATAAAGAAATGTCGTTTAACACTAGAAGTTGTAAATTTTAAAGCTTAATATTAAAAAAAAAAAAAAAAAAAAAAAAAAAAAAAAAAAAATCACCCAAATGATTTGAAACTTCATTTTCAAGCACAGTTTGAAACGAAGATGATATATTATTAAAAATAAGTGCTGCTATAAAAAAAGAAAGTTATGTCTGATTTTTATGTATAGATGGCCCCTAAACAAATGTTCTACACATAATTTAAAAGTAGATTTTATTTACAATCGTTTGGTACTGGTAACTTTCTTAGAAGGCAATTAACTGCAGAGGTAGTAGGCGGTGTTTCCTTTTAATTTCTAAGTCTTATATTTTATATTTATAGCTTTATAGGAGAAAGAATGGGTAACTTTTATCTACCATTAAATAAACCTATATTTTAATATGGAAAATTTATTTATCCCTTCTTGTTCATTCAAATTTGGAAATTTCCAAAACTTTTTTCAACATGTAGATAGGACGGTTCTTTATCGCTCTGCAAGCTTAAAATGTTTAAAAGATAATGAGTATTTGAAAATCCGTGCTAAAATTTCAAAAATTCTGAAAAGTAAAAAAAGCATTCTTTACTCGCTTGTAACTTGACATGAAAAAGCATATAAAATATTGGAGCTTAAGGAGGGATAAAGAACGTTCCTATCTACTAGTTGAAAAAAAAATATATTTTTAAAAATGAACAAGGATAAGTAATTTTCCATAGAATAACATGCTAGTCCACTATTTTTCCTTCTCACCAGATAAGTCCCCTTAGATCGCACATTATTTAGTACAGTGTGTTTATTTTGAAAGCATTCTGTATTTTACCGAGCAGGGATACGCAACTACAGATTTATTTTCGAAATTTATGCAATATTTTTAAAAGTGTCTGAAAGCTTTTTTTTGTTTTACATATATACTTTCTAAAGCTCTAGATAAAGCATAAAATATAAAAGGAAATTGAACATTTTGTTTACAAGCATAAAAATTGGAAATGCGCAGAAAAATTGCTTCTTTTGGAGCGATTATATAAATAAATGTATAAAAAAGTAAAGAATCAGTAGAAAAATAAAAGTATTTGTTTCGTTCAAATCGCTGCCGAAAAAAAAAAAAAATAAATAAAATAAGTGCTTAAGTGAAATATAAGCTAAAACAGCATTTTTGCGAGTAAGCTGCTTCAGGAAATGGCGAGCGCAGCATTATTGTATCATGTCTGCGAAGAAAAATTCTAAATAAATATAAACCACAATATAAAATTCATTGAAAAAAAGAACTTTTACGCCCTGGAGACTTGTAAATGCTTTGAAGGGTGAATGGCTCGAGAAGTTTGAAAGTGTATTATTCAAATTAATCACTGGACGACAACTTTAAAAAGGAAAGGAATCGATAAAGTATAAGTTACAAGGCTAATAAAATATAATGAAATCAGGATTGGTTTTTGTCTTTTCTCAATTTTCAGTTTTAATTATAACTGTTAACAGTGATAACTACATTGCACACAATTTCTTTAAAAAAAAACGAGAAAAAGTTTTCATTGTAATAAGTTAAGAGTCGGTTATATATCGGTGTTTCCTACTAAAAATTATCTATAAAATAAAAACGACTTCATCATTTTGACTCCTTGAGGGGCGGTGGGATATATTTTATCCCACCTAATTGAAACAAGATTCGCAGCACAAACTTTTAACGAAATTTTATGCAATTAACTTTGGAGGTAAAATGTTGAAAATTTACCTTTCTTAATTTTAAAATACAATTTTTCTATTATTCCGGTGAGAATACAGAGACATTGTCGCTTTCTCCCCAGGGTGTGTGTGTGTGTGGGGGGGGGGGGGTTAATAGTTACAGAAATTTTGTAAAAACGTGATATTTCTTCGTTATATTCAAAATATGTATATTATACGGGATATATTCTCCTATTCTTTTTGTTTTTAGAAATTTAAAATTTTATTTATATCACCGCTAAATTTTCAAAAAAATTGTAATTTTAAATTTTATTAAAATAATTTGATCATTTAAAAGTAGATTAAAATAAATAACTTCCTTTTATAATTATTTCAAAATGAAATTTTTTGCGGATATTTTTTAGTCCTTACTTATTTAAATAGCTTGTCTCTTGATTATAATACAAAAAAAAAAAAAAAATGTAATGAATTTAAAATCCATAAAATTTAATCCTATTTTGTTTTAACATTAAATCTTTTTGGTTTTTTATTTTTATTTTTCAGGTATAGCTTGCACAGAATTTAATTTCTTTTATTCAAAAAGAGAAACGTAAATCCCATAATTTTTTCAAAACTTACCGTGTAAAAACCACTGAAAAAGTGTTTCGCGATAATTAACTTTAAAGTTTAGACTCGTCAGGTATTCGCCGGTCGGGTATTGCCTTTTTTTCAACGTTTCTTATTCGTACAACCCGAGGGGTGACAAAAAAGACCGCTTGAGTCACGTGAGGCTTGAATACATGAAATCATGTACACGAAAAGGGTACCACGTGACGCTGGCAGTCTAATTTGGAAGGCATTGCAGCAGCCTGTTGTCTTCTTAACCTTTTCCGGCACAGACAAATTCTGTTAGTAAAATGAGAAATTATCGACTGACACCGTAATTTAGGAGCAAATTTTTGAGTAATTAAGAATCCCTTAATTTATGCTTTCATTGTAAAGGCATGGTTTCATTAAAATATTATTGGTGCCGTTTGAGTTTGGAATTAAAATTAGGTATCCCGATTCGGACACTGTGCCAGAAAGGCTTAAGCCTTCGTGTGACCGTGATTTTAGGAATTTTCCAATTGAACCAACTGTAAGGCTTAAAATTTAAAAGATTACAGAGGAATTTTTTTTTTTTTTTTGCAATTTCAAACTTTTTTTTCAAAAAGATAAGGAAGTCGTTTCTAAAATTTTAAACAACAGAGATTTTCTCTTTCGAAACATTAGCATAAAATTCAAAAGCCGCTCCCATCGTGGGAAGAAAAAATATAAATAAAACATATCTTTCCTTTGTAATTAAAAGCAGTTTCCAGCTTCCCGTTGCAAAGCGATCTTTTTCATTCTATTCATCAAGTGACAAGAGATCCAAATTAACACATGCAAAACAAAAAGGAGTTTCCTCCCTCACACACAAAGTGAATAACCGCGCCATTACTTAACAACTGCAGCTATTGTCTTCATCAATGGGAACTGTCGAAACTTTCATCAAAACGAAATTGGGAATCGCAGCATGGGGTGTGGGCTCAAGAATGAGGTAATGTTTTACAGGAAAAAGACTAGAGGGTAGCGAGGATTTATGTTAAAGTGCTTCTACTGAAATTAAGTCGTGAATCGGATCGGATAACGCGATTTTATCCGAATCCGACCCGCGGTTCAGGTCCCATTAATTGTACTTTTTGACAAGATAAATAGATTGCGATGCCAGTTTATTACAAATGTTTTATTGTAATGTGACCTACATTCCTAAAAAGTTTATGCACATATAATTTTCGCACAGTTTGTATTCCAAAAAATACAAACAAAAATCACAAAGACACATATTATATATATATATATATTATATAAACACTGGGTGTTTCAAACGTTCATTGCAAAAGTAAAAAGCGGTAAAAAAATCTAAGTTGAGAGACATGCTGTTTGCAAATAAATATGCAGCGTGGTACGAGATTTTGTATTACACCAACAAAGAAATTAGCTCAAAATCTCAACAGCAGAGGGCACTACTATAGATAATTCCATATTGTTGACACAATACAAGATTTGGATACAAAAATGTGTATATACATACACCGTACTATGCTGAATATTTACCTGCAAACTGCATGTCTCTCCAACTCATAGATTTTTTAAAAATATGCGTATACATGTAGCGTTTTACTTTCACACCGAACTTTTGAACCACCTTATATATATATATATATATATAATACCATTACAAGTAGACAAGATTCACCAATGGATTTTATCAATAAAACAATAAACCAAAACGAAGAATTGGAATTGAATTGAATTATAATAAAATAAAATAGTGTAACGAGTAAATCTGAAAAAATAAATAAATAAAATGAATGCAAATGGAATTTGTAGCCCCAAAAGCAGAATCATCAGGCCCCAAATGCTCTGGAACTACAAATGAAGTGTGCGGTTTCATCCGCGTATTAGCCATGAAATAGCAAAATATATATATATCAATGCCAGCAAAAAAAAAAATTCCTAACACTCAATGAAAAATATGAAGTTTGTGAGAGATGTTTCTTACTGATACATTCAATAGTAATGTTTCTTTTTTATTTTTATAATTTGTATTAACCTTACGTCGTGTTTTAAAAAATATTCAAAACTGGCTGAAGTATTTCCGTGTCTTTTTTAACCAATTTTTCGTTTTGTTGTATTGCCATGTGGTAAAGCGGCCTTACTTGCTTTAGGACACAGATAATTCGCCATGATGCTTGTAAATTTAAGGCTTTGCTATTTATAGGAACATTTTGTACTAATAAGGTCAAACCATGAGGTTGTTTTAACAATCGCAAGCTTCTTACAATGATTATGTGCACCAGAAAAGTCTTTCTTTGAAGAAAAAAAAAAGAATTTAAAAACTTTTCGAGTCAGCACCAGAACTCTAAAAATGTTAAGCTGCAAGGTCCACCACTCGACGTAACCAACGCTTGATAGAAACTTTCACCCAACTCTTCTATATAAAAACAGAAAAAATGAAATAAAACATTCGAACACTAAGATTGTGGCTTAAGTATCAAGCTTTTTTTTTCTGGCAATATGTATTTATATATGCTCCACTTGGCATATAAGTGTTTCTCGTAAAAATCGTAAAATTAGTTTTGCTTTTCGTTGCAGGTTGAGCTGATTTTAATTTTTTCGGGTTCTGTTTAGTTTCGGGTTACGATTTTTTCTTGCTTGCTCTGGCTCAATGTCATACTTAGACGTAAAAAAACTACACTTTAACCAGTATATAAAAATGTTCCTTTTTCACATATAAACGATAAATTTCACTTAGGGATTGACCGAAAATTCGGCTTTGTGCTTGGCCTGAAATTAATATTTCGGCAAAAAAATTAAAATACTTCCGAAAATATGAACTGTGTTCCAAAAATCTCGTTCCTTCTTTCAGAAATTTTCAACATTACTCATTTATTTGAGCTGTATCGGCTCAAATAAAACCATTTATTTATTGCTATGAACTTTACTGTTTATGACTATCAGTAACATGAAACCTTCTCCCGCTATGCTCGCCGATCGATTTCTCTCAAAAAATCTTGAATCAAACGAAATATATCGAGCAAAGATGAAGAAAAAATCATTTTCTGAACATCTAATCAAATTCTCTAATTGTTGTCATATTCGCATTTTCTTACATTATCTAGTTCAAAGTCTATGTTGACGATATAATAGACAAAAATTGGTGGAAAATAACCGAAGTTACTATATTTAACTATTTTTTAGTAGGTTTGTTATCTTGAAAGTCTAGCTTTTACCTAAAACTGCTGCTGAAGTATGGTGAAATTTTGGCTATAATTTTTGTCTAGCCTTTTAACCCTTAGGGCGCAGGGGGGTTTCTAAAATAGCTGAAATGCGCAGTATTTAATTATTTTTTAATAGATTTATTATCCTAAATTTCGCAGTCGTATTTAAAATAGTAGCAGAGATATGGTCAAATGTTCTGAAATTTTCGGCTTTGTCTTTAATTCCCTTGAGTGAGCAATTTCTCAAATTGCTCAAATACGCGTTTTGTTTCTCAATAGATTTATTTTCTGTAATTTTTTGCTCCTACCTTAAACAGCTGCTGAGATATGACAAATGTTGTAAAATGTTACCCATCTTTTAACATGCTTAGGGAGGCGGGAATTAAAAAAAAATTCTAGAATTAGAATTTCATATTCTTTTTTAGAAGATAAAGTATCTGAAATTTCACGTTCCTATCCAAAACGTCTGTTGAAATATGCCAAATATTCTAAAACTACGACCCTCCCCTTTCAGGGGAATTTCAAAATTTGTTGGATTAAGTGTTTGATATGTTTTAGAAGATTTATTTTTCAGAATTTCACGCTTCTATCTAAAACTGCTTTTAAGATATGTTAATTGTTGTAAAATTTCCGATCACATTCTTAATCTCATTAGAAAGGAATTTTGAAAAATCACAGAAATAAGTAAGTATATTTTTTGTACGTTCATTTTTTGCTCTTCAATCTCATGCTCCTATCTAAAACGGCTACTGAGATGTGCCAAATGTTCTAAAATTTCCAACCCTCCTTTTATATTTAATACAGATGATTATTTGAAATATTTTATAATGTTAAATGTCATCTCTCTCTCTCTCTCTCTCTCTTTCTCTCTCTCTCTCTCTGTGTGTGTGTGTGTATATAAACTTTCTATATTAATAAACCATTGAAACAAATGGAAATGGATGTTTAATTGAATTTTTATGTAAAACTTCTTTTAATGTACTTCAGAGTTCTATTCGAACTTAAAGAGCTCAAAACTGTCCAGTCTTTGAATATTAGATAATTTTGCAATGCACATACCTTTATTTAATGTTTTTCTTCCGCAAAATATATTACGCATAAAAATTTGAGAAATGGCAAGAAACATCCGTTTTGCCCGACAAACCGGATAAGGAAATCCTCACTGTCATAAAGGCTTCCATCCATTCTCATGATAAGTTTCGAAATTAGTTCATACAAATATATGTTAAGCGATGACACTATCTAACGTTTATCTAACGTAACCCAGAAACAGCCGAAAAAATAGTTCTGCTGAGACTGAAAGCAGAAAATGTGAAAAGCCTTTCATACAAAAATAAGACGACATAAATTAAAATATTCGTGTCTGATTACTTTTCTCTTTCTGCACTTTAATTATAACTGCTATACATAAACATTAAATATTGTTGAATTTCTGAAAATCATACATTTATTACAAATTTTCAAAACAACTAATACAAGGTTTACAAGTATTAAAAAATTAACATTGAGTTGAGTTTTTAAATAATTTTTTACTCTTTTGTCTAAGGATCGGGTTAATAGACTTTATTTTTAAAAAAAATCCTGAATATTTTTTCATACAAAAACGTTCATAGGTAAAATCACCAAGGAAATGTGATAAACATTATTTTTGCCTTTCACGTTGAACATAGATTTTTTTCATAGTTTTTTTTTTCAATTGGTTACATTAATTGTTAACTGTAAGTTTACAAAACCGCTCTGTTCTTTATCAGTTTCTAAGATAATACGTTAGCCAGACATTTGAAAATTCTTTCCACCTGAAATTGGTTAGGAAAAATAAAATGGTTTTTTTTTTCAAATAGAAATAGCGTTACTTATATTGTGGGATATTGCCCTTTGAAACGAGTTTTACAATTATAATTTCATTTTTCTTCTTCTCCTGTTTTTGTATTCTTTGAGTGATTTTTTCCCTACATATTTTATTCTTCTACTTCTTGAAAAATGGAATATGAGCTACACAATCTTGTGGTATATTATTTTGGTCATTATTTCATTTGTTTTAATGATTAATGTTTACAAAAAGTTTATATATATAAATGTATGATTTCTTAGTGGATTCAATACGCCAATCAGCTTTACTTTAATATCGTTTTAGTATAACGATTAATGTATATGTCACATGCCATCTTCAAAAAGAATTTTTTTAATATTGCTATATGAACTTCTAATATATATTATATAAATAATCATATTTCCTTAGGGATTTTCCGTATGAATTGGTAGTGAAATTGTTTAATATTAAATGCCTAATACATCAGTTGATTTTTACGAAAACACATGCAGTTCTTATAGACATGAAGGCGGCTACACAGAAAATCCCCTCACTGAGTTTACGGCTGAAATTCCAGAATTAGTGAAAATTCGATTCACATATTAAAAAAAAAAAACCGGTCTGAGAAATCATATCTTGGTGGAAAACTCCTAAAAACCCGATTTTAGCTGTTGACTCGCAGTCTTACCATTGTGTTTTACTGCTCAAAAAAGGTATGAAAACACGGAGGCCTGGGGGCAGGAAAACAATTGTAAACCTACAAGTCTATTGCTAAAATCGGGCAATTTCATATCAAGATACGACTCGGCAGACCGATTGCGTTTTAATATGCGAATCGAATTTAAACTAATTCTGAAATTTATTCGTGAATTCGATGAGGCGATTGTCTGTGCTACCGCCTCCCGGTCTATTATGAGAGTGATTTATAACATATTCGTCAAATAGGAGATCTATCGAAAGTACAGTACATACGTTGAGTTGAGAGTTCTATTTTAGTGTATTTCAAAGAATTATTCATCATTTTAAATAAAGATTAAACATACATGGACGAATGAGATTATACGAAGTTTAGACAAAAGAGCTTTATATGAAGATTTTCAACGAATAATTTGAAAAACAAAATCGTTTTCTAAATGTCGTCTTCGATAAGAATTTGGAAAAAGAACGCTTATTTCAAAAAGCTTCGATTGCGGAAACAATACCTAAATTTTAACGCGCATATATTCTTTGATGTATATGTTTTTAAAGACAAAACCTTCTTTCTGAATGTTTCCGAAGATAACATTTAGTAAAAGGATTCGAAAAGATTTAGAAAAAAGAAAATATTTTTTAAGCTATCAAATGTGTGTACATATCTCCCTCGTCCGAAAATATTTTGTTTTTTAAAAATTCATCTTAAATACTGCTTTAAGGAAAGGATATAAGAAAATGAAGTCCAAAGGGAAATCTAAGTTATTTCAAAGTTGAATTTCATCTCAATTTTAGCTTTCACGAAAGCTCATCGTATTAAATAAGCAAATAAAAATAGTTTAGCGATTCCTAAATTTCATTCTTAGATAAAACACTTGAAAATTAAAATCTTTACAAAAGAGAGTACAAATATTTACTCGTGTCTGTAATATCAATATGCGACTCAAAAGTTATTGTACAACATTTGAGTTTAATAAAAAAAATATTAAAAATAATCAAAAAATATTATAAAAATCCGATTCTAAAGGAAAATTTACGTCCATGGATTATTAAAACTTCTCGAGAAAAAGCATTGAACTTTCCAAAATAGATATTGCACCAGGTCAGAAAATTACGGCAATCAAATACTGTGAAGATATTATGATACATGAGGAAGACATATGACTGGTTAAACGCCTATTGATTTTATTAAAATAAGCCGGTCGCATAAGTTTCTTCAATTAGTCTGAATTTTCTCTTGCATTAGCCAAATTTTTTCCTCCAGAAAAATCAATAAAGTTCAAAAAATATATATAGAAGACATTAGCATTTTCGAGTCATTTAGAAAACCCCTCTTAAATTATACAGGGCGAGGTTAAGTTAAGGTTTTTATAAAAACAGTCCCAAATATTTCCAATTTTTTTTTTTTTTTTTGCTTATAATTTGCAGAGTTCTAAATATAAAATAATGTTCTTTCCTGAAAATATGATAAACAACATTGTACACAATACCCTGTCATCAGAATTAAAAAATTACAAAAATTGTATGAAAAATGAGCAAGTTTAGTATATATTTTTTCACTGCGCATGCGCCAACGATATCAAAATTTCATTTGCATAATGTGTTTGCTAAATGTATAGAACAACTTCTGTAAAAGTTTCAAAAACATAGCTTGAAAATTCTGAAAGTGATTGTCTATATAATCAACTCAAAATCAGTTCATCCTTTATTTTATCGACTTGAAAAAGTAACCACCTAAATTCTCTAGATTAAATTATATAGAACCTATCACAACATATTAGAAAGAAAAATTTCCTGAAAGCATAACAAAAACCTGGAATACTTAAAAAGAAAAGTCAAGTCTGCTAGAGAACAAATAATTGATGAGTTGTATCAAATCTCCAAAAAGTTTGCAGAACATATGAAGGTTGCGGTCAAAGCAAAATACAACTTTATCGGGTTACTTCCATTGCTTATTACATAAGCTGTAAAAAAATTGTGTAACCTTACTCCATAAAATTGGTGGCAGCCTCGCTGCCTCCAATTTTATGGAGTACTTTTAACCGATATAACCTGTGTAACATTATACAATGTGTATTATTACAACTATAATAATTTTAAATTACACCATTATACAAGTGAAAAAAAATATTCCATAAAATTGGAGGCAGTAGCTGCCACCAATTTTATGGAGTAACATGAAATACATTTTTTATAGTGTGGAAAAGGGAAGTAATGGGTATTCCTAACTACATCTCTTCTGATGTCATTTTTTCAATGTAATTAAAATTGATTTTCTGAAAAACTTGAACAGAAAATGGTACCATGTCTAAACACAAATACTTTCACCAATAAGGTTGTTATATATTTTCTCATACTGCTAATACTTTGTTTGAGACGCTAATTTCAGGAAGAGTAGACCTGTCCTAAGAAAAAGATAAACGCTGGCAAAAGAAAGCACATAAGAGTAATTGAAATATTAATGGGAAAGTGAACAGTAATTGTAATATTGTGAAACTAAGGTTATCCAAATATTTTATTTCGTAAAAAAATCCTACATTATAATACGAGAAAATATTGTATGTGTAAGTGTATAAGTACATGTTTCAGAAAACTTGAAAAGTGGCTCATGTTGGAATCACTACGGGTAAATCCATTTGACATATGTGACCATGACCCCAATAGGAATAAATGTTTAAACAGTTATTCATTTTTTGAATAGTTGCCATCAAAATAAGTCAATTAAAGTCGGCAATATTGGTTAGATTTGGTAAATATTGGTTACATTTTCAAGATTACCATCGCACTGACAAAACACATACTTGGCACATACTGAAATAATGCCACTAAATATCACCAAAATTTGGCGACTAAATTGCCTTACAGAATTTCAAAGAATTTTCTAAAAAGTTCCAAAAGGAGCCGACATACGTTATTCAATCTTTTAGAGTCGAACTAAAGCTGTACTAATCCTTTCGTTGTAAACGTGTAAGTAATGTAAAATTAGAAATATATACTTCGTTTTAATATTGGTGGTTTCTGTAATGCTGTCATAAAACAAAATGATTTATAGCAATACTACAGCGATAATTTATTTTTATATCAAGTTGAACACAAAAATAATTTTAACAGAGCGTAACTCAGTCTTTTCAGATGGTTAATGAATTAGAGAAAATACAATTTAATATCCAATGTTATTTATGATATTGACTATTGTTCATTTTACACCAGCGTGTGTCGGGATTAAAATAGTTTAAGCTTCAAGCTGTTCTGTACACAGAGCTTAGTAAAATAATGTTTCACAAAATTATCTTTTCGTTGTATTTTATTTTAAAGTTGTAACAATACGTTTATTATATTGTTGAAACATAAAATGAATTATACACGTAAAAGATCGGGTTACCACTCCGCAACACACCAGTAGGTCGTAAGGTAATCTATATTTTATTACTATTAAAAATGTAATAGTTGTTTAGCTTTGCATGACATCGATTTTACCTTTTATGTAAAAATGAGCATGTACATTATTTAATATTTAAAATAGTTTAAAAGAATTGATATACACCCAGGATTTTCCTTTGAATAGTAGGGTCAACCGGCACCCAACCCAAATTGTCAAGATCTAACCCAAAATCCACCCAAACCGAGGTTCGGATTGGCTTCGGACGAATTCGATTTATAAGACTCGGTAGTTTGGTTAACGCTGATAACGCATCTACGCCTAATATATAGGGTTACCACTGGCAACTATTTTTCAAATCTATTTTGCACTACTTTTTCTAAGCAAAAATCTTTTATACATGCTTTGACAAAATTTGAAAGAAAAATATACAACAAAGTCTTTTATAAAAACAGTGATGCGAACAGAATAAAAAAGTAGCCTCCTGTTGCAGCCCTGAATATAGACGCAGATGTACACAAAATTACACGAGCGTTAAATTCTCCTACACTTTGCAGTTACTTCCCCAAAATTAAACGTTACTCATTTCAGACTGATTCAATGTACGTGGGTAGATAAATTTTTAAGAACAGAGTTTAATGACGATTTTCTATATGTTTTTAGAAAAGAACCGAAGCAGTCATCTAAGTTCTTTCGAAGTAAACATTAAAAAACGTTCATAATTGTTTCTAAATATTTTCGAAGAAAGATTGTTTTAAAAGATTCAATCGAAAACAATGTCAACATCTCAACTCAAATATTTTTATATATAAGATTTCAAAAACAAAGCCCTTTTTCTAAGTATTTCCGGGGAAATAATAATTGAAAGGATTCTAAAAAGTCTTCAAAAGATTTAGATAGCTTATTTTTTAAAAAGTGGCGACAGTGCAAATACATTTCCTTCGTCTCCATCCGGATATTTTTATGAAACTCCAACTGAAATTCGCTATAAGAAACAAATCTGCAGAGATTACCATGACTTAACGAACATTAGTGAGTACGTTCCCAGAAAGTTGTATAAAAATAAGTTATAAAATTCTCACAGAAAGTAACTGGCTGGATTTCGTCTCTGGGGCTCCTATTTTGAAACAAGAGACCTTAGCTATGCATCACTCATGCTTTATTACATAGCTCCAAAATTTGTCACAAACTGTCACATTTTAACTGGTGATATTCCCATGGTGAATCAGTCGCAAAGTAGTTTGAAAATAGATTAAGTACCGAAACTGTTCGCCGTTTTTTAATTTTACAGGTTTAGCTCCCTAATATTTTCTTTTAAAGGAATTTCTATTCAGAGGTTCTAAAATTTTTATGGTTCTTATTTTGTGAGTAACAAAAGAAAAGAAATATAAACTTCGAACTTTTGCATTATATTTATTGATATTTAAATTCTATATTTAAATGTAAAAAAAAAAAAAAATGCTTTGTGCGACAGGGAGTAATTGCGGGCGCTCTCCGTGAACATCAGATTGGGCACCTGTTTTGTTCCAGTCACAGGCAATTGCAAAAATTTGGTTATTATGAATGGGCATTAAATTATCTGGAACTAATGCCAGAATTTAGTTTAAAAAGTTGAGTTTTAAGAAAATGACGGTCATTTGAAAAATACATACATTTTTCGCTTTTATTTATTTTTTACGATCTAGAAAGAAATATTTATACATTTCGGTGGTAAAAGCTGAAGGAAAAATCTATTGCATTTAAAATAACACTGACAAGGAAATCGACCGAATAGTTCTCGAAAAAAATAGGCCACCCATATTGAAATAAATGGTTTCGATAGAAATAAGTTTAACTTTGACCGTCAGGTTTAACTTCGCAGGTGAAGGGTTTTATACCAGGCTATGCGGTATAAAATGTTTATGTCATAAAACTCACTTTCGACCTATACCCTGTTAAATGAGTTGGATATTACAGATGAATCCTGTTCAAATATGAAACCATTATTGTACAGTGATCGCCGTACGGGGTGTACGTCATAGTCTTGAATTGCTGAAATTAGAGGACGTACGCAGTTGGTCCTAGAGGTCCAGGAGTTAAGGTTTTACTATGACGTTATGTTAATAGAGCAAAAAGGATTTGGAGTATCGCGAAATTGCTTTAGGGTAATGACTTACATTCTTCAATGAGACCACACTAGTCACGCGAAGAAACGAAATCGCAAACGTTAAGTCTATAATAAGGTTATTTTCAAATATCTTCTTTGCATTTTCATATTTTAAGTTTTTTCTTTTGAGTAGGATAGCTAAAGTCTAACTAGGCTACTTTTCATTTATTTAAAAAAAAAAAAAATAACCATAATCGAATGTTAGGATGTTTTCAGAACCGGTTCTAACCAGTTCTGAAAGTGAAAGTATTTTCTTTTAAATATGAAGCTAATACCGAAAAAGTAAAAACTAGACCAGGTGTTGATCATCCCCATCTATTTTATGTAAAAACATTCAAAAACTTTCAAATTTAAGACAGACTTTTGAAAATAACGCCCCCATAAAAATAACATTAGCGTTTCCCTGTGCGACTAATGTAGGCTCTTAATGCATGCAAAAAATTAAAGACTGACACAAAGAAGTATGTCCTCCTTGAAAGAATAAGTACTCTGCCTAACTGGTTTTTAAAAAAAAAATCAAAAGTTTTATCGTGTAAAATAAAAATAATTGCTAATTTAGTACATCTGTGGTACATAGGTGCAGATGCACACACAAATGCATGCTTTAGATCAAAATTCGCAATTTTGTTTTTGCAATAGCATAGCTGCCAACTTTTACGCTTTTCTCGTAAGTCCAAACTTAACAGTAAATTTAGCATTATTTAATCGCTAAAATATGTGATTGAACAAACCAATAATTTTAATCAAAGTTTAGTGGTAGGAGAGATGCCAAATATTTGTCAGTTACGCAGTAGTTCAAAAAATGTAACTAGATAAATGTTGCTTATATTAAAGCTAAAATGTATCTATGTGCATGCAATTTTATGAAACAGCTTTACATGACGATTTTTTATAACTAATTACAAAAGACAAAGCCATTTACAAAATGTTTTTGAAGAAAATATTTAGAAAAAGAAAGATTATTTCAAAAGGGAAAACAATGCCCACGTCTCAACTCGCGAATATGCTTTTTTTGTACGATTTCAAAAACAAAGGATTTTTATAAATGTTTCCCGGGAAAACATTTTGTTAGAAAATTAAAAAAAAAAAAAAAAAAAAAAAAAAGGCTTCGAGAGAAAAGATATAGAAAAAGGAGAAAAATATTTACTTTTTATATATATATATATTTGCGAGCATATTGTGTCCTCCATTCTACGCCGGAAATACTTTATTCTCAGAAAATCAAACTAAAATTTCGCAACAAGGAGAAACAGAATTAACAATAAGAATTTTTATTAACTTGGTTCAAATATCGATTATAAAATATAATGCCACATACCTCTTTTACAATATTCATGAGGCTGACAAGAAAGCTGAAGAAATCGATTTATCAAACAAATCTTGCGAACAAGCTGTAGAAGTATGTTTTCTAGAGTAAACGAGACAGCTACTGGATAATCTTTTTCAAACGCTGAATTTAATTAACTGAACTTTAAACGGTCGATTTGTTTAACTTTTCACAATTTCGAAACATCGGAAAAGTAATGAGTTGTAACACTTAGGACGCCAATCGGGAAGTCGGATAGGTAATGAGGAAATAGGTATGTTTAAAGGGGTTCGAAAACTTGCATCTTGTTGGTTTGATTTGTCATATTGATGACCCTTTATCTCAGGAATTGTTAAAAGGAATCAGCTGAAATTGTCAAAATTTATTACCTACATATTTTTATATACTTAAAGTTATTTCTTAAAATTGTTTGCAATCACAATTTTCTCATTTTTTCTGTAAAATATTAAAAATAAATAAATAAAACAGTTGCATTAATGACCCTTTATATCAAACTATACAAGATACACTTTTGAAATTTTGAACACAGGTTTGCCTCTCATATGTACACTGTACAGTCCTGGAAAAAAAGTAATCAACCGCTACTAACTCTTCGGCAAATTACTCCAGAAAAGAGTTACTAGTACCGAACGATTGAAAATAAAATCTACATTTCAAAGATGTATGAAAAAAATTGATTAGCATCTACATATTAACCTCTTCAGTTCTGAAGCTAAAATAATAAAGAAAATACTTATTCATTGGTTTTTCCCAAACAAATTGACATTGTAAGCGATAGGAAAAATATCTTTTCTAAAATTGATTCTTTAGCCATTTAGTAATTTAGGTTAAAAAATATAGATCTAAAACTACAAAACCCTTTAAAACATCAGTTTAGTAACCATTCACCTAAATTAACGCAATCAATAATTTAAGAGCTATAAATATGTAAATAATCTACAAATCCTAAAAAAATTGAAAAAGATTTCAGTTAAATATTTATAATTTATTACTTTCTTGGTCACACTGTCTTTTTGGCCTTTTTAGGCATTTTGAAAACTCAGATGAAAACAACATTAACTGTATGAGAGATTCAGCTTAGATGCAGCTATTTATTTGTTTGCTTGCTTGCTTTCAACACAAAAATCATTCAGCTATTAAAAAATGATGTAAAATGGGGGGAAAAAAATCAGACATACTTTTTATAAGGGAAAAAAAAAACAGCGGTGCCTGAATGGAGACTTAGGGACCGAAGAAGTTGAAATGAACCCAATCTTCATATTTTTTCAATGTCAATACCCAATTTTAACAAATATTTCTAGTCTTCGATTCAAACTATGACTAAACACCAAATTTAAAGTAATTTGAGTAATAAGTTTTTGAATCACAAACATTCAGAATTTAGTTATTCTAATGTTAAATTATATTTTCATATTTTTATTAATATCTCTTGAAAGTATACTCCAAATGTAGTAATTTGTTTCCTTTGTAGCAATACTACTAAAATATAAAAACAGAAATACGTTGAATTTGCTATTTTTATAATTTTATGATATGAATTATGAAATTAATATACGAAAAATCATGAATTGCAATCTATAATTTATTTTTATCCCTTTATGAAAATCCAAAATTTCAAATTTTTATTACAATTATTTTTCAAACTATGCTTAAAAAACGGCAAAATGGTGGTTCAAGGGGGCATCCAAGATAGAAGTGGCAAGACATTTTGAAACTTCTTGTGCGTATATTATAATCTAGCAGTGTTCAATGACTGCGTGATCAAGAACGCGGCTATCTCGGGTAACAATCGAGTATCAAACTTCAATTTGGATTCAGCCGCTAAAACATGACTGTTTTAAAATAATTTCTCGGAAACTTATCGTACGAATTGCATGAACATTTGTTTTTAGGCTACTTGAAGGGTGTAGCATTCATTTATGCTGTGAAAATTGGGTATTGTTATTGAAAAATACAATGCTTAGGCTTCGTTTTAATATGTAGATGGTTCCTTCAGCAAATGGTACCAGTAACTTTCTTCAACGATAAGTTTTTGCAGCGTTTGTAGGGGATGTTTACGTTTTTTGTTTGCCACTACTGTACATATAATATCTAACTTATGACAAAAAAAAACTTTATAAATACACTGTAAAAAGCCAGACGATTTTACAGAAATACTACTGGTAATCTAAACGCCAGTATAATTTAGTTTAACGGAAAAATTTCCGTAAATTCCAGACATTTTCCCTTATTTTCCTGGAATTTACGGGAATTCTTCCGTTAAAAAACTAAGTTATGCTGGTGTCTAGATTACCAGAAGTATTTACGTAAAATCATCCTTTTTTACAGTATCTAAATGTATTTTTCTTAAATTAATGGAAAGATTATATTATCAACATTATCTTAAATCCTGCCATATTTTGGACATTTTTAAAATTTATATTGCGTATATACAGCACTGGAAAAACGTTAAGGACCACCATCAAAGATAGTGAAGTTCTTACTTTAATGAAAAAACAATGTGATTGAAAATTATACACATTAAGTGATTTAAATATTTGCTATTTTTTTAAGTAGAATAATATATCTTTTAAAAATAAGCAAAACTCGATTTCAAGATAATACTATTTCGTGGGAAAATATTTATAACCAATCAATTTGAAATCTAAATTACATGTGTAATGACTTGTGCATTATTTTTTTGTAGATTTGTTTTTTTCCCCTTAACACTGAAGGCTTCCAAATCACACTGTGATTTCCAGCAAAACACACTCAAAGCCGCAGTTGCACATTCTAAAACTTCAAATCTATTTGCTACTAATCTATAAACATCATCACAGATCAGTCCCGCATAAAATACTATAGTTATGACGTCATTTTGTTATGCTAAATTTAAAAGAAGATACTGGTCGTAAACTTACTTTCTTTTCTTATTATTACAAGATTTTAAAACATGTAGAAAAAAAAATACTTCAACTTTTACAATTTAATTAAATTCAGATATAAGATATTTGTGTCTAAATTCAAGTTATTATAACTGTTTTCGGAATTTTAATCTAAACATCAAAATCAGCATGTGGCCGTAAACTTTTTTCCAGCACTGTAGTATGTGGAAACTTGAGGTGAAATGCCGTGTTGTACAAGATGCCGTTTCACGTAACTTCCACATGCGCAGAAGCTGTAAGGAAAAGCCGTACCGCTCAGTTGTTAGCCAGAGGGTTTCCTATTCACACTTTAATTTCCGTTTGCGTTCTTTTTACAATTTTTAGTGGCATTTTTTTTACTTCTATTTTATCTGAACACTTCAGGTAAGTGAGCAAAATCATTTACGTTACTTCTCTATTTGCCTATGTAAGTCTTGGTTTAAATACCAGAGAAATAAATCCGATGTTTTTAGAGAATATTGGTACCTGTCCTTCCTGCAAACATAAATGGCCACCGGACCCCGATTCTTTACTTCAGTGGGAGAGCCGGAATCTCCCCGTTGACCATCTTACTTATAATTTGGGGTAAGACGCCGAAATGAAAGTATTTACGAAAACAAAAATTTCGATGCTTTCTATGATATTTGTAAAATGAAATATGTTTTTAAATTCTACATAAGAGTGTAAACTTTAACAAAAAATCTATGAATATGAAAAAAAAATCAACTGGAGGTTTTTAAAACAGTTAAATAAAAAAACTACGGTATTTTCACCCAATTTACCCTACCATCGACAGGTAAAAATATAACAGCGAATTTCTTTCTATTTGAAACACCATGTACAAAAGATAAATAAATCTATAAAATAGGCAACTATAATTTACCTTAAGAAGAAATTTCTAATGACAGCTATTATTTATGTTCATAAAATAACACAAAGAAAAAAATAGCACATCATTATGCCATTAAAAATGGTTGTTTTTATAAGAACTAATTATGTCTTATAAGAAAATTTTCTTATTTATTATCGCTATTGTTGTTAAACAGCGAGAAAAAATTCTCATGCACGCTACAGAAGCATTGTAATGAAAAGAACACGCATTTAACTTTGAACAAGTGTTAATTAGCAAGGTTCAGGCCCCGTGGAAAGTCGCGAAATTTAAAGTTATGAAAGTGAACAGAAAAAAGTAAAAAGAAAAAACCAAAATTAAGTAGAACATTTATTATTATACATTATCTGATTAAATAAAAAAAAAACATCGTTTTATTGGGCTATAGTCGAAGTAAAATTTTGTATAAAAAAGTATTTACTGCTAAAAATCACAAAAAATCGTTAAAAATTCAAAAATCGCAGGGGACAAAACTTAAAAATATTGTAACTGAAATACTTTAAGGAATATTAAAAATTAAAAATAAATTACATAAAAGAAAATTCGCATTGAAAATCGCATTAAAAATATTGAAAAATTGAAAAATCTAGAAACACAAAATTTATTTTATTAGATTAAAACGGTGAAAATGATTTATTTCCTTTTACCAATGAAAAAAATATAATCACCGAACAACGCTAAAAGACTAAAAAATACAAAAAAAAATTTAAAAATTTCTGTATGAATTCCAAATAAACTTCATCGAAAAGAGGTAAAAAAATTTATAATAATGAGCTAAAATAATAAAAAAGAATTCCGTGTTACTAATTTAGAGAAATCTTTCTAAAACGTGAAAAAACACTTAAAAATGTCCTGAAAAATCTAAAAAAATATTTAAAATATGTGCACAATTTTGGATATAGAATATTCTTTTTTTTTGCCAAATTACATAGCTCTGTGTTCAACGATCTCTTAAGAATAGGCTCTTCTTTCCTTATTATTATAGACTGTTGCAGAGCGATGAGAGGTATACCACTCCACTCGAATAAATAAAAAATGGGAATTAGACGAAGTTTTGAATTAGATGTATTTTTAAAACATACAAAAGTATTGTATGAACTTTTATTTTTCCAATGGTAAGATCCGGTTTTGACAAGTTACTTTCTTCAAACAAAGCAGCGCAGAAAACGATACAGTTCTTACATTTTTTTTTCAATCTTCATACAAAAGATCGACCGAAACAGAAACCAAAATTCGGTAATCTTACTATTTTAAATGACCAAAATATATTTTAAATGGTCAATACATGCATATATAAACCTAATAATTTATTAATTATACATGGATAGAAGTAGAGAAGCATATTTCTAACGCATATATATAAACATACACATATATATGCATATACACACACACACACACACACACACACATATATATATATATATATATATATATATATATATATATATATATATATATATATATATATATATATATTGCTACGATCCGATGCTTGAATTTCTAACAAACTGGTTTTTCTACGTGATACTGTTCCAGCTCGTATAGTAAAGTATTGCTTCTTGCTTTTATAATTTATTAATAATTCTATTGCGCTGTCCTCTACATTCATAGTGATAACCAGATAAGTTTTTTTTTCCTCTCAATATCTTTTTTTCATACTTTTTATCGAAATTATATATGCAAGTAATGTTTATCATTTCCACGTGCAAAAATAGGGTTAATTTGTACTCTTGTTACTGACACTATTTGCTACACGCTATTGTTTCAATATATGTATATTTTCATTTTTTCAAGTATTTATTTCTATGTTCCTTGTTTAATAATATGGTTTATGTGTGCTGGTAGCCCCAATTACGTATTATTTTGCTATTTCATGGCTAATACGTGGATGAAACCGCATACTTCATTTGTAGTTCCAGAGCATTTGGGGCCTGAGGATTCTGTTCTGTGGACTACAAATTTCCTTTGCATTCATTTTATTTTATTTATTTATTTATTCAGATATTCTCGTTTCACTATTTTTTTTTTTTTTTTTTTTTTTTTTTTAAATATAATTCAATTTTATTCAAATCCTTCGTTTTGGTTTATTGTTTTATTGATAAAATCTATTGGTGAATTTTGTCTACTTTTAATGGTATTATATATATATATATATATATATATATATATATATATATATATATATATATATATATGTGTGTATAAGTTTGAAACATAAAACATACCACCCCCCCATTCATTTTCTGTAATTTTTCACTCGTACCTAAAACAATTGCCGAGATTTGGCTAAATGTTCTAAAATTGCTCAAATATATATTTAATTATTTTTTAGTAGATTTATTTTCTGGAGTTTCACGTGCCTTTCTAAAACGGCTGCGAAATGCTCTAAAAATTTCGACTTTCCTATTAACCTCCTTAGGGGTAATTTCTAAAATATGTGTTTAATTTTTTTAATGAATTTGTTATCCTGATTTTCTTCCTCCTACTTAAAACGACTGCTTAGATATGACCAAATGTCCCAAAACTTTTGAATACCCTTTTTAATCCCTTTAGAAGAATTTCTAAAATTGGGTAAATACGTATTAAATCTGTAGTAGGTTTTTTTTCTTAATTTCATGTTCATATATAAAATGGCTGCTGAGATATATTCAGTTGTTCTAAAATGTTTGATCACTCCTCCCTAAACCACATTAAGAATTTTCAAAAGTCGTTGAAAACATGTCTATTTTTCTAGTGATTTTTTTAATGGAATTTCACACTCCTATTTAAAACGGCTAATGAGTTATGACCAAATGTTCTTTAATTTCTGACTTTCCCCTCAAACCGTTTTAGGGGTAATTTATGAAACAGCTGAAATTCGTGTTTAATTATTTTTTTAGCAATTTTCTGGAATTTCATGCTTCTACCTCAAATGGTTTCTTAGATATGTTCGACTCCCACCTTTTAGTCCTCTTAAAGGGGGAATTTCCAGGATAGCTGAAATAAGTAATTATTTTTTAGTAGATTATTTTCGGGAATTCCACATTCCTACCTAAAACAGCTGCTAAGATATGGCCAGATGTTTTTAAAATTTCATCCCTCCTTTAACCTCTTTAGAGGTGGAATTTTCAACAATACTTTCTTAGTGCAAGCTTATGCCATAAGAAGTAGTTTCTCCCTAATTTTCATGTTTCTGCGTTCAATAATTGTGTGCTGATTATGATACAATCAGAACAAAATATTTTATATTATATATATAATAAAATAATAAGTTAAAACTGAAATAATTCTCAAAATTTAAACTAAAAGTCACTGAACTTTTGCAGGACTGGTGGAAAGTGCGTTGATAGTAGTTTTTCAGTTTCTTGATAAATTTTCAAATTTGTCCAAATTTCTGACTGAACTGTTTTTTCCCCCACAGCATAGCTAAAAATATTCATTTTAAGTTAACATCTTTTTGTTATGCTTTTCTTAGCTTTCCATTTTTGAAAATGCACATTAATATGTGAATGTGAAAGGGTGCCACTGTCGACTATCTGTAATTTTTTAGTACTAATACAGGGATGCAAAAATCTAGGCGCTAGCAGGCACTCTCACCACTAAAACTATTTCGTTAATTTTCGCATTATATTTCGTATAAAACTCTTATAAGAATGCTATTAAATTTTAAGCGAAGAAAACTTTTAAATTTTAGTGGTGACTGCTAGCTGGCGCCTAGATTTTTGCATCCCTGTACTAATATTATGGAATCTCTGCTATATACTTTTACGCTAGAGAAACCACAAACATTAACAAAAGATTATAGTTGGGAAAAAATAGGTACAAAAAAATAAATAAATAAAAATCGTTACAATATATTTTTTAAATGTACATTTTCACAGAACATTTTAGTTGGGGGAGACGGCGAAGTTTTCATCTTTTCATATGTATATACGAGGGGTGATCCAAAAAAAAAGTTTACAAGGCAAAGGAAAAAGTATTTATTAACAATAGAAACAAGATATAAATGGCAATCAAGAGACGCATCTGGCCTTTACTTTTCTACATGGTCGCCAAACCTGTTTAGGCATTTGTCAGAACGTTCGACCAACTTATTTATCCCGTCTTGGTAGTAATCAGGGCCCTGCTCATTGAGCCATTTCTCAGCAGCTGTTTTCACTGCATCGTCTGAGGTGAACCGTGTTCCGGATAAGTTTCGCTTCAACACCGGAAAAAGGAAATAGTCACTTGGAGCCAAATCGGAGCTGTATGGGGGGAGGGGTGATTCTAGACCTCCCACTTAAACCTTTGCAGCAATTCCTGAGTCTGGAGAGCTGTATAGGGCCTGGCATTGTCATGGAGAAGAATGACGCCTTTGCTCAGTAATCCAGGCTGTTTGCGTCGGATGGCTTCTTGGCCCATGAGAATCGAATTACGGCTCACACCTCTATGTGAGACCACTTTTCTAGACGACGTGTCATTACTGTCGCTCTTAAGTGTCTGCGTACTGACGCTACTTACTCGTAGAACTGCTGTAGGACAACTAGCGCCATCTGTCAACCACCCTGGGTGGAAATATTCGCTTCACAATTATTACGTTTCAAATGCTTCTGCTTGTAAACTTTTTTTTTTTTTAATCAACCTACGTATAACAGAAATTTTTCCTTCCACGAGCTTAAGTGTACATTTTAATGAAATTTTCGCAAATAGTACTCAAATATTCAATCATGTTCATCTTGGCAGCAGTCTTAAGAGTTAAATCTCTTTCTATAAATTTTAGATTTAATAAAAAAAAATCTTTATATTATCTTCCAGAAATTATTAGCTATAAAAAAGAACACCGAAAAAATTATTTAAATACTCTTTGAAAAGATTGAGATTTTTGCTGCATTTTAAAATGCTTCATGAAATTAATGATTCTTTTAATGGCTATGTACTTTCTCAAACATCAGTGGGGATGAATTTAAGTTAAAAAAAAAATCGACTTGGAGGTTTGAGCGTAAATTTTCAGCACACGAAGAAAGCCTAAAAAAATCGATTTCCATTAAAGTACTTGCCGGGTAAGATTCGAAATTTTTTCTAAATCAATTTCTTACTGATACTACATATTTAAAAGAAGTATAAAAAATGCATGCACACCAAATAATTACACCATATACTTTTTGTTTCTGGGTAATCAATATCATTTTCCAATTGGTTCTATCATAAAAACATGAAAAAAACTTTACTTTCTGCAAAATCTTAGCTTTTGTGGTCAGGACAACACAAAATTGAAATTTGCTTATTATCAATAAGGAAACTAGAGTTGGTTGTTTGGTCTGCTTTTTTATACCGAAATTTCGATTTCAAAAATTAAATTTCCGACGAAGAATTTTTATATTAAATAAAGAAAATTCTTTCATTAAATAAATCAGAAAATACTTTTTGCTTTTTCTGATGCGAATCCGAATTTTTCTAATGAACGTGGAGGTCAAACTGGCAACATCTGAAGATAACCTAAGGAAACAGTTATGAGAAAAATATCACTAACTGTGGCTATCTCAGAAAATTAAAAAAGATATTTGTATTACTACCAGACTTATTAAACAGACAGTAATTAGTATTTAAATAAGACTTTTCGACAATTATAGTAAAAAAAAAAAATTCTATTTTAGAAAGTGGTACAAAAAAAAGTTGGCAGTTGAGTAAATAATACTGTGAAGGCCACAAAAGCGAAGTTTCAGGTGTAATTACTCTTTTACACATTACTTGCTACTATAATTAACAGAAGCCAATATTGTCAAAACCAGAAATGGAATTTTTGCAATTTTGTTACATTAGTGTTATCTTTCAGATACTTGAAGAAGAAAGCAGTATGAAAAATATTTTTCCTATTACATATGAATGGAAATATTAATATTTCAATTTAAGAAATCAATATGAGAAACTCATTTATATAATAATCTTCCTCACCAACTATTGGCATTAAATTTGTATATCAATTTAAAACGGACACTAACATCTACATATTGGGATACATTCGACCACTTCTGTTAAAATTTGTTTTGATTTCAATATGGAAATGATCCTTCAATTAATTACCTTATTATATTCAAACACATAGTGAGCATAAACAATTTGAGACTATATTTTTTAGCTTTCCGATATAATCTCCTGATTACGTGTACACCATTCTCGTGAAAATAAGTTCATATAAATGACTTAAAGTCGGGTAAAAGTAACCTACCTTTTTTGATAAATACTTTCAGGATATACATAGCTTAAAAAATACAATAAAGAACTTTAAAGATTATAGTTATTACTATGAACTTATTAAAACATAGATGTATCCCAAGCCTATTTCACTATATGAATTCCCGCAAAATAATATCAATTGTACTCTCATTTGTTCAACAAATGACATCTACAACATAAAATTCTAATTAGTTTGCATAAAAAATCAGTAAACAGAGATAATTAAAAAAAATAGGCTTCCAAAGAATTTTTTTCCCTGTTCGACGGTATAGGAATGAAAAATATATAGTCTTTCAGATGTTGTTATGGTTAATATGACATTAGCGTTACTCACAGATGTGTTTTTGCTTTATATGAAGAGTTTACATGATAAAGGTGGTATGTAACAAAAAAAAAGAGTTAATTATATGACTGTAGATAATCAAAAAGGTCCTCTACTAACTGTCAAATTACGATTTAAAAATTTTAATAATCTTAGAGTTTTTATTGATAAAGGAGGCATGACAATAAAGGGAAATAAGATTTTAAACTTTACAGCCTGTTTTCTGGAAATAACAATTGAGTAAATTACCACCTTTATCATCAGAGTTCTTTATTTATAATAACATTCTTCAAAACTGAATGACAAAAAATATTTCACACAAACGTTTTCGAGATTTTATCTACGTCTATTTTTAAAATAGATTTAAAGATTATTGTCGAGATCCTGAAAATTATAGCGTACATTTTTCTAATATACCATAATTCCCGGCGTATAATCTACGGATCAAACAATCATTTTTCGATTTAGAATTTTACCCCTTTTGGGTCCGATTTTTTTTTTTTTTCAATTTTTAGAAAAAATTACTTTTATGTTAATAATATTAACACTAACTATCCAAGTAAATTAATAAGTGTTTAACGAATATTTTATTGTCTGAAAGATAAAGAATGTTGTTTTGCATACTAGTCAAATAATATTCATATGAAAATAGGCTGAGGAAGAATTTTTGGAGATGTTTAAAAAATATTGTATTACAACAAGATTTACTTTATATTACAAATTTCTAATACTTTTTACGTATTATTACACGTGATTCTTTCAGGAAAGTAACTTTAATTTAAAATATATATTTAAAATAAAAGAATCGCAAATGGCGCAAAGAGAATTAAGCAAATAATAATTATTATTACTAAATGCATAAACATAAAAGAAGTCTTATATAAAATGCATATGCATATAGTAACATTGCTACATTTAAATAGAAGCAAAAGCATTCTTTAATACAAAATAATACTTCATTAAAAGACATGTACTATCAATAGTACACCAGACCCGAAAGGGTTAATATGAGATGTAACTATTAAGAGATCGCGGTAAATATTTGGCTTCAATAACTAAATAAAATTTCTGGGTCCAAACAGAATTATTTGATCCGCGGATTATACGCCGGAAATTATCGCATAAGAACATTCCAAAGATAAGCTTTAAGGTTTGATAATACCATCAAGTATCGAAATACTTTCTGATTTATATTGATATGTATAGATCGGGAAAACGGGTATTTCATGCAACTATAAAACAGGTGGTGATCATTTTACGGCATTTTCAATACCACTATTCCCGAATAGTAATCATCTTATTTAATCGCAGATCTATGTGTATTGTACTTTGATTTGTTGAAAAAAATGACATCTACAGTAAAAAACCCAATTTATACCCGTATATTTCCCAAATTTTTAATTCCACATTTACACCCAGCGTATAACACGCGCAGTAGTAAATTTTGATCAATAATCTTGTTTGAAAAGTACCAGACTATATGGAATATCTCGCACAATATCAAAGTCACCGTATCACCTCATTTAATAAGGCGAATATACCCAACAGAGAAATAATGGCATCCAAAATTACGGAACAGTACCGCCCTTAATAACTGAAATTCATACCTTCTTATATTATCAGCACTATATGAAAAAATGCATGGAATCAATATAGAAGAAACCTTACCTGAAAAAAAGAAGAAAACAAAAGTTAAAAAGAGTTAAAAATATACACATGAGCACCAAAATATGTCTATTTTAAATACTATTAAAAATTACCTAATGACTATATTGCAGAGCTGCCACAAGCGACTATTTTTATATTTTGTTCGCATCACTATTTAAAAAATATAGTTTGAAGTATATTTTTTTTCGCACATGTTGTCAAAGCAAATATAAAAGATTTTTGGTTTGAAAAAGAGGTGCGATACAGAATAAAAAAATAGTCGACTGTGGCAGCCCTAATATTGAAAAAGAAGTTTATATTGAATGTTTTCAACAACATAGTTTTAAAATTAGATATCATTAAAAGGTATTAAAATTCAATCGAAAAAGACTAGATATTTCACTAAAAAAGGGTAATAATTAGCTTGTATATACAGATATAGATATATAACTGGTAGAATGAAATCAAAGATGAATTTGCATATTGAAGATTATCCATGATAGGCGAGTGTTAAATGATATCATGTAATTTATACCCAAATTTATCTTAATTTATCTTAAATTTATCTTTTATCTTATAATGCGAGAGCATTATATAGTTAAAACTTCTCAATCACAATTTTTCTCATGCAGTATATTTTTGATAATATATATCAGAAAAACACATACTATCAAACAATTATACTTTGAATGAATTTTTAAAAAATGCTGTAGGTTTAACGCATTTTAAAAATAATTTCAGTGAGATTTTAAAAAATCCAATATTGGAGAAATTTAGATGACATGAATTCTGGCAGATCATATTGCGCATTACTGCAAAAAAGATTTCATGTATTTTCTTATAAGGGTTTGATAATTTTAACTAAAAAAATCGGTTAAACTCACTGATAGTCTAAATATGTTTATTTTTGGTGAAAACTTAATAATATAAGGAAGGGGAGAGAGCTTTTCCTAACTCAACATGTCTCATTAATTTTCAATCACAACTCTCTACAATTCAACATTTTAACTCTTCTAAAATAATTAAAATATAAATTTAGTGATGATGGCATTAATAATTAATTTGAAACATTAATTAGTGTTACAAACATTTCATTAACTATTGATAATCCTAACTATTCAATTTAATTGGAAATGACTACAGACGTGCCTTTATTTAATTTTTGAATTGCTATGCTACTGTCCTTCTCAAATTATGATCGCATCTCATTGGTCCATCTGCAGTGAATTTCTTTTTGTGTTTCACGCTCACGGAGTTAGAAAAAAACAATCTTGAAATTTGGACGAGTTATATGCATCGCTCCTGCTTATGATTATTTTATACTTTCTGCAACTGATAGCCGTTTAAATAAACAGCTTTCTTTTTAAAGTAGGATGATTTATTTTCGCTTCATATGTTTCGCGTCTCCCATTTCACTCGAGAATGTAAATTTTCAACGCTGTATGTTTCGTTCCGAATATGTTTTCATGCGCAAAATATAACGTTTTTGCGTGAAGTTCTATAAATGACTATGAATGATATAAATTTATTTAAATAGTTAAAAGCAGCGCTGTTATGAAAAAATCTGTTCAATGGAAATTAGAGTTGCCTTATTGTGATTTTATTACATAGTAATATTGGCGGAATTTACAACAACTGAAATCAGAGTTGAAGTTGTTGCTTGTTAAATAGTTTACTATCAGAGTAAAATTTATTTTGTAGCAGAACAATATGCAACTCGGGACTATTTTCTTTTAATTCTATTTGCACCATTTTTAGAAAAGAATGTTTGTCGCACGACAACGCATCAATCAAATAAGTACAAAATTAAACTGTCGGCTCCACATTAGTGCGGTTTGGGATCCCCAATTTGGACTGCAAATAACTTTTTTGTTGCCAATATAGGGGAAATAAAATATGAGACTCGATTCATTTACGAAATTTAACGAAGAGTCGAAATGAGATTATTACTTTTATGTAAATTTCACTTTGTTAATGAAAAATTCGAATTAATGAAAACATGTTTTAAAAACACGCTTATATTTAAAATTTTCGCCGGTACAAATTCCCTCTAGCGTGAAGATCCCGGTTAAACTTCTCCTTTATCGCTAAGAAAATAGTGAATTTATTATTCACAATCGAGTCAAATATATTAAAATGTAATAAAACCACGGCAAACATTAAATACCATGATTGTACCTTTGAAAAAACTCGCACTTAGGGGCCGTCCATTAATCATGTGATTTTTTTGGCATTTTTACCCTCCCCCTCCCCCTTGGTGATACATGGTGAGGTTCAAGACTATCCCCCCTACCCTATATCACGTGTATTTTTTAGTACCTACAGAGAACCTTAATTTTTTTTTGAATATTTATCATAAAATACAGGTTTAAGTATCATTAAATTTTATCATAGAAAAAAAACTACAATAATAACCTTAAGAGGTAAACAGAAATGTTGCAAGTTGTTTTGGACCGACATAAAAATAAGGAAAGAAATGCGAAAAACTTTTTTGTAGTAATACATAAACATAATTTAATTTACAATGTCCTCAGACCACGGATTAGCAAGACTTTCTTCAACACCAATAACTGGATAAGCATCTTGCAAGTTAGTTGTAGGCACAGTGCTTTGTTGAAGATTAACATCGGTTTCATCAAGCCACTCGGCGTCCTCATTTTTGCGCACTACGTTTGCCGCGCACTGCGTTTGACGAAAAAATAAATACACGAAAAGCCACTTTTCGGTTCAGTATCGCGCGTTTAATAAAAAATAAATACTCGTGATATATTACTACACCCCCCTCCCCCCTTGTGATATTTCGTGACTTTTTTATGGACCCCCCCCCCTCTCGAGCCTCGCATGATTAATGGACGGCCCCTTACAATGGAACAACTTTTGGAGTTGTACTTAGCATTGAGACTTGGTGCATTGTATACAGTTCTATAAGCCAAAGTTGGAGAACCGATAAAATAAGTCTGAAAATCTTATTACATATTTTTTCATATACATTTCATTTTCAAGTAATAACCTTAACTGTTAATTTCCCATCAAAATCGAAACTTTGTGTCG
Organism: Maratus speculifer; assembly: GCA_964019185.1. Lineage (NCBI taxonomy): Eukaryota > Metazoa > Arthropoda > Arachnida > Araneae > Salticidae > Maratus > Maratus speculifer. Next base: position 373,379,962 of record OZ025293.1, read on the forward strand.
TCAGTAGCATATTTATGCTTTGTTGTTGTTATATTCTGATAACAGCAAGCAGACTGTTTATCTAACAGAATAAAGATTTACTTATACCAAATAAACATTTTTTAATGATTTAATTTATGAGCGCACTTCCAAAATTACAAGTCATTTTATTACTCATAAACGAATGATTTATTTCTGATAAGTTGTATTTTACGAAAAAAATGATGGATGGTATTTTTCTAAACCACCCTGTTTAATGCATAAAAATACATCTTATCAGTTTTGTGACCTTTTATAAGAGCACTTAGGTCACGAAGAATTTCTTTATCAAATACTGTTATGCAATAATGCCTCGCCGAACAAAGAAAAGTGAAAATAATTTAGGTTAGGTGAAAGATACATGAAGAGTTCAATAAAACATTAATAAAAGAAATTTTTTCAAATGTATTTGATATTTCAGACCGATAGGAACACTTTAATTATACATTATGCGCGTGATAAATTGGCAATAACTGTCCATCTATTTTTTTTTATCGATTTTAAAATTATATTGTTTTAAGTTTATGATTTAAGATTTTTGTTTAAGATATAATTGTTAAAACTCTGACAGCAATCGGCATGTCGAAAGAATACAGATATACAGCAACTGTCATTTCTGGAATATATGGGAACAGGGAACTTAAAAACTGCGAACTCCAGTAACACGTCTTCTCCTAAAATGTGAAGAATATGTACAATTCTGATCTAGATATATCTGTATATAAGACAAGATGAGCTTAAGAGTTAACACTAGTCACGTAAAGAAACGGGCAAACAAATGTCAACCCTATGGAAGCATCCTTTTCAAATTTCAGGCTTTCATTTTAACATTTTTATGAAAGTTTTTTTTGGAATAGGATAGCTGAGGTCCATCTCTAACCAAGGAAGTTCTTACTTTTTCAATTTTGGTTGCAATTCATAAAGAATACTTTTTTTTAAATTTTATATATAAAAAAATCTGCAAACAAAACAGAGTTTATACACACTAAGAAATACTTTCTCCAATTTACGGACATTGTCCTAATATTAGTGCTACCAGGATTTCTCCATTAATATATTAATATCCTTTTTTCCTTGGAATCGAATCAGTTATCTTACGAGACCAGTGCTCTAACCACTCATCTCCAATTGCACAGTAGTGAGACAGTTTGAAGTAAATATGTTTGCCTCTGACGGGTGGCTTAATTAAATCCTTTAACCCCTTGGGCACGAGCGACCGGCATAAATGCTACATAAGGTGTATAAAATCTGATTATTCTCACCAGCGAGTTTACTGTAAATTTTGTCTTATTTAATCTAAGCATTTTCACGATTCAATTAGGCAAAAATTACTGTTTTATAAAGCCCTTATGAAAGATTAAAAATTCTGTAGAAGACTATCGTACCGAAAAAGTTAAAATGGTTGGAATTTTGAATATAATTTCGGGTAGATTCTGTCTTTAATGAGACTGACTTTAATATTTTAGGCTAATTCCATGGGTTCTGCAGTGTAAGTCACATAACTTATTAATTGCTATGTTTGTTAGCCACCGTTATTTTCGAAAAGTCTGCTTGGCCTTATTCAATTAATGAGAATGTGCCAATAAAATTAGCACATTTTTTTCGTTCTATAATACTGGCAGCCAAAAATCGTAGCCTTACACTACAAGTTTAGTAATAAAATAGAACAAAATATGAACAATAAATATTTTTATGTAGATTGCTAGTTGTAAAATATATTTTTATACGATAAATTTTTTAGAGTAGAATAAAATCTTTTTCCATTTAATATTTTAATTAACGTATCTGTTTTAAATGAGAAACTTTTTATAACTTAAACTAGTCGGGTGTGGCAATCCCAAAATCTCATGTCTGTAAATACTTCAAAATTCACTACCACAGAGTCAAAATTAAATGACTAACTCATCATGAGGATTCTAAAGGCATGAAATTCAGTGCATCAGTTCTTGAAGTAGGACTGCTGCAGGTATCGGAAAAATGCAACATAAACGAGCCACTTGTTGGCGATTATACCAAAACATAAACAGCAATTACATTTATCAAGCTAAACCTAAATCTGAAGTTTGATGAAAAAATTCGTGCATTAGATCTTGAGACAGAGATATTGCAGAAATCTGGAAAATTCAGCCTAGCAGCGCCACTTGTTAGTAGATTGACATCAAAACAAACAGAACTATAGTTCATATCACGGATTCACTGAATTTGAAGTTAAAATACATGAATTAATTCTTGAGAGAGTTATTGCACAAATCGTGAAAAATGCAGCATAGCAGCGCCACTTATTGAGATATTTACACCAAAATGTAAACAGTATCAACTCATGTCATCTAACTGAATCTGAAGTTAAGGAAATCCGTGAATTAGTTATTAATATATATACGTTGCGTAAGTCGCAAAAAATGCAGCCTAGCAGAGCCGCCTGTCGAGCTGTTTACACCAAAAATTAATAAACATCAATTTATATGAGGGACTACCTGAATATATATTTTTCTTGCATTCCGTGCATTAGTTCTTGAAATAGAGAGCCCACAAAATTTATGTCAAAGACAGACAGGTAGAGTCACAGTCTCAAAGACATTTTGTAAAAACATGTTTTTTGTTATCTGACACCTTAAACGCGTAAATCTCTCAAAAATCGGAACTCGAAAGTTTCCATGAAATTAATGCTTTCTTCTTGAAAGGACAAAAGAAAGTTCAAAGACATTGGGAATACGTTTAAATGAGCGAGAAAACTGTTATCTTTAAATTCGAAAACGTTTCTTTTCTCTGATGTCAGTTTTTAATTATTTTTTAAATTAAATTTGAAAAAAATCTTAATTTATAGAATTTTTGATGTTTCGTTGTAAAAATGAATTCGGATTTTAATATTAATAGAGCCAATACGCATGTGTATTAGGAATGAACGGAATTCTTCATGTTTTTGAGACGGGAAGAATGCAAGGATAAAATGTGTTTTCCAGGAGTATGAAAATTTGTTAAAAAATTAGGAATATTTAGTGCATATGGACAAGATTTTTCTGACAATACGTATAAAGAAAAAACGTATTCAGGCGAAAAGTAAAAATACATCCAAATATATTTCTCTATGTTTTAAAGCATAGTTATCTGCTTAGCACAAATATTGCACATGGAAATAACTATTATTGGACTAAGTTTTCTTGGTTTAAATCTGTTCATAAATACATTTTTCGCCCATAGATATCTATAAGATACGACCATATGTTCTTAAAATGAGGTTTTGCAGTTTTATTATAATTATTATTAAAATTACAAAACCTCCAATCAGAATGTATCAAGTGTCTACTTCAGAGAAAATATTTCAAGCCGAAATAAAGTGAAATCTAACACTCATTTAGTAAAAATATATCTATACAAATTCGAATTTCTTTACATATTTCATATGCATTTTTCTCCACGAGAAGTTTTATGTGCGGTGAAGAAGTGCCCAAAAAAGAATGGTGAAAAGCTGGCTAACAAGTTACCGGAGACTCATACTTTCGAAAAATCTTTTTTTCCTTCTTTAAAATATTCTCGACATAATTCTACATTTATCATAGAACTTCAGAAATAATAAAGGTGGTCCTTATATTCACCAGGCATCTCCTACGATAGAATTGGGAGGGAAACGTTCCAAATTCAAGAAAAAATGGCATAGATCAATATTTGTTAACATATGATATTTTTTACGATGTAACCAGCAAAACAGGAGATAATATTCACTTACACGCTTTATTTTGCAATGTATGTGCACGCATAACTTTTTAACGAAAGCCGAGACTTAATATTTTTCAAAACTTTCAAACATAGCTGAAAAATTATTACGCCTTTTGTGTCTGGCAGTATTTTAACTCGCCTAAATATACATAAATTACCACGATCGTCGCACATTTTATTGAAATTTACAATAGGAAATTTTATATTGATAATGAAATAAATTCATTTATAGTTGACTTACAGGGCAATACAAAAGTACTCCGTTAAATTATGCTCTGCGGGGGGAACTCGTCCCAGGTGTATTTTATTAATTCTTCAAAGATCTATTTCAAAGATAATGAAATTGATATGCATTATTGAGATACAATGCAATATTCTACATGTAGAATATGAGGGTGCATAACATTTATCATACATTTACAGGCACACTCAAAATAATTCAGTAACATTATAGCATATATGCAAAAACCATTAGCAGTGTATTTTAAAGATGTTGCACTATTTCAAAGATAATGAAATTTATGTGTATTGCTGAGTGCAATAAAAGATGTTCACATCAGAATATAGTACGTGGTTTTTATTTGCTCATTTACAGATATACAAAAAAGAACAATATTAGAATATTCTCTATAATCAATAATCACTGGTGCGTTTCTAGATGTGGTATGCGTTTGTAAATTTGAAAAAAATGTGATAAAATACGTGGCGTGTATAACTTCAGTGGCTAGTGCCTCGTAAAAAAAGCATTACTGTGAAAGCATCTGAATTAAACAGAGGTGTTTTCTTTTAAATCGTGTTATGCATTTTCCATCTTAACTTCATTTATTATTACCAAGATATTTCTAAAATATTAAATTTGCATACATTACCACATACAAAATTGTATATATAATCTCCATGGATCGTATTTCTTGTAGTAGCGTTGTGGAATTAAAAAGGTGAATTTTAGCTATGTGATGTGTATAAAAATCTGTGGATCATACCAGTGCCAAATCAAGTTACTTTCTATGAGCATTTAATGCTGTAAATGGATTTTTAAATAGGTTGTTCGTTTAACAACTCAATTAAATTTCAGAAAACCATGTTTGTGAACACAAATCTATATAAAGCTGTTCAAAATAATTTGAACATCTTATTGACTATAGATGACTATATACTAATATGATTATATTACTTGATGAATATGAGTGTTCAGCTTTGTAATGCGTTTTCGTAATTATTTATTTAGATTTATTTATCGAGCGAATAGCCAGCTTTCATTACAGTAGCCTTGAAGAGTTCTAAACTGTTTCATAATTTATGCGTAACGCATTTTGTTGGGAAGGGGGGGGGGGTCTCAAGGAGTATTTCTGTAGATTACCCAGTTTCAATATCATTCGAATATAAATATGATTGTCTGTATTTCTTTTAATGTTTTGAATTTATTTTTACTTCTTGCGTTTTAATACTAGCAATAATAGACGAATTGTCAAAACGTTTTGAGTATGCCTTGTTAAGGTACCTAGTACTATTAAAAAATAGTTGAATCGTGCACATTAATTTAAAAGAAATTTGAAATTTTTTATATATCGTATACTGCGGGTCAAAATATGGCATATTCCCAATAACAAGATTTAAATAAATATTAATTATTGTCCTGCATCAGGTCTGTCAATCTAATTTTAGTCCAAGAGTTGGGTTTGTAATCCATTTTTGCAAATAGAAAGTCCTCAATATGTTTTTAAAATGAAACCATACCATATATCTGAATATAAATCAGTACATATATTTTCCTACATAAAAATATATAATGATGTCGGATGCACATTTACAGATAGATATGTCTCATAAATGCATTAAAACACTTCAAAATGATCTGGACATCAGTACATTAAAAGTAATTTTCTTCTCCTTAAATAATGCACAATTATCTGCAATGAAAGATGGCGAAATTAACTGTAAATAGTTAGTGATGTCCAGAGCATTTGGAGTCCCGATTTCGGCAGAACACCTGGCAACACAAAAAAAAAGAAATAATAATAATAAACGGTTGCCACAAAACAGGAAGGTAAGAATTTTTTCTGTAAATCCATTTTATTCGTTTAAAAAATCCCTGTCGGCTGGGCCTATAGGCGGAGGTAGATTTCGAAGAGTGCTCGTTTCAACAAATATATATATGATTAGAGATAAACCCAGTTTAATAACTTCATTTGGCCGTTTATGAAAAATTTTTAATTTCATTTTTCTGCAAAAAGTGGTTTTATCAGAATCATCTTAAGAAAAATTCAGCTCAAATGCCCATTATGACAACATATTTTGAAATAGATTCTAAATTTATTAAAAAATCGACTAAAACAGTACATTATACAGTTCCTAAATAACAAAAAACTGTCAGTTGAAAGCATTTGAGAAAAAAATTGAATTTAAAAATGAGTCATAAAATAACCGATTTGTTGTTTGAATACATCCTTAATTCTTTAATCATGATCGCTTCGGAAAATTTTGTGCGAAATACTCACTTTGACAGCATTTTTAAAAATATATTCTATCTCTATCAAAAAACTGGCCAATGCGTCACAGTATATAGTTCCTAAATAAGAGGATCTGTACATTGAATGCATTTGAGAGCGAAAATGGATTTTAAAACGAGTCATAAAAAACGCAATTTGCTATGTGAAAACTTTAAATTTTCAAATCTCGAAGACTTCGAGAAATTCTGTTCAAAATACCCTTTTTGGTAGCCTTTTTCAAAATATATACTGTCTTTATCAAAAAACTGATCAATGCATCACATTATATAGTTCCTAAATATGAGGATCTGTAAATTGGATGCATTTGAGAGCAAAAATTTATTTAAAAACGAGTCAGAAAAAAAACGCAATTTCTTATTTGAACACTTCCTTAAATTTTCAGTCACGATGATTTCAAAAATTCTGTTCAAAATAACCTTTTTTGGTAGCCTTTTTTGAAATATATTCCGTCTTTATCAAAAAACTGACCAGTGCATCACATTATATAGTTCCTAAATAAGAGGATCTGTAAATTGGATGCATTTGAGAACAAAAATGGATTTAAAAACGCGTCAGAAAAGAACGCAATTTCTTTTTTAATACTTCCTTCAATTTTCAGTCCCGATGACTTTCGGAAATTCTGTTCAAAATACCCTTTTTGGTAGCCTTTTTTGAAAAATATTCTGCCTTTATCAAAAAATTGACCAATGCGTCACTTTATACAGTTACCAAATAAAAGGATCTACCATTTGGATGCGTTTAAAATCAAAAATAAATTTAAAAATGAGTCAGAATATAAGCCGTTTGGATTTGAGGTTTTTTCTCCAACTCCTATTTTTGTTTAATTTCTTTTTGCTATACGAATTGGTCCTATGAAAAACTTGTCAATATAAAAGTTGTAGATATTTTTGAGAAGATGTGAAATAAATTTAATCAGATTTGATATCTTAAAAATTGACGGAGTTATGGATTTTTTTCTTTTTTCAGCGCCCTTTTTCTTTTCGTTTTTAATTTTTTTTCATTGGTAAAAGTTGGTCCTATCAAAAACTTGTAAATACAAAAGTTTTAGATAATTTTAAGAACATTTATAAAAAGTTTATTTGGACTTGATATCTTGAAAATTGACTAAGTTATGAATTTTTTCTCTCAAAATCCCTGTTTTTTTCGCTCCTTGAGCCCACTTCTAAATTTATCAAAAATTTGTCAGGTATTTATTTTTTGGGCCCATTTTTAAGAAGTAATATAAACTTTAAAACGAATCGATATCTACTTTAATTAAGAAGTTATGGCGTTCTTTCGGTTTTCACAAAAACGCCCCCTATTCCGACCCCCTTGGTCCGATTTTGCCCATTAACGAACTCAGCCAAGATTTTATCCCCATTGATTTTATGTACCAGTTTGGTGGAGATTGGTGAAGAATTATAGAAGTTATCGTGTCCATAAAAAAGTGAGATATATAGATAGATAGATAGATAGATAGATAGATATATAAACTTGTGCGATTGCAATAGGTAGTATTTCTTACGAAATCTACCTAAAATACTTATTTAGACAGTTTTTTGACTTAGAAAATCCTTTTCGTATGAGTTGCTTTGAAAACAAATTTATGCAGGTTCAGAAATGGAAAATATATGTATATTTTAAATTATTATAACACACATGGTTGTATTTTAAAGCTCAAGCGAGAATAACGTTCCCATTAGCAAAAGTCGTTTCTTCGAAATGTAATGTCGAATTAAAATAAAAAAATCCCTGAAAATCAATTAAGTAGTCCTGTTCTATAGCGACAAAAGTTATTGCGGTATAAATGGAAAGGATTAACTGCTACTGCCTCTGAGTAAGCTTGGTTGGTGTTTTGTTACAGCCGATTATACGCACGAGAGATACCGGCGGAGAGGATGGATGCTTCTGATAAATCTACTACCGACTCTCTCAATCTATTTCCCAATTTTCACAGAGCATTGGTCATTGATTAGTATCTAAGGAGGGAGCCAGGTTCTTCAGCTTCTCCGAAAATCGCCACCGTATGTAGCTTTGTTTTCTTATTCTCTTCACTTTTTTTTATTATTTAGGTGACGGATTAATATTATTATTTACCAATTAGAAGTTTTCCGCTTATTTAAAGTCTACTAGTGTTCCCCTGTTCAATGGAAATATACTTCCGACTCTCTCAATGTATTTCCGAATTTTGACAGAATTTTGCGTTCGAAGATGAGTAAGTATCTCAGTATAGGGGAGATGATAGGTTCTGTAGCATCTCTGAAACTCGTCGCAGTATATTTAGCTTCGCTTTCTCATTTAACTGCTAGACGAATATTTTCTTTTATCAATTAAAAGCTCTCACCCCCTCCCTATCTTCAAAATTCTTGTAAAATCATATAAACACCCTGTATACCATTTCCATTCTCCTGTTGATTCGAGTTCTACTTCCGAATCTCTCAATGTATTCCCCAGTTTTTGTACAGCTTTGAGTTCAAAGATGAGCACCTCAGTACAAGGGGGGATGGTAGGTTCTTCAGCATTTCCGAAAATCGCCGCGGTATTTAGCTTCGCTTCCTTTCCGGACCGGATCGATTCGCTGCGGATAACCGGAGCGGCACACACCTTTAGTTATAAGGAGCACCATCGGATCCGTTTGCGGCGACCCAAAACAGACACAGTTGGATCCTTAAGAGGGTAACACCAATTTGACTCCCTCAAATTTGATGCTTCCTCGGGAACTTTTTTTAAAGAGATTGCGAAGTGCTTATTAAAATTTATTTACGTAAATAATTATGCATATATTAATGTAGAATTAAATTAATAGAACTATTGCAGTTAGATTTGTTCTGTTCTATAGATTAGCTAGATGAATTTCAGAGTATAGAAGTGACGCTTTCGTTACAATTTGATATGCTAATATTCTGGAATTCTGAATTTACCAAGGCAATAATACTGCAACAAGTTATGCAAAAAAGCAGTGTAGATATATTCAGTTCATGAACAAAAGAAATATGTTTTCCCTTACGATTTATAATTTTACTGAATACAAAACATTTACGTAAAGCGAAAAGAAATGCATTAAATAAAATGTGTACATAAAGATTGTTTAAAAAAAAAAAAAAAAAAAAAAAAAAAAAAGAAATCACTAGCTTGTTAAAATTTCCTGCTACGTTTAACAGATAAATTTCCAAGAATAGCAGTGATAGCTTCGTAGTAGTTTTATGTTTAAATTTGAATATATTTATGCTGGAAACTTAAAAATTTATTTACACAATATTATTGCAACGAATTATGCAAAATTATACAATATAACGATCAGATAACAATATTTGAGGAGTAGCACTACTTTCATTGTCTGGAATTTAAAGCTTTATCGGTTTAAAGTAAGTAAAAATTTATTTAAGCTAAATTATTACACATATTAACGTAGAATTATATTATTAGAATTATTCGTATTATTATGTAACTTAGCTAGCTAAATCTCCGATTATATAAGTGTACTTTCGTTGCAATTTAAAGTTTATACTTGCATATATTGCTTCTGGTAAACTTATAATTTGTCTAGATAAGAATACTGCAACGAGTTATGCGAAGAGAGTAAGATACATCCTGGTCAAGAACAAAGAAATATTGTTTCCCTAGCATTAAATTCTTATTGAATGCAAAGCATTTGTACCAAGCGAAAATAAACTCAGCAAAACATGTATGAGATTGTAAGAAATTTCAATTACTTGTTAACTATTTCTGCTAGATTAAACGGATAATCCCCTAAGTATGGAAGTGATATTTTCGTTAAAACTATATTTTTACAAAACCTGGTTATATTTTTGCCGAAAAACTGATTCTGCCAGTGCCAACAGTTTTATTGCAATGCGTTATACAAAGTTATATGCATAATATATAGATTTGACGCTTTGAAATTTTAAGACTCTGAAAGTTTATTTCTTTAAAAAAATCAATTTACAATAAATTATTAACCATATATTAATGCAAAAAAACTATTTTTCTCAGTTGATCTTATGGATGTTTGACAGTTGACAGAAAATAAAGAGGATCAGGCGGCTGACACTATAATTCACCGCAGACAATCTGGAACAATGAGACAAAAAATAATAGTTTGTTTAGTCTAAAAGCTAGTAAAATACGTCGACTCTTAAGAGAAATGCATTAGTGATTTGGCAACAATTTAAAGTAAAGGTAAATCTTCAAAAGATACTTAGACAGAAAAAAAATAAAGATCGATATTTCGAAAATTCCCACTTATTTCACTACAAAAGTATGTTATGGTTAATTTTCTAGTTGATTGGTTTAAAAAATAGTCTATCAATTTTTAAAACTTTGGGGGAAAAAAAGAGCTTAAAGTTTTCGTTACTGTTTACTAGCTGTTACCCGTTTTGCTTCTAGATTACCAAAATTGCCCTTACAATTTCTATGTTTAATTTTAATTAATAAAATGATTTTTGCGTACATAAAGAATATTTTAGTGACGAAACAATTTATGAATATGAAGCCGGTCAAAGTGGCGTCTAAATTCATTTAATCCGCTAAATTAATTTCTTTTTATACATAATGGACTTAATTACTAAATTTGTGTCTGCTTAATATTTGCATATAATTTTCATAATTTCGCTTAAAAATGCTTGACAACGGAGAGACATCTAAGAAACTCTTTAATTGATTCTTAATGTTGCATTAACATTATCTGAAAATGAGTAGACAGACATATGGTTGAAATTTAATATTTTACCTTATTTGCTTTCGAGACTAAAACATAACTATTCATGTAATTTTTTTTTTCGTCATCGAAATACGTTAATAAAACAGCAGTATCTAAATCCATATTGAAATTCTAGAATCATAATACCATAACACAAAAAACTAAACACCCGCAGACAACACTGTCATATTTAAATTTTTCAATATGATCCCAATGATATGATTAAAGCATTTAATTCTATCGACGCAGAAGAAAAAAATCTTTTGCTTTACTCTAGATTTCAAGGTTTAGGATATGTATCATAACTTCATATCTGTTACAGGAAGGAATTACTTAATAAGCTGCATCATTTAAAACAAAATGAATAAGTCAAAAAAATTAAAAAGAGGTAGGATGAAATCCGACGAATAAAAAACCCCGAAGGTCATTCGCATCATGTAATTAAACGCATAATCGGCACCAAGCCAAATACACAAAATATTTTCTTTTTGTTTTTACTCATGTCATTATTTGAAATCGGGATCTTTACGAGCCACTGTAACTTTTATGTAACGAAATATTTGCTGCTGTGAATTTTTGCTTTTGGCAGATGTTTCTACGACTAACTTTCACCTTTACAGTACATTACTTCCTATGATATTTTTTTTTTTGTGCGAATCTATACGGCAGATTAGTATCAGAGACAGAATTCAAATCAGACAGTATATCAGGCTTTATTTAGGCACAAAGGATAAAAGAAATAAAAAATATATACTGGAAAGAATATAGTAGTACTTAACACTCGATTATTATCCTAAAAAAATTCATCTTGTTGCTTTTGTTGTGCCTGTGACAAACAACAAAATTTTTATATTTATATAATCATACTTCGATGGAAAATTAGTAAATAACCACAAATATTATTTTCACTTAATAACAAAACTAAAAAAATAATTATGAGCAACATTAGGAAAAAATATTCTTACCAAAATTTAAAATAAACTTATCGTAACGTTAAATTTAAACCTGCTATCTTATAGAGTCAGGGAATGTAAATCGAATGCAAAGATCACATGGCCTAAGTGGAAAGTTCAATGGCAGTCTGAATTTATTTGAAGTAAAATTTATCTAGAAGAAATACATTAATATTATTACAGATGATATTTCTTGGGTGAGTCAAGATCATGACAAATTGAATGAACAGAAATAAAAATTTCTATTCATATACTCATTAGATCAGCAATATGTGAACTTAAAATTTTCGACCGTCTCCTTATGAAGGTCTCCAATCACTACATGCGACATTGTCTCATTTTATTTTGCAATACAAAACCTTGGCACGCTACGACAATAAAAAAAGTGAGTTATACTCCGGAATCAAAACGACAGAAAACCTTACGTCATTGAACACATGATGAGAGCTGTTCTAGTGAAAGTCAAAGCTTTGACTAAGATGTTCCGACAGGATTGTTCGTATAATAATTAACAATTTTGGTATAAGGTACTGGTTAACATTTCCAGTTAACACTTTGGGTACATACTTAAGTCATAAGGCACGCAAACGAAAGCGATTCCAAGAAGTAGACAATGATCAGATGTGGTGAACTATGACCTGAAAAAGGGTTATTATCTCAAACGTGGTTGAAAATGGACACAACCATACACCATCAAGTACATTACCATACATATGAAAGCTCATATGGAGAGTTCGAGTCGCCCACAATACGAGTTAACTTTGCCTTCCCTCACGTCGACCAAAAGTAAGGTTTTTGACCAGGCGTGTAGTCGTAAAAATAACAGCGGATATACGTTTTAAACAGAGGTTATACGCTCATGGCAGAGAGTACACTAGAGTGTGTACTATAACTTTCTTGAAAAATAGAGGGTATATGGTGTTCCTTTAAAAAATCCAGAAGGTATATACGGCGTATACCCCTTATATCCTCCACTACATCCCTTTTCCTGACAGCTAAATATGTTCTCTGTTCAAACAGAATTCAAAGCGATTACGATTTTACGGCATACGAAGCACATGGTCGTATCATAGCTCATATAAAAGATTCCGAAACCTGCAATGCAAATAATCTCGGTTGTCTTCGTTAAAATTGACCAAAATTAATGTTGCCGAAAATAAAAATCCTACTCTCAAAGAAAGGAGTTGAAAAATAACCAAGTACTTAGATCTTTACGACTTGGAGCACATAATCGGACGAAAACAAAGATTGTCTGATCATACGAAAGGTTCCAAAGCCAATAAATACGAATAACTTGGGTTGCTTTCGCTCACTTTAGAGACAAAACAGCCGACAAAAGCTCCCTTGCTTTATAACGATTGTTTACGATAAAATTTTGAGTAGACTACGACAATTAGTGCCCGAGTTATAAATGTTTGAAGTTGTCAGAACCTTATATTTATACTAACATATTCGGGCGATTAAATAGAAAACCGACAGTGATTCTCTGTATAATGATTACGTTTAATACAAAATGGTCTGCAAAATTTATGATCCAAGTGACTTACTTTCTTGTTCGAGTAGCTCAGTTATGCGGCCGTTCAATCAGGGTACATCAGAAAGATCACTATCTCTTAACCCCATATATTCAGTTCTGGTCACACTGCATAAAAAATCATTCTTGGAGAACTTTAAAGGAAGAAAAATATAAATCGAGATTCGTGCTAGGAAACTCACGAAAAATCTTTCACGGTACTTGGCCTTCATTCTTGGGCTTTAAAAAATGGATCAATTGAACTGTTTTCATGGGCTATTTCTGCATTTATATTTAACAGCCTAATATTGTTCAAAATCGATTGTCATATGTCTAACTCTTCATACAGAAAAGATATAAACTGCTCTTTTTACATCACAAGCACTTGGGAAATAGCACCAGGATATACATAAATCATTTCTAGCTGTCTGCATCTTAAAAACCTTTTCGAAAATGTGATGGATTCTGAACGAGTTACATTCAGGAAGAAACACAAATATTCACTCATAAAAATTCAAAACTTCTACTACATTCTCATAATAAAAATGCGGAAATCTTCATCCACATAATAAAGCATGCGGGCAAAAATTAAGCTCCGATATAAAGCGCAAGATGACGACTAGTTGTACTTGATCGACTAAACATTGGTTTTTCAATCGCAACTATGCCTTTTTAACTACTCGTTTATTCAAATGAGTTGCGACTGATTACTAACATCATCATACTCAATTGTAATAATAAATATTCATTCATACGTGAAGATTTTAAGAAATGTTTTTCAAAATAACGTAATTTTTTTATCAAATTTCCACAGTTTGAACAAAGCGAATTTAAGACCAACTATTAATGTTCGGAGAAAACCGACCAAAACGTTTTTTCCCCCCAAATCATAATTAAAGCTACTTGGACCTACTTAGAATCAAGGATTACATTGAAAAATTAACTATATATTTTCATTATTTTATATTTGTACGGAAACATTTAAATAAATAGATCAAAGATAGGCTTTTAAAAAAATGAAAGATATGACAAATCAAAATAATATAAGTTAGCTGTAAATCTGATTTTCACCATTTAACAATAAGCTTTTTAATGATATTTCTCCCCCAAACAGAAAGTAATTTTTATGTGTACGTACATACAACTTTCAGGTATTTTCAGTTAGATTTTTAAAAATGTTAATATCTTATTCGCTTTAAATGCGTACTTTTTACTACAGTCGACCGCTAATTATCACTCTTTCACGATCTCTAAAATCACATCTATTTTATTAAAACTTTTTTTTAGAAAATTCTATTAAATAAAATTAAAAACTGTCCAATCAACAGTATGGAATTTTACGCATATGGGGATGGAAATGTTTTTCTTATGGTGTTAGAAAATACCTAGTTTAGACATCAAAACATCCTTAACAGTTACAGAATATTTTCCCGATGCATTCCGAATTAATACATTATCCGCACTATTCTTCCGAAGCAATCAATTCGTATGAATAATAGAATTGGAGTTTAATAAATGATCAAATAGCCTCTGCACTCTATCAATGTCTAAACGATTAATACTCCGGACAACTTTTCTCCCCCTAATCGTCAATGAAATTCCATCCCGCCTTCCTTGATGCTACCATGGGTAGAATAGGAAGTACTGCCGCATTTTCTCTCCTAATATTTGGACGAAAACTTTATGAAAACGGCTGTTCAATTAATTCATTCCACTAGGTCGAATTAAGTCATCTCGGGGCCCTAATACAAATTTAGATGCCCTTTTCCTCATATAAAACGCTTTAAAAATTGCACAGAGTTATAAATTTAAACGATATTTCTATCCACGCGTAGTTTACGTACTACATTATGTCGTACACACTTATAATACTTACACATGTTAATAAGAAAATTACTTTAGAAAAAAAAAATTCAGATATGTTGGAAATTATCAGTCCACGGAGATCTTAATTGCATTCTCTGCTTAAATGGTAATCCAGACTTGAATTCTTCAGCAGCTTTTGAAAATAGCTAAATTAAAACAGGCGTGTTCAAATAGCTAAATTAGATTCAGATGGAATAGGAGTATTTGTGCCTATCACCGAGAAAAGCACCAAGAAAATAAGAGCTATAAAACAGCTGATATAAAATTTGAAAAAAGGCAATAGAAAGAGGCCATTTTAACCATTCACTTACAATTCATGGTAACGGACTTGACAAGTAACGGATTTGAGATTTCAAATAAAACTAAAGAAACTTAAAATGAACTAGCTTGAATATTTTCTAACTTAGATAATAATTTACATACTTTCTAAAACTATTTAGTAAACTTACTTAATAGCTTAAATTTCATCGCTTACAAATATGATAACAGACTTGACATCTCAAATGAAACTATTAGAAATGAACTAGCTTGTGTAATTTCCAACTTAGATAATAATACACATACCTTCTGAAACTATTTAGTAAACAATATTTAATTACAAAATTTCAAAAATCATTATTTTATTACTAAAATTTACGGTAGCAGACTTGACAGTGAAAAAAAAATACCAACCTTGATAAAAGCTTATTCCTTCCACTATTACATTGCTTCACAATTGAAGAGTAAAGCATGGCAAGTATTAGTTGCTTGAATAGTTTAACTATATTGCCGAATGTTTGCTGCTAACTTTAGGCAGAATTCGAAACTTATTTTGACTAAAATAATCACAAGGTAACGGACTTAACACAAAGTGAGGGACAAAAGATTTCTGTTAATTTCTTAAAGAAAATATCTTTTGTAATATTTTTTTTTCATTAATATAGAACACTAACAGATCATATTTAAAATAATTAAACGTTTTTATTTAAAAAAGTTAGCTAAAAAAACAGTTAAAAACATAAAAATTGGAATGGGACAGGCATTCTTGCTTCGAATAAAAATTTTAAAGATTAATATCTTACAAATCTTTATTGATTTTTTTTAATTTTTTATGTTAGAAATGTTCAATATAATCTTCTTTAGCTAATGCATAGCTTAAATCAAACTTTGAATATTAATTTATGTTTGAATTTTCTTCTTTTTACTCTTGGACAGCATATGTAAGCGAAATTTGAAAATGGCCCAAATAATCAATGTTATTGTTCCACCCAAAATATAACAGTTCTTTACCAGGTTACAGAAACATCTATTAAACTTCTGCAATACGTGGGCCGATGAAAAATACTAATCTAAATGAATTTGTTTATTAATTAAGATGACAATCGCGAAGAAAAAAAATCCCTTTTTTAAAATAAAATAGTTTTCTTCAACATTTGTGTCTGTTATGGCATGTGTCTACCTCCGGGTCATCTTAAAATATATATATATATATATATATTTTATCAAACAGATGCGTTTATTTAAAACAGGGAATATAACTATGAATTCGTATAAATTTGTAATGGAATTTAAATTAAATTTTCAAAATTTAGGCAATATTTAGACAAATTTTGGCAAAAAATTCCGTATAAGCCAAATTTTCTAGTATGAAATCTATTCAATCAAATTATTTTTTTAACAATATATTAGAAAATCATAATGTGTTATAAAGTAAAATAATTGCAATAACATAAACCAAATTTTGTATACAAACATGATTTATTATTAAAAATAAATAAATTGTATTTTTCAATAAAAATATCTCAAACTAATTTATACGAACTTAAAAGCTATATTTTGCTTCATATCATACCAATAGATGAGCCTAATCTTGTGTAAAAGCAGACATGCCAACCTCCGGCTTTTTAAAAATCCAACAATTTTACTTCTAACCAGAAATTTATTGAGTCAACGAAATTAAGTAAATTTCAAATGACCCTCTGAGTTAATAGTAGATATTTCTAATTAAATGAATTTTCTGGTTCAAAGTACTTTTTCATGAATTAACAAAAGCCGGAGGTTGGCAACTCTGGCAAAAGTTATATTTCAATACCTTAAAAGCTTTTTAAGAAATGATATTTCTCGTAAATTTAGACGATGAAAAAAGCAGTTTTCGAGAAAACGCAAATTAAGATTTTGATTTAGCACAAAAACTATGTACAAAGTTTACAATTTTAAAATCCATAATGTCTGTAGGTTATAGATATATTTGTATATATTATATATTTGTGTATTAAATTGTATTGTTTATCTTTCTGGGATTCTAAATGGTCGCTTCCAATTTCAGAAAGTTCATTTTCGATTTATATTTCTTAATATGTTTTCAATAACTTTGCTTCTAATAATCTCAGAGTCAAAATGAGGGATTTTTGGAATCCTAAATGCTTTAACTTTAATTTTAAAGAAGCAATCAGAAATTATCACAAAAACAGCGGTTTAAGCGTAGACTCATACCTTAAGGGACAGTTTTTACCGTAATTTCCAGCGTATAATCCACGGATCAAAAAATTCAGTTTTGAACCTGAAATTTTATTTAATAATTGAAGCGAAATATTTTCCGTAATAATGTATCTTAAACTATTGCATTTTATTTAAAAAAATTCTGGGTCGAAAAATGATTGTGTTACCCGCTTCGTTATACGCCGGAAATTACGGTGCTTTAAAAATGGTCAAAAAATCAATTTTTTTCTTTTTTTTTTTTTTTTAAATATCAAATGATTGAAGATGAATATTTTTTTCACCTCATTTTTACCCACACGGTATTGCATATGTGATAACTTTGCACATGAAATTAATGTTTCGGATTTTTGTTATTTAAAAAAAATAATAAAAGTAAATGAAGATGCATTAGATTTTCATTGCTTTACACTATATATCAGTAATATATATGTATGCTTATTAAATATAATATTAAATGTATATAAAAATAAGTCCACTGTCTTGTGCAATAATGATTTGAAAAACTTTTTTTTTCAAAAAATGCGTAAAAATATAAATTTTTTAAAAAGCAGGAAAGAATTAAAAAAATTGAATTTTTATAAACTTTTTAATAATCATAATAAATATGCATTTTTTTTAATCAAAATTTACATTTAGTTTAGAGGTGCACAACCTGTGGCCCGCGGGCCAAACTCATACCACTAATTTTATGCAGAATAATTTTCCTTATAATAGCGACAGAAATTTTGCTATTAAAGAAAACAAACGCCACTTTTCAAATACTCTGGTGGCAAACGATTTTCTAGCAAAAAGGTTGTGCATCACTAATTTAGTTGAACACTGAAACGCAGTGAGTTCACCATTTGAACCATGTTTTTTAAAATGAACAAAATTGTCCAAGAAGTAAACTTTCTCTGTATGATCGCGAACTCTTTCAAGTTCTACAGCTAACTTATCACGCGGAAGTACACTCATCTAACAAACATTAATATGAAAATTTGTGGCAAATTTTAGTTGATGCACGTGTTTGTAATTTCGACCCTGAGGTCATTTACATTGAAGAGTTTTTACTATTTTTACTATTTTTTATATTCTTTACAAATTTTATATAACTTACTGAATATTTGTAGTTTGTACCCTTTGTTGGAATTATCAAATACGAAAATGTAATCGAAAGTGAAAAAAAAATGTAGAGTACAAAATCTATTTCGATATAATGTCATTATGTAAATTTTCCGATATGACGCCATGTTGGACAAAAATACGCCGATTAAACAAAAGCGGTGTAGTAATACTAAAATATGCTTTTGTTTTACAACCTGAAGTTCTGTATAGATATCATTTGTGCATTTTATGTCGAAAACATATTCCCCAAAAAATTCATATATTTGGCGGAGTTTCTCTATTGGACTTCATAATACCTTATTTTCGAGACAATTTTTTAAAAGATAGCACTTTTGGTTTTTTATTTTATGAAAAAAAAATATTCATCGGATTTTCTTGCGAATAAAAGAATTCAGAACAAATGTGAGATGATATTTCATAATCAATCCACCTGTTAAATGCAGATTTTAGAACACATTTTAAATCTTTGTGAAACAAAGTTACTTAGTACAATTAAAAATTTTGTTTTAGAATTCATTTAACACATCGATTGAGCAGTAGAGTCTTGCATCGATTCAAATAACCAGATTTTACCCGAACCCAATCGACGCGATTAGTAGTTTGAGTCGGGTGATATTGACGCTAAAGTTTTTCGTTGCGGTCGGATTCAAATTGTGTTAATTTAAAATATTGTTTAGATATGATATTTTATCAGCTGGACCGAGTAGATTCAGTTTTTCAAAAGAAAATCCTAAATATTTTTAAATGAAACTATGTATTTAATATTTGAAAATTGACAATGACAAATTTTCTCTTCGTTGAAGATATGAAAAATATACATTTTAGTTCATATATTTTCTTTATTTTTACGTTCTAAATATTTTTAGTCACTGATATTTTTTACCATCTGAGTAAATAATTTTCAAAATGAAATTGTTGAGTTAAAGTGTTACCAGACTAATTTTTTTTTAATTTTCTGACGGCACAAATAATTCTAGTATTTTGGAATAGTAAGTAAAAATTCTCCGAAAAAGGTGAAAATTTCAGCAATTCGTAATTTCGGACAAAAAGGGTTAGTGTCAAATTAAACTTTGGCTTTCTTGAAGAAAAAGATCAAATTCTTTATAATCAAATTCATTTTCTTATTTAATGATCCCCCTTTTCTCTCTATTTTGCTGCATTATAGAATAACAAAATTAGGAAATGTTGTAAGAATATGCCAGAATCGCATCATCTGTGGTGCGAGGTAACAGCACAATTTGTTGAAAACTGATCTACATAAAATGAATTAACCTTGCGTTCACTCAACTTTGTCATATTTATAGTTCATTCTCTAGATGTATTTTATCGTGTAAAAAGATGTCTCTCCGCCCGCCAGCCCACCCTATAGACTCATCACTTCCGTAGTCTCCAACATTTATCAAGCAGTATCATATTTCCAAGAGTAATTTTCTCCTCGCATATTTTTCAAGCTCACAGTTTTGATGTAATATGCAATTTCAGTTGTTTTGGCTTTCTTTGAATGCTATAATAGCGTTCACTGCATTGCGCACTATAGGAATAATTGACATTTTCCATACACAATATTATTAATTTATGTTAATAATAAATCGTGAAAAAGTCAGTATCAACCTTGCACAAGTCATGGTAAACAAAAAACTTGGATAACATCGAAGTATTGCGAATAATCCGGCACCAGGAAGATTGGAAAGTAATTAAAAGCTTCTGATTATAACATCAAATGTTTTTAAAATAACAACAGTTTCATTAGTTCCCTTGTGAAGCCAACAGATAAGTTTGAAATGCTGACAAAAAAAGGGAGGAGCGTCTTGGAGGAGACACTGACAAGGGAATCGCTTTTAACGAAGCTCACACCTAGTAGTGAGATTTGGTGCATCTTATAGACCAATAGACCAAAATCAGAAAGCCGATAAAATTTGTATTCAAAGATCTTATGTTTTTTGTATACATTTTATTTTAAAACAATGAATCTTACAGTTCATTTCTCGTTAAAAGATAGTTAAGTCGCCACACGAATACGAACAACTACTCGCACACAGCAGATGACTATGACATTCGGTCAGTAATGCCCGAAAAATTCTACAGCAACGAATAAAGTCAATTTTGAGCCTTCAAAAATGCAATTATAATGTTACCTTTTTCAAAATGAAATTTGTAAATTCATGAAGAAAATTTTTAAAGTTTTTAATATTTTGTTCTTATTGTTACCTAATTTGTATTTTAAATAAATATTTTTTTCTGAAAAAACTCCTACGTTAATAATCCAATAAGTTATTTCGAAAATTGCATTTTCAGAAAGCTGTGTTTCTTTAAAATTAGTAAATGCGACTTTTGTGGACAAATTTTCTCTAAATTTGGTTTGTAGGATTACAAAACACATCAGGTCTCATTAGTAAGTGCGAGTTTTACCGAAAGTGGTTTCCGTGTGGGAACGGAGATTTAGTCTCTTAAGGGGTACGACTACATTGAACTTTTGAATTTTGTCTACATTAATGACATAATTTGTGCGATTAGATAGGGCGAGGAATAGGTAGACCTTTAGGAATAGGTTACAAACTATTTCCAAACAAAAATTGGATCCAAACAAATCCAATTGGGTCATCCGAAAATATTTTGAGTGCAGAAGAAGAAAGGAGAAAAAAAAATGCACGTTAAATCTTATACTTTGTACTGGAATACGCTTAGTAATTACATGGAAAATGGTACACATTCGACATAATAAAACTAATTGATGTTTGCATAAGACTATGTCTAAAGAAAAAACAATTCATTATCGGAAAGTCAGTTTATAAATATCAACTTAAACTAAAGTGTCTAATTTGTTTTATAAAATTTTTGAATCAATCTTCATCTATCATTAATATCAATATTTAATACTTCCGCAAAATTAATCTTTCATAACTACACAAAAAAGGAAGTTGTTGAAAAGCTACGTAGCAATGAAACGTAAAGACTGCGTTTATTGGGTTTTTCTCTTTTTATGCAAAAATAAAGTAGCTCTCAATTGTTTCATTTTGAAACAATGTCAAACTTGTCTTTGTTCCAAGTCAATATTTGATATCGCCCCTTTTATAAAGATCTTTTACATTCCTAACAATAATCGTTATCCGTTAAACTTAGAACCTATTTAATCTATAATAATTTATGTCGTTATCTTAAACAAATTGTAAGAATGAACATTCATTTATATATATATATTTTAAATTCCACAATCCGTGCAAAAGTTGTTGAATCTTTAGGCTTACGTTTTCAACAATCTTTCCATATTCAAGGAAGAAAGGCCTTTTCACATAACAAGAATTATACAATAAATACTCTCTGATAAAAACATTTTAGATATACAGATTATTTTACATTTAGCAGTATTTTAATCAAAATATTTTAAGCAAAGAAGATTATGGAGAGATATCTCTTTCTCCATAAATGTTTCGAGGTCTATTGATGATAGATTTTCCCCCAGAAACCAACATCACACAAATTTAAA
This sequence comes from Maratus speculifer, assembly GCA_964019185.1. Taxonomy (NCBI): domain Eukaryota; kingdom Metazoa; phylum Arthropoda; class Arachnida; order Araneae; family Salticidae; genus Maratus; species Maratus speculifer. Next base: position 373,402,280 of record OZ025293.1, read on the forward strand.
AAATATAGTCTTCAGAAAGATTCATTTTTAAAGATTCATTTTTAACCAAAAGTATTTTTTTGATGTACAAGATTTTTTGAAAAAAATTAACATAGCAGATTATTTTTTTAATGTCACTTTAGTTTCATATTCTTTTTTATTTTTCGCAATATAATATTTCTCAAATTATGGACAATATTTAACCCTTCTAGGTCTGACGTCTTAAGAGGACCAAGTAAGTTTTGAAATAACGAAAATTGACTTAAGTTAGATCGTGGAAGAGGGAGCTCTTATTTAATTTATACCTTTTTTCTTTTTGCAGCCATTTATGTTTTACAGAAATAATAATGTATTTGTTAAAATGAAAAAAAAAGTTTTCCTAATAAAACGACAAAATCTCGCCAATCTATTTTTTTAGGTACAAATATGAAATCCATGTTCGATATTTTTATGACGTCATAATGATTACTGCGTTGTCTTTCGATTATAAACTATATAACATTTGCAACTTTTGTTGCATAGTCATCCCACCGTTTTTATAGAAAACGATTACTTGACGATATTATGGAGAATTCTCATTGGTCAGAATAGAGATATTCTATAAAAGTGGGAGTGATTATGCAACAAAAGTTGTAGATTTTTAACAGTGTATTTGAAAAGCAAACATTGTTTTTTCTCTCTTTCTCGTCTAAAATACAAAAAAATCCAAAGTTTACGGATTTTAATATTTTTAATTTTCGTTCAAGTATAATAGGAAGGAATTCATGGTAACTTACGTTACATTTAGAACTAATTTCAGTAATTTTAATAACATAACACGCAAAAAAAATTTTCAAAATGTAAATTAGACATGGTTTACTAATTTAATTTATTCAAAGCCCGATTTATATGTAAATTACCTGATTTTAGTGTTATTTCTTAAATTTTGGTAGCTATATTTAATATGGTAACTGCCATCAATGAAAAAGGAATGTAAGTTATCATATAAAGTGTAATTTTGATTGTAATTTTTTTAGGTAATTTTTATCGAAAATGACCCTTAGATGGGTTCCACTGTCAAATCATGTTAATTTTACATTTGAATATTTTTTAGTGTTATATTGCTAAAATTACTGTAGTAAATTTTTCTAAATGTAACGTAAGTTACCATGGAATGACCCAGATGATGCAATAGGCAATGTTTTAAAAGGAAGATACCTCCAAAATATGGAACTTGTATTTAAAAATCGTTTGCAAGAGAGGTTTAGCCGCATATTAAAAACTATCGCTTTTTTCTCATCAACTGAATAGATTTTTTTTCCATAAATAAAAACTAATTAAATCCAAAATGAAGTATCGGTCTAAATAAGATACAGGTTACACAATCAATGGTTAAAAAATGTTTTTCGACATTTTGGTTCACTTTCGTTTATTATTATATGTCTTCGCTTTTTTACTTTTTTAATTTGCATTTCTCTTTGTAGGTAATTTCGTTATCTGCATGTGATAATTACACCATACACATGTTATACATTTAAAATTATATGTACCATTAAACCCCCCATTAAAATTTATATTTCCTTACTTAGTAAATAAGACAAAATAACAATTCCAGATCTATAAACCGTTGCAATGCGTAATTTCAAGCACGTGTTTCACTCTTTAAATTTAACTGGTTGAATGTGTTTATAACTTTCTTTTTCATATTTCTTAATATTTTAAAAATTGATATGCATGTGAATCTTTCAGTGTTATAACTTCAATTCTACACCAACTTTGATTTTCATCTCAAGTTTCTGCTTCAATTTACTAATTGGAGTAAAAACATGTTAATCTCAATCAACATATTTAATAAAATCAATATTCCTCGTTATTCTGTTGCACAGCCTGATTGAGAATCGCCCAGTTAGATGGATGCAAACTGCCCGTCGCTGCATGAAAAGTCGATGTACAGTAGAACAATAAATAAACTCAAGTGTATTAACAACTATTACTCGAGATCAGAGGGTTCCGTATAATAAATGTGAATTAGCAACTGTATTATTAAAAGAAAAAATGTTGCTGAAACAGTACTGATATTGCGTCACATGAAAGAAGCAAAGTGAGAATGATATTGAATTTTATAATCATGCATATACTATAGGATTATATATATTTTTTATGAGAATTGACAAATGGTTTTGAAAAAATATTTTAATGTAAAGTTTACAAAAATTAAACATAAGAAAATTTTAAACGAAAAATTGTATGTCATTTTTAATGTATAAAAAAATGCGTGAAAATAAGGTATAATTAATATAAGAATAAGACTTTGTAAAATACTACACAACATAGGATTGGGTATAGCTGTCTGTACTAGAAAAGTATTTACGAGTATACCATAAGATGCGATAGAAGAAAATCCTTGTTCAAAGTTTAAACTTTAAATTGTGCTAAACGCGCTTCGAGAGGAGGTTGCTAAGTTAGAACGCCGCCTTGGTCATGTCACTTTTTCCCTAAAAGATCCGCTCATAAAGTGACTGAGATCTTTGATTCCTTTTTTAAAAATATGGAATTTTAAAAATCGAGAAAAATCGTTATTCCACCTGAGCTCTAATGGCGTAATATTCCCAAATTCACGTGGGATAACTGACCATACCAAAAGAATACACAAGAAATTTAATTCAGTTCTAAGAATAAATCCATACACTTCTCAATAATATAATATTCAAAATGGTACAAAAATTATTATACAGCCACCTTTCGGCGGAATATCGTATTCTCTGGAATTTAGCGGAATATTGTACCCCTACTGGCAATAGTCATAAACACACACATAAAATCTGTCTCAATTTTATTCATAGTTTCAAACACTTTTCAATAGTTCTAAGGGGGATAGACAGGCATTCTGACATTTTGTGCAAACATGTTTTCAGTATTCTCTGACCCCTAAAACGCATAAATTCATCGAAAACTCGAAAATTCGATTACAATATTTGCTTCTTTAGAAAGAAGAAAGTAACAATAGGGACTATATATCTAAAACAGTAATCTGCTGTTTAAAGAAAAGGAAGAAAGGAAAATATCTCTTTATTATGATATTGTGATGACATTTTCCAAACGTTTTCGAAAATTTTTCCACAGACAATTTTCATATTAACATTATGCTTAATTGCATTCGTAAGCTTTCAGTAAATGACATGTTTGTTAAATTAAACCCTAAGTTTTGTCATTTAATTTCTTTTATTAATATGTTTATGCAAATGTAATTTTTTACAGAATTAAGAAAAAAAAATTAGATTGGAAAGGTTAAAAAACAAAAGATTTCGAAAACTAAAAAAAAATGCGCATAATAGCCCCCCCCCCCCTTCCCTAGAAACCGATACATCAAAAATGACATGGGCTTAGTCAATGAAATAACGAACTATTTTAAATAAACAAATTTAAAGTTACATGATTGATGAACGGAAGAAATGTGTTAAGTTAATATTTATTAACGATTCAATGTAGAAACTTTAAACGGAAGAAATCCAATTAACTTATTTGGTGACAAATATTAATAGCAAAAGGAAAATTTCCTTTAAACTACTCCCTTTAATCAAAATCTTTTAAGACGAGACTTAATGAGATCGTTGAGAGAAAATTTATTTTTTTCTCAAAGCACCAATAATTAACAGCTCTTTGGGAAAAGGTTTTCGAAAAGATAAAGAGTCATGAATTATATTACTTCCTTCATATTGGAACAGAACAAGTCAAATTTTACCAAGCTGGATGTCAAAAGAACCAAAATATTAATATTTTCACAACGTTTAGTGTTCTAATAAAATATATCTGCCTATAATTTAAAATTTTTATAGAAATTGGAACACAGACTGGCTCAGTGGTGAAAGATGACCTTAAAGGATTTTTGTTCACTTGGGTTAGTAATTATCAGATTGCAGGCAGAATAGGAGAGCGATGTTTTGGACTATGGACAATGTAAGATTATTTCTTTATAAAATGAAAATTGGTGAATGGATTTTAATAAACGTGGAATTCAAATACAGTCGAGTCTCTATATAACGAAATCTACCGTTCCAGTAAAAAAATTCGTTATATAGAGAAATTCGATGTATAGAGAATGATGTTAATAGTATTTAATGTGTAAAATTTGAACAAATATTACTTTTGATCTTTTGAATTAAGAATTAGAAATGTTTAAAAGTAAATATTAACCTAACACTTTATTTCATAATTATTTAAGCTGTTTCAAAAAAGAGATCAGACATTTATTCGAAAGCTTAATGGAAATCAAATAAGGAAGACTTACATTAATTCTAGACAAAAAAATCTAATTTTTTGTTGTTTTGATTTTAAAATTGTTACACTCTCAAAAAAAATTTTTAAATTTTAGCAAGGAATGAAAAATTGTAGTTAACATTTTCCTCCATTTGAAGGCCTCTCGTGTGCCTCTCATTGATTCCTCTCTTACATATATATCAATCTTTCTGTTTTGCGATGAATGTAGAAAGGTGTATAGGAGGTGGGATGAATTCGTTCGATTTAAAGAACAAGGGAGGAAAAAACCCTCAGCATTGACGATAAATAAAAAAAGTGATGGAAAATTGATTCCATATGATTTCGGAGCTTTTTTAAAACTATATAAATTAAGACCAATTTATGAAAAAATTCGTTATATGGAGATAGATATTTCGTTATATAGAGACTGTTTTTAATGTAATCATGAGAAAAGGGGACCGTTCCTACTAAAAATTTGTTATATAGAGAAATTCGATGTATGGAGTTTCGTTATAGAGAGACTCGACAGTATTTATTATTCCCCAAATGCCAAAACAATAGTTATACTATAGCTCAATACCTCCTAAACGCTTGTAACTAATAGTTCTATTTGGAAATTATGGTATATATTTTTTGAAGCATTCATAGCCGCTCTTAACGAAATTTAATAAATGAAAAATCTTTTTGGAACACCATGTACTTCTTGGATTTTTGTAATTAAAACGGAATCGGTCACCACTCGAATGATCATTCGTAGATTTTTAATGCAATGTAGTTCAGTTTTATTAATAATGTATATTCCTAACTAAGAATTTATTGGCAGAAAAATGTCTAAGCATAGCACATTTCTGAATCGCATATTAACTAAAATTTGATCCTTTAACAAAATTTTTACTACAAATTTATATAATAGAATATGACCATTTCATTTTAAAAGGATAGTTATAAATTTCACAGAAATTTACAAATTCATTGAAATTTTTGTACAGTTTTGAATATTGTATCATTGAGAAGTGTATGGATTTATTCTTAGAACTGAGTAAAAAACTAGAAAAAAACTTTTTTTTCTAGAAAAATAAAACGCAGGTTAATATATAAAGAGGACACAACAAATTGAAAAAAGCCCAAGTCCACTGAATGCATCAAAACGGTGCTGCAAATTGCCCGTTGCCCGTCATGTGACTTGTTCTCTTTTAAAACTGTATTATATACTGAAGAGCAGTCTTTCTTAAATGTTTATTACATAATTACAACATTCCGATTTGAATTTAAGCTTCCGTTGAATATATATATATATATATATATATATATTAATAAAATAAGTAACCAGTTAGATTGGTATGAGCATATGTATTTCAATTGAGATAATGCAATCTATACATTAAGGAATTAGTCAAAAAAGATGACTAAACTACGCGTTACACAATTTTCAGACAATAGAAAAATATTAAAAGCTAATGGCAAAAAAGAAATCGAATCTCATGCAACTAAAATTGTAAAAATATAAAACGACAGTAATTATATCTTTTTATCTGTAAATTGATTTATTAAGATCGAGGCACAAAATCGTTCTACACTGCTCAAAACAATTAAGGGAGCACTTGGTTTTAACGAAATTACACAGATACTTACACCGATAAGTAACACAATTTAATCATAATTTAAAGCCTTGCAAGTAACAGAAGAAGAAAATTTAATACATAAATCACAGTTCATGACTTCAAAAACCAGAAAAGGATAAGGGCAAAAATCGGAATGTTGCAGAAACGTCTCTTCCGTTACCTTAACTGTAAAATTTAATTGCTCAGCTTATTGTTATTTATTTATTTATTTATTTTTTTTGAGAAAGGGTGACTTGAAAATGTCTCAAAAATGTGATTTACCAGAAGCTATGGCATAGCATATTATAGGGAGACTTGAATCCGGGCAAATAGACTGGAATCGATTCCAAGAAACAGGGAATGTCAGACGTTGACTAGGGCAAGGTCAATCACGCGTGTTACAGCAACTAATGACCGGTATATATTGTTAACAGCTCATCGAAACAGAACAGAGAATGCTGATCAACTGCAAAATATTTTCTCTTAAACAGGACGAAGAGTGTCCAGCTAAACATTACCCCCCCCCCCCCGTAATGGACTTCTTCAGGGAGGACTCTATTCTGCACGTAGGCCTGCATTTCGTTGACCTCAAAGCACCGAGTGGTCCGAAGAAGATGGGCTGCTGAATTTAGGTTGCCGAGATTAGGAGCAACATGATTGGATCCAAGTGCTGTTTACAGAGGAGTCCTGATCCAGTCTGAAGTGTGACACCCGACGTGTTTTTGCATGGAGAAAAAGAGGCACTTGAAATAAAACCACATTCGTTCTTAAAAGATCACAATACAGACGAGGTAATTTGATGGTATGGGGTAGAATCAGAAGATGGGACCTACGGACCTGCATATCATTCGGAATGGTATTTTGACAGCTCAAAGGTATGCAACCGAGATACTGAGACTTTATGTCGGACCTTAAGCTGCAGCTATTGGAGATTCCATTGATTTCCAGCATGTAATAACATACCGTATACAGCTCACCTTCAGAAGAACATGCTTGAAGCTGAAACAATACAGCGTATGGAATAGCCATCGTGCTATCCTGACATGAATTCGATCAAGCATGTTTGGGACATGCTTTGACTACACATTGCTGCGAGAGAAGTCATTTTACTGTTCGATACTTGGAGATTGCACTTCTTGAGGAGTGGAACAGTATTCTCCAAAGTCTCATCGATAAAATATTCACATAATTTAAAACAGGTGTGCAGCAGTCTTAGCTGTTCGAGGAGACCACACGTCATATTAAAAATATTGCATCATTTCTAAACAATACTTTTTTATTTACTTGTAACCAAATTGTTGCCCTATATCATCTTTTCGTGGTTTTCCCATCTTTTCAAAGAATAAAACTTAATTACAAATTTTGTGTGTGTGTGTGTGTGTGTGTGTTTTTCGGTATTGAGCATTGATACGCGTATACAATCCATTTTATGCCAATACATGGCTGTCTCGCACGGTTTTCTTAACTTCTTTGTTGTCCCCTTAATTTTTTTGAGCAGTGTAGTTTTAAGTCTGCAGAATTTAGATTTAGCAAGACGGTTGATTTAGCAGAAAAAATGAGAAACTACAAAGATCGGCTCTGATATGCACCGCTTTAGATTATCTTTTTAATCCTTTCCGGCACAGTAATCCCACTACGGGTACACCTAATTTTAATTCCTAACATAGAAATGGCACAACGAATATTTTAATAAAATTTTGCCTGTACAATGAAAATTTAAATTAAGAGTTCTTAATTTTTAAAAAAGGCGTTTCTAAATTCCTGTGTCTGTCAATAATGTCTCGGTTTAAGAACTAAATTTGTCTGCGGAAAGAGTTAGTAATAATTCTCTCAACTAACATGCCAAGTAGCTACTAATAAATTTATAAAAAACAGATATTTGTTTTAAAAAATCCATGTTGCCGCATGCAATACTAGATTAAATTTAGAGGTACAGTATATTGCTTAACGACGTTTCGTTTTCACAGAAATTATTTTATTAAATATAAAGTATCCAATCCGATTACTCACTGATTCATCCTAACAATAGAACTCTGGTACTTGGGCATACACAATTATCTTTTATTTAAAGTAAAATTACTGCTAATCCATTTATTTACTTTCATTATCTTGGAATATGGCATACAGAAATTAAGAAGATTCCTTTCAAGAAAATTTAAATTTCTGCATACTGAATGCCAGAAAATTTGTCAAGCATATAAAAAAGTATTCAATGTGCATCGATTCGTATATGATCTGACTAAGAAAAGCGTCAGATTCGATTAATTGGTTGTTCACTGTATAACCAACAGTAAATCTATCGATATTAATACACGCACTGATTTCTAATAATTCTGAATGAATTTATTCATAAAAGTGACTGAAAGAATTAATGTTTTAGCGTACAACTAACAGCAACTGCATTGCTTCGACATACGATAGCTCGTATTTCAAGTAAAAATACTCCTAGTCTATGCATTTCGATTATTTCTCCCAAAAAGGAATGAGACAAAAGATGAAGACACACTTAAAAAATATATAACGTTCGATAGACTCAATGGCAGAAAATCTATCAAGATCAAGAAAAAAAGTGTAATCTGATTGGGAGTTGTGAACGTTTACATTTATGTTCAATATTATTAATGTAAGAAATGAAATGCATTGCCTAGAGGTGTATTCCAATCCAAAATGTTTATTTTCCGAATTAGTTTTAAGTTCACTTTCGCTCTCAAACACATCGAACTGGCAAATTCTCTTATTTAGAAAGTACACAATGTGCCGTGCTTCACGATTTTCTTGATAAATGGAGATAATATCGCAAAAAATACTGAGAAATTGGACGTTTTGAGCCGAATTTTCCTAAGCAGAAGATATGGGAATGAAAAAAAGGGTCATACTGGAAAAATGATTATTTATAAACCAAATCCTAATGAATTAAACGATAAAAGAAATCTCGCGACATTTTATGCAAGTCTTCAAAAACCACCTCTGCATGTTTCATGTTTTTACTTTTAAAAATGAGTCAGAAAAAGTATCAGAAAATTTCGAGCTATTGGGGGTGGAAAATTATTTTTTCAAATACACCCTTAACAATGTTTTTTTTTTTTTTTTTTTAACGAGTTTATTCATAAAAGCCTCTGATTCGATTAATCAATGGTTTACCAGATAGCCAATTTGGACATGCACTGTTATCTTTTATTTCAAGTAAATATACTGCTAGTCCTTTTATTTTTTAGATTGCCTTAGAAAGAAACGAAACAAATAGATGGAGATAGATTTTAAGAAAATTTAATGTGACGGTAGACTAAGTGCCAGCAATTCTTTCAAGGCCAAGAAACTAAAAAAGTCTGCCTCTAGATGGGAGTTGCGAGCGTTGATTTGGCGGCAGCGGCAGCGATCACCAATCAATATTGTGCGGGGGCCGACTTTTGGACAGCGGGACGACTGGGTCCGTGAGAGGTGCCACGACGCACTCTCTGCGAACACCGGAAAAAACGCGGCCCGTATTCGTAAACAGGGTCGGATTAAGATATCTAGGGAAAATTTCGACCCTCACCTCTCATTTTTCAAATGTAGACTTTAATTTACTATGATATCAATCCTTACACATAAAAATTTCTAACAATATGTATACGTTTTTATTATTGCTCCCCCTAAAACAGCAATTGGTGAAAATTGAACCTTCATTTAACGATATACAATGATTTTTGTTCGATAGATTTTATTTGACTTACTGAGTTTCGAACAAAAACTCGTTGCACTTATCCAAAACTTATCTTTGATTATTATGACAATGAGTATTAAATAAAATTTGCACTTTTAAAAGAAAGTACCAGTGCTCTAATCGGTAAAAAAATTGAGGGTATACGCTATAGGCAAAAATATACACTAGACTGTATACACTATAGCTACGGAGGGTGTGAGGATTAATCCAGAAGGTTTACGGCATATACTTCACTACATCCTTGAGCAAACAGTTAAATATTTTTACATGAAAATCGTAAAAAAATAAAAGTCAATTGTGTTGTGTTAGAACCTAGCCCTTTGAGATACATATATAAGAAAACTTACATGAAAAAAATTCGTAAGTTTAATTGCGAACCACTTTGAAAGTTGAATTGTATTAAGGTTTTTAAAAATTATCAGAGAATAATTCCGCTTTGAATGAATGTTATAAAAGTTACTCAAATTTATTTATAGATTTAAACTGTATGCCAGTTTATGCAAGTAGATTACATAATGCTTTGAGCAATACATACTATTACTAGTCATTGGGCATAGTAGCGATTGGGTTCGAACCCAGCATCCGCCGTGTAACAGTTTCGGAGGCAGAACCTTTCGGCCACTGGTGGGGCGAAAACAAGTTGTGAATAATGTCTATTATAATTTTGAATGTCAGGTTTTTATTTATTTATTTTGTTTATGAGAGATTATCTGATACAAACTTGTTTTAATTTTTCATTTTAAACACCACTTTTTCAAAATTTAAAAAGAATTAAACACTAATTTTTAACTCTCAGGTTTCGTTATAATGGAAATTCCATTCATCATGAAATTTCGTCATAGACTTGTTTCATATTCCTTTTAGAACCGGAAGATCTTTAGTAAAAATGAAAAAAAAATTGATTATTTCTCCTCTATTTAACAAGATTGCATTCGATTGAAAAATTATTTAAAAAAAATTCCGGACATCAGGATATGTGAAAGGTGGATCCATACAATCGACTTAGGATAAACTTTAAATCGTACAAAAATAGGAAAATATATATTTCTTTTTTTTTAAAAGGATACCCTACCTACACAATTGTGTAGGTCAGATCTTAAAGGAATGCCATACACGTCTTTGTAATGGATTTTCTTTATTCTATAGGGTTTCGTTCTTAAGGATAACAGACGTATAACGTAGTAGCTATCCATCATAAAAGTGGTCGGTCAGAGCAATCAAATCAGTCATTTCCGTGAACAGAACATCTGAAGAGGGAGAAAACAAGAAAACAAGGGAAATTTTGATTTTGTTTAACATTCCAGTCTTTTGCAGTCGCCGACTTTGATAGATTTCAATTTGCAGTGTTTCATTAAAGCATGAATTATAAAAATACAGGGTGTTAAAAAAACGCATGTACAATTTAAGTGATAGAATATCTCTTGTAATATAATTTTTCCAGTGTGATTTTTTAAAAATGAGATCGATAGATTTTTTAGATTGTATCTCACCTGTCGTCAAGAACTCTTCCTTTCAGAGGTTTTTTGATGATCACAGTCTTCCCGGACATCGTTTGTGAACATTTTGGATAGTTTCACTTGTCTCAAACGTATTTTTAATGCTATCAAATATAACTCGTATAAGAAAGAGTTTTCAAACTCTCTTCTAAAATGCCTTTGATCATCAGCTACGTTTTTCAAACTACCAGTAACATATTAGAACGATATTTATTTTTTTCAAATCTTAGATTTCAGCCATTATTTAAAGCTACTTAAACTTTAAAACGAAAAGAAGATCAGTAGTTATAAGAAAATAAATTAGATTTATACTTTATTTACATCACCAATGTATTCTACGCATAATCTAGTCTTCAAAATACAGTTTTACTCAAGTTTAACGTAATTTTTTATCTTGTTGTCATATAGTTTACGTAATGTAGTTGTATGTAATAAAAGAAATGGCCGGCGAATGTCTGTACTCTTTCAGAACGTCCTTTTTGATCAAAAATCGCGATTTTTAAAATTCATTATAATGTTAAAAAATCTATCTTGTCTTCCCAATACTGTTTAGAATTATATCACTAAGTTATTTACAATCGGGATTATAGGTATGTTAACATAACTAGCATAGTGATAATTGTATTTTAACCCTATTTCTAAGGGGATTTTCTAAGAAATATATACTTTTGGCCGTTTCTATTTATGCAAAATCTTGTTTTAAAAAGTTATGTTTAAACTGCAATGAAATTTATGATTATTATTCAAATGTTTATGAAGAGAATAGACAATGCTCATAACAATATAATAGGCTAATTTTGCTGTAAATTATGAACTGCAATCTTTTTCATAGATTTTCTTCTTTACTTTACTACTAAATTTTCTGTAGCAATGCAATAAGTAATTAGTTATTATATGCGTAGTTTAAGTTCTAGAGCAGATTATTATAGACGTTACCAAATTTATAAAATTTAAAAATATTTGTTCATTTTTGCGTTGTTTAGTAGAAATATTAATCTTTTAACTAGTTTTGCTTAAGATTAAGAAATAATAACAGCTAAAATCTGTGTACGTTTTTCCTGTTTTTTAATAAAGTTTCATAATAAAATCCAGTTATAGAATCAAATGTTTAAAAATTAACTCACCGCATGTGTTAACAAAATTTTTCATTTTTACAATATTTCGGTTTGAAATTCGGAAGTGCAGGGATGTTGTGGAGGGTATATGGGAATATACGCCGTATACCTTCTGGATTTTTTAAAGGAACACCGTATACTTTCTCTTTCTCTAGAAAGCTATAGTATACACACTCCAAGGCATACCCTTTGCTTTCAGCGTATATCCTCTGTTATTTTTAGTTTGATAAATTTGTACAGTTTTTTTTTTCATTGTTTAGAATTTTTTTTCAATGGAACATTTTACATTCATGACGTAATATTCTGTTGAAATTAACTCATTGCAACATAATTAACAACCACTAAATTATTAAAAGAATTACAAGAAGAAAATTATGTATTTACATAATGCTAAAAAGGATTTTACTTTAACAAACATCTTAGAATATTTGATTATTAGAGAAATATGCAGAGACACAAATGAGTAAATTTTCATATCCCTTTTGAAAATTAGAATCGAGGGTAGTTTTAAAAAGCACCATTTACATATTCGAATCTTATTACAATACTGAAATATTTTGAGAAAAAAGATCTAATTACGGAGATTAGCATATCTTAACTTCTGAAAAATACGTCAAAAAGCAGACAATTTAGAAAGCCAGAAGCTGGCCTTTTTAAATTAAATTTTAATTAATTTCCCCCTAGTTTTTCAAATGAGTTGCATTTTCATTGTAATATGCAAGTACTGATGTTTTGAAAAAATTAAAGCTTGCCAGCTCGCGCATAGTAACATCGCTGCTTGGTTCACGTGGAGTCAAGAGAAATAAATTTGTTTATTTATTCTATATTTGATAGTTTTAAAAAGAAATGTCTTATTTTGTGTATTTTTTACCGAGAGAATTATACTTTCAATATTTTCTCTTAAAACGTAAGACTCTTGGACAATAGATAGAATATACAATTCAAAAACGATATACAGATAAGAACGATAAAAGAAAATGTTTGATAAAATTTTTGGAAAGAAATTTTTTGGCAGGTTTTTATTATCATACTTCAAAATTTAATCATCTACTGCATTGTGAAAAAAAAAATCGTCGATTATCATCAGAGTTAAGCATGACAAATGCAAAGTATGTGAGGCAGTTGCCAATATCTACTACTTTTTTTGCCCGGAAAAACTTTATAGTAAACTTTACCATTTAAAATGGGCGTAATCTGCCGATGTTTAAAATAAGGCAAAATTTCTATTAATTTTTTCCGGGTCAAAAAGTCGGAAGAGTTCGCAGCTATGCAAGGATATTACATTTGATAGGAGCACCCCTCCAAAGAAAAGAGTTTTACATTTTCAAAAGGTTCAAAGGAAAGGGAAGAAGGCTAGTCCCCTATTTCATGTATCCCATACTCCTAAAAAGAAACAGCAGCAGAAAGATTAGCATCTGCATCAGCAGCTAATGATTACATATTTATTGCAATAACATAGTAACCATTATTTTCAACAAAAAATCGTTACTGATTTTAATAAGGCCAATTAAACAAGTAGTGTTAACTAGATGAAGGCATTTTTATAAACATACATTTGACATTATGATGAATATGAAAAGAAGTGTATTTTATCACCTTTTAAAGTTGTGATAATATTTCTTATGATACCCTGCATATAGATGCGAATAGTACCTGGCACGAAAAGCATGTGTGAAGTTTAGCAATAGTCACAGGATCATTTTAGCAAAACTTTAAAAAAAATTATGTTTATAGATGGAAAGGGGGGGGGGAGTTACGAAATAACGCAGATCCTTAGACATTCTGGCCCTGGTTGCCAACACAATTTCTGGATTTTTTACGGATTTATTTCCAATAAAAGTGATTTTCGCGAGTGAGTCAAAGAATATTGCGAACATAGTTCCTTGACACAAAGCTAAATCGTCATTTTTTCTTAAGCTATTGCACTTATTATTTCTCTGGAAAATAAACAGGAAAAATAAGGGAAAACTTTTATAAAGAGTAAAAATAAAGAAAATTGTTAGAGGTCTAGCGAAGATGACAAATTAACCAGATATTTAACACTTATCTCCCAGGGAGATAGGCTCACTACTTTGACAAATTCTATTCATTATTAAAAAATATTCACTACTTTCTGGCAAATTTACAAAATTATTTCATCGGAGAAAATAGTTTCCATAAAAATACGGCAATTAACTGACTTTTATTTTCTAGCAAGGCGGTGGCGTGCAATTATCTTCAACTTTATACTCCTCTACTAACATAGGAAGATACAAATTTACTAAATTTCATATTTAAAGTTCAAAAAGATTTTTTGTTTTAAGGAAAGAAAAAAATTCCCGAGCCCATTTATATAAAGATAAATGTTACAAAACTTTGGGATTAAAAACTACTACATCGATATCTGCACTATGCTTCTCCCTTCTCTTTCTTATTTTAAAATCCTTATTCAATAAAAATTTCATATTTTTTCTGAATGACATTACAGACAGATGTCAATATGATTTTAGGCTTCAAGGAATATATTTTTTTCGATTTCTTTCGATAACCATCAACTCAGCAGAGCCGCTTTCTTCCTGTCATCCAAAATGTATTAAAAATGGCTAGATACAGAAATCAAAATCTCATCTTTTAAGGAAAACTGATTCTAATGCGCACAAAACAGAAAGAAATAACTACTCGAATGAGACTCGGGTGGGGTTTTCGAAAGGTTAAAATAATATCCATCCTTTTAAAGGACAATTTTTTCCCTTTACTGTAGATCGTATTATTCAAGTATTTTTTTCTTCTTCTTTTTTTCTGAAGATAGGAGGATTATTTTTTTTTATTTGAAAAAGCCCGCACTCACAGCAGCTGATTGACCTGACAATTCATACCTGAAAAGGAACCTAACAATTAAAATATGTATCTGAAATCCGTAATATGAATTTAATTGGAATTTACTTTTATTTATACATTTTTCTATTCCCTACTTTCTATAAGTTGTGTCTATAAAACTATTTGGTCAATTTCGAAACTCTTTCGTAGTTATTTAGTGCTTTAGCGCAACGCGTCCGCAGGATTCAACGATATTGGAATACTATGAAAGGCATTTATTGCAAAATGAGTTTTTATCATACTGGACGGAATCAGACCACAAAAACTATAAAACCTATCTTAGAAAGTTTTAGTTAAAGTTTAATTGGTATTTGAACAATTTTCAGCCATATATAACAAAAACTTTTTTTTTTTTTTTTTTTTTAAATGGCTGCCACTTTGATTTTTAACTCACTGATCTTAAAGTACTGAAGCTCCAGACAATATTAAATACTTTCATAATCCTTAGGTTGTAAATGCCTTTCGAGATTGAGATTATGCTCTACAGACTTTGTTTTCTTGTCTGGGCGCTCCCTCTTAGGCAACCGCAACGACTCTGGTCATCGATCGGATTTCGGCCGATTGGAAGTGCGAGACAGGCACAAAAGGGCCTCCCGCCCATGCAGCTTGAATGACATTCATATTTTATTTTAAATTTTTTGAAATAGACTTCACATGATAATAAATTATATGCAAATACCCAGATTTAAATTCTTCACCCCTATTCCAAAAATAATAAGGTTTCTAATAGAACATCATAAACGTAAATACGTTGGCGCAAGAAATTGTCCCTAGATCTGTTTCTCTAAAAATATATCTAAAAAAAAGACATTAAGCGGACAGATTACCTCAAAATTGGTCCCAAATAAATAAATAAATAAATAAATAAATAAAAAATAAAAAAAATCCAGCTCGTTTGCGAATATTTTGATGCCACATTTTAACCCATACAATAATTTTATCTCGAAATATTGTAAATTTTGTTAATATAACCAGCGTTATTCCTCCACCCAAATTGAAAATTTAAACGACTTTTCTCTATGTTCACATTTTCTTTGCGTTTCTTTTTTTTTCTGTGTATTTGAGGTAGAGATTTAAACTTCTTTGTACATGTTGTTTATTACATATAATCTGCATATGAAATTAGCCTTCATGTTTTTTGTTATTTAAAAGAAAAAAATAAAAGTATATGAATATGTGCTAGATTTCATTATCTTACAAATACGTATTAGTAAATAAATATATTAAACGTAAAATTAGATGTACCTAAAAATTCACACGCAGTCGTGTGCAATATTCATTAGAAAATCTTTTTTAAAAAGTGGCAAAAATATTTAAAAAAATAGTTGGTATTTAATTAAAAAAAAAATTTAAATATGCAGTCAATTTTTTTTTCAAAATGTACTTTTTCTTTTTATACTGGAATGCAGCGAGTTCACCATTTGAACCATATTTTATAAAATAAACAAAATTATCGAATAGGTAAAACTGTCCCCTTAATGAATTGAAATGTCAATTAATTGAAAAGACTGAAAAATCAGTAATTGCAGCAAAGCACAAAACTAAAAAACTGTCCAGTTTTTTTTTTTTTTTTCTGCTGGCTAATTTTTGTTTTCTGTGTATTTTTCTTAAAAGATGTTTTTATTTTTAATTCTCAATATATTTTTAAAATAAACGCAATTTTATTTGAAGTGTTGAATACTTAAAATTATAATTTAAGTGCTTAATTTTGATGTATTGTAATAAAAAGTTTCTAAAATGTCTTCAGCCATTGAGATAAATTATTGAGGTAGAGCAATTTGTTGAATCATACCTTGGTACATAATGGGATCGAGTAATTTTGTCAGATGTAATTAAAAGTATCGGTCAATTAAACTGTCTTAATTATTTTTGCTATATGCATGTAGTAGTATTATTTATAGTTATTGCATTTATGTTTCAGAATTGACTAAGAACACAACAAAAAACATTTGCTTAATTTACACACGTTTCATTCTTTAAAAATTTCAGGTGCTACGCTACACTACTCTATGCAATTCCAATTGGCTTTTCAAGAACATCTGTTCTCTCCACTTAATATCTTTGTTATCATGGAAAAAACAGTACAGTGGACAGTCAATGAAATGCAGCTGTCATTTGATAAGAATATTAAAATCGACTTAGAAAGTCAATTGAAATTACATTTAGTATAACCCAAAAACTCTCGCACGCTGTTGTTTAAAAGAATGGTAGCGATGTTTTCAAATTCCTCATCGGCATTTTAATATTTTTAAATGACTTTTTCAAAAGATATCTGAAAGAACCACATCTTCTCAGGTACTTTTATACCTTTTCAATTTTTGTTACTGTTTTTATTCTTTCGATTTCGAATCAATTCCAAAACTGAACCAGTTTGAAAATCAGCTGTATTCAGCTGAGAAGACCTTGAATTTTTATGATATGTAGACAGCAATATAATCCCCTAAATTTAATGAAATTCCAAATTTTATTACAGCTATTGATTTAATGTTAAGAAATTCCAATTTTATATAGATAATCTGTTAATTAAGTAAATGTCACATATGAAAAAAATTTAGCTAAATTTCATCAGCAAATTCAATCATATTTAATAATTTCTGTTAATTTTTGTCTCGTCTGAAACGGAAAAGTAATATTTATTTCATCTAACAATTATTCTCTCAGAAACGGTCAAACCAAATTAAGCGCATCGAAATTAAACGGAATCTCCAATAGCTGGATTTTCAATATTTTAATATTTACTCTTCCCGATCATGACAGTTGCAATACTCAGAAGAATAAACACACAGATATTCAATTTACAGATTTCTCAGCTTACTGACAATTCAATTGCGTCTACAACACGGATCGTTATTGCCGAAATTAGTCTGTCACGGAGAGGTAATTAACTAGGAACGAAAAGGATCTACTTTCATCAGGGTAATGTCGAGTAAACGAAAGTACGTTTAAATCAAGATGAACTAATCATCTTGATAAGAAAAAGTATTCTTCAAAAAGATAACGAGGACGTTGTATTTATGGTGAGAACCTCATACATTATAAAGAAGTAGCGGTAATAAAAACATTTAATGATAGCAAAAATCAGATGAGAAATATTTTTGCATTTTTTTTTTTTAACTTCTAAAAATTCATTTTAACCGCAAATCTAATATTTTCGACTTATTCATGATGCCATATTTTATACGTAAATGCACAAAATTTGAAATCTTACGTAGTAATATACTGAAGAATCAAATAATATTTTTGAGTTTTATAATGTTGTACCTTATAATTCATTTTTTTAGGATTCATTTTTTATAGCTATGTCAGGATTTTTCGCGAATCGCAAAAAATCGCAAGTTTCAAATTTGATAAAAAAGTCGAAAATTTTGGTGCTATAAAATATATAAAACTTTCTCTTGAAATAATTTATTCACATTTTTGGCTAATACTATGGATTCTTATAGCTAAACAGTTGAGAGGGGTCTGATGTGGGGAGGAGATGTTCCGTTAATGCTGTAAAGATTTGCAATACGCCACTTCATATACGATTATTGAATATGTAAGAATGCATAGAAAAAAACAAAAAAGTGAATATATTATGAAAAAAGGTTTTACATATATTTTATAGTATCAGTTTGTCCCAATTTTCCACATTTAAAAATTTTAAATTTCCAAAAAATTCTGAAGCAATTGTAAAAAAAAAAAAATGGTCATTTTTGCATTCAGCAAGAAAAAATACATAAAAATAAATAATCAAAAGCTAAAAAACATGACAATATCCAAATTTTGCAAGCTTGTGTTACTCTTGGAAGATTCATTAAACGGCTATTTCAGTCATCTGAAAAGACTTGCTCGCTAATCCTATGGAAGAAATTAAAAAAAAAATCTCGTTTGCATTTTTAATATTTTTAAATGACTATTTTTGCACTGATAGCTGAGATGATCTTTACACCTGTTTTTATTTCACTTCTTCGATTTTGTTTGAAGTTTTATTTTTCAGAGGATACTTTCCCTTTCGAAACTGGTTCCGAAAGTGAAAGCGTCCTAATTAAAAATATCTGAAAGCAAAATCCAAAAAGTGAAAAGCGCTCTCTGTACAGATCGATCTCATCTAGCAATGCAAAAAGAATTGTTTAAAAGTACTAAAATGAAAAAGAGATAACTTAAAAATTTCTTTCATAAGATTAGCATTAGTAAGTATGTCTTTTAAGATGACAGAAATAGATAATTGGAAATTTTAATTTATGGGGGCCATGCAAAAATTTAAATTTTCTCAAATAGACTTGCCAGGGTCTTGCAAATTATATCTTTAAAATTTTCTTCCTTCAGGATTAGCATTGGTGAGTATGTCTTTTCAGGTGACTGGAATAACTTCTTAATTATAAGAGATGTCGAAATTTCGTTTTGTGTATGCATCGAAATTTCACAGGGCATGTTGTCCTAGCAATGCATTTAATTTCATGTTACTATACATTACATAATAATTATCAAGTTATATCTGTGGCTTCCGGTAATAACCAGGTAAGGCACATTTTTGAAAAAATTGAGATAATTTCGGAAAATGTAGCTTTAAAGGAGTACTTTCATTTGACATAGTACTGAAAAATGAAAATCGAATATTTCTCATCATAGGGCGATTATAAATTTTCATTTAAAAATTGAAAAAACAGTAATAATCGGGTAAGTGCATAAAGTAATGGTAATAACCAGATAAGATTTCTCGGGTAAATGCATAAAGTAACGGTAATAACCATATAAGTTTTCTATTTTTTTTTTAAATCGTCTATAATTATAAAAATAACGTAAAAATGGCTTGTATAACTTATAAATAATTAAATTAACATCAATAAACTATAAAAATTACATATCTGTGGCGGAAAACTGCAACCAGCCAGTGAATTAATTTGCAAAATAATCAGACAAAGTAAATGATCAGGTTAATGTTATGTATTCTTTTAATATAATATAAATAAACAATTATAATAATAAAAGTTGATAAAAATGAAAATTTTTTATCATAATTAGAACAGAAATAAATTTTAAATAATTACTAATTAAAATTTTTTTCTAGACAAAGCCACAGATATATTAATTTTAATTTAATAAAAAATGAAGTAATTTAATTTTAATTTAATAAAAAATTGACAATGTGTTTAATTATTGTAAAATTAATGTTTAAAATGTAAATATTTAAGTTTATTTACATTTATTAAAAATAAATGTAACTTTATCTGATTATTACCGTTTTACATTTATTAAAAATAAATATAAAACGGTAATAACCAGATGTTACACTTTTAATTGGTTCTCAATTAATAAAAACCATTTTTATATAACTATTTCTTGACAAAAAAAAGAGGTCCTTATATTCTAATTGAATGTAGTGAAAATTATTAAATTCTAATATGCTTTGAAAAATTAATGATAAAAATACCTTTTTGAAAACTTTTAACATTAATTACTCAAAATATTAAAAATGTGCCTTACCTGGTTATTACCGGAAGCCACACATATAAGCTGATTTATAATGTAATGAAGTCAGATGACATTTCCTTGTCTAGATGGAATGAATTCGTATTCTGGCACAGGTTGGGATATAAAAGCTCCCAGAATATATTTAATATAATTGACGAATCAAATAAATCTATTTGAAACCATAAATTTAAATACGTGCACCAAATAGTACCACAAAAAGAAAGTTACTTTTAGCACACCAGTTATAACACATTGAATCAAATTCAGTTTTAGAGAAACAAATCATTTATAAATGATTGATGGGGAATAAAACCCAAATAAACAATGTGATAAAAAAGAACAAATTATTTAAAGATGTACCAAGCAACCGACAGCTATAGGAGTTTCTGAAACTTCTCCAGTGCAAATTCAAAATCATTAAATACAAATGTATTGTAACGATATTTGTTAGAATTGTAACAGTTGATAGTATTATTAAGTGTTATTAACTGTTAATTATTTAAAGATGTACCTAGCAAACGACAGCTATAGGAGTTTCTGAAACTTCTTCAGTGCAAATTCAAAATCATTAAATACAAATGTATTATAACGATATTTGTTAGAATTGTAACAGTTGATAGCACATGGACGGAGTTAATATACAAATTGCATTTAAAGCTTTTGAACTTGCACCGATGAAGGAGTTTTAGAAACTCCTAATCAGCTACCTGTGATCACATTTTAATTACAATTACTGCTGTTGGGTTATGTTATCTATTTCTAATTTAACATACCGGCGCAAATTTCTATGTATTTAGTTTACAAATTTCAATACTAGTCTGAAAATGAGACTACGTTCTAACTTAAGACAACAAAAAATTACTTTGAAAAATATAGTTTTATATGTGTGGCGCTATAATGATACATTTGCCAGTTGAAAAATTGCGTGAGATGGGATTCGTTTAGGGAGGACTTTAAGTTAAAATATTCTGAATTCATTTTTAGAAAAAAGTGGTCTGAAAATCACATACAACTCATATTTGAAAATTTCACGTACAATTTGACTTAAATGAAATAAACCCGTGCTGAACCAGAAAACTTAATATAATATGGTGGCCCAGTCAGTAGTTGACCAAATAAAGTCAGGTCTACAAGGTTTTTATTATAATTGTTTTCTTTTAAATTTTAGAAGTAAACTAATATGATTGCTACAACCCTTAAGGAATGCTCTAGAATGAATAAAAAGGAAATTCACTGAAATAAAAAAAAATACAGATAATTTTTAGTATCCATTTTCCAGTTATTAATCAGGCGAAAGAAGTCAATCGAAAATTTAAAAATTAATCTTTAAAATATCATTCTTGTGCTGCGATTAACAATAATTCTTATAAAAATATTACTTAAAATGAGCAAGATTATTTTAACTTATCATAATGGTCTCCAACTAATCACAAACTAAATGTTTACACTTTATAATAAAAATATTTCATAAAATGGCCCACCTTAACCAATTGATAGTTGGCAACAATGTGACAACAGGTGCACTAACATTCAAGCAAAAATATGTCTACGTATGAAACTCATTTTCGCCTGAAATGCGGCATTATTTTAAAAATTTGATCAACTACTGGAGGATTATTGACTAGGGCCTGATTAATGCACTGGCCTCCGGGGCCTCGGCCCTGTGCCCACCAATTTCAGGGGCCCACAAATTATGCGGCTAATTTTTTTTCCTCAAATACTTTTCAAATAACATTGTTTTATAAAATATGAAACGTAAAATTTAAATATTCTGAATGACTCAATGCAATTTAGTATTTTGAAAAATTGATAAATACTATGAAATTTCGAATATATGCTTTTGAATTAGCATTTTCTTGCATGTAAATTTTCTCACAATTTAAGTTTTTCCACTGTTTTCATTTTATATTTTGGTCTCTGACGTAAAACAAAGTTTTACTGCATCAAAAAACCTCCATATTTAATATTTTCTGTAAAAGTTCTTTTCAACTTGACAGCACCTATAATTTTCAAAATTTGCCGTATCCAGAAAATCAAGTTTGGGAAAAATGCCAAAAACTGCATACTGTATCTATTGGTTTCAATATAAACGAGGATTTTACAATGTCAGAATTATAGTTTAAAATGATTACTAGACTGTTGGAGAAAACAATTTTTTATTATTTTGAATAAGGTGAATTTTAAAAGACGTCCTCATTTATTCTGCAACATATAAACTGTGGATCATAGATGTCTGAATTATACAAATGCTTATTTGAGAAAGTGGATGGTAATTCATTTTCTTGATTATTCTTGTAATTTTTTTTTTTTTTTTTTTATAATCTTGAAACTTTTACCCAAACAATTTTGTCAACTTATCAAATAAACCTACTTTTTTCTGAAAGCGCCGCCGGGAATGGGGAGGGGCAACTTTTTACCAGTCCCTGGGTCCATCTTCAGCTTGATCGGGCTCTGGTATTAACTACTGGCGAGGTCACCCTATTTGTATTTATGTGGTGTGTACATAGATTTTTTATTGTGTTCAAAATTTCTGGTTCGAAATATATTCAACTAGTGTCAAATTAAAAATTTTACGCAAAATTGACATACGACGACAAATTTGAAATGCGTTTGACAACCAGTGTGGCGACAAGTTTGAAACTGTTATTTTAAGCACGAGAACAGTTAAGTGGGACATCCATAATTACTCTGTTTATTTCAAAATAAAGTATTATTGAAAACAAGATAAGCGTGCTTACACCAAATAATTTTCTCAGTCAGGTTTATTTTTCTAATTAACAGTTGTTAATTAACTACATTATTGTACGCATAACTGCTATAATTATACACATTTGACTACATTATATTCTCCCTTTACTCATTTATCGTTATCTTCCTTACGATTGTGCAGTGATTGGAAAGATAATAAAAATATGATACAATAGTGTAATAAACAACAGAATAGAAAAATGAAAAAAGATGATGGCGAAGATAACATAACTGATAAAATCAAAATGTTAAACATGAGATTACTTGATTACACGAGAAAAAAATAAAAGTAACTTAATAAGATTTCCCTTCTAGTTTATCTTCGAAGAGAAATCGATAAGAAGGGATATTCCATGTTATACGTAGCTACTGTTTTTCTCTTCTTTAAAGTTCAGAAATATGACGATAAAAGATTATCAAAACTTCGATCTAAATTTTCGTTTTTGCTGTTCACGGAAAGATTGCAGGACATGCAAAAATTCACTCTAATACAGAAAGAAAATTTATATGAGAGAAAAAAATAACAGATTTTCAAATTACATAATTAACGAAAAAATGAGGTATTCAAAATAATAGATAATCTCGAATACCAGTACATTCAAAATGTTATTGCGTATTTTATTTATTTTTTTTTCGGTGAGAAACAAAATCGCAATATTATTATACGGTGTTTAAACGTTTAAGCAAAACGTAAACTTATGCAAATATTAAAATCGCAATAACAGTCTTAAAATCAACGTTTTGGTCGAGATCCACGATAATCATTTGAATTACGTTGTTGCAGTATATTAAAGTCTGAAAGAACAGAGTCCATTACCTTAAACTGAAATCCGAAACGTTGATTTTAAGATTTTTAATGCGATTTTAATGTTTGTATAATTTTTAATTATGCGCAAATGTTTATGTACCACGTAGTAATATTGCGATTTTCTTTCAACAAAAAATATCGGAATATCCAAAAATAATTAGTAATGATATACTACTCTTAGACTATTGCATGTATGAATTTGCATGATTGGGAAACAGTGATTCTTATAAATGCCGAGTGTTTTAAAAAAATAAGTTAGGCGAAAATTAAAGACAATTCATAAAAAAAGATACACAGTGCACATTTTCAACCTCATGTGACCAGATTAAAATTTAAGAGTTCTCATTATTTGAAATGTGTGTTAAAATCCACTGCATATTGTAGTTTACCTTGTAAGAAATCGATAAAAACTGATATTCTATGCTGTACGCAGCTAATGTTTTTCTCTTCTTTAAAGTTCAGAAATATGATAACAAACGATTATCTAAATTCGAACTAAATTTTTGTTGTTCACGAAAAAACTGCAAGACTTGTAAAAATTTGCCTTAGTTCAAAAAGAAAATTCAGGTTTAAAATTAAAAAATATTCAAATTGCATAAATAACAAAAAAAATAGATATTAGAAACTAATTAGTTATAATATGGTAGTTTCAGACGATTCATGCATGAATGCATGATTTGGGAAAGCAAAATGAATCCATATAAATGCCGATTTTCAAAATGTTTGTTAGAAAATAATTTCAGGAAACATTAAAATCAATTCACAAAAATGTTATACAGTTCACATTTTCCACCCTAATATAACATAGCATAGCCAGTCTAAAATTTAATAGTTTTCATTAGTAGAAACGTATTAAACAAGTTGTATGGGGAAGTTTATCTTGTCAGAAATCAATAAGGCATGATAATCGATTATGAAGGTTCGATATAAGTTGTCTTTGCGCACGAAAATAATGCAAAGATTTACAAAAACTTGCCTTATCTCAAAGAAAATTTACCCCAGTGAAAAAAGCAATTCAAATTATATAACGAAAAAGTGAAGCTTAAAAATTAGTTATACGTTAGTCGTATACGGGTGCATACATAACGACGCACGTAGAACTAAGAAATCGCATAAAATGGTAATTTTCTAAAATATTTTGATAATAGAAATTTTAAGAACGAACATATTTTGCGTCCAACTGATGTCGGATTAAGACAATAAAGCATGATTTATTGGTGTCGTGTGGGTAAATGGCGCGATTTTGAGAGACATTAAATCTGACCAAAGAAAAAAAAAGGTTTTATAATCGTATTAAAAAAAATTCTTGCGAGTTGAAAGTTCGACATTATCAATGTCATAATATTAGATGTCATCGAACAACTCAGCTTAAGAGGAAAACATACAAGTGCATCCATAGATACTTAAAATCTGCTTATGGCAAGGTAATCCGAACGGAAATGCCATGTAACACAAGAAACGTATAAATCAACGAAATGTTATGTATAATAGCTTTATTGTTAGATAAAAAGACAACTCTTAAATAATGAATACTTCCTGAAAGTGGTTTAAATAGTAGTGAACTTAGACAGTTTACCTTCCCGTGAAAAAAAAAGTTTATTTTTTAAAATAACTTAATTCATGATATCACACAAGATGACTACAAGAAAATGTTCAAGACAAGAAACAAGCATTTGAGTATGTATTTCATTTCTGAGACAATTATGTAAAACGTTGGGCGAAATTTTGATATTATCCTAGCTTTGTCAAACAATTAAATGAGATTTCTAAACAACAATGCCACTCGTGTTTGAATCTTAAGAGAAATAAATATGTCTCTGTTAACCTTAATTTTGTTTCTTCTTTTAAAGTAAATATATATACTTAAGGAATCAATTATTTCATACTTTTTTTGCCGACAGCTTTAAAATGCTTTGCCTCTTATTGTTAACGTTACATATTCGCTAATATAATGCTGCGGAAATTAAACTGTGAGGAAAATAAATAATCATAGGAAAGACCTACGTAATCCCTGGATATTAAAAAGCAGAATACATTTAAATTACAAAATTGATTATTACTTAAAATCAAGATATTCTTGACCAATCATTTAAATCGACATATTACTGACCATCAATATTTAACTCCAGAAATTCCGAACCAATGTCATTTAACCCGCGAGAACTCGCACATGAGATTTTCTTTCTCCATCGTACCCTTTTTAAGACTATTTTTCATTTTAATAAAATTTCAAAATGTGATTTCGATTACTTTACCTCTTTTTTGAATAAAAGTACTAAGCCAAACAAAAAATTCGATATTAAGTGACTAAAGTATAAGAAAAGAATTTGGCACCGTGAGAGAAATTCTCATAGCGAGTTCTCCCGGGTTAAGACGTGAGATTCCGGATACCAGCATAGTTTAAATAGTGATTCAGGACCAGTACTATTTAAATCGAGACATTCTGGACAACCATTAAATCAACAGATTACTGATCGTCATTTAAAATCTAGAGACTTTTGCTCATAATTTAAATTTTTATGTACCAAATTATGCAGTAGTAAAAAATTCATTTCGTCAAGCAATTTTCTTGAATTTTAAATATAGGCTACTAACAATGCAGTCATTAAATTTGAAAGAGATTTCACCAATAAAGTTTAATAAACTAAATCGGTATTTAAAGGGAATAATAATATCGGTATTTTGTGAAAGTTTTACAATTCTATTCCAATTATTTATTTATCTTTGAATATTGATTTCAGTATTTTATAATACTAGTAAATGTACAAATATAAGATTGATTTATAAATCTAGAACATTTTATGAGCTGAAATTTCAATTCTCTGTCAGACAGTTATAATTGGAAGAGAAAATTTTCTTTTTAAACACTGAATATTGCTTTTGGTAAGGAAAGTGTTTGGCAGATCTGGGTGTATATCAGAGAGCCGGCTACTTAAAATTTCGACTCAATTCCAAAAGTGAGAATATTTTAATTAAAAAAATCCTCTATACAAAATTGAAAAAATAAAAAATGACTTTTGTAGAGACCTTTGTTGGCTGCCCAACGTAAAAAAAGGAAAAAAAAATTACCCTAGAACTAACTTTAGCAAGCGGGCGTTTTTGAGTAAGTGAAAAAGCCTCTTAAAGTGGATCTTGGTCGTCATCACTGGAACAGATCTTTATCCCGTTGATCTGAGGCAACCTCGCCACGCGATCCCCCATTGTAAATTTAATCTATAAAACTGTCCAGAAGAAATTTGTCATCCACTTCGTTGTAAATGACATTCCAGTGCTAATGAAAAATGGCTGTTTTCCAAAACATACGTCTATGACAGGTCCAGATATATTAAAAAAAAACCTTATTGAAGAATTATCAGACCAGTATAAAATTAAATATTCGAGTATGCTTTATTATAAAAAAAACACTAAAAAAAATCAAATTTAACGATTCGCTTAATGGGGATTTCACATGTATAAATCAACTTTTCGATTCCCCCCCCCCCCTCTCATCACCCAAAGAGCGTGGTTGCCAAACTTTTCGGTGATTTTTTCCCGCATCGACTAACGGGGAGCGGAACTGCCGATCATCGGCTAAAGGGGAGCGGAACTACCGATCATCATCTTTACAGAGCGATATTGATGATTATTACCTCTAAAGCAGAGATTATCATCAACGAAAGCACGATGTTGTAATCATCAACGAAAGCGCGATAATGTAATCATCATCTAAAGCACGATCTTGTAATCATCAACGAAAGCGCGATATTGTAATCATAATCTAAAGCACAAGATTGATGACCATCTAAAACCACATCTGAAATCATCTTAATAATTAAACTAATTTTAATTTAAATTACATTTACCATCTGCGGACTACTTCATGAATTATTAATATCAACTTCCCCCAATAAATAATGAAATTAATAATACTTCTTAAAACTTTATATCGAATAAATAATCAAGTTTTAAATTTTCGAAATTTCAATGATAAATATACGACGGATTTATTCCTTTAATACATTAATGAGTAGAAAAATAGTATTATAATTTGAAGCTTTAAATTCAGAAATAGTGTAGCTCAAAAACAAAGAATAAAGTACACTTTTGATTTACATTGAAATAAACAGATTTCTCTAAAACGTTTTCCGAAAAATATTCATAGGCTGAGAAAAATTTAAGTGCCTACTACAAATAGAGATTTTAAGCTTTCATTTCATGCATAATGATCACATGTTTAAAGCAGTATTTTTTCTTTTTGTCATCTTAAAGTAAGTTCGCGTAGGTACATTAAACATTAGATTTTGATTCGTGTATTCGAACTAAGCATTAAATTTTAATATCCAGCATTCTTTTAAGAAAAAAAGGTTGAGGATTGTATTTACGAGGCATACAGTAGATTATTGGCTAAATTAGAATGAAAATATAAGTTACATTGAAATAATTTTCTAAAAGAACTACTCTAACATTATTTAAGTTTTTTTTTTCGAAGTTTTTCGCGCACTCAAAAATCTTAAAATACAATAAAACTATACTTCTCCCAATTTGATTTTTTTAAGTCGCATAAATGACAAAATTCAATGAGACTTCGATGGGAATATTAACGGGTTTTTTAGAATTAAAAAAAAATGCATCAATATTCAAACGTGAAAACTCCTAGCCGCTTCGACCCTAGAGGCGTAGGTAGATTTCGAAGTTAAATATTAGTTTCATCAACAAAAACTAAATTAAGATTAGAGATAAACCCAGTTCAATAGTATCATGTGGCTGCTTTTGACATGTTTATAATTTTTCTGTAAAAGCTGGTTTTATGAAAATCATATTAATAAGATAATTTTTTCAGTAACCGTTATATAATTTCAATTTATTTCTGCGCTAAGAATTGGTCCAATCGAAAACTTAAGGTAAAAATTGTAGATATATTAAGAAGATTTATATAGCAAATTTAATTAAATTTGATATGAATTTTGATGAAGTTATGAATTATTTTATCCCTAAAAACCTATCTCCCCACTTATGCCTGTTTCCAATTTTATCAAAAATCTGTCATGCATAAATTTGTCTCTTTTTCTAGAAGTAATAATTAAATGGATTTGATATGTATTATAATTAAGAATTGTGTTTTTTTTTTCGGTTTCACAAAAGCTTTCTCTATTCCCATCTCCCTGGCTCGATTTTGTCCATTAACGAAATTGACTAAGACTTTCTGCCCCTTTATTTTATTTATCAGTTTGGAAGTTATTTGTGCAGAATTATTGAAGTTATCATGTCCATAAAATTATATTATATATATATATATATATATAAAATGTAGAATGTAATACGTAGTGTTTCTTAAACCTAAAAAAAAAAAAAAAAAAATAAGGCTTATTTCAAGTTCCCCTGAGCAATAAACTAGGTAAAAAAAATTACAATGTATTGAATTTTTGTACCTAATTAAACAATATTTTTTGCCTTCAAAATAATTCTATTTCTTTCTTCGCATAAGCAGCAAAATTCGCAGATAATGAAATTTTTATATCAACACGTTGTTATACAGTTAGAAAAATACCAAATGTGTCAATATCACAAATGAAAAAGTAGAACGCTTCTCCAGCTCCTCTGAGTAACATACGCACTACAAATCTTCCCAATATAGTGATATATCATTACATATACGGAAAATTTTACTAAAGTTTTATATTTAAAAAAATCTCCCACCAGAAATAATTTTATTTAAAGCTATTCAATTCTTATCTTAACTATTTAATTTATTTCCATTTGATTTCGTATTTATTTATTTTACAAAAACTCGAGATCTGGCTTGAATATATGTATTTGCATTTACTATCATTTAAATAACAGACTGTTTTGTATGTTTAGTGTTATCCCACATTTCTTGCCCTTAAAATATTTCTTCAGTCTGTTTCACATAATTGACAAAATTCAACGAGAATTGAATGGGCATATTAATGAGTTTATAAGATTAAGAAAAAAAATGCATCAATATACCAAAGATGAAAAATCCCTGCCGGATCGGGCTTTCAGTCGCAAGTAGATTTAGAAGTTAAGTACTAATTTCACCAACACAAATTAAGGTAGAGATAAACCCACTTGGAGTTGAAATTTACCGATAATTTAATGTTAATAACAACGAATTTTTATAAAGTTAAAAGAAATATATATATATATATATATCATTTTACCAAGAAAAAACTAAAGAATATTTGAAGTTCTAAGCAAATTCTGTCATTTTTTAAATAACTTAACCCATTAGTGCCTAGCGTCCCTTTTTAGGGACGCTTCAAAAGTTGCATTCAGCACTGTTTTTGACACCGGTAAAAAAGAAAGGCAATAATCATTTTATTTAAATGATGCATTTTCGTGATTAATGAACTAAACTTAAATCTTCTAAAAATAGTAGTGCCAACCAAATAAAATTTACGCAAAAGATGCTAGGCATGAATGAGTTAACTTAAAAAAAATTATAAGGCAAACTAATCCTGCAAAAACTTTTTGGCAGAAAGTTGCTTGCCACCAGAATATATGAAAGGTAATGTTGATTTGTTTAATAGCAAAGCTTCTGTCATTTAACAACGGAAAACTTTTTTGCATAAGGTTAATATTCTATGAAAAGTGGCCAGGTCTATCACACAGCTAAAAATCGCTATCCTTGTTCGCCACCGTTATTTTCGAAAAGTTTCTTTCGCATTATTCAACTGATGAGAAAGTTACATTTTTTCGTTCAAAAATACTAGTAGCGAAAAATCGTTGTATGTGACAGACATGACAAGTTTTCTGGGAATTAGCCATAATAATGGTATCTTATGTGGCCCGCGGCCCACCGGTTGTGCACCCCTACAATTGATTAAATCATGCTTTTTGCCCTAAAAGTGAGTATGTTTCAATATCGAATAAACGCTAAAACTCAACAAAAATATGAGAAAATCAAAAGAGATTTTACAAGGTTAAAATAAATCAAAAGGGAAAGCAAACTAAAATTAATTTAATAAATACTAAAATCATTGCAATCATAGCTTTAAAAGTTTGAATAAAATGAATACATAATACTATATAAATAAACATAATTGATATTTACTTAATCGTCTAGTATGCATAAATATATCAGAACGTTACTTCAGAACGCAAGAGGACAATTTAAAGCAATCTTTTGGTCTTCCCTGACAATCGGTAGTTAGTTTTAAATCGATAAATACCACTGCCTTGTGGTAGACGGAAGAGGGGAATATTTTGTTTCGAACAGCTTTGCTACTTTATTCTACATAAAATATGTCTAATTCAATCATGTTATCGTGTGTGTGAAGTTGGAATCTGAAACTAATGTTGACATAAAATCCTTCGTAAACGAAACAATTTTACTTTGCTTTAAACCCTTCACGACGGGAGCCTTTTGTGAAATTTTTAATGTTTTGTCACCGGTTTTAAAAACAGAAATTAGTGCCTTATTAAATCGAGAAAATGCTCCGATTAAATAGGGCAAATTTTACAGTAAAATTTTATCGATGGCGATAAACAAAGATTCTTAATCCTTTTTACGGCACGTATATTTATAGCTCGTCTCCAAGGGGTTAAAGGGTCCGGGACACAAAAATCTACAAATTTTCTACTTAAAAAATGCATTAAAAATTTCTTTTTTATGCTTAAATAATATTTAATATCACGTTTCTATTTGAATTAGAAGAGGAAATATGATTTTTTCCTTTAGGTTTGTTTTTAAAATCTAGCTTTCAAGCAGTGGTTGTCATGAAATGACTATTTGTGAAAATGAGATTTATTCATGATGGATTTTTTTCACAATTTCTCGAATTTAAATTGTTATAAATTAAGAACCGTTAAAGATAAATGCTTGAAAATTGTAACACGTCTTTTTTTGTTGTTATTTTAATTTTGAGTGAGCAAATTTGAAAAAAAAATATTTACTTTTGAAAATACGCTTTTTATAAATAAAAGTTACATTTTTTATTGATTTTTTTACTTTAAATATGTTTAATTTTTTAAATTAATATTTTTAAAAATTCCAAAACAAAAAATTTAAATACTTTGTTTATTTGAATGTAAAGAAAAATGAAGTTCTACAAATAATATTTTGAGTTAACAATTTTAAATTAATCCTTTTTTTTTTTTTTTTTTTTTTTTTTTTTTTTTTTTTTTTTTTTATGAGACCATCATGTTATCTTGTTTACAAATGATACAGTTAACCATCACAAGAAAATTTAAAATTTTAACTCAATAAATAAAAATTACTTTAAAATGTCTCCCGAAACCCCTTAATATAATGAACCAAGTTTAGTTTTTAAATTTCATGCAAAGAAAGATATTGGGAAAACAACATAAGTATTCACAGCTTTTTTAAAAATTAACAAACACTTTTCAATATAAAAAACCGGATTGGTGAAGAAAAAGAAAATAAGACGCTGAAAACAAGAGAAATGTTAAATAATTTAAATAATTGTGAGAAAATCGGGACTAATGTTGAAGCATACGTTTGTCGACATGGATTGTCGGCACCACGCCAAAGGTGCCAAAGTGCCAAAAATCAGTGTTTCGAGAAAACTGCTTTCAATTATTACGTGTTTCTTGGGATAAGATGAAAAGTGACAGTTGATGTGTGAATAAAAGACTTGAGATGTGAAAAAACTAACGTAAAAATAACTTCTTAAATTTCCAGAAAAGCTTAAAATAAGCAAGTAATACAGCAATGATTTCATCTGCCAAAGTATATATGAATAATTACCTCAAAAGTTAACACAGAATAGAATTTTCAGACTTGCTTTATATTGTTAGAGGTGATCATAGGTATTATTCACCTGATCACCAGGAAGAATCAACATTGTTATCAAAATTGGTCCGTATATTTAAAATTCACCCCCATGCCTTTCAGATTTTTAAAATGGAAGTGTCAAGTGACTGTTTAATGTTACAGAATGGTATCATTTCAAAATGCCAAAAATTGGAAGAGGGATTTAAAATTTGATTTCAAGCCATTATTCTGTCTTTCGTTTATAAGATGTGTTCTTGGGATTAGAATACGAACATGCATACGAATTTTGTTACGAAATTCGTTGCAAAAATTTTGTTGCGAAAATGTCTGAGTGGAGCTATTGTTGGAAAGTGACGGTTTATTACAGAAAGAGTAGTCTATACAGTTATGGTACAAAGTTATGGATGCTAAATTTGACATTAGTGATCAAATTTAGCATCAAACTCTTAGGTAAAAAGTTGTAATTACAATGTATTAAAGCTGGTTTTTGTAAATGCTCACGATAATTTGGGATGGCATCAAATCATTTTAACAAACTTATATCGCGTAGTCCTATGCAATGTTTCGTCCGCTGTTCAACTTCATGAATTTCCACGGTCGAAACAATATGGTTCCAAGACCAGTTACCAGTGTTGAATTCGGACATTTTTCTCCAACAGGGATTTCTGAAGCTTCAGATGAGAGCACTGCGGAGTTAGGGGGATGTTGCACTACTCTGCGATTCAATAAATATAAAAACCAATTAATAAATATGAACTCAATTTTCTTGGGGGAAATTTCAGTTAACCCGCTGAATTCAACGCTAGCAATGAGTACAACGTATTAATTTTATTATTACCATTTGTGAAAACAAGCGCAAGTCAAATGATGTGTTAAGAAAACGAAAATGGATCCAGCGCAAATTATACATGAACCATTGTCCTTGTGCAAAATCTAAATATCCTGAAAAAGAAATTTTTGAATATTGAGGAAAAACTTGCTTTATTATGATGATTAATCCACTGTTAAACAATACAGTTTAGTTTTCACGAACACGACCAAAAATGCTTAGACACTAAATTAAAAGGGATTTTTAAAGTTATGACTAAACATTCATATCGTATTTAGAAATTTTCAGAGATTTGGTTACGGATGTTGAGTGACTCATGGGAGAAAGTGTATTTAATAAGAAGCATTTGAAGAACATTTTATTTCCTTAAAATTCTCAAATTTTAGACATTAATAACTTATAGTAAAGAAAATGTTAAATACAGGAAAGTAACAGACGATGGTAAGGTGTGCATTTAGTTATTTTGTAAATCTAACAATAGGGAAATAAATTTAACATTTTAGAATTATCGCAAAAGTAGCTTAAAAGGTACTATGAATATTTATGTCATTTGTTAAATTTTATTTGTAGTTTGTTAGCAACAAATTTGGCCATATTTAAACACACTATAATAATTTTCAAGTAAACACACAATGGACGTTTTCGAAAGCACTATCTAGCAGCAGCATTTTTTCGGTGAAATAAAAAGAAATTTAAACAGTAAAAATTACCTTATGAAATGTTTTTTTCTTCTCTCATGTTTTTATTAACTTATTTACTAAAACTTATTCTTTCCTTCAATTCAAAAACTGTTGGAGGCTATTGACGTAAGGGAAAGTGGAGATGATTGATCGAAGACGGGAGGTTTGACCCACTAATTTTAATTGTTATTTAAAATTATTTATGCCCACTGATTATTTAAAAAAATTCTTACTGATGAGCATAAGATGGCCTGATTACTTATAAGCCTTTTCTACAAATCAATCTTCTAGTGATAACCAAATAGATAAAATGGTACTTTGAAATTTTACCCCCCCCCAAAAAAAAAAAAAAAAAAAATTTCCTTTAATCATTCGTAACCTCCTTAGTTATAAAGTTAATATTTAAAGAGTATTTAATGTTCTAAAAAATAAGATAGATATTTAGAACTTTTATTATAGGTATTTCTGTGGATTTCTGCACATATTTAAAGACATTTTCGAGATAATTAAGCCATCCTATCCCCCACTATCCCATTTATTTGTGAAATGTTTGACACTGATCAAATCTACCATTTTTCTCTTAGCGAAACGGAAGACATTTTAATAATCGAATTTAAATTTATAAAATATATAATTAAATCATTTCAGTAATTAATAAAATAATATATATGGTGGGGGTGAGGATTTCCCTTGATAAAGAGCTACCTAAAATAAATTAAATTTTTTCATCACTAGTCCATTTTTGCTTATTCCTTATCTGTTCCATGGGGTAATCCAGCATGTGTGTAGAGAAATTCTTGTACTTTACAGCGTTTGGGAGTAGATTTTTTAGCCGCGGGTATGCTACACAATTGTGAATTGTATTTGCTGTAGATTTTGATTTGTAGTATTATATAATGGTTATATAATTTCAAAAATGTGATCATAGATAGCAGCATAAAGTTTGTTCTTAGGAAATAATTCAAAAAGGTTCTCTCATTGAGATAGCCAGCTATATTTTTCGATAATAAAAAGTAAGTAATTTTAATGTTTAACTTACTGGTTGAATATTTATGTTGAGTTATCTATCTGAATGTTTTGCAGTATGTACGTTACATACCGTATTTTTACCATTATTAAATTTAAGGCACGTATGTAATCCAATCTTTGCTTCTAAGCATCACACAAAGACGTACAATGACTAAATGCTTTAAATTGGGTAACGATTTGTCCTTCATTTCAGGAGAGGTAGCTACCTATAATCAATACAAAATTATACGGAGTGAGGATTTTAACTAAATAAGATTATATTTAAAGCAATTATATAATTTTTATGTTTATAAGTATAATAGATATAATTATTTAAATTAATACAAATATCTCAATAATAATAATATTATAATGGGGCCTAACGATGCATATATTAATCCGAAAAAATTGAAAAACTTTGGAAACTTTACACACATTATCTGTTAACGGGGTGAAAACGTTAAAATCATGAAAAAGTCTAAAATAAACACAAGAAAAAACAAAAACACGATATTTCCAGCAACGAAGAACATGAAATATATTTGAAATTATCAGATCCTACAGATTCCGGGGGAGTAGAATTGGATGAGGATTACTGGGTTGGTTGTGGAGAAGAATGCTATAGTACAACTAAAAAACATAACTATAACAATGCATAAAGTATCTGAAGTGATTCCATGAAACGTGTACAAACTAGTAAGACCTTTGTCAAAAATGTAGTAAAGTTTTACGAAAAGCAAAAAGAAAAATTACACTTCAAAGTTTATTTTAATTTAATACATCCCTTTTCCGTGATATGTTTGCATCTTTACAAATTGCTTAAGTTTTTCATGATTAACTGTATGAAATGTGTTATTTTTTGCTATTTTAACTTTTCCTTTTCTGTATTGGATGGCCATATTTTCTCAATTTGAAAGAGAGATTGCCAACTGCCATTTAAAATTTGTTTTCCACTATTCGTTCTTAATATTTAAGAAGTTTTTGCCCAAAAAATATTGCGAGTATATGCATAAGAATTCTAAATATGCATGAATATTTCTTTCGCTTTCTAAAAATTTTTATTGCAATCTTTAAAAACTATGGCCATCTATCCTAGAATTATCCTATTAAATATAACCTATAAATTAAGCTTTAAGACAAAATTCAAATATTATGAATTTTAAACTTGGAGCAATTAATTGTCACACGCATAAATTTTCGGAAATTAGAGTGAAGCTACTCCAGAATTATTATTATAGTGTTTTGGTGGTCGAAGGCTTTCTAGGAGTAAGAGTATTCTTAAATGAGAGAGAGAGATCAGATATAATTAGTTGGTTTTCTTCCAATTTTGGATATCCTAAGCACTTAAATAATAACCTTCTGCTCTAAACGTTGCATTTATGAGAAAAGGGTGGTTTTTGGCAATGGCCTATCTTTTCATGTTTCTTAGTAAATAAATAAATGACGTTATTTCTTTCGTATATTTTTTTCATTCCCATAAAATTTTGAGGAAATTCAATGATGAGTTTAAGTGTGCCATGAAGTAAAAAACGGCTGAGGAACACTAGTCTAGTTGTTTAGTCGTGTTTGATTTTTTGGCACAAATAACGAACGAGATATTAGCGCCAAATGAACGGTTGATACGAAAAAAAATTGGAGAAGACACCTGAGTTTAAGAACTTCCTCATTTCAAGGACGATTTATTTTAGCAACAACCACCAAAATAATATCTAGAAACTTTTATTAATTTTATGTTAACACACTTAGAATTTCAGGATAATTCCTCATTTGTTTTTCTAAATATTTAACAAAATGTCAAAAACCGCAAGTGGTCGTTTACCTTTGGCCATATAGAGTAGATTAAATACATTTCTTCTCACTATTATTAGATCAGATATAGTGCTATCCTCTATCATTCATATCCCTATTTTTATACAGATAAGAGGGAGAAAATAAATAGAATAAATAAATTTATGTGTGTATACATATTAGATAGATAAAGAGGGGATGCAGAGTTGTAAAAACACAATCTGATTTTTTTTTTCGTAAGTGCAACTTGCAAGAAACCCAATGAAAAAAAAATTTATTTTAATGGCAGTAGTACTTAATTGACATAATCTTAATTACTTCCATATTTTAAACAATTTTGCAGTTTACATTGCCTAGGTATCTCCAACAGAAAAAAGAAATTACAGCGCGCCTTTCAATCATTTTGGAACACTTTGTGTGCGCGTTAGTTAAACTAAGACTCCTAATCTTAAACAACTAACTATAACATAATAGATCAACAAATACCCTTGTCTCCAAAATACCTTTGTTTTTAATTAAATCTCTTAGAAATAAAATAGGAAAGAAAGAAAAAGCTGATTAAAAGATTATACATGATAAAGGGTTTCCACAGTATATATGTTTTTTTTTTTATCAAAAAGTGTCAAGAACTTCGTATTTAAAAAGATTTCTGAAACTAAATTTGAAAAATTAAATGTCTAGAGTTTCTTTTTTTAATTTAAAACTTTATTATAATTTAAAGTTTATACTTAAAACTAATTAAACTTAAAGTTATTCTAATTATTGTTACGTGTTCAACATATACATTATTAAAATGGTTTTATGAAAGAAAGCGAAAATTAATTACTTTCAAACTTACTATACATAAAGGTACATGGTAATTAAAAACATTTAAAAAATTTTCAGATCAGACTTGTTTGACAGCATGTGATAAGAATATTATCGTAATGTTCTAAGCAAATTTCTTATCACTGACGCAAACAACTTTAGGCATAATAATTTTAGAGAATATATAATTTTTAGGAAAGGGAAGCATAACAAAAACATTTGAGAAGCTTGGTGTAAAACATAATTAATATTTTTGAAAATTTTCTTTTTCATATAAAATTATTTAACTGCATCATACCATGCCTTAAAACCCACAATAATTATTTACCACTTAAAAGATATCTGTATTTGAAATGTCACAGATATATGTGCATATTTTTAATAATTTTTTCGTTATTTTATTATTGTTTGATTTTTTTTATTTCATTTGAATTTCTCTTTGATTCGTTTATTATCAAGTTTACCTGCAGCAAACATCTTCATGTAAAGTGAGCTTAAAAAAAAAAGAAATGAAACATACCATTTTATTTCCGACATAATAAATCATGACAATACAGGATATATATTTACCAATGTATGCTGACTGATCAACACAGCTTTAATCGAACTGAACGATAGGAAGAAACTTACCTAAAAGAAAAAAGCAGTGCCTTAAAACACTATATTTTCATTTAAAATTTTAAAAAATACAAAATGTAAATAATTTATCATTTCTAAATTACACAGTAAAAACATTTCCGTTAGTAACGCTGACGTTGTAGTGACGGTGGCAACACTTGAACAATAAATTTCGCTTTTACCGCAGTTTTATTAAATTCTTAGTAACACAATCTCAATTTTTACACCGTCGAATAGACAAAAATGTTTTTTCAGATGTAATTTCTTCGAAATCTGTACCAAACTTTGCTATTTTTTTAAGCTTTTAAAATAGCTTTCAAGCATTTTTTAAAAATATCTTTATCGCGTACAACCCGATAAACCCGTTTACACTTAAAACAATATTAATAGTTCGGTTTTTGTTTTCGGCTAATATTATAACAAAATTAAAACTTCAATAAATAAAGTTACAAAACAATATAAACAAATTTAACATACATATAATTTAACTGCGCGTAAACAACTGAAATTATCAGGATCTAAAATAACCACTGTACGTAACGAAATATTTGCCGATTTATTCAATTATTACCTTCTGGCATGTGGCTAATACTAAAATATCGCTTTTAATAAATTTAAAAGCCATATTTGAATGCATAACTAACCCTTTCCATATAAAATCGTCTTTTGATAACAATGAGCGTACGGATAAGATTAAATTTAAAAAAGAAAAAAAAATGAAAATTTTCAATATTAAAAACTATTTGCATTTGTATTCAGTAACCCGAGATGCTACAGAAGAGTTACCCCTAGTATTAGTAAATGCAACAAATTTTTTGTTATTAAAAATAAATAAGACCAATCAAATCAAATTATTATATCAAGCAAAAAATCTTGCATATACTTAACTAACGCACCAATCTTAACAAATCAATTGATTCAAAGAATCAATTTTTGAGTTGTTTTAACAGT
Source organism: Maratus speculifer (assembly GCA_964019185.1). Taxonomy (NCBI): domain Eukaryota; kingdom Metazoa; phylum Arthropoda; class Arachnida; order Araneae; family Salticidae; genus Maratus; species Maratus speculifer. The sequence continues at coordinate 373,441,694 of OZ025293.1, forward strand.
AATCTTCAAAACAAATTCATGGAAACTTGCATTACGTAAAATACCCCATTTTACGGCATAACTCTACATGTAATCGCAACGTATTTATTGTTATAACTTACAATTATCGATTACAAAGTTAATATTAAAACACTGGTTCCTTATTTTTAATGAAGCAACAATTGTGCATCTATAAAATATATTCTTTTAATAAAGCAGGAATTATTTATATGCTTAAACCGGATTGTGAAATGTTTTTCATAATAACAACAAAAACAAATAATACCAACTACTTAATTTATTTGACAGACTCGATGGCGAAGCAAACGAAGTTGGAACTTTTATTTTATGAATCCTTTAATAGCGACCGTGAATAATTAAAAGCGTATAAAGAGTGTTCAAAAAGCAACCAAAATCGCCGATGACCTTGAAATGTAGTGCAAGTTTGGCAAGTTGACCTATATGTAGTAGCTTCACATTCAGATATAATTGTACCCTTCCCACTTTATCTCTGACCATAACAGAGGCAATTTATTTTCTTTATGAAAGTTGTTGTATTTAATGCCACGATCTATTACGACGAACCAGAGTATATTTCTACGTTATGATTTAGTATTAAACTATAGACAGAGACGCTTAGAAGCTTCACAGTACATAGTTAAAGATGTTTAAAGAATGAGATTTATTTATTTATTTATTTATTTATTTTTTTAGTGCGCCAAGATTCAGAAACCGAATAAAAACTATCAATTTTTCTGGGGGAACAAAATCTTGTTTTGTCTCTTACTAATCAAAAGTAACACTCCTGGATATAATTTCGTACGTTTACAAAAATGATAATGACAGAATCAATCGTGAATTTTAATTATTACTTTTAATTAGAAATCCGTTGTTTAATTTGTAATTTTAGTGTTAATATGTCGGGAAGCGCGCTATACACAGAACGAAATAAACTGACAGTATCGAAATTCGTGATCGAAACCTTTGAATTTTGGGTAGATGCCACTTTAATAAAAATGCATATTTTTAAAAACCTCAACGTATTTTAATAAGCTAGCTTTTGAACAAAGAAAATTAATTCTTTTATCAAGTTTTTCTAGGCTAAGTTTACAATGAGCTATTTTGTCTACCGTTCGTCTTCGACTTGTTTTTTTTGGATCGTTCCCGCCCACAGATCTCAAACTGCTTTTTATTATGAATCGACTGAACAAAAACATTTTTCTACTTCCATATGTGCATAATAAATGATGTAAATAGGTTTTTGTAAACACTTCGCATTTCCTTGAAAAACTTTTCCCGAAAATGTCTTTAATTTTAAGACGTTATATGAAGACAAGAGACGTTAAGGATGCAATCCTATGAGGAAGTATGTGATCTTTAAGACCCGTTTCTCCGGAAACTACCCGACCGATTATGATGAAATTTATAATCCATATTCACTGGATTATGCTCAAGACTTAAGGGTAACTTTTTTTTCCCTCTGCGATAACTTTTTTTTTTCAGAATGTTAATTTTAGAATTTTTTCCAGTTTTGAGACCTTTTTTTTTTCTAAAACTATTATTTTTTTTAAACTGTCCGCCACATATAATCTTATATTTATACTTTACCACTAAAAAAGGTTTTAACGAAATCGTTTGAGTATTTTAGGCGTTATAAAGTTTTAACTGAAAAGTAGGGGAGACTGGTGTACAATGGACCACGGGGAACAGTTGTCCACCCCCTTATTTTTTACATTATTTCTATTTTTGAATGTTTCATATTTTGGTACATACATGGCAATGGCAGCCCTGCGGTAGTGAATAGAAATTTAAAACCATGTGCATAACTGCCATTTTAGTCATTTTATTCTTGATAGTCGATTTGAGACAAGTAAAAATAAATATTTTCTGTTGCACATATGCTATTTTTTACATTATTAAAGATTTGTAATTTGGAAGACATTGTTGAGCACAATAAAAAGGTAAGACAATATATAAAATATTTATTGTAAGTAAAATAATTGAATATAAAACATCTTTTTTTTTAAATCTTTTTTTGTCAAAGTCACATATGGGGACAATGGACCCCCAGAAACCGGGGTACAATAGACCATGGTCCATTGTACCCCAGTCCTGTATTCTGTGTTTTCTAAAATTAAAAACTATATGTGAAATTAAGAATTAATAAATTATTTTATTTTTTGTATGAAACTAATGATTCATGTTCTGTAGTTCATTTTTGAAATATTATCTTCTATTTCTTTTCAAATTACAAAATCAACTCAAACATCAAAAGCTAGTAAACTAAATATTTTATTTGATTTTTTTTCGCCTGATTTGCTTTTTATAAAGATTCAGTTAATTCTTAATTCTTGCACTTTTACAAACATGCATCCACATCCAAATGTGGTGAATCCACATCCAAACGTGGTGATTCATGTGCTGAAAATCAGACCAAAATGTATTTATGTTTTCCAATATTGTTGATGAATCTCTTGTAAATATTTACGATACTGTAATGATTCTTCCAGATTCTAATGTTTCACTAGAAAGTAGCAGGCTTTCAGTGACAAATATCTTTTGATGTATCATTTCTATATTTAATAATCGTTAATCTTACATTATATCTATGAGTTTAAGACATGAATAAACAAATTATGATATATTCTATGCTTCTTATTAGTAAAAAAATATATATTTACTTATATATTAATTATTACTTATATAAATTATTACTTATATATAAAATATATACTTATATATTTTTTCAAAATTACACATGGTCCATAGAGCCTCAAGCTGTGGACCATTGTACCCCGACCATGGGGTACAATGGTCCTTTTTATCACTTGTTATTTAAAAATATATATTAAACAAAGTACACATAATTGTTATTTTTGAGTATATGTAATCTAAACTATAATGTATAGATAACATGCATGCATGCGAGTTTTTTTTTTTTTAATGTATGTTTTAAGAGTAAACAGTCAAAGTTAACAAAAGTGGTCCATTGTACCCCGGTCTGCCCGATAATTTTTCGGAGAGCCAAACAACTTGCACTTCTAACTTGAGTGAAGTTCTCGTGCAGTTTTATCAAACATATTAAAATATACATAAACACTTGTATAAAATTTAGTAAATAAAAAAAAAGTATAAAATGTTAGAGTAAAATTAATGCGAGTACGCGGGTACCCCAGTCGTGATGGTTATCCTTCAAATGCAATCATTTGCTTTTCTATAACGATCCGTATGACTGGAGTGTGGATAATAGGAGTTTCACTGTATTACACTGTCCAATGAATGTGCATATCTACCGTATTTACTCGTGTATATCGCGCAAGCGTGTATAATTCGAACCCCATACTTTATAAGAAAAAATGAAGATTTTTAAAAATCTCGTATATAACGCGCACCGTAAATTTGATATGCCAATGAATGAATGACTTAATGAATTTCAGTAAACAAAGTCGAAACAAACATTACATCAGGCCAAAAACAATGCGAAAATACACTTTTAGACTTCGGGTAGTGGAGTGAATGACGGGGGGTAGGGAGAATTGCTAATTAGTGTTTACATAATGGTTATGTATAAAAAAGAGCAAGGAATGAATTAAAGATGCAGTAATACTTCAATGAGATAAGATTTTCCAAGTGATTATTTCTTCTTTGAATACATTTCTTGATTCATATGTATATCGTGTGATTATATTTAGCAGTAAAAAAATATTCCGCGCATAACGAGCACCAATGAAATTTTGCCCCCCCCCCCTCCTTTTTTTGAAAAAGTGCGCGTTATACACGAGTATATGGGTGATTCTCAAAATAGGGGACAATTTATGTCTTTCAGCATACAAAAAAAATTGAGAGGTTTTCTGTCATGTTTTTATACTTAGATATGTTTGTCTTAATAGTATTTATTATTTGCACTCAATAATTACTCACTTTTTAGTTAAAAACACCTTAAAATAACAGAATAAATGTTCAAAATGTCATTAGCATGGATGTCCACAGCAGCTGTGCCTTGCATATACTAGCTTTTTCAAGAGTTAGTATCATGTTTATAAAATAAAACAAATGTTATTCTTTCTTTAAATTAATCAAGGAGAGGATTTATCCAATAAATTTCTTTTTAAAAATAAAATTATAGTATATAAAAAGAGAATTAAAGTTTGTCCTCCATATTCTGTTTTCAAAACAAGGTCATACTATAACAGCTGTTTATTAATCAAAATTTCATTTTCACATACGACAATACTTTGAAAATATAAAGTTTCTCCATGGCAACAAATAGCCATTTTATTCCAGCCTGAAAATAGAAGCATGTATTGTATTTTAAGAATAGAAGTTGAATATTAGGCGAGTACATCAATTGTATGCCATTAGAATGTATAATAATTTTCATGTTTATTTTATAGTTAAAATTTTTATTTTACTTATTTGCATAGAACTTTTGTGTTTTAAAAAGCCCCAGAAAGGACTATTGCATTGTGATTATATTATGGCTCATAATCTTATTTAAATTAAAATTTGTCATTAGCATGGACAAATATCAGTGTCATTAGCATGGTTTTTCTGTCCATGCTAAAGACCCTTATGTGCATAAATGTAACCAGTACTTATATTGTATCCTTTTTAAAGTTTAATTTTACATATAAATTTAGGTATTACATTTATTATCCCTAAAATATGCATTAAATCTGTCAGAAAATCACTAAAACAGCTTCTTACACTGTTAGTGTCAGAATGTTGTTCATGTAAACAAAGTTTGCTCTTTGGTAATGTTTTTATTCTCCTTATATGTATATATGTAAAAATGGAAACCATTTGTTGGAAAGGAAGGCTAATAAACGTGGAAAAAAAATATTTAAACAGGAAGAAAATAAAAATTTCTTAATATATTTATTCCCTGAAATTTGTTTTGTCATTAGCATGGCTCAAAAAATACTAATTATTTTTTTTAAAGTTAATTTTTAAATATTTAGCTTTGCTGACTACATTGTAAAGTATACCTAATACTATATTAACAACACATTTTTTTCAGAAATTTTGCTAACAGTAATTTTTTTAAGATTTCATTTTTGAAATTGTCCCCTATTTTGAGAATCACCCATATACGGTATTTGATAAGTTGTGGGACTCCGATTATAACATGGATGGGATTTTATTCTCAAACTTAGAATTATTATGTTGTATTATAAATGCAAAGATCTGAAACTTAAGGTATTTTTATGGAAATTTCGTTTAGGAACTTAAGAAAATACGAAATTTCTTATTCAGCTAGTGTCGGTAAAGCTTAATCCCTTGGGGACAAGCGGCCAGTATATAGTGCCATTTAAGGTGCTCAGAATCATCCATTATTACCACCAGTTTATTTAATAAGAACGTTTTCGCGAGTCAGTTGCATAGACAATTTTCAGTTTTGAAAAGCTGGCGGTTAAAGATTAAAAATTAAAATACATTCGTCTCGAAGGAGTTAATAGTTTCGCTGTATCAAAACTGCTTCATATACTTCTCAGAAAACACTGCATAGTAACAAAAAAAAGTGAATATTTCAAATGTAAATTTCTAAATACTAATTTTAAATTTTCTAAACCATTCACAGTACGAAGATAACAGTTAATAGAATATTAGGCGACGACCTTAAACACAGACAGTAGTCCGAATGTAAAGTAGGATGTTAATGTAAAATTATGCACAGATATGTGCGGAAATAGATTTTTTTTTTTGTTTGTTTGTTTGAGGTTTAGTCAGCTTTTGGGCAAAATTTGCAAGTGTGACATAACCGATACATTTGAATCGGCGTAAATAATGGAAATATGTGCGTGGGAGATTATTCACGACTAAAAATGTCAGATTGAGTAAAGCGTAAGTAATCGTATTGCATATTCATGTTAGTCTAAGAATTGTGGTTCCCAGTATTTTTTTTTTTTTTTTTTTTTTTTTTTACACTATTCATTCAAAATCAAGGATAACTCGTAATAGTTTCCGCAGCCCCATCTTTGCCCGCACATAGAGAGATGTTTATAACTCCACAATTAGATATTTTTAATCCACCCCCTCTAAAGTAACGAGACTGATTACAGCTTGATTCAACACCTTAAGCAATAATACAACGGGGCTAGCTAAAATATTTATTATATTTATTATATTTACATACAGCAATATACACACAGACAAATTAAGTGGATAAACAACTTAACAGAATGTTTTAACTAGAATTTATTTCTCCTGATTAAGTTGTAATATACAGGGAGTCTATAATTAAAACGACTCTACTTTAAAGCTGCCTACAGACAAAAATACTGTTTATAAAGTTGTAAAAATTTTTGAAAAACATAATAAAGGGATAAGAATTTTTTTAGGCAAAAAAGTTCAATTTTTTCCCACCATTTTTAATAAATTACATATTTAGAATTCCGATAGTATAATTTTTTTTTATTTACGACGTGTCCATAAATAAACCAGGGTGGTTAAAGTTTTCTACAGACGAAACTATAGTTCAAAATGCTGTGAAATTTTGTGGAGGACATAATAAAAACATGGAAATTTGAGAGAAAGAAAATTAGGAGGCCGTTTTTAAACGAATTGCATATTTACGATAGTTTAACAAATTTTGTTATAATCAAACATGTTCTGCATGACGATCATCATTTTCAGATACAATTTTGTATCACAAGATGAACATGTTCCACAGTTGACCGCAGTGTGTTCTGGGAAATGCTAGGAACATATCGTGAAATGTTGTCTTTTGAATCAGGTTAATTTAATGAAAAATTTTAAACTATCGTAATGCTAAATGTGCAATTTATTAAAAATAGCCTTCTGATGACAAAATTTTGAACTATTTATTTTTTTTATTAATTTTTTGCTTAAACAAGTTCCGATACCTTTATAATGTCTTTCACGAAATTTCACAAGTTTATGAATAATAATTTTGCCTATAGATAACTTTAAAATAGAGTCATTTAATTATGGATACCCTGGACATTGAAAAATATTTCCCCATTTTTAAAATTATATATCAGATGAAGGACGCGAGCTTGTTTTGCAATTTAAGAAACCACATTTCATTTTAAATTATTTAGTTCCACAACCGGGTCGTTGTTCAAATAAGGATGATTTCATCGACACATTATTTTAAAATGAAATCTTGCAACACGTTAATATTTCAACTTATCAGTTTTTTTTTTTGGTGTGGGGGGGGGGGGTCCTTATAAATTATATGTACTTCTCTGAAAACACTAAGCCTGTATTGCATCTTTCTAAAATCTTCAGTTTTTTTTTTCTTTGGATGAGATGAAAATATTTACATACACGGTTATTCATGAAACTGAATTAAATAACAGGACTATTTGCGTCACACTTTCACGTTTAACGGGATTGAGAAAATTGCTTTCGGTTCGTGACTCGATTGCAGGTGCTCCACATACTCCAAGAGGGCGCGCTTTGCCGGCCGTGAATTTCTGAAAAATAGAGTCTCGAACTGATTAAATTGCTTTAAAAAGGCCCAGAAAAGGTTAAAACTAAGTTGTAATGTTTACCGGTAAGATTTTTTTCTTTAAAAATTGTGCATTAACGGTTCTTTTTTTTAAATTAAAAAACATTTCATTTTATGATTTATACAATTTATTAATCAAAACTTTATTATTGATTTATATGTAATTACTGTCTCAGGACTTTTAAAATTGAAAAAAAAAATCAACATTTGTTATCTTAAAAATGTAGGGTAACATCCCCAGTAATTGGCACATTAAGAATTTGTCGTTAAACTTACTTAAATTTTTATTACAAAGAAATAAGCTATTTACTTGGAAATATTTTTAAATCAAAGAATGCATATCTGTGCATCTATTTTGCCCACTAAAAGCAAATAAAATTTGAAAAAGTATTTTTATAAAAATATATTTATAAAAAGTTGCTGAAATCACCAGAAATTGGCACCTAGAGCACCAATGTATGACACCTTGTGATCCAGTAATTGGCATATGTTTATATTAAAAAAATACTTTACATTTTGCATTGGGTTTAATCGCTTTAAATGAATTTACTGCAGATGAAGATGCCATATTTCAGGTTTTTGAGAGTAAGAAATCAGAAAGTCTGAAATATGAACACTTTAAAACAATACAATATACTTACATTAATACCCAGTAATTGTCATGCTGTCCCCAGTAATTGTCATAAGAAGCTTTAATGGATTCCAATTACTGATAAAATTTAAATTTTCAAATAAAAACAAATGATAAACAAAATTAGTCTATAATTTTAAAAGTACTTCCAAAATAAATGGTTTAATCTCAAATTCCTTGCGAATTCCTTGTAATTGGAATAGGTGCCAATTACTTGGAACTAGCAAAATTGAAGCACCATTAATTGGCAACTACCATTAATTCAGAAATGCAAATATTTGTGTCGAAAATACTTTTACACAAAGTAACCCTTTTAACTAAACAAAACTGTTGTAAAAATTTAAAATATATTATAAATCAGATAATAATGAATTGAAAAGCATGCCTTCCTTAAGCCAAAGAAGAAGAATTTGCAACAAAATGGCTAATTTGATGCAAGCCATACTTGTTTCTCTTTCCTAGGCTCTATTGTCATCTTGTAAAATAAATCAAAGTTATAATCTTTAACGAAAATGAGCATATAACTGATATATGGTCTTGAATTTTTAAAAGACTGGATATAAATCTTTTTTTAGGACATGTTTGTAAAATGTGCTAATCACTGGTGCATGCCAATTACTGGGGGTGTTACCCTATATGATTTTCAAATATAATTTTAGAGGGATTAAAGATAAAATGAAAGAGCATACTTATATGTTTTTAATAAGATTAGAAGATGTAGAATTAATATTTACAGGGATTTTAATCTGTTAGACATTTGGTAAGCAAAGAATAGGCATGACGGCCTACTCGCAGGATAAAAAAATCCATTTTGCAAATAGAATATATATTTTGGTTACTAATAATACTTCATATAGTAATGATTACAATGAACCTAAATAAATTTGCATGTAAAGCATTTTTATATTTTTAATACAAAGTTGTATTTAGTTAATAGAAAAATTTATTTTTCAACAGTATAAACTAAAGCGATATCTTTTAAGGAAATGTAATAAAAATTTTTGGCTTAGTTTATATACACTAATATACAGTTTATATAACTAATTTAACTAATATTAGTTTATATACACACTATTCTGTAACTTAAAAATATTTTTTTTAAATAAAATAAAATAGAAATTTTAGGTTCAGTTTATGCAGACTAATATGAAACATTCTGAAAATTTCATAAAAAAAATATTGAGAAGTTTTTGAAATATGCTGCGCATTATGCTCAAAAAAGTCATTTTGATGAAAATGACTTTAAAGTTTCAGAAACGCCTCTTCTACTACCGAGCGGGTATAATTCTAAGAGCCGTAACTTCTATTCTAATTGATATTTTAAGAAATCAGTTATATCAAAATGTTCAGACGTTTAACACATAAAATTTCGAAAAAAATTAAGCTTTAAAAGTGTTGAAGACCCCTTAAATTTATTTTTAATTAGTAATTGCACCAATGTTGTGATAGTAATTAAATAATGTAACATTAAGTAATTTTATCCGAATGAGTAGCGCAACTCCTCATTTCGATTTGGGTACACGACATTTCGGTCCCGCCGTTTCGGTCCCGAGACATTTCGGTCCCTGGACATTTCGGTCCCGAGACATTTCGGTCCCGAGACATTTCGGTCCTTAATCATTTTTGTCTCTTGCAATTTCGGTCCATTGCTATTTCTTTACCGGCCACTTTATAACTTGGTTTCTGATTGATGAAGACCCACTAAACGTTGTAAGCTCAACATTGTTCGGGCCTTTTTAAATATTTTTATTCTCCTGCCCCCCTTCCCTCAAGTTTTATACAAAGCTGAATATAATAGTCCAATAAGTTTAATCTATTGTAACTCGTGATAATAAAATCATAGCGAGTTGTAAATTTGATTAAACAATGTTATATAATTTTACACTGTCTTTATTATTATTATTTAACATAATAAATATTTTAAGTTTTATCATATATTTTTTGTATTAGGTATTTTATCTATACTATAAACTATTATTTTTAATGATTAACTTTTATTTTTATTGATTGTTTTCGCACAGTTTCTTAGAATCTTTATATTAGTGATTTCGTAACTAGGCGTGCTATAAAAAAATTTTGTTAAAAAAATAAAAATGCTCCAACGACCTTTTTTTTTTATGAAATAATTATTGGTTGCTTTTTTTTTTTTTAACAGTTTTCTCACCTTATGAAGACAATTTTTGTGAGTTAATTTTATTGAAAGTGGGCCTATTTCTTTGTAATAAAATGATTATTTTTTAATTTTATATAATAATGTAACTATTATTTTAAATAATTTTATTTTCGATTTTTAACTGACAAAACTAAACTTTTTTTAATTTATCGTTTATTTATTTATTTCCATTACCTTTTCGCTCCCACTTTCACAGAAAAAAATTGACAATTTTTATTTTTATTATTAATTGAATAAATAGTTTTAAATTTCAGTAACTTTAAATATAAAATAAATAAACAGGTAAACGATAAGCTTCAGTTTATAACTACTACAAAACATAATGATAAATTGAATATAAAACAGATTATTTATTGAGTTTATGTAAAGTAAAATTCGAAATGCATATTAATAATTTTATCAATTTAATTATATAAAGATTCATTAAATTAAAAATACACAAATTTAATAAAATATTAATTTGATTTTCATTTTAAAATCACTAACTGTTTTGAGGTTTAATTTATAGCAATTAATCATCACCATAAGTTATTATTCAAAAATTGTTATTTATTTCAAAAAAGGAAATTATTATTATTATTTTGAAAAATCAATTAGTAACGTAACGTAATAATTAATTAAACATAATAATGCAACACTGTAACAATGCGTAAAAATATTTCTTAACAGGTTTAGGTAACATTATTATCCAGATGCAGATTTAAATTTTTTGAAACAAAGTTATAGTTTACAGTTCGCAAAAATCAAACATATATTAATTATTATATTTAAAGAGTAAGAAAAATATGATAAACTAACCAATAAATGAATAAATAACATATTTATTTTGAGAATCCTTATTTTTATACATCCTAATGAAGTTAATAACATTATAGTAGCTGAAATTTAAAAAATGTTTTTTTTTTTATTTTTGCTATAACTTCTATAGCAATTACTATATTCTATATAACTTGTTATAGTTCTTGTGCTAGATTTTAAACAAGTAATTGATAAATAAGTCACTTAAACAATTAATAGTTAAAATAATTTTGAATCCTTATTAATAAATATGTTTGATAAAAATAATTTAATTTTTTAATTTAACAACATAATTATTAATGCTTTCAAATTTTCTAAGATGATGTTAATCATTTAATAAAATAATGTATAACATTAAGTAAATAACAAATCAAAACCGTGTGCCGAGAATTTTTAAACACTTTTTTTTTTATGTTGGTGTTCCTATAAAATTGGAAATGTATGCATATAAGTATCAGCTAAGTACTACGATTAACCTACGATTAACCAGACTCTTTTAAGCAAAAATTCTGCATGTCAATCAATTGTCAACGTCCATCTGAACAAATAGTCATCTTTATACAAGATAGCTAGAAGAGCTAGGTAGTTAGCTTTATTCTACGTATCTTGATCTTTATACACTTGTCAGATGATGGTGTATTGTTGTAGGCCGATTATCTACGCTATGGGATATAGGCCTATGGGGTGGGTTGCCCTCCGTGGGGGTCTTTCTAAGGGAACCTAACCCGTATTTACGCAAGGTTCGAAGAAAACCACGGAAAACTTCGAACGGTTAGGCCGACGGTCGCGATTGGGTTCGAACCCAGCACCTACCGTCTACCAGTTTGAGGTCAGAACCTCTCGGCCACTGGTGGGGCCACTTGTCAGATGAAACCCTTATTCTTTACAATGCCCTTTATACTCTGGAGTTCAAATGCGGAAGGACCTCCCACATAATCGCTGGCATTTTTTAGAAGAAATATGAATGTTTTGAAAAGAACAGCATTTCTCGGTGTTTTTTTATTCCTCTTGCTATTATCTTCATTTCAAACGCTTTTAGTATCAATTAAACCAGTATAAAAAGTAGAATGGAATATTTTTTATCCTTATTATTACAGCTTATGAATGACATCGAAATATTCAAAACTTATAACATAACTAAATAAGATTGTTAGATAAGATATTTACCACCTAGACATAATATTTTAAGTTACCTTTTTTAATTTAACTTACTTTGACAGAAGGCTTTTTTTCATATTTTTTATGAGGGTTTTTATATTTTAATGTTAAAAATAATTATTTTATATAATAATATCAGCTTTAAATGAAATGACAAATTTCAATACGCATTACATTAATAATTTTGTAATTAGTTTCCTTAAGCTGGTTTTAGAAAATTTAACAGATGTGTTGTATAAATGTAATATATGCATAAAAGTATGGCAATATAATTTTTTTGCTGTTGCCGTTGTTTTGGAAAACATTAATAAAAACAAGGAAGTGTTATGTTTTTTTTAGTAATATTTCTTTTTGTATAAATTATTTTAATATTCCTAAGTTAAAAAGAACTCTTGTTAAGATATTTTTAATACGGCTTTTTATAATGCTTTATGTATCTCATATTTAAAATTAGTCTTCCTTTTTTTTCTTAGTAGCGAAAACCCTGGACATTTTCTTTTTTTTTCTATTTATTTTATGATCGTTCTCGTTCTCACGAGAATAAAGGCATTGTTGTGTATGAAAGTGAAAGTTTCCCATCCCCTTATCTAGCGTAAATAACACCCGTTCGTACGAATGCTTTTACTGTCCTGGAATTATTGTACTATTTGAGTAAAGTGGTCCTTTGTTGATTTTTTTTTCGAAGAAGAGTAGCTTCTTGCTTGCATTGTAAAGGGCATATATTCAGCCTTGTTAAAAATTGGCCCACACGCATAGTTTATTGCTTGCGTACGTGAATGAATAGTACCCTAAAATTTTATAACCCATGACAAACGTTGACTGTCATTTGAGGCGGAGTAGTTTTTTCCCAGGCCCTTAAAATTTTTTTATGACTGATCTAAGATAAGAGTGCCTATTCACGATTTTCGGCGAGCACTGGTTTGCAAGCAGGTGAAATACTTAGAGACAGCTGTCGCGAGCGATGACCATATTTGGTCATGAGAGAGGGTGCCTGTGGCTTTGGCCAATGAGATAGACCCTGGTCGATGAGAGAAAGGGGGAGGCAGTAGCCTTCCTAGTATTTTGGTGCCCCTTTTTCTGTTTAGAGAAGTGTGGAATTCGGTTTTAGAGATGATATAGTTCCCTGCTAGGAGTCTTACGAAGAGGAGGTAAAAAGAAGTAGTCCCGTCCTTCACTCCCTCCCCCATTTTTAATTTTCAATCGGGGTGAGGGAGGTTTTCGGCAGAAAAATACAGAATTAGAGAAGAGCATGCAATTCGGTGGAGAGATGAGATAGTTCCGTGCCAGCAGTCTTACATGGAGGATGTGTAAGAATAATCCGTTTAAGATTCATCATTCTACATTTTGATTCTGCAGAAGAAGGTTCTGGCACCGAGATAGTTGGCGATGAAATTGTTATCAACTAGTGTCTGTCAAGCTGAAGTGAATCTGTGCATATTTTGCTTGATGCAAATCAGTCGAAATTTAGAGAGCACCTTTTGATGTGAGAAAACATTGGAGTGTCGCTCCTGTTGACTTGACATGGAATTCGTGCGTTTTTGTGCCTCATTTCTCGACGAAAACCCCGAATGATTTTAGGAGAACATAGTTTTTCTCCCGGGATTTTTACCCTTCTTCGACCCCCTGTATGCGGAAGTCTGAGAAATAGTGGAAGTTTGAGAATAAGGAAGTTTGCGGAAGTTTGAGAATAAGTGACCTTCCCAAGAGGACTTCGTGCGCTTCACATGAGATAATGCACACGCATTAGCAGAATTCGAGAAGACGTGAAACTGCGGGTACTCCAGAGACACAGTAGAATGTATACAGAAATCATTAATCACTTGTACGCTTGGAACTGGAATTGAGTGTTAAGCCTGTGTCGCTTTTTTTTTTTGAAAAGAGACTAGAATGGTAGTTTTAATGAACTGGGAAGCGGTAATGTCGACTAATCTCAGGATCATCTAAAAATATTGTGATACAAAAAAAAATATATACTACTTGGAGCTTGAAGGTAAGCCACTCACAATATGTTGTTATAAGTTGTTATAAATAAGTGTACATATTATCGGATGTTTTACATCCCTAAGAATCTTACTAATTTATAAATGCTCTTGCCCATTATTTAATGTACGCAATTTAACTACTGTCGACCTAATAGTGAGTAGAAATAGTTATTAGTAAGTCTCATTTCAACATATGTTGTATTTTCATCGAAGTGAGAGTGATTATTATTTGATTAAATAAAAGAGATTTTTTTTTGTGAAAACAAGTTGTTTTTGATACATACTATTTCAACATGTCTTATACTCTCATTCTGTTTAGTAAAAGTTAAAAAAAAAAAAAAAAAAAAAAAAAAAAAAAAAAAAAAAAAGAGAGGAAGAGAATGTGTACTTCATATTGTTTTATTTAGAAATTAATGTTAGACTTGACTAGAGATGATGAATACATACCTTATTATTAGTTTTCTTTTCACTATTAAAATGTTGTGGTGAAATTTAGTTTTTTAAGTGATCATTTTACTCATAGTTGAAGTCCTAGTTGCATTTAGTCTTGACTAAAATAGTTTTTTTTTTTTTTGTTTAAAGTTTTAAATTTTTAAATGCAGGATTGATTTAGTATAATTAAGTGATAATTTTTGAAATTGTAGAGATTCTTCTAAATGTTTATAAGAAAAGTAAATATTTCATTTGATTTCTTACTCATAAATTTAAAGTAATTTTACAGGGATTATATCCATCTCTACATAAACTAATTTACAAGACTATAATTTTTTAATACTAATCACTATACGAAATTGGCCAAAATATCATTGTTGATTTCTGGGGTGTTTATCTTTATTACTCCTAGTGTTTTAATTTATTCAAAATTATATCTTTCTTTGCCTTCTTGAAAATAAGAAGGATTTCAGGATCTTTCTTTTCTCTTTTGTAATGTTAAACTGAATCTTGACTTTTTAAATTATTAGTATGAGTGTAATATCTCAGGAATCAACGGTGATAAATGTTGGGTTCTACTGCAGATCAAGATTGAGTACTTGAGACTGGGTCAGATTGAGAATCCTGCTGTGTTATTTACCTGTATTCATTAAATTTTAAAGAATCGTAAATAATATTTGTGGTTATCCTTTTCATCGTTTTAATTTGTCTTTTAGTTTATTTATCTTACTGATTTCTTAATGTTAACTGGTGTAATCTTAACTTAATTAATTCTTTTTTTTATATGAGCATCTAATTTATTTAATTAAATCTACAACAGGATTCATGTAATTGGAAATTTGACCCGGTTCTCACTTTAATTCTTTAATAAAGCTGAAGAATATTTATTGATCCATAATAACTATGTTTAATTTGCTGAGCAGAAGTTGCAATTAATTAAAATAATGAGCTGTTGCAGAAATTTAATAAAAAGAACTCAACAGAAGCGTCAATATAATAAACATTCTAGAATGTAATAATAGCAATAAAAAAAGAACTGTTGTCATGAAAAAATAATTGCTAATAATTCAAGATGTAATTCATTTTTCTAAAATGTAAAAAAAAAAAAAAAAAAAAAAAAAAAATCTTTAGGTTACAAGTTATTTTAATAATTATTTCTGCTCGTGTCATATATTTATGTAATAAAATAATTGCAATGCTAACTACTGCCACGTATTGCAATCTGGAAACTCTTTTCTTAATTTAAAAACGGAAAAGTTTAAAAGGAAAATAAATGCTAGTAACAAAAAACAATGTATAAAAAATGCCATAAACAAAAAGAGGATTCAATTTTAATTTTGGCACAGGGGGTAAAATACCACCAGATACACATGTTTTTTATTTATTTCAACATTTTTGCTCCTATGCGGGAAGTGGCGGGGGTGCAAAATAATGAAACACTTATAATTCTGAAAATTGGCTTCAGCGATGAAATCCTATAATATGCTAAGTGTCAGAATATAAATTCTATATAACAATAACTCTTTCTTTTCTCCTGGCAACTTAAAAGCCTTCGTCTCCCTGGAGAGGAAACATGCATCTCAGAAGTTAAAATTTTACAACTATTATGGGGTGTGTTAATAATATCATAAGTTAATTGGGTTATTTTATAAATTAAGTTATCAGTTTCCAAGTTAACTTCCTCGTTTCCTCGTTCAAGAATTCAAAACATTCTGGCAATTTAAAAAAATGCCATTCATCTGTTAATTTTTTTCAGAAATCTCCATCGATTTCTAAATAATTGATCAAGTTTTGGGGTACCTGTTACTTCTAATTAATCGCATTACACTAAAATTTTATGCGACTTTCAGTTAAAAAACCAGTGTTGAATTCAGGCACTTTTCTCCGGGAGGGACTTCTGTGGCTCCGGGGGGGGGGGATTACACTTTTTTACCACTGAAAACACAAAATTTCAAAATTTCCAGGGGGGGGGGTAATTGATAGCTCCGAGGGGAATGACCTGCCCTGAATTCAACACTCTAAAATGTTCCTTATAAAATTATGTCAGATATTTCCCGTGCACAAAATTTCAGCTTGCTGGAGAAGGGACCGAAAAGTCCAGGGACTGAAATGTCTCGGGACCGAAATGACCATGGACCGAAATGTCTCGGGACCGAAACGTCTCGGGACCGAAATGGCCAGGGACCGAAATGGCCAGGGACCGAAACGTCTCGGGACCGAAATGTCTTGGGACCGAAACGTCTCGGGACCGAAACGTCTCGGGACCGAAATGGCGGGACCGAAACGTCCTGCTTCCTTTCGATTTATATTGAAAAGCATGCATACAGCCTTTTTAACAAATGTGCTTAGTTTTCATAGGTGAGAGTGGGGATGGAATGAACATTTTGTATTCATAAACTTATATAATAAGAGGCATTAAAAGTGTGTATTAGTGGCATTAAAAGTGTGTATTAGTGGCATTAAAAGATATTTTCATGTTTGCGCTTACTTTTCCCCTGAAAACTTTGCTTTGATTCTAGTAAAAAAATATCTTCAAATGCAATAATTTAAAAATCTGTATGCGTTTTTATATAAATTGGAAGAAATGTCCCTTTAAAACCCATCTTAAGGCATGAAAAGGACACTATGCTAGGTTGAAAGGGACACACATAAAACATGAACTTTTTTCATGTTTATGATAATGTTATGTTATTATAATTTTTTTTTTTTTTTTTTTTATTACATTATTCAAAAATAAAAGATAACACACAAATAAAAATAAAATACACTGCAAAAAATGATGAAACAAAAAACTAACTTGTTTAGGCCTACTTAACATAAAACAACTTTAAATCAATCAGAAACTTTAAGAAAGATTTAACTCTGCCATTCTCACCACCAGTTACGGATTTTGTCATTAATATTCACATATTCATACCGATAGTATCAGTTCATACAAAGTGGTTTTGTTCTTTTTTCTGAAAAAGTTTCGTTCGAATTCATCCCGAGTGCTTTTCTGAATTTGTGGATATACTGCGACAGGAATGTCACCATAATTATTCCTTTCTTATTAGCAAATTTTATTGTCTTAATATTTATATTGCTTTCATGAACATCAAATAAGAGATGCACAGGATAATTTTTGAATCAAATAAATTACTTAGCTAATGCGTTATTGCTTTGGAAAAAATTCTACGGTCATCCACAAACTTTGATGAGCAAGTTTAAGCCTTCGGGATTAAGCAGCTCCGAGCATGAACACTTTGTAATTCTTCATTGAAGAAACGAATTCTATTAAACAGAGTTACCTTATACAGAAACAAAAGTGCGACAAGTTTACACGTTCAGATTATATTACGTGAAAACATTACTTTCACCACGTTATAATACTCTATTAGGTGACTTGAGCTCTGTCATTAAGCCTGTTTCATCACAATTATATATCATGTTCCGTGTGAATTTATAGCGATTCATAACTGGGCGAAGGTTTTTAAAAAATCAACATTAACTTTGTTGAAACATTTACTTCTTGTTAAAACTAATGGCTATAGCTTTTCTTAAGAGATAACAATTTTTTTTAATTAAAATCTTGGAACCAATCAAACCCAGCTTGCTTGTTTGTTTGCTAAGATAAGCACACATTTGGAAAATTCAAAGAAATTGAATACACATATGCAAATTGTTAAACCAGAGTTCATATTAGATGCTTGGAGCAAATATGAAAGTAACTCTTTATTAAGCTTCACTAAAAACTTTTCTATTACCAAATGGGCGTATTTAATTTCACCTGCTGTGTCACTCTTAAATTTTATAACAATATTTTCTGTCAAGGACTTTTCAATGCTGCATGCTTTAGCTGTTGATTTTACATACACTCATTTTTCCGCTACATCAGATACAGCACCCATCATTTCTTCTTCAGTAATTCGATTTTTCTAATTTTTCCTTAACTTTTTCGAAGCATATAGCATATTGACTTTTTGATGGTTTTTGAAAAAAAAAAAATACCTAAATTGTAAGTATTGTAATATTTGCATTTTGTTGTTCTACATAAAGCATTTTTAAATAAAAAATTAAGAACTATAACGTAAATTGTACGAATCATAAATAAAGTTTTGTTTAAATAATTATAAACATTGAACAGTTGGAAAGGGCATATCCCTTTCAACCCCATACCAACCCTAGCGAAATTAAAAAAGTGTTCATGTATATAGTATGTAGACAGTATTTTAGCGAACAAAATATATTGGTATTCACATAAAGGGCATATTTTTTAATGCTCAATAACATAAATATTGTAATGCTAAATACAATATTATTTTTTTAGAGAGAAAAGAAGCAAGATAAAATTTTTATATCAAACACAGATTTGCTTCCATCACCTACAATGCTATAATTGCTGATCTTGGTTTTAAGTATTATTAAGACAGAACAAGTATCGCCATCGACCGAGCCAAATTAAAAAAAAAATTAGTTTTTTTTCTTGAATTCTTGAGTGTCTCTTTCATCCTCACTTTCATCTCTCTCCCCTATACCTACCAAGGGATGTAAGTCCTAAAACTTGGTGGGATCAACTTTTACTTCCAATTATTCACACAAAATACTTCTAAAGCTGTATAAGCAAACATTTACTGAACAATTTTTATTGAAACTTTTAATATGTAAATTCGAGTAATATGAGATATTTATCAACAAGGTTACTCTTAAGTAAACTGTAAAAAAAGAAAAATGCATCTTGATCTATCAAGAAGGTTCAGGAAAATATGAACTTTTTCGCTTAATTCATGATTACGAAAAGCATTTCCCATACATCAATCGATTTCTGAGAATTAAAGAATCATTTCGAAACTGAAGCTCCTTTTAGCAAATACTTCCGAGTACTTTTCCCATGAACCTTCTCCACCCGGTTTTAACACGAAATACAGGCATTTCTTATCCTATCAATTTTAAGTTAAACATTTTTAACGCTGTAACGGCATTTAACCATGTAAGCGTAACAAAAACTTATGCCATTAATATAGCATGTTTTTCTGATGAACTATGTTAAACATCAAAATGTTTTCTTGAGAATTGACATCATTAAAATATATATATTTCGTGTTGATACCTCAAAAAATTGATCAAAACGTTTTCCTATTCGAATAAGTTTTTTAAAATTACGGGAATCAAACTTGTTTCAGAAATGCTTTTTTTAAACCTAAAAATTCAGTTGTTTCTGAGGATAAAGGAACACTTTTGGATTCATGGGTAACTGAGAAGATTCATTTTCGGAAACATTCTAGATCGTGAAACATTGCTTCTCGGATATATAGATAGATATATTTTTAACAGCGAACTATAGTAGTCTGTGTTAGACAACTGAAAAGAAATTATATAGCTATTAACAAGTGCGTTCAACAAAAGGAAATTATCAACAAACAGAATCATTATTTGCAATACAATTCAATTGTGCTTGTCAGTGGTTTCACCAGCTGATTTATTAAACAATGGTATTTTACGATAGAACACATTTCAGTTTATCTAAATGTTATCATCAAAAATATCTGGATAACACTATTCATAATCTGAAGAACACCAGAATAGCTGCCACCTTCATAACCCCCCCCCCCCCCCACACACACACAAATCAAATTTTAAACAGAATATGTATATTTAATAAAAGTAATTTTTTTATGATGTACTAATGTGATTTCATATATTATGCAAAATTTATTATTATGAAATACTAAATTTATATGATATCACCTGTGATAAGAAAATTCATAATGCGAAATTATGAAGATATGAAAAAATTGCATGGTCGGAAGCTATAGAATAGGCTATAATTTTTATTTTTAAAATGGAACTTTTCTTTTTTTTGTAGCAAATAAACGTAAAATACATCTTATAAAATACTGCATAAATATTGTAAGTTTATGTTTTGGAAACTATGATGTATCTAAATTCTTCTGTCTGATGTTTACGTAATACACTGGATTTGGAAATGTATCTATAAAAAAAGTATAATTCTGCAGAATTGGCATTGTAATTATTTACAGTGTGGCGCCAAGTTTTCAAAACACTGACATTACATAATATTTACAATATAAAGACAATAAATGTTGGGAAAATATTCTATTGTTTTCCTATTCGCATTTTATCTTGGTCAAACACGAAATTTTAATGTCAACTTTTCGCATACAACCAAAACAGTTTCGAGTTATAGATGTGCATACGTTAAAAAACTTCATTTTGCAGAACTTTAATAACCATTACAGAAATCAATTCAGCGAATCTACCAAAGCCAGTCAATCAGGATAATTCAATTGTGTATTCGCGGAAGTGCCTAGGAATGTGCAAATAGGACTATAATATATGCCGCAGAACTGCAACTATTAATGTATCCTAAAATTGGAAGCGCCCTCTAT
The DNA here is from genome assembly GCA_964019185.1 of Maratus speculifer. Taxonomy (NCBI): domain Eukaryota; kingdom Metazoa; phylum Arthropoda; class Arachnida; order Araneae; family Salticidae; genus Maratus; species Maratus speculifer. The sequence continues at coordinate 373,462,710 of OZ025293.1, forward strand.
TATTCTTATTATTAAAGCATTAAATATATACCGCATTCCATTTCAAAAGCTCGATGATTGGAATTCAACAATGTCTACATTTTATTAAAAATGACACGAAAAAAATAATGAAACACAAATATACATAAATCAGCGTAAACATATAAAAATATAGACACTACCAAAACAATCCATTGATCGCGCTTAAGAATCGTTTCTGTTTTTTTACGGATTTTTTTTTAATAAAATGAAAATGGTTTCGTGAATGAGTGAAAAAAATATTGCGAACGTAGATTTGTGAGTATCCTTAACAGATAATGGTAAATTTTAACTTCCTTTATAGCTAAATAGCTTCTAGATTCAGCTATAGTGAATTTTATATTTCTAAATTTCTAAGTTTTATTTTTATACTTACAGGGCTGCTACAGGCGACTATTTTTAAATTCTGTTGGCATCGGTACTTTCATATACATTGAAGTATATATTTCTCTCGCAAATGTTGTCAAAGTATGTTAAAATTTTCTATTTTGAGAAAGGGGGTGACAGAATTAAAAAATAGTCTTTGGAGCCCTGTTATTCCACTACAAAGGAAAGTACATCCGTAAAAATACGGAAATTGTGCTGTAAAAATACTTAAATATGTTTTAGAATAAAAATATCTCAAAGTCTTTATGAAAATGGCAAATTATTTAAACCTTTAGTCCTGTTATTATTTACTACTTTTTGACATTTTACATGAGAAAAAATATACCTGTTAATATACGAAAATTATATTGGCAATCAACGCATTTTTTTAGATTATTTAATATATTTATATCTATTTTACATTAATGTAAAATTAGGTATTTGAGAAACTTCTAAACTAAATGCTAATTGGAAAGTAACTGAAAAAAAAAATCATACACTGCTTTTCTTATTGACATTAAGAAGCATGATGCAGTAAATATTCAAAAATGAAAGAAACTAAAGCATACCGATTAAAACAATGATAAAATTCCCCGCATAAGGACTTCAAGATTTACTCTTTCAATCATTCATTCATCCTCAAACATTATAATAACCACCAACACAACTGAAATTATTTCAAAATTTTCTTTCAGGTATTTTTGACCAACAAAACACAATTGGAATTTCCTATACTGTAACATGGATCTCAACTTCAACCCTTTAAGAATTAAACTAAGTTTTCTATTTTTGAAAGTTCAAAGATATATATTTTTTTGACGTAACATTTCCAACAGGTTATGTTTCCAATTTTTCTAAAAAGTGAATACAAAAGTCTTTACATATTACAATGTTTGGTAATCGAATCAAACACTTGCAAACTAATTTTAAAAAGCGGAAACTATAAATATTTTATTTTGCACTGGAAACAGGATTGGAAGCTTCAAATTTTTTCAAATGGGGAATTTTTGTATGGGCATGTGAAGTAAAGTCCTGCATAGAAACGGACATATAGATTTTTGCGAACCCGACCGTGTTTTATTTATTTATTTATTTATTTATTTTTTTGTTACAGATCTGGTTGATTTTTTTTCTTTCAGAATGGGGCTCGTATCTGTTCAGGGTTTAACTCTTGGAGTCCGAGTTTGTTTGACCAGATTATTCAAAAAAATAGTCAATGTTTTTTCAGAAGGCAAACATTACATATTTGAACGTTATTATATGAAATATATTAGTCAAACTTTTATAATTATAACCCATTTTAATAAATGAAAAGTTGACCAGAAAAAATGAAATTATTTATGATACCATCAAACTGATTATCCAAAATGTTGCATGGGAGAGTGGGTTGGAATGGGACAGTAGGTTTTTCTCTTTACGTGTCATACTAACCATTTCATCAATCACACATTAGATGAAGCAATGATAAATCAAACTTCAATTGGACAAAGTTGCTAATCTGCATAAGCTTGCAATTGCATTAAGAAAAGGATTATTTCAAGAATCAAAAGTAAATTTGCTATATTTGCTTTTTATACTTGCTGTAAATGGCATGCTTATGTGTAGATGTAATAGATTTTTTATTTATTGAATATTATACTATATGTTATCCATAATTTAAACTATGCCTAAATGCAGCATTTGTGTTAATAGAAGTTTAACATAATAGAAGGTTGAGAGAGGAATGGGACATGCTAGGAGAAAGAAGAATGGGACAAGTCTAATTCCATCTTTTTAATAAGATGAATGTAAATTGCTAATATGCAAATATTTTTAGAGGATAACATTTCTAATTATAACACTGACAATATATTCATTTATTTCATAATGGAAATATGATGATATAATGATATTTTAATGTATCTCTGACTCAAAACCTTGAATTTTCCTTCCAGTGATTTAAGTAATGGAATTTGATATTGTAGCACAGACATTATCAACCTACAATATTTTTAGACTTTATATATATATGTAGCAAACACTGGACTATTTGTCCCTTATCATACTTTATTTTACAGCTGTCCAATAAATTCCTATGAGTAGGGAGGTATCGGAAACATTTTGAAACTTACAATTTCTTTAATTATAAAATTGTTTTTGCATGTTACGTTTCTATATTGTTCAGGGATATTAAAAAGCGTTTCATCTTACAAACTATGCACTGAAATTTGTTTTTGTGTCAAAAAAGTTGGACTTTCTTATTTTTGTAAAAAGGGCTCCATTCCTCCCCACTCTCCCCTACATTAAAGTGAAATAATAAAAAATGTAATAGAAATAACTTCACATGGAATGTAAAAAACACGATTAAAAATTAAAACATATTATGAAACTCTCTTTTGGGGAATTTTTTCACAATCTAAGTAGAACATAAAGGTACATACAAATAATATAGATATACAAACAATAAATACAATAAACCCAACTGGAGTGAAAAATTAGCCAGAGCCAGGAATCGAACCCTGTGTGAATTTGTGTGTGCATGTGTGTTTTAATAAGTAAAGCATAGCTGCTATTTAATTGAAAATAGGAAGCTTAGCTTTGAAGGCTAATTCTTAAAAATTCCCTTATCAATTTTATCCAGAAGATAAGACAAAAATTAAAATAAAATAAAATGGAAATCAAACCATAAATGTGTATAACTAATTTTTTTAACAGAAAAATAATGAGACTAATATTAATCAAAGCTGTGAAGACCTTAAGTTCTAAATTGATCCCAGAGGAATCTTTAACAAAGAATCGCTACGTTCACGTGGAAAAATAAAGTTATGGTTATCGGCCTAAATTGACTGTTATAAAATTAAAAACAAATATATTTTAATAAAGTATATAATCAACTCAAATAAAAACCATTATGAGTTAATTGTATATTTAAAGATCTTTTATCAACATAGAATATAATATATATAAAAGATAATTATAGGCTATTTTTCCATAATTGTATTAAAGTAAGAATTTAATTGCATTAGGGGTTTGATGTCGGGTTCAGGTCAACGAAATGTTTTTGTCAAGTTTGGCTTACTTTTCGAGGTTGCTTGAAATAGAATTTGGTTATAACCCGACTTTCACTGTACTAATGCAAAAAAAGTGCGATTCAAACACAAAAATCGGGGAAATCTTAAAAGAACGTTTAAGTATTTCAAAATGCACAAATAAATCTTTGTCATCTTGCAATGGCAAAATGCATAGAAAACTTGTTACCTGACAAAACTATAAAAGTAAAACACGTAGGTACTGTACAATTGTAATAGCATTTTATCATAATACAGTCAAATATTATTTAGTGTTCTATCACATGCAAATAAATGTGTAAAACTCGCACAAACTGTTTTGAAATACATTTCCATATGCAAATATATTTTCGAGAAACACTATTATTATATCATGTATTCATAATTGAGAATTCTTGTATGAGTTATAAACAAAAAGACAGGAATAAGCAACTTTTCAAAATGCTTTCATGCATTTAGAATCTACAATAATTACAACGCGAAAAAAGAATGCTACTCTCTTATAAATGACGAAAAGTTAACGATTTTGTTGCATGCAAAAAGTAGAGATCTGCATGAACCAGCATGTGGGGAAATAAGCTCGTTAACATTTAAAATGTTTTTACGGCAAAAAAGCGAAGTATTAAACAAAAAGCCTTTTAAAAATTTACTGAAAATTAAAATAGAAGGAAATACAGCACTCTGGATTAGGACTGTAATGAAGGTTATATGGTTGTATACGTAGCATATCTTCTGGATTAAAAATAAATTATATATAAGAATATATCATTGATATTTCTACTTTGTAGTTTTATTATTCCTTTTCAGAGGAAATTCCATTGCGAGTTGCAATATTATCATCTAACCGTATTACATAGTGATATAATATATACATATACACTATCTACCAATAAGTATTTGGAAACTTTCTATTTTTGACATTTTGTCAAATATTTAAAAATATACTTGTCGGATTCTTCTGAAACTTCAGGATTATGAAGATTATGTCGGATTTCATATTTATCAACATCCATTTGATAAGCAGGGCAATTAGGGGGCCAACAAAAAATTAAAGAATAACAGAAATATTTGGGATCACCCTGTACATGAAAATGCACGAAACGCTTTATCGCTGCAGAATACAAATATGTGGATATTGCACAACATGTACACTGATTTTTGTAAGAATAGCGTGTATATTCATGGAGAAAGAGTGATTTTTTTAAAAAAAATTCAAAAATTCTGGTATGTTTTTTCTTTATATCATGCAGGGTTTTTGACCAAATTTAACACAAATTTCAGAAATATTGGTAAAATCTATTAGAAAAAATATAGCGCAATTGGAATATAAATATATTAAACATTTTATGAAATATGAGACGTTTTATGAAATAATTTTTATTTGCGCATGTGCGAACGATAAAAACTATTCTTTTACATCATTTAACCCTTTCCGACACATTGTGCCCGGTCTGGGATACCTAATTTTAATTCCAAACTTGCAAATGGCACCAGTAATATTTTACTAAAATTTTGCTTTTACAATAAAAGCTGATATTAAGGATTTCAAAATATCTAAAAAATTCGTTTGCGAATTCCGGTGTCAGTCGATAATTTCTCATTTTATTACAGATTTTGCCCGTGCCGGAAAGGGTTAATAGCCAGTTCTATGGAGTAACTTATAAAAAAAAATCCAATCAAATATCGTGAAAATTCAAAGGGATATCATTATTATAAGTAAGCTGTTTTTACATTGCTCTCTAAAAACGGCTGAATAATAAGGGGTTCTCCACAAATTGACATTTTTTATTAAACTGACTTTTAGGAAAAAATTAATTCTATTTAATGAATACAATATCTAATGCAATATTGCTGCTAATAAGTATCTTGACACCTGTGATAGAAAAGGAAAAGAGCTTTTATTCTTTTCTATCACAGATGTCAAGATACTTATTAACAGAAATATTGTATTAGATATTGTATACATTAAATACTAATTTTTTTTTCTAAAAGTGAGTTAAAAAATGTCAATTTGTGGAGAATCCCTTATCATTCAGCCGAATTTAGAGAGCAATGTAAAAACAGCTTACTTATAATAATGATATCTTTTTGAAATTTCATGATATTTGATAGGATTTTTTTATACGTTATTCCATAGTATTGACTATTAAATGATGTTAAAGAATAGTTTTTATCGTTCGCGCATTCGCAGATAAAAATTATTTCATAAAACTACTCATGTTTCATAAAATATTTAATATATTTATATTCCAATTGCGCTATATTTTTTCTAATAGATTTTGCCAATATTTCTGAAATTTGCGTTAAATTTGGTCAAAAACCCTGCATGATATAAATAAAAAACATATCAGAATTTTTGAATTTTTTAAAATAAAAATCACTCTTTTTCCATGAATATACATGTTATTCTTACAAAAATCAGTGTACATGTTGTGCAGTATCCACATATTTGTATTCTGCAGCGATAAATCATTTCGTGCATTTTCATGTACAGGGTGATCCCAAATATTTCTGTTATTCTTTAATTTTTTGTCGGCCCCCTAATTTCCCTGCTTATCAAATGAACGTTGATAAATATGAGGTCAGATATAATCTTCATAATCCTGAAGTTTCAGAAGAATTCGACAAGTATATTTTTAAATACTTGACAAAATGTCAAAAATTGAAAGTTTCCAAATACTTATTGGTAGATAGTGTATATGGTATCTGATGAATCTACTAATCTACTATGGTTCTGCATATTTCGAATATTTCTTTTACTTTTTTTTGTTTTATTGATATATAGTGTTTTAAAATTAATGGTTATACCGGGTGTCCCAAAAAAGACTGATGGATTTTAAAATTCAGTAACTTGCAAACGGTGACAGCTATTTAAAAAATTTTTGCAGGAGGGTTATGTATAATGTCAGGAGTTTTTTTACCGTAATTTTTTATTTTAGTTCGAATTTCAAACAATAGGTGGCGCTGACGGCGATTGAAGGCCAGGTCGACGCTTCACTCAGCACTGATCACCTGGCCTTCAATCGCCATCAGCGCCACCTATTGTTTGAAATTCGAACTAAAATAAAAAAATTACGGTAAAAAAACTCCTAACATTATACATAACCCTCCTGCAAAACGTTTTTAGACAGCTGTCACCGTTTCAAAGTTATTGAATTTTACAATCCATCAGTCATTTTTGGGACACCCCGTATATATATATATATATGTATGTACAGGGTTGTTATAATTAAAGTTCGCCTATTCAGAAGGCTCTGGAGCCGGTTCTATTGCTCCAAACGAAACAAAATTTCACTAGTACATAGTTAAAGAGATGCGCTCTGCGAAAATCGAAAAAAAATTAGTCAAATTTTTTGTCACTAGGTGGCGCTGCTCCAATATTTAAGGCAATGTTTGCAGATTCGTTATATCAATATCAGTCAATCCAGGCGAAACACACAAATTTAAAAGTTTCAACAAACTTCAACGAACTGCGAATTGTTATAGTTAAGTTCACCTAATCAGACAGCTCTAAAGCCTGACCTATGACTCCAAACAATACAGAAAAATGAATATCATTTCATGTGATGTAATCTGCATCAACAAAAATAAAACATGTCGTTCATCAGTAAGAAAATAACGAAGAATAACATGACGCATGCTCAATAAATCCTCCGCCATTTTTAATAATGCATTCCATTCTCAGAATTGTGCTTTCTACAGCATTGCGTAAACTGTCCTGTAAGATTGAGCGAATGTCAAGTCTAATGCTGTGTTTCAGCACAGATTGTCTGACATCTGTCTTTAGATACAGAATCTTTCAAAAATCCCCAGAAAATAAAGGAATCTGCAAATATCGGCTTAAATATTGGCGCAACGCCACCTACTGACAAAAATTGTAACTAATTTTTTTTTCGATTTTCGCAGAGCGCATGTCTTTAACTATGTACTAGTGAAATTCTGATTCGTTTGGAGCCATAGAACCGGCTCTAGAGTCTTCTGAATAGGCGAACTTTAATTATAACAACCCTGTATATACACATAAACCCTCTATTTCTTAACTAAAGCTACAGCGTATTCTCATTTGTATAAACTCGCTATGCCTTTAGAGTATGCATATGCACTCTGGATTTTTTGTTTTTTCGATTACAGCTCTTATTTTGGATGGAATAACCAATATTCTCTCAATTTTTCGAAGATAATCAACAAATACAATAATAAAGAATCATTGATTGAAAATGGTTTATTTCTGTTATAGAAGATTACAAGTATCTCAAACCTTTTTATTTAAATTTATACAATAATATTTGTGCAGAAGCGTTTTTCTAACATATTTTTAATGAGATTGCTAAAATTTAAGCTCTATCGGATTTCGAAGGTATAAGTCAGTCTGATTTTTCTGAACAGATATCAATAAAGAAAAAAATATTACCTTTTACACAGCATGTCTGATATCAAAAATTCTTACAAAATATAAAATTATTTCTATAATAAGATGCGAAAGCCAGTACATGATTAAAAATAAAAGATTTAAGGAACAAAAGAACTATTTTCCCCTCTCATTGAACAGGCTACGGATATTTAACAAACCACTTTCCACTAAAAGAATCCATTTTAAGTAAATTTTCTGAAGAGCTCCGCTATTATTCTCTTACTTTAGATATATACAATAGTCGCCGCTTACATGAATCACTGGTTAACAGAATCGTCATTTTTGAAAAGAAAAGGATTGCGAGAACGCAAGGGAATGTATTTCCCCCGTGAATTTTGACCAGCTAAGCTTCCAAGAGATATGGCAACACTATTTAATTTTACAAAATTTCTATTTAATATTTAAATAGCATCATTGACATTCTGCAAGCATTTTGTATTTCATAAAATTAATTTAGTTTTTTTGTGCATCAGCTGTTTTAAATTTTCTTATGCCGACGACAAATGCGCCTTAAGGCCTCACACTAGGCTCAGAAAAAGACCCGGATGATAATGTAAAGTCTAAGGGGGCGTTCTTTTCAAATATCTCGCTCAAATTTTAATATTTTTACCTGATTTTTTTTTTTGCATAGGATATATGCGGATGATCTACAACCGGCCTAGTTTTTATTTTTTCGATTTTGCTGACATTTTAATATTATAACAGTTTCAATTTCAGAACCGGTTTAAACCGGTTTTGAAATTTAAAGTATTTTTTTTTTAAATCTGAAACCAAAATTGAAAAAGTAAAAACTTGACCGACTGTGGAACGTCCTCAGCTATCCTATGCAAAAAAGATCATGTAAAAATATTAAAATTTGAGCGATATATTTGAAAAGAACGCCCCCATAGACTTTACATTATCATCCGGGTCTTTTTGTGCCTAGTGTGGAGCCTTAATAAAAAAAAAACTACTTAGCGTTAAATAAGTTTAAAATGTATCCAATACAATTCTATAAAATGAAAGTATGTTGCAGTGCATTACACGTACTTATGATTTGAAACTATATTTTTCTGCATTTAGATATATTATCTGTATTACGCTCACCCTCTTTTTTTGCAATAAAATATTCATGCTATATGTCGCATGTGAATACAATAAATAATATAAAACGGTGCAATAACTACCACAAACAAAAAATAAGCAAATGTGATAGAGTAGCATCATTAATGTGACACTGATAGGCCTGTATATTTACTTTGTTTCAACTACATGAAATTATTTAAATCTGTATTATAAAGCAAAATAATGTATCTAGTTTAAGAAGCATCTTTGTTTAATTAAACTTCATAAGCACTCAGTATTAATACAGCCCCGAAAATTAACTCTGTGGAGTGTGTCTGGTGTCAGTATTTTATTTGTGCCAATTATTTCCAAACAATAATTGTCTCTTGCACATATTGTCGAAATCCTCCACTAAGATCATTACATGGAAATAGAGGTATCAATAAAATATAAAAATGTTTGCTAGCGATGTGTTTGAATTAATCATGCGAATGAAGCAAAGTAGTAGGGGATACAGACAATGACTTAATTTTTCGGAAACCTTTTCAAACAGCCGATGGTTCACAAAGCAAATCGTTATAACTAGCACAATAGTTGAATAAAAACCATTTTCTTTTCTTAAAGTTTTCATTTATTCTTTATTCTAAGTGCACAAACCTTGCTGGTTATTAAAGATAAATTTAATATAGTTATCACAGTATCCATAAGCAAAATTACTCTAAAATTTTTTTTCTAAGAATTACAATGGGTAATGATATTTTCAATTTCATTTGCTTAAAAAGGCGTACTGTCAAAACCAAAAAAAAAATTCCAAAAATTATTATTTATTAAACACCATCGATGCTGGATTCGTTTTAGTTTCGTACCCGCCCTAGAGTCTGTGGCTCATGGAAAAACTGCTCGATCTTGTGCTACGGTTGTGGCCTTACCTACATATAATAACGAGAAGTTTCAGAATGGGTATCGTTACAAATGGTTGGACTGGTAGAACGTAGATGCGCTATACCAATGACCCGAGTTCGTGTCCAGGCTTGGATACTTTTTCACTTTGTTGGTCGTACGCGCTTTAAGCCATTAAAGTATGAAATACTTAATACAGGGAATGAGAAGTTTTATACTGAAAATTTTCCAAGAATTATATAGATTTATACGATAGATAAAATCTAGGCGCCAGTGGACAAGATTTCCACCACTAAATTTTATTAGTTTTCTTCGCTTAAATTATAGTAGCATTCTTACAAAACACGAAAATAACTAGGTGAGATACTACCTGCTGGTGCCAAAATTTTTACACCCTTGCAATAGGAAATTATAAATATGAAATCATTTTATGTATATATTTTTCTATTTAAAATCTTAGTTATACAGTTCACAGCTGCATAATATTTAAGCTACCACGTCAAGGAGTAAATAAATTATAATTTGTTATTAATATCCTTATCTTATTGTTATTTTCCTCCCCAAAACATCTCTAAATACCAAGCTGAAATTGCTATGAAGACGAAGAATGAGTCATGTAATAAAGCTGCTCTTGAAAAGAAAGGATATTAAATGTACGGATCGGCGTTTCTTGACAGGCCGGCATCCGAACCGTCATTATCATCCCTTCACGAAAGAGTAGGGAGAGGGAGAAAATGGGGACTTTTCGAGCGGTTTTAGGAAAAAACTGAATCAAAACAAAAATTTTATGAGTTTTACATGTAAAAAGATATAAACCGATAAACAACTTTTTTTTTTTTTTTTTTTTTTTTTTTTTTTTTTTTTAGCACCAGGGTGTTTTTTTATGAAAAACTTCCTGTTTCATTTTCCACAAAATGAACAATGTCATGTAATAATGACAATTGAAGTGTATGTAGTAACATTGAAGTATATGATGAGCTTGCGTATGTGAATGAAGACAAATTAATAGTTAAGGCAGTCATTTTGGAAATGAAATAGACACTGTGCACAGATACCAGTAGATATTCGTACATTAAAAGATTACCTTCAGTAAATTTATATATATATATATATATATACATATATATGCACAATTAAACCATTTAAATATGATATTGACCAAATATTAAGAAATCACTAAAATAAACAGAAGAGACAAAATACTAGCTACATTATATAGTACTATGAAATGACTTGACCATTTCAAATGAAAAAAACAAAAGTAAAGACACGGATGAAAATTTATATTGTAAATCACGTCTTAAGGGGCACAGAATTTAGAAATATAAGCAAAAAAACAGTTGATTTCTGTTGAGATACAAGCTTTAAACGAAATATTTTTTTTCTCATTTTAATAATCATTATAAAATATTAAAAATCATCATCTATATTAAATAATGAATTAAGTTTTAAGACAAGATTAAAAAATTGTGAAAATGCGGAAGAACAAATTATGAAGTGCAGTTATTATAAATGAAGATTTAAGACAAGATATAAACATTTACAAATGAAGTTTTAAATACGATTCAAGTATTAAAAGTTTTTTCATTTGGAAAAAAAAAGATCAATATCAACAGCAAGTTGGATGCATAATAAATATTGAAAATAAAGATGTTTGACTAAGACTGTCGAACTTTTTGTAATTAAAAATTTTAACAAATGGAAAAATGACCAGAATCGCCCAAATCGAAAAAAAAAAAAAAATCATTGTGAGTACCATTAAATCCATTATTCAGAATGCTGTGTATATGTGTATACACACACATACATGCAGGATACTTAAAACTACATATAAAAAATGCCATATATGAAACAGGTCGGTGAATTAGAAGTTGCTTAAATAAAGCTGTTTATTTCAATGCACAGTAAAATATAATGCTTTCAACAGAATTTTTTTTTTTTCAAAATAACAAAACTTATAGAAGGGCATTTCCATGCGAATTTTTTAGTCTGTTACACAACTGAAAATCGCTATGCTTGTTGGACACAGTTATTTTCGAAAAGTTTGCTTCGCCTTATTCAATTGATGATATATCTTCGATAAACTAAGTCACATTTTCTCGTTTTAAAATACTGGTAGCTAAAAATCGTAGTACGTAACAGACAAACAAGTTCGCATGGAAATGCCCAGAATAAATAACGACATTAAAAATACGTGCAGTTGTTATGCGAGTGAAAACAAATTCAATGTCTCTTCAGAAATAAAATATACAGTGTACACCGATCACGATAGACGTTTGTAGATTAAAGAGCACTTTCTGTAAACTCATGAATATATATGACACTTAAAACTATATATGCAGAAGGTGTTGCTTACACGGAATTCGTTTGTGAATTAGTATTTGTTTCAATTAAGCTGCTAATTCCAGGGCGCGGAAAAATTTACATCGTCATTTGCATTGTTTTCTCTATTGATTCAAAAAGCGGACGATTCTATTAACGAATTTTCATATAATTAGCACCTGCTATATTATGGTAAATAATTTAAATTAAACAACCTGTTTTGATGAGAGCATGTAGCAGTCAAAACTCGATATGAATGCGAGATGATTAATAAAAAAAAAAAAAAAAAAAAAAAAAAAAAAAATATGTGTGGCACTCGGGGACTGCCGCGGTAAAGCTATTGCATAGCATTTTTTATCAACTTATGCAAAAATACCGCGTCAATGTCTGCTGAAGTCTATCGAAGAATACCGTGCCGAAGTCTGCCAAGCTGAAACGTCGTTAGCCGGAGTGTTAAGATTTTTTCTCGTTACGGAATTCCTAGATTCGGTCGCCGCGCTCAAAGCCCGCGATAAAAGCTATGCAATAGCTTAAATTACCAAACAAAATTTGGCCGCGCTACGAAAATTAGATCGTGAGTTATAATCATTTTAAATTTTTCGACCCTCACCGTGGGGGGTCTCCTGTTACCAAAAATTAACAGTCTCATATTAAATTAACAAACAAAATTTGGCCGCGCTACGAAAATTAGATCGTGAGTTATAAGCATTTTAAATTTTTCGACCCTCACCGTGGGGGATCTAATGTCCCCAAAAATTAACACTGTCTCATAATAAATTACCAAACAAAATTTGGCCGCTCTACGAAAATTAGATCGCGAGTTATAAGCATTTTTAATTTTTCGACCCTCACCGTGGGGGGTCTAATGTCCCGAAAAATTAACACTGCCTCATAATAAATTACCAAACAAAATTTGGCCGCACTACGAAAATTAGATCGCGAGTTATAAGCATTTTAAATTTTTCGACCCTCACCGTGGGGGGTCTCCTGTCACCAAAAATTAACACTGTCTTATAATAAATTACCAAACACTATTTTGCCAAGCTACCAAAATTAGACCGCGAGTTATAAGCATTTTTAATTTTTCGACCCTCACCGTGGGGTGTCTTCTGTCACCAACAATTAACAATGTCTCATAATAAATTACCAAACAAAATTTGGTCGCGCTACGAAAATTAGATCGTGAGTTATAAGCATTTTAAATTTTTTGACCCTCACCGTGGGGGGTCTAATGTCCCCCAAAATTAACACTGTCTCATATTAAATTACCAAACAAAATTTGGCCGCGCTACGAAAATTTGATTGCGAGTTATAAGCATTTTAAATTTTTTGACCCTCACCGTGGGGGGTCTAATGTCCCCAAAAATTAACAGTGTCATATTAAATTACCAAACAAAATTTGACCGCGCTACGAAAATTAGATTGCGAGTTATAAGCATTTTTAATTTTTGGACCCTCACCGTGGGGTGTCTTCTGTCACCAACAATTAACGCTGCCTCATAATGAATTACCAAACAAAATTTGGCCGCGCTACAAAAATTAGATCGCGAGTTATAAGCATTTTAAATTTTTCGACCCTCACCGTGGGGGGTCTCCTGTCACCAAAAATTAACACTGACTCATAAAATATTACCAAACAAAATTTGGCCGTACTACGAAAATTAGGTCGCGAGTTATAAGCATTTTAAGTTTTTCTACCCTCACCGTGGGGGGTCTCCTGTCACCAAAAATTAACACTGTCTTATAATAAATTACCAAACAATATTTTGCCAAGCTACCAAAATTAGATCGCGAGTTATAAGCATTTTTAATTTTTCGACTCTCACCGTGGGGTGTCTTCTGTCACCAAAAATTAACACTGTCTCATAATAAATTACCAAACAAAGTTTGGCCGCGCTACGAAAGTTAGATTGCGAGTTAAAAGCATTTTAAATTTTTCGACCCTCACGGTGGGGGGTCTCCTGTCACCAAAATAAATAAGACCACCAAAATAAACACTGTCTCATAATAAATTACCAAACAAAATTTGGCCGCTCTATGAAAATTAGATCATAAGAAACATAAGTTTGAGACTTGATATCCTAATATCTTAAAAATACCGCATCAATGTCTGCCGAAGCCTACCGAAGGATATCGTCCCGAACGGAAACGACGTTAGCCGAGTGTTAGGTTTTTTCGTTACGGATGTGTTAGGATTTTTCGCGTTACGGAATTTTTGGATTCGGTCACCGCGCTCAAAGCCCGCGATAAAAGCTATGCAATAGCTTAAAAATCAAGGTTTTAAATGTTTATATAGAACGATTTATAACGCATCAAAATTAGGTTTGAATTCTATGCTCGAATTGGAACTGGCTGGATCTATCACATATGGTGTAAGGAAGGGTTAGCAAACCTATGTCATGCGTATCGTTATACAGATAAATCCATTTCTTACTGCTTTTATAACAAAATAAAATCTTACATAGGAATAGACCACAAGTAATGTAATTATGTTTTCATCAATTAACACAGAATTTCTGTTCCTGTCATGCTATGCAAAGTTATCGACATGCATTTTGATTTTCAATATGAATTTAAGCAGTTGTAATCAAATGAATTTCGTTTGACAGACATCGAATTAATATGGCAAATGAATCTAATTTAGCTACGTATAATTGTGAAAATAAAATATGAATTAACTATATAGAAATTCAAAAGCATTTTCCATCGAACGTACAACAGCAAGAATCTCATAAATAGTAAATTGTTTCATGCTACTTGGAAAATTATAACAGAGATGATACATTAATAAATAAAAAGTTGCTAAATAAAAATTCGCAATTTTCCCCCTTATTACAGTATATATCTCAGAAATGAATACTATTTACGAATTAAAAATCCATTCATTTAATGGCTGACTCCAGTATACAGAAAAATTCGATTTCGATTTTTTAATTAATAATACTTGAAAGCAACGGATTTATAATCTGTGTTTCGTATAAACATCGTACTTTTCAAAATTATTTTGTATGAGTTTGGGACGTCACATTTTTGATAGATACTGTTTGTAAATTTTTGGCTCGTGATGTGAAAAAGGTTCCCCTAGCCTGGTGTAAGACATACAAACAGATCGATTTTTCCAAGAATTTCTCATTTCTATCTAACTGATAAGGCGAAGAAAATTACTTTAAAATACTGATGTCCAGAGCATCTGGAGCCTCAATTTATACGGGGGAAACTGGCAACACTGCTTCTTAGCTGAAAAACATTAATGCACGCATTTATCTGTTTAAAAATTTTTTTTAATTTAAAATTAATACAAAATCATGGAAACTTTCAGCAAAAACTTAAAGTATAGGCTTTTCAAAAGTACTTTTACCAATATTTATATAAAGTTCCCATGATAATTTTCGTAGTCCTTGCTCACATATAAATATCTAGTCATTCGATTACCAATGCAGTTTTATGTATGGAAATATTTACAAAAAGATGAATTCGTAGTACGTAAAATATTTGATGAAACATAAAAGCAAGTATTTGATCTAGTACCTCCTCCTCTTTTGAGTGTGTGATATTATCTATTGGTTTCTCATTATTCAGATAAAAACTTTAATTTTTACACAACACCAGCATTATTGTTTACGAAACTGAAATAGTTTTATTAAGTAATACTCGAGAGATTGAAATTTCATGGAAAATCCTGAAGAGTTTCATGAATTTTTGTGCAAAGCATGTATTATGGTAGAAAACAGCCATTAAAATGGAAGATATGTACCAAGAAAACACTGAAATTTACTATGTGTAACAAAATATGGAATCAATAATTAATATGTTGTTTATTGCAGTAACTTCATCAACCCTTATAGAGCGAATGTTAGGTTTTGACTAGAAATTGTCAAAACATGGGCACTAATGAATTGAGAAAGCAGCTCAATTTCTTTTTCTTGCATAAGATCTTACATTAAAGAAATTATTTGCATTAATTTTTATTATTATTAGTTATATAATAAGATAAAACTATTCCACAGCTTAAATAATCAAAAATAAATATTTACCAGTTCGTCACTATTCCGTTATAATGTACTATTATTTCCTTTCCATTGTTATTCGATTTGAATAATATACATCAAATTAAAAATATCTCAAATATATTACAATAAAAAAGTTTCACTAATAACTTGAAATATGTCTACATATAATATACATGTGTTAAAAATAATTCAACTGTGCTTTTAAATGTAAATTAATTTATAATTAACGTTTTTAGTCTGAAAAAACTAAAAAATAATCGTGCTTAAATAAAATAGATTCCACTTATTGATTAAAACTGCTACATTTTAAAGTATTTAAATTATTTTTAATAACACTTAAAAAGTTTGAACATAACAAAAAGTTAAGTCTAAAAGATGCTGGTAAAATTAAACCGTATCTTTTTAGATATTACAAGAGAAACCGAAGAGATGCAAGCAGTTACTCAAAAGTTTAATAATATGTAAACTTTATGAAATATACGAACTGTTCCAGATTCTGTCGGCATGAAATACTTCACAGAAATATTAAAATGTGCAACCGGATAATAGAACGATAAAAAAAAAAAAAAAATCCTCATTTTACTTTTAAAATATGTGAAGTCGCACATTCGGCATTCATATGGATAACTAATATATTAACAAAATTATGTTCTACCAGAAATTAAAATGATTTATTTCGCTATTAAAATATGTGAAATCAACTACAGCATAAAATCAAATAAGTTTATATTTCATTCGAAAATTAAGATAAAACGAATGACAAATATTAAAATGAGAAAAATAATCCTTTTAACTATCAAAATATATGAAGCCATCTGCGGCTTACATTTAAATAACTAACATCTTATACAAAAATTAAGATGTACCACCCGATATTAAAATGAAAAAATATTTAACAATCAAAATACATGAAGCTACCTGTGGCATAACACTTCAAAGCCTAATAATTTTATATAAATATTAAGATAGACAATCGTAGAGTAAAATGAGAAAAATAAAATTAAACTTCACTATCAAAATATAAAAACGCCTATGGAATAAATTTAAGTGTTCAAATTTTATCCAAAATACATATGTACAACCGAGTATTAAAACAAATCTTTCTTTTCTTAAATTTCACGAGGAAAATACTTCCAGCCACCTGCAGCATACACTTGGATAGCTAATACTTTAATCAGTGGGGTGCAACGGCGGTCCGTGCGGAACCACTGTTTTCCAATGGGAATTTTCGCCTTATTGAATCAGAGAATTTCCACGATTAAATAAGGCAAAAATTTTATCAAGAAAGTAGTGATTCAACGTGGTCCGCAGCTGGTCTTCGTTGTTTTATATCTATGAGTAATAAAATGAGAAAACTATCAAAATAAGTAAAGCCACCAATTGGATATATATATGTAGACAAAATGTTATAGAAAAATTGAGCTGTACAATCAACAATAAAGAAAATAATTGCTTGCACTGTCAAAATATGTAAAACTAACAGCGGTATAAATTTGAACAGCCAATATTTATTTAATATATACATAAGATGTATATAACCGGTAATAAAATGACGAAAATAATCTTTTTAACAATCAAAATATGTGAAACACAAAATTAAATTGCCAATTTTTATACTAAAATTTCACATAGACAATCGATAATAAAACAGAGAAAAAATATTTTCTCTCCCTACCAAAAAATAACAACATAAATAAAAAATGTGCTGTATCGTTTAAATTCTTGTAACAAGTCGTTATAAGAAATTCTGTAGTAATGTTCAGTTCTAAATATTTATTTTTTTTCAGCTTTTGGCTTAAATATAATTATTTAATTGCACATATTGGTTATATGATATATGTTTCATGATTTACTTACGAAAAGATTAAAGTTCAAATTACAAATTAAATTTTTATCTGAAATAATTTTGCTTTTTTTAAAAAATAAGACACTTGATTATTACATTTTAATAATGCATTTTTCTTGTTTCAGAATTCTTCAAAAGTAATGAAAATAATGTAGAAATAAACAATTGCTTAATAAAATAAAATGCCAGAAGTAAATACAATTTAACATAAATAAAAGCACATTAGACATTTTTATTAAATTTCTAACAAAGCTATACAGGGGTTTGCATTGGCACGAGGCGAAATCGATTTAAAAAGAAATACCAGTACAACTTAGAGACAAAATAAAAAATAAACAGCAATTAGAAGTTTCTCACAGGCCGGGTCGGGAAATGCAATTTTTACAGATTTTGCTTTTATGCTAGAATCAAAGATGCCCGAATAAGTCTGAAGGGAGAGGAATAAAATCTGAACACACTCAAAAATGTATCAGTAGTTGTAAACAAATACTATTAAACATAATAAAAGTAAATATGCATTGAATTTGCAAACCTACCTATACAAATTAAAGATCCCGGCCGTTATTCGAAGAATGCAAGACTACTAGGTATATTTAGTGTATTTTATCAGTCAGTAATATTCCAAAAGTTTATTCTACATTAGATGCGGCCTAGTATACTCTAACGGGCCCCTAAGATTGCGGTGACAGATCAAAACAAGAGTCCAAGTACCGCAAAGGAAAGACAACCAATGCACTCCGTGATCAACATGTCACCTCTCACAGCACAGTTGAATCTAGTCCTGACGTAATAGGATAGCTGTCGCAGCGAAAAAGCGCCATCTAGCGTGCAAACTTCTGAAAGCGAATGGAGAAAACGGCATGCGTGAACTGCTCCATCTATAACAATTTTTTCAATCTTAACCACGCGTTTAATATGCGGGAATTGGATGGGTTTGATTACGTTAATCGTTAAGTACGGACGGGTTCGAAAGAATCAAACTTTTGTTGCACAGTGTGTCGTGAAAGTTGTTTTGAATCAAAAGCGATCAAAGTAATGAACCCCTTGAAGGGCGGTGGTACATTATTTTTTATACCACATAATTTTAATCCAATTTCGTACCAGAAAATTTTGAATAAAATTTAACTTTTATTAGTTACGTGAAAAATAATTTCATTATTTATTTTTAAATAAGAACATTTTCAATGTTACAGCCCTGGAATTGGTACATATTTTTGCAGATAGCTGTCTTATTGAGCCTCAGTATGACAATAACGCTAGAGATATAATTTTTTTACAATCTCAGAAATTCTTAACTTCTTCATGCTACATTATATTGACTTTTTTTTATATATAATTGTAATTACTGTCAATAATAAAAAAAGGAAAAATTTATAACTTATTCACTACAGAATTTCTCTAGTAGAAAAGAAAAAAATTTATAATTTATCTGTACTGATAATATTATTTCCGATGTATAGATAAAGATACACTCTGTAAAAAAAGCAGAAGAACACTCGAATTTTTTAATTAACTTAATTGTGATTTAAATTTACGGTCTGATTTTTTTAAGGGCATAATTTTATATGCAATATATGTGAAATGAAAAATTAATTGCTACCACAATTAATTTATAGAAAAGTGAACTTATCTGAAAATTTCACTGTAAAAAAAGTAGAAGGACAGCTGTGGAAAATTGAATTTTTTGGACCCTTCTGCTATAGATAATGTAAGTAAGCATTATTATTTTATTGTTTTCATCAAAGAAAAAAATATATCTCCATTTTTAGGTTGATTTTTTTATTTGTTTTTTTAGAATGCCGAAAGGAATACCTTTAAATAATTTTCAAAAAGGCCAAGCCATAGCATTTAGAAAAGAGGGTAAAAGCATCAGAGAGATTGCTAAGTTGCTTAATGTTAGTAAAACTGCAATATCCAACTATCTTAGAAATCCAGAGCATCACGGTACTAAAAAAAAGACAGGAAGACCTAAAACACTGACGCCTCGTGATGAAAGAAACATTATCCGAGAGTTGAAAAAAAAAAAAAGATTCCACAATTTCGAAGGTCCGAATACGAGCAAATCTAGCGCATGTGTCACGCCAAACTGTATATAACTATATAAAAAAAGTCTAAAGTCTTTATTTTCAAGAAGAGACAACATCATCCAAAATGGACAAAAATGCATATAGCCAATCGCTTATCTTGGGCGAGAAACTACATGTCTTGGACCACGGAATGGACTTCTGTCATTTTCTCAGATGAGAAAAAGTTCAATTTGGATGGTCCTGATGGATATCAATACTATTGGCATTGTATCAAGAATGAGGAAGAATTGTATTCCACTCGACATATGGGAGGGGGGAGTTTGATGGTCTGGCTAGCAGTTGGATATGGTGGAAGAACGAGTCTAGTCATTTTGCATGGTAAACAGAACCATGAAGATTACATCCAGTTGTTGGAATCTGAACTTCTTCCTTATGGTTCAGAATTAGGTGGAGAAGATTGGATTTTTCAACAAGATGGAGCAGCGATTCACACCGCTACTGGCGTTAAAAATTGGTTCCACACAAATAATATCCGCGTTTTGCCATGGCCAGCTAAAAGCCCTGACCTTAACATTATTGAAAATATATGGGCGACATTAGTTCGTCGCGTATACAGTGGAGGAAAACAATACGAATCTGTTGTCGAGCTTCAGAATGCACTTAACGATGTTTGGGACAATTTTTGCCAAAGTGAAATACAAGCACTGTACTATTCAATGCCAAACAGAGTCTTTCAAGTGATAAAGGCAAATGGAAAGAAAACTTCTTATTAATATTTTAATTTTCATATAAAATACTTATGTGTCCTTTTACTTTTTTTACAGAGTTTCATGTAAGCAACAGAAACTATATTATGAAAAACAAATTATCTTCTTAATTTATTTTGGATTATTATGAATTTATACTCATTTAGTTATAAATTGTTAGGCAAATAAAGATATTTGCGGTAACTTAATCAGTTGTGCTTTTATTAGTAAAAAGTCTAGTGTCCTTCTACTTTTTTTACGCAGTGTATAAAAATAAAAGCGTGAAATATAATTTTCTTGGCAGACAGCGTTTGGTTATTTGCACAAATCATTAATATTTAATGAAAAATAATATCAGATACATTGAATATATTAAGTTTTAATAATTTGTAGAAATGTAAGGAAACAATTTACTGTTAGTTTTCTATTTCAGAAGAAATCATTTCTCTCATAAATTAGCATTAACTATCAATGCCACAAATGTGTATGTTATTTTTTGTGTGTGAGAATTTTTATTATTTTTCTAGCTATTTTTCTGTTTTGAATTCCCACTAATATAGTTTTAAAAAGTAATTATTGTTCTCGTCATAAAAAAAATCACCTGAAGAGGTTAAAAAGAGATTAGTTTTGAGAATAGCAGTTTATCTTATTTTATTAGGCGAAGCATATGTGTAATCACCACAAATGGATGAAAAAACGTCTAATTTCTTTAATTCAATAACTAAGTAAGGTATGCGGTATGGTGTCGCTTATAGGAACCGATGGAAACTAGAACTCCTTTTTAAAAAAGCTTAACTGAGGAAAAAGCAAAACTTAATTCATATCAAAAACAGTTTATCAACTGAATCAAAAATACTGTATTAAAAAATATCAAACAAATCACCTTATTAAAGAATTAACATGTTTTTAACCCTTTCGGGTATGGTGTACTATTAATAGTACATTTCTTTTATGGAATATTATTTTGTTTTAAGAAATATTTTTCTTACTATTTACATGCAGTAATGTTAGTATATTTCTATGCATTTACTATATGACTTCATTTGTTATTTAGGCATTTATTATTATTATTGATTACTAGACGGTTGCCCGCCCTCAGTAGCCCGAAGACTATCTGAATGCCAGTTCTCTCGGTGTTCTGGGGTTTCGTTTGCATATCTTTTTTTATTGTTAATGAAGAGGTCTTCCATTTGTTCTTCCATCTGTTCTTCTTTCTGTTCTTCCATCTGTTCTTCCATTTGTTCTTCCATTTGTTCTTCCATTTGTCTGGGGTTTCGTTTGCATATCTTTTTTTATTGTTAATGAAGAGGTCTTCCATTTGTTCTTCCATCTGTTCTTCTTTCTGTTCTTCCATCTGTTCTTCCATTTGTTCTTCCATTTGTTCTTCCATTTGTTCTTCAATTATATTCGACGATTCACTGTTTGAGAGCCTATCTGTCCTTTTATTTATAGAAGTTCAAAATGAAAAAAGATTTTCTTAGCAGACGATTTTTTCTGTGCCTCAATTAATTAAATAATTATTCAATTAATTATCCTCAGAATTCCTTTTATTTATAGAGATTATTATTATTATTATTATTATTTAATTCTCTTTGCGCCGTTTATGATTCTTTTATTTTAAATGTGTATTTCACTCATCAAATTTAAAATAAAAATTACTTTCGCAAAAAAAAAAAAAATATATATATATCTGTAATAAAGCGCAAAAAGTATTAAGAAGTTTCAATATGTTAAATCTTATTGTAATACAATATTTTCTAAACATCTCCAAAAGTTCTTCCTTAGCCTATTGTCATATGAATATGAAATGAACAGTACGCAATATATCGACATTCGTTATCATTCACACAATGAAATATTCGATAACCAATAATTAATCTATATAGATAGATAATGTAAATGTAATAGTAATTTTTTCTAAAAACTGCAAAAATCGGACCCGAAAGGGTTAAATAATCGCTACGCGAGATAGGGTTTTTCCCTGCATAGTCCATATTAGTTAGAAATAAATTTACATATGAGCATACATTTATCTTTCACAAAACATTCTGAAATATTTCTAAAATTATGCTATGTTGAAACTTTCATTGTTTCGTCATTAAACACAGGAAGTTATAAACGACGGCATGTTTCCAGCTATACAAATAGCGAAAAAGAAAAAGCATCATTGTTGAATAGTACAAGATATCATTCGGGGAAACAAAAACACAAAAATATGAAAAGAATAAAAATCAAATTCTGATTCCGATTTAGAAATTACAGTAAAACCTGCCAAGATGGAATCCTAACCCTTTCGGATCCGAATTTTTTTTCAGTGTATAGAAAATGTTACTTGAACATTAATACTTTTAACTATCTGCCCAAATACAAATAGCGAAAAAGAAAAAGCATCATTGTTGAATAGTACAAGATATCATTCGGGGAAACAAAAACACAAAAATATGAAAAGAATAAAAATCAAATTCTGATTCCGATTTAGAAATTACAGTAAAACCTGCCAAGATGGAATCCTAACCCTTTCGGATCCGAATTTTTTTTCAGTGTATAGAAAATGTTACTTGAACATTAATACTTTTAACTATCTGCCCAAATACATTAATTAGTGTTTAACGAATATTTCATTGTCTGAAAGATAACTAATGTTGTTGTTTTGCGTATATTCAATTCATATTCATATGACAATAGGCATAGGAAGAATTTTTAAAAAGATGTTTAGAAAATATTGTATTACAATAAGATTTAACTTACATTACAACTTTCTGATATTTTTTGTGCTTTATTGCACATGATTCTCTCAAGAAAGTAACTTTTATTTTAAATCTAAAAAGTCATATCTATATTAATAAAATAACAAATCGCTCTGTCTGTCTGTGTGTGTGTGTGTGTGTCTGCGATAGTTAGCGAAAACTACGGTGCGTACGAAGCTCAAAATTTTTCTGAGAGTAGCCCAATATCTCTCCTGATGCACCTGAGTTTCAGAATTTCGAAATTCTATTTATTAACTGAGTAATTAATTAAATTCCAAAGATTACGCTCATAAAAAATCGGCCTTTTTCTTCTTTTTTTCCCGTCATTTAGTTATGGTTGGTTGGTTGCATAAAATTTTCGCATAAATAATTAAAAAAGCTGGAAAAGACCTTTAAAATCCATAGACTGGCAAACTGTCAGTTTAAATGATGATTTTTTATCACAGCGGTTGTAAACCATGGAGGAAAAAGATAGGTGGTGGTGAAGTAAACAGAAAAAAGGGTTGCAATATTAAACCATTTATCGCTCAAATTTTAATGTCCCAAACAAAAGTATGTGGAAGGGATTTTGTATTAATAAGACGAATTGAAAGAAATGAATTACAGCTGAAGCATATTTCTATTATATTATTTATTTTAAAAAAATGTTTGCTTTTAAAATAATTGAAATTGATAAATTCGAAATAGTTAAATGTCAAAATAAAATTAAATAAAATATTGAAAACATTTGATTTGAACTAAAAATTGTATTACTAAAAGTTTTCTTTTTTTTCAGAACTTTTTTATACTTTAAAACGTAGATGAAAATTTTTTTATAATTTAACAACATAATAATAACTCTATGTCAATATATAAAATATATTTATGAAAACATTCTTTTAAAACCATGCGCGAAAACTTAAATAACAAATGTTAGTCTAAAATCTAGATTTCAGAGTGCAAACGATTTTTCAAGCAAAATCTTAAATGATGCTTCTATATTGATATTTCAAAGTGACGGCTAGGTTACATTTATGTTATATTTAAGTTACGGTAGGGTACTGTTTAGTCGCAGTTAGGTTACAGACAGATTATGGCAGTTAGGTTACAGACAGATTATGGTTATGGTACAGAAGTTTACGGTTAGGAATTTGTCCACAGAGTCAACATTACGCATGATTTGATTAAAAATATACAATTTTGTTAAATGGCTCTGAAATTATAATACTATATACCAATATTTTATCATCGCGTATAGATTTCATTCACGGTATAGTCGGATTTAAGAGTGATATAATTAGTTTGAAATTCAAAATATTTCACTTGGGATTTCTATGCAAAAAAAATAATTAGTTACATGATTTAACAGTGATTTTTACGGGTAAATATCAACACTTTACACGAAACTAAATCAATCGTTGGATACATGTTCCCTCCCGTGTTTCTCATTGCTCATTTTAAGTATTTTTAGAGCTTAATATTAGTTGTTTTTAAAACCGATTTTTCGCAGTCAGCTGCGACGTATTTCAGACAATGCATTTCTGCATGCTTCAAGTTAATGATAAAATCATACAAATTTCAAGTTCGTTTAATATTGTTAATACGGACCCGGGCAACGCCGGGCGGATCAGCTAGTATATAATAAAAGAATCGCGAACGGAGCAAAGAGATTTAAGCAAATATTAATAATAATTGTTTTTATTAAATGTCTAAACATATATTTGGCCATATTGTAAATGCACAGACATATACTAACATTACTGCATGTAAATAGTAGCAAAAGAATCTTTTAAAACAAAATATTTCTCCATTAAAAAGACATGTACTATTAATAGTACACCAGACCCGAAAGGGTCAACTCGTTCAGGTCTGGCGTACTATTCAAAATACACGTCTTTTCACCGAGTACTGCTTGTCACTCTTTTCGAATTCCCCTCCGTAATTTTAAGTCTATGGCCGTGTGATTCCTTCTGATATTTAAAATATCTCCTCGGGAAATCAGTATTTTAAACTTATTTCGGTGTTCTCTTCTTAAACTTAGATTTCAAGATATTTCTAAAATCTTTACTTAATATTTTGGGTGTTAAAAACTGACGAACTGGAAGTAAAATTTTAACACATCATATAAATCTAAGCTAGTTTAGAAATATTTTGAACGCTGAGAAAAAAGTGAAATCCTTTAAGAGCCCACACTACTGATTGAAAAAGACCCGGATGATAAAGTAAAGTCTATGGGGTCGTTCTTTTCAAATATCTCGCTCAAATTTTAATAATTTGAAGCTATTTTTTTCTGCATAGGATAGCTGAGGGCGATCCACGACCGGCCTAGTCTTTAACTTTTTGATTTTTGTTATATTCTTTATTAGGATAGTTTTAGTTTCAAAAGCGGTTTTGAAAGTTTTTTTTTTTTTAAATCTGACACCAAAATCGAAAAAGTAAAAACTAGGCCTATTGTGGATCGTCCTCAGCTATCCTATGCAAAAAGAAAAAAAATCACGTCTAAATATTAAAATTTGAGCGAGATATTTGAAAAGAACGCCTCCATAGACTTTACATTATCATCCGGGTCTCTTTCAGTCAGTAGTGTGACGTCTTAAGAAGAGGACACCGAAAGAAAAGGTTAAAACTATTAATTTCCTGAGGAGATATTTTAAATATAAGAATGCCTCAAATGTTCTAGACTTTACATTAAAGACGGGAATTTAGAAAGCGAGACCACCAGCCTTAAGATTTACTCTTGTTACTAAATGTAGTAATGAAAGTATATGTCTATGCATTTCTTATTTTGGTTACATTTATCAATTGACATTTAGTAATAATAACAATGGGCTTAATGCTCTGTACATCACTGGGAATTTGTTTTATTTTAAACACATATTTCACCCTTTGATTTAAAAATATTGGTTACATTTCTAAAGGAATTACGTGATAAAACGCAAAAAAATTAGAAATTTGTAATGTCGGTTAAATTTTGTTGTAAATGAATATTTTACAATCGTCTTCAAAAAATCTCCCTTATCTATTTTCCTATGATTTGAATTGTACGCAAAATAACTACATTCGTTAGGTTTCAGGCAATGACAAACTCGTTAAACTGCAGTAAATCTATTTGGATAACTAGAATTATATCTATTTGGATAGACAGCATTCATTAGTGACATTTTTAAACGAAATTTTTCTCTCAAAATTAAAAAAAAAAAAAAATCTGACGTAATGGGATTAAGTGACCGTAAATACAGGGGTTTTAGAAAAGGTAGGGGTGCATTTGACTCAAAGCCCTGTCTATTCAAATGAATTTTTAAATAAAAAGAATATTGCCCAGTTAAACTGATGGCATTAAGCTCACAGGCTAAGCATACTGATTGCACATTCAAGAGTTAATTCCGTTCGAAAAAAAAATAAGGAGGGGAAACAACTCCCCCTTTCCCTTTTTTATACTTAATCATTGAACCCCTTAAACTAATCAGGGACATGCTTTATCATATAAAAAATCTATATCCAAAATTAGGAGCAAATCGGAAAATTCTTAATAAAAACTCCTTTATGTACTAATTTAAACGGAGTTATCCCCCTCTTTTATACTTAAACATTAAACTTCCAAAACTATTCAGAGATTTGAACAAAATCCGATAATTCTGCATGAAAAACTCATTTATATAAATTAAGGGGAGGGGCATTAGAACCCCCGTTCCCCCTGTTTATACTTATCCAATGAACACCTAATACCAATCATGGAGGCGCCTCATTAGAATGATCCTGTTTCTAAATTTTGAACGAAAACTGATAATTTTGCATGAAAAATCCATATTTATATCAATTAAGGGGAGAGGCATGAGCTCCCCATTACCCCTCTTATACATATCGAATGAACTCCAAAAACTGTTCAGGGAAGCGCCTTATCAGGATATACCTATATACAAAGTTTCAAGTGTATCGGATATTTTTAACATGAATTATCGTGTTACGCACGCACGCATGCACGCACGAACGAACGTACATACAGAACGGGCGGGTACATAAGCTCACAGGCTACGATAGCCTGTGAGCTAAAAAGTAACACAAAATGTCCCCAAAATTAATATTTATTTTCATTGTTTAATAATTTATCTCTTGAATTATACATGTATATACAATAAAGAAGCATTACATGTATTACTTATATTTCTAATATGTAGATCTGCTTATCAGGTGCCTCATTATCAGCTATGCTAATACTTTTTTTTTTCAATTTTTAGAAAAAAAAAATAGTTTTTACGTTAATGACATTAATACTAGCTATCCAAATAGAATAATAAGTGTTTAAGAAATATTTCATTGTCTGAAAGACAAAGAATGCTGTTGTTTTATGTGCTATTCAATTAATATTCATTTGACAATAGGCTAAGGAAGAATTTTTGAAATATAAAATACTGTATTACAATAAAAAATAACATAAAATGTAATAATATATATATATATATATATATATATATATATATAGATATATATATATATATATGACGACCTCAGAAACCAAGGGGTACAAGTGACAAAAATTCGATTTGGAGAAAATTGAGTTTAAAGATAATAAACGTTAAATTTGAACATTAATAATAATTGATTGAATTGAAAAAGAAAACTGCCGTTTGTTTTATTGTGGTCCTTGAAATCTCATTTTAGTAACTATATAAAATGTAGAGTGCAATATCAGTGAAATTTATAATTAATCAATATTGATTATTATTAGGCAAAAGTGGTCTATCCCGAAAACGAAGCACATGATTAAAAAATCACTTATATTTCTTTACCTGATAATAAAAAAGCATATTTTCAGATCTTCTATGCACCTAGTTCAATTTTTTCGATTTTGTCACTTATACCCCTTGGCTTCTGGGGTCCTCATATATAATACGGTATTACAATTGGATTTAACTTATATTACAAATTTTTAACACTTTTTGCTCTTTATTACACATGATTGTTTCAGGAAAGTAATTTTTATTTTAAATTTAAAGAACAAAATATATGTATAAAATAAAAGTATCGCTTTGTTCCTTTTTTTTTGTACCTGCCCTCTGTCGTGTTAGGTTCTTTTGTACCTGGCAGATGCGGCCTTGTTACGAGTTTTTGTGTCAATACCTCCCACTGTCGCGATTCTGGCGGTCTCAGCTTTGGCTAAATTCTGTTTACGACCTTAATAAAGGCAACCGGGAGGGACACTATGCTCTACAGACTTGGTCTCCTTGTCTGAGCTGTCTCTCTTAGGCAAACAAACGGCGGAAAGAGAATTAAGCAAATAATTATTACTAAATGCCCAAACAGAAATTAAATCATATAGTAAATGCGTAGACATATACTGACATTATTGCATGTAAATAGTAAAAATGATTCTTAAAACAAAATAATACTGCATTAGAAAACATATTCTATTAATGGTACACCAGACCCTAAAAGGTTAAGGATACTATCCACGATAAGATTAACTGTGCAAATGAATTCTCTTGCTGACACGTTGAAATGATTACCACCAGAATCTAAGAATTGATTTCGTAAGAAGCGGCTTTTTATCACGCGCATTATAAAAGAAAAGTATTTCATCAAAATTCTGGTATAATTTCATCAGTTTAGGAAGAAAAAAAATAGTGGGATGAATATTCCCACTACCTGTCCCCGGATTAAAATATAAAACTTACTGGAACATTCTTAGATTCAAATTTAAAGCATAACAGCATACTACAGAAAAACTTAACTGGCAGGGAACAGGAAAGTTTTTTTAATCTGTCGGTAAATGTTTTAGATCTCATTTTAAGCGACTGTTGTCCATTAACGTCTTTATCCATAACATCAAGTCCAGAAGTTAAATTCCAAATCCCAAATTTTACAGTATTTCTTGAAAGTCCCATTGCTTTTATCGAAAAATGGAAAATGATATTCAGTTTCATACTTCCTCATCAGAAAAAAATTTCACTTTTCTGAGATGAGTTATAAAAATCAATCCAAACATGTGTCAGAAAGTAAATGGTTTGGAATTAATTTTCTAGCACATTGGGAAAAAAACATGGATTTCTGTTTATTCAAAAAAATATTCACTAAAGCAGATGCTTCAATTAATCGGTAATTTAAAAAAAAAGTCAATAACTGCATTTTGTTTCTGGTTCATTGAAGAATATACTTATTTTCTTCCCATACGTTTATGAATTAACCATTCATAATAATTTTAAGGAGTATAGGAAAAAATATTTTTCCCCACTGAAGAATGCGAAACTTTCATTCATTTTAAGGTTACATGGACCAAAAAATGGTTCGAGTTTTGAACTATCGGATAAAAATTAGAGCTAAAAGGTTATGTTGGTAAATAAGTATGAAACAAAAAGGTTATGGTGCTGGAATGTTTTAAAATAATATATTTTAGGCAAGGTGGGTGTGCATGATTTGGTACATATTTCTAAAATTCTATTTTAGATAAATATTTAAAACGCTTCAAAATTGTGTAACTAGCTTGTTTCTTTAAAAATACCTAACATTATAGTTCTGAGGGGGAAAATTAAAATACTGAAAAATATTTTCTTAAAATTTTTAGTATTTCAAAGTTTGAGTAAATTATTTTTAATTTTATACCTTTTTAGCCAAAATGAAAAGTGCTTCTTAGTATTCTCAAATAGTATGTTTCCTGATACACAATAAATTTTAAAAGGTAATATATTCAAAAAAAATTTTTTTTAAGAAAAGTGTATTGAACAGACATTGTTAAAAAAATATGTAAAAAGTTGATTAGGTCTTGAAAACTAATTTATACATAAAATGAATTTCTTTTGATTTATATATGGTTTACAACGTCTATATTTACAGTAAAAGAAATTGTATCTTAAGTAAAACACATTACGTTAAATAGCTCGAAAACTTCATTTTGCTCGAACATTTCGAAATGTTACATGTACCGTAAGTATAGAAGAAGATACTTGTAGGCATGATTATTGAAGTCATTTTTATTCTAATTGCTATTCTCGTTGTTTTCTACAAATAAATTACTTCTTGAGTTATAAACGACTGTTATCCCACAATAACAATTTTATTTCTTTCCCGTGATATGGCCCGGTCAAATTCTTTTCTAAAAAGAACCAATACTTTTTAAAACCAATATTATCCTACAATTAAAAATTGAAAATATTTCATACAAGTTTATGCATTTTAGATTATATATCCGTAAGCCATTTAATACGGAATATCTACGTACTTTGAAAAAATACATCAAAATGAAGACTTAATAGAAAAGTTAGTGTATTTAAAATGGAAAAGGAAGATAAACATAATTTTTAAACTCTATAAAGAAAAAATGGTGCGGTTTAATATATAAATTCTATGCAATTTATTAAAACAAAGTAAAAGAAAGTACTAAAGATTCCGCTAAACAAAAAATGCTGACCCTGTCCCGGAAAAAATGCAGCACCGATACACGGCCTCACTAAAGTCTAGTGAAAGGAAACTAGTACGAAAGCTAAGCTGGGCTCGGGCGAGTGTGTAGACAGAATTCAAATTAAATGCGTGGTGATATTCCAACTGCATTTACAATTGCGATATGAACATGGCGTTTAACCCTTTCCGGCACACTGTGCCCTGTCTGGGATACCTAAGTTTAATTCTAAACGGCACCGATAATATTTTAGTAAATTTTTGCTTTTACAATAAAAGCTTTAATGAGGGGTTTGAAAATGTCTAAAAAATTTTTTTGTGAATTTCGGTGTCAGTTGATAATTTCTCATTTTACTAACAGATTTTGCCCGTGCCAAAAAGGGTTAACTGTCAGCGCATGTGCTTAGTTATTTAAGATCGTAAAACTAGCGGGCTATGAATGCGATGTTGATAATTTACAGATTAAAAAAAAAATAAAATTAGTAAAAAGCGAGTTTCTTTTTTCTCCTAGAAAATTAGGAAGTATTATATTTTGGAAATTTTTAAAATATTTACTTGTTGATAAGACAGTTTTCAAATTCAAACTCTCAACTCTCACATTTGTGAAGTTAAATATAATATTAAAAGTATTAATTTAAAGATGTTCTTAAACAACTACGAAATCAAATAGTGCTCCATTTTTTGATAAAATCAAATTTTTTTTTTTCAGGAAACAGTTTTGAAGCGATTTCCAAAAATGATCATCATGAGACAAAACCGATAACCCAAGACGCAAGGTTTATGGAAAAATGAACAATACTACTTATTTCACAATCATTTCAATAAGTTCACGCTACTTTCCTGCTTTTACGTCTAAATAAATAAGAGTCAATATGCCGGAAAATTTCGCGTGGACAAATATTGTTCTTTTTACGAACCGACTTATGAATTCAAGTTGAAAAAAATTCCACGTACAAAATAAGTTTTTTCACTGACGTAGACCATTTGTTATGCATATGCTACCAGATGGATTGGATTAGAATATTTCGAGTTTCATCAGATTTTCTTTCTTTCCCCATATAATTCCTTTCATCAATCTCCTTGAAAATTTCACTTTTCCATTTTCATTGAAATATAACTCGATTTTGCCTGCTGTATTTATTATTTTTATTTATAATATCGATAAATAAATAATCGGTCATCTAAGTTTTATCTTTTCCCTCCGCTCTCTGACGCACAAGCAAAAGAAGATTCCTAGATATCGCAGGATTGAGGGGGGGGGGGGGGGAAGACTCAAAGAAAAAAAATTACTAATTTGATATTCTTTTCGTTGTTCATAGTCTAGCATTGGAGAATAACAAACTGCGTTTAAGGATGGATCCATATAATCAGAGCAAAAGTATCGAGATTTAAAGAGGATTAAAATCATTTGAGATGATATGTAATAAAAAGCGATATTTCATGACATATTGATATATCGTTCAACCCTACTTCCAACAATTATCGACCATAGACAATCCACTTACAGAATTCTTTTGTGCTTTTCTGTAAATAAACTATAAAAGCTACGCATTCCTTAATCATGCAAAACATGTTGTAGTGCTCCTTGCTGATTACAAATGCAACGCAGCGGTGTTGCTACGCATTTAAATTAATATAATCAGACACTGAATTGTTCCGACTTATCTGAAATACGCAAAATGTATCAAAAAATTGTCCCGAGTTCCTGATTCATAAAAAAGTTTTAAACGAAAATTGTCATAATACACAACGTTTTATTAGTTATTTTCAATTTATACCACGTTTTATGCTCTGTATTCTATATTCAGAAGACCTTGGCTTCATTTATACTATTTAGCGAAGGAAATGACTTCAGCCAAACAGAAAAATGATCTTGATGGGAAAGCGCTGATATTTGTATAAATTTAAACACATCCAATGGTGACAATACACTTCCAATAACGGCCTTGGAGAAAATCTAATGCAGCTATTCAAATTTTATCTGCTGATCGTCGGTGCATATTGTTTTAAGTAATCAAATGAAGTAATTCTTTTAAGTATTTTTTTTAAAAAAGAAAGTTAAGTTTTAATTCTTTTAATTCTTAAGTCTAAAATTCAGGAAATTTTTTCGGGTTTTCCTCGTTTTTTTTAGTTAGAACGGAGATATAATCTTCGGACTTTTTGCATTATTTTATATTGACATGTCACATATATTTAAAATTGTGCATAAAAAAAAGAAATAATACACTCGTGCGATGGAGAGTACCTGAAGGTGTGTGCCATGAATTTCCAATCGAGCGACCATTTTTCTTTAGCCATTATACAAGCATCTAAATTAAATTTCGTCCTCAAATTAGGAAAATGCATTACATTCTCTGTAGCTTATGTCAAAATTTAGTTTAAAAAGTTGAATTTTGAAAAATGGCCATAATGTGAACAAAAAAGGTCATTTTTCGCACCCCGTTTTTATGAGGGGGGAAGGGTTTTTTTTAGCAAGTTTGAAAAAATAAACCGTTGAAAATTTTACTTTGGGGTTGTATAAGATCTAACAAAACCGATTAGCCTTCTTTTAAATAGAAATGGAGAAACTATCTCGAAAAGTTATCAAGAAAAATGTAGGAAAATCCCTCATTTCCCCACCCTTCTGGACACGTACAGTGTTCCGAAATACTAGTGGAGTCACTTCAGATTTTGTTGTCGTATAGTCAAAAAGAGTATAGTTGTAAAATAAATATAACTCCTCCAAATATTACTACGCAATGCATAAACCGTAAATATATGCAACGAGATTCCACTGTTGATAATTATCTAAAACAAAAAAATGTACGGATTCTTAAAATATATTAATTAGTTGAATGCAAAGCGCAAAAATTTACAAAATAAATTCAATTTCCCCAAAATATAGTCAAATAATTGCCACCAATCTTTCAGATTAAAAATGTTTAAAATATCAAAATTCTTAAAAAATTGAATTTTTTAAAAGTTTAGAAAAATTATAGAAAGCCTAGTTTAATGTACAAATGACAAAACGAAGATAGTTTGACGGTTTAGGCTTGCGAACGACAGTTTGAGAACCCCCGCTGATAAAAACTTGTTTGAAAAAAAATGCATTTAAAATTTTTGGTCAGCCCCTCTTCCAGCGTGACACTGATCAGCTAAACAAACTAGTCACGACGTTTTTTTTTTTACTTTTCAGTTTAAAAGTAAAATTGTACTAAATATAAACTTATAGGGCGGTATAAAATTTAAATATGGTAATTTTTTAAGAAATATTTTTATTGACCCAAATCGTTTAAAAATTATTTTCCTCATTTAAAACATTTTTGCAATTTGAACTATATGTCTATGACAGACTGTTTAGGATTTAACCATTGGCTACCATTGAGAATGGACACCCTGAATAGCAAATATACCATGTAGAAACAATATACCTTTCCTTAAATATATTTCCCGATTTAAAACGTGTTACTTTGCGTGAAACTCCAAGACTGCAGAAATTGTGACATCAATGCATTTATGCCAAACATTGAAAGGATGGTGTGGTGGATGATATGAAGACAGATACGTCGAAACTCTATTCAGCTCTGCATTATCATAATACCAGTATTATAATAAGGCATATCAACAGAATGAAAGCAGCTTTAGTCTGTATATCATAAATTCCGAATATTTAGAGTAGAAATTATCTAAATATATTTTAGAAGAAATAAAGAGAAATCAAAACATTTGAAAAAACTGCCTCTCTAAATAAAGACAGTCTTAAAAATCAGGATTCCTTGTTTTGCTTAGCAAAAACCACTTTACGAAAAAACTAGAATTCATAAGTTTTTCGGATTTCTTTGCCAAAATTCATCAAATTTTTATGATACTGTTCTATTGAATACACTCAGCAATACTTTCTTCAAAGACACCTCATCTTCATGCTTCGGAGTACACAAATTTTGCGTTTAATGTCTAAAACAACGCTTTAGCTGCAGCGAATGAAATTTAGCTTTGTACTTCCTGAAATACAATGTGGAAAGCAATGATCGACATTCAGTAAGTGCATTGCTTAGATGAGTGCGATGTTTCAACGAAGTCATTTAACCGAATCGACAGCTTGGAGAGTTGCTAGACTGTCAGAGAAGAAAGAAGAAGAGGGGGGGGGGGACACAAGTCGAAGCAGCAGAAACCAATTGAGTTTCACAAAGTGTGATTTTCAGGATTAGGAACCTTTTTTTAGGAGAAAAGAAATACGGGCTTAAAACTAGGCCAAGGTCATAGATGCGGAACAACACCCAATGAAGATCGATATTTAACTCTAACGGCTCGGAGATACCGAAATATGAATATCACTCTGCTTCAGCAACACCTTCGCTCGACTACTGATACCACCATTTCGACTCAAACTGTTGGAAACTGGCATCATGCTGTAGGTATAGTCGTAGACAAATGGTAAGTGTTACATTGAGTGCTAATTCAGTAAGGCGAAAACTACCATTTGCTAATACTAATCCAACGAGAGAATTTTTAAAAAAAGATATTTCGATTGCATTTTAATATTAAAAAAAATCATTGCATAATTGAGGTAGATCTCTATAAAAGACAGTTTTTTTTTTACTTTTTCTATTTTATTCTTTCGGTTCATTTATTTATTTATTTATTAAATGGCGATGTTTTTATTTTCTAAACCGGCTCCGAAAGCGACAGTGTCCTAATTAAATAAGAGACCTTCGTACAGATAACCCCAGCTATTCAATGCAAAAAAAGTCGTTTAAAAATATTAAAGTGCAAAGGACATATCTTAAAATAAATTCCTATAGGATAAGTATTAGCGAGCGGGTGTTCTCGACTGACTGAAGTGGCCTCTTAACAACAAGGCACTGTGGAACTCGCAAAGAGTTGACAACAGAACATGTGAAAATGGATAAATGAAGAAATAAATGGCATATTAAGAAATGAATGGCATCTCTGACGAATCTCGTATTTCTGTCCATCCCGATAATAAGCGTATTTTCGTCTGGTAGGAACGTGGCACAAATGCAATCGCGAGTTCGTGCAAGGAAATGTTGGATTAGATGGTGGGAGAATGATGATCTATGTTGGCATCATCATTGATGGGCGCACTGTACTCCACATCATTCGAAATGGAGTTCTGACCGGTCAACGATAGGGATGAGATCCTCAGAGATATTGTAGCCTTTTACACTGTAGAAACTACAGTTGACTTCATGTTAATGGACATCAATTGCAGGCCACATCGTGATCACGTGGTGGAAGATTTCCTTTTTTAGGAAGGAATTATACGAATGGAATGGCCAGCGTGTTATCCAGAAATTAATCTAATGGTGTATGTTTGGAAAATTCTAGGCAGATAAGTTATTGGTCGCCTATCAGCCCCCAAATTTCGCAAAGAACTGGAAAGAGCTCTGCTGGAGGAGTGGGACAGAATACCCCAGCTCAATATTGACCCCTTAACATTAATTTTTTTACTTACAATAAATTGAAAATATGGTATGAACGCCACTTTTTTCAACCTAAAATATTCTTAACAATATTCTAAACGTTTCTTCCTATAAATAATATGACATCATAATTAAAAATATTAATGGTGTCAGAAAGCTTTAAATGATGGATCAAGCAAATTTTTCTTCCAAGAACGATGTACGGGCAAATAAGTGAGATATAGCCTTATTGACTCCATGCTTAAAAGGGATTCACCGGTGCTGACCCTCTTGGGAAACCACATCTCTACTAAAAACTATTTTCATTGAAGAATATATCTTTATTTTTTCCCCACATATACGCAAATAGTACTTTTTCCCCTTTTGTAATAGCTCATCTTTCAAATGTTCAATACAATGCATTTTTTCTGCCAAACATACAAAACGTAATTTTTTAGCCTACTATGTCTGTCGACTATTTATGAATCATCTAAACAATTCCTCAACTGCACGATCCATCTACACCTCAATATAATTTACCACCTTGAGGAGCAGTGGGATACATTATATTCCACCTAATTTCAATCAAAATAAGTTTCAGAAACTTTTAACTAATATTTACATTTTTAACTTAGGAGGAAAAATTTTGCAAAATTGCTTTTTCTTATTTTAAAATAAAATTTTTCGATGTTTCTGGTGTGAAATAAAAATTGCAGAGACAACTGCTTGCCCTCAAAGGGTTAATTGTTTTTAGTGATGTATATCAGAGAATTGAACAAGTTTTCGTTTTTTTTTTCCTTTTTCGTTCAAACTCAGAAATTTTCACGTATATGAAAAAAGGAGTTTAATCGTTTTCTTGATTTCCCAGCACGTCATACACTGTTAAAACTAATGGTGACACATTGCACCTTTTAGGGGTGAAAGACTTGTCTCACTGGTGACACCCCTAAAGGAGCCAGAATGACACCTTTAATTAGGGTGAAAAGATGGCACCCTTAATCCAGAGTGTCCAATAATAAAAAAATTAAAAAATATACAAACCGACTTTTGGCCGTCGAAGGATTCGAACTCACAACGTCTGATTACAAGCTCAGCGTTCTAACCACTGGGCCATCGAGCTCACCTTCAATCACTCATAGCCATAGATTTTACTTGCCGTCACAGAAAACAGAAAAACACACGTCTCAGCGCATGCGCATGGTTCCAGTCACCCGATGGGGTGCCACATTGCTGCCAATACGAATTGTATGGCACTTCTATTGTGTGTTCGAAGTGTATGGCACCCTAGGGTTCCAAATGCCCCGAGTTCCAATGCACTCTAGGTCCTTTTCACCTCCGGGTCCCAAATGGCACCGGTTTGTCACCTTCACTTTTAACAGTGTACATGCAACGTGTCTTTGCCAATCATGTTTTGCCCGTACCATGTACGGGCATCCATATTCCAATCATGACTTATTCTCACCAGTAAATTTTTATTGTATTTTATTTAATCCGAGTATTTTCTTAATTCAATTAGGCAAAAATATCAGTTTTGAAAAACCGGTGATAAAAACAGTTAACCGCCTCAATCTGATGTTGCCTGTAGGAGATACTAAAGAACACCCTTTAATTTAAATACATTCAGAATTGTTAAAATTATTTGTACACTTTTTTAATAAATGTGTGCATATCATAAGCATCGATATATAAACTTCTACATCTTTGGAGATGTTTAATAATAATTTTAGACACGTTTTTGTGGTCTCACTTAATATTTGTCTCAGGACTAAGAAGATTAAAAATTCTATAAGGGATATGAAAAAAATAGGCAATATTTGATTGATCAGTTAAGGGAGACCCGTAAGAAAAAACCCCAAATTTTTATTATTGATTTTAAAGTAATGAATTTTAGTGTACTATAAGAATTTTTTTGTAAGTAATAATTAGCAAAAAAAATTCACTTTTTATTAAAAAGTATATTTTTTATGGGAATTTTTATGATTTTTTTTTGTCGAAAAATACACTTTTTAAAATTATTACTCCTCATTCAATTTTCAATATTTTGGTATTACTAAAATTTTTTAAATAGTGTTATAGTATATAGAAAAGACCTAAGTAGAGATATTTTTAATTTTCTATTTTAATCAGCTAAAAACAAATACGCATGGTAAATTTGCTTAAATTCGTCATAATTTTCATGTTTACCAATTTATGTAAAATTTTCAGAACTAGTTAAAATCAATATCTCTCCTTACATTTGTTGCAAATTTTTTTAAGATTCTAAAAACAAACACTTTGTTTCTAAATCATTTTACCACTGAGCCTTAGTACTTTGAACTTAGGCAAAATATGAAAGAAGTCATTTTCAGGAAAACACGTTTTAAATGGCCGCTAGTCCTTTAAACTCTATAGAGAGTACAACTAAAAAAGCTCATTTTCTACCTGTTCCAAGTATCCCCGAGTTCTGAAATTTTGCATGGATATTCGCAAATATGTATTTTATCGTTTTCTGAGATAATTTTTTTTTTTAAACTTTTCTTGATTTTTAATCAGCTAAAAACAAATACGCATGGTAAATTTGCTTAAATTCGTCATAATTTTCATGTTTACCAATTTATGTAAAATTTTCAGAACTAGTTAAAATCAATATCTCTCCTTACATTTGTTGCAAATTTTTTTAAGATTCTAAAAACAAACACTTTGTTTCTAAATCATTTTACCACTGAGCCTTAGTACTTTGAACTTAGGCAAAATATGAAAGAAGTCATTTTCAGGAAAACACGTTTTAAATGGCCGCTAGTCCTTTAAACTCTATAGAGAGTACAACTAAAAAAGCTCATTTTCTACCTGTTCCAAGTATCCCCGAGTTCTGAAATTTTGCATGGATATTCGCAAATATGTATTTTATCGTTTTCTGAGATAATTTTTTTTTTTTTAAACTTTTCTTGATTTTTAATCAGCTAAAAACAAATACGCATGGTAAATTTGCTTAAATTCGTCATAATTTTCATGTTTACCAATTTATGTAAAATTTTCAGAACTAGTTAAAATCAATATCTCTCCTTACATTTGTTGCAAATTTTTTTAAGATTCTAAAAACAAACACTTTGTTTCTAAATCATTTTACCACTGAGCCTTAGTACTTTGAACTTAGGCAAAATATGAAAGAAGTCATTTTCAGGAAAACACGTTTTAAATGGCCGCTAGTCCTTTAAACTCTATAGAGAGTACAACTAAAAAAGCTCATTTTCTACCTGTTCCAAGTATCCCCGAGTTCTGAAATTTTGCATGGATATTCGCAAATATGTATTTTATCGTTTTCTGAGATAATTTTTTTTTTTTAAACTTTTCTTGATTTTTAATCAGCTAAAAACAAATACGCATGGTAAATTTGCTTAAATTCGTCATAATTTTCATGTTTACCAATTTATGTAAAATTTTCAGAACTAGTTAAAATCAATATCTCTCCTTACATTTGTTGCAAATTTTTTTAAGATTCTAAAAACAAACACTTTGTTTCTAAATCATTTTACCACTGAGCCTTAGTACTTTGAACTTAGGCAAAATATGAAAGAAGTCATTTTCAGGAAAACACGTTTTAAATGGCCGCTAGTCCTTTAAACTCTATAGAGAGTACAACTAAAAAAGCTCATTTTCTACCTGTTCCAAGTATCCCCGAGTTCTGAAATTTTGCATGGATATTCGCAAATATGTATTTTATCGTTTTCTGAGATAATTTTTTTTTTTTTTAACTTTTCTTGATTTTTTGCCGAAAATGGGGTCGGGTCTCTCTTAAGCGATTAAGAAGTACTTTTCTCGTTCTTCGTCGATTTGCTTGAATTTGAACATCTCGAATCGAGTGTCTTAACCACTCGACCAGCGAGCACTTGACAGTAGGCTAGTTCAAAATGAATATTCGAGTTTCATCATCTGAGGGATAACTAAGGCATGCTTAATTTCTTGTTCAGAATGCTCGGAAATTTTTTAACTTAATTGCAGGAAAATTTGTCGTTATGAAATAATCGTTGGTGTTTTAACACTTAGATTAATAAGAGATAAAATGTTTATATATTAGAAATATTTATAAAAAGGCAATTTGATTCTTAGATGTAAAATATTAATATTACATTTTTAATGAAATTCGGGAAGAAATGTTTACGTTTTTAAATAAATTTTTTTATAAAACTTTTAAAAAACTTTATATTTTTTTAACTTGATTTAACTAGATATATATATTTTAGTGTGCTTGTTTAGAATATATTTTACATTCGAATATTTTTGGCAATGCTCTAAAAAATAAAGTGCGAATAAGTTTAAATGAATGAGAAAATTGCATGAATATTAAATTAAAAAGCATTTATTTGTCTTCAAATACATTAAAAATTAATTTATTGAATTTTCGATTTTTCATAAAAAAAAAAAAAACTTTTGTATTAATACGACCAATGCACATGCGTGCAATGAATGAACGGAATCTTCATTTTTTTCAGACTTCCGGGAAAAATTAACGGAAAAAGCATGTTTTCTAGGAGTTCGGAAATTTGTTTAACCCCTTGAGCTCTTCTGGTAGAATTTTCTACCACATAATTTTAATTCCGAAATGTCACGACGACACCAGAAAATTCGACCAGATTTATTTGAAAAAGGTTTAATGCATTTTTTCGTGTATATCGTTAGCCAGTTTTTTCTTTGCAAAATACTGGTGCCAATCTGACATTTTGAATAAATTTACCCACCAGAGCTCAAAGGGTTAAAAATGGCGAATAATTTAGCGTGTAAAGGCGAATTTTTCGATAGTGAACCTGATAGGAATTTTATATTTATGATGATGTCATTTCATCTGAATTGTATGTACGGTATTGTTAGCTCGGAGTAAAAGATTTTTTCACGACGCCATGTTACTCGTATACTGTTCAAGAGGTTCCTGGTTCAATACTCACCAGCACCTGTCTGGTCTCCAGATTGGTGACAAGGATGGAAGAACTCGCAAACTTCCCAAAAGCTGGAAGCATCAAATAAAAAACCCCTAACAGGCAAAAACGCTGAAATGCTCGCAGCATAAAATCTGTCATTCCGCATAGCTATCATACACACAGCAACAAGGCAGCATCACTTACGAACGCACATCACTCGGCCAACTTTAGTGAAACGTCTCTGTAACTGAAGATGGCGTGTGTTGTGACGCCATCTCACCTGAACAGTATATAATGACATTAATTATAAATAAAAGTTTTCATATACGTCCATTAACATTTCAAAAATATGCATTAAAATATTTAATTGCTATAAAGGACGTTAAACACTAATAAAAACATTAAAAGATCTTAATAATTTTTACATGTTTCGATTGAATTTACTCAATCATCATCAGAAAAAGAAAATACAAATAAACACAAAGATGAAAAATGACAAAAAACTATTACAAATGAAATTAAAAAAAAATTTTTTAATAAAAATTCCTTGATATGATTCCTTGTCATTTCAAATCCCAAATATTTGGATTGAATTGTTAAATAATTTAAAAATTAAGCAACGTGATACATAATTAAAATATAATTTATATTAAAATATAAAATATAAAAAATTATTTAAATTTTTTTTTAAATTTTATTTGTAATAGTTTTTTGTCATTTTCCATCCTTGTGTTTATTTGTATTTTCTTTTTCTGATGATGATTGAGTAAATTCAATCGAAACATGTAAAAATTATTAAGATCTTTTAATGTTTTTATTAGTGTTTAACGTCCTTTATAGCAATTAAATATTTTAATGCATATTTTTGAAGTATATAATGAGTTAGTAGCTTAGAGTAAGTGGCTTGGCTTTTGCTCGACGATATGTACTACTGTTCAAGAGGTTCGTGGTTCAATACTCTATCAAACCTCAACATATTAAGTTCACACTTTCATACATGCCAACCTCTTTTTTTTAATCAAAAAATTATATTTCGAACCAGAAATTCATTTAATGAGAGTAAATATGTAATTTAATAAATTAGTAAAACGGAAAACATTTTCTCTTCCCTTTTTCTTGCAAAGCTCCAAGAACTGAATCAATACCGAAATAGAGAATTTTTCACCTTATTTTTTTGCGTTATTCCGTGATTTTAACCAACAGCAACACTAGTATATTAACAAGCCCGGAGTTTGAGTCGACAATTTTTCTCAGAAACTCAGTAATCCTGGATTTTTACGCAATATAAGATTGTCTGCATAGCGTCAAAGTACGTGATATTGGTAAAATTGGAATTTAAATAGAATGTGGATAAATGTTTTTGCGACCAAAAACTTTGTTTTACCAAACCACTATCACTAATATGTGTCAATTGGTGTGCAATAAGTATATGACGACCTCAGAAGCCAAGGGGTACAAGTGACAAAATGTCGATTTGGAGTGAATTGAGTGTAAAGATAATTGATGTTAAATTGGAACATCTATAACAATTGACTAAATTGAAATAGGAAACATCTACTTGTAGCATTCTAATCTTTGAACTCTCATTTCAATAACTGTTAAAAAAATAGAGTACAATTTTCTTTAAATGTATAATTAATATTGTTTGTTTTTCGAAAAAAGTGGTTTATCTCTATAACTCAGCAAATAATAAGAAAATGACCTATATTTCTTTACCTGAAATGAAAAAAGCATATTTCCATAGATACCCTGTGCACTTAACATTTTTTTCAATTTTGTCATTTATACCCATTGGCTTCTGGGGACCTCATATATGAAAAGCAATATAATAAACAATCCCTTGACCTCGGTCTTGTTTTTGTTCTTAACAATTACTTGTTTACTTTTAAAGCCTTTCTCACACTGTTGTGCCTTCTCAAATCTTGTAATGATTGAACCGAGGTGAGCTTTATGTGTAAGATTCTGCATGCAAAAGAATGATTTAGATGAGTAAAAAAATAAATCACCGTGTATCAATCCTTTAAAAGTTTTTAAAATGTTGAAATTTAAACAGAAAATTACGGAAATTTCTGAGTACATAAAATAAATTTCTACTCTCAGTACAAAAATACTAACTATATGATCATAGAATACAATCCAGGAATTTCGTAAAACAATACCAGAAATGCAGTCAATGAAACAAAACTTCAAACCTTGTTATATTTAAAAAAAAAATTTTAAATGAAAAATAATTAAATTTAAATAACTAAAGCTAACTTAAAAAAAAAAGGAAAGTAAACATGGAAAGTTAATTAAAAAATTAGTTTCCTTGTTATAAAGCTTTTGAATAATAATTGTTACATAAGATTGTTACATAATCTCTTGTTAAGATAATTAAAGCGCATTTAGCTTCAAAAGATTACACCAGTTGATGATAATTAATTTTTATAATTGCCTGAATTATTTCACTCAAATTATGTTGCTCCAGGCATATTTTTCCACAGCCCTTGTAATTTAAATAAATTTTGATTTTCCGCATTACAGTTATGGCTAATTATATTGACACTTTTATAGCACATATTTTTTTTTTCAACTGCATTTAGTAGAGTTTAAATTCTCATTTGTGCTAATCTTCGCAGTTATTGGCACTTATTTGCCATTTAAACATTTTTTTTGTAATTTAAACGTGTTACTGCACTTTCTAATAAAATAAACGTCAATGATAGAGATGAAAAAGCGCACAAAATATTGAGGTTGTGCCGAATTTCAGGAAGCATTCAGTAAAAGATAAATATTAGATAAAAGAAAGATATCTTTACTGATATGAATGCGATGTTTTCATTCAATATTCATATTGTTTTTTCTGAAAGATGGAGAGATAATATTAGGAGAGAAAATAGAGAACTGCTTTTTCCACAAGAAAGTAAAAGTAAAAATGAGGAAATGGGATTAGAAGATAGTCGCTGACAGACTGATATTTTTAGTGATCATTATAGGGGAGAGTGGGGGTGGGAATGGGGCAGTAAGTTTTTCTCGTTACGTATCATTCTAAACATTTCATCAATCACCTGATGAAGCAGTGGTAGCCCAATCTTTTGTTGAAAAAAGTTGTTGAACTGCATAATCTTGCAACTGTATATAAAAAAAGAATATTTCAAGAATCAAAAGTAAATTTACTTCTTATACTATTTATGCTTGCTGTATTTCAATGACATGTTTATGCGTATATGTAATAGATTCCCTTTTTATGGGAAATTATACTGTATATGACTCATAGTTTAAACTATGTCTAAAAGCAGCACTATTGTTCATAAAAGTAGGTTAACATAAAAGAATGTAGTGGAGGGGAAAAGGACATGCCAGCAAAACAAGGAATGAGACAGTTCAGATTCTTTCTTTTCAATAAGACAAATGTAAATTACTAATATTATGCAAATATTCTAATAAAAGAAAAAAAATAAACCGAAATAACTGAAAGACTGAACAGAAAATATTTTAAAATATACGCCAAAGATATAAATTAAACATAGAAAAAAATGCTTTTTAGTTTTCAGAAACTTTCAGCGATAAAAATGTTGGAACTTGTTACTATGACACATACATTCACATTTTCGCACTACCGCTGAAAATCAAACATTTTTAATGTAGAAAATCAATTGGTCTAATGATAATGTTGGCATTTGTGTACATGATTCTGTTCTTGTTAAGTATTATGCCAAGAAAGAGGACATAAAATTTATCAACTAATTCAAGCTGTAGAGGATAACACCATAATGTATAATTCATAAAGATAATTGGATATTTAATTTTCTTTGACAGTTTGACATGTTACACTAATCATGAAGACACATGTTTCACTAATATGAGA
The DNA here is from genome assembly GCA_964019185.1 of Maratus speculifer. Lineage (NCBI taxonomy): Eukaryota > Metazoa > Arthropoda > Arachnida > Araneae > Salticidae > Maratus > Maratus speculifer. The sequence continues at coordinate 373,507,703 of OZ025293.1, forward strand.
CCTCGTGCCATACCTTACTCAGCAGTCATTGGAGATTTCTTTGTTTTCCAGCATGTAAATGCCAGACAGCATACAACTCGTCTTGAAGAGAACATAGAATCTGAAACAATGCAGCGTATGGAATGGCCAGCGTGCTCTCCTGACATGAATCTGATTGAGCATGTTTGGTATATGCTCAGACGATGCATTGCTGCGAGACCAAGGAACTCTTTTACTGTCCAACTTCTTGAGGAGTTGAACAGTATTCCCCAAAGTCTTATCGGTAACATCATTGCATCCATGGGATGTAGGTGTGCAGCAGTCTTAGCTGTTCGAGGAGACCACACGCCATATTAAAAATAGTGCGTCATTTCTAAACAATATATTTTTTTATCATTAACTTGTAACCAAATTGCCCACCTAAATCATCTTTTAATATTTTTTCCATCTTTTCAAAGAATTAAAGCTTAATTATATTTTTTTGTATCTTTTTTACTGTATTGCGTATTGATACGCCGTGCAAATACACGACTGTCTTGACCGGATTTTTTTTTTTTTACTTCTCTTGTTCTCCTAACTTTTTTGAGCAGTGTATAAAGTTATAATAAATAAGTTTAAAACAAATGTCATTAAAAGAGTGAAATTTCAAGTATTTAAATTAAAGATTGTTCATAAATTATGTAAATTTAACTTATTTTACATAATCATGCTTCTATTTCATGATTTCAATGCTACTTTTCAATATTAAGAAAATTTTTTATCTAAATTTTGCAAATTATTTCTTTTATCAATTTTTCATCAATTAATGAAAGAATATGCTTTTATTTTCGTTAATTCTTTTTCTGAGCTTTCAGCTATAACAACAACAATATTAGACTTGAGAGCTGTCACAAAAATGGTGGTTGTCAAAGGCTGACTTTTTTAGGTAGCTTTCATTACAAAAAGTAAAAAGCTACCTATTGCAGCCGTCCGGAGGAACGCACTTCCGAAAAATGTTGGTATATTTTCACCGATCATGACCCCCAGACCCCAAAACCACCCTTCGTTCAAATGTTGAAATATATATATATATATCCGATTTTGTCATGCGATAACTAACGTATTTATGAACCGATTTGAAAACCGATTTGATACCTTGGCATGTACATAGTACATACAAATGTCTCGACCGAGTTCGTTGGCCAGCATCATCCGCCGTTTTGTTTCAAAATGGCGGCCATTTTAAATTTTTTAAAAAAATTAAAATTTAAAATTAAATGCGAAAAAATCAAAATTTGAAAAATATTTTTCTTTTACGTGTTAGAACTTAAAACAACGATTCCAGAACACTTTTTATTTTGTCTATATCTTACAAAATGATTGAGTTATAGCACTTTGAATTTTGCTTATGGCTGACATTTTGAAACGGTCTGATCTGAACGATCCATCATGTTGCTTTAAAATGGCATACACTTTATGATATCGTGGAATTTGGTGACTCTCTAAATCGCTTAAAATAAAACCAGGTTGAATAAAAGATGACTAATTTCTAAAAATTCCAATTAATATTCAGTCTTGACAAAAACTAATATTCAATCTTATAAAATCACTAATTTTTAAAGATTATTTCCACTAATTTTAGCTTAGTATTTTTGAACAATGTAACTTACTTTAAAATAAATAAATAAATATATAAGTATATGAAAGCTACCTCTTCCTCCCGGCATTGCCGGAAGGACTTTTTTATCGTATGTACGATCTCAAAAATTTCGACACCAATATTTTATAAGAAATTTCTTTGTTTTGTTTAATTTCAGAAAAGATAAAGTGGCAAAAACGTTTAAGTATTAGTGGTGTCAAAATTCAAAAGGAGCTTAATAATAATAATAATATTTCCTGTTCCAATTAAGATAGAAACATGATTTAAACGTCATTTTTAACAGAAAAAACAATTATTAATGCTACAAATGTTTTAGAGATTTTAAGATTTTTATGTCCGTGTAAAAGATCTGGCGCTCATCTCAATGGGATTAATACACATTTTCCCCATTCAGTCGTTACATGGGGTGTAGACTGTAGAGGTAGCTAATTTTTGTATTTAGAAGAGACTTATTGATAGTGGGCCCATGTCCTAAAATTTTACTTACTGTGCACTTTAAGAGTACTTAGTATCTTTTAAGCTTTTTTTAAGTTGAAAATTTCAATAATATCTTATTGATCGATAAAATGTTCGATGAAAAAAATGATTTAATCAAGCAAAATTGTAATTTTTGTAATAAAAATTTTAATTGTTTAAAAATATTTTTTAAAAAGCACACGTATTTATCCTACAATAAAAAAAAAAAAAAAAAAAATTAAAGTCTTATTTCATGCTTTTTTAGAAGTGTATTTTAAAACTAAGGATTATATTTCTAAACATTTCATTTGTTTAAGTAAACTAAAATGTCATGAAATACATAAAAAATACCGTAAAAATGACACAATGTTTTTATATTGTGAATATAAAATATATTAGTGAAAAATCGAACTGTAGTGTTATTTACCTCAAATTGTGAAACGTAAAAAAACCGAATTGAATGTTTGATTTTTTTTTTTCCCTTAGAACATACGAATATACTGGAAAAATACAAACTGAGAAGAATTAAACTGCTATATTAACACAATCAAACTTATAGGTAAAGTTATACGAATTTAATGTTTCCAACTGAGTGAAAAAATGACCAGGCGGGAAATCGAACCCAGATCCTTGAATTACAAAGCCATTGCTCTACTATTTAAGCTAACCGCGCCGAGAACCAGCGAGCATATTTCACTTAGATAATCATATTGTTAATAATATCAGGTCTGTCATGTAGACAGCTAAACAGAATAAACTGCAAGTAAAGGAACTCAATATAAATGATGGGTACGTAGATAAACTATTATTTTAAGACAATCAAATTGATTAGTTAGGTTATCATCCGAATTGAATACTTCCAACTGAGTGAGAAAAGGGAGTTCCTTTACCTGTGGTTTATTCTCTGTAACTGTTTACATGACAGGCCAGATGTTATTAACAATAAGATTATATCAGCTAAATATGCTCTCTGGTTGTTGGCCCAGTTAGCTAAAACGGTAGAGTATTGGCTCTGTAAGACAAAGTTCTTTGTTCGATTCCTAGTCTGGACATTTTTCCGCACAGTTGGAAATATTCAATTTGTATGGTAACTTTACAAATCAATTTATTTTAAAATAATAATTTATCTACGTATCCATCGTTTATAAGGTGTTCCTTTACCTGCGGTTTATTCTGTTTATCTGTCTACATGACAGCTAAATGACCGTATGTTATTACCAATAAAATTATTTGGCCGAAGTATACTCGCTGGTTGTTGGCCCAATTAGCTTAAACGGCTGAGCATTGGCCCGGTAAGCCAAAGATCTAGACAGATGCCCGAGCTGGGCATTTTTTCGCTCAGTTGGATATGTTTAATTCGTAAAAGTAATTTAATCCATCACCAATCGATGCCAGGTGGAATTACCTTCACGTACTATATACCGAGTAGCGGATACATGGGATCCAATGAGTTAAATAATGCAACTCTGAAACATTTAAAAGAAAACTGATGAAGTTAAAATCTTTTCCGCATATTTTTACTTATCGAATGGTTGCACTTCGTTAGAACGTGCTACGTATGTCTAAAACCGTTTTAAAGGAAAAGTTGATTTTTTTTTTTTTTTTCGTAAAATGAAGTATACAGAGTCCTTTCAAAGATAAAAATAAATTCTACAGAAGAAAAAAAAATATTCTTTAGAAATTTTGTACCCCAGTCACAATTAATCTTTTAAGGATAAAATTTTATAAATTATAGCAACCGATGATATTTCAAAAATTATCCGACAACCTACGGCAGTACGAATTTGTGGTATTCACTTGCTAGTTTAATCAAACTTCGCTCCAACTAAATTGAATGAGGTTGGGCAATTAATATAATTTGAATTAATTTAATTGCCCTTAATCACATTCAATTAATGCAATTTGAATCGCAGATTAGTTCCAACAAATGAAATATTAGCATTTATTTCTATATTTAATCTGACATTAACTTGATCAATTTATTCATCTACGAATTCACAAATTGATTTACTAACTGATCAGTCTGATCTTATTACAAATAAAAATCTTCATCCTTTTTGATAAAAAATATGTATTTTGGGATTTCCTTTTTATCCAGTTTTTTTTACTGTAAAAATCTTATTTTATATTTTTATAGTTGAATTTATTACAATTACGTGGCATTCTCTCTTTGTCTCAAATAATTTTAATCCGAACTTCAGGCCGAATCTAAAATTCGTCGTGGATTTTGGATTAAAATCCTTCGAAAAAAATTTTAAAGAAAAAATAAACTGATTTACATTAAATGCACATGTCCATTCCCTTAAAATTTTACATATGTACCACAAATACACGTTTCAAACCGAAGTTTGGAATTTCGATATCAGTCAGCTTGAGAGATGTGTTGGCTGGGAAATGATTTTGCCCTTATTATGAAGAACTGCATTAATTTTTTCTTCAGAAACGATACTTGGAGGTAATTAATTTCAAATAATATAGCTCTCATTGTTAATGTTTCCAGGTAATATCCCAATTTATATGGGATGTCCCTATTTCCAAGAGTTCCAAGACAACGTTCCGGACCTTCACTGCTCGGGACGGGACGTCAAAAGTCTTCATTTTCAGACGATTTTTCAGGATGCACAAAATAAGTTTAAATTTCTATTCGTAATCTGTACCATTCGCTAGTCTTTATTGAGTGGAATTTTATACATTAAAACCTGTTAACAGATAAACCTGTCAATAAGGGAATTTCTCTATGATTTCGCTAAAAATAACGTAGAGATATATTTGCTAATACAGAACCCTGTTCTAATACGGAATATTTTTCTAGCCCCTGTCGTTGTAGTTGTCGTTGTATGTATGTCGGCCAATTATCTACACTATGGGATATAGGCCCTAAGGGGTGGGATGCCCTCCGTGGGGGTCTTTCTAAGGGAACCTAACCCGTATTTACGCAAGGTTCGAAGAAAACCACGGAGAACTCCGAACGGTTAGGCCGACGGTCGCGATTGGGTTCGAACCCAGCACCTACCGTCTACCAGTTTGAGGTCAGAACCTCTCGGCCACTGGTGGGGCTCCAGCCCCTGTCGATTCTGTTTTACAGATTTTATTGTAGTTTTTTTTCGGTAAAATCTGTGAAAATGGAAAAAGTTTATAAAGTCATCCTCTCGTAAACAAAAATTTTATAGTCTTTTGGGAAGGAAATTTACGCAACTACAAACGTACAATGAGAAACCTCAAAAGTGGAATTTGTTTCGGCTTTCAGAGGATGATGCTCTCCTAGATTTCGCTGTATAAGCTTAATTATTCTTTTTATTTAGTACAGTAAAATTTACCAAGATAAAAATTCAAGTGAACGAAAAGATTCCGTTTTACATTTTCCGGCAGAAGGTGTAATTCTATGCAGGTGTAATTTCTTGGCAGGTGTAATTCTATGGCATTTCTTCCATTCTTTAAGAAAGGATTCTATTACACATTTCAAAAAACTTGTTAATATACAAAAATTTTTCCGTAAAACTTTACAGAGTAGTTTCATTTATTCCAGAAAAGAGTGCAGTTTCCGTAAGTGACATTTTGAGATTAGAAATCCATATAAATCCAATAATTTTTACGTCAATTTTCTGGAATATTTCTATATTGCTTTCAAAGCAGTACAACATCCGTAATTGATGTTTAGAAATAGTTGTTCTCTTAGGAAAGCGAAATAATTGTTGTAATACTTGTCTTGCAGTGATACTATTTTCAGTGAAACTCATACACTATATGACCAAAGCTGACCGGCCACTTACGATTGTAGACATTTTGTTAAAATTCTAGAAAAATACGTGAGGAATTATCCTGAAACTCTAAATGTGTAAACATACAGTAGTACAGGTCATATTTCTGGTAAGATTTTTTCCAGAAACTCTAGAAGGGAGCGTCAACAAATTGAAAAATAATTAATATATTTTTGATAACCCTTTCAAACCTAATGTAGCAAAGGCGTTCAAACTGTAGATTATGATTATATGGCTTATTAAAATAAACCGTGCTCATTTTTATGCAAATAGCATGAATATTTGTAGCAAAAGTAATATTTTAATGAAAACAGTTCCAAATTTTTGGCTTATAATTTACAGAGTTATTACTATAAAATAATGTTCCTTTCCGAAAATATGATAAATATTATACAAAATAGTCTAATCAGCATTAATAAAGGATAAAAAATATATGAAATATGAGCAGATATACTAAACACTTTTTAATTGCTCATGCGTGCTCCCTTTCAAAATTTCATTTGAAAATTATGTTAGCTAAATGTATAGAGCAATTTTTCTGAAAGTCTCAAAAACATAACTTGAAAATACTGAGAGTGATTGTTGATAGAATCAGCTCAAAATCCATTGTTCCCAAAGTGAAGCAAAAAAATGAGCGATTGTATCAAAATATAGTAGTACGTGCCATATTGTGTATTCTATATTGACACTAATCAATGGATAAATGGATACAGATCCTCATCTTTTCGCTTCATTTTGGGAATAACGGATTTTGAGATTGTTCTTCTGTCGATCACTTTCAGAATTTCAAGCTATGTTTGAGACTTTTACAAAAGTTGCTCTATACATTTAGCTAACACAATATGCAAATGAAATTTTAATAGCTCTAATGCATGGACAATGAAAAATTATTTAGTAAACCTGCTCATTTATCATACAATTTTTATTAATTTCTAATTCTTATTACAGGGTATTGTGCACAATATGTTGTTTTCCATATTTTCCTAAAGAAACATTAAGAACTCTGCAAATTATAAACAAAAAACTTGGAAAAATTTGGGATTGTTTTTATAAAAACCTTAATTTCTCAACGAGTATATATGTTATCCACATAAAAATGAGCACAGTTTATTACAATAAGCCATTTAATCATAATTTACAGTCTGAATGCTTTTGCTATATTAATTTTGACAGAGTTATCCAAACGATATTCTTTCTTTTTCAATTTGTTGACGGTCCCCTTTGGAGATTCGAAAACAAATGTTCACGAAATGTATGAGCTGTATTCTTAAGTTTACACACTCAGAGTTTCAAGATAATCCCTCGTGTATTTTTCTAAGTAATTAACAAAATGTCTAAATTTCCATATGGCCGATCACCTTTGGCCATATTATCCCTACAAAAATAAAGCCTGTGATCAACATTTTGCCTTCCCTTTATAAAAAAAAATCGGAAATAAAGATACTTGAAAGCGTGGATTGTGTAACTTTGACAAAATGGTAAGCTGTGAGAGGATTGTTCATTGGTTCGATCCCAGGGGTAAAACCAATAGTAATACTTAAATAATATTTAATTATTTATATTTATATTAATATTAACATTAATATTTAAGGCTACAGTGGACTTTCAAAATCTCAAAAAATCATCAAATTGTCGAATTTTCATTTTTAGCATAACAACATTATATGAACTCCCTGCTATTGAACACAAAAAGAATTTTTCAATTTCGACTATTTTTACTGGAGTTAGAAACATTTTTGTTCAATCAGCTGACTGTGCCACGCCCCTTTGTTTACTTTTTTGCCGATTCACATCCGTAAAATTTAGTCTAGTTTTTAGTTTTACCATACAAAATGTTATTATTTTGCACTGAAATTATTAATTTTGTGATTTCGCAAAACAATACTTTAACTGTAACTTAACTGTTTCTTTAAGCGTTTGTTTACAATGCATTTAGAGGAATTGCTTTTTGTCCCCAATCTTTTTAGCGTAAATTAAAAAATATATTAAAAATACTTAATATATTTAACAAAAATTTGTACAATAAGAGGTATTTATACCATGAATATTTCTAGTAAAATTTGAAAAAATTTCATTAGAAAATACAAAATGTTACTTTTGAGAAGATTTTTTAAAATTCAGATACTTCACGTCATTTGCATGAATTACTGTCGAAGCCACATATTTTATGTGAATCTACCATAAAAACATAAAACGCTTACACATAAGCTAGAAACGATATTGTATCCCTTAATAGCTGAAACTGTGTCAGTAGGAAAATATTAAGCAATTATAACCACTGTAGTTACTAAAACCTGTTTTTCTCAGAATGAATATTTTCGTCGTTTTCATGATTTCAAAATGTTCCATGCGAAATTCTTTATGCCCAGTTTTTTCTGATTTTTTGTTTAAAATGCTCTTTATGTATGTGTTAACAAATGTTACTAGAAATAAATTTTTTTATACGCATGTAAATTTTTAAAATTTCAGTATATGAAATTGTTAATGATTTTTTTAACGGAAAATACAAAAGAATTAAGTTAAAATCTTTTTTTAAATGTTTTACAAGTAATATGCTAAAAATGCTTGGTAACATTTGTTAGCACATACAGAGAGGGCATTTTAAACAAAAAATCAGAAAAATTGGGCTTAAAGAATTTCGCATGCAGCATTATGAATTGCCATTTTTTGTTATTTAAAAAAAAAAAAATCTATCTCAAAAACTATTGAATATATTTTTTAAAAAATTGTGAAATAAGAGATATATATATTATGATTATTTCCAGAAATTTTTAAAAAAATTCATTGAAAATTAAAAAAATTAGTTTTGAGAGTCCACTATAGCCTTAATAATATTAAAATTCCTTCCGGCAATGCCGGGAGGAAGAGGTAGCTTTCATATACTTATATACAGGGTGTCCGAAAAGTCTGGAAACCGCCGAATAACTCGAGAAATACATTTGAGATTGAAAAACGTAAATATACGTGTTAAATATTTTTAAATAAGCTACTCTGTGATACCAAATTTGACCTTCGAAACCGACCCCCTGGGGGTCAGAGGGGGTCCAACTTTGAAATCTTAAATTATAACCCCCATTTTTTATTGCAGATTCGGATTCTACGGACAAAAATACGTAACTTTTGTATTTGATGTTTATTTCAAATCTTCGTTTATCACGGTGTAATCGAGCATATTAAATCGATATATATTCCCGTTTTTCCAACGGGATTTTCCCTAATCGAAACTGATTGGGCAGAATTTTTGACGTCAAATTCCTCGTCTTTTGTAGGAATAGCGTTTCCTGAAAATCACCCGTGGCGATTATTTCAATAGTGCTACACTGTTAAAAATTTGACCCATTTGCTGCAGCGTCACTCCACAGCTATTATAGAATATCTCTTTTGTGACCAATGAGAATGCTCCATAACACAATAAAGTAATCGTTTTCTATAAAAGCGGTGGAGTGACGATGCAGCAAAATGGTCAATTTTTTTTACAGTGTACTTTACTGTGTTATGGAACATTCTCATTGGTCATGAAAGAGATATTCTATAAAAACTGTGGAGTGACGCTACAGCAAATGGATCAAATTTTTAACTGTGTAGCACTACCGAAATAATCGGCACGGGTGATTTTCAGGAAACGCTATTATCGCAAAAGACGAGGAATTTGATGTCATAAAATCTCCCCAATTAGTTTCGATTAGGGAAAATCCCGTTGGAAAAGCCGAAATATGTATCGATTTAATATGCTCAATTACACCGTGATAAACGAGGATTCGAAATAAACATCAAATACAAAAGTTACGTATTTTTGTCCGTAGAATCCGAATATGCAATAAAAAATAAGGGTTATAATTTAAGATTTCAAAGTTGGACCCCCTCTGACCCCCAGGGGGTCGGTTACGAAGGTCAAATTTGGTATCACTGAGTAGCTTATTTAAAAATATTTAACACGTATATTTAAGTTTTTCAATCTCATATGTATTTTTCGAGTTATTCGACCGTTTCCAGACTTTTCGGACACCCTGTATATATATATATATATATTTATTTTAAGGTAAGTTACATTGTTCAAAAATACTAAGCTGAAATTAGTGGAAATAATCTTATAAAATTAGTGATTTTATAAGATTGAATACTAGTTTTTGTCAAGACTGAATATTAATAGGAATTTTTAGAAATCAGTCATCTTTTTTTTATTCAACCTGGTTTTATTTTAAGCGATTTAGAGAGTCACCAAATTCCACGATATCATAAAGTGTATGCCATTTTAAAGCAACATTGTGGATCGTTCAGATCAGATCGTTTCAAAATGTCAGCCATAAGAAAAATTCAAAGTGCTATAACTCAATCATTTTGTAAGATATAGACAAAATAAAAAGTGTTCTGGAATCGTTGTTTTAAGTTCTAACACGTAAAAGAAAAATATTTTTCAAATTTGAATTTTCGCATTTAATTTTAAATTTTTAAAAATTTTAAAATGGCCACCATTTTGAAACAAAATGGCGGATGATGCTGGCCAACGAACTCGGTTGAGACATTTGTATGTACTATGTACATACCAAGTTTCATTGAAATCGGTTCATAAATACGCGTGTTATCACGTGACAAAAATCAGATCGTTTCAAAATGTCAACCATAAGAAAAATTCAAAGTGCTATAACTCAATCATTTTTTAAAATAGAGACAAAATAAAAAGTGTTCTGGAATCTTTGTTTTAAGTTCTAACACGTAAAAGAAAAATATTTTTCAACTTTTAATTTTTTCGCATTTAATTTTAAATTTAATTTTTTTTTAATTTAAAATGGACGCCATTTTGAAACAAAATGGCGGATGATGCTGACCAACGAACTCGGTCGAGACATTTATATGTACTATGTGCATACCAAGTTTCATTCAAATCGGTTCATAAATACGTTAGTTATCGCATGACAAAAATCAGATATATATATATATATATATATGTATGGTTATATATATATATATATGTCAACATTTGAACGGAGGGTGGTTTTGGGGTCTGGGGGTCATGATCGGTGAAAATATACCAAAATTTTCCAGAAGTGCTTTCCTCCGGACGGCTGCAATAGGTAGCTTTTTACTTTTTGTAATGAAAGCTACCTAAAAGTAATATGTCTTCACTGTTGTTTGAATTAAATGTATGTATTCAGTCCCCGATGATAACGTGTTCTTGGAAAAGTGAATGATAAAAATCAAAGATGTCAGCGCGTCCTTGAAAAATTCTTTTTCGCCCTTTAAGCAAAAATTTTTATATAAGGAAATATGAAGAAAAAAAACTAATTTGTGAAAAAACGGAAATATTTTTAGAATTTACTGAACTTTTTTTCAGTAAAAGTACTAGCATCTAGATTACCAGTACAATTCTCATAATTTAAATGGAATTTTCTTTTCACAGTGCAGACAGGTTCCTTTTTCAAAGGAATTACTGTATTTTTATGTCCCGATTAATCAAATGTTATCAAAACAGGACGATGTTTCGTGCAAAACCTGCCCCAATGTAGTATTTTAATCCAAATCCTTCCTACAGCTCCCCCCCTCCCCCCTCTACAAAAGAAATAAAAAAGATACCCTCCGACACAATAAATTTGTGTTGGGATCTGGGAAAATCTGGCCACCTGATGGGAATCCTGCCTACAGAAAACTCAGCCGAATGGACCCAAGTAAAATCCGTTCACGAAAAACGTTGGACCCGATTTGGGTAATCCGATAATAAGATAAGCTATCTAGACATTTATCAATCTTATTGGAATATTTTGGTAATTTAGTGTTACCAAAATATAGATTTTAGTGTAGAGTTATGAGTGTAAATGTTTTTTTCTTTTTAGAAGATGAAGGTATTTTGGCGATTTAGGTAATAAAATATTGATTTTAAATCTCAATTTTGTTATATTTTTAAAAGTGTATTATTATTGAATGAAAACTGTTCATTTATTTTAAATTTAAGTAAGAAAAATGATTATGAATAACTACAGATTTAAAAAGAGGCGTCATTTCCTCTAAGACTTGTTTTTCCCATGAATTTTAAGGTAACCCGATAATTTTTATGACAGCTGATTAGCCTTGCCCAAAAAATATCGCCACAGCTGATTCGTCTTTCATAGAAAATATCGCTTCGGTTTTATATTTTCAGATTTAGATCTTTTAAGAGTTTGTTTTGCGCCTATAGCGTGTCGACGAAAAATGTACGACAAAAATTTCGGCCTTCGATTCGTGTGTCACGTGAACAAACTACGACGTTCTATATATAAAGAAATATATTCTGCGGAAATACGAGTGAAATGCACGAAGATGCTTACATTAAAATATATTGGGAGGTTTCAAAAATAAATGGGTGCTTCACGTAAGAATGGTGTAAGCCATCAGTTTTAGAAAATTGAGTTAAAGTGGATGGATGATATAAAATTACACACTTAAAAAAAATTTAAATACAGTGGTATTTCGCATTGAATTGCTGGAATAATTTTACGGAAAATGACACCTTTTCTAAACAGTCAAATTCCGTAAATTTTAGTATTTTACAAGTAAAATCCGTTTATATAAAATGGAAAGCTCATTTATATACACTGTAAAAAAACAGACGATTTAACGGAAGTATTACTGGTATTCTGGACGCCAGTATAATTTACTGTTTTTTAACGGAAAAAATTCCGTAAAATATTCCGTTTTTTCAAGTTTTTTCGGGAATTTACGGAAATTTTTCCGTTAAAAAACAGTATATTGTACTGGCGTCCAGATTACCAGTAATACTTCCGTTAAATCGTCCGTTTTTTCACAGTGTACGGAGAAACCCTTTTTTCAGAGGGTCTTTGCTTGTCATCGCAGTTTCAATAATTTTATTATAGCATTTGTTCTTTTTATAGCGTATCAATGTATACATATAGGCACAGTAGCTAAGGTCTCCATGCTTTTGAATACCAGTATTTTGGTATAGATACATTTCGCACTATTTAATGAATGGAGATTTTAATACCTTAATTTTGGTATAAGGCATGTTTTCTTATTCAATCTGAGAATTCTCAGATTAAATAAAGCAAATTTTCCTATAAGAAAAATATTGCTTTTCAAAAATCTGCAGACATGGTAATTGTTCATAGGAACACAAATAGAAGTAATATTTCCACAAAATTTGGTAAACAGCACTAGAAAATAGCTCCCTCCTCCTTGCAAAGGTCCTCCTCCTGGTCAAGACCTTGTAGCTTGACCAGAAAATTCTTGTTTTTGAGCATTTAAGCAGGAGAAATTATATTTAGGAGAATATTTAGTATATATTTAGGAGAAAATATTAAATTAGAGCACCCGATAAGAAAATCTTCCGATGATCTACGGAAATACAAAATGTACAAACCTTCTAGTGGACAATGTTACCAAGTTGTGGAATATTTTTTTCAAACTATTTATACAATTTTAGAATAGTATTATTAGCTTCATTTAAAGACAGACACATCTCGTGATTAAATAAAATGAAGTTTAGTAGTCTTAAAAAAATCAATCATTCAGCTACAGAACTGACAAATCTAAATTTTATTCTTAATTGACTAACTAGATGCGTTCAATGTAATTTGATCGAACTGATTTCTACTAGTCATATTCAATTAATACAATTCTAATCTCATATTAGTCTAGAGAGCTGAAATGATACTAACTTAATATTCAATAAGATACCTATTAATTTAATAAATTAACTCAAGCACAAGTTCACGAATTGATTGATTGACTAGTAATTATATTGCAAATACAAAATAAGAATTTTGAATTTATTTATTAAAAATAGAATTCAAAATGTTTTTGGATTCAAAATTTAATCTAAAGACTTTATACCGTAGGGTTTTTTTAAGTTACAATTCTACTGCCTCCCATTTTATTCATCCTTCAACTTCTTAGTTGGTTCCAATACTATGGATATTATGGATTAAAATTCTCATCCAAAAATAAGTAATCTGTGCAAGCATCCTATTTCTAAATTCATTCAGAGAAAAGCGTCACAGTCAATGAGTTCTTTAAATGTGTAATTTGCTTGGGAATAAAATACGTACGCAATAATAACATCAATTTATTATCTCCTTGCAAATCCATTAGTTAATTAGTTCAGCATATATAATACCACATATAGGTTTTCTGCATTTTAAAAGAAGCATTCTGCTAAAATTAAGGCAAAATTTATTTTTCTTCACAGTGAAAAGTAATTATTTGATCACGAATTCTGTAAACAAATCATAAAATAAGATTACATAAAAAGAGGTTGGTTGGTTGTATTTATGAGGGCCAATTATCAACAAGTGGGATATGGGCCATAAGGCGGAAAGAATATTTTCTAAGGGAACCCAACCCATATTTATGCCAAATAATCCAAGGTTCTAAGAAAACCACGGAAAATTTCGAATGATTTGGCCGACGGCCGCGATTGGGTTCGATTTGGTTTTTTTGTTTGGTTTAGTTTTATTTTGTTCGGCCGATTATCTACACTAGGGATATAGGCCCAGGGGGGAGCGTTCTTCGTGGGTGTCTTTCTAAGGGAAACCTAACCCGTATTTACGCAAGGTTCGAAGAAAACCACGAAAACTCCGAACGGTTGGGCCAACAGCCGCGATTGAGCTCGAACCCAGCACCTGCTGTCTACCAGTTGAGAGGTCAGAACCTCGCGGCCACTGGTGGGGCGCGATTGGGTTCGAACACAGCACCTACCGTCAACCAGTTTCGAGGGTAGAACCTCTCAACCACTGGTGGGGCTAAAAAAATCGATTCGACTTTCCGAGCACTAGTGTTCAAACGTAAATAAATAATTAAATATGATTTCGGACACAATGGATTTGGTTGAATTTGAACTCTGAATCTCCTTTTTTAAAACCTTGCGACTAATTCTTGATTATATTGCCACAATATTCATAACTTAACCTCCTCGGTTCGGAAGTATCCTGTGATATTCATATTTCGGATTTAGAAAAGCCTAACAGAAGAAAATTATCCGGAAATGGTAGTATCAGCTGTGATACAATGCAAGTTATTGTGTTTACATTTTTAAGTTCTCTAATAGAAACTTCAGAAACTAATAGATATATATATAGCCAGAGTTTCTACGGGTCCCGTTATTTTCCAGGTCAAATATAAGTATTTTTATATTAAAAAATAAGTCTAGTTCAAATGCATCAATCTTTTTTTCTATTTAAGCAGAAAATTTCTGTAAGAAAATACTGGTACAATTTCCTGCTCTGGAAATTCCAGGATCCGTACGAACTCTCGTTAGCAGTTCTAGTATTTAAATCAGCATTTTTGAGACAAAGGTTTATTTTGCTGCCGATAAATTTCGGAAAGGCTTCATAAAGGATTTTACCGGAATATTTTTTGAATGTTAACAATTCTCAAGTAAACATTTTCTGCGTAAATGAACTGCGTAATATTTTATATATGAAAAAGTAACAAAATGTTAAATTTCATTAATTTTAATGTTAATATCAAAAGTTTTAATTATTATTACTATTATTTAAATATGAAAATAGTTACTTCTAAATAAATTGCATCCGAAAGAACAAAAGCTAGGATAAAAATACAAAAAAAATTAAAGTAAAAATTACTTTAAAATGTTTCCGAAGCAAAATAAGTTTTTACAGAAACGCTTCTTTAACTATTGAAAAATCTAGGTTTCTAAATATATATAAAGGGACGTTTTAGGGAATAGACGGTAACAAGGAAGTGGATATATTTTAATTTTCGTAAACCATAAGATAGATAAGAGGTGGGTTGAAAAATATTTGTCTTTTTATTACAATGTAAATGCTACGTAGTAAACACTATTTTAATGCATGAATTGCAGTTACATCAATAAGTTAACAAATTTATGCCATTGAAAAAATGTACTTTAAAAAATCCCGTAATCAAACGTCAAAAGTAGAGAGAAACACTATCGCGGAATTTTTCAATATTCATAAATAAATCCTTATTTTAAAGCATACATTTTAGGAAGCAGAAAATTTTAACGTTTCTGAAAATTAGAGTTGTTTGGGGCATTGAAGCTTTATCACAATTAATGGGATATTATAGCAAAACTGCGTTAAGAGGATTGCATTAGTGGATTACTAAAACATTATTAAAAAAAAACTGGAATTAAATTAAAATCACCCATTCGTGGAGAGCCAGACGTTAAGCATAAGAACTTTTCTTTACGAGGTGAAATGTTTAATTGAAACTGATTTTTTAATATAGCAGTATTTTTATATTACATTAGAAATATTCGGATTTAAGTATGTTAGAAGACAAATCAGGTTAGTAAAACTAACTATAAACCAAAGAAAGTGAAATGTCTGTGTTTGGCTACCTTTAAAATTATTTATAATAACGATGTGGCATTAATCGCATTTGATTGTAAAATTTTATTGTGAATTTCTAATTCAAGTAAACCAAAAATACAAACAATAACAAATTATAAATACAATGAAACATAAAATCGTTCATGCTTCATTACATTAAAAATAGTTCATAATAAATGATACTACTATACAGTCACAGCAAAAAATCTTGACATTTGCGATTTCAGGTGTTTTCAAATAAATATCAAGAAATATACTTGAGGAATGACTCAATCTCCAGATATATAAACAAAATAGTACAGGGCATATACACTGGTTTCCAAAAATTAAGGAAAAATCACAAAAATAGCGATAACTCGTTCAAAAAGAAAGCAATCCGTATGAAATTTGCATATATTGTTAAATAAAAGATGCTGAATAAAAATACCAAATGCAAATTAGTGGCGCTGCAATCGCATTGTGTCATCCGTGAGACACATAAAAATGCACGTTAGAGAGTAAGGCTGCAGTTGTCGCCGTGATAGTGACATTATAAATCTAGGATAGCCAATTCATTACAATGACTTCGAGGCATCATTTGGCCGCAGAACTGCGATTTAGATCTATTGGGAGATTGGAGGCAGGACAAAGTCAGGCGGAGGTGGCTAGATGGCTAAATGTGAGTCCTTGGGTGGTTCATAGGCTTTGGCAACAATTTCAAACCACTGGTTCGGGTTCAAGAAGGTTCAACTAAGGACGGCAAAAGGTGGCCAAGGGTTTCGACAAGCGCCGATGACCGATATTTGTGGTTTTGTGTACGAAGGAATAGAACCGCATCCCCATCTCACCTTAGATCCTGCCTTGCTGCAGCCACTGAAAGGTCGGTGTCAATGTCTAATGTGCGTAGAAGGCTTCAGGAAGGTGGACTTTACGCGAGGCGACGAGCAATTTGTCTGCCGCTCATCTCACGTCACCGGAAAGAACGTTTGATGTGGACACGTCAACATGACCACTGGACGGTTGATCAATGGAGGCGTGTTCTCCTCACGGATGAGTCCCGGTTTAGCCTCCAAAGCGACAATAGGCGTTGTATGATTTGGAGAGAACAGGGAACACGCTATCATCTATCAAACATTCCTGAAAGAGATTCATACGGAGGAGGCAGTGTCTGCGTTTGGGGTAGTATCTCTTTGGGTGAACGCACAGACCTCCATGTCTTTCACACATGGAACCGTGAATGCTCAAGTCTATAGAGATGACATCCTTGATGCTTATGTGCGACCTTATGCCGGTACAATAGGTAATGATTTCCTGTTACAGGACGACAACGCTAGACCGAACTGGACTCTCATCGTGGAAGATTATCTTCAGCACCAGACAATTCAGCGCATGGAATGGCCAGCTCGATCACCGGACTTGAATCCCATCGAGCATGTTTGGGATGCTTTAGAGAGACGTGTCGCTGCTCTCAATCCCTCCCTCCTGACCCTTGCCACGCTTACAACTGCTTTGGTAAAGCAATGGCTCTTACTTCCCAGCGAACTCATCGACCGCATAATTGACGGTATGGCACATCGCTGTATGTGCTGTATTGCTACTAGGGGTGATCATACGGCATATTAAAGGTACTTTTCCTATACCAAACTGGCAAGCTGATTTTGTTAATTTTTATAATTATGCTATTTTTTCAAACACCATAATTGTCTGGTAATTTCTTTTCATGTTATTTTATACCTTACTATGCGTTGTATATTGTGGCTGAGTTTCATTAAAATCTACATGTAATATTTTGAATTACCGCTATTTTTGTGATTTTTCCTTAATTTTTGGAAACCAGTGTATTTTCGAGAAGTGTTTT
This sequence comes from Maratus speculifer, assembly GCA_964019185.1. Classification (NCBI taxonomy): domain Eukaryota; kingdom Metazoa; phylum Arthropoda; class Arachnida; order Araneae; family Salticidae; genus Maratus; species Maratus speculifer. The sequence goes on from OZ025293.1 coordinate 373,525,676, forward strand.
TTCCAATATCCAATAGGGGGCAGTCAACAAATTGAAAAAGAACGAATATCTTTTGAATAACCCTGTCAAAACTAATGTAGCAAAAGCGCTCAAACTGTAGATTCTGATTAAGTGGCTTATGGCAATAAACTTTGTTCATTTTTATGCAGATAGCATGTATACTCGTAGAGAAATGAAGGTTTCTATAAAAACGGTCCCAAATTGAAATCTTGTTGGTTGGGCAAAATTGGTCCCGCATAAAAATGAACACAGTTTATCACTATAAGCCACTTAATCATAATCTGCAGTTTAAACGCTATTGCTACATTAGTTTTGACAGGGTTATTCAAAAGATTATCGTTCTTTTTTTAATTTGTTTACGGTCTCCTATTGGATTTTGGAAAGAAAAAATCTTTTTGAAAATATATGACCTGTTATATTTTTTTTCGACATCTGGAGTTTCTGAGCGATTCCTTATGTATATTTCTAGATATTTAACAAAACGTCTGAAATCGCAAATGTCACGATTTTTTTTGCTGTGACTGTGTATTAACCCTTTCAGGGACAAGGCACTTCCTTTGCTAAAGTGTTGAAATGAAAGAATGGTACCGAATTTAAGCACAAATTTATTTGTAGATAAGAAAAAGCTATTATTTTTCACATATGTAATAAATGAGGGGAGGGAGAATTAAAATTCTGGTGCCGTTATGGTATTTGGGAATTAAAATTAAGTGATTTTATAAACATACACTGCCTTTGAAAGGGTTCAGTAGGTACGACAATAATATTCATAAAAAATTCCTATTCGCTTAAAACAGAAAAAATAGCTTTGAAAAACAACTTATCAAGTCAAAGAAAGGGAAAACGTGCTTGGCTATTTCATTAATAGTTTATAATAATTCATTTTCAGCGATGAATTGAAAGTGCGATCCGGGGAATCCTTACCTGAGTATAAAAGCGGCCACCCCAGAATGTTTGCGATTTTAGGCTTATTTATTGTCTAGAAGTTCAAATATCTTCTGGTTTACCCCCTACGAAGCTGGGGATTCCTTACCTTTGAAATGTCGATAAATTAAATACTGACCGGTATTGCATTAGGTGGATTTTGCAGCAATCTATATTATAAAAAAAATACTGATAGTGGCAACACCTGACCAATAAATTTCACATTGAAATTTGTTTTTTAACACCACAGAATTCTATTACTTCATCTTCGACTCACTTTCATCATCTACATTTTCGAATGATAGAAAAACAGTCCTTTGAAATGCATTTTGTTTTAAAACCATCTCAATTTCTGATTTTTTTATAGTTTAAAAATAATCTCCTGCAGCCTGACGACGAAAGATCAACTCGTTTGCTCTTAAGAAAATCTAAATAATTCAGCAATTTTCTCCGTTTAATATTCTATGACGAAATTTAAAGTTAATTAATAAATAAATATAAATAAATTAAATTTAAAAGACATGTAATCTAATTACGCACTTAATACACTGAAATTATCAGAATAAAAAAGGCTGCTATAAGCAGCAATTTTCGGGAAATTCTCCTGATATGCGGCTGACACGAAAGTATAGCTTTTAATAAATTTCAAAACTTTATTTGAATACAGTATTTATTCTTTTCATATAAAAATGTGCTGTTTGAATGTTGTTGGTGGGTTATCTAAATTGCAATAACCTTGATCGGAATCGATCGGAACCGAGAAAATTTTCGGTAGTAGAAAATACTCAGCCTTAGACAAATTTTACTTTATGTGTATGGATTTGCAGGGATTTAAAAATCTTTCAGAGTTACAGATTTTTGCATTAAACAGATTTCGCTTAACAGATAACTGAGCGTAATAAATTAAGTGTTAAAAAAACTTTAATTCGGCAAGGTAAGCTTGGATCCCCTAGTATACATTCTGAGTCATTTAATCCAGAAATATAATCCAAGTATGTAAAATAAATTCTTAATTTTTAGAAAATAGAATTTAGATATCATATTTAGATATTTCAAAAATAGTCCATGTCTTATGATCATACTTATCATTAAAACTTTTCAAAAAGAGCCTTTTCTGTCACTGTAGAAAATATTTGATAAAGGAAATTTCATCTAAAATACAATAATCAAGACAATCTGTCTCCTTCATAAGACATACTTGTATAAATTTAATAACACGCGAGAAGAATTTCCTTTTCATTAAAAATTTCTTTACGTAACAGTCACGCAATGGGCGCAGGATTTCCAAAGTAGAGAACTGTTTACATAATGTTTTATGCAGCAAGTAAATATATACGATCGAACGTGAGAAATTGCGAGTGTGTGTGCAGAAATCGTGCGACGTGCTGAGTCTATTTAGCTAATGTTTATTTTGATTAAACATTGTTTTGAATGTACTAAATTACTACAGTTGTTTCCTAAAACTCCAGTTTTGTATACAGTTACTGTAGTTGTCCGTTTCCTAAAACCCGAGGGGGAAATGTAAAGATATTTTAAAAGGCAGATGTAAATATTGAATCGCTATTTAACACCACATGAACTCTAAAATATAGACAAGTTTTTTTTTTTTTTTTTTTTTTTTTTTTTTCAAATGAATAATTAATAATTGCTATCCTCTCAGTTTTCACCCTCAAAATCAAAAATGTTTTGAACTAGAATTTTTGTCTAATAAATGAAATCAAATAAATACTAGATAGAAATAAGAGAATTTATAAACTAAATTTTATGGCTAAAATACTGTAGTACGCCAGTCCTCGGATACAAAAAGTTTCAATTATTCAAGAATCGTAAGATCAGAAATAATGAAAATAAGATTAATTAGTTCCCCTCCTCTCAAATCGAAGCCCCTCTCTAAAATATAGACAAGATTTTATTCAAATGAACAATTAATAACTGCTATCTTGCCCGTTTTCCATCTCGAAATAAAAAATGTTTTGAACCAGAGTTTTTGTCTAATAAATGAAATCAAATATTAGATAGAAATAAGAGAATTTATAAACTAAATTTAATTACTATAAATACAGTAGTACGTTGGTGCTCGGACATAATCAGTTTCAACTATAAACGTACGATCAGACATAATGAAAATACGATTAATTGGTTCCCACCTCAAGTTATCGCCAGTGTTTGTCACTTTAAAATAATGTAAATTATTGGAGATAATGAAAATTTTATAACATTTATTAAAAAAGTCTTCAGAAAAAGCACACCCATATCTTTAATAGGTGAATTCCCGAATATATATTGAGATTGGAGATAGAGGGGAGTATAAGTAAATAAAAGTAAAACATGAAGAAAATATAATAAAGAAAAACCACTAGAGAAAGCATTTTGCCTTTACATGATTCTCAAAATCCTTAAATATCATTGTATTCGTGTATTTGCGCTTTGCGTGAGACCGAAAAAACAATGCGGCCGCTTTTACTTAGTTTTTATCGTTCGGTTGTATAAAAAATTACATAACAACAACAACAACAAAAGAAAAAAACTGAATTATATAACAAATACAAACCCTTACACACACAAAAAAGGTTGCGTATGTAGTTTGAAATACATTTTGTAATTGTGAGCACGTATCTATTTAAAAAAAGCAGTTTAAGAAATTAATCATCATAAACGATTTTGAATCACATGATACGCTAATTCTGAATAACTAAATACGTATAACATAGTTTTTGCCCCTTTCTATAGAGTGCAGATGTACAAGCACTATAAATGTTCAAACAGCAGTTTACTTCTTATGTGATTTGAAGGGCTCAGGTGTAAAAACAAGGTGATGAAAATATTTCATTTTCTGATTTTCATGTAAAATTGTTTAACAGTATCCTGACATTTCTTTGAAATACAAGGTTTTTTTAATTAAATATATGGTGCAATCAATATTGAATTCAGTTGGGGGTGACCAAGGCGAGGACTTGTATAAAACATCGAATCCCCCCCCCCCTTGGAAGATGTGGAATTTTATACTCATATAGTCTAGAAGTACAATTTCTTCCTCTTAATTAAGAGGCAAGAACGGGGGGACTTTACCCTACGAAGAATCGTAATATCTCCTTAAATAATGTGGAAATTTATGATTGCTATTTTCAAGAAGTGCTCCCTCCCCATCCCGGAGTTGCAGATATTTGTACTGGAGAAACGTGCCCGAATTCAACACTTGCCATATTAATCAAAGAATTTATTGATAAGAATTTTAACAACGAAAACTCTTTGCGCCATTACTGCTATAAAATAAATAATATCGAGCAAAAATTTTTTCACGTAAGTTAAAAGAAAGCACAATTATAACAAATTAGCTGGTTTACGAAAAGCACTCTGAATAGTATTTGTTTGCATTTTTTATTAGAAAACACCAGTCTTCAAAGAAAAAATAAAATTTCTTAGTTACTTTGTTTTACTCTTTGAGACTTTCATTTTTTAAAATGTTAGATATTTCTTAAACATTTCCATTTTTTTCTCAAGTGAGATGAATATCAGATCACATTTACATAACATCCTCGCATATTTTTGCATTTTTAAAATTTTGTATACATCAAATGACCAAAAAAGTGCCAAAAATACTGTTATAATTAAAGTATAAATTAAAAATTTTCCTTGAATAAAATCACATTTACTTAATAAATTTTACATTAAAATATGCAACTTGAATGATTATATATTTCAAATGTATATTAATAGTCTCGAACAAAGCACTAAAAAAGTACCATAACCATGATCTTTACCACTAATGATCATTAAAATGCCCAGCTGAATTATATTAATATTTTATAGAGTTCCAACGAGAATAATTTCATTAAAGAATGATTTCATTCAAACAGTAACCACTCGTAAATTATACGGTATTTCAATTATTCATGTGGCGATATAAGATATCTTTACTCATTACGCTAAGTGCACTTTAGAGATTTTATTTTATTTTATATCGAGCGATAAATTAATCGGATGACCAATTAGAGTAGCCAACCTGAGGCCCGAGTATAGTGTTGCCAGATATTGACAGAAAAATAAAAAGCTGGAGAAAGACAAAGTTTTTTATACTATTTAAAAGAGGAAAAAATGTTGAAGGATAATTGATTGAAATAAATATTTCTAAAAGGAAAAAAATGAATTGCGACTGACTTTATTTGTTGATTTCTTAAAGATTTTTGGATAGTCAATTTTACATTCAGCTTGCTGGTTAGAAAAAAATCTATCATCGTCGGAATCCACATTCATTTAACACTACATCCAACTGAAAGATAGCGCATTTGCCTACTATGCCACGGTTCAATAGAAGAACAGCAGCTTATTTCTGAAGCAATGAACGAAATTTACCCAATCACATGCGGCGTGACATTTACTACTATAACATTTATTTTTTAATTTTATCGGACAAATGTTTTTGCACACTAAGGGGTGGCAGACACAACTTTTCTTAAACAGAATATTGTGTTGTTAGGGAAAATGCGTCCTACTACCAAAAATTAAGTCGATTCTTGCACAGAAAGTTTGTTAATTTTTTCAGGGGCAAGTAATTGTACTTCTGTAATGTAGAACTCGCACCAGGGTTTTCCCAAATAGTTCAAACTAAGGAAAAACAATTTTGCAACTTTTCCCAACCAAAGTTATAAATGTAAAATTTAAAAGTTTATGCTGCAAATCTTGATTAAATTTAGGTGGCGTATAATATATCTCACCGCTCCTCAAGGGGTTAAAATTAGATTGTAGAATTTGAGCCGAACGGACTGTCATACAACCATCCTCCTCCCAACCTCTTTTATTAAAAGAATTAAATAAAAACGAAGTGAAGAGACCAGCGCCCTCACTTAGAATTGAAGAGAGGTGAAGCGAGGAGCGCGGGTAAGTGTGTTGGAGTGTTTAGATGTTGGTAGGTGTGTGGAACACCCGAGTAAAGTTTTCTTTCAGAAAGTTATGGAATATTTTGGTAATAATTAATCTTGTATATATTCATATCCTGTATATAGATTCATATCCTGTATATAATTCAGCATATTAAAAATTAGTTATAATCCAGCATCTTTAGTGCAGCTAACGGTCACCCAAACATCACACGGACATTACAACGCAAGTAAATTAAAGCTTGTAAAAACAAGTAAATCTTCTGAAGCGTTCTGGACAAAGTGCACCTCCCTTGCACGACACTTTTAAAACTTGCACTGAAAGGCAACATCTAACGTCAAGACAATAATACCTATGTGCTTGAGAATACTACCGTGGACGTTGGAATTATCTCCCCCGATTCTCCTAAGGTCCCTTGGAGACCCAGCACTCACTTGTGAATCGGGCGCAAACTTGATCTCGGGGTTCATCAGAGATATATTCTCTAGCAGTGGCGCAGCATATCCCTCAAGGGACTTTGCGCCATTAAACCTTATACAACCAATCAATCTTCTCTAACAGAGTCTTCGAAAACTAACTCCTATGTGGAGGAGAGGCACGTGTTCATTGAAATGAACTTCTTTAATTTTGTCAAAATAAAAACGCTGAAGCTGTTTCTTTAAAAAAAAAAAAAATTACAAAGGTAATGTGGCACAATTTTAAAATTTCGTACTAGATAACAGACAATATTTAGGAGAAATGCGTAATTTTCCGTTTATTGCAGATGTGAAAAGTATCTTTTAACCAACAACTAATTTTTTACCTTCTAGAATTTTTATTTTATTTCACATGCTTAAAATGATGCATTCTAACTAATCTGACTAAATATTTTTCAAATTAGAGTTAAGTCATAAAGGATTAATGGCGAAAGAAAAAGAAATTTAATGTCACTGAAAGACAATTTGCGGATTATGTAAAATAGGGATACATAGTAGCACTAAGTTCGAAGCGCACAATCATTAAACCATATTTATAAAAAATTGAGATGCGCTTCAAAAAGGTATTTAAAACTTTCATTATTGTTTCATATATATTTATGAAAAAGGAAATATCCGATCTTGCTTATATTAAATATAAAATAATCTTTAAAAGAATCTAAATATCGTTTGCTTAAATTAATAATATTTTTTACATGTAATGTAAACCTTACATTGGCATATGTAATTTTATCCCTTCAACTCTAAACTAAAATGATTTAAAAAATTTATTAATTTGCACTTTTTTTCATATTATAATACAAGAAAATATTACGTGAATGTGTGTGTATGTAAATTTTATCTTAAAAATGGATCTTACGATTTTGACTAAATTTTTGCGTCATATCATTTTCGGTACTAAAAAGATCATTGGGCTGGATAGCTGGGGTCACATATTCCTTAAAGTTTATTAGTGGGTCATTTCGGGTCAGGGTCAAGTTAATTATATCTAAAATACGGCTCAGTCAGTTTTGACTTAATTTTGTATCTCACTGTTTTCAAATACGAGAAGACATTGTCTGGGTAACATATTAGAATAGTCCCTGTTAGTGGGCCATTCTTTCGGTCATTTCGGGTCAAGCTAACTGTATCTAAAAAACGGCTCAAACGATTTTCAATAAACTTTACATTTTTTATATTCTAATATGACTAAACATTATATTCTATTGTTTAATATTACTACGAAGACCATCGGTTTAAGTCGCATGTTCGAGAAAATTAGGTCAATTTTGGGTCATTGTAGGTTAAGATAATTTTATCTACAAAACGGTTCCAAAGATTTAGAGTAAAATTTGTATTCTAACGTTTTCGGTTTATAAAAGACAAATTGGCTAGGTCGCATGTTTAAGAACATTCGATTAATGGGTCATTTTGGATCACAATGGTTCAGGGTCAAAGTAATTGAATCTAAAAAAAATGTTAAAGACATTGACAAAATTTTGTACTATACCGTTTCTCGGTATGAGAAAATTATTGGACTAAGTCACATGTTCGAGAAAAATTGATTAGCGGTTCAGATTTGGGTCGCTGTGGGTCAAGCTAATTATATCTAAAATACTTCTCAAACGAATGATAAAATTTTGTATTATACCGTTTCTAAGCAAGAGAAGACCATTTGATAGCTGAGCGAAGTCACGTGTTCAAGAAAATACGATTAGTGGGTCATTTTTGGGTCACTGTGGGATCAAGCTAATTTTATCTAGAAAAAGGCTTTAATTATTAATTAAATTTTATATTCTACCTTTATGGGTTCAAGAAGACCATTGGGGTAGTTCGCATGCTCAAGAAAATTCAATGGGTCATTTTAGGTCACGATGAGTCAAGTTCAAGATAATGGTATCTAAAACATAGCTCAAACGTTTTTGATAAACTTTTTATTACACCGTTTTTCAGTATGAGTAAACCATTTGGATAGGTCACATATTCGATAAATTTCGATCAGTGGGACTTTTTTGAGGTACCATGGGTCAAGAAAATTTTATCGACTAATCAAGCTAATTAAGACGACTTTAACGAGTTTGATTAAATTTTGTATTCTATCACTTCCGGGTTCGAGAACAGCATCGGTTAAGTTGCATGTTCGAAAAAATTCGATCCGTGGATCATTTTGCGTCACTGTGGCTCAGAATCATGCTAAATGGATCTACACATCAAGAATTATACAGAGAATATGAAATTACGAATTGAACACAAGGCTAATTTTGATAGAGTTTAGCCACTAGCAACTTCATTAGAGGCCTAGGAAGCTCTTGTTTGTTAAGACTGAGCTCATGACATACCACACGATTTAACGCCAACCCAATCGGCAAAGACAGTTCTTGCTTGTAGCGTCCTTGCTAGGGCAGCTTTCTCGTGGGATTGTATCGGCAGAGATCACATGATATGACGTCAAACTCCGTCCTAAGCCACGCCTTTGTAAGCAAAAGCTTCTGTGGCTGTATAGAGCTACTATGAAAAGAATTACTAATTTTCAAAATGTTAGATATTCAAAAGTATTACATGTACGGATATGAATATAACTGCAAACGCACCAATTTTTCTGCACAGTCTACAAAATGAACTATGTATCCCCTCCCCCCGCTTGAGCTACACGTAGCACAGCCGCCAAGTCTCCGGTTTTTTGGATATCAGTATTTTAATACAGAAAATGCTCTTTTATTTAATTGGAACATTGAGTAACTTAATATAATTTTCTCTAAAATAATAGTGGCGTTAAAAAACCCCAGAAAATTGGCAGTTCTGCGATATACATACAGGCGATAGTTGAACTCGTTCCATATATTTTGAAGTGTCTTTTTGTCAATAGTCATCACTGCAGCATCGCTCTGAGCTAATGTTTCTTGAAGTGGGGACACACAAACAAGATCCTTAATATCCCACGATAAAGGAAAAAAAATCACAAGACATTAAATCAGGTGATCTAAGTGGCCAAAGGAAAGTCATTTTCACCTGAAAATACTGAATCTGCCACCTGATTCACACAATGCAAACTTTATGAGTTTACATTTATTTTTATGTAGTAATCATATTTGTACATGTAATACTCTTATATCATTTTGAAAATTAATCTTTTATAGTAGCCCTGTATAAAGGGACATATTTCTTGTGTTGCAATGTATTATTGAATTAATATATACAGATGGGGGACAAAATAATACGAACACCTGAGAAAAAGTATGACGTATTTCACACCTGCAGTACGGCCGCGCCACCTGCAACATGTAGGATTATAGGGCAACATGAGATTTCTCAGCAAATACACAAACATTGTGAGTTTTTTTTGTGAAGTATGTGAAATATTGCACTGATCCATTTTCCTTCAGAGTCATCTCACTAGAGGGCAGCACTAGAGCTGTCCCATGCAACTCTACATCCAACTATGATAGTGAACTTTAAGCAAGAGCAGTAAATATGGAGACTAGCGCCAGATGGCAGCACCAAACATTTAAAATCTCCATACATATGAATATAAATGCAAGCTCAGCTGATTGCCTTTGTTTCAAGAGCTTGAGAACTTTCAGATACTTTTGAAGGACCCTTAGTCTCGTTATAGGTCCTCAGAGGGAAAGACATGCCTTCCCTTTCTGTGATTTTCTTTAGTGTAACAAAGGAAAGCTAATGTAGCTTCCTAAAAAAATACACTGAAAGGACCTGTCTTAAAATTCAATATAACTGTTCTTAACATTTATCTAACTACATTTTGTTTTGTTTGTTTTAGTATAATAATCAAGAAATAAATTTTTCAAGTGTGTTATATCCGTGTCAACTGGATTTTCTTGTTCCACCTTCTACACAAGTACAATGTGTCTTCCACTATTGCCTTCTGTTTACTATCTACTGTGATCAGGTAGGATCTAATCTAATTTTATACTTAGTGACATTGTGGAATAATACTGAAATTAACAATAATTTCTTCTATCACTGTTCCCACATTCAACACAACAGAAGTCTGCCACCTAGTGAGCGTGAAGAGGAATGTATCAGTCTCTCAACAACAGTCACCTGTGTTGCATACGTCAATCGAACTGTCTGTAATAAGTTGAAATGTCAGACTTGTCAGAGTTCCAAAGAGGAATGATTTTTGGAGTGCGTTTAACTGGAGCATCGGTTACGTAAACAGCAAACCTTTTGGGGGTTACAAGGAGTATGGTACAGCAGTTATGACAGCGTACACGAAAAGGGGTAAGACGACGTCTTTAAAGCACAACAGTGGCCAAAAATCCAAGTTTGCTGATAGGGATATATTAGCCTTGAAGCCTATAGTAGCCCTAAAGCACAAGCAATCGTTATCCGAGATAACATCCGAAATGAACAGACATCTCCAGGATCCCATTTCAACAAAAACTGTCAAAAAGGAACTCCATTCTGCAAGCATTTATGGCAGAGTGGAAATTCGAAACTCTTGGTGACAGCAACTAATGCTTTCAAGCGACTCCAATTGTGCAGAGATCACAAACGGTGGTCCCCACAGTAGTGACAACAGGAATTATGGTCAGATGATTAGTCATTCGCCCTATCTCAGACGACCGGACGCGTTTAGGTCTGGAGAACACCCAGAGAAACATTTAAACCTGAATGCCTGATGTTGAATTTGAAGCATTCGAGTGGCTCCCTTGTGGTCCGAGGTTCGATATATTGGCAAGGTCTTGGGTCACTTGTCATTCTGCATGGAAAGATCAAATCCAATCTCTAACCAGTCTAGGGGATCATGTTCACCCTTTTGTCTAGAATTTATTCCATGGAGAGCGACCACTTTTTCAAGACGACAATGCCCCTATCCATACAGCTAGATGTGTTAAAGCTTGGTTCGAAGAGCTCGACAATGGAGTTGAACGTCTTTCCTGGCCCCTCAGTCTCCGGATTTGAATGTTATTGAACATTTAATGGAAGATTTTGAGTCCAAACTTCGTTCTCAGTTTCTTCCTTCATCCAGCCTTTCGGAATTAGGGACCAATCTGCAGGAATAATGGCTTAATATACTTTTAAATATTGTACATGACCTTTATACACCTATAAAAGGTCGCATTAAATCTGTACTTCAGTCAAAGGGTAGTCCAACCCCCTACTAATAAAGATTTTCCATTATTTCACAGGTGTTCGTATTATTTTGTCCCCCATCTGTATATAATTCATGATAAAATAATGCCAGAAAAAAGATATTATAGAATTCTACACATCTTTGCATTTAAATTGACGTTATTATCATTAAAATCATTTTTAGATGCAGCTTCTTAATCCTTTTTAATTATTGCTGTTAAATCTGTTCTAGTACGACTATAAGTCATCGGTTTAAGCTATTGCCATATTAGAACACTAAACAAGGGCAAGAAAATTAATTGATGGTCTATCATAGAAGTTATCATAAACTGCTAAGGTTTGTTTGTCAATTCTTCGGATTCTAGAAAATCAAAACAAAATACCTAATGAAAACTATAGTTTTTATATAGAATTTAAAATTTTTAAAAACGTTATTACTTAGTTTGACCTATAAATTATTCTCATAAATATTTTATTATTTACCAATAATCCTAATTGTTAGACTTATTTGAAAATGATTTAAGACTCGTGATGATTTTTATTAATTACTAAACCTCTAAAGAACCTAAACAATGGAGTAAAAACTTGTCGATTTTCAATTCAAATTCCTCTTCAAAATGAAGTTTAAATGTGGTTTTGTAGAGAAATATATTTTTTAATTTCTTTTTCCTATGTTTTCTTTCTCTGTACATTCTGCAGCTAAGAACACACAAAATATGTTTAAAGCAACTATATTACATCATCGATCAAGTGACATAACAATATTTTTTTCCAATAGTTAATCTACATCACTGTAACTGCTAATGTTTGTTTAGCTTCTTCGGATTTTAAAAATTGCAGATTTAATTCGGAATGTCTAATAAAAACAATAGTTTTATCGGAGATTTTAAAACTAAAGTACCTCGCTTTTTGGAATAACAAGAAACAAGTTTAAATCCACTTAATATTCTAAACAATTCTTTTTGAAATTCTATTCCAATAAACTTTCGTTATCAAATATTTTTTTTCTTCTAAAACAATGAAATAAATATTTTAATGCTCGTTAAAAATGCCCCTTAAATTTAAATAACCATAGCTACTAATCTACTCTCCTCCAAGTTAAATAAATTTTGAACCTGAAAGTTTAATAAAATTACTTTTGTTTTATCCATAGGGGAAAGTGCTGTAAAACAGTGTAACCCTGTTTTTTCTCCTGTAGGTGTTCTTTTCAGCATCTTGACACACGAAATAGGACCAATCGTCCATGTCAAGCTGTATGATGTTAGTTACTTTTCAAAACTACAATATATCATAGTGTGAAAGCTGCTTGTCACTCATTGTCCGAATTCACCTAAGTAATGTTAAGTCTAAAACTTGTTGAATAAATAATTTTAAAAATGGCTCTTGGATATAAATGTAACTGTTTTTCTAGGTACCAGTTTCACCAACCCTGACCTCAAAAGTGACAATTTTGGGTTTCTTACATTTATTACAAGTTTGTGAACAAGGAACATTAAATTATAACTAACATACAAAGATTTTCAATAGCCAAGATTACAGTTATGGCTTAATTTCTATATTTTAAGTGGCATGTTTGAATTATTCATATACAAAGTTACGTTATCTGGTTTAACCCCACTTTTTCCTACGTACTTTGTTTAATTCATTAAATAAAATATCTGGTCGAAAATGTTTATTTAACATTACAAAATGGGAAGGTAGTAGATATGAATAATGATATAAGGGAGACAGTTCCCCTATACTGGGGAACAGTGGACCAATTTTGCAGTTTACATTTTTTCCCCTTTAATGGAAAGTCCAATCTGCGAAAATATTTTTAAACATTCCTTAAGAATTTTTATATACCTCAGATTTTTTTCAGAACACTGTTTCAAATACATTAAAAAAATATATACTTACATTCATAAAGTGGATCAGTGTGTTCCAAGGGGCGGGGTAGACTGGTTCTGTATTAAGTATTACTTCAAATGCGATATTTTTTATTAATTTAAATCCTCTTTACCTTCAAAATAATATAATTGAAACTTGCAAGTCACGTTGTCATGTTTTCAAATAAAACATACACATAAGAATATCAAATAACGTGTATTTTTCAAATAATAAGATTTTAAGATTGAGGAACAACTGCAAATAAGGTGAAATTATTATGTAAAATAAAAAAGTCATTGTAATTAAAATTTGAAAATGAAAATCCAAAAAACTTATAAGCCTGGAATTTTCCTGAAATAATTTTGGATCTGAAGGTGATTTTACGAAATAAACAAATGAGCAATCGAAGTTTTGATTCCAAATTTGTTTTATGTTACATCTGAAAGGAGTAATAAAATTTCTGAACTTGCCAGCTATTGTTTTAGTAACAACAGGCTACAGTCAATAGGATACTCTTTTTTAAAGCAGTAAAAACTAAACAAAATATTTCTTACTATGTTGAAAAAAATGACGTACTTGTTTATTTTACAAGTAAGTAATTACTTTAAAACAATATTTCTTTATAGAGTATAAGCAATTGCTAAATATTTTGAAAATTCTGCATTACAGTAACAGAATGAATTATGGACTACTCTACCCCAGCAGTAAAAGTAGTCTACTGTGCCCCATTTTGAAGTTCAATGAATTCTCATAGAAATGTTATTTATAGTTATACTTTAAACATATTGACTTTAATCTATACATATAATAAAACAGTAGGACCCGGTGTGTCTGTACATTGAAGATAATTGACAAAAATGGAGTCAGGGCGATAAAAGAAAACCAATGAAACACAAAAAAAAAAATTTTGAATTTTTTGTCTGTCTGTCTGTCTGTCTGTCTGTTTGTTCGAGGTTATCTTCGTAACTACTGAATGGATTTTTATGCGGTTTTCACTAATGAAGAATGCACACTCCCGGGCAGTGTATAGGCTTTGTTTCATCAAAATCGGACAACAGACAAAAAAGTAACAAAAAGAAACAAAAGAAACTATTAGGTGCGCTGCTCACGTTTTTTAGTACATAACGTTTTTTAGTACATATAAAATCCAATAGATGTCACTGTGCGATTTTAAAACGCGCTATCGTTATGTTTTCGCCAGTCTACTTAAGTATGAGAAAGTTTCAAGCTGGCTGTCGTTCCATGTGGTTTAGTCGGTAGAACGTCAGTGCGCCATACTGATGGCCCGGGTTCGATTCCCAGCATGGAATTTTTTTTCACTATGTTGGCATTAACGCCTATAAGCAATTAAAAGAATTTGAAATATTGTATTCAAGGCGAATTTTCTCTCTGGGAAAATTTCCTTGCATTAATATGTCAGTGTAATTTTTTTTCGATTTAATTTTTTTTTTCGAAACTTTGTTTTTCTTAAAAAATTACAGTAAATATTTGATATTTCCCAACGTTTTTTGAATGATCGACTTGCTTTTTTTTTTTAATGTATGTCTGAACCTTATCTAACTACTTCTTCAAGATTTCTTTAGATAAACCGACCAGCGTAGCGGGCGAAGGCCGCTAGTATTAAATAAAAAACAAGTAGCTCCCTTTACAAAAAAGCTGTTCTCATTTATTTATAACCTATAAGTAAAAATAAAGAAAAGTATGATGATGAAAAAATGTTATTTTTAGAAACTCAAAACAACCAGTCAGAATAGTTCATACTGACAAGGAAGGTCTCCATTGGGGGCATACTCAGAATTTTTTGAAAAAAATACGAATTAATCTACTCATGTAGGTAATAAAGGATCAGTGAAAATTAGCGGCGGAATTACATTATTAGATATGTAAAAAAAATAAAATAGTTTGGAATAATTGGCGTAAAAAGCTGAAAGCGACGCGTGATTTGGCGAGCAGTGCATTTCCTCGCCAAAAGCAGACGATTTTAACGAATCAGAAAACTGATTTTAATTGACCTCACTGTTAAAAATCTGCAGCATTTACTGCAACGTCACTCCACTACTTTTATAGAATATCTCTCTTCTGACCAATGAGAATGCTCCATAGCCCGGGGAATTGACCGTGTCATACACTGTTAAAAATCTGCTGCATTTTGTTGCAACGCACTCCACCGCTTGTATATAATATCTCTATTCCAACCAATGAGAAAGCTCCATTTCACGGCCAAGTAACCGTTTTCTATACAAGCAAGGGAGTGCGTTGCAACAAAATGCAGCAGATTTTTAACAGTGTATTTTTCAATTTGGAACAATTTTAATCAATTTAAATTGTGTTTTAAATGATAAAATGTTAATTTAATTTTGTTATAAGTACATATAAACGTATATGACAAAATTACACTTAAATAAAGTAAAAATGCTAAACTAAAATTACTTAAACTAAACTTATTTAAATAAATTGAACATAGAAAGTTTTTTCTTTAAAAAATATTCGAAGCGTAAAAGTGTATTTTTCAAATTTTCGTTTTTTCGCCAACCGGAGATAAACCGCCAAATAAACGAAATAATTATTTTTTTACGGACGTTATAAGGAGGTTCCGCCGAAATTTTTTTTATAAACACATAACTATATGAGAAGAACATTCTGTAATTTTTTCAGATTTTTCTAAGTATGCCCGTATGGAGACCTTCCTTGTGAGTCAACGATGTGTTTTGTAAGCTATAAATAATCAATTCAGTGCTTTAATCAATTAGCCATAATGGAAATCTTTAAATTAAAATATAAGGTGTGTACCACTCTCCCCTATTTTTTAAAATAAATTTTCTCATCCTTAAAGCATTATTTCAGATCTTTAGGCATGCATTTCTTTAATTAACCTTTTCGGGGCCTGAATTTTTTTTTCAATTTTGAGAACAAAATTACTTTTATTTCATTAACGTTAATCGTAGCTTTCCAAATGCACTTACTGAAGTTTAAAGATCATCTCATTATCTGAAACCTAACGAATTCACATTTTGTGTAGTATTCAATGCATTTTAATATGAAAATATGCTGAAGAGTAGAGTTTTTGAAAACGTTCGGGAAATAACATATTACAATAGGATTTGAGAGGGTATTACCGTTTTCTAATATTTTTTTAGTTTTATCGTACATGATTCATTTAGAAAAGTAAATTATATTTTAAAGACTGATCTATAAGTATAGAATAAAGGAATAGCTAACGGTGCAAAGAGAGTTAAGAGGATATTTGTTATTATTATTGCTAAATATCAAAACATAAATGAAGTCATAATAAAAAAGACATAGCCATATATTATGATTTCTATATGTTGAAAGTATCTACCAAGAAAGGTCTCCATACGGGCAAACTCAGAAAATTAAAAAAAAAAAAAAAAAAATCAGAGTTTTCTTCTCGTGTATATATATATGTTTATAAAAAAGATTTAGGCGGCATCCCTTTAAAACTGTCCTAAAAAAATAAAGAATATTTCGTTTATTTGGCGGCTTATCACCGGTTGGCGACGAAATAAACTTTCAAAAAATATTTTTTATGTCGTATACTTTTTTTAAGGTAAAAATGTTTGATATTGATCTTGTATTTAAAAATATATATATATTTAAATAACTTTAGTTTTGTCAGTTTTAGTTTGTTTTAACTGTAATTTTGTCATATATGTATACTGAAAGTGAACTATGAAATATTATGAATTTAAAAAAAATCGTTTCAATCTCAAAATGAAGTCCAAATGAGCACTGTTGATTTAACTTTGTTGCTATAGAAACAAAAACTTCCCCAATATTGGAATTGGAATGTATTATTGCAGCATTCTTCAGCTGGTCTTTATTTTGGAATACGCTTAAATATATGAAAACATTTTTTTTTATTTATGAAATAATTTTTACAGTAATAAAATTAAATAACAGCAAAAAGCAACATAAATATGTACTACAAAAATATATATTTATTAAATTCCTTAACTGTTCAAATTTAATTTCATACATAACATTTAGACGCATTCTAAAATCTCTATAAATAAAAGGAATTCTGAGGATAATTAATTAATTGAGGCACAGGGGAAAGCAAATCTTGGCAATGCGCCAACTCGGTCCAGAGGAAGCAAATCTTGGCAATGCGCCAACTCGGTCCAGAGGTATAAAAGCAAGATAGAAAAAAACGCGCAGGTCTGTGCATTCAAGTACAACCACCCATATGTATATGCTGAAAGTTTGTTCTGACGCTCACCCGACGCACGTGGAGTGCCGATGGTCCGGGGAGAGTCACCGGGGGATCCGTCGCCAGCTGAGAGAGAAGCGTAGAGTCACCGGGGGATCCGTCGCCAGCTGAGAGAGAAGCGTACCATACACATAAATTATTAAATAAACCTTCAAATTAAGCCCGGCGAAGCGGGCTGGGTATGCTAGTCTATTGATAAAGAATTTTCAGTTACATGAAAACCGTTTGCGTTTGGCGAGAAAATGTGCTGCT
Organism: Maratus speculifer; assembly: GCA_964019185.1. NCBI lineage: Eukaryota > Metazoa > Arthropoda > Arachnida > Araneae > Salticidae > Maratus > Maratus speculifer. The sequence goes on from OZ025293.1 coordinate 373,543,382, forward strand.
CGCCAAATCGCGTGATGCTTTCGTCTTTTCACGCCAAATATTCAAAAGTATTATTATTATTTTTTTACAGAGTTTCTACTGCGATTCCGCCGCCAAATTTGACTGATCCTTTATTACATTCATGCGTAGTTTAATTAGAATTTTTTTTGAAAAAATGCTGACAAGGAAGGTCTCCATACGGGCATACTCAGAAAAATCTGAAAAAATTACAGAATGTTCTTCTCATATAGTTATATATGTTTATAAAAAAAATTTCGGCGGAATCTCCTTATAACGTCCGTAAAAAAATAATAAAAATTTCGTTTATTTGGCGGTTTATCCCCGGTTGGCGAAAAAACGAAATTTTGAAAAATACGCTTTTACGCTTCGAATACTCTTTAAAGAAAAAAATTTCTATTTTCAATTTATTTAAATAAGTTTAGTTTAAGTAGTTTTAGTTTTGCATTTTTACTTTAAGTGTAATTTTGTCATATACGTTTATATGTACTTATAACAAAATGAAATTAATATATTTTATCATTTAAAACACAATTTAAATTGATTAAAATTGTTCCAAATTGAAAAATACACTGTTAAAATCTGCTGCATTTTGTTGCAACGCACTCCCTTGCTTGTATAGAAAACGGTTACTTGGCCGTGAAATGGAGCTTTCTCATTGGTTGGAATAGAGATATTATATACAAGCGGTGGAGTGCGTTGCAACAAAATGCAGCAGATTTTTAACAGTGTAAGACACGGTCAATTCGCCGTGCTATGGAGCATTCTCGTTGGTCAGAAGAGAGATATTCTATAAAAGTAGTGGAGTGACGTTGCAGTAAATGCTGCAGATTTTTAACAGTGAAGTCAATTAAAATCAATTTTCAGATTCGTTAAAATCGTCTGCTTTTGGCGAGGAAATGCACTGCTCACCAAATCCCGCGTCGCTTTCAGCTTTTCATGCCAATTATTCCAAACTATTTTATTTTTTTACATATCTAATAATGTAATTCCGCCGCTAATTTTCACTGATCCTTTATTATTTACATGAGTAGTTTAATTCGTATTTTTTTCAAAAAATTCTGAATATGCCCCCAATGGAGACCTTCCTTGTGAGTGTGCCCAGTATGGAGACCTTCCTTGCAAGTAATTGTTAAGACAAAATAATACTTAATGAAAAGACATTTACTACCAATAGTACACCAGATCCGAAAGGGTTAATCTTTTAATTTAGAAAATGAGTCTTGTTTTTATACGATACTAACTTGGTATAATTTATTAAGTAAATTGTCTGGCCCAAAATGTTTGACAATATAAAACGCGATGGTAGCAGATATAAAAAATGATAATTCTTAAAAAATACTTTTTTCTTTATTAAAGCAATTACTTCATATCTTTAGACACATTTCATCGATTGATCTAAATTTCAATTCAAGTAATTATTTTTTCCCTTTTCTTTACTTTTCGCATTCCTAGTTTTGACATTTCTACATAGCAAAAATTTTGAAAAATATTTCAATAAATACAGCACTTCAATAACATATTTAAATTTTGACAACATTCTAACAATTTTACGAGAATTTGCAAAAGAACATGTGAATAAAATGAAAGAATAGCAAATGTTTTTCATGCAGTGGTTATATAAAAATGTGTATATTTTTTAAAATCATTTTGAATGATTTAAATAAATATATATTTATATGAAGCTTACTTAAAACAATTCTCCCACCATCCCCCGCCGAAAAAAAAAAAAATTGTACGTCAGAATTTTTTACGCGGTCCTGTGGAGGAGTTACAAATTAGTTGATTAGATGGTGCTCATTTGTAAAAGTTACATATCAATTGATTATATGGCTTTTATGAGTAATAGATGGCCATAGAAGCTCAAAAACAAACAACTAAAGCAACAGAATTGTAAGACATTCAATTTTACAAGAAAATTTTCTAGAAACAAAACAGATATTTAACAATGACATTTTTTTTATTATTATCGTTCGGTTTATTTTTTATTACTAACAAAACTAAGTTTTTCAATAAACGTTTCTCTCATTAAATCTTGCTTAGATATTCTTCAGAACATCATAAAATAAATTTGAAAAAAGCAGAGTATACGACCAAAATTCACTCAACTAATATTTTTGTAGTTTTTTTTGTCTATTCATTCAGTTAAAATCGAAATAAATTCGCAATATGATATTTTATAGCATTTGTTTTATATTCTCTAAAACGAATTATCTTTCGAAATACAATACACAGCACCAGAGACCCGGGTTTTTTATATTTATGCCTCAAAACTTTACGCAATTCCTCTTCATTACTATTTCAAAAATAGGAAAATACTTTATTCCGTAAAGCTCAAATTCCAAAAAAACCCTTCCTTTTGCTTTTTTTCCGCTATGCCAGACATTGTCCGATTTCTAAGTTTTCCTTATATTCCATTTTAACAATCGCTATCAATTAGAGAGCTTAACAAGTATTATATAATATAAAAAAATCGAGAGTAAACCAGAAGTTAAGCAATAACATAACCTAGTTACTATAGTTACTGGCAAATTGGCAAATTTCAAAAAAGATTTATTAGCTGCGTTCCTACTTAAGTTTATCTCTTCTCTTTTACATTTTATTTGTCTCTTTTTTCCACCGTAGCGCATTTCTCTTTTTAATTGCTTCTATAATTCGTTGAGATGCAAATCAGTTGACTGTTAACCATCTGAAGAATGGCGGTTTGTGGTATTTATACCACTTAATTTTATTCCCCTGCTTTCAAGTTTTAATTAAAATTTTCGAATAAAATTTTGCAATTATAACATAAGGGAAGAAAACCATATATTTATTTTAAATTAGAGTATAAATTCAGGCGGATGTCAATCATAGTTACAATTTAGAAAGAATTATTTTACACCTCAAAAGGGTTTAAAAATTTTTTTAAAAGTTCTTTCTTTAAATTAAAAGTGAAACAAAATCAATGCCATTGCCTACATAAACACAAAGTAAAATTGAAATTTCTATGTTGAATTATGTTGTTTGGCAATAGGTCACTGATTGATGCAATATTAAAGTCTCAGATTCCAACATTTACGCTTTTTCGTTACCACAATTTAAAAAATATATATACTTCTTAATCGTAATTTCCTGCGATCAAAGATTTCAACATTTTTAAAAATATACTGGAATCGAAGATGTGTAAAATTTGGGAGATACGTTTACTTTTTTTTTTTTTTTTTTTTTTTTTTTTTTTAAGCTATTGCATAGTTTTTATCGCGGGCTTTGAGCGCAGCGACCGAATCCAAAAATTCCGTAACGAGAAATATCCTAACACATCCGTAACGAAAAAACCTAACACTCGGCTACCGTCGTTTCACTTCGGCAGACTTCGGCATGTTATCCTTCGGTAGACTTCGGCAGACATTGACGCGGTATTTTTCAGATATTTAGAGGATATCAAGTCTCAAACTTATATATCTTATTTCAGTTACTATAAATCTATAGTTTCAATAATAAAAATTCCTGATAGAATGTGTATAGAAAAGAATCGTCTTAAGACAAATCAAGGTAGGATATTGCAGCTTTTGGTGAGTGGAGACCCGCCCAATGGTGAGGATCGAAAAATTTAAATGCTTATAACTCGCGATCTAATTTTCGTATCTCGGCGAAATTTTGTTTGGTAATTTATTATGAGACAGTGTTAATTTTTGGTGACAGGAGACCCCCCCCCCCACAGTGAGGGTCGAAAAATTTAAAATGTTTATAACTCGCGATCAATTTTCGTAGCACTGCCAAATTTTGTTTAATAATTTATTATGAGACAGTGTTACTTTTGGTGACAGGAGACCCCCACGGTGAGGGTCGAAAAAGTTAAAATGCTTATAACTCGCGGTCTAATTTTCGTATCGCGGCCAAAATTTGTTTGGTAATTTATTATGAGACAGTGTTAATTTTTGGTGAAAGGAGACCCCCCCCCCATGCTGAGGGTCGAAAATTTTAAAATGCTTTTAAATCGCGATCTAATTTTCGTAGCGCGGCCAAACTTTGTTTGGTACTTTATTATGAGACAGTGTTACTTTTGGTGACAGGACCCCCCCCCCCCACAGTGAGGGTCGAAAAATTTAAAATGCTTATAACTCGCGAACTAATTTTCGTAGCGGTGCCAAATTTTCTTTGGTAATTTATTATGAGAGTGTGTTACTTTTGGTAACAGGAGATCCCCCATGGTGAGGGTCGAAAAATTTAAAATGCTTATAACTCGCGAACTAATTTTCGTAGCGCGGCCAAATTTTGTTTGGTAATTTATTATGAGAGAGTGTTCATTTTTGGTGACAGAAGATTCCCCCCCACGGTGAGGGTCGAAAAATTTAAAATGTTTATAAGTTGCGATCAATTTTCGTAGCGCGGCCAAATTTTGTTTGGTAATTTATTATGACAGTGTTAATTTTTGGTGACAGGAGATCCCCCATGGTGAGGGTCGAAAATTTTAAAATGCCTATAACTCGCGGTCTAATTTTCGTAATGCGGCCAAATTTTGTTTGGTAATTTATTATGAGACAGTGTTAATTTTTGGTGACAGGAGACCCCCCACGGTGAGGTTCGGAAAATTTAAAATGCTTATAACTCGCGATCTAATTTTCGTAGCACGGCCAAATTTTGTAATTTATTAAGATATTGCATAGCTTTTATCGCGGGCTTTGAGCGCGACGAAAGAATCTAAAAATTCTGTAACGAGAAAAAAAACCTAACACTCCGGCTAACGTCGCTTCAGTTTGGCAGACTTCGGCACGGTATCCCTCCGTAGACTTCGGCAGACATTGACGCGGTGTTTTTCAGATATTTTGAGAATATCAAGTCTTAAACTTATGTTTTTTTATTTCAGGTACCATAAACGTATAGTTTCAATGATAAAAATTCCTGATTAACCTACATGTATTGTAAGATAATAAAAATATTTTAAACGATATTAACTTCTCATTTGTTCAATACAAGAAAAAAAAATTGTTATCGGTCATCACGCTCAAAATGCTTAACTTGAATTAATATTAAAGGCAAAAAAAAACTGCATAAATAAAATATAAATAAATAATTATAATTGCGTAAGTTGATAAAAAATGCTATGCAATAGCTTTACCGCGGCAGTCCCCGAGTGCCACACGTATTTTTTTAATTTTACTTTGAGTTTTTTTATGGTATTATCACTTTGGAAATCTGTTTGAAAAATCCCCTTTTCCAACCCTCATCTTCATAAAACTTGCGTTTATATTTTTACCCCGATATTTTTAGCGTCATGTTAAATATCGTCTAATTTCTAAGATTTATCTATTCTAATGGCTCTTAAAATACTAATAAATAAGAATATGGTGCTAAAGACTTTCTATCGCACACAAAAAAAGAAAATTTTTATTTTGGTAAATGTTATCTAATTAAAATGAATTAGTATTCAAACAAAACATTTCTTTCAAAAATAAAATGTAAATATTTCGTAAAAGTCCGAAATTTGAAATCAATTTAAGAACTTTAATGCGCGTATTTTGAGAAATTACTGGCTGAAAGATAATAATTGGGTTTTTTATGAACATTCATTAACTGTATGGGATGCTAAAAAGTTAGTTAAATCTGGCTAACTATTTTCGCGAAACCATGCACGCAAGCTGCAAATTAACAATTTTGAACATAATAGATTTTTTTAAAAGATGAACAATTCCTATGCTGTATCGGGCCATAGTTGAAATTCTTTTTACGATGTACTTCATTTTACAGAGAACTTTCGAATGTGGTTCTGTTTAAAATATTTCAAAGTCAACTAAATTTGAATTGTCGCGAATAGTAGTATTAAACATTGGATTTTTGGAAAATTAATTATACAAGTACAACGCACTTTAAAGTTGGTAAGTGGTACACTCAAATCGTTGTTTTTGCGAAAAATTTTCATTAATTTTAATTTCAAAAAATTTCCATTACTTTAAAGTTAAAACATTTAGTATTCCAAAAATGCCTTACTTTTAATTCAGCTATAGTTAGAAGTAAAGTTATAGCCCAAAACATAAACCTTTACACAAAAGTTTTAGCGCTATATTAAAATCTTAATGAGTTTTCTGTAAAACTGCGTTTTTCGCTGTTTATAAGAAACCTAATTTCTTAAAAAGTTTTAAAGGTATTGAAATAAAACTAGAACACAAGGTTCTGATATCATTTATCGCTATATGTTATGAAGTAAAATACAGCTTTTATGCAAGTGTATATTAGTTTACATGCTATTTTTATTGAAAAATACACTTAAAAATAATGTTTTATATACAAAATATGGTATATGTTAAAAAATGTCAGAGGTATTGCAATTTTTTTGCTTCATAATACAGGTAAGAGGTTTGCTAATGTATTTTTTAAAAAAAGTGTGATATATTAAACAGATTTTGTTATAGAAGGCTTGGCATAAACACATTTATTTGCTAAAAATTACTAAATATTGTCTAGATTTTAAAAGTTGATTAAAATTCAATTAAAAAATTATTTGAATTCATAGTTTTATACGCTGTTTTAACTAAAAAAATGTTTTTAATAAAAATTTTACATTTTTCAAAATAAATGACCTAAAGGTAGTTGCATATTTTAAGAGGCAACATAACTTTCACCAGTTCGGATTTTCAAATAAGAATTTCTTCGATTAAAGGATATTTTTATGCATACAAAAATCATTTTCATAGAAATCAGTGTTACAGATAAAAACGTAATTTTGGAGCTATAATAACTGAAATGTGCCACAGCGAATCTTAACGAAAACTATACGCGTTTTTTTTTTCTTTTTCAGAACAGCATTTTCACTTTAGACTTTCAATTTCCCAAATTTATCTTTTTGAAAATTGTCAGATATTTATCTAGTAAATTACGTTGGATATTTCCTAAATATTGATATGTCGCTTACTTGTGTGACATTTGGGAAAGAAGTTTTTTGCTGAAAATTTGCATTTTGTTTTAAAACATTGCTCGACAACACTTCATTAAAAAAGCACATATTTTTTATTAAACTGTTATTTAACAAACTTTTAGGCTTTAAAATCTATTTCATTGCTCTAATTTATGTCTATGAAGAGTTATGTCCATCGCTTTAATGCGCTTTCGCCCATCCTCTGTCAAGCCACAAGTTTTAAATATATTGACTAAAACAAATATAGATTTTTACTTTTATGTATTTATAATATCTAAATAAATTTTTACAAACATTTTGCATTTTTTTAATAAAATTGCCGAAAAAGTTAGTAATAGTTAAATTTCAGGGCGTGAAAGTAGTGTTATTTTTTATCTTTAAGTTCTGAAACATTTAAATTATAAGACAGATATGACCGCACCCTAGAAAAGTACTAACATATTGCCTGGCAAGTTAAGAGCAATAAATATTACTACTTTACGATGCTACCTGCTGATGATAAATTTCTCCACTGGAACTTCTTCGCGATAAAATATGAATTAAATGCATAGAGTAGTAGTTCAAGAAATGTTCCGAGAAAATTCAGGGAGTAAGCACTTAATTTTCTGCATAAATGGAGTCTTTGTTGTAATAAAGGAAATGGTTTGCTTATTTTCGTGTATGCATGTGTATTTGTTGAAGGCGTACACGCGATCTAAACTGAGGATCATATTATCTATATCGCAGTAGGTCCAAATACAAAGCTTTGTGTTCCATTAATTCAGCTGAATATGCTTAAAGTAATATCGATTGAAGTAATTACGCACTTAATGTGATGTTTCTTGAAATTATTATAAGTTGCTTTCCATGTTAAATTCTCCGCTCGATATATCATATTTGAAATAAAGTGTGATCTTGGGAATATTTTTTATTTTGAAAATTTATTTTCTTTATTTGAAACTATTAGAAAAAAAAATTCTCAAATATTTTTACATAATTTCATAAAATAGTTAAAATTTTAGGATTATAATAGTGACTTAGAATTTGTTTTACAGAAAGTCATCCATATTTATAAGTCCGTATGTTATGTTTAAACATACAGGCATCCTCCGATGTACATTTTATGCGATTTACGTAAATTCGAAGTTACGTAATAAATTTCAGAAATTAAATTTATGAGCATAATAGCGGGTTTGATACGCAATTGCATATTTTTGATATTTATTTTATAAATAAAATATATAGATATAAAACAACTGTAATGTAGTTTATATATTAGATAGAGATATATTTTAATTGGTATGTGCATTCAAATATATAACATAACTTAATCTTTATAGTTAGTTATTCATAGTAGCCATTAACCCAGTGGAACGCGTGTCAAGAAATGTTACTAGAGAGGACGCGCGAAGTATCACATACCTCAATATTTAAAATATGTTAAAAATAATTTTATTTAGTTTTAAAGCTGTTTTTCATTTATAATACGTGAATAAAACTTGTTATATATTTTTTAAGTGAACTTATAGAGAGGTAAAATTAAGGTAAATGAAAATAATAAAATATCACATTTATAATACTTGTTTTATTGCATCTCTAATACGAAATGCTTATGGTTTGCAATTTGAACAAAATACAGAAAATTTCACATTTTGAACATCGCATTCGTATTTTCTTGTAGTATTATGCGAACGAACTCTTACATTGTCTAAATTTCTTTTTTTTCTCCACGCCTTTTTTTTCATTTTTTCTAATAAAATCATCAGAATGATCATTTTTAGAATCATCCAGTTCATCATCTTCTTTATCTGTGTTATACTCGCTAAATATTTTACTGTAAGAATCATCTTCAATTTCTGAAATGCAGTTTTCATCACTTTCAACTATTCCTACTTACTGCTCACAAGCACGCACGCTCGTAAAAAACTTTTATTAAAAAAAAAAAAAAAAAAAAAAAAAAAGATTATTCACATTATACCACATGTTTGCATGTAAATACTATCTTATTAAATCCGGATATTAAATATAAAAAATATTAAATTTTTCGGTGCTTCTCTAAGTTATCTTTAGATGCAAGCCATTCATTTTATATGGAAGCTAATTTGTGAACTTCTAGTAAAAACTATACATATGTAATCTGCATGCTAAACACTATCGAAAAGACAATTTGATTTAAATATTTTTACGGACAATGGATAACCATGATTTTTTCCCTTATTAAATTATGCGTGAAAAATACGCATCATACATACGCGTCTTTGCTTTGGTTAAAATAGTTATAACATAAAAGAAAGGCTTTGTTTGTAGATCTAAGAAAGTATGCATGAATGCATCTTGTATATGCAAAAAAGCTTTTAAAAAATCCTGAGATTTATTATTTTTCCAAAGAACTCCGAGAAATTTTCCCGGAATTAAATTCCTTTCCGAATCCACCACCATAATAATGCAAAAATGCATTAATTTATACCATAAGAAATGTGTTATCAAGAATTCCACTTTAAAACTTTCTTGGAAGAAAAGGCAAAGATTTCTTCTTCCCTTGCATATAGCTGAGAAGCAATTGATTTAGTTTTATTATCACATAAAATTTTAAAAGTAGTCAACTTTTCGATGTTCTGTAAAGAAATTTAAGACAGTTTCGTTGATTCTATCTAAATTAAAAAAGTGTATAACTTTTTTTTATAATATGATGCACTATTTCGCATCAATAAACTTTGTATCAAATTGCAAAGCCAAATATGTATGTATAGTGCAAAACTTAATAAAATTTTCAAGATTTTTATATTTATTTAATATTTAAACAGAAAACTATTCATTCAATGAAAACCTATCCTCGCTAGATGAAGTCATTAAATTTGTCTAGCAAAATATCTTGGCTTCAGTTTGAACAATCAAATTTTTGTGAACCAAAGAAAATTTATGATCCTTCAGCCAGATTTTACGAAGCTTTTAAACATAATTGATTTGTATGGGAAAGTCAATCACTCTTCACAACTTTATGGGAAATTTTAGGCCTACTTGGCCTTTTCGAGAGATTATTTGAAATCCTATATTGAATATAAATTGAGATTTTTCATCTTCACGGAATTAAAAGTTATGGTTTATGCAAATAAAGGTTGACTAAATATTGTTTTAATTTATTGATTTTTATACTAGAAATAACGGAGATAATAATAATCGAAAGGTGTCTGACACTAATTTTGTTCACAATGCCACAAACAGAGAGATTATACGTCAACTTAGTACTATTCACATCGTACAATAACTATTTTACATTTTTATAATTTAAAAAATACATCAGAATAACTTTAAAGTTAACTAATTTATCTTTGTATTTCATCGATTTTCATACTGGAGTTAGACTTGTTAATATTTATAACAAACGCGTTGGGTGTATGCTCTACTCGTTTTCACAACGCCAAGGATAGAAAGGTAATAGCTTACCTTAATACTAGACATCTCCTACAATAAAATGCTTAAATAACTTACCACTTTTAAAATAAAAAAAAGAGATTAACAAAATAATTGAAGGCTGACTAAATGCTGTTTTTATTTTTTATTTTTTTTTATGCTGGGAGACCGATATTGTCGCACGGAGTGTGAAACTGTTCTCGCTTCCAACGCTACGAATGGAGAGGTTATAACCCTACTAGGTACTATCCAAATCGTATAGTAACCTCTTAACACATTTATAATAAAAAAATGATAAGCAGAATAACTTAAGGGTGTTCTCAACTGCTTTGCTTCAACAAGCGCAAAAAGTTTTGACACATTCACAAATTTATTTTACAACGGAAAGCTATAAAATGGCAAAACCTGACCATGGTAGCGATTTGGAATCTAACTTAAATTTCCATTTTTTGATCAATAAATTACCTATTCAGTTATAAGCATTTTAGATCACGTGATCACGCCTTTTTCTCCCTTTCGTAGACTGGTTTTTCTGCTTTCGTCGGGAAATGCAATTCAAAACGCCGTCTTTGACTCTTGTTCTAAAAAATCTACGGTGTTTTCAAAAAACGGAAAAATGAGTGCGATCCAGTGGCGCCAACTTATATGGGCTCATGGGGCGCGAGCTCACCCAATAATTTGATAACTCCATTCATCCATTATTAATTGAGCCCACCCAATATTTTTGTATTTGTTAAAAAAATAAATTTGAGCCCACCCAATATTTTTCAAAAGTTGGTGCCACTGGTGCGATCAAATAGTTTCTGAATAACAACATCTACTAGTTTCATGCATTTTCGAACAAAAATAAATTAAATCTGATGTCACAAAGTTTCCCTTTTTGATTTAAGAACACCCTTTAAGATTGACTAAATTCCTTTTTCCTTCTCCGATTTTCATACTGGAGCTATTGTAGACAGTAATAATAATCAAACGGAATCTGATACAATTCGTGTTCGAATGGTGAGATCGGTCTTAGCTCAATACTGTTCATATCATACAACAACTGCTTAAAATTTTCCTAATAATAATAAACATGTTTATCAAAATAACATGAAGGTCCGATAAATTCTATTTTTCCCCCGATTTTCATACTCTAAAGACAGTAATAATAACAGAATGCGGTCTGACACTATTAGTATTCACAATACCACGAATGAAGATATCGCAACCTATCTTATGATATGACTAGCCGCATCGTCCAATGACTGCTTAACATCATGTGTGGAAAAACGTACACAACTTGGTGATAAATGCGTTTTTAAGAATGTTGTAATAGCATGACTTAAGCTAATTATTAATTTATATGTTCAAAAATTTTGCTTAAAGTTAATGTTTTGATTTTAAACAAATCTAAAGAGGTTTTATTTTATTTTGTCTGATCTCCGAGAACTGCAACATTCTGAAATATCTTAATGCCCTTTCTTGCCCTCTCCAAACGACTGCGCTGTGTTCAGTTTGCCGAAATTTTGGGCAAAGGAAAATATTCATCTTGAGCTTACAGTAAACACGATTATTTCTATGAATGCTTTTAGCACCATTATCTTGGGAGGAGAGAAAAAGTTGTGATTGGTTGTGTTTATGACGGCCAATTATCAACATGAAGGATATGAGCCGTAAGGGGGGGGGGACATCCTTTTAAAGGAACCTAGCCCGCATTTACGCAAGGAAATCCAAGGTTCGAAGAAAGCCACGGAAAACTCCGAGCAATTAAGCCGACGGACGTGATTGGGATCGAACACAGCAAATCTCCGTCTCGCAGTTACTAGAGAAAAAACTCTAGACCACTGGTGGGGCTTTATAAAGAAATATATATAATTCAATACACGTGAAAAACATACATACAATGTCCATATTTTAGATTAAGAAAAATAGATTAAGTTTTATTAAGTCAAAAGAATCGAACACAAATTTAAAAAGACAATACATACCACCTCCATAGATACTCTATTATTGTTTATACGAGTTTAATTTGAGCATTTTTTTGGATAATAAATGTCAGAATCTCTGAAAATCATCATTCAAATTATTCTAGAAATGCATACAAATTTGCATGTCATTTACTTCAAAACGTAAGAAAATTAGCAATAATCAAATTTATATCTCTATTCGCAATTCGAATCGCAGAAGAATTCAATTACAAAATCCAAGGCGAATTCCACGAACTTCCGATTTTAATAAAGAAACTATTATTCTCAGAAAACATAGAAATGATCTCCAATTTGTAAGGTTTCAAACATTTGACGATACAACAAAAGCTATACTAAGAAATATGAAATTTTTATTTGACAAATCAGGAAATTACAGCTTACAAGAAAAAAATACTTGTTTTGCGAGAAAGAGATTTAATTTTCCAATGAACCAGTGATTGAACTTCTCTTATTGGTATTGACAAATTTGTTTATATCCAGAGAAAAAAAATTCTGGTATCGACCGACCAAAGATTTATGTTTGTTTTCTAAAATCAATGCGTTTCCGTAAATAGCCGACTCCGGAAAATAAAATTAATGAAATTGGAATTCCAAGTAAACAAAATTCAAATTATAAAGAAATAAGCAATGAAAAATTAATTTAGCTTAAAATATTTTGTTTTAATGCAGTTATTTTAAGATTCATATAAGAAATTATTGATTTTAAAAGCTTAGGCTGGTAATAAGATACTCGAAAGATAAACCAATGGGAGAGTTTTTTGCAAATTTTTCGTACGCATTTCAATAATTTTGTTCCCCGTAGGATATCGAAGGTCGACGTACTACGTTCTATTTTTTTCGATTTTGGTTGTTTTTCTGCAAGCATCTTATTTTGAAATCTGATTTAAATGCTAAAGTGCCTTCATAAAAAATAATTCATCAAATTCCAATTTTACTCGGGAGTAAAGTTCCGTACAACAAAGATCTTGTACAAAGTTAAAACTTGGCCATGTGCCAAGCGCTTTTCGAAAGGAGGTTACGAAGTTGTAAGCCACCTTGGTCCATGCCGTTGTTTTCTAGATAGGTTTTAAATTAATATCTTGTCTAATTGCTGATAATTCTTTTAGGAAATCATTATCGACAATCCTTGGGAAATTCAGTGTTCATAGGTACATCGAGTGCCACTCAACCCCTGTACTGAACATCCGCAAAGTAATGCTTGTAACAGAGAAATACAATTTTCCACTAAATATGTGACATAGGATAATCACTATAAGGTTTTCTTGTAAGATTTAAATAAACACCAACTAATCTTAATTTTTTTTTTTACACATTTTTAGTTCCAGTAGATTTAAAAATATAGGAAGGAGCATGTTTTTACAGTACATTTTCGACAATATCTCTGAAAATATAAGGCCTAAAATTAAAAAATATTTTGAGTTTGGTATTGCGAGATCTCTCAAGCACCACACGGCGCACAAAATGACTTTGACAAATAAATTATCCCTCCCTTCCAAAAATTTTCATAAAAATATTTGTAAATGGCTAATAATTTATAAATATGCCTTTATAATTCTGACACATTTCAATGTTCCATAGTTTTCGAGGGAAATGCGTACGACAGATGGACAAATACGCACATGATCTTATATCGTTTTAATTATAACTATAATATGCTGACATAACAGTAATAGAAAATTTTCAGTTTGAAACAGCAGAAGTGTTTCGAATACTCATTGAGAAAGCTCTCATATAACAGATGTTTATTTACAAAAATCATAAAAGATAAATTGAGGAGTGTATACATAAAAATATTTTTTTTAATAAAATGAAATTGGTATATTTAGGAAATGTGTCGTTGATTAATTGTGTGTTATTTTTAATAAAAAGTTTTGGGTCTAAGTCAAGAGAGCCTTTTTGTACTATACTTATAATTCAATAATAATTAGGGGAGGATGGGGTGGAAAGGGACAGTGGGAGGAATGAAACAGTAGGTTTTTATCTTTACATATTCTGAACATTTCATCAACCACACATTAGATTAGGCAGTGGTAGACCAATCAGCTGTAGAAAAAAAAAGTGTTTATCTGTATAAGCTTACAATTGCATAAAGAAAGAATATTTCAAGAATCAAAAGTAAATTTGCTTCATATACTTTTAATGCTTTTTGCATATTAATGACGTGTTTTTTTGTAGATATAATAGTTTCTCTATTTATGGAACATTACATTGCATTTTATCTGTAATTTAAAGTAAATCAAAAAGCCGCATTTTTATTTATAGAAAAAGTTTAACATAAAAGAAGATAATGGGCAGGAATGGGACATGCCAGTAAAGGGAGGTATAATCGAATTTTTATTTTTTAATAAGATGAATGTAAATCGCTAATATGCAAATATATCTATAGGATAATACATTAATTATAAGATGATAATATAGTCATTTACTTCCAAATGTAAATAAATTGAAGAGAAATTTTTTGAATATCATCTGTGACTGACAATCCTGAATTTTCCTTTCAGTGATGTAGATAACGGTATTTGATACTGTAGTGGTATTTGTGTGGCACAGACATTAGTAACCTACCTTCTTTGTTAGACTATATGTTGATGAAACTAGATTATTTGTGCCTTATATTTTCGTGTTATTGCTGTCCCATTCCTCCTTTGCAGTGGGGTGGTTTGGGACATTTTGAAATTTACAATTTACTTAATTATAAAATTCTTTTTTCCTGTTATGTTTCTATATTGTTCAATGATATTAAAAAGTGTTTCATCCTGAATATTATACATTGAAGTTTTTATTTTTGTATTAATATTGATTTTCTCATTTTTGTAAAATTTGTCCCCACCTTCCCATATATTATGAGCAATGATTTTATCCCTCAACCAATTAATCTTTTATGTGTGTCTGTTATCTGCATGCTTTTAAATCCACGAAAAAGTTGAAATATATATGTATGCAAAAAGATAAATCAAATTAATGCATTTTTAAACTTTCATTTTTTTTCTTTATCTAAATGAAATAGCATTAACGTGAAAGTACATCAAATTAAGCAACTGTAATTTTATCCCTTCAATTTTACCAGTAATAGGTATCCGAAAATAAATATTTTTATAATATTAACTTCTTAAATATTAAAACGTTTAAATAGACAGAAATCACGATTCGACTTAACATATAAAGCATTTATCTCAAAGAAAAAAGAAGAGAAAATAAAAAAGGCGTTTTTATTAGGTTTCCCGAAAAATACGAAAGGGAATTATAAATATTAGACTTGAAATATTGGAATGATGATTCATGTTATGGAATAAGTTTTTATTTAAATTATTATAGCCAGCAATTAATTATCAAATAATTACGCTAACATTTATATATAAAAGGAGAAAACACATAAAAATAACATAGGATTATAAACATTAACTAAACATTTTACACTGATAAAGGTTTGTTTTAAAAATTCATCACGAGTTTCTACAGAGAATTTTGAATTTGTAAATCCAATTACGAAAATAATATCTATACATCTAGCTCATTATATCTATACGCTAGTGAAATATGAAAGATTAAATTACAATTCTGTAAATCCAATGTTATAAATAGATTAAAATTAAGAAGGCTGATTACCTTTTCTAAAATCGTAATTCTTTCTCTTGAAACAGCATCCACAAACTGCACTAATTCTCATACTCATCCTAAATCGTGTACATTTAGCATTATATTCCTTGTGAGAAACAGCTGAAGAAACAAGCCATTACATTTACATCAAAACATCAGCTCAATCAATGTCCTCGCCATCGCTTAGCATCATAAGAGTTTATCTTCACACAGATCAAAATCTACTAATTCAACTAGAGTCCACTAGATACAGTCTAGCCGATGAAAGAATTGACAGAGAGATGGAACATCCTCTCCGAGCTTATCGCGTATGATCGGATGTTTGATTAGGTGGTTGCACGTACAATGTGTATAAAAGAGGAGAGACGAAAAATTCACATGAAATAGTTAAGCTGCTGAAAAGAGCAATCTTTGCAAAACATTAAAATCTCATTGTAGTGTCGCATCTCGACCTCTTAATATACAGCTGATGTCATTTAATCAAATCGGGTTCCCGCGGCAGATTTTGATTTAAGCGAATGATTACAAATACAAAGAAACGTAAACATTAAGATTTGGGATTTTTCCCAATAATTTGATTCATAAAAGCAGCAGATTCAGTTTACCAGTGTTTGGAACACATATCATTCCAAATATTTTGGCTAAGCAATGTAAAATTTATTAAAGATTCTGCCCACAAATAAATACAAAATATTAAATAATAAAATTTGAATCACACTTACTTTTACTCTTTTTACTTTTATCCGACCTCCGGAACGCAGAAAACTTATCTTTTTTACAATCATCCACACTGTCCATTGAAAATTAATGCTATAAAATTTCAATTCGATCAGAAGATTTTTCATATAATCCTTTTCACAACAATTGAGTTTTAAAAAATTACATTCGAAAATTTGTTAAATTAATGTAAAAACATGTATGCTCTCCTTTCAGTAGATTAAATAAAATCACACAGAAGATTACAGTTACATTTTACAAAACAATGGTTTAGATTAAAGTAGTATTTTCCAACTTCGCAACTCGTGAAACTAATGCTCGTATTCAACAACTACCTCAACCACCTAAGCGTATATCACCATATACACTGTAAAAAATTTGACTGTTTTGCTGCATCATCACTCCACCGCTTTTATAGAAAACGATTACTTCAGCCTATCATGGAGCATTTTCATGCTCCATGATTCAAACTTTTAACAGTGCACTGTTAAAAATTTGACCCATTTGCTATAGCATCACTCCACAGCTTTTATAGAATATCTGTTTTATTACCAATAAGAATGCTCCATAACACAGTAAATAACCGTCTTCTATAACAGCGGTGGAGTGACGATGCAGCAAATGGGTCGAACTTTTTAACAGTGTGTTCACTGTTAAAAATTTGACCCTTTTGCTGCATCGTCACTCCACCGCTTTTATAGAAAACGATTATTTCACCCTATTATGGAGCATTCTTATGGGTCAAAAGAGAGATATTATTTGACAAAAACATCTATCTGATTACAGTCTGAGCAAGGGCGGCGCCAGAATTTGCCCGACGTGGGGGCACTGTATCCCCGACAGGGGGGCCAAGTTCATAACATATATCAGAGGTCCCCGCGTGCTGGAGCAGATCCTAAAAATTGCGTGGGCAAAAATTTCAAGGGCCCAGTTCGTACAAAATAAACTAATGTTCCGGTCTGCGTAAAATTTAAAAAGTTGTCCTGCTTATATGGTCTGGAAAGTATTATATATATTAGCCCCTTCCCCCTCCCCCCCCAAAAAAAAAGTTAAAATCTCGACCCGACTTGACTCTATTTCTACAAAACATGAATTTTTACTTCGATATTGTTATAAACTGTTTTACACGAAGAGTTCTGATCAAAAAGAATTAATCTTTTTTTTTTTTTTTTTTTTTTTTTTTTTTTTTTTTGACTATTTGGAAAATAGTTGTTGATCGCGGTGGAGAACTGGGAAATCTGAAGCAGATCTGAATCTTTTTATTGGTTGAATTCCGGAACTTATTTTATTTTATTCGTTTTGTGATTGGTCCATATTTAATGTCCAAAAATGGAATACTTCTGTTGACACGATGACAAAAAATGTAATAAAAACTTTTAAAATATTAATAATTTGAAAACAAATTGTAGTAAAGTTTGCAAACAAATTTCATTTAAAAGAGCATTTTTTTTCTCTATGTCACTGTGTAAAAATTTAAAATGTGCGATATTTAGAAGTTTAAAAATTCGCAGTTCCGAAAATTGTAAAACTGAAATTTCATTTAAACCTTGTTTATGTTGGGCCCAGGAATATTAATGTTTAATCCATGTCGTACGTAATATATGAGGCGTAATAATGGGTGCTCTACTGTATGTATTACTGAATGCAAAAATACAAATGAAAAACTTACATAATTTCTTTAAAAAGTTAAATTATTATTATCAACAAAATTACGAATTCTGCGTATAAAGAAGTTTTAAAATTAAAGCACTCGGGTAAAAATATCAAATTACATACAAACGCAAAGAAATAAGAAATCATTTGAACTTACTCGTATGAAAGACTTGTAACTTTTTATGTACTGCAGAAAAATAGTATAGTTCACACATTCGTAAAAAGATTGAACTCATAAAGTATTTATAATTAGTAGAAATAATAATTCAAATGCAAAATTTGCTTTTGCAAAGTCATAAATTTCATTGTTTTATAGTCAGATTCGTTCTTTAAAAGGTCATTGTAGCATTGTTCTTACGGTTACTGTATTATTAATTATATAATTTTTGTAAAAAAAAAGCATTAAATAGACGATTTCGATATTTTTAAATAAAAATATTAGATTAGGAAAAAGAATTAACTCCTTATACCTGTGGTCAATGGACAAATGTCGATAATAGGGTACCTTATGTAACTCTGAAATATCCTTCAAGACTATCAGAGCAGATGTTTTTCTAGTAATTCCCACAACAACATTGAGATGTATAAAGGTTCTTTTTACAACCAATCAGCAAGAATACGTTTGCTGAAGCTAAACAACATATTCATCGATCTCTTTATCATTCTAGCAGCCGAAAAGTTTGTTTTATATTAACTTGCAGAACAGAATTTGAAAACTACTCAAAACAGATAGTCATGCATTTCCTTTTGGTGAACCGCAGCTGTTCTTTGCAGTTTAAACATCGTTAGATTGAAATCTAAATAAGAATACGAGTATAAAGAAACAACATACTTGGCTAGAACAAAATCTGTATAAAATTGAAATTTCTTTCATATCCTTTTTCGTTAAATCTGAACACGTTGCTGTACTAAATACTAATTTCCTTGAGATTAATGTGAAAGTAATTAATCGAACTAGAATTTTTGAAATATTTAAATTTTAAGAGTTTATAAGTACTGCGTTTTACTTTTTTCATCATTTTCTAATTTAGTCATTTTTGAGAAAATGTAATTATTTTATAAACTCTCAAAAAACATTTCGCAAAAAATAAAACATACAGGCAGTAATTTGCTGGAACGCACGTGTGGTTGGAAGGGATTTTTCTATTACTTGAAGAATTTTCTGTCTTTTGATTGTAGAATTTTTTAAAAAATTGAGATTTGATTCATGAATTTTTCATATTTTGAGAGAAAATAGAGGTAAGTAAAAAATCAGTTTATAATAGAAAATCCTAGTACACAGCGTTGTTGCACAGTTAATTAAACAGTCCTTTAATTAAAAAAATGCATCTGTAGATATTGGAGGATTTCAGGTAGTTTTAGCATTAAATTGATTAATTTTCTTTATTTTCGAAAAAATGTTCAAATTAAAGCAGACTTTTTTAGCTATAGAAATAATAATAAAAACAATGGGGGAAAATATCTTCAATTTCCATTTTGTTTTAGAGTGTATAGTGATCAAATGCACAAAGTGTGATGTTCTAAATTTTGATAAGATCAGAATTTAATTCTGAAACAAAAACTTTAACACAAAATTTCCAAGAGAAATGTAAATGAAGTGAAAAACTGTAAAATAATTGGGAATCTAAAAGTGAATTATTTTAATATCAGCGAAAAGCGATCTGCAATTATAAATATATCGCTGATTCAAACTGCGGGTAATGCATGAGATCTAGCTGCGGGTTAGAGGTTAGAGGTCTGCGAGGACCAAAATTTCCCGCTCAACATTGCCGAAGCATTCCTTTGATTTTCATCTTTTCTATTATTTTAATTAATTTCTGCTTTCTGACATAAGATTTTTTTTTTTAATTTTGATCTTAGATTTCTCATTTTTACATATTTATAGATAAAAGGGATTTAAATTTCTTTTCTAACACGAATAGTACTAAGCAACACAGATGCCAGAATACCCATGTAATTTGACGAACATGCTGTTTAGGTGTGAGTATTTCAGGTATTTGGTGTTTTTTCTGTATTTTTTACGGGAGGTGGAGTAGAAATGGCAAAATTAAAGTGCAATTTTTTCTGTTTTTACGGAATCTAATCAATGGAGGGGGGATAGTTCAATTCACGGATTGTTTACCGAGCACGGAATCCTCCGCGGAATGGGTTATACCTGACCTGAGCTAATTAATTATATATCCATTCAACCTGAACCAGTTTTTAAAAAATAGATAACCCGAACTTGACAAAACTTCTAAAATAAATAGTATTCATTCCGAATGCAATCCCAACTCAGTATGAAAAAACAAAATTCCATCTTGTAAAGCAATAATGGAAAAGTAGTTTAGTATCAATTATATTTTTTATGTAGAAAAATCGATATATCTGTATATTGATTCATTGACATTCAAATAATGTAATTTTTCATTTTAAAATATATTTTGGGGATACTTTTGAGGAATCTGATAGAATCGAGCCCATACGCTAAAACAATTAAAATTACCCGACTCGAAAAATAGAAGTCAATCCTAAACTTTCCGAAAAAAAATTAACTTTAGCCAGGTCTGACTAAAACCACCAGTCGAGTTGAGTTTAATTTTCCGAGGAGATGCAGGATCGAGTTTCTACCCGAAACCCGATATGAGCTAGACATCTCTACATTTCGACCTGAACCCGAAATATTTCAACCCGACCAAACCCTAATTGTAGCTGATGAAAAAATATATCCATGCTGTAATGCAGTTATGTAAGAATATGTTTACAAATATATATTCAGTAACAATTTCAGATTTTAAGTAAAAAAAATCAGTATACATAAATTCATTGACATTCAAATACAGTTTTTCATCTTAAAATAAGTTTTGTAAATTCTTTTGAGAGATCAATTCTTCACGAATCAAGAACCATAAGTATCAACATCCAACCCGAACCTGAAACAAAGTTAATCCGACTTTAATCCGACACTCAACGACAAAAATTTAGGCTCAACCCAATCCGGTCCAGACTGCGAGTCATGTCAGGTGCAGTTTGCCCCACACTATGAAGCTTTCTACTTGTTATCCAAGACAACCCCGACAAAATAATTTTCATTTTCGTATTTTAACTGAACTAAAAATTCTTCATTACCAAGCCGATCGTAAATCCAAAATAAGCGAAAACTGATCCACAAATTTAATGTAGTTAAAAAAAAGTATAAAATTGATTTTTAGTATAAATTTTATCTTTTTGTTGAAAAATAAACATGCATAGACTCATTCATGCATCATCCTATGCTGTCATCCATGTAGATTTTTATTTTAAAAATTCAGATTTTTTTTCGACAATTCGGGTTTATCTAAACTCAAATTGCAAGAATCAAACTTCAGTCAGAAACCGATGTACAAAAAAGAATTAGTTTAATCAATCCGACTTTCAAAAAAAAAAAAAATAAAATAAAAAAAAAAATAAAAAAAAAGCTCCATATTTCGACCCAACTTGAATGGGCTGAAATTCAAAAGTCAAAATATTTTCCCCGACGAAATTGAATTTTGACCTCGATGGGGGGGCCAGGTATGCCCGACGGGGGGGCATATGCCCCCACGGCCCCCCCTCTGGCGCCGCCCTTGAGTCTGAGCATGCGCCCTGGGCGTATGTCGCCACTCTCATACAAAAGTATTCTACTTCTTAGTTGTGAAAAATGAGGTTATAAACATGCATTTTTATTTATAAAACTTAAAATATTTAGCTTAATTTCATCAAAAGAATTGACAAAATATTTTATTTCTCCTTTTCATTTCTTTCACCCGCTTTATTTTTAGATGTTGCGCAGAAATTTGTCGGAAATTTTACAGAGTAACGATGACCGGGATCTAGAGAGATCAATGATATAAAAGTTCTGTTCACAAAAAAACTTTTTAAACATCACACGGGGTGGATAATTTTTACACGGTGGTTGGTACAAAACACCGCGGCCATCGTTTTGTGCCTATCGTAGTGTAAATATTATGCACTACGTGTGATTTTTAAAGTCAATGGCCGAGATCTAGACAGACTTTTCGCGGCTTAGAGAAACGATATTGACCAATCAGAAGACTGCAAATCCTGAGCCGAAAAGTATCAAAACATGGAGGATTGGGATCAGGAAAACATAATGGTAAACCTATGAGTCAACTGCTGAAATCGAATTTTTAGGTGTTTTCCACCAAGATAGGATTTGGCAGACCGATTGCGTTGTAACATACGAATCAAGATTCAACTAATTCTAGATTTTTATCCGTGTACTAGTTGAGATGATTGTCTGTGCTGCTGCCTCCTGTTATATAAGATTTTAGAATTTTTAATGCATTTTAAGGTGTCTATATCATGTAAAGGACTGCTTGATTACATACACATTGCCAGCTATGAGTACAAAATATGCTGAAAAGGGTCTTTCATTGTGTTACGTCTTTTTTATGTGTGCCTCATTTTATTGTATGAAAAAATAAAATTTCTTAACAACATTCTGATAGTGTTGGGAAGTGTTTCATAATCTGACCATGGTTCATGATTTTTCGTTCCTCTTTGTTTATGATATAGTATTTTATTTGTGTTATTAAATAAATTTATAAATGTATGTATTCCCTGGGTATGTTTTTTCACTATTATATGTTTAGTGTATCGTGAAAGTTTAATCTTGGGTTCAGGTATGTGCTGAGGTGAAAAATATAGGAGAGCAACACTAAAATAATAAATAAATAAATAAATAATTGTTAATAAAAAAATATTTTTTTTTAATTTAAAAAAATGAAATTTATCAGTTTTAAAAATATCACGATGTGGTCCCGAGAAATAAGAATAAAAATTGCTTTCAGTTAAAAGTGCATTTAAATTTTAACAGCCGTTTTAAAGAAATTCCTTTAAAAACTTCTAATACGATTTCTGAAAATGCTTAGCATTATTTAATATGTTTTCAGTCTGTACTTCCAGCTTCTAAATATTTAAGCACTTCTACAATTATTTCATAAAAATTATTTATTTACAAAGCGTAATAAATGTTCTATTAGTCTTCAAATAGATCATAAAAGAAGAGAAAACTTTACGATAAAACTCTATAATTCCCATCTCAAAAAGGAGACTACGTGAAATTATTTTGTTTTTGTTAATATCCACACTCTCATATATAATTCAGCATCAAAATCTTTTGCATAATACAAAACTTCAAACAACGTTAATTAGGTATACAAACTACAGTTTTCGATCGAAAAGTGTCTGAATTTTTTAAAGCAATTTTGTAAAAGTTTTGTAAACAATAGATAAATTAGCAGAAAGAGAAACTCACAGGTCGAAACAAGCAGCTGGAATTCCATTGATTAATAAAATTGTTTTTCAGCCACTCAAAGCAATCGATAAAGTAGCCAGAAAAATAATTTTGAAATGAAATGCATTTTAAAATTCTCTTCTCCGGAGAGAAAGGAAATGGAAAAAGTATATCGTCGCTAGTTTTCTATTTAATACATCTATAGAATGCAAATATCGAAAACTTGAGCCGTAAAAGTATCATTTTCTTTTCCGAGAAAAATCTTACAAGAATTTCTGAGGAAATAGCGATGTTAATAAAATACTAACAGTGGCTACATTGCGTTTAAAGAGAATGTAAATTTGATCTTCGTACATTTGAATTTTTACAAGGTATAAACGCCAGATAAAGAAATTGAATTTTTTTAAACTTGTAAACTGATATATTCTTTAATGAATTGCATGAAATTATTTAATTAGATTGCATTGAAATAGGACTAGAAAAGAAGTTTGTACACAACATAGATTTATAAAAGAATTCATATTCTGTAAAATACATATCTATTTTAATTCAATTCAAGAACCAGATTGCAGCGAGATCACGCAAAAAATTTTGTAGAATTATATTTTATAATCCGTTTCAATGGCACCAGGGTGGGTGCCCAAGTGATCTGAATACTGATAATTTTTTTAACTTTTGTTCGCCTTATCTAACCAGAAATTTTTCTGCCGTGAATCAAGAAGAAATCTAACGATATTCTGTTTTTGGGCACCTACCCTGGTTACAACGCTGCGTTTCGGTGGCATATTGGAATTTCAGTGAGAACTATGAAATGCTAGTTAATACCTTTCAAAACTTGGCGGCTTCACCTGTTGATTTTTAAAAATCTTTATTGCTGTTATTTAAATTTATAAAACTCAACACAAAATTATAAATTTTCCGCTGATTAACATTTTAAACCTGGTTGAGAAGTATCTATCTTTGGAAATATAAGTACAATATGAAACAGTGTGAAATGGACAATTTCAAACTTCTTTGGCAGATAGAGAACTGTATTCCGTCTTACAAACATAATAGTTATAATAGATGCTAAAACGCGTTATATTTCTCAACGAAGTCTCGGAGCAAACAAATCAACATGCAAATGGAACAAAAATTGCATGAACTTTCCAGATTTTTTTTTTTTTTTTTTTTTTTTTTTGCATTAGCCTGCAGATTTTACTGAATGACAGCAATATTGTTCAGTGAATATTGTTGACCCATCGTTGGCATTTGTGGGAAATAATAGAGTTTGTATACTAACAATAAGTTGATCAAGTTCTCTCTTATTTATATAGCTGTTCGATTAAGAAAATACAATTTCGTAGGGCAGAAAAGAATCGTACTGATCTCAGCAAATGACATTTGGGCTACTGTTAGGTAGACGCTTATCAGTGCAACATACCCAACACAAGCAGAGATATTGTGACATCCTGCGTTGCAACGGAGTTCTCTCTTTTCATTTAACCCTTTAATTCAGATGTTAGAATACCTTATAGAAATTCCGTAGTTCAGGAAATCTGAATTTACACCTGAATATTCAATAATAAATTTCGCTTTATTTAAATACAGAATTCTGTTATTAAATAAAGTAAGCATTGTTATTTTAAATTTCTGATATAAATTTAGGTTATCCGAATTAAGAAATTCATTAAATTTGAAACACTATTGGTAGCGTATATTCTACCATGGGCAGAAGGTTAAAGGAAGGAAGAAGGTTAAAGATATGAAATAATGGCAGTATAATGCACATTTTACTGCCATTATTCCAGATTACTATTGCATCATCAGTCAGATATATCTATGTTATTTTTTAGCATATTTTCTCTATGTGATGATTTTTTGAAAGCCTATTATCTTTCGCTGTAAGTGAAAAGTGCATATTTAAACGTAATTAACTTTAAAACTGAATGAAAAATAAATATATTGTAAAAGCGCACTCGTTTCTGAAATGAAACTAAAATACCTACAAACTAAAGATCATTTATCAAAATGAATTCGGAAAATTCAATGTGAATTTCACATTTTCTATATTTAATGATTTTTTGAATTTTCTAAAGTATTTTCTGTCTGGATAAAAATTTTCATATTTACAGGTAAAGATGTTAAAACTTGATGGAAAATAAATGTATTATAAAAACAGCACACAGTGGTGAAACGAAACGTGAAATAATTACAGAGGAAAATCCATTTACCAAAATAACTTTGGGTAATTTTCTGACCAGTCTAATTTATTATTACTTTATATTAAGTAAATATCACCAGCTTTCAAATTGTTTTCAACATTTGCAAATACATAATTGATACAACGCCCTATATTGTTCGAATGTTTGCAATCTCTGGATGTGGTTTTTATGAAATATATAAAGAACTGGAGACTTCGATAAGAATTTCAATACATGGATTTACGATAGTCGTATTTTTTAGTACTTATTTTTAATTGCACACTGCTAAGAATATGTCGTTTATGATATTCAACGTGTAGATAATAATCTTTTAGTCATATGAATAAATTATATGACCATTTATTTTAAAGTAACTACAGAAAAAATACGTGTCTGGTATTCTCCACTGGAAAGAGTATTGTTAATTTAAAATTTATTCTTAATTGGATATTTCGAAATTTTAATATAGTGGATATCTGATTTAAAATGATGCACAATTTTTCCTTGCGTTGTTGAAAAAAGATAACTAGAAAAACTTTTAATTACACAGTATTAACAATTATCATGTTATTTGATTTTTAAAATTATGCCGAACCATTACAGTTAGTTTTTTGTTTATTTATAAAGAATCGCATACAACAGGCTAAATAAATATAAAGAAAAATATTGTAATAAACTAAAAAAAATTATTACAATTTATTACAAATTATTACAAATAATTATTAAAAAAATATTTCATATATACTAATAATACATTTATTGATATTAACCGAACTAATATCAAAGCTTTCTTTATTTTATTATATCATAATGTATTTATTATAATATAATTATATTATTATAATTTCAATATAGTTTTTTATACTAGCGCTAGATTTATGAGAATTAAGTTACGTAAAATTGTATGTTTTTCATTGCAGCCAGTCAGGGTAACTTTGCTCCACTTTTACCAAACTTTGATCCATTCTATCATGGTGAAATCTTGACAAAAATGTTATCCAAAAAAGTTTCCAAAAAGTTACCCTGATAGGTCAAAGTTAACTTGATAGATTGTATAGCTTTTGTTTAATGTAATTTCAATTTAGTCTTTGACATTAACACTAAATTTACAGGAATTTGGTTACATTATAATGCATTGTTTTCGTTACATCTTTCACTTATTTTAAAATGATACATGAAATTAAACATCAAATGGAGAAAATGAGTTACGTTTTATTAATCGTAATGCCTTCAAATTCACATTGCTGTAAAAATAGATTATATTTGCAGTTGATTTCGAGTGTAAAATTAGAAACCCGACAAATAGTGAGTTCCATAAATCTAGTGGAAATTTCAACTTAAGAATCTGGACAATCGCAACTTTTTTTTTATTTAACCCTACTCTTTGAGTTGCGCGAAAACAGTTCAAGTAATTCAATCTTGCAAAATTTGTAATTATTCAAATGCATTCATTCTCATTTGCGCAACATTTGCTTCTGTTATATTTAGTCGAATTCAATTCATTTTTTTTTTTCGTTATACGCTTTTAAATATGACGACCTTAGAAGCCAAGGGGTACAAGTGACAAAAATTCGATTTGAAATAAATTGAGATTAAAGATAATCGACGTCTAATTTGAACATCAATAATAATTGACTGAATTGAAACAGGAAACTAACGCTTGTTTCATTGTGGTCTTTGAATTCTTATTTCAGTAATCGTGAAAAGTATAGAGTACGATTTTCTTTAAATTAACAATTAATAAATATTGATTATTATTCTGCAAAAGTAATTGATCTCTAGAACATAGCACATCATTAGAAAATCACTGATATTTCATTGCCTGAAAAGAAAAAATCATATTTCCAGGTCCTCTGTGCACTTATTTAATTTTCTTTTCCAATTTTGTCACTTGCACCCCTTGGCTTCTCGGGTCCTCATATATATTTCTCCATTTTCTTATTATTCAAATTATAGATGCGACGGCATAAGACTAGCTAGACATGGAACGGAATTAATATAATTAATGAGAAAAGTTCATACATTTCTATAACAGTAC
Source organism: Maratus speculifer (assembly GCA_964019185.1). Lineage (NCBI taxonomy): Eukaryota > Metazoa > Arthropoda > Arachnida > Araneae > Salticidae > Maratus > Maratus speculifer. Next base: position 373,571,076 of record OZ025293.1, read on the forward strand.
ATTCATTCGAGTAATTAATCTCTGTGTATTTCAGAAATCTTCTCTCTTGGAGATATTACGTTACAAATATCCCCACGAGAGTCTTGGACGCAGAAATCGTCTATAATGCATTCTAGACATTCAGCTTTCTTGTTCTACTAAATTGTTTAGTCTTCAGTAACAGGTAGAAACTATGGAATTTCACAAGCCTTTGCCTTTCTATTCCATCAGTTACTTCAGTATCACGCATTCGTAGGTTGCTTTCGCCGTTAAGCAGTCCGTTTTGATTAAGAGAACAACTCATTTTAAATTTTGCAACTAATATTCCTTATCATAACCCCGTTTCATTTATTTTTAGCTTCTCTCAATGTAATGTTTTATTTGATAAGTACAACTAATCCAGGGAAAACGAAGCTATAAATTATTGCTTGTTTCAGCTGGATATGTCTTAAAAGAGAGCTTAATTTTAAAATTCAGTAATTTAGTGATTATAATAAATGTAAGGATGATACAAGTGACATGTTTATCAGAAAACTTGTACATTTCGAATATAAACAATTAACACGTTCGCTGCCGTTTGCAAGAGGATGTGATGATAGTTAATGCCGCACTGTACAAGTGGGTTTTTCCCAGAAGCCGATTTACTTTTTATAACAAAGAATCTGTGTAAGATTTTCCAGCGCCAGCGCGTGACTGGCTATTGGACATCACTCATTTCACGCGCTGGCTCGTGAGTGGCCCCTTAACGTTGGCGCCATGTCACGCGCTTTCGCGTAAGCGGCAGCGAACGTGTTAAAACAAAAGGCTGAACATTTCGCCAATAGATGTGCTACCTCAAAATGTAAGAATCATCTAACTAATAGGGTAAAGTGTTTCATAGGATTTATAGTTTTCTATTTTTACAGTTTCGTTTCTTTACGAAACCCACAAGAGAACTCTTACAGTCATGTATCTATGTCCGTCTGTCGCAGCGCTCGTACTCGGAAATTATGTAAGAGACCACACTAGTCACTTAAAAAGACCCGGATGATAATGTTAAGTATATGGGGGCGTTATTTTCAAATATCTCGCTCACACTTTAATATTTTTACATGAATTTTTTTTGCATAGGGTTGCTGAGAACGACCTACAACCGGGCTGGTTTTTACTTTTTCAATTTTGGTTTAAGATTTTTAAAAGAAAATTACTTCAACTTTAGGAACCAGTTGGAACCGGTTCTGTAATCAAAACCCTCCTCATATATATATATATAATTGAAATATTGAAAACTACCCGATTGTACCTGATCCAAAGCTACCCTATGCACAAAAAAAAAAAAAAAAAAAAAAAAAAAAAAAAACTGAAAATATTTAAATTTGAGCGAGATATTTGAAAATAGACTTAACATTAGCATCTGAGTCTTTTTGAGTGACTCGAGATGCGTCTTAAGTTCCAGATTTTTTTTCTTACATTGTACTGAAGACGCATGATCTTGTCAAACTCATAAAATTCTCAAAAAAGTCTTAATTAACGCACATTATTAATAAAAATACCAATTAAAAGAATGCAAAATGTCAATAACCCAATTAATAAAAATTAATAAAAATACCAATTAAAAGAATGCAAAATGTCAATAACCCCAAAAAAGCATTGATTTTAATCAAACTGCAACGATTTGTTATCAGAAAGGGAAGAGTTTTGTATAACCCCTTGAAAGGCACCGGTATATGTTATATACCACTTAATTTTAATTCCCAAATGCCACATTCACACCAGAATTTAGGAATTAACTTTTGTTTCACATAATTTACTCAAAGAAATGCTTTTACTTAATTTCATATAAAATTATTTATAAATACCGGTGTCAATCAATCATTTTGGCATTATAGCAACAGAAGTGCTTTGCCCCTGAAGGGGATTGGCGATAAATATACTGGGTGTGTTGAAAGACGCCTTCACTTTATAATCTACTGGATCTAAAAACTTGAAAATTGCGCACGAAGACACAATTTTTTTTCTCTTTCAGAAATTATATATATTTTTTTTCTAAAATTCTATCTAGAAGCAGAAAAATCCATTGAAAATCTATTTATGTAAACCGACTTTATTTCCCTTCAAAGACACATGTGTTGGAGAAATATTTCATGTTTAATAGACTGTCACCGGTAAAACCACAGATAATTTAATAACTAGAATTTTTTGGGGTGTGTGAAGTTTCTGTAGATAATGCATTTATGAATTTTAAACGTATAATTAATTACTATTAATTAACTATTAATATTTCTCGATAATGATTGAAAAGATCTAACTTTCTTAAAAATCGATTAAAACCTTTTTATTTTATGAAAAAATCGATTTTGAAAAAGAAAAAGAAAAACTTTGCGAGCTGCAGATTATTTTAATTTAAAATCCTTTTTCCAATAATTATAATTATTTTGCGTCGGTTTTTTTTATCATTTTAAAATTCAGATATTTGATAACACTTAAAAAATTAAAACAAGAAAAGGGATTTGAATTTCCGGGAGATGGGTGGTGGATATTACGCGAACAAATTTTTTAAATCGTAGAGTTTTATACAATAAATACAGTTTTAGATGTTTTTTCAATGGAGAACTCTGATAAAATATTATTTATTAAATTAAAAAATTTCAAATATCCGTTGGGACAAGTCTAAGGTGTGAGAGAGTGGACATACCCGGGAAAAGGAGGTTCCTAAATGTTTCCAAACCCTTCATGCGGTATGTCTTCGGAAAGCTCTTTGAACACTCTTAAATATTATGAGCATCCCTTAATTTCCAATTTACTTTTTTATCCCTTCGGGCTCCAACTTGCGTACTTTAAACCATTTTTCTAACTCAGTCCTTAATTAAACTACAGGACGCCACGGTCTTTTTTTTTAAGGATTGACCAAAGGGATAGCTCGTGATACTTTTTTAACACTTTTGATTCCCTCTTAATTCATTTCTTCGCTACAAGAGACGTTTAAAGTTCAAATTTGTTCATTACTATCCCTTTTTTTTACAAAAATTTGGATATTTATGTAGTACCTTGCATTAAAGGTCAATAATTTAAAAATTAAATTTAATGGTATTTCTATCTATGCTCTTATCGAAAAGGTTAAAGATTTAATAATTATAAATTAATGATTTGGAATTTTAAATAAAGGAGAAAATGTTTTGATAGGAATACCAAACGGAACGTTCTGCGTGATCTCAATCACACTTACTCACTTGTTTTTATTTTATTTAGCTTACTGAACGACGAAAGAAAGGTGCATGTACAAATTTTTGAAGCTAATATGATAATTTTCATATTTTGAGACACAGCGCAAAATACTGGAGAAAACGAGAAGTATTTTTAAGTTTAATGAAATTTGATTAAGTTTATTAAAATGTGTACAGAAAACCTATTGCATAATTATGTTTATTAAACATAATGAATTTTTTAATTTTATAACTAGAGCGTTCTTTATAAAACGTTCATATTTCTATTTTAATATGAATAGCTATTTTTATCAATTTATCAGTAGTATATACATTGCATTTTCTACAAAAAATACTTCTTATTAACTTATCTTTGAATTTCTAGAAATTTTCTCCTTCAATATAAACATTTTTTTTTTTAGTAACAAAATAGCATAAATAAATCTTGCCGATAATTTATTAAAGTCAAGAGTCAATATATCTGTCATATTCTTTAAAAAATATTTACATATAATCTTGCTTCTATTAAAGAAACTAATTTTGCCCCAATTATGATTTATACAGTGATGACAAAAATTTTGTGGTGATGTGAATTTTAATTAGTTTTCGGTAAGAAAGTACTGCGTTTACTTTGCAATTTATTTGTAAATTTTAAATATAAATTTTTAAACAAAAAAATCTTTGATAGTAAAATAGATTTTATTTCTCACATTTTCAATTATATATATTGTACATATTTTATCAACTTCTCGTTTATTAAATAAGTCGAAAGATTTAAAAAGTTTATATTTTATGCGTTTCATTACAAATAACAATTTCTTATGTATTTAAAGCATTTATTATTTTTTCTCTTTCTCCAATTTTGAATAAATGAGATGAAGAGATTATGTGAAAATAAAAATCCATTTTATACTTATAGAACAAACATTTAAAAAAAATAATTAAGATAATTGTACCCGTGAAATGAACCATGTATTTATAATGGGTCATTTGCTTTGACAAATGAAATAAAGTTTTGTATGTGGCACTCACAAGAAACTGAAACAACAGGAGATTTGAGAACAACAATTCAACCAATCGCGAAGATTTAAAAAGTTTATATTTTGTGTGTTTCATGCAAATAACAATTTCTTTATGTATTAAAAGCATTTATATATGATTCCCGTTTCTCCAATTTTGAATAAATAAGATGTGGAGATTGTATAAAATTAAAGTTTTATTTTATACAATTGGAACGAACATCGATAAAAATAAATAAATAAGGTAGGTGTACCAGTAAAATGACCCATGTATTTATAATGGGTCATCTACTTTGATAAATGAAATAAAGGTTTGTATATCGCTCTCACAAGCAATTAAAACAATTGGAGATTTCAATCTATCACCTGTCAGTTTACTTGTTTGTGAGTTTAACATAAATATTTTTTTTTGATTTGTCAAAGCAGTTAATCATCTATAAGTTCATTGCTTATTCAGAGTCCTATCAAGACTAAGAGGAGGTCAGTATTTAGTATTCAATTTGGGTCCCTCATATACTGTTTCTTTCTATACTGTCATAAAAAATCAAACCTTTTTTATCAAACAATACATGGATGAATCTATAAATACGTATTTAGATAAATGAAGACCTGGGTGGAAGAAAATATCCCATAACAAAAATTAAGATTAAAAAAAATGAAGTGAAAATCTTTGTTGTGAAATCCTTTTTGAATGTTAATAGCTGATACGAAACTCCCATGGGAAACAGTATTAAAATTAAATTGCTAAATTGTCAAATATTAGAATTAAACTGTTAAATTGTTAAATATTAGAATTAAATTGTCAAATATTAGATATTATTTTCAACATTTAAACTATTAAATATTAAATTACAGTGATTTTTAATATCTAATACTCCATAACTAAATGCCCTAAAAATACAAAATATTAATTATAATCAGTAGAAGTTCAAAATAGATTTAAAATATCAGCTTTACAAAAATTTCATAGGAAATTTGGGCCCCACAAAATCAGGACTTCTTCGGACACGGCCCAGTTATCCAATTTTTTAATCAGGCCATGGGTTTATTACTGGTACATTTACCTTATTCCTTTTCTTTTTAGTATACCAGTGTAATGGGTACAACATTCTTGATTTACTTGTAACGCCTATAATCATGACTGTTTTTAAACGAAAGGAAATACCGAAAATTTTGCAATAAATGGTTAATGCTAATGAAATCAGCACGGTATCATCGGAAACGAAAGTTATAATCTTTTCGCATTCTTAATTAAAATTATTGTTAGTACATGTTTCTCCTACTAAGTGATATTAATTTCATTCAATGCGTATGCATAACTAAAATTTTATTTATTAATCTTGGCAGTTTTTCTTATTTAAAAAAATATTTTTAAAGCTAAAAAACCTACATTTAACATAATATTCTTTTAAAATAAACCTATCTACAATGTTGCCATTGCACTTTAATAAAGCCTGAATTTTAAAAATAAAAGTTTCTGCTTGTGTAAATCAGTTTTTAAAAAGCACAATGCCAAAATATTTATTCGGCATAAAATCATACAGTACGTCCTAAAAAAGAAGAAGGAAATTCGAACGAGTGTATAACAAACGAATATCTAGAGACAATGTGTAATTCGTCAATTGCTAAGAAGTGTTAAGTGAAACAGTAGAGTTTATTATTCTAATATATGTGCAATAATTTATTGCAAACGAATTTTCATGAATACGTTTCATCTCATTACAATGATTATTCAAAAACCTTTTATTTTCACGGTCACAAATGATTTTTTTTTTGAATAGCTGAGATCGATATGTATGCAGGCCGTTTTTTTACTTTTTTGTTTACAGATATTTTTTATGAGGACGCTTTCATTTTTGGAACCGGTTTGGAAAGTGAAAGCATCCTCATAAAAATATATATGCAACCAAAATCAAAAAAGTAAACAACGGTCTACATTCATATCAATCTCAGTTATCGGATGCAAAAAAAATCATTTAAAAATATTGAAATGTAACCCAGATAACTTCATAAATTTCTTCCGTAGATATAGCACTAACGAACGGGTCTTTTCATTTGACTGAAGTAGCCTCTTAATCTAATTCTCCTTAATAATTGAGTGTTTAAAAAAAAATAAAAATAATATTTGAGAAATTTTCCAAATAAACTATTGATTAGACTTTATACTATTAACCTAAACCATTAATTAGAACATTAGAGGGCATTACTCTTTTACAGTTGCATGCAGAGTTGAGTTATGAAATTTTAGTAAAATATTATCATATTGCTGCCATTATTACATATTACCCCACCCCATTGTGACATCAATTTTTTTGCAATTATTTTCTGTGAATCTTGCTGCAGAAAAAAAAAAAAATCATAAATGTAGTAATTAGAAAAACCGCTTGATTATGCCGTATGTCCATTTTCCACCACGATAGGAGAGAAAACTGTGTAGTGAATAATAGATTTAGAAATTTCATCTTGATTCCTAATTGTTTTCCGCTTTTATGCCCAGTTTTATAGCTGCATTCAGAGCTATATGCTGTAATTTTATGTCGCAGTAAAAATTTGCGGCTCTTTTTTTTTTGGGGGGGGGGGCTCTTTTGTGGAATGTAATATATATATATATATATATATATATATATATATATATATATATATATATATATATATATATATATATATATGGAAAATATTTATATTAAGAAGAAAATATAAATATTTTCTTCTTTTTTGGGATATTTTACTTCCAGTTGTTTAATAGAAAATAAAAAAAATATATACTGAATACCTCTTGGATAAAAATACTCAATTTAATTAATTTAAAATAATCTGCTTGCAAATAATGTCTAAGTAATGACCTACATATTTTCAACGAGACATTGCAATGTGTTAAACCACCCCTTTCCCTTGCCACACAGTGTCACACTTTGTGAACCCTATCCCTTTTTCCCTCTACAAGAATGGTGTAATTATTAGATGATCTCAAAATTATATTTTTAAAAATATATCAAAAGTTCCAAAAAGGAAACGTGATAAAATGAAACATGAATATGCTTTGTGAAAAAAAAAGTTAAATAAATAAATAAAAATAAATAAAATAAAGTAAATAAGAATTTTCGCTTTTTAGAAGTCAGTTTAAAATATTTCTTTTTTACAATATTTATCAATGCAATTAAATGAAATAAATACTTATTTTAATAACTTAAAAACGTCTAGCGAAGAAACCCATTTCATTGATTGGATAACATATTTTTTTTTTAATCAATGGAAATGTTTTGTCTTCGACGACTTTCTTTTCAGTAAAAATAATTGCATAATATATTTTTTTTTACTCTATTCACACAGCTTCCGCAGAGGTATAAAAATTTCATCATTAGTTTAAAACCCTTACTCAAAAACAAACTTACATGACATTATTATGTAATTTCTGAATAAGATGTTGTTTGATGTTAATAATATCTTACGAGAATTTTTAAACTCTTACAGTAAACGTTTTTATTATGTAAGGTTAATATCTTTTTAAGCAGTAATAATGAAATTAATTAAATTTCTTTTGAAAGAGAGCTTGTTTATGTATTTTTACTGTCTAAAATAAATTATTTAAACATTGAATATAAATCTACAGTTATAAAAAATGAATCTAAACGTTTTCATGCTTAAATCAAAAATATAAATTTTGTTTATTTCAGTAACTTGCATTACTGATTTTTTTCTTCGTTTTTTATTCTCTCTGTTTTAGATTAAGGTTAATAATAGAGAAAACGCATAAGCAAATCTCTTTAAAAAGGGCAAAGTTAACATATGCAGATTCATATGTATGCCGTATTCACTTGCACAAATTTTGCTCCTCTTCCGTCTATGTTTCAAAGAAATCTTCAAAAAGATAGACGTTCTTCGTAGTCTTTCGTGTAAAGAATGTGGGATGCTTTTATTATCTTTATAAATAAGAGTTTTCTCATTTATATTAATCAATTGTTAAGAGAATTATGATTTTGTGAGAATACTTGCATTTTAAGCATACATTCCTTTACAAAATATTGGAATTTTCTTTCTTTTTTTAATCTTGTCTGTTTTAGATTGTAGCTATAATTTTTCACAGATTTTCATGTAAAAATTTCGTCATTAATTTAAAATCCTTACACAAAAACAAATTTACAGGCTATTATTAAGTAATTTTTGAATAGGATTTTCTATGATGTTAATAATGTCTTACGTGAATTATGTACGCATAAGCATGTATGACACGCACATGCTTGTATAGCATATGTATATATATGCGTGAATTATGTAACAGATAAGTAAACTTTAAAAAAAATGCTAAGTTAACATAGGCGTATTCATATATATTCATATAAGGTACCCTGGGGTAATAACGCCAGGCGGGGTAATAACGCCAAGTGCTTATATTTTCCATAATTATGAAATAATCAGGTATATGACACCCATGTTCTCTGCGCAGAAGGGTTTTGAATCATATAAATCGCAAAAAACAGCTTCAGGTTAATTTTTTTCATTTTTAGGTCTTATTGTTTTTACAAACAACTAAAATTAACGCTTGATCTAAAATTTGCGAAATACGGTTTGTGATGTGAAGACGATCTTTTTATCCGGAAATACTTTGTTAATTACATAAATTTGTAGTGCATTTCATGTACTTTTAAAATGTTGTTGAAGATTTTGGATATCTTCTCGAGATAATTTGTAATTTAAAATGTACTGCGCAATAACTATACCGGGGTAATAACGCCAATCCTTGACATTAATACCCCGGCTGATTCCCTACAGTGGCCGAGCTACATCCTAAATACTGATTCAAATAAACACAGTTAAAACTGTGCAATGTTCCTCATATTTCTATTTAAGCGGTCTTTTTTAAGCAAAAAAGAAGCTCACGGTCTGATATTCTTTCGCCTCATCCCCCCCCCCCCTTCCACACCACACCTTTATTTTTCTTACACTTTCACAAAAAATTGAACATTTTCAATAGCTTAGAATGCAATTTGTCAATTTCTATGTTTGTAGAGTTTGTATTTTTAGAATTGGGCTATCTACATGCAATTATTCTATCTTATTTCATAGTTTTGTTTGCATGGCGTTATTACCCATATAGGTGGGTAATAACGCCAAATAGCATTGGTCAAGAAAAAACGCCATTACATTTTATGAATACATATCTGTTAAATTATTTTATTTTATATAGATAGTCAATGAGTTGCTGTATCAGATCCTATATTTGTTTGAAAAATACAATCTAAAACTAAGCCATGAAAATTGGTAGAACCTTAACGTGGCGTTATTACCCCAGGGTACCTTATATTCAAAAATTAGTGTATTCACATGCACAAATTTTTCCACTCTTCTCTCTACGTTTGAAAGAAATCTTCCGAAAAGAAAAAATTCCTCGTAGTCGTTCGTATAAAGAATATGAGATGTTTATCATTATCCTTATAAATGAGAATTTTCTCATTCATATTAGGGGAGACGGGGGCACGTTTGAACATTTTTTTTTAGAAAATCAATACATTTCTTACTTGAATTATTTTCATTACGTTTCAAATATTACATAATAAAAACTATGCCTTTCTTCATCATATGAACCAAAAATTGAAAAATTTTCAAAGAAATTAAAAAAGTTGTGGAGATTTGAAAAGTTGAAAGATGTCTGTTCAAACCTGCCCCATGTAAGGGTACCTTTGAACAAGAAAGGGGCACCTTTGAACAAATGAATAAAATATGAAAATATTGAGAGTTTTCTTTTTTAAAGTTGCATATGTTTCAGAAATATAAAGTAATGTGAATAAAATTAAATAACTACATTTTATTGTAATTATTATTTTTTTGTTATTTAACCAAACTTAAATCCATCAAAGTTGATGTCAAAACGCATTGTTGAAAAAACACAATGTGTCCCTCCAGTTGTGTTTGGTTGTGAAAACGTTTTTACAATATTCTTGAAATACACCAATGTGGTATATGATGCTTCTGGAAAATTGAAATTTTTCATTCACTCTTTTAATGAGGAAAACCTGATATAAAATTCCTTTTTATCTGTTACGGAAACCAGAAATAGTATTTGGATAGAATTAATAAAAGAGTATATGCTTTGTTAGACAAACCTGCTAAATCATGAATCATTATTTTGTATCCAGGATTTGCAATTATCCAATAAATGAATGCCAACGTTAATTTAATTTTGAAATTTCCGATTACTGATACATACAAAGGTTTGAATCTACGTGTGCAGTATTGCGAATTGTTAACAGTATAAATACATGTTCTTTGACAATATTAATTAACCTCTTTTCACATAAAAATTTTCAGAAATAATATTTAGATACATTAACAACTCTTTACTTTATAGCTCTCTTTTTTTCATTTTTTTTCCAATTATTATTTATCACCAGTTTATTCGGTGTTTTTTGCTGTTCAATGGTGCCCCATCACATGGAGTTCAATATTACAATGGTTTACTCAATTCGGCTGAAGGATTTGAATAAAACAAAGCTTATAAACTAAATCTAACATCTTTATTTAAGTATTGAACGACAAATTAAAATTTTAGGGATAGAAAATTATAAATAAAAATCTTACAACTTTATTTTCTTAAGTTTAGATTCAAGAGGGAGAAAAATACATTCCTTGCTTAGACAGTATTGGTCATACAAAATGGTGTAGCTTTGCATACTTATTCCATTGAAGCAGCAGTAATGTATTGCCATATACGTTTTTTTTTTTATTTATTTGAAGGAAAATATTTAGAGTGTTCAAAGGTTCCCCCCTCTTCCCTACTCATTTTTTTCAGAGAAATATATTTTTGAGAAAATTTGCATAAATTATTAAATTTACAATAAAATATTTAAATTAAAAAAAAACGAACAAACAAACAAAAATATGTACATTGTTTCCTTTAATGTTCTGTCTAGACTACTGAAGAAAAATTATAATACAAAAAATGAAATACGAGAATTTAGCAATCATTTTTATTGCGTTTCATATGTAGCAAGCTGTGCATTAGGTAACAAGGTAACACAGAAACAAATGAAGATATCAAATATTTTATATCTTATTTTTTAGAAATGGGGAATTGTTTTTGTCCTTCCTTGGTCCATTTTGCTGGGACATTATCCTGGATTGACTTTACAGTATTTTTCCAAGAGTGATTCAAGAGTAATCTCTTTATTTATTAAAATGTAGCAAACACTGCCGCATCAAACAATTTTTTGTGATCATAAGTCTTTCTCGGCTAATATTAAGAAAACTATTGCATATAAAGAATATAAAAATCGGTAGTTCTAAAGTGAAATGTTGAATAAACAAGCTAAAGCAGATATTTTTAAAATCTAATATTTATTTTAAAAGCTTTATAATTTTGAAATTCAAAATACTTCTGTTAAAAAGTTTTAGAAAACATTTTTGACTAGCTTGCGGAGTGCAGTGTGACTTAGATTTTTAATCTGAATATTTCTTAGAATTTTAAAAGTTGTTAAAATTTTAATTATTTTAATAGATATTTATATCATGTTATTTGTATAAATTGTTGCCGAATAGTAAAACAGCACAAAGAATAATATCCCCCCCCACCCCCCACCCCCAAAAAAAAAAAAAAAAAAAAAAAAGATGAATGTAGATTCTACCATTGCAGAATTCAGTTTCGCCTCCGATTAGAAAAAAAAAATCGATAGAAGTTTTTTAGAAGGGCGACCCCGTTTAGATTGCAATGAACTAACTTCATTTTTCTTGTGTTTATCAATATAATAGCAAACAGAACGGCGTGAAATATCCAATTGAATAGCAATTTCTCTCTGAGACATTGGAATTGCGGAATAATAAAGAGATACAATTTGACGTGCTACTTCTTCATTGAATAGATTCATCAAAAACGGATTTTTTCTTTAGTTTAAACGCTTTTTTATAGACTCTGAGTAAAAGGAAATGCAATTTAACAATAAAACGAATGGAATCCCATCGAATTCGACGAATGGAATGTTTAAAAGACCCGATCGATTTGGTTTAAAAAAAAAAGCAAAAGTAATTACATTATTGAATCAATATATAATAAATATATTTACAAAGTAAATGTCAAATTTGCCAGTTACAATTTTGCATGCAAATATTCGCACAAGTACAATTAAAATTGTAATATGAGTGCCGGCGAAATTCAGAAATTTTATTTTATATGCACTTACAGAAAAATAGCTTTATTAAAAAAAAAAGTAATATCGGGTACTACTAGGTTATCCCATCGACCAAAAAATTATCGCCAAACTGTAAGATTAAATGCCAATAATGGATGATCGCGAATGTCACATTCAATGACATTAAATACAATTCATGTGTTTAAAATGTCATTAAGTGATTTTTATTTCGACTTTTTATTAATATTTTTATTAATATTCTACTGATTATTTATTTTTTCGTTATTTAATATAAAAATTATGTCAATATGTATAATTTGGCTATTAATTTGGCGAAATTGGTCGACGGGATAACAGAGTAGTACCTAATATCGTTATGAGTAAAAATAAGATGTTTTAAATAGTGACGTCATTTTCTCTTCAAATGTTCTTTAAAAGTTACTGTTTATGAAAAAGGCATCCGTAATAATATTGTAATTCCCATTTATCTGGTTGCTGAATGACATAATTTTCCTCATTTAAAATTTCTCTTATTTTGATTTAGACATTAATTTTTATCATATATTATTTTCTGTCATTTTATTTACATTGTTAATATTATTTCTCAGTAAATATATTTTTTTAACTCAATTAGTGCATAATTATACGCAATCATTTTAGAAAATAAATTTTTATTATCGAGAGAAAAGCTAAACTGTGTTGCCACCATTTTGAAGAAATGTCATGAAAAAGCTTTTAAAATTAAAAATAAAATATAAAAATGGAAATAAATTAAAAAATAATTAAAATGGGCACAACTACAAATAAATAGCTTTCATTTTAAAAAATAATTATCAAAATCGGTTGACTACAAAATTCAGGGCTGATGACACGACATTTTTAGCTTGTCTGAAAGAAATAGCCTCGGAGGATAAAAAAAAAAAAAAAAGTAAATAGTACAGAAATGAAAGCAAGCCGTAAAATCATTATATTATTACAAACTAAAAGAATTTAATGTCGGAAACTTCATCGAAAAATAAAAAGATAAATTTAAAATGGTTTTCTTAGGGATAACATTCATAAGACGTCCACAACATTTCGCTTTATAGAAACACAAAATATATCTGTTGCCGTTATGCATCTGCACAATAATTGCTGGAAGTACGTTTTCATTTGTGGTATACGTGTTGAAAGGTAATTAATTTTCTGTATATTAATTGGCTATATTAAGAAGCTGTAGCTGCTCTGGAAATATCCAACACTCGACATAAACATAAAATACTTGATTAAATTTTCTAATCACAGTGCTTTGTAATGTCATGGTTCTGCCTGATTTACCCAAGTCGACGAATTTTTGTAACCTGAAACCCAAAGAGAAAATGTTGGCCATAGCGTCATTACATGAAAGTCTCAGAGGCAGCGACATTTTTACTTAACCATTTTATAAAAGCCAATTCATCACATATGCAAAGAATTTTCACTACTTCAAGATTAGATAAAATTCTGTGGATCGCATATAGGGCCTCATGAAACGTTCGAGTACATTTCCACTTACCGACGCAAATTTCAGATGAATAATTTTTAACTGTTTAATACGTTTAATAACTGAACTAAATTTTAGCAAAGTATGTAGGAGATATACAAATTTATAAATTGTATACCGGTCAGTACATATAAAATTAGATACATTACTGATTATTAGATTGTATGAGATTGTATATGCTACTTTTACATTTTCATTAGAAATCTTTCAATGAATTGATTTTCAAATCGTAACTCAAAAGTTTTTTTTTTTTTTTTTCACGGTTGCTGTGATTCTATCCTAGAATTAGGCTAAAAAAAAAAATTAATTCTTAAAATGTGTAGCAATTTTAAAAAAGTAAACCCAAGATTTCAAAAAACATACTCCCCCCCTCCCCCCCCCCCCAAAAAAAAAGAAAAACTATTTTGCTGCCCATAACTTTCGGAAACGCTCCAGAGTAAATTTTATACTGTATTAATTCACTTTTTCTGTCATTATCAACATGAGGTATCGCTTTTTTGGATGTTGTAAATTTTAAAGTAAGCACTTGGAGTTGCATTACATAATTTAATCATGTAAGTGTAACAAACTATGCTCCCTTTATGTTGTTCATTTATAACATATCTCAGCTGTACATCATTGTTGAACACAAAATATTATCTTACGTGATACATTCTATCCCCTTATTTTCCTCATTTTTTTCCTTTATCCTAATTACACTGTTAAAACTAATGGAGACACATTGCACCTTTTAGGGGTGAAAGGCTTGTCTCACTAGTGACACCCCTAAAGGAGCCAGAATGACACTTTTAATTAGGGTGAAAAGATGGCACCCTTAATCCAGTGTCCAATAACAAAAAATTAAAAATATACAAACCGACTTATGGCCGTGGAGGGATTCGAACTCACAACGTCTGATTGCAAGCTCAGCGTTCTAATCACTCGACCATCGAGACCACCTTCATTCACTCATAGCCATAGATTTTACTTGCCGTCACAGAAAACAGAGACACACGTCACAGCGCATGCGCATGGTTCCAGTTACCCGATGAGGTGCTACATTGCTGCCAATACGAAGTGTATGGAACCTTATTTAGCTCCAATCACCCAGTAAGAGACCTGTCGGCACTGCAACCACATATCCAGGCCCCTATGGCACCCTAGGGTTCCAATGGACCCTAGGGCTTTTTCACCTCTGGGTCCCAAATGGCACCGGTTTGTCACCTTTACTTTTAACAGTGTACATTTTTTTTCCTTTTTTTCTTTTTTATTAACTATTTCAGAAGTAAAACAAGATTAGAATATCGACGTTTAATATCGCTCACGGATCAGAAAAATGACATAATTTCGAAACAATTTTTAAGCGATATTTATAAATGCAATCAATCCAAATAAATACTTATTTTAATAACTTAAAGTTCTGGCAAAAAATTCCATTTCATTGATTGAATATTATATATTTCATTGGATAAATGAAAATCTTTTGTCTTTCGGGATTCTTTTTTCAGTAAAAATAATTGCATAACATTTTTTACTTTATTCACATAATTTCTTTAGAGGTTTTAAAATTTCGTCATTAATTTAAAAGCCTTATAATAAAAGAAAACTTTACTAAGCAATTTCTGAATGAGATGTTCTTTGATATTGTTTACAACTTACGTGAATTTTTAAACTCTTACATAAAACTTTTTAGTAAGTATAAGTTTAATATCTTTTTTTAAGCACAGTAATAATAAAATTAATTAAATTTCTATTAAAATAGGGCGTGTTTATGCATTTTAACTGTCTAAAGTAATATATTTAAACATTGAATATAAAGCTACAGTTATGAAAAAATGAATCTAAAGTTTTCCATGTTTAATTAAAACATATAAATCTTTTTGTAAAACATATCTTTCAGTAACTCGCATTGTTTAATTTTTTTTCTCTTCTTCTCTTATCTTTTTTATAGATTGAAGTTTATAACATAGAAAAAGCTTAAGAAATATTTATAAAAAACGGCAAATTTAACATATGCGTACTCCTGTATGTACTGTATTTACTTGCACAAATTTTTCCCCCTCCTAATTCCGCTACGTTCGAAAACAGTTTGAGAAAAGAATAAATTCTGCATTGCGGTGTGAAAAGCGTGAGATATTTTCAGTATTAGAGGCTGAATTTTACATAAAATTAATAGCATTTTTCTAATTTCTTGATTATTTTTATAAATCAGCATTTCTCATTTTCTAATTCATATTAACTCATTTTTCCGAGAAATAACTGTCCCCGGGGGTGAGCAAATTGGGGTGCGGGAAGAAAAATTCATAATATAAAAGAGCAGTCTGAGAGCTTTCTGATGATATGTCACATGACGGGTCGAAATAAAGTTTGGAATTTTTATCCCCACTTTATCCCGCTCGGGGGTGGAAATTTTAAAATCGCGCAAACATGTCTTTGATTATTTTTTAAATAGATTTTTTTCTGCCATTTCGCGTTTCTACTTTCAATGACTGCAGAGATTTGCCAAATGCTCTAAATTGTTCGACCCTCTTTTAATCCCCTCAGGGAGGCAATTTATAAAATTGCTGAAATATGGGTTTAATTATCTTTTTATTAGAATTATTTTCTGGAATTTCACGCTGCTACCTTAAACGGCCGCTGAGATATAGGAAGATGCTCAAGAATTTTCGACCCTCCAGTTGCTCCCCTTTGAGTGAGAATTTTCAAAAATCCCTTCAAAAATCCCCCTGAGTTTCGTGATTGCCCCAGATCGGTGGCTCGCGGATTATATTCCATCTTGTGCTACGTTTGTAGCCTTGCCAACATGTAATAGTGATAAGGTCCTTGCTGGGTGTCGTTCCATGTGGTTTAGTCGGTAGAACGTCAGTGCGCTATACTGATGGTCCGGGTTCGATTCCCGGCATGGAATCTTTTTCACTAGGTTGGCATTTGCGCCTTTTAAGCAATTCAAAATTTGATTTTCCTTTGATCCCTTCTTAGAGCACGGTTACACCATAAGAAATGGGTGGATCTTCAAAATTTGGTTAACTTAGACAAAGGTGTTTTTAGATGGTTATCAGTAAAGTTCTAATTCTATACTGTGGGTATAATATCTACTTTGTTGCATAAAAACAGTCACTTTAATAAGTATTTTAAGGTATGATAAGTATATAATAAATATTTCTGGCCCTAGTCACTTTTAAGACGAGGGCCTGACGGTCTAGGGAATGACGAATCAAAGCAAATTCAAACATCACCTATTATTTTAAATAAACATCAAAACCTGCAGGTGATCAAAATAACAAGGCATACAAAGCTCAAATTTACAATAAGTGATGAGATCAATTTTTAATTAACTATCTTTGAAACGACTTACCTAGGGCCTGAGAGTTTACTGGTACAGCACGTGTTTCCGTAACAAAGTCGGCGACGCACAAAAACAAAATGGCTGCCGCGACATTGGTCGTGTTTACAACTTCACATCGATGCTTTCGCTTGAGCAAGTTATAAAAAACGCCATAAGGTTAGATGCCGCGTATTTTTGAATTTCGCAAATAACTAGAGACTGATAATTTTAAGACTTGAAATACTAGAAGACACTTTTTGATTTGAAATAAACTGATAAAAAATGTTGTTGTTAAAAAGTAAATCGCACTGACATAATTAGTAATGTAATACTAAAAGTGTATAAGTCGAGTTAAATCAAAGTATCACATATAGATTTAGAATAGCAATGAAATTCTTGCTAAATTTGGGAGATCTTACATGACTAGCGACTGATATTTGGAGTAGGAAGAAGCGATTTTCGGATATAAAAAATATTGTGACATAAATCAAAGTGAGTGACCAAATTACATGGACTTTATAATATCGCTTAGTAGTTGCAAATATAGGATAAAATAGATATAAATATGTGAAAATTGCTGCTAACACCAAATTAACCAAATTTTGGTTAAATTGGTTAAGTTAGTAAGTAGTTTGTTGGTAAGTTAACCCAATTATATTTTTTCAATTTTCATGTTTTTACGTTCAGTAGTTTGGGTTGTGCGTTGATTATCAATCAGTAAGGACAAACTATTTTACCTATATATAGATAAAGCAGTTATAAAACTCAGAATAAATATGAATCGAAATAATTAAATTTCTCAACAATTTCATTTTTATCATCAATTTAATAATCATCATTTTGAGCATTTATGGTAACAATTATTTTTTTTTAACCTTGAGAACACTATGGTATTTTTCTTATTGTACAAAGATTCCCCTATTGCTTTTCTGAAAATTTGCAGTGTTGGCATTTTATATCTAAAGCAGAAGCAATCAAATCTGACAATTACATTACGGAAAGATAGAAGAAGAATCACCTATCACTCCTCAAGTATGCATTTTGAGTTACATTACATAATTTATTCATGCAAGTTTAAAAGTTTAACAAAATGATGTTCCTTATGCTGTACATTTAATTTTTTTTTTATTGTTATGTTTGAGCGATAACCGGCCGCCTCTTTATTTCGGTATCAAATTTTCTGCAGTTGTTTTTTTACTTATTAAAACATTATTTAAATGAAATATTTTTAATATAGCTCACCCGCTAAAAAAATAACATAACTCCAAAAAATCCTTTTGAGTATTGTTGCTGTAATAAGTCTGACTTGATTGCATTTTGCTTCAGAAAAAAATGTCATAAACGTATTTATCTAGAAAACAGCTAGATTATGTTGAGTGTTCATAAAAAACATGAATATACCCTAATAAAAGAAAGCTTTTAAGAAGTCAGTTTAAAATATTCCTTTTTTTACTATATTTATCAATACAATCAAATGAAATACACACTTATTTTACTAGCTTAAACATCTGCCGAAAAATCTCATTTCATTGATTGGATAGCTTATTTTTGAACCGATGAAAATCTTTTGTCTTTGAAGACTTTCTTTTTAGGAAAAATAATTGCATAATGTATTTTCTTTTCTTTTTTTTTTTTTTTTTTTTTTTTGTTTACTTTATTCACATTTTTTTTTCACAGATATAAAAATTTCTTCATTAATTTAAAAACCTCTTAGAAAAATAAATGTACAGGATTTTATAAAGCAATTTTTTAATAATATTTTCTTTATTTTTAATAATATCTTGCGTAATTTTTTAAACTCTTACATAAAACTTTTTTCTTATGTAAGGTTATATTTAGTATCTTTTAAAACAGTAATAATAAAATTAACTAAATTTCTCTTAAAATAGGGCCTACTTATGCTTTTTAACTGTCTAAAATAATTTATTTAAATATTGAATAGATTTCAGCTTAATTATTAATAATTATAAAGAACAAAACTACTTTTTCATATTTCATTAAAAAATATAAAATTTCTGTAAAATGTATATTTCGGTAACTCAGATTGCCGTAATTTCTTCTTTTCTTCATTTCATTAAAAAAAGATGTTATTAAGCAAAATAAAAAAGTGCAAAGTTATCATATGCATATTTATGTAATATATGCGTATTCATTCGCATTCATTCAAATTGCGCATTCATTCAAATTTTGTCCCCTTCTTTTTCTACGTTTGAAAATCAAGTTCAGAACGAAAATTTTTCCTATAGTCGTTTGTATAAAGAATGAGAGGTATTTTGGTTTGGAGAGCAGAAATTGTACATAAATTTAGCAACATATCTCTATTTTTTTTTCATACTCTTTATAAATATTTATCATATTTAATAATTGAGGACCTCAGAAGCCAAGGGGTACAAGTGACAAAAATTCGATTTGGAGTAAAATGTGTTTAAAGATTATTGACGTTAAGTTTGAACTTAAATAATAATTGACTGAAATTGAATAGGAAACTGTCATTTGTGATTCATCGTGATCATTAAATTCTTATTTCAATAACTGTGAAAAGTGTAGAGTACAATTTCCTTTAAATTTAATTAATCAATTTAATTAATACTGATTATTATTCAGGAAAAGTGGTTGATCTCTAAAACGCAGCACATACTTAGAAAACCATTTATATTTCATAATCTGAAATGAAAATTGCATATTTCTATTTGGCTTATGCACTTAGTTCATTATTTTCAATTTTGTCTCTTATACCTCTTGGCTTCTGGGGGCCTCAATGTATATCAACCATTTTTATGAGAGTTTTTTTTTCAGAATGTTAGCATTTTGAGCATAATTTCTTTGTTATCTATTATTAGCCCAACAATGCACGATTTTTATATTTTAATCAAACAATGTATACTGTTTCCTTTAATGATATTAATGATTTAATGCCTACCAATAATGTCGTATTCCTCTTGAGCTTGAGAAAAATTATATTAAAAAAATCATACATAAGAATTTTATCAGAAATATAATTCTTCATTACGTTTTATATGTGATACACTGTGCATTATCAATCTTATTTCATATAGCATAGAAATAATTGATAGTTTGAAGTATTTTAAATTTTACTTTTTGGAAATGCGTATAGTAGTTTCGGGCATTGCAAATATAAAATTACCATTTTAGGACTGGGATATGATATCGTAATGTATCTCTAGGTACAGTGGGGGTGTCTTTTGATATCAATATCATTTTTGATCTAATCAAAATTTTCCTTTTTATTTGGAACGTAGTCTTTGGAACAAAATAGCATGTTATCTTTTTTAGCCGGTTATCTACTTTTATAAAAATACAAAATTATTATTAAGACCACTAAATTATTATAAAATTATTTAAATCTAAAATATGGAATACTCCAACGTTTGACATTCCTATTTTCTTCTTCATATGTGTATGCATATATAATAAAGGTTCGAAAAGCCATATACAAAGTATATTTGGAATAAAGCTTGTGTTTACAATAAATGACGAGAAATAGAAGGAATGTTGTCCATTTGTTTTGTTGATAAGAATTTCTATCTTTTCCCACCCCTCCTTTGTTCGGGGCAGGTGCAACAAGGCTTTATTACTGTTGAATGTATTATGCAAAAAAAGCTATTGTAAAATACTTTTAAATAGTAACAATTTATTTTAAGTATTTTTTGCTATAAATTATTTTCATATGCAAAGTGATATTTTATTGACTTCATAAAAGTATTTGAATCATAAAAGTTTTCAAAAAGTAAATGTAACCAGTTTTGTATATCACTTCGAATAAAAGAAATAAATTGTAGAAATTTAAAAAAAATTACACGTTAATAACGATATCATTACCTGAAGGGGAGGGGGAGGGAATGGATGGATGATAACGTATGATATCGAAGGGGTGACTTATTGGTGTGGTAATTTTGGGAATCCAAAATTACCAAAAATTTCATAAGTTGATAAAGTTATATTTCGACAGCTCCTTTCTAAAAACCGGTCCAGGGAAGAAAAATAAATTATAACCTTTCCTTCTTCAGATCCGTTTTTCTATAGAGATTATCCAAGATTAATTTCACTTTACTTCGCCAGGGAGAATGTAATTATGGTGATACAAGTGTATTTTTTTTTTTTTTTTTTTTTTTTTTTTTTTTTTTTTTTTTTAAGCAGTTACGAAAAAGAAACAAAAACTTTACATAAGACAACACCTTACTATATTTTACTCGTGATTTGAAGATTTCCCCATTGCTTCCGTCCGGGAAACTTGCAGCGTTATCAATTCAAATTCTAAAAAGGGATGCAATCAAATCCGTCAATTACACCAGGAAGGAGGAAGAATCACCGCATTGGCCTTTTTCTTTTCAATTTCAAATTGTTTATGATATACAGAAGATGTTCAATATATTTTTCTTATTTATTGATTAACTACACATACAAAGATTTTTTGCCAATGGCAGTTTGAAATCTTTCAGTTTCAGTAGTTTTAACATTTGTTTTTCTTCCCGATCCTTACGTAAATTAACCAAAAAGTTATGCTAATAACTTCGAAAAGATGATAAAATATTTTAAAATGTAAGCCTTTTTGTAATGATTTAATGTTTTGTAATCACTTTCTGACAATTTGAAAAGTGTTTACGACTTCCGTTTCTCTGGCCGTCTTCTGTGTGTCTGTCCGCGTGTCTGGTTCTGTGTGTCTGATTTGCGTAAATGTGCTCGGATTGCGGTGTAAATCAAATATGTTATTCCAGTTTACTTTGCACCGTTTTTTAAATTTTAACCCAATAAAGCCTCTATGTTTTAACCCAAAATGCCAAACATTTATGACATTAACGGCGAGAAGACGATGAAATATTTTTAAAAATATTTCTTTTATATACAGGGTGTCCACTCTCAACGGTGGCCAATGGCTAATTCCTAAATCGTTAGTCATAGACATACAGTTCCCGTTGCAAAAATATTTTAAATGAGGTAAAGAAATATTTTAAAAATGATTTGGGTCAATAAAATAATTTCTTTAAAAATTACGAAATTTAAATTTTTATACGGTCCCTCAGTCCTATCGGTTATATTTAGTAAAATTATCCTGTTACACTGACAAGTAAAACAAAAAAAATCGCGTTAGTCTACGGTTAAAATTGACTGAGTAATAGCTGTTTAAAGTTGGGGCTTTTTTTTTTTTTGCTAATTAGAGGTCATTCACAAATTTAAATGAAATATAATTTCATCAGGTATATTAAAAAATGGTTGAGAGTAAAATTAGCATTGCGATGTAAATTTGAAATATTTAATCATTCTGACATATGAATACAAAATATAAATTTTTATTAAGTATATAAGGAGAAAAGCAGAATTCTCGTTAAATAAAATGATGAAATTAACTGTCTACAAAATGCTATTAGATAACACTTTCCTACAAAAGGTGGGTTATGACATGTTTTTTAGCTTTTGATAGTTTAATCTTATGTATTACGTACCACTGTATCTGAAATTCAACTTTTTTTATTATTATTACCGCCATGTAAAGATTTTTTGCAAATTATACATTTTAAAGATAAAAAAAAAAGAAAAACAATAGTGAAAATGTTATTTTATAAATTGATGCGTTTTTAACGTTTAAAAATTATTTATTTTTTATCGGTGAAATCGAAAATAACCTTCATTTTTAATGATCCCGTCAGGATTTTTCGCAAATTGTAAGTTTTAAAGTTAAAAAGTACCAAGTTGAAATTGAACCTCCTCCTCCACCTCATCAGCTGTTTAGCTAAAAGAATCTTTAATGCAAGGCAAACAATTGAATAAAATATTCAATTAAATAAAGTTTAATTTGATAAAAGTGTTTTAAATTTTTATAGATTAAATTTTAACCTTGAAATTTAAGATTTACAAAATAATTCTGACGTCACGATCTAAAAATGAAGATAATTTTCAGTTTCTGCGCTAAAAAATATACAAAAAACAAATATCAAAAGCTAAAAAACATAGCCGTCGCCTCTATTTTATAGTACTTGATTTTTTTTTAACTATGACAATTTATGATTTAAAATAACATGTTTTTTGTTAAAAGAAATCATGAAAAAAAGTCTCAAATCCTTACAAAATAAAACATATGTTAAAGTACCATTATTTTGGACAATCTGAAAATTAAGAAAAGTTAATTCAATCGTAATATTTTTACGAATTTAATCAATTCGCAGATATACATGAAATAAAGTCTTCGAATACCGTAAGTATTTGATATATGATCCCTTAAATCATGATCAAACCCATTTGTTTTCAATGCTGGAAAATGATATAAGTCATGCCTTTTTAAAATTTCATAACTCGGTCAATTTTGGTGTTATATGAACGGGCCTTTTTTTTTTTTTGTCCTATTTGTTGGTGTTATAGGAAAAAATTACTAAACATAACTTATAGGACCAGGGAACCGTATAAAATTTTAAATTTCGTAATTTATCAAGAAATGATTTTATTGACCCAAATTTCTTTTAAAATATTTCTTTACTTCATTTTAAAAAATTTTGTAATTGGAACTATATATCTATGGCAAACGGTTTAATAATTAGCCATTGGCCATCTTTGAGAGTGAACACCCTGTATACATACAGGGTGAGTCATAAATATCGAAACAATAGGCTATCTCCTTAAATATTGCCTCTAGACCCATACTTCCAATTGCAAAAATTCATAAAAAAGTGAAATTTCTGATAAGTTGTCTCTCCATGGGGGGTCTATTTGAAAAAATACGAAAATTAAATTTTTATACGGCCCCCGTAGAGCAAAATTCCCAATTAGGAAATTATTCCTTATCCGTTCCTAAATTGAACAAAAAAAATTTCATCTCCTTATCTAAAAACCTGACAGAGATATAAAAATCCAAAATTCTCCAAAATTCGTGACTTACACCACTTTACCATGCTTGAAAACGAAGCATTATTGACCGATTTTCAAAGCAATTGAGGGATCGTTCACAAATTATCTGTTTTTAAATGTCGATTTAAGACAGTGCCTCTTATTTGGTTATAATAAAGCAGCGTATTGATTTAAATCAAAACTTGTTTTCAAATTATGCTGATCGTCAGCACTAGAGATCTGTATGGATCGAAATATATCTAGGTTCGGTCCCAAACCGACCCATAGGGGGAAAAGTTCTACCGGCATGGGAAAATGGTAAAATCATAACCCAGACCGGCATAGAAAAAAGTTTTAATCATAGCCCAGCTCAGCCGTGAATTTATACATCGTTTTTTACTTCGGTGTGGTTAAAAATTCTTTCGTATGGAGGAGTTCTGACCAAAAATACTTATTATAGCTTTTCGTTTTTTATATTTATACG
The DNA here is from genome assembly GCA_964019185.1 of Maratus speculifer. NCBI lineage: Eukaryota > Metazoa > Arthropoda > Arachnida > Araneae > Salticidae > Maratus > Maratus speculifer. The sequence goes on from OZ025293.1 coordinate 373,595,523, forward strand.
TTTTATTATTAAAGAAGCGCCAAAGCTGTGATATATTTATTTTATCAATGAATCTCTGTTTATATGTAAATGTTTCACTTACATTTTAATACCGCTAATTCATATTCCGTGCGTTGGAGACTTTGAAAAATGTTATAAAGTAAAACCTTTTAAGACGGAATACCATAAGAAAGAAAAAATACGTTATAAACAAATGCCCTTCCTAGGAGGGTTAAATGGAGTTTATTTTTTTCTTAGGTATTATTGTATGTATTTTGCATGGATCAATACATTTACGGTTTAAGACAGAATTTCGTCATAGGCAGTTTTTTTCTCTGGTTTTAATCTGTTTAATTTTCTAGCTTTTGAATATACTACTCTTAAAAAAAAATAAAGTTTTTTTTTTCTTTTGGTAAAATAAAAGCGTTTTTAAAATATATGTGTTTTTTGTAAAAATTTTGATTGAACTAAATTTTACTTATTTTAGGCACGTATTAGGTCAGTCAGAGACAATGATTTTAATACGGATTGTTCGTGACCGGGATTGAAAATTTCGTCCAGCGCAGACCTAGGAAGCAGTCCCCTCCGGTATGAAAAATACATTAGGTCCGGATAGGCGAGTGTTCAGAAAAATGTAACATGTCGGTCCTGACCCGGCCTGGGCCCAGAATAGAGATTTCTTGACAGCCTCTCCAGTACGATAAAATGCTTGAAGTTGTGAGAGGTAAAGTTCTAAAAAAGACTTAATCTGCAACTTAGAAAAGCATTCTTTTAAATAACTGGCCGGCAGTTAAACAGTACATTTCGTTTTTCTGCATAATGAATTTTTCCCGACTATTTCTTGTCTTTAAATTGTTAAAAGTTAAGAAATGCTAAAGAAAAAAAGTACAAATTTGAAAATGTCATTTTTAATTATTTTACATTAGTTTCATTTCGGGCAAAATTGAAAAACATTTACTTTTGAAAATATGATTTTTTTAAAAGTTATATTATTTTTTCAATAAATATTTTTAATATTTTTAAAATTAATATTGAAAAATAAAACTAAAATTAGATTTTCATCTTTAATTAAATGGAAAGAAACTGAAACCCGATAAATAATGTTTCGAATTATAATGATTTTTAATTATCCTATTTAAACCAGTACTAACCATATGAAATTTTTATAAATTTTAGGATGTGATTTTTTTAGCAAATTATATGGCTAACCATCACAAAAAAGAAAAAAAAATCAAAATTCTAACTCAAAAGTTAGATTTTTTAAACGTTTCCTAGAACTGTTGAAGTAACACTGTCTTTTGAATTGCGCTCATCTCAATTTGTGTCTAATCCCTTAGAACCTGATGAATAATTCAAACGGCTATAACTCTGCGAATTTTAAAGGTATGAAGATGCAACTTTTTGTGTCTTATTCAGGACTGGATAAGGAAAATTTTCCTAATTGGAATTTTTATCCTACGGGGACCGTATAAAAAGTTAATTTTCGTAATTTTTCAAATAGACCCCCCCCCCCCCCAATGGAGTTTCAACTTATCTTATCAAAAATTTTACCTTTTTTATGAATTTTTGCAATTGGAAGTATGGGTCTAGGGGCAATATTTAAAGAGTAGCCTATTGTTTCGATATTTATGACTCACCCTGTATATACGTATATTATTAAGGCTTTCCATTATAAGGTAACGTGCTTATGACTTCGGTATTCCTGGCCGTCTGTCTGCCTGTCCATAATTTTATTCTAGTAAATGTACTCGGATTTCTATATAAATAATATATGTTATTCTGGTTTACTTGACATATTTCATACTGGAAATGAAGCGTGTAGCATTTATAATTTGTTTATTAAGACATTCAATAAATTCCGTCACATTATGATCCGTGATATAAGATCGTTTACAAAAACTTTTAATGATATTGCACTATTTCAAACATGCGGCAATTTATATACATCGGTGCTATGTACTACAATATATTTACTACAGAATATGGTGTGCATAGTCCATAGCATTGGTGTTCCAGTATATCGTTTATATACTGGAACATTGAAAATATGTGGTTTACACGACTGTCTCTGAGAGATAATATCTGGAAATGCACTTTCAATTTCGGTGTGCGTGTTAAAATTAAACTTTTTTTTTTTTTTTTTTTGTATAATGCTTAGTATGTATAATTTCCATGGATGATTATTCTTATAAGTTATACATGCAAAGCAAAGGCAGTCGACACTATTAATTTTACAGGGCATTTAAAAATGAATCGAAGAGAATTTTCAAAAGAGTTATGCGTTTCCTAACCGAACTAAATTTTAGAATAGTATGTAGTACATATAAAAATTTATAAATCATGTACAGGACTGCACACAAAAATTTATATACTATATGAATTATTAGACGTTATATGATAAAATTTGTTTTTCATATAAGTGCGTTTTTTTTTTTTTTTTTTTTTTTGTATAACCAGATCGTTTATTTAGATATCGTCTTTCATCTTTTCAAAAGTTGAAATTTCGTTAGAGTACTCTGAATATGCTGAAAACTGATTCATAATCTGTGCTCGATGCATGACTTTTTTGTTGTTGTTTTATAAAAGTGATTAAAAAATTTAAGTCCTCCCATATGCTGATTGTAGTTGGTTTGTACTATCTGGGAAAAATTCACTTTATAAATATTCTATTTCTTTCTATAAATCCTCACGTCATAAGTTCGTTGTTGATATGGAAAAGAAAAACAAGGCAACAGATTTACTGTCATACCATGTTACATTAAGTATTTCTATTCCCTTTATACCAAATTTCCATTCCTTTAAATAATCTCCCCCCCCCCCCCTCTGATACCTTTTTTTTTAATTATATCTTTCAATGAATAGATTTTCAAATCTTAAGTCAAATGACCATATTTACGATTAGGATGATTATATCCTATCTTTGTCCAGATAAGTATTTATTTCATGAGATGTGTAGTACTTACCGAAGATCAATGTGTAATTTAGATCCCTGCGTATGCAACTTGCAAGGCGAACAACCTTATTTAAAATCACACCTAACTTAAACTCATTAGAATATCACAAATCTGAGTAATTCCTAATTCCCGAATACATTTCAATGCCATACGCAAATTCTACATTGTATTATCTGACCAGTACTTTACAAACCTCGCTTGTATGATTTTGACCATGAACTATATTCTTAGCTAAGTTTTTTTTTTTTTTTTTTTTTAAGAAAGTTTTATCTAAAAATGCTTTGGTGTCAAATTTTTACGCTTAAATTCTATCACTTATTTGGAAAATGACAATTTAGTATTATTAAGTTTGGTTAACTTTTCTTTTTCGAAATAATCATTCCCTGCACCCATTTTATATTTTCCGAAATTTACATAACCTACGTAATTCTAATTTTTTACGGTAAAATCAACTATACCTCATTTATAAAAATTGGTTCAATCGTTCGTGTCCTAGATGACTAATGAATAATAATAATAAAGATGATCTTAGATGGTTAAGTAAAAGGATCAATATATGTGCCAGATAAGTTTTAAAAAAAAGTTTACTTTTAGTTTCAGTACGATCTGTTAATGAGACTTTATATTTAAAAAAAAAAAAAAAGAATTTCTCTCTATTTTCATCCTTTCATAAGGAAAAAGCTTTAAATTTGTTTTGATAATTACATTAACTGTTTTTTAGTTTTCAAGGAATTAAGTATACAATCTTTTCATTTTTCAACCTAAAAAACGACACTTGGCCAATAGCCACATCCTTTTTTTTTCTCATATCATTATAAATTTAATGAGGAAACTTCATATTTGTCACTGACACTTGTGCTTTTTTAAAAAATAAGATTATATATAATTAGCGGCATTCAATTCCCATAACGTTTATTTGAAAATTCCCTTTTCTGAAACCTTCGTTTCACATGGGTCTTTAATGAAAGCAATAAATATTTGAAAGAATGTTCAACAGATTTGTTGTCACGGTAACAACACGCACTGTTTTAAAGAAGTAAGCCAAGCGGAAAATGCATCTGAGTTTTCACTGATGAGTTTGATTTAAAAAATTTCATTAAAATTAAAAATAATACGTTTATGTAAAAAAAACTATTTTTTTTCTTTTAAATGAGTGCAAGCTCTATCTACTTATTCCTTAATGTTCACGACTGTGGAATAATTAAACTCAAATTTGACTTTTCTTATAAAACATTCTTGAGTATAGATGATGTAGTACAAATTAAATTTATATCCAGGGATCCGTTTGTGGAATTGCAAGCATTTCTGAGAAAATGTTTTTCAAAATGGGTTTTTAAAACATTTTCAACAAAAATTAACTTCCGTATAAATTAGACAGAACGTAAAATACCAAATAACATATAATTTTAATTCAATATTTTTTCGCGATTTTTTTTGTTTAAAAATATAAATTCAAACAAAATGTAGTTAACCTTTTACAGGCCAAATTCAGATCCAGGCATATTTTACATTATTTTTTTGCATATTATGCCTTCTTATGCTTTAGTTAAGGGATATTAGTCATTTAATATGATGCAAATTTTTTTATATGTAATTTTCAGAATGTTCCCAATTGGGAACATTGGTTACTTCCGGTGGTCATTTTCCAGTGTTCATTTTTCATTTTCATTATTTTCCACACATTTCCCCATAAACGATAGGAATATAACCTCTGTTTAAAAAAATCTTGTTATCTAATTCAAAAAATCTGTTTCAAAAAATCATTCTTATGACTGATTATTTTATAGTGGGCATTGATCATTTTTTATGATTTTCTGTACATTTCCTCATTAACGATAGGAATGTAACTTCTATTTTAAAAAATCAAGGGTTCTTTTTACTCTTTCGGCTAATTTTTTTGAGTCAAGTTTGATTAAATTTAATTTGTAATAATTTTTTTAACTTATGTTCCCAATTGGGAACATTGGCCTGTAAAAGGTTAAAGATGAAAAATCATGCAAATTTGCAGTTCATTTAAAAGTCATGTATCACGAGTCAGGGCAATGCCAAATGGATCAAATAGTTATTGATGTGCGATCGTGAAATGTCACCAAACAATCATAAAAATATATACCCGTAATAGTACTTGTATATCTTCACGTTAGATCACGATTGTGTGATATATGGCACATATAAATAAAATTACAGTTCAGTAAACCATACTATGCTTTTTTAATGAATCATGTAACCCATATTAGTTTACAGAAATATCTTTTAACATGAATAATACAAAATTTCATGTTGGCTGTTATACCAATACCGATAAAGTTTAAAAATCGAGAAGATGTTAATGTTTTTGACAGGGATATTACATCTCTACTAATGCGCCTTTCAAAACTGTTCGAGCAGCTTTAGCAAAATAGAGTAATAGTTAATAGAACCTATACTTTTAATAATATTGGACAAATCTATGTTCGAGATTTTATTCGTCATCTTTCATGCGGACGTGATTTTCAGTAGTTCTTTGAAACATGTAAATTTAGTTATAATGGAAACCTTGAACACTTATGAAAAATAAATTTTACATAACTAAAAAAAAATAAAAAAAAGAAAGATCCAGGAACGTTGTTAGAAAATAGGACATAATGAGAAAAATTGACGCTTAAGTTTCAAGAAACAGTTGTTGAAAATGCTATAATCTTCCAGGAAGCTCGACTTTGATACGATTATTCTAAACTTTGTTTGCTTGTACTTATGCGGCCAATTATCTATACTGTGGGATATAGGCCCTAAGGGATGGGATGCTCTCCGTGGAGGTCTTTATAAGGGAACCTAACCCGTATTTACGCAAGGAAATCCAAGGTTCAAAGAAAACCACGGAAAACTCCGAACGGCTGGGCCGACGGTTGCGATTGGGTTCGGACATAGCACCTACCGTTTACCTGTATTCTAAACTTTGATCAGGAATGTTTCAGAATAAGAAACCAGAAATTTTCAAGAAATTCTTTTCTGCAACCTGATGCCCTTTATTTCCCGGGATCATTCTTAGATTTTTTTCTTTGCAGTGTATAAAAGGAAAGTGTTGCTTTGTATGTACAAAAGTTTTGCCTTTTCACATTAGAAATTCATTAAAACAGTGAGTTAATAGATATGGTCGATTAGGCACTTTTTCTTTAAGTATCTTAAGTGTCTCACTAATATTGCACCAATACTGGTACACTGTTGTCGTTTCATTTGAAATATTTATATTTATATACCAATATTGCATAAATAATGCTTTTATGCTTGATATATTTCCAATGAAGTAATATAGCGCAAATATTGGCATTACATTGGAAAGATTTTAATGAAACGACAATTCTGCACAGATATTAAACTTACATTAGGAAAATCTTCAATGAAATCGCAATATTGTTTTTATTGGATTTACATTGATCTTGTAACGATTTCGATCAGTATAAAGCGAGTTACTACCTGCGAGTAACTGGCTTGGCCTTTTGCTCAACGGTTAACGCACTCGCTTGCTGATCACGAGGTCCTCAGATCAAAACCAACCGGCGCCAATCTCCCTCATTGGTGACCCTGGACACGCACGCAACTCTCTCTCTCTCTTTTTCATCCTCAACTTCCAGCGCACAACAATCAATTCACCTCATCATCAAAAGATGGCAGCACCAAACAAAAATCTCTCAACGCAAGGCCTGTCCTCGCATCACACTATGCGTACGACAGAATTCATTCACGAGTGCATATCGCTCGTCAGACGTCAGTAATACGTCTTTCTCACTGGGGGGCATATTCTATAACGATCTCGATCAGTATAAAGCGAGTTACTACCTGCGAGTAACTGGCTTGGCCTTTTGCTCAACGGTTAACGCACTCGCTTGCTGATCACGAGGTCCTCAGATCAAAACCAACCGGCGCCAATCTCCCTCATTGGTGACCCTGGACACGCACGCAACTCTCTCTCTCTCTTTTTCATCCTCAACTTCCAGCGCACAACAATCAATTCACCTCATCATCAAAAGATGGCAGCACCAAACAAAAATCTCTCAACGCAAGGCCTGTCCTCGCATCACACTATGCGTACGACAGAATTCATTCACGAGTGCATATCGCTCGTCAGACGTCAGTAATACGTCTTTCTCACTGGGGGGCATATTCTATAACGATCTCGATCAGTATAAAGCGAGTTACTACCTGCGAGTAACTGGCTTGGCCTTTTGCTCAACGGTTAACGCACTCGCTTGCTGATCACGAGGTCCTCAGATCAAAACCAACCGGCGACAATCTCCCTCAATCTACTTCTTTTAAATAATACTGTATTGCTAACTAAACTGCTGAAGAAAATTTTTACAAGCAAATATCGTGCCATAGCTAGACCAATCCTTCACTTTCCTTTTACTGAAATTCAGTAAATACTTTTTTTTTTTGGAATTTTTATACATTTTGTAAACTAAATTTAAATTAATAAAATATGTAAGGACGGGAGTTTCAAAACTTGCCTTTTCCATAATATAGAATTTTAGGAAATCACAAAAAATTGTATACACAGATTTTACCATGCGAGAAATACGCGATAAAACTAGGTTTTTTTTTTAGAATGTAGTTTTTTTAGGCGTGTTCGCAATTAAGTAAATTCGTAGCACCTATAGTCGTCGTTCAGTCCATCAGTCTGTCCGTATCTCCGTCTGTTCGTTTGTCCGTCTGTTCGTTTGTCCGTCAGTCTGTCCGCATACAACAGAGCACCAAACAGAATGATTTAAAATTTAAAATACATAATTGCTGCATAATTTTGTCGAGTAATTTCAAATTTTATGAAAATTGGATGTGTATTTCAATTACAGAGACAATCAAAATTATTCCGATACATTACGGCCAATGGGAAAATTGTTTCAAGCGCATTTTAATGGTGTTACACTCTTTCGAACATAAGAAAATTTATATGCATCTATGAAGTATATACTAAAATATACGTTCAGTACAATGTATGGTGCAAAAATTATTTGTTGTTAATTTGCAGGGCCACACAAATATATTCCATTACATAATGACATTGAGAGAAACATTGTTTGGGGAGAGTTTTAATTATATTAAACTACTACCTCTGACAATAAAGTTCGGTGAATAGTCCTGTAGCATTAATGTAGATAAATTATTAACTAAAGTTACCATACCATCCTTCAAAATAGTCATCTCTTATAACTATGCACCGCTGAGATCTGCTATACTTGTTTTGGGAAATTCGAAAGAAGTCTTCTTTTGGGATGAAGTTCAAAAAGTTTCTTCACGATTCGTTGGATGTCAGCAATATGTTCAAATCTCTTTCAAAGAGAGTTTGATTCGTGAAAATAGGAAAAAGTCTGGAGGATTGAGATCTTTCGAGTATCGTAGGTGTTCAATTTGCACCATCCCTAATGAATTTCTTTCGGTGTCTTGCAAAGCTTAAAACTAAACTTAAAACTGATCTTTTATTCGTTCATTTTCCTGTTCTCTGTTAAGAACCAACAGACTGAATAAGCACTTAGTAAAGCATGTCTTACACAGAACATAAACGACGCTCAGTTGAACAACGGTGGGGGAAGATGGTCGACACTTGCCTCTATGCAGGTACAACATTTTGTTTCCCCAGTGTTGCCAGATAGGTCGTTCTGAATTCATTCACCGAACTTTATTGTCAGAGGTAGTATTTCATATTTTATTAAATTGATATACGTTGCTGAGGTTTACAACAAGTTACGTACCGTATAATTGAAAACTGATAGTATTTACAGAGAGACAGAAAAAATTTCTGATACTCTACTGTATCTGAAGTAACGTATACTATTATACCAAGATCAAAATATTATTAAAACTTGTTATAGTACGAAAGCACCTCATTTGCTATGCATTACTTGCAATTTCCAACTTATTATTTTTTTTTTTCGATACAGGTTCACCACAGAATAGATTGAAAAAGGAAACTCAATTTTTAAAATTTTTCATAAGACGAGTTTTGAAAATCATATCCTAATATATATTTTTTCACCCATTTAAAAAGTTTACGTAGAAAGGAATAAAAATCGTTGATGTTGTTGCGAGGAACTATATAAATGCTCTTACTTTAATTCTGAAGCCCTTATGTTTAAAAAGAAAAGAAAATGAACAACACAATCAAACTAGTTATTCCTTATCATACAAAATAATTCAATATTAAGTACCATTTTACAACATAAGAAATCTCTCAATAATATACCATAACATTATTATTATTATTATTGCTACGAAAATATCAATTCAGTATTACATAATAAATTGTATTTCGACTATATTAAACGAATAGAAATTGTAGTATCATAATTTTGCCTTTGCAACGGATGGAATGATTAATTAATTCCTCATGTATTGACAAATTATCTAGCATTTATCACGTGACATAAGGCGAGAGAGAGGTTAATTTGTTTTCACTTAAACCAACGCATGAGATGGATTTTACTCTTTTTGAAAGGTTTAAATGACTGCTGCTCTGAATGAACACGACAAGGATTATTGAAATTAATGTAGTTTCAAAATTTTGGCACAGGGAAATATATATTTCACTTGCCAATTTTAAGTTAATTCGTTACTGAATATTTTAACAGACCAAGTAAATAAGGCTTGAAATATATCGTATTTTTACTTTTAAAAGTGCCGATTTATCAAATATTCTGGGAAAAATACCGGAATGACGACAAATGTTAAAAATATTTTAAGCAATTAAGTCACATTTTATCACTGTTTTAGTGACAATTTTTGAACTAGGAATTTTAATTAAATTATTCTGTTTGCACTTGGAAGTGTAGTTTGAATAATAATAATTTTTAAATATAGAAAATATAATTTATTACTAAAATCTTACGCATGCTTGAAATATGCCATAGTTCAAGCTTAAAATTTCTTTTACGTAACACGTAACAATTAAATTAGCAGAAAAATATTAAAGTTTACTTTGGGTGTGTTTTTAGACATAATTAGACATTAATTAATTAAATTTCTAGCAAGCATAATTGTAGCGGGGCCAGGGGACCAGGAAAACTTTTTTCTTTTTTCTTAAAAGTAATGACTGCTATATTGAAGATTTTTATCAGTTTTAAATAACGCAAAAAGTTGTATTCGGAAAAAGTGGCTTGGAAAAGTTTCTCTTAATATCCCCCTGCTAATCTTCTGTAAGAAAGTAATTAATATAGATATAAAAGTATTATAAAGCATATCACATGCCAATTACGTTAAGTAATTAAATAAATTTCAATTCATAATAGTAAAGTAAAACATGCATCAGGTCATATAAATGTCAAGGATGCTGGATATTGAATTTTTTTTTAAAGAGAAATCTTCGCTTTTGCTAATCGCAATTTTTCTCTCATTAAATAGAGCTGATTTACTGTTTGAAAATAGTGGAATTCAACATCTGGGGAATTCTCGGCATCTAAGTAGATGGAAAATTTTTAGTTATGAATCAGCATTTTCATGGACGGCACATGCCATACGTTGAACATGGCTTTTCTGAAATCTCTAAGGCAGTAACACATGTTTCGATAGCAGAACTACATCGAGGAGGAGAGATAGTGGAAACCTAACAACATTTTACCTAAAATAAAACTGAGGTGCAAAAATCTGGAAACGTATCAACTCTTGGAAAATAATGCACTTCTACTATAACATCACTACCTTCAGTGCCATAGCCTTTCTGAAGCTCCATGGCAGAACTCAGGTGCATGCCCAAGCACGCCATATAGGAAGAGTCAGGGAGGAAGTGATTTCCCTCCAAACAATTTCACATTTCACAGTATAACAGTCATCAAGAAACATACACAACAATATTTTTTTTCACAAATTGCCCAACATTTAAAATAACTTGCCAGATTTCATTAAAACAGAAACTTTAGCATGAAACAAGCACGATCAACATACAAATTATTATCTATATTATTTTATAAACCTTATCTATTCAAATATGCTCAAATTGAAATACATTTATCCTCCATGCTTACTTTGATTGATTTTAAATGAATATATGAGAATAAAACTCTGTCAGTTGCTTCTCAGATGTGCGCAACAATATCAAAAGAAATCTTTGTTCCCCTCCCCAACTTAAGAAACTTTGAAAAGGTTCTCCTGCACGAGGTTGGTGATGCAGATCGGTAAGAGGTTAATCTGTTTACCAATCTGTACATATATTTACTTGTTTTTCGGAACAAAGTTGTGTAATATACTACTTTGTAAAAAGAATATAAAATTTAAAAAATGTGTTAAAAAATAATTAGTTTTAATGAATGATGATCAAAAGAATGATTTACTAGAGATGTTTTGATAGCACCAATTACTGCATAACATTTAAAAATATTGTTTTCACAACTACGTTATTTACAGGGTATCCATACTTAAAATATGGTTCTTTAGACCTCACTGGTAAAGAGTAAAACTACTAGATCGAGATTTTGTCGAGAGTGGTGTTGTTGGAAAGTTCTTACTATGAGAATTAAGTAAATGTTCCAATCAACTGCCCGAATGCAGCTGATGAAAAGTTATAGACCAATATATTTCTTTCATTAATTAATTTCTCCATATTGCCAGCTATGCAAAAAAGACACTCTGTGTGATAGAAAAGACAGCTCACAGTACAGTTATGTAACCTGTTGTTGCCAGTGTGAAGTTGGTGAAGATTCAATATTTCATCTCGTAAGAAACCGAAGAATTCGACCACATTTTCACATGCGATTACACTGACTTGGAGTAAACTTTTCAGAACACTAGAAAGTATCTTCACACCCACCTTCGATGATATACGTTGATATGCCTTTCAAAACACTTTAATTAGAGATACGGGTCCTGTCTTTTGATCAGTTTAACAGGCATGCTTTAACTTAACTACTAACACCGCTGACAACAACGAAACATCCCCTTTTATTGTGCGTTCTTGATGTTGAAAACATTCGTACTTCATCCATTTCTCTTAAAAAATGTACTACCATGCGTAAAGTTACTTTTTAAACCAAGCGTAACCTTTCTTTTCTGTAATCCGTCAACTCTCTTTTCTACCACGCATAATGTCTTTCCTGTATAGCTACCTGGAGAAATCAATGAATGACAGAAATACGTCATCCTATAACTCTTCACCAGTTGCATTCGGATGGGTAATTGATCCCCATGGTAAGAGCTTTCCAACTCTAACTATACCACTCTCAACAACATCCCGATCTGACCGCTATGCTGGAGCAAACGCAATACCATTTCGTATTCATATTATTTTGCTTAGACAATCAGGAATAGATTTATATATAAACACTTTTAGCACCAAGAGAGGCTAAAGCCGGATTTCTGCATTTCTGTATTATAAAATTAACAAGTTAATTGCAAATGTACGAAATTTCAGTTAAATTGTAAACATGAAATGCACCTATCAAAAAACATTTATGTTTAAAATGTACATTTAATGTTAAACAATTACGTGAAATGTTTCTTTTATTAGTTTCAATGGCTATTTCACATCCCAAAATAAGCTCTCAATGCCACTTTTAACCGTTCATGCCAAAAATATGTATATATTTTAAATCGCCTCTCTAATATTTAGTTAAATAGTATGTATAAGATATCTCGTGATGTTTTCCTCAATACATTGTTTATAATTGAGCTCTAAACGCTTATATTTTAATTATGACCACTCCATAATGTAATATTATGCAAAAATGAATTTTTAACATTATATAATATATGGAAAGCAATAAAAGCCATTTAGCTCTATGCTATATCGAAGGTAAATTTATTTTCATTTAAAAATGCATGTTTTATATAGCCATTACATCAAGGTTTGCTTATATGTATTTTTCTCAAATATATTTAAATGGATTCGTGTATCTTTACAGTTCTTTGACATAAATAACATTTCATCGGCAAATATTTTATGTAACAGCTGAGTCGTTTATTCTCAAATGAATAAAGAGAAAAATAAATAAAATATTTCCATTATGGTTAATAATGGAAAGTAAATAACGTGTATTTTTCCTATCCTGCCTATCTGTTTACTGTAAATCTTTTGGGAAAATGCCGAAATCTCTATGCATTTTCACAATGACTTTTAATGGGATATAGGGAATTCCTGCATAATATTAGCGTAATATAATCAATCGTTTTTTCTTTTTATTTGACGCATACCAGACTTAAAATACTTCATCTTATGAATATGATCATGTTTCCAAAATATCTATAAACGATATTTCTATACATTGATATAGATGAAAGGAGGGATATTAAATATAAAAATTACTTTAGATAAATACAGATTTGCTCTATCTAATGAGTGTAGTATCGATGTAATAAACAATATTGCTTTTAATTCGTAATACGAAATTAAAATACTTTCGGCATAAGGAACTTCGTGTTTCTAACGATGAATCTCTTCGTATATATATATATCATCTGACTTTTAGTCTGAAAACTATATTATACAGCAAAAATATAAATATAAAAGTTAGTGATGTTATATTGACGGTGGCAACGGTCTGAATATTTTTTTAACTTTATTATATTTCTTTTTACTTCTCATACAGTTTTAAATTTTACACTGGAAAAAGAAGTTTTATCAAATACAACTTATTTGAAAACTATATCCGAATTTACTAATTTTTAAGTGATTTTAAAATAATTTTACAGCACAGCCATTTTTTAATTTGTGTGCAACTCAATTACGGAAGATTAGTTGTTTGCACTTAAAAAATATAAACAATTCGGCATTTGTTTGTTTTTTGTAATATTCCATACCTAAATTTCCAAAAAAAAAAGAAAAAAAAATTAAAGCTTTTCTCAAATGTTTATATATATAAACCTTCTATGCGTGTGTTTGTCACTGAACTCCTGCTAAACGACTGGACCGATTTTAATGAAAATTTTCCAGTGGATTCTAGAATGGTTTAGATTCACATTTCATCGAAATTGATTTAGTGCTTTTTTAGTAATTAGGCAAAAACTAATAGTTAGTGATTTTTTGCTAATTAAAAGTGTTGAATAAGTTCGCTGAATAGCGTAAGGACGGAATGGCCGAGAGGTCTAAGGCGCCAGATTTAAGCTCTTGTTCTTGAAGAAAGAGATTGTGTGTTCGAACCCCTCTTCTGACATACGTGTATGATTTACAACATTTTAATTAACCGACTTCATAAAATCGTTAACTTTTAACTAAAAAGAGAAAAATGAACTTAAGTATCAAAAATTGAACCGAGTTCAAAAACTATTGCAAAATGAAAAATAATTTCCATATATAATTTTAATAAGAAATTAAATTAAGAGCGTAGTATTTATCGTGCGTATTGTTATATTTTTGTACATTTATTTGATTATTTGGCGTCGGTGCCAGGACAACGTCTGTCGGGTCCGCTAGTAAATAAATAAATAAATAAAAATTTTAACACATATGTAACAGAATTACACGCTTAAATACTGAAATAATCATTAGGAAACTGTACAAAGGCTGCTATATATATATATTGAAATGTTAAACGATCGATCGCTGGCATGTGATCAAAACGAAAGTATCAACAATGCTTTTTGTTTTAGCAGCTGGGAAATCAAAGATAATACACTAACAAAGGAAACACTTTTGGTGAAGCTTAAACCTATTCAGACCTGATGCATTTTATACTCTATAGACTAAAATTAGAAAATTGATGAAATTTGTCAGCAAAGTTTGTATTATATATTTTCATATACATTTAATTTCAAAGTAATGGACTTTTAATTGTTAACTTTATGCCAAAAACGAGTTATGTCGCCAAACATGGTGCTACAAAAATCCAAACTACTACTCACACATAGTAGATGACTATGACATTCGGTCAAGATTGCCGGAGAAAACTCTACGTTAACGAATAAAGCCAATTTCGAGACACCAAACATGGAATTATAATGTTGTATAGTTTCAAAAGGAAATTCATAAACTCTTGAAAGTTTTTATTTTATTGACTAACTTGCATGCACGAGGAAAACTTGGAATTATTGGAATTGGAATTATAGTTTGAAAAATTAACGATTTGGTAATTAACTGTTAGAGACCGATAAGAGTAGATTAGTAAATCCCTATAATTGGGGATTCTTGTTTAAAAGATGAAAGAAATGTGTTGATAAATCATAGGACTAAATACAAAACTACACTGATAAAAATTTCCGTTCGATCTTGAACCATCATATGGTTAAAAGTGAGCAAAAGTACCAAAAGATGGTCCGATGCCTGCTTTAAAAATTATATTTTTGGTGAATCATGAAATATGGTTCAAACTTTTACTATCTTATGGCAAAATATTGCAACCAATCACAGATCATCCGCCATTAAATCATGCCGTGTACGTGTAGGATAAAAGCCATCATAGGGTATTTTTATTTTGTTTCATGTAATCTCAACGATATATAAGGATTTATTATTTCTTAACTATAATTTCTGAATAAAGTATACTTCTTTATATATACTTAACTATAATTCATGTTTGCGTAATGTTGATAAAATGTAATTTTACAATGTGTCTGCTTGAATTAGGCCTAGTTGTGTAATATGTGGATATGTGGTTTTTCTACCTTATGATTGCAGCTACATCTGTACCATGTTTTAGTCAAATGTTGAACCGATATTTTTAAAAGCATAGCAATATTTGTGAAAACTGTAATTCAAATGCACGTTTATTTAAAAACTTGAAACAATAATAGATGTTAAAAAATATGGTATAAATTTCAGTTAAGTGGAGAAAGTAATGTTTTTTGAGTTGATTGTAAAAAAGGGTTCGTAGTTGTCGAGGAATTTCCAGACCAGAAAATTCTTCAGAACCACTACTTTCTTATAGAAAATATCCCATTATAAAAGCGAAACATTTCATATTTGAACTAGATTTATTTTTCTATAAGAAACACTGATATTTCACTGAGAAAAGAATAGGTTCCGTACGAACCCTGTAGAATGAAAGATTACACTGTTAATTCAGAAAGAGGAATTAAAATATCAAACACGCTTTAGATGTAGCAAGGTTGCTCTAGAAAACAAATGAAGAATAAATATAAAATTCGAAAACATCAAGTTTTAGTTTTGGTTTACATGCACCACAAATAAAAAATGGAAGAATCAAATTATCATTTTTTACAAAGATGGGACCAGAATGAGTCAAAATGTTTTCTTTGTAATTACTAATAAGAATATCTTTGTAACAAACAATTTTCGGAAGTAACGCTTTAAAAGCAATTCAGACGAAAGCTCAGAGTTTGTTTGCATGCTTCATCACTGTTCTCTTTGGCTCCTGTTAGTGACAAAAAAAAGCATCCAAGTGGCAATCCATTCCACGTCAGACATTTTGAATGCATTGTGCAAGAATCATTGAGACTGTTTTTTTAAAAGGGCTATTTTTTTTTTTGCTTACCAGATAACGAACATAACATACGGTCGACTAACAAAAAAATGAATAAACGTAAAATCATATGCCCAGAATTGGTCATGAAACGCCTTCCAAAACGTTTGGAATACTGAGATAAACTTTTACAATTTACAAATAATAACTCTAAATAAAGAATTTTCTATTAGGTGAAGAAGACTACTGAAGGATTTAGACAATTTAGAAAAAGTATAAAGCATTTGAAAAGCCAATTTCTATAATTCGCATGAATAGCACGAAAAATGCCCAAATTTATTGTGCAGCCTCGTATATGATCTTCAGATTCACATGCATATTACGCTGTATTCTAAAAGTTAATTCACTTAAGGCGTACAGTACAGTTGAAATTTCCCATTCAGCAGTTTCCGTCAATAAACGAAAATACATTTGAGATGTTTTGTGTAGTGATGTATATCATCTATAGAATTTATAGAAACCAAGTAATATGCAAAAAAAACAGTTAAATTTTAAAACTCGTATCATAACTAAAAACGCATTTGTAGGAACTATTCTTTATAGGCAGTTATTCAATTAAATAACTACGTGTCCCTGAAATTTAATGATAAATTATATTCACACCGTTTTCTACAGTAAACGTTTTTCACTACGCCTCAGTGATATACACTAATTTCAATGTACTTAAAATAGTGTAACATCAGTAAACTACACCACAAACAATTTTTTACCACTTGCCGTAATGTTGCGGAATTCTTTTGAATGTCCCTGTAAATGAAAAGTTTAAACTACACATTTCATTTTAAATAATGAAAATACCAGTAAAATATATCAAGTTCATTGCAATATGACTATATTTACGCAAATTAGAGCAGAGACGGATAGACAGACAAATCAAATTAATAGACACTTTTCAACAATGCTAGAAAGTGTTAAAAAAGATAGTAACCGAATTTTAATCACCAGGTTGTTCCATGAAAAACCGAAAATAGTCATTAGGGAAAGCTTCTTCTTTTAATTCATGTTTAAAAAAAATAGTTTAGGAGGCCATCTTAAGAGAAAAATTGTGACAACTTTAAATTTTGAACACGTAATTTTGACGTTATATTTGGCTTTTTTTCGCAAATTTTAATTTCGCTTTTGGAGTTCCTAATGTGAAATATCTTTGCATTCGTTTCAAAGGAAACTGCAACGCGGGCAGTTTTTTAAGCATAACTCAACATATGCTGTGCAGAACGATCTGAAATCATAGATTCGCACACTTGAAGCTTTTAGAAATTGATGTCTATTAAAAATAGATTAATAAGTATCTCATAGATTACAAATCATATTTCTTTGGAAAATATCTATTTTTTTTTTAACAATATAAATTATAATCTATAAATTTATTTAAGCGAAATCGATTTATGGAAATTTTAAATAATCGAATCTAAATGTAGATCTCCTTTTGCAAAATAGTTTTTGAGTTACACTTAAAAAATAATAGGCATTACAATATGTTTTTTAGAGTTTACAAATCAATTTAACATTAGGTTTTCCATAGTTTAAACCTTTATAATTCCTAACTACTTGACCGAATGAATTCCTGTTTAATATTGTAAGGAAAATTTTACCACAAAAAACTTAATATCATGTCAAAATTAGGTGTTCGTATTGAAAATTTTAGAGCTGGGCACAATTTATAAAAACGACACCCCTCCCCCTCATAAAAATTTTATTTTATAACATAAATTGAAAGAAGACGTATATTCTCGTCAAATGACTACTTCTGTAATGATCTTTTAGAGAAATTTAGAGGTATTTTTAGAGGTAAATTTAGAGAAATATTTGGGGTGTTGTCTTTTTTGTCCGAATTTACGCATGCACTGACATAAGTGCTTATAAAAACATGCTTCACAATATCTAATACTGGCATGAAATACACTACCTCTCGGATATTTTTTTCTGCGACTAAAAGCTACAAAACATCTTTCTATGTTGGTTCTAACACCAGATGCACTGTGGGGGGTTATTTTGACCCCTACCAAATCAATATGTTACGATTAGAACCGAAAATTTCTTTTAAAAATAGGTTTAAAACACGCAAAGAAGAAAAACTAAATAAGTTAAACAGTTTTAAATGAAAATTGTGTAAAATCTTTATATAAAACTTGAGTAAATTTACTGTCTTTCTAGTGTTAATCTCTTCGTAGCAAGGGGAAATTACCCGTGCCGTATAGCATGCGCAAAATTCTTGAATTTGAAGGATTTTACGTCATTAAATATGTCAATAATTACTATTATTGATTTATTTAATACAAAATATATTATTTAATTACAAAAAAGTGGTACCCAGAAATTGAAAAATGTGAAAAAGAAGCTTATCGCGAAGAGTTTAAATCATTTCTTTGCAACATTTATATCTTCTTTCTGTTTCTTTATTTATTGTAAAGGCAATTACAGTCGAGTCTCTCTACAACAAAACTCCATACATCGAATTTCTCTATATAACGAATTTTTAGTAGGAACGGTTACCTTGTTTCATGATTACATTAAACAAAGGCTCGAAGCTTTTTTAAAAAAGCGTCGAAATCACAATAAAATAATTTTCATCATTTATTCCTGATTTACCGTTCAAAGCACAGTTTTTTATATCATTTCTCTAATTTGAATCTCCTTGTTCTTTAAATCCAACAAATTAAACCCCTTTCCCTGCCACACGCCTTCCATCACCCTTCTCGAAACAGTGTCAAATGCATTGTAACACATATAAGAGCAGGTTAATGGGGCAGTTGAAGTCATTGTTGATTTCAAAGGGTGGTCCGGAGGGATATTCACCGATACAATTTTTCATTCCTTGCTAAAATGTAAACATATTTACGAGAATGTAACAATTTTGAAATCAAAGCAATAAATTACAGATTTCTTCGTCTAAAATTAATGTATGTTTTTCTTACATGATTTTTATTAAACATTTAAATAAATGTTTGTTTTCTTTTTGAAACTGTTTAAATAATTAAGAAACAGAATATTAGGCTAATATTTGTAGTTAAACATTTCAAATTCTTAATTAAACACATCGAAACTAATATTTGTTCAGAATTTGCACATTAAATAGGAATTTTAACGTCATTCTCTATTCAACGAATTTCTCTATGTAACGAATTTTTTATTCGAATAATGGATTTCGTTATATAGAGACTCGACTGTAGTTATTATTTCCCTATGTAACCTGTAATAGGTCACTTGATTGAACAATCGATAATATAAATGCATAAAATTTGTGATTCAAAGTTAATGTAATACACTAGTTGGCATGTGTAATGTAGAACACATGTCAACAGTAATGTAGAACAACTTTGAATTAGATTAATATTTATCTGCACCCATAAAATAATCATACTACTTGATTTCTTCTTCGTTTAAAATTAACTCTTCAACATGTGTATTTTTGAATATATTTCAGTTAAAAATTTAATATTTTGAAAGTGGGTAATTTACATTTGAAATTAACGATCAACTATGTAGTCCAAAAAACAATGGCTTAAGCAAAGAAATGTCTTAATAAAAATGTAAATATTGTGTCACATCTTTTTATTGATAGTGAAGTAAAGTCATAGCAAAAAATGCGTCACAAAACTATTAGAGTGTTTTATGTAGACTTAAAATGTAACTTAGAGTGTTTCTAAACTTACTAAATTTGCTTAATGCATTTCATTTGTCATTCAGATGCTTTTCAGTGTTGAAGATAAACTAATATTTACATGTAACAACGAATATCCCAAACGAGACATATCTGCCAATATTATTCACTAAGTTTCACCATGTTTCAATCAATATAAATGTATGATATTAATCAGCGATTATGCTTTAACCCCCTTCGGGTCCGGGTTTTTTTAATAGTTTTTAGAAAAAAATACTTTTACGTTAATAACATTAACATTGGCTATCCATATAGATTAATTAGTGTTTACAGAATATTTCATTGTCTGAAAGTTGTTGTTTTATGTACTATTCCATTAATATTCATATGAAAATAGGCTAAGGAAGAATTTTTGGAAATGTTTAGAAAATATTGTATTACAATAAGATTTAACTGATATTAAAACTTTCTAATACTTTTTGCATTTTATTACAGATAATTCTTTCAGGAAAGTAAGTTTTATTTTAAATTTAATGAGTGAAATATATAGTTAAAATAAAAGAATCGCAAACTGTGCAAAGAGAATTAAGCAAAAAATAATAATTATTATTATTACTAAATGCCTAAACATAAATGAAGTCATATAGTAAATGCATAAACACATAATAACATTACTGCATGTAGATACTAGCAAAAGTATTTTTTAAACAAAATAATACTCCATTAAAAGACGTGCTATTAATAGCACACCAGACCTGAAAGGGTTAATGAAAATACATATCATGATATTTTTATAGGAATCCTCTCCAGTTTTAAATATTTAGAACGAATATGCTCTGCTGACCACTCCCCAGGTAAAAAAATCAGCAAAAAACCTTTAGAAAAAATAAGATTTTACAGGGATTTTGAAGGTTTCTACAGGGATTTTGAGGGCAAATTATAAGCGCAGGTTTATTTGAGGGAATTTACTATTAATCAAAAGATTTTATGCAGGCATTTATCTGACCTCCAAATTGCTAATCGGGTATTTTGAAGGTCACTTCAGGTATTTCGAAGGAAATTGAAAACTGAACAAAATGCACAGATTTTTAAAGGTTGTAAAGAGGCTTTTATCAGCAAGTTAATGGCTTTCAATTTACCGTTAGGGACTTAGCTGATTTTTGATAAGTATACTTCAGGTATTTTGAAGGAAAATATAGCCTTCAATTTACCTTCAGTGACTTAATGACTTAGTGAATATATACAATTTCTTAGTTCAAGCCTTCGTTTTGTTACATGAGGACGTGTCCCAGAAATGCTCTTCAAAATACAAGAATAGGCGCGACCCACGGCCCGCGGGACAGGAACATTCTGTTGATTTAGATGTTTTAATATCTCAGCTACATTTTGAGGTAAGTTGCATGTTTTTAGGACAATTATTAATTAAATTATAAGTAATTAATTATCCCATCCCTTTGCCAGTTAATTCTATCGGCTTTTACAGATACTAAGTTCCACAATTCTAAGAATTTAATTGCTTAAACTCTTAATTAAAAATTCTCAAATCATGTAAAAATCATCTCCATAGTCTAATTTTCAATCATGATTACTTTATAAAAGATTTCTCATAAAAATTCTCGCATTAAGTAAAGTTTTATTATTATTTCTTCCAAATTAATCTAGAACCACGTGTTCGAATTCGAGCTAAATAACGCTAAGTTCAGCCTAATGGGGATAAGTATTAAGATATATATCGACAAGATAGCGTCTCGTTCACCCCTGCCGGCAGCAATTCAGACCCCGTAGCGACCACGTGGAATTTCTGAACTTTGAAAAAAATCTCAAGATTAAAAAACTTCACGACAATACACTGGCCCCAAATGTACCCCGTAAATATATATTGTAATTATATTTATATATTGTAATTATATGCATTTATATAAAAAACTTTAACTATTTCCTACATTTTTAATGTTTTAATTTCTAAACTTAGAATATTTTTCGACTTTTTTTTTTCATTTTTTCGCAAAAATATTTTTTTCCGAATTTTTAGATAAAAACTGGGAAATTGACTAATTATTACATAAAATTAACGATTTTAATTAATTTTCTTTAATATTTAAATTTTTTTTTCAGTACGGCATTTTTGTTTTTACCGGTGTTCGGCATGATTACGCCGCCTTCACCGTACTATCCATCCAGCCGTAAAACACTAATTTCTAATTATCTCATTAATTAATTAATATTTATTCTTTTCCGCTGGGTTCCTATACCTACGACTTCTAAATTAAGGGGAGGAGGGGTTATTGTTTATTTTGAATACAATTGAGAAATGTGAAATTTAAATCTTTATTTTCACACATATACAGGGAAATTGCAGGTTTTTTACCTTCAAGAAACCTTAGTTCCAAATACCTGTAAAATACCTTAATATTGTTTTTTCAGGGAAAATGCGGGTTTTTTACCTTCAAGAAACCTTAGTTCCAAATACCTGCAAAATACCTGAATATTTTACTTTCAGGGAAAGTGCAGGTTTTTTACCTTCAAAAAACCTTAGTTCCAAATACCGGTAATTTACCTGAACTTTTTTTTTAAAGGCTTTTTGCTGATTTTTTTACCTGGGTCGTAACTTATTGATCGAAATTCACTTACCTCGTCGAGCATTCTGTTCCACATTTAGAGCTGAAAGCGAAAATACTGGAGCTGAACGAAGACATGTACTTGGTATCCATCCTTGCGCATCGTCCAGAATTCTTCGTACCAAAGACATGCCCGGTCTTTTCTCGTTTGTTTCCACTGTATGCAACTGATCACCACAATCAACTGTTAGTTCTTCCGAGTTGCGAGCATTGTAAGATGTCACAACCCATTTCACATCCTTCGATTCCTGTAAAAGATTAAAAAAAATCACTCTCTGAAATACATAGAAAATAATAAACAAAGAGAAAGGAATAAGTACAAGATTGTGAGAGTAAACTTAAAAAAAATTATATAGAAATGTAGGTACTATGTTTACCTTTGAAAATATGTGCATAAAATAAACTTCATAGAAAGTCTAAGAAAAAATTACATTAAAAATTACCCATACATATAGGTACAGCTCTTTTATTTGAAAACATGCGTATAAAGTACGTTCCATAGAAAATGATACTAAAATTAAATATATACGCAGACGCACACACACACTCATATATGTATATACATATTTTGCGGTCAATTCGATTATTATTATTTGATTATCATAAATATACTTACAGGTATACAGCGCGTACATAGAGCACTATAGAAAATTATTTCGGATGGTGGGTTAAAATACATTGATTGTGGTAGTGGCTATATTAATAATGGGCATTAAGAACATAATGGTAACCGAATAGGGGGGGGGGACTTTCCTTTCATCAACTATTGTGGATTTTCTTTCGATTTTTTACTACACAGAGTTATTTAAATATGAGCTATGTACAAGTAAAATCCCAATTAAAAATTCTTAATAATGTATAAACATTCAAAATATTATTTATGTACCTAAACATTACAAAATTTTATTTCGATTACTTTATTGATAATGTTAATATTTCAGAAGGAATTTTGTCACATTATGCGTTAATTATGTTTTTTTTTTATTGATAAAAATATTTATTACATATTGGGGGGGGGGGGGGGATTATCATCAGTGAAATTTTATAATGCTGCTCAAAGTAGCGAATTATTCTGAAACATCAAAATGGTAGTTTCTGGAAGATTGCGAAATTTTCATTTATTAACAGTCTAAAAGTTAAAAATTAAAAATCCTTCGCGAAATTCCATATCCTCTTCCCTCCCCCTTCCTCTAGAACAGCAGATATCCCTCCCTAGAAAAATATGTGAATTTAACACTGGTGATTTCAATGGGATATTAGAACATGATCGTAAGAATACATTTCATTTTACATTTGATGTTTTATTATAAGATGAAATAAAACAATCCAAAATAAAATAATCCCCGGTCGAAATATCTAATGAAATAGACATTTACTTGCTTTAATGAAGCACGTATATGTAAATAAATATAAGTATGAAATATTTAATGCTAGACTTAACCATGTAATTTGCAAGGCGATATTTACAATAAGTTTTCATACAAGATGACTTTCGTTATTTAACCGTAAGATGCTTTTTTAAATTATTAACCATTAATTGATAACAAAAACACATTAATAATTAATGACATAAAGGTATGTTTTAGTTATAAAACAGGAGAATAAAGTCTCGGTAGTAACTACAATAATCGATATTCCATTATGACACAAAATCTAATTAATAATAAAAATGACTTCGTCATTATAAACAATTTTTATAATCGGTGGTACCATGAAGAACTTCCTAAGAAATTATACATCGTTAATTTTCTTAATAACCCAAGTCCTTTTTAATAGGATTGTAAAAGTACATTTAGCTATAAATACACTCCTTATAACAAATTATATAGAAATAACTTTCTTAATGGGTAAAGAAAGGTTGTTTTTTGTTTCACAATATCAATGTATTTTTGACAAAGCAGTAGGGAGATATAAAAATTATCCGTAAATCCAAATATTTTATTACTTATTGATAATAACCAGCATCAATCGTAAATTAAAGGACACATACTTACATAATCATAAGTCATCATTAACACTTGTCCTACCCTGCATCATAAAAAATTTGGAAACTTGAAAAATTTTTAAAGATGAAAGACGTAGCTTGAGATTTACTGAGATTAGATGCAAGTTTTTCGCAAAATTCTTCTAACAAGAATTTTTAAAGATGAAAGATGTAACTTTAAATTTACTGAGATTAGATGCAAGTTTTTCACAATATTCTTTTAACAAGAAAATCTTTGAATCCATAAAAGCGAATTTACACTAAGAAAACATGGTTGATAGTGGATGCAATAATATACAGATATGTAAAAGCACTAAAATTTTGAAATATGTGACTACTTTATTCTGCAGTAACTCTTAGCGCAATTACTGATAATGGATTTTATAATATAATGAATAATATAATATTTTTAATTAAAAGAGACTTTACGTCGTTTCGATGATCTATTAATTACGCCAAACAACTGCGTAAGTTTTTGACCACTCCTTGTGTAAGATAATTTGCACATAGAAAATATGATCGGAAATTATGCAGTAATGAGCAGATATTGTAAAATCATTAACAATTTTAAATGTTTGGCTAATTTATTTTATAGATACTGTTATTTAGTCAGTATCTCGCATTGGCATGTTACAGGTCCACAGTTTTATTCTCCAATGCGGATTGGGCATCTTTCATCTTTCATCCTTCATAAATCTTTTATCTTCAATTTTTGCTAAGTGATCATGAAGCTTGTTTGTCAAAGACACTGTAGATTCAACGTTAGGCTGACATTCTGCCTCAGAGCTTTTAGTAAAAAAAATAGGCTGGGCGCTGCACGCCATGTTCCTTAATAGATTGTAAGCACCGATGGTTCAGGTTTTTTATAACTGTTATCAAGATGGTGCATTAACTAAGAGAGTTAATTATATATTTTTTTAATTACAAAAGACCTTACAGGCTGTGGAGTTATTCATTAATAATGTCCGACAAAATTCGTGGATTTTGTTGTGCACAGATGTTACATACTCTAGCACGTGCACAATATTGCAGGTAGTGCTATAGTTGGATACAACCCGTCATCTTTTTGCTTCCTTTTGGAGACAACGGATTTCGAGTTTATTCTACCGACGATCACTTTCAGAATTTTCAAGCTATTTTTTTCAGTGTTTCACAAAAGTTGCTTTGTACATTTTGAAAATAAATTATGCACATTATATTTTGATGCACTCACTTATGCGCAGTGAAAGATTATTTAATGACCCGGCTCCCTTTTACTTCCAATATTCATTATTTTTTAATAATAAGATGAAAGGAATGACGGAAAAAAGATATGTGGATGGATCAGGCAACGATTATAGATGATATTTATTTATACAGGGTTATTCTAACTAATAGACCCTTTTTCAAAAAATTGTACATATTAAAGTACAAAACTAAAATGAACAATATTTATATCAATAAAAAAAGGAAATTTCATGGTTTTTTTTCTTTTTCTTTTTTCTTTAAGAAATTATAAATGTTTTATTGTGTCCACTGTTTGCTGCACGGTAAATATCTACGCCGTAGCTAAACACGTCTCCCACACTAGAAAGTATATCTGTGACGAATCTGTGATGATGTGATGTGAAACGAAATCGCGGCCTATTGCCACGTGATCTCTGTCGGCTGCTTCTGGAACCATCACAGCTTTGAAAGCCGTGCACTCAGTAACAACAGATACGCTTTCTCGTGTGTGGAACGAGTTTGGCTATCGCGTAGATGTTCGTGGACGGTGGACACATTGAACATCTATAATGTCTTAAAAAAGTTATGAAATTTCCTCTTTTTATTGGTATAAAGATGATCCTTTTGGATTTCTACTTTAGTAAATACAATTTTTTGAAAATGAATATAATCATATTTTATTTATTTATTTATTTATTTATTTTGTTGAAATAAGCACCCTTCGAAATCTACCTCCGCCTATAGGCCAAGCCGAGAGGTTTTTTTTTTTTTTTTACTTTGATTAAAGAGATGAGGAAGAGGTCCGATTGATTGGAATTCTGAGTTTGAGTCCGACGGTTTAGAAGGTTCGAAACTCGTCTTATTATAGTTTTTTTTTTCAATATTTGTTAATTTATTATGTCTTATGAGTTCCTTTATGGTTTTCATGATAAATAAAATAATCTTAATAAAAGCTTATTTTAAAATTTTTTTATAGTTTTAATAATTTTATACTACTTTTATAATTTTAATAATTTTATTTTATTGTCACTTACAAGATTTATTTCTATCCTCAAAATAATAATTTCGTCATAATGTGATAAATGGGGATTTTAAAAAAATTCATCAAATATCCTTTTTAGCAACGAAATCTGTAAACTATAAATATCTAATTAGCAGAATAAATTTTTCTAGCATAAATTGCATTATTTCTTGTAATTATACTTATCTTTTTTTATCATGATTGCCCACTTTAATAACGCACGATCTAAAAGGAGTCATCATGAAATTATGAGGGAAAAAATAATCATGAAACTAGGAGCAATGCTTGAAAATCATGTTAACGTATGCGAAATACTTACCTATTCTTTTCGTAGGAAATACATCAACATTCTAAAGTTGTTTTATTAATTACACAGCTTGACAGAAAAAAAATTCCAACGAAATTATCGTTTGCACAAATTGATATTTACACACAATTTTTATTTTTCATCTTCTTCAAAAGTTAAACATATTTTAATGGGGCACTGAAATGAAATAAAAATGTAATGCAATGTAAACTTTTAATAGAATTGGGGCATAATAATCATATTAACCTATTTAAATAAGTATTTTATTTATTTTTTTAATCTGATGAGAGCTATTAATATAAAAATTTCATCTTACAAAATATTTCATTTATCATGAAAAGTATAAAGAAACTAACGAAACATCATTAAAAATAGAAAATAAAAATCTGAAAAATACAGAAAATATGTTTCAAACTCATACCGTTCAGCAATTTTACATTTGCAAATGTGCTTGATTGAAAGGAGCGATAAAAAGGTTTAAACGGTTGTAACAGATTTTACAAGAATTATAAATTCATTTTTTAGAGGTCATACTTAATTACTTTAAAGCTTTTTACCTTTGTCTTTCTAGCGGCAGTACACATATAACATTTTAGGGGGGAAGGAGGTCTGGCAAATGATATCGAAAGGTAGCTCAATGTGGAGGAGAGTTGTCTTTTGATAACTTTATCATTTTTGATCCAGCCAAATCTTTCTCTTTTTATTTGCTGTTTGGTACTTTACATCAAAATGATCTGTTATAACTTTTTAGTCAGTTATCTATTTTTATGGAAATACAAAGTTATCATTAAAATCATTAAATTATTATAAAATTATTTAATTCCAAAATATGGAATATTGCAAGGTTTGGCATTCCTATTCTTCTGTCATAAATGCATTAAAAAGTTCTGTCTATCTCATCACACCCACTAGTGCCGGACAAGTCCAAAGACCTTGTTGAATGCATAACGTAACAAAAAGCTATTATTAAATATTGTTAAATTGTAAATATTTCTTTTAATTTCTTTAAGTTTTAATTTAAAGTCTTTTTATATGCAAGGTGTTATTTTATTGACTCTTCCTTATTTGAATCAATAAATCATGCAAATAATAAATATACTATAACCATATGTATACACCACTCCAAACACATGAAAAGGAAACCAAAAATAATAATTTAGTTTTCAGACATTTATAACGAAATCATTACTGGATGGGGGGAGTGCAGTTCGAGGAATGATAACGTATGATATTGTAAGGGGGACGAGCTCAAAATTACCCAAAAATTCTATGATATTATATATGTGTAGCCCTCTACTAATCTACATTGAGTTCGGTAAATATGTGACCTGAACATCTGATCCTTTTCTTCTAACAAAAATTCGGCAACTTATTTTGCAGACTTATCAGGGAAGTTATAGTAAAAACCTATCACGAATAAGATATTTTAACTTTTGATTGAAGTCATTTATAAAATTCTACGCTTTAGTTGATGAACACAAAAATCGGTTCAGTTCTAGGCCATTTAAGATTCAGAGTAATGGTTAAATCGATCCACTGAACACTGAAGTTAAAAATGAGCTGAATTCCATTTCTGCAGTTTTTCATTTTATAAAGGAAAAAATCCTTTCGGGTGAAATAATTGGTATAGGTCTTTTTTAAGTCGAACTGAAAAAGATTTTCAGCTTCGAAATTCCATACAATATCGATAAAATTGACGATTCATACCCATCACGTAATTTCGAAACATGAGTTTTCCAGAAAGTCACACAAAATATTTAAAAGTGCGTCAATAATTTATGCGATGTCGGAAGAAAGTTTTACTTTAGAATTATAAATGAAGTAGTTGCTTTTAATTATTTAAACAGTAGTCTTTCATGGCTTTTTGTCGTTATATTTGGCATCAATATTTAACTTACGTATATATTTCATATGTAAAGTTGCTGATAAGTACAATATATTTTACGTGCACGCAAAAAAAAAAAAAAAAAAAAAAAAAACTGTTTAAAGAAATTCTCGTATTCTTGATGTTTTAAATAAACAGATAAATACTGAACTTATAAAATTAAATTAGATGTACAGAAATACATAAAACTTCATTAAATCGTGTTACAGGTTGCTGAATGGTCAGGGAAAAACACAGTAAAAAATGAGTTGAATACCAGTATCTTGTTAAAGAGAAAGTCGCTTTCTTTAATCCCTTCATATGATTAGAAGCATTTTATATAAGAGAATACTTGTAGTTTACTATTTTAGACAGTGATTATCCCGACTACTCGCCACTCTGTATTATTTTTTTACCAATTAAAATACTTGTGTTAAAATTAATTAAGTGTAATTACGCATCCATCCAACGTTTCTTGGAGCTCCATTATCTATGGGTTGCCTGGGTGAATTATCCCCGCCCGATTATATCTCGGTTGGCAGAGCATTGGCAGCTTAAACCAAAATGTACGTAGCTCGAATCATGGCCTGGGCACATCTTCACTCAGTTGAAGAATTGCAATTCGAATATATTACATTACTAGGCAATTACTTCGGAAATAAAAATCTTTAAGATATTTTCGGATTTTTAACAAAAGTTAAATGGCATGTGAACAACGCAAGTGTACGGAAGTACACTCACTAATTAACTTGAAAAATGTAAAACAGTTTTCTTTAATCACTGTGCTATTCTCACAATTTATGTTTGCTAGTGACCTACGTTCTGTGCAGCGTAGAAAATTCATAAAATCCCAATCGTTCTTCGGTAATTCTATAATGATACAACAGAACCTGTAATTGTACTATATTACGAAAACTGTCCTATATAATACACAGTTAATATAGAGATTGAATTATACAAATTTACTCTCAATATAATAGCCCTTGAATTATGTTGTCGAAGGTACATTGACGTTAGATTTTTTCCCATGATTACTTTCCGCCTTCCTTCATCAAATAATTTTATCAATGATGTATATTTATAATGATTTACATTTATAATAATGTATATATAGCTACAATATGTATATATTTAAGTTACATAAATTATAAACTGCAAGCAATAATAATTATGTACAAATATTATTAAAGATACATTTTATTTTTTTCTATAGACATCGTTTTCATTATCATATGTCGTGATATGATGTCATAATTAACACAAAAAAAAAAAACAAATAATTTCATTTACAATAAAGTAAGAACTATATGGTATTCGAAGAAAATGAAAATTACATGAAAATGTGAAAAATAATGAAAATTTATAATGATTTATATTTATAATGATGTATATATAGCTACAATATGTATATATTTAAGTAACATAAATTATAAACTGCAAGCAATAATAACTATGTACAAATATTATTAAAGATACATTTTATTTTTTTTCTATAGACATCGTTTTCATTATCATAATATGTCGTGATATGATGTCATAATTAACAAAAGAAAAACAAATAATTTCATTTACAATAAAGTAAAAACTATATGGTATTCGAAGAAAATGAAAATTATATGTATATATATATTTATATAATATATGTATACAACACGTATTTTAACAATGTAACAATATACATATACATTTATATTATTATTTTTTAAATGTTATTAAAATTGAAATCTCGCTTACATTCAATGCGACTAACAGAAAGAACTAATCTTTATTTTGAAACCTTTCCCATATAACTTATTATTAATGATTAATAAAATAAAATCTAAAAATATTTCTGCGAAGTAAAATTTATTTCTTTAAAACAAATTCAGGCAACAACATTACTAACAGCAAAAATATATGAGTTATATGTATCCATTAACCCTATTAATCCTCATAGTTTTTGGAATTTCATGGTTGTGAATGTTATCTTGATAATTAAGTTTCAAATTGCACTATTTTAATTGTTTTTGGATCTTGAAAATGTAAAAATTTTATCATTTACCAATGGGGTTTACACACATTTAATTTCATGTGAAACAGACGTTTCCTTCATTGTATTTTTCTTCTTCTTGTTCTTTTGCAAAATCAATGAATTCGATTGTAAAAACCTTTACACGATGATAAACTTTAATATTCAAAAATAATTATGCTTGATTCATTAATGGTACTTACATATATATATATATATATATATATATACAGTGGCGCCAACTTTTGAAAAATATCGTGTGAGCTCAAAAAATTTTGAACAAATACAAAAAAATTGGGTGGACTCAATTAATAATAGGTGGATGGAGATATCAAATTATTGGGTGGACTCGCACCCCATGGGAACATTTAAGTTAGCGCCACTGTATATATATATATATATATATATATATACAGGGTGTCCCTAAACAAATGGTATATACACTAGGGGGTGATAGAACACATCAAGACGAGTAATAGTAAATAGGTAACCAAGGGTCCAAAACGTTTTCCAAAGGAGATAGCCGCCATTAAAGCTTGGGGTCCAAAATTTCAAATACACATAAAAAACGGAAAAATTGGTCAATTGATTTGCGGTTTTCACTAAAATTATTCTTTATGTTGGTATTTTCTTGAAAATAAATTATAAAGATAAATTTCGAAAAATGCCGATAGAGGGCGCTTTAGACTTTGAAGTAATGAAAAACTATTTTTTGCCGTGATTTTTTGCATCTCATTAAATGGTTTCGTAAGCTTAGACTTAAACTTAAATTCTGAGCTCAAAATCTGAATAGTTGGAAGCGGTTAAGTAGCACAAACTTAACTGTGTTCAGAGGGTTTAAATTTCAAATGATTATAAAAAACGGAAAATTGGTCGATTGATTTGCGGTTTTCACTAAAACTATTCTTTATGTCGGTATTTTATTGAAAAGGAATTATAAAGATAAATTTCAAAAAATGCCGATAGAGGGCGCTTTAGACTTTGGATTAACGAAATAATCCATCCTAATACTATTTTTTGCCGCTATTTTTTGCATCTCATTAAATGGTTTCGTAGGTTTAGATTTAAACTTAAATTTTGATCTCAAAATCTGAATGGTTGGGAGTAGTTAAGTAGCACAAACTGAACTGTGTTCAGAGGGTTTAAATTTCAAACGAAATGGAAAACTATTAAAAAAAACGGAAAAATTAGTCGTTTCGTTTGCGATTTTTGCTAAAACTACTCTTTAAATCAGTGTTTTCTTGAAAATAAATTTTAAAGATAAATTTCACAAAATGCCGATAGAGGGCGCCTTAGACACTGGAGTAGCGTACAACTATTTTTAACCGTTATTTTTTTAAATCTCATTAAATGCTGGGGTTAAATTTCAACTCCTGAACACACTTCAGTTTGCGCTTCTTAACCCCTCCCAACGATTCAGAATTGGAGTTCAAACTTAAAGTTTAAATCTAAGATTTCGAAAATATTTAACAAGTTTTGGAAAGCATTTAATTAGATACAAAAAATAACGGTAAATTTTGTTGTTGGTTACTCTGAAGTTTAAGGCGTCCTCTAACGGATTTTTTTGAAATTTATCTTTAAAATTCATTTTCAAGAAGATACTGACTTAAAGAATAGTTTTATAACCGCAAACGAATCGACCAATTTTTCCGTTTTTTATTATCATTTGAAATTTCAACCCTCTGAACACAGTTCAGTTTGTGCTACTTAACCACTCCCAACTATTCAGATTTTGAGCTCAAAATTTAAGTGTAAGTCTAAGTTTACGAAAACATTTAATCAGATGCAAAAAATAACGTAAAATGTAGTTGTTCGTTAGTCCAAAATTTAAAGCGCCCTCTATCGGCATTTTTTGAGATTTATCTTTCTAATTTATTTTCAATAAAATACCGACATAAAGAATAGTTTTAGTGAAAACCGCAAATCAATCGACCAATTTTTCCATTTTTTATAATCATTTGAAATTTAAACCCTCTGAACACTGTTAAGTTTGTGCTACTTAACCGCTTCCAACTATTCAGATTTTGATCTCAAAATTTAAGTTTAAGTCTAAGCTTACGAAACCATTTAATGAGATGCAAAATATCACGGCAAAAAATAGTTTTTCATTACTTCAAAGTCTAAAGCGCCCTCTATCGGCATTTTTCGAAATTTATCTTTATATTTTATTTTCAAGAAAATACCAACATAAAGAATAATTTTAGTGAAAACCGCAAATCAATCGACCAATTATTCCATTTTTTATGTGTATTTGAAATTTTGGACCCCAAACTTTAATGGCGGCTATCTCCTTTGGAAAATGTTTGGGACCCTTGGTTTCCTATTTACTATTACTCGTCTTGATGTGTTCTATCACCCCTTAGAGTATATACCATTTGTTTAGGGACACCCTGTATATATATATACAGGGTGTCCGAAAAGTCTGGAAACGGTCGAATAACTCGAAATATACATATGAGATTAAAAAACGTAATATACGTGTTAAATATTTTTAAATAAGCTACTCAGTGATACCAAATTTGACCTTCGTAACCGACCCCCTGGGGGTCAGAGGGGGTCCAACTTTGAAATCTTAAATTATAACCCCCATTTTTTATTGCAGATTCGGATTCTACGGACAAAAATACGTTACTTTTGTATTTGATGTTTATTTCAAATCTTCGTTTATCACGGTGTAATCGAGCATATTAAATCGATACATATTCCCGCTTTTCCAATGGGATTTTCCCTAATCGAAATTGATTGGGCGGAATTTTTGACGTCAAATTCCTCGTCTTTTGTAGGAATAGCGTTTCCTGAAAATTACCCGTGGCGATTATTTCAATAGTGCTACACTGTTAAAAATTTGACCCATTTGCTGCAGCGTCACTCCACAGCTATTATAGAATATCTCTTTTGTGACCAATGAGAATGCTCCATAACACAGTCAAGTAATCGTTTTCTATAAAAGCCATGGAGTGACGATGCAGCAAAAGGGTCAATTTTTTTTACAGTGTACTTTACTGTGTTATGGAACATTCTCATTGGTCATGAAAGAGATATTCTATAAAAGCTGTGGAGTGACGCTACAGCAAATGGATCAAATTTGTAACTGTGTAGCACTACCGAAATAATCGGCACAGGTGATTTTCAGGAAACGCTATTATTGCAAAAGACGAGGAATTTGATGTCATAAATTCTCCCCAATTAGTTTCGATTAGGGAAAATCCCGTTGGAAAAACCGAAATATGTATCGATTTAATATGCTCAATTACACCATGATAAACGAGGATTCGAAATAAACATCAAATACAAAAGTTACGTATTTTTGTCCGTAGAATCCGAATCTGCAATAAAAAATGGGGGTTATAATTTAAGATTTCAAAGTTGGACCCCCTCTGACCCCCAGGGGGTCGGTTACGAAGGTCAAATTTGGTATCACTGAGTAGCTTATTTAAAAATATTTAACACGTATATTTACGTTTTTCAATCTCATATGTATTTTTCGAGTTATTCGACCGTTTCCAGACTTTTCGGACACCCTGTATATATACAAACAACACAGTTATTATCAAATTTCTAGTTTACAACGGTAATGTAGTGAAAAAAAACTATTTCTTATTTGATATTGACTAAAATAAAAGTAATGCAGTATGACAAATAGCACTTCTATTTTCATTATTCAGCCTAGGCTACATTTGACGCAATATCATTTTTAACCCGATTTTCACAGTTCCCATTTGTCTAAGTAATTACAATTGTGTTCGACACTCTATTGAAGGGATGCTGATAACTGCATTTTTCATCAATATTTTATTCAGATGATATTGTTTAACATTCAAAAAGAATTGTTCTTCATTTATTAGATACATACAAACAACACAGCCAGTATTGAAATTCTGGTTTACTACGGTAATGTAATGCTGAAAAAAGTTTTTTATTTGTTACTGAGCGGGTTATTCTATTATATTTATGTAGAACTGCTAGAAATCATGTTACTAAAATAAAAATAAATGCAGATTATGACAAGTAGCACTTCTATTTTGATAATTCGGGCTAGGCAACTTTTCACGCAATGTCATATTTAACCCGATTTTCACAGTTCGCATCAGTCTAGTAATTATGATAGCGTTCGACGCCCTATTGAAGAGATGCCGACAACTGTATTCTGCATTGATATTCTAATCATTATCCAAGTTACTCCTAATCATTACGGCATTAACTGAGGGGAACCCCAAAACTGACAACTCATAATAACTTGTATAGGCTTTATGCATGAAGATATGACACAATCTCTTTCGTATAAAGATTTGTTTACATATTTCAGAACACGTTAATATGAAACTTTAGAGTGGGAAGCAAACATAATTCCATTAAATACGCCCTTATTTAATCGGATTGATGAAATTCTAGAAAATTGAATTATTCTTAAGTAAAAAATGTTATGTCTTTGTTCTAGTGATAACTATATGATATTGTTCTTATAATATTGTATCTAATATTATACTGTTAAAAATTTGCAGCAAATTGTCAAGCAATTAAACATTTACTATAGAAAACTGTTACATAAAACTTAATTTAAGATTATTTTCATCATAATATTATTAATAATGTGTCAGCTGCGCTTAATAATATGGACAAGTAACCGTTAGCTTTAAAAATAGTCGAATTGCTGGAAATTTTCTGCAGATGTTTAACAGTGTAGTATTTATTTGTGAGGCAAGAAATATGTTTTGTATTTATGTTTTTGGATAGCCAGTGCAGAAATACAAATTGGAGATGGGTCAGCTGGCAATGAATTATATGTTGTTATTTAGTATATTCGTATCTTTAGTATCAAATGATTACTAATACTTTTTAAATCTGTGTTATTCGTGAATCCGCTATTCCACATTTGAATAAATAAGAAAAAACATTTTTCAAGATTTTTAAGATCTTTCCTCATACAATTATGGTAAGTTCGGAAAAAAAACTTAAAAAAATGTTTTGTGTTCATAAGTGGAACAATATTTACTAAGCCATTTACTAAAGTTATTACTATATTTGCTGGATTATTTTACATAAATAGAAAATACTTTTTTGAACTACGTTAAAATTAAAGCATCATGATAATGGAATGTTTTCAGAATGGTAGCTTTCTGATGCTTAAGAATTTACAATTATTATATTTTTAATTTAGTTCTTCCGTGAGCTATAATCTATGCCAAGCGCAGTAGTGATAATTTAAGTTGCCATAAAATGAGAATTGTTCCAGATGCTTAAATATTTATAAACACAAACTGTATTCAGTTACTTAAAGGTATTTTTATTATTACTATTTACAATACGATACATTAAAAAAATGTACTTTCGAGCATATCTTACTTATCATCAGGGTTAAAAACAATAAAATTGCAAATTTTTAAACTTATTATTGTAAGGTGAATTTAAGATTGTCAAGAAATTGATTTTATATCATTTTTAACTTAATCCTTTCGATTCCGGTGTCTCTTACACAAATTTTTTTCGGTCGGTGCCAATTTTTCAAAAGAAGATACTTTCAATTACATAATATCAAAAAATGTTCAAATTATGATAAATAAGGCATATTTCATTACTGGTGTCAAAAACAAATTTTGGAAAGAAAGATGAGAGAGAAAAGGGTTGATTTTTGAAGATGTTCCAACGTAATCTATAGGAGAAAATGAGGTACATGAGAACTATGTCCATTTTATCTATAATTAACATGATCAAAAACTCAATAGTTAATGAGATATGAGCTACTGTCAATTTTTAAAGATTTTTATCTGGTGTTAATTGGATAAAATTTGCGTATCAAGTGCTAAGTTCAAGTGTATCAAGTGCCGCTTTTTTACTTATATAAACAGTGTATCAAAATTTTATACACTCTCAAAAAAATTTACGTCTTTTTACAGAAAATGTACTGGCAGCACTGCTGCCAGAAATTGTCTGTATATTGACGACTTTCCGTTTATTTTTTTCTCCGTCAAAAGAGGAAAAATATCCGTCACTTGAAAAAAGTTTGGAAAAATCAATGCGGAAGAGGTGGGGATCGAACCAAGGACCCCAGGATTACAAGACCAACGCGCATCCACGGCGCCAGGACTGATCGGAAAGGTTTTGCTTTAAATAGAAGTGTTCATTTCATATGGGTGTGGTTTGGTGTATTTCGTTAAAAAGCTTTTAATTTTGCAGTTAATCTCGGAAAGACTTCATCTTTAATGAAACTGTGGCTGGGTTTTTTTTACTTTAATATTAATATAGTATAAAAATGTGAATTTTAAATATATTACGTAGATTGTTAGAGAAAAAACATGGCTGTTTTATTTTTATTCGATAAGATTTTTTTTAATAATATCAATTTTTTTTGCATTTTATTTTTTAATTAATATATTTTTTAAATGTGTTCACTTAAAGTACATTTTATATGCGAATATTTATCATAGAAATAACTTAGTATATTGAACTTTATTCAACTTATCCAACTTTGAATAACAGATTGTGAGAATTTTTGAACGAATAAAGAAAGTAATTGTTATTTATTTTTAAATTCGAAAACATTTTTGTCTTTTAAAACTAAATTAGACATTTTAATCGGTAGAATACTTTTGTTTTTCATTTTAAAAATAAATTCGAATTTATTACTAACAGACCCAATGCGCATGCGTGCTAGATATAAACGGAAACGTTTCCTCATTTTTCGACTTTCGGAATGAACTCACAGAACAAATACGTCTTTTGGGAAAACAGAAGTTATTTGTGAAAAAATAACGACAACTTAGTGTATATTGACGAATTTTTCTGACAGTGTATTGGTTTCTATCTTTTGAGTAAAATCATTGTTATCTCTGTATTCATTCATCTTTTTTTTTTTTTAATCAGAAAACAATTACATAATGTTCATCGCACTGTAGTGATTATGTTTTTTATTTACATTAGTGGTACGAATAAAATTATGTGTTAATTTTATTAAGAATGATTTTATGAAGTCCAACAAAATTTAGTCGTTCGATAGCACAGTATCGTTGTTATCACGCGGTTCAATGGGATTCAACTATACAGGACCGCCTTAACCATCAGGCAGGCCGCGCCAATTGAAATTTTGTAAAGAATTCGACATTCAAAATAATGTTTTCTTTTTATAAAATAATAATATTTTTGCTCTACGTTTGATTTTAAATGTTTCTTATAGGAAAAAAAGTTGAATATTAACTTTATTTTTTCAGGACAAGTTACTATCGAGGACTGTATAGATTGGATAATCCAAAAAATAACTGTGAACACACACACACACAAATAAATAAATAAACTATTATAAGAAATAGATGTTTTTAAAAATAAAAAGTATAAAACTGCAGTGATATTTTCATACATTTTATTAGCTACATTATTTATTATTCTGAAATATGTACAATTTAAAACACAATTTATAATTTCAGTATTGCAGTATACAGGGTGAGTCATAAATATCGAAACAATAGGCTATCTCCTTAAACATTGCCCCTAGACCCATACTTCCAATTGCAAAAATTCATGAAAAATGGTGAAATTTCTGATAAGATAAATTGCAACTCCATGGGGGGTCTATTTGAAAAAATACGAAAATTAAATTTTTATATGGCCCCCGTAGGGCAAAATTCCCAATTAGGAAATTATTCCTTTTCCATTCTTGAATTGAACAAAAAAATTTTCATCTAAATATCTAAAAACCTAACAGAGATATTAAAATCCGAAATTCTAAAAAATTCGTGACTTACACCACTTTAACATGCCTGTAAACGAATAATTGTTGTTTCGTTTTTAAAGCAATTGAGGGATCGTCCATAAATTGTCTATTTTTAATTGTCGATTTAAGACAGTGCCTCTCATTTTGATATAACAAAGCACCGTATTGAATTAAATCTAAATTTGTTTTCAAATTAGGTTGGTAGTCATCACTGGAGGTCTGCTATGATCGAAATATCAAGGTCCGGTCCTAAACTGACCCATAGGTGATAAAATTTGTCCCGACCTGAAAAAAATGTTAAAATCATGACTTGAACAGGTCTGGAAAATAGTTTAAATCATAGGCCGGTTCAGCCGCAAATTTCTACATAGTTTTTTATTTCGGTGTGGGAAAAAATTGTTTCGTATGGAGGAGTTCTAGCCTGAAATTCCTTTTATAGTTTTTCGTTTTTTATATTTATACTTTTTACTATTAAAGAAGCGCCAAAGGCTCTAATATATTTATTTTATCAACGAATCTCTATTGATAAGTAAATATTTCACGTATATTTTATTATCGTTAATCCTTATTTCATGCGTTGGAGACTTTGAAAAATGTTATACAGTAAAACCTTTTAAGACGGAGTCACATAGGAAAGAAAAAATACGTTATAGACAGATGCCCTTCCTAGGATGTGTAATTGGAGTTTATTTTTTTCTCAGATATTATTGTATTTATTTTGCGTGGATCAACATATTTTCCGTTTAAGACAGAATTCCGTCATGGGCAGATTTTTTTCACTGTTTTTATTGTATATAATTTTTTAGCCTTTGAGTATACACTATTCTTTAAAAACATGATTTTTATTTTTATTTTTATTTTTATTTATTTATTCATTTTTTTTTTTTTTTTTTTTTTTTTGCAAAATAAAGATTTAAAAATCTAGTGTTTTTCGTAAAAAATCCGATTGAGCCGAATTTTATTTATTTTATGTCCGTATTAAGTCAGTCAGGAACAGTGATTTTAATACGGGTTTTGTCGATACCACCATTGAAAATTTTGTCCAGTGTACAACTTGGAAGAAGGAAGCAATCCCCTTCTTTATGTACGTTAAACCCGGCCTGCCGAGTCATCAGAAGAAAGTAACTTCACGGTCCTGACCCGGACTGGCTCAGAATACAGATTTTTTAACAGCCTCTCCAGGACGATAAAACTGAAGTTATCTGAGTTAAATAAAAAAAAAAAAAAGACTTAATCTGCATCTTGGAAAAAGCATTCTTTTAAATAACTGAAGGACATTTAAAGAGTACATTTCGTTTTTCTGCATAGTGAATTTTTCCCCACTATTTCTTGTCTATTTCTTTCTATGGAATTTTTAAAGAAAAAAAGAATTTGGAACACGTCATTTTAAATTTTTTTACATTAGTTTTGTTTCGGCAAATTTGAAAAAAAAAATATTTAATTTTGAAAATATGATTTTTTAAAAAGTTATGCTTTTTTTTAATAAATATTTTTAATAGTTTTAAAATTAATATAAAAACAAAAACCCTGGAACAAAACTAAAATCAGATTTTTATCTTTAATTAAATGGAAAGAAATTGAAATCCGATAAATAATGTTACGAGTTATAACGATTTTTAATTATCCTATTTAAACCAGTACTAACCACATGAAACTTTTATAAATTGTATGAGAAATTTTAGGATGTGATTTTCTAAGCAAATTATAAGACTAACCATCACAAAAAAAGAAAAAAATCAAAATTCTAACTCAAAAAATAAGATTTTTTACGATGTTAAAGTAACATTGTTTTTTGAGTTGCGCACATTTCAATTTGTGTCTAATCCCTTAAAACCTGATGAAATTTTTAAACGGCTATAACTTTGCGGGTTTTGAAGATATGTAGATGGAACTTTTTGTGTCTTATTCAGGACTGAATAAGGAAAGTTTTCCTAATTGGAATTTTTATCCTACGGGGGTCGGATAAAAATTTAATTTTCGTATTTTTTCAACTAGACCCCCCATGGAGTCGCAATTTATCTTATCAAAAATTTCACCTTTTTCTATGAATTTTTGCAATTGGAAGTATGGGTCTAAGGGCAATATTTAAGGAGATAGCCTATTGTTTCGATATTTATGACTCACCCTGTATGTTGGTCCTATTGGTTGAATGGAAGGTAGATAAACACAACTACAGATAAGCAAAAATCTATACTTAGACAAAAGTCCATGTCAAGAATTTGGAAACGGTTTAACGGTAAGGCGGATACAAGAAGACAACCGAGTCAAGGTCGAAAACGTATACCAACAGACTGTCTGAACCACTATGTGACAACGTTTGCTAAATGAAATGCACAACTAATGTCAGCACAGATTGCAAACTATATCCATATATTGAGCTACAAGAATTTGAATATCCAGTTATACCGTATCGGACAGGCTGTATAAAAGTGGGCTGTATGCAAGGGAACGCAATATTTGTGTCACATTAACCCCTTCGCGAAGAACTTCCTTTACAGAATTTTTAATCTTTTACCGCTGTCTTTTCAAAACAGAATTTTTTTCCAAATTTAATCACAGAAATGCTAATATGAAATAAGGTAAAATTTACAATAACAAATAACTGGTGGAGATTATCGAAAGGCCTGTATTACTGTCACTTGTTCCCAAGGAGTTAACTCCGAACGAGAAATTCTCCCGTTTGCAACATTGCAGGGATCATTGTGGCCAATGGAAT
Organism: Maratus speculifer; assembly: GCA_964019185.1. Lineage (NCBI taxonomy): Eukaryota > Metazoa > Arthropoda > Arachnida > Araneae > Salticidae > Maratus > Maratus speculifer. The sequence continues at coordinate 373,636,859 of OZ025293.1, forward strand.
AATATGGGTTAGAGCCGAGCTCTCTTCATTTTCTCCTTTTTTGTTTGGAGGTAGATTCCAGAAGTGTTACAATCTGGAGATAACGAAACATGAGCAATAAACTTGAAGATATCTTTGAAGCCTTGTTGGATGGCAACATCAACCTACTTATTTTAGCAAGTGCAACGTATACTAATTTATACAAAAATAACATTTTTGTTCATTGTAAAATTACTTAAGGGCAAAGTTCGTAATAACTTCCTTTTAATAGATGATAATGCTCGGATGCATGGTGCTTCACTTGTGACTGATTACTGGGAGGGTAAAGAAATCTCGCGGATTTAGTGGCCAAAACATTCTCATATTTAAATTTTACAGAAATGTGTGGTAGGCATTAAACTGTTAAAAACAGGCAGTTTTTGCTGCATAGTTACTCCACGCTATAGACCATTCTTATTGGTCAGAATAGAGATATTCTATAAAATCGGTAGCGTGATAATGCTGAAAAAACTGCAGATTTTTAACAGTGTAGAGAGCCGATTTACATCACTTCCACCCCAGCTAGCTGTGTTCATTGGGTTTACAGCGCTAATAATCAGGAATGCATTTATTTAACACAGGAATTACTGGACAATCTATTACGAAACATGGAAAATCGTTTAAAGCTTTCGACTAAGGGTTACCATAAACCTTATTATCAATTTCTTTTTATCAGTAAAAAATTTTAACACCAACTATTCCTTACCTTTTTTTATATCACATTTCAATTTTTCTCATTAAATTTTATGTTTTGCATTAATACGAAATCCTTCGTTTCCAAGATTTGTTAGACATTGCGAAATGAAAATCTTGCGCAAGTTTTATGTTATTTTCTGCAGAATCGTTCAAATTACATGAAGCCCTATGCTGGTTCTTTTAATTTTCCCTGCTAGTACAGTTTAGCTGGAAAAATCAATAAATGTCTATCGTGTTACCTTTTAGTTTTGAGTCTATAAAATCTTCATCTTAATGAACTGAAATATAATACTGTGCAGCAATCACATCATTTCCACAATTACGAAATGTTGTATATGTTAATGCAAGCTTTCTAGCCTATAAAAAAGTAAAAAGAATGAAATATAAGGTATCTTTCACTGGAAAATTTATCGAAAAGGTTTCACAATTTATACTGAAAGCTCATCAATGCTTTCAGAAAAGTTTTCTTTTCCTTGCTCAATACCGTATATTTTCTGAAAACGATACCATTTAAATGAAGTGGTGTTCTGAAATCATCTCTTTTAATTACTAGAGTAGTTAAGTTTCAAAAGTGAAATATAAAATTATGATTATTAGCTTACGAAATCTAATATTTTTAATAATGAAATACGCGAAAGATAAAAGTGAGTATGACAATAGTCTTCTACACATGAATTTCTTTTTTATGTGTTATTTGGACAAGGCCCCAAAATCGTCCTTTTTGTATTTGCTAAAAAACATTTTCGTGGTAGATTCCTATAACATTTGCAATTGAAGTAAAATTTGAGGTAGGTTTCTACAACATTTTCAAGAAAGTCTAAAAAGAATATTTTTGTATAAAAAAGTTGTATTTAAATACGGTTCTATACCTCAGCCCTGTAAATATTAAAGATTTCGATGTAAAGAATCTGTGCCCCCCCCCCCCCCAAAAAAAAAAAAAAAGTTAAATGAATATATTATTGCAGTCAATCAGTGCAACTTTGCTTTACCTTTACGAAATTTTGATGCATTCTTCCAAGATGAAATCTTGACGAAATATTTTCAGTGAGCTGCCAAATTCACATTAGTGGTGCTATCTACATTTTGAGATCAAAACTTTGCCTTTTACTCAAGTGATGTAGCAGATTTAATCTTTTTTCTCTCTTGGCCTAAAATTACCATGATAGGTCAAAGATAGTCTTTAATTGACTGTGATGTTTTTGTTAATAGGACTCATGAGCACCGATACAAAAAATTCAGCGTTATTTCAACTATCCAAAGTAACATATGAATATTTCTTTCGAGATGCACTAGTTACGTCTTCTTTGCACCAAAATGGCGTCCCTTAAGGCTTTTTGAGACTTTTGAGAACAGAGAGAAGTCAGATGGGGTTACGTCAGGACTGTATGGCGATTGGTGACACGATGATTTTTTAAGTGAGATACTCTGTCACCAATAAATCGGTTTGTGCACTAACATTTTCACAGGAGTAGTCGTGTTCTCCATATGCTCTCTCTCGTCGGTCTCCGATGACATCTCACCTCAATCGTTCCAATATTTTCACATAGACCGTATTTATTGTTAGCTTTGCTGACACAAACTCTTTGCAATTTACTCCTTCCGAGACTATACTCATACATGGAACATCCGTATTTAACATTTGCAAACGCTCTAATGGCTTGACGCTTAGTGACAACCATTGGTCCTCAAAGCCAACCCCCACAAAGTGTCTGGACAGTTACGATTATCTAGCTCTGTGCCAGGTGAGCAAAAAAAAGTACAGGGTGATTATAAACTAGTGTCCCAACTTTACAGGGCTTTTAGAGAAAACAAAAAGTACAAACTTTTGTACAAAAAGTACAAAAATAAATTTAACTTTTTCAAAAAAATGTATAACCGACTCCAAAAAAAGCGCTAAAAAGAATTAAATAATTCTATAAAATTCTCTAATGACAAATCGTTATCCAATAACCACACATTGACTATTATGTACCGGTATAAAATTGTTAAATTTAATATATAGAATTTAATATCCACCAAACATAGGTTTTCCAGAGAATATTTATTACAAGAGATTAATTTACATATTTTTGATTTAATTTTTGAATATATACATATAAAAAGTAAGGAATTACTTTTTGAAGCTGGTGCCAAACAATCATAATCGATAATGATTTCCCTATTTTATTTATGGTACTAGACATAATATATCCACAATTCTTACTATACTTAAGATAATTTGGCACCAACTTCAAAAAGTAATTCCTTACTTTTTATATGTATATATTCAAAAATTAAATCAAAAATATGTAAATTAATCTCTTGTAATAAATATTCTCTGGAAAACCTATGTTTGGTGGATATTAAATTCTATATATTAAATTTAACAATTTTATACCGGTACATGATAGTCAATGTGTGGTTATTGGATAACGATTTGTCATTAGAGAATTTTATAGAATTATTTAATTCTTTTTAGCGCTTTTTTTGGAGTCGGTTATACATTTTTTTGAAAAAGTTAAATTTATTTCCTACTTTTTAGTTATTTATACCGTAACACATAATTATGTGTACTGACATATGATGGCTCTTTGCAACGCATTACTAATGAACGCACTTTGCTGAGTTCTGATGTATTCGCTTTACTTGTCACTGTTTGATTATCAACTTTTCAAAAGACACTTACAATATCGGTTAGTATCGTTGTGAATCTTTAGCTTTTCTGGATGTGGTAACTTCCTCAGATCTGGCACGACGAAAAGTTACCGCATTCATGAAATCTTAAAGTCAACATCTAATCGTACGGACATCGGAAGTGGTTATCGAAAGGTCACAATGCCTCAAGTAAAGTGTCCTTACACATAAGCGAGCGGCAAAGCGCTTCCATATGTGTGTAAACAGCAAAATGACTCCATGTATCTATGAATAGTAAAATGCGTTTCTAGTGTAGTCAAAAGTACCCCCCCCCCTTTCAGTCAGAAAAAGCAAAAAGAAAGATTTTAATAAAAATCGCTCTATGATTCAATAGATAAACAACAACAATCTAATTCCTATAAATGCAGTAAAGGCATCGGAAATGAGCGGTGATGATTCGACGAGGAATCCGAAAATCATAACATGTACTTGGCTGCATCTATAAGAGAGTGACAGCATTCGATGCTTAAATACTTTTTTCACGGACGCTTTTGTCCCAACTAAACTGTTAAAAATTTGAAACTCACTAAACCGCTTTTATGGAAAACGATTATTTCAGCCTATCATGGAGCATTCTCATGGGTCAAAAGACACATATTTTATAAAAGCGGGGGAGTGACGATGCAGAAAAAGGGTAAATTTTTTTACAGTGTATGTATGAGATATTCCATAAAAGGGATGGAGTGACGATGCAGCAAAAGATAAATTTTTAACAATGTATCGCAATGCTAGGCATTTTCTATTATAAAATTTGATGATGATTTCCTGGTAGAATTCGATTGAACGCCGAATGATCCTTTATTTCTACACAGACATAAATACATAATCCATATTATTTTACAAATTCGTGGACATACAAGGACAAGATAGCACAAGGAAATATTACGACACAAGAAAAGTACAACCGGGAGCTATACATAAAGAGTGTGTGCAAAGGAGTCAGTAGGATTCGAACCCACAATCTCCTACGCTCTCAAGAGATTAGCAGCGTGGTGTCTAACCACTCGGCCACAAGGACCCCCTTGATGACTCATTTTTGTCCAGAATCTTTTTAATCAATCGTATATTGTGCTCCATGTGTCGTCATATTCACATCGAGGAATCCTACATTAACGAAATCTGAAATCATTCTGGTATCTAATCCGGTAACCAAATCTGAATCTAAAGATAATTTTGCTACACATATCTATGCACTTTATTTTGTATTGATATGTGACGTCAGTGTGATGTCAGCTACAATTCAACAGAATAGTTTTCATTGATGCCACAATTTGCTTTCGTACTGCCCTAAAATCGGTCGGTAACATTGGTTACTTTTGTAAGTTGCTCTGAACACGCCCTGAGATAGCCGATTTCCACACTATATCCCCTAGATGCTATATTTCCGGTTTCTTGCATAAGAGAACTTGTCCGGAATCCAGGTAGAATTTGCGCTGCTAGCGAAACCAGATTAACGAATCAGAAGCCTGAATTTTAGCAAATTTTTAAATTTTTTAAATAAATTTTCTTGTTAATAAATCTCGTTTCACAAACAGCGCAAAATTTATGTGAATCCTGGCCCTCGTCCAGTTAGGATTTTGCACTTTGAACACTATTAAAAAATTGAAACTTTTACTTTATCGTCTATCCATCGCTTTTATAGAAAATGATTACTTCATTGTACTATGGTGAATTATCATTGGTCAAAATAGAGATATTCCATAAAAGCGGTGGAGTGACGATGCAGCAAAAACTTCAAACTTTTAACAGTGAAAAAATCGTGTGTCTATGTAAGTGTAACATAAAAGCATGCAAAAGGAACACTTCTAATTGGTCGATTGCTTCAAAATGAATTTGAAATTTGAAGTTTTTATTTTTAAAAAAGTTCTAATTATCAGATTTTTATGAAATTCAAATGGGACCACATGGGCCTCATACGCTTTCAAACAAAAAAAGAATTATCAAAATCGGTTCATATTTGCAAAAGTTATGCGTGAACAACAAATACATACAGGTCGAAATCATAACCTCCTCTTTGAAGTCGGTTAAAAAACTAACCGGAAATCAAATATAACAGTTGAATGTTTAAATTCAACACAATTATAAGTGTTCAACGTGAGCCGCTCCAGAAACACGAACGAAATCGTGGTGCCAGGGTAACTCATTCCACACTTTTTTCAACAGGATTTTTTTTTTCCGTTTTTTGGGGGGGGAGGGTGTAAAAGATCATGTGACCCCCCCCAAGACCTCTTGACCCCCTACCAAGTGTCATTTATGGACTCTGGACAAGCATATATGAAAGAGTCACACCGGACATGATAAAAAAGTATGGGATTAGTTATAGTACCATCTCGATATCGTTCGTGTTTCTCGAGGGTCTCACATTGAACACTTATAACAGTTTTGAATTTAAACTTTCAACTGTTATTTTTCCAATTTCAATTAATAAAAGCGTTTTATTTTTTTTTTCTTTTAATGACCCTGTAAAGTTGAAATATTTATTTATAATTAACCTGTATTTGTATTAATTCTGGAACGGATCCTGAATAATGATCAAATTTATTGTCTGAAGAAAATTCGAATATCTTCACAGTTTGTACATTTTATTTAGAATTTCAGTTGTCATTCATTTATTAAATTTTTTGCATTTACCACTATTTCAATAAATACAGAAATCGTGTCAAGTAACGCCGAAAGTAATCAATAGAGTTTAAATTATTTTTAAAATTACTATGAAAATTATGCAAATGTAATGAAAATTATGCAAAAAAGCATCGCTAAAAATTGACGGAAATTTAGCTTATTCTGAACGATTTTAATTATAACGATTAATAATAACGATTATGCTGAATGATTTTAAATAAAATGAGTTTTAAAGTATCACAGCCAAATATTTTTCCAGAGTACAAGCACAATAAACAATTTTTATGAAGAATCATGTCGGAAAAAATATACATAATTGAAATACACTGTAAAAAAAAGGGTCGATCTACTAAAAATATTTTAGTAATCCTTGTAATTACTAAAAATTTTTTAGTAATCTTACTCGGTTACAAGGAATATGTAAGAATTACTAGAAAAAAGCTAGCAACGAATAGTTAATAGTTTTACATTTTTAATAGCTATTACTAAAACTTACTTGGCGTGACCCTGATAGCCTAGTGGTCATAGCACCAAACTCCAGGCTGAAAGTACCTGGATTCGATATTGGCCGCCGCCAAATATGCACCGAATGTAAATAAAGGGATTGTGAAAATGCTCTCGTAGCAGTTATTGTGAGTAATGATCTCTGAACTTTCCCTCTCCTTTAGAAACATGTCAAAATGGAGTAGGTAGCAATATTTGGTGCTGCCATCTATTACGGCTTTACTGAAAAAGTTTCCGTTTCAGAAGTCTCTCTTTTTACCCACTGGATGCAGCTCGAAGGAAGCTCCTGCCCTTCGGGCACACGTAATGGTTACTAAAAATAATTTTGGAGCTATTACTAAAATTTGATTGGTAGAGCTCATATTAAAAAGTTTTAAGTTAGTCATGCAAAAAATTCTTTTGTTCAGTTTACAAAAGAAATGTTTGTTTCACTTGCAAAAAAAAGTTTGTAATGGTTACTAAAAAATTCTGTGGAATACAAATTTACTAAGAAATTTTTAGTAACCTCTTGATTTTTTTTTTTTTTTTTTTTTTTTACAGTGTGTCTTGGAAAATGAAAATATTTAAACGCTACATAACATTTACAAGTACTTCAGTTCGTTTATGTTCTACGTACTTTAATAAATTCAAATTTAATTTTGCTAAGTTTCAAAAAGAATTTCGCTTGATCTGACATTATAATTTTGCTTGTTTTTATATCCTTAAGATTCGTGGTATTCACGTTGATTTTATTTAGTCTATTTGATATTTTTCTACTGATCTTCGTGTATATTTTGTATTTTTTTTATTTTTACATTACTGTACCTTTTTCTTTAATCTTTTAAAAGCTTTTCTTTCCGCACATCTTTTCTTTTTCAAATCTTAACAATTTCATTTCTTTTACTGAGAGGCTTACATTGAATTTGCAATTATCTAAGAACATTAAAAAAATAAAAATAAATTTAAAAGTCCAACGAGAAAACATTCATAACAGAAGTTTTATAGGATGTATTTATTCTTAGTATGTATTTGTTATTAGTAGTTAGAATTTTCTTATTCTTAGAAGCATTTTATAGATATATTTTAGTTCTCACAGTGTCTTATTTCTGAATATATTACACCGATTCATTTTCTTCTTTACTACTAAGTATGTTTAGTGTTTTCTATTTTTTTATTTATTTATAAATGCCGTTATGCTTTCAGTTATTTATTTTATTATTTATTTCTATTATTTATTTATTTTTTGTGTTTTCTATTATTAATTATTATTTGAATTTAACTATACATATTTATAAAATATCTTTAGTAAAAATTTATAAGACACGTTCATTTAACTGTATTAATCAAATTACTATAGGCGTGAGATGGCGTTTAGTAGTAGTATACATTTATTGTTACAGTAAAATAGATATTTATGTCAAACTTATTATTAAATAGAACCTACTAGTGAATCTCAAAATACATGGTGTTTCAAAATTCGACCGACAAATTAAAAGGGTGATATAAGGCATCAAGAGGATGAAAACTTACTGTAGAACATGGAGTTGCAAACCACTTATTAAATCACAAATATAGGTGTTCTACCATTACCCTACATTGTAAAAAAAATTCAAGAGGTTACTAAAAATTTTTTAGTAAATTTGTATTCCACAGAATTTTTTAGTAACCATTACAAACTTTTTTTTGCAAGCGAAACAAGCATTTCTTTTGTAAACTGAACAAAAGAATTTTTTGTATAACTAACTTAAAAATTTTTAGTATGAGCCACCAAGCAAATTTTAGTAATAGCTCCAAAGTTATTTTTAATAACCATTACGTGGGCTCGAAGGGCAGGAGCTTCCTTCGAGCTGCATCCAGACTTCTGGAGCGGAAGATTTTCGGCAAAACCGCAATAGATGGCAGAACCAAACATTGCCACTGCTCCGTCAGGATATTCATAATCCCTTTATTAACGAGTACTTACACTGCATACATTCGGGGCGTATTTGGCAGTGGCCAGTATCGAACCCGGGACCTTTCAGCCTGGAGTCCGTTACTATAACCACTATGCTATCAAGGCCACACCAAGTGAGTTATAGTAATAGCTTTTAAAAATATAAAATTATTAACTCTATTTGTTGCTAATTTTTTTCTAGTAATTCTTACAGATTTTCTTGTAACCGACTAAGATTACTAAAAAATTTTTAGTAATTACAAGGATCACTAAAGTATTTTTAGTAGATCGACACTTTTTTTTTTACAGTGTACTTTGGTTGACGATAATAAAGCTAAGAAAAATTGAAGTATATTATAATTAAACTTTTAATAGAGTTTCTTAACTTTGTTGTAAATATGATAACACACGCACATAATATAGAAAAAAATGCTAGAGCTTTCTATTATACGCACCTGCAATATGCACTTGACGCTCCATATTTTGGACTGTGATTATCGGTTTATACAGTAACATCGATTGCATGAGAACACTGTTTTTCGAGAATTTTTGTGATCTCATAACATTTTACACAAAATGAGATACATATACCGTCACAATTTTATTGCAATATTTTTATTTTTCGCATAATTATCGTCAAACTGACGACAGAAGGCGGAAATGCCCTGCCTTTATGACTAAATAAGTGATTTGTAGCCATACTCCTGATGGCTACAATAACTCCTCTTAATTATTTCGTCGAATTTTGGAATACCCTGTGCTGTAATCTTAACCCTTTATCTACCGTATTATGAATTTATGAAAATTTTACATTCTAAAGCATTTTACGCAAATTGTTTAAAATAAATTAAAAGAGTTACATAATCATTTAATAAATATTTTAAGGATTTTAGAAGGATAAATTAAATTTGAATTTACAGGGATTTTGTCCAATATTTATAACACCACTCAAATCTTTTATTTAAAATTGTTTTTTAGTATTTTGTAGAATTATAAAATGTACAAATATGGTGTTCTTACATTATAAATATAGAAATATTTCCGATTTGAAAAATCCCCATCCCCCTCCCTCAGTGTCAAGAAAGCTGAAAAGATACAAAGGCAAAAGAAATCGTCCTTTTAAAAATATTTTTGTTTTGTGTAACCGAAAATGTTTTTGGAACAAAATAAAGTAACTCATTCTAAACAGTATTACAACTAATTGACGTATTAAAATAATTTTATTATAAGTTATTTTAATGGTACTTATAAGTACCGTAGGTAGATAAAGGGTTAAACATTTTAATATTTGATAAATACCAAATAAAATGGAAATTAAAATTAATTAATCATAAAAGGAACAAAACGTAATAGAGAAATAAAGATGACATGCATTATTTATGCATGCATTTAATGCATTATTTCATTTTATATGCATGTAGAGAAAGTGGGAGACAAAAAATTGGTAAACATATAAATAAACATTAAATAACCATTAATTTCCGGCCACTTTCAGTTTTAGACATTTTGTCGAATACTTAATGAAACACTTGTCGGCCTTTTCTGAAACTTCAGGATTATGAGGAATATGTTTTACTTCAAATTTATAAACGGCGATTTGACCAGAAAGACAATTATGTACCAACAAAAATTCAAAGAAAAACAATAATATTTGGGATCAACCTGTAAAATAAAACGCGCGAAAATATGTATTGTTATAACTTATGTAATACACTTCATGACAAATTATGAGCGGTCACTTCCGATTTTAGACGTATTGTTAAATATTTAAAAATATACATGAGGAATTATCCTAAAACTCAAGGTGTGTAAACAGAGTAGAATAAGTAATATATTTCAGTGAAGATTTTTACCTTAAACCCCACAGGGGACTAACAAGAAATTGAAAAAGAACAAATGTCTTTTGGATAACCCTGTAAGAACTAATGTATCCAAAGCGTTCAAATTGTAGAACACAATTAAGAGGCTTATTGTAATAAACTGTGTTTATTTTTATGAGGATAACATGTACACTCGTAGAGAAATTACGGTTTTTATGAAAACAGTGAAAATTTTCGCGAAATTTTTTGCTTTTAATTTGTAGAGTTTTAAATATAAAAAAGTTCTTATCATAAACTATGACAAACAACATTGTACATAATACCCTGGAATCAGAATTAAAAAATAATAAAAATTGGATGAAAAATGAACAGTTTTACTAAATAATATTTCACTGCGCATGCGCAAATGAATCAAAATATAATGTGCATTATGTATTATTAAAAAATTATAGCTAAATTATTATTAGCTAAATGTATGGAGGAAATTTGTGAAAATCTCAAAATATAGCTTGAAAATTCTGAAAATTATCGTCGATAGAATAAGCTCGAAACCCGTTGTTCTCAAAACGAAGCAAAAAGATGAGGGGTTGTATTCAAATAAACTAAGTAGTACGTGGAATACTATGTACTGACAATAGTGTGTAACTATTCTTGGATACAGCCCTTCATCATTATGCTTGCTTTTGGGAATAACGAATCTCAAATTTACTCTATTGACGATTATTTTCAGAATTTTCAAGGATATTTTTGAGACTTCCACAAAAGTTACCCTATACATTTAGCTAATACATTATACACATTACATTTTGATTGTTTTCGCACATGTGAAGTGAAATATTATTTAGTAAACATGCACCTTTTTCATTCAAATATTTAAATTTTTGTTTAAATTCTGATTGCATAGTATTTTGTATAATGAAGTTTGTCATAATTTCTGAACAGAACTTTTTTTTACTAAGAACTCTGTAAATTAAAAGCAAAATACTTATAAAATTTGGGACTGTTTTTATAAAAACTTTAATTTCTCTACGAGTATTCATGCAATCCTCTTAAAAATGAACACCGTTTATTACAATACGGCTCCTAATCATGTTGTACAGTTTGAACGCTTTTGGTACATTAGTTTTTACAGGGTTATACAAAAAATATTCGTTAATTTTCAATTTGTTGACGTCCCCTATAGGATTTAGGGAAAAAATTTGCGGAAGTATTAGACCTATGCTATTCTGTTTAAACACCTGGATTTTCAGGATAATTTCTCGATTTTTTTAAATAATAAAACGTCTAAAATCGCAAGTGCCGGTCATCTTTACTCATATAGTGTATGTGAATGTTGTACAATATGTATATTCATTTACGTAAGACCAGCAAGTATATTCATGGAGATACATCGATTCCTTTTTTAAAGTTAAAAAATTTATTGCATGCGTTTCGTTTATATCATGCACATACTTGCCAACCTCCCGCTTTTTTAAAATCAACAAAGCATGCGTTTAACTATACATTTTCTATCAGAAATGAAATCATATAGGTTTCAAACTACTACCTCATAGAATCAAGAGACTTTTAATTTAATAAATTTTCTGGTTGAAAGTATGTTTTATCATTAAAATAAAAGCGGGGGTTTGGCAAGTAAGCATGCAGAGTTTTCTGCCAAATTTGTCGCCAATTTCAGAAACAATGTTGGATTAAGAACATTTCTTCGGAGCAGGAGGGATTTTTGTTGCTCCGGAAGAGGGGGGGGGCATCATAGGGGGGATTGTACCTTTTGACTATTGAAAATAACAAAGCTCAAATCTTCCTGGGGGGAAGGGAGGTAATTCAACACTGAATTCACACTGTTCAAAAAATTTGATATAATGTAATTATGATAAATGTAATGATAAATAATTATGATAATAAATAATGATAAAAAATGATAAATGAAAATATGATAAAAAAATAGTGTAATTAGAATTTAAGTATAATTAACGTTTCATGCAATCTAAGCAGTTTTATGAAACTTTTCTTATCTGCACATGCACGCACGATATTTTTTTCGTTTTTGAGATTTAATATTTTCTCTGTGGAAAAACTCATAACGAGTCGAATATCTTGAAATTTCAGAAAGATGTAAACGATAGAATCAGATGATTTTTAGTTGTTCTCTAAAAACAGCTAAATTATGAGAGGTTTTCCGTAAATTATCATTTAAAATTTTTATTTTATTAAATTTTCCCTTTTTATTGACATTTTAGTTCTTCTTGGAAAACCACCAGAATGAGCCTTTATTTCAAGAAAAAATAAGTATCAAAATACAATCATTTCTTCTAAATTTTCTCGTTGACATTCATTAAATACAAACTCCTTTGCTGAAGGCCAGTTAATAAAAAATTACAGTTTGTGGAAAATACCTTATCATTTAGCAGCTTGAGCAACTGAAAATTAGCACACTCTATCGTCAATATCTTTCTGAATTTTAACGTTATTTCACTGGCTGTTTTTTATGAGTTGCTCCATAGAGTTGACTATTTAATCATAATATGTATATATATATATATAATACCATTAAAAGTAGACTAGATTCACCAATGGATTTTATCAATAAAACAATAAACCAAAACGAAGAATTTGAATTGAATTGAGTTATAATAATAATAATAATAATAAAATAGTGAAACGAGTATATCTGAATAAATAAATAAATAAAATGAATGCAAATGTAATTTGTAGTCCCCAGAGCAGAATCATCAGGCCCCAAATGCTCTGGAACTACAAATGAAGTGTGCGGTTTCATCCACGTATTAGCCATGAAATAGCAAAATAATACGTATTTGGGGTTACCAGCACACAAAAACCAAATTATTAAACAAGGAACAGAGAAATAAATAGTTGAAAAAATGAAAAAATATATATATTAAAACAATAGCGTGCAGCAAATAGTGTCAGTAACATGAGTACAAACTAACCCACTATTTTTACACGTGGAAATGATAAACTTTACATTCATATATAATTTGGATAAAAAGTAAGAAAAGAAAATATTGAGAACAAAAAAAAAAAAAAAAAAAAAAAAAAAACTTATCTGGTTATCACCATTAATGTAGAGGACTGCGTAATGAAATTATTAAAAAATTATAAATGCAGGAATCAATAGTTAATTATACAAGCTGAAATAGTAACACTGTAGAAAAACCAGTTCGTTAGTAATGCACGCAACGGATCTTCGCAAGATCAGTAGGGTTGCGCTTTTTAAATTAAGAATGCCAAGCGCGCCAAATGGCGAGATAAATGATTTGAAAAAAAAAACTGCTATGATTTAAAGGGATACAATATGTTGAAAACATTAAAGAAACTTAATAATAGTACCAGTATATATATTGTTATTTTACAAAAAGGAGTTGAAAGTAAGTAAAAATAATAGTTAAATCCACATGTAGATTAAGTAGTATCCATAACATACAAAAAAGATAAAGCTGAATGGAAATATAATTGAACCGGGGAAAATAATTAATGATCGATATTAACATAAAATTAAATTAATAAAATAATTGAAATTAGAATTAAGTGATAACATTCATATTAACTTATAACTTAAAATATCATTTTGATACTTTAATCAGTAACATTTATTGTGACTTTACATGGTAAAAAATCATTATCTTAATAGAGGATAATAAAAATAATAAAAATAAAAAATAAATAAAAAAATAAAAAAAATAAAATTAATTAATTAATTAATTAATAAAAATTTAAAAAATTTAAAAATAAAATAAAATAAAAATGAAATAAAAAAATATTTAAATAAATAAATAAATAAATAAATAAATAATAGTAATAATATTATTAATAATAATACCAAAAATTATATCAATAGCATTAAAATTAATTTGATAATTAAAATATAGCATATTAACTATAGATATAACTAGACAATATATATATATATATATACACGATATATACACTGTAAAAAATGTGAGATGTTTCTGAATATGTAAAAATGTACTGTAATCAAAAACGAAAATATACAGGGACCTCTTCTAACTCATTTAAGGTTTCGGAAAACGTTCCTTTACCTCTAAAAATCCCAGAAAGTTATTTGTTTTCGAAATTTAAATGAGAATTTATAAAAATTAATTTTTATTAGCTGCCCGTCCATTTCGGAAACGTTTCTAAGTAGCTTTTACAGTACAATAATCACTTTTCTCAAATCAAAATATGACTTATTCGGATTATATCAATTCCCAAGTAAACATTTTCAGCTGCATAACTGATTTGTGCATGCAATTGTAGCAAAATAATGTCAATTTTCATATTAATGTTAATATTGTTAATATTGTATGTTTGTCTATTAAACGTGCTCTCTGAATATCAAAATATTTTTGTATGAATTGGTAGCATCCGAAAAAGTGATATTTTGATTTAAGAAAACTGATTATTGTACTGTAAAAGATACTTAGAAACGTTTCCGAAATGGACGGGCAGCTAATAAAAATTACTTTTTATAAATATGTCTTTAAATTTCGAAACCAAATAGCTCTCGGGGATTTTTAAAGGTAAAAGAACCGTTTTAGAAACATTAGGTGAGTTAGAAGAGGTTGCTGTATATTTTCGTTTTTAATTACAGTGCATTTTTATATATTCAGAAACATCAGACATTTTTTACAGTGTATATGTATATATATATATATATATATATATATATACTTTTATAAATACATCCAAAGTTATTCAGACAATACCAATAAAAGAACCAATGAAACCAGTATTTTTACATTCATATTATTAAAAACAGTTGAAGTTTGAAGAGAAATAGAAGGCAGATTACCAAATTACTAAGAAATGTGGATAAATGTACATTATATAACCAGAGTAATTCATATATTACCATACAATAAACCAATGGAACCAGTATTTTTACAATCATCTTATTGAAAACAGTTGAAGTTTGAATATATATATCGTGCGTGCATGCAAAAATAAAAAATATTATACAGCTCATATTCAAAATATTAGAATAATTGAGAAAAAGTAATAAGAAAAAATTATTTGTCATTTATTTATTTTTTATACTAATTAAATGCAATTAAATTTCTTATGAATTAAATCTGGAATGTTTAGATAAGATTTTAACATTTATAAAATATAAAATACAGCACAATAAATTAGGTATACAGCTTCCTTAAACACACCAGAATATTAGAATAAAATTTAGATTGGTTCAAAATATTAGAATATTTTATTTTATGCAACAATATTACCTTATGAATATGAAGTAAATGGTAGTTAATATTTTGTAGCATCCCCTTTAGCTTTCATAACAGCGTACAATCGATCTTGCATACTATATACAAGGTGTTTACAAACATTTCTATCAATATTAGCCCAAATATACTTTATACGTGCCACTAACTCAGTTTTACTTGAAGGAGGATTTTCTTGAAGTTTTTTCTTCATTATACACCATAAGTTTTCGATGGGATTAAGATCTGGTGAATTTGGTGGCCAAGGAAGTACCTTAATGTTGCGTTGGCGGAACCAATTCTTAGTTGACACCGAGGTATGTGGGGACGCTAAATCTTGTTTAAAGATGAAATCATCTTCAAATAAATCTTCTGATGATGGAATCATGTAATATTCTAAAATTTCTTGATATATCAGAGAGTTAACCTTTTCGTAGACGATGCATAACTTTCCAGGTCCTTCTGCACTCATACAACCCCAAACCATGACACTAGCAGCAAATTTTACGGAACGTTTAAGGCATTCTTTATCAAATGCTTCTTGCTTCATTCTCCAAACTCGAATACCTTGATTACCATATGAAACACAAAACATACTTTCATCACTAAAAAATATATTTTTCCAATCTTCATTGCTCCATAAACGTCTTCATTTACACCAATTCAATCTTATACACTTTTGTCTTGCAGTCATGAGAGGTTTTGTTTTCGGTACACGAGATTCAATTTTAAATTTATGGAGACGTCTTAATGTTGTCGATGTAGAAACTTCAACTCCTTCTTCTTTCCATTTTCGGTGCAAGAATCGCACACTTTTAAAACGGTTTTTCTTAACTATACGCCTCAGTTTCCTGTCATCTCCAGCAGATGTTTTTGGTTTTTGGCCACCATTTCGGCGATTATTTTGAAATTTTCCAATTTTTGAATATTGTGTTAGTATTTTACTAACGCTCGATTGAGAACAATGTAAATAATTCGCTATAAAACATTGATTTTTACCGTGCCGATACAAATCAACCATACGAAGTTTAGTAAATTCAGGAATATCACTCACACGGCCCATTTTAAGACGAAAAAGAAACAAACTGCAAAAAAGAATACTGATTTTAAATAAAATAGTCTGAATTTAATCAATGATGCCAACAGTTAAGAATTGGTAATAATTAAAGTAGAATTAATGTGAAATATTCTAATATTTTGAACCACTTGAATAAATATTCTAATATTTTGACTTTTCAAAATAATTTTTTTTGCAATTAATCTTTTCAAAAATGATATTAAATTTAAGATAACAAGTAAGTTTAATCAACAATAAGTTCTTAATAAAAATATCGTTTGCATATTTTCATTAAAAGACATTAAATTACCAAACGATATTTTCAATTTCTAAAAAAAAGGTAATTATTCTAATATTTTGAATATGAGCTGTATATAATTGCTTATATTTCATCAAAATTGAATATATTTACATTCCAGATATACGACATCATTTCTATCACATTTGTCATTTTTTCTTACATTGGAAATAAATTTGATATATGCATGATATAAGAAAAAAACATGCAAGAAATTTGCACATTAAAAACACCGATTATATCTTCATGAATATATTTACTAATCTCACAGAAATACACACGTTAAACAATATTTACATATTCGTAAACTATGTAACTTGGTATGTTTTTCAACCGTTTATATAATAAAATATTTATTATTTTATGTTTGCAGAGCAATCTATTTTAGTTGTTGTTTTTTAGGTATATTTTCGTTATGAAATATAATATTTGACAATTTACCGTGGTTTATCAATAAATATTTTATTTTTAAACAGGAAAAAAACACCGTTTAGTTTTGTTTGCTGGATTCAGATATATTTTGTTCTATCTCTATATTATTATTGCCCGATCCCGTGAAAAATAGCACGAAAAGCAAAATATCTCTAAAAATATCACGATGGAAAATTTGTTTGCTGGATTCATATATATTTTGTTCTATCTCTACATTATTATTGCCCGATCCCGTCAAAAATAGCACGAAAAGCAAAATATATCTAAAAATATCATGATGGAAAATTGCGAAAAATTAAAAACCACTGTACCAGTTCCGAATTAAATTTACAAAAATGAGGACAAATTTTATAAAATTGGGTTAAAGATTGAAACCGAATTTCTTTTACTAGGATGGAAAGTATGGCACAAAACGTGAAAAAATGCTTAAAAAATTAAATTTTAAAAAATCTAATGGAAATCAAAAATTGGGCTTCGAAGCACATTACTTCAGATGTAGAAGCGCATTTCTTGCATTTTATCGTGCACCAGCTTCTCCAGAACACCGAAAACACAATCTTTTTTCTTTATTATAGATATTTTACTTTTTTAAATTTAATCAATTTTGCGAATTTAAATATTTCCCTAAATATTCTATAAATTATATGCAAACATTTCTTCATGTAAGGTATTTGTACCCTATATGGACAGGGCTCTCAATAACACCCCTAATATTTTTAAAAGTAATAATTTTGATCGAGAGATGGCTCAACATTTTCGCGAAGAAAAGCAGTTGAAAAGATAATTAAGGCTGGAAAGTGTAAAAAAGCGCGCTGTTCGCCATTTAGGAGGAAATTTGTTGTTTCGAGATGTGCTGATATTAATTACTTGTACGCTTAAATTCTTATTAGATATGGTGAAAATGCATTAAATGTTGAAAAGTGGAGTATTTTAGAAAGCTAATAAAACATATTTTCGATTACTATTGCAAATTTTGCTTACAAATATTTGCCTTATTCATTTATTACACGATTTAGTAAAACTACGCCCGGTTCCCATTATGGACAGCTCATGTCTCCATCGACTACAACTGTAAGAAAGAAGAAAATTCAACGTTGCCAAGCAATAAATTGAAAAGGCATCAAAGTGCTAAAATATTTGTTCAACAAGATGCCATTTTAACAATCCCCCCAAAACCTTCCTCCAAAAAACCCTTGCAGAAAAATCAAAAGAAGCCCCCCCCCCCCCCAGTAGGTTACCTGTTGGCGAAATCGTAGGTACCAATGGTATGACTTCCTCAACAAAGGAAAGCTGGTACTGCTTCTTTTACAGTATTGATGCTTTTTCAAACATGCGGCCATGCATCACATGTGGCAGATATGTTCATGAGGATTATGTGGGACTTACTATGCCCATGGTGAAAAAATTTCTATTTGTCCATGCTGTGAGGACTGAGTAATACCAGATGTAAATTCGCAGACAGATGCAATAAATCTAAGCAAAACCAAAAATATTATTTCATAATATTTACTAGTAACTAAGAGGCTTTGCATGGGTCTTCGAAGGGTAAAAACCGAGAATGACTCCCCCCCTTTCTAAAATGCATGTTCTGAAGATATTTACTGCCCCCCCCTCCTCCTCCGAATACTTTAAGATACATTTTTTTATTCCCTCTCCTCTAAAATCCCTTGGAAAAGTGGCTCTTCCATACACACAGTATAGAATGTCAATAAGGAAACACCTGTCCATAATAGGGACAGGTAGTTCCTTATATGGACACTTGTAAACATTTTTTTTTGTTTTTATCATTTAAATTAAACCAGAATAATTACAAGGTCGTTAATTTTAATAATGATAGTCAATAGTCCAAGGTTAGTTGTCACATATTTTTGGAGTCCTATGACTTGTCATGGGGGTGAAAAAAATACATTTTACTTAGGGTGTCCATATTGGGTACAGGTACCTTATAATTATTCTTACGCTCTTTTTACATTTAAACTTTAGCCATCTCTTGCCAACAACGTTGATGTTTGATTGACAAGCTCGGTGACAAGCCCATTTATAAAATATTTATCCAGTACTTATATAGCACCGTATTTTATGGTGAGGCGGCTATAGGAAAGAACTATTAATCTCAGAAGTTAAGAAGAGCATAGTATCATTTAGATCACTTCCTCCACCTCCACCACACATCTTATTTAGAGAAATATAATTATACATACATGGAAACTCACCAATCCTGCAAATACTATTAAGCGGACTGTTCACTCCCTTGAAAAACACCCACTCAGTAATGCTTAACCAATAAGCAGGTTATTTTTGAATTTCTCATTTAAATTTCAATACTTTTACACATTTTTTTTTTGCATTAAATAGCTGAACTCAATATTTAATATGACTATTTTTTACTTTTTCAATTTTGATAGCAGATTTTTTTTTTTTTTTTTTTTTTTTTAGGAAGTACTTTCAGTTTTAAAACCAGTTCCGAAAATGAAACTACCTTTAAAAAAAATATATAGGCGGAAAATCTTAGCAGAATAAACATTTTTTAATAAGACATGAATTAATCGTATTCAACTTACTGTTTTCATTTTATTATACTATTATATAACTATTTTTTATTTTTTCGATTTTGATTGCAGATTTTTTTAAAGGTACTTTCAGTTTTAAAACTGGTTCCGAAAATGAAAATGCCTTTTAAAAAAATATATAGTAGGAATATCTTAGCAGAATAAATTTCCTATTAAAACATTTTTTAATAAGACATGAATTAGCCGTATTCAACTTTTTGTTTTCATTTTATTATACTATTTAAATAACAGAAAACCAATTAAATTGTTACCATTGAAAAGTAATGCGTTTGCCTTTTAATGTGAAAAAAATAATCAAATTTGTCTCCTGCAGTATTTATTTAACTTCTGTAATTTATAAAGATATTTAACTAATAATAAGTAATGTCTATTTATAAATATTTTGAAATAGATGTTTTTAATAACATTATTCCATTATTTATAACAGTTTAAAAATTTGTTAATACAGATTAGTATAATCTTACTTTCGCGTTATTACCAATACCAAACATTTGGCCAAAATAAATCTCAAATGTTCGGTCAATCGGCCATGCAATAATAAATTCCTTTTGACTTAAAGAAAGTTATAAAAAAACAGTTTTCTCACAATTCGTAAGCATTTCGCGTTAAAACATATTGTTATTTATTTTTAAAAAACTCAATTTGAGTAAATTATATTTTTTAAAATTTACGCAGGTATTCGAGAGCATCGGCAGGCGAGTCTGCAATATAATTTCATTATATAAAAAGAAAAAATCTCTTTGTTAGAATTTTTTTTCAGACTTTTTTATATATTTAGTGATAAATCATACACATTAGAATAACTCATTATGGATTTGTTCTGATTTATTAAAATTAGAATTAAAAGTACTAAAATTTGCACCGTGGCGCTAATGCGGCCTTGTAATTATATTGTAAGACAATTGTGAAAAGTATCGTTTTAAAAATTTTATTTAGTAGAAATACATTATAATTTTTACCGATAGGTTGTGCTTATTATACATAAAAAACATTGGCACATTAAAACAAAATCGAATTTCCAAGTACCATTCTAAGAAATGGTGATTGGTAGTTATTAATGTAGTTAAAAATCTTAACATAGTTACTATTACCAGCTTTCGATTAGTTAAAATAAAACTTTTGTAAAAATCCTATTTAATATTAAAAATAATATAACTTGTGACGCTTCTAAATTCTTTAATATTGCAATAAACTTAAAATGTTCCAATGCTTCAAATAGAATAGTAATTAATTATATCAACGCTTGACAAATGCATTCGTGAGATCGCCAGTGTTTCCAAATATTTTAATTGACAACTGTGTTTATAAATCATTTAAAGTCATTCGGAATATATAAATACTGTACTAGTAATTATTCGCCCTTAATCTTTTTACTAAAAAAAATCTATGTTATCTTTGTAAAACTATGATTAAATAATGTGCGTGTTTCATGAAAGAAACAAAATAACATTTAAATAAAAAAAAAAAAAAAAAAAAAAAAAAAAAAACTTTGAATTAAAAATTTTTGTTTGAGACCTTTTTTTTTTTATTTGCAGTGCAGAGACTTTAATAATATCAATTTATGTTTCTAAAGTTAATTATTATTCTGGCACGTTTATATAAAAAATGTGCTGTAGTCTAAAATAAACAAACAGGGAACATCTGCTATAGGCAGAAATTATACCCAGAGCGTACACGCTACATTTTTATATGAAAAACGGATGGTTATGCTGTTTCTTTGAATCCAGAGATATATCCTATATACTACGGTATACCCTCCACTATACCCGTGTCAAACATAAAAGACAACATTTCTTCAAATTTATTATGATAGATATATAAACCTACACAAATTATCACTATATATATACATATATTAGTTTCCATATGCATTTTTTTCTTACTTTTGTTAGTAATTTTAATCTCAGAAAATTTATGTTGTGAAATGGTAATATAATATTTACAGCAATACATTTATTTTATATTTTCTTCAGATGAATTGAAAAATTGTAATAGAATTTTCATATACATCAACCAGGCCCGTAGCCAGGATTTTCTTACGGGAGGGGCTCAATTTTGGAATTATTTCTATTCTTACAAAAATAATTTGAATGATATTCAGTAAAAAATTTTAAAATAATCTAGGCTTATCCTAATGTGTGTTTCCACATAGGATACTTGTTAACTATGTCAAATATTGTTATTTCATATTTAATTTTTTTCAATTTCTGTTGCAATTTTTATCTTTTTAAGAGCATTTCCAGCTTCCAAATTAATTCGGAAACCGGAGAGTTTTTAGGAAAAATTTTCTGCGAAACTTAAAACGCACAAACTAACAATGTTTGAGATGAGCCTCAAGTAGGGAAGAGGGGGGCACCTTTGAACACTCTAAATATTTTACTTCAAAATAATTATTTTTAAAAAATGTTTATGGCAATACATTACTATTTCTTCAGTGCAATTAAGTATATAAAGCTGCACCATTTAGTTTGCACAATACAACACTGTCTAAGGAAGATATGTATTTTTCTCCCTCTTGAATCTAAACTTAAGAAAATAAAGTTGTAAGATTTTGTATCATAGAATTTTTGATTTGTTGTTCAACACTTAAATAAAGATGTAATCTTTAATTTATAAGCTTTGTTTTATTCAAATTCTTCAGCCAAATTGAGTAAACAGTTGTAATGTTGAACTCCATGTGATGGGGCATCATTGAACAAAAAAGCTGGGGCAACATGGATCATCTAAAACCGCGAAGTAAAGAGTTGTTGATGTACCAAAATATTATTATTTTTGGGACATTCATTTATTTGATATTGCAAATCCCAGATACACAATAATGATTCACAATTTAGCAGGTTTGTCTAACAAAACCTATACTCTTTCATTTACTCTTTCCCAAACATTATTTTTGGTTTTCGTACTAGATAAAACGGAATTTAAATCAGGTTTTTTTTTTTTTCATAAAAAGAGTGAATGAAAAATTTCAATTTTCCAGAGGCATCAGATATCATATTGGTGTATATTAAGAATATTGTAAAAGAGTTTTAACAACCAAACATAACTGGACAGACATTCTTTGTTGTTTCAACAAGGATTTTTGAAATTAACTTTGATGGATTTAAGTTTGGTTAAATAATAGAAAACTTATTAGTTTCAATAAAATATAGTTATTAAATTTTATTCATGTTACTTTATATTACTGAAACATTCGGCAGCGTTTTATGAAAACTCTCAATGTTTTCATATTTTATTCATTTGTTCAAAGGTGCCCCTTACTTGTTTAAAAATGCCCCTACATGAAACAAAAATATTTCAGCTTTTTAAATCCTCACAATTTTTTTTATTTATATGGAAGACTTTAAATTTCTGGTTCATATGATGAAGAAATGCACTGTTTTTATTATGTAATACTTAAAACGCAAAAAATATAATTCAAATAAGAAATGTACTGATTTTTAAAAAAATTGTTCAAACGTGCCCCCCTCTCCTCTATCCTATGAACAAAAACAATATGTAAAATATTGAAATGCAAACAAGTAATATGCTTTGATTTAAAACACAGGATTAATGTTAATGTGCGACAATTTGACATTACGAGTGCGAAGTCTTGAAACTATTGATCCATAAATGAAATAAATTACACGCATTATTTTTTGAAAAATAAAAAGTAATTTCTACAGCCATATGTAATCATAAAAATTATGTTTGTATTTCACATTCTCTGATTATAATAATTATAAATGATACTCGTGGCAAAATAAATTTACTAGCAGTGTTGAATTCAGGCCCTTTTCTCCGGGAGAGAATTCTGGGGCTCCGGGGTATTATAGTGTTCCGGGGGGAGGGAATTGTACTTTTTGGCCATTGAAAACACAAAATCACAAATTTTCCGGCGTGGGACATCTCATTGCTCTGGGGGAGATGGAATGACACCCTCCCGGGCCAACTCCTGAATTCAACACTGTTTACTAGTGCGACAGAAGCAATCATCATAATTTCTTCTTAGCCATGATGCTGATTGACTTATCAAGATTTTCTGTAATTTCCCAAAGAATGGAAATCATGAAAAAACTACTTAGTCTGTCATCAACCATAAAGCTTCGAGTCAAAGATTTAATTATTTTCTTTTCCGAAAAATATCTTTCAGCACTGACTGCTGTTACTCTCTTTCAACCAAAACTGTCAGCAAGGGTTTGATTTTATAGTAATACGTCATATTACAGTACTAAAACTCTTAAAACCTCTGTATTGGTTTCAACATTAGCAACTTGTTTGCACCCTAATTCATATTCAGCTTTCACTTGCTACATTGACACTTTATGTTGAAAATATTGCATCTGAATCTCTAATTTGCTTGCTTTTACCAGTGAATCACATCCTGGAAGATGTAATTGGGAATCTCTTAGAATGTCTTCATTCGAAATGAATCGATAATTTAAATTTTGAATAATACTTTCTACATGATGAAATAAGACCGTGATATTGTAATACTTGTCAGTGGATGCAATTTGAGAGTTTGTACCTTTTGCCTGTTTAAGTGTTAGTCTTGGGTTCTTTATTTCAGTTTGGAAGATGTCTTCCCGAAGTTTTGATGTACAATAAAATCTCATAAAAGATTTCTTCTCTATTTTTTTGCATATTTATGTAAAACAATTAAGCATTTTTGGCATAGATTACAGCCAATATTATATCCCAAGATTTTTTTTTTTTTTTTTTTTTTTTTTTAAGAATTTACTATGACTGTTAGACAGAAAGCCTTCTGACAAACAGAATAAGAAAATGATTCTTCTCCCTGACTGCCAAAGAAGCTCCAGTTGAAGAAATCTTCCATGTGTTTTTCGAAATATTTTTTGAGCTAATACAAATGTATTTAAGTAGCTCAACAAAAGTCAATATGCTTTCATGCCTCTCGATAAAATTTGTGTCACAAATGCGGAGAAGTTATTTTCTTTTGTTTTCTAGATTATATGATGCAATCACTTCTTGAAGCGCTAAATTTGCCTTCAGGTGACTTTTAAAAACTTTTGTCGCTGCTTTAACAAGTCCATGATACTTTCGAATAAAGGGAATCCGCATGCTGTTTGACAAGGCAAGATTTAACCAATGGCTTTCACAGAGGACGTATCTAGTTTTTAGACACTCAGAAGAATTCTAGAATGAATCCCGCTAACATGACCAAACTTATTGGCTACGGACTTAAACCTATGCGACGCATTTATACATGCCAAGACATAGTTTATCACAATGTTGTAAAATTACTTTTCTTGAATTTTTGGAAGAGAAGACATTTATTGGAATAACGCATAAAAAAAATTTCCGAATTATTGGGTTTTATGAATTTTTTAATAGTTCACATATCTAACACAAATGGCAAACTGTTGTGCGCTTGAAATGCCCATAGTTACATAAACAATTAAGCTAAAATAGATCGAAATATTTATTTTAATAGTTAATACTTCGGTAACTGTATCCCAGAATATTTGAATGATTTCATTCTAAGTTTTTGGGGTAAGTAAATAGCATTTCTAAGGATATTTATAATATCTCGTTTCAATTCATTTGCTCCAGACTTTGCTCAAAACTTAAAAAACTCTTAACTAGTCCTTTTCATACCTGTTTCTCTAAAGCTAGAGGATCGTCATAGTGATCAGTGGCTATTTTGTTCTGCACAGAATAAGATTGTTTCAAGTTATTAGTTCAAGAGCTTCTGTAATTTCTTCTTTTCCTGGAGCTCTTTGAAAACTCAACAATGAAATAATTTTATTTCTATTTTCCTGAAGAAATCTAAAGTTTGTTTGTTAAAATAACATACGTTTCTGATAATCTAATTGTATGTGTTTTAAGAAAAACATTTAACCTTTTTTCAATGACTGAAACATGTAGAAAATAATCTTCGTAATTTTTCGTGATTTTTCTTATGCCGTATGCGTATTACACTTAATATTTCTTAGTCAAATTAATGATAAGAAATTACACTTGATCGAATTTTACTGCGCATAAAGACAGTAAAAATCACTTTTTAAAAATAATTTATATTTTTAGTGGTACATACCCATTAAAAAAATATATATCCAAATAACCGATATATTGAAGGATTACCGTAACTGTAATTCAATAAATGGATATTTTTACAGCTAAAAATGCAATTGATCTTAATGTAATGGAAGATAAAAACAAACAAAACTTATTTTTTTTTATCATACAGATAATTTTGTTTTTTCAAACTTTCGGGAGGGGCTTCAGCCCCCTTAGCCCCCTCCCTGGCTACGTGCCTGACATCAACCCGTTTGAAATTTTCAAAATCAACCAGTTTGGTTTCGAGTGTTTTCTTTCAGAAATTATCGTTAGTAGACGTCTTTTTCGAAGGATGGCGCCACCTCTGCAGGTAATAGGCGATAAAACAAAAACACAAAAAAAGTCAATCTAAATTCAAATTATTCTTTAAAACATTACATTTAAATTTTCGTATCTTCACTGTAAATAATAATAATAATAAGCAAAATAGAACAGAGAATTGTAAAGTAGAATTGCTTCGAAAACTGACGAAATGTTGATTTTTAAATATGA
Source organism: Maratus speculifer (assembly GCA_964019185.1). Taxonomy (NCBI): domain Eukaryota; kingdom Metazoa; phylum Arthropoda; class Arachnida; order Araneae; family Salticidae; genus Maratus; species Maratus speculifer. The sequence goes on from OZ025293.1 coordinate 373,663,235, forward strand.
TCATACTTTGATTGAATTCACAATTCCAGATAAAAATAAATGCCCTCTCCTTGGATCAGAGCCCCGGTCGAAACTAGGATTATTTTTTACTCTCTGAAAGCATGAATTTTGCAAACTACAGTACCCCCCCCCCTCCCCCACTCACACATCCTTCCCAAGAGAATTTTATAAAAAAAGAATTTTCGATCCATTGCTTTTATTTTTTAATTTTAAATATGAATTATTTTTTAGAAATTATATTAACCTTAAGATTTTACTATTTCTAATTTAAAAAAAATTCTTTTAAATTTTGACAAGCAGGAATTTAACTTACGCTATTGGGACGAATAAGAATTTACAATATGACAAATAGGGTATTGTATGGGGCATAAAAAAATACTTATAATTGTACAAGTTATCACAGGCTGTTTTATTTCTAACACAAAAATGAAATATACTGTATGAGATTTCTATTATAGACTACACAATTATGATTATAAAACCGTAGAAACAATAGGGCAAAATTCATTGAACGCGAGATATGTTTAAAAGAGGGCCACACGTGTTAGGGATGAATTTTAGGGCGGCATTTTTGAGTTTACGCCAAAGAACTACCACATTTCTTCTGAACTCTATGCTATAGGCAATGTTAAGGTTTTTAATGTAGGCGAAATTAATATTTTATTAAATAAATTTCTGTTTTAATTAATATAGAATTTTTATATAAACCTTATTTTTACTCCTTGTCAAATTTCTTTGGCTAAATAAGAAGACAGATTAATATATTTAGCAATTTCTTTGGCCTCGAAATTGTATCTAGCATTGCGCGACATTTACCGAATTCCATTATTAAAAAATACACACACACATATATATGTGTGAAAATATCGGAAAGTTTTAATTACATGTAACTATTTTTATATTCTATTCCACCGCTATTTTTTTTTTAAATAATTAAAAAAAAATTTTGTTTTGAAAAAGTGGTGCCGGGTAGCATTTAACAATATTCACCTATAATTGAAATTTTCTTGATATTCATGTGAAGAGAAAAACAAATATTTTTTTATCTGTCATTAAACGTATTCTTAATATCTTTTAAAATTTTCAGATTAGAACTATTTTATCTTTTTTTTTTTTTTTTTTTCGTAAGACGTTGTACAAACGTACTGTATTTTTAGGTAATAAAATGTTAGGTGGTAGTAAGAAATTAGATATATTTGACTCCAGAAACAAAGTCTTTGTTTCATTTTCGATTTACTTAAATTAAATAATTAATTTCCTTTCATGACACAAAACATTTTTCGCCTTCCAAAACATTTCCTTTTCGTGAAATTTCTAATTATAGGAGAAGAAACGTTCTGTTATATATTTTGTTTTATAGATTACGAAAGATTTATCACTCCATAAATACATACACCCCTCTGCCCCTTCTGCTTCAATAAAGCCAATATTGACATCGACTTCGCAGGTACAAGCCCGACCTTCCACTTTAGAATCGTTTAATCATTTCTTTATAGTTTGAATTTCAGAATTAAAATACTAGCAGATAAACCTTTTTAAAAGTAATTAGAAAATTCTACTAAAACAGATAGCAGATGACCTTAAAACAAGTCAGAAATTGCGCATCAAACGTGGCAAATGTGGGGCGTTCGTACTACAACGAAATTTTTAAAATATTCAGGTCTTCGTGTAATAGTACAGGGTTGTTATAATTAAAGTTCGCCTATTCAGAAGGCTCTAGAGCTGGTTCTATGGCTCCAAACGAAACAAAATTTCACTAGTACGTAGTTGAAGAGATGCGCTCTGCGAAAATCGAAAAAAAATAATTAAAATTTTAGTCAATAGGTGGCGCTGCGCCACAATTTAAGACGATGTTTGCAAATTCATTGTATCAATTTCAGTCAATCCAGACGAAGCACACAACGAAACTTCGACGAACTGCGAATTGTTATAATTAAAGTTCACCTAATCAGACAGCTCTACTGCCTGACCTATGACTACAAACAATACAGAAAAATGAATATCATTTCATGTGATGTAATCTGCATCAGCAAAAATAAAACATGTCGCTTGGCAGCGAGGAAGTAACGAAAATAACATTAAAAATGCTCAATGAATCCTCCACCATTATCAATAATGCATTCTATTCTCAGAATTGTGTTTTCTACAGCATTGCGTAAATTGTCCTGTGAGATTGAGCTAATGTGAAGTCTAATACTGTTTTTCAGATCAGACATTGCCTGACATCTGTCTTTAGATACGGAATCTTTCAAAAATCCCCACAAACAAAAATCGTATGGTGTTAGATCAGGCAATCGTGGTGGCCAGGCTGCTTGAAAATAACGACTTATGATGCGGTCTTCTGTAAAATGGTTCTATAAGAAAGTCCGAACTGCTCTAGTAATGTGCGGCGGTGCACCGTCTTGCATAAACACGATATTTTGAAGGCTGCCTCGCTGCTGCAGCTCGGAAATCAGAAAATGTGACAACATATTGAGATACCTTTTTCCAATTACGGAACGTGTAATGGGTCCTGTGGATGTTGGTTCCTCAAAAAATATGGCCCTATCATAAATGTAGCAGTAAAACCGCACCACACCTTCACTTTAGCTGCATGCAATGGAACTTCTTGGACAACATTAGGATTCTCTTTCACCCTAATTCGACAGTCGTGTGTGTTCACTTATCCGTTGAAATAAAATTCGCTTCATCACTCCAAAAAATGTTCTAGGGCCAAGAATTGTATGCATTCAATCGTGCAAGAAACTGTAGTGAAAATGATAGCCGACTTTCGGTATCATCCTGTATTAGTTGTTGCATCCTCTGAATCTTGTATGGATAGTAGCGCAAAATTTGACGCATCACTTTTCTCACAGTGGAAATTGGCATATCGACTTCATTCGCAATAGCGGGCACACTTGCATTACCGAATGATGACTGGCTTGCTAAATCAACGGCAACAGTAGCAATATCTTCAACGCTTGAAATGTCTACCTTTTTTCGTCCTCTGCCAGGAAGAATGTCGAGTTTTCTTGTTTCCTCGGACTTTTTAACCATTTTGTGAACTCCACGATCCGACATTGGTCCAAGTCTAATATCTTTTAATTTCCGGAATTCTCGAAGAGCTGCAGCTGCATTGCTGTAATTTTGATAAAATAACTTTATAAGAAGTGCCTTTTCTTTGAAAGTTACCATTCTCCACAAAGCGTAGATTCAAATGGTTTTCAGAAACAATCAGCTGTACCAGTGTCAAAGAAATCACAGACACACTTTATTAGCAAGTCTTAAATCTTCAGTTGGTTAGAAAGTTTTCGAAGTTACGACATCACTTTGACGTCGTTCATCGAAAATTTGAATAAAATGGTATCTTTTTTCAAGCGTTGGGTGAAATTTTGAAATTTTTTGTGTTTCATCTGGATTGACCGAAATTGGTATAACGAATCTCAAAAAGTTTACTTTTATAAACTTTTAAATAAAATTTCCTGTATTTTGTTTCTTACAAAATAGAAAAATCTGTAAATATCGGTTTAATTAGTGGTGCAGCGCCATCTATTGACAAAAAATTTAACTATTTTTTTTTTCGATTTTCGCTGAGCGCATCTCTTTAACTACGTACTAGTGAAATTTTGCTTCGTTTTGAGCCATAGAACCGGCTCCAGAGCCTTCTGAATAGGCGAACTTTAATTATAACAACCCTGTATGTAGTATTTCTAATACAGTATAGTAGCCGAAATCTTCTGTATGTTCTTATAAAAAATATCTGCTTTCTATTATAATGGAAATAACTCCTAGTAAACTTCAGCAACGCCCCCAGTAGCCAAACAATATTGGGTCAATATTGGTTATATCTTGGAGCAATATTGGCACCTTGGCGCAATACTGGCATGGAATATTGCTCCAATATTGAAGTATTTACATTTTGCCCTTATTTAGCCAATATTTGCAGCGCGCCAATATTGGCATAAAATATTGCCCCAATATTGGCATAAAATATTGCCTCAATATTAGCATAAAATAGAACCCCAATATTGGGATGTTTACATTTTGCCGATATTTAGACAATATTTCATGAAATATTGCATCTATATTTTACGCCATTTGTCGGTGCATAATTTCATAGCAATATTTCATACCAATATTGGCGCAACATTGTTTACCAATATTGGTTACATATTGGCAAAATGTTAACATCTTAAAATATTATTGCAATATTTAATACCAATAATGATGCAATATTCGTTCCTAATGTTGGTTAAATATTCGCAAAATGTAAGCAACCCAATATTGGTGCAATATTTCACGCCAATATTGGCACAATATCCGTTACCAATATTGGTTAAATATCTTCAAAATGTAAACACCCCAATATTAATGCAATATTTCCTACCAATATTGGCGCATTATAAGTTAGCAATATTGGTTAAATATTGGCAAAATGTAAACACCCAAATATTGTTGCAATAATTCATACCAATATTGGTTAAATATTTGCAAAATGTAACCCATCAATATTGCTGCAATATTTCATGCCAATATTCGCACAATATTAGTTACCAATATTGGTTAAATATTGGCAACCTGTAAACAACCGTTTACAGTTCAATTCGTGCAATAAATCACGCCAATATGGGGGCAATATAGGTTACCAATTTTGGTTTATATTGTCAAAATATAAACACCCCAATATTCGTGCAATATTTTTCTCGCCAATACTGGCGTAATATACGCTACCAATATTGGTTAAACATTGGCAAAATTTAACACCCCAATATTGTTACAATATTTCATGCCAATATTGGCATAATATTCGTTACCAATATTGGTTAAATATTGGCAAAATGTAAACAACCCAATATTGTTGAAATATTTTGTGCCAATATTGGCGCAGCATTGTTGAAAAATATTGGCAAAATATAAACACGCCAATAATGTTGCAATATTTCATGCAATATTGGCACAAGATTCGTTACCAATATTGGTTGAATGTAAACAACCCAATATTAATGCAATATTTCATGCCGATATTGGCATAATATTCGTTGCCAATATTGGTTAAATTTTGGCAAAATGTAAACAACCCAATATTGTTGAAATATTTTATGTCAATATTGGCGCAGCATTGTTTAAAAATATTGCAAAATATAAACACGCCAATAATGTTGCAATATTTCATGCCAATATTGGCACAAGATTCGTTACCAATATTGGTTAAATGTAAACAACCCAATATTAATGCAATATTATATGCCAATATTGGTTAAATATTGGCAAAATGTAAACACCCCAATATTGTTGCAATATTGCATCCCAATATTGGCGCAATATTCGTTACCAATATTGGTTAAATATTGGCAAAATGTAAACAACCCAATATTGGCGCAATATTCGTCACCAATATTGGTTAAATATTGGCAAAATATAAACACTCCAATATTGTTGCAATATTGCATGCCATATTGGCGCAATATACGTTACCAATATTGGTCAAATATTGGCGAAATGTAAACACCTCAATATTGGTGCAATATTTCACGCCAATATTTCTACAATATTTCACCCCAATATTGGCGCAATATACGTTACCAATATTGGTTAAATATTGGAAAAATATAAACACCCCAATATTGTTGCAATATTTCATGCCAATATTGGTTAAATATTGGCAAAATGTAAATAACCCAATATTCGTGCAATATTTCACGCCAGTAATGCCGCAATATTCGAAACCAATATTGGTTAAATATTGGCGAAATGTAAATACCTCAATATTGGTGCAATATTTCACGCCAATATTCGTGCAATATTTCACCCCAATATTGGCGCAATATTCATTACCAATATTGATTAAATATTGGCAAAATGTAAATAACCCAATATTCGTGCAATATTTCATGCCAATTTTGGGGCAATGTACGTTATAAATATTGGTCAAATATTGGCGAAATGTAAACACCTCAATATTGGTGCAATATTTCACGCGAATTTTTCTGAAACATTTCACCTCAATATTGGCGCAATATACGTTACCAATATTGGTTAAATATTGGCAAAATGTAAATAACCCAATATTCGTGCAATATTTCATGCCAATATTGGCGCAATATTTGTAACCAATATTTATCAAATATTGGCGAAACGTAAATACCTCATAATTGGTGGAATATTTCACGCCAATATTCGTGCAATATTTCACGCCAATATTCGTGCAATATTTCACCCCAATATTGGCGCAATATTCATTGCCAATATTGGTTAAATATTGGCAAAATATAAACATCGCAATATTGTTACAATATTTCATGCCAATATTGGCGCAATATACGCTACCAATATTGGTTAAATATTGGCGAAATGTAAACACCACAATATTGGGGCGATATTTCGCGCCAATATTGTGCAATATTTCACCCCAACATTAACGCAATATACGTTACCAATATTGGTTAAATATTTGCAAAATGTAAACACCCCAATATTGTTGCAATATTTCATGCCAATATTGGCGGAATATTCGTTACTAATATTGGTTAAATATTGCCGAAATGTAAATACCTCAATATTGGTGTAATATTTCACGCCAATATTTGTGCAATATTTCACCCCAATATTGGCGCAATATTCATTACCAATGTTGGCAAAATGTAAACAACGCAACAGTGGTGCAATATTTCACGCCAATATTGGCGCAGTATTCGTTACCAATATTGGTTAAATATTGGCATAATGTAAACAACCCAATATTGTCGCAATATTTCATACCAATATTGGTGCAACATTCATTATCAATATTGGTTAAATATTGGCAAAATATAAACACCCCAATATTGTTGCAATATTTTATGCCAATATTGGCGCAACATTGTTTGCAATATTTAACAAATATTGGTAAAGAATATTGCGCCAATATCGGTACGAAATATTGCAACAATATTGGGTTGTTTACATTTTGCCAATATTTAACAGATATTGGTAACGAATATTGCGCCAATATTAGCGTGAAATATTGCAGCAATATTGGGTTGTTTACATTTTGCCAATATTTAACCAATATTGATAACAAATATTGCGCCAATATTAGCGTGAAATATTGCACCAATGTTGCGTTGTTTATATTTTGCCAATATTTAACCAATATTATTAACGAATATCTTGCCAATATTGGCATGAAATATTGCACCAGTATTGCTGTTTACATTTAGCCAATATTTAAGCAATGTTGCGCCAATATTGGCTTAAAATATTGCATCATTATTGGGGTGTTTACATTTTGTATATCAATTCATCATATATCAATTTCATAAAATGTGAAATAGATTAATGTAATTAAAACGCGCCCTAAACAATGTTTCCCTCTATACATTATGTAATGGAATACATTTGTGTGGTCATGTAAATTAATAAGAAATATTATTTGCACCACAGATTGTTTAGAATGTACATTTTAGACTACACTGACGGACAGACGCACGGACAAAAAGACGACTATAGATGCTACATATTAATTACATAATTACGAATGCACATAAAAATTGGAGCTTTATTCAAACAGCCATTTTATACATAAAAACATAAAATTCACAAGTCTGACTGTAGAAGTAATTTGGAATCTACCGGAGCTTCGCGAAAAATGTATAACACATTTAGAATTATAATCAATTGTTGTTTCATGGCGACAATTTTTGGTTTGTTATACCGCTTATCCAAATATAATAGTACGTGCAATATTGTGTATGCTATATTGACACTAATTAGTGGATATATGGATACCGCCCCTCATCTTTTTACTTCATTTTGGGAATAACGGATTTTGAGCTTATTCGGCCGACAATTACTTTCAGAAATTTCTAGCTATGTTTTTGAGACTTTTATAAAAGTTGCTTTATACATTTAGCTAACATATTACGCAGATTACATTTTGATTGCGGTGACGCATTCGCAGTGAAACATTATTTAATAAACCTGCTCATTTTTTCAAGAATTTTTAATATTTTCTAATTCTGGCTACTGGGTATTATGTAAAATATTATTTGACATAGTTTCTAAATAGGTTTTTTTTTTATTATTTTAAGAACTCTGAAAATTATAAGCAAAAAAACAGGAAAAGAATTTGGATTGTTTTTATAAAAACCTTCATTTCTCTACGAGTATGCATGCTGTCCTCATAAAAATGAACACAGTTTATTACAATAAGCCAGGTAATCATAATCTGCAGTTTGGAAGCTTTTGCTACATTAATTTTGTCATGGTTATGCAAAAGGTCTTCGGGTTTTGCTATTTGTTGACGGTTCCCCATGGAATTTTGAGAAAAAAATCCTCGCGTAAATTGTACTATTCTGTTTACACACCTGGATTTTCAGAATAATTCCTCATTTATTTTTATAGATATTTTTCAAAGCGTCTAAAATCGCAAGTGGACAGTCACCTTTGGCCATATAGTGAATCGTTACCAAATATATTTATTATATAATGAATAATATGCATTATATGTTACTTTAATGTACTTTTACATCTTTAGCAAAAAGTTTTGAAGTGGTTGGAGCTTCTAAAATAATTCTATGATTACGGCCCTGAAAAACCTTGATCACTTTTAGATTGTGCGTAACATTATTGTTTTCATCTTTAGACTTTAATGAGTTTTAAAATAAAAAATACAAGACTAATAATTTTCTATGAAATTTCGCCAGATTGTAAATTTAAAAACTATATAGGATGATCAAAATGGCAGATGTTTTCTTCGTTAATGTATCCTTCTTTTTGTGCATTCTGCAAAAAAGCAAAGTATTCATTTTTGAAGTATTTCGAAAATAGTTATGGATGTAGCATTTTTACTTCCAAATGGTCAAATTTTTTTTAATTAATTAAAAATTCAATTTTTGACTTTAATGTATCTGGAAAAGGGAAATAAATATATTTATTTGTAATATCAGTTTTATATAACTATATTTTAGAAATTACATTCTTATATAAAATGCGAAAAATTGAACTACTGACATGTTACAGTCATTGTGACTTTGTGTTATGCCAATAATGAAGATTTAAAAAAAAAAAAAAAAAAAAAAAAACTGTAAAATCTGAAAAAATCATAAGAAGGCTGACTTGTATGTTGGAATAATATTTTAACTTCTGACCACCAACTAAAATGATTCTCGTAATTTAAACTTCCCATAATTAAATTAAAGAACATTCGTAAACTAATTTCAAATGCATAAAAAATGTCTTAGTATGTATTAATAACTGTTTAAGTGTTTTATTCAATAATAAAAACATAAAAAAAAATTAAATGAAAGATGAAGTGACCTACATTTTAATGGACATCTGGAAACTATTAAGCAAGCTATTTCATTTGATCTACTAGCTAAAACTAAACACAAAAGCAATGTAATGTCTAGCATCACGTCTCATTATCGCTTAACTATTTTATTCCTATCTGAAATGAAAATTAAAAAAAAATGCCTACTTGAATAATAATTATCACTATGTATAATCCCTTAATTCACAGATTAGTTTGGGCACCTGAAGATTTATTTTATTGAAGCATGATATATTTGCATAAGAACTGATGCATGTTTAAATATGATAATTTTGATATTGTAATGATATGATAACTGATTTACACGATAGCTAATGCAACAATAATTGTTTTTAATTGTGGTTCTCAACCAATATTCCGCGACCCACTGGTACGCCATAAGAGATTTTCAGATGTGCAGCAAAAAACGAGATTAAAATTATATCAAGATTTTACGAACAAACAAAAGTATTTTATAATACAAACATTTGAAATCCGCAATTTATAATTTAATGAAGTATAGTGTCATGAAGTTATATTCCCCGTACAAATTTGTTTGAATATTCATAATAAAGAACACCAGGCAACTGGTATGAAAATAATTAAAATAGGAATAGAATAATAATCTGCTGTAATACTTATTTGTAAATTTACTATTTTATACACACACACATGCACAAAAAAGTTAATGTTTTATTTACGCGAAATACGTTTTCTTATAGCAAGTGATATTCAGAATGAAAATAAATTTCGGCTAGAGCCTTGTAAGAATATTTACTAGGATGCTTATTTACAGATGACATTAACCCTTAATTGTTGTTGGTGTTCTCACAGTTTTTTTTCAAATTTCACAGTTAAACTTGCAAGTTTAAGTTTACCTATATATACACTACAAATCGGTAATCCTACAGATGTAAAGTTGACAAAATCAGTATGCATCTGTTCACTATACAAGAAAAGATGTAAATCTACAAAACTAGTTTGCTACAGAAATCTGTAACTTTACTGGTGAATCTACTAAAACTACGTATAGATTACTAAAATTATATCTGTAATGTGGGTTACAGTTATATAAAAAATTTCTAGACAACCCAGTTTCTTAAAATATTTTTAATATTCTTACAGATTTTTAGATTTACAGTGCAAACGAGTGCATCTCTTACAAGAGTTTTTGTTATTGCCGTTACATAAAAATTTTAGGAATCCCCGTTTCCTAGGAAACTTTCAATACCTTTACACATTTTTTTACAGTGCACTCATGAAATTTTCGTTCATGTAGAGCCCTAATACACTGCAAAATATCTCTAAGCTTACTAAGAATTTTCCAGGAAACTTGGATTCCTAGAATTTTTTATGCAACGCCAATAGCAAAGATTCATGTAACAGATACTCGTTTGCACTGTAAATCTAAAAATCTGTAAAGTTATTAAGAATATTTTAGAGAATTCTAGTGCCAAGAACATTTTGCGTAACTGTGACCCCGGTTACAGATCAAATTTTAGTCAGATTATTGTAATTTTAGTAGATTTTTTTTCTAAAGCTACAGACTTCTGTATATTTACATAAACTAATTTTGTAGATTTATATCTTTTTTTGCACAGCGTGCAGATATTTTTTTAAAGGCTTTCAATCGTGATATGTTTAGTATTCCACAAAATATGATTCTAGTGTGTCAGGAGATAAAAGAAAGTTGAGAAACAATGATGTAAACCGTCAGTTGTGAAAAGCATTTTATTATTTTCAAGAATTATTACTAAAACTAAAAAAAAAAAAAAATGATTAGAATAAAAAAATCTCTAAAAAATATCAGGACAATATTAAAAATAACATGAACAGGAAATTTTTTTTCTTTTTACATGATATTACGCTTATATTCACCATCTACCGGCTTAAGCACTATAGTTTTTGCCGACCGTTTAAATAATGTTCACAGCTAACCTGATTGGACTTAGTTGCAGTAGACAGTTAGATTAATAATGAACCATTTGAGAGTCCAACCGAGATCTGTAATGGATGGTGAATACCAGCGTTATACAGTAAAGAAAAAAAAATTAAAATTGCTAAACACTTTCTAGGAAACTGGAATTCCTAGAAAAATTTATGTAACGTTAACAGCAAAAACCAATTGTGTTACATGCTGTTACCATTACATAACAAGCTCTAAGAATCCCAGTTCCCCAGAAAAAGTTTAGTAAATTGACACATTTTTTTTTACAATGTAGATTAATTACATAAAGGACACGGATGATATTTCGACTGTCTGAGCTAATCAGATTTAGCATAAAGTTTGTATTATTATAATTTATTTATAAAAGGATAATTTTATAAAAAGAGGCCTTTCAGAGGTTTTTAATCATTACACCGAAAAAATTCTGTCACCGGCATCTAGAAAATAAATTGTGGCTCTAGAAAAAATAGGAAAAGTCCATATCATTCATATCAATCCTACTTCCTTACCATACTCCTGCTAGAAAGTTCTAGTTATTCCTATTTAATTAAAGCACTTTTGCGTATTATTGTGGTCAAACATATTTTAAAAACCTCTGCAAATAATCTGGACAGAAGAAGTGAGTTTTAGTAATTATAATTCTAGTTTATAAATTCCAGAAATAAAGTGATAATTCTCGCAATTCAAACGATTCTTAATAAGGTACCCTGGGGTAATAACGCCAAGTGCTTATATTTTGCATAATTATGAAATAATCAAGTAAATGACACCCATGTGCTCTGCGCAGAAGGGTTTTGAGTCATATAAATCGCAAAAAACAGCTTGAAGTTAATTTGTTTCATTTTTAGGTCTTATTGTATTTCAAAGCAACTAAAATTAAAGCTTGATCTAAAATTTGCGAGATACGTTTTGTAATGTAAAGACTATTTTTTTTATCCGGAAATACTTTGTTAATTACATAAATTTGTAGTACATTTCATGGACTTTCAGAATGTTGTTGAAGATTTTGGATATCTTCTCGAGATAATTTGTAATTTAAAATGTACAGCTCAATAACTATAACGGGGTAATAACGCCAATCCTTGGCATTAATACCCGGGTTGATTCCCTACAGTGACCGAGCTTCATCCTAAATACTGATTCAAATAAACACAGTTAAAACTGTGCAATGTTTCTAATAATTCTACTTAAGCGGTCCTTTTTAAGCAAAAAGAAGCTCACGGTCTGTATTCTTTTGCCTCATCCTCCCCCCCCCACACACACACACCTTTATTTTTCTTACACTTTCACAAAAAATTGAACATTTTCAATAGCTTAGAATGCAATTTGTCAATTTCTAAGTTTGTAGAGTTTGTATTTTTAGAATTGGGCAATCTACATGCAATTATTCCATCTTTTTTCATAGTTTTGTTTGCATGGCGTTATTACCCATACACTGTCAGAAAAATTCGTCAATATACACTAAGTTATCGTTATTTTTTCACAAATAATTTCTGTTCTCCCAGAAAACGTATTTGTTCTGTGAGTTCATTCCGAGCGTCGAAAAATGAGGAAAAGTTTCCGTTTCTATCCAGCACGCATGCGCATTGGGTCTGTTAGTAATAAGTTCGAATTTATTTTTAAAATGAAAAACAAAAATATTCTATTGATTAAAATGTCTAATTTAGTTTTAAAAGACAAAAATGTTTTCGAATTTAAAAATAAATAACAATTACTTTCTTTATTCGTTCAAAAATTCTCACAAATAGAACATCCATGTTTTTTCTCTAACATTCTACGTAATATATTTAAAATTCACATTTTTATACTATATTAATACTAAACGTAAAAAAAACCCAGCCACAGTTTCATTAAAGATGAAATCTTTCCGAGATTAACTGCATAATTAAAAGCTTTTTAACGAAATACACCAACCCACACCATATGAAATGAAGAGTTCTATTTTAACGCACAATCATCATGAGCAGCCGTAGCGCCGTGGATTAGCGTTGGTCTGGTAATCCTGGGGTCCTTGGTTCGATCCCCGCCTCTTCCGCATTGATTTTTTCCAAACTTTTTTCAAGTGACGGATATTTGTCCTCTTTTGACAGAGAAAAAAATAAACAGAAAATCGTCAATATACAGACAATTTCTGGCAGCAGTGCTGCCAGTGCATTTTCTGTGAAAAGACGGAAGTTTTTTTGAGAGTGTATAGGTGGGTAATAACGCCAAATAGCATTGGTCAAGAAATCACGCCATTACTTTTTATGAATACATATCTATTAAATTATTTTTTTTTATATAGATAGTCAATGAGTTGCTGTATCAAATCATATACTTGTTTGAAAAATACAATCTAAAACTAAGCCGTGAAAATTGGTAGAACCTTAACGTGGCGTTATTACCCCAGGGTACCTTATAATGTATCGCTTCATCACCTAAAAAACTACAGACTAGAAATTCTCGGTCATTTCGTCTATTTAGTTTATTTATTTTATCTTACTCAGAAATTTATATTTCTGGCTTAGGGATTTAGAAAATGACAACCCATTCGTTCTAAATGAAGGAGGTATATACAGGATTTCGTACGAGTACTGGAATTTCATGATCAGGAAATTCTTGAATACCAGTATTTTCTTATTTAAATCTTCTTGTTAAATAAGGCAAAATTTTGCGTGCTCGGACTAGATTTGTTTTTCTATAAAAAAAAATAACGGTATTTCACCTGGAAAATAACAGTACCCGTACGAACCCTGATATACATTTTTGAGTGTATTATTTTATTGTGTCGAAGAAATTTAACTATGAAATAGAGTATGCCGCGAGATTTTAAAAAAATGAGAAACAATGATTTAAATCGTTAGTTATGAAAAGCATCCTATTATCTTCTAGAATTCTTACTAAAATTTAAAAAAAATCATAACATACAATATTCAATAAAGAATCATCAGGCAATATAAAATTATTATAAGGCTAAAATTTATTATTTTTTCACTTGATATTCCTTATATTTATGCCATTAAGGATACCGATAATCATTTCAATGGTGTGAGTTAATCAGATGTAGCATAATGTTCGTCATGATGAAATGCGCTCAATGCACTCTTTTCCAACATCTGTCAAGCCACCATCTTTTCATATAGTAACTAAACCAAATTATATGGTTTTTTACTTTACTGTATGCATAATAAATTAGTTTAAATTCATTTGTGTAAACACTTCGTAATTAAAAAAAGCACCGAAAAAAGCCTTATATTTCAGTGCTTACCACTTAAATGCAGTAAACATTAATTGTTAACGCGATTTAAGTTTATTTTCTTGAAAATTTCTTTTAGCTCCTTAAACCATAATTCTAGAAATTGTGATTAATGAAATAATATAAAGTTTATGCAATTTGTAAATTCATATAATACCAGCTGGTTTACAGAAAAGAAAGGAAAAAAACGAATTCCGACTTTCAAAGTGGGACAAACACTAAAGAAAAAGACGGACTATGAAAAATTTAACGTTTAACCCGCGAGGATGGGTGCGGGATGTTCCGACACCCCAAAATCGCGCTGTGTATTAATAGTTTTTATATTGTCACCTATATATTCAAACAATAATCATCATCTTATTTAAATGGTGGCAATTGTTATAAATTCTGCAATAAAATCAGTTGAAGATTGATTTAAAAAAAGTAATGATGACAATTGTAAAAACCATACGCACACTGGGTGAATCAGGTCCATCGCCCGTCCTCGTGGGTTAACTGTTTTAGCAGTCTCGCAAATCGCAGGTTTTTAATCTTCGCAAAGTGGGTCGACTTAGCTAGATACTAATGAAATTTGGATTCATAACTTTACCAACTTAAACTTATTACTTCAATTTTAATTATAATAATCCTGTACGCGAATGATCCTGTGCATCTTAGGTACAGAATCAATATCCTGTCAGATAATCTAGCCTTTTATTATTATTTAACTCAAATGGTCCCGAGATCGCTCATAGTAAATGTACGACAATTTCTGTGACATTAGTAGGTTAAAAGGTCGCTATAATTTGAAACAAAGTTAAGCATTTCTAGCTTTTTCGTGGATATACTGTGATGAAAACTATGGCTTAGTTCCAACAAAAATTTTGAAGATGTATCTATGTGTAAACTAGTGTTAATAGACAAGTAATGAATAACAGACCTGCAAAATGGGTTCATCTAACTCTTGGCACATTTTATGAAATTAGAAGATGGAAACTCTATTTCACTAAATATTGTTTTAAAACACAAATTTATGAGGACTGCTTCTAAAATAGACTATTTGATGTTCAGTTTATGTTATACAGAGTTTTAAGCATGTTTCTAGGTTAAGGTTTTTTTTTCTAACTATGCAGATTCAAACTATAAATGGTAAGATGTATTTTTTAAGAATTCAATAATAAATTCTTGATGTAAACTAAATAAACATCCTATGATAAAGCACAATGAATGTAGTCAAACTATCAAAAATGTTAAATGCGCTAGATCTTTCTAAATAATCTACTTCGTTAGGGCACAAAGAAAACGTACTTGTGCACGTTAAAACATAAATTAATCAAATATATATACATAAGTTAATCAAACATAAATTCGTATGCAGCATTTTTTGCAGTTCCATATATTAACTGTCGATTTATTCTGTTGAGCTGATCCAGAATATGAGACCAGATTGTGTGATCGTTGAGGTTAGTTGGGTGAATTAGTCTTCCAGTTATCGTCTAGGTTGGCTCAGTTGGAAGGGCATTGGCGGCTTCAGCCAATACATTCCTTGCTCGAATCCTGGCACGGACTTTTTTCCATCCACTTGGAAAATTTACATCTGTTATAATTCATTTACCGATTAATAATCGTGTTATAAATTAATCTAAAGGGAATTCTGTATGTTAGAATTTCACAATTGTCTCTGTCATCAAAGTGAAGAGAAAGTTTTGTCAATGGAACCTCCAAAGCACCAACGTTGAAAATCCACCTATGCTTCAGAATGTATGATGTGAAATGGACTACCGCTTAGATGTTGTCCATGTGACCGAGGTGAATAATATAGAACACTTATGAAATATGTGAACAAAATTTCAAATTTTCTTTTACATTTCTATGTAATTGTTATCGAGGAATTCTTTTCGATTAAATAGTTATAGGCGTTTATAATGGATATATTCATTCGGAGTCGCCCTGCTTCATATTCAATGAAGCTTATCAATCATATAATTTTTTTTAATTAAAAAAATGTATTCTTGTTATTATGGCTTTGCTTAAACATAAATCACACTTATATCTCCTTAGAAAAAATTGTCTTAATAATCTGTGTTTTTGAAAAAGGTCATCCTAAAAATTAAAATACTCTTTAAGAATTCAGTTTCGTAGAATTTACATTATTTTAATAATTTAATACAATGGGTATAATCAACAGTACTGCGATCAGTACGTAATGAAATTTAAAGGAAATTTACACGATATTGAAAATTCAGACTTTTGACTGTAGCGCAATCGTGCAGCAGGACACGTCTTGGAATTCTTGAAAATCGGTACGCTTAGCAACTCTTATTTTGACATACTCAGGAATTTACCTGAACGGGGGTGATAGACTAGACGTCCGAATTTCCATGTGTTTCTTGTTTCCTGTTCTAGGAAGGAATGTTTGAATTCGAAATGCAATTACTTTGACTGTCGTCAGAATCAGCAGAAACTCGTATTTTTTACATGTGAGTCGGAATTAACATTACGCAAGTTTTCTTCGTGTATTTATAACCACTCACTTGGAAGAAAAGTTGCAGAACTCTAAATTTTTAGAACGTCACTTATTATTACGTTAACATCAAAACAGGGTTCGAAATGGAAAATTTCACGAAACGTAACACTATTTCAAAATTATTGATGACTATTTTTTTAAGTATAAACAATTTTATTTTTAACCATGCAAATGCAATTTAAAAAAATCATTCAGATTCAAATAATAATTTAAAAAAATCACAGAAAATACGACAAACTATTATTGTCTCTAGTAAAGTCTAAATTCTGCCTACTTCGTTACATCAAAAGATTTAACTATATAGCTTGGATGTGAGCCTATCATATTTATTTAGTCACTAAAATGTAATAGTCATCAGCCTTGTGAGATGTTCATTTGGTGAGGAATTAACATAACAGCTTCATAATAGTACGGGTGGTGGTTTTTCACAGTGAATTTAAGTACATCACTGCACGTTCTATCCATTTTTTCATTACGAACTTACACTAAGACGGAAATAGTAATGTTTTTCAGGAATTATAATAATATGTTTTAATAAGTGCACGAAATAGGACGTTATTTATCATAATTTCACAAACCATAACAATATTTGTCATAATTTCACGAACCAGAATATTGTTCCGATTTGTCCCCAGTATGTTTCGAACCTGTATAAAAAAGTACGTACTTTTTTGTAAGAAAAGTGTCACAAAGAGAAGCAACGTTTACTTTAGCTTGTAGTACTTTTATCCTAAAAAATGCATACATTTTTGGATATTTTAATAATAAAAATTTAATTTCTTAAAATTTCTGGTTGTGCTACTTTTTTCAAGTGAGTGGTATTGAAATAAGACAGTAATATATTCCGCAATATCGATTTCTAACTGATAAAAAGTGATTTTTGTTTGTTAAAATATTTTTTTGAGCACAAAAAAATCAAAATTTTGAACCGGCCAAGTAGCATTAACGTTAAAAATATTTTATGTGGTTGAAATTAATACAGGCTGAAAATCTCAACCTATATAGTTCTATCTATATTGTTTATTTGATAGTTGATGTTCAACTAATTATGTAACATGTTGTAAATGCATAACAGAAATTAGCCATTCAAGTAAAGTATCCATTCACAAAGGATTAATATTTAGGCACCGTTATTACAGCCGGTATTTTGCATGATACAGTTTGAATAACGATTATACGCGTAACGAAAGATAATATATTTTGTCCGTTTTATAATATCTGATTGGCCGGAGATTAGATTGCAGATAAGTAAAGATGGGATAATTTTCCTTTTCATGACATAGTACTATTTGATGAATTTCGGATACAATGAGCATAAGGTTTACTTTTTAAATTCATTACTTAAATTAATTATAGCCATAATATACAATCAGTTTTTATACCATTCTCTCAGTTATCCTGACTTAAAAACAATTTCAGAAGTTGGAATTCACTGAAGTCTAATTTACTTTAAATAGTTGAGATTTTACCATTAAATTTATCGAATTCAACTTAGGGGCATTTTAAGGCCTTAGGTCGTTTAATTGTAGAAATGATGGAATGGACTTCATCGCATTTGTTACAGAATTCACTTATTTTTATTATTCCTTGTCTTGTTTTTTAGCAACTACTCCCTCTGTCCCAAATTAGTTGCGACATTTAGGTTGAAAATCTTGTCCCAAATTAGTTGCGACATTTCAGGTAGGCGGAGTCATAAATAACTTTCGATGCAGTTTAATACATACACACCAGTAAAATTTTATTACAATGAGTATAACGAGCCACATTGATTGTTTAATGCTTTGTTAAGTGGAATATGAAGTGTTTGCAATAAAAAGTGATGTGATGATGACAGTAAATATGAATAATAATTTAAAAATTGCCATAAAGAAAGAACTAAATGATAAAGAACGCAACTCTGTTTTGCAATTTTTACTCCAATGTTTGAAGAATGATCGATTAAGTCATGGTGCTATAAATGCTGCAGCGATCAAATTTAATGTTCATCGTAGTACTGTCTCCCGTTTATGGAACCTGGCAAAGACATCAAAAATAAATGATAATGAAATTTACAATGTAAAATCGCAAAAAACTGGTAAATGCGGACGAAAAAAAAAAAAGATTTTTCTCAGCAACTGAACAAAATCAAAGATGTCCCACTTAGAAGAAGACAAACATTGCGAAGTTTATCGGGTGCTGTTGATATTCCTAAATCATCATTACACAGAATTGTCAAAGATGGAAACGTTTTGAAGCGTATTTCATCAGCAATCAAACCTAGTCTAACAGAAAAAAACAAGCTAGACAGAATACGATTTTGTTTACAACATGTTCAAAATAATGGACACTTTTCGGAAATGTTGGATCGTATACATATCGATGAAAAATGGTTTTACATTACGAAAACTAGTAATTCGTTTTACATCACTCTGGATGAAACCGAACCTCTGAGGCATTGCAAAAGCAAAAGATTTCTTACCAAAGTAATGTTTATGACAGCGGTAGCAAGGCCAAGATGGGATCTAAATAGAAACGAAATGTTTGATGGAAAAATTGGAATATGGCCTTTTGTTTACTCTGAAAATGCCAAAAGAAATTCTAAAAATCGTGCAAAAGGAACTGTTGTAACAAAAGTTGTCGAATGTGTTAATAAGGATGAAACACGGAAAATGATTATAGAAAAAGTTTTGCCGGCAATACGTGAAAAGTTTCCAATTAGCGAAAAATCGAGTCCCATATACATTCAACAGGACAATGCCAAGCCCCATTTGTCAGAAAATGATCCTAGTATCACAAAAGAATGCTTAAAAGATGGATGGAATTTACAATTACAGTGTCAACCTCCAAATAGTCCAGATTTAAATGTGCTTGATCTGGGTTTTTTTAACGCAATACAATCATTGCAACATCAGATGCCCGTAAACAATATTGACAATTTAATTGATGCTGTTAAAGTTGCTTTTGAAAACATAGAAGTAGAAAAGCTTGATAATGTTTTTTAACCCTACAAACGTGTATGGAAAACATTATGATGTCAGGTGGAGGCAACTCGTACAAAATAACCCATCTCAACAAGGAAAATCTTCGTCGTCAAAATCTTCTTCCGCGAAACCTGGTATGTAATCCTGAAGCTATATTATGTGCAAAAAATTCTTTAAATATGATTTAAATTTTGTTTTATTTGTGATTAAAATTATTACAACTTAGTATTTTTATTCTCATTTTTTAATTTCTGCAAAAAGAACATTTTTTATCCGACAAAATTTTCGAAGAAAATTTGCAGGGTTCGCACGCTTTTAACCCATGTGTCATTTCCCAAGAATTCCGCAGCCATTATATCAGCCAAAAATTATTTTCTTCCTAATGAAATCCCTATCCATTAGATAGAAGATACTTCTGTGTGATTACTGATGGGAGATTCTTTAAAAACTGGGCGTGGCTTAAGAGAGCGCAAACCTTGTATTAATTTAGATACTGATTTAAGAAAAGATGGAGGGAATGTTTGGTAAGTAAATGTTATTGGTTCATAGCATATCATCCTAAAGTATCTGAAAAATGTTCAATCAAAACTATAAAATCATTATTTTCAATAATCCGTACAAAAGTATCCAAATGTCGCAACTAATTTGGGACAGAGGGAGTATTAGATTTCTGAGTTCAAAATCTGAATCATCTACGATCGATTTTGTCATTCTCTTCGTCACTTAGTGTTCTTTTTTTCCGTTCTGATTCTTTCAAGTTATTTCTGTTTTTAATCTTCTTTCTTTTACTTATGTTATTTCAATCTTTAAAAGTTTTCCAAACTGTTTCTGCCTCTTTCAATTTGAGGAAAACGTCTTCAAAAATTGGCAAATTTCCGTACGAGTGTTTCAATCTTGCTCTAACTTCTCTGACGACTGACTGACGAATCGATGTAGAAGCGGTATCTATTGATACCCATTTTGAGGGAAAATATCAACCAATTTTATGATATTTAGAGTGTGAATCGTCACTCGTGTTTGTAGATTTCTTTGGTAGCTCAAGTCTAGAGCAATGCGTAAATTTTCACTTTTAGTAAGTTTCACTTCACTTAATTTATCTTCTCTACCGTTGATTTCGTCCTTGTGCCTTACTTTGGTCCATCACATAAAAGAAGTGTTTATTCTTTGTATTGAACAAGCAAAAAGAGATAATTTGGACTTTTTTCCCGTGAAAAATATTTTGTACCCTACTATAGTGCATTTGGGATAATTTAAATTTTTGTCAGTGATAACACTGGATGTGTTTGTAAACAACTGTTTTCGTGTGTAGATATTTATCCTCCAAACTTCCTATAGTGAAACAATCTGGATAAGAGCTAAAAATAAGGTAAGTGACAAAATATTACTTTTAGTAACCTGTAACACATGTTTGACCATAGTTTTTCTTTTAACTTTTTATTTTAGACATGTTTAAGTTTTCATAGTCTAACAAATAAAATATATTCAATTTATATGAAACTAAGTGAATGGGCCAAAGAAGCTCCCATTTGGAGATACTTTGTTCCAAAACTTTAAAAATAGTTAAAAAAAACAAGTTGTTGAATCTTTAAAATCATACATTTAACTTCATTGTTCCATGTTAAATGCTTACCATCCAATTTTCATATCAAATAACATATTTAATAATTTTTACTAATGGAAATGCTAGTGGAACCAGGATAAAGTGGCACAAAGTTGCCGCGATTGACAGTAATTTCTTAGCCGAAAGATAGTGAGATATGTTGTGTACCTACAATTGCTCTATAATAAAAAAAAGTATTCGGGAATTGTAAGCAATCCATGCAGAATAAAGATAAAAATAAAAAAGAGCAAATATTGTGGAGAAAAAGTCACTAATAACAATAAATATAAAAAAAGACGTATCTCTGGTTTATGTCCAACAGAAGCAAGAAATAATGAGAAGTATAAATATCCTTTGACAATTTTTTCAGCCTTATCAAATTGTTTTCGAAACAACGCTGCCAATTTTAACTCAAAAAATGCGGGAACTAGCAACACCGCTTCTGGATGATGAAGAGATAAGTGTTCTCTTATCTGTTAGTTTCCCCAACGCTCGGATGAGTGCTAGTTTACAAATAACCAAAGTTTACATTTACCACGTCTCATACCATTTACGTATATTCTTATGACACTCATTATTTAATATGAATCCATATATAATTCAACATATTGTAAGATAATTTTTCGATTTTGACATTGTAATATAATTTTAAATAAATACAATTGAA
Source organism: Maratus speculifer (assembly GCA_964019185.1). Classification (NCBI taxonomy): domain Eukaryota; kingdom Metazoa; phylum Arthropoda; class Arachnida; order Araneae; family Salticidae; genus Maratus; species Maratus speculifer. Next base: position 373,685,419 of record OZ025293.1, read on the forward strand.
AGTAAATTTAAAATTTAAGAAATGAAATTGCGGGTTTGATATTTTTAAATATTAAGTAAAATGGTTTTGTAATAAAAATGTGAGTAGCAGATATAACATTATGGACACTGATTCGCAGATTTGCTAGGTTTTTTTATGGAATTTTTATTTATTTAAGAATGAAAAGATTATATGCAATACACATTCTAATTCGAATAAAAGATTGTTGATAAAAAAGAAAAAAATGCAAAAACTTATTCCAGAGAGTTCTGAGTCAGATAATTTTGTTTTCTAAAGCCCGACTCCCTTTTAGCCTGAGGCATTTTCTCATCATGTTTGTTGTATGCATTGGTAAAAAATTAATTAACTTTAACATTCTGCAGTGTGTTACTAGAATTGCAAAAAAAGGGAAACACTAGAACTATGGATATAAACTTGACAATTTTCGACATAAATTTTGAAATTTAAAAATGTAAGTTTTAATTGGGTAGAACTATTTAATCGTTGTATCTATATTTATTCGCATGACACTAATTATTTAGCAAGAACTAATACTTAATTTAATATATTGTAAAAAGCTTTCTGATATAGTATTATAATTCAAAATAAATATAATTTAAAGTAAATACAAAATTAAAAAAAAATGAAATTGTGGGCTGAAAGCTTTAAAAATTAAAATGAATTAGGGATAAGAATGTGACTTGCAGAGCTCATGTTGATGCCCTACGATTTGTTGATTAATTAGTTGCATTTATGTTTTTGTATTCTTCTAAAAATCAGAAGCTATGTTGAAACATACTTCTAATGTAAGTTTTCGATTAAAGAAGAAGAGAAAAAAGCGAGACTATACTAGATAGCTCTGAGTAAGAGAAATCTTGTGTTCTCGAGTGCGCTTTTAGCTGGAGGCAATCACTCATCATGATTATTGCATGAATTCGAGACAGCCCAGATAACTTAAAGTCCTGCAGCCTGTTACTAGAGTTTGGAAATGAGAGAATTTAGAATTGTTTATATAAATCCTAAGGATGTAAAATGGAAATTTTGGAAATCTAAATTTTGACGGGAAGCGGTATTTGCATTTATTCTTATTATATTTTTCTACCGGTATCAAATGACACCTTTTAAGCTTTTGATTTATTTTTAATTTATTTATAATTTTCGAAGCTAATATGTATAAAAACTACAAGTTGGGAGCCACCGTAATACTTACCCATATCGGATGTGCATAATATAAAATATGAAAGTAAAACATTATGTAAACTATTTATAAAATGCATTGAAATTCCAAAATATTAAATTCTAAGTATATACCGAATTTCAAGCCTTTATCTCAATTTGTTCGGTAGATAGAGTGTTAAAAATTGTGGTTTGATGACTTCATAAACTGTGAATGCACTATTTCTGAAATGTGTAAAAGAAACATCCTCATAACTTGAAAAAAGACAATCATATTAACTAATAGTTTATTGCGTCGAATTAAGTGTCTCATTTCCAATTAAAATATACCTTTGAATTGAAATTTGAATAAAATACAGTATCATGAAATATCGAAGAGAGTGGAAAACGTTATTACAAAATATCTCAGCAACTAATTATTCTATCAACTTCATTCTTTAGGCAAAATTTATGTTTTCTTATTGTCTTTTATATTCTTTTTCTAAAATAAACAATTTCGATTTTGTATATCTTTTATCAGAACGAATATTTAGAGAGTAAAAATAATTCTGGATAATCCAGGTTACTGAAATTCAATAATCTTTCCATTATTACATATTAAGTACTGACCAAATGTCAAGTCTCTAGATCTCAATTTGTTTGGAAGACAGAGCGTTTAGAGACACACAAAAAGACGGAAGGCAATTTTTTTTCTAAAAATGTGTTTTTCAGAATCTCCAGTGTCTGAAACGTGAAATTCTGTCGATTTTTTTTCTTCGATTTTTAAAACGATTGCAAGACTTACACTGTACTGCGTATGATAGATATGTAATAAGTACTAGTCGATGTATTAAGAATTAATTGAGATTGTTTCAATCTAGAAACTACATATGAAATAACAATAAATCAAAATCTCGTCTGAGTCATTATTTGACACAGGTAAAAATAGCGGTTAAAAGAACTAATTCTTTATTAAATGTATTGTAGGGTAATTTTTCACTTTTTGCTATTTTCAGAAAAATTATTTCTCATAAAAAAATTGTCTATTTAATTATGATATGTTATTTTCTCTAAATGGTAATATGGCAATTAAGCAGCATTCATGTGAGAAAATCTAATATTTACGAGTAAAAGTTTTATACATAAATATAATATTTATTTTTAATATTAGTATAACCTATTATGTATCATACGTGGTATTTTAATTCAAATGAGCAGAAGTGATTTTTTCTGAAATGAGCAAGCTATATATAAACATTTAGAAAATTAAAAATTAAGCGAAAAATTTAAAAAATATTGAAAAGTTTTTGGAATTCAAATATTTTGGAATAAAGCCGGAAGTTTTTTGAGATAAATTATAGATATTTTCAAAAATTATTTAATTGCGTTCTGGTTTGTTACTTCAATCGGATTTAAAATAAAAAACAATCAATATTTCACTAAATGTTTTTTTTAAATAATTCCTTATACTCATCTTCCTTTCGTTTTTCCATTTTTTTTAAATCATTTCTACATATAAATATTTTTAATTCTAAAATTTCATATTTATGGTCAAAATATAAACTTGTCGAAACTATTTAATTTAAAGGATATATTAGTGGAGAAATATCAATTTATAGCTTGTTATTAAAGTATTTAGGAAATGGATATAAACGCAAAATTTTTTTGAAGAATTAATATTTGAAGAGAAAAAATTTTAGGACAATGTATCCATTTAAGCATATGATAAATTAAAAAAAAGGTCTTTACATCTTTAGAAAGATATATTTTAATGTTTTAATAATTTCCCAAAGATTGGTATACAAAAGTTCAATTATTATTCCTGCATAATATTTATACATAAAGCAGAGGCATAACAGATGGTCCGCGAGGAAAATGTTAGTGACTGGAGGAAAAATCTTAACATTATTTGCATTATTATTATTATTATTATTATTATTTAGTTTGTTTCTGTACCAATTAAAGTTATTACTTTATGTCATAAAAAAATATTTTATTTACTGTGATATACATCGTCATTATCATAAAGATAGCGATGCAATATTAAAAATAACATATACACTACACGCGAAATTAAAAAAATCATTTTTAAATGACGAGATCTTTTAAATGTCGCGTGTAGTGTATCTGTTCATTTAATATTGCATCTCTATATCTATGATAATTACGATGTATATCCCCGTAAATAAAATATTTTCTTATGATATAAAGTAATGCCTTGAATTGGTATAGAAACAAAAAAATTATGAATGTAGGCATTATCAGTACGAATGTAGTTAACTATATAGTTCTTTGATATTATTTGCATTAAATGCATACATAAATAGAAATCCCCCACTCATGGACAGCCAACCGCGAAATGTGGGAACAGTAAGAGTGTCTACTAAATTACTGACCCATTTTGAAAGTAAATAATAACAATAATAACGGTTTGAGGGTAAAAAATGTGCCGTTTACTGCATTGTCATTACTAAAGCAATAAACTTTGAAAAATACTTTATTTTCTAATAGCTCGAAACTTTGGAAAAAGATGACACTGGTTGCAACCTGCTGAATGAATACAGACAGAACGTCTAGTTTTCAGTCAATTATTGTTGAGTGAGTTCGTGTTAACGTTTTCGTGCAGGAAATACAGAGCTATGATATGTATGATAATACCCCATGTATGATAATAGTATCACACCTCTGACAATAGTATCAGGGCAGTCGAATAGGCGATTCAAACGAAGCCTCGGTCATTTATCAGGAAAATTGCATGGGAGTGTTGGATTATAAATACCCTCAACGCATAAAATCATGAGCATGTGTTTAAACCTGTTTCCACACAAAATTAAGTCTCGTCAACCTCTCAATGATTCCATCACTAATGAAAGAGAGATCTTCACCAATTATTTACTTCAAAAGACTGATGGTCATAAGGTACAAGCGAGATCAATTTGGTTTTCCGGCGAATTCATTTCTACCATGACGGCTTTGTGAATAAACAAAATTGGCAATTTGTTGGGAAGAAAAACCCCATACCTCTGTACAATCATCATTGTATTCACTAAAAGTTACGGTGTGGGTCGCCATATCCTCTAAAGAACCAATCATTGGGCTATTTTTCCTATACCAATACAGTAATAGCGGCACAACATCTTTTTGTTTTGCGTGACTTTGGAGTCATACACAATACTTTGGCGTATTCTTCTAGTTCATCGTGTTTTATGGAAGACGATGCCAGATCCCACTGAACGGTCGAAATATTTGATTTTCTGCAGGAATAGTTTGATTATCGTGTCATTGCTCTATACTTCATGAACCATGCAGGAACAGGCATGGACGGGTCCGCTAATCACCTGATTTAGATCCTTGTTATTTCTTAATGTGGAAACACCTGAAAGAGGAGGTTTACCAGTGAAATCCACAAACTGTTGCCGACAGTGAACATTAACTCTGTAATGCATGTCAGTCTATTTCGACTGAGACATTGTCATGCGCATGTGCAAATTTTGCTTTGAGATAAAACTAAATTATGTATAATGGACATTTTTATGTATAAGTCAATGAGAACAATAAAATCCTAACTTTTCCTTTTTGTAGGATTTGGCTGGATTATTAAATGAAATTAGGATGCAAAAATGACACAATTTATTTTAAAATGTAAAAACTCTTCTGCTAGTACAATAGTAAAATGTACTCCCTGTACTGCAACAAGAATTCGCCGATATAAACTTAATGCCATGTATTTTTTGCCAGTAGTTGAAGAGATACGTAATAAAATTACATTTCTTCTGTAGTAAAATTAATGCTACATAATCGACTGCATTCAGCACTGGATAACTAACTGGTTCTTATACGGTTATATGACCGATTCTCATGTACAATAAAAAAGATTTTTTTATTTATACTTCGTTCTCAATCGTTTGATTAACAATAACAGCTGATTTTATTAATTCCTATAAATGACTGTAATTTTTCCCTTCTAAAAAAATTAAATTTCTCCTTTCTTTCACACGGTTTTTTTTAACTATAAAGCAAATGCAAAAAAAAAAAAAAAAAAAAAACTTAGTAAACAAATATTTCATATTTTTTCCCAACGTATTTTTTAATGTTTTGAACCACTTAAAATCGCTCGAAAGATTTTTAAATATTCGCTGCAATTTTAAAACGTGTCAATCCCAAAAAGTACTCCGACGTCATCTTGGATAACATCCGGGTCTTTATCTGAGTTGTTGCCAGATGAAAGGATCGTCCACGCAAAGTCAACTTTAATGTTTACGGTTCATTCAAGGACATTTCGCAGTTTGCCAAAATTTTCCGACAAAAATTTCTGTCGAAAATACCACTGGCATTCCATTTTTAAGCCGATATTCGTACAAATGTTTAAAGAAAATAAAAAAGTGAAGATTTATGGCGGGTTGTTTGTTTCGATTCACGTTCACTCTCGTAAAACATGTATATTTTGAGGTTACGGGAGACGTGAAGCGGAAACATTTGTATTTCTTCTAATAATATTTTTAGAACATTTTAAAAAATATGAAGATGAAATATTTTTAAACAATTTTGTAAAAAAATGTATAGATAGTATAACATGCTGAACAATCTATTTCGTCTGCGGCATTTTTTGTTTCATATTTATAAATAAATAAAGGTGGATTTTTTAAAAACAATTCTGTTCCGCGGTGCCTTTGATTTGTATGGTAAATTCAGTAACTAATAGGGATGAATATATGAACATATATATATTTTTTTGAATGTATAAATATTGGAGTATGCAAAACGAATTATTTAGTCTGTGGAGATTTTTCTTTTATGTTTATGTTCTTATAATAAGTAAAAGTTATTTTTAATAATATTTAATGAGTTTAGTTTCGGGGTATTTTTAAATTGCCTGGCAAATTCAGTAACTAATGGTAAGGAATATGTCAACATATATACATATATATCTTAAATGTATAAATATTGGAGTACGCAGAACGAATTATTTAGTCTGTGGTATTTTTGTTTCATATTTATATATAAATAAGGGTGGATTTTTTTAAACAATATTTAATGAATTCTGTTTCGCGGTGCCTTTGATTTGCATGGTAAATTAACTAACTAATAGGATGAATATATGAGCATATATATATATATATAAGGGGGGAAATGAAACCAACCCCATGATGTTGTTCATACCTGCGTATTTTTGTAGAATTCCTGCATTATCTTCTACATTAGAGTCCTACAAGGATCGGGTTATACCGACATGAACTCTATGGTGCTATTTGAAGGAAACCCGATTTGAACCACTTCAACCTCTTATTTTAATTGAAATTTCATATTTTTATGCAATTACGAAAACTTAGTTCAGTGTAGTACTTGAGATAGGGCTGTTGCAGAAATCGTGAAAAAGGAAGCACAGCAGCGCAACCTGTTGAACGATTTACACCAAAAGCTATTTAGAATAAATTTATATCAGGGACTACCTTAATATAAATTTCTATTCAATTCCGTGCGTTAGTTCTTGATATAGAGCGCCCACAAAATTTATGTCACATACAGACAGGCACACAGAGTCACATACGGACATTTTGTGAAAACATATTTTTCAGAATCTCTGACCCCTAAAACGTGTAAATTCATCAAAAACCGGAATTCAAAAGTTTTCAAGAATCCAGTACTTTCTTCTTGTAAAGATAGAAGAAAGTAAAAGTATAAAATATATATTAATTTATTTCCATTCAAATCACAATGTCCCAGTTTTAAAAACCTATACAGTAAAAGAAAATAAAAAGAAAAAAATAATAAAATATAATAAAATATAATAAAATATAATAAAACCGCGAACGATAACATACAATAACCTCTTCCCAGTTACTTATCATTACGAAAAGCTTTCGTTACCTTTAAGAACTTCAGAAGCCGATATATTTTCGAAAATTAAAAAAGCATTTTTAAAAACCATGTATCTTTTGTTTTCACTGATTTTCAGTAACATTTCCGAGTAGTTTTTATAGAATATTAATCCATTTTTTTCAATTTGTAATATTGATTTTTAGGATTTCATCTATTCTCGACTAAATATTTTCAGCTGCGCAATTGAATTTATACATCTAAGAGTAATAAAATAATATTATTTTTAACTTTAATGTTAAAACTATCAGTTTATCATGTTTCTCTGTAAAATTTGCTTGTTGAATACGAAAATGTTTACTTGATAATTGCTTATTTCCGAAAACTAGTTGAGAAATTTAGTTGAGAAAATCGAATAATGCGCTATAAAAACTATCTGTTTCCGAAAATCAATAGTAAAAGAAACTCCGTTTTCATAAATGCTTCTTTATATCTAAAACATTCGTTGATTTCTGAGGTTTATAAAGATAAAAAACACTTTTCTGAATCGTGAGTAACTCAGAAATGGATCAGTTTCGTGATTATATTACATTTTCCTAAATTAATATGCATTTGTGGGGGTTTTTTTTACATTGTAATCATAAATGGGTTATGTTTGAAATCTTCAATAATTTTCCCGAACAGCATCATTAACTTTTTTTATAAGTATCTTAGATTGAAGATCTGAAAGATTCTAATATTAGTATGACTTAATAAAAAAATGTACCTGAAAAATCGTAGTAAATTTTAACAAAAATAATAAAAATAAAATAAAGATTAACCAAAATAATATCCATATAATTCAAAAAACAAAAGTTTCAATTTTTTCCTACAACGTACAGTTGCTCGAATACTTGAATATAAATGTGTTAATAAAAGCTTTTAATACCCCACAGCAGTATAAATTTGTACCAATTATTTCAAAACCTTATATTTCCGTCGCAAAATTACAGTTTAATCTTTCTAAATTCCTGAAAAGGATGTTTCCCTTTTATATTTCTCCAATGTATAAAGTATCCTCTTCATTTCCTTTGAAATATGTTTGGTGCATGCTGAATTTTCTAGAAGCATTTATAAAACTGGTATTTCAATATAAATTTAAATATAACCTCGTATGTAAACGTGAAACATTATTTAACTCAGCTTCGATTTTATTTTCTCATATCTGTTTGAGGTATAACTGTCAATTCCAATAATACGTCGAATGGTAGTTTTTAATTGTTGAAAAAGTTTAAAAGTTTTAATGAATTCAAGTTGTCTGGCCATCTGTCTGTCTGTCTTTTCATGCTTTAACTCACGTGAAAATAGATGGATATTCACGTAATAGTGTTATATGGATGTAATATCTTAAAAGGAAGGTATATCTTAAGAGTTCAGATGTTAACGTAGGTAAGTGACACAATCATCTGTATGAGAAAATGGGTTGTACAGTTCCAAATCTTTAGTTACATTTGTTGTGACATGCTTCCTTTTTCAATTAAATCTTTGTGAGTTTCAGGTTTTTCTCAAATAGTAATTAAACATCGATAGATTGATTATCTTTAATCATATGAATAGCTCATTTCTTTTTATTTTGAGATATGCCACCTTTATCATCTAACCTCTTCGTTTTGAGACTTATCATGCAAATTCGGTATTCTAAATGAAGTGGTAGCATTTATAGTTCGTTTACATTCAAGGAAATGCTGCTACATTGCGTCTTATCGGTAAAAGTCATTTGTATTATATGTTAATGATAATAAATCATTTCAAACATAGCGAAATTGTTTGATATGCATCACAAAGATGCACTTCAAGATGCTTACTATAAGGATTTGTAGTTCGTTTACAATAGCACTCAAATGAATTCTGTTACATTGTGAATTCTGACTTATCGGGAAAAATCGTCTGTAGTGTCTTTTAATGACATCAAATCATTTCAAACATATTGAAATCGATATACATCGCGAAGGTGCTGCACAAGATGCTTACTATAGAACAGAATGTGCATAGCATTTATCGTTTATTTACAATGGCATACAAAATAATTCGGTTACAGTACTGTCTATGAGTAATAATTACTGGAAAATGGGGTCATATTATTTCTGTATTACTGAATTACATAATATTTAATATACATAATAGTAATAAATTTTGTATTTATGCATTTTTGTATAAGAGTGCAACAGCTATTGCATCTAGATCTGAATATTTATAATACGAACATTTGCCAAGATTGACGTACAATATCCGACTTGTTACTATTGCTAAATCCTTCTGAATAGGTAAATATTATCAATACAATCATGTACGTAATGTTTAGTTCAGAAACAGTAACCTATGAGTTAATCAAACCTTTTATTCACGTTGATCAAGCGATCTCAGAGACCGCTGACAACCGCTGCAACAATTTATGTTCATTAGTTGATGATTAAACAAAAACATTCCTATTTATAAAATAAACGTTGCTAAGTTCAGAGCGAAAATCGATATACGTACGTAATAAAATACTCGATTTTAATACATTTTCTTGATGAAGATTGAAAGAAAATTTCAGATGATTATAAATCTCGTGCAATCAGTAACATATGGAAGTCATTTTCATAAATTTTGTTTTTACCTTGCAACTGCAAACTTGTATCTTCTTGTCGGCCTGTTTTCAAATGTTCCGACGAAATTCAATGAGTAACTGCTATCTGGCGTCACATTTCATGAATTACAGAACTGGCAAGTGAGGCGGAAAACTGTCACTTCGAATCTAACGCTACCATGCATTGAATACACGTATGTATATGTACTACACGTGAATGAATGCGTATTTTCAGAGCAGTTATATCTTTAAACATCTAGAGCAGACGTTTCTCTTTCTAGCCTCTACTTGTTAAAGTTGGAGAAGTCACAGGTTTTTTTTTTCTTTTAAGAATGACAAATGAAAATTTCAGGCAGTTCTCAAATTTTTTGCTCAACAACGCGAAACTTTCTGTTATGCTCTCTGATTAATTTTTAAATGTAAATGTGTACAATTCGCAGTGTTGTCTGTTGAATCAATTTTAAATTGAATGACTTTTTCCATTTTTTGATAAATAAATTACATAACAAGTTATAAGCGATTTTCGTCACGTAATGAGAGGTTTTTCTCCTTTCCCGCATTCTGACGTACCGAATGTTGATTAAAAATTACAATTATGACAGTATTTTCTGATTATTACATGGAAAACGAATTCGATTACATAGTTTTTGAATAAGAGCACTTGGCAATTTTATGCTCTTCCGAACAAAAATCAATTCGGAAATGTGCCAAAAAGTAGCTCTTTTGGAATTCAGAAAAATCTTAACACTAAAAAACATTTGTGGTAACGTTACTCCACAAAACTGGTGGCAGCTACTTACATAATGGTGTAATAAAAACATGCATTACTGGTGTAACATTGCGATGTTACACCGATTATATCGGTTAAAATATTCCACCAAATTGGAGACAGCAAGGCTGCCATTAGTTTTATGTAGTAACATTACACAAATGTTTTACAGTGAAGAGCCTACCCTAATCACACAAAGACCACACTACTGTACAACTCCTGGAAATTTTATCCAAGCTTTGTAAAAATATTTTACAGTAGTTTTTTTATTTAAAACTATTTAATTTATTTAAAACTAATATCTTTCATTTATTTCATGAAGAAATTTCTGGTTCCAACCGGCATTTAATGATTTGGACGGAATCAAAGAGACTTCTACTTAGAGTTGCCAGAAGTTACGATTTATGCGGAATGGTTGGAGTTTTAGGAACTCAAAGACCTGTCCCTCATAATTATTGCTCGGGACGCCAAAAGTCCCGATTTTACATGATGCACAAATTCCTTTAACCTTTTATGCACCGACGGTACTTTAAAGTACCATCGAAGAAAACTTTATATAAAACTTATTTATTCTGTCTATTCATAAAAGTTTTTAATTCTTTCCACACAAAACACTCCTCTCGATCAAATTTTGATAGAAAAGAGAAACAGTCGAAGCTTATGTTTTCAAAAACGGGTAGTTTTATTATTCATTTTTATAGGTGTTTCTTTTCTTTCTTTAAATAAAATTATATGAAACATATTCAACTACAAAAGCGTTTCCATTTATAGAGAGGATAATGATGCATTTAAACTCATTGTTTTTTTAACCTTCCTACCCTGAATGGGTCTAATCGACCCAGTCCTATAATGCGTTTCATTCGATTCAAACCAGAAAATTTTTCATACAGTAAATTAAATAAATAACACAAAGATTTAAGTTAAATAGATTTAAATAAAAATTCTTGTGTGAAATATTTTAATCAAGTTTGAGTAAAATTTCAACAGGGTAGGAAGGTTAAGAGTTATGATATTTTCAAAAGAATAATTTTGGTTAATTAATCTGAGTATTTTTGTAAATATTTCACAAAAAATTATAACTACCGATATATTTAATCAGTTTTAATGAAAAAAAAATGTATAAATTCCATTATACTATTATCTAAGAATTCCAGTATACCTACAAATATTAAAGAAGATAATTATTGAGGTTGATCAGTTTCTCGTTAAATAATTCGGTGGATAAAGGGTTAAAATTACACGACGTTTTCGTTAGTCTGCATCGACTGAAACTTAATACAATAAAAATTGCGAAAATAGAACTTATTTATAATGGAAAATTTTAATAGACTCATCCAAAGCAATAACTTATAATCTATCTGCCTAGATGAAACCTATCTAAAACGGATTATATATATATATATATATATATCGAAATTTTACGCAAGCTTTGTAAAAATACTACCTTTGACAATAAAGTTCGGCGAATGAATTCAGAACGACCGATCTGACAGCACTGAGGAAACAAAACACTGCACCTGCATAGAGGCAAGTGTTGACCATCTTCCCCCACTTTGTTCAGTTGAGCATCCTTTATATTCTGTGAAATACGTGCTTTACTAAGTGCTTGTTCAGTGTGTTGGTTCTTAACTGAGAATAGGATAATGAACGATCAAATGATCAGTTTAAAGTTTGGTTTAAAGCTCTGCAAGACACCGAATTAAATTCATGAGGGATGGTGCAAATTGAACATCCACCATACTCACCAGATCTCAATCCTCCAGACTTCTTCCTATTTTCACCACTCAAACTCTCTTTGATAGAGATTTGACCATATTGCTGATATTCAATGAAACGTGACGAAGCTTTTGAACTCCATTCCAAAAGAAGACCTCTTGCAAATTTTCCTGGACATGTGTAACAGATTTCAGCAGTGCATATTTATGGGAGATGACTATTTCGAAAGCTGGTATGGTAACTTTCGTTAATATTTTATCTACATTAATTTTACAGGACTATTCATCGAACTTTATTGTGAGAGGTAGTATTTTACAGCAGTCTTTTTCTTTAAAATTATTTATTTCAGTGTGGTTTGTATTTCACTTATTTCATGAAGAAATTTCTGGTTCAAACCGGCATATAATAATTTGGACGGAATCAAATCGACTCCTACTTAGGGTTGCCAGTTGTCACTATTTATGAGGTATGGTTCTATTTTTAGAAACTCAAAGACCTGACCCCCGTAAGTGTTGCTCGGGATGCTAAAAGTTCTGATTTTTCATGATGCACAAATTCTTTTAATTTTATACAATGCTTTGATTAGTCTACATCGACTGAAACTTAATATAGTAAAATTTGCGAAATAGAACTTATTCATAATGAAAAATTTTAATAGACCCATCCAAAGGAATAACTTATAATCTACCTGCCAAATGGAAACTTATCTAAAACGGATTTTTTTGTTATAACTGAAATTTTACTCAAACTTTATAAAACTATTTTACAGCAGTCATAGCGCCAAGGTGGTGGGTTCAGCATAGTATGTTTATTTTTTAGGCTTCCAATCTATAAATATTTGTGTCTCCTCATATCTAATTATGACCCTGATGATGGCCGAAGAATGGTTGAAACTTGTCAGTTTTTAGATTTTTGAAATTTTATTTTTAATGTTTTTTGTTATATTTATATCATTATATTTCAAGACGTAACAGTCCTTTAATTTAAAAAAAATATAGATTTAAAAATATTAAAATTAAAGCATTAATTTTAAAAATACACTTACATAGGTTCAACATTAGCTTAAGATTGCATTCGTTTGACTAATGTAAACACCTAACTGTGGAAAAACTCGGTTAAGCAAGGCAAAAAAAAAAAAAAATGAAATTTGAGTGGTGACAACAAATATAACAAGTTGGAAATTGCACGTGAAGCGTAGCAAATGAGGTGCGTTCGTACTATATATTTTAAAATATTCAGATCTTGCTGATATAGTAGAGCGTACTTTGGATACAGTATAGTGGTCGAAATCTTTGTATTCCTGTAAATATGCAGGGAGTAATTTTTATTATACTTCATTAACGTATATCTTATTCATAAAATGTGAAGTAGGTTAATATAATTAAAACACACCCCAAACAATGTTTCCCCGTATAACATTATTTAGTGGAATACATTTGTGTGGCCCTGTAATTTAATAATAAATATTCTCTGCATCCCAGATTGTACAAAATGTAGATTTTAGTACATACATCACAGATTCATGTCAATTATATTATGTTCAAATGAGTGTAACACCATTAAAATGCATTTGAAACATTTTTTCCCATTGATCGTAATGTAACGGGATACTTTTGATTGTCCCTGTAATTGATCTATGCATCCGATTTTCATAACATTTGAAATGACTCGACAAAATTATGTAATAATTAAACGTTTTAAATTTCAAACGATTAAAATGCATTTGAAACTTTTTTTCCCATTGATTGTAATATAACGGAATACTTTTGATTGTCCCTGTAACTGATCTATGCATCCGATTTTCATAACATTTGAAATGACTCGACAAAATTATGTAATAAATATACTTTAAATTTCAAACGATTAAAATGCATTTGAAACTTTTTTCCCCATTGACGTAATGTAACGGAATCCTTTTGATTGTCCCTGTAATTGATCTATCCATCCGATTTTCATAAAATTTGAAATGACTCGACAAAATTATGTAATAATTATATATTTTAAATTTCAAACGATTCGGTTGGATAGTTTTTGCGTTGTTATATGCGGACGGACAGACAGACGGACAGACGGACGGACAGACGGACGGACTGAGCGACAACAATAGGTGCTACGTATTTACATAATCACGAACGCACCTAAAAATTGTCAGGTAACACGTATATGTTTTTTTAAATACCAAATTTTTTTGTAATATCTCATATAATGGTATAAATTATGTAATTCAAATTTGAATAATAACCAGATAAAATTTGTCAAACAACAACACTAATGAATTTAAAAGCAGTTAATTTACGATTGACAGCTCTAAAATACAAAAATAAAAATTTCCTTAAATCATAAAATTTTTGGGAAAAAAAAGTTTTGGGGAGGTCTAATCATAAACATATCTTTATTTTTATTATTACTACTATTATTTCAACAACATTTAGTTATTCTTGAAAACGAAAACGGATTTTTAACGAAAAGTTTTATCAAATATGATAAAGCATTTTCTGAAAATTATAAAACAGAAGATTACATATTCTTGACAATAAAACATAAAATATACAGTACGAAAAGATCCGGGCAAGATAAAAATACTTTGAGAATACAAGAAATAAAATATGTAAGCAAAATTGAAAATTTCGAGAAGAGCATTGACAAGCGGTCGACTGTTATAGGAAGAAAAAAAATAAAATAAACAAAAGATGGGGGGGGGGGGGAGGGCTGAAAATTTAATATCGAGTTCGTAAGAATTGGAGACCAGATTTCCGAGAATTTCTGAGAAAATCTATATTCGTATTAAAGTTAACTATCCAATATGTATAAAAGAACTGTTGAAATTTTATTTGTCTTTATATTTACAAAATAATATTTGTATTAAATACAGAAAAAGAGCCAACTTTTTTTAAATAAATACTTTAGATGTCTGCCCATTTTTATATTTTGGAAATAAGGTTTATGTGAAATGGTAAACATTTTAAATATTTTCAGAGGTTAAAATCTAAGCGATAATTCAACTTTTTTTTTTTTTTTAAGCGAACAGCTAAATTTAATACTGCAATGTTTTCAATGTTCAAATAAGTATATAGGGTGATTTGCTACAGGGTGTACAAACTTCTGAAAGGGATGCGTTTTCAAACACGAATCACAATCACATAACTACTACCTTTGACAATAAAGTTCAGTGAATAGTCCTGTAGAATTAATGTAGATGAAATATTAACGAAATTTACCATACCATCCTTCAAAATATTCATCTCCTATAACTATGCACCGCTGAGATCTGCTATACATGTCCTGGGATATTCGCAAGAAGTCTTCTTTTAGGATGAAGTTCAAAAGCTTCGTCACGTTTCGTTGGATGTCAGAAATATGGTCAAATCTCTTTCAAAGAAAGTTTGAGTTGTGAAAATATGAAGAAGTCTGGAGGATTGAGACCTGGCGAGTACGGTAGGTATTCAATTTGCACCATCGCTCATGAATTTCTTTCGGTGTCTTGCAAAGCTTAAAACCAAACTTCAAACTGATCCTTTATTCGTTCATTTTCCTGTTCTCAGTTAAGAACCAACACACTGAACAAGCACTTAGTAAAGCACGTCTTACACAGAACATAAACGACGCTCAACAAAACAACTGTGAGGAAAGATGGTCTACACTTGCCTCTATGCAGGTGCAGTGTTTTGTTTCCCCAGTGTTGCCAGACTCGTTCGTTCTGAATTCATTCACCGAACTTTATTGTCAGAGGTAGTATATGTCGGATCTTAAATAACAATTCGAGAATTTTTATTATAAAAATTACGTATTCATACCAGAAAATTTGAGTAGAAATTTTTGCTTTCTTTTTAATGACAGACATTTGGGGATTAAATAAAAATAATAATATTTTGAATTTTCTAATGTGAATTCGGTATTTTGTAATTAAAAAAGTCTGCCAAATAAGAGAGACCGATTGTCCTTTCCGGTCCTATATTCCTGTGTGATTCTTTGTATAACCTAGCCCTCGCAGACATTTGTACACGCGGTAGCAAATCACTTATATCCGACATATTATGAACAAAAGCTATTAATAATAGAAAAAATGAACTGGACATTTGCACCCTAAATGTTCAATATTAATGTGAAAATAATAAATCACAAGTTTACTAAATTATGTATACAAATTTAAAAAATAAATAAACTTAAATATAAAATTATAATAATCGACATTTCTGTCATCATGTTTGACCATCTTCAAGAATCAGGTTTAACATTGCTTTTATCCTTTCGATCCTTTTGCCTCTTGCACAGATTTTATTCGGCTGACACGACTTTTTTAAAAGAAGGTTCTTTTCAACTTTCTTTTTCTTTTATAAAGAATACTTTTTCAAAGTTAGACTAGACATACAAGGGCAAAGGGTAAAGCTTTAAAAATATTATTGCTGTATTATTATTAATTTTTATTGGTATCATGCTAAACTGGTAATGAAAGTGATATTGAACCTTCTAAGCAAAGCTTACTAACATTCAGTTATTAAACATTAAAAATTATTATTATTACTTAAATTATTAAATGTTAAATTATTAACCTCCTCAGCCTTGCGACAAATATTACGAGAGACCACAAAAAACCTGTTTAAAATTACTATAAAACATCTTCAACGATGCGACAGTCTATATACCAATACTCATGTTACACACGCATTTGTTTAAAATGTCTAGAAATAATTTTAACAGTCCTAGAAGCATCTAAATTCATTTAAAGAGTGTTCTTTAGTATCTCCTACAGGCGACATCAGGACTGAGGAAGGGAAAAAAATATTTGTTATATCGTGAAGAATAACTAGAACCTTAGTATTAGCTTATAACAATTTATTTCATAACATAACACTTTTTTTCATACAATAAAAATAAATAAAAAATGCAACATATCACCTTCTTCCATTTTTCTATAAATTACAATGGCGGAATTAGGTGATTGGGGGTCCAAGAAACAATTACTACTGAGTGAATCTGTACATATTTTACCTTATATAATCTATCAATTGATTTACGTAATATTTTCAAATAATACATGGAAAAGTATTCTACCCAAGTCCAATTTTGAAATTTTAATTTTTTATTTAATTCAAATATGTAAATATTGAAATATAAAGCTATTTCATAATTATTTATCATGTTCCCTTTTCTCTTATAATTTTCTTGAACTATAACTTTAGGCTTATCACAGATTTTCTTTTAATTAAAGAATAGTAATTTTAGATCCACGACACAACCCATGTTGTATCTCGGTTCTAAGTTCTAAATATATTGTATCATTGACCATGCATAATTTTTCCACAAAAAATATAAATAAAATTGACGAAACATTTTGATGATGTATTCTTAATAAATTTCAAAAGTATTTAATAACAAATTTCAATTGGATACCTATTTAAAGTTTTTTTAAATCAATATATAATAAAAACTGTAAATCAGAAGGTGGACGGGGAGAATAATACCAATCAGAAAGAAATTAACTGTTGTTTTTATTGTTTTATTGCAGTTATATATATTTTTTATACATGTTTGTTTTATCACAATGCAAATCCCCAAAAAACATTTGCATAAAAATCTATGATTATTTTTGGAAAACTGATACTATATCAGGAAATATATAAAAAATTTTCGTCACTTTAAATAAGACTATGATTTGGTAAAATGATCATGATTTGATCGCAACTGATTGAAAATTATATTTTCTTCAAGAATAAATTCTATTCTATTCTCTATGTTATTAAAACCGTTTCATGGGTGCAACAATATTTTTTTATTTACCGTTGTCATTGTATATGTAGGGGGAACTGGGGTACATTGATACAGTTTTTTTCTAAGATTTTTTTTGGTGTCAAGAAAGTAGAAAATTCAAGTTTTTTTTCCATGAGGTGACAGCAAAACTTGTGTAGTATGTTATAAAAATGTACAATCATTGTTTTATGTAGTATTTTTGCATGTAATTTTAAAAAAATCAAAAAAAGTCATTTGTATCAATGTGCCCCATCCCCGGGGCAGATTGATACGTTTAAGAAAAATGACGACAAAATAATACCAATGCATATTTTTCATAAAAAATGAGTTAGAAAACCATTTTATATTTATTTATAAAAATTCAAATCACCCACAATTTATTTTTAAGCAATATTAAAGCAATCAAAATTAAATATATTATGACTTGATGTTCTGTCTGTTTCTTGTCTGATTGTTGGCTGTGGTAACTTTGTCATATCTAGCACTTCAACCCCAGCATTATTTTCTTTCTTGTGAAAGATGAAAAAATTACCAGTTTTTCTGTTTATAAATAGGTTCATAAACAGAAAATAAAGGATAATTATATTAAAAATTCTGTTTATAATATAAGTATCATTTTCTGTTCTGCAGTTTGTTTCTCTTACTTAACATTTTTCATGTCGAAAATACTTTTTTCTCTCGAGAATCGATATAAATTCGAGATTTGCCAGAATGCCGTCCTTTTCTTTTATTAGTTCTACTAGCACTAGATGCTGGGTAAGTTCCTACGTCTTCTGTTTTCAAAAATACTATAAAATGCTCTAATATAAAGAAATTAGAGCTATTTCACTTCAATAAAAACTAATATTAGAAATTTTTCGTGAAAAAAAAGTTGGATTAAGGAGTGTATGGTAAAAAAAATAATAAAAGATAATGAAAATATGAACTATTAAAGGATTTAGGCTGTATCAATGTGCCCCGTCATAAACTGTATCAATGTGCCCCATACAGCGATTTTGAATAAAATGAGTCTCAAATCCAACACTTCACAATATATCTAACAATAAATAATGAGGAACTGATAAAGAGCAGCAGTACTTACCAGGGAGAGTATTCATTTTGGTTGAAAATACTGGAACAGTTGTATAATAGCATTTCAATTGTACAACTCAAATTTACTTTTGAACAACAAAAACAATAAATCACCCGTCCCATTTCATCAAACTGCTGAATCATTCCAAGATTTTCTGTATGTAGTTGAATACAATAGCATCACCTTTTGGAGCTGTTGTGAAACTTCCTGTAATGACCCTGTGAGCGGTAGAGGGGGTGTATCAATGTGCCCCATGTATCAATGTACCCCAGTTCCCCCTACATGAAAAAAAAATAGGTTGAAAATTTCAAAAGTTCAAATGACAAAACTGAGTGACATCTTTAATAAAAAAATTAAACTGCAAATTTTCACATTAGAATTGCTTGAATATTTAAAATGTATTAAACGTGATTTTTATGTAAAATACGTTACACCTACAGTCATCTTTTAGTCCGCCCGTCTGTCCGCATGTAACGGAGCAAAAACTACTCAATCGAATCGTTTGAAATTTAAAATATATAACTGTTGCATAATTTTGTCGAGTCCATTCAAATTTTATGAAAATCGAATGTATAGTTTAATTACAGGGCCAATCAAAAGTATTCCGTTACATTACCTTCAGTGGGAAAAAATTGTTTCAAGTGCATTTTAATGATGTTAACTCTTTCAAATATAATAAAATGGAATGAGTTATAGTACGAATGCATTTCACTTGCTACGTTTGATGTGCAAAAGACTTGTGAAATTTAGCAATCATTAGTTTAACCCATTCAATGTATATTTAATATAAACTTAGCAAAAAAGTGAAATTTTCTGTATTGCTTGCCAATATTTTCACTTATTAACGGCACATGGAATATAAAATGAGTCAGATTTTTGAGTTTTTAATTTTCGACCTAATTAAACAGAGCTAAAAGATCATGGTGGTAAATGATTATGGACTTAAAAGATTATGGTGCTTGAAAGTTTTGAAATAGTATATTTTAAGCACTGTCGGTGTGTATATATATTATTTTGCCTTTTTTAAAAAATGTGTTTTTTTTTATACTTTGGTACACTTTTCTAAAATTCTATTTTAGGTAGTTAGCTGAAATTTTCTAAAACTGTGAAACTAGTTTCTTTAAAAATATCTAACATTTTAGGTCTGAGTGAAAAATTCTTTTAGATTATGAAAAACTTGATGTGAAAATTTTTAGGGTTTTCTAAGTTTTTTAGTAAAACAGATTTTATTTTATTTCTTTTAAGCCAAAAGGAAAATTACTTATTATTTTCAAATATCATGTTTTCTGATACCACAACAAATTTTAAGGTGGCATATTCAACAGTTTTTTCGAAAAGTGTACCGAACATACATATTGTTCAAAAAATATGTATAAAGATAATTAGTTCTAGGAAACTAACTGACGCATGAATTTTATCTCTTTTGATTTATACATGAGCTAAAATGTGTATAGTTTCTGTAAAGATTTTTTTAAAGTAAAATACATGCTGCCGAGATGTTTCCATGTGCGTTTAAACCTTTTATATATCCAATCTGTCAAATCTTTGAATTTTAATTATCACTATTCCCCAATAGTAGATTTCGTCTTGTTTAATCATAAATTCCTTTCATTAAACAAAGTTATTACTCTTTAGAAATGTTGATACAGAAAAAAACATGAATGTTTGTTAGCTATCAAATACAAAAGGTTCGTGCCTGAAATATTTGATACGATAAATCTTTATTAAAAGTATAGTTTCTTCCACACGTATAAAACTTTCGGAAAATAGCGATCGATCATCCACAAAAAAGATGAATCTGAATCAAACATTCTGCTCAAGATTTGAAAAAGTGTAACTGAATTTACTAATAATTGGCATCTGTGTAAATAAATTCTTTATCCAGTTTCCCCATATCTTATATCTTCTTACACGAAGATTGGGGATGTTTAGTCTGAAGAATTTCAATGAGGCCAGAAAAAGTATTTTGCAATGTTCCAATCTACACAATTGTTGAGCTCGTTGTTTTCTTGAATGTGGGGGACAATTCTTTTTGTTAATGAGTTGTTTTGTAATTTTTTTTTTTTTTTTTTTTTTTTTTTTTTTTTTTTTTGTGCGCATTATTTTATCAGACTTCGAGTTAATCAATTCGTTATTATCTTTATATGTTTTTTCTTTCTCGTATCTACGCATAATTTTCGAACGATTAGTCTTATCAATTCGGTCTGCCTGTACATCGGTCCGTGTTCTAACTCTTGTAAATATAGTCCGATTGTCATGAAATTGTTTATTGTTATTGGGTTTTAAAGTAGCATGTTCAGTATTGAAATTGAGCCGTGTAGTATTTACGATTCAGCTACAGGGCCACTCAAACGAGTTTTGTTACACTGTGAT
Organism: Maratus speculifer; assembly: GCA_964019185.1. Lineage (NCBI taxonomy): Eukaryota > Metazoa > Arthropoda > Arachnida > Araneae > Salticidae > Maratus > Maratus speculifer. Next base: position 373,706,656 of record OZ025293.1, read on the forward strand.
CTATATGGAAAAATCCTTTGCGACGTATTTTAATGATATTACAGTATTATAAAATTACTTAAATTGATATATATAACCGAGGTGTACTAAAAGAATATGGTGTGCATGGAATTTATAGTTTATTCGCTATATTTTAGACAAGCTAAAAATATAGCATCAAAAGAAAATTACCAATAATTGAATCATTGAAGCTACCAATAAAAATTGCTGGAAGTGCGTTTTCCGTTTTATTATTCACGCAACATACAAATACAATAGAAAAAAAAATATTTTCGCTACATAACTATGACCAGATATTTTAAGCACGCGGATCACATTACTACTGTTACAATAAACACATTTTTGCTAAATAAAGCTATATCGTATTTGTTTGACAAAGATAAGAGAGTATGCTACATTACATAAAAGCATTAATCTATTTCAGTATTAGAATTTGTCTATCTCAGTTACATGTTTTAAGAGTGGACATATACAGGGTTTTCCCTCTTAACATTGTCCAATAATTAATTCCTAAACCACTAGGCATAGCTATATACTTTTAATTACAAAAATATTTTAAATGAGGTAAAGAATTTTAAAAGTGATTTGGATTAATAAAAATATTTCTTAAAAAATTACGAAATTTATATTTTTATACGGTTTTCCAGTCCTGTAAGTTATATTTAATTAAAATATCCTATTACATAAACAAATAAGACAATGGAACCATTCTTCTATCATTAAAACTGACCAAGTAATAGTTGTTTAAAGTTGGACCATCATATTTGCGGCGAAATAAGGGTCATTAAACATTTAATAAAAATATAATCGTCATATTTTAAAAAAATGATATTTGAGAAAAAAAAATAACATTACAATATAAATTTGAAATATTATTTTCATTCTGACATCTCAAAGTAAATATACAGTATTCAATGTAAATATAAGTTAAAAAACAACAGATTTTTTTTAAATGAAATGAATAAAAGTACACAATTCTTCAGCAAACAAAGCACACAATTCACACAGTCACAATTCTTTTCAAAATGATGCGCATTTTTAAAATGCTAGTAAATTATCTAATCAAAAACTTAATTAATAGAATTAAAATTATCTTAAAACTTACTCGGAATGACTCTTTTCGACTGTAATGCAGAACCGTACTCAATGAAGAAATCTTTCTTATACTTTAAGAATTTGTGGAGATCCCTCGAAGTATGATTTAACTGATCAGTGTTAGATGAGGAAAACTGCTTAAATCATACAATTCAAAGTTTCATAACTCGGTCAATTTTAGTGTTACATGAATGAATTTTTTTTTATCTTGTTAGTATAATCGGATTTTTTTTACTAATTATTAGTTATAGAACGTTGGACCTTATAAAAATTTTAATTTTGTAGCTTATTAACATTTTTTTATTGATAGAAACGACTTTTAAAAGAATGTTTTATTTTACCTAATTTAAAACTTTTTTTGTAAATGGAAGTATATGTCTCTGATATATAGTTTAATAATTAGCCATTGGATACCTTTGGGACTGGACACCCTGTTAAAACATGATATTTAATGCGAAAATAACTTTACCCAGCAATGAAAGATAGTTTCCTTATGATGCACCGATTCCTTAATATTTAAAGAATTGAAATCTGCAGTTTAATAGGATACTATGTCTATTTTGATTGAATTTTAATTAAAATCTCCACATAGCATCTTTATTAAAATACGTTTCTTGTGTGATTCGGTATTGTATAATTTTTCGGTTTTATTTTTCACGAGCTGCATACAAACAATGCGAAAGTAATATTTTTACTGCTTAACTTATGACTAGATAGCTTAAGCACTCTGATTACATCATTACGGCTATCGATACACTTTTGCAAATAAAAGCTGTCTCAGTATTTATTTAACAAGAGATAAGAGAGTATGCTGCATGGCAGAAAAAACATTAACCTAATTCAATATTAGTATATGTCTATCTCAATTACATGTTTCAAGAATGGACAAATACAAGAAAAAATATTTAAAGCGAAAATAATTTTACCTAGCAATGAAAAATAATTTCACTTAAGATGTACCGATCGCTTAATGTGAAAGGAATTTAATACAATGACTATTTTGATTACATTTTAATAAAAGTCTTAACATATCGCATATTTATCAAAATAAGTGATTGGATATATTACCTATTTTTGCAGTTTTATTCTTCACGAGTTACATACGAACAGTGTGAAAAGAATTTTTTTACTACATAACTATGACTAGATACGTTAAGCACTCTGATTACATTACTACAGCTATCATAAATACACTTTTGCGAATTAAAGCTCTCTCCTTATTTATTTAACAAGAGATATAAAAGAGTATGCTGCATGACAGAAAAAGCATTAACGTAATTCAATATTCGTATCTGTCCATCTCAGTTATATATTTCACGAGTGGACATACATAATATATAATATTTAACAGGAAAATAATATTACCTAGCAATAAAAGATTATTTTGCTTAGGATGGACCGATTGCTTAATGTGAAAGGAAAAGATTTGGAAACAATTCATATATATTTGTATTGCAGTGATGAAAAAAGAAAGAGAAAGGATCCTAATAAATGTGCTTGAAAATGGGATAGTATTATTTTAAGAAATGTAAGCAGTAGCATATGATTATCTTTAGTTGTTAAGCGTAAAACGCAACAGCATTTCACTTTCCAGAGACATTAATCTCAGAACACCTTTTAATACATTTTTTAAACATATGGTAACATGAATTTAAAACCACACTGTTCTGTAAAAAGAATGAAACGTCAAGATTATGTTTTATTTCTTTCAAGCTACATGTTTAGTAAATAACCATAGCAGGGATCCCAAATGATCCGCAAACTGAGCACCAATATTTTTTAACAGAAAATTTCATAGTATGTTTCTACAGCATCTATGCTAAAATTAATCTCCGATGGCATTTTCTGCGCAATTTGCAAGAAAAATGTAAAAGAAAAATCTTTCTAAGAAAATATTGATGTTCAGTTAGCGGACCATTTGGGAGCCCTGCCATAGGTTTTAATCTCAATGAAAGTTTATTTTTCAATCTCTATCTCTATACTAAAGCATGGAATATTTACAGTACTCTAATAAATCAGAAAAGCAGAAATCTTTCTTTGACTTATTTACTAGCTCCTTATCACACATTTATATATATTGTGGGTCGCTAAATCAATAATGTGCGTTTTTCTCCTATTATTTTTTATTAGTCTAAAAAATATCTTGAGAAAAGAAAAAAACAAATCAACATTTTTTAAGGAGAAAAATGTAAACTCACCAGGCAAGCAATTAGATACTAGTGATAGACATAATAAGTTATCCGACATTCGAATTCTGGAATGCACAAAAGCATAGCTGCCAGTCATCGTATTTTTTTAAACCATTATAAAAAGAAATTTCGTATAAAAGAATTTAAATTACAAATCGCATAAAAAATACGCAGCTCTTAATTTATTTTATTTTATTTTCTTACAAAATTTGTTGTTTCAATTGATTAAAAAGAATACGGAAGTTGGTAGCTATGCTTTTGAACTTATACCATAGAACTGATCACCATAGTTGCCAATATCTTATGCTTTTTTGGCCCAGAAAAATTTTAGAGAAAATTTTCCTTTTTTTAAATCGCCATAATGCACCGATTAAAGAAGGGATAATTTTATATTAAATTTTTCTGGTCTAAAAAAGTGGAAGAGCTACTATGCTCATCACTAGTACAAGGCTGCCACAGGCGACTATTTTTTAATTCTATCTGGCACCACTTTCACAAAACAGAAAATCTCAACATACCCTTTGTCAGCATTTGCAAAAGAAATATAATCAAAACATTATATTTAAAAAATACTGGTGCTGGCAGAATATAAAAATAGTCGCGAGTAGCAGCCCTGCTTGTATCTAATTGTTTGCCTGTTCAATTTTACATTTTTCTTCTTTGAAAATGTTGCATTTTTTTTCTTTTATAGAGATCTTTTTTGACTAATAAAAAAAAAATAACAGCATAAAATTGCACATTATTGATTTAACAATCTGAAGAAAAATACTTATTTGCCATTATTGTATTATCATTAAACTTGAGGAATTCAGTTTATTTGAGAACAACTTGACGCTATCTGACATGTGCAGATTAGACAAGATTCGTGTATAACCATCAAAGAGGTTTAAAATTTTAATATGAAAACATCTAGTAAGTGAACCAGGAATGAGATTATCCAATAAAGCAACGATGGAACATCCTGGAATTCCATTAAGTACGGTATATTTTGTCGGGCTCGCTACATTGCAGAAAAGATTCTTTGCCAATAAGATTGCCTGAGTGAATTGTGTCAGTTGATTATCGGTCCAGGTAGATCAATGAGCAGTATGTTTTCAAAATTCAAGTCAAAAGTCTTGCGTTCGACTCCCGGTCTCGATATCATTACGCTCAATTGCAGAAATGTCAAATCTTATGATGTCTTTAAAAAACTATGATTGAGTTAAAAATTATAAATAATTCCCATATTTTAGTGTAGTATATGTATTAGCGTAGTGGTTACATGGCTTAGTAGATTCAAATAGGGCTTTTTTCTGTAAACTCGGGCTGCGCCCAATTTCATTTCTTTCACGCCGAACCGGGCTTGAACATTCTTCTCAGGTCTGAGTCTCCGTGTTTGGTTAACACACATACATGTATATTTATGCATGTATATATATATATATATATATATATATATATATATATATATATATATATATATATATATATACATATATATATATATATATATATATACATACATATATATATATATATATATATATATATATATATATATATATATACATTGAAAAAATAAAGATGGTAAAACACATTTGTTTAACGAAATCTTTAAGAAATTAACTTGGATTAATATATTACACAGACATATTTTTAAAAGTCTAAGTTATATCTTTTAAATCAATAGAAATAATATTTATTTCTAGAATTAATTTTAAAAACCTATAGCTTTTCAGAATAAATTATAAAAAATAACTATAACCCATGGATATATTTTTAAATATAAACGGATTTTTAAAACCCCAAGTACTGGAATGTAAAATGCAATTTGATTCCGTCCAGTAGTTTCGGATTAATGATAAAAAATCTGTCCACTTTGCAATCGCTCTGTCACTAATCCTTAAATTTTCACAGCCTGCTGCATTTTTTTAAAGTTTGCATCGTTAAATTGTAGATGCTAGTGAAATTTTGTTTCTTTTGGAAGCTTTTACTATCGCTAAATACTATGAATGGGTAAATTTTAATTATAACAGTGATCCACATAACGTTTAAAACAGAAACAGTATCCTATGAGTTTATCAAACCTTTCATTCATTATTCAAGCAAGCGGTCTCTGAGACTACTTACAATAGCTAAGCGGTACTTTTTGGCAAAACAATTAAGGGTTAACTATTTTCTGAACTTTAATTACAATATTCCTTTACATAAAATTTAATACAGAAGCCGTACCGTGTGAGTTTTAATCATCATTCAAGAAAGAGTTAAGGGATAACTGTAGATAATAGGGAAATGTTGTTTTGTTTGTAATATATTCTTGAACTATCACTAGGTGTTTTTGAATGGATGAATTTTAATAATAATAGTACTATACATAAAACATAGTACTGAAGCAGTATCCTATGAGTTAATCAAGCCTTTTAATCATCATTCAAACAAGGGTTAAGCGTTAACTTTAGATAATAGGGAAATTTTCTTTCGTTTCGAGTTTTTGAACTATCACAGGATGTTTCTGTATAGATCAATTTTAATTATAATAGTCTTGTACGTAAAATCTAGTGTAGAACAAGTATCGTATGAGTTAATCAAGCTTTTTCATCATCATTTAGTCATTTAATCATTTTCAGAGACAGATCATACACTCTCTGCGATAACTATTGCCAGACTGGTTAAGGGTTAAGAGGACAAAATTTTAAAAATAAAGCATTTTTTTAATAAAATGCTACAAAGTTAAGTTCGTATTTTTAATTTCATGTGAAAATTTTGAAGATGTATTCTTCAAAGTAAAAATCATCCTCAAAAAATCGTCTTTTTTAACCCATTAGTGCCTAGCGTCCCTTTTTAGGGACGATTATAAAAAAAGGGCAATAAAGCACTTTTCACACCAGTAAATAGAAAGATAAATCAGCACCTTTTTTGACGAGACAAATTTCTCAATAAATTAAAATAGAAGTTATTCGTCTTTTAAAAGTGGTGGGAAACCCAAAATTTCATTTTTAGTGAAGAAAATAACTTGGGCATTAATGGGTTAAAATTTATTATATATTTTTAAGAAATATTTTTATAACTCCTAGAGACAAATAAATAAGAAATATTCTTTGCGCGAAATAGCAAAAAATGTAATGAAACGGGCAGGTAGAGTTATGTCAAAAATTAAATACTTTTAAATTTTTTAAGAACAGTTTTCAAAGTTGAGAAATCTGAAAAGCAATATTTATTAAAAGACCCATTTCAGATGAAAAATTCATTACAGAATCTGTATAAATACAGAAAATAAAAATTTGAAGTCCGGACCCTTTAACCCTTTACAAAGGCTATTATTACCGCATGGGATATTTGAAACTTTGCCCATGGGCCCCGTACCTTATGGGGTTCCCAAATCCACACATTAAATTATAAAATATTTACTTTTTTTCAAACACTTCCATATGTTGAAGTTACTAAATTCATCTAAAAGTATTATAACAAATTGCTAAAGTTATATAAAAGAGTTTTGTTTTGTACTAAGGAAAAAAAAGGGTGCACTTTAATTAATTAAGGTATTTAGTTTAGAATTGATAGAGGTAAGAGTTTTCTTCTATTTATATCCAAGATGCGAAAATCTGTTTATGCAATGCATTACAATTACACATATGAGTGAGCATCAGTTCTATTCAAATAACGTTGCAATGATTCGAATGGGGTCCTCTAATTTATCTTTTTCCAAGGCCCAAATAATCATAATCGGGCATGCCTTTACTTCAACCATGTGCCGTATCTGTACATACCTAAAAACATTTTAATTTTTATTATATACCATGAATTTGGCCAATATAATTTTAATCCCTGATCAGGAACAGTTCAAAAAATGGAATAACTCTTTTTTTGTCCATGTAACACGGCTGCCTAGACAAAAAATTAAATTTTGTTTTTTGGAAACGAAAGATATTTCGATCAAGGTACTAAGGTAACATTTATTTTCTTTATTTTTACTGAATAGTTAAAAATATTAATATAATAAAAGTTGAAAAATGTTAAAGAGATAAAATTAATTAATTTAAGCTCATTTGGTTGCAATACAATACTTTAAAACACAAACTGTGTGCATATGGCACGCACAGTAAAATATTAAATTTTAGCTGAAAATTTGAAATTTAATTTTTTAACTATTTTTCCCTATATAAAACCGATATATTGATTTCAAATAATTTTCTTCAAAAAAAAAAAAAAAAAAAAAAAATGAGCATTAAAGGGTTAAATAAGACACTTACAGGGGGATTCAAAATAAACGGGACAAAAAAGAATACTGAATGACTACCCTTTTGTCCTATTCATTTTTAATTATAATGTACCTTTCGAAATTAGCGGTACGAATCCGGAAAATACTTACTGGCAGTTACTTAGTGGATTAAATTCTTACGGGAATCCAGCGCACAAAAATCTTCAATTTTTCTAAAAAGACTTTATTGCATGAAAATTTTCTCTGTTTTATTTTTTCTTCTTAAAATGACGTTTAAATCATGCTTCTATCTTAATTGGAAGAGGACATATTATTATTTTTGCTTTGGTTTGTTTTCAAAGGGTAGCTTTCAAACAATGTTTTTCATCCAAACAATTACTTGTGAAAATGCGGTTTTCTTCATGATAGATTTTTTCACCATTTTTCGTATTTAAATTGTTATAAGTTAAGAACCAGTAACTATAAATGGCTCACACTTGGAACATATCTTTTTCAATTGTTATACTTTAATTTTGATTCAGCAAATTTGAAAAAAATATTTACTTCTGAATTCATGATTTGTTCCTTTTTTTTTAAGTTAAATCTATTTATGTATTTATTTATTTTTTTTTTTTTGAGAATTTTATTTTACATATTTTTTATTTTTATATAAATTAATATTTTTTATGCTGAATAAAAATTAAAAATATTTCTAAAACACATAAAAACATATTTCTATTTATCAAAAAAAAAAAAAAAAAAAAAAAAAAAAAAAAAAAAGGTACCCTGGGGTAATAACGCCACGTTAAGGTTCTACCAATTTTCACGGCTCAGTTTTAGTTTGTATTTTTCAAACAAATATATGATTTGATACAGCAACTTATTGACTATCTATATAAAAAAATAATTTAACATATATGTATTCATAAAATGTAATGACGTGATTTCTTGACCAATGCTATTTGGCGTTATTACTCACCTATATAGGTAATAACGCCATTCAAACAAAACTATGAAATAAGATGGAATAATTGCATGTAGATTGCCCAATTCTAAAAATACAAACTCTACAAACTTAGAAATTGACAAATTGCATTCTAAGCTATTGAAAATGTTCATTTTTTTGTGAAAGTGTAAGAACAATAAAAGTGTGGTGTGTGTGTGTGGGGGGGGGGGGGGTGAGGCAAAAGAATATTAGACCGTGAGCTTCTTTTTGCTTAAAAAGAACCGCTTAAATAGAATTATTAGAAACATTGCACAGTTTTAACTGTGTTTATTTGAATCAGTATTTAGGATGTAGCTCGGCCACTGTAGGGAATCAACCGGGGTATCAATGCCAAGGATTGGCGTTATTACCCCGTTATAGTTGTTGCCCTGTACATTTTAAATTACAAATTATCTCGAGAAGATATCCAAAATCTTCAACAACATTTTGAAAGTCCATGAAATGTACTACAAATTTATGTAATTAACAAAGTATTTCCGGGTAAACAAAATAGTCTTCACATCACAAAACGTATCTCGCAAATTTTAGATCAAGCGTTAATTTTAGTTGCTTGTAAAAACAATAAGACCTAAAAATGAAACAAATTAACTTGAAGCTCTTTTTTGCGATTTATATGACTCAAAACCCTTCTGCGCAGAGCACATGGGTGTCATTTACCAGATTATTTCATAATTATGCAAAATATTAGCACTTGGCGTTATTACCCCGCCTGGCGTTATTACACCAGACCACCTTATCATAAAAAAAAATATTTCTATTTATTAAAATGCGAAACAAATAAAATTCTATAAATAATATTTTGAGTTGTAACAATTTTAAACTACCCCATTTTTTAAGTGAAATTTTATATAAAAAATATGAGAAGTATTATCATGTAATTTTGTTTACAAATAATATGGTTAACCATTACAAAAAATGTCAAAACTTTAACTCAACAAATAAAAATTATAATGTGTCCCGGACACCTTAAGGATATAAAATTTACTTTCACTGACCTTTGCTGCTTCTGATCTTCTATCCTCTGGTATCGTAGAATAATGTCTCATCCGTGTATAATCATTCTCTCTTGCGACAGCTCCATCTTGAACAGTGTTTTCCGGAGGGCTGTAAGAGAGACTACGAAACCAGTTCAAACTCAACTTTCTCATAATAATCAAATGGATTCAACTTTTTCTCAAATGGCTGTATTCAAACACTCTTCACTCTTCTATTCTGCAAAACTTTCAATGATTCATACCCTTAATCACAAGGTGTAAAGAGATTAGCGTTTGCTTGTTTGCATCACCAAAGATAAAAAAATATATATTATAATCACATTACACACTAGCTAGTAATTTCGGATCGAAATATTTTCTAGAAAAATTAAAAAAAAAGTTTTACAAGTAGTTTTGATAATCTACAATTTTACTAGGTAAACTTGTTGATTTTGAACTAATTGCTTTATTTTTATTTAAAACCTTCTTAAATCAGTGATAATACTGATCTGGTTTTCAGTCATTTATATTTATCCAAATTCGATACGAAGGATTTAATTATCTTGTTATTGTAAATATAATATTTAATTATTATTGTATTATTATATTAATAAAAATTCTTCTCTATATAAGAATCTGTGGAATTTTTAATGTGAAATTTTCAGATTTCAAGACGAAATTTAATGTCTTCTCTAAACTGTAAATTATATTCCAGAATGTATTACACTCATCTAAAGTAGAGAATCTAACGCATGGTACATAAACTACAACTTTAAAATTGCATTCTATAAGCTTTAATAAAACACAATACGTTATTTAAGTTTCTTGGAGACATATAATAGCTTTATCTGCAGTAGTTTTCAGACTTTATTTCCAAACTTTCCAGACAGATGCACAATTAAATATGAAATCTGATGCTGATTCTTCAGTTGAAATAGTACTCGAAACGTATTAAACTGGTTTAAAATAGACTCTAATGCACGGTAGAACGACTACCATCACTTAAATTGAATTTTATATGCTTTAGAGGAACAGAATATCTTAAGTTCTTGAGAGATATAGAGTAGCTTTATCGACTATAAATTTCCACAAAATATACGGGTACACACTTAAATGATGTATAACTGATGCTTGTAGATTTCATTATTATACAAAACAATCATGCAAAATAATAATCCATGCAATGATGGAATCAATGATGCAGATAATGGGCACATGTGTTATTCAATATACAATATGTTATTTAAATTATTTGGAGACGTATAATAGCTTTGTCTACCGTAGTATTTAACACTTTATATGGATGCACATTTAAATGAAATGACACTTAGAAGTTTCCTTAATATCCCAAGCGATCGTGCGAAATAATATTCCAAGTAAGTGACGAAATCAGTGATAAAGATAATGAGCACTTATGCTATTTAATTTCCAATGTGTTAATTAAACTCCTTGGAGACATATAATATCTTTATCTACTGCAGTTTTCCACGCTTTATGCGGATGCACATTTAAAAGGAATGACGCTTTGAAATTTCCTTAATTCCGTAAACGATCATGCAAAATAATCCAAGTAAGTTACGGAGTCAGTGGTGTAGTTAATGAGCGCATAAAGAACACAATGTAATCGGCAAATCAAGATCTTACAATAACTCCTTCAGACACATCCTACGTTGCAGCATGATCCCAGACTCCACAACTGAGAGTGCGAACTTGCAAACACAGCAAGCAGTGTTAGTCTACTTTTTTTTTCTTTCGCCTTCTAAGTTGACGGTTCCTCTGCGCGATTCACTTTACTTCTTGGCGACCCTTTCGAGCAGCCAGACTGAGAGATCTTTTCAAAATCATATAAATATTCCCCCCTCCGTCATCTGAGGAAGGGGGGGGAGGCCCATACGCTAAAAATACTCTCTGAAATTAGGCTTGGTTGGTTGGTGCGTCATAACAGGAGTTTTCATACTGAAAACTAACTGGAAGTTCCTACACATAAATAAAGAACGTTTTCCGAGTCATTCTGACTTTTTTTAATGTCCGCTTAGAGTGTCTAGAAAAATAAAGCTAGGAAAGAAGAAGCAAAACATTGGAGTAATTCAATAGGATACGCTTATGTCAAGTAATAATAAAAAATCTAATTCAAGCTTATAAAGAAATGAACATTAACCAGATCCAATCGAGTGTGTCAATTAATAAAAAAAGAACTTGTCAGTCTTGCCATTTATTTACTGGTAAAAATCGTAATGTCACCTTAAATAAAAATTAATTCGGCTAATTTTATGATGCTAAAAAAATCGTCAAGAAAAAAAATAGAGAGAGAACATCTCATATTATTTTATCACCAAATTACTGCAGACAGATGGAAGAGGTATCATGCGACAGAGTTGCGTCGACTTTCCGAAATAAATACAATTTTTGAAATAGGGATTGTGTACATATTAAAACTGCACTAAATTGATTTTTCTAATTCACTTTGCACTTTTTATTTCCTTTAGTCAAAAGAACAAGAAAAAAAAGACACGGTTTATATTTTTTCTTAAATCTTCTTTAAGTTACAAATTCCAAATATGAAAAATTTGATGAATCTAATGTTAAACGCACGTGACAAGCTATAATGTATATCATCTCCAATAATAATCCAATTGATTTTTGAAATAAAATAGAACGAATATAGACCCAAACGTATTAAAAGCATCTTTTCAATTGAAAAGCATACATTTAATATTTTATACAGAATTGTTTTATTGGTATAAAACATTATTAATTTTTTTTCCGCTGTAATAATGTCTTGTTATAAATTCTTTGAAATTTAATGAAGTTAAATTTAAAACTAATATAAGTTCAAGGGCGAAATTCAATAAAAGAAATTTAAAATTAGCTCATGGATCTTTTTCAATTGTGTTTTCCTTAAACAATCTAATCAACTTTTTGAAGAACAGAAGTAATAAAGAAGTGTAGTTGAACTGTTTTTTTTTTTTAACTGAACCAAAAACAGAAACGTTTCATATCAAGGAATAAATGAATCTGAGTTTGATGAAAATCCGTGTATTAATTATTGAGATAGAGCTAGCAGAAAATCGTGAAGCATATCATTACCACCTGTAGAGCAATTTACACCAAAATCTGAACAGACTCAAAGCATGTCAAGGACTAACTCACGCTGAAGTTTCATGGAAATCCGTGCATTAGTTCTTGAGGTATAGCTGTTGTTGAAATCGTAAAAAATGCAGCTTAGCAGTGCCACCTGTTGCGCGATTTACGCCAAAATCTATTCAGCATCAATTTATATCACGGACTATTTGATTATAAATTTTATTAAATTCCCTAAATTAGTCCTTGAGATAAAGCGCCCACAAAATTTATATAAATTACAGTTAGACATAGATTCACAGGTAGACATTTTGTAAATACATATTTTTGGAATCTGTGACCCCCGAAAATATCTAAATCCGTCAAAAATTAGAATTTGAAAATTTTCACATGTCCAGAACTTTCTTCTTGTAAAAATCAAAATATATTTGCGAGAGTTAGAACATGCCCATCGTAAGAACATCGTGGAATATGGCAGACGTAAATAAGAGCTAAAGTCATAAAAACTGTTCAACTATATTAGAAAGTGTTAAGAAGTAAGCTGAAACGTGAGAGAAAAAGAATGATAGAGGTACCGATGAGAATTTATAAGACTGACGTTCTGAAACTGAATCTCGTTATACTAAATTACAGTTAAACTGTTTGTTAAAGATATCATGCACTTTTCAATTGTCCAAGATGCCATAGCTCCCAGACGTTTCTTATTTTCTCACAAGTAAAATGTATTGGATAAAGTAGTGCTAGTACGTGCTATGAGCATAGTGATGCTGATACCTGCTAGCTTGGACCGACGACGGCCAATTTACGGGTACCAGGTACCAAAGGTAGGTAAAAACACTACGAACTTTTCTTATTTTCTCAGTCTTGATTTTTATATATGATGCTCAGGGAACTATTTCAATACTTTATGTAAGCTCCCAGACCAATTGCATGGGCCAAACATCCGGCCAGACATACATAAAGTGTCGCTATGAGTATGAGCATATACCATATACAGCTCATATTCAAAATATTAGAATAATTACTTTTCTTTTACAATTTGAAAATATCGTTAGGTGATGTAATATCTTCTAATGCAAAAATGAAAACGATATTTTTATTATGAACTTATTGTCGATTAAACTTATTTACTGTCTTAAAATTAATATCATTTTTAAAAGATTAATTAAAAAAAATATTTTGAAAAGTCAAAATATTAGAATATTTATTCAAGTAATTCAAAATATTGGAATATTTCAAATTAATTCCCCTTTAAATATTACCAATTCATAACTGACATTCAATAAAAAACATTCATTAAATTCAGACGATTTTATTTAAAATCAGTATTCTTTTTTCAGTTTATTTGCTTTATCATCTTAAAATGGTTTACTTGAGGTAAGTTGAGCTGAATGCGCTTCTTCTGTATGTCTGGGAAGATGTTTGGCCCGTGCAATTGGTCTGGGAGCTTACATAAAGTATTGAAATAGTTCCCTGAGCATCATATATAAAAATCAAGACTGAAAAAATAAGAAAAGTTCGTAGTGTTTTTACCTACCTTTGGTATCTGGTGCCACAAATTGGCCGTCGGTCCAAGCTAGCAGATATCACTACGCTCATAGCACGTACTAGCACTACTTTATCCAATACATTTTTCTCGTGAGAAAATAAGGAACGTCTGGGGGCCCTGGGATCTTGCTCTACAAGTTTTCCAGTTGAATGAACAAACGTCGTGGCTGGGAACCTAACACTGAACCATTAACTTGAATTTATAATGTTCTTCCAACTGACCTTTCTGTAACGAAAAACAATTCAACAGTTTAATCAGACAACCTTTTGTTAATAACATCTCTTCCGCTTTGAAGATAGAATAAACAACAGGTAAAAGAACATAATTAAAGCAGACCAATTACTATTGCCAAAAGATTACCTGCGTGAAATGTTTCGGCTGATAGTAATTACACTTAAATCAATTGGAAGAGCATTGCAATTGAAGCCAATGATTTCGTGTTCAATTTCAGGCTTGGACATATTTAAAAAATTCCACTTGTTTAAAATATATATTTATTTAACATTTATATAGACTGTCATTTCCGAACAAGAAATTTCGGTACGTTGAACTCGCTAGAAATGATACTGGTGTAAGAGTCATTCCATATGTGGAAATAGTAAAGGGGTCGAGAAACTAAGGCACACATGCCCCAAACCTATTTTTAGCTACGCATAGAGTGAACTATTTTTTCTATTTTTTTTCTATTTTTTTCTATTATCTACTAGTTATTATCTGTTATTTAGTGCAAATTTTCACCAATTTATATTCATTATAATTCAGATCAATCCGATTTTAGATTCATCAAATCTATCTTTATCAAACTAATCAATTTTGATAGTAATTACATATATTAATCAATATATACTGCTTTGTAATTAATTTTTTTTACAATGACATTCATATTCTTAATACTTTTATGGTAAAAATACAAAAATATTGAGTGATGACCCAAGTAGAACAGTTTGTTTGCCATCATTGGCAGTTTGTGAAAACTGCCAATGATATGAGAACTGAATGCCAATGATATGATACTGAAATGGTCATGATCGAGAATGGTAAGGTAGGAAAATGATTGAGAAATAGTATGTGTTAAGATCGTTCTAATTTGGAACTTATTGTAAAGGATTCTGAGCAGCGGTCAGTTGTTGGACCGCTATTGGGCATTTTTTGACAAATGGTTCATTGACTAAAAATCTTGCAGTCGAGCATTTCCTATTCTGAGCCAACGTGGAACGACAATTTACCAACAATTAGTTAACTTTATAGTTAGTTAACAATTTGTTAATGTGTTAGAATGTAATGCAGATATACAAAAAAAAATGTAGACTTGACCTGGTATGCTTTGAATTTCTTAATACAGGTTCCTCACCTATTTTGCCAGCTGATTTATATAAAAATTTACTTTAAAAATGCTGTTCTGTAAATTTTACACTCTTCCTTTTTTGAATATTCAATGCGTGAATTATCATTTGCTAACTAAGCATAGGACGAACTGGGTGAAAAATGTCCCAGCCGGGGATTGAAAGCGGAGTCCTTTTAATAACGCTCCTATTGCTCTACCATTTAAGCTACGAGAACGAAGCCCAGCTTGGCATTTCTCTCCATACGCTTGTAAGGTTGTACTACAGGAAAAGTTGGAATAGTTTTCATGAGCACACAGTCCTGAGGCGCAACATGAAACACAAATAAACCCAGCATCGGTGAACGCATATACAATCTTTATTAAATTTTCAGAAGTAAAATTAAGCTTGAAATTATTGAATGTTTAATATGTGATTTATCACTTGCTAACTAAGCTTAGAACCTACAGGGTTAAAAATGTCCAAGCCGGGTATCGAACCCGGAGCCACCATATCTTCCTTTCTTCTCTTTTTAGAGTTTCGTTCCATTAACGAAACTCTAGTCGTCTCATTCCTCACTCTGTCTTTCTGTCTCAGCATTCTTTATGGGAAATTGCATAAGTTAGAAACTTGAAATTTTCCGTAGTTACTTATAGTTGAATACCTCTGATCACGTGACAAGTCATAAAATTTTGAAGAACACTTGAATGTATTTATGAAATGAATTAAATTGACGATATCAAACCGAATAATTTATATTATTCATAATTTAAAGCACCAAGACTTGAGCTTTTTTGTCAAGGGTATAGTGGTTCCATATTTGCCTTCTAATCCAAAGGTTCCAGATTCTATTCTCGACGACGGAATGTGAAAGTTTCGATTTTTCCCTCAAACTACATTTCATTCTTCAACGCATTTAATTAAAACAGGGTGGCGAGTGGTTAGATAAAAACACAGGCAATATAGATGATGAATACCAGTATTTTGTTAGAGATAAATTCAGTTTATATAATCTCTTTATATTATTTGAAGTATTTTCTGTAAGAAAATATTGGTAGTTTTCTCTTTTCTTGACTGTGTTTTTACCGGTTTTCCCTGAACACTCGCCACCCTGTCAAAGAAGTTTCGCAATTTTTTTCCGATTTTAACGATTCCATTATTTAAAAAATAAAATTAAATCGTGCAATTACATATGTTTTTCAAATACAGAAACATATGCTGTTACAATTGCCCGAAAACTAATTTTTGAATATTTTTATTTGATTAAAAAATATAGTTTAATTTTGTAATCATTTTAATACTAAATTTATTAGAACTGCCTTACATATTCTTGTTGATGATGGATAAGGATTTAATAATTATAAATTAGTGATTTGGATTTATTAATTAAAGGATAACGTATTTTGAAAAGGATATTAAACGAAACCCTGTGTGCGATCTTTGATCACGCTGTCTCTTTTTTTATACTGTCGCATACAGTTTTAATTAGTCATTTTGAAAAGATAGACTGTTTCGATAGATTTTCCTGCAGAAGAAAGATTAATTATCTATTGTTTTAATTACATTAAAATATATATATAACAATTGAGCAGACTAAAGAGCAGACTGTCAGTGTTAAGGTCACGATCTTGAACGAATTATCAGAAGTTAAAGAGATAATAGCATAGGTCTCATTCAAAATGAAAGTAAGATATGAGAAGCATCTGTTATTTTTTTCAAATTTCTGACCAATAATATTTTAAATAAAAGATTAAAGCAATATATTCTACCGCATCTTGTTCGACCCTTGTCATAAGATTAACTTGTATTTACAAACAACAAAAAAAGATGATAAGAGAGATGACAAAACAACGATAAATAAATCCCATATGTTGGTTCTCAAATCTAAAAAGTATTTCGATAACAAGCGTTTCCGAAAGACTAAGCAATCCAGGTACAATCACGTGTGAATAATTTCCCAGGGTTAAATATTCTATAAATAATGCGCCTTTTTTTCATAGGAAAAGAAAATTAGTTTAAAAGACATACTGGATAAAATTGTAAGTACCAGCAATCAGTTGACCGATTTGCATTTTATTAACTTTTATTAACTTTATTAGATTCCTTGAAATCTAAAAGTTGTAGATTTGTAGAAAAATAATTGGATTTTCAATATCGATTCAAATAGACTATTTTTGAAAGCATTAAGATAGTTTTTAAAATGAAATCTTTCTGTTATATTCGTGTTGTAAAATATTTAACTGGTGTAATATTGTTAATTTATTTATATTTAAAAAATTAAAATAGGACACGTTAAACTATGGAACTAAACTAAATTACTTTCTTCTTTCTAAATAAATGTCCTTGGCGTTATTATTTGGAAATATTTCTTACAACCATAAACTTTTCGACAGAAAAATAACTTAAAAACCAAAAATAATCTGAAATTAATTTTGTTTAAGACACATTATTCATTTCTCGCCATTTCATCGCAGAAGATGTGTAATTAATTAAGGCAAGAAATAATCTTTGCAAATACCGGTACTTAAAACAGAAAACGTATCTGCCCTGTGATGGTGCATATATGAGAAACTTGTCTCGAACGGGTTTAGCACAAAAATGTCCAGTTAGATTTGCCCATTTTCTTCCTAAAAAAGAAAAATTCTTGATCTAACTTAAAAATTATCCGAAATTCCCAATCTATAGCTGCGTTTTCACGAAATTAGATGTGGTCTGTCAACTGCGCAGTGTAGTACTATTTCGATTTCGTGCCTGAATTTTCACATATGTCCTTTTAACTTCAAATCAAGAAAAATTTGCAAAATAAAGCTCAAAATTTCCTTAAATTATTTTGTCATGAGACAGAAATTTCTTCAAGTAGGATTATATGAAATATCTTATAATCAAATGGATGAGGTTTGGGTAGATTATTTAAGAGAGTATACTCTGGATTGCTTAAGAAATTTTATTTAATAAATATCACTGTAGGTTCCAATGACCGTTTGTAATACTGTCGTGTTACTTATTGTATTAAACTCATCTAGATCCGTGGAAATTTAAAAGTTGCGTATTAATGACTTATCACTTAATTAGTTATTTAAACACTGATGAAACAGAGGGACATCATTGAGAAATTCTACAAGGAATCTTCCTATAAAAATTATTTTTTGAAATTTTTATTAGTAATAAGAAATATTTATTTATATTTATAATAATAGAGACGTTTGAATGTGTAAAATTCAATCTGCCCGGCCTGAAGTTTTTGAAGTGACCTTTTCGCGCAGAACTACAAGAATTGACAGTAAGTTACCTGTTATGTGTAGCTTTATGCGCATCGAATTCAAATTTTGGATTTTTTTAATAACTAGCCGAAATATTAATTAAAAACTTTAATATTGCACAATTGCGAGCTTCCATTAGGCTACCGATTGAGTCTGCACCTATCGGAGCTTTTCACAATTTCAACAACAAACGAAAGAAACGTATTCCGTTTTCACTACCATTTGAAATCGTAACAGTGTATTATAATACTTAAAAAAAGTTTCAGTAGTAGTGTTTAAATATTATATAATTGCTTCCTCTTGGAGTTTTATATCAACATACTTTCAATATACTTGGTAAGCTTGAAAACATTATGTAAACATCATTCCCATTTTCATGTTATTCATTTTTAAATTAATTATACAACATACAACATTCAAATCGTGATATTGAAGCGCAGGATTCTTATAAAAAAGCACAAACAAAGTTCATACTATTACTTTTTAATGTGTGTTATTTTTGTCAGACATACTAAATATTATTTTTCACACTTCCCTTGTATTATTAATTTTTTATATAAAAATGGTGTCTTATTGATAAAATATACGGAAAAAGCAGATAAACTAAATAATTCATTATACTAAAAGTTGTACAGTAAAATTATTAAGAAATTGCAATATAAATCAAATTTAAATTTTTTTAATATATGAGCTCATAAAATTGAAGCATTAATTAAAACATATATTTAAAATATATTGTTAAAACCTATAAAATATCAATCCTTCACATGCAACTACTAGCAAAATTATAAAAAATGTCATTTCTTACTGAAATATATGAGGGAGACTAGAGCACATGTAAGCATGGGGCACATGTAAACATCGCATTTTTCATTAGTTATTATACGATTTTTTAATTGAAAAAAATTACCAACGATGACAGCACCTGTAGGCATATGGTAAAAAATTTTGAAGGTCTTTGACATTTAGTTTGTTCTTGGTACCCAAAATACTGTTTATAGATCTCAAAAGTAAAATCTCAGTTCTAACTTGTTAAGCGAATAATTTTGTTTATTTATACTTTCATTGGAATTTTAGCATTTTAACATGTACTATGAATACTAATAAATATTTCTTGTATAAAAAGAAATCGTCTAAAATTACGAAATGTTAATAATCTGTCATTTTAACTTTAGTGGCAATGTGGAGCACTTGTCAACAGACAAGAACAGTTCATAAATGTCCCAATAATCATTCTGTGATTCACTTAACTTCATGAAAAATAATGTTAGCTTCAATATCTACAATTTTCCTGAAATAGAAGACTTTTTGATTGAACATTTGATTTTATATTGAAAATTTCACAAAAACATCGGTCAACAAGTACATAAAGAGCAACAATTTCGTTTTCAATTGTTATTTAAATAAATTTAATGTTTTCTGAAATGCAATTATGTTATGCAATATTTTACTAAACGAGTTAAAACAATATATTTTGTGCATTGTTAATACAAAAAGCCTTGCGTTAAACAACTTTTCAATGTTTTTTAAATTCCATTTTTTCCAAACTTGCAATGATAGCTTACTTTTATCTCTAAAACAGCTATGTATATGATGTTGTATGGCGGTGGATCTTGAAATCTGAATAGATATGGAACAATATCTTAAAAAAGTAATATTTTTAAAATGATAACTACCCTAAAATCCCAATTATAAGCAGCGCCCTCCCCCCTCTTTCAAAAGCAAAAGTAGTTAAATTTGGGGGGGAGCTTGTAATCGAGATTTTATTTTAAAAATTCCTTAAAAACCCTTTTTTTACCATTAATTGAGAAGTAAATAAGGCAAATATAGGGGGGATTTCAGATAAATATTCTCTAAGTGTCTCCTCTCTAGCATCTCACTGAAACAAAAACCTCTAAGCAATATTTAAAAGATTTTTTTTTCAAATGTTCTTCTTTATTTTTTTTTTCTTGCAGCAATAAATCAATCATCTAATCCTCTCTCCCCTTTAGCAATTTATTATTTTCATTTTATAATGTTGTGTTTAAATATATCAACCGGAAACTAGAGAAGCATACGCATATATTTTTCTTTATATAGTGAATTTAGCACATAATATAACTAATGATTATGACGACAAATGAATAACAGAATAACAAGCATGCCAAAGGATTTTTCATGTGTTCACAACTGCCCCATTAATTGGGAACATGTGAAAAAATATTTAAATTTGTAAAACTATTAAAAAAGGTAAAAAAAACTATAAAGATGAATTTAAAAAAATTACTAAATGTAAAAAAAAGTTGTGTTTATTATCTTCAGTAGTTTTTGTTTATAAAAATTAACCCATTTATGAGAAAAGGTTATGTTTACGTGAACTGTTCACATGTGCTCCAGTCTCCCCTACATTTATTTTTTCTATCTTCAGTATTTTATTATGAACACAAAAAGTATTATTTCTATGTATTATTACATTACTTTTTGGTCTGCACCTGTAATTGTTTTTTTTTTTTTTTTTTTTTTTTTTGGGGGGGGGGGGGGGGACAAAAAAATTGCAACACATATTTCATATCATTTCTTCACTGCTTAATAATTCTGGATATTTGATTTAAGTGATAGTACTGTAGGCTGCAACATTCCACTTGTGCTGAGTGCAAGGGGCTTTATTTGTCTGTAAAAAAATCTCAGCCATCCAGGAGAAATACTTCAGTGTGTAAGGAATAGTTAACAGACAGACTGAACAAATGTTAAGATAATGTTAACATTCTCTCATTTAAAATTATATATATATATATATATATATATATTTTTATTTTTTTTTTTTTTTTTTTTTTTTTTTTTTTGTAAAAATGAATTAATGGGTGGTTTAGATTTCACTGAAGGGATAGTTTGAGAAAATGCATTTTTTTTTTCAATTTACTTCATGCGTACAAATTTTAAAAGTTAATAAAATACATTTTCTCATTCCCTCATGTGAGGGAATGATTCTTATTCAGAAAATTGTCCTATTATTAAAAAACGCATAAAAAAATATTTTTGTTGAAAATTTAATGCTCTTGATGAAAATAAATGTGTATTTTTAACCCAATCATCGGATTATAAAATATTATTTGTTATGTAAAAAGGAAAAAAAAGTCAAGAAGGAATCTAAAAATAATTTCAAATATGTATAGTTCGAAGTGAACCAAAATTTAAAAAAAAAAGAGTTAAGTGTATATATCGCGCAAAAATAAGTTAAATAGTTAATCTAAAAAGCTAATGTTAATTTTTGCAACCTGCTTAAAATTTATATTTTTTATTCTAATTAGACCCTCTAACACATCACATTTTCTTTAACTGATCTCTGTAGTGTATTTTGATTTCCTCAAAGTTACCCCTCAACTCTTTCTTTTCAAGCCTTGCATCTTTACTTTTTATTTGATGAGGTATTTTTGCTCAGTATTTTATTACATTAATTAATGTACAACATTACTTCACCTTACGACCATTATGCTGTTTTTTGGAACGTGAAATATTTGATAACCTGTATAGGCCAAGCACAAAGTCTGGACCTGATTATAAATATTTTTTGTGCAAAGACTTTTAAAATTTTACATATGAATATTTGGATATATTGTGAGTATTATTATAAAATTTTAAAGAAAATAATCTACTTAAAAAAAATTTCAACGTATACTTTCTTGATAACTAGGGGAATGTCAATGCGATATTGTAGTTCTCGCCTCATGATTCTTGAAACGTCTTATGAAATATTACACACAGCATCTTTTATCCTAGCCTCCAGTTCTTCGACATTAGCAGCCTAATATGGAAACGACTGTCCTTGATATAACTCCAAAAGATAAAATCAAGAGGAGTAATGTCAGGAGAGTGTGGAGGCCATAACTTATGGCCTTTCACGAAGAAATGAATGTTGAAAGTCATTAATTTCACAACAATTATTTTTAAAATAAACTAACCAATGATACAAAAATTACATTGTTTTATTCAACAATTATTTTGTAATAAGTTTCCTTAATCAGAGAAAAACTATGTGCTTAGTCCGTATGTTCTAAGGTAAAATGGTGGCAATGCTGTGTTTTTAATTCTCTCATGGTTTAACGTTTGTCATCTTGGCAAAATAAACTAATTTTCTTTTTACACAATTTCAATCGTTCGCTAACTGTTACCGGATTTGTGTTTTTAGAAATATGCATGAAGTTTTGCAGGAAAAAAGATTATTAATTGATTTCATATAATGTTTCCGGTGTATCTTTCTCTAAACTGTATAAGAGATTCCTAACTGATTTCTAAGTCATCTCTAAAAGCATTTATATGATATCATTAAGTTCATACATGTTAATATTTTCCTACGAATCTTTTATAAATGAAATGGATCATACATTTATCTGAAAACTGAAGTGCTACGAATGAGTTTAATAAAAATATTTCTATTTCATAAATAAGGCAGGCAAAGCGTAGTTTTTCATACTGCATTTTTTAAAATCCGTCAGAGAAAAAAATTCCAAAAAGCAATAGTGATATGCATAAGGGTGATTAGTGTTAATTCAAATTCCACTTGCTAATGTTAAACCGACCTTCTTAGAATGCATAGTTATTTTCAAAAAATCTTTCAAACTTCAAATTTGTATATATATATATTTTAAATAATCTCTATCTGTTTATCAGTGACTAAAATAGTGTTAAATTATACAGTTAATCGTTTTTGAGTGTTAAAACCTTACTCAGAGCTCTGCAACTTAGCTATGATTTTAACACGTAAACTATCTAATTAAGTATATATTTAATAAAATTTTGTCAACTGAAAAAAGAAAGAGACTTCTTTCAAAAGAAAAACACAAAAAAAAGAATATAAAAATATCAATTTACTGAAGTTATAATTTAAAAATACGAATATATTCCACGATCATGTGCTTAACACTAAAACAGCCGGGTATTTTACTAAAGTTTTATAAAAAGTGTTTCGCACCAGAATTTTAAATTAAAACTATTTAACTTATTTAATTAATCTGTTTTTGTGCTGCCATTATTTAACATATCGTATGAAGAAAATTCTGGTTCGAATCGACAATTATCATTCTGGCAGGGGTCATTTTGACCCCTAATGGCGGTTCTAGTGTTAACAATATCCGGGAATACTTGAGGTCTCACTGATTCCAAGAGACAATTTGTATTTCTAAAACTCCTTTTTACAAAAGTTTATGTGTGTGTGTGCGTGCGTGTATTTCATTTATCATTAGTTGTCTTTTTCTGACACTACGATATTTTATTGATTTTTTTTTTAATATTTTTGGTTAACTCCGTTTGAGTGAAGCCGGAAATACACTGTTCATAGGGGTACGGCCACAACACATATACACAACATACATTAGAATCATAATTGCAGACTACTTTTAAGAAATGATAATAAAATAGGGATTAATTTTCTTTCCCTTTGGCTTCGGGATATGCGCATATTTGAATATCTCAAATTAGTCTCTTGGGTTAGATTTTGATTTCGGGTTAATATTAAGAAGAATTTTTTGGCTCAGTTTGGATACAAACCAACCCGCAAAAGACTCTAATCTACACTGTAAAAAAAAAGGGTCGATCAACTAAAAAAAAATTAGTGATCCTTGTAATTACTAAAAAAAAATTAGTAATCTTACTCAGTTACAAGAAAATCTGTAAGAGTTACTAGAAAAAAGCTAGCAATAAATAGAGTTAATAGTTTTATATTTTTAATAGCTATTACTAAAACTCGCTTGGTGTGGTCGTGATAGCCTATATAGTGGTCATAGCACAGAGCTCCAGACTGAAAGGCCTCGGGTTCGAAGCTCGACACCGCCAAAGACGTACCGTGTGTATGCAGTGTAAGTATTCCTTAAGTAAAAGGGTAATGAAATCAAAGTTGCGCAGGTGGCAATGTTTGATGATGCCATCTATTGAGGCGTTGCCGGAAATCTACCGCTGCGAAAATTGCGTTTGGACTAGCTACTAAGAATCCGTGAGTAATGGTTACTAAAAATAATTTTGGAGCTGTTATTGAAATTTGCTGGCTGGCTCATACTAAAAAGTTTTAAGTTAGTTATACAAAAAATTCTTTTGTTCAGTTTACAAAAGAAAGGTTTGTTTCACTTGCAAAAAAATTCTGTGGAATACAAATTTACTAAAAAATTTTTAGTAACCTCATGAATTTTTTTTTTTTTTTTTGCAGTGTGAGATAACTCTATTTCTATCAATAATAAATTCATTCTATTTTTTTAGACTTTATCCCTGGAATGATGTGATTCCGGGCCACATATTCGTGGATAATACTCGATTCAAATAAATTTCTTTTGATAAATACAACAGTGATTGAGCTTGGCATGAAATCAAAATTCTTTGTTGTCTCGTATGTTGGATAACTAATTTAACCAACCAAAATAAATGAAGTGAAGTGAAAATAAGCGTAACAATGAGACAAAATGCAAACAAAGAAAACACGGAAGAAAATACAATGTCTGTCACCAACGGGGATACTTCACCACAATAAAATTGTTCTTGCTTCATTTGCGTTGAAAGCTTTGGAAAAAAACACCTAAAAGAAATTCTTACAATATAGATGGTGTTAGAGTTGAAAGAACAATGCTTCGGAACTGGCACTATTTTTAACGTACGCAAAAATTATTTTTGTGGAGCGGAAATTTCTCTCGTTAAATATATTTCTTATGCATGTAGAGTCCTGCGTTCGTTGGGTTATACAGGGTGCTTCAAAAATGACAATCTATTCCAATGTAAAAAAAAAAAAATGATCTATTTCTACTGATTTTTTTTCATGGAAATTGATCGTCATTTTTCGTAGGAATGGATCGTCATTTTTGAAACACCCTCTACTATATGATTAAAACTTGCGTATTACGTTTAATGAAAACACACATTCCGACCTGAACCCGACACAAAAATAAATCTTTGATTCTCATTATCTCAAGCTAATTTTGCTGTTCATTTTTGGCATGCCAAAGTCTTGATTTACAGTAAAAACCAAAAGATGCTGTTTTTTTTTTTTTCTAAAGTTTTGATCTTGAGTAATCATATGGCGAGTTTTGAAATTCATATCCTCATATGTATTCTTCTTTTATAACCAGGGTTGCTTGGGGAGAATTTTTCGGACAGAATGCCAGTATTTTCTAATAGAGAAATTCGCCTAATTTAATCGCTTGATTAAATAAGTGGATTTCTTTTATAAGGAATTACTGATATATTCTCTTAAAAATTACTTCGCCGTAGCAACCCATGTAACGTTCATTTAGTAAACATTTATCATTTTAAATTCTTGTGTAGCTTTAAGTATAAAATAATATGATGAATTTGTATAACAGTAAAAATTATTTATTTACAGGTTATTCTCTGAAAGCAAGGATGAAATTGATTATTGCCTTATTAGCATTAGTTTCATTGGCACGAAGTCAAATACCTAATTCATGCCCATCTGCAGAAGACATAAAGCCATGCACATGTAAAAGTAAAGAAAATACCAAGCCTCAAATTTCTTGCAACTACTTGAAATCTCTAGATGTGTTGGTTAAATCTGTTAAAAACATGAAAAATTATTCTTTGGGCTCCTTTACTCTTCAAGCTTCAAACATAGGTGTTCTACCATCAGATCTATTTGTCAATATGGAAATCGAACATTTAATCATAAACCAGGTCAATCTTACAAAACTAAGTGATAATCGAAGTCGTCCTCCTTTCGTAGGATTAGAAAAATCCTTACTATATCTTGAAATAAAGAAATCATTTCGGGACAAAAATTTACCTCTTGGTAATTTACCCTTATCTCATCTCAAGAAACTTTCATCGATTCAACTTGATGGTAATTTTATTCCTACAATAGGAAACAACTGGTTTGAAAATGGACCTTACAATTTGAAAGAACTTCGCATTACAGATACAAAACAGCCCACCGTGCTTGGAAGTCATGTTTTTGAAGCCCTGGAAAGACTAGAATATTTGGATTTATCAGGCTCATCTTTATCAGAACTTACCAGAGATATGTTTCCAACTCCTGCTGAATTTTTAACATCGCTTACTTTAAAGTAAGATTACCTACTACTTTTGTTACATTACATTAGTGTAAAAATACAGAGTATCCCCAAAATGTTAGTTTTTGATGTAGGCAATGTAAATTGTGAGAGTGTTGAAAATATCGTAATGACCTATTTTATATCAATTAAATCGATCCCCTCACCCAATATTTTTCAAGAAGATCTAATTTTAAAATTTTTGTATGACCTTTCCGTAAACAAAATTAATAAATTAAAAGTTTTTCTATTTGCTCCAAGAAGTGCATACTTAAAGATTTAACAAGAATTGAATTGCAATAAATAAAATGCAAAGCTGGCTTAGACAACATTTTCCGTACTTTTAAATGCTATTTGATAGTTTCTATTATTTCACTAGTAAAATTAGGGACCATCCACAAGTTAACGATAAAGTTATCTGTTTAAAATATATATAAACAAGCATTAAAATATCGAAAAGTAAACATTAAATAATAAATAATGCATACTAAATACTAAGTAAAGTATTATCCAGGAAAAATTTATGTAAAGACACAAATGAAATTTTAAATTCTAGAAACATAGCAAACTTAAAAATGCTGTTCACAAAGAAATCCCAAATATATATATACCGGGTGATCCAAAAGATTTTGGCGAATGGCATCTTTCGGTGCTGCTGTTTATGCCGGTTGGTCGCGGTACATTTTTGACTTCAAGAATCTCCACAGCCAAAAGTCACAAAGAGTGAAATCCGTCTGTGTGACTTCCTCGAAAAAAAATGGACCAATTATGAAATCCGCAGTTAAGCCACACCAGACTGTCACTCTTGCCTGTTGCAAGGGTACTTCAACCAATTCCAATTGAACTATTTTTTTTTTCGTTGCCACAGAAAACTCGGTTTCTTTTCCATCGGTTTGGTGCAAATCGTATCTTTGTATCTTAATTCGTTTTTAAATTATTCATATATAAAGTTCGTACTGAGTTTTGGATCACCCGGTATTTATATGTATATATATCCAGTACATAACTGACCTCTTCTAAAAATATAAATATAATGCTTTTTGAAAATTTTGGAGTTTTTCACCATTAAAATTATTTAAAGTCTAGACTATCTTTTCTTCAAGATTGACTGTGTATGTGTATAGTTATCCATGTTTTCATTTTCTTGCGATATCTCATAGATTTACATTACTTATTTAATATATTGCTCCCAATCGTAATGGTAAATTTTTATTTAAGAATAATTAATTTTTAAAATCGATTTCATCTGTATATTTTTTAATTTCTAAAAATCTTTCCCGTTTACGGTTGCAAAATATAAGATTGAGTGGATAAAGTACGTTATAGATATTGATTAATCTAAAATTAACCACTTAACCGGCGACGGGTATGGGGAAACAGTGCTTTAACCCCCGACTTATCTCGGGGCAGCCGTTGAAGTGGTTAACATGTAATTTTTGGCGAAACGAAAACTTAAAGAAAAATCACGTGAGAATAAAAAGAGTTCTGTGCGAATTTTGATGAAAAGATGGTAAAATTTACCACATTAGGCAAAAGAATTTTAATTACAAAATTTGAATTTTCAATTTTGATTGATTTTTTGAGTGGATCAAAATGCATTTGGACCTGTTTTCATCTATCCAGAAGGAAGTTTGTAGACCTGGATATGCGATTGATATCCCTAGCCTTCGCGCAGGTACACACATAGAGAGAGAAATAAACAACTTTCTTTTATTAGTATAAAAGAAGAGTTTAAAACAAAAATAAAACTTGCAAAGCTGACGTTGTCTCCATATTTGTAGATTTTCTCGTTAAAAAATAAAATTAATATACTACTTCGTTAAATACAGTTTTTTGTCACAGATGATTTATCACACATTGAAGACAAAAAGTAATTTTTTGGACAGCTCACGTGACAAATTTTTCCCTCGTTTCAACGGGGAGAGCGAGAAAAACATTCGCAGAAGTTATGTGGTAAAGAACGTTTAAACAATAGTAGCTTTCTTTTCAAATTTCTCGAGTTTTTTTAGCACTTTCCAACAAAGTCGAAAAGTGCTTATGCATTTGATTTGTCTCTCCGTCTGGTCGCCTGGCAGTCTGTCCCTCTGTCCTTCTGTAGGTCTGTCTGTCTGTCCGTCTATCCACCCTCTAACTCCCGTAAATATACTCGAATTTTCATGCAATTGATAAAATTTATTTATAGTCACCAAAGCATGTTTGGTATTGCATATGAAATATGCATGATTAATGGTTCATTTACAGGGACACTCAAAAGGATTCGATTACATTATGGTGTAAGGCGAAAAATCGTTTGAGCGTATTTTAAGGGTATTACGCTATTTCAACTGCATTTAAACTGATATAAATCACAGAATTTCTCTACGATAATGTTAAAACAGGGCATGCATGTTTTGTTATGTTACAGGGACAGACGAAGGAAATAGGTTATATTACTGCCTTTGCGTAATAATTGATGGAGTGTACGCTTTAAAATTTGCTATGCGCTTTCAAATTTATCTAGTTTTTTGCATATTACTTTATATATATAAATTCTATATCTCATATACAGGGTTGCACAAAAATATTCGCATACTATTCTCCTTATTAGAGGAAATTGCTGAAAGGGAATTTTCAACTGAAATATATGTATCTCTTAAATGAACGAAATTTTGGAATGCATGTTAATAATAGATACAAATCTCTATATCATAGGGTTGCTAAAAAATTCTGATAATTTTCCGATTGTAGATGGAAACGGCTGAAATTCGGCTTTGAAATGCGTTATAAATTTCCTTATGGTGAAATGAGACGTAATATTTTAAATTGTTAAACGGTGCAGTTTTGTTGCATTATTCTGAATGCGTTTGAAAGTGTTCCATAATCTACGCTTGACGCATGCTTTTCTCCTTCTTTTTTCTTTTGCATGGGATTGTTAAAACCTATCTCTAACCGGTACCTTTTTAACTTTTTCGATTGTGGTTTCAGAAAAAATGCAAGCGAAACTGAGACAGTAAAAATCTACCCGGTTACAGATCAACTTAAGTTATCATGTGACAAAATAATAATAATAATAATAACATAAAAAATATTGAAATTGTGGCGGAGAAATGAGAACAACAGTAGTTATCTTTTCAAATTTCTTACTTTCTATTGCTCTTTTTTATAGGATTGTTGAGATCTATCTCTAACCGGTACCTTTTTAACTTTTTCGGTTGTTATGGTTGCAGAAAAAAAAGCAACCAAAAGCGAGATACTAAAAATTTACCCGGTTAGAGATGACTTAATCTATACTGCGACCAAAAAAATTAAATAAATAAAAAGATAAAAATAATATTGAAATGTAAACGAGAAATTTCAAGTGACGTTGCTATTGATTTAGCATTAGCTTTCTCATGTCTTCGCGTTGTTGGTGTAAGCACTTAAGCTCCACGATCCTCCCTTTCCTTCACACCTTGTCTGATTCGGACTTTTACTTCCGTCAGATATTTTAGAATGCCGTAATCCAATTTATAATTTCTCATGCAAAACTCACTCTAATATATTTAATTGCATATAACAGAAGGAAGCAGGATGGAAAAGATATTGGTTTATAGTTGAAAGGAGCCGACAAATAAAAATAAATACTGTTTGACAGAAGCAATTCTTTTTACTCAAAATCTCGCTAAACTTTGGAATAAATACATCGCTCATAACTAACGTAAAGAGGGAACCGACAATATGAAAAACATGTGTAAAATCATCAATATTTATGTTGATGGGAACTGCTTTAAGCCAGGGATTTTCGTCTTGTTTGTATACTTTTTATAACTTCAAGTGAACAAAATCCTTCAGTTGAAAAGAATAAATAAATAAAAATAAATAGTTTTTGACAGAAACCAGTCCCTTCTGTCAAAAAACTTTTTTAAATGATGAAAAAAAACCCGCATCAGCTGCAAGTAAAATAACAGGAAACAGCCACTACGGAAAACATGTATAAATTAGTCAATATTTTTAATTATGAGTTATGATTTATGTAAGTGTTTCTGTGCGCTTTAACAATGTTATGTAATTCCAAGTACACAGAACAATTCATCATTTCGCATGCAATCCGTAATAATAATAATAATAATAATATCAATAATAACATTATCCATGTTTTATCATTCTTTATTTTTACCAATTTCTTTTTTAATTTTAAAGATGTTTAACCCATTATCTCCCAGCGTACTATAAATAGCATAGCTTTATTCTGTTTAATTTTTTTAGTTTTTTATACACGAGACAATATTCCAACATTCCTACCCGTTCCTCCATTCCCCTTGGAACTATGGAACCTATTTTCTTTCTTCAGCTAATGTTGAAGCACAAGCAATGCATCGAACTAGGAATCGTCTAGAAGGAAAACACGTATTTCGTAATCGAGGCTGCCTTTAACAACACGTTTTTTCCTGACTCTAAATTTGATTTTTTTTTCTCCCTACAAAGTACGACAATTCATATGTGGATGAGATTTTCCGCGTTACATACCAGTTACATTTACATACCAGTATAATATTAGAGAAAATATTGTTCTGCTAAATCGCAGCATTTTTCGATTGAGTAAAATAACATTTTCTCTAATATTACACTGGTGAGAAATGGAAAATTCACATCCCTATATGTATGTTCTATGTACTACCGCTATGTTACGTAGCGGTAGCGTTTTAACGAATATATGTATATATATATATATATATAGAGAGAGAGAGAGAGAGAGTGAGAGAGAGAGAGAGAGAGAGCTGCCAACTTCTAGGCCTATTTAAATCATATAAACATGTTTGGAACCACAAAAATGTTTTTGTAAAATGTATCCCAAATATATTCAACGTTATGCATTACAGCAAATATTGTTAATATTTTGAAAATATTTCTGTTTTTAATATGTTTATTTGACTTTAAATAGGCGTAGTAGTTGGCAGCCATGTATATATATATATATATATATATATATATATACAGGGTGATTCTAATTTTTTTTTTTTTTTTTTTTTACAATAAAAGAGGGGTGATAGTGCACATCAAGACAAACAATATTAAATAGGAGACCAAGGGTCCAAAACGTTTTCCAAAGAAGATAGCCGCCATTAAAGTTTAGAAACCAAAATTTCAAATAAACATAAAAAACGGAAAAATCGGTCGATTGATTTGCGGTTTTCACTAAAATTATTTTTTATGCCGGCATTTTTTAAAAATTAAATTATAAAGATAAATTTCAAAAAATGCCGATACAGAGCGCTTTAGACTTTGGAGTAACGAACAACTATTTTTTGCCGGTATTTTTTGCATCTCATTAAATGTTTTTGTAAGCATAAATTCAAACTTAAAATTTGAGCTCAAAAACGGAAAGCTGGAAGTAGTTAAACAGGACAAACTGAACCGTGTTCAGAGGGTTCAAATTTCAAATGATTTTAAAAAATAGAAAAATTGGTTCATTGATTTGTGATTTTCACTAAAATTATTCTTTATGTTGGTATTTTCTTAAAAATAAATTTTAAAGATAAATTTCAAAAAATGTCGATAGAGGGCGCTTTAGACTTTGGAGTAACGAACAACTATTTTTTGCCGTTATTTTTTGCATATCATTAAATTTTTTGGGAAGCTTAGCCTTAAACTTAAATTTTGAGCTCAAAATTTGAATAGTAGTGAATGGTTAAGTAGCACAAACTGAACTGTGTATAAAGGGGAGGGGGAGGCTAAACTTTAAAATAATTATAGAAAATGGAAAAAATGGTATTATAATTGAAATTGAACTTCTTGAAAATAAATTTTAAAGATAAATTTCAAAAAATTCCGTCAGAGGGCGCCTTAAACTTCAGAGTAACCAACAATTCATTTTAACCATTATTTTTTGGTTCTAATTAAATGCTTGCAAAAGTTTTTTAAATGTTTTCAAAAGCTTAGATTTAAAGTTAAATTTTGAGCTCAAATTCTGAATCGTTATGAGGGGTTAAGGAGCGCAAACTGAAGTGTGTTCAGGAGTTGAATTTTATCCCTCCTTCCTCCTCGAACACAATTCAGTTTTTCGCTACTTAAACACTCCCAACGATTCAGAATTTGAGCCCAAAATTTAAGTCAATGCATTTGAAAGCATTTAATGAGATTTTAAAAAATAACAGTTAAAAATAGTTGTACGCTACTCCAAAGTCTAAGGCGCCCTCTATCGGCAATTTGTGAAATGTATCTTTAAAATCTATTTTCAAGAAATTGCTGATTTAAAAATTAGTTTTAGCGAAAACCGCAAATGAATTGATCAATTTTTCCGTTTTTTACAATCATTTGAAATTTGAACCCTCTGAACACAGCTAAGTTTGTCTACTTAACCACTCCCAGCTATTCCGATTTTGAGCTCAAAATTTAAGTTCAAGTCTAAGCTTACGAACGCATTTAATAAGATGCAAAAAATAACGCCAAAAAGAGTTGTTCGTAACTCCAAAGTCGAAAGCGCCCTCTATCGGCATTTTTTGAAAATTATCTTTATAATTTATTTTTAAGAAAATACCGGCATAAAGAATAGTTTTAGTGAAAACCGCAAAACAATCGACCAATTTTTCCGTTTTTTATAATCATTTGAAATTTGAACCCTCTGAACACAGCTCAGTTTGTTTTACTTAACCACTCCCAACTTTTCAGATTTTGAGCTCAAAATTTAAGTTTGAGTCTAAACTTACGAAAATATTTAATGAGATGCAAAAAATAGTTGTTCGTTACTCCAAAGTCTAAAGCGCCCTCTATCTTCATTTTTTGAAATTTATCTTTATAATTTAATTTCAAGAAAATGCCGCCATAAAGAATAATTTTAGTGAAAACCGCAAATCAATCGACCGATTTTTCCGTTTTTTGTGTTTATTTGAAATTTTGGTCCCTAAACTTTAATGGCGGTTATCTCCTTTGGAAGACGTTTTGGACCCTTGGTCTCCTATTTAATATTGTTTGTCTTGATGTGTACTATCACGCCTCTTTTATTGTAAAAAAAAAAAAAAATAGAATCACCCTGTATATATATATATATTTCGAAACGTGTGGCATATATTTTTTCTTTGCAATGGCGCATTTATGTTTTTCCTATACATTATGAAACACAGCTTCAGAAATACTTATTCCTTCATGTTATAAAAATATTTTTTTTTTCCAAATATCATTTAAATTAAAACTTTAAAACAACATGCGCACAACATCTTAAAT
This sequence comes from Maratus speculifer, assembly GCA_964019185.1. Taxonomy (NCBI): domain Eukaryota; kingdom Metazoa; phylum Arthropoda; class Arachnida; order Araneae; family Salticidae; genus Maratus; species Maratus speculifer. Next base: position 373,740,509 of record OZ025293.1, read on the forward strand.
AAAAACATCTACACGTTAAAATTAGTTTTCCTTTTACTTATGTCGTCAAATCTTGTTTATCATGAACATCTTATCAAGATTTTTTCAATGCCCATTTTTTTTTATCACTAACATCCTTTAGTAGACAGACACGACTATTTACAAACAAGTTATTTTTGATAAAATCACTTTTAAAAGAATCCTTGTTTGGCTAGTCATATATACATGTAAATATATAATTGAACGCTAAATTGACCAAAATTAAAGAAATTTTAATAAATTCTACAACCAATATTTTTTGGTCAATTGAAAATAATTCGCAATACACTATTGGGTCGTTCGGAAGGTCGTGTCCGTATGGGAAAAATAATTCGTACCGTAAAGTTTTATCATTTAATTATTATATATTGTTACGATATCTAATGTTTAGTAATTAATGGGTAGAGTTTTCCGGTACAAATTGATTTTTCCAAATGGACACGACTTTCCGAATGACTTAAGGGTGCATTCCGATCCAAGCTGCTTATTTTCTTATTGGTTCTTAAAGTCATTTTTGCTCTCAAACACATCAGATTGGTAAATTTCCTTATTCAGAAACTACATAACGTGACTTGCATGTCTATTGTTTTGATAAAAGCAGAAAATATCGCAAAAAATGCTGTTAAAATTGGCCTTTTGAGAATTTTCCGATGGGAGATCTGGGAGTGAAAAAAAATGGTCATACTGAGATAAAAAAAAAATTATAAATCAAATTCTAATTAATTGAGTTAAAAACGAAATCATACGGCATCTTACTCATTTTTTCAAAAATTATCTCAGCAAGTTTAATGTTTAATTTATAAAAACATGTCTGAAAATGTATCGGAAATGTTCGAGCTGCTGAAGGTAGAAAAATATGTTTTCGAATACACCCTTAATAATTTAATGTATGCATTTCTTTAACTCGTTAGCATTAGCTGGTCTCATTTGCAAAATATGACCGTATTGTCCCTAAAAAACCAATCTAACACATTTGCAATATTTTGTTAACAATACGTTATTAAATGTTGTAACATAAATATTTTATTAAAATCATCCATACAATTGATCTGTGAAATATGATAAATGTTATTTTCTTCTTCTTGCAGCAATAACAAACTGAGCTCATTCCCATCTGATTTTTTTACTAAAATGCCATCATTAACTCATATAATCTTGGTAAATAACTTATTTACCACGATCGACCAAGTGATTTGGGCACCCATATGGAGTCAACTTGAATACGTTTATTTTCACGGTGAGTAAAAATATAATATTTTTCAATTAATCCCTTCACGACTAGCCTCTTTTGCAGAATATTTTATATTTTGTGACTTGTTTTTTTTTTTTTTAAACAGAAAATTTCTGTTAAATTTAATAGAAAAAATGCCCTGATTAAATAAGGCAAAATTTACAATAAAAAAATGGTGGGAATAATCAAGGATTCTGAGCATCTTTTGTGTCACGCAAACGTGAAGCTCGTCTCCAAGGGGTTATTAATTAATTTATTTATTTCTGATTTTCTCACAAAATCATACAAAAAATATTACCTTACAATTTTAGCTAAGAAAGTCGGGATTAGGTTTTACTTCCTTTAGACTCCCTGTCGAGAGACCTTCTTAGGTCATCTGCGTATTATTTTAACCCTTAGATTATATACACCATACCCTTATACCCATTTTTCTACATCATTCAGTACAGGGTGTCGTTTCCTTATCTCTTTTACCACTATTTCCATCTAATAATAGTTCATTTCGAGTAAAAATCTACTACAAAATTTATTGTTTGGAACCAGTGTAAAAGAAAGTAAAAAAGAAAACAATCTCCTATGCAACCATATTGTTCCACATGTGTTCCGTCGGTATTCTAAATGTTAAAAAACATTGTTAGAGATGTTATTTTACAGGTAAGTATAAAACGTAATATCTGTTTCATTGAAAATGATGCTGCTTAGTTATTCGGCTTTATCATGATATAATATAAAACTAATATTCTGAAAGGAGGAATATGTTTGTTTATTAAAATATATGTTATAAGAATAGTGTGATTTTTAAAATAAACAACAGAATCGTGATTTCAAAAAATGCAATACATTCTTTTAAAAATAAATATCAAATATTCGTTCATTTCTAACACGCTTAGTAAAATAGAATCGATTGAGCAAACACCTTTAGAAAATTACTTTATCATTATCTATGATGAGATAAGCGCAACTATTGGATACGTATGATTTGAATTTCGAATACGTGTATTCTTGTTTCAAGAATAAATTAGAAAAAGCATATTATTGAGATTTAAAAGGAGACTAAGCAATTAGACGATGTCAATATGAAATATATCAGGAATGTTAAGGCGAATGTTTAGGCGAAGAATCTTAGTGAAAAATCTATATGTCAGAACTTGTTTACTTATTAAAATGGATATGACAAATAGAATTTGTTTCTCATATTAGTAAAAGAATATTTACTATCTATATTTCAATTGAATATTATTCAAATAAAAATATGTTAAACTATTGCTTTTCAACATCTCTTCAACTTTTCCTTAAATATACGCTCATTCCAAAGTATTATACTGAATTCTTTCGTAATAGTTTTTAACCCTTTAACACTAGAACCGCGGGAAAATTCATTCAAGTTTTATAAAAATATTTCTCACCGGAATTTTTATTTAAGGCTGTTTAAGTAATTTATTGAAATTGTATTTGATCAGCTTATATTTAGCTTATTTTATAAAGAGTTTTCTGGTTCGAATTGACATCTCTGCGCGTCATACGGGTCAAAATGACCCGTCGCCGCGGTTCTAGTGTTAACTGGTTAATACTTTTCCGTTCAATAAAGTGAAAGTAGCGGATTCCCACCACTATTATCTAAATAAAATATTCGTAAAATTTAGTCTTAACATTTTCGCATTTCAATAGTATGAAAATTCTCTTTAAAATAATAATGGTGTCAAAAAGCTTTAAATGATGCAACAAGCAAATTCGAGTTAAGAGGTTAATATAAGTAAAAGAATTTTGATTATGTATATGTTAATACACCGAGTGACTTGAAATCCAGAAAAGAAATATAAATACAATAATTCGAAAAATAAATTCAGTAGCATGACGCTGCATTCACAAAATTGTGCAGAAAAATTGGAATTTTTTTTTCAGGTGGGGGTGGAGGAATATTTCAAGAACAATTATATTTACCACCGACAGGCAAAGCTTCAATTGTCTTATTGTTCGAAGAATTCAGTTTGTGCTAGAGATGGCATGAATTCAGCACAAATCAAAGTCTGAGACCGAAACAGACTCGGGCTCTATTTTTATATCAGTCCTCGGTTTTGGGCTCAAAGTGAAGATCTTACTAATTCACAAACTGAAGAAAATGCACGAGACTTACTGTTTGGGAAACAGGAAAGTACTTGAATTTTCGTTAAGTGTTTTATAATCCATGAAAAAATAGTTTGAAAGATAATTGAAATATTACGTCCTTTTCCAGAATTACGTGAAAACACAACTAAATATCTTTCGTTTATAGTTGTATACAACCTTATTTTAAAAGAATAATATTGTGGGTAAAAATGATATATTTGCACTTTCAAACAAGAAAATTATAATTGGCACTATTTTAAAATACTTTTAACATTATGCTACTGCGTACTTTCAATATCAGACTCGAGCTCTCATGTCACAAAATTGTTCGGGCTCGGGCGGGCTTGGATTTCAAATCATCGGGATCGGGCTTAAAAAAATAGCCCGAACTCATCTCTAATTTGTGCATGTACAATGTACAGTGATGCTGTAAAGTTTACAATTCTGCTAGGAATACAAATACTCGTTGAGTAAAATTTTATTCATGAGAACGGCCAACAGACATGGCAAGACATTGTGCATAGCATCAAAAAGTGTTTTAATTGTGTCTAAACTTTACAATTACTTTTTAATATGACACCACTTTGAAGTTGCAAGCATTCAAAAGTTAGCTGATGTTATTTTATATGCTAGAGGAAATTATTTATCACCATATAGTAGAAGTTACAACTGAAACCGTCTTAGATGCTCCGGCGATCATCGTTACCTCATCTAACAGTCTTTCACATGAATAACGGCCGTTATCTTGCTCATTAATATTCCTGCATAGTTCGGGGCTACCGCAGGCAATTATTTTTTAATTCTAACTGCCACCACTTTTTTATAAAAGCAATTTTTAACATGCCTTTGACAAAATTCCCAATAGAAATATGCTTCAAAATTTACATTAGAAAAATACTGGTGCGAATGCAATGTAAAATTAGTCGTCTATTACAGCCCTTTAGTTGTATTGTAAACTTTTATGAATTACTATAGAGATAGATCAGAACTAAGGAACAAGTAGTGAGCAACAAGGAAACTGAGCCCACCTAGCTATTTTGCAATAATTTTTTGTTATCAAGAAAACCTCATGCTTTTTTGGAGGGAAAATTGCATCGTGTTGTAGTCTATACATTTCGAATTTGTAAATTTTAAGCTCACAGGCTATCAAAACCTGAGAGCCAATGTGGCTGAAGGTTCTATATGTATGCATGTGTGTACGTAACGCGATAACACTTGATAGAAATATCCGATTTGCTTCATTTTTTTTCTAGGTTCATTCTGATTAGGTGATTCCCAGATTAATTTTGTAGTAGTCATTGGCTAAGTATAAAGCCAGGCGTTATCAATGTTCCCAATTGGGAACATTCTGAAAATTATATATAAAAAAAATTTCCACCATATTCATGATTAATATTCCTTAAATAAAGCATTATAAGGCATAATGTGCAAAAAAAAATTAATTTAAAATATGCTTGGATTTGAATTTGGCCTGTAAAAAGTTAATGAGTTCTTTAAACCAAATTATCGTTTTTTGAGATGCTATCAAACCTCAATTAAACATTTTCAGCTGCGTAATTGAATTCAAACATGAAAAAAAAAATAATCTTAATTTAAATGCTAATGTTAAAGCTGTTAATTTATGTTGTTTGTCTGTAAAACATATTTAGAAAACATGAAATGTTTGCTTGAGAATTGGTGCATTTTAAAAACCGTTATTCTGGTTGGAGAAACAAAATCAATGCATTAGAAAAAGTACTCGGAAAAGGAAAATTATTTTTCCAAATACTTTTAAAATCTCGAAAACGTATTGATTTCTGAGGTTTCTAAAGATAAAAAACGTTTCCTTTTTTGAAATCCTGGGTAATTCGGAGAAGGTTATTGCATATTTTCGTTTGCAGTTATGTTTTATTTACCTAGATTAAAGAAGATTGTAATATGATATAATTATTGCACTATTTGTTACTCTGATATATTCTTTGTAATCAATCTTATTATAATAAATATTTTTAGGAAACCCTCTTGTATGTGATAAGGAAATGAAATGGATCTACAATTATCGTCTCCCAGAATATTATTCGGGTTACTGCAAATCTCCAATGAATCTTCGCAACAAAGATTTAAGAAATCTTACTATCACCGATCTTCAATAGTGAACACGTTTGTTTATTTGTATTTTTTTGTATTTTTTATAAAATATATTTTTTCATGCCATTGTTTGTGTGTTATATACTGATTTTTGTTCTAACATTTATGTGTAGATTTCTAAAACGATTTAAATGAGTTTTTGTAACTGTTTCAAGTTTATTAAAGTTTTTCGCACAATTTGAAAATACTTTATGTTGTGTCGCATATAACACTGTAACGTCGCAGATGAGTTACGATATGTCATGATATGCCATAGTATTGCGCAATGATAATATAATAACTAGAGATCGACCAAGAATTCAATTTTGTTTTCGGTGAAAATGCGGCTGAAAATTCAACCCGACCGAAACTATCAATATTCCAAAAATCTCATTTCATCCTTCAGAAAATTTCAACATTACTAATCGATTTTATAAGATCGAGAAATAATAAATTTTATGCAATAGATGCTAGCACTAAAAGTATAAGAATTACTATTTTATAGCCTTTTTTTTCTTTTTATAGTATTGCAGATTTTAGGAAAAATATTTCAGCGGTAATGTGTACGACTAGAATAATAAAACACTGGGTTTATTTTTTACTAATTGAAAATCTATATGAAAGTAAATATGAAAATAAATGGTCTTTGATTACATTATAGAAAATAGCATTTAGAAATGATTAGTTATAAGTTTTATGCAATAGATAGTAGCACTAAAAACTGGAATAAGAACATTGTTATAAATCACAAGAGAGCGATGCATATTTTGTAAACCAACGTATAAAGATATTATTAATGGATTTAATCAAAGTATTACAAATTGAAAATTGACTATTAGTTTTATTTATAACGTAATAAGTGTGAATTAGTATTTTATTTAAAAAATATATTTACTCTTATATATTGATTAAAAGTAATAATCAATGTCTTCTTAATCATTATAACTGTAACTGTTAATTATATACACTAACGGTTAAATTAACATTAAGTGATAACATAAAAAATTCTGAACATGTGCCACCAGAAAAAGTGTAGAAAATTATCTTAATTTATAGGTTAAGCTGGTATAAACTATTATTATAATTACTATTATTTCATATTAAGGGTACAGTGGACTTTCAATATCGCAAAATGTCATCGAATTGTCAGGTTTTTCATTTTTAGCAGAATAACATTATATGAACTCCCTGCTATTGAACGCAATTTTTTTTCCATTTTGACTATTTTTACTGGAGTTACAAGCATTTTGTCCAATCAGCTGATTCTGCCTCGCCCCTTAGTTTACTTTTTCGCCTATTCGCAGACGTAAAATTTAACCTTGTTTTTCGTTTTACCTTCCTAAATGTTATTATTTTGCGCTGAATAGTTATTAATTTTTTAATTTCGCAAAACAATACTTTAACTGTAACTTTTAACTATTTCTTTTAACGTTTATTTACAATGTATTTAGAGAAATTGCTTTTTGTCCCTAATCTTTTTAGGTTAAAATAAAAAAAACTTATATTTCTCAACAACTATTTAATATATTTAAAAAAAATTATACAATAAGAGGTATTTATGTCATGAATATTCCCAGAAATTTTTTTTTAAAAATCATCAAAAAATATTTTAAAAAAGTTAGTTTTGAGAGGATTTTTTAAAACTTAGATACTTCACGTCCTTTGCATGAATTACTGTCGAAGCCGCACATTTTATGTGAATTAACCATAAAAACATAAAACACTTACATATAAGCTAGAAATGATATTATATCCTTCATATATAACTGAAACTGTGTCAGTAGGAAAATATTAAGCAATTATAACCATTGTAGTTACTAAACCCTGTTTTTCTCAGAATGAATATTTTCGTCGTATTCATGATTTCAAAACGTTCCATGCGCAATACTTTATGACCAATTTTTCTGATTTTTTAAAAAATGCTCTCTTTATATGTGTTAACAAATGTTACTAAAAATAAACTTGTTTAGATGCATTTTAATTTTTTTAATTTCAGTTATATGGTATTTTTAATGATTTTTTAACGAAAAATACAAAAAAATTAAGTTAAAATCATTTTTTAATATTTTACAAATAATATGCTAAAAATGCTTAGTAACATTCATTTGCATGTATGAAAGGGTTATTATGGAAAACTTTTGAAGAAGTATGTGAAAGCCGTTTGCGCATGGAGCATTCTGAAATATTGCCATTTTTCGTTACTTAAAAAATATCTGTAGCTCAAAAACTACTAATATATATATTTAAAAAAAATTGTGAAATAAGAGATATATATACTATGAACATTTCCAGAATTTTTTTTTTAAATTCATTGAAAATTTTAAAAACTACATTTGAGAGTCCACTGTACCCTTAATACAATGTTAATAATATGTTTTGACTTGCTTTTCAAAATTTTATTCGATTATTCAACAAGTCGATAGGGTACATGGGGAATCAATTTTTTTCAGCTTACACTGTAAAAATTTTTACCATTTTGCTGCATCGTCACTCCACCGCTTTTATATAAAACGATTACTTCAGCCTATTATGGAGCCTTCTCATGGGTCAAAAGAGAGATATACTATAAAAAAGGAGAGTGACGATGCAGCAAAAGGATAAAATTTTTTACAGTGTATATTTGATCCGCGACAGAAAACGACTGGTTTTGCTTATATTTGTAAATTATGCACCCCTCTACGTGGTTTACAATATAAGCCTTTTTCTGTATTCATCCACTTGGCTTTAATTTTTGTGTTTACAAGCCATTTCAGTGAACTACATAATTTTGTTACTGTTTTATTTCGTTTGTTTATGAAAGGTGATGACATAAGTTTTGGTGAATTTCATAAGTTTAAAAGAAATTTAGCAGATTATTTATAATAATATCTTAATTTGTGGTAAATATCATACAGGGTATACAGTAAATGACTGACCGATTTTGAACGTAAATAACAAAAAAAAAAAAAAAAAAAAAAAAAAAACAGTTTGAGGTAAAAATGCGCGATTTGGTGCAATGTTATTTGAAAATCAATATTTTTTTTTAAATGCAATTTGTTCAAATAGTTCGAATCTTGGCCAAGAGATGGCGCTGTCGACAATAGGCTGTCGGAATAACAAACATATGACTCTTATTTTCATAGATATGAGCTTTATGGCTCATTTTGCCTTTTTTTAAAGTCTGGGCGTATTTTTAACAATTCTATTAATATTTAAATTGATTTATATTATGTTCTTTAATGTCTCCTCCGGCCGACATCAGGATTGAAGAGGTTAATAAAAACCAGCAAAATATACATTTAAATATGCAACAATTTTTCACACATTACCATAAATAAATTCTATTCAGAACATGATTTTTTAACCACGTAACTGATTGTCTTTTTTGCATACAATAAATTGAAAATATAGAAAAAACACCGTTTTTAAGCTAAAATAATCGTAATATTTAATCTAAGCATCTCTTGCACTAAATATTATGGAATTGTATTTAACTCAATTTTGTATTTTACTGTAATCGCCACTAAATTTATTTTATTGCCTGGGTATTTTAGATGGAACTCACTGAGATGCTTACTTTAGTTTAATTTTATAAATATAAATATTACCAAATAACTTGAACATTGGTGTTTATATATATATATATATATATATATATATATATATTTAAAGTTTATGTAATATTTTTGTAATGTTCTTTATTTCAAATCAGATACACGAGATATTTTCAGAATTCACTTCTCTCGGTTTTTTTCCTCATACAGAATAGTTTAGGAAGGCGGAGGTGGGTGTACGAAAAATATATTTTAGGATCTATGATGCCTTTTGTAATGAAATTTTGAAAAGCGGTGACTCTCAGGATATAAAAACAGATGCGTTTCTTTTTTTCTTTTTAAGCATCCTTTTATTTCAGCGTAGATGCGTTTGTAGTCGAGGAGGATATGTGTGTAAAAGAAATCTTTAAATCTCTCGTAGCTTTTTTAATAAAATTTTCAGATGTGTTCAATGTCAAATTATGAATATAATATAAGGATGAATTTGGTTTTCAGAAAAATTAATATTTCATTCTAGGCGGATTCTGTATTAGCGGGTAGTTTCGCATATTACTTGATTCGTCAGAATAATTTTTTTTATGATTAAGACAAGATTTGTTATATACGGATTCCTTTATTCTAAGGTTTTTGTGTTGATTTAAAGTCACTACCTCCCTTTTTTAGACAGATGACTTGACAACGTTAAAAGCGGCAACACTAAAGTGGTACTTTGCATACCATTGTTTTAATCACTTAACTGATTTGCCCGTACTACGTATGGACAAGAAGAGTTTGCTTGATCCATCATTTAAAGCTTTTCTATACAACTAAATTTTTTAAATGCAATTTCATACTATTTAATAGCAGAAATGTTTAAACTAAATATCTCTTCCCAACCATCAAACCTTATTTCTGCAGTTGAGTCCAGAGTCGGTTCAACATGCAGACACAAATTCGATTCTGCAAAATGAGCGGAAAAGCTCTGCCTATGAAAACTGGAGTTCTATCTGTATTCAGACAGCCTATTGCCATCAGCGCCATCTTTTGGCCGAAATTCGAACTATTGGAGAAACTGCATTTAAAAGAATTATTGATTTCGCAATAACAATGTAGCAAATCCCGCATTTTTATCTCAAACTTGCTTTTTCCCCGTTACTTACGTTCAAAATGGGTCATTCATTTATTGGACACCCTGTATGTTGCAATGGGTTTACTTATAGAAAGTTAATATACACATATATATTACATCTAACATTAAAAGAATTATTGATTTCGCAATAACAATGTAGCAAATCCCATTATCCAAATATCCAAATATATTACATTACATCTAACATTACAGTCAAAGTGCACACAAATTACTTACAGGTGAATATTTATTCCACATTTTTGTATTTTTACAAACAAAAAGACAAAAAATAAAAACGAAAGCCTTCTTACATTTGCTAAATTGGTTTAATAACACTAACATGAAAACTGAAAAGGATAAACGATCTTTGAGAGTGTACTTAGGTAAGAGCAAATTTTGATGAAATATGCAAATTCATAATCACATTAGAATGCAATTTAATTAATAACAGATCTCAGAAAATGCTAAATGTCAATAGAATATGTATAAGAGTAACTGTTACGTTTTTTATTTATACGTACGATGTATCTACAATTATATATACTTTTTATGTACGCATTTTCAATACATAAAATGTTAAAGTGCATTTCATGAAGGTTAAAATGACAAAAAAGCTTTTTTTTTTTTTTTTTTTTTTTTTTTAATAAATGTATAACCTTTTTCATATTTAATTAAGTTGTCAGTACGGTATATGTAATTTTGTTTTATAAACTTATTTTCTTTTATTGATGTTATCTCTAATAATAAATTAGAGATCATTAACAATTTGTGAAACCGACTAGACAAGTAAACCTTCCAAGAAATTAACATATGGTTTTCATCAGATTTAAGAGGGAAAAACGTTGAAGGCAGTCAAAGCCTAAGAAAAAAAAACGTTAAAAGATGCTTCATTTGGCTGAAAGATATCTTTCTTTGCAGATCGTGCTTTCATTCTCTTATTACCTCAAAATTAATTAATACTTCAGAAGTGATAAAACATCTTGACGCCTGCTTCTAAACAGGCGTAATTTACCAAAAATAATAAATATTATTACTTATTTAGGATCATACAAGAAATTCTGTAGCATATTAAGTATATTTTTAGTACATTTTTTTCATTGACATAAATTTTGTGATTACGATTTATCGGGTAATTTAGAAATCACGATTTATTTCTAATCAGAAATAAATCGTAATTGTAGTTTATACTTGGTATTACCCTTAAAAACGAACCAAGTACCACTAGTCCCTATAATATTCGTATTTGTCTCTGTATTTCTAACTCGTCTTGTTTAAGTTTGTTTTATACTGGGTTATTTTATATTCATTGTAGATGTTGAATATTAGTATTCTATAATGGTTATTTATGTACATATATATATATATATATATACATAACCATTAATTGTATTACAATATATGAACCATTTGAATTTAATAGAAAATTACCACATTGAATATAGAGAAAGAAAAAAAATATATATATATATATATACGTAGCTGTCAACTTTTACGGATTTTTCCTACACTGTAAAAAAAAGAAAGTATTTTCGCACTTAATTTCAGTTTATAAAATGCCTAAAAAAGTTTAAATTTGCTCTTTTTCTCGTGTCCACGCATTTTTAAGAGGTTTAAAATAGAGTAACATCCCCAGTAATTGGCATGCATTAGTGATTGTCATATCCTACAAACATGTCCTAAAATAGGATTTATATCCAGTCTTTTAAAAATGCAAGACCATAAACCAGTTATATGCTCATTTACTTTAAAGATTATAACTTTGATTTATGCTACTAGATGACAATAGTGCCTAGGAAAGAGAAACAATTATGGCTTGTATGAAATTAGCCATTTTTGTTGCAAATGCTTCTTCTTTGGCTTAAGGAAGGCATGCTTTTCAATTCATTATTATCTGATTTATAATATATTTTAAATTTTAATTGTAACAGTTTTGTTTAGTTAAAAAGGGTTACTTTAATTGTGTAAAAGTATTTTCTACACAAATATTTAGATTACTGAATTAATGATAGGTGCCAATTAATGCTGCTTCAATTTTGCTAATTCCAAGTAATTGGCACCTATTCCAATTACAAGGAATTCGCAAGGAATTTGAAATTAAACCACTTATTTTGGAATTACTTTTAAAATTATAGACTAATTTTGTTTATCATTTGTTTTTATTTGAAAATATGAAATATTATCCGTAATTGGAATCCATTAAAGCATCATATGACAATTACTGGGGACAGCATGACAATTACTGGGTATTAGTATAAGTATATTGTATTGTTTTAAAGTGTTCACATTTCAGACTAATATGCTGATTTCTTACTCTCAAAAACCTAAAATATGGCATCTTCATCTACAGTAAATTCATTTAAAGCGATTAAACCCAATGCAAACTGTAAAGTTTTTTATTATTATTATTTATTTAAACTTGTGCCAATTACTAGATTACAAGATGTCATACATTGGTGATCTAGGTGCCAATTACTGGTGATTTCAGCAACTTTTTATAAATATATTTTTATATAAATACTTTTTCAATTTTTTTTTACTTTTAGTGGGCAAAATAGATGCACAGATATGCATTCTTTCATTTAAAAATATTTCCAAGTAAAGATCTTATTTCCTTGTAATGAAAATTGAAGTAAGTTTAAAGATAAATTCTTAATGTGCCAATTACTGGGGATGTTACCCTATTAAAAATGGCGTATTTTCACCCCTTTAAACAAATTTTACAAGCCGTACACCAGATGAAGTGAAATCAACCACCCGTTCTAAAAGAAACAGGGCGCCATTTTGAAATGGCGGCGTGATTGAAATATTCTGTGTTCCGGGTAAAAATGTTCTCTGATTTTGGATTATATTTCGAAGTAATGATAAATGATTAAAAAACTGTTAACTTAGTTCATATTCCGCACTTTTATAAACTAGCAGCTGTGATTAATTTGCTTGGACAATTTACGAAATCAGAAACAAACATCTGTTCTATGATGGTCTTAAGATATAAACAGCTGCAACGCAGTGTTTTGTTTACAAAAAGAAAAAAATGCGAATACGCATGGCATTAAGTCCAATATGTAATATACGAATGAATTATCCGCATTCTGTTGGATTTTTTAAAAGCTAGCCAAAGTTATGGATTTTTTTCAAATAAGTAAGTGACGTTAACTTTCTTTCTCTTTTGTACAATCACTCTTAATTCTTTGTAAACGCTTGTTTTTATGATATATTTGTTGTACGTATATATATAAATTGATACATAATACTAGAAAATATGCTTTTGCAGTCTAGCTATTTCGATATTTCATAAATGAAAATTACTTAATAATATAATCGCATGAAATTGTCACCTTCTTACAGAGCTTTGAAATGTTTAGTTTTGATTTTATAGTGTTTTACTGCTTTAAATTCCGCGTAATATGAACTAACAGAGGTATTAAATAAACATGGTTTTATATCTTGTTTTAAACATGTATTTTTTCAATTTATATTTTTATTTTGATGTTTTTTAGATTATTGGGAAAAATATTAGCATCGGTAAAATTTTCATAACTTTTATTTCGTTTTTTGTAGATGTTGATACTTTGATTAAATAGAACTGAAATTACCATACAATTTTAGTGGTGTGAATAAATTGATGCAGCACCCCCTGACGAGCCGCTACTAGGGGGGGGGGTAATATTCAGCAAGTAATTTTCAGTCAGATCCACCAAATAAAACTTAATTTAATGTTAAACATGTATAATAAATGAGACTGTACCAAAATTCAGAGGTGCTGCAGCTACATTCTGCCCCCCCCCCCCTCGCACCAATCTCACATACGCATTATGGGACCCATGATAAAGATATTTTTAAGCATGTAAATATAGGAAATTTCATTGTTTACTAACTGAGTATTATGTTTAAAATGCACGTTATAATAAAGTGCCTCAATTAAAAGGAAGTTTAGCAGCCTCTTTGCGTGAAACTATTTATTTTAAATTATGGCTGTGTTAAATATAAAATGTAATCTTTAGATTATTTTTTGTCTTGCTGTTAAAGTCATGTAAATATTAAGAAATTCCCTTTTTTACCAACTACATATTTAGTGTACTTTAATAAATGGTAGCAAAATAAACAATAATTTAAAGATTTCATTTCAAATTTAATACAGCCATAATTTAAAATAAATAGCTTCATGCAAAGAAGCTGCTAAACTTCCTTTTAATTGAGACAATTTATTATAACGTACATTTTAAACATATTACTTATTTTACACCATAAGTGGTGTTTGTTTACATCAGTCGATTGTTGGTGGTTTATTACACCTACTCATTGGTGGTACCATTTTGGTGAAAAAATGAAAAAAATAATTAAAAAGTGTATTTGGAATTTGGAGTGCCATAGTAGACTCCTCAGATCCCATATACTATAAAACTACGAATAAAGCGTGTGGTTTCATCTTCGCATTAGCCATGAAAAGCAAAATCATACGAATTCGGGGTTACCAGCACTCATAATACCAAAGTAAAGTGAATAAAAACACATGGTTCGTACGTGTACCGCTATTTTCCAGGTGAAATACCAAAGTTTCTTGATAGAAAAATAAATATAGTTCAAATGCACGAAATTTCGTCTTATTTAATCAGAAAGTTCCTACGAGAAATTAGTGGTACCGAAGAGTTCCCTGGTCATGAAATTCCAGGACCAGAACGAACCTTGAAACATTAACACAAAATCACAACACAATATATATATATACATATATGTATTTAATGCAATGTTTATTGACGAGGACTTTTCATGCCTGTCTGTTTCACTTCCGGTTTTCTTGAATATTTTTGACACATCTGCAAAGTAATATATCAAATTATCTGAATCTTTTTGGTATAATTTGGATAGTCCGTTTTTTTACACAAACATTCAAATAAATTCGAATATATTATTCTTTATATACATTCATAAAAAAGGGTATACTCCTTACAAACTCCGCCCAAATTCATCATATAAAAATGTTATTAGCACATACCAATAAAATAACATTTAATAATCAATTTTGTATTTGAATTACACTTAAGGGCTCGTCTAGAAGTAGAGATTGTAACTAGCTTTCTTTTTAGTACTAACACCACATTTTGCAAAATAAAATTATCCCTTAACATTCGCGAGTTTTGAAATAGAAAATGAAGGGCATTGCAGCATTCGTACCACTTTTTAAAAAGAAGACTTTTTTTTAACATACGAGTTGACAACACTTGCATGAAAAATACATTACAAAACGTCTTTTTTAAAAATAATGATGGAAACAGAATATAAAAATAACGGTTTTGCGGTCGCGGCTCTGAAATTTGCGAAACCTAACCCTTGCGAATGTTAGCCGCATCCCTGTCATGCCCTTACGTCCCGTCGTACTGACAACGTGTTTTTGCCAATCAGTATTTGTCCGTACCACGTACGGACATGCATACTCCAATCATAATTTATTATTCTCACCAGTAAAAATTTATTGTAAATTTTACATTATTTAATCCAAGCATTTTTCTGATTCAATTACTCAAAATTTTTTATTTTCAGAAACCGGTAATAAAACATAAAAAATTCTGTACAAGGACAAGAAAAATATAGGCATTATTCGAAAGTTTTTTCAAAAATATTGATCAGCTAAGTAGTTAAGGGATTACTGTATATGAATTCTTTGATAATTTTTTCTGACCCCAATCGTAAGAAATGATTCGGTCAAGTAATTAAGAAACCATGCAGATCTAAAATTTGGTCCTAACATTAAATTCATTTTTTATCGTTGTTAATTAAATTGAAATGTGGGTCACTTGCACTTTCCGTTCCATAATGTATTACTACTATAAAGCTTAGTAATTATATAGTTTCTTAACAAATATACAAAATTTCCCCTTAGAGTAAGTTCATTTGACGTTAGTTCTTGTTATAGAAATATATGAGTTAGTCACGTAATAAATCGACATTGAATAATTAATTAATCGCTTTCTAATCTCCTTTATATATCTTAAAACATTCCTTCGTGCCAGATTTCAAGTTTCTAGCTCAACTGGACATACAGCGCTGAAAAATGTAAAGATTTCCATACTAGCTCGACGAAATATTATCGTAGATGAAACTTAAGGCTGCCAAACGATTGAAAATTATGTACATAAAATCTGTTTGGGGGCAATCAACAAATCAAAAACAGATCAAACTGTTTTTTTTTTCAGTATGAACGCCTAATTTTGATAATATATTTTGAATCTTCGGTTCAAACTATGCTTAGAAACGAAATTTCAAGTTATTCTGATGATAAGTTTTTCAATTATAAACATTAAAAGTTTAGAGCTCCTACTGTTAAATTACATTTCTATTTCATATCTCTTGAAGTTATTATCCGAATGAAATAATTTTTTGTGTGGTTATAATACGGTAGAAACTAAACACAAACACATTACATTTATAATTTAAAAAATTACAATATGAATTATGAATTACGAAATTAATATTCGAAATTAATTTGGATACAATCCCTGAAATATGATCATTTTAAATTTAATTAGTTTCTCTGAAACTAATCATTTGAATTTAGACTAATTGAAGGTGTAGAATTTGTTTATACATTGTCAATATTGAACAAACAAAATTTGGGTTCATTTTAATGCGTACATGCCTCTTAAGCAAAATTTGGGTTCATTTTAATGCGTACATGCCTCTTAAGCAAATTTTATGTACATCATTTAAATGTCAACTTTGCTTCCAATTGTTTGGTATCATTAGAATTGTTTGGTACAATAATTTTCTTCTACGATAGTTTGTTGCACAGTTGTAGGTGTGGGGGAATGTTTACATATTTTTGCACGACTGTACCTTCTAGTTTGTGGCTCAAAACAAGGTGTTTCGTACCAGTCGTCAAATAGTGTTCCTTGAAGATGGCATCTTTGGTAAGGATTCAAATAGCGAACAGAAACATAGAGGCGATGTCCTAGTCAGTCTTTCGCCCCTACCATGCCTGTTAATTCCTTGCTGAGCAGTGGAATATCGTTTTATAACATAAATTTAATCCTTAAATGATAAAGAGAATTTCAGAGCAATGTTTTGCTTTTATAATATATGTGAAGGTAACTTTGACTTATCCTCAGATAAATTTGTTCGTAAGTCCTGGTGTCATTCTATCATTCAATAATTTTAACGTCAGAAATACATTGCCCCGAAATTTTTTAAGGGTGTTTTCGAAAATTTACTTTTTCCCGCGAAAAAAATTATCGACTAGCATAACACTTGAAGACATGACTGTTGAATCGATGAGGGATCGAATGGTTATCCTTCATTTTTTATAAATAAATTATACACTGTACAAAAAAATAGATGATTGATTCTTAATCTGAAAAATATGTACTATAATGAAGAACTAAAATATACAGTAAGCACTTCCAAATCCGCGATTGCTCCGAAAAGCGTTTTTTTTTTTTTTATCTTTACAAACCTCAGAATATTTTGGGGGGAAATTGAAAGAAGAATTTACAAAAATAAATTTTAATTATCTGCCCGTGGTTTTCAGAAAAGCTTCCGAGCAACTTTTACTGTGCAATAATCACATTTCTTTAATTGGCATGTCACTTTTACAGATGATATCAATTTTTATGTAAATATTTTGACATTCAGAAAGCATGTTTAACACGCAAACATACAATATTACCAGCATTAATATTAATATGAAAATGAACATTATTTGTTACAATTGCATAAACGAATTAAGTTATGCATCTGAAAATGTTTACTTTAGAATGGATAGAATCCGAAAAAACGATTTTCCGGGTAGAGAAAACTGATTAATGTATTGTAAAAGCTACTAGCAAACATGAAAATTATGGGCATACATAAAAATTTATTTTTGTAAATTCTACGAATATTTTCTTTAAATTTCGAAAATAAATTGTTTTCTGCGGTTTCTAAAGATAAAGGAACTCTTTTCGGACTCATGGATGACTCGGAACAGGTTATTATATGTTTGCGATCGTAATTATTGTACAGTCGCGGAAAAAAAAAGTAAACACCCTCTACTAACTTCTCAACAACGTATTGTAGAAGAAAGTTGCTGGTACCGAGAGATTGTAAATAAAATCTACTTTTAAATGATGTTTATAAAACTTGCTTAGGGGGCCATCAACATGTTAAAACTAACCCTGAATTTGTTTTTTTTCAATAGCAATACTCAATTCTGACTGCATAAATGAACTCTATCCCCTTTCAAATAGTCAAGAAAGAAAGTTTCATGCATTTCATACGATAAGTTTCCGAGAAAATAATTATTTTAAAACGAACATATTTTAGGGGCAATATCCAAATTGAAGTTCGGTATTCGATTGTCGGCCGAGAGAGCCGTCTTCTTGATCAAGACATCTTACAAGGAAGGTCTCCATTGGGGGCATACTCAGAATTTTTTGAAAAAAATACGAATTAAACTACTCATGTAGGTAATAAAGGATCAGTGAAAATTAGCGGAGGAATTACATTATTAGATATGTAAAAAAATAAAATAGTTTGGAATAATTGGCGTGAAAAGCTGAAAGCGACGCGGGATTTGGCGAGCAGTGCATTTCCTCGCCAAAAGCAGACGATTTTAACGAATCTGAAAATTGATTTTAATTGACTTCACTGTTAAAAATCTGCAGCATTTACTGCAACGTCACTCCACTACTTTTATAGAATATCTCTCTTCTGACCAATGAGAATGCTCCATAGCACGGTGAATTGACCTGTCATACACTGTTAAAAATTTGCTGCATTTTGTTGCAACGCACTCCACCAGTAGCGGCTGGTCAGGGGATGCTGCATCAATTTATTCACACCACTAAAATTGTATGGTTATTTCAATTTTGTTTAATCAGCAAAATTCGTCGAATAAATAAGATGAAAGTTTCTGTGAAATTTTAGTGGTGAGAAAAATCGGATGCAGCACTCCCTGACGAGCCGCTTCTGCACTCCACTGCTTGTATATAATATCTCTATTCCAACCAATGAGAAAGCTCCATTTCACGGCCAAATAACCGTTTTCTATACAAGCAAGAGAATGTGTTGCAACAAAAAGCAGCAGATTTTTAACAGTGTATTTTTTAATTTGGAACAATTTTAATCAATTTAAATTGTGTTTTAAATGATAAAATATATTAATTTCATTTTGTTATAAGTACATATAAACGTATATGACAAAATTACACTTAAAGCAAAGTAAAAATGCAAAACTAAAATTACTTAAACTAAACTTATTTAAATAAATTGAACATAGAGAGATTTTTCTTTAAAAAGTATTCGAAGCGTAAAAGCGTATTTTTCAAAATTCGTTTTTTCTCCAACCGGAGATAAATCGCCAAATAAACGAATTTTTTTTTATTTTTTTACGGGCGTTATAAGGAGGTTCCGCCGAAATTTTTCTTATAAACATATATAACTATATGAGAAGAACATTCTGTAATCTTTTCAGATTTTTCTGAGTATGCCCGTATGGAGACATTCCTTGTTAGACACCTTTTAAGCGATCATTAAAGATTGCTAGATTACAGGATAGCTTAAGAAGCTTCAAAATATCTAGTCACTTCTATGGTAAACGACCCTGAACCATGATTTTGCCGTTTTATAAGCATAATTTGAAAACTATCTAGAAGAAAATTTGGAATTTTCGATTTCCATAAAACAGGACTTAGTAAATCTAAATCTATGAAAAAAATTGTAGATTGCAATTCATATTTTTTTCCAACATTTATTTCATTATTCATATTATAAAATTATGAGAGTTGCAAATTCAACGTATTTATGTTTAGGTATTTTAGTATTATTACTACATAAAAAATAGCACATTAGGAATATAATTTCAGAAAATATTAATAAAAATATGAAAATGTAATTTAACATTATGAAGCACTAAATTTTGAATGTTTGTTTTTCAAAAATCTATCCTTCAAATGACTTGAAATTTGGTGTCTAGTCATAATTTGAAATATCTTGTTAAAATTGGATATTGCCATTGAAAAAATGAAGTTCGGGTTCGTTTTAATATGTAGATGGTCCCCTAAGCAAACTTTATATGCATAATTTAAAAGTAGACTTTATTCCCAATCGTTCGGTACCAGTAACTTTCTTTTACAATATATTTTTGAGGAGTTAATAGAGGGTGTTTACTTTTTTTCCACGATTGCACATATTTTCAAATTAAGAATCATCTGTCATTTTCTACAGTATACACTGTAACTCTCTCTGTAAAACTCATGTAGCCGAGGAAGGTTACATGAGTCTTTGCTGTTACCGTTACATGAAAAGTTCTTGGAATACAAGTCTACTAGAAAAATCTTATCAACTTTACAGATTTTTAGGTAGCTTTCATTACAAAAAGTAAAAAGCTACCTATTGCAGCCGTCCGGGGGAAAGCACTTCCGGAAAATTTTGGTATATTTTCACCGATCATGACCCCCAGACCCCAAAACCACCCTCCGTTTATATGTTGACATATATATATATATATCTTATTTTTGTCATGCGATAACTAACGTATTTATGAACCGATTTGAATGAAACTTGGTATGTACATAGTACATACAAATGTCTCGACCGAGTTCGTTGGTCAGCATCATCCTCCATTTTGTTTCAAAATGGCGGCCATTTTAAATTTTTTAAAAAATTTAAAATTTAAAATTAAATGCGAAAAAATTAAAAGTTGAAAAATATTTTTCTTTTACGTGTTAGAACTTAAAACAAAGATTCCAGAACACTTTTTATTTTGTCTATATCTTAAAAAATGACTGAGTTATAGCACTTTGAATTTTTCTTATGGCTGACATTTTGAAACGATCTGATTTTTGTCACGTGATAACACGCGTATTTATGAACCGATTTCAACGAAACTTGGTATGTACATAGTACATACAAATGTCTCGACCGAGTTCGTTGGCCAGCATTATCCGCCATTTTGTTTCAAAATGGTGGCTATTTTAAAATTTTTAAAATTTTTAAAATTTAAAGTTAAATGCGAAAAAATCAAAATTTGAAAAATATTTTTCTTTTACGTGTTAGAACTTAAAACAACGATTCCAGAACACTTTTTATTTTGTCTATATCTTACAAAATGATTGAGTTATAGCACTTTGAATTTTTCTTATGTCTGACATTTTGAAACGATCTGATTTTTGTCACGTGATAACACGCGTATTTATAAACCGATTTCAATGAAACTTAGGATGTACATAGTACATACAAATGTCTCAACCGAGTTCGTTGGCCAGCATCATCCACCATTTTGTTTCAAAATGGTGGTCATTTTAAATTAAAAAAAAAAATTAAAATTTAAAATTAAATGCGAAAAAATTAAAAATTGAAAAATATTTTTCTTTTACGTGTTAGAACTTAAAACAACGATTCCAGAACATTTTTTATTTTGTTTATATCTTAAAAAATGACTGAGTTATAGCACTTTGAATTTTGCTTATGGCTGACATTTTGAAACGGTCTGATCTGAACGATCCACAATGTTGCTTTAAAATGGCATACACTTTATGATATCATGGAATTTGGTGACTCTCTAAATCGCTTTAAATAAAACCAGGTTGAATAAAAGATGACTATTTTCTAAAAATTCCTATTAATATTCAGTCTTGACAAAAACTAGTTTCAATCTTATAAAATCACTAATTTTATAAGATTATTTCCGCTAATTTGAGCTTAGTATTTTTGAACAATGTAACTTACCTTAAAATAAATAAATAAATTTATAAGTATATGAACGCTACCTCTTCCTCCCGGCATTGCCGGAAGGACTTTTTTACAGTCTAATGAAAAGGAATTGTTGCTTCTTAACGACCTTTGTCATGCTATAGTGCCTAGATATTCGGTTCAACAAGCAAAGAGTAATTTTATTATATTTACTTTTAATGACTGGAAAAAAGGAGTAAATTTCATTAACCTAACTTTTACCAGATCTTTCAGTATAAAACCTATGAAGCAGCATTTCGACAGAAGCATTATACTAAAGTTTTAAATAAACTTTCTGTTAGTGAAAACTTAAAGAAGATTTATGAACATTTTTAACTATGCATTAATCAGCATGCAAATTAATGAGGCCAAAATTGAGCAATTACAAACGATGATATATTTATGATCAATAAAAAATTTTATTTAAGAATTTTAAAACCGATATGTTTCTATAATTTATTTAGCGAATGTCGGACGGCAAAAGAAGGCGCAACTGTTTCCCTTTAAGCTTAGCTGGTTCGTTGCAAAATCCGGTGAACGTCTTCGGCAAAGCTTTTTTAGTTATCCACTTCAAGGACTTGTCGCATACCATTGGATTACCTGTAAACATATGAGAAGAAAATTATTTTTTTTAAACACTCATATACATATTTTAAAGAATAATTAATGAACGTCATGTTCACCTACCTTGATTACTAAATGAAATGCGAGATATTAAAAATCTTACATTTAATTTACTTAAAAGATATTCAAACATACATAAGATCTTTCGAACATGAAAAGACCTTCAACCCGAGAGAACGCGCGCTACCCAGGGTATGAATGGTTTTAACTTTGTCACCAATAAAATCAAGTTATAAATGTCACTTTATTTAGACGGAGACAATTCTTACAAATTTTTTGATAAAAAAGTTGAAAATTACTTTAAAAAAATTAGTGGTTACAATTGTAAAAACCGTACGCACTCCAGGTCTTTTAGGACCTGCGCGGGTCCTCCCGGGTCAAAAATGTTATCTTTCGTTTAAAACCCTTTTTGGCAAATGTACACTATCTACCAAAAAGTATTTGTACACTTTCAGTTTTTGACATTTTGTCAAATATTTAAAAATATACTGGTCGGATTCTTCTGGAACTTCAGAAATATAAAGATTATGTTTCACTTTATATTTATTTACATTAATTTGTTAAGCGGGTAGTTAGGGGGCCGGCGAAAAAACAAAGAATAATACAAATATTTGGGATCGCCCTGTACATGAAAATGCACGAAACGACTTATCGCTTTAGAATACAAATATATGAATACAGTAGAATATGTACACTAATTTTTGTGAGAATAGCAAGTATATTTATGGCGAAAGAGCGATTTTTTTGAAAAATTCAAAAAATTCTGGTATGTTTTTTGTTTATATCATGCTGGGATTTTGACCAAATTTAACGCAAATTTCAGAAAAATTGGCAAAATGCAGTAGAAAAAATGTAGCGCAATTGGAATATAAATATATTAAATATTTTATGAAATATGAGTAGTTGTATAAAATAATTTTTATCTGTGCATGCGCGAACTAGAAAAACATTTTTTTTACATCATTTAATAGTCAATTCTATGGAGTGACTTATAAAAAAAATCCAATCAAATATCGTGAAAATTCAAAAAGATATCATTATTTTAGTGAGATGTTTTTACTCTGCTCTCCAAAAACGGCTGAATCTTAAGGGATTCTCCACAAATTGACGTTTTTTAATAACTGACCTTAAAAAAAAACTAGTATTGAATTAATACAATATCTAATACAATATTGCTGCTAATAAGTACTTGACAATTGTGATAGAAAAGAAAAAGAGCTTTATTCACATTCAGGGCCAAAACTAAGAGAGGGTTGGGGGAAAAGGGCATGTGCCCCGGGCGCTAGGATGAAAGTGTCCCAAATGTACATTTTATTTGGCGATTTTTTCCATGTCTATGTTTAGCATGATATTGTCAAAATCGTCCCATTCAAAGCATTTCTCCTATACCAAAGCATAGAAGAATCTAATGATGATGGCATAAAGATCCCGCATAAAGCAGATTTTTTTTTTCGTTTTGATTCGGTTTCACGATTTTAAGGTATCATTTTTTTTAAACAAAGCAGACTACTTTAATCAATATTACATATTTTAAGTTTTAAAATAAGTCGGCTATTAATAAATTAGAAAATTTTTCTTTGCAAAGAAGAAAAGGGAGGGGGGGGGGAGTTCACCAAAATTCATTGAAATATAAATATATTAAATATTTTCTAAAATGTTCTATGTCATGCAATATTTTCAACCAAATATAAAGCCACATTCAGAAAAATTCGCAAAATGTAGTAGAAAGAATAAGGTGCTATTGAAATATAAATATATTAAAAGTTTTCTAAAATATGAGTATTTGTATGAAATATTTTTTAATCAGCGTATGCGTGAACGATAAAATTTATCATTTTACATAATTTAATATTCAACTCTATGGAGCTACCCATAAAAAAATCCGATCGAATTTCGTGGAAATTCAGGAAGTTATTGTGGATAGGAGTGAACTGATTTTCAATTGGTCTCTGAAAGCAGTTGAATGACGTCAGATTTTACGCAAATTGCCAAATCTCCATTTACGTTTTTTACTGGTGATTTACTTCTTTTCTTAGATAATTACCAGAACGAACCTATTTCAGGATAAAAATAATTATAAAAAATCGAAGCATTTGTGTCAAATCTACCCATTGATACATAATTGATAATGGCTCTTATGCAAATGCCGATATCTGTGATCCTGAAATACGTCAAGTTCGCCACTGTTAAATGTGGTGTCGAAAACAACACTGACATCAATCGCATGCATGATGCCAAGAAGAACAGAGCTGTCTGATTTTGAGAAAGGTGTGATCATCGGGTACCACCGAAATGACCGATCTTTAATCGACATATCTAGCGAGCTTAATTACCCCAAAACGACTGTGGCTTATGTGATTAGAAAATGGAAGCTGAATGGTGATTGTCAGAATGTGGCCAGAGTAGGCAGACCGACGAAACTGGGAGATAGAGACCGACGAGTGCTGTCTAGAGAAATTCGAAAGAACCGTAACCAACCAATGTTACACATACGCCAAGAATTTCAACAAGCTTCAGGATGTGTTGTTTCCATGAATACCATCCGTAAGGAAGCTCATCTGCTTAATTTTTATGGCCGTGCTGCCGCCCATAAGCCTTTAATCACCAAGTCCAACCGCGCAGCTCGGTTAAGTTGGTGCAAAACACGCCAGCAATGGACTGTACAGCAATGGAAACAGGTTCTCTGGAGTGATGAATCAAGGTTCACCCTCTACCGTTCTGATGGTAGGGTCTGGGTCTGGCGTCTGCCTGGAGAACGCCTCCTACCAGAATGTATTGTGCCCACAGTTAAATTTGGCGGAGGGGGAATTATGTTCTGGGGTTGTTTTTCCTGGTTCGGACTAATACCCTTGGTCCCAATTCATGGTAAGCTCAATGCCGATGCCTACTGTAATATACTGGACAACAGTGTACTTCCTACGTTGTGGCAATACTATGGATTGGACCCATGTTATTTCCAGGATGACAACGCAAGCTGCCATGTAGCGAGGTCCAGCATGGATTGGTATGCTGATAATGGAGTGCATCGACTCGAGTGGCCTGCCCAGAGCCCAGACCTGAACCCAATAGAGAACCTCTGGGACGAGTTGGATCGTCGAATTAAGGCGGGTGACACACGCCCAAAATCAGTAAAAGAGCTTACCTGTCTTGTGCAAACAGAGTAGAATAAAATACCATTAAATGTAATACAAGGACTAGTTGAGAGCATGCCCAGGAGAGTCGCAGCTGTAATTGCCTCTCGAGGAGGATCTACAAATTATTAAATGTGAACAGGGCCAAAACCAGTCTTTTTTTCCCGAGGCAAACGTGGATTTTGAAGGTACCCCTTTCCCCCTCCTTCGCAAAGCATATTTACAAAGAAAATTTCTCCAATTTATTAATAGCCGACTTATTTTAAAACTTAAAATATGTAATATAAAATAACGTATTCTGCTTTATTAAAATACTCCAATTTGATACTTTAAACCGAATCAAAAAAATTCTACTTTCAACAGGATCTTTAAGGCCCTTGTCCCTGCCCGCGAAGACACTGCTGAGCTAATGCTATTCCTGTGGGGAGGCATTTTTCTAATAACTCTTTCGCATTTTGAAATTTTCAATTTTTTTTTTTTTTTTTTTTTTTTTTTTTTTCATTGGATAGTGGAAGTCCCTCTCAAAATCGCTCCTTGCCTACTTTTTCGATTTGAGTCATAGATATTTTTTATAAAGTTAGTTTCACTTTCAGAACCGCTTTTGGAAGTGAAAGAAACATTATAAAAATATCTACGCCAAAATTGAAAAAGTAATCACGGAGCGATCTTGAAAAGGACTTCCGCTATCCAATGCAAAACATATTATTTAAAAATGTCCAAATGCAAAAGAGTTAGAAAAATGCATCCCCATAGGAATAGCATTAGCTCGTGAGCATCTTCGCGGGCAGGGGCAGGGACCTTAAGCCATCATCATTAGATTTTTTTATGCTTTAGCATAGCCCAAATATAATAATTTTAACAATATTATGCTAAACATAGCCATGAAAAAAATCGCCAAACGAAAGATACATTTGGAACACTTTCATCCTAGCGCCCGGAGCACATGCCCTTCTCCCCTCCCTCTCTTAGTTTTGGCCCTGAATGCGAATAAAGCTCTTTTTCTTTTCTATCACAATTGTCAAGTACTTATTAGCAGCAATATTGTATTAGATATTGTATTAATTCAATACTAGTTTTTTTTTAAAGTCAGTTATTAAAAAATGTTAATTTGTGGAGAATCCCTTAAGATTCAGCCGTTTTTAGAGAGCAGAGTAAAAACATCTCACTAAAATAATGATATCTTTTTGAATTTTCACGATATTTGATTGGATTTTTTTTATAAGTCACTCCATAGAATTGACTATTAAATGATGTAAAAAAAATGTTTTTCTAGTTCGCGCATGCACAGATAAAAATTATTTTATACAACTACTCATATTTCATAAAATATTTAATATATTTATATTCCAATTGCGCTACATTTTTTCTACTGCATTTTGCCAATTTTTCTGAAATTTGCGTTAAATTTGGTCAAAAACCCAGCATGATATAAACAAAAAACATACCAGAATTTTTTGAATTTTTCAAAAAAATCGCTCTATCGCCATAAATATACATGCTATTCTCACAAAAATTAGTGTACATATTCTACTGTATTCATATATTTGTATTCTAAAGCGATAAGTCGTTTCGTGCATTTTCATGTACAGGGCTATCCCAAATATTTCTATTATTCTTTGTTTTTTCGCCGGCCCCCTAATTACCCGCTTAACAAATGAATGTAAATAAATATAAAGTGAAACATAATGTTTATATTTCTGAAGTTCCAGAAGAATCCGACCAGTATATTTTTAAATATTTGACAAAATGTCAAAAACTGAAAGTGTACAAATACTTTTTGGTAGATAGTGTATGTTACAAAAGGAGTTCATCATAGTATTTTTAAATAGCTGGATATCATTTTGAATTATCCTGTACAGTCTTCTCAAGAACATGTCTCTTTACGATTGAACTCTTTGTATTTAAATGCCACTCTGACGAATTCCATACTGACGGATTAGGGTTACATTTCCACTAAATAAAAACGTGCCTCATTTTCTGCATCACTGTTATTCTCTTTTACATTATCACAGAGCAAAGAATCTAATAAGTGGCGTATCGATTCATGATATTCTAGAATTGAAACTTTAATTCTCAAGAATTTCCCAAAATCGAATGATTCATTCGAATATTCTTAACTCACTTGTGGTTAAAACTCAGAACTATTCCAGACATTAAATCAAAAAAGGGGCGACATTTCGTCTATATCAATCACCAAACTACATATTCTCAACATATACTACTATTCTACATATTCTCAAATATAAATATACATAATTTATTAATTACTAGCTGACTTGCCCGGCGTTGCCCGGGCCCGTGATGTTATTCAGTTTTCAAATGTGTTATTTGTTTTCTAAATGGCCCTTAAATTAAACTCAAATTTCTATGATTTTATATCTTTAAGTCCATTTTGTCAAAATTTATATTTTTAAATGGAAAAATCGCGAAAAGTTATTGAATTTAAAGAACATGCTGTTTGGTATTTTATTCTCTACGAAATTTGATTTTTTGGAAACTATGCTTACCGAAACCGAACGAAACCGCGACGGAACACTCAGGTTTTTACAGAATTCATAAAAAATTTCACATATTTTATTTTGTAAAAAAAATTATTTTATCCATACGAAAGTTCCAAAATTTTTATAAGTAATGTAAATCTGGTTTATTGAAAGCCTCTAAAAAGATTGTGCTAAAATACAGACATTTAATTACTTTTAGCGTAGGAAAAATGTATTCTCCATGAGCCGGGATGTGATTCGTGTTTGCGGTGTCTTTGAACGGGTTAAATCTCGTATTTTATTTAAACAAATTGCACCATATATTATAAAATTGTTTTAGCTTTAAGAAAATATCAGGACGTATTCAACTTCAGTACGTATTTCAGGCGCATTTATAATTTCAGGACGTATACAACTGCGCCATGCAAAGGCAAAACCGCAATGAAACAATCTGGTTTTTATTGATTTCGTCAAATTTTTCGCACTTTTTATTTTGTAAAAAATATTTCTACTCGACCGTATGTTTTAAATTTTTTTAAGAGGGTGTAAATTGGGTCTATTGAGATGTTTTTAAAAGATTGTGCTGAAATATGTACGCTTAGATACTTTTAGCGTAGAAAAAAAATTCTATTTGTGAGTTCAAAAGTGACCTCCTTTTGCCGGTGTATTTGAAAGGGTTAAATCTTATATTTTAAAAACCGATTGCATCATAGATTATAAGAATGTTTTTAAGCTTTAAGAATATGTTTTTGTTTGCCGGTACCTATAGGATTGCGCTTTGCTAAGGCAAAACCGCAATGAAAACGATCCGTTTTTATTGATTTCATCAAATTTTTCGCACATTTTATTTTGTAAAAAATATTTCTATCGGTTCGAACGTTTCGAATTTTCTGTAGGAGTATAAATTTGTTCTATTGAGAAGATTTTAAAAGATTGAGTTGAAATATGTACGTTAAAAAAAATTTTAGAATAGAAAAAATATCCTCTCTGCGAGTCGCAAAATGACCTTCTTTTGCCAGTATATTTGAAAGGGTTAAAATCCAAATTATTTTAAAACCGATTGCACCATCGGTTAGAAGAAAGTTTTAACTTTAATATCTTCTATTTTGTTTGCTTACATTTTAAAAATTACACCCTGAAAGAGCATTGATAAAAGGGAGAAAAATGGTTTTGGAAAAAACGGCTCTTTTTGGATATTTCTTTTTAAATCGTTAACTGCAACATTAGTTCAAATTGATTATAGCATTTTAGAGCTAAAAGTATGATCTTTCGAAATATGTCTGTTAAGTTTAACTGCGCTGAGCAGTTCGGTTGATTTTGAATTAAACAAAATGATCCAAAAACAGAAATAAACGCCGATAAATTTTTCTTCTTTCGTTTAGGTACGTAAAAGGGTTTGTGTGCATGTGCAAACAATTTCTTTCCCCGAACATTAAAAAAAATGATTTTTTGAAGAAAGTGAGTTCCACTTCGTAAATTATATATCTGAAATTAATCAAAATATTAAAATTCTGAGCTTCAGGTGCATCAGGAGAGATATTGAGCTACTCTCATAAAAATTTTGATCCTCGTACGTCCCATAGATTTTGCTAGCAATCGCAGACACAAACACACACTCACAGACAAATCGATTTGTTCTTTTATTAGTATAGATAATGTTTTTCTTAAACTTAACTTCATATACTCGAAATAGTAAAAAAACAATTATACTTAGCTTAGCTGAATTCACAACATACATGAAAAAATAAAACAAATTTTAAAACCAAAATGGCTACTGTCATCGTGCTACCTGCGAGTTTATGGTAAAAAACAGCCAGACAAACGCCGAATAGTTTATCTAATATGCATTCGTTCATATTACGAGACCGTAAGAAAACCCCAAGCTAACTAAAAACAATTTGCAATTTTCGATGCCAACTTGAATGAGTGGTTATTTTTTATTCGAATACGATGTTCCGAGAAAAAAAAAATCACTCGAGAAAATGACTATAGTAAGAACTTTGACAATTTGCATTTGAATACTCTCATCACTACATAAAATGTAGGGAAAGTTTGTTTTCTTTTTCGCAGGAATTTTGTTTTGTTTTCAAAAGAAAGCTTTAGTGAAATCTCGCATCTTTTTAGAATTCAGCTGAGAAATAAATAAACTTCCAATATACATTTAAAGAATTTTCATATTCTTCAAAAGATTTATTGTTTGCATCTAATATTTATCATTTTAGGGTTCCGTATTTAAAAGGTAAAAACGGAACCAGTATAAGAGCACTCCTGTGGCTGTGAATCACAGCCATTTTACTCATAGACTATGGAACTTGGAAGTTCAAATTAGGGAAAGTAATAAAGACCATTAATTCACATATTTACAGGTTATTAAACACTCACAAATATATTTAGGACAAATGTAGAGGGGCTAATTAAGTCACTTGAAATAAATCTTTTTATATATCGTGTGGGGTATAACTTGAAATCTTTCGTAACGCTGAACTCAAAAATATTTTTTTTAGATATTATATTTTTAGAGATATCGTGCAAAATGTTGTGCAAAAATGTGCCCTCCCACCACTTCTATTTCAGAATCTACAGAATCTAAAATTATGAAAATATTAGAAGCGGTAGAATTTAATTTAAATCTTGCAGGAAAACTATAGCGGCTTACTCTAGGTTACATAGTTTTGGGGAAAAGCGTATTTTTCCGTTACACACAAATTTCGATTTGCGGGCGTTCAGGAAAGGTGCTCAGCAGCATTCGAAATACCTATCACAGCAGAAGTATAAAAACAGTGTAGTGTTGATAATGATTTTCGAAAAAGTCGTCGGTGATTAGCTGAGATAGTAATCTTTAAAGATTCAGACAATTCGGACATACATAATGACAATGGTGACATACTCTATGTACCATCGACATTTAAAGTCTAGTAACAACTTGTGATGATATATTTGTATAATGCAATGTCCAATAGCAGTATAAAAGCAATAATCCTCAAATTGTTAAAAACAGACTAATTTAATTATTAATCGCATACATACTATGGGATTCACGATTAGTTTGCATGCAGTGGATCTTCCGATACGCCTCCTGTGTCTTTAAAAGCTATATGGAAAAATGCGGCACGGACAAGGTATCATTGCAACTTTGCGACCTACTTTCGAAGGACGCTTAGTACACTGCCAAGTTTAAACTTTGAACAAAAGTTTTGGTTTAAGTACACTGTAAAAAGGAAATATTATTACTAATCTGAATTGACATATGAAGTTTAAATATGTGTTACTTTTTTGTCAGCACTGAATTAAGTGCATTGCAGATTAGAATAAGATTAAAAAAAGAGTTAGAATAGCAAAATATTTTAGCAACGATTGTTTTAATTATGCATTTAATAATTCATGTGTTTACTGTATGGCACCCTCTAAGCTCGAGTAATACTGCACTTCACCATTTTTTTGGACAATTTTAAGCATTTTTTTCCCTCGAAGTAAACAAGTAAAACGTAACTTTTTGAGATCTTTCTTCCTCTGGAATTTTATTTTAATCCGAATTTTCCTGTCTAGCTTTTGTGTTTAGATAATGATCGTGCAGTTTGAAAGACAAATAATGATCCATTGCAAACTATTATTGCAAATATTTTCTGAAAATGCGAAAGCGAGTGCATTGTGTTGTGACAATGGCGAAAACAATGTATCACACAATTGTAATTAAATCACAATTGTATTGTGATTTAATTACAATTACATTTGTACAATCTCAATAATTCACATCGTCTTTATATTCCTATTTATATAGTTTCATCTTTATAAATACAACCTTTTTTAATCCTCAACTAATTCGCCGAGATTGTTACAATATACGAGAAACGGATTATTTAACCATACGAACGGTGGGGGGGGGGGGGGGGGAGGGGATTAACGTTCTGCCTTTGCTTCATTTAAAAAATAATTTATGTTGATAAAAACATTATTGAAAGTGTATTATAAGCCTGTTTGATTAGTTACCGTAGTTTGTCAGCCCTTCCTGGTGATAGTAAAAAAAGAAAAGAATTTTTTTGAAATTTCCCCCCCAGAAAAGTAAGTTTTTGAATTATTAGTCGTAAGTTCCTAATAAAATCCTGCAAATAAAGAAGATAGACTATTTGGTCATTAATGACCGGATACTTTTAGTTTTAAACATTTTGTTGAATATTTAAAAATATACGTGTCAGATTCATCTGGAATTTCAGGATTAAAAAGAAAATATTTGACCTCATATTTATCAACGTCGATTTGAAAAAGTGAACAGTTAGAGATGCAGCAAAAAATCAAAGAAAAAAATAATACTGGGCTCGCCCTGTTAAATAAAATCCACGAAATGATTTACTGTTATTGAATGCAAATAGACAGACACATTGTACAATATGTGTATTCATTTGTGTAAGAATAGCATGCATTTTATAGGCATAAGTTTTTCACGTTTCTGCACACCAGTATTTTATTAGAGTAAATGTTATTCCACTTAATCGGAACATTTTTTGCGATTTGAGAAAACAACATTTTCTCTAACAAAATACTGGTGTGCAAAAACGCAAAAATCTCATCCCTAATATTAACAGAGATGTCACTATTTTTTTTTTTTATTAAAAAAAATACCTGCACGTCTTTTGCTTATAACATTCAGAGTTTTCAACAAAAATTAACTCCTATTTCATAACAATTGGCAAAATGCAGTTGAAATAGTATAGTAAAAATTGAATATGAATATATTAGGAAATAAGAAGGGCTGTATGAAATATTTTTATCTGTACATGCGCGAACGTTAATGAAGATTATTTTTTTACTTAATTCAATAGTCAAATCAATGGAGCAACTTATTAAAAAGATCCAGTCAAATATCATAAAAATTCAGAAAGATATGTATCGACGATAGAGTGAGCTGATTTTTTTTTCTTTCGCTGAAATTAGCTGAATGATAAGGGCTTGTACACAAATATATTACATACTAGAAGACAGCCCGTCAAAATGACGTGTTTGCATTATTAAAAAAATGATAAAAAGTTACAAATGTGGTCAATCAGCCACTTTAGGCTTAGACAATTTTTAAAAATACAGCGATTAAACATGGGGGAAAAATCTATAAAAAAAAAGAAAATTTTAACAGAAATTTGCATTTAAAACTATAAGAAAACTGTCTGGTGGATGGATTGTAATGAACAAATCGTAAATACATAAATTTTAAAAGAATAAAGTACGGCAAAAAATCAATTATAAAAGATTATATTGTGAAACTACAGCCAAAAAATATATAAAAACACTCAGAGAAAATAATAAAAATATCTAGAATGTATAAAAAAATTTCCTATTTTGGCCCATTTTTTAGCTATTATTTAAAAGAAAACACTCTATAAGATCGAAAACGAATGACAACAATAAAGAGTAAACAATGAACGTGTTCGGGAGATACACGCGCTGCCCACGCGAGCTCAGGAGTTTTTGCTTCCGAGTACTATATCCGCTGTAAGATCCAATCCATGTACCTGTTTCCTGAGCGCGCGCGCTCAGCGCGCATAGCTCCCCAGTGCACCCAATAATTCCTGAGTCGTGATGTCGACAATGGAGTCATTCTAAAGATTCATTCACGGAATTTGCCATTCTTGAATGGCAACAGTATTAATTTGCTTACATTGTTTGATTTTTCCGTAATTGCTGGTTGTTTATTTAGAACTTAAACATTATAATTAAATAGTTTTTGTAGGTTTTAAAGAAAATGAGTAATGAATAAATCTTTTACACGTATATTTTCATAAGTTGAACAGTTAGAATATTTGTGAACGGCTCGGAATAGTTAAGCCTAACATGGACGCAGTTGCAATAAGTTCCTTTTTCTCGTGGATGGGTTGACCCCGGAATTGTTATACACGGAGGGGTTTTATATATATAATTATGGTTATATTTTGGTAAATTGAGGCGCTTCTGCGTAATTTTTTTAGCCCAATATACAAAATGCTCTATATAAGGAAATTTTATCTTATATATATGCTTTTTGTGAGTACACGTAATTTGCATGATAGTGATGAAGATAAAATCTAAAATATAAGAGTTATTATACGTTTTTCTTAAGATGTGTGGTTATCTGTTTACATGTCAATTTTTTGAAAATTCATAGTTGGCAGTCCACGAAAAAAACAATAAAACAAAAAGTATTTGTTATGAAAGTAACATTAGTTAATTTGCCTTCACCCAATTGTCAATAACTTGCAATTTGATTTTTATGATAATATTTGAATAGCTTTTTGAGAAATCACATTTTCACTGAAAAGTGCATCTTCCATAAAACACATTTACTTAAATATTTACAGTTGTAAGAATTGGAAATTTACTGAATTAATCGATCATGGTCTTTTCTTTTGTGCCGTGTCTATTGTCTTCACCGTGTCTATCTAAACGGCAGTTATCGTATGAAGCTAAATATATATACATATAACGCTGCAACGTTTGGCACTTCCGGTTTCATAAACAGCTATCAAGTCGTTATTTAAATCCTGATAACTCAGATTTTATTAAATAACTAGCTGACCCGCCCGGCGTTGCCCGGGTCCATATTAACAATATTAAACGAACTTGAAATTTGTATGATTTTATCATTAACTCGTTAGATGCAGAAATGCATTGTCTGAAATACGTAGCCACTGACTGTGTGAAAAATCGGTTTTAAAAACAACAACTAATATTAAGCTCTAAAAATACTTAAAATGAGCAATGAAAAACGCAGGAGGGAATATGTATCAAACGATTGCATGATTTTTGTGTTAAAAAGTTGATATTTACCCGTAAAAATCACTGTTAAGTCACGTAACTAATTATTATTTTCACATACAAATCCCAAACAGCTAATGTTAAGCTCTAAAAATACTCAAAATGAACGATGAGAAATGTGGGAGGGAATATGTATCTAACGACAGCGTGATTTTCGTGATATTTATCAAAAATCACTGTTAAGTCACGTAACTAATTATTTTTTTTTCATATAGAAATCCCAAGTGAAATATTTTGAATTTCAAACTAATTATATCACTCTTAAATCCGACTATACCATGAATGAAATCGATACACGATGGTAGCTAAAAGATTGGTATATAGTAATATAATTTCAGAGCTATTTAACAAAAGTAAGTGTTATTTTTAATCGAATCTTGCGTATTGTTCCCTCTGTGTATAAATTCCTAACCTTAAACTTTTGTACCGTAACCAGAACCTGTCTGTAACCTAACAACGAATTAACAGTACCCTACCGTAAAATAAATATAACAGAAATGTAACCTACCCTTCACTTTATTGTAACATATCCTTATTCTAACCATAACATAAATGCAATTTAACTTTAACCTAACTTTAACCTAAATAATATAATAAAAAAAAAACCATTTTAAAAAATTACTATTTCTTCGTAAAATATGCTTCAGCTGTAATTCATTTCTTTCAATTCGTTTTATTAATACAAAATTCCTTCCTCGTGCTTTTGTTTGAGACATTAAAATTTCAGCGATAAATGGTATAATATTGCAAACCTTTTCTTCGGTTTACTTCGCCTCCCCCTATCTTTTTCTCCATGGTGTACAACTGCTGTGATAAAAAAAAATCCTCATTTAAACTGACAGTTTGCCAGTCTATGAATTTTAAAGGTCTTTTTTAATTATTTCTGCGAAAATTTTATGCAACCAATCAACCATAAGAAAATGAAAGGGAAAAAAAGCGAAAAAAGGCGATTTTTTATGAGAGTGAGCTTTGGAATTTAATTAATTACTCAGTTAATAAATAGAATTTTGAAAAGCTGAGCTTCAGGTGCATCAGGAAAGACATTGGGCTACTCTCAAAAAAATTTTGAGCTTCGCACGTGCTGTAGATTTTGCTAGCCATAGTAGACACAGAGACACACAGACACACACACAGACAGACAGAGCGTTTTGTTCTTTTATTAGTATAGATATATTATCTTTCGCTGATGGACACCTTTTCGAAAGCACTTTGGAATTTTCCATACGAAAATACGTGATTTCTCAAAAGGCTATTTAAATATTGCAATGAAAATCAAATTGCAAGTTATTGACAATTTGTTGAAGACAAATTAACTGAACAGTTAGTTTCAGAATAAATGCGTTTTTTTTTAAAGCGTTTTCGTAGAATAACTTCTATAGATTTTCAAAAAAATGGCATTAAAACAGGTAACCACATAACTCATGAAAAGGCATAATATCTCTTTGGTTCTACTTTACTGTCTTCTTCACTTTTATAAAAATTATCTGTATATAGAAAATGCACATATATGCGATAGAATTTCCTCTAGAGTGTTTTGCGTATTGGCTTAAATTTCACAAAATGTTACTATTAACTCCTCAGTTTATAAAAAATATAATCAATGCTTGCATTATCTTTTCCTTTTCTTGATGGTTTAGAGTCAAAATCTTCCTAAATATAACCGTAAACTATAATTAAATAGCTTTTTTCAAAAAAGGTTGCTTCGAGCGCTGTCAGACAACTGAAAAATAACAGTTTGTGGACAAATCCTTCTCATTCAGCTAGTTTCAGCTAAAAACTAAAATTTTGCTCACTCTGTCGTCTATATCTTTTTGAATTTTTGGATATTTAACTGGACTTTTTTAATAATTTGCTCTATAGAGTTGATTATTAAATTACGTAAAATATCCTTGTTTACAAATTATTTCATACAACTACACATATTTCCTAAAATCTTTAGTATATTTATATTACAAATGCAATATAGTATTCCTATTACATTTTCCTTATTTTTCTAAAACTCGCGTTAAATTTTGTTGAAAACTGCATGTTTTAAGGAAAAAACATTCAAGATTTTTTTAATTAAAAAAAAACGCCATATTCCTGCTAATTTATGTGCTATTCTTACACATATAGACATATTTTACAATGTCTGCCTGTTTGTATGCTGTAGCGATATATCATTTTGCGCATTTCTTTTATAGGATGATCCCAAGTATGATTTTTTTTCTTTGATATTTTATTGTCTCCCTAACTGTCCACCTTATCAAATCGACTTTGATAAATATGCGGTCAAATCTGTTCTTTTTAATCCTGAAATCCCAGAAAAATCTGACAAGTCTATTTTTAAATGTTTGACAATACGAATAAAATTGAAACTGTCCGGTTTAATGGCTCTGTAAGATACTGCATTTAATTATCTGAAAGGTATTAAATGTCATTATATGCTTTTTTATACTTATATCTTTCAAAATGTTACTTGCGAGATGTAGGACTCAATGAATTTGGGGATGTTTGACCCGGGTAAAATCTTCAGTTTTCGCCTATTGTAATTTAACACAGTTAATTATTTGGGTTTTAATTCATGAAAAAATGCCATAATTTATGGCAAATAATTCGCAATCCAAACAATTCTTTTTGAACCCAGAAATCTTGTTCAGTAATTAAACACAAATATTTTCCGCGATTTAAAAGTTGCTTTTTATTTAAAAATGTCTGTGTCGAAAAATGATTCTTTGATCCGCGGTAAATTCCGCCAAAAATTACGGTATATTAACTTATTTCAGTAAATAATAGCATATTTTATGAAAGTATTTTAAATAAGGACTATAATGCAATTTTTGAATTCAGACCTATTGCAAAAATATCTATTCGTAAATAATGGGAGGTAAAAATTTAAAAAATCATAAACTATGTAAAAACTAGCTGACCCAACAGACATTGTCCTGTCGCCGACTCCAGAAAATCAAGTAAGTGTACGTAAATATAATAATACACACGATAAATACTATACTCTTAATTTAATTTCTTATTACATTTATGTAAGGAAATTATTTTTCTCTTTGCAGTAGTTTTTGAAGTCGGTTCAATTTTTGATAGAAAAATTTATTTTCTCTTTTTAGTTTAAAGTTAACGATTTTCTAAAGTCGGTTACTTAAAATGATAATACAGGAAAAAATTATTGCAAATGATACACGTATGTCAGGAGTGGGGTCTGACACGCGCTCTCTTTCTTCAAGAACCAGAGGTTGAATTTGGCTCCTTAGACCGCTCGGCCATTCAATCCACACTCTATTCAGCGAACTTATTCAACACTTTTAATTAGCGAAAAATCACTAACTATTAGTTTTTGCCTAATTACTAAAAAAGTACTGAATCAATTTTGTTGAAATGTGAATCTAAACCATTCTCGAATCCACTGGAACACATACACAAAATTTCATTAAAATCTGTCCAGTCGTTTACAAAGAGTTCAGTGACAAACACACGCACAGAAGATTTATATACCGTAAATTCGGGTGTATAAGCCGCGGATCAAACAATTCTTTTTGGACCAACAAATCTTATTTAGTGATTGATGACAAATATTTACGGCGATCTAACTAGTTATATTTGTTTCTTAAAAAATTCTGGGTCGAAAAAGAATTGTTTGATCTGCGGCTTATACACCCGAAATTACGGTATATAAAGATGTGTTGATTTTAGTTGCCTCTTGACATTCGTTCGCAAATATGCATACAAAATTTTGTAGAAACATAGATATCGAAAAACATCATTTTCTCTTAGTGTGCGTCTTTTGCATACTTCCTTAAGGGAAATCCACTAATTATTTCACATTCACATAGCATATTTTGAAAGTGACAACATGGTTCCGTTTGAAAAGAAAATACCATCTTTATCATAAATACCGGCTTTGATAATAGTAATGTAACCATATAAATTATTGTTAATTTTATGCATGTTCTAAAAAGACAATAATTTCCGTCTAATCAAAATCCTTCAGAATTTTTTAAACTATACAACTAAACCTTTCAGCAATCACAGTGTAAAATTTCTCGTCTATGAATGCACGTTGTACTTTTTACGAAGCAAGTATTTGGTTTTGTTATGTTATTTCAAATGCAAAATCATTCATAATACTTATAAAAGAGATAAATTATTACAAACAATTATACATATCAGTAAAGGGAATCAAATGTTATAAATATTTACATGTACAAAAAAAGCCAGAAATATTTAAAAAAAGGTATAAGACAAATATTACTGATGTAACAATAAGATTCTATAAATATTCATATTATATCAAGCATAGTTTAATGCAAGAAGACAAAGAGAAGAAAAAACTAATAAGGTAAAAAAAGATCTATTATTGAAAAAAATATTTTTCAGTTTCGTTTATGAACTACTGGCATATTTTATTTTAAAATATTACAGTTTTATCTAATATAAATTATATATATATAGAGAGAGAAATATAGATATATAAATGAAAATTATTACATAAAAAAATTTACATATATATATAATATACATTATCTTCAGCTGATTCTTTGTCTGATATATAGATAATATCTTTCAGTTTGGGCCATAATAACAAAAATTTTATTAAATAATTTTTCGTGAGACTATATAAATTATAATAAATCTCAGTGTAAGTAATATCAATTAGATTACTACAGAAACATATCTACATTGTTACATAACAATAAGTCATGTTAGTAATGCAACATAAAATTATTAACTGGTATATATATATATTGATAAATCATGTTTTTATATATCAATTAAGAAATTTACTAATGAATACTCATGAATCTACTAATTTGTAGATCATGTTACATTGTGTAGTAATTCAACATGAAATCATTAATTGATATATCTACTACAAAGAGCAAGGTGCGATTAAAATTTTTTAAGAGGCACATTACAAATAGGGGAATCTGATAGAAATTAATGAATTCAGAAATAACAGTGAAATGGAGATAGATTCAATTTAAGATACATCACGTTTCTCGTCGTAAAATTTGCGCGCATGCCTCAGCTGAAAGGTGAAATTTTAATACGCACAACTCAGGTGATATGATCATTTTTTTTAAATTAGTGTTTATTTTAAAGTTAAACCATATCTCAAGTCACGATCTTAAAAGAAAAAAATGCTTACCGTCTAAATAGACACGAGAGAAGTTTTCAATTACTAGAGACCAAGCAGATTCACTGAGAGTTTTGAAGAGATTATTTTGCAGCTCTAAGCGATTAAGACTTGGCATGTCTTCAAATATGTCATTCGGTAAATCTTGGAGTTTGTTGTTGCTACGAAAAAAAAATCAGTAAGTTGAAGAGAGACACACTGGGAAAGGTTCCAGTTTTTAGAGAAATATGACAAATCGATTCATTAAAAACTTTTTGTGCTTACATTTGATTTAGAACAAATCGTAATTATAATGAAAACAATCGTGAATTTTCGTTATAGTCATAAAGATTTTGTTTAAATAAAATCTATATTATGCTAGTAATATTTGGCGATGTAGTATCTGACGCTAATAAATTTATTTTCACTGTTATTAAATTTACCTCTAACATATACATTTATTTTCCGACATAGCTAACATATAAGTTTTACTTTTTAGTTAATGGAACAACAAAAAAACCCTAAAATAAAAAAAATACATCCCCCCCTTAGATTTCTAATTTTTAGATTTGCCGTAATTCAACAAATACATGCCAAAGCCTCGTCAGATGAAAATATTTTTTTTTTCATAAAAGTTATTGAAAACGTGTTCTTTGAACTGTCTAACTTGTGATAGCAGGCAAATTATTCAATTATCTATTTTTCAAATGCAGCTGTATTGTATTTGAAAATTTATTCTTATTTTAAACTTCATGTTCAAAGTAAAAGTAATCGCAGTCGTACTTTCTTGCTCACTGATAGTTTCGAAATCTGTACACTTTCTTTACCACACCAGTAGTTAACTCTTTCAGGCGTAAATTATTGTGTTGATAAAATATCGAAATGACAGATTCATCCAAGGATTAAGAAACAAATTTATTTTAAAATAATTAAAAACTTTTCTTCACGTACGGTATAAATAGAATTTTTTTTTTCAAAATTCTAATGTGAGTATGACATTTGTGGATTGAAATAAAGTGGGATATATTATATCCCGCAGCTTTCAATGGGCTAAATACTGATTTTAAGGATTTGATTCCAATTTCAGTCAACACTTGTCAATATGTGTGAAAATAAATATATTTTATGAAAAAATACACGGTCTTCCAAAAGTATTCGACACATTTTAAAAATTAATTAAAATTAAGTATTGGCATACGAGAGCTCGATTTGGGCGAAAATCGTTCACACGATGAAAAGTTTGCTTTAGCAATTAAAAAAAATTCTCACATACTACTTGTATGTGTGCATTTTTCAAGTAATCAAGCAGTTTCAATCGATTTCATTTCAGGAATATTGACCATTTTACAACTATTTTATAAAAATTCTGCGCCAATCAAAGGAAGTAAATTCACATTATGACCATTGACCAACCTTTATTTGCAATAGCTAAAATGATACAATGACATTATTCAGGAAAATGTGGAAAAACCAAACTATTGATGGTGTTTGGTGCATTTCATACTCGGCAATCTTTTCTGCGGTATTAGAATTGATACTAGCAAATGGGTGGAATGGTGCAATTTCTCATGCCGATATGTTTTCTACTGCTACTGAAAATTTTCTTAAAGTAACCCATGTAATGGTGCTATAAAAGAAACATTTTGTAACGCTTTCAATATATTCAACAAGAAAGTAAAACCGTGCATCAAGAATATATTCTGAAACATTTTCCAACACATTCAGATTGCTATAACAAAACGTCACAGTTTAATAAGGAGAAAAAATTAAGCCTAAATAAATAATTAATAAAACGCATAAAACATTTGAAAGCCTAATTTTAGCAACTCTCATCAATAGGCAAAAAATCTGATTTTTTTTCATCCCTGTATATAAACATTAGGTTTATCATATAATACATAGTATTGTAAAATTTGGTTGAATTCGGAAATGCATTACACAGTTGATTATTCCCCTTCGACAATTTCCACCAGTAAACGGAATGTACTTCAGATATTTTATGCAGCCCTACATATCGCTCACCCACAAAAAAGTAACACATCTCGCAAAAAAATCCTTTTGCATTTTATTCCACTAATACGTTTGTCATAAGTGTATCTTGCTACACAAAGTTTCATAAATGTAGTTATATGGAAAATCTCTTTATTATGCTATATGTCCATTTGTGACCACAGAAGAGGGATGAATTATTTGGGGAGTTAAAATTACCCAACCCTCCAAACACTACCCTACGTCTTCATTCTTAAGGGTTTGACGCTTTTATGTACGTTTTTATTGCTGAATGAATGTGTGTTGTATTAAGTGTTGTATTTTCATGTTACAGTAAAATCATGCATACTTTCATATGCTTCTCCAGTGAAATTTACTTTTGTCGAGATGTGTCACTTTTTTTGCTGGTGAGAAATAATATTTGTGGAATTCATACACACTAAGTAGCATGCAAACAAAAAATATTTAAAAACGAATAGCACAACGTAAAACCCACTTCCAGTTAGTATTGTTCAGAGGAAAAAATTTAACTGAATTGTTTTGTGTGTCCCTGTAAATAAAGGATTAATGCCATACATGCCATGTTCTAGAATAAATATCTTGGACTGTACCTCGCATATATATTTATAAATTGCAGTGTGCTTGATATTCAGAGTGAAGTACACCGTTAACGGTTTTTTCCCATAGGTCTTAATGTAAGGGAATTTTTAAAAATATTTCTTTAAAAGAACTATAAATTATACACATTTCATTTTCAATACCGAAAATTTCTTTGTGAATAACAATAACATATATCAATTACATGATAATCCGAGTATACTTGCTTGAATACGAATAGAACACGGATAGAAGATGGACACGGAATGAGAAACCAACGAACTGAATGTATTTTTTTTTTTCTTTGGAATTGTAAAACACGAAATTTTAGATCTAAAAACACAGAAACATACATCAAACACTCTTTTATATCAGGTAATGTAAGTAAATTCTGGAAATCACGTTATTTTCATTACAGTCACCATCTTGAATTCAATTGACTTCACACAATGAATCTACCCTTAATAAGCTTTGTGTTTATACAAGGTATATACTGACAAATCGGTAATATTTGCACGATTTTCAATTTTCACCTTATTTTGGTCGTGTAGCACTCGAATTATGGCTTGTGTAATTTAGTAATCAATCTGAAAAGAATAGTTTCTGAAGAGTACACTGCAACAATGTTGCCAGCACTTTTTTCATTAAAAATTGCAGTATAATTAGATGTAATAAA
The DNA here is from genome assembly GCA_964019185.1 of Maratus speculifer. Lineage (NCBI taxonomy): Eukaryota > Metazoa > Arthropoda > Arachnida > Araneae > Salticidae > Maratus > Maratus speculifer. Next base: position 373,783,698 of record OZ025293.1, read on the forward strand.
TAAATTTAGGTATAATTTTACCCCAATTTTTACGGCAAAACCTGCTGGCAACATTCCTGCCAGCAGTTTTTGCCGTAAATTTAGAGAGTTTTTTGCAGTGTCTGTTAAACTGAATAAATCTGAAGAAATTTACGATACATGAAATAAAGGCAAAAAAACTTTGCAACTGAAGTTATATAGTAAAACTGATGAACTTCTTTAACTCTTTCCGGCGCAAGGTTACCACTCCGGCAACACCAAATTTTAATTCCAAACTTACAAACGGCACCAATAATATTTTAGTAAAATTTCACTTTTACAATGACAGCTTAAATCAGGGAATTCTTAATTTCTAAAAAAGTCTTTTGTAAATTCCGGTGTCAGTCAACAATTTCTCATTTTACGAACGGAATTTGTCTGCGCCGGAAAGGGTTAAGGCAAAACATGTAAAAATGCGTTTATTCTGTCTGTGATATTTTAACACTAGAACCGCCGGTAATTTTATTAAAGTTTTATAAAAAGTGTTTGACACCAGAATTTTTATTTAAAATTATTGACTTATTTAATTTGTCAATTTCTGTGCTGCACACATTTAACAAATCTCATCAAGATATTTCTGGTTCGAATCGGCTATTTTTAATTTAGCAGAGGTCATAATGGCCCCTTATGGCGGTTCTAGTGTTAAAGAAAAAAATGACATCGAATAAATTTTCTTTCAAATGTTCCGATTGAAATTGCTTCGTTGCATTAAAAGTGAATTGTCTCTTTAAGGGAAAATAAGACTCGGTGCAATCCTATGAAAGATATGCGCATTTCAAGACCCGTTTCCTCGGAAACTACCCGATCGATTTTGATAAAATTTCGAATTCATTTTCACTGGATTTTACTTAAGATTTATGGTAGACGGTTTTTTTCTTCGACTAAAACTTTTTATTTTAGACTGATCTCAATTTATCAGACAGTTAAAATTTTTTAGAAATATATTTTTAACTAATTTATTTTTTTATTAAATATTATTTATTATAGTTATTATTATTTATTATTCATTATATTAAACTAATAAATTTTTTAAACTCTCTTCCACATATGATCTTATATTTATACATTAAAACCAATATTTTTTTTATCGAAATCGCTCGAATAATTTAGGCGATAATGGGATTTTTACCAGACAAGAACGATTTTTCAGGAGAGCAAAAAAACGTAGATATTTCTAACTTATGCGAAGTTCTTGTATAATTTTATTGAACACAGGAATCAAAGTATATATAAAGAGTTAGATAAAATTTAATTTCATGTAATAAATGAGATAATGTTTTAATCCTTATCGATTATGTGTTACTTCCCACATGACTACCGGACCAGCATATATTACACGGTTTTTTTTTCGGTTTTTTTTTTTTATTATTATTATAAGAAAACTGTTAGTTGTACTTTGACAACATCGGCGTAGTACAAAATGTATTTTTAAAATATAATGGTGCAGGTAGAATATCAAAATAGAATAAAATTTAAAATGATATTCTAAAATTCGTGTGAACGGGCGTGGCGTCCGGGTCGTGTCTTTCCTTGAATTTCTACAGCTCGCTCACCCACAAGAAAAGTGACACATCTCACAAAACCTGGATTTGTATTTTATTCCACTAATAGGTCTGTGACATTTTTTTCTTGACACACAAAAAGTTTGATAAGTATAGTTATAGGAAAACTACTTTATTACGGTATTTGCATATTCGGGGCCATAAAAGAGGGGTGGATTGTGTGGGGAGATAAAATTCTCCAACCAACGAAACCTCATCATATGTCTTTATTCTTGAAGGTTTTACGCTATTATGCACGTTTACAGCCCTGCATGCAGAGCTACGTGAGAATTTCAAATTACAGTAAAATAATGCAAATTTTATTTTTCCGTTCCTGTGAAATTTACTTTTGTCGAGATTTTTCATTTTTCTTCCGGGTGAGTGAATTATTTGTAATGGTCAGAAAAAAAAACTGGTCGTACCAATGGATTCAAGAAGGTTAAAAAAAGATTTAAATCAATGCAAAAAATCAACTTTTTCAAAAAATTCACTCATGTCATCCCTTAAAACTTTTCCGAGTTATAGCACAGTAAAACATTTAACACTAGAACCGCCGGTTATTTTATTAAAGTTTTATAAAAAGTGTTTGACACCAGAATTTTTATTTAAAATTATTTGACTTATTTAATTTGTCGATTTCTGTGCTGCACACATTTAACAAATCTCATCTGGATATTTCTGGTTCGAATCGGCTATTTTTAATTTAGCAGGGGTCATAATGACCCCTTATGGTGGTTCTAGTGATAAAATTAAAATGCAATGTTTACACATCAAGATCTAAGATGTATAAAAGTTGTTGGTAAATATATACTTACCTCAGACTTAATGTACGTAAACTTTCGGCTGGTCTTGGGAACATACTTCGTGCAATCGATGAAATTTCATTGTCAGTAAGAAACAAAGTGGCTAAATCAGTTACCTTTTGAAAAACTTTGTTTCCTAACGTCTTAATGCCACATTCAGAAAATGTTATCGACCGTAAATTTGGTCCAGTTTTACTTAACCAATCATTATTTAAGTTTTCAATAGTATTTCGATCAAATGTTATGTCTCTTAAGCTTTCTAAGTGACCAAAGTCAAATGATTTCATCGGATTTGTGTTATTGAAACATGACATGAAAGTCACTCTTCTCAAAGACTCTTCTTGCCCAATAAACTGGGGTGACTCCAGGACAACTGTCGAATTCTGAAAAAATAGTTGATTGATAGCTGGTCCTTTAAAAGCATCTGATTTGACGGGGTTCATTTCGTTCTTGTAAAGACTAATTTTGTATATCTGATATCCGGTAAGAGAGCCTAGAGCTTGGTACAGCTGTTTAGTTTCATTCAAATATTGGCAGTGCACAACCGATGCCCCTTCATCTTCTTCACAATAGCAAGGATAATTGTCTTCAGGCTCAGGACATTCATCTAATATTTCCGCTCTGTTGTGACTTGCAAGGATTATTAAAATAAAGAGATATAAAATGGAATTGAACACCCCGGTCATGGTTGATCGCACTGAAAATTAAAAAAGAAACATTAAGTTATACCTAGTCATACAAGTTATTTTTAACATGAATGATTTAAAAGAATTTTATTAACATTTCCACTTTAGTCCTCATAAAATGTTTCACAAGTCTTTACATGAGAAAATGTAATGAACAATGTACTTCATTACTATGCTAGGATTGTATTGATAGCTGATTTAAGGTTTAATGGTCACCTTTTTGTTATCGTTGTTGTTTTTCACAAAGATTAGACTGGCCGGCATTTCCGCTTAAAGTGAAAATTGAACAACTGCAAACACCCATACTTTAACTAGGATTTGAACTCGATTTCTCGGGATATTCAAAGGCACAAAGAATATACAGCAGTTACTGTGAAAGCTGGATTTGAGTCAACTCAATGTCTAACATAAGAAAATGGTTATTCTTCGTTTATCCTTATAAAAGATGGAAACAAGATACCGTAGATGGAAAAAAGAGTATAATCCGCGGATCAAAAAACTCTTTTTTTGAACCAGAAATTTTATCTTGTAATCGAAGCCAAATATTTACCGCGATCTAGAACTTTACATTTCATTTTAAATTTTTTCTGTGTCAAAAAATGATTGTTTGATCCGCGGATTATACGCAAGAAATTACGGTATTGTAACACCTATAGCAGGGCTGCTACAGGTAGCTATATTTTAATTCTATCTCGCACCATTTATTTTTAGCAGATTTTTCGCATACACTTTGAAAACACCTTCAAGAGAAATATACTACAAATCTTTTTCCTTAAAATAGTGATGCGAATAGAATATAAAAATTGTTGCTTGTGACAGCCCGGTTGTAGCCAACTTTAACACTATTTTCATTTGAGTTAGAAAAGAATCTTGTTGATTTATTTTCTTATTGAAGATAATCTCTCTTTTATGTGTGTATGTGAATAAGGGGTTATTTACATGAAAATTCTTGAAGCATCACTTGTCAATACACTGTTTAAAAAAATCTCTCCAATTGACAGGAAAAAACCGTGTGAATTTTGGAGCCAATGGAAAACCGTTTTATTTACAAAAAATATTTGTAATTTTTCATTAACCCCTTGGGGACGAGCGACACGTATACGTGCCGCAAATAGGCTTAAGAATCCGTGTTTATTGCCACCAGTAAAATTATACTAAAAAATTCAACTTATTTAATCGGGGCATTTTCTCGATTTAATAAAGCAAAAATTTCTGTATTTTAAAACCGGTGTCGAAACATTAAAAGTTTCGTAAAAAGCTCCCGTCCCGAAGGGGTTAAAGCAGTTCTCTTTGTAAAAAATACGAAATTCAGTTTCTTTTACAGAATTAAACTGTTTTTCTTTAAAGAGTTTTTCTTGGTAAAAAAAGACAACTTTTCAGTAAAAATTAGTGATTTGTTTTATTGTATACATCTTTAAAATGCTAGTAACTGGCTTAATTTCGAAAGCTGATTTCACGAAAACTTCATTCTTTCTACCCGCAACAACACCGTAATATGAAATAATCCATGTTTTTTAAATTAAAAAAATAATAATAAATAAATAAATAAATAAATAAATAAACTATTGAGACAAATTTCAATCGATCTGAGTATGCACAATGAATAAGTTAGAGTGCTTATCTGTTTTGAACCGAATGGGAAACCAGTTATGAGCTAGTATCATTTCGTAGCTACATTATGTGAAATGGAAATGGCTGAATAGCCTGATGCGCCAGAAAGTAAAATTTTGCTTCTTCAAAGCGAGCGTAAGTTTGAATCCAATTCCTGGTATACAATGTTACTCATATGTAGTTAGTGTTTTGGTGACTCAGTTCAATAATGTAAGTTATGTTTTATTTCAAGAATAAAAGTTATAGTATTTGTATTTCTTCGTTGTTATTAAGCAAAATTTTCCTTCAATAATATATTTTAATCTAATGATTCGTATTTAAAATATTAAAAGGTTTGGCATATAATTAACGATTAAATAATTTTAAATAATTTACAATTTTTGGTATATTTTTTATCACTTTTGATCGATAAGACATACATACTAAGTAAAATAAATGATTACTTTTCAGTAAAAAAATGGGAAAGGAAAAAATATTTATAAGAAAAATTGTGCTTCCATTTATTAGTATTATAATTGGCAACTGTTCATATTTGAAAAAAATATAAAACTTTACGCTCAAAAATATCTTTATTTGTAAAATTTTAGGAAAATGAAGATTACAGTTGTTCTCTTTTGAATTTTACAGCTGAATTCTCCGAAAAATATTCTGCCGAATATATTCGCGTAAGCGAAATAATGTGCAGTCGTTCACCAACCGGGTTATAAAGAAAGAGTTTTTTTTTTCTTCATAAATATTGCTGTTAAATATTCTGCGAAAAAAATGATAATTTAATGATGTTATGAAAGTTTTTTTTCTGTGGAATCTTAAATTTCGATTGTCAAAATTTTGACTTGTGTTATCTAGTTGGATAATTACGTAAAAATATTTGTTAAGCTTTCACATTTCCAGTTGATTAATACTAGCATAATTAATTAATATTCCTATGTTGAATTCTTATATTCTGCATCTCATTTATTTCTTTGATAGCATTTAAGAAATAGGTAAATAAGAAAGAAAATTCATGCTACAAACTTATATTAAGAAACACTTTTCAACATATCCAGAATACTGTAACAAAATTCTCCGTTAAATAAGCAGAATGAAGACAAAAGAATGCACAGAAAAACGCACACACGTCTAAAATTAAGGCTTCGGCAATTATCGCTCAAACTGGAAAATTAGTTTCTGTAGCTCTAAGCAGAGATGTAATGAATGATATACAGAGGTATACGCCATATACCTTCTAGAGAACTTTGTATATCCACTGTAGCTATAGCATATACAATCTGGTGCATATCCTCTAACTGTAGCGTATGCTCTCGAGTGCATATAATTCGCTTGTGGCTTATACTCTTTGAATTTTCTTATGACTACACCATTATTCCTGTGTATGACTTATAGATTTATGTTATATATGCAAAAAATAAGTTATACAAAGACAATCATAACTAAAAGAATAGTATCAAAACCAAAATACGACAAGAAGTGTTTTGTTCTAAATGCACACCACAGTAGAAAATTCACTAATTAGCAATTTTTGACAATAGACAGAAATGATTACCGTAATTTCGGGTGTATAAGCCGCAGATCAAACAATTCTTTTTCGACCCAGAATTTTTTCAGAAACAAATATAACTAGTTAGATCGCCGTAAATGCTTGTCTTCAATCACTAAATAAGATTTCTGGGTCCAAAAAGAATTGTTTGATCCGCGGCTTATACACCCGAAATTACGGTAAAACTCTTTTGTACTGACCTGTATATTATCTTCATTTTTATATATCCAGCTAAAAATTTATTTAGATAAAAAGAGCATAATACAATTAAAAATGCACTTCCAGTAAATACCATCCGTTGACGGCAATATATCCAATTCTTGAACAGCCCTGCATATGAATTATTTGTATTCTATATTCATCTCTTAGTATATTAAGTGTAGTTTAGCATGAAAATGTACAGCACAAGTAAAGGCCAGTCTTAAACAAATCACATCCATCAAAGTAATATTTACAAACTCTTGCGTGAAGCCCTGTATATATCTATCGATCACACCGCGTAATATGCAAATATTTAGTTAAACTTTAAAAAGTACCAGAGTTGAAAACACAAATATCGTCCATAAGCTCTAACTAAATTATTTTTGTACCACTGTAAATAAACAATAAATGCCATAGAAAAAATATTTTACAAAAAGCCTTTTGTGGGGAAATTCAGTGATGTATTATGTGATAAATTTTATTATGTTCGAAATAGCACTGTAAAAATTTATGTAACGTTACTCCATTAAATTGGAGGCAGATGCTGCCTCCAATTTTATGGAGCAATATTTTTCACATATATAATGGTGTAATTTAAGCATATATTACTGGTGGGACATTACAATGTTACGCCGGTTTATCTGTTAAAGTAATCCATAAAATTGGAGACAGCAAGGCTGCCACTAAATTTATGGAGCATTGTTACACAAATGTTTTACAGTGAGTGTAACATAATAAAAATGCAATCGAAACATTTCCCCTTAAACCCCATTATTTAACAGCATTCTTTTCTGTGACCTGATAAATTAATTATAAATGATTTGCACTCCATATTCAACAGAAAGAATGTTTGTATGCCGACACCTTAAAAATGCATATCAATTTTAGTGTATTTGAAAAAAGAGTAACATCATTAAAATGAACTAAAACGACAAATCCTATAATAATCTAATATGAGTCCCCATTGTAACGAGATTTTTTTTAATATCTTCATAAAGGAACGGTAAATGCTACCCACCTCGTTTTCAGTAGCTTTCATTGCTGTAAACCTCAATAACATATACCAATTGCATAATAATCCGACTATATTTACGAAAGTAAGAGTACAGACGGACAGCAGACATAATAACTGAAATAATAAAAATTGTAATGAATATTACTGGTATATGTTTTTAATGTTTTCTCTTGCGGCTTCCCGCTTCGGAAAGTTCATATTAAATTTTAATGTTATTTACGTAGGTTTGGCAAAGATATTAAAAATATTTCAAACATTGTCTTTTTAATAACTGATCATTGAATTTCGAAAGGTTTATGCTTGAATAACTTGAAAGTTGGCCCAATACATCTAGAAAAGTCATATTTGAATTTCGAACTCAAGTTCAACGTTCAGTTCACTTGATCTTAAAAGTTTGAATGCAGGGAAATTTGGTCTGCTAAGCACACGAACTATTTATTGAGCTGTTTAAGAAAGTGATAAATCACATGAGTAAGACGTTATTTAGACTTCTGTATGCCTTCACTGTTAAAAAAATTCTGAAATTCACGAACATTTTTTTCCTGGATTTCACAGAAAAGTTCCCTTTTAACAACTAAAGGGTATTTTCATTTACAAATCACAAATTTCCATCATATTTCCTGAGAAAAACGAAACGGATGGAAATAAAAACAAAAAACGGAGACACTCCGTTGTGTGGGGAGCTCCATGGCCGAGTGGTCAAGGCACCACACCGCTAATCGCCTGCGAGCACAGATTGTGGGTTCGAGTCCCATTGCGTCATGGAATAATGAAACATAAAAATTCCTTTTAAATTACATTTTTCTGTTTATTTTTTTCTTATTAAAAATCTTTTAATTTATTAGCCGAAAAATAAATAAATAGTGTACGATAATTAAAAAAAAAATGTCTATATATATGTATATTGTAAAAAAAATTGTTAATAAAAAAATTTTATTAAAAAAAAACAGTGGTTTCAAACAGTGATTTTTTTTTTATTTAAACTACTTAAAAAATTAAAAATGATTTAAAAAAATAATAAGTACTAATGCATCAGTCTAAAATAATCCGTTTACAAATATTCTAAGGAATATATTTGAAAGGAAATCTTTAAAAAGCACAACAGATTTTCCCACTAACACATAAAAGACATACTTTGTATCGTTTAGCATCAGCAACTTTGGCTCAGTTCGTAAGAATTTGTTCCGCAATCTGAAGGTCCCGAGTTCGGTCCTGAGGACGGCGTGAACTAAATTATCCAAAATAACAATTAAGTAAAATAACATAGCAGCTTAAAATCCCTCGGTGATTTCAAATTCTTTGAAGATTAGTCGGTAAATCATTTTTAAAAATTATATTAAATTATTACTATTATAAATCAAACTTTGTAACGGAAAGTTACCGATTCTTACACCGGAGTTTTCCCTTCTTGTATTTCCCACAACGGAAAATCTACTAACGGAACGGTAAAAGTTCGGCTACATTGCTGCCGGTAGTTTCACCTGGAATTCACAGATTTATTTTTAACAGTGTTGGTTTTAGACAGAAATATGTATAAAGATCGATCAAAACAGGTTTTTAACACCAAGATAGAAACCAAAATCGAATTTCGGTAATATTTCGATTTTCAGCAGATAGAAAATTTTCCGTAATCTTTCGATTTTCGACAGAAAACAAAAAATTTCGGTAATCTTACTATTTTCGGTCTTTTTGATAACGAAATTTAAAAATCCGCCTAAAAGAACATTCTCGCTATGTCATTAATCAAGAAATTTCTAAATCTTCTGTTGCCAAGCTCTCTTGGGATTCCGGCCATACTTTCAAATTGCTTAAGCTACACTGTTAAAAAAATTCTGAAATTCACGAATATTTTTTTCCTGAATGTCACAGAAAAAGTCCCTTTTCACAACAAAAGAGCATTGTCCGTTACAAATCAGCAAGTCCCACCATATTTCCTGAAAATAACGAAATGGGTGGAAATAAAAACAAAAAACGGAGACACTCGATTGTGTAAGGGGTTCCGTGGCCGGGTGGTCAAGGCACCATACCGCTAATTGCCTGCGAGCCCAGATTGTGGGTTCGTATCCCACTGGCGGTAAGAAATAATGAAAACATAAAAAGTCCCTTTTAAATTACATTTTTTCTCTTATTTCTTACTAGCATACGCAGCCCGCTTCGCCGGGCTTAATTTGAAAGTTTATTTAATAATTTATGTGTATGGTACGCTTCTCTCTCAGCTGGCGACGGATCCCCCGGTGACTCTACGCTTCTCTCTCAGCTGGCGACGGATCCCCCGGTGACTCTCCCCGGACCATCGGCACTCCACGTGCGTCGGGTGAGCGTCAGAACAAACTTTCAGCATATACATATGGGTGGTTGTACTTGAATGCACAGACCTGCGCGTTTTTTTCTATCTTGCTTTTATACCTCTGGACCGAGTTGGCGCATTGCCAAGATTTGCTTCCTCTGGACCGAGTTGGCGCATTGCCAAGATTTGCTTCCTCTGGACCGAGTTGGCGCATTGCCAAGATTTGCTTTCCCCTGTGCCTCAATTAATTAATTATCCTCAGAATTCCTTTTATTTATAGAGATTAAAAAATCTTTTAATTAATTAGCCAATAAATAAATAAATAGTGTACGACAATTTCAAAAAAATTGTCTATAACATTATTTTTCTAAAAATAAAGTTGTTAATAAAAAGTTTTTTTGATTCATTCATTCAAAAAAAAAAAAAAAAAAAAAAAAAAAAAAAAAAACAGTTGTTTTAAACAGTGATTTTTTTTACTTAAACTATTTAAAAAATAAAAATTGATTTAAAAAAAAATTGAGCATTATGCATCAGTCTAAAATAAAATAAAATAAACTGTTTACAAATATTATAAAGAATGTATTTGAAAGGAAATCTTTAAAAAGCACAACAGATTTTCCCACTAACTCGTAAAAGACATATTCTGTACAACCCGGCATCTGCAGCTTTGGCTCGGTTAGTAAGGATTTATTCCGCTATCAAAAGGTCCCGAGTTCGATCCTGAGGACGGCGTGAACTAAATTGTGCAATAATAATAATAATAATACGTAAAATAACATAGCAGCTTAAAATCACTCGGTAATTTCGAATTCTTTGACGATTAATCGATTTATTAATTTTAAAAATTATATTAAATTATTATCATTAAAAATCAGACTTTGTAACAGAAAGTTACCGCTTCTTCAAACGGAGTTTTCCTTTCTTGTATGTCCCACAACGGAAAATCTACTTACGGAACGGTAACAGTTCGGCTACTTTGCTGCCGGTAGTTTCACCTGGAATTCACAGATTTATTTTTAACAGTGTATCTTTGATGCCAAAAGTACCCCTGAATTAGATTTTCTGAAAATTTAGCTATTTATCTTATTCGTGAAGTTATTGTTAATGATAAATCTGATTCTATAACGCTTTCCGTTGCCTGGAAAAACCATTTCAGCACTGCCTTATAATTAGCTTTTTGTATTAATTATGTATATACATTTTCAGATATATATATGTGTGTTTATTACAAGTTACATACATTTTTAATTATTTATTTATTCATTTATGTTTTTTTGTGTGTGCATTTACTTTTAATATAATCTCTTTTTTTCCTGCCTTATTACCATTTTGCTTCTTCTTTCCCCGTCTTCTCGGTATCCGTTGAACGTTTTGATTACACTCTTCCGAGATTGGCTGTTGCCTCCTACTTTCCTATTGGCTATTCCTTCGACTTGCTCCCTTTCCAACCTTTTCATTTCAGTCGTGCCGCTACATTCATAGAAGACGCACGTCTTCTTTGCCCCTGAAGAAGAAAGACTCAGTTCTTTCGAAAGGTCTTCCGCCGTTTATTATATTTTATGGTGTTTTAAAGAAGTTTTTTCACTTCGATTGATTAACACCAGTTTCAAGTTATTATCTTTACTTAAGTTGTATTATAATATTAGACACCCCACCCCCTGTGTCTCGAGAATTAAGGAACGTTGTTTGAAATCCGATGAACCTGAGACTAAGGGGCTTCTACCCTACAACATATGTAAAAATAATCAAAATCTGTGATTATCAAAGTTGGTCTTTGTTTTGTAAGGTAAATCTAGATAATTTATCAGAGAAGAAATAAAATCTAACACTATTTTTTTATTATTAGTTTTTTTTACCTTTTTTTCAACTATCCAGATTAACACATTAATTGCCACAGACTGTGACTACCCTCCTAGCATGCATGTTCACAGTGACGTCACAATGACGTCATTGTGAGTCACTTTGGTCACATCACATCTGTGACGAAAATGCCACCACTCAGTGACGTCACAATGTGACTTAGATGTGACTTTCTAAAAAATTTTTCACAGTTCGTCACAATGTTAATGTCAAAGTAGTCACAAATGACACACTTTTCACAAATTGGTCACATTGTGACGTCACAAAGTGGTCACAATGTGACGTCACAAAAAAGCTCTAAAACGGCCATAACGACTTCACATTTTAGTCAGTGTGACTTCACATCGACGTCACGTGACGTCACATCGACAATCGATGGTCACAAAGTCACAATGTGACTTCACAACGACGTTGCAGTGACGTCACCATGTCTTACGGGTAAGACGTTGATAAATCACTTTTCAGTGTTAATGAAATCGGTCTAAAATTCCCAATTGCGCCAATTTTTGTTAATTTTATATAATTTTAATAAAAAAATATCAAATTTTAATTATTTTTACTCTTTGAAAGCGAAACTGAAATTACTAAACATGCTTGAAGGTATATCGATAATCAGTAATCAATAGTTAAGTTTCATAGCAATAAATTGTCTTCATAGAAAATGCTAATGGCACATATATCCCTATGGTATGCCACTCCCGTAAATACAACTAACGCACTCATTAGTGTGTGATTCAAGTCAATGTGTTCAGAGACAATATCATTTGTATCAGTTATATTTCAAGTAAATATACATACATTCTGTCGAAAAATATTTTGCACTTTTTTAAACACCATGTACTGTATCGACTAAGGCTAGTGAGATTTTTTGATAAAAAGGACTGCATGGTTTATCAATATCTTTTGTGTGAAAAAATTTCTGAAATTTTATTTATATATTTTTTTATTTGTTTGTTTGTTTCTGTCGTAAATATAATGTTCAAAGTAAGTATTTAAATAAGGAAACCCTAATGATTTATAAGGAAGTAGATTTTAAGGCCCCACACTAGGCACAGAAAAAGACCCGGATGATAATGTAAAGTCTATGGGAGCGTCCTTTTCAAATATCTCGCGCAAATTTCAATATTTTTACATAGGATAACTGAGGACGATATACAACCGGCCTAGTTTTTACTTTTTAATTTTGGTTTCAGATTTAAAAAAAATACTTTAAATTTCAAAACCAGTTTAAACCGGTTCTGAAATTGAAACTATCATAATACAAAAAATATATAAGAAAAATCTAAAAAGTAAAAATTGGGCCGGTTGTCGATCGTCCTCAGCTATCCTATGCAAAAAAAAATCAAGTTAAAAATATTAAAATCTGAGTGAGATATTTGAAAAGAACGCCCCCATAGACTTTACATTATCATCCGGGTCTTTTTCTGTGCCTAGTGTGGGGCCTTAAAGAGCCTACTCTTGTTGCACGACGACATTCATAAGCTAATTTTAAACCAATAAAGGCGTTAATATTTTGACTGCCTTATGGCACATAAATATATGTGCCAGCAATATTTCCTAGGGAGCCGTACCACATACTTGTACCATCATTATTTTTATTGAAGACAATTTATTGCTATGAACTGGACTACTGATAATTTATCAGCATAAAGATCACGGTACAAATATTGAAAGTCATACGAGTTATTCACTTCCTGTGATTTAACATTAACTTGCGAATGTTAACGCGTGACTTCAGGTTGAAATTCAGCAGCGTGATGTAGTACGGGAGTTTTTTCGGGCTCGTTTGAATTAGTCATTTTTTTTGTCGCGTGGCAACAGAATGCTACGATAAATGAGCAGAATCCCTGGCATGTTTATAGCCTTTTTGTCATCTTTGGTGAGCTTTTGTCTTTTTGGGCAAATTTGTATTGCTGATTTCTGCACTTGGCTTCAAAATCGTGAAAGAGCAATAAAAAGGTCACAACTGATCACACGGTGCTTGGAAACGAAAGCCGGAGAAACAATGTATGGTACTTGTCGCATAATTGTCTATACGCAGTCTTAAGGCAATATAGCCTAAACCAGGTGGTCCATTCCTTAAATCTCTCACAAATTAAGCACATTAAAGCTAATTCAGTATGACTGAAAATATGTAAAAAAGATCCGGACTTCCTCTCACAAACTATACAGATTAAAGCTAATTCAGTATGACTAAAAATATGTAAAAAAGATCCAGGTGTTCATAAGTAGCACTTATTTCTGTATGAAGGTAGATTCCAGCTTTAATCCTTTGGAAACGAGCGACCGGCATACGTGCCGCGTAGGATGTTTATAATTCTTGATTATTCTCACAAGGAAGGTCTCCATTGGGGGCATACTCAGAATTTTTCGAAAAAAATACGAATTAAACTACTCATGTAGGTAATAAAGGATCAGTGAAAATTTGCGGCGGAATTACTTTATTAGATATGTAAATAAAATAAACTTTTTCAAAAAAAAATATAACCGACTTCAATCAACGCTCTAAAAAGAGTTAAATAATTCTTTAAAATACCCTAATGATGAATTGTTATCTAATAACCACACATCAGATATCATGTACCGACAGAAAAATGGTTATAAGTTTAATACATAGAGCTTAATATCCAGCAAACATGGTTTTTCGACAGAATATTTTTTACAAGAGATTAATTTACATATTTTTGATTTAATTTATGAATATATACATATAAAAAGTAATGAATTACTTTTTGAAGTTGGTGCCAAACAATCACAATCAATAATGATTTTTACCATTTTATTTATGATACTAGGCATAATATAACCACAATTCTTACTATACTTACAATAGTTTGGCACCAACTTCAAAAAGTAATTCATTACTTTTTATATGTATATATTCATAAATTAAATCAAAAATATGTAAATTAATTTCTTGTAAAAAATATTCTGTCGAAAAACCATGTTTGCTGGATATTAAATTCTATGTATTAAACTTATAACCATTTTTCTGTCGGTACATGATATCTGATGTGTGGTTAGTAGATAACAATTCATCATTAGGGTATTTTAAAGAATTATTTAACTCTTTTTAGAGCGTTGATTGAAGTCGGTTATATATTTTTTTTTTTTTTTTGAAAAAGTTTATTTTATTTCTTACTTTTTAGTTATTTATACCGTAATACTTAGTTTAATCGGTTGGATAGTTGCGGTGTAATCGGTGAACATATATATATATATATATAAAGTACATACGCGGTCAAATTGATGATAACCTTCTCTCCTTTTTAGGTGCGTTCGTAATTATGTAAATACGTAGCACCTATTGTTGTCGCTCAGTCCGTCCGTCTGTCCGTCTGTCTGTCTGTCTGTCCGTCCGTCCGCATATAACAACGCAAAAACTACCCAACCGAATCGTTTGAAATTTAAAATACATAATTATTACATAATTTTGTCGAGTCATTTCAAATTTTATGAAAATCGGATGCATAGATCAATTACAGGGGCAATCAAAAGTATTCCGTTACATTACGGTCAATGGGGAAAAAAGTTTCAAATGCATTTTAATCGTTTGAAATTTAAAATACATAGTTATTACAAAATTTTGTCGAGTTATTTAAAATTTTTTGATAATCGGGTGCATAGATCAATTACAGGGGCAATTAAAGTATTCAATTTCATTATAGTCAATGGGGAAAAAGTTTCAAATGTATTTTATACGTTTGAAATTTAAAATACATAGTTATTACATAATTTTGTCGAGTTATTTCAAATTTTATGAAAATCGGATGCATAGATCAATTACAGGGACAATCAAAAGTATTCCGTTACATCACGGTCAATGGGGGAAAATGTTTCAAATGCATTTTAATGGTGTTGCACTCATTCGAACTTAATAAAAATTATATGCAACTATAAAGTACATATTATAATATACATTTTACATAATTTGTGATGCAAAGAACATTTGTTATTGATTTACAAAGCCACACTAAAGTATTCCATTTCATAATGGTATAGGGAGAACATTGTTTGATGAGCGTTTTAATTGTAATTCATTATTTACAATTTTATGAGATTGATGTATGAGAGTAATATTTTTAAAACTTCGTTATCGTACGAGCGCACCTCGTTTGCTACGCTTCACATGCAATTTCCAACTTGTTTAAGTCAGTTAAAGAAATTATAATACGGAAAAAATACTGCATGTTATACATGGATGTCAGGAAAGGGGTTCGAACCCACGATCTCTTTCGAGAACCAGAGCTTAAATCGGGCACTTTAGACCGCTCGGCTATCCTAACTGCAATCTACTTGGTGAACAACGCCATATTACTTTTCGCAAGTCTATTATTTTAGCACATTTTCACTGATAAAATACTGAGTTGGTAAAAGATCTCTGATACTCTGTGCTAACGGTTAAAAACAAAATATTCTTAATAGCATAATTAGTATTTAATTTGTAAAAAGAATAATTAGGAAAAGGCTTTTGTATACATGTATGTCAGGAGTGGGGTTCGAACCCACGTTCTCTTTCGAGAACCAGAGCTTAAATCCAGCGCATTAGACCACTCGGCTATCCTGATTGCAATCAACCCAGCGAACTTATTCAAGGTCATGTTATTTTTCACAAGTCTATTAATTTAGCACTCTTTCACTGATAAAGTATTGAGGAGATAAAAGATCTCTGATTCTCTGTGCTAACGGTTAAATACAAAATATTCTTAATAACATAATTAGAATTTAATTTGTAAAATATATGTGTGAAAATTATAATGCGGAAAAAGGTTATTGTATACATGTATGTCAGGAGAGGGGTTCGAACCCCCGCTCTCTTTCGAGAACCAAAGCTTAAATCAGACGCCTTAGACCGCTCGGCTATCTTGACTACAATCTACACTGCTCAAAACAATTAAAGAATATTGCAGTTTTAGATGGATTTTGTATCTGGGAAACTTTTTAGCTGATTGGTACATGGTCAACAGACATAGTAGGTTATATGAGAATAAATTACACATGTTTAGCAGAAAAAAATGCATTTGATTGCGCATTTGTGTACAAAAGGAAAAAAACACAATTTGTGCATATGAGAAAAAAAGAATAAGAAAAGGTGTTTTCTTCAAAGAAAATCATTTTCAGTAGGGAGTATGGTTTCCACGGGCGGCCAGCAACGTTGAACACCTTTGAGGCATGGACTCAATGAGGCTATTAATGACGAGTTGGGGTATTCTGCCCCACTCTTCCAGAAGAGCTCTTTTCAGTTCTTGGAGAGTTTGTGGGGGTTGTTGGAGGCCAGAAACTCGTCTTCCTAGAGCGTCCCAAACGTGCTCGATTGGATTCATGTCTGGAGAATACGCTGGCCATTCCATTCGAACGATTCCTTCCTCGAAAAGGAAATCCTCCACCAGGTTTGCACGATGTGGCCTGCAGTTATCGTCCATTAAAATGAAGTTATCTCCGAATCCTGCAGCGTAAGGGACTACAATAAGTCTGAGGATCTCATCCCTATATCGGCGACCAGTCAGAGCTCCATCTCGAATGATATAGAGGTCAGTGCGCCCGTCAATGGAGATGCCACCATACACCAACACTCCTCCACCGCCAAATCTGACACTTTCGTGCACGAACGCAGGATTATTCCTACTGCCACGGTCCCTCCAGATGAAAATACGCCTATTATCCGGATGCACAGAAAAACGGGACTCGTCAGAAAACAGAATATTGCTCCATTCTTTTCTCCTCCAGTTGACATGCTCGGTTGCCCACTCCTTGCGGTCGCGACGATGCCTTGATGTTAATCTAACACATACCATCGGTCGGCGAGCATACAGACCTACAGCATGGAGCCGGTTTCGGACAGTCTGAGTTGAAATCGTGGTGCCTGTAGCCGAGCGAAGGTGTTGTTGGAGAAGAATAGCGTTCATGTTTCGGTGTCTCCGAGCTGTTAACGCTAAATACCGATCTTCATTGGGCGTTGTTGCCCATCTACGACCTTGCCCTGGTCTTCGGCCTGCACATCCACTCTCCAAAAAACTGTTTCAGATCCTGGAAATGACACTTTGTGACACTCCAATGGCTTGCGCTTCTTCAGCTTGAGTTTGGCCCCCTTCTAACCTACCAACAATTCTCCAAGCTTCTGAATCTGTCAAATGACTTCGCTGAGACATCGTACTCATCGAAACAAAGCTATCACTGAATGCCGATCATCCTTGTCTTCATTCTTTTTTATCCAGTTGAAAGTCAAATTTCATTCGCTGCCGCTGAAGCGACGTTTTTGACGTCGAACTCAAAATTTGCATACTCCACAGTTTGAAAACCAGAAAAATTTGCATTTGTGATTCTCTTCTTCTATTTTCGGCAAAAAAATTTCGTTTATATCTTTATTTTATTTGAAACTTCAAATATCCTTTAATTGTTTTGAGCAGTGTATTACACGTGAACTTATTCAACGTCATATTAGTTTTCGCAAGTCTATTATTTTAGCACTCTCTCGCTGATAAAGTATTGAGTTGGTAAAATATCTCTGATACTCATTGCTAACGGTTAAATACAAAATATTCTTAATAGCATAATTAGAATTTAATTTGCAAAATATATGTGTAAAAATTATAATACGGAATAGGTTGTTGTATACATGTATGTCGGAGGTGGGGTTCGAACCCATGCTCTCTTTCGAGAACCAGAACTTAAATCACTCGCCTTAGACCGCTCGGCCATCCTGACTGCACTCTATGGTAGGAACTCATTCAACAGTTTTAATTAGCGAAAAATCACTAATTTTAATAGTTTTTGCCCTTTTACTAAAAAATTACTGAACCAATTTCTATGAAATGGAAGTGGTACCAATCCGAGAGTAAGTTCTTTAATTTAACACCAAAACCAAATTAATCAGTTAGATAGTTTCGGTGTAATCGGTGAACATACATTAAAACAAGTTGGAAATTGCACGTGAACGTAGCAAATGAGGTGCGTTCGTACGATAACGAAGTTTTAAAAATATTCAGATCTTGCTGATATAGTAGAGCGTACTTTGGATACAGTATAGTAGTCGAAATCTTTGTATTTCTGTAAATATACAGGAAGTAATTTTTATTACACCTCAGCAACGTATATCTTATTCACAAAATGTGAAATAGCTGAATATAATTAAAACACGTCTCAAACAATGTTTCCCCGTATAGCATTATGTAGTGGAATACTTTTGTGTGGCCCTGTAATTTAATAATAAAAATTCTTTGCATCACAGATTGTACAAAATGCATATTTTAGTATATATTTCATAGATTCATGCCAATTCTATTATATTCGAATGAGTGTAACATCATTAAAATGCATTTGAAACTTTTTTCCCGTTGACCGTAATGTAATGGAATACTTTTGATTGTCCCTGTAAATAATCCATGCATCTGACTTTCATAACATTTGAAATGACTCGACAAAATTAGGTAATAATTATTAGGATGAGCGAAGCGAATACTCTACTAGTCCACTCAAATTACAATTTGTCGTACGCTTTACAAAAAAACTATTCAATATTTTAACTTCAAATTAAACACAAAAATTAATTATGATCTGTAGATTTGCAGAATATAATTTTTTTTACAGTAAAACGTTAAAAAAATTATTATTTTAATTAATTTATTTTACATGCATTTCCAATACGGACGCATTTTAGCAAATAAATAAAAAATGAAACGCGTATATTTTCAGAAAAAAAAGTTTAAATCATGGAATAAATAATTATAGATAGAATCATGATTAATTTATTAAATAAAACATGTTTTCATTATCCCGCAAAATCGTTTGCACAGATGACACTTAAACATTTTTAAAGAATTGTATTATGGATTTTTTTTTTTTTTTTGTAAACTGGCAACAAAATAATTGTAAACAAATAAAATTAATTCTTAAATTTGTTATATAAATGAAAAATTAAAAGATCTGCGTGAAGTTGTTGGTTCAAGCTCTTTATAAATATTTTTGCGAAGGTCGTATTGTGGCTAAATAATATCGACTCATTAATCAGAAGGATTTTATAGAAAAATAAGACTTTAATAAGTTCGCAAACACAACAATAATTATTCGTGAAAACGTCACTGCGAGAATGGGAGAGCGCTTCGTTAAAAGGTAATTCCATTAATTGAGTTGCCATTCGCAGAAAGTAAAAAGTTCTCTCACGCGGAGAGAATTACAGCAATTCTCATACGTTAACTTGTATAAAAACGAAGAAATTAAAATAAAATGCTTTACAGTTAAAAATTCATAGTATCAACGAAAGCAGATTTCAAATGTTTTTTCCAGAAAATAGGATTTTGAAGAAGTAACTTTCTTCAAGCTTTCTTCAAATATATTATTCTAAAATAGCTATCAAAGATTATCGGATGTTGATTACAAAGATTGGAAACATGCATATTTCAAACAATTAAAAAACACCAGTGGCTACTTGAAATTGTAAAAACATCTTTAAAAGAGCTTTTAGTTGAAAATTTAAAAAAAATTTGTAAAAGTTTTCTTCGAAAATATCTTATTATGCCAGTTTTACATCATAAATAAAAAATTAAAATGCGCCAAAACATAAAATAACGTTTTTGTTTAATAAAGATGAAAAAAATATATATATATTGTTACTTTCAAATATCTGTTTTATAAAATAATGCTTCGCGAATCCAAACAAAGCATGGCTTTTGCTAGTATGTTTTAAATTTCAAACGATTAAAATGCATTTGAAACTTTTTCCCCATTGACCGTAATGTAACGGAATCATTTTGATTGTCCCTGTAATTGATCTATCCATCCGATTTTCATAAAATTTGAAATGACTCGACAAAATTATGTTATAATTAAGCATTTTAAATTTCAAACGATTCGGTTGGGTAGTTTTTGCGTTGTTATATGCGGACGGACAGACAGACGGACGGACCGAGCGACAACAATAGGTGCTACGTATTTACATAATTACGAACGCACCTAAAAATACATACGCGATGAATTGATAACCTCCTTTCCTTCTTCATTTCCTTCTTAAAAATATTCTTAATAGCATAATTAGTATTTAATTTGTAAAATATATATGTAAAAATTATAATACGGAATAGGTTCGGAAACTTATTCAATGTCATGTTACTTTTTGTAAGTCAATTATTTTAGCACTCTTTCACTGATAAAGTATTGAGTTGATAAAAGATCTCTGATACTCTGTGCTAACGGTTAAATACAAAATATTCTTAATAGCATAATTAGTATTTAATTTGTAAAATATATATGTAAAAATTATAATACGGAAAATTACTGTACACACGTATGTCAGGAGTGGGGTTCGAACCCATTGCCACTTTCGAGAACCAGAGCTTAAATCAGGCGCTTTAAACCGCTCGGCCATCCTGACTTCACTCAATTGTCGGAACTAATTCAACAGTTTTAATTAACGAAAAAACACTAATTTTAATAGTTTTTGCTTAATTACTAAAAAACTACTGAACAAATTTCTATGAAATGGATGTGGTACCAATCCGAGAGTAAGCTCTTTAATTTAACACCAAAACCAAATTAATCGGCTGCATAGTTTCGGAGTAATCGGTGAACATACATAAAAAAAAATACATACGCGTCGAATTGATAACCTCCTCTCCTTTTTGAAGTCGGTTAAAAATACATACGCGTCGAATTGATAACCTCCTCTCCTTTTTGAAGTCGGTTAAAAAATAAAATAGTTTGGAATAATTGGCGTGAATAGCTGAAAGCGACGCGGGATTTGGCGAGCAGTGCATTTCCTCGCCAAAAGCAGACGATTTTAACGAATCTGAAAATTGATTTTAATTGACTTCACTGTTAAAAATCTGCAGCATTTACTGCAACGTCACTCCACTACTTTTATAGAATATCTCTCTTCTGACCAATGAGAATGCTCCATAGCACGGTGAATTGACCGTTTTCTATAAAAGCGGTGGAGTGACGCTGCAGAAAATGGTACAGATTTTTAGCGGTGTTGTAGCTTGTGCAATATTGCATTTTGTTGCAACGCACTGCACCGCTTGTATATAATATCTCTATTCCAACCAATGAGAAAGCTCCATTTCACGGCCAAGTAACCGTTTTCTATACAAGCAAGGGAGTGCGTTGCAACAAAATGCAGCAGATTTTTAACAGTGTATTTTTCAATTTGGAACAATTTTAATCAATTTAAATTGTGTTTTAAATGATAAAATATATTAATTTCATTTTGTTATAAGTACATATAAACGTATATGACAAAATTACACTTAAAGTAAAGTAAAAATGCAAAACTAAAATTACTTAAACTAAACTTATTTAAATAAATTGAACATAGAAAGTTTTTCTTTAAAAAGTATTCGAAGCGTAAAAGCGTATTTTTCAAAATTTTGTTTTTTCGCCAACCGGAGATAAATCGCCAAATAAACGAAATTTTTATTATTTTTTTACGGACGTTATAAGGAGGTTCCGCCGAAATTTTTTTATAAACATATATAACTATATGAGAAGAACATGTTGTATTTTTTTTTCAGATTTTTCTGAGTATGCCTGTATGGAGACCTTCCTTGTCAGTAGGAACTTTTTACTGTAAATTTTGCCTTAATCCGAGTATTTTCCCGATTCAATTTGCCAAAATTTCTGTTTTGGAAAATCGGTGATGAAAGAGTAAAAAATTCTGTAAAAGATGCTCGTCCCGAAGATGTTAAAGGGGAATACCGAGATATTAGCTAAGCGGTCCGTAAATAGATTCAGGGTGGAAAACCCTTTTATTTGACTTTCAAAACCTATAGTTGATGACAAAAAATTTCTCTATATTTTATTGCTCACGTATAGGCTTCCTAATGAACTTTTTAATGCAAATTTCGCTGTAGTAATTATTGTATAACAGTACATTTTAAATATATTTTTGAATATGTTACTAGATTATAAATTTTTCACAGTTTGAAAAACAAATGTATAAAAACATATTTCAGACTTACATTATTAATAGTATTATTCAGCTGTACCGTAGACAACCAACAATTACGGTGATGCTAGTTTCTAGAGAAAAAATATCAGCTGTACGATTTTTTTAGATAAGATATAAAATGTATTACAGGGTGATAGGGTAAAAATAAATTGATATGCATTTCGGATATGAAATCATCATATTTGTGAGAACTTTTACATATGTTTTTCAGAGATATTAATTTTTTTGACCTAGAAATGAAAGTAAAATCGTGGAAAATCTCGGTTTAAAATATGGGTTATGAAAAGCTTAATTTTTTTTAATATAAGAAATCTAAACAAAGTAATAATTAGCGTAAATACTTGCCAACGTACTGCGTCTTTTAATTCACTGAAAAAAACATACCTTAAATTAGAAAATGTATGCAATTAAATATGTCTTGCTTAATTAAATGTGGTAGTTCTTTGAACCTGCTTGCAAGTTATTCAAAATCTTCTTCATTTGATTCATTACATAAAATTTCTGGTTTTATTTTTTTTATTTAGAAAGTGGCAGATTGACATGTATGAGTATATAATTAAAACATCTACAAATGATGAAAAATATTTTTTATGATATAAAAAAATATGTATATGACATATTTGTGAGCAAAAAAATGAATGTAGTCCTTTTTCAAAACTATTCATTAATATTCTAATATAAATTGTTTCACTTCTTTTTCTATAATGTATTCCAATAGTATATTAGAATTTCTAAAAAATACGCATGTGAATTTCATCCGTGGACATTTTAACTGTGCAGATTCTAGAGCATTTTATTAGATAACAACTGTATCATTAATTATCCGCAATAAATTATTCCGTCTTAATATTTAAAATAAAGTAAAAAATTTTAAGATTTCTGAAATCATGTTTTTCGTATATTTCTCAAAGTAAGCTTGCGTTATCAGTTTTAAAAATAAGATGCAGTAAAATGTATTTCAGAAAACAATGTTGTTGAAAATACGGCTGGAAAAAATCACTATATATGTGTACGTCATTCATTTGAAAAACTGTCATTTACAATTATCAAGTAAATACATGCATAAAATAAAAGTGTTATATTAAAGTACAATTTTGGCTAGGCATAAAGTAAAGCGCTTATTATTCTAACATTAAGTTTCATGGCTTTGGGGTTTTACAAATCATCGACACTGGCGAAAAAGACAGGATGCGTTACAATAAACTGCTTTTAGGACAGTTTGAATCACGTGATGTTCTTTTAGTGATGCAGGTCCTGGAAAAGCACGAATGCGACTACGCGTAAACAGTATCACGTGACAATAATGGTCCGCAGGTAGTTAAACGTGAAATGTTGCGCGGCAACCTGCTTTTTTTCGTCATCCTAGCAGATGCTACAACTAACGCTAAGAACATGCGTGGTAGTTTCTTTAAAGGATGTTTTCTTAAATCTTCTTAATCCGTGTAAAGTTTCTCTTAACTTCTGGATTGTTTTGCATTTTTAATCTGAAACATTTCAAGAAGTCTCAAAGTTTTCATGTTTCTCAAAGTTTCTGAAAACTTTGTGTTATTTCAAAATGTTTGGCAATAATCCTGTATGTTTAATCATTTATTAACTCTATAGAAAGTGAAATCAGGACTTAAATTTCTAAGCTAAAACAAGTAACAGTCTTTGTGTAAACATGGCCTTAGAACAAGGAGTAATTTTATTTCAATGAAAACAAAACGATGTTGACAACTACTGTCTAATATCTTCTTCCAATAATAGTCTTAGACGAAGCCTTTCAAAAAATAACAAAGAATCGTAGATTAAAGAAGCGAAATAAGATTCCTTTATTCTTGGTTCCAATAGATTGTTTTCCAGAATTTGAGACTAATTAGCCATCTTTTGAAAATACCAAAGTTTGATAAAAGTTTGTTAAATATTGTTTGTTCCATTTGTTTAATGAAAAGCTCGTTTTACAGACTCATTACGTTAAGTATACACTGTTTTCGAGTTTCTTAACCAATCATTAATCCACAGTGCTTACAATTAATTTCATAGTATTAACTGTGATTTGTTTGTTATAAACAAGGGGAATATTTTTAATGTTCTGGGTAGTGCTTCGACATAAATGTATGGATTTTTCGAAGAAGTTTTACCCATAGAGGACGTTTATTAGTTACTTGTTAAATACAAAATTTTTAACATAATTTAATGAAATTGCATGGAAATGCTCCGAACTTATACATGTTTAATACTGTCATTTTAAATATGCAGTAGGTTATCATATTTTCAATAACAAATCATTTTTTAATAAATCGCATGGATATGATACGGTTTAAAAGATAAAGCGCTCTAGAGTTTATTCTGAAAAGCAACAAAAAATTTAACTTTACAATTTTAATAAAGGAACTTTAAATAAAGATATTTTAACTATAATATTAATGTATTTTACGTAAAAACATAATAATGTCTAAGGGTGTTAGAGGGAATTTTAATATTTTATACTTTCCCAATAATTAAACTTATTGGAAAAAGTTATATTAAAGCAAATTTTAAAACGAAAAGAAATTCAAAATATCGCATTTTTGATATTTTTCGAAAATGCAAAAAATTAAGCCCATGGTTTTTTGTTACAGTCTTATTTTGCCAGAAGAAACTGAGATTTTACTAATTATTGTTTCTGCAGGAAATTAATGTTGCTTTCGAGTCCGAATATTTTCTTACAGGTCAGCTTTCCGACACAATATGTGACCAAATCTAACAAACAAATAATATTTTTCATTACTTGAAGCAATAAAAAACAACACAGAAGTATTAGTTTATCAATTAGATTTACTTCCTTCCCAAAAGGATTTTCCGAAATATGTCAAAATTTTTTACCACCACGAACGTGTGTAACCACTTAACATAAAATATTTATTTCAATGCAATAATAATATCTCCTGAATTTACTTATATGTAAACTGTTTGTTGAAAATAACGATGATATTCTGTTTGCTTCTAACGTGAAGGATGTGATAACTAATTCAAACGACATGCCATAGAGAAATGCGTACTATGAGGATCACTTCTTCCTTCAAACATATTCTTTTTTGGCAGCTTTAAATCCCAATATCCCTGCCCCAAAGTAACGATTGCTGATACAATTTGATGGTTGTGTATTTATTTTTATCTTTTATGCATCTGTAAAATTTCGTTACTACTACTATTTGGCACTCCGTGAGTCTTCCTTGTTAATAAACCAAACTGTACATTAAAAAAAAAATAGTAAGCCAATATTAGTTGGAAGTGAGAAAATATTTGGCAGATATACAAAAAAGCATTATTTTCTTTTAAAATTAAAAAAATTAATAAAAATAAATAAAATGTCATCAAAATAATTTATTTATAGAATTAATTTGCCTTTTAATATGCTAATAGTTAATGTATTTGATAAAATCCGTATTATATTCATCTTTACTTTATTTTAAAAATTAGGTGTGAAACGCGTTGGGATACCATAAAAACCAATTATCTATTTAACTTATACCTGCATGAGAATGATATGTAAAATCTTATTATCTTTAATAAGTTTCCCTCTTTTAGATCTTAATATTACTGATAGATGGCACAGTATTATCCTAAAATAACATTGGAATTTCAGAATGCAAACCGTTTTCTTGAAGGTTGAACATCTATGCAAAATTAAGTTTAAATGTTTGAAGGATTGTGATTAGTTCTTTATGCAAGAATTAAAATTCGTTCCAGAAATTTTGGATGAAATTTTCTTTTACAGCTTTGATGAAAAAAAAAAATTACCCTATAAATTTTATTCCCTTTTTTGAAATAATATTTGGCTTAAACACCTTAATTTGGATGTTGTAACAAACTAACAAGGAAGGTCTCCATTGTGGGCATACTCAGAATTTTTTGAAAAAAATACGAATTAAACTACTCATGTAGGTAATAAAGGATCGGTGAAAAATAGCGGCGGAATTACATTATTAGATATGTAAAAAAATAAAATAGTTTGGAATAATTGGCGTGAAAAGCTGAAAGCGACGCGAGATTTGGCGAGCAGTGCATTTCCTCGCCAAAAGCAGACGATTTTAAGGAATCTGAAAATTGATTTTAATTGACTTGACTGTTAAAAATCTGCAGCATTTACTGCAACGTCACTCCACTACTTTTATAGAATATCTCTCTTCTAACCAATGAGAATGCTCCATAGCACGGTGAATTGACCGTGTCATACACTGTTAAAATCTGCTGCATTTTGTTACAACGCACTTCACCGCTTGTATATAATATCTCTATTCCAACCAGTGAGAAAGCTCCATTTCACGGCCAAGTAACCGTTTTTTATACAAGCAAGGGAATGCGTTGCAACAAAATGCAGCAGATTTTTAACAGTGTATTTTTCAATTTGGAACAATTTTAATCAATTTAAATGATAAAATATATTAATTTCATTTTGTTATAAGTACATATAAACGTATATGACAAAATTACACTTAAAGTAAAGTAAAAATGTAAAACTAAAATTACTTAAACTGAACTTATTTAAATAAATTGAACATAGAAAGTTTTTTCTTTAAAAAGTATTCGAAGCGTAAAAGCGTATTTTTCAAAATTTCGTTTTTTCTCCAACCGGAGATAAATCGCCAAATAAACGAAATTATTATTTTTTTTTACGGACGTTATAAGGAGGTTCCGCCGAAATTTTTTTATAAACATATATAACTATATGAGGAGAACATTCTGAAATTTTTTTAGATTTTTCTGAGTATGCCCGTATGGAGACCTTCCTTGTAAGACAGCCCAGTGCCATCTGTCGGTATTTTCTTAATTAAAAGATGGAAGCCTTGTAAAAAAAATCTCCAACTTCACACATCAATCTTCTGCAAGAACAACTTTATTAATTGTCATCGTTTACTTATTATTGAATATTTTAAATGTTAAGCCCATTTTAGAAGATCACCCTGTAAAATTTAAATGTAACAAATGAAAACGTTTCTATTGTGAAATATAAAGTATAAGAATAGTATTATTATTTTCCCTGCAAACATGTTGTTTTATTCGCTATTTCATATATTGATTTCAAATCGCGTTATTGATTAAACCTTAAAATAAAGCAGTTGTCACTTTTCATGCTATCTACGGATACAAAATATCGTATGAATCAACAGTTTGTTTAAAGTTCTGTAACTTAAAAATCCCTTTGTGTTAATAATCGATAAAATTGTTGCACATTTATGCATTTTTCAAATAATTTCAAATCATAAATAGTATTATATACTACGGTGTTATGATATACCATATTAATATGAACTTATTATGTATTAATACGGGGAATTTTCTGCAAAAGATTTAATTTTTTATTCAAATCATAAAATA
Source organism: Maratus speculifer (assembly GCA_964019185.1). Classification (NCBI taxonomy): domain Eukaryota; kingdom Metazoa; phylum Arthropoda; class Arachnida; order Araneae; family Salticidae; genus Maratus; species Maratus speculifer. The sequence goes on from OZ025293.1 coordinate 373,811,539, forward strand.
GATAAAAGCTTTTCTTCAAGTATTTGATAAAATTAAAATTTTCATTTTAAAATTTTGGTGCCAATTTGGCTTTTTGCAATTAAAATTTAGTGGTATATATTTTATACCACCGCCCTTCAAGGGGTTAAATTATTTCCTTTCAACCCTAGAAGCAATTAATTTTATCTGTGTGATGTTAAATTCACTTCGGAATTTTAGAAAAAAATTAGTTCAAAATATAGATAACTCTTTTTTTCAACTTTTTCCATCAAACTTAGTTAAGTAAAATTTAATTAAAAATTTCTGGCGGAAATCTTGATTAAAATTATGTTTCGTAATTTCGTTTAAGAGCTCTGATGGTAGAATTTTCTACTACATAATTTTAATTCCGAAATGTCACAATGGCACCGGAAAATTCGACCAAATTTATTTGAAAAAGGTTTAATGCATTTTTTCGTGTTTATCCTTAACCGGTTTTTTTCTTTTCAAAGTACTGGTGCTAATGTGACATTTGGAATTTTGAAGAAATTTACACCCCAGAGCTTAAAGGGTTAAAATTGCTCCTTCAAGGGGTTAATGGTGTAATAATGCATTTTAAAAGCATTCCTTGGTAGTTTATTTTTAATAAAAGTATCACAACTGAACTTTCGCAACCTTATTTTGAAAATTACCGTGATTTGTAACAAAAAAAAAAAAAAAAAAATAAGTGTTTAGTATCTTTGAAAACGCCAGTTGGATGTTCTTTTATATTCATATTGCTTCATTGCAATCACATTGTTTTATAAATAGAATTTTTAGCCTTATTTAATCTGCCATTTAATAATTACTCTTAAACAATGTGTTAGCAATCAAGCAATCTGATTTTTATAAAGACTTGCAACAATGATCTCAAAAGAAATTGTAGAATGCCATCTTTTAAAAATTTTATGTTACTAGAGAAATAAATTTACAGATGCAGTAACGAAAGTGTAAAATACAACAAAAGTTTTGGGGACAAACAATATTTGGCATGTTTTCAGATGTTAAATACTTAACTTTTTTCATATTATGAAACAAAACACACTACTTTTGAAAGGTAAAGTTGGGAAAATTTAGAAGTGGAACTTTTATAAAACTAAGAAATTTTACATAATTCAGAAACACACCATTAAAAGAAAAGTATTTTTAATAAATCTTTTTCTTTTTATACATAAGCAGTTAAAAATTGTCTTCAATGTTTTTACCAATTACTAAGACAAAGGGATTTTTAAATTACTCCTGAATATTAACCACCTAACTGATCAATATTTTTGAAAAATACTTTCAAATAATGTCTCTTTTTTTCTTGCGTTTTACAGAATTTTTAATCTTTTATCATCCGATTTTCTAAACTTAAATAGTTGCCTAATAGAATCAGAAAAATGCTCGGATTAAAAAATGCAAAATTTACGATAAAAATTTACTGGTGAGAATAATCAATCATGATTGGAAAAACACGTTGCCCGTATGACGTACGGGCAAATCATAGAAGCGGTTAATGCATTTCAAACCGTGGATTCATAAAATATTTGTATCTGTAAGTTACATGGAAAACAGACAATTGATTTATTTTAAGATCCAGTCAATAGCACGATTTGAAATTATTATGTGAAAAAATTATAGAAATTTCTGATGCATGCAAAATAATAACAGGCGACTTGCGTCCGATATCTCACACTAAGCCTCTTTCTTTTATTTCCAAATATTACCGATAGAAGGAGCTAGTCTGTCTCAGAAATTTAGAACGGGCATTCGAATATGTCATTCAGCCTTAAAAATAGTTAGTGGTGTGCTAGTCTGGGTCCAATCAGAAAAACTAGTCGGATGTGGCAATTCCAAAATTTTCTTTTATATCATACACGTTAATAATTCCAGAAAAATGAAACATAGCAGCGTCACCGGTTTGGTTATTTGCATCAAAATCTAATCTGAAACAACTTTTTTCAACTTCTAACTGAATCTGAAATTTAATGAAAATCCGTGTATTAGTATTTGAGATAGAATCATCGCAGAAATCGTAAAAAATCTGGATAAAAGTGCCACCTATTGAGCGATTTACTTTAAAAACTAAAGAATACTAATTTATATCAGGAACTAACTGAATTTGAAGTTTGATGAAAGTTCGTACATTAGTTACTGAGGTCGAACTATTGCGATAATCATGAATAATGCCGCATTGAAATGCTACTTGTTGAGCGATTTACTCCAAAAACTAAAGAATACTAATTTATATCAGGAACTAACTGAATCTGAAGTTTCATACTATTATTTTTAACACAATCAAACTGATTGGTAAAGTTATCATACGAATTGACTACGGCCTGGGCAATTTTTCGCTCAGCTGGAAATAATCAATTCGGCTGAAGTTTCATGTAAATTCGTGCATTAGTTTCTGAGATAGAGCTATTCCAATAATCATGAATAATGACACTTAGCAGTGCCACCTGTCAGGCGATTTACACCAAAACGTAATCAGAGCCATATTATATCAAAAACTAATGGAATCTGAAGTTTTATAAAATACGTCTATTAGTTCTTGAGATATAGCTATAGTGGAAATCCTGAAAATGGCAGCATAACAGTGTCACTTGTTGGGAGATTTACACTAAAAACTAATCAGATCCCTTTTATATCAAGGTCTAACTGAATCTAAAGATTTGTGAAATTCCTTGCATTACTTCTTGAAATAGAACGCCCACAAAATTTATGTCACATTCAGACAGACATTCAGACTCACAGACAGACATTTTTTGTAAAAACATGTTCTTTGGAATCTCTGACGCCTAAAATGTATAAATCTGTCGAAAATCGGAATTCGGAAATTTTCACAAATCCAATATTTTATTCTTGTAAAGATAGAAGAAAGTAATAAATCGGGCCACCCAAGCAGTACAGCAGTTCAAAATTATTCTTTTAGTCATTCTCGATTTATTGTGAAAATAGCTTGTTTGTTCTATGAGGGCCCCCCCCCCCCCCCCAAGGACAGATATATGTTTTTCGTTAAAGGAGTGTCAAATGATAAAAAATGGTTAAACATGACCAAAGTTCTTTATTTTTTCAATTTTAAGGATCTCTCTTCTCCTACCCTCTCTGTTTCCATACCCAATGCTTCCTTAAGGCCTCGCATTTTTCTTCATATTCCTGTAATCGAAAAAAAAACCTGTATTCTATAATTTCTTAAAGTTTTCTTTCTTCTACTATTATGTATATAGATGTGAATAGTACTTGGTACGAAATTTATACACATACAATAGTTATGAATTTCAGTTTTAGTCACTTCAGCATAATTTACAAAAAATTTTAAGATAGAAGGGCCCCCCCCCTAATAATGTTTGCCCCAGGGCCCCCTGCTGTCTAAGTCGGGCCCTGTCTATGACGTATTCGATAAAAATGTATTCATTCGTTAAAAGTACTGAGCTTAGAAGTACTTTACGACTTTTTTAAGATTATTATCAATCACACATAATTGTAGCTTTTATACTTACCCGTTCTGAAATGACATATATAAATGATTGGATCTGATATAAATGAATTTTGTGTAACTACATTTTACGTATAGGCAAAGCTGAGTATATTCTAGTAGTCGCTTATATTTCCGTGCTAAGACCAGTAGCATGATTGCAGCATCGCAAATCAGTCGTGTCTGGTGTCCAGCATTTGTCATAGTTTTGCGTTGCGATAACGCGTAGACCATTTTACTCATATAGAAATGATTTTTCGCACAAATCAATTTTTAACGCAAGTTTTTTTTTTTTTTTAAGTATTATTTACATTGTTTTTCTTTTTTTTTCGATTTGAATAATTTCTAAATTTATCATTTAGAATTACTCATATTAAGACTTTGAGAAAGTTGTTATTCAATATATTTCCGTATGCCACTACGGTCGTTACAAACGCAGCAATTATGTTACTTGAACTACCTTTAAGATTTTGCTACCCATTTGTTCCAAGAAGTGCCAACACACCCTATATACGCGGTTTTCGATCAAGGAAATTTGACTATGAAATAAAAGATTGCGAAAATGCCAGAAGGTGTCTTCACAAATTAATCTATGGAAAGCTAATCGGCATATGGTATGATTTGGTTAGATGGTTCAGGAAGAACTTTGAGATAAGGTCCGTCGAAATTGCATTCAAAACTGAATATCTAACATGTTATTTTTTATAAGACTGTCATCTTGTTCACTGGATCCCATATCGTATGACTTAGGCAGAAAGGGTATTTAAAAAGATTGTTTTATCATAGCTATGTCGAGAGTTTATCAGATTTGAAAGACTGAAAAACTACACACCCAGGAAGATTTAAAAAGTACTACATTCTGCATACACTGCATTCTGCAACTTGGAATCGAGTTTTAGAGAATGTGCAAAGTATAAAACAGCCTATTCAATAATATTCGTAATTTCGTAAGTGTATAGTTTTTTGCTAAAAGTAACTGGTAGTTTTCGTTATTACATCTCAATCACTTCTCATACTGTAACTGGTAACGGTACTTAGTGAGGATTTTTGCACATTTTATTTAGTAATTTACTTCTGGTATAAAATGTGCATGTATAAAATTTTATGTTTAAAGATAGTCGTTTTCAATTAATAGGGCCTTCAATCATGTAATCCTTAACTATGTCAACCCTGTATGCGTAAAAATTTAGTGTTGTGTTGTTTATGACGACCGATAATCTACACCAGTGATATAGGCCTGAGGGGATGTTTTTCGAAGGGATCCTAACCGGTATTTACGCAGGGTTCGAAGAAAATCACAGAAAAATTCGAACAATTAGGCCGACGGGGGCGATTTGGTTAAAACTCAGCAACTTCCATCCACCAGCTTTGAGAGCAGAACCACTCAGTCACTGATCGGGTATATGCAATAAATAATTTGTCGTGAGATTACAACATTTCAAAAAATTACGTTTGAGTTATATCTAGTTAAAAAATGATACTAAAATTTAATTTTATATTATTTGCTATTTTACACCATAATTTTTCCATAAATCTTGAACTCATATTACTCAAAATGTGCGTCTGGAAAAGAGTTTTGATTCTTTTGACCAAGATTATAAACATTGTTATGCTAATATGTCAGAATTTTAGAATCGTGATATGACTTATCACTTCCAATAATGGGGAAAAACTAGGTCGGTACTTTGTGTTTTCTGAGAAATTTTTGGATTTCATTCAGCGACACCTTCATTTATCTGTTTTCAGATTCTGTTCATGAAAAGTTTCTTTCTTTTTACAGAAAGTTCTTTTTCTGAAACATAAAAGTATGAGACTTTTGACGCGAGATTTTTTTTATTAATTTTTGTTTGGGAATGGCTGTGTTAATTCAGTTTTTATTAATATTTTTTCTATTTGTTTTGTACATACTTGGAGATTCAACAGAGATTATGTTATTTATTTCCTAAACAGTGAATCAAAGAAACATACTTAGACAATGCGTACAACTCAACGCTGTAATATAAAAAAAAAGGTGAAAAGATGGAAAATGTACTATCAGCAAAATTACCGTCTATTTTATGTTTTTCACAAAACTTCTGTTTAAATATTCCGATGTTTTATATTGAATATTATCACACCCGTTTTATTATCGTTTTGTTTTTTTTCGGATTGGATCCTATGTATTCGCAGACACTGATTTACAAATTTGGAAGCCTTGGGCACAGATGCTTGCGGGAACCTCATTGCACCGATACCTGCAGGGGAATCGACTAAAAAAATGAAAAAAGATAGTTATTAAAGTAACCATTATTGACTTTAAAATATCCATTAAAAACACAAGTATGATAATCAATAACTTACTTTTAAATAATTATTTCTCAATTATGAAATTTAAACGACTAGACGTTTTATAATAAATGTATGGTGCTAATTATATTTTCTTGTGAAAGTCAATATATCTCGAATGATAAAGTATGCAACAACTATTAATAAATTTTCGACAGCAACAAGCTACAATTATTTAAAAAATTGGGGAACTCTACAGCCTGCAAGCTAGCCTCATCAACTTTAAAATAGTCTGACGATAAGAGGAAAAAGATTAAACAAGAAACTAAAATACAATATATTTTTAAAGTGATAAAGATTTTAAAAAATATTCGCTATAATAAACTAATAAATGGATGTTTGAGACAAAATGTACAACGTAATGAAACTACAATATGAACAGAATAGAATGTAGAATGAAATGTAAAATTTCATTGGATATAAAAACTACATCAGATTTTGGACAATAATTGAAAAATCTACAGCAGCATTTGGAGGCCCCTGAAAATGAGGGGCCCTACACTGTAAAAAAAAATTTGGAAACTTACAAAAATTATTCTAGTAGAATTGTATTCCAAGAACTTTTTATGTAACGGCAACAATAAAAATTCATGTAACAGATACAGATTTGCACTTTGAATCAAACAAATTTTAAGGTTACTAAGAATTTTTTTGGGAAATCGTATTCCAAGAACTTTTTAAGTGACGATAACGAGCATTATAGATAAAATTTTAGTAAAGTTACCAAAATTTTAGTAAATTCTTTTGTAAAGTTACAGATGGTTTTAGTTTTGCTTACAAGTTTTGTAGATTGACATCATTTTCTTGTACAGTGTACGCATAAAATTTTAGTAAGCATAAGAGATTTCGGTTAATTTAGATTACTAAGGTTACAGATTTTTTTTACAGTGTAGGCCCATTCCCCAAATGTCCTACCGTAAATCTGGCACTGTGTATTCGCCATCAGAAGATAAATGCTTTGCTTCTTACACCAACTGACCATATCCCAGGACTTGATTATAGAAACATTTCTGTATGTCTTCAAAAGAACTTTCCGCTTCTAATATTCAGCAAGTAAAGGCAAAAGGGAAATTATCAGTTTATTCTCTTAAAATTTAGGATTTTTGCTCAAAATAGAATGTTTTGATAAAATATAAAAGCTCACATAAAATCACCTGTATATACGGAATTGATTTTGCAGAGGATATGGCTTTCAGGTAGGATAAAAAGAGGTTTTACAATGCTTTTGTTCTGTTCCGTTTTAATTTCTGAGTTGTTTTGTCCAATTCTTTTTATTTCAGGGTAGTTTGGTGTATGTATTTAATGAAAAAAAATATGCTGCTCCTTTCACATAAGTCACATTGGAAAAAAAAAAGACTGTTACATAAAAAATAATAAAATAAATTATCTGAGTGTAATTTTTTCTGAGTTGTTTAACCTAAAAATAAATGATGTATATCAATTAATCTGCTGTGCTAGCGTACATTTTGTAATGAAATTAGCTTTATAGACTGACAAGGGAACGCTCCCAGGTATAATTTGTGGATTTGGACGAGTGTGGTATTAAAAGAAAGATCTCGTCCTGTACGTTAAAAAGTGCAATAGAACTACCCGTCTGAATCGGACCGCTTTCGAAATATCAGCACTTGAAGTGTGAGTGAATAAATAACTAAATTGACAGGCGGGAATGCAGCCGTACGCGAAAACTTCGTAGAATGCGAACTGCTTGTCTAAAAGAAGGGAAATAACCGGCAATCTGTGGGTGAAAGGATTTTGCTCGTAGCTCGGGAAAAAGTATTGGCATAAGGATTATAAACAATACAAAGAAATTTTTAACTTGCGAACAATTTTTACACCTGCCTATCAATTTATTTATTCATTCACACTTCAAGTACTGATATCTCGTAAACGGTTGGATTCGGACGGGTAATTCTATTGCACTTTTTAACGCACATATGACGATATTTTTCTTATGATACCACACTCTTCCAAATCCACCACTTACACCTGGGAACGTTCCCTAGTGAAAGATCTCGACAAGATATTCCAACAATTTTATCAAAGTTTTAATGTTTAAAACCAAATTGCACTTGAATGATTGTAATGCTAGTCTATCTACTCGTTTGCTTGAGAAAATGATGAGCGTTTTAAATTTTCTGAAAGTTTAATAACTCAGAAATACTCATCAAATTACAAGCTATATTTTTGAGAAAATTATCACACGTGGAAGACATATCATATGAGGATAGTAATAGCTTGGTTAATGATATGTCCATTACGCTCAATTTTTCTAAAGCATGGCCCCCAATTCTTTAATTTACTCACTTTTCTTCCTTTCTTTTAGGGTTTCGTTCATCTCACAAAACTCTATTCACCTCTGTCTTTTGTCTGTCCGTCACAGAGTCCGCACACAAAAACTATATAACTCAGAGAATTCATATTTTATGTACTTGCAGCTTGAATACCTCGTGTCACACGACAAATCATAAAATTTTGAAAAAGTCTATTATTTTAATTAATTTCTCAGATTAATTTTTGCGATTTAAAAAGAGAAGCTTAATTTGAACGTTTTGCGTGTAGACATTATGTCTTAGGGGTTCTTAGTTCGATCCCCGATGCGGAAACTTGAAATTTTCATCTTGAGATGGATTTTATAAGAATAAATTTCGTATTTTTAAAAAAATTAAGGATTTTTATTATTAGGTTCCGTTTATCTGACATTCATAATATTTTTTGAAATTCAATTTTTTCTGTTTAACAAACTTTTGCGATTTATTAATGAGTTAACATTTTAATTTTAATTTTATACAATTTTTTGTCGTTTTTAGAAATTTAGAATATTATTTATATATCCGCTATTTTTTTTCTTTTTAATTTCGGATTTTCAAAAAATTTAGAATTTTAGGTTTTATTTAAATGATTTGATTTGAACATTTTTAATTTGATTAAAATAAATAACTTCCTTTTATGTTTATTTTTAAAATAAATTCGTTGGTGCTACCAACTATGTAAGAATTTAATTATTATAAAATTATTAACATAATATTGACATAAATTGTTTTGAAAGGACTATTAAACGAAACCCTCTGTGCGATCTGCGATCACGCTTATCCACTTGTTCTTCTGTTTACTTAAGCTATTCCAGAATGGCTTTTTTTCATCATCATCTCTTTTTTTATGTATAAATATTTCATTTCAATAATTTAGCTTTTCGTAGTGGTGTGTAACATGTTAAGGTAAAATTAAACAACATTTTGACAGATAAATAACTTTATTCGTGTAACCAATACATCATATCATAATAAGCAAAAGTACCAAATTCAACTCAAATCTGATAGTTTTAATTGTGATAATCGCTTATCTTGCAGTCTCTCCGGTTTTGCACATGTTCCCAGCAGCAAAGGTGGCAATTTCTTACTGCCAGTGTACAACCACTTTAGATTAGAATCGCATTCGAAGGGATTTTCTGAAATAAAAGGTTCATTATATTATTAACACAGAATGGAATTAGCTATAACCATAAAATTTCATAAGTGATAATTATGTTATTTACATTATTTCAAAAATCATTGAATTTAAAGCTAATAACAAAGATGTATTTATTTTTACTGGACGATATTTTGCAGATTTTTTTTCATTGAAAAATGCAAAGTTCATCTATATTACTTCAGCTGTTATTAAATGCCTGTTATACGGAAAAAGAAAACATTTTTAATTGCTGTAAAGTGTTTGACAGTACATCCTTTATCCCTTTGACACAGCCAGTAAAAGTTTAAAAAATAAACTTTTCATTCATATATCCTCCCCCTTTATGTAATACTTGATATAACCAATGACAACTGATAATTCAAATGAAATATTAATATATCATAAAAAAGTAATTGTAACTTAACAAGTTTTTGTATAAGTTGCACATTACAGTTTTAAACTTCTAAAGGGTGGTGGTACATTATTTATACCACTTACATTTGATTCTGGTCTGTTAAATAAATACAATAATTTTTAAGAAAATTGTATTATTATAAGGAATGCAAAGAAAATAATTTGTTTCAAAATTATTTTGTCAAAAATTCTAATGTTTCTTAACATCAGTTTACAAAATTAAACTTTTTTTTGTGTTGCCGCGAATTCTGTGGCTAATAATGTTCAATTATGACTTGTTTTTGTCAAATGTAACCAGAAGTTTTTTTGAGCAGCTCGAGTTACATTGTTTTTGATTTTTATCTCTTAAGCATATATATTAATCGATAACAGGTGTATTTTACTCTGTTAAAATTAGTTTCTTAAGTTTTTGCGTCATGAGTAGTTCAAGGAGACGTTGTTTAAACAATCCAGATCATTTTTGCTATATATCCGAAGAATATGTGTTTAACAACTGTAGAAAAGTTATATCAGAGTTGGTGAAAAATACCTATTTTGAGTATTTTGGGATGCTCTTGGATAAAAATGAGAAGTCTTGGGCTCCCATTTGTGTTTGTAAATCGTGTGTAGAATATTATGGACAAATGGTAAAAGAAGTGCCTTTAAATTTGGAACACCGAGTATTTGGCGAGAACCACGAAACCATCTCGAAGACTATTATTTTTGTAGCGTGAACGTAAACGGTTTAAACACCAGAAATCGAGCGATATGGCAGTACCCAAGTACTAGTTGTGTTCAACGTCCAGTGCAGCGTTCACCTGACTATTCAGAGCCTAAAAATATATCGGAACCATTAGAACAAGACATTGAAGGTCGAAGCTCATCACAAAATGATGCTGATTTTTAAGGTATGTCAAGAATTTTTAAGGTATGAGACAAAATGCTTTTCCTACAATGAGTTAGATGATCTTGTAAAATATTTAAATCTTTCAAACAAGCTTCACAATTATTATCATCAAGACTGAAAGAAAAAAAAATTGCTTTCCTCAGATACTAAAATAAGTTTTTATCGTGAAAAAGGATACAGAATTACGGCGTTAAATCTGAAAATTATATCGAACTTGTAGAAGACCTTCTACTACATAAAACTCCACTTCCTCCATAGTCACCTGGACATGTTTCCGGAAAATTTAGAAGATATGAGCGAAGAGCAGGGAGAGCGTATGCATCAGGGTTTCTGGGATACGAATATGATGTCTGACTATTGTTGGTCTCTTATACGTCCTTTTCCAAAGTCTACACATCGGAGACGAGCTTTAAAATAAAGTTTTTTAAAACTCAATAATTGATTATATTTTTAGTAAAGTTTTTCTTAGTAAAAGCATGTTTTTTCCTGTTTAATACCTAAGTAGCTGAAACTCAGAAACTAGAGCTGATTAAAATATTCTAATTATATATTTGAAAATAGCATATCATATGTAGTCAGTTGCAACAGTTAAAATTTTCCCGGCAACAGATGTACTGTAAACTAGTGTAATCATTTCAACGTTTTGGCAATAGTGCTTGTTCCCTTGCTCCTGAAAAGGTTAAATGGGAGATTTTATTTTTGCCCTTTTGATTTACAAAAAACTTATATTTCAATAAGAAAGACAGAAAATGAGAATCAATTTCATACGTGTCAGATATAAGTGTGTAAGTATTATTGACCATATCGCTTTAACCCTTTCAGGGGCAAAGCACTTGTATTCGTAAAATTCTGAAATGAACGAATGGCAGAACATAAAAATAAATTTATTTTAAATGAGATAAATGCTTTTCTTTACATGCTTGATAAAATTAAAATTTTCATTTCAAAATACCGGTGTCAACGTGGCATTTTTCAATTAAAATTAAGTGGGATATATTTTATCCCACCGCCTTTCAAGGTGTTAACTTCTTAACCCTTTCCGGCGCACTACACTTTAAAGTTGGAATTTAAAGAAATAAAAAAAATAGGCAATCTATTTAGGCCCAGAGGAGTGCACAGGTATTGTTTTGCAAAGATTGCACTAACCATTTTAATTATACAGCTGTTGCCGAAGTGGTAACCTCCCATAAGTAAAGCATTGGTAAGCGCAATGAGAAGAGCATTGCTGTGAAGCGCGTATTACAGTAAAACATTTTACCTATTATTTAAAAACAGTAGAGTTTGATATCTGTGGTGCTACCATCTAGAACTTATAAGAAAGATTTAAAGTAGCCATTAGAGTAGTTTTTGAAATATTCACGGAGTTTTTGTGTCTCTTAACAGGGGGAACTTTAGGTGTTGCCGACCCGGCAACACTGCGCGTTAAGGGGTTAACGGTCCCATTAAATTACGGTTTAAAAATTCAAATTGCTTATTGTCACCACTTTTTTTGAAAAATAAATACTCACCTGATTTATTCAGAAGTAAAACGATACCAGAAAAAAGCCATTTACACTGTTTCTTTATAAAACTGTGTAAATGGTTTTCTTTCTTTCAAATGACTGATAGGAATAAAACTATCTAGATGAAAATCACAGCCCGTGAATGTCGCAGGAGCGAGAATTAATAAGAGATTAGATGCGCAACATTAGGCGTGTTTCACCCCAGGAAGCAAAATCATAACAATGTGCTGAAAATTCCTATTAATGCTGTATAGGTTCCACTCACAATTCGTCCAAACTGTAGTGTCCCAGTTAGTAAATATAAGAAATAACTTCCACTTTGAAGCTATCCCGTATTTACCATGAATACATTACATATGTTCACAGCAATGGCCCACTAAAACCAGAACGTTATTTTCGGGTGTATAGTCCGCGGCTTATACAAGAAAAAAACCTCCCAAAAAGCCGCTGCGGCTTATACACGGTGCGGGTTATACAAAGATTTTTTTTAAAAAATTGGAAATCGTGATATTTTTTCTACAATTTTTAAACCTTAAAAAATTTGAAAAAAACATCGAAATTTGTAAACTTTTTTTACTATGTCTTGAAATTTAGAGAGTTCTCCCATGTTTGTAAAGGCTTTTTTTTACTGATTAAATACAGTTATTTCTGGATTTGGAAGAACTGTCGCAACTATCGCCAAGTATTGCACTGATAAATGTATAATAGCCATTGTGTTTGTAGAGTACAAAATCTAAAATCCGGAACCCTTGCAATCTCGGCAATTCTGAATTTAAGATCATTTTTAGTTTATTTTTCAAAAAAAAATAATCTACCGACCCTGTTGCAAAGAAAAAAAAAAGTGCGTGATATATATCATTTCGGAAAGATTCAGAGCAGTCGTTCTTTTTCGAAACGATTCCTAGGAATTGTTCCTTTACAGAGTCGTTTCATTTCGGAAGGAGTTCAAGGAATCGAACTTTTCCGGAGTCGTTTCATTTCAGATAGAGTCCGAGGAATCGTTCCTTTTCGGAGTTGGAGCATTTCGGAGAGATTCCGAGGATTCGTCTTTTGGGAACCAATGACCTAAGATACGTATACATTTTATGTCCGAAATTTTGAATCACCGATTTTTTTTAATTTTCGGAAATTTTTTTTAAAAAATATCACGCTTCTTTGAAACGTTTCTCTCATCGCTTGAAATTTTATCGTGAAACACGTAAACGCCGCGGCGTTTCTTCCGAAAATTACGGTACTGATAATCTTAATTTTTTAGCCCAATTACTGTAGATATTATGCATCACGAAAAAATTTGGTAAATTTGTGTTAAAAATTATGACTAATGGCTTCTAATTTCGAACCCTGGTCGAAATATACGTTCGTAAAAGGTGTATAGCCCGCGGGCTATACACCGATGCATCTCCACGGGTTATACACGAACTTTTTTACTGCACTGCTGTATTTAGGGGTGCGGGTTATACACAGGGTGCGGGCTATACACCCGAAAATACGGTATTTATATTTGGGTCAAATAAATACTCTTTCATATAATATTTTTAGCCCCGATACATTCACGGAAAAATTGCACGAGAAATAATGACTGTGATGATTAAAGGGTTAGATTAAATCCTAGCCTATGTTTAATTTAGGGTTTACACAGTTGCCAACTCTCCAGCTTTTCCTACTAGTATTATCTTAGAGAAAATCTGGTTCTTTTAAAGTGGCGAAATGTTCTAATTAAATAAAGCATCATTTTTTGTATTAAAATACCGAAGCCAGAGAGTTGGCAGCTCTGGGTTTAGTGTTATATACTATTGCAGTTCTTAATCAAAAATGTGTTCTAAATAATCTATCTAAACTATCATATAAAATCAGCAGTGGCTAATTCCATGAAAACTTGTCATGTCTGTCACATACAAAAATTTTTGCCTACCAGTATTTTAGAACGGAAAAATGTGACTTATTTTAATCCGAAATATCTCATCAGTTGAATAGAGCGAAGAAAACTTTTCGAAAATAACGGTGCGAACAAGCATAAGGATTTTTAGCTGTGTGACAGACATGACAAATTTTCATGGAATTAACCCAGTATGAAACTCCCAAAGTAGCCCCTGCTGGGGGCTTCTTTTCTCCATTCACTTAGGCCCCACCAGTGGCCGAGAGGTTCGGACCTCTCAACTGGTAGACGGCAGGTGCTGGGTTCGAACCCAATCGCGGCTGTCGGCCTAACCGTTCGGAGTTTTCCGTGGTTTTCTTCGAACCTTGCGTAAATACGGGTTAGGTTCCCTTAGAAAGACCCCCACGGAGGGCACTCCCCCTGGTCCTATATCCCATTAGCGTAGATAATCGGACGACAAAAATCAACCAACCATTCACTTAGTTTCATATAAAATGTACACATTTCACATGCTAGCATATTGAAATCCCCTTTCAAAAGTTTCTGCTCATGAATTAACACTACAAATTTAATTTTAAAAAATTTCCTTTTTACATTTATACACAATAAACGAATTTTTAATATTAAAGACACGAGAAACAGTCTTCGTGATTTTATCCTCAACAACTGGAAAAAAAATTAATGTAACATTTTGCTACAGTAACATTTGAAAAAAATGTTACTTAAAACATTTGTTAAGAGATTTGATTGCATTAAAGGCATTTCTGAGGAACTGGGGCTACTTTCGGATCGTAAAATACCTGGCACAAAATAACCCGAAAAACTAGTTTTCATGTTAGCGTTATGAAAACGTAAATATTTCCTGTCAACATAAAATGTTAAAGGAAAAATTATGATCACACACGGGTTACATGTTACTTAGGGTAATATTTTGACACTTACCTTATTTATAGCTCTTATCCAAATAATTTCACTGTACAAAGTTTGATGACTTAAAATCTGCACACGAAAACATGTGTATACAAACACATCCAGAGTTATTTGCCAGAGTTAAAAATTAAATTGCCCCAAACTATTCAAATACCCTGTAGGAGGGTATAAAATATTTTTCAAGGGCAAAAACTGTAAATTGCTTTGTACTGTTTGTTTAATACAAAAAATAAAAACATTTTTATGAGATTGACCAATGGAATAGGACCAAAGTAACTCCCGGTTGACGGTATATATATTAAAACCCTTTTTTATGCATCATTGCTGTTAAAAAGGATCTTTTAGTGATGCCATGTTTTTTTTCTTTTCATATACATTTACATATTTATTTATATTTTATAATATGGTTGTTTTTTCTATTTTTCCAGATGTTATTTTGCATTGGCTGCCCTAAATTCATATTATTTTGCCTTTTTATGGCAACTTTTAACGAAACCATACACTTTATTTGTAGTGGCAAAGATTTAGAGCTTGGGAATTCTACTTTGGTTTTATAAATTTCCATAATATTATTTTTATATTATTTTTTCTATGTTTTTTATGAGGTAATTTGTAAATCTTATTAATTTTATCTTATCTTTATTATCTTTATTTTTATATACATATATAAACATACATCCATCCATCTGATAAATAGATGGATAGTTAGATTATATAAATGGCATAGGCGTAGCTAGAATTAGATGAGAGAAACAATAAAAATAATTTAGGTAAATAAGCATTTATATTATGAAAAACAATTATGTATATTACTTGGATGTATGAGAAAAAAATTGAGGGAAAAAAACAATCTAAATCAGAATGAAGAGGTACAATGTGAATCTGGAATTTTTGAAGAAATACTTCACAGTCAACTAGTTTTCACCCAATATTTCATTAATTCATTTCATTGCTATAGATAAGAAAATAAATCAGTTCTTTAAAGCTAGAAAAATACATGTATCATTGTAGCTACCGGATTTTTTATTAAAGGCCATACGCATTCCAAACTAGTATCTTATACACTTTAAAAATTTAACAATATGATTATATACGAATTGTATTTTCGCAGTTGATTGAAAAAATGTCCAGGCTTGGAGTTGAACCCAAGTGACTTAAATTGTCATTGCTCAACCTGTTGAGCTACCTCGGCATTGATGGATCAAGCGTTCACAAGATAAGTCAAAGGTCTTGGATTCGATTCCTGGCCTATGCATTTTTTCACCTATTTGGAAAAATACATTTCGTATGATATATTTACCAATCGGTATGATTGAGTAAAAAGTAATAAATAATATGTTTACGGTCATTTCTTTTATTTAAATTATCAGCACTTTTTAAGAATTAACTGTTACAACGCAGAGTATATCAACGTGGTAAAATTGAAATTAGTGTCATACCTTCTACATCCAACTTTACTACTTGAGAAAGAATATCTGACCATATCATCTCATCGAGTGTTGTGAGTCTATTGCCAATCATCTCCAAGATCCTTAAAGTCGGCATGTCTGAAAAGATGTCATACGGCAAATATCTGATGTTGTTGTAGCTGAAAAAATATTTTAAAAAATGGAAATGTAAATAAGAATTTTGTATTGCTGAAATAATTTTTAAAAATTTCTGACTAAATGACAGTTTTGAACCTTGGATAACGATGCACATCTAGGTTTCAAACAATCTTATTTTTCCTTTTATTACTCTATTAATGAAAAAATACTATGAAAGAAGTTGGATTTATAAGTTTTATGCTTGTTTCGAAAGGGTAACTACTAAATTGTTATCACATAATGACAAAGTTTTGCTGTTAAAAATTTGTATGTGAATTTGCATCATGAGTACAGCTAATTCTGTTTTTAGATTACCATAACTTTAAACATTTACCAGTATTGAATATTGCTATTTCCCAATACTGCAGTTAATATTAATTGTTCATAGAACTGTTAACCAGACGGCCATACTGGGTTAATTTTTCATGCAAAAGTTTCATTTATCATTAGACAGTTTCATTTATGGCAAATAGGAAGTTCGTAAATTTATAATATTAAAAAGGCTGGAGTTTGTATATTTTAAATTTTTTATTAGAAAATTGACAATATTTATGAGCAGTATGTAATTTTCTGTTTAGCGCGGAATTGAAAAAGTGCCTTTTATTATATATAAATGCATATTTTTATGTTCTAAAAATTTGTTTTGCTGTTTTTTACATGCATAAATTTATGTCTTTTAACATCCGTGAAAATATTTTTGAAATCAGAGATGTTAAGTCACGAAGGGTAAAGCAACCGAACTATTACTATTAAAAATAATAACATTCAATGTCCATAAGCCTTTGAACTTATGATTGTGAACAACAGGATAGATCCTAGTTCAAAATTATTTATTAAAAAATTTTAGGACGAGGCAAAAGCTGAGAACATATTCACTAGAAGTGAAAAATATACAGAAGTAGGTCTTTTTTAGACTGTATAATGATTAAAGTAGACAAGATCGCGTTTTTGTTAAAATATTTTTTTTATTATTATCCATACATTTTTCTTATTATAAAACGGAAACATTCCATTGGATATATGTATTTCTTCACAATAAGCCAACTGAAGACATCATTTTTACAAAATATTTTTTCTTTTCAAGCTGTCGAATTACATTACACAATTTTCTCATCAGGGATAAAAGTCACAAGGAGTTTTCCTGAATTCGTTTCACTTTAGGTAGATTTTCTAAAAAATACATTTAAACATAAGCATTCTATTACATTATCCCCTATATTGAAATTTCTGTTTAAGGAAGTAGTAATATTATGTAAATTTTACTTCATGTATTTAAAATGGCTAGTAAACACTTTCTCTGCTATTCACAATTTTTAAAATAAATTTAAATTTTAGTAAATTTTACTTATTTTACTATAAATTGAATGAGAGATTTCTAGAAAAATATATAAGAGACCTTGCAAAAATTTATATGTCACGTGCCAATTCAGTTGATGCATCAGCATAGCTGTCAATTTTTACTATTTTTTGTTGCCACTAAAATTTAACATTTTTTTTTTTTTTTTTTTTTTTTTTTTTTTTTTTTTTTTTTTGCTCTATTTAATCAATGAGTACAAGGTGAGAAAAAAATTATTTAATAAGGGTGCTGGCAAATATAAAAAGAAATAGCGAAGTTAATAAAATGCTCCAAACTTCCCACTGATGATATCATGATAAAAATGGATTCTCAATGCAAAATAAAACGTTATGGAAGAAAACTTTGGAGAACATGGCAAATGAACTGTTTTTATCTGCCAACATTAAAAATCTTTTCGAAACGTTTAAGCTAAAAAATAGGACATTTACGGTTTGAAAGAGTTTTACTTTAATGCTAATACCAAATTTTTGAAAAAAAGATAAAAATTATGTTATGGGACAATGAATGGAAACAAATTATATTTTCTAAAGAGAGAAAATTAATCTTGATGGTCCAGATATCTTCAATTTTTACTGATATGACTTGAAGAAATTATTAAAAGTCGAAAGATAATAGTAGGCTCTACATCGGTTTGGGAAGCGTTTTCTCATAACATATTTTGTAATTTACTGCTAATATCCTAATATCGCGACCTAAGAATTCTAAGAAATATGAAGCTCTATTTTATGATCACCTGATGCTATTCGGGTCTGTATTAGATAGCATTCATTGGATGTTTCATTATGGTTACGCTTCTGAAATGCTTGCTATGCATCTGAAATCTCCCAGAAATGGTTTATAAAACAGGACAAAATATTTTGCCAAAGCACATTCAAAATTCTAATTTAAATCCCAAGAAAATCTTTGCAGCATAATAAGTCAAAGAGTTTTTTCTAAAAATGAACAATTTTCTTCTGGGAATGAACTATTAGATCTATTATAAGAATACAGCACAATATTCCTTAAACAAATCTGGTTACTTCAGTGAAAAACAGAAGGTTTGTTATTATAAGGAAATACGGACAACTGATATCAGCTCACTGTAATAATTATGTTGTAACAAAATAGTATGTATGTTTAAATTATAATTAGAGCATTATTTATTTCGCAATTTGTAAAATTAAATTGGTCTTATAATTTTAAAGAGACTGTACTTTAAATAATACTGAAGTAACTTCCTTGACATATGATGAAAAAATAGTGATAAATTTTTATCATTCATCCCATGCGCAATATTGCCAGAGCGCTATTTTTTTAATTGAGATTTCTTGATTGTCAGCATGTTTCTGAAACAGTAAAATTCGCCTTACATAATGATATATTAATTATGTCGAAAACAAGCGAAATTTTTCCATTAAAAAAATGGCGCTTATCAAGAAATCTATACTTAAAAATAGTGGATCACTGGCAACACTGCCTATCTACGTTCTAGTACAATTAGTACAAACCCTGTACGAAGTTTGCTATATTTGTAATATACATTATTTATATATATTTTTGCTAGATTTATAATATATATTAATTTGATAATCGTGGTTTCAAGACAGTTTCAAAGATGAACTCCAATAATATATTAATAATTTTGCATTAAAACATGATATACATTTTTCCTCAAAATTTAAAAATTATAGATCACACATTGCACTTCATTAATTTTACTGAATCATAAAAAATCAGATTTTATTTATTTTACTGTATTCGTTGGAATGGGATTTAACAAAATCATATATAAAAAATATTTTTAGGTTCATTATATTGAAGCAGAGTATTTCTTAAATTGAAATAGTCGTTAGATTGAATGTTTAGACGAAACATATTCACACATTGCTGACATGAGACGAGAATTCACAAATTTCACATGCAATTCCTTTCACAGCGATATTTTTACATTTCATGTGTTACATTATTTCTCCAAAAACATAACTAAAATTCATATTTTTACTATATAAATAGAATGCACATAAATACTGAGGTTATAACATTATTAATAACTTTATTATAAACATTCATTCATAATATACATACGAACAGGAAAAATGTTTTGTGTTAAATAATGTAAAACGCGAGTGTAATGCCCATAGTCGGTGTTTTCTGTTTAGAAGATGAATATTAACCTTCATGAATGTTTAAAATTCTCTTTCCGGTTTACACAAACAGGATTTACTATTTGGATGAAAAAATACTCAGACTGAAACTCAATCCGAAGACCTTTGAGTTAGATTGCCAATGTTCTGCCTATCCCACTACTTGGGCCGATAACTGGTGGGCAAATTTCATTTAGATAACCTCATTAGCAATAGCATCTGGTCAGTCATATTGACAATTTAACCTTTTGATTACGGGGTTGGGACATATGTCGTCCCAGAAACTATTACTTTATTTGATTCTCACCAGTTTTTGTAAACAATTTTCTGTCATAGAATTAAATAAGTATAATTCAAAAATAATATAAGTGAAAGGAGTTATTTTGTAAATTGCGGTGCGAGTAAATATAATAATAGTCGCCAAACCTAGCCGTAATCAAAAGGTTAACAGAATATACCGCAGATAAGTCCATTAAAATATTAAAACGTCGATACATATTATTTATTTTAACTCGATGATATTTTTCCTCTCATAATGTACCAATCAGCATGATCGAGTTAAAAATAATGAAACATGCCTTTTTTTAAACCTACTGTACATTCTATTGATTTTTCTGTTTGCCATAAAAAATGCTATTCGAAATAAAGCTATCTAAGTGACATTTGTCATCCGGTTTTCAGCTAGGTAGCTCACTAGATAAAACGTTGCCAATTTAAGTCAAGAGTCTTGGGTTCAACTCTCGGTATAGACATTTTTTCATTAAATTGGAGAAAACTCAGTTCGTATGATATCTTTACGAATCAGTATGATTTAGTTAAAAATAATAAATTTTCCAAATTAATTCCGTTAGAGGATCGAAAATGTTCTTCAATCTGTGGTTATCCACAGGATTCGTGGTTTGATTCAATGAGACCTATCAGAATAGCTCCATAAGGTTTTTAGTTTTTCTTCAATGACAAAGTGAATTTTAGCTTTTTTTCATAAGTTTTGAAGACGTTATACTCATGCTAGTATGCCACATTTAACAATTACCTATCTATAAACATCATCTTACTTACTAATTATTATACTTGCATTGTCTGTATAATTTAATTAGACGTGCTGTTTGTTCTAATATTACACAATACCGTAAAAACAAACATGTTAATTCTGCCTTTTAAAAGCATATTAAAGGCTTTATAATTCATTTGAAAATATATTTTATCATTTTTAATATTAGTGCGCTAATTTAGAACAAATAAATGACATTAAAGTTGAGCGTTGAAAAGCTTTTAACATGTCAATTATTTTTTATGAAGAATTTTAAAAATTCGCCTTCTGACTTACTCAAAGCAATAAGAGGCGGGGCGTATAAGGAAGACTTTTTTAAAAGAGGAATTAGCTACAAGAAAATTCATTTCCAAATGTATTTCAGCGGCTGTATGTACATTATCATATTACAGAAAGACATAATTCTCTGTGTCTGGCATAATTATCTTCAAACCTTTATTTTTTTTTTAACTTTGCATAAAATTAATATAGTTTCCTACAACAACTGTTCTCTTACAAACCAAAACTTTTATCAGTTGTTAAACTTCCGATAAAAATAGTAACTGCATAGTTTTATTAAACATTCTTTTTCATTTTTTTTAAATTATTATTAACATAAAATATAGCTAACTTTATCTACAATGCATTTTGTTTTGCTATGTTTTTACTACATTCTATTACTATATTTGTTATATCACTCATTCGTCTACAATTAAAGTTAAGATCCATTGTAAATAAGAAACGCAATGTTTAAATATGCATAAACAAATAAAAATAAATGAAAATCTCTTACTTTAGATTAAGGGATCGTAAGTCTTGAGCAGGGCGTGGAAACATACTTCGTTTAACAGTGACGATCTTGTTAGCTTCAAGAATTAAAAATGTCAAATGTTTTACTTTTGCAAATACTTCATCCTCCAATGTGATAATAGTATTTCCTTCTATTGTAATTGATCTTAGTGAATCTGGAGAACTTTTTAACCAATCATTTGGAAGAGTAGTAATTCTATTTTTCTCAAACAAAATTTCCCGAAGGCCTTGGTGTTGACTTAATTCTAAAGGAATAATTGGATTTGTCTTATTAAAAATAGCTCTTAACTGAATTGAATAAAGCTGATTCAAACCTTGAAAATGAGGAGCCGTCAGCGTAATGGTTGAATTTTCAAAAACTAATCTTTCAACAGTAAGGCCTTCAAAAACATTGGATTTGATTGGGTCTAAAATCCAGTTCATGAAGAAGGACATTCTATGAATTTTATAATCCTTTAAGCCTTTTACTCCTTCATATAATTGATCTGGCTTAGACAAATGGTTACAGAATACCGAAGGATCACCATCTTCTTCTTCACAATAACAGGGATATATGTCTAGTGGCTCTGGACATTCATATTTCAGTGCTTCTGCATTTGAAAATATTAAAATACATCCCAGAAAGAAAGTTAGAAGAAACCTCATGTTTGAGTGCTATTGTGATAATGTCCTGAAAAAGAAATATATTTCAATTATACGTAAATATTTTATTTCTGTAAAAATAAGTACTGTAATTTCCTGCGTATAATCCGCGGATCAAACAATCATTTTTCGACCCAGAAATTTATTTAAGTAAAATGTAACTTGGTAGATCGTAGTAAATATTTGACTTCAATTACTAAATAAAATTCCTGGGACGAAAAATAATTGTTTGATCCGCGGATTATACGTAGGAAATTGCGGTAAGTTGAATTCCTTTCATATTTGTTACATTGAATATCAAATTATTAAAGTTTAGTTTTGCTATTGCAAGATGGGTTTATTACTGAATTTAATTTGCAGTAAATGACCAAAATTTAACTTTTGCAATTTAAAATCTGTTCATGTGATAAAATTCAAACCTTGCAAATCTTTAGGATATTATGTTGAATTGATATTTTAATATTAAAAATTTGTCAGTTACAAGTGAGAGGAAAAGTCATTAGAAGAAAATATAACAAAGATAATACAAAATTATTTTAAGCATCGAATTTACTTTTTCTTTAAATCTAAATTGCCCGATTGCACGCTGAAACACAATTATTAAACTTGGGTCTCAAGACTCAGCCATTAACACAAAGAAGAATTATAGGCATTTTAAATAATTTATTTAATATTAATGTATTCAAATTATTCAAATTCATTTACCTATATTCCATATACTTTTGTCAGCCACGTTAAAAGTGATAACGATAAAATTATTTCAACATTTAAACACATCAATCTGAAATCAATGTCCAAATAACCAGATGTATAAATTCTCAAAAAAATAAACCTCAGTGATGATTAGATTAAAAATGTCTGATAAACATCTGGATAACTGTAAAGATTTTTTAAGGGAGTTAAAATGTGCAGCTACCAAATTTTAACTTAATCAAAAACTTTTAAAATTAGGATAACTATTTACACAGACAATTAAAACTAAAATCCAGTTATTGTCAATATGAGTACATTCCTTGGAATTTCCAAAGAGTACGACACGGTTACGATTAGACATCTTAGACTAACATTTTTTTCAGATTACAAAACTTTCTGCAATCAATTGTTCAATTCGTAATATTTTTCTGTACATGCAGCAATAATTGTGCACGCATCTTGGAAATTGTGAAATTATATTTAAATATTAAAGTAAAATAATGCAATATAAAAATCAAAGACTGAATAAAACAAAAATGTCTCCTTTATTTTATCTAATACGCCTAAATTCTATATTGTTCATCAGTTGTAAAAAAAAAAACCTATAATCTCTCTTTGAAACTTAAAGATTTTCTTTTTCCTTTCTTTAGAAAAAAAATAGTAGTTTAATCCTTTCCGGCACAGTGGCTCCATTCAGGGCACACTTAATTTCAACTCCAAACTTGCAAACGGCAGCGAGAAAATTTTAATAAAATTTTCCTTTTATAATGAACTTATATTAAGGAGTTCTTGATTTCTAAAAAAGTAGTTTGTAAATTCCGGTATCTGTCAATAATTTCTCATTTTAAGAACATAATTTGTCTGTGCCGGAAAGGATTAAATTTATGGGTTTTATTTTAGAGATACGGTTTTAATTAGAGATAGAAAAAATATTTAAAAGCACAAAATTTTATCTTTTTAATCACTAGCTTAGCCCGTCCTTCTGAAACCCAGTTTGTTAGTGTCCTATCCAACCACTCTGTGAGCCGACGAATCAGTTTGTATGTCCATTATTCCCCATGATGTCTATTGATTAAGGCATTTGTTATTTTTATGAAAGTGTTTCAAATTGGATGTTTCAAGTGATTAGGTTCCCAATTTAAATTGAAAGTTTCGGTCTCTGAGTAAACTCTTGTATATATAAAATGAGCGAAAACACTACAAAATAAGTCAGAGATTTTACGTCAAGCGTAGAAAATGAGGTGTGTTTGTACTGGAACGAAATTTTAAAAATATTCAGATCTTGGTGTAATACAGGGGTCGGAGCATATACGACAAATTTTATTGATCTTACCAGAAATTTTTACCTATAATCTTTAAGAGACATTTTTATAAGACTTGCAAAAAGGATTACATGATAAAGATTATTGTTAAAAGATACTGGTAAGAATAATAGAATTTGTCGTATATGCTCCGAACCCTGGTAATAGTATACAGTACTTCGGATACAGTATAGTAGCCGAAATCTTTTACATGTCTCTGTAAATACTATAGTGCCTTGTAGTAAACCTCAGCAACGCATATCAATTTCATAAAATGTGAAATAGTTTAATATAATTAAAACTCGTCTCAAAAAATGTTTTCACCTACACCATTATGTAATGCAGCAAAAGGTCTTTTAATAATAGGAATAAATAAAAAAATTTCAAAAAAGTATAACAGACTCCAAAAATGCGCTAAAAAGAATTAAATAACTCTTTAAAATTTCTACTGACTTATCGTTATCTGATAACCACACATCGGATATCATGTACGGCATAAAAACGGTTAAATTTAATACATAGTATTTAATATTCACCAAACATGGGTTTCGAGAGAATATTTCTTACAAGAGATTAATTTATATATTTTTTATTTGATTTATGAATATATACATATTAAAAGTAATGAATTACTTTTGAAGTCGGTGCCAAACAAACAATCGATAATGACTATCACCATTTTATTTTTGGTATTTGGAATAATATAGCCACAATACTTACGATAGTTTGGCACCAACTTCAAAAAGTAATTCATTACTTTTAATATGTGTATATTCATAAATCAAATCAAAAATATATAAATTAATCTCTTGTAAAAAACATTCTCTCGAAACCCATATTTGATGAATATTAAATATTATGTATTAAATTTAACCGTTTTTATGCCGTACATGATATCTGATGTGTGGTTATCAGATAACGATTCGTCAGTAGAAATTTTAAAGAGTTACTTAATTCTTTTTAGCACATTTTTGGAGTCAGTTATATTTTTTTGAAAATTTTTTATTTATTTCCTACTTTTTAGTTATTTATACCGTAATACATAATTATGTGCACTGATGTAAAATGGCTCTTCACAGAGCATTGACTAATGGAGGTACTTTGCTAGTCACTCTTTGTCAGCTTTTTAAAAGATTCTGACAATGTTGGTTAGTATCGATGGGAATTTTTAGGTTTTCTGAATGTGGTAACTTATGTGTGGTATTCAACAGTGTTGAATTCAGACACTTTTCGCCGGGAGGGACATTTGCTGCTCCGGGGTGGACATTGTGAAGTTCCGGGGAGGAGAAATTGCATTCTTTCTCTATTAAAAACCCAAAATCTCAAAATTTCCGGGGGAAACATTTCAATGATCCGGAGGGATATCCTCCCGCGCTGCTCCCTGAATTCAACTCTGTTATTCAGGCAAGATCTGGCTCGTCGAAAAGTTACCGCATTCATGAAACCTTAAAGTCCACATCTATTCCTATTGGCATCAAATGTGCGTATAAAAAAGCTGGTAATCCATCAAGTACAGTGTCATTAAACATCGAGTACGACAAAGTGCTTCCACATATATCTACACAGCTAAAAGACACCATATATCAATGCATAATAAAATGCTTTTCTAGTGTAGTCAAAAGTGCTCTCCCTTCAGTCAGAAAAAGCAAAAAAGAAAGATTTTAGCAATAATCACGCTATGATTCAGTAGATCAACAATCTAATTTCAATAAGGAAAGGGCATGTTTACAAACAAACACTTCTGTCAACCAATCTACCGCTACATTTTTTGTCATAGCGATCATTGTAGGAATCATCTTGACGACGTAGCCCAATCATATCATACTTACTTATACATTGGTAAATTTAGACCAATCAAATTCCCGGAGCTCATCCGTACAGTGTCAGTCGTTAAAGAACGGACAGGTTTTTCTACCTTATCCACAGTAATTCGTCCACAGTGACGTCAGCTGCCCTTTCCTTATAAAGTCAGTTATGGCACCGAAAATGAGCAGTGATGATTAGGTGAGGAATCCAAAACTCATAACTTATACCTCATAACCTGGCTGACTAAGGGCGTGTTCAGCGAACTTACCAAAGTGACCAATGTAACCGGTAACTTACCGGAATGGTAAGTAACCGGTAGCTAACCAATTGACTGATTCTCTGGACGCACTGGTTAGTTATGTCATGTAGCGCCATCTATATTCCATTGCTGTAATTATTGTTTTATTTACAAACTATTTCGAATTAACTAACTTCGAATTATGATAAAAAGTTAATTAAATCCAATTTATTTTTTAAATCATCAGATTTTAAAACATTCACCTTTTATATAAACATTTTATTTATATTTTAGATCATGGTCTATATTTTAATTTAATTTTTTGCAATAGAGCGCGTGTTTTTTGTTATTTATATCTCATTGTCGCGTGTCATTTGGATTGACCCGGAACTTATTTGACGGTTCCGAAACATGTCAATGTATTTTATTTTCATTATAACACCTTTCTTAAGTAAAATTAAACTTTTTATTCAAATAACTTTGAATTAATTAATTTTTCGGTAGATTCGAAACCGAATCTACCGCCTTTTGATTTGAAGTTGCCATTTATTTTTAACTAAATAACATGTAACCGATCACGTGACCCAACTAACCAAGATTTTTCCCCCGGTTAGTTCGGTCACTTACCGGTCACATCGGTCACTTGTGCTGAACGACGTTGGTTGCTTACCGGTTACAGCACTGAACGCATTGGTAACTAACCAATCTTACCGGTTACTTACCGGTGACATTGCTGAACACGCCTTATGTGTAGAGTTGCAAAAAGTAGGTTTATTCCCGGGTTTATTTCCAATAGACCCGGTTTATTCCCAGGTTTATTCCCAAAAAACCGAATTATTCCAAAAAATCCCGGGTTTTTTCCCGGTTTATTCCCGGGTTTAAACCGGGTTTTTTCTAACCTTTGCAACGCTACCTACACTGTTAAAAATCTGCTGCATTTTGCTGCAACACACTCCCCTGCTTGTATAGAAAACGGTTACTTGGCCGTGAAATGGCGCTTTCTCATTGGTTGGAATAGAGATATTATATACAAGTGGTGGAGGGCGTTGCAGCAAAATGCAGCAGATTTTTAACAGTGTATGTGAGCATGACAACATTCGATGTTCATCGATGATATATTGGACAGCCGCTTTTGTCCAAACTATACCAATGCTAGGGATTTTCTATGACAGAATTTGATGATACACTGTTAAAAATCTGCTGCATTTTGTTGCATACGCACTCCACCGCTTGTATAGAAAACGTTTACTTGACTGTATTATGGAGCATTCCCATTGGTCGGAATAGAGATATTATAGGCAAGCGGTGGAGTGCGTATGCAACAAATGTAGCAGATTTTTAACAGTTACACTTTTAAAAATTTGACCCATTTGTTGCAGCGTCAATCCACCGCTTTTATAGAAAACGGTTACTTTACAGTGTTATGGAGCATTCTCACATTGGTTATAAAAGACTTATTCTATAAAACCTGTAGAGTAACGCTACAGCGAATGGGTCAAATTTTTAACTGTGTAGTTTCATGAAAGAATTCGATTGTACATGTGTAAGAAATTATCAAGATTGGCAACAACTGCCATCTGAACAAAATGCTTGGTGACTTGCTTTCGTCCAGAATCGTTTCAGCCAATAAAATACTGTGCTCCGGGCGACGTGATATTGATATCACGAGCAATTATTTCTTCCACTGGCTGGATAACCTCATTGGCTGAAATCCCCCTCATTGAAACTTGGCGACGATTTACTGAGGAAAAGAATTATTTCACCAGCTAGCTTGGAAAAAAAGCCACGACCCGTTTTATTCAATCGTCACCGGCATGCAGAAAATACGCATTCATTTACAAGTGCTGTGCAATAACTTTTTCAAATATAATGTGTTTAAAATAATAAATATTAGGAAGTTCACAAATAATTTAGTTTTTCAATGTTTAATAAATTGAATAAATCAGGAGTGAGAGATATTCATAAAAACATATCTTCATATAATCTGTTCTTATCGCCAAGCTTTAAGCAATAAACGTCATTTCTGGCATACTTAAAATGTGATAACGAGTGGACCAATGAGATTATCCAGCCAGTGGGAGAAATAATCGCTCGTATTCATATCGGGTAATCTTACCCAAACAAAATCAGAAGTCATTCTGATGTCTAATCCGGTAATCAAATAAGAATCTAACAGTAATTTCTCTACACATACACTGTAAAACATTTGACCCCCTTTGCTGCATCGTCACTCCACGGCTTTTATAGAATATCTCTATTTTGACCAATAAGACTGCTCCATAACACGGTAAAGTAATCGTTTTCCATAAAAGCGGTGAAGAAAAAGTTTCAAATTTTTAACAGTTTAGCAATGCGCTTTATTGTGCAGTGACAGGTGGAGATACTTTTTTTCCGCCGGAGTAACACATATATTAGAGGATTTTGATCTTTTCAACACTCATTTTCGATGTTGGTTGCTATCAATATGAGTTTCGATTTTAATGGATGCGAGAACTTGACCACTTAAGATTTAGCACTTCGAAATATTCCCGCTTTTCGAAAATTTATCGCATCCAGTAATCTTTAAACTCTACATTGAAATCTACGGACATCGAAAATGGGCGTCGAAAAGCTGACAATCTATAAATACGCTGTAAAGCAATATCATGAACAAATACCTCTGTTTTGAAAAGATATCAATTTTTTTCTGACCAATGAGAACGATCGAAAAACATCTATGGAACATTTTCATTGGTTAGAAAATAGATAGCCTTTAAAAAAGAGGTCACGATACCACTATTAAAAATCTGCTGCATTTTGTTGCATATGAACTTCGCCGCTTGAATAGAAAACGGATACTTGAACGTATTATAAAGCCTTCTCATTGGTCGGCATATTATATACAAGCGGCGGAGTGCGTAAGAGAACTGGGCTGGAACCCAGGTAGAATTAGGGCTGTTAGCGAAATCACATTGACCAATTAGAATCCTGCATTTTTGCGAAATTTTCACTGCTTTAGGTAAATTTTCTTATTTATAAATATTGTTACGCTAACAGCGCAAAATTTACGTGAATCCCGGCCCTTGACAAGCCAGGATTTCACACTTCGAAAACATCGTGCACTGTAAAAAAAAATATGACTATTTTGCTGCAACGTCACTCCCCCGCTTTTATAGAATATCACTCTTTTGGCCAATGAGAATGCTCCATGATAGCCTAAAGTAGTCGTTTTTTATAAAAGCGGTGGATTGACGATGCAGCAATATAGTCATATTTTTTAGCGTATTTTCTTTTCCCAAGCACTTTCGTCGTTCCAAGCCCAAGCTCGCACTCTGATTGGTTGTTGCTCTCGGCACTGTTTTCATGTAACTTGGCGATAATCATACTTGGCGTAGCGATAGATGCTTCCGTCCGTCGAGTTTGATTTCCTTCCGAACCGAGTACAAAGTAACTTTCCTCTTGCAGCATTGGATTGGATGGAACGTGTCTTACTGAAAGCTGTACTCTTTAAAAGTTTTTACACACAAGAGCACAAGACCACGAGGATAAGAATGAAGGAAGAATTAGAATGAGTAGGTTAGGTTTTAGGTTTACTCGTTCACTTACGAGCGAAGTATTTTTCGCCAAGTATGGTTATCGCCAAGTTACGTGAAAACAGTGCCCAGAGCAAAAACCAATCAGAGTGCGAGCTTGGGATTGGAACGACGAAGGTGCTTGGGGGAAAAAATTTCGCTATTTTTTACAGTGTGTACTTGTCTAAGATTAACGTAAAAGTATGTAAAATGAACACTTCTAATTGGTCGATTGCTTCAAAATGAATTTGAATTTTAAAGTTTTTATTTTTAAAAACGTTCTATTCATCATATTTTGATGAAATTAGAATGGAACCACACTGGTGTCTTACGCTTTCAAAAAAAAAAAAAAAAGAATTATCAAAATCGGTTCATATTTCTGAAAGTTATGCGTGAACAACAAATACATACAGACCGAAATCATAACCTCCTCTTTGAAATCGGTTAAAAAATACTGAACTGATTCAAAATGCCATATGAAATGTGATGAAAAAATATAAATATTCATAATAATTAATAAAAAATATTGATCTCATTAACCATACATTTAATTCCTGTTTTTGTCACAAAGAGTGCTTTTAATATTTATTTCTTTGGCTATATTGCTGTTAATAGCAAAAAGAAAAATCTAATTTTTATGCTTAAATTTCCTTATCTTTTTTGAATTACTCGCACGATTTTTTTTCTTTTTGAAATTAGGGACGCCGTCACATGACTATTCCGCTATTGTGGCTTCCTTACAGCCTCACTTTGTTTATTTTTTTATTATTATTATTATTTTTTTTTTTTTTGTATTGTTCTGTTTATTTTTTCTTTTTTAATTCCTTCTGTTTTTAGTTTCTATGTGTTTAATAAAATAGACCTTATGAGCATGTAAAAATAAGTATTTTATTAGTAATTAAAAACGTTTCAATTGTAGATTTCCTGAAATAATCGGTGACTGTATCGATTTTTTTTTTCGATGATGATTTTTTTTATTGGTAAATTTTCGAGATTCGCCCATCAATACACTGTAAAAAAAACGGACGATTTTACGGAAGTACTACTGGTAATCTGGACGCCAGTACAATTTACTGTTTTTTAACGGAAAAATTTCCGTAAATTGTAGAAAATTTTGCATATTTTCCCGGAATTTACGGGAATTTTTCCGTTAAAAAACAGTAAATTTTTTAGAAGTAGCAATAGAAGCGTGAAATTCACGATAATAAATTTTTAATATATATATATATATATATATATATACAGGGTGTCCGAAAAGTCTGGAAACGGTCGAATAACTCGAAAAATACATATGAGATTGAAAAACGTAAATATACGTGTTAAGTATTTTTAAATAAGCTACTCAGTGATACCAAATTCGACCTTCGTAACCGACCCCCTGGGGGTCAGAGGGGGTCCAACTTTGAAATCTTAAATTATAACCCCCATTTTTTATTGCAGATTCGGATTCTACGGACAAAAATACGTAACTTTTGTATTTGATGTTTATTTCGAATCCTCGTTTATCACGGTATAATTGAGCATATTAAATCGATACATATTTCGGCTTTTCCAACGAGATTTTCCCTAATCGAAACTAATTGGGGAGAATTTATGACATCAAATTCCTCGTCTTTTGCAATAATAGCGTTTCCTGAAAATCACCCGTGCCGATTATTTCGGTAGTGCTACACAGTTAAAAATTTGATCCATTTGCTGTAGCGTCACTCCACAGCTTTTATAGAATATCTCTTTCATGACCAATGAGAATGTTCCATAACACAGTAAAGTACACTGTAAAAAAAATTGATTCTTTTGCTGCATCGTCACTCCACCGCTTTTATAGAAAAAGATTACTTTACTGTGTTATGGAGCATTCTCATTGGTCACAAAAGAGATATGATATAATAGCTGTGGAGTGACGCTGCCGCTGCAGCAAATGGGTCAAATTTTTAACAGTGTAGCACTATTGAAATAATCGCCGCGGGTGATTTTCAGGAAACTCTATTCCTACAAAAGACCACGAATTTGACGTCAAAAATTCCGCCCAATCAGTTTCGATTAGGGAAAATCCCGTTGGAAAAGCGGGAATATGTATCGATTTAATATGCTCGATTACACCGTGATAAACGAAGATTCGAAATAAACATCAAATACAAAAGTTACGTATTTTTGTCCGTAGAATCCGAATCTGCAATAAAAAATGGGGGTTATAATTTAAGATTTCAAAGTTGGACCCCCTCTGACCCCCAGGGGGTCGGTTTCGAAGGTCAAATTTGGTATCACAGAGTAGCTTATTTAAAAATATTTAACATGTATATTTACGTTTTTCAATCTCATATGTATTTCTCGAGTTATTCGGCCGTTTCCAGACTTTTCGGACACCCTGTATATATATACATATATTAAACATTTATTTCATCATTTTTAGAAATTCTCCACTCCCCTCCATAATGACCAACGTGAAGTACGAATTTTTTAGGCCATTCTACGATACCTCAGAAGCAGCTTTAGATAGAGGCATAAATTTGAGGATAATTAATCTATTAAAACAAATCTATTTTAAAAGTCCCCACCTAAGAGGGTTTAATGGAGTGGTCGTATTCTTTGGACATTTTTTCACATCTTTGCATCAGTTTTGGTGGGAAGAAGTGCGGAATTCAATTTACCAATTCTACTAAAAAATAGTTAAGCATTAAGATTTTAGAGCCATTATGTTTATCCTGTCGTCAACATCGATTCTGAACCGGATAATGTGAAATTATACGAATAAGACAATAATTATAGCTGTTGTTGTTGTTGTTGTTGTTGTTTTTGTTGTTAGATGCAATTTTGTTTAATTCAAGATTCTTTTTAAAAAACCTATGAGAGTAGCGGGCAAAGGCTGCTAGTATTTTATAATTTACAATTTAATTATGGATTTCTTAAAGTAAATCTGTATGATATACTTTTTCAATTGTTTAAAAGCTATTGACAACATATACGAATAAAGTTGTTTGACGTAAAACTGATTAGCTATCTATATTTCAAGTGAATATATTTATTCTTGTATGTTCTTTAATTAATAGATGTTTTGAAATCGAAAACCATCGTAAACGAACTTTCATAAACATATTGATCGAAACTTTCAGGAGAAGTAGCATAATAATTTTAAAAGCTTGGTAATTGGAAACTGTCTTTTGTTAGAAAATAATAACCATTCTAAATTGTGTTTTAATTTCTACTAAGTTTCAAAGAAAATTAATTATTCTAAGTAATCTTTGATCCGTCATTTAATGTGATAGATTCCCTTGAGTATTATTCTTAAATCAGTTAATTTAATATCTTTAGTGACCACGGCCGTTTAAAAAACAAAGAGAAATGCTGTGCCAGGGATTAAAAGTTTTACTTTTATTCTACAATGGATTTTTGAGTATATAATGGATATGAGACATTTTTCATTAGAAAATTAAGATTTCGAAATTTCGTCTTGCATAGTCTAGAAGGAATGTACACGCTAAGTAATGTTAATTAGTTTTAATTGATGAAAGCAACTAACTCTCATATATCTCTAAGTGATTACTTTCAAAGTTCTAAGTATTGTCCATTAAACTCAAACTCAACAGCTTGTTTTATATGATGAAAATTCACGTATGCTTTTAATAAAATGAAAGGATGTTTTAAGGATGTAATTAAGTCTAGAGGATAATTAAGCTTAGAGAGCTCAAGGAAAATTTTAAAGATTTCTGATTCTATTATTTTAAAAGAAATTTCAGAAACTAAAATTTCATGTTCATAAGTGTACAGTGTCTCACATAAGTGATGGGACACTTGTGCTTTACAAAAGGAAACTAATCAAATAAATTAAAAAAACATGTACGCATTTTTTGTGGGTGTGTTTCATACTTAAATTTAGTAAAGATTATTACACAACATACATTTTGTCAAAATATTAAAATATTAATTTAATAAAAATACAAATGTTTAGAACGGAGCAAAAAATAGCTCACATAAGTGATGGGACACCATTATACATGCAACAAAAATCGTCTGAAATAAGCAATAAAATTTTTTGGGGGGTTTTATTTTTACTTAAAAGCAATTGGCAATAATCTATAAAATCGTCTGCAGTATTTCTCTCCAGATTGTTTTGGAATTTTTGTGTTTTTTAGCTCTGTGCAGCCATGAATGCTAAACGAAAAGAAACTTCGCCTGAAATTCGAAAATTAGTTATTAATTTGCATATTGAACGTGGAAAATCTATTAGAAAAACTGCTGAAACAGTTAACTTGAGTCGTTCAACAGTTTTCAATATCATTAAACGATATAAAAAGAATCATATGATTCAGGATAAAAGAAGACTTGGCCGACCATCAAAGCTATCCAATGGAATAAAGCGAATTATCGTTCGAAATATTAAAAAAAATCCAAGAAATAGTGCTTCAAAAGTTGCTGCTGATTTACAAGCATTATATGGAATAATTGTTAATCCTGAGACTATTAGAAGGGTAATTCGATCTGCTGGATATCACGGTAGAATAGCCAGGAAAAAATTCTTCGTAAGTGAAAAGAATAGAAAACTCAGACTAGCTTTCGCAAAATCCAACATAAATAAGAATTCTGATTACTGGAATAAAGTTATATTTGCTGATGAGAGTAAATTTAATATATTTGGTTCTGACGGTAGAATCTTGGTGTGGAGAAAACCCAGGGAAGAATTTCGCAAACAGAACTTGGTACCAACAGTAAAACATGATGGAGGAGGAGTTATGGTATGGGAGTGTAGGTCGTCCGCTGGAGTTGGTAATCTTGTTTTTATTGACAGTATAATGGATCAGTACAAGTATATTGATATTTTAAAGCAAAATTTAAAATCTTCAGCACGAAAATTGAACCTTCACAACGATTTTAAATTCTACCAGGACAATGACCCCAAGCACACTGCTCTGAACTTTAGACTCTGGCTGCTATATAACAGTCCTGAAATAATAAAAACACCACCACAATCTCCAGACTTAAATCCCATAGAGAATATTTGTCAAGAATTCGCAAACACACCATTTCTTCAAAACAACAATTAAAATCGGTGCTTCAAGAAGAATGGGGTAAAATCACAAAAAAATTAGTCGAATCCATCCCAAAAAGATTAAATCATGCTTTAAAAGTAAAAGGAAATCCAATAAAGTATTAAAACCTTTTAAAAAGTAAAATTTTTGGATAAATATTTGATGGAAAAGTAAGTGTCCTATCATTTATGCGAGCCATTTTTTGCTCCGTTCTGAACAATTGTATTTTTACTAAATTAATATTTTAATATTTTGACAAAATGTATATTATGTAATAATTGTTACTAACTTTAAATATGAAACACACCCAAAAAATTTTTGCACATATTTGTTTATTTATTTTAATGCAGTTTCTTTTTATAAAGCATAAGTGTCCCATCACTTTTGTGAGACACTGTATACAGGATTTTAAATCAAAATTCTGAATTATTTTAAGTTTTACTTTAACTTTCTCCAGAAAAAATGAGCAATATAAATGATAAGCATAACGGATTTCAAAATTTTACAACCCAAACAAAGAAGAAAATCATTAGTTTTGTTTTCAGTTTGTTTCCTGAATACCGATGTTTTTAACATACTAGAAACAAAAAAGAGTAACTCAAATGAAATTATATTATCAGCTTTATATCTGTGGGGATAGTTAAATGTGATTTTTCAATTTTTTTATTTGCTCAAAAAGATAAATCTGTCACTTCCTTTAACAATCTGTTAGATAATCTTCACTGGAGATTTTTCTCCCTTGTATGACAAAAATTTCCGACACTTAATAACACATTTACCCACGTTGAAGAAATAGATGATTCCGTTGCATTAAATTTTTTATGTATAACTTAATACACTGTTAAAAATCTTGTCCTTGTTTGAACCAAATTTTGGTGCTCAATATCTGCCACTGCAAGATGGTGAAATCTTGAACCAATATTTGGAGCTCCTGTTGAAGCATAGTACCAATAGTTGGAACGAGGTTGAAATAGGAAGCTCCAAATGTTGGTACGAGATTTCATCATCTTATGGTGACAGCTACTGAGCTCTAAAATTTGGTTCAAACTAGAGGAAAATTTTTAACAGTGTCAAGATAGATTATTTATCACTATATCAGTTAAATATTGATATTCTTTAATTTTCGCAATAATGATAAATAATCTTTGACTCTGACGATGTATCCCAATAACGATATCTTAGCTCTTCTCCTTTCTCTATTGATATATCCCAAGAGCTTTTTTCTCGATCCACGTATTCGAACCGCGAAAAGAAGCGCCGAAAATTCGCTACCAATATCGCATTTACCTTTTCAATTCTTTTCTTCGCCTATTCAATGCATTTATTCGCTTTTCCAATTCATTTATTTCATTTTATTGAGCAACATACATCTGACTTGTGTGCTCGACATGAAATCCTACTAATAAGTCATCGTCAATATTAATTTATAATAATTAATTTTATACGGGAACGAGATAGCACAAGAAAGTGTTGCGATACAGGAGAGATACAACTAGAGTTGCAAAGGCTGGAAAAAACCGGGTTTATTCCCGCGAATAAACCGGGTTTTTTGGGAAGGAAATTTTGAAAATTTCCGGGAGTTTTTAGAACGTTTTAAACATTGAAATATTTAATTTATTGTTTAATATTTTTGTAATGATTTCAATTGTTTTATTCTCAATTGTAAATGCAAGAACAACTCAACTCTTCTTCTCAGCGAGCCAAGCGAAGATAATCAACAGTAGAGAACGGCCGTGTTCAAAAGACGCTTTTTTTGTGCGCGCGCGCTCAGAAGATTCTGCTTGGAGTAGGTGCTATCGAATAAGGGAATTTTGACGTTATTTAATTATTTAATTATTTTTATGGTTCAAAATTGGTAAACGCAAATACTATATTCCTTTATCTTTTCAAAACATGATTCTCGTAGCAGAAATACATATCTGCGGTCACTCAAATAAAATCTAAAATATTCCCAAAATGTATCACGTGACCTATTTTATCTAATTAAACCCGATCAGCATTTAAAATGTGACCATCAACCTTGACGCGCGTTACTCAAAAAAAATATGTGAGTGATTTGATCACGTGATTGTGCATTTCGTGCTTCTATTTTATTGGCTGTACTTTTGTTGGTAGGTTGATTGATACAATTTAACAATTCAATTAGGGATCTAAAGATTTTAACTTTTTAACAATTTTTTTATTATTTATTTAAAAGTGATTTATCAGTTGCTTTATATTTTTCGCGATAATTAAAATGCTGTTATCAAACAAGATTGTGATAGCAACATGTTATAAGATTTATTTTTAATCTATTATATTGGATGTATTTCAATGGAATTTGCACTGTTAGTTTGACAATTTTTCAGAAAAGGTTTTAGTATACATATTTCTTATTTAATAATTGCATATTTTACAGAATACTATAGTATTCTGTAATAATTATAATTATTACAGAATACTAAATTGTTATAATAAAACTTTAATCACTAGTTGTCTAATGATGTAGCTTGTTTTTTGCATAAATGGATACTCCATCCAATGGATACTGGAAGCAAAGAGGGGAAGGAGGACCGCACTATCTTCTTAACTGTTTGAAAATATATGAATTTTGGCCATTTTAGCTGATTCTAATCGTTTGGAACCTTTTAATAAAAATCCTGATTAGTTTCAGGGGGGGGGAGTCCGGGGCGTTGCCCCTCTTGCTTTTGCATAAGTCGGGCCCTGAGTAAAAATAATATTCTAAAAAAAAAATAAAGCTAGTTATTTTCTAATAACTATAGTTATTATAAAATATGATTTGTATCTTAAACTTACTTCTAAAGTACTTAAAAAAAAAAAAGAAAGAATGAATGAATGAAAAACATCAAGAAATTCTTTTACGCGTATACCTTTTTTAATTTTTGTTGTTGTTGTTATTGTTGTTTATTTGTTTAATATGAATATATATAAATCACTTTGGAACGATACTTAAAATATTAAATGAGTTCAAATGTAAAACTTTCTTCTTAAAATATCATATTTTCTCATATTTAAATAGATATTTCATTATTGTAATAAAAATACATGTGCTTCTGTATTATTAATATAAAAAATTATCTTTAATAAAAAATCCTATGTATTAATATAAAGCAAACAATTATTAATAATTAAAAAAAAAAAAAAAAAAAAAAAAAAAAAAAAAAAAAAAAAAAAACATAATCACAGTTTATAGACGCGAAAGATTCAAACTCACAATCGCTGATTTTAAGCTCATGAAAGTAACAGATGATCTTTTCATTAGCACCGTCTAATCAAATCCATGAACTGTTCTTAGTCTATATCTGAGCGCACAGTTCTGAGTACTGTGCGCTTGGTTCGGTACACTGAACAGGCGCAATATGAAACCACTCCATATCCCTGACTCCTGAGCGCGCGCGCTTGACGCGCGTAACTGCTGAACACGCTCAACGTTTTCTCTGCTTTTCTCTGATTCCGCCCTGATTCTGTCCAATTTTATATTGAAAAGACAAGGCATCAAATAAAATAAATCTGTCATTACAACTATTTGTGCATTATGAAATTTACTGATTGAGTGCATAAAAATATTTACAATAAGAAACGTAAACAAAATCAGTAGAGTTTAAGTGAAAACTAAATAGATTAAAATATTAATAAGATAGAAAGGGAAATGACAGATTTATTTATAAGTGTAAACATCACCCTTGTTCCCAGATTCAACGTAAATAGAAAAATTAAATAAGAAGAATATACGTTGGATATGCCAGGTAATAGAAAGTAAACAATTTTAATTTTTAAGAAAATAATTGAAATCTTCATTAATTTAGTCACTATTGTGGTAAAGCTGTTGAATTTTAGGAATTAAAAAGTTGCAAAGTGTTAAAATAATACGTTTTGTTAATTAATAAAAAATCCATTTAAATTTCTCAGAACAATGGGGAATGTCTTAAAATGAAAATTTCAAGTTGAAAAATGACTGGTTTTGTTAACTTTCAAAACTTCTTCAAAATTTTCAATATTCCAATTCTGGGTTTATTCCCCAAAATTCCCTGATTTATTCCCGTCCCTCATAAATTGTGGGGTTTTTGCAACTCTAGATACAACTGGGAACTCCACACAAGGAGTGCATGTAATGAAGCCAGTATTAATTGAATCCAAACAACCTCCTAACCGTAATATCCCTGTCTAATTAGAAAGTGCTAAATGTTCTGTTAAAAAACTTGCTTTTGACTGGTTTTCCACAAAAGGAAAAAAAGCATGTTTTTCTTTTTAAAAGATGAGATTGCATTACAGACAAACATTGTTAGAACAAACAACATTCAATAAGGCAATATAGTAAATTAAAGTAAAGCTTTGAAAATAAAGTATTTTTTTCGTTTATAATACGCATAAAAAACCTTTAGAATGTCTTTTATTCACGTTGTTGTTTATACTGTTTCTTTATTCTGGGAGAACTTACTTGAGAAGTAATCTTGATCTCTTTACAGGAAATAACCTCGCACTTCTCTTACTTTTAATGCTGACTATGCCTCTTTTCAAAAAAGAGGAAGTAAAAGCAACAAAGTTTTTATGATTCTTACAATTTGGAATTCAAATGTCACTTTGCAAATGTCAAAGTTCTGGTATGATTCAAATGTCAAAGTGTTGGTAAAATAGTTTGATCAATAATGTTTTTTTTTTGCAATTATTCGTTATTATAATCTGTATTTCTTTCCAATCAACTATCAGTTTCTTTCCAATCTATTATTACAATTAATAACACTGTATCAAGTCGTGCCCATTCAGGTTACAGAACATACTAATTGAAGAATTATATGCATTTTTTTAGTTTAATACATTTTGTTTGTTTATGACCCAAAGAGATTTTGTTAGATTGCTAAACCAAAAGGTTTTTTATACGAAATATATCTATTATCCATTAAAATAATGAACTTTTAGAATTTATTAAAAGTAACATGCTTAAAAAGAGCACAGGTTATAATTTCGTTTATAATTTATCTGCATGTAGTGTTTCAAAAGAATTAGTTTGTTTTACGGAAGAAATTGCTTTTCTTTCATTGTATGAGACAGAAGAAAAAGAAACTCGCCAAGCATTGACATTTAATTCCTATCTGTGCCAACACTTTCTTGGTTTAGTATTTTTATTTATGCAAATATTACTGTAAATGTTACTTTACTTTATTGTTGCAAAAATACCTTGATTGCAAAAATACCTTTGTTGCAAAAATACCTTGAACATTATTTAATGTACAATAAAAATATCAGTAAATTGAGTTTTAATTTTCAAACAAATTAAATTTGAAGTGAAACTTTTTGCACTATTCATTGACGTAAAAATTAAAATTAGGTTATATAGAGTATCCATTCTCAAAGGTAGTCAATTGATAATTCCTTAATCGTTAATCATAGACATATAGTTTCAAATACAAAAATGTTTTAAATAAGGTAAAGAAATATTTAAAAAGCAATTTAGGCCAATAAAAGCATTTCTTAAAAAATACGAAACATCAGTTTTTATACGGTCCCCCGGTCCTATACGTTATATTTAACAAAATTTTCCTGTTACACTGACAAGTAAGACAAAATAAGTTCCATTATTCTACGATTAAAATTGACTGAGTAATAGATGTTTAAAGGTGGGGCCTATATTTTGCTGCAAATTAGGGGTCATTCACAAATTTAGCAGAAATATAATTTCAGCAGAAATATTAAAAATAAACTTTTCTACCAAAAATTAAACCGACTTCAAAAACTATTGCAAAGTGAAAAATAATTTTTTTGCATAATAGTAATAAGAAATTAAATTAAGAGCATAGTATTTATCATGCATATTTATGTATTGGGTGAGTGCAAAAATTCATGCGGAGTTTGAGAGTAAAAGTCACAAAGTGATTAGGCAAACAAAGTTCTTTATTCAATCAATGATGTATGATCCATCGTTTTCTATAATCTATTTCCAACGTTCTGGCAGCATACGGATGCCCGGATCATAAAATTTGCGCGGTTTAGATTCGAAGAACGAAAACACGACGTTTTTTAAGGCATCCAAAGAGTCAAGTTTTTTTCCATGATCAGAACAAATAATAATCAGGTGGTGCAATATCAGACGAATACAGTGGATGAGTTAGGATATCCCATTTCAGGCCGTTCTGTCTGCGCAACGTCTGTTTCGAAACCTGTGGTCTGGCGTCGTCATGATGAAAGACTACAACCTTGCTATTTGGCAAAATCGGACGTTTCTGTTTGATTTCTCGATTCAGACTGGTTAATTGGCGACAGTACTTGACTGAATAAATGGTTTGGCCAGAGGGGGAAAACTCAAATTAAATTATGCCCTTACAATCCCTCCAAACACAGAGCATCACCTTCATCCAGTGCAAACTGGTCTTTGCCATCGCGTCATCATGCTCACATTTCTGAACATTGTTGTAAAGGACCCATTTCTCATCGCCCGTCACTAATCGATCCAAACACGGCTCGTTTTTGAGCCGCCCGAGTAAAGAAACTTCAGCAGAAATTCGCTCGATTTTGTTCCTCTCGGTCAGCAAATGGGGCAGCTATATATCGAGCTTCAAATCGAATCTTATATTTTTTTTAAACGCCGAAAAGTGGTTGATCGTTGAACGTTAAGTGCTGTAGCAACTTCTTCTGATGAAATACGCGGAGTATTTTTAACTAAAGTACGCACAATATCGACATCAATGTGTGAAGGTCGACCGGATTGTGGTCCGTCTTCAAGGTTAAACTCTCCGCAGCGAAATATTGCAAATCATTTTTCCACAGTTCGTTTAGTTGGTGCTTGTTCTTGATAAACCTTTTGTTTTTTTACGGCTACTGCAACGTTTATTCCCTTCCGAAACTCGTAAAGCATAACATGCCGCAAATGCACCTTTCCGACACTCATTTTAAAAGTAAACTTTCTTGAAACAGTTTGTATCTACACAAATTATTTTGTTTGAAATGTAAGCTGCACACGTCACCTTTCCAACGATGTGTCTTACATAGATGGCAGTATTAATGACAACATTTTACACTGCTTCTAACAACATCTGTTGCACCTCCGCACGAACTTTTGCACTCACCCAATATATTAATTGGATTTTTTGGAGTCGGTGCCAGCCAAGCCAAGTTACATGTAATTATCAAATAGACACACATCCAATTGTCTATCAGTTTTTTAAAGATTTAATATTTAGTTAAAATTTAACTTTATTATTTTACGATTTGCATTGGATTATTAATTTTAATTTTGAGCTTGACTTGGCTGGCACCGACTCCAAAAAATCCAATTAATGTACATAAATATAATAATACGTATGGTAAATATTATGTTCTTAGCTTAATTTCTTATTACTATTATGCAAAAAAATTATTTTTCCCTTTGCAATAATTTTTGAAGTCGGTTTAATTTTTGGTAGAAAAGTTTATTTTTCTCTTTTTAGTTAAAAGTTAACGATTTTTAAATTATTTTATTGATGGAAATTGCTGACTTTCTCGCATGAAAAAGTAATAGTCTTTAGAAAATGACAATAGAAAGAACTTCGTTTTACGAAATTCATTCTACGAAATAGAGAAGGATAATAATAAGTACTAAAACTTTAGATTTAGTTAGTTCCCGATATAGATTAGAGGTGTTTAGTTTTTTGGTGTAAATTGACCCACAGATGACGTTGGTATGCTGCATTTTTTACGATTTCGCAATAGATATATCTCATATACTAATGCATGGATTTTCATCAAACTTCAGATTCAGTTAGTACCTGATAAAACGTTGATCCTGACTAATTTTTTATGTACATCACCCAACATGTGGCGTTGTTATGCGTTTTTTTAGCAATAGCTCTATATCAAAAAGTAATGAACGGATTTTCATCAAACTCTAGATTCAGTTATAAGTTGACATAAGCTGTTGCTGACTAGATTTTCGTTTAAACCACCTAACCGGTGTGTTGCTACGCTGCATTTATCAGGAAGTATTAACATACATATGATAGAAGAATGTTTTGGGAATACCACACTTGTAACTAGTTCATATTATATTTGCAATTGTTCCACATTTATTCCACTATAATATAGATCATTTTGCATAATCAGTAATATGGTTATCATAAATTATTTTATTTTTATGGTACGTTTTTCGTTTGTTAAAATGGTTTATAATTACGAAAAGTAAATGCATACATATATATTTACATTTCGTGCTGAAGTAGGGTGTTTTTTATGAAGCCTTTCAATATTTTTATGCTATATTTATTTTGGATATTTACACTTTTATCTGTTTTAGTTTTTATGCATCATGTATTCATCATATTTCAAAGATTTGGGGTTTAACCGTTTGAGCACTGATCGGAGAATTTCTTCCTACTTAATTTTAACCGAAAAAATTTCACAATGGCACAACAATATTCGACCAGATTTATTTTAAAATAGATTAATGTGGGGTTTTTTTCGTGTGTGTGTTATAAACGGAATTTTTTGTTTGCGAAATATTCGTGATAATGTGATATTTGGGTACTTTGAAGAAATTCACCTACCGGAGCTCAAAGGATTAACTTACATCTCTAAAACTACGACGAAAATATAAAGCGCTCAAGGTATTCAGCAAATAATTGAATGTCATAATTTATGCGTAAAAGTTCTAATTTAAAAGATATTGTCATATTTTACCTGCTATAAAAATTTTATTTGTATAGAAAGCTTGTGTTAGGTGTTCTGGTTATGCAAGAATATACAGTTATATAATAAGCGACTTTAATGCTAAATTCAGCATTGGGATTTGAAACTTCAATTTTGAAAATGCTTCTTAAAGGTAAAT
Organism: Maratus speculifer; assembly: GCA_964019185.1. Lineage (NCBI taxonomy): Eukaryota > Metazoa > Arthropoda > Arachnida > Araneae > Salticidae > Maratus > Maratus speculifer. The sequence continues at coordinate 373,855,331 of OZ025293.1, forward strand.
AACTTTTAGAGATTATAAAGATTTCAGTTATTTCAAATCTGAAATTTGTATGAATGAATGGATGAAAAGAATTTGTGCTTGAATGTAACCTGTTCTGATTTATGAACAGATTTAAGATTTTGAAAATGCGTTGAAATATGCAGAAGTTGCATAACTTTTGTAATAAAAGGATTATTTTTACTTTGATTTATTTAAAATTTGTCCACTAAGCTTCACTTCCTCAATTAATATTAATATAGAAATGCTGATCACTTCTTCTATGTAAAATGAAAGAAGGCAGTTTAATTATTTTCATACCATGTTATAGTAATTTAAAAAGGAATTTCGCATAAAATATTCAAATTAAATTCCATCTATTTTTTTAAAATCAATTTTTTAACACTAGAACTGCGGGAAAATTCATTCAAGTTTTATAAAAATATTTTTCACCGTAATTTTCATTTAAAACTTTTTAAGTTATTTATTGAAATTATTTTTGCTCGGCTTACATTTAGCTTATTTTATAGAGTTTTCTGGTTTCAATTGACATCTCTGCGCATGATACGGGTCAAAATGACCCGTCGCCGCGGTTCTAGTGTTAAAGAATACTACATAGTTGCAACTTTTATCAATATTGTTATTACACTATAAAACAAATTCTGTAGTACTACTAAAAAATCTCTAGGCAACTGGGATTCCATAAACTTTTCTAGTAACCAATACAGCTTCTTCTAAAGTAATACTACTACGTTAAACTTAGTAAAGAACATATAGACTTCCTTAGTGAACATACTAAGAAATCATTAGTAGACATTACAGGTGCTTTTTAAGTAAGCTTACTAATAAATAATTAGTAGATTTACGAATGCATCTCTCGTGTCTTCACTAAGAAATTGTTAGTAGATTTTACAGGTGTTTTTTTAGTATGTTTACTAAGAAATGTTAGTATTATTACAGCTATTTCTCTAGTTTCTTCACAAATAAATTGTTAGCAGCTATTACAGATCTTTTATTTATGATAGGTAAATCCCATGATTTTATGTTTTAAAAGAAAATTAATAAAACTTAATCCATTAAAGAATTTTTTTTAAGTGTATTCAAGCTAATTTATAAATTAGTATTAATAATAAATCTAGCTCAGATGCATCTTTCAAAAATAATCTATTTGTCCAATAATTTTTATTTTCTATATATATATATATATATATATATATACATATATATATCCAGGTTATCCTCTTTCTGTCCCTTCTAGTTATGCCTAGCATAAATCTTTCCATGCTTCTCTGTGCTGTTTGTAATCTTTGTATCATCCGTTTTGTTAGTGTCCATGTTTCTGCTCCGTAGGTTAATGCAGGTAAAATACATTGATTAAAAACTTTTCTTTTCAAACAAAGAGGCATATTACTCTTCAGAATAATATTGTTCTTCCCGAAAGCACTCCACCCATTTCTTATTCTTCTATTGATTTCATTCATGATACTATTATCTGATGATATTTCCTGTCCTAGGTACACATAACTTTGCACTTCTTTAATCTCAGTGTTCTTGTAGACAATTTTCTTTTTTGATGTAAATGAATTAAACATCACCTTAGTCTTTTCTAAATTTATTTTTAATCCCACATTGATGCTAGCTTCTGCAAGATCTTTTAGCATAATTTCCAATTCTTCAGGACTGTTACTGAAAATTACAATGTCGTCAGCGAAGCGGAGATGACTTAAAAATTCTCCATTTATTCTAATCCCTTTGTTTTCCCAATCCAGCTTCTTGAAGATATTTTCTAAGACAGCATTAAAAAGCTTGGGTGAAATGGTGTCTCCTTGTCTTACTCCTCTTCCGAGCTTGATCTTCGCTTTTCCTTTATCTAAACGGATGGTTGCTGTTGCATTCTTGTAAATCTTCTTTATGATATTGATGTAAGGTTTGTCTATACCAATGTCCTCCAAATAATTGGACACATTGCAAGAAGACAAGACAATAGATGGAGCACAAATATACTACAGTGGTATCCTAGAGATGTAAAACGACCAAGAAGACGACCACAAGTAAGATGGAGTGACGAAATTAGAAAAGTGGCTGGTGTAAATTGGATGACGAAAGCATTAGACAGAAAACATTGGAAAAATCTGGGGGAGACCTACATCCAGCAGTGGATCGAAAACGGTTGATGATGATGATGATGATGATGACATATATATATATATATATATATATTTTTTCTTGGGGGGGGGGGTTGTTAAATAGTCAACAGTGCAATTTATTTATTAATTATCAAAGATATTTTGCCTCATGTTTAAGTAAAATTCTTTAATCATTATTTTTCAAATCTGATAAATTCAAATTTTTCTAACTATACATACATATTAGTAAATAGAAGATAAATATTTTGCAGCAGATATTTATTCAAAGGAATTAAATTGGAATAATTATTCTTTAAAGAAAATGTTAATGCATAAAAGCATAGTTTAAAAGATTTATTAAGGCCAATTTACAAATGTATTAATAAAAATTCTAGAGAAAATATATCTCCTCCCCCCCTGACACACACACACACAAAATAATAATAAAATAAAATAATAAAAATCTGTTTCAAAAATAATCTTTTTAAGAAAATATTTTGTATTTTTTATATATAATAACGATTTATGTATTTATAACAATTATTTTCAATTATTACTGATAAATAATATTTATACATTCTATTTTTGAAAATTTCATTTTGTTATAATTTATTTTGTTTCTTTTTACTATAACATTAGTGTTTTATTTTGATATTTCTTAAACATTGTTTGTGTAATCTATTTACATCACTTTCTTCCAAAATTTTTACTTGCTTTTGATGACATGGATCATGAATTTTCTAAAACTATCTAAGATAATATAATAATATATGCTTATTACTTTTAATTCTATAAACATAATTTTTTATAAACCGAAGTTAAATGTTAAAAACTTTGATGAGTTTTAATTAAACTATAATACTAGACAATGATAAATTAAACACTAATAGTTTATAAAATGCTAATAAATAGTTAACATTTTAATAATGCTACGCATTTTTTAAAGCTGTTTAAAATTAAGACTGTTTAGGATGAAAAATGAGCTGTTGATTAAGTTAACTAACTAAAAAAATAATTTAATATTTATTCTATAATTTAAAAATTTGAAAGTTATAGAGATTAAAGCATATAAATTAGCAATAAACTTAACGTAAGTTATATATATTCATTAAACTAAGAAATTTTATTTGCATTCGATAAGTTTTAAAATATGTTCAGATCTAAAATTTGTAGATTAAACTACCAATGAGTTAAAAATGAAGCGTTTAAAAATCCTAAAAAACTAATAAAATAAATAAATTGCAATACTAAAATGTAGTATTGCACTTTAATGTAGTTTAATTTAGTTGAAAAAAAGTGAGATTCATTTATGCCACTGTCATTAACATATTTATTCTAAAAATTATTTAAAACCGCAAAAATAATTTACGAAATGAAATATCTTCACTTAATTTTCAAACCATTGTTAAAAACACAATAAATTCTTTCACAAAGAAACTAAGCTTTAAATTATATATATATATTGCTATTTTACGATTATTATTATTTATAACTTTAAATTATGTTACATATTTAGTATATAATTTAAAATATAGTAATATAAAGGTATTACAGAAGTAGAATTAAACATCTTTAACATAATGTAATGTTTATTTTGATTGTTAAAAGAAAGATGTAATCTCCATTAAATTTATGTATTTCACAACTAAAAATCTATTTTTAGAATATATTTTATAACATAACTAAAAAACAAAAAATACCGAAAGAAGTATCATTTTAAAATACATAAAAGCATTCCAAATGCGAAGCATTAATAATTTCTTTAAAATATAATAATTTAAAATTAGGTATTACTAGTCACTTGATTTCCAAACACGTAGTAAGTTATAGCAGAGTTTATAAGTAAATAACTCTGCTCAAAAGCGAGCAAAAAGTTTAAAAGTAAGTAACATAAATAAGTAAATTCATACAATATTTAAGATATATCAATATAAAACACTTACCTTATTTTCTATGTGTGAATTATCCTTTTTTTTATTATCCGTAATATGCTACATAAAAACACAACCAACGACGAATACTTCAATTCCATCCTTTTGAAACGTAAGCTTCTATTTCTGGCTGGCGTGAAAACCAGTTTAGGGGTCGACACAAGGACCAGGTGGACGCCTGAGGGCTTTTTACAAATGTAGTACATGTTCAATTACATGAGTTTTATGAGTGATATTACTACCAGCAATTGGTTTTATATAGTTACAGGAGATTTTTTAGTAATTCCGGTATTATTAGTAGTAATACTAAATATTTTTAAGTGAAATCTCATATTTTTTTTTTACAGTGTACTATTGGTATTACCATTGTGAACACTATCATCACTTTTTATCACTAATAGTATTTTCGCTTTATTTAATCATCGAATTTTTAGATTAAATAAGACTAGTTACTATATTCGATACAACTTTTTATATACCCTGTATTTTACTCGTTTATTGTTTGAAATATAGAATATTAGACAGCCAATTTTATAGTATCAAAAGTGTTTTATTTATTTTGAGTCAGTTTTTCATTTGTATTAATGGTTTACCATTGCAAAAAGTTTTATTATTTATTTATATATATAATTAAACTGAACCCAATTTAATAATTATAAAATAAATATTTGGATTTATTAATTAAAAGATAAATTATTTTGTAAAGTATATTAAATTAAACCCTTTGTGCGATCATCAATCATACTAACCGACTTGTTTATCATACATTTTAGTAACCAGATTTTTTTCTTTAATTTTCATCTTAACGTCTGTATTATCAACAGTAATTAGACTTCTTGAACTATAGCAGTGAATAAAAACTGAGATTTATACTGACATCAGTAGCGTTAATTGTTCAGATAATAAATAATTTATATATCTATAACATCTAATATTTCTATGTACTTTTTGTTTCATTTTAAGCATATAAACATGGTCTGACTATTGCAGGGGCATGTGGAGCGGCAATTGCCCCCCCCCCCCCCTCCGATTTGAAGGGGACCTCCAAGGGCAGATATAGGTTTTCGTCAAAGGGGAGCCGAATGATAAAAATGGTCAAAAGTGACCAGATTCTAAATTAAATTGTTTTTCATTTTGTCATATGTAATTTCTTCCCCACTGATTTCACAAATAATTTTTTAAATACATAAACTTAATAACTAGCAACATACCAAGTATAGAAATTTTGCTATTATTATTAAATGCATGTCACAACTTGCCTTTGCATGTGATGGAATCGCCAAATTATGATGACTGAATGCAAATATTAAGTTATGTAGAAAAGTATTAACACAAATATCCAATAATGTATTAAAAAATATCGAGTGGGCAAAAAGTCTGTAAAACTTTAAAAATTCACAACAGCAGGAAAAATAACCGAAATAAAAAACGTGTTGCAGGGTTGGCATGCATCGATAGGTCACAGGAATTGTTTTAAGACAACAATAAAAAGTAACTCTAAAAAACATTCGACAGACGGCGGCGCTTGAAACGTTCGACTTGGGTGGAAATATGCGCATGAGACGGTTATAAGAACTTTCGCTGATAACCCACAATTAGTTTACGTTTTAGAGCCGTGTACTTGATATAGATTGGTCGCTGATTCCTAGTTGGCGTAAATAACTTCATTAACAAAGTTTTATTCTTTTCACTCAGCACCCTTGATCAAACACACGGCTCTCAATTTTGAACTAATTAGCAGCACAAGTTCTTATAACCGTCTCATTTGCATGTTACACCGAAGTCGAATGTTTCCAACGCCATCTGTCGGATAGTTTTTAATTATTTTTATTTCTATCTTTAAAAAATTCCCGTGACCTATACAGTGCCAGCAAAAAAAATCTTGGCATTTGCGATTTTAAACGTTTTGTTAAATATTTAGAAATATATATGGGGAATTATTCTGAAACTCTAGGTGTGTAAACACAATAGTACAGGTCATATATTTTTGCAAAGAATTTCTTCCCGAAACTCCATTAACAAATTGAAAAAGAAGATCTTTTGGATAACCCTGTCAAAATTAAAGTAGCAAAAGTGTTCAAATTGGAGATTTTTATTAAGTGACTTATTGTTATAAAGTATTTTTATGATGATAGCATGTATACTCGTAGAAAAACTAAGGTTTTTATAAAAAAGGTACAAATTTTGCCAAGATTTTTCTTATAATTTGCAGAGTTCTTTATAAAAAACAATGTTCTTTTAAAAAATATATGACAAACAACATTGTACATAATACCCTGCAATCAGAATTAAAAAATAAGAATAATTATATTAAAAATGAACAGGTGTACTAAATACAATTTCACTGCGCATGCGTAAGCGCAATCAAACTATAATTTGCAAAATGTGTTAGCTAAATGTATAGAGAAACATTTGTGAAAGTCTCAAAAACCTAGCTTGAAAATTCTGAAAATTATCGTCGATAGAATAAGCTCAAAATCCATTATTCCCAAAAGGAATCAAAAAGATGATGGGCTGTATCTATATTCCATTGATTAGTGTTAATATAGCATTACACAATATTGCACGTACAGATTGCATATTTGGATACAGCCCCTCATCTTCTTCCTTCCTTCTGGGAACAACGGATTTCGAGCTTATTCTATCGACAATAATTTCCAGAATTTGCAAGCTATGTTTTTGAGACTTTCTTAAAAGTTGCTCTATACATTTTTCTAACACACTATGTAAATTATATTTTGATTGCGTTCACGCATGAGCAGTGAAACTATATTTAGTACACCTGTTCATTTACCATATATTTATTCTTATTTTTTAATTCTGATTATAGGGTATTATGTACAATGTTATTTGTCATATTTATTTAGATGAACATTGCTTTTTGTTAAGAACTCTGCAAATTATAAGCAAAAATCTAGGAAAAATTTGTGACAGTTTTTATAAAAACCTTAATTTCTCTACGAGTGTATATACTATCCTCATAAAAATGAATACACTTTATTATAATAAGCCTCTTAATCAGAATCTGCAGTTTGAACACTTTTGCTGGATTAGTTTTGACAGGGTTTTCCAAAAGATGTTCGTTTTTTTTTCAACTCGTTGAAAAAAAACGTTCCCTATGGGATTTCGGGAAGAATGTTCACGATAATATACGACCTTATTTTGCTCACACACCTAGTTTCAGAATAATTCCCCATGTAAATTTCCAGATATTTAACATAACGTCTAAAATAGCAAGTGTCTTTTTTTTTTTTTTCTTTTTTTTGCTGGCACTGTAGATGCTGTCTCTACCAACCGTTTTTCCTGTCGGTTATTATCCCCGATTTTATGAATTTTTAAAGTTTTTACAGACTTTTAACCCACCCAGTATATTTACTTTTTCAGCGCCTAACATTTATCGTCATACCCCTATAATTGTAAAAGGAAAAAATTATATTGGACAGCTTCTTAATGTTGGTGCTATTTATATTTATTTCTGTATACAGATGTGAAGAGTACTTGATATTAAATGTATGTATACATACAATAGGTATAAAGTGCAGTTTTAATCACTTCAGCATAATTCACGAAAATTAAAATAGAAGAAGGCCACCGAATAATGTTTGCTGCCTCCCCCCCACCCCACTGTCTAAGTCGAGCCCTGCATATAAAAATAAATATTTGCCAATATTGGACTGAAATTTCTGCCTATTCGAACACCTCGAATCTGTTTATATACCACATGGCCATACTTAAAGTGACAGGGTTCAGCGTGATTTGTAGCGAATATCAACTTGCGAGAATGGAGCCAAATTCAATAGAAAGATAAAATAACACGGGGGTATCAAGATTCCACTATAAGCAAATTTTGGATTTCTTTTTTCAGGGAATTAGTCGTCTTCTGTTTAGTTTATTCATCTTAAAAAATTTGGATCTATTCTTCCAATTAGGTCACACTACAGAAGACGCTTGCTACTGCCAATTTAATTATGGCCACCATGTGCCACCTCTCAAATAACTTTTCTGTGCTGAAAAATGCAATAATTTCAAACTTATCTTTTTGAATGATAAAAGTGATAAAAATGACCAATGATAAAAAATCCCTTACATTTATTATTTAAATACAATGAATTCATTTTATTATACAAACAAAGTATTTTTTTCTTATTTCTCTGATAAAACTGAAATATCGAACTATATTACTTTTAAATTAAGAGTATTTCGGAATGATAGATTTTTATTCCAACAGACTTTAACGAGTCCACTATCGAGCATTTCACATGAATAATTTCGCGCCATGCTTTTGGTTACTTATGGTTGATACATCTGGAAGTATAAGAATTAAAGATTTCAACCAATGCTTCAAGTCTGCCAAAATAGTAAAATGTATTTACATAACGTCCAATCCAAATATCTTGTGAAAATTGTGGCGAAAGTTTCTTCCAGGAAGATTCTTTATTAGATGAAATCCTCCAAAGTCAAATCTGACAGATTTTTCCCGCCAAATTTTCCACTGTTACATTTGCCTCTGAAGATTCTTGGCAGCCGTCTTTTATAGATCCATTTGATTCTTTCATCGCACTTAAATCCTGAGTTTCCTGGAAAAAGAGAAGATTAACAATGGAGAACGGTTTAAAATGTTTAATTGTAAAATGCGTATATTGCAACATCAAATGCACATCATTACATTTATTAACACTGTTTAATAATTTGTAACGCACTTTCTGATTCCCGATATAAGGTATCCTGAGGTAATAAAGCAAGGATGTGTAATAACGGCAAATGCTACTATTGCACATAGTTATAAAGGAATCCGGAAAATGGCACGACGGGTTCTGAGTCATCTGAATCACAAACAACTGCTAAAAGTTAATTTATTACATTTATAGATCTAATCTCTGGAATAAACACGTGAAAGTCAACGACCGATATAAAATTTGCTAAATAAGTATGTATTGTGAAGATTATATATTTATTAGGAAATAGATTCGTCGTTTATTACATGAATTTGTAGTGTATGTTATGTACCTTCAAAGTTTTGTAGGAGATTTTGGATGTGTTCGCGAAGTAGCTTGTAGTTTAAAATATACTATGCAAAACGTATACCGGAGTAATAACGTCATCTATTGGTGTTCTTACCCCGACTATTTTTTTTCAGTAGCAGAACAACATATTTTATTTTATTTTATTTATTTTATTTTATTTTAAGCACGAGACCCATTGTTATCGTTGTTGTAAGCTAAAAAAGACAAAGAAAAATTTTGCATGTCATAAATGCTGCTAAATTTTTCACGTCAGAAGAATAAAATGTTAATTACTGCATCCTGATATCGCAATTAAATGTAAGTTAAAGCAATCAGACAATTTAAAGAGCTGTAGAGTTTCTATCTAGTTAATTGGACAATTTACATTTCATTATTCCATCTTATTTTATTGTTTTGCTTGCATAGCGTTATTAACCGCACAGGTATGGGTAATCACGTCAAATAGCATCGGTTGGTTGGTTGGTTGGTTGGTTGATTTTTGTCGTCCGATTATCTACGCTAATGGGATATAGGACCAGGGGGAGTGCCCTCCGTGGGGGTCTTTCTAAGGGAACCTAACCCGTATTTACGCAAGGTTCGAAGAAAACCACGGAAAACTCCGAACGGTTAGGCCGACAGCCGCGACTGGGTTCGAACCCAGCACCTGCCGTCTACCAGTTGAGAGGTCCGAACCTCTCGGCCACTGGTGGGGCCAAATAGCATCGGTCACGAAATCAATTCAATACATTTTAGAAATGCATATCTGTTAAAATATTCTTTTTTGTATATATAATCAATAAGTTGTTGTATCAAATCCTATATTTGTTTGTTTTTTAATCTAAAACCAATTCGTGTAAAGTGGTAGAACCTTAAGGTGGCGTTATTACCCCAGGGCACCTTACATAACGTATTTTTTATAGATTTTAGGACTCTAAAAATGTTGTAGAAAATTTTATATAACTAATACTTAAATAATGCACTTTCAACGTTTTGCCTGGAATATAAAAAAAGACAATTTTTAAACTACGAAAATGTAATATAACCACGAACGAGATATTAACCACTTCCGAGTTGTTCATCATTTCAAAACACATTCTTTATTTTCAGAAACCTGAAACACCAACATGTTTTTAATATTTAAGCACTTAACCAGGGTTCGCACTGTACCTAAAATTTTCGTACTTTAATACCACAATTTTTAAATGGTAATATTTATTGTATAATTCTATTGTAGATGTTAAACGGACCTTCCATGAAGAATTTTGATTTAAAATAATGGTAGCAACGTGTGAAAATTTTAGGAACGGTGCGAGCCCTGACTTAACTGATCAATATTTTTGAAAAAAAAACTTTCAAATAATGCCTATATTGTTTTCCATGTCTTTTATGGAATTTTTAATCATTTATCACCGGTTTTTCAAGACAGAAATTTTTGCCTAGATAAATTAGAAAAATGCTCGGGTATAATGATGCAAAATTTACAATAAAAATTTACTGGTGAGAATAATACATGATGATTAGCAAAAATATATAATAGTGTGTAACTTCTGAAATTTTTTTGATCGTACTATACGTTCAAAGAGGCCATAATTAAACTGACAGTAAATACTCAGAGTGTACTGTAGCGTAACCTGATTGAGAGAATGGCCCCACATTTTGTAAGAAGATTAAATAAGACGAAGGATGAAGGATTCCGCAAAAAAGTAGTATCAAAAGTCACCGCTAGGGGAAAATGTAGGGATATGTAGCAGAAAAGAGAGTTTTTAAAAATGCAGAATTAATACTAAAAAAAAAGTACCTTTTAATAAGCACATTGAAATCAAGTTCAATGCAGCTCCTCGTTTTTTAAAACTCTCTTTTATGTTACATACCACCACGTATTCCTCTAGCGGTGAGTTTTTGAACTAAACTTTTTATTTGCGGAATCCTTCGTTCCCTATTTTGTTTAATCTTTTTGTAAAATTTAGCGTCATTCTCTCAATTGTATCGCGTTACAGAACTCTCTGAGTGGGATCAGGTGGGGGCAATTACCACATTTATATGATGGAGAAAATTATGTATAGTAAAATGTTGGTTCACGTTTAGATATTAACTTCGTAATGTATTTTTCATTTCAAGCATTCTTTATCACTAGTCTGAAGCATTTTTGAGATCCAAATAGCAAATTGAAACAAAGTCCACCAAAATTTTCAATAAACGGATTTGTCAGTTTGGAGCTCTAATGGTATTAACTACCCCAAAGAAATGTGTGTAAGTTTAAAGAAGAAATATAATGGTCATAATTTCCCAACTAGTGGTCTTAATTACTGCAAACTTTTGTAATTATAAGTTTTTTTATGCGGCAGTTATAACCATCCTTTTATTTTAAAAAGAAAAAGAGCTATGATAAATAATACTGTATGTGCTCTTAAAGGGTAAAAGTTACTTCCTATGTACTAAAAATACCACTTTTCCTATTTCTTATTCACTTATTTCTATTCAGAAATAAGTAAAAAAAAATAATAACGTTGAAAATGTAAAAAGTTTTCATAATTACCCCTTTTGACCCTATTGTCAGTTTAATTATGGCAACTTTGCCGTTTTACGTATTATTTTCAAGGAATAAATTAATTCGGCTATAAGCTCAAAACTCTAAACTGAATGTAAGCTCTATATCTACACTTATCATTACAGCTTACTAATTCTACAAATGACACAGAGTTACATTACCTAAAATACACATTTTTCCCTAATCGAGAAATTGACTGCTATAAATTCCTATATAAACTTCCTGTGAATAACAATTCTGGAATAAAATGAATCGGCATTCAACCGACAAAATAGGAACTGGTTAATATAAAATTTTAGGAGACTTTGAAATTCACTTTAATTCAACAAAACAGTTAATATATGCATACTTTCCAGATATACTTCATCCAACTGATTCCATATCTTTCCCCAAGTTGCTTCTGGCACTGACTCCAGTTTATTTCCTGCGACATTAATAGATTTTAAAACAGGCATATCTTCAAAAATGTCTTCAGGGAGTTCTTCGATGCCACTGAAACTATATGAAAAGCTTGTAGAGATAACAAATGCAAATGAAAAGAAACAAAGGAATATTCAAATTATTAAACATCAACCAAAATTTGTCAAAATGGTGAAATGAAAATGTTGAAATTTTCTCAAACAATTTTACATTTTATGGAATACATAGCTAATTTGGTAGTGTTTTATTACAAGTATAAAATTCCTCGAACAGTATTTCATTCAAAATCGAAAAGTGAAAGTGACATTACATGTCTGATACCTCAGTTATGTCTTTATTTATTATTCTTCGATTTTAAGTTATTCGAATAAATTATTGTATATGAGACTAAAATACAGTCTTACCAGGGTAGTACAAGAAGCAATGGAATTGTAAAAATTCACATATTAACAGTTACTCGTAATACATAAGCAGATATTAAAAATAATAAAATAGTAGATATAATAACTAATTACTGATTTTATTGCATTAATCATCTCGATGTTAAAATTAACGTATCACTTACCCGCAAGAAAAGTGACACATCTCGCAAAAATTCATTTTAATTTTTATTTCATGTCTGTCTTGGGTGCGTGTTGCTACATAAACACTTTTATAGCTACAGCTATTTTATTATGCTATACGTCCATTCGTGGTCACAGAAGAGGGGTGGATTGCATAGGGAGATAAAATTACCCAACACTTTAAACCTCATTCTACATCTTCATTTTTAAGTTATTCATGCCTGTATACAGAGCTAAGTGTTGTAATTTCATGTCTCATTAAAATCATGCAAATTTTCTTTTGCCTCGCCTGAGAAATTCACTTTTGTCGAGATATGTTACTTTTCTTGCGAATGAACAATAATCATGCAGTTTTTCAGAGAAACTCTGAAAATATTACAATAGACACGGAATTTCTAAGTTGTTAATTTCATACATAATGACTTAAGAACATGATTTTAAGAACATAATAAGAGACATGAAAATGTTGCCCAAATATATTGCCCTGCTCAGTATTTCAAGTAAAGTTTAATATAGTCCAGGTTATGCATTTAAAGAATAAAACAATGCACCTTCTTCTCCATTACTCAATTGTAAATTTTATAAAGGAGATATATTTCAAATATTCTTATCTGTTTTAAATGCCTAGAAATGGTATTTAAATCTTCATTCTTTAAAGACCTAAAGCCATCTCTTTGCTTTTCCTTATAGAGGGGGTTTGCCTTTAGGATGGAATTTCTATCTGGTAAAATAAATAAATTACTATATTTTGAGAGATATTTGTAATTTAGAAATATTATCGCTAAGAAAGAACAGTGTTCGATAGAAAAGGAGAATTAATTCTACACTTGTGTAGAATTGATATCACATATTTAAATGATTTCGCATATTTAAATATCACATATTTAATGATCACATATTTAAATGTCACATATTTAAATGAAACATTTAAATATGTTTTTGTTCTCATATTTTGAAATAAGATATGCTTAACTATTATTTATAATAAGGATAATAATAATAATAACTGCATTATTATTAACCTAACCACATGTTTTGTCATATGAAATAACTATTCCATCAAAAATGATCTCAACTGTCAAAGCAATAGTTTTACTGAATTGTAACACTTTTAGTTAGTCGCATAAGAACTCTTATATGATGTCGTCGTGACTATTTCCGTGTCGCCAGTCATAAGGTGATATCACATTCACATTGTAATCAGAACAGACGCTTTAAAAAAATTAGTTTGCATTTATGTGACAATTTAAACAATTTGACAATAACAAAAATAACGAAAATACTGAAATCATATCATTTTGATTTTTTTAAATGTGGCAGACGTCATAAAAAGTAATAAAAATGTAGTTCTTGTAAAAAACATTTAATTGTTCTTGATTTAGATATTATTATATTCAGAATTTTGAACACAGTGGCATATAGGCGTAAAATGTTGAAAACTAGTAAACATCATAAAAATGTCACTTCATTCGTCTTAGAAACGTAGCCTAATAGGAAACTATTGTCAAATGGTTTAACTAGAATCTACTCTTTAAAACTTTTCCCGTTGCCACCCATTTCGTATTTTGCAAATGTACCGTCTTCAGTTTTTCGATGCTGTAACAGACAACTGTAAAATACTCGGATATAAAGTAAAATTATTACTTAAATGACTTGACTTGATTTCATATTCTTAAATATATACGCCTATTGTTTTACATGTTCGACAAGCGATCCAGTTGGCAAACCAGCACTTCTTTGTATAACTACTCAAGTGCATTGTAGAGTAGGCATTATAAATTTTCAAATGCCTCGATTTTTTTTGCCGTTGTCGCTAACATTAAATATTTTTCCTTACTGTTATACTTTGCTTTACATTTTGTGGCATTTAAATTTATTTGGATGTTATTTTTGGATATCTAAAATGAACATAACAACAGACCTCAAGTACACTAGCATCCCTCGAACCACAGCTTTAAAAATGCCGATTTAGAATATTTTTAAACATTTTAAAAGCATAAACGATATAAAACTTACCTCATTTCTAATAATTCTAGTTTTGAAGCAGGTCTTGGAAACATGGATCTAGAGACTTTTTTAAATCTGTTTTCACCCATCCAGATTTGTTCCACATTTACCAAAGAAGTAAATGCTTTGTCGCCTAATTCTTCTATATCATTTGCTTCGAGAAATAAATGCCTCAGCGTTGCAGGTCCCCCAACGAACCAGTCGTTACCAAGTTTTGTAATATCATTTCCGGAAAAAATAAAATATTCAAGTTTTTTCAAATGACCAAGAGGAAAAGTTTTTAAATCTTTCTCCCTTTTATCTACTGATGCATCAATGTACAGACGTCTCAATGTATTCTCTAATCCCATGAATGGTTTGTCCCCAAAAGAGCTTATTTCACATTGGTCGAAGCTGATATCCACAGATTTCTGGCCTTCGAATAAATTGGACGGAATATCACCTAAATTCGCTTTATAAAATACGTAAGTGACGTTCAATCCTCGAGTGTTTTTCAGAGCTCCATATATTTTTTTAATATCGTCGATTCCTTCACAGTCAATTCGTGTTTCCTCATAGTCATGTAGACATGAACAGGGATAAATGTCTTCTCGAGGCGGACACTCCGGAATAATTGAAGCAACAGTGTAAACTAAGCCAAGAAGAATTTCTAAGAGCATCCAATGCCCCATGACTTTATTCTAAAAGAAAATATATAATGAAATTATCGAAACTTTAGAAATTAAATCATTAACCCTTTGATTACGACTTGGGATGTATAGATTTCAGTAGAGTATTTTTATTTCATTTATACCACTACTTAAAAAAATATACTCAACCATATTTTTATACTTGACTATTTTAAATAGAAATCTACCACAAGAAATATTCTGTAAATAAAATATAAAAAAAATCGTTTCTAGTCCTGCCCCGTAATCATAGGGTTAAATAATCAAGCCAGCAGTTAAATTCAAAAATTAAATGAAATAATTAGCTAATTAAATACAATAATTAAAAGCAAAAATTAAATAATTAAATACAATTATTAAATAATTACGTGCAATTAAAAGTCAAATAAACTTAGTTTCATTTCTGTATGCTTAGTTTGCATATGTGCGAAAATCGCACGTGTAATATTCATTTAGATATATAGGGGGGTTTTACATCAAAGAAATTTTTGCATGTTTTTTGTTTATAACATGCAGGTTTTTCAACTGAATTTAACGTTTCATTCAGGAAACTTGACAAAGTACAGTAGAAAAAAATATTGCAGTTAGAAATAAATATAAATATATTAAATATCTGGTGAAATGCGAGTATTCGAGTGAAATAATTTAAACAGCCCATGTGCTAAAGATAACAAAAATATTTTTGTATAATTTAGAAGTCAACTATGTAGGCAATTCTCATAAAAACGTCAGTTGAACATCGTGTAAAAGTCAGAAAGATATTGGCGATATAGTGAGCTGAAGTTTAATTGCTTTCTAAAAGTAGCTCGATGGTGAGGGATTTTCACACTATATTTTACTATTATTAAATTACTTCCAAAGACGAGTTAGTGCAAAAGTAAAATAGCCCTCATAACTTTGAGACGGAGGTTTTGCTTTATATAAGGTGGTCTGGGGTAATAACGCCAGGCGGGGTAATAACGCCAAGTGCTAATATTATGCATAATTATGAAATAATCTGGTAAATGACACCCATGTGCTGTGCGCAGAAGGGTTTTGAGTCATATAAATCGCAAAAAACAGCTTCAAGTTGATTTGTTTTATTTTTAGGTCTTACTGTATTTACAAGCAGCTAAAATTAACGCTTGATCTAAAATTTGCGAGATACGTTTTGTGATGTGAAGACTATTTTTTTTTTTATCCAGAAATACTTTGTTAATTACTTAAATTTATAGTACATTCCATGGACTTTCTAAATGTTGTTGAAGATTTTGGATATCTTCTCGAGATAATTTGTAATTTAAAATGTACAGCGTAATAACTATAACGGGGTAATAACGCCAATCCTTGGCATTAATATCCCGGTTGATTCCCTACAGTGGCCGAGCTACATCCTAAATACCGATTCAAATAAACACAGTTAAAACTGTGCAATGTTTCTAATAATTCTATTTAAGCGGTCCTTTTTAAGCAAAAAGAAGCTCACGGTCTGATATTCTTTTGCCTCATCCTTTCCCCCCCCCCCCCCCACACACACACACACCACACCTTTTTTTTCTTACACATTCACAAAAAATTGAATATTTTTAATAGCTTAGAATGCAATTTGTCAATTTCTAAGTTTGTAGAGTTTGTATTTTTAGAATTGGGCAATCTACATGCAATTATTTCATCTTATTTCATAGTTTTGTTTGCATGGCGTTATTACACATATAGGTGGGTAATAACGCCAAATAGCATTGGCCAAGAAATTACGCCATTACATTTTATGAATACATAGCTGTTAAATTATTTTTTTAATATAGATAGTCAATGAGTTGCTGTATCAAATCATATATTTGTTTGAAAAATACAAACTAAAACTGAGCCGTGAAAATTGGTAGAACCTTAACGTGGCGTTATTACCCCAGGGTACCTTAATTCTTTTAATGTTAGAAAGGGCTTGCTCTGATTATTCTTCCAACGAAAATTATAGCATCAATAAAAAAAAATGAAAAATAAAAATTATGTAAAATGACAACTTGTGGAAAATCCCTTATCATTAAATTACTCTTAGAAAGCAACTGAAATTCATCTCTGAATATCACTTATATTATTCTGAATTTTCATGATATTCGACTGTCTTTTTTTATATGGGTGGTCTTGATTTCTTTCTTATTAACTGAAGTTTGTCAATATAGTAAATCATACAAAACAAAAACCCTGAAGCAAATAAAGCGTATGCATGATGATATTCACAGTTATTATGTATTATAAAAGATATTATCAACCCTCAAATTTAGAAAATTGACGACAATTCTTAGAAAAACTTCATTTATAGCGCAATTAGCTTGGCTTTTTAAAAATGTTTCAACAGACATCTTTTATGTATCTGATTTTTTAAATCAAAAGCTCATTATAATAGTTGTACTTTAAACCTTACATTCTGCACATTGTAAATTATGGAAGTCTAATTCAGTGTAATCTGCGATTTTTGTTGAAAAAAACGATTTTTGTTTTTATGAACATTGAAATGTTAAGCCTTTGTTAAATGACCATTAAGGCGAAATCTAATGTACTGATAGCATAATTTGCATATATACATAACGTAAGTGTGCTTATAATGGGAGGTGTACCTGTAGTGAGTCACTAATTTTTAAAGTCGGAAAACGAGTCTCCAACGCATTTCTGAAAATCCGATGCAAGAAACCTGATTGGCTAAAACGCTTAACTGCACTCTAAAAAATAAATGTGTAAATTAGTCAAATTTACACACATTTATGTGTAAATTTGTAAATTTACACACTTGCCATGTACTTTACACATTTTTTTGCAGAATTTTACCTGTTTTTATGTGTATTTAGCTTTTGAAACTAAGTGTGTAATTTGTTATCACTTGAAAAACATAAATAAGTGTGTAAAAGTAGAAAAATACCTAAATTGACACCGATTGGTGTGTTATTGTAATTTACGCATAGTTCTTATATACACTGATAAGTGTGTAAATTTCTAAAATCACCCACTTGTCATGAAAATTACACATTTTGTAAAAAGAATTACTTGTTTTTATGTGCATTTATTTTGTGATATTAAGACTGCAAGTTGTTGTCGGTTGGTTACCCAGACAAATGTGTAAAATTAGAAAAATACCTGGATTTACATGAACTTTTGTGTTACTTTAAATGTTCGTCTGCATTTTGTATAATAGCAAGTACGCAGGTGAAAAATGAAAATTACATCTGCTGTATCGTAGTTTCGCCATTTTTAGAATCGAACATGTCAAAAGAGGAAAGTTTGTTCTCCTCTGTTAACTCAAAAAATAAGAATAAATAATAATGCAATTACAAATAATCGAGGAATGTTAATTAACACAGAATGTTTGTCTTCATATTTAGAAAAAATTGAACTATATTTTCTTTTCTATTGTGATTTTACTGGCATGAAAAAAATGGATATACTATAACAAAGGTATGTAAATGTTTTGTTCTAATGAAAATAAAGCTTTTCAATTGACAACTAATTTAATAGATTTTCATGGTTCAGTTTTTCATATTTAAACTGTATGTTTTTTGACATACAACCAAAAATTAAGGCATTTAAATGTCATTATAAACATTAGCAGCATTATTATATTTAAGAAAATGATAAAATTTCGGTGCTTTATTTTCTAATATTGTTCGTTTCTTTTCTATTTGAATATATCTAATCTTTTTCTAGCTCAGATTCCTTTTATTATGTAAAAATGTAAAATAATGTTTATGATTTCTGTGTGTTATGAAAGTTTTATCATAAAAAATGCTATCATATTTCAACTAAATTATGATTATTTTATTGAATTAGTAAAATTTAGATTAGAAAATCTTAATCTTGTGCGAGTTTTAAAGGTGTCGCAAAAGTGACTGCGTTCCTTCATATTAAGCATACTTATGACCATTCTATGAAAGCTATAATTATGAAGAAAGAGAAGTATACATATATGTATTACATACATGAATTGTATACATATATGAATTGACTTTTGAATTTAAACACTAATTTAACACATTTAGTGAAATACTTTTTGCACTTATTCTAAAAAGAATTATATACATGATATGTATATGTATATATATGTGTATTTGTAAAATGTCTCATTTTTGAAAAAAATGAGATTATTTGTAAAATGATACATTTTTGCAAGAATGAGATTATTTTTGGTTAGAAATTGAATTAACTGTATAAATGAACTTTCTTAAAACAAAGCCCAATATTTTTATTAAATTAGTGTTTTTAATTTCATTATTTGTGGATTTATTATCTTAAAAATGTAATTAATTTGTGTATATCAATATAATAATAATAAAATTAAATAGATTGCATTTTTTTAGCACTTTCCAACAAAGTTGAAAAGTGCTTATGCATTTGGTTTGTCTGGCCGTCTGTCCGTCTGTCCGTCTGGTCGGATGGCCGTCTGTCCGTCTGTCCGTCTGGCCGTCTGTCCGGATGGCCGTCTGTCCGCGCTCTAACTCCCGTAAATATACTCGGATTGCTATGAAATTTCTATACGTTATTGAGGTTTACCCTAGCACGAACCCTATTGAAAACGAAGTATCTACCATGATTAGTTTATCTTACAGAGAGAATCAAAAGTTTCCCATTACATTACGGCCTATGGGGAAAAATCGTTAATATACTCGGATTGCCATGAAATTTTAGGACGTTATTGACGTTTACCCTAGCACAAGTCCTTTTGAAAATGAAGTTTTTACCATGATTAGTTTATCTACAGGGCGAATCAAAAGTTTCCCATTACATTACGGCCTATGGGAAAAAATCGTTAATATACTCGGATTGTCATGAAATTTTAGGACCTTATTGAGGCTTACCCTAGCACAAACCCTACTGAAAATGAAGTTTCTACCATGATTAGTTTATCTACAGAGAGAATCAAAAGTTTCCCATTACATTACGGCCTATGGGGAAAAATCGTTAATATACTCGGATTGCTATGAAATTTTAGGAGGTTATTGACGTTTACCCTAGCACAAGTTCTATCGAAAATGAGTTTCTACCATGATTAGTTTATCTACAGGGCGAATCAAAAGTTTCGCATTACATTACAGCCTATGGAGAAAAATCGTTTCAAAGGAATTTTAAAGATGTTGTACCCTGTCAAACATATTAAAATATGCATTCTATAAAATATAGGGTGAAAATGTAGCTATTATTCATTTACAGGGCCACACAAAAGAATTCCATTAGATAATGGTAAAAGGGGGAATTGTGTGTGACATATTTTAAATATATTAAGCTTTTCATGTATAATAAAATTGATATATGTCACTGAAGCTTAATATAAATTATACGCTACTGTCTTGCATAAGATGAAGTGCATAGCATTTACAGGGCCATACAAAAGATTTCAAATAGCATATTCTTTCCGAAGTACCGTATATATGTCCGATGATGGCTGATGGAGGGATGAAATGCATTTTAATTATGATATTCGCCTTTATATTTCGCTAAATATATGCACATTATATGGTGTGTATAAATGTTATAGTTGATATACAGGGCTAACCAAAAGAGCTCACCAATGTTACTGAATATGAGCGTAAATTATTTAAAGGTGGTTCTTAAATAAGCTATGCATTTTTACGCTGAGCTGCATTCAATTTACTGTGAAATGTTTGCAGAATATAGATAAAGGGATATACAGGGCCACGCAAAGAATTCGGTACATGGACGCCTATGAATGATGATTTATGAGAATGTGATTTCAGTTGTTTTAAAAGTGTTTTAGTTTACAATAAATTTTAGCCTAATGCTGATGTGTAATAAAGGTACAATGTGAACTACAGTGCTGAACAAAAGTATTCAAGTATGTTTCCATCTAATAGTATGAATTGCTGAAAAAGAAATTTCAAGCTACTGGGTATTTTCTTGCTAAGCTAAATTTTCCCATTATATGAACTGACATATGAAATACAGGGCTGTTCTAATGTACTGAAATACATATTTGGGTATATTTGGCTATACACTATTATTTCCCTAAATAACAAAGTTTTGTTAAAGATTTCATTAAGTGTTGGAAAGTGCTTCATAATCTATGCTTAACGCATGATTTTTCTTACTTGTTTAGTTCATTTATGCTTTTTTGTGTGGTTCTGTATTTATAAAAAATTGTGATACTTCTTAAGATGTATTATATAAACCTGTAATAAATAAATATATATATAGGAATGTAAATAAATAAATAAATAAATAAAAATTATGCGCGCATTTTTTTTTGGTGGGGGGGGGGGGGCGACGTTTTTTGAAGCAAGCTATTTTAAAGTATTACATATTACACTTCAGTACAGGTAGATGTGCCAGTAATGGACACCCTTCTAGTAATGTATCAACAATAAATCACAATAATGTAATCACAATAAATAAATAAATAAATGCAAACTAAGCTTTTATTATTTTTCATAGGGAGCGAACGATTTTAATCAGCTGACTTAAACCGGTAATTAAATCGTAATTTAAATCAACTTTTTTTTAATCATTGACTAAAATCATAAATTTTATAAAGATTTAAAATGACAGAAAAAAGTATTAAAATCTAAGGTTACCATAATTTGGCAAGTTTCTACAGGTATTGACTTTTGAATACACAAAAAAGCTTTAAATAATTATTTCTAATCTTAATTTCTGAGTATTGTCAAAGACTTAAGCATGATAATTTTGTAAAAAGCATAGTTTTTATCTTATAAGTATAAAAATCATTTAATTTAAAAATGATATTCAAATCTGGTATAAATTACAATGTCATAATTTCCTTTTAATAATCAAATTATTGATTCTTTTATATAATATAGGCATAGCAAGTATAATAATTTTCTGCAAATAAACGAATAAAGCAGCCAAATCTTATTTTCTCATTCTGCTTTTGCAATAATAAATTTATAGCAAATATTGGAACTAAAAATAGAATGAAATAATGACATCGGCTGAATCGCTATTGTAAAAGAAGGCATGAGAAAAAAAAATAATAAAATATTAAGGATAGCAAGAGCTTATTCAGTAAAAGTTGAATGTTTTTACTTTTCCAACTCATATACACCAAATAAAAATTTTCATGATTAATTAAGGCAGCAAAACTGTCTGAAACAGTAAATGCTGAGAACTTCCACTAAGTGCTAATAATGGTGCTGTTTAATGTTTTGAGGATTTCATATATAATTGGCTATTCCTTATATTTACTTTGTATATGTGTATGAATGTGCTGACATATTTTGGGGGGTTAATATATGCAAACGTGCATGTAAATTTAGATTCAGGCTATTGACAGATTGCAAAATGAGATGCAAATAAATTTGTTAATTTTGTTAATTGTGTTACTAATTGATGAAATTACTTATTTGCAGTTGTTATTAATTCTGTAACTATTTGTTGTTTCCTCTAAGCACTTTTTTAGGGTGGAAAAACTTTCTTCTTATGAAATTGTCAAAATGCACCCTACTTTATTAAAATATAATTAAATTCACTTACAGTAAACACAGATTTCTTGTAATACAACTTCCAAATTACACATTATTTCTTAATCTAAGTTCCCAAGATCTTATGAAAGCGATAGAGAATTATTTCTTTAGAAAAAAATTAAAACATGTTATTATTTAATTGTATTTTTCAATTTGTAATTCATAAAATTATTAAAATTAATGGCACTTTGTTTATCATAATGAGAAACTGAATGCTTTTTATAATTACTAAACAAATTACTAAGTATATTTCCCCATGAAATAGTGTACTTTTTGGAATTAACATCTTCCGTTTTTTTCTTTCTGGAATGAGCACAAAATTGTTAATAATCATTTTAGTAATTAAAATATGTTATATACTAATTAAAAATTATATTATTACTAATTTTATGCTAATTAAAAATGTATATTATGTTCCTAAATACAGAGATTGTTGTTTAATAATTATTAATTTTAAATAGTGTTCAGGTATGATGTACTACTCATAGTACGAGTCTTTTAATGGGGTATTATTTTGTTTTAAGAAATATTTTTGCTGATATTTGCATGCAGGAATTTTATTATATGTCTATGCATTTACTATATGACTTCATTTTATGCTTAAGCATTTAATAATAATAATAATTATTATTATTATTTGGTTAATTTTCTCTGCGCTGTTTGCGATTCTTTTATTTCAAACATCATATTTCACTCTTTAAATTTAAAATAAAAGTTACTTTCTTGAAATATTATTAATATTACTAGAACTTTCTTATTAATATTACTAATATTAAAATGTATTATTAATATTATTAATAATAAATATTTCTGAAAAAGTTGCTCTTTAAAATATTAAAAACAATATGAGTTGTTATAGCAGTAAATATGAGCGAGAGAATTTCTTTTTAACTTTAATTTAAAAGACAGAAATTGTAAGGAATTGAAATTATGCACAGTCTGCGCATAAATTGTGATCTCACGGTTGTAGAACTATAAACTAACTCTAAAAGAAATTACAAATTGGTAATTACAATTTCAGTTTATCATGCTTTATATAAAAACGGGTATATCGGTGATACGAAAATGATTTGTCTTTTATTTAGTGTGGTGTGAAAATTGCCAAAATACATTGCTGGTACACTATTTTCTGGGCATCAAACAGAGCTACCAGAAAATATAATCTCAATCAGTAAATGATATTGTTCTTTGAAAAAAATTTTTAATCATTAAAATTATCATTATTAATCATTGGGAATTAATTCCCAATTTAAACATACTAAAACATATAATGTTAACGCTAAATACATAAAAATATGTCTGCTTGGAATATTACACAAATATCTAAATATTTTGATTATTACACACAAATCTGTGTTTTGCATGTTCAGCAGAAATATTTATGTGAAGAGAATGCTACACAAAAATCTGTGTATTTTGAATATTATACAAAAACCTGTGTAATTTACATACTGCACAAAAAATTGAGTATTTTACATAAAACACAAAAGTATGTGTTTCTTGCATTATACACAAAAATACATCTAATCACAGCAAATTACACATATGAATGTGTGAGAATATTACACATAAATCTGTGTATTCTTCTGCAATTTACACATTAAAGTGTGTATTTCAAGACTTATCAGATAACATTTACACATTTGGACTTATCATCAAATTACACTTTAAAATGTGTATTTTCAAATTTACACATTAGGCGTGTATTTTGGCAATTTACACACCAATTTACACACATAGACATGTCGTTTTTGTATCATCGATATGCCTGTTTTTATGTGTAAATTTACACATTTTTTTTTAGGGTGTGTTAACTGTCCATACAGTGATTGGAATAATTGTTTTTTCCTCTTAATGGAAAATTTATTTTTTGGAGGTTTTTAAAAACAGACTTTTTAGCAAATTCCTCGAGACATCATTAAGAAATAAGTTTTTATTTAAAATGTTGTCTTTCTAATTTTATGTATTTTATTTTGCATTAAATGGCCGTTGATATACTCAGTTATACTCTAAACAATCCTTTAAATAATCTGGGAGCTTAAAATATGAACATATTATTCATTTCGAGAGGTGACCAGCTTCTGGGTAATTATTTTTTAAACTTAACTTACAGTGGACATGGAGGCTTACTTCTGAAACATATGCCCAGTTTTATTTTTTATTTTTAGGACTAATTTATTTAAATAAATCACTTCTTGTTTTCTAACACTTTAAATATATTTATTTTTTGTTGCTCAACAGACCGAGTACTATCCCAAACACATTTTATTGTTTCACAAGTCATCCATTTCTGGAGCATCAAAAGTTTAACTTCACAAAGCTATCATACATATAATCATTAAAAAATAAGTTGTTCTTTAAACAGCTTATACTTTAAAATTGGTTTATTATTTGTTTAGTTAAACTTTCATTATTTAAAGTTTATAGAGGTTTAAATGTTTATTCTTATGCGTTTATGAAAATGTCCCTACCTATCAACTTCTGTTATATTTTCACAGTACACTGTAAAACTTATGTGTAACATTACTCAAAAACACTGATGGCAGCTTTGCTGTCATAAGTGTTATGGTGTTATTTTTTTTTACTTATATAATGGTATAATTTAAACATATGTTACCGGTATAACATTACATATTAATGTAATGTTACACTGGTTATCTTGGTTAAATCGGTTAACACCATAAACTTGGCCAGAGACTTTGTCGATCACCACCACATCGCATGGAGACATTGCTGGCCACCATCTCCTGGCCGCCACCAACTTTATGGAGTAACGTTACAAAAAAGTTTTACAGTGTAATAAAACCTAAAATTAAAAATTTGTTTTCTTTGCGTTTTAATCGTTTACAAATAAAAAAATCATAATATTAGTTAATGATATTTTCAATGTGGAAAGAAAAAAGATTTAAATCACAATCAATAATAAAAAATTTCTGTAATTGGTTATGCTCTAGATGAAGACACAAATTCATAAGAGCATAGACGGAAAACAATGAAATTCGGCATTCTTCCATTCTTAAAAGATCTTGTTTTATAAGAAATCTTATATTTATTTAAGTAAATATAAATCATTCTAATAGTTAAATTAACCATTTAAAAGAATGCTTTCTACTACATGAACATCAAAATCTTTTTTCAGATATAGTCTGAAATAAGAAAAAAAGGGAGAAAGTTTCTTTCTTTGCACCTGCTCATCCACTTGTAATTAGACGACAGGCTTATTATTTATAATTACTATTTAAGAAGGTTTTTTTTACATAATTTTAAACACGTTTCTTAAATACTAAAGAAATGGAGAATTTTTGGGTGGAAGAAAATAGTAATTTAGATCATTGCTTGTTTCTAATGGTTTTGTTACCATTAAGTCAAAAATAGGACAAAAAATTGCAATGCATTATAAATTTTTTTAACTTGTATGGCAAAGAAGGGAAATTTTTGCAAGAGGTGGGAATGAGAGATTTGAAGAAATAAATAGGCAAAACTCTGCCGAAATACATAAATACCTCTCTCCGAAAATTAAAAACTGGAGATAGGTAAAACCGAGGAATTCTTAGAGAAAAATTATGTCCTTCCACAAAAAGTATTGCTCGAATGCCTACTATTTTAGTGATAGAAATTGATAAATGTCATGTTGTTTTCCGCCTGATATTTGTACCATCCTGTTACTAAAAACGGTAAAATGCCTTTTTAGTCAAAGAAAATGCTTAAAATTCACATAATTCAATGTATTAAAACTCGTTAAGTTTTGTTCATAAGAAGATTGGAAATTTTACTGTTTATCTTGCTGGAGGATAGAAGAAGTTTTCTAAACATAACTTATAGGACCCAGGAGCCATATAAATAATAAATTTGGTTCCTTTAAATAAGTAATTTTACATACATGGATTTTCATTTGATAAAGAACAAAATTTTAAATATTTTTGCTATTGACACTATACCTTCATATAAAATAATTTTTTACAGAATAGTTTGTTTTCTTAACATAGTTTTGGTTTCCTGTTTACGAAAAAATGCAAAAGACTTAAGATAAATAATTACCAGTACACTGTAAAAGGCCTGTTGCTTTTACCAAAAAAAAGTACGCCTATTTAAAAAAAAAAAAAAAAAAAAAAAATTACTTTTTGAAAAAAATTTGTAATTTTACGAACTAACGGCATAATCTGTTAGCAGAAAGTTTGTAATAAATACAGATTATTTCCGTAAAATAAATGAGTTTTATATGAGGTGTTCAATCCGATTAACTCCATCCAATAAAATTGCTCATTTTAAATATTTAAGTTTTTATCTGTAATAAAACTACTATTTGTTTCACAATATTTTGTTTGTACTCATTAATTGTCTTATAATAAAAGGTAATTCATAATCACTGTATAGATATATAGAAAATTTTCAATCCATTTATGTCATTATTTGAATTTCCAAGCAAAAATGGAGTTGGTCAGATTGACTTCTGAGCGCCTCATATGGCGTCCTTTTGAACCGTTTTTCTTTAAAATTAACAGGTTCCTTTTTACAGTGTAGATCCTACGTTATTTCCCCGGGGGAAAAAATTAAAGGTTCACTTTGGACAACTTTCAAAATTTATTATAAGAATTCTATTTAAATACTGCAGGAAATTTTCTACCTCGTAATAAAACAGATAGGAGATTTCAAAAAGTTTTTTTTTCATTTAGTTATTGAATTTCTAATATATACAAAAAAATTAAATTGATGTATGTTATAGCTTTCTATTAATATGCGTTATATCTGTGTTATTGCCTAAACACTTTACTTTTCCCAGCTCAATCGCAGATTTATGGTAAAATATAGAAATAAACTTCACAAAATATTTCGATGTTTCGTATTCATGAAGCCAATAATAATTAAATTATTTTACTCGTTAATAGAGCGGTACCAAGTGAAAACTAAGTAATACTCAAATTTATGGAACAATAGTTCAATATTTCCTTTTACCTTCAAAAAACTTACCTATTGTAAAGTAGTAACTTTTCAACAAGGGCTCAATTGCTAGCTTCAGATATATTACACGCGTTAAAAATTTAAAATAGAACAGCTGCATATCTATTTAAATTGAACTTTGAAATAAGATAACAGATTATTTTGCCACTACAACATGAATCTGCTATTTGTTCTGGACAAAATCTTTTAAAATGATTAAAAACTGTGCAAACTAAAATAGGCAAAACAATAACTCAAAACTTTCTCATTAATTAATTGCATACTTTAACTAGGAAAATTCAAGTTAAAACCAAAATCATAGCAGAAATATTTTTCAAGACCCTAAATTTTTCAAAAGATATATATTATAAACTGTATTATATTTCAGGTGTCGAAATATGGTTATTTTCAACAAATTCATTAAATTTGCAAATTATAAATTACGCTACAAAAGTATAACCGAAAAATGCATCTGTTTACTATCTGTCTCCCATTTTTTTTAATTTAAGGGGACTCGGTACCTTTTAAACTTTTTGTATTTAAGATTTTTGAGGTACATTTTTGGCATAATAATAAAATACTCAATGAAAGAAAATAAATCTGATGATAACTTAAAAAACATGAAACTCGGCTTTCAAAATCGTGGCAAAAGTAGTTTTTTGAAAATTTTCATACAATTAAAGTTGTTATAGTACGTATTATACATTCACAAGAATGATAACTTGTAGTTGGGGATAAAAATTTATCATTTTTATTTCAAATAATTAATAATTATTTTAAATTTATAATTTTTCTTCAGTAAAAGTATAAAAGTATCTGGGCTAGGATTTGAACCTGGGACCTTGACTATACATGTCAGTGTTTTAACCATTGACGTGAGCTACCCAGACGACATCCAGCCTGACATAATTCACTCACATGTTGGTACCATCGGATTTGTTATTTTAATAGCATATTATCGATGTACGATTTAGTACACATTGGCCTTCATCATATCATGGATAATAATAATATTATATGTATTATTGTTTTTTTTAACAAACATTTCTTATTCTATAAATAATAAATAAACAAATGCAGAATTAGTCTAAATTACTTACAGTTTTTCTAATTTACAAAAAAAAATTTATACAATTTTCGTCATTTAAAACTTTCTAATTTTTCTTAAAACTATTTGAGATTTAACGGGATAAAACATTTCGCAATCTAACCGATTCAACAAAATTAAAATGAAAGTTAAACTGAATAGAAATAATTGGAATTACCTTGAAACGTCTGAAAGAGGGAATAATGTTTTGCAAGAATCAAAACTATCAAATACAAAAAACTGTTAGCTCTGCTTCTAAACAAATTTTATGGAACATAAAAAGGAATCGTTTCATTCAAAAAAACGTTTTTTTGGCAGCAATTAAACTCCAAACATCAAGTCGTTCGTTAAAGCTTTCAAAGATGTCTTTGATTAAACTGTTGTGGTTGAAAAAAAAAAAACTGCAACTGAAAGGACGGATTTGTGCCTTTTGTGAAAAGAAATTTCATTCCTCTTTTATTTTTTTTTAAGATTACAAAAGCAGTTGTTTGAGAATATCTTGAGAAAACTCCTATAATAAGCAACTTAAAAAATAAAGCAGCTCAAAAAACTAGTTCATTTCTATTCTAAACAATAAAGCAACAATTGTAAATAATACTTGAAATTATCCAGTACTGGCATCTAAGTACGATTAATGCACTCTAAAAAATAAATGTGTAAATTTACACATAAAAATGTTTAAATCGATGATACAAAAACGACATGTCTATGTGTGTAAATTGGTGTGTAAATTGCCAAAATACACGCCTAATGTGTAAATTCCAAAATACACATTTCAATGTGTAATTTGATGATAAGTCCAAATGTGTAAAAGTTATCTAATAACTCTTAAAATACACACTTTAATGTGTAAGTTGCACTGAAATACACATATTTCTGTGCAATATTTTAACACATATGTATGTGTAAAATTCTGTTTTTACATATATTTTTGTGTAATAGGAAAATACCCACAATATTGTGTAACAGTAGCGGCTCGTCAGGGGGTGCTGCATCTATTTATTCACACCACTTAAATTGTATGGTAATTTCAGTTTTATTTAATCAACGAAATTTGTCGAATAAATAATATGAAAGATTCTGTGAAATTTTAGTGGTGTGAAAAATCTGATGCAGCACTCCCTGACGAGCCGCTACTGTTGTGTAATATGCAAAATACACATGTTTTTGTGTTATATACGGAATGCACAGATTTGTGTGTAATTTTCTGTTTTTACACATATGTCTACGTAAAATGGAAAATACACATTTTTGTATAATATTTAAAATACACAGGTTTTTGTGTACATAGATATTTACCTTATTCTTTGATATGTAAACTGCGAAAAAAAGGTTTTCAAAATCGCAAAATAAAATTACATGAAGAACAAATTCGTATTTGCTTCACGTGTTTCTAAGTACGCGTTCGTAATTATGTACATTGGTAGCACCTATAGTTGTTATTCAATCCGTCCATCTGTCTACCTGTCCGTTCACATATAAGAACGCAAAAACTACACAACCGAATCGTTTGAAATTTAAAATATATAACCGTTGCATAATTTTATCGAGTCATTTAAATTTTTATGAAAATGTGATGCATAATTCAATTATAGAGACAGTCAAAAGTGTTCCCTTGCATTATGACCAATGGGAAAAAATAGTTTCAAGTGCATCTTAATAATGTTACACACTTTTGAACATAATAAAATTGATATGCGTCTAGGAAGTACATACTACAATATAAATTCTGTATAATCTGTAGTGCAAAGAATAGTTTTTATTAATTTACAGGGCTATACTAAAAAATCCCATTACATTATAATAAAGAAGGAAACATTGTTTGGGACGCGTTTTAATTATAATAAAATATTTCACATTTTATGAAATTGATGCTTATGTTGCTGTGATTCGTTAAAGATTACTTATTTTATAATAGAAAGCAGATATATAGTGTTTACAAAGACAAAGAAAAAATTTCGGATACTTAAACAGTATCCGAAGTACTGTCTACTATTACACCAAGATCTGAATATTTTTTTTAACTTCTTTATAGTACGAAATGCACCTGATTTGCTTTGTTTATCGCGCATTTTCCAACTTGTTTCTTTCTAACAGATTTGTAATCTTAAAACAAGAATTATTTACGCTCAATCAAGAAACAGGGTATTAGTCTCAAATTATAATCTATTATCTTTCTGTTATTATAATCTATTTTCTTTATTTTTCTTAATCTATTTTCTTTCTGAAATTATAATATATTATCTCCTTCTGTTTGCATATATACAACGTGATGACAGAAAGGATTAATTCATTTTACATAAGGATTTGCAAACAGTAAAAGAAAACTTAAAAACAATTTTTTGATTATTTAAAAAATAACTTTAATAATAGATTGTAGTTATTACATTCTTATTTATGAAATTATACATTTAAATCAATAATAACTCTTGATACATGATTTTTAAAAACGGTCATTAATTGTTTATATCTTACAGCAACTGAATGCTGTACTCTATTTTGCCTATAATGTGAAATTTTTATGTTCGTTTTTTTTTTTTTTTTTTTTTTTTTTCAAAAATGTAATTTCTGGCTGGATTTTGTTGCCAAAACCACTATAACACTGATACTATCATAAATAGTACAAGGGATTAGAATTATTACTATGCAGCTTTTAGAATAAAATGAGGTGAAAAATTTATTTTTATCAGTGTATTAAAAATCCAGGTTATTTTTTATAAGACACATTAAAAAAAGAATAAGGAATGTGAATCCAGAAATGGAACCTCACAAAAGTAATAGATTTTATAACAATAATTAGAGCCAGAATGTAATGAAGGCATGCTAATAAAACAAAATATTTGCTTCAAATAAATTTAACAAATTAGCATAGCAATAATTAATGAAATATTTTGAGAATTGTTGACTGTTTAAATAAATCATTGTAACTATCACAATATCAAAATTTTAATTATTTTAGATAAATTGTTTAAAATTCTAAATGTCAGGGAATTACAGTTATCAAATTATTTATACATTGGAAGGTTTAGATGTATAAAAGAAAATATGACAAAAAAAGTTATTTTAGCACAAATTCGTTTACTTCCCTCTATTTTTAACAATTAACACGTTGAGCGCCACTCAGTCTCCGGCGACAGATGTGGCACAATAGATGCAGTTAATTTTTCAGAATACAATTGATTTTTAACGATTTCTGTAACTTAATTTTTTTATTTAAATGGGAATTATTAGATTTAATTGTGCGCCCCCCGCCCTCAGTAATACACGCTTCTTAAATTCTTAAAAATAAATGAAATTTTGCAAATAGTCATAAGTACATAAAATTCAAAATTTTCTTTCTAACGAAACATAAACACATGCAAATTTTGCAAGGAAAGAAAAATGACAGTATTAGTTTTTTAAATGAAGACAACTCTCAGCAAATTCATTCAAATTTTCCTGAAAATCGATGGAACTTTGAAATATTATTTTCTGTGTCTTGATTAGGAGCATAAAAAATAATTTAGATTTTAAATCATGTAGAGAGGAGTTAATGAAATATATATATATAAATTAAATTGTTAATAAGTATTTTTTATTAACCAAAAATATTGAAGCTTGTCCATTACCTTCCCATCTAGCCTATATATACCTCATATGCGTGTTGTACATATCATATATCTCATATTCATACATTTTATAATGCGATATGATTCATATATGAGTTAAATCTCTGTTTAAAGTAGAAACTATTGCGATGTGATAGTACATGTATAGTAATAATGTTAACTATTGATTAAATTACTTTTAAAACCCAAAACTTTTAAAATTTAAAGAAACGTAATTTTAACCGCATAGTTTTAAAAAGGAAAAAAATCTGATTTAAATACCATTTAAATGAATAAATCGTTGGCATGCAGCCTTTTATTTCAACAAAATAAAAATTAAATTTAGTAAAGTTTATTGAATTGATAAAAGTTAAACTAATGTTAGTCATTGCTTTTATAAAATGTTTATGTGAAATTAACTAAAACTATATCTATTAACTAAAAGAGAAAGCTGAGAAACTACTTTTTCCTTACCTATTTCTTATCAATGACCTTCCTCTGTGTTAAATTGGGATAATCCAAATAGAAATACGTAGATTCTTTCGTAGAATTATGTCCGAATACAGAACAATGACATTAATGAGCTCTTTTTTAACTACATTACTGACACTGTATCTTTTTCGGACTGTCATGTAAAATATCCTTTGGCCGCATTCTTGTAACATTTTTATAAAAGTTTTAAAATTCATGCGAACTATATACGTTTATAAAAGAACAATATATACGAGCAAACTGAACGTTCTTTATTCCAAAGACCAACTGTTGTGATCGTCTGCAGGTGAATTTATTGCTGCGCAACGCAGATGTTGTTTTCCGTTTATTTATACAATGCTAGATTTGGAAGTTAAACGCACGTTATTTTCATTAAAGTGGCTCTAATTAAAATTTTCGGTTTCAAAAATTTTTTTATGCATTTCACTTTTGTTTTTATTCAATTTCAAAAAGTTTCCTGTTAAAATGAATTGTAGAGTTTCTTTTTTATAAATTATTATATTGTATTAGTCATAATTTGGGTTATGAATTAAAATATTGCCTTAATACATGTATCAATTACAGAGCAATCCAACTATTAACGCAAGTTAGGATACGGACAAACAAACCGTATTCTTAAGCATTTTCAACAATGTTGTAAAGTATTAAAACGACTAATAGGTTGAAATTTGACTTTTAGAATTTTATACCCAAAAGACGATAGCAAATTTTAATTCTTTTGTACAGCCCTGTATTTTGTCTACTATTTTAGCATAAGGTTATGCCACTATTTAGCTATGATTTAATTAAAACAAAAACACGTTTAAATCTAGTGAACTTACATTTCCAGAGGTTATCTTACATAG
This sequence comes from Maratus speculifer, assembly GCA_964019185.1. NCBI lineage: Eukaryota > Metazoa > Arthropoda > Arachnida > Araneae > Salticidae > Maratus > Maratus speculifer. The sequence goes on from OZ025293.1 coordinate 373,888,985, forward strand.
GCAGCCATGTATCAAATTCTTTCGGTGGTCTTGTATATCATTTTTCACCATATATATCTTAGTTTATTAAATGCAATTCTGTGTAAAAATGTAGAATTTATTTTAAAACCACCTTTAAGCTACTTCCGTTCATGTACTGTAATCTGTGCACTTTCTGCTGTGTTACCCTGTACATGATCTACAGCATTTCTACACAGAACGCAATATGCAAAAATCAATTTAAAAACTCATATCTCAATTAACAAGAAAGAAAAATTATGCGTTAAGGATAGATTACGAAACACTTTCCAACACTTCCTGAAATCTTTAACAAAACTTCATTATTTAGGAAAATAACGTGTTAATGTCCATAGCCAAATATGTATTTCAATACTTTTGAACAGCCCTGTATTTAATCTGTCTGTTGATATATATACTATATAATAAGAAAATTTAGTTAAGCAAGAAAACGCTGAACTTTCGTTAAATTTATTTATTAGCAATTCATACTAATGGATCAAAACGTACTTGAATACTTTTAATCAGCCCTGTAGTTTACCTAGTACCTGTATTACAGTCCAATATTTACCTAAAATTTATTTTAAACTAAAACACTCTTAAAACTTCTTAAATAACATTTCCAGAAATTATCATCGAATTGTGACCACGTATCCAGTACTTTACATGACCCTGTATATCATTTTATCTATATTCTACAAACATTTCTGAGTAAGCGGTTCAACGTAAAAATATATAACTTATTTAAAAACCACCTTTTAATAAATTACGCTCGTATTCAGTAACCTTTACGAGTTCTTTTGTGTAACCTTGTATATAAACTATAGAATTTATACACACTATGTTATATGCGAATATTATATGCTATGTTATATGCGCACTATGTTATAAGTGAAACTTAAAAACGCATATCATAATTAAAAATGCATTTCATCCATCCATAAACCATCATCGATAATACACAGTACTTCAAATAGAATATACTATTTGAAATCTTTTGTATCTCCCTGTAAATGCTATGCACTTCATATTATGACTCAGCGTATCAGCATATCAATTTTGTTATACACGAAGTCGTTTAACATTATTAAAATATCTCGCAAATAATCCCCCGCCCTTTTGTTCTTGCATAATGGAATTCTTTCGTGTGGCCCTGTAAATGAATAATAGCTATCATTTATACTGCATTTTTTTAAATACATATTTTAATGTACTTTGCAAATGCATATAAATTTAAATATGTTTGGCAGGGTGTTACACCTTTAAAACTCATTCGAAACTATTTTTTCCCATAGGCCGTAATGTAATGGTAAATTTTGACTACCCCTATAAATAAATTAATCATGATAAAAACTTCATTTTCAGTAGGGTTTGTGCTAACGTAAACATCAATAACATCTAAAATTTTCATGGAAATTTGAGTATATTTAGGAGAGTTAGAGCGAGGACAGATGGACTGACAAAACGAATGCATAAACACTTTTCAATTTTGTCGGAAAGTCTTCTAATACATTTAAAAACTGTCTTTTAAAATTTACATATTTATAATTATGTAAAACACTCCAATTCGCGTAAATACATGTAATCTTTAACATTTACACACTTCTGTGTGTCTATTAACTGATAAAAACTTACGTACTCATTCTAATAAACAAAATACACATAAAAACAGGCAATTTTTTGTACGAAATGTGTAAATTTTAAAACAAGTGGGTGATTTCAGAAATTTACACACTTCTCTGAATAAACATTATTATGCTTAAATTAGAATAACACTCCAATTCGTGTAAATGGAGGCATTTTTCGGAATTTACACACTTGTCTGAGTTTATCAAGTGATAACAAATTACACACTTACTTTCAGACGCTAAATACACACAAAAACAGGTAAATTTCCGAAAAAAATGTGTAATTTTTATTACAGGTATGTAATTTTACAAAATTACACATATATGTGTGTAAAATTAGCCAATTTACACATTTATTTTTTACAGTGTGCAACTATTTAGAAGCCTCCTATATATTCTAAATGATTTAATGGTAATACTAAATGAAGAAGAAATAAAAACCGTGTTTTTTTTTTTTTTTTTTTTTTTTCAAATATTGCAGATTTGATACAGCAACTCATTGATTACACTGATAAACAAGATTTCTGTTTCTAACTAAGTATGTGGTGACTTTTATATTTTAGGTGGTGCTGTGAAAGAATATGCCATTAAAAAGTTTCCATCACCCACAGATTTTAAAAAAATTCAAACTCCCGAAAATCTCAATTTTGTAGTATTTATTCAACACATACACCTAATGAAATTTATCATTTGGTATTTTAGTAATGACAAACTTTTAAATAAACATTTATAAAGCTTAAAATTAATATTTAAAACACTGAAAGTATGCATTGTTTATAAAGTTCCAGAAAAATATAGATTTTTTGTAAAAAGAAATGATATTAATAAGAAATTTCATACTTTATGTAGCTGTAAATGTCTTATCTGTGGGTGCTCTCTTATAGGTCATTGTTCCGAGTTATATTGTCAATTTAAAGCAGACATTAAGCCACTTATATCATTACAATAGCGTAAATCATCTTTTCTTTTAAAAAATGTTGAATATTTCTTATATCAATCTTGATAAATAGATATCTTTGTATAGTTTTTCAGGAGATTCCAACCTTGCAATCTTGATCCAAATAATTCTGAGTTTTTCTTTGATAAATTTAAGTCTCTCACAAAATCATTTAATTCTTTTTGAGTTATTAGGTGTGGTTCTTTATTTATGCCAGGAGATTATTTCACATCAGATGTCGAGGAAGTTTCTTTTTCACCGATTTCCATTTCTACTGCTGCATCATCATACGTGAAATTCTCTGGAGGTTTCGGTATTTTTAAATCATCATTATGTAATGCTGGTCACATTGCTGAATCTAAGTTCGTGTACTTAATTTTATGTTTACTTCTTGCAAAGAATCCTTTAATTTTTGTAATACATTAGTAGCAGTCAGTTATTTGATCCTTCGGCACGTGTCACATCATGAGTATAGCAAAGGACATACACTTTTTTGTACTGTAACGGATTTAAATAAGACCCTACTGCAAACTTGGTCTTTTTACTTTTTATTAACAACAATCACGTTACGTAAAAAACACAGACATATAATGACAGAACACACACTGAAAATAAAAGGGAGTATAGTTAACCAAGTAGGAAATGGCCTACGCGACCGCTTTCCATCGCCTTTCTCGAGCATCTGCCCTTCTGGCTGCGTTCAACTCCAAAACTTTGGTCACATGACCATCTTAGCCCTCATTAGTTCATATTTACCGAAATGTCAGTCCGGGCACTTCTCTCTGAAATTTAGTATTTTATTTAACAGAGTTATAGCCATCTGGAGTCTTTCAGTGGATAAGTTCGATTTCAACCGAGGTGGCCAATTAGTAAATACTGTCTATGAAATGTTTGAGTGGCCATGTGTTGCATTTCAAAGAGGAGTCATCAAGACGTTACAGTACCTTTCATCCACGTTCGGAGGTTTGTAGCACGTTGTGTATAACAAGAATGAGATGCTTATTTCTTATCTCGTTCAACTACTTTATATCCAAAGTACATATGATAGGCGCATCGATGCTTTTCCAAAGTTAGCTCCCCGCACATACAGCAAAAAGTATCGGGTTCATTAACGCATCCTCTAGATATGTTTTACATATTGTAGAGGAAGATATGATAATTATAATCAAAATTCAATTAAAAAGTCTTATAGAACAAATAAATAGTAATATATTCGCCCCGAAAGATAAGTTTCCACTGTCAGGGATTTGCGTTAAAGTCAAATACTGTGGGGGTGGCTAGAGCTGTCTGTTCAAGGTCCCTAACATAAAATTTATTAGGGGGGACATCTGTTTCTACACTCTTGCTGTATCTTCTATCGTTGTAATAAGAAAAAGGAATGTTTGTGTGAATCAAATACATGAAAGAGAATAATATAATATAATTATAATGCCTATACGATGCCTACATACTCCAAAACGTATAAATGAAATTTCTCAAAAATGGAGGGTGATAGAAAATTTTTACAAACATATTCTTTTTCAGCAGCTTGAAATCTATAAAAAACACCCAACGTATATGGAGAAATCGAAAATTCGTTAAAATTTGTTTATCAGTGTTATCTATATAAAAAAAATAATATAACAGATATGAATTCATAAAATGTGATGGCGTGATTTCTTGACTAATGCTATTTGGCGTTATTACCCACCTTTATGGGTAATAACGCCATGCAAACAAAACTATGAAATAAGATGGAATAATTGCATGTAGATTGCCCAATTCTAAAAATACAATCTCTACAAACTTAGAAATTGACAAATTGCATTCTAAATTATTGAAAATCTTAAAATTTTTGTGAAATTGTAAGAAAAATAAAGGTGTGGTGTGTGGGGGGAGGATGAGGCAAAAGAATATCAGACCGTGAGCTTCTTTTTGCTTAAAAAGACCCGCTTAAATAGAATTATTAGAAACATTGCACAGTTTTAACTGTGTTTATTTGAATCAGTATTTAGGATGTAACTCGGCCAATGTAGGGAATCAACCGGGGTATTAATGCCAAGGATTGGCGTTATTACCCCGCTATAGTTATTGCGCAGTACATTTTAAATTACAAATTATCTGGAGAATATATCCAAAATCTTCAACGACATTTTGAAAGTCCATGAAATGTACTACAAATTTTTGTAATTAACAAAGTAAATCCGGATAAAAAAAAAAATAGTCTTCACATCACAAAACGTATCTCGCAAATTTTAGATCAAGCGTTAATTTTAGTTACTTGTAAAAACAATAAGACCTACAAATGGAACAATTTAACTTGAAGCTATTTTTTGCGATTTATATGACTCAAAACCCTTCTGCGGAGAGCACATGGGTGTCATTTACCAGATTATTTCATAATTATACATAATATTAGCACTTGGCGTTATTACCCCGCCTGGCGTTATTACACCAGACCACCTTATTCTAAGCTTCCTGAAGTATACCAATAACTCTTTTAGAATATTCTGTCTAAATTTTGCAACGATTCAATAAATAATAAAGGAGATATACTTAATTTCATTCGGAATTTCCTGTTAAACGTCTTTTTAAATGCCAATGTTTTTTTTGTTTTTTTTTTAATGCCAATGTCAACTCATTTTTCTCAGTTTGCAATGCTTTCATTTTAATAGGAATTCTTAGACTTCTCAATAATTAAGCAAATTATCTGCATTTTTGCAATTATCTGCATTGTGTATGATAATTAAGTATCGAATTTTTTATATGTTTGTAACTTAAGAAATAAAATCATGAACTTAGAAACATTTTATTTTGCAACGATTTTCACATAAACATTCTCTTTTAGGTAGCTTTCATTACAAAAAGTAAAAAGCTACATATTGCAGCCGTCCGGAGGAAAGCACTTCCAGAAAATTTTGGTATATTTTCACCGATCATGACCCCCAGACCCCAAAACCACTCTCCGTTCAAATTTTGACATATATATATATATATATATATATACCGGGTGTCCCAAAAATGACTGATGGATTTTAAAATTCAATAACTTGCAAACGGTGACAGCTATTTAAAGAATTTTTGCAGGAGGGTTATGTATAAGGTCAGGAGTTTTTTTACCGTAACTTTTGATTTTAGTTCGCATCTCAAACAATAGGTGGCGCTGACGGCGATTGAACGCCAGGTCGACGCTTCACTCAGCATTGATCACCTGGCCTTCAATCGCCGTCAGCGCCACCTATTGTTTGAGATGCGAACTAAAATAAAAAATTACGGTAAAAATCTCCTGACATTAAACATAACCCTTCTGCAAAAATTTTTTAAATAGCTGTCACCGTTTGCAAGTTATTGAATTTTAAAATCCATCAGTCATTTTTGGGACACCCGGTATATATATATATACAGGGTGAGTCATAAATATCGAAACAATAGGCTATCTTTTTAAATATTGCGACTAGACCCATACTTCCAATTGCAAAGTTTCATAAAAATAGGTAAATTTTTTTATAAGATAAGTTGCAATTCCATGGGGGGGGGGGGGGGCGTCTATTTTTAAAAATACAAAAATTAAGTTTTTATACGGCCCCCAGAGGATAAAACTTCCAATTAAAAATTTTGCTTATCCATTCCTGAATTGAACAAAAAAAATTTCATCTTGATACCTTCAAAACTCTGAGAGTTATGACAATTTTAATAAATCGTGAGATTTCAAGGGATCACACACAAATTGAAATGCGTGTAATTGAAGAAACAATGTTGCTTTAATGTGTCCAGGAAACATCTATTTTATTTATTTATTTATTGAGTTTGAAATTTGAATATTTTGTGATGTTTAACCACATAATTTGTAAGCATTATCACATCATAAAACTTCTTAATAAAATATTTTTTTGTAAATTAGAGTAAATTAAAAGTGTTATAACTCAAAATATTATTTGTCGCATTGAATTTTTTCTTTTGACTAAATGAAAATGTCTAATTTTCAATTTTGATTCAGCATTTTAAATAATATTTAAAAAAAAATAAAGGTAATTAAAATAGCAATATAAAAAAAGATGCAATTTTTTGTAAACAAATCATATTAATTAAATTTTCTGAGGGAAAACTTCTTTCGGCGCGTTGTGCATTTTTTTTTTTTTTTTTTTTTTTTTTTTTTTAGATGTTAAAACACTATGGAACTCGCGGGACTGTTACAATAACCGACGGTTATTGACTTACGCCAGTTTAAAAAATAAGAAAAACTGAAATAAAAACATCTGACGCAGAGAAATGCATTTAGAAATAAACAAAGATGGGCTTCTAACGTCCAAATGCTTTTTAAAAGGTTCTAGGTGATTAATTCCGTCCTGTACATTTTCGATTTCAGATTTTGTTTAAGTTATGTCATTCTCGCTATTTTTAATTACTATTTAAATACGTCAGTTGATTTAAACCTCATTTTTTTTATCGATTCGATTTCAAATTTTTCATTGTTTTGGCCCTGTCAACTTCATATTTTTCTTGTTAAAATTGCTACTACACGATGCGTAAAAGGTGCCTCTAATTACGGGCCTCCAAACTCGTAAACGGTGGGTGCTGGGTTCTAACCCAATCGTGACCGTCGGCCTAACCGTGCGAAGTTTCCCGTGGTTTTCTTCGCACCCTGGATTTCCTTGCGTAAATACGGGTTAGGTTTACTTAGAAAGATCCTCACGGGGGGCACCCCTCCCATCAGGGCCTATACTTCTATTGTAGATAATTGGCCGGCATAAACAAAAACAAAAACAATATATCAAGGACTAAGTAAATATAACTTTTTATTAAATTCCGTGGATTAGTTATTGAGATAGCGCGCTCACAAAAGTTATGTCATATACAGAGATACAGGAGCAATGACTCACAGACAGACATTTTGGAAAAACATGTTTTTGGTATCTCTGAGCCCTAAAATGTGTGAATCCGTCGAAAACCGGAATTCAAAATTTTCATGAATCCAATACTTTCATCTTGTAAAGATAGAAGAAAGTAAAAATAAGTTTAAAACTACAAAAATTTTGAAGCTGAATAACAAAAAGTACATTTTTGAAAATATTTCTGTGTAATTAATTAACACATTCGCTGCCGATCACGCGCCAGCGCGTGATATGGCGCAAACGTTAAGGGGCCCCTCACGCGCCAGCGCGTGATGTGGGTTGATGTTTAATAGCCAGTCACGCGCTGGCGCGGGAAAATCTTTTACTGATTCTTTGTTATAAAAAGTAAATCGGCTTCTGGGAAAAACCCATTTCTGCAGTGCGGCATTAACTATCATTACATCTTCGCGTAAGCGGCAGCGAACGTGTTAAAATATATTTCCAATGATTCAGTTAATAGAAGTATCATTATCGCTATTACTATTTTTACAAAACTTATTGCCTGCGGCAATAAGTTTTTAAGACACGTTTAATGAGACTTTAATTAATATCACTTAATTTAATAACCCTTTTAATATAGGTTTAATAAGACGGTCCGGCCAATAGGTCGTGCAAGTTACGAGCCTGGCGTCAAGCTCGAGATATTGCAGATATCTAGCATATTTCAAGGAAGTTAAAGCTAAAACCTATACGCTGTTATTTTATATCTAAAGGTTAAAGTATTGTCTTGGATGGACATTTAAGATTGCGTAAATTTATGGTCGATCCCTAAATTGTATTTCAAATTAATTGATATCGCTGCGCTCAGAGGTATGCTTAAGTGGTGTAAGTCACGAATTTTTGAGAATTTTGGATTTTAATATCTCTGTCAGGTTTTCAGATACGGAGATGAAATTTTTTTTGTTCAATTTAGGAATGGATAAGGAATAATTTCCTAATTGGGAATTTTGCTCTACGGGGGCCGTATAAAAATTTAATTTTCGTATTTTTTAAAATAGACCCCCCCATGGAGTTGCAACTTATCTTATCGAAAATTTACCTTTTTTTATGAAACTTTGCAACTGGAAGTATGGATCTAGGGGCAATATTTAAGGAGATAGCCTATTGTTTCGATATTTATGACTCACCCTGTGTATATATATATATATATATATATATATATATATATATATATATATATATATCTGATTTTTGTCATGCGATAACTAACATATTTATGAACCGATTTGAATGAAACTCGGTATGTACATAATACATACAAATATCTCTACCGAGTTCGTTGACCAGCATCATCCGCCATCTTGTTTCAAAATGGCGGCCATTTAAAAAATTTAAAAAAATTTTAATTTAAAATTAAATGCGAAAAAATTAAAAGTTGAAAAATATTTTTATTTTATGTGTTAGATCTTAAAACACCAATTCCAGAACACTTTTTATTTTGTCTATATCTTAAAAAATGATTTAGTTATAGCACTTTGAATTTTTCTTATGGCTGACATTTTGAAACGATCTGATTTTTGTCATGCTATAACTAACGAATTTATGAACCAATTTGAATGAAACTTGGTATGTACATAGCATATACAAATATCTTGACCGAATTCGTTTGCCAGCATCATCCGCCATCTTGTTTCAAAATGGCGGCCATTTAAAAAAATTTCAAAAATTTAAAATTAAATGCGAAAAAATTAAAAGTTGAAAAATATTTTTATTTAATGTGTTAGATCTTAAAACATCACACCCAGAACACTTTTTACTTTGTCTATATCTTTAAAAATGATTGAGTTACAGCACTTTGAATTTTTCTTATGGCTGACATTTTGAAACGATCTGATTTTTGTCACGTGATAACACTCGTATTTATTAATTGATTTGGATGTAACTTGGTGTGTACATAGCACTTAATAAAGCCTGGACCGAATTCGTTAACCAGTTCTAACCGCCATCTTGTTTTAAAATGACGGCCATTTAAATCTTTTAAAGAAATTAAAAATTTGCAATTAGGGACAAAAAAGTGAGAAATTGAAAAAGATTTTTCTTTTATGCATTTGACCTTGCTACAAAGATTCCAAAGCACTTTTTGTTTCGTCTGTATCTTAAAAAATGTCTGAGTTATAGTAATTTTAATTTCTAGTGTTGCTCACATTTTGAAATGATCTGGTTTTGTCACGTGATAACACACGTATTTATACATCGATTTGGATGAAACTTGGTGTGTAGATAGGACATTCTTATGCCTGGACCGAGTTTGTCGGCCAGTTCCAACCGCCATTTTGTTTCAAAATGGCCGAATATTATTTTTTTAATTTAAATTTTAAAATTAGGTGCAAAATAGTAAGAAATCGAAAAAGATTTTTCTTTCTGTGTTTTGACCTTGATACAAAGATTCCAGAGCATTTTTTGTTTCATCTATATCTTGAAAAATGGCTGAGTTTTAGCACTTTCAATTTCCAATGAGATTGACATTTTGAAACGGTCTGAAATTTAAAAAAGGTTCTTTCTAAACTATTTATCTTAATAGTGAATTCCGGAGTATTTTTTTCTTTGTCTTTACCTTGAAAAACGCCTGGGATATAGAAGTTTGAATTTCTAATGTGGGTGACATTTTTTTAAAAAGTCAATTTGCCCGCGACAGCACTCGTATATATTATCAGTACAAAAAACCCTGAACGGGTTAAAAGCTTGTGACGCAGCACTTTATCTTATATCTCTAAGAATTTTAAATTTGGGACTTAAAATTAATGATATCAAAATTTATGTGACGCTATGCTATTAATTAATATACATATTAAAATTTATTCATTAAGGTTTTATCAATTACATCTTTCATAAATTCAAAATATGAATCTTAAAAGATATGATATCAAAATTTAAGTGACGCCTTGACGAGGCTTTAAACGATGTTTTAAAATTCCATTTATTTATTTATTGTCCAAATACATTTTCATATCTAAACAATACTTTTTATTTTCCAATACACTGTTAAATACATCACTTTCACTGAATATATATAATGCACTGAAATGTATTTATTTGAATAAATAGATTTATCTTTTGGGCTACGCTGTCCAAAATCAAAAATAACATTTAAATGAATAGTTTTTGCATCATTGTATCTATTTGCATCTATTTAACTTACTTTGGATACAATGACGCAAAAACTATTCATTTAAATGTTATTTTTGATTTTGGACAGCGTAGCCCAAAAGATAAATCTATTTATTCAAATAAATACATTTCAGTGCATTATATATATTCAGTGAAAGTGATGTATTTAACAGTGTATTGGAAAATAAAAAGTATTGTTTAGATATGAAAATGTATTTGGACAATAAATAAATAAATGGAATTTTAAAACATCGTTTAAAGCCTCGTCAAGGCGTCACTTAAATTTTGATATCATATCTTTTAAGATTCATATTTTGAATTTATGAAAGATGTAATTGATAAAACCTTAATGAATAAATTTTAATATGTATATTAATTAATAGCATAGCGTCACATAAATTTTGATATCATTAATTTTAAGTCCCAAATTTAAAATTCTTAGAGATATAAGATAAAGTGCTGCGTCACAAGCTTTTAACCCGTTCAGGGTTTTTTGTACTGATATCATTGCTTTTTTTAGGTTAATGATAAAAACAAAAAATTAAAGACTAATGCAAAAAATTCATATTCATGATCCATTCACCTTTAATTACCCTTCCCCCATCCGCTTAAAAAAAAGATATTTCATATTTTATTAATGTGTGCTGTACTACTTGATTTTGTTAAAAACAACTCTGTAGTAAAATACGTTAGTAAAAGATAAGAAGGTAATGTACATTCAGCACCATACATCTCAGAAAGGGTTTTATAATCTATGCTGTATGTAATGTATCATTTCTCATTCTTGTTAACTATGTTTTTTCTTTACACATGTTGATACATATACTGCAGATGGATTAAAATGATCAGGGATACAATATTCAGAATGTGCTGGAAAGTATTTCATAATCTATGCTGCATGCATGATTCTTGTTAATTATGTTTCAACCTATGTATAAGTTGATAATATTGCAGATTGATTAAGACTATATGCGTTGCAATATTCAGAATATGCTGGAAATGTTTCATAATCTATGTTGCACACATGTTTTTCTTTCTTGTTAGTTATGATTTGTTCTTTATATAGATTGGTAAAATTACTGCAAATAGATTAAAATGATAGGTTTACAATATTGAACATGTATTGGAAAGTGTTTCATAATCTATACTAATTTTTCATTCTTAGTTTATTTATGTTTTGCTGTTTGCATAAGGTGGGAAGATTGCTGTCCAAAGATGAAAATTATAGGTTTAAAGTATTCAGAATGAATTGGAAAGTATCTAAACATGCTGTATGCAAAAATTTTTATTGTCGTTAATTATGCTTTGTTTTTTGCACAGAATGGTAAAATTCTTGTACATGAATGACAATAAGTTTACAGTATTCAGAATGAGTAGGAAAATGCATCATAATCGATGCAGTATGCATGATTCTTTGTTCTTGTTAGGGAAAAATTACTGTATATGGATGAAAATAGTATTCAGAATATGTTGGAAGTTGCATCATATTCTATGTTGCACACATAACTTTTCGTTCTTGTTTTTTCTTTCTTTTTTTTTTCTTTACACATTGATAAAATTATTGCAGATGGATGAAGGCATTTAATTAAATCAGGCTTATATTAAAATTGACAATATATATTCTAAATTAATGTACCTGTCATTTGTACAAAAGAATGTCCCGATTGGTAATTGCCCCGGTGTAATTGATAATTACAATGTTCCCAGGGTAGTTACCGAGAATCAAAAATTTTTAATTAAGCAAACTTTAAATAATATTTTAATCAAAGCCTATATTTTATTGAATAGAAACATGGTGAATCATTAACCATGCTAAATTTGGTCACATCTATTGTAAACATTAAAAAGATATTTAGATGTTAGTGTTTTTTGATCAGGAATTACCCCGGTCCACCCTATAAGTTTCATACTTCAATTAGGAAAATGTTTAACTGACAAAGAAAGAAAATCAGGACTCTGTTATTTATTAAATATTTTCATTTCATATGAAACTTTCCATTCTTGGACGACTTAACTTACAAAATAAAACTAATATATTTTTATTGAACATTTCAGTCACTAAGCATAAAACATGCAAAGTAGATAAATTTAAACATTTCATGTTTTTGGATTTTTTTTTTTTTTTTTTTTTTTTTAACATAATTTTGTGAAAAAAGCAGACAGCTATTAAAAAATATTCCGTATTTGCTTAGGGTTTCTTGCAGTGCAATACATCAAAAGTCTTTTCTAGATTTTCAACATTGTATGTAATATTTTGACGACTTGAAAATTTTTTTTTTTTTTCTCATAAATCATGTAAAATAACATTTATCCATTAAGAACCACATTTGATTTACTAAACAGCTATAAATACAAATTCCAATTGAAATCTACCCTAAACCCGAAAAATTTAAACCAGATTCAATTGGAATTTTCAGGTGGCATTTCAAAATATATTATTTTGTCACAGGTAAAAGGGTTCTAATTAGGTTTTTTTTTTCTTGTGGTTTTTTCAATTGGGTTAAGGATAGATTTCAATAGGAATTTTCAGGTTCTGGGTAGTGCATGTTGACAGAAATTAATTCGTCTTTCTTAAACAGATTAATGTTTACACTGATTTTTATTTCAGTTCAAATTGGGTTCTTGTCAATGTGTATCAGCAGAAATTATTTTTCCTTCTTCGGATCAAGTTAAGATTCCATAGAATTTTTTTTTTTTTTTTTTTTTTTGGGGGGGGGGGGTTGTTGGAGTGAGTTTAATTCAAATATAATTTTCAAGTTCTGGTCAGATTGCATTTCCGCAGAAAATATTTTGTTCTGTGCAGGGATTGGATTCAAAATAGACTTCAATTGAAATTCACAGCTTCTAGTCTGTCCGTATCAATGAAAATTACATTTTCTTTCTTGTTTCAGGATATGGTTGGATAGATTTTTTTTTAAGGTTCAAATCTGGTAATGGGTCAACTTGAAATGAAATTTTTAAGTTCTTGTTGAGTTACATTTCAATCTATAATATTTTGTCGCAAATAGATTGACTACTGGAGGGATTTTTTTTTTTTTTTTTTTTTTTTTTTTTTTAGTGTTTGGATTGTGTTTAGGATAGACTTCAATTGGAAATTTCCGGTTCTGGTCAATGTATGTCAAACGAAATTATTTTGTCTTTCTTGGACAAATTTATGTTTCCATTAATTTTTTTTTTTTTTGGTTTAGATTGAGTTTCAGGTAAACTTATAGGTTTTTGTCGGTGCTTATTGGCAGAAATTATTTTTTCAATTTCGGATCAGGTTACAGTGTGATGGGATTTTTTTTTTTTTTTTGTTTCGATTTGGGTTCAATTCAAATAGAATTTTTAGGTTCTGGCCAGGTTGCGTTTACATGAAAAACATATTCTGTCATGTACAGATACTGGATTACAATTCCTATGTTTTTTTTTGGTGGGAGGGAGGGGGGGGGGAGTTTGTATCAGGTTTAAGATTTTATTAAAATTTCCATGATCTAGTCTGTACGTATTTACATAATTTCTTTTTCTAAAAATCTTGATATGGTTGGATAATTGTTTTTTTTTTTTTTTTCGGGTTTGAATCTCGATTCAGTTTGACTTGAATTGGAATTTTCAGGTTCTTGTCGAGTTGCATTTCAAGTACTAGTTTTCAATTCTGGTCAGTGGATGGGGACGGAAATTATTTTGTCTTTCTTGAACAGATTTATATTTCCTAATTTTTTTATTTTACTTTTTTTTGGGGAGGGGGGGGGGGATTGGATTGGGTTTCAGGTTAAGAGTTCGGATTGGGTTTGAGATAGACTTCTATTGGAATTTCCATGATCTGGTCAGTACATATCGACATAAATTGTCTTTTTTTTTTTTTTTTTCTAAAATCTTGATTTGATTGGATTTTTTTTTGGGGGGGGGGGGAGGGGATTGAATCTTGTTTCGGATTGACTTCAAATGGAATTTTCAGGTTCTTGTTGAGTTGCATTTCAATTTCAAGTATATTATTTTGTCGCAGATAGATTGGGTTACAATTGAAAGTTTTTTTTTTTTTTGGTGGGGGGGGGGGGGGGTAGTGTTTGAAATGGATTTAGGATAGATTTCAATTGAAATTCTTGTCAGTGTATGTGGACAGAAATTATTTGGTCTTTCTTGGACAGACTTGCGTTTCCATTGTTTTTTCCTTTTGGATTAGATTTCATGTTAACTTTCAGACTCTTGTCAGTGAGTATCGGCAGAAATAATTTTCTCTTTTTCGGATTAGGTTAAGGTTCGATAGAAATTTTTTTCAGGTTTCAATCAGGTTCAATTCAAATGGAATTTTCAAGTTGCGGTCAGGTTGTGCTTTAATGGAAAATATTTTGTACTGTATAGATACTGGGTTCCGGTTATATGGAATTTCCTTTTTCAGATTCAGATTAGGATTAGGTTTAAGATAGACTAATTGGAATTTCCAGATTTCTGATCCCGCGTATCTCTGGAAATTAATTTTTCTTTCCCGAATCGAGATATGGTTGGATAATTTTTTTTTTTTTTGGGGGGGGGGGGGGGAGGGAGTTGAATCTGGTTTCGGTTTGACTTCAAATGTAATTTTCAGGTTCTTGTTCAGTTGCATTTCAATGTATTTTATTTTGCAGCAGATAGATTGAGTTACTCTTGGAGGGATTTTTTTCTTTCTGGTTTTGGATTGTATAGGATAGATTTCAATAGGAATTTTTCGATTCTGGTCAGTGTATTTCAATGGAAATTATTTTGTCTTTCTTGGACAAATTTATCTTTCCATTAAATTTTTGTTGGTTTAGAATGGGTTATAGGGGTTCAGGATAACTTGTAGGTTCTTGTTGGCAAACTTGTATAAAACCAAAAACTTTCTGCAAATTAATTTAATGTTGGGTGTAATTCACATTTTTTGTGCAATTCATGGTCATCATTCGTGTTTTTTTATGCGATTTATGAATGTAATTTGCATTTTTTGAGCAATTTATGGACATAATTTGCAATTTTTATGCGATTAATGAATGTAATTTACATTTTACATGATTTATGGACGTAATTTGCTATTTTTATGCAATTCATAGACATAATTTGTGTTTTTTCAGCTTTCTGTCGACAAAATTTGTGTCTTTTGATCGATTTATTGACATTATTTGTGTTTTTATAGGATTTATGAATGTAATTCGCTTTCTTTACACAACTCTTGGACGTAATTCGCATTTTTTGCAATTTATGAATGTTATTAGTGTTTTTTTGCACGATTCATGGAAGTGATTCGCATTTTTTGAGTGATTTATGAACATAATTCACATTTTTATGCAATTCATGGATGTAATTTGCATTTTTTGAGCGAATCATGAATGTAATTCGCGTTTTTTATGCAAATTATGGATGCAAAACGCTATTCCCTATTTTTATGTGATTTATAGACGTAATTTGCATTTTAGCTTTCTGCTGCCAAAATTCGTATTTTTTGAGTGATTTATGAACATAATTCCCATTTTACTACACAATTCATAGACGTAATTTGCATTTTTCATACAATTTATGAACGTAATTCTCACTTTTTTACACAATTCATGGACGTAATTCACGTTTTGAGCGATTTGTGGACCCAATTCGCATTTTTTATGCGATTCATGGACATAATTTGCGATTTTTATGCGATTAATGAATGTAATTTACATTTTACATGATTTATGGATGTAATTTGCTATATTTATGTGATTTGTAGACATAATTCGCATTTTTTGAGCTTTCTGTCGACGAAATTTGCGTTTTTTGATCGATTTATTGACGTTATTTGTGTTTTTATAGGATTTATGAATGTAATTTGCTTTTTTAACCAATTCTTCTACGTTTTTTTGCACGATTCATGGAAGTGATTCGCATGTTTTGAGTGATTTATGAACGTAATTTGCGTTTCAGCTTTCTGCTGCCAAAATTCGTGTTTTTTGAGCGATTTATGAACATAATTCCCATTTTACTACACGATTCATAGACATAATTTGTGTTTTTCATACAATTTCTGAACGTAATTCTCACTTTTTTAAACAATTCATGGACGTAATTCACGTTTTGAGCGATTTGTGGACCCAACTCACGTTTTTTATGTAATTCGCTTTTTTGAGCAATTCATGGACATAATTCGCGATTTTTATGCCATTAATGAATGTAATTTACATTTTACATGATTTATGGACGTAATTTGCTATATTTATGAGATTCATAGATATAATTTGCATTTTTTGAGCTTTCTATTGACGAAATTTGCGTTTTTTGATCGGTTTATTGACGTTACTTGTGTTTTTATAGGATTTATGAATGTAATTCGCTTTTTTTACCAATTCTTGGACGTAATTTGCATTTTTTGCAATTTATGAACGTTATTCGTGTTATTTTGCACAATTCATGGAAGTGATTCGCATTTTTTGAGTGATTCATGAACGTAATTCACATTTATGGTCGTAATTAGCGTTTTTTATGTGATTTCTGAATGTAATTTTCTTTTTTTGTGCGATTTATGGACGTAATTCACGTTTGTTAAGCGATTTATGAACGTAATTCGCGTTTTTTATGCAATTTATGTACGTAATTCGCGTTTTTTACACGATTCATGGACGTAATTTGCGTTTTATGAGCGATTCATGGACGCAATTCGAGTTTTTACGCGGTTCATGGACGTAATTCGCGTTTTTTTATGCGATTTCTGAATGAAATTTGCGTTTTTGTGCGATTTATGAACGTAATTCGCGTTTTTTACGCGATTAATGAACGTAATTCGCATTTGTTATGAGATTTATGGATGTAATTCGCAATTTTTATGCGATTCATTAATATAATTTGCATTTTTTGAGCTTTCTATTGACGAAATTTGCGTTTTTTGATCGGTTTATTGACGTTACTTGTGTTTTTATAGGATTTATGAATGTAATTCGCTTTTTTTACCAATTCTTGGACGTAATTTGCATTTTTTGCAATTTATGAACGTTATTCGTGTTATTTTGCACAATTCATGGAAGTGATTCGCATTTTTTGAATATTCATGAACGTAATTCACATTTTTTTATGTAATTCATGAATGCAAAACACTATTCGCTATTTTTATGCGATTTATAGACGTAATTTGCGTTTCAGCTTTCTGCTGCCAAAATTCGTGTTTTTTGAGCGATTTAGAACATAATTCTCGTTTTACTACATGATTCATAGACATAATTTGTGTTTTTCATACAATTTCTGAACGTAATTCTCACTTTTTTAAACAATTCATGGACGTAATTCACGTTTTGAGCGATTTGTGGACCCAATTCGCATTTTTCATGCGATTCATGGACATAATTCGCGATTTTTATGCGATTAATGAATGTAATTTACATTTTACATGATTTATGGACGTAATTTGCTATATTTATGCAATTTGTAGACATAATTCGCATTTTTTTAGCTTTCTGTCAACAACATTTGCGTTTTTTGATCGATTTATTGATGCTATTTGTGTTTTTATAGGAGTTATGAATGTAATTCGCTTTTTTTTACCAATTGTTGGATGTAATTTACATTTTTTGTAATTTATGAATGTTATTAGTGTTATTTTGCACGATTCATGGAAGTGATTTGCATTTTTTGAGTGATTTATGAACGTAATTTGCATTTCAGCTTTCTGCTGCCAAAATTTGAGTTTTTTGAGCAATTTATGAACATAATTCTCGTTTTACTACACGATTCATAGACATAATTTGCATTTTTCATACAATTTATGAACGTAATTCTCACTTTTTTACACAATTCATGGACGTAATTCACATTTTAAGCGATTTGTGGACGTAATTCGCATTTTTTATGCAATTCGCTTTTTTTGAGCGATTCATGGACATAATTCGTGATTTTTATGCGATTAATGAATGTAATTTACATTTTACATGATTTATGGATATAATTTGCTATATTTATGCGATTCGTAGACATATTTTGCATTTTTTGAGCTTTTTGTCGAAGACGAATTGACGAAACTGGCGAGCCACAGGTTGTGCATCCCTATTTTAGAAGTTTTTTAAATTTTCAAATTTGAGAGTTTTTTAATGTGACAGTTATATTCTTAATTCATTCAATAGATAATGATGTTATATGCAAGCAAAAAAAAAAAAAAAAAAAAAAAAAAAAAATTAAGCCATTCCATCAAACAGTTTTTTTTTTTAATCTTGGTGTTACTCGTCAAAAATAAAGTTTGGAGAAAACGCGACTTAAAGTTGAAATTATATGGGTGCGACTATGAATGTGTTAATACATAAAAGCTTATAACTCCGTTAAAAATGCAAATATTTTTATGCGGTTTTTTGCATTGAGTTAAGAATTAATTGAATAATCAAACTAGATCATAAAAAAATAGATTTTTTGAAAAGTTTTCAACCCCTGAGCCTCCTTAAACTCAAAAAGCATCGGTGTGACAAGAAATTATCATTTTTTTAGCATAATGCGTCTCAGAAAAGTGATTTATTTCAAATAACGAATTTTTACTTAACTAATCCATGTAATATGCACTTTCACAATTTTAAGTAGAATTTTTGCCAGATAATTGAATTGCTTTATTAAATGAAATCTGATTAAAAAAAAGCGGCGGATTCTAAAATGTGCCAAAACATTTAAATATTAAGTTTGGTTTTGATTCATATAAGTGACAATTATAGTAGAGATGCACCGGATGTGGATTTTTGCCGGATACCGAATAACGGATATCCGGCACAAAATTTTACCGAATATCCGGTATCCGGCCGAATAATTTCTCATTTTTAATTTTAATAATATTTCAATTTTATGCTTGTTTAAAGAAAAAAAAAATTATTGAAATTTTATATTATGCAAGTATTAATAGATTTCAATTCACTTATTAAGTCAAAGTTACTTAAAAACATAGTAATAATTAAATATTGAAATGTAATAATATTTTGCCTTTTCAATATTACTTATAAAACTTCTAACTTTACATGCATATTTTTTTCTACCCTTTCTTTAGTCTCTATCATCAGATTTAGGTAGTGTCTTGATGTTTTTATAGATGCATTGTATCGATTAACTAACAGAAAAAAATATTTTTACCCTGTTGACACATAATTAACAAAAATGGGATAGTTATGTATGTTACTCCTCTTGACTCTGAGTGAGCATTACAGTTTTCCTATTAAGCTCTTTTTGCATCGTAGAGCAAGTTTCAGAATGAACTTTATTTAAAATATCACTTGCAATTTTAACATGAGCGGGTGACTTATATAACAAGGCATAGTTCAATTGTTTTGGAAATTTTTACTAAAATATGTTTTATTTAAAAATGCAATTTGTATATTTAATGATTTTTTTTCTTTTGTTTTTACCACATTTTTTTCTATTGTTGACTGCTTAACTTGTGCAATTGATGTTCCAACAAAAATTGAATGGTTTCTTTATTATCAGCACCATTTTGTTCTTGATTTTCTAAAGAAACACACTTTGAATCTGGAGTATGAATATTCATAAATAAACTCTTTAGTTTGTTGGAAACTTTATTTTTCTACATAGTTTTTAATCCTCAATACTTTAGCACTTATAAGATGGCCCCATTGTACACATTTCAGACTCGGATTTTTGACGTATTAACAGCAACTTCATAAAACTTTTAGATTAGATATTTATACCTTTCTCTTTTGTTGATATTAATAATTCAAATTAATAATAAAGTTATTAACAAAACACTTGAGAAGAACTATAAAAGTCTACTACTTCATTACAAAAAAATGAAAGCAAAACAAAGTTGAAATTGTAGTTGATATTCTAGTTTTGGTTTTACAATTACAGTTATGACAGAATTATTGAACACTGAGTTAAATTTTGACTGGTGAAAATTACAATAAAACTTTTGAGAGGTGTAAAATTACTTCATTACTGAAATTTAAGAACAATTTTTAAGAGAAATAAAAAATGTGAAGTTGAAGTACATATTCTAGTTTTGTTTTTACAATTGCTGTTATAGGTTATGACAAAATATTGTCATACTTTAAATATATCTTCATTTACATATAAACATTATAATTTCATAATTGTGAAAATATACAAGTATTTATTTTTGTTAACATTGCTTTTTAATAAGATAAGGTATGCAAGGAGCAAATTAGTTTTACATTTGTTTTTAAATATAAAAAACAGATGTTAAAAAATGTTTTACTATCCGGCAACCGGATATTAAAATATTCGGCCGGAACGAATATCCGGTTCGAGTGCCGAATAAGCAGTATATCCGGCAGGAGCCGGATATCCGGTGCATCCCTAAATTATAGTGATCTTTCTTAGCTCTGGGAGGGGTTTTAACCCCAAAACCACCCCCTTGGCTGCGCCACTGACAACAAAATTTTATGTTGGTGCAAGGAGTAATTTTATAAATTATAGTAACATTGTATGATATATCTTGAAATTGACGATACGAAATTTTTTTTTTTTTTTGACATAAATCATGTAAAATAATATTCATCAATCAAGATCCACCTCTGACTTATTAATCACTTATAAATAAAATAAACAACTCACAAAGCGTCACAAAAATTTATGAAATTAAGTAGTGTGACATTATTCAAATTTACTTAATTAAGAGGAAACAAGTTAATGAAATGTTGTATAAATATTAATTGAAAACTCTATAGATTACTAGGTACTATTAGGTTATTCCATCGATCAAAAAATTATCGCCTAACAATAAGATTAAATTCCAATTATGGATGATCTTGAGTGTCACATTCAATGACATTAAATATGATTTGTGTATTTAAAATGTCATTAAGTGACTTTTATTTCGACTTTTTATTAATATTTTACTAATTATTTGTTTTTTCGTTATTTGAAATAAAAAATATGT
Source organism: Maratus speculifer (assembly GCA_964019185.1). Classification (NCBI taxonomy): domain Eukaryota; kingdom Metazoa; phylum Arthropoda; class Arachnida; order Araneae; family Salticidae; genus Maratus; species Maratus speculifer. Next base: position 373,910,363 of record OZ025293.1, read on the forward strand.
CATGTATAATTTGGCTATTAGTTTGGTGATTGTATAATTTGGCGAAATTGGTCGACGGGATAACAGAGTAGTACCGATTACTAAAATATTTCATAATAGAAATAATTTATGTAACTGAAAATGTTTTATCCAACATTTCACTTAAGTTTAAAACAAGCAATATATAGAAATTGTAAATTCCCTCCCTCAAGTGTGTGTAACTTGGGACCAGACATTGTTCAAAATATAATGCGCTCATCTTTTGTTTACATTTTTAAAAAGAGTAATTTGATTGTAATAATGGAGAAGAAATCATAATGAATGCTTATAATAGAGTATAATACAGTCAACTCTGTGAAATCCACAAAATGCATTATCTGCAAAATATGCTAAAATGTAAACATTGAAAAGTGTTTTAACATTTAAACTCAAAGATAAAGATATGCAATACTTTTTATTTTCATGAAATGACAAATTTTTTAATGAAATAAACTGGGGATTTAAGAAAATTCATGTATTTTGCACCCTGTATTTTTTAATAACATTACTTTAAGCAAGTCAGTATGTTTCAGTTGATTGGGTATGATTAATGCACACCTATTCTTTGCTCAAGCAGCAAAAAAATTTTAAAAATAAATAATTTTATCTCTTTTTTTTTTTAATCAAACAAAACTGATACATATCTCCTTCAGTAAATATTCTTGAACAAGACAATTTTATGTTGGCGCAAGGAGTAATGAGAAAAAAAATTATTGAAAACAAACCAAAAAAAGTACAGTACAGGATTTTTACCTGGCATTCTCGTAAAATTTTGAATATACCCTATCTCCCCTCTTTTAGCCTTTTTCATTCAGGTAGAATTTATTTATTTAGAATAGAATTGATAAAGAAAATGCAAAAAGTGAAAAACATTGAACAGACATGATAGAATCATTAAGTAATTTTCATGGTTTTAATAATCCACATGGCCGTTTCTTGTTATGCGAATTCAGTGTTTCAATGTCTTAATATACAATGAATAAAGTCTGCAATAAGGTTAAATGGAGAATCTTGCAATGGATTTTTGCCGCCGTTTTTTCAAATTTACTTAATTAAGAGGAATCGAGTTAATGAAATGTTGTATAAATTTTACTTGTTAACTCTATAGGTTACTAGGTACTACTAGGTTATCCCATCGACCAAAAAATTATCGCCAAACTATAAGATTAAATGCCAATAATGGATGATCGTGAATGTCACATTCAATGCCATTAAATACGATTTGTGTGTTTAAAATGTCATTAAGTGATTTTTATTTCGACTTTTTATTAATATTTTACTAATTACTTATTTTTTCGTTATTTGAAATAAAAAATATGTCATGTATAATTTGGCTATTAGTTTGGTGATTGTATAATTTGGCGAAATTGGTCGACAGGATAACAGAGCAGTACCGATTACTAAAATATTTCATAATAGAAATAATTTATGTAACTGAAAATGTTTTATCCAACATTTCACTTAAGTTTAAAACAAGCAATATATAGAAATTGTAAATTCCCTCAAGTGTGTGTAACTTGGGACCAGACATTGTTCAAAATATAATGTGCTCATCTTTTGTTTACATTTTTAAAAAGAGTAATTTGATTGTAATAATGGAGAAGAAATCATAATGAATGCTTATAATAGAGTATAATACAGTCAACTCTGTGAAATCCACAAAATGCATTATCTGCAAAATATGCTAAAATATGAACATTGAAAAGTGTTTTAACATTTAAACTCAAAGATAAAGATATGAAATACATTTTCATGAAATGATAAATTTTTTAATGAAATAAACTGGGGATTTAAGAAAATTCACGTATTTTGCACCCTGTATTTAAAAACAATACTTTAAGCAAATCAGTAAGTTTCAGTTGATTGGGTGCAAACCTATTCTTTGCTCAAGTAGCAAAAAAATTTTAAAAATAAATAATCTAAATATTTTTTTGCAGGATTTTTACCTGGCATTCTCGTAAAATTTTAAATATACCCTGCCTCCTCAGTCTAATCCATAAGTTTTAATACATTCTATATTAAAAATCCATTGCAAGATTCTCGGGTTAACTTTATTCATTGTATATTAAGACATTGCAAGATTGAATTGGCATAACAAGAAACAGCCATGTGGATTATTAAAACCATGAAAATTACTTAATGATTCTATCATGTCTGTTCGATGTTTTTCAATTTGTGCATTTTCTTTATCAAATTCAATTGTACATAAATAAATCCTACCTGAATTGCTAACACCAATATCCAGCCGCCGCCGCGTTGTTGTTGTTGTATTGACCAAAATATTGGCCCGGTGAGCAGCTTTACATTTCTATATAGCTGTCTTACTCCGCTAAGCTACTTAAAAATACCAAAGTCCCTAAAATCAATTAAAACCATACAGATATCTATACAGAAACTCGCAAAATTAACTCCTTCCAACACCACAAGTAGAAAACCGCCGCCGCGTTCGGATTCAAAACAAAACTAGACAAGTGGCGCCCCTAGGCGTATGAATACATGACTTTCCAACAACAAATAATTTAAAATAATTTTTGTTTGAAAACTTAAAAAAAAAATCATAAGTCGAAAGTATATTGAATATGTATAATTAAAAAATATTTTCCTATTTTAAAAAAGGATTCAAAATATTTTTTCCACAAAATGCAAAAATATCCAATGTAAGAAACGTAATATTTTCTTCTTACGAAAAATAAAGGCAATATAAATAGAAATTTGATTTAGTATATATTTATTGAATGTTTTAAAGCACATGATAAGATGTTTTTGTAGTTTAAAAAACATTTATTGCTTCGATTTGGGTGGTTTAACTGTGACCATAAGTACATAACGTTTTTCACTCCCTCTTCGTCTGCTAACCCATAGAATAACATGTAATCCGCGAGCTAATATAGTCCAATTTTCCAAGACCAATATATAACAAACAAGAGTTTTCCTAGAAACAAGGCAAGTCTTATTACCTCTATCTTAAAGAGATTCATATTATATATAAGTTTTAATAAAATCTCCCAGCCGGTTTTCTAGATCTCATTATCAGGAACAAACACCATCGTTTTCAGTTTAAAAATGGTTATCGAGATCTAAAAATATACGGCACGTAGAAATGTAAAAATTATAGGATAGGATTAGACTGGGAATATAAGACTATATTAAAAAAATTGGACCATTCTGACCAATATTTGCTGAGTTATTAGAAGGCGGCTTTTCCGATTTCCTTTGAAGTTGAGTTAGCTGTATATATGAAGTTCCGCATCTACCCTTATGACGATGGTAGGTTTTGACGATGGTAGGTTTAAAGCTGCGTCACTTGAAGGCTGCCGCCTTCTATGATTCGACTCGTATATCGTATATATTCGATGTAAGTGTGCATGTTCACATAAATTAAGATTTCGATCAAGCTCATTGGGGTTTTTTTTATCCATCATGCTGCTTTTAAATGGATATCGTGGAATTTGGCGACCCTATAAGTCGCTTGAAATAAAACGAGATTGAATAAAAGTTGACTAATTTCTAAAAATTTCTATTAATATTCAGTATTGACAAAAACTAGTATTCAATCTTACATAATCGTGCTCCACTATTTTGAGCTTCGTATATTTGATTTATATTACTTAATATAAAATAAATAAATAAATATATGAAAGCTACCTCTTCCTCCCGGCGTTACCGGAAGGACTATTATGATTTTATTTATTTTAAAGAGGCAGTTAAACGAAACAATGCCTTCGCTTTAAAGCTAATGCTATGAAAGAAATTTCTAAAAGTTTATCGTCTGTGTTTTAATAATTTTAAGCATTTTTTTTTTTTTTTTTTTTTTTTTTTTTTTTTTTTTTTTTTTTTTTTTTTTTTTAACATTGCCTAGTTGATATCGATTTGTACAAAGGCCATTTTCTACTTTTTCGATTTATTTTACGGGTATTAAAAAAAGAAAAAAAAATTCTTTAGTCAAGCGAAGCAATTCACTAGCTTATGATAATCCAGCGGTCGAATTTTATTAATGTTATTTATTTTATTTTATTTTTATTTATTTTGGCATTCAGTAGCTGAGATGTATTTGTACAAAGGCCATTTTCTGCTTTTTCCATTTATTTTACGGGTATTTTAAAAAGAATATTTCAGTCAAGTGAAACAATTTACTAGCTTATGATAATTCTTTCGACGATAATCCAACGGTCGAAATTTATAAATAAATCTCCGTCTGCATTTTAATTTTTTTTTTTCCATTTAATAGCTCAGAGCGATCTCTTCAAAGGCCTTTTTCTACTTTTTCAATTCTGTTTACAGGACAGTTTCATTTTCGGAACCGTTTTCAAAAGTGATATTATCCTCATATTTAAAATCTACAATCAGTATCGAAAAAAGTAAAAAGCGGCCTTTATACAAACCATCGTCAGCTATACTATGCAGAAAAAAAATAATTAAAAATTGGAATGAAAATATGGTATCTTTATAAAATTCTTCCGTAGGTTTAGTATAACTGAGTTTGTCTTTTCGCGTGACTGAAACAACCGTTATTCTAAAATTTAGATCAGTTAAACTATGACAGGCTTTGGAATATATGCTTATTATTTAGTCAAAATAGTATAAGAACTTTAAAAATTATTCGTTTATCTTTCTGAAAGGGAAAAAGAAAGGAAAGACAATTTATATACAATAAAGCATAAATATATCATTTACGGATGTGAATTTTACCGCAACAGAATATATTTGCTAAAGTATTGTAAATTAGTCATAATTTTCGTTAGAAGTGTCAAAATAAATATATTTCTATCTTTTAAATTAGTGTTATCCAATTTAATAATGAATTGCATAATAATTATCTTATATTTTAGAGTGGGTATACTGCAAACTTTTATTCATTAAAATAGAAATATTTATGAAATATTTATGAAAAGGAACATTTAAACTAATGCATTAAGAATTGTCTAAAAAATGATACAAAAAAAAGATATAGAAAAATTGAATACAAATGTATTTATTCGCGAATATATCTGTTCATTTTTAATGTCAGAACCATTGTTATTTTCTTTCTTCCCCCACCCCTTTGTCGAGTGCAGATGACAAAAAGTTAATTCTATTATGATTAATGAATTAACGAATTTTTCATTTTGATGTTGTACGCAATTAAAGAATCTATTTGAAATTAAACTTCAAATATATGAAAGAAAAATAATAAAAATGGTAAATGTGTTTTTATTCGAAATCAATAATGCTTTTAAAGTACATTTGAGATTACATGCCTAGTTAAACAAACTTTTTGAAATAAGCATCTATTTACATCATTTCTGGTCCAACTTCTTGCGTGAAATATCATGCACTCAGGAAAGGATGTTTTTATTTTTTATCCTACAAGAACAAACAACATTTTACGAATAGCCAGAGGCAAGAAATTTCACCTATACGTCCCTGGACTCCCTGGAGAGTAAAGACATATCGCCTTACACCCTAATTACTTTTAAGGCGTCTCCCTTTTGAAGGCGGGGATAAATAGCATTTTCGACTATTTTAAATCAAAGTGTTTCAACATTTTATACAAATAGCATAGATTAATTTTTTTTAAATCAAAATAAAAACATTTTCTGAAAGCTAAATAATTAAACTCTGCATGCTGTTTTACCAAATTTTAAAATGTCAAACAGATTTATTGTAAAAAGACATTAAAGGTGGATTTTAAAGACTATAAAATAACGCACTTGTATCGCCTTAAAATTAAAAAAAGAAATACAATTTCAAAATGACGTGCATAGTTTAAACCTACAGGTTTTCAAAACAACAAAAATTATTAAATTTGAGCAAAATGCAAAGGAATGAAAGCGATAAATTTCTTCCATTGAAATAACATTAGCCGTTCTATCCCGGAGCGTTACTGAAGTAGGGCCTTAAATGATAATAACACTCCAATTCCTGTAAAACCAGGTATTCACAAATTTGTCTGAGTTTATCAAGTGATAAAAAATTACATACTTAGTTTCATAAGCTAAACACACATAAAAACAGATAAATGTCTGAAAAAAAATGTGTAATTTTTATGACAAATATTTAATATTAAAATTTTACACATATATGTGTGTAAAATTACCTAATTTACACATTTATTTTTTAAATTGTAGACTATAAGAGTTCCGTTTTCTCCTTTTGAGATTCGGAATCGTAAAAAATGTTTTAAAATCGCTTCAGTATTTCCGTAACATAAAGTTACGTCAACGTAAACTGCTGGACATTTAAAAAGTAATAAAAATTTCTATGTCTTTAATTGCACTGATATCAGCTATTTCGTGTAAGAGAACATTGACTGAAACAAACATCACTTCACCAATTAATAATTTATATTGATTAAATAAATATTTTTAATTAACTGTTGTGTTTATTTAATTGCACTGATATCAGCTATTTCGTGTAAGAGAATATTGACTGAAACAAACATCACTTCACCAATTAATAATTTATATTGATTAAATAAATATTTTTAATTAACTGTTGTGTTTATTTAATACATTTATTCTAATCTGCTTGAGTAATGCACACATCAAACGTAATAGACTTGCATAATCTGGAAATTTTAATTAATTTCCTGGTACAAAGCCAAAAAAAGAAGGGGGGGGGATACTACATTACATAAAATTTTTGATTAAACCTCAATAAATAGATTTCCATTGTTTTGCAAGCGATTGCGTTACATATCTAAAACAGTAGGTAAGATCATAAATGTTGAAATATAAAATAATAAAAAATAGTAATTTCCTGCTGAATACGCAAACAATGAGAAAACGCAAAAAATATTTATTTTCCATTATTTGAAGAGAATCAATTTATTCACTAGTATAATCGAATGTTACGAAATACATAATGCCACAATAAACAATTTCCGCAATTCAAGTATTTCATAATCTTAATTACTAATATAATTGTTAATTCAGTTTTTTTTTCTTTAGTTTTTCAACATATATTTACTGGTAAAAATTAGTCGTCTACAACATTTTCCAATCTCACTTCTGTTGGGCGTCTTCATAACATTGACTGTTTATATTGACTGCATATTGACTGGTAAGTATAAAACATTTTATCTGAAAATCGGACCTTAAATTTCAGTTAGAATTTTTTTTAACTCATTTAATTTTTTTTAACAGAATAATTACAATTGCTAAATTTCCGTATATGACAAAACTAAAGTTATACAAAAACATTTCTTTAAGTTTAACTTACTTAAATTAACTTTCTATGGAGAGTTGAAAAAAATTTCGAAATTTCGGTTTAACGGAGCTCTACTGTATATGAATTTAAAACTCTAATATATATTTTACATTTAATGTACATTTTTTCGGTTTTTCACTAACAATAGCAACAATATCTTTTATATGTTATCATTTATGCAAATATTTAAAATTTTGAAATTTATTAAAAGCGATACTTTCATATTGGCCTAGTACTAGGAATTAGCAGTCAAAGAACTCTCCAAAAATTGCTAGTCTTTTTTTATTTTGTCGATTTCAGTGTTATAAGCTTGATTCATTTACGTGTCCTGTTTTGTTATTATTATTATTACTTTATTTAAGGATAGATAAAGTTTAAATTTCATTATGGACTATAAGCTGGACACAAATGCTGTCAAATTAATTGACATTAATTTAAGTACAAACATATTTATCTTTTGTAACAGTCTGTTTGCTAGAGACAGAAATAGATCTGAAAAAATTATGCTTGAAAATTATTTTGAAAACAACCAAAATTAAATAAATTGCGATGCAGTTATCAAACAAATTACATTTTAAAATACAATATTTCATTTATTTGGCGGTGTAAAAATTACGCGAACGTTACGCATAGATACGTTTTTCCTTTATAATATAGATATTAGTCTATTTACATGATTTCTTACTGTGTAATGCATTTTTTCGTTTTATTTGTAATGCATTCTTTAACACATGTTACATATTTTCGATGAAAAGAAATCCATTATTAGTAGCTTTTTTTGCCGCGAAGTAATTCTATTGCAAATAGTACGATAAAGTTGTATGAATCCGCTTTCTATTCATTATAATTCATTTAGTTTTAACCCTTTAAGGGGCAAAGTACCTGTTTTCGTAAAATGCCGAAACGACTGAATTGCCTTAGAACTTACAAAACAAATTATTTTAAAATACGAAAAATCTTTCTTAATTTTCTTTATAAAAGAGTAAATGTATTCGAAAGATCTGCTGGCCACTGTGACATTTAGTGAAATTACGTTACGGAAAAACGAATCATGCATTTTCCTGAGTTAGATTCAGGTATTCAGATTTTTATAAAGATTATTCTTTGTCAAAAGAAAATATTTTTCTTGTTAGTCCCCGATGTGGCTATTTTTTCGGCCAGTATATAGTCTCGTCTAAAAAAAAATAATAATAGTAACATTCCGGTGTATAAGCCACAGCTATAAAACAAATCACATGTGCGGGATCATCTCTACTGCAATTTTTTTTACTTCTAAGTATAGCACATTTTCAATTTTTGCATCGTCGTATAGGAAAAAAAAGTACTTTTAAGTTCAATTTGTTTGAAAACTGCATCTCAACGCATTTTTGTGATATTAATATTTTGGTAGATTTTAACGATTTTTTATTATTCGGGGGAGGAGGAATTTAGTATGCCATTTCTGTAGAACGTAAAAAAAAAAAAAAATGGAAGATAGACTTTTTGGTTGCCATTTTCCCATAACAGCTGAAAGAAATTGTAATTAAAACATACAGCTAGCATCTTATAGCATATTTGATTTTATATATCCATATTAATGTTACAAACATATAAATCCTTAGATACTTTTTTCATTCGAATTTCTTGAACAACATCGCTTTTTTGCTGGATTACTGCATTGTTCTGTGATACTGACGTCACATACATACTTTTCTGTAGATGTTGTTTAAGACTGGACCGCAAATAAACATTGAATTTATTTGCGGATGCCAAAGAAGTCCTTATATATGAAATAAAAGCGTGTCTTTTATGTTTTCAAACTAGTATAACATTTAAAAAATAATGTGAGGTCTTTCACACTAACATAGTTATTATTATTACCTTAATTTTTACTTTCGGCATGTAGGCAAGATGCACATAAAAGAAATATAAACATACAAAGAGAAGAATTGGGAAATGGGGAGTTTCAAAAACTTAATTTTTTTCATTTTATGAAATTTCCTTATCAATACACACTTTATTAGAGTATTGAACAAAATCACCGTAAGTAAAAGAACAAAATCATAGCCATGAATCGATTTTCTATTAATTTTTTAAATGTATCAATTATTTATTAATTGTCTTTCATCGTATATTTAAACACATGTATTTTTTTTTTCTTTACAGAAACTCATCCGCAAGAAAATGAAATACCAAGCAATTTTCTTTCTTGTCATGGTGCAGCTAATTTTTGTGTGCGAAGGCCGGATAATCTCGAATCAGACCGAAGGTAATGATCATATATAATGACTCTCCTTACATAATTTAAAAAAATCCCTCTCAGCTTGATCTTTGGTGAGAGATAGATTTCGAAATAAAGTTCTCATTTCAACAACAACAAAAAAAAATATGATTAGAGATAAACCCAGTTTAACAATTTTATTTGGCCCCTTTTGAAGAATTTTTAATTTCATTTTTCTGTAAGAGTTGGATTTATCAGAATCATCTTAAGCAAAATTCGGCTCAAAATGCCCAACTTGACAGCATTTTTCGAAATATATTCTGACTATATGAAAGAAATCGACCTATACGGCGCATTATATAGTTCCTAAATAAGAGAAACTGTCAATTGAATGCGTTTGAGATCAAAATTGAATTTAAAAATGAGTCTGAAAATAACAGGGGTGATTCTCGTCCGAAAATTCCAAAAATTCCGAAAATTTAAGGCTTCCAATTCCGAAAATTTGAAATTGGGTTATCAGTTTCGCATAGTTGCCAACTTGTATGGTTTTGCGCGCGGAAAAAATCAATCGCGGAGAAATGCAAATTTCGTGAAAGGATTGCCGAAAAAGCACATATTTCTTCAATATTTCGTGGAAAAACGACGATTTCGTCAATGTTTTTGTCAACGAACTTTGTCAAAAGGTTTCTGAAAATCGCGAGTTTCTTGTTCGAATCGCGGAAAAAAATGAGTTTCGCCAAATATCGCAGGTAAAACGCTGATTTCGTCTAAAGATTGCGGGAAAACGTCGATTTCGTCTAACGATTGCGGATATAACGCCGATTTCGATAAAAGATCGCTTAAAAATATTTTGTCAAAAGAATATTGGGAGAAAAAAAAAAACCGATTTTATCAAAAGATCACGGAAAAAACTCCGATTTCGTAAAAAGATCGCTTAAAAATATTTTGAAAGCGGATTTCGTCAAAAAATCGCGAGGATAAAACGCCGTTTTCGAGAAAAGATTGCATAAAAATGCAAATTTTGCCTAAAGATCGTCCAAAAAACAGAGATTTCATAAAAAAACACGGAACAACGCCGATTTCGACAAAAGATGATCGCAATAAATTGCCGATTTTGCTAAAATATCGCAGATAAATAGCTCATTTCGTCTGAAGATCGCGGATAATCGCTGTGGGAAGAAGGTAACTTACGGAATAAAGCGCTGATTTCGTCTGAAGACCGCGGGAAAACGTAGATTTCGCCTAAAGGTTGCGGATATAACGCCGATTCCGATAAAAGATCGCGGGAAAAAACGCCGTTTTCTATAAAAGATCGCTTAAAATATTTTGTCAAAAGAACCTTTGAAAAAAGGCCTATTTCATCAAAAGATCACGGAAAAAATGCCGATTTTGTCAAAAGATCGCGGGGATAAAACGCGGTTTTGAGAAAAGATCGTGTAAAAATGCAAATTTTGTCTAAAGATCGTCCAAAAAACGCCGATTTTATAATAAAAAAACGCGGCACAACGCCGATTTCGTCAAAAGATCGCAGAAAAACCGCCGATTTCGACAATAGATAGCAATAAATTGCCGATTTTGTTAAAATATCGCAGATAAATCGCTCATTTCGTCTGAAGATCGCGGGAAAACGCCGATTTCGTCTGTAGATCGCGGGGGGAGAGGAGGGGGGTAACTTGCGGAATTTCCCCCCCCCCTCCCCCGCCGATTTCCGAAAATGCGATGTTAATTTCCGAAATTTTTTTTTCACTCAGAATCACCCCTGGAAAATAAGCAATTTGTTATTTGAATACATCCTCAATTCTTCAATCACGCGCACTTCCGGAAATTCTGGTCAAAATGCTCACTTTGACAGCATTTAAAAAAATATATTTTCTGCCTTTATCAAATAACTGACCAATACAGAGCAGTATACAGTTCCTAAATAGAGAACATGTCAATTGGATGCGTTTGAGGTCAAAAAAGGATTTAAAAATGGGTCAGAAAATAAGCAATTTGTTATTTGAATGCTTTCTCAATTTTTCAATTACGGTCGCTTCGGGAAATTCTTTTCAAAACGCTTACTGTTTTAAAATATATTCTGCCTTTATCAAAAACTGGCCAATACATCACATTATATAGTTCCTAAATAAAAGAATCTGTCAATTGGATATGTTTCAGAGTAAAATGAATTTAAAAATGAGTCAGAATATAATCAGTTGGGATTTGAGTACACCCTTAATACGATTTTTCCTTCAACTCCTATTTTTGTTTAATTTGTTTTTGGCATAAAGCATTGATCCTTTCAGAAACATATCAGTATAAATGTTGTAGGTATTATTCAGAAGATGTATTATAAATTTAATCGCATTTGATATCTTAAGAGTTGATGAAGTTATGGATTTTTTTTTCCGCTCCCTTTTTGTTTTCGTTTTTTTTTCTTTTTTTTATGTGTGTATGTGTGTGATAAGAGTTGCTTTTATCAAAAACTTGTAAAGCAAAAGTTTTATATTATATTAAGAAAAATTACAATAAACTTAATTGGATCTGATATCTTGAGAATTGACGAAGTTGTGAATTTTTTTCTCCCAAAAACCCTATTTTTTTCGCCCATTGAGACCATTTTTAACTTTATGAAAAATCTGTCATGCATAAACTACTGGCCCCTTTTTTAGAAGTAATATAAACTTTAAATTTATTCGCCATCTATTTCAACTAAGAAGTTAAGGGGTATACATGTATGGTTCTGCAAATTTCATTTGTATTCATTTTAATTTTTTCCCATGTTTCAATGTGATAATTTTGTATTAAATTTAATGGTTCATATATTGTTTTGCAATTAATGGTATTATATTTTCCTTTATATAAAAACTTTCCTTTATTAGTATAGCTTGTTTCCTGTTTCAGCTAATGGAGCATGTCGATTAGCATTTGTTGCAAATGCTGAGGGGCATTATAACTGCAAACGTGATCAAGAGCTCAGACATTGTGAAATCACTTGTGATGGCGAAAATCATGGCTGGTTCACCTGCCTACCATCCGGTAAATGGAGCCGTCCTTTGCCTCAATGTGTAAAAGAAAAAAAATAAGGTAAAAAATGGTAAGTAAATCTTATTTACTGATACTTTATATGAAATCTTATTATATAGCTGATTTCGGTAATTCTTTATTATCCCACTTACATGTTCCATGAAAAATGGTACTTTTCGGTTAACCGAGCGCCAGTATTGTAAAAAAAGTACCAAACTATTCGCCAGACAGTAACACCGATTAAACAAGTCGAAGAATGTTCCCTTTGGAATCTATTGAAAAAAATAATAAAGTGAATATTCGATAACCTCGTAATTAGTAGTTAAAAAAAATACTGGATATTTATTTATTTACAATATATTTCTTAATAATCCCTTTTGACTAGTGAATATTTGTGACGTCATTTGAAACTGATCTTTTTATGTAACCGTAACACCGGGAAAATCATAAAATAAATTTTGGATTAGCACCACGCACTAAATAATCAACTATCAGTAACTTTAAAATTTACAATACAATTATAACTATAATTTTACAATATACTAGCGAAAGTAATAAAAAGAAAAAAATACTAGATAATTATTTATTTATATAACATTTTCTTACTAATACTTTCTGACTAGTAAATGTTTGTGACGTCAGTTGAAACTGATGTTTTATCCGCAACTATAACATCGCAACATTCTTTCAATACCTTCTCTTTTTTAATATTATGGCCTTACACACAACGGTGTGCAACGGTGTGCAACGGTGCACACAAACGGTGAACACAAATACAACTTAATTAATTTTTCAATTAATTTTCAGCAATGAAATTACGCTTGAAATTATTGAATATTTAATACATGATTTATCATTTCCTAACTAAGCGTACAGAGTGAAAAATGTCCAAGCCGGGGATCGAACCTGCTACCCTTGGAATATGCTATTCACCGATGGTAAATACAATGGTTGTTTTCATATTTCCGCCGCATTTATTGCTTTTCGCTAACACTCTTCACTTCCAAACCCACATTGCTATAAAAAAAAATTGCTTCTTTATGTGTAATTTACCTTCCGTTACAGCTTAGCCCATGAGTTTATGGTACCCCGGTAGATAGTTATTCGCATGCACGCATAAACGTTTCTAATTAAGTAATGATAATTGTTAAATAAAAATTTATAGAATGATCTTATAGAATGATCAAAACTTTTTTTTTTTTTTCAGACTTGCAGTTCCGATATCAGTGTCAACATTGAAAATAAAACCTGGAAAAGGACAGACACTGGAAACTAGGGACTGGAGCTATTTAGACTTTTTATGATCTGTATTCGTACATTTCAATAAAAAGTTTTGCATTGGATATTGAGTTAATCTGTTATAGTGAACGTGTTTTCTTTAAATTGTCTTTGATACTGCTAATGGTAGTTAGTAAAAATAATTCGCTATATAGAATCAACGTTATCATTTAGGACATGTAAACAAAAATTATTTTTACAAGGTCGGAAAATCACCCGTCTAACATAAATTAAGAACCATTTTTCAACACTTCTAAAATACATAAACAAAATACCGCCGTTTATTTAGGAGAAAATTGTCTAAGTAAACAATTTTATAAAACATATAACACAGTTGAAAACACAATTTCAGAAATTACAATCCACACTCAGAAAAATATTAGATTTCCTTTTATAGCCCTAAATATTACTTAAATATTTGTATAGATAGTTCAGTTCGGAAATGTGGCGAACAATTGCATATTTCCTTTCAACAAATTCAGTCAATACACGGAAATGTATCGAGATCTTTTGTGTTGCTTGTATATCCTCTGTAGAATTTCTACTCTCCAAGCAATATGAAAACATTTGATTTAATATAAACCATGTACGACAACTTAAAACGTACTTTCAGCAATAAATTGATTTTACATAGAAATGCAACCGAATTCTTTTGTGTGTCCATGTAAATAAACGTCGAAATGCTCTGCAGACCTGATTCCCCTCTTGTAGTGCACTTCAGTTATATAAACCGTATATACTCGTGTATAAGTCAAACCCCCAATATCTATGGGTTCGACTACATCATTGAAATGAATGACAAATAAAACAGAAGTCAGAAATAATAAAATGATTTTAAAAAGTAAAATTTTAATTTCATTTGAAACAATGTGAGTTCTTGTTCAATTCATTTTACAATTATAAATATACAGCAAAGTAAAATAATATACAACTTTTGATATCTTAATTTTTCAATAAAATAATAGAATATATAATTTTACATCGAAAAAAATGTGTAAACAATGAATTAAACTTTTGTAAGGCTATTTTTTGCTAGGAAATTAATAATGTAACAAAATTCATGCAAATAATTCAAATCAGGAAAAAAAAATCTTTGAATAGGCACTCTTGATATTTCTACCATAAAAACAAAGAATGTTTTTAAGAATAAAGATTGCGATGTAAAATGTTTCTAATTTCTAAGCAATATATATTTTTAGGTAGCTTTCATTACAAAAAGTAAAAAGCTACCTATTGCAGCCGTCCGGAGAAAAGCACTTCCAGAAAATTTTTGTATATTTTCACCGATCATGACCCCCAGACCCCAAAACCTCCCTCCGTTCAAATGTTGACATATATATATATATATACATATATAACCATATATATATTTATGACGACCTCAGAAGCCAAGGGGTACAAGTGACAAAATGTCGATTTGGAATAAATTGAGTTTAAAGATAATTGATGTTAAATTGGAACATCAATAACAATTGACTAAATTGAAATAGGAAACATCTGCTTGTTGCATTCTAATCATTAAACTCTCATTCAATAATTGTTAAAAAAAATAGATTACAATTTTCTTTAAATGTATAATTAATCAATATTGTTTGTTTTTCAAAAAAAAAAGTGGTTTATCTCTATAACTCAGCAAATAATAAGAAAATGACCTATATTTCTTTACCTGAAATGAAAAAAGCATATTTCCAGATAGCCTGTGCACTTAACTCAATTTTTTCAATTTTGTCACTTATACCCCTTGGATTCTGGGGTCCTCTATATATATATACTAGCAGGCTATGCCCGCTGCGCTGGTCAATATTTCAAAATCAACCGTGGATGAAACGAGCTGAAAACGATTTAGACACCATTGTGATATTAAATTATCTTAAACGTTGCGCAAAAACCAGCTATTTAGAAGTAACTATTTTAGTTTATTACTAACAGTGCACATTTGGAAGCGAAATGAGACCATTATGGCAACAGGATTTAAAAATTTCCCTTATCTGAAGAAATATTAATTATTACAGTCGTTACCATGGTACAACTTCTGAAAAATTTCTTCACAACTTTTCATTATATGAAGCCAGGAACCCAAAGCTACTCCCACCTAATAAGTTTATATATATATTAAATTTTGTCCGCGCGATAAAAGGCACAATTTTGCAAGAATCATCTTCAAACTCGTCAAGTACATTGAGATGGTTAATATCTCAGTGGGAATTGCAAATGAGCAAAATCGGCCCAAGGGGGTGGTAATTGGGAAGGGTTCAAAAATTTGAATACCATCTTATCATGGCTTTCACAAAACCATCAGGAAAAAAAATAAATATTTTTCGTTACAGCAAGTTGCCAACGATAAAAAAAAAAAAAAAACATTAAAATTATCACTACAACAATTACTTAATTATTGCGAAATTTCCCCTTGAAAAACGAAAACAAAATTATTTACTCTTTCGTATTTAAGCATTTTCTCTTTAGTTTTTTAAGATAAAATTATGTAAATTTGTATAATTTGGCGAACGATTTGACGAAATTGGTTGACGTGATAATCAAGTAGTAGCCAATTTACACTTTTCATATTTCACAACAGATTCCTACACAGACATCATATACGCAATAGGTTTAGCACAAATTAGTCACGCAAAATCCTCGTTTTAGAATATCAAAGAAATTCATGTATATTTTATTATTTTCTATCATTTTAAACAGCAATTAACAATAAATAAAAAGTAACTGTAGAACAAAACAACAAAATCATTTCAAAAAAGAAAAAAATGAAAGTAAATAAACACTTATCATCAGATAAACAACTATAGCTGGGTTACCATATGAGGCAAATAATGCCATTTTGGCGCCAGAGAGATACCTCGATGAGTATACACTGTTAAAAATAAAGGTGACAAACCGGTGCCATTTGGGACCCGGAGGTGAAAAGGCGGTGCCATTTGGAACCCTAGGGTGTCATAGGAGCTTGAATATGCGGTTAGGGTGACGTCAGATCTGTTGCTGGATGATGGGAGCTAAATAAGGTGCCATGCACTTCGTAACCACCTCATCGGGGGACTGCCAACTTGCGCATGCTCTATGACGCGTGTCTTTCTGCTTTCGGTGTCGGCAAGTAAAGTTTACGGGTGTGAGCAAATAAAAACATGGCAGTGTGTAAATTGGCGATATTAATTGAGGACTAACCACTGGGCTACAATGAAACAACAGTGAGGACTTAACGATCCGCTTTGCGCGACCAGTGAACCGGGCAAAGTCTGATTAAAGGTAAGATTTAACTTTATTTTATTTTATTTTATTGTTACGTTAATTTATCGTACATCCTTATAAGTAATGTCATAAAAAAACAGTAAATTAGATTTTTTTGTTAGTATGATTGATTGTTAAGTTTATTATGTGAAGCTACAAGCTACACTCTCACCAAAATACCCGCTTGCTAATGTTAAACCTATGAGGTAGTTATTTTACAATTTCTCGTTTACATGTCAATATTTTTAAATGATTTATCGAGGCCTTAGCTACCGAGGAGCAATTGGAGCAAACTGCTCTAGGCACGGGAATCATAAGGGCGCACAATTAGAAAGAGCGAAATGAAAGATTGTAAAAATATTTACATATTTTTTCATTACAAATCAGTTATTATAGACGAATCTTGTTGCAATCGGAATATTCTATGACCATTTTACCTTGTGTTTAAACTCAACTGTTTAAATTTAACCCTTAACTGCTGTTTGTGGTCTCAGACACCGTGAGTTTTTCAAGTTTCACAGTTTAACTTGTAATTTTTAGTTTAACTATAGATACTGGTCAAATTTTTTTTAGTTTGGAGTCTTATTACTACCTCTAAATACTTTTGAATACCTGAATTTGATTTATAATATTCTTGTACATAAAGTTTAATACATAAATAGTATTCTGAGAATTAATGTAACATTTTATTCATCTTCAAATTAAATGGTCTGACAGACAGCTCACAGTAGTTATGTAACAATTTTTGTCAGAGCAGTTAATGTTAAAATATGTTTTTGCGTCTATATACAGTTAAAAGCAATTAATTTTATTCGCGAAGTTTTAATTTTAACCTTTACACGGGATCTCGGACAGCATCTGGCCGGCTTTGCATATATTGTCGGATAGATGCTATCCGAACCCCTCCTGTAAAGGCTAATTCACACCATATTGCAGCCTCGCGTAACTTCTCTAATATTGTTTCAGTATACCTGATTTGTCTTTATTTGAGAGGGAGGGGGGGGTAACTTTTTCATTTAAGACAATTGAATACTTGCAAATCTTAAAGTAATCAAAACTTATTTACAGGGTTTTCATTATTAATATTTTCCTTATTAACCAACATTATTTCCAAAATAATCTTCATAATAAGATTAGATCGGGAGGCGGTAGCACGGACAATCATTTAGTCTCATTTAAGGATAAAAATCACGGATAAAACCTCGATTTGCATATTAAAACGTTATTAGTCAGCCAAGTCATACCTTGGTGAGAAATGCCTAAAAACCCGAATTTAGCGGTATCTTAGGTTTACCATTATGTTTTCTTGCTCCCAATTCTTCATATTTTCATACTTTTGGTTTCATTTTCTTTAAAAAAGGTGAGAAAATGTTAGGGTATTGAATTGAATAAACCTTATGATCTGATTATCGGCTATGCAGATTTACACCCCTTTTTTTTTTTTTTTTTTTTTTTTTTTTTTCGAAAGTATTCTTTCGCATTAAACCTTATTTAGTAGCAGAATTTTATGGTTAAATAAAATAAAATATTTTTTTTCAATAATAGTAATTTAAGTTTGATAAGACCGTAATCAGTCCCCCCCCCCTCTTTCTCAATCATCAACATCATCCGATATGACAAATTTGTAGTCATGAACATTCAAATTATAAAAGGAAAACAATCTGCATTTACTCCACTGAACTTTCAGAATAGTTTACAGAAATAGTGTGTGTTCAAAAAATATAACAATGAATAAAAACTTATATCGTAATTTTACACAAATGTGAAAGTTTTCCGCAGGTGATGAAGATCTCGTGTTTTAAAGGCGATTTTTGCACTGTCATTCATAAATCTTAAACATTTTTCTAATGACATAATTTTTAACAATCTTTCATTCCACCCGTTCTGAAACAAGACCAATAAACAGGGTTGCCTTTTTACCGGTAAAAACCTGGGGAGAAGGTGGTAAAAACCTAAGGATATACAATAAACTATTAGCCCTTAAACTGTATTTTAATACTATTGATAAAAATTCTATTTTCATGTAATTGGTGTATTAATATATAATATCTATATAGGGGAGAGTGGAGTGGTGTGGGTCTTTTTTTACAAAAGTAAGATTTTTTATTTTTATTTTATTTTATTTTATTTTATTTATTTATTTATTTTTTTTTTTTATACAAAAAGGAAAAATTCAATTTATAGAATGCAAGGTAAAACACTTTTTAATCCCCCTGAACAATATAGAAACATAACGTGCAAATACTATTTTATTTTAAAGAGAACGTAAGTTTCAGTCTCATACCTCCTCATTAAGAGTTATGGGGCAGCAATAATAAAAAAAAGCTATAAGGCACAAAATAACCTATAGTGTCGGTAAGATAAACAATCAAACAAAGGTTGTAAGTTGATAATGTATATGCCACAATATAAAATTCCAGTATCTTCATGACTGGAATGAAAATTCAGGATTTTCTGTCATAGGTGTCATTAAGGCCCCACACTAGGTTCAGAAAGAGACCCGGATGATAATGTAAAAGTGTATAGGAGTGTTCTTTTGAAATAGCTAACTCAAATTTCAATATTTTTACATGATTCTTTTGAACAAGACAGCTGAGGATGATGCATAACCGGCCTAGTTTTTATTTTTTCGATTTTGCTTTTATATTTTTTGTATAATGATAGTTTCAATTTCAGAACCGGTTTAAACCAATTTCGTAAATTAAAGTAATTTTTTAAAAAAAATCTGAAACCAAAACTGAAAAAGTAAAAACTACTCCGGTTGCGGATCGCCCTCAGCAATCTTGTGCAAAACAATCACGTAAAAATATTAAAATTTCGGCGAAATATTTGAAAAGAACGCCCCCATAGACTTTGCATTATCACCCGGGTCTTTTTCTGTGCCTAGCGTTGCGCCTTAAATATCAATTTATTTACATTTTGAAGTATGAATGCATACATTATCAATGTTATAATCAATATATTATCCTCTAAAAAATTTGCATGTTAGCAATTCGCATTATTATTAATTAAAAAAAGAAACTGGGCGCGTCTCATTCATCCCTTTTCTGGCATGTCCCATTCCTCGCCACTTCCTTGTTTGTGTTAAACTTCTTGTTCAAACAAAAATGCTGCTTTAGGCTTAGTTTAAATTATGGAAAATATACAGTATAATGTTCCATAAATGGGGAAACTATTAAATTTATACATAAACAAGCCTTTAATATATTGAGAGCAAATAAATCAAATTTAAATTGGATTTTTTAAATAATTTTTTCTTTCATACATTTGCAAGTCTATGCATATCAATATTTTTTGTAAACTGAAGAATGGATTACCATTGCTTCATCTTGTATGCGATCGATGAAATGTTTAGAATAATGCACAAAGAGAAAAACCTACAGTCCCATTCCACCCGACTTTCCCCCATATAGCAAAAGGGGAAATAAAGAATTAGCCAGTTCCCTAAAGCTCCTGATATACACTATATGGCCAGAGATGACCGTCCACTTGCGATTTTAGAGATTTTGTTAAATATCTAGAAAAATGTATGAGGAATTATCCTGAAAATCTTAGTGTATAAATATAATACACTACCTGGCCATTGATTATCGTCCACTTGCGATTTTAGACATTTTGCAAAATATCTAGAAAAATACATGAGGAATTATCCTGAAACTCTCAGTATATAAACAATATAGTACAGGTCATCTATTTCCGTGAAGATTTTTTCCAGAAACTTTCCAGAAACCGCCAACAAATTAAAAAATCTATGAATATCTTTTGGATAACCCTGTCAAAACTAATGCATCAAAAGCGCTCAAACTGTAGATTGTGATTAAGTGGCTTATTGTTATAAACTGTGTTCATTTTTATGTCGATAGCATGTATACTCGTAGAGAAATGAAGGTTTTTATAAAAATACTCCCAAATTCTTCCAAGATTTTTGCTTATAATTTGCAGAGTTCTTAATATAAAATAATAATATTTTCTGAAAATGTGACAAACAACATTGCACATAAAACCCTGTAATCAGAATTAAAAAATAATAAAAATTGTATGAAAAATGAGTAGGTTTACTAAATAATTTTTCACTGCGCATGCGTGAACGATATCAAAATTTCATTTGCATATTATGCTAGCTAAATGTATAGAGCAACTTCTGTGATAGTTGCAAAATCATAGCTTGAAAATTCTGAAAATAATCGTCAATAGAATCACATAAAAATCCGTTATTTCCAAAATGAAGCAAAAACAAGAAGGGTTGTATCCATATATTCATTGATTAGTGTCAATATAGAATACACAATACGGAACTTACTAGTACATTTGGATACAATCCCTCATTTTTTTTGCTTCATTTTGGGAACTTATGGATTTTCAACTTATTATATCGACGATTATTTTTAGAATTTTCAAGCTATGATTTTGCGACTTTCACAAAAGTTGTTCTATACATTTAGCTAACATAATATGCAAATGAAATTTTGATATCGTTGACGCATGCGCAGTGAAAAATTATTTAGTAAACCTACTCATCTTTCATACAATTTTTTTTATTTTTTAATTTTGATTGCAGGGTATTATGTGAAATGTTGTTTGTCAGATTTTCAAAAAATATTATTATTTTATATTAAGAACTCTGCAAATTATAAGCAAAAATCTTGGAAAATTTTGGGAGTATTTTTATAAAAACCTTAATTTCTCTACGAGTATACATGCTATCGACATAAAATGAACACAGTTTATAACAATAAGCCACTTAATCACAATCTACAGTTTGAGCGCTTCTGCTGCATTAGTTTTGACAGGGTTATCCAAACGATATTCATTATTTTTTAATTTGTTGACGGTCTCCTATAAGGTTTCTGGAAAAAATCTTCACGGAAATACCTGTGCTATTATGTGTATACATTGAGAGTTTCAGGATAATTCCTCATGTATTTTTCTAGATATTTAACAAAATGTCTAAAATTGCAAGTGGACGATAATCAATGGCCAGGTAGTGTAGTACAAGTCATATATCTCCCTGAAGGTTTTATTCCGAAACTCCAATAGGGGACCGTCAACAAATTAAAAAAGAATGAATACCTTTTGGATATCTTTTGGATAACCCTGTCAAAACTAATGTAGCAAAAGCACTCAAACTGTAGATTATGATTAAGTGGCTTATTGTAATAAACTGTGTTCATTTTTATGTCGATAGCATGTATACTCGTAGAAAAAGTAAGGTTTTCTATGAATCCGAAAAACAGTCTCAAATTTACCCAAGATTTTTGCTTGTAATTTGAAGAGTTCTTAATATAAAGTAATTTTCTTTTCAGAAAATGTGACAAACAACATTGCACACAATACCCTGTAATCAGAATTAAAAAATAATAAAAATTGTTCGAATATTGAGTAGGTTTACTAAATAATTTTTCACTGCGCATGCGTCAAAGATATCAAAATTTCATTTGCATATTATGTTAGCCAAATGTATAAAGCAACTTTTGTGAAAGTCGCAAAATCACATCTTGAAAATTTTGAAAATAATCGTCAATAGAATACGTTGAAAATTCGTTATTCCCAAAATGAAGGAAAAACACAAGGGGTTGTATCCATATATTCATTGATTAGTGTCAACATAGGATACATAATAGAGGCGTACTAATAAATTTGAATAAAATTCCTCACCTTTTTTTTATTATTACTGGTATGGAATACCTGTACATGTTAGGGAAATTCGTTGCTAATCTGGAATAGACACTTTGTTGCAAGATATGTTTTGTAAATATGGTTAATAATGTAAATAGTTTGTAACTCTTAATGATAATACAGGAAAAGAATATCTGAATGACAAGTATGAGTTGGTCATGTAATTTTCTCGTGCTGTCCGAAAATAGGCAATAAAGAGGAAAGTGCCCAGTTAAACTGATGGCATTGAGCTCGCAGGCTATACATACAACTGTATATTATACTCATATTTCAAGGAATATTGCCCTTCCAAAAATAAAAGAAATCAACTGTAAGTTATTGGACAGTGGATTAACTGCCATCCCTCTTTATACTTAACCAATGAGCCGCTAAAACTAATCAGGGAAGTGCCTTATCAGAGTGAATCTATTAACAAAATTTGAAGAAAATGTGATAATTCTGCATGATTTCTGCATATTTATATAAATTAAAGAGGGTAGCACTCTCTTCTCTCCTCCTTCATATTTAACCAATGAACCTCCAATGATAATCAGTGAAGAACCTTATCAGAATGAACCTACATATAAAATTCGAAGCAAATCTGATATTTATATAAAGAGTTATCACGTTACATACAGAACCTGCGGGCACATTAGCTGTCAGGCTTTGATAGCCTTGTGAGCTATAATTTAAATTTTATTTAAATTTTATTCTTTCTTTTTTTGTTCATCTACCATTTTTGCTGTACTTTGATGATACATTTTAATTGGACTGTCTTGTTGTGTGTTTTCCTTAATGTGTTATTATTATTATTTCAGATAATGAACTTACATTTATAGTACTTACATTACCATGCTTGATACAAGAAAAGTTTCCGACTCTTTATCATGAAGAAGGTGCAGAAATTTCTGTGTTTCAACCTGTTACTGTGCTCCGCAACTCAAGCAACTTGTTAAATTACTCATGCTATGTATTAATTTTATATAAACAGTTAATTACAAAAACTGATAATTTTATAAGCTTAGTTACTTTGTGGTATGCATTATTTTGGTTTAACGTTAACTACAGCAAAAGCCAATTTAAATTTTTATCATTTTTATTAGATACTTATGTCTTCAAAATTTTCTCAGTGGCATCAGTTCCACATAGTGTTACGTCTTTGTTTAATAATATTTAATACATTCTTG
This sequence comes from Maratus speculifer, assembly GCA_964019185.1. Classification (NCBI taxonomy): domain Eukaryota; kingdom Metazoa; phylum Arthropoda; class Arachnida; order Araneae; family Salticidae; genus Maratus; species Maratus speculifer. Next base: position 373,934,132 of record OZ025293.1, read on the forward strand.
GTGTTTATAATAAAAAGATTATTTGAACTAAAAGGTTGTTTTTTTAATTCAGTGTTTTATTCCTTTCATTATAATTATTCTTTGGATTAAAATTTCAGATGCAATAAGTCAAAACACAAAAACAATTTGGCAGAAAGTGTTTTGATGTGGATACAGGACTAGAAATCAGCAGTCGTTAGTCGTCAAATGAAACTAAATTATAGAAAAATTATACCTAGTCGTCAAATCTTGATAGCAAGCTTTCTTTAATTTTTGTTTAGCAAATGCTTTCATTTGTATTTTAGAATACATCCTCCCCCCCTCTACACTATGACATCAGCACGTGTCTTAAGAATTTTGAACCTTTCAATAACCTCTAAGTTAACTTCACTTTCACCAATGACTGATAAAACTGGTCCTTGGATATTACACCCCTGTAAACAAGATTTTCTTTTATTATGAGATATTTCTGCATCCTTATATGTTCCTAAAATAAGAAACTGTATTAAAATTGTTTAAAAATTTTTGTATTCCCTTCCTCAAACAAACAAACAAAAAAAATATGTGTGATTTGGAAATGTTTTAAATGCCACACCATAACTGGCAACCAAAGATTCATTTATTTGCTAACTTTTTATTTTCTGATGTACTGTTAGTCTCAGATTTTTTAAAATTAGCTTATCCCTAGTTATATCTAAAGCTCATATTTTCTCTCTGTGGACATATTTGCTTGATTATCTGTTTTGTATGCATATTAGCTTTATAAAAATAATAAGTTTTTCCAGAATCCAAATATTGTAGTTTAATCAGGTTTCATACTTATGGAAAGTCAGTTTTTATTTTGTTTAGTAAGAAAAGGTGTTTAATATATAAAGCTTCCTCCCCACTTCCCTTCAATACATTAAAATTAAATATACAATGCAATATTATTACTATTAACATGGTTGTGAAAAGAAATAAGAAAATATGAAATGCAGTTGGCACATCGAAAAAAAATTGTAGGCATTATTTTGACACCTTACATACTTAATTTCTAATCCTGTGTGGATATATGCTATAAAATATGGATTTGCATATGTTCACTATAAAGGTAAATACTACATATATTGTAAAAATGATTTTTTTTACTCAATTTCATCTGTGATTTTACCACAACTATAAAATGAACTTATTTTCTATAATTCATTTCATAGCTTGATGGCTAACTTTCTGGAAGAATTTTAAAGAATATGAAGTATTCTTACTAATTTAAAAGTTACACAGCATTTATTACATATTCTTTTCTAATTTGTGTTTTACATTTTTTTAATTAGATACAGCAGGGTTGCTGAAAAAATATTGGTGCGTTGTTTGACATTGATATTTCACAACTAAAATCTGAGAAATGCTTATTTTAAAATTTTGTAGCATTTCTTCTATTATATGAAAATCTTAATCCTCCGAAAAGTTCACAACCGTCAAAATGATCAGCAACTAATATGTTCAACGAAGTGTTCGCCTCATGGAAGCAAAATAATTTTAATGGAACTTCCAGCAGTATTGGGGCCTTCACATGGAGCAAAAACAACATTGACCTTCAACACCCATCTGCGTGGATATTTAATAACAGGTGTATTGCCTTCAAACAATCAGATCTTAACTCACTTGACTTCTGTAGAAAAGCTAGAAATAGAAAATCCCCAGTTTGCATAGTGTGTGATGCGAAATTATCAAGGCATAGAATGATTTAAATCAGAATTATCTGCAGCGGACTGTCAATTCTGTGATCTTTCGTTTTCAAACTTGTGTAAAAAATAAATATCAAGCCAATGAACAATTTGTTAAAATATTGTTCTTTCTTTTTTTTTATTAAATTATGGCATATATTTTACAGGATATAGCATATTTCTGTGTTCCCATACTTTTCAGTTGCCCTGTATGTAAAATAATGAAAATACATGTCAAGTAATATACTATATGTCAAAAAAGATGGTTACGGATTACTTCTGAAACTATAAGAAAATTATAAAAATATTCATATGAAGATAGATAATTCAATTTGTACTTTCTCTTATTTTGGAGTCAAAAAACATCAAATTTTTATAATGTTCCTGCATCTAAAAATCCCCAATCACAAAAATAGTTACTGGCCCTTTCTTAAACATATCCAAAAAGTTTGATCCAAACATATGAGTTAGAGACAGTCAAAAATCATGATTTATTTCATTTTACAATAACTTCAAAACATAAAATTAAAAATCAGGCTTCAAATTGCATGACAAAGTCACAATATTTTACTCTAACTCAGTGATTTTTAGAGGCAGAAAATAGGTGTAGAGGTTGTGTAAATTTTGCGATTTATTCTAACAAAACCTTTTGGGTATGACTAGCAATGCAATAGTTATGACTTATGAGTAGTGATTTTCAAATGCAAAGACTGTATAAAAGTTAAAATTTTGAATTTTTCTTAAAATACTCTCCATGTAAATGAAAGTACAATTTGAATTCTCTGCCTTTCTATGATTATTTTTGTAGTTCATATTATCCCTCTCTGAGTTATAAAAATATGCTACAATTTTTCTTTGGACACCTGATAATGAGTTTAAAAATATAATATTCCATCAATCTAAAAGAAAAAAAAAAGACTCAAAATACTGACTGATCATGATAATTTTCTCTGCAGAATTCAATTTAAAAATGGGTAAACACTTTATATTTCATGATTCAAACCAATGCAATTACTTGACAAGCAGGGTGGGGGGAGGGGGGTTGCAACTGTGGGCCATAGATTGTGAGTGCTATTTCTTGTAGGATGCCACAGGGCACGCTGGATTATGTGTTTCATCCGTTCACCCTCTGGGGCACCCTGGATAAGTGGTATCATTTTTCTCCCCTGAGATGCCATTCTTTCACCCCTTAAGGTACCCTGGATGAGGGGTGTCATTACTCTCCCCTCAGATGCGATCCTTTCACCCTCTGGGGCACCCTGGATAAGAGGTGCCATTACTCTCCCCTGAGGCGCCATCTTTTCACCCCCTGGGGCACTCTGGATAAGGGGTGAGATTATTCTCCCCTGTGGTGCCATCGTTTCACCCTATTGAACACTGTGGATAAGGGGTGCCATTATTCTTCCCTGAGGTGCCGTCCTTTCACCCCCTGAAACACCCTGGATTAGGGGTGCTATCCTTTCACCCTAGTTAAGGGTGCCATTTTAGCTCCTCTAGGGGTGTCACCAGTGAGACAAGCCTTTCACCCCTAAAAGGTGCAATGTGTCACCATTAGTTTTAACAGTGTATGACCAAATCCGTGACAAAATTTCCATTTGAAAAAAACTTTAATCGGTATTTATACTGCATTTTCCCTACTTATGTATAAGAAAAAACTTTGACACAGATGTCATGTATGCACCACATTGGCGCAATTTTTTTCTGGCGCCAATTTGGAGAACTTGGTTTTTAATTACCAATTTCATAAATATTTTTTAATTATTTTGTATTATTTGAAAAAAAAAATAAAAAAGTTTAATTAATAGCTATAGAACAAAATGATATATATTATTTAAAAAAATAAAATGAAAGTTAATAAATAGTTCATTAATAAATAAACAACCATAGTCGGTTTACCACGTGTGGCATAAAATCGCCATTTTGTTGCAATCGTGCGAATGTGGTGCGTATATGACATCTGCGCCAAAATTTTAAAAAGTTGCAATTAAATTATTTTACAGTTTGGATGAGGAAGACATTTATACTAAAATTTAAACATTATACGCATTTTTTTTTTTTTTTTTTTTTTTTTTTTTTTTTTTTTTTTTTTTTGCTATAACTGCTATTTATATATTTACAATTAAACATAAAAAAAATATCCTAAAAATGCTCTCACACATGTAAAAGAGAGTGAGAGAACTTAGTAATTGTGAACATCGCTCCGGCTTATGCCTTCTTGGTATAAAATCGCATTGTTTGATGACAAAAGTAAATTCAAACACCCAAATAAACAAATAACGTACAATTAACAGATAAAACCATTTTTAAAAGTATTAAAACCCTTTTTCTGCTATTTTGTCCTGTAAGACACATAATGGTAGAATTAGATTTTAAAAATAATTTTTAAAAAATAGAAAAATGTTATTTACGTTTTATCTAATAAAATATTTAAAATACATTTTTGTTAGCCTGCGTGAAAGAGAATAGCAAAATTTTGATTGAAGAAATATTGAAGAGGAAATGGTCAATTAAAAAAGACTTGTAAATTTTATTCAGCGGGAATTTTTCATTTCAAAATGTTAAATTTATCTATAGTAATGACGCATAAGTGCGTAAATTTACTTTGAATTGCAAAATTTTTCCTTCAGTACTACTTGGTTATACCGTCGACCAATTTCGCCAAATTATACAAATCGCCAAAGTATTAGCCAGATTATATAGATTAGCATAAATTTTCATTTAAATAACGAAAAACAAATTAGTAGAACATACATAAAAGTAGAAATAAATTGTCGAATTAAAAATCACTTGATGAAATAATTAGTATTTATATTATGTTTAATGTCAAGTGAATATGACATTTACCATCATCCATTGCTGACATTTGATCTTGGAATTTGGGGGTAGATTTTTAATCGATGGGGTAATCTTTCCTTCTTCAATTTTTTAAATTTTAAAACTGAAATTTTTCCTGTAAGTGAAATTGACGAAATGGCGCAAGAAAAATTAAATTAACAATGAAAACATTTGCAAAAAGAAATAAAAGAGTTATACTCATATCTATATAATTTACGATTGAATATTAAAATATACTCTAAAAATTATCTTCACTTGAAAAAAAAAAAACATTATTACGACCATTAAAAACCTAAGTCAGGCATTAAATCAGTAGTGCATTTTCGGCTTAAAAACACATTCTTTGGCGACAAAAGCAAGATGAAAATAATATAGAAACGAATAGTAACTCACAACTTACAGTGTTTTTTACGATCAGATCTGCTTTTTTCTGCTGTAAGTTATATTATACGTAAATTCGATAAAAAAGAGAAAGAAAATAATAAAAAGGGAAATAACTATCATTCAAAATTCATTTAATTTAATTTCTGAAATTCGTGTTTTTATTATAACACCAGGGATAAGTTGCCAAAAGTTGAACCAATTGTTATATTTCGCGTTAATTTATTTTTTAAGCATTACAAATATTTTTTGCATTTTCAAGCTAAATATATTTTTATAATATTACGCCTCATTTAAGTGGTCTTTCTTTATTATTATTAATATTGTCAGTAGTTATTTTCTGCTATTATTTGCAAGATATTTGTAATATTTCTAATAGATATAGCCATTTTAATTCTTTTAGCAATTATAATTTTCGCCAAAAACAGCTACTGGCAACCCTTTTGTCAAAAATAACCGAAAAATACGAAATTTACTACGAAAAATCAGAGTTATCCCTGTAAATTTGAATCATAAACCTTCGGAAAAATATTTCCTATCGAATGATACAATCGGCAAAAAAATCCATCGGGTAGTTTTTGAAAACACTCGTTTGGAAGTTTCAGAACTTCTGCTTTATAATATATATGATATATATATATATATATCTGATATTTGTCATGCGATAACTAACGTATTTATGAACCGATTTGAATGAAACTTGGTATGTACTTAGTACATACAAATATCTCGACCGAGTTCGTTGGCCAGCATCATCCGCCATCTTGTTTCAAAATGGCAACCATTTTTAAAAAAATTTCAATTTTAAAATTTAAAATTAAATGCGAAAAAATTAAAGGTTGAAAAATATTTTTATTTTATGTGTTAGATCTTAAAACACTAATTCCAGAACACTTTTTATTTTGTCTATATCTTAAAAAATGATTGAGTTATAGTACTTTGAATTTTTCTTATGTCTGATATTTTGAAACGATCTGATTTTTGTCATGCTATAACTAACGAATTTATGAACCGATTTTAATGAAACTTGGTATGTACATAGCATATACAAATATCTCGACCGAATTCGTTGGCCAGCATCATCCGCCATCGTGTTTCAAAATGGCGGCCATTTAAAAAAATTTAAAAATTTTAAATTTAAAATTAAATGCGAAAAAATTAAAAGTTGAAAAATATTTTTATTTTATGTGTTAGAACTTAAAACATCACACCCAGAACACTTTTTACTTTCTCTATATCTTAAAAAATGATTGAGTTATAGCACTTTGAATTTTTCTTATGGCTGACATTTGGAAACGATCTGATTTTTGTCATGCTATAACTAACGTATTTATTAACCGATTTGAATGAAACTTGGTATGTACATAGTACATATAAATATCTCGACCGAGTTCGTTGGCCAGTATCATCCGCCATCTTGTTTCAAAATGGCGGTCATTTTAAAAAATTTGAAAGAATTAAAATTTAAAAATAAATGCGAAAAAATTAAAAGTTGAAAAATATTTTTATTTTATGTGTTAGATCCTAAAACACCAATTCTAGAACACTTTTTACTTTGTCTATATCTTAAAAAATGATTGAATTATAGCACTTTGAATTTTTCTTATGGCTGACAGTTTGAAACGATCTGATTTTTGTCACGTGATAACACTCGTATTTATAAATCGATTTGGATGTAACTTGGTGTGTACATAGTACTTAATAAAGCCTGGACCGAGTTCGTTAACCAGTTCCATCCGCCATCTTCTTTAAAAATGACGGCCATTTAATTTTTTTTTTTAAGAAATTTAAAATTTGCAATTAGGTACAAAAAAGTGAGAAATTGAAAAGGATTTTTCTTTTATGCATTTGACCTTGCTACAAAGATTCCAAAGCACATTTTGGTTTCGTCTGTACCTTGAAAAATGTCTAAGTTATAGTAATTTTAATTTCTAGTGTTGCTCACATTTTGAAATGATCTGGGTTTGTCACCAGATAACACGCGTTTTTATACACCGATTTGGATGAAACTTGGTATGTAGATAGGACATTCTTATGCCTGGATCGAGTTCGTTGGCCAGTTCCAACCGCCGTCTTGTTTCAAAATGGCGGAATATTATTTTTTTAACTTAAATTTTAAAATTAGGTGCAAAAAAGTAAGAAATTGAAATAGATTTTTCTTTCTGTGTTTTGACCTTGATACAAAGATTCCGGAGTATTTTTTGTTCCATCTATATCTTGAAAAATGGCTGAGTTTTAGCACTTTCAATTTCCAGTGAGATTGACATTTTGAAACGGTCTGAAATTTGAAACGCGTTAATACTCATATTTATAGAATGATTTCTATATATATTTCTATATATTCTTCGTGTGTTCAGGGTACATACCAATATCTTGACCGAGTTCATGGGCCACTTTAACCGCCATCTTGTTTCAAAATGGCGGCAGCTTAAATTTGTCAAAAATCTTTTAAATGTATATTGATGTATAAACAAAAAATTGGAAATTGAAAAAAGGTTCTTTCTAAACTATTTATCTTCATAATGAATTCCGGGGTATTTTTTGCTTTGTCTTTACCTTAAAAAACGTCTGGGATATAGCAGTTTGAATTTCTAATGCGGGTGACATTTTTTTTTTCTTTAAAGTCAATTTGTCCGCAACAGCACTCGTATATGTTAATCGATTTCGATGTAAGTGTGCATGTTCACATGAATTAAGATTTCGATCAAGCTCATTGTTTTTTTTTTTTTTTTATCCATCATGCTGCTTTAAAATGGATATCGTGGAATTTGGCGACCCTATAAATCGCTTAAAATAAAACCAGGTTGAATAAAAGTTGACTAATTTCTAAAAATTTCTATTAATATTCAATATTGACAAAAACTAGTATTCAATCTTACATAATCGTGTTCCACTGTGTTGAGTTTCGTATATTTGATTTATATTACTTAATATAAAATAAATAAATAAGTATATGAAAGCTGCCTCTTCCTTCCGGCATTACCGGAAGGACTATTTTTTTTCTGCTGATCTATTGCACTTAGAAAAAAATCCGATACTTAGATTTATAGAAAAATATACTCTGGGTAAAAGATGAAAAATTCAATAATACAAGGAACATGAAGTATAGTGTAATATGGATTCAATAAAAGGATGAGTAGTCCAAATATGAAAAATAAAAAAGAAGAAACTTTAAAATTAATTTTTTTTTAAATTCAATCTTTTAAAAAGAAATTGCTACATTGAGAAATTAACATTTTTTATATTCTATTATGAGTATAATTTTGGTTGTAGTTACATAATAAATTATTTTGGTACCTAGTTTTCTTAAATATTTGAAAATAATAAGTTATATTTTTTGGAAAATAGCCTTTGTCAATTTAAAAATTAATATATTCGACTACAGAAATTCTTATTATTTATGCAATTAATCCGTTGCAAAGTGGCATAGTTATCTATGTAATGTTCTTTTTTATGCATTTTCAGTTTATATATACACTGAGAAACAAATCGCTAAAAACTAAAGTAAAATCTTCAGGCAAATTGCGGCACTAACATTTTTTAAAATTACTATTTTTTAAATATTCAGAAGATATTTAGAATAATATTTTTAATTATAACTCAAAATGATATTCAATATATATATGGATAAGATCCAAAAAAACAATTGAAGAAAAAATTTTATATTTGTAAAGATAAAACTATAAAATGGATTAAAAAATCTGCTAAGGAGCCAAAAGCGAGATGTGTCTACATTGTGGGTGTTCTTTCTGGCATAAAAATTTTCGAAAAATCTAAAAGGTAACAGCTGGAGAATTTAAAATAATAATAAATCTTTTTATAATATAAAAATTGTTTATGTTTGCCTTCTAGCATTAATCCATGCGTCATATATTTTTATGAAATAAACTTCTACTTTCATATAAAATAATCGGCACTTACCTTCTGTTACCATATTCTTCTGAATAGTTTGATGTACTGATAAATATTATTTAAAATTAATTCATATATTATTCTAAATAATCACTTATCTAAATTACCTATTTACTTCATTATGAATCTTACATGCGTAACAGCGTAACAAAACGAAATACTTGGGTCGTAAAAAATACGACACGCAGGCATTTAAAGGTTAATTAACCCATTGAGTGCCACGGTGATTAACATTGAATTTTCCGTTTAGGCCGCGTCAGTCACCGGTGACTGACAGTGTAAAATATGATGTAAAACTAAAAAAATATCTATGTTGTTTTAAGTATTTATTAAAAAATATGTAATCCTGGAATAAATAACAGTTGAGTAAATTTTAAATAATTTTTCAATAATTACTTAAAACAATATATTTTTTTTAGCTCTATACCATATTTTACACTGTCGTTCACCGGTGACTGACACGACCTTAACGGAAAGTTCAGTGTCAGTCACCAGTGAATGAAGTACACTGTTAAAAAAAAATCTGAAATTCACGGATATATTTTTCCTGAATTTCACAGAAAAATTCCTTTTTCACAACAAAAGGGCATTTTCCGTTACAAATCTTAAAACTCCACGATATTTACTGAAAATAACGAAAAAGATGGAAATAAAAACAAAAAACGGAGACACTCCGATGCATGGGGATCTATGTGGCCGAGTGGTCAAAGCACCACGCCACTAAACGCCTGAGAGCTTAGATTGTGGGTTCGAATCCCACTAGAGCCATGAAATACAATGCTCAAAACAATTAAAGGATATTGCAGTTTTAGGTGGATTTTGTATCTGGAAAACTTTTTAGCTGATAGATACATGGTCGACAGACATAGTAGGTTATATGAGAATAAATTACACATGTTTGACAGAAAAAAATGCATTTTATTGCGCATTTGTGTACAAAAGGAAAAAAACACAATTTGTGCATATGAGAAAAAAAAGAATAAGAAAAGGTGTTTTCTTCAAAGAAAATCATTTTCAGTAAGGGTATGGTTTCCACGGGCAGCCAGCAACGTTGAACACATTTGAGGCATGGACTCAATGAGGCTATTAATGACGAGTTGGGGTATTCTGCCCCACTCTTCCAGAAGAGCTCTTTCCAGTTCTTGGAGAGTTTGTGGGGGTTGTTGTCGGCCAGAAACTCGTCTTCCTAGAGCGTCCCAAACGTGCTCGATGGGATTCATGTCTGGAGAACACGCTGGACATTCCATTCGAACGATTCCTTCCTCGAAAAGGAAATCCTCCACCAGGTTTGCACGATGTGGCCTGCAGTTATCGTCCATTAAAATGAAGTTATCTCCGATTGCTGCAGCGTAAAGGACTACAACAGATCTGAGGATCTCATCCCTATATCGGCGACCAGTCAGAGCTCCATCTCGAATGATGTAGAGGTCAGTGCGCCCGTCAATGGAAATGCCACCATACACCAACACTCCTCCACCACCAAATCTGACACTTTCGTGCACGAACGCAGGGTTATTCCTACTGCCACGGTCCCTCCAGATGAAAACACGCCTATTAGCCGGATGCACAGAAAAATGGGACTCGTCAGAAAACAGAATATTGCTCCATTCATTTCTCCTCCATTTGACATGCTCGGTTGCCCACTCCCTGCGGTCGCGACGATGCCTTGATGTTAATCTAACACATACCATCGGTCGGCGAGCATACAGACCTACAGCATGGAGCCGGTTTCGGACAGTCTGAGTTGAAATCGTGGTGCCTGTAGCCGAGCGAAGGTGTTGTTGGAGAAGAGTAGCGTTCATGTTTCGGTGTCTCCGAGCTGTTAACGCTAAATACCGATTTTCATTGGGCGTTTTTGCCCATCTACGACCTTGCCCTGGTCTTCGGCCTGCACATCCATTCTCCAAAAAACGGTTCCAGATCCTGGAAATGACACTTTGTGACACTCCAATGGCTTGCGCTACTTTGGCTTGAGTTTGGCCCCCTTCTAACCTACCAACAATTCTCCAAGCTTCTGAATCTGTCAAATGACTTCGCTGAGACATCGTACTCATCGAAACAAAGCAATCACTGAATGCCGATCATCCTTGTCTTCATTCTCTTTTATCCAGTTGAAAGTCAAATTTCATTCGCTGCCGCTGAAGCGACGTTTTTGACGTCGAACTCAAAATTTGCATACTCCACAGTTTGAAAACCAGAAAATTTTGCATTTGTGATTTTCTTCTTCTATTTTCGGCAAAAAAAATTTCGTTTATATCTTTATTTTATATAAAACTTCAAATATCCTTTAATTGTTTTGAGCAGTGTTATAAAAACACAAAAAGTCCCTTTTAATTACTTTTTTTCTGTTTGTTTTTCTCTTGTTACTTATTAAAAAAATCTTTTAACTAATTAGCCTCCCAAAAAAATAAATAAATTGTGCGCGAAAATTTTAAAAAATTGCATACAACATTATTTTTGTAAAATATGAATAAAATTTTTTTTGCGTACATTCATAAAAAAAATAGTGATTTTAAACAGTGATTTTTTTATATAAACTAGTTAAAAAATTAAAATTGGTTTAAAAAAATAATAAGTATCATGTATCAGTCTAAAATAAATTAAAATAAACCGCTTACGAATATTCTAACAAAATATTTGAAAGGAAATCTTTGAAAAGCACAACAGCCCACTAACTCATAAAAGACATAGTTTGTGCAGGCATGCATCAGCAGCTTTGGCTGAATCTGTAAGGACTTATTCCTCTGTCCAAAGGTCTCGAGTTCGATCCTCAGGACAGCTTGAAGTAAATTATAAAAAAAAAATATGTATATATAATGATTATTTAAAGGACTATTTAAATTAAATAATATGGCCGCGCGGAAAGTTCGAATTTTTTGACGATTGTTCTGTTCACTAATTTTAAAATTTAAATTAAATTATTATCATTACAAAATCAAACTTTGTAACGGAAAGTACTTTCTTCAAGCGGAGTTTTCCTTTTTTTATTTTCCAGAACGGAAAATCTACTACCGGATCGGCAAAAGTTCGGCTACTTTGCTTGCAGTACTTTCACCGTAAATTCACATATTTATTTTTAACAGTGTAGCCCACAACGTGTTAATAAACAAGCGCCATCAAGTGACATATTTTCAAGGCAGGGAATGAATAGCTTTAGGTACTATTCTTAAATCGAATCACATTTATCAGAATACGCCTCCTGGATAATAAATTTAATAAAATTATTACAAATGTAGTCATTTTCATAAAAAAAACTCATTTTATCGATCAGCAAAAAAATACTCAAAAACAACTACTGTTTCTTAATGTAAAAAAATATAATTTTGCCACAAAGTAAAATATACAATAACCATTATTGACTTCCCGTGATTCAGAAAAGTCATTTATCTGTAAAATTTTCAGAAACCAATTTATTTTCAATATTTCTAGACCATTTATAACAACAAAAGTTTTTCTTTTTGCTGCTACGGATCTTTGTTTTTAGTGCATATTATTCAGTTTTTAAACTGGAATATAATTTTTTAAGATGCTATCAATTCTCAATTAAATATTTTCAACTGCATAGTTGAATTTATGTATGCAAGAACAATATTAATTTTAATGTTTATGTTTATGTCAATGGTGTTCTTTTATGTTTGTCTGTTGTTAAAACATATTTATTGATAAAAAAGTTAAATTCAGAACGGATAGAATTCAAAATCCCTATATGCCACGTTTAAAAACTGATTAATGCACTATAAAAACGATTAAGAAATGTTTCTGAAAACTACAGCAGCAAATGAAACTTTATGTTTTATAAATTCTTCTTTAAATTTCAAAAATGTATTAGTTTCCCGGGGTTTTTCAAGATAAAGAATACTTTTTGGAATAGCGAGTAACTTGGTAGATATTATTATATATTTTTGCTCGGTAGTTATATTATATCCTCCTAGATTGAGAAACTTTTTTCTTTTTTTTAATATAGTTTTTCAAAATAATCGCCTTTCTTTAAGATAATTTTAACATTCTAGCCATTCAAACAGAATTTAGCTTCCATTCTTCTTGAAAATGTTTTTTAACACTTTCCAACATAGTTCAAAAGTGTTTATGAATTGGGTTTTTCTGTGTCGCTTGTTGTCTGTCCGTGCTCTAACTAGAGTAAATATGATCAGATTGCCATATAACTGACATACATTATTGATGTTCACAATGCATGTTCGATATTGAAAATAAAATGTACACCCATCATAGTTCATTTACAGGATAACTCAAAAGTATTGTGTTTCGTTATAGTCTATGGGTAAAAATCATTTCGGTGTGTTTTAATAGTGATGCAGTATTTTAAATATAATTAAATTTAAATACATTATTACAGTACACTAGAAGATGGTTACTATACCGTATGTTATCTGTACCACTTACAATACGCGTACAGGGAAACTCAAAAGTATTCCGTTAGATTATGGTCTCTGAAATAAAATCATTTGTGACGTATTTTAATAATGGCACTCTGTTATAAATATTCTGAAATCTATACGAATTTCTGAGGTGCTTTAATGCATGCTTTCTGTAGAATATAGGGGAGGGTAAGGAAAGTATTTATTCTTTATTTACCGGGTCAAACAAAAGAGTTTGGGTTATCTAAGGACAAAAGTTATATAAGGGTCTTCAGGGAAAGAATGTTCGCAGAGTATTTCAGTTATGTTGCATTATTTCAAAAGGGATAAAATTGATATACATTACTGAGATTCGATATTCGATTCTTGCACTGGATTATGATGTGCATCGCGTTAATCGTCCCTTTAGAGGGACACATAAAGTATTTCGGAGACAATACTGTACTTAACGTGTTGTCTTTAAGGGATGTTTGCAGAAAGTGCATTTTCAATCAGGGTGTGAAATTTTTAAATTTAACTACATTTTTGAATATACAAGATGTGCATAAAATTACATAGAATATATGCATCAATTCTGAGTTTACGCTCATTGCTGAGAATAAGCGTGAATTGCTTGATTTTTTTTATATTTAAGTTTATTATTTTCAAGTTCAACTTGCATTTACTATGCTAACAGGTGATTGTAGCATTGTAACGTATAAATAAAATCATACGCGGGGCTATGTAACGAATTGTATACATGAACATCAATGGATAGTAATTCCTGGAAGTAGTTTTTAGCATGTGTTTGACTGATTTGAATTTCAGTTTAGTATGTGGTGAACATACGAATCTATATATAATATACAAGACTCTACAAAGAAATCGAAGTACATTTCTGTTTATTGGTAGAAATTTCTGAAGACGAATTTTCTGCTGTGTTATGCCTTTTCCTATTAAACTAAACTTTAGCATAGTACGAAGAAAATGCGCGAATCTATAGATTATATACATAGCTGCTCTAAAGAATTGAAGTATCTTTCTAAATATGGGTAGTAATTGTTCAAATCTGTTTTCAAATGTATTATTCGTTTTCTAAAATGTTTACTTCTGTATATTCTTGTCTTATTAAGCGGCGAAATTTGTTAAAATATTCTGGATATTTAGGAAATGGTTTCATAATCTATGCTTGACGCATGATTTTTCTATCTAGTTTTCTCTTGTTATTGAGTCATTATGTAATTATTTTACACTGCTCTTTTTTCAAATCAATTAGGTATTTTTAAATCGGTAAACATTTATCCAAATAAGCCACTGAATAATACATTTAATAAAATTACGAAATACGTTGCCGTTCGCATAAGAAGAATCAATTTGTCTATGCTAGTTTTCAGGATAATCTCCTTTCTTTATGATAATTCATTTAATAATCTTCAAAAAGTCTTTGAAACAGAACTTTGATTCCCTTCTTCATGATAACGTTCATTTTTTTGTTTTGAGTCAGTATAACTTCTTCACGAGTTTTTTGTGGTTTATTTCTTAGAAAAAAACTTTAAAAAAAACCCATGCCGAATTTAGATAGGGAATAATATGATACTATCTATAACTCCACACCAACAAAGTGATCCATTTTCTTGCGAACGCCCACATACCATAATTAAATTTTTACGTGTCAATCAAATGAAACTACTTTTTACAATACGCTTTCACTTTTAATAACGTCATTTTGTTCTGACGTTATTGAATCAGATTATGAAATAGTTTTTTACACAGCTAACGTATAATTAAGAAACGTGTAATAAAATTACGAAACAGGTTGCTACTCGCATAAAAAGACACATTTTGTCGGTGATAGTAAATGAGATAATCGCCTTTTTTATAAGAATCCGTTGAACATTCTTCTAAAAGTCATTCAAATAGTACTTCGATTCCATTCTTCTGAGAAATTTTCTTTTCTTATAAAAATTTGAGTCAGTATAACTTCTACACGAGTTTTTTAAGGTTAATTTCTTAGAAAAACTTCTAAAAAATGCGAAATTAAATCGAGAATGGACACTACCCATAACGTCGTACCAACAAAGTGATCCATTTTTTTGTGAATGGTTATATACCATAATTGATTTTTTACCGGTCAATCAAATGAAACTACTTTTTACATCCCTTTCAATGGCGTCATTTTCTTTCATTCATTCAATGGCGTCATTCCATTCTTCTGAGAAATCTTCTTTTTTTATGATTTAAATTTGAATCAGTATAACTTCTTTACGAGTTTTTTATGGTTAATTTCTTAGAAAAACTTTTTTTAAAAATGTGAAATTATATCGAAAATGGACACTATTTGTAGCTCCATATCAACAGAGTGATCCATTTTCTCGCGAATGATTACATACCATAATAATTAAATTTTCACAGGTCAATCAAATGAAACTACTTTTTACAGTTATTCCTTCGCTTTCAATGGCGTCCTTTTATTTTCCTTGCGTGATTAAATAAAATTATGTAGTTGTTTTACATTGCAGTTTTCGTTAAAGTACTCTCTTCTCAAAAATCGAATAACATACATCCAACAAGGCCTCTTGAATAAGAAGTGTAATAAAATTACGAAATATGTAGCCGTTCGCATAAAAAGACTCATTTTGTCGATGCTAGTTTATATGATAATAACTTTTCTTTATAGTAACCTATTTAAAAATCGTCTAAAAGTCAGACAAATAGAAGTTTGATTCCATTCTTCTCGTTTTTTTTTTTTTTTTTTTTTTTTTTTTTTTTTTTTTTTGTAGCATTTTCCAACAAAATTGAAAAGTACTTATGCATTCGGTTTGTCTGTCCGTCTATCCACTCTCTAACATCTGTAAATATACTAGGATTGTTATGCAATTTATAAAGTTTATTTAGGGTCACCAAAGCTCGGTATTGCATATGAAATATATACGATTAATGGTTCATTTACAGAGACGCTCAAAATAATTTGTTTATAGTATGGTATATGGGAGAAAAATCGTTTGGAGAGTATTTTAACGATATTACGCTATTTCAAATATATTGAAACTGATATAAAACACTGAATTTTACTACGATCACGTTAAAACAGCACATTCATACCATTTTTTATTCATTTACAGGCGCATGCAAAAGAAATCGGTTACAGTACTGTCTTTGCGTTATAATTGTTGGAGAGTACGTTTTAAAATTCGGTATGCGTTTATAAATTACGCATTTAATAATTATACATTATTTAATTGGTCTTTTGCATATTACTCTTTATGTAAAGGTTATATACCTTATATACAGGGCTGCAAAAAAGTATTCCCATACTATTCTCCTTATAAGAGGAAATTGCTGAAGGAGAATTTTCAACTGAAATATAGGTATCTCTTAAATGAACTAAATTTTGGATTGTATGTTGTTAATACATAAAAATTTCTATATCATATACAGGGCTGTTGAAGAATTCGGATAATTTTCCGATTCTAGTTGGGAACAGCTAAAATTCGGTTTTGAAATGCGTTATACATTTCATACTGTGTAATGAGACGTAATATTTTAATTTTCTAAATGGTGCAGTTTTGTTACATTATTTTGAATCTGTTGGAAAGTGCTTAATAATAATTGCTTGAAGCAGGATTTTTCTTTCTTCTTACGTTTTAAGTTTGGATCAGTGTAACTTTTTCGCGATTTTTTGTCGTTAGAAAAAACTTTTAAAAAATCATGCAGAATTAGATTAGAGAATGTGATACTATGCATAACTCCATACCAAAAAAAGTAATTCTTTTTCATGCGAACGGCTATCATAATTAAATTTTTACATGTTCAATCAAATTAAACTATTTTTTTACATATTCTTTTTCTTTGCGGTACGCATACTGTAAAAAGAGACAGATGTTTCTTAATTTATAACAATGTACTATAATTACGAACAAATATAAACAAAAACCTCTTCCGAGTCGCCCAAGATTCCGAAAAACGTTCCTTTATTTTAGAAACCTCACAAAAGATTTTACTTTTAAAGTTTAAAGAATAACTTATAAAAATTAATTTTTATTAGCTGCCTGCAGTTTTCGAAAACGTTTCCGTGTAGTTTTTACAGTGCATTAATCGGTTCTCTCCATTAGAAATCCGTTTTTCGAATGCTCTGAAGTCTCAACAGTGTATATTTTCATGTTCAGCAACCATGTTTAACTGAAAAAGATATAGAATTAACTGAATTAACATTAACATTAAAATTAATATATTTCTCTTACAATTGCATGCACAATTTCTGTTATGCAGCTGAAAATTCTGTTCTGCTGATCATTCTGTTTTGCAGTTGAGGTCTGATAGCATCCAAAAGATTGACTTTCTAGACCGAAAAAATTGATTAATTCAATGTAAAAGCTACTCAAAAATGTTTCCGAAAATGACGGGCAGCTTATAAATTTTTTTATACATAAATTCTTCTTTAAATTTTAAAAATAAATTATTTTCTGAGATTTCTAAAGATAAAGGAACGCTTTTCGGAATAATGGGTGACGTGGAAACGATTATCGAATATTTTCGTTCGTTACTATTGTAAATTTTCGTAGTTTAAGAAATATTTGTCGTTTTTTACTGTACATTACGATTTTTATGATTTATATAGTTACGCCTTCACTTTCAATGGCGTCATTTTTCCTCTTTTGTTAGTGAATGAAGATTATGGTTTTTTTTTTTTTTTTTTTTTTTTTTTTTTTTTTTTTTCGCTGCTGTCTTGTAAAAGCAGTGTAACTAACATTATTCGTAGTGTAAATAACATTATTCGTAAAAAATCATTTAAGTATACCTTTGAAAAACTCATTTAATAAACAGAAGAAAATTACATTATTATAGCATAATTATTTTTATCTCCTCGAAAAATTGATACGTATTATGAATATATATTACAACTATCATAAATTTTCAAATATGAATATCAGGGAATTAGGCATTTATATTTTACTGCTATTTCCTTTTAAATACATACTTCTAATTTGCTTTTATTTAACCTAAAAATTATACATTGTTTACACATATTTTCTCCCTTCCTTTTCTAACATATTTATTAAATAATTGGATTTTTTCACATGTCTCACAGCTTAATAATGTCTGCAAATTACTTTCTTATAACTCATTTTTCTTCAGTTCCTAGAGTTATAAAATATTTTTTGTTTTTATTTCTTGCACTTATTTAATTATTACAAGATCTTGCAATACTCGTCGATTCACATGACTAAAAGTTCATTTCGTAGTAAAGTTTTTTGAACCCAAATTATTACGAGAAATTCTCCGTTGTTTTCTAATTCAATTTTCCTCGAATGAAAGAACCAGTTTCCTCAATTTCATATCTATGTGATATGTAAAAATGAATTTTATTGCATTCATTGTAATGATGTTAATTTTCGTAAATATTTAAACTTTTTATTTTGATGCATGGTTTTAATATTAAGTGCGTGTAAATAAAGACAAACGTTTATTAATTTACAAAAATATAATACAGGTTGAACCATAAATCTTGCCCTGATTATAATAATTCATTACAAATTAACCGTTTTTATGATAATGTAACTTGATGTATCATTGGATAAGACAGTTTTAGTAGTTTTTAAACGAAACATTTCCGGATCGATGGACCTGAAAGGATTTACCCCTCACACGGGCCTCCGCACTCACCAGACAATAAACCGCAGGATTTTTTTTTTTCTTTTGAGGTTGTATCGAGGACAGAGTCTTTGCCACACCAGTTGCTGACGTCGAAGAACCGAAGACTAGGATACAAGCTAGTGTGAATACTGTAAACAGAAAGCATGTTTTAACCCCTTGCGGTACGGTGGTGTATCTATGAAACCACTTACTTTTAATCCCCAAACGCCACATTGGCACCGGAATTTTGGTACAAAAACTTATGGTTTATTGAATGCGTGAAATATAGTTTTTACTTCTTTACAAATAAAGTTGTTTTCAAATTCCGGTGTCGGTCATTTATTTCAACACTTAAGCAACAACACAAAGGGTTAAAGAACACTTGACGGGAATTAAAATACCACTTAGACATTCTCCGAGCTACAATGGGGGTACTTGTAAAAGCACGTGGTTTTATTAAATGTATATATATCAATGCTAAACATATGTCTAATTGTAATTGTTTGGGTACAGTAAATATTTATAATCCGGACAAGAATTTTGGTTCTCTCTGTATAATAACGAACTAAAATATTTAAAAACCTCTTCCGAACTACCTGTGATTCTGAAAAGAATTCTTTATCTATAGAAACCTCAGAACCAATATATATTTTTTAATTTAACCCCTTCGGTCCCTGGGTCGCCAAATCCAAATGGGAACCTCCATTTTGAGCCTTTTTATTAATGATACTCGAATATGATTACAATCTCGCTATCAGAATGCTAAGTTTCGAAGTGTCAGATTCGAGCTAAGGCAAATAAAATAAAAATCTTCCTTTGAAGTCAAATGAGAGAAGAAAGAATTCAGTAATAATTAATAATATTGCATTAATACTCAGTAGCGAAGAAATTAAGAAAGTATTTATGAAAATAGAGTTTCTTTGCTGCCACACATTTTTGAAATTGTTTCCAAGTAATTTTTAAGCATATCTACCAGTTTTCTGAATCCAGAATATTGGTTTTAACCCTTTCCGGTACGGGTAAATTCTGTTGTAAAATGAGAAATTATCGACTGTCACCGGAATTTACAAATGACTTTTTTAGAAATTAAGAATCCCCTAATTTAAGCTTTCGTTCTAAAAGGAAAATTTTATTAAAATATTATTGGTGCCGTTTGCAAATTCGGAATTAAACTAATGTATCCCGGACTGGGCAAGTGTACCGGAAAGGGTTAAGGATGCTATAAACTCTTAATTGGACATTTTCGCCTATGTATTTGAATTTATACATGCAATAATCCTAATATGATATCAGCTTTTATGTTAATGATAATCCTATTATTTTATTTTTTTCGTCTTTATAACATATTTGTTGAACATGAAAATGCTTACTTGAGAATAGATAGATATTAATATTTTAATAAGATAAATAAGTAATAAAATCTTTTAACACTCTCTTTTATTATTATTTTAATATTATTAAAATTTAATTCATCTTTTAATAAAACAAATAAATAATGTAACCTTTTATAAGGTAAATCGTTTATTATAATTTGAATTAAATTAAAATTTAATTTATATTTTAATAGAATAAATAAATAATAAAATCTTTTACTATTCTCTTTTATTAAATAAAAACAATATTTTTTTTCAATATCATTGAATAGGATTTCTAATTAAATTAACTTCTTTTTTATTCAAAATAATACATGCATAAATCTATATAATGCACAACTGTCTATGATAACATGAATAATGATTTTTTTTTTTTGGTATATCATCATTCATTAACTCCATTTACAGAAATATTTCAATTAATTTTCTCCTTGTATTGATATATCAGAGTAAGTTGATAATCTTTTATGTCCCATACTCCCTATTATCTCTCTTTCTTTTTATTAGTATTATTAATTGTTCCTTTTAATTTATTACCTTGAACCAAGTAAAATTAACACAATTTTGGCATCATGAACAGGCTTTTTGCCTTAACTTTATTTTTTATTCAAAATCTGCCAAAGTAAGGTCTTTTATCTCTTTTCCATAGTGTTTTTCATCAGTACATTTTCCAGTCAGAATTCTCGGTAGTTTTCGCTTATATATCCATTTCAGATTGTCGTCACATTTAAATCCTTTGTTTCCTAAACAGAAAAGAAATATATATATAAATGTATGGTATATTTTTTCTGTTAACACATAGCAAATGCGATTTTATTTTTTATTTTTTTTTTTTAATTTTTATTATTTTTCTCAAAATTTTTTTCCACTTTTGTAATTTTGTTGTGTTTCGATTTTGATGTTTTTTCTTCATTTAATTTTGGTTTTATGTGTGTTGGTAGCCCCAAATTCTTATTATTTTGCTTTTTTATGGCTAATACGAAGATGAAGCCACATACTTCATTTGTAGTTCCAAAGTATTTGGGGCTTGACAATTAGCTTTGGTTCTGCAAATCCCATTTTTTTTTCACTTTATTTATTTTTCCCCCATGTTTCAATGCAATAATTTTTATTAAATTCAACGGTTTATATATTGTAATACAGTTAATGGTTATATATATATATATATATATATATATATATATGTGTGTGTGTGTGTGTGTGTGTGTGTGTGTGTGTGTAATGAAATGCGCGGCAAATAATTGTAAATAATAAGAAGTCGCAGCGATAAGCAAAAAATTTATTTCATCCTGCTACTATTTATGAACGATAATCTTCGTATTAATTCTCTATAAAAGAAATAGAATATAAATATTTTCGTTTCAAATTGATTAAAAAGATTGATGTTTGTTAAAAATAAGTTGATACTTTTTAAAATATTGATAGGATGAAATAAAATGTTTGATATTGCTGCACTTCCTGAATAATGAACAAAGGGCAAAAAATGCAAACATTTTAAATGAATAAACAAAAATATTAAGCAAAAATCATATTACTGATGAAAGTGTATGCAGGGATGCATCTCAAGTAACATATTAATATGACGCCGAAATTTTTTATATACAGGGTGAGTCGTAAATGTCGAAACAATAGGCTATCTCCTTAAATATTGCCCCCAGACCCATACTTCCAAAATACAAAAATTCATAAAAAAGGGGAAATTTTTGATAAGTTGCAACTCCATGGGGGGATCTATTTGAAAAAAATACAAAAATTAAATTTTTATACGGCCCCCGTAGGGCAAAATTCCCAATTAGGAAATTATTCCTTATTTATTCTGAATTTAAACACAAAAAAAATTCATCTCCATATCTAAAAACCTCAAAAAGATATTAAAATCCAAAATTCTTCAAAATTCGTGACTTACACCACTTTACCATGCCTGTAAACGAAGAGTTTTTGGCTAATTTTCAAAGCAAGTGGGGAATCGTCAATAAATTATCTATGATTAAATGTCGATTTAAGACAGTGCTTCTCATTTGGGCATAACAAAACAGCGTATTGAATAAAATCTAAACTTGTTTTCAAAATATGTTGGTAGTCTGCACTGGAGGTCTTCATGAATCGAAATATCTAGGTCCGTTCCCAAACCGGCCCATAGGGAAAAAAGTTCGGCCCAGTCTGAAAAAATGTTAAAATCATAACCCTGACCTGTCTGGAAAATAGTTTAAATCATAGCTCGGTTCAGCCGCAAATTTCTACATAGTTTTTTATTCATAGGTTTAAATAGAAAATTTTACTTTTTTTTTTTTTTTCTTTTATAAGCTTTAGTACTTCTGTATCGTTTTATGTATGGACTGGCTGATATCAATGTTGATACAGCTATATGCTTTCCCTAAAAGCATCTGTACGGTGTTTTATTAATAGTATTATGATTATTATTATTAATAATATTATTTTGCGATTCAGTTCAGCTAAAATCTCACTTATATATTAAAAAAATGTTTAGAAAAAATAAGATAATGCAATAAATATAATAATAATGTAATGAACAAATATACATACGCTCCAAATAAACTTCATCCAGTTGGTCCCATATTTTTCCCCATGTAGCTTCTGGAATTGATTTCAAATTGTTTCCTGAAACATTAACGTCTTTCAAAGCAGGCATGTCCTCAAAGAAGTCTTCGGGCAATTCGTCGATCTCATCAAAACTAAAATTGAAAGAATTGTTAGAACTGTCTTGCATATGGTATTTCATGAAAATTTTATTGAATATAAACAACTTATCAAAAAGTAAGTTTCATAATTAAAATTTAGGCTTATTTTCTTTATTATTTGTTCTAGTAAGTCCAAGAAAATATTAACTGTAATGTGTTATGCTTAACACTGCACTTACGCAAAATCATATATAGGAAAGAAAAGAGTAGAACACATTTTGCATTTTAGAATTCATTTTTTAATCAAAAATTGACATACAAATTGAAAGAGTAAATAGCCTTTTTGTTATTGCAAAAAGAATAGTTACACATTAATTAATAAAGAAAACTTGATCTTGCTGTGATAATTAAATTTATTATTTATAACTCTTATTAGTTAAAAGTTCAAAACATTTTTTATTGAATTTAAATTAAGAAGATTTATGTTTTAATTATGTTTTAATATTAACTTCTAATCAAAATCGAATACATTTGTACTCTTTCTCGGTACCATACATTTGAGCAAAAGGACAAAAATATCAATTATCTAACTTTTAGCATAAGGTGCCGTGAACTAATATATGCGTTTAATAAGTTGTAGGTTTCCCTGCAATAGAAGAATTATTTAAGCTAATACAATCCTATTTTAAAACTTTAAGTAATGATCAATACTCTCAATGATTATATTTTATATTCATATACGTAATTATTGTTTTTTTTAATGATGATTGAAAAAACATTTGTTTTTAGTGTTTATAACAAATTACAGAAAAAATTACAGTTTTGTCCTTTTGCTAGGCAGTCAGCGAGTTAAAGTAATTTAGTTATCAGAAGTATATTCTGGAAAAGAGCCAAAAAGATTGTTAAATATGCTAGAAGGCTTTTTTACTGCATCCATTTTCCTTTAAATGCATTCAATGTTACAATCTTCAACCACTTAATTAATCAATATTTTTTATAAAAAAACTTTCAAATAATGTCTATTTTTTCATGTATTTTACAGAAATTTTAATCTTTTATCACCGGTTTTTCAAAGCAGAAATTTTTGCATAATTGAATCAGAAAAATGCTCCCATTAAATAATGAAAAATTTACTGTTCACTTTTACTGGTGAGAATAATAAATTATGATTGGGGATGCCCGTTGACACGTTGCTCATACGAAGTACGGACAAAACAGGGAAGCGTTTGAACACATTTTTCTCAAGTTATGTTTTCTCTATATATTGTTATAATCAAAATGTTAAAACTTCAGCATATACTTTTAGATTGATTCGCTAATTTTATGGTACATTTCATAAAATTGAGGATTAAATATCTATTTATTTATTTATTTAATAAAAATGTTAAGTCAATAGTTTCAAATGTTAATTCAAAATTCAATATTTATTTAATAAAAATTTTATATCACTTGCTATTTTTATACTACATTTTTATATATTTCATGGGATTTCGTTAATTTCTTTTTTAACTATTTAAATGTTTCGAAATATAGTTTTCACTGCTATAGAGAACGCTTGTAAGAAAAAAAATGAAAAAGGAAATGTTTCAAAAAGATCAAAATTCTAAAAGATGCGTGATTTTCTTTTTCTTATTTACTTATTGTTTATATCATTTACTTACATAAAACCATTTTTCGTGCGGCAAAAAAGTTTAAAACCACATAGTAATTTTGCCGTTTTGAATAAAATTTTGAAAAGGATTATACATCTTAAATTAAATACCAATATCCGATATAATAATTGAATTTAATTCCATTGCAAAAGTTAAAAAGTATTTTTTTTTCAAATGTTAAAGATTTTGTAATTTAGGACCAGTATCTTCATTTAAATCTAGCATAATGAGATGGCAACATAACTGTAATGTTTTTTGCAGAACTCATCTATGATTATGTTTAGATTAGTAGTGGCTAAATTTGAAGTTTTGGGATATACAATGTTGCTTTGAGTGCGTTTCGGCAGAAATCATTGACTGAAGAAAAAAAGAGTAAAACAAGGGCTTTTTTGGATTGCAGACTGATTAGAAGACAAGTTGCGCTGAAAAAATAAATATAAAAAATATTCTGCACATTTTTCTTAATAATCCAATAAATTACATTAGATTAATTTTAAACACGATTATTCAATTAATTATAACAGATGTAAATTTTCCATTTTGGAAATGGAAAATTTACATCTGTTATAATTAATTTACCGATTGAATAATCGTGTTTAAAATTAATCTAAAATGGAAAATTTACATCCAATAAATTATGTTATATAAAAGAAGCTGTTGACTCTCAAATTTGTCATCCCGGTGTAAACGAGGATTTTTAGGATGGCAGTTCAAGATTGTATGTATTTTTCTGCTATAAAATCTGCTTTAGAATTCTCAATAGCACTCAAAACGACTAAAAATGTATTAAAAAGAGCCGAATGCCTAAATTAGGCTAAATTATAAGCCGAGTCAAAACTGCAAAAGTATCACTTTAAAGCAAGACTAAAATCCGCATCTTCCAATGTCTTATAATTCCATGCATGGCACAAATTGGTTTTAATTCATGAAAAAATATTCAGCCTTGATAATGCAGAGCATTTTATATATTACTGGCATGACTTACTAATGACATACATCTTCTTTCAAAACATCTACAAAGTGATAGTCCAGTCGGGATTTGGGAAGGTTTCATTTGACCTTTAACTATAAAGGCGTTCTTGCTTATAATTTTGTTCCACTTAATTTTGAATTTATGAATCAAAATTTTTCAACGCTTCAAGATAAAGCTTCTATTCGTAAGTCTGTATCAACTTCATATTTATTATCTTCAATCAACATCAAAACTTTAGACATTCGATCTAAACGTCCTGTCATAAATTCTATAGAAAATGTGTGAGAAATATTGGTTCCATAAGTTTATGTCAACATTAAAGCAGCCATTTTGGAAATATAAACAAAGACCCAATTTCACATGTGAAATCTTGACTAAATCCTTCCCAAAGAGTTTTTTGAAGTTATCAGTGTTAAGGGAAACAAAAAAAAGTGCTAAAAATTAGTGTAAAAATCATTTAGATCAATAATTTAGATTTTAAATATACTTGTCCTAAACTGTTTTCCATGAAATTGTATTAACATAGAATTCATTTTTGCTTATTCTTTAACCCTCTCGTGCATTATAACCTCATATAAGGTTGTCAGATAAAAAATAAAAAAAAATTATTCCTAATTATTTGGATTTTCAATTGCATAGTAGTTGAGTATACACTGTAAAAAAAATTTATGAGGTTATTAAAAATTTTTTAGTATATTTGTATTCCACAGAATTTTTTAGTAACCATTCCAAACTTTTTTTTTTTGCAAGTGAAACAAACCTTTCTTTTGTAAACTGAACAAAAGAGTTTTTTGTATAACTAACTTAAAACTTTTTAATATGAGCCAGCTAGCAAATTTTAGTAACAGCTCCAAAGTTATTTTTAGTAACCATTACTCGGGGATTCTTAGTAGCTAGTCCAAACGCAATTTTTGCAGCGGTAGCTTTCCGGCAACGCCTCAATAGATAGCAGCATCAAACATTGCCACCTGCGCAATTTTGATTTCATAACTCCTTTGCTTGACGAATACTTACACTGCATACGCTCGGTACGTCTTTGGTGGTGTCGAGCTTCGAACCCGAGGCCTTTGAGTCTGGAGCTCTGTGCTATGACCACTAGGCTATCACGGCCACACCAAGCGAGTTTTAGTAATAGCTATTAAAAATATAAAACTATTAACTCTATTTATTGCTAGCTTTTTTTCTAGTAACTGATTTTCTTGTAACTGAGTAAGATTACTAAACTTTATTTAGTAATTACAGGATCACTAAATTTTTTTTAGTAGATCGACCCTTTTTTTTTACAGTGTACGACCAAAGTCATCTTTTGAAAAGAATGAAGAGATGGCAGTACATGCATTTCATTTTATTTTGTACAGGTTTTAGTCTCCATTTTTGTCAAAAGTCAAGTATGCTAAAACAACGGATTTAAAAAGAGTACTCCCCCATACAAAGAAGCATAACAAGTAATTAAAAATATATTTCATGTTTCTCACATAATTTTAATTACAGTACGAAAAAAAGTGAGATTTAAGTATGTTTTGGAGGGATTGAAGGGTGCTTTAGTTTGAAACCTCAAATGGGGTTCCATATAGTTGAAACATTTACAGCTGTCTCTGCATGCAAACCTCATTTGAGGTTGTACACGCAAATTTCAACAGCAGAAAACTAGAAAAACGCAATGTTATTAATTTTTAAAGTGAGAATTACGTCTGTATTAGTTTTTGTATATATTATAAGTAACACGACAATTTATTTTGTTGGAACTATTCGAACTAACAGAATGAAGAGCGGAGAGAAAAAAATAGAAAATGCTAAATTTCTTATGAAAGATAGAAGGGGATCAGTTTCTGTAACTACCTCTGAAGATAACATAACAGTGACTCGATGGGTTGATAAATAACTAGAGCACGTGGTGTCATTTTTTGCTGGAGTTGAACCAACAGATAAAGCAAAACGTTGTAATTCTGCAACTAAGTTCATTGTAGTAATAGATAGACACTCAGTGCAAATACATAACAAGCATATGGGAAGTGTGGACTTGATGGATTCACTTGTGGCACTTTATCTTCACTGTCAAAGAAATATATGTTAGTATATGCGCATTTTTTTCATCTTTTGAATGTTGCTGCTGTAAATGCCTGGCTTCTTTGGAGAAAAGATGGAAGAGCTGCTAATGATTTATTAGAGTTCAAAAGTAGCATTGCAACAGCCTAATACATACAGGAACCTCAAATTCGAGCTTGAAGAAAAAGGGCCGACCATCGGCTAAAGCATCTTCTTCTTTTGTAGGTCCAGCAAAGAACAGAAAAGTGTCTTTAGTTTCTAAGGAACTAAGATATGATAATGGTAAACATTACCCAAAATGTCTGGTGGCAAATTTGCACTGGAGTGCAAAAACGAAAGAGCTGTTTGAGTAGAACAAGATATATTTGTGGCCGCTGTCAAGTACATTTAAATCCAGAATGTTTTGAACATTTTCATGAAAACTGATTTTTTTTTGCCGAAGGAAAAATATGTATATTGTAAAGTATGTAATATTACATCACTATTAATAGTTAAAAATAACTAAAAAATTTTTCGCTCACAAATTATCTTAAAATAGATGAGAATATTAAGAAAAAACTTGATTTTTAGCTTTTAAAAGTTCTCAAAGAAATTTTATGTGCAACATCATATGAGACTTGTATGCAGAAATGTTAGATTTGTTATAATTGTAACAAATGTAACATTTCTGCATACAAGCCTCAAATGAGGTTGGATATAAAACTTCCTTAAGAATTTTATAAAATCTAAAAATCAAGTTTCTTGTTAATATTCTCTTCTATTCCAAGATAATTTGCCAGTTTTTTTTTTTGTTTTTGTTTTTTTTGTTTTTTTTTTTACAATTGCAAAATAATTTATGCATGAGATGGTTAAAAATATATTATTGTATTTAAACAAAATGACAAAATTAGCATAACTTTGTACTGATATTTCTTTTTCATCAAAGTAAAAGCTTTACTGATTTTGCTGGGTGTCTTAAATATTTTACCAGCAATGTATTACGTCCAAAAAAATTATGAACTACTCAAATTAAAAGAAAATATTTCAAATAAATCCTCGGGAAAATATCCGTTAAGAAATATAATTTGAAATAAAAGAAAATTATTAAACAATATCAAATCATTATTTTATAAAATCATTACATTTAAATTCAACAAGATGATAAAATTTTAACCATCGATGTTAAATTATTGAATTAGTCGGTTAAAATCCGAGAAGTATATCCTTTCTCCTTCTGAATACTATACTGTAGTTCTAAAAACATTATGATAAATAACAGCCTTTAAGAATGGGATAAAATTTCCAACATAATAGCATTTAAAGGTTAAAATAATTTAAAGTTTCTCTTTATTCCATGTTTGATGAAAGTACACGTCAATCTTATGCACAAGATAATTATATGAAATCGGTGACGTTAAATTTTAATTAACTACCATATGTCATTTAATAAATTTCCAGGTTTGTTAGTAGCGGATATCAACATTTTGCAAAAGAGTCTTTGAGAAAGTTAAATTCTGGAAATTTTAATTGTATTTTGTACATAAACTAGTGAGTTCTATTCCAACTTGTTTCCAAGATTCTATGATATAAGGAAATCTTTTGTTTTTGTTATAGATAACTAGTACACTGTTAAATTTTATGCAAATAGATAATAACGAAACAAAGATTCCCGTAATTTTGCATATTTTCTCAGTTAACCTTTAAGAGCCAAAGTAATTCTTTATCTAAAAATGTTGAAAGACTGGCTGGCACCATAGATTTTAAAAATAAATATATTTGCAAGTAAAAAAAGGGTTTTTTTTCCGCCTACATTATTAAAACACTTTGTTTTTCAAATAACCTAGTAAAATTTCGGAAGTTGAAAATGAAAAATAACGAGCATAAATATTGCACTAAAAGCATTTGATAAGTATTTTTTCTCCATTTCTTTCTTCGCACGCTTTTAAAAGATTGTTGAAAGAAATTAGCACTTGCACTGGAATTTTTTAAAAGAGGAGTGAAGTAGCTATTAGTGATTAAAATTCGTGAGTTAATCAGTTTTCATCAACTGAGATAAACTAAATTTCTGAAATTGAATGTGAAGGCTGAGGACATCGCTTAGGGAAAAATAAGAATAAAATAAAATCTATTATTATTCATATATTCACCAGTTATCATTAAACATACAAATTACTAATTTGAACTATTTCCTCCGTATATTACATTTTCATCAAATTATGTAAAAAGATGAAATTTCAAATTTTGCTATAACAAAGCTTCTAGTGAAAGGTGCAATTTATTTTACAATTCAATTTGCACAGCAACATGACACTTTTATTTTCTTTTTTTAAAGTAATTTAGAGTAATAAATTTCATATATTTTCGGATGCTTCAATGTTTTTGTTATTATGCACTGATATGAAATAGACTTATACAGTCTTGCCTCTTGAGTTGGCCTTTTTTTATTATTCAGATTGTTTAATTACTACCTTTTTTTTAACTAACAATACTCACCTTATTTAATCTAAATAACGTGAATATTCGCCTTATTTAGATCAGATAACCCTAAATCTTCAAACAAAATAGCATTTAAAGGTTAAAATAATTTAAAGTATCTCCTTATTGCTTGTTTGATGAAAGTACACGTCAGTCTTATGCAGAAGATAATTATATGAAATCGGTGACGTTAAATTTTATTTAACTCCCATATGTCATTTGATAAATTTTCAGGTTTGTTACTAGCAGATATGAATATTCTGCACTTTGAAGAAATATTCTGTATTAATATTCTGCACTTTTAAAACAATCAAGCACTTTGAATAAGAAAAATCCGTTTAATTAGTAACACCGCCCGCTTGAAGCACGTTATTTCCGTATTATAGTGTGAACAACAGAATCACAACCTCCTTTCGATTTATATTTATGAGATATTAAAATATTCAGTATTTTTATGTCTGTAAACTAACAGGCTATTGGATTTTTTTGTAAAAAATCCAATTCAACGTAAATTTACAAAGAATATTCTCTTCGTCAAGAAAATCTTCAGCTCCCTGTAAATTTGTATAGGTCTAAAATAAATGATTATCACTAGAATCTTCGTTCTTTCACAGAAAATTTTTTAACTGTATTTGCTGGCTTCAATATCACCCAGGTTGCTAACGTGAAATATTTTCTGTGAAATACACCAAATGTTCTTGGTAAAGTGCTTCGCAAAGATTAAAAATCCCTTTCGGCATGGCCTATAGGCGGAGGTAGATTTCAAAAAGTTTTCATCTCAAAAAAAAAAAAAAAAAAAAAAAAAAAAAAAAAAAAAAAAAAAAAAATGCCTATCTTTACTCAAGTGCCCATTTTGGCAATATATTTTGAATTATATTCTTACTTTATTTAAAAAATTGATCAATATGCTCATTATATAGTTCCTAAATAACAAAAAACTGTTAATTAAATTCGTTTGACAGCAAAATTGAATTTAAAAATGAGTCATAAAATAACCAATTTATTATTTTAATACATCCACAATTCTTTAATCAAGATCGCTTTGAGAAATTTTGTGCGAAGTGCCCACTTTGACAGATTTTTTTAAATATATATTTAGCCTTTATCAAAAATCTGACCAATACGGCACATTACACAGTTCCTAAATAACAAATAACTGTCAATTGAATGCGTTTGAGAGCAAAATTGAATTTAAAAATGAGTCATAAAATAAACAATTTGTTAGTTGAATACAACCTCATTTCTTTTATCATGATCGCTTTGGGAAATTTTTTTGCGAAGTGCTTACTTTGACAGCTTTTAAAATATATATATTCACCCTTTATCAAAAAATCGACGAATACGCACATTATATAGTTCCTAAGTAACAAAAAACTGTCAATTGAATGCGTGTCAGAGCAAAATTGGATTTAAAAATGAGTCATAAAATAACCAATTTGTTATTTGAATACCCACAATTCATTAATCATCTCGCTTTGGGAAATTTTGTGCGAAGTGCCCATTTTGGCAGCCTTTTTTTAAATATATTCTGCCTTTATCAAAAAACTGGCCACTCCGTCACATTATATAGTTCCTAAATAAGAGAACCTGTAAATTGGATGCGTTTGAGAACAAAAAAAGATTTAAAAATGAACTCGGTAAAAACGCAATTTCTTAAATTTCCTCAAATTTTAATCACCATAACTTCGTGAAATTCTGTTCAAAATACCCTTTTTGGCAGCTTTTTAAAAAATATATTCTGCCTTTATTAAAAAACTGGCCAATACGTCAAGTTATATAGTTCCTAAATAATAGGACCTGTAAATTGGATGGGTTTGAGAACAAAAATGAATTTAAAAATGACTCATAAAAAACGCAATTTGTTATACTTAATGAATTTTTTAATGATGAAAACTTCGGGAAATCTGTTCAAAATACCTTTTTTGGCAGCCTTTTTAGAAATATATTCTGCCTTTATCAAAAAATTGGCCAATACGTCGCATTATATAGTTGCTAAATAAGAGGATCTGTCATTTGGACGCGTTTAAAATCAAAAATGAATTTTAAAATGAGTCAGAATATAAGCAGTTTGGATTTGAGGTTTTTTCTCCAACTCCTATTTTTGTTTAATTTATTTTTGCTATAAGAATTGGTTCTATGAAAAACTTGTCAATATAAAAGTTGTAGATATTATTGTGAAGATGTAAAATAAATTTAATTAGATTTAATTGCTTAAGAATTGAGTAAGTTATGGGTTTTTTTCTTTTTCCTCCCCCCTTTTTCTTTTCGTTTTTAATTTTTTTCATCGGTAAAAATTGGTCCTATCAAAAACTTGTAAATACAAAAGTTTTAGATAATATTGAGTACATTTATATAAAATTTAGTTGGATTTGATATCTTTAGAATTGACGAAGTTATGAATTTTTTTCTCCCAAAAACCATGTTTTTTTCGCCTCTTGAGCCCATTTTTAACTTTATCAAAAATCTGTCAAGCATAAACTTTTTGCCCATTTTTTAGAAGTAATATAAACTTTAAACTGATTCGATATCTATTTTAATTAAAAAGTTATCGCGTTTTTTCTGTTTTCACAAAAACCCTCCTAACTTCCACCCCCTTGGTCCGATTTTGCCCATTAACGAACTTAACCGAGATTTTATGCCCCTTGATTTTATGTAAAAGTTTGATGAAGATCTGAGCATAATTATGGAAGTTATCGTGTCTAGAAGAAAGTGATATACACCGATAGATAGATAGATAGATAGATAGATAGATAGATAGATAGATAGATAAACTTTTTTACTGATGGTAGTTTTGGGGTCTAGGAGTCATGATTCGTGTAGATCCGCAAAAAATTTTCAGAAATTCCAACATGGGAGACAATGCAATAGGTAGTATTTCATACGAAATCTACCTAATATTTCATACGAAATCTACCTAAAAATACTACGATTCCTTTAAGGGATAATGAAAATAAGTCGGTAATTGTGATCGCAGATAGCACGAAGGGTTTCGTTTACAGGGGTCGCAGCGTCCCTAAAATTTTCGCACACTCCTACCTGTAAGTTAAATCAAAAATCTTCGGATCAAATTCCTTTAACATCTTCAGTGGAATTGTACAATAAATATTCTCGTTTTAAAATTGGGGTAGGAAAGTGTGAAAATTTTAGGGACGCTGCGACCCCTGCGTTTAATATTTCTTTCAAAACAACTTATCCTTTAATTAATAATAATTAGTTAATTTATAATTATTAAATTCTTATATAGACGGTAGTACCAATAAATTTAATTTTAAAGTAAATTTAAAAGGAAGTTGTTTATTTTAATCAAATTAAAAATGTTCAAATCAAATTATCTATATTATAAAGACCAAACGTATCTGTGCATAACGCATACGTCATTTTACGAATGGCAACTTGAAATTTGAAATGAAATTTTGTTTTGCATTTTTTGAAACCACAAATTTTTAAACTTCTAGACATCCCGCATTTTCAATTTTTACACCCTCGTATAGGGGAAAAAATGTGCTTTTAAATGCAATTTGTTTCAAAACTGTATTTTAATTTATTTTTGAGATATTTGTTTATTTATTGTGGTTTTTAATACCGTTTTTGTAATTGTGGCAACAAAAGTACTCCATTTCTAAAAGTAAAGGGAAAAAAACAAATTTCTGTATCTTTTCATTGCCATTTTCTCAGAAATGTGAAAAAACTTTAAAATAAAATATGTGTTTTTTGTTGTTGTCCTTTTTTTTTTTTTTTCAAGAATATCGTCCGTTATAAAACCCAGTGATTTTTGGTTTTATTTCATTTTCATTCATCAATTAAATAATTTTTAGTGTGTTATAAACTTACTTTACACTCAATACAACACTTTCTCTTTACAAAACTGTTTTTAGAGAATATTTGTACGAGTTATTTTCTTCTCTTTTGCTTAATTCGTATCAAATAGCTGAAAGAATGCAAATTTATTAATCCATGTGGTAGAATAATTTTCCGAATTTTGAAAAAATATCAATGAATGATTTCCGATAAAACATTGAGCTATTAAAAAAAAACTAATGAATGCATATGAACCATTAGATACTCAATTTGCTCCTTGAATGATGAAATTATTTTATTATTATTATTATTACTATTATTATTAATGTTATTATTGTTATTGTGTATTATTCCACGATAATTACGACATATGTATACTTTTCTATACATGTTTTTTAAGAATTAATCACAAAACAGGAATGCTTTAACGGATCTAAATGACGTCGTTTTCTTTTATAAAAAAGCGTGTATTTTAATTATTAATATTGAAATATATTTTGTAGAAGTATGTCATTTTGACTCCGACTGCTTTGCATTACTTTACTTTCGAAAATAACGTAATCGAAATCACACACTCATAAAACGCGATGTTTTACATAAATTTAGAGTGTCTTTACAATAGAGTCGTGGCATTCAGTGTGCATGGTATGATCGGAAGTCTCTGTCCAAAAAATAGCGATCTATGTAACAGAATTTGATTCTTGATTGGATAAATTCACTTCACCGAGTTAGACAAACAAATAAAGAAGTACTTTGCAATAATTCGAGTTTTAGACTGTAAAAAGTGAAGACACAGGAAAATTGTCTACCGAATTTATTGCATGCAAATTATATGCAAATTATATAATAATTTGCATGCGAATTTATTGCATGCAAATTATTTCAGAAACTTTTATATACACTTAAAAGAATATAAATAGTTTAATATCTGTTTTCAGCTAATAGCAATCGAAACTTCAAATTTTGAATTTAAATGATTTTAAAATGATCAAATTGAAATACAATTTTTTTAAAGGTGAAACGGATATAAGAAGTGCGTATGTATGTTTAGAGATGATGAAAATGGTGTCGGGTTTAGATTTCACGGGGGAAAAAAATCTATGATTAACTCAAAGTGGAATAAATTTTGCTGTTTTTCAATTTCGAAATACCAAGCATAAGAGTCTTAGTTGACAAATTTATCATAATAATGGATCTTCATTAAATATTTTACAGCTTATATTACTATTAAAGTTTAATTTTAATAATTTGGACAATTGAGTTTTATAGAAATAGTATTTTGTTAACGTTAGGTTAAAATAATATGTGTTTGAGAGTCAGACTAACCAATATTAGATGCATTTTTTATTGTAACTAATTTTGTGGGTTTATTATAATTCTATGAAACAGTTCCTTAGTAAAACAGAAAAATAAATAAAATGAAGAAATTTGAAATGCTGAATCATTAATAAATCGCAATAGTTTTTAAAATAGAAAGAAAATTTAACATAAATCCTTAAAAACCTTCAAATAAAATTGTTTGAATAAAATCAAAAATTCCATTTTTTTTTTTTTTAATCCGAATTTTTAAGAAAATTAGCGGAGATGCAAATAAAAATTGGCAAAAACACGAAATTCTTTTTAATTAAATCCATCTTAGTATGACAATTTCAAGATCCATTGAACTTAGAACCCTATGTTTGTTAGGGAAATGCTTTTCCTCCAAGCAATCACGTCGACACAAAGGCATTGAAATTAAGGTTCTTTTTTTAAATTTAAATCACCAAAAACAACGGATGGCATTGATAAAATT
Source organism: Maratus speculifer (assembly GCA_964019185.1). Lineage (NCBI taxonomy): Eukaryota > Metazoa > Arthropoda > Arachnida > Araneae > Salticidae > Maratus > Maratus speculifer. The sequence goes on from OZ025293.1 coordinate 373,969,661, forward strand.
GATTTAAAATAATAGAATTTTCCAAAATTTTATGATTTGGCATGTGACAAGATGTATTCAGCTCTAAGTACATAAAATTTGAAGTCTCTGATTTATACGGTTTTTATGTATAGACTCTGTAGATAAAGGACAGAGACAAATAGGGTTTCGTCAGATGAACGAAACTGTAAAAAGGGAAATTATCTTCATAAAGAATTTTTTAAATCATAATTGTACTACCCTAAAACAATGTTTAGGAACTTTATAAAAATTTAAATGTTTTTACAGCCACCGGCTAAAAGTATATCAAAATCTGCGAAACTGTTTTTTATATTGAAAAATACTACCCCATAATATTGGATAAAAAATTAATTCAACTATCAGCGATTAAAATTCGTGAGTTAATAAATTAACCAACTGACATAATCTAAGTTTCTGAAATAGAATGTGGGTGCCAAAGAAATCGCTCAGAAGAAAATAAGAATAAAAACTCTATACTACTATGCATATATTCATTAATTATTACTAATCATGCATATGGTTAATTAGACTCAGTTCCTCAGTAACATTACATTTTCATTACATTGCAGAAAAAAGTAGAATTTCAAATTTTGTCATAAAGAATCTTCTAATTACGTACAATTGAATTTAAAATAAAAATATTGATTTTGTGAATTTTTTGTTATTAGGTGCGATCATAATTATGTTAATACGTAGCACTTACAATCGTCGTTCACTCCGCCTACATATAACAATGCAAAATTACTTAACTGAATCATTTGAAATATAAAAGATATAATTTTTACCTAGTTTTGTAGAGTTATTTCAATTTTTATGAAAGTCGGACGTATAGTTCAATTACAGGAACAATCAAAAGTATTCCGCTACATTACGGCCAATGGAAAAAAAGGTTTCAAGTATCTTTTAATGAAGTTACACTCTTTCGAACATAATAAAATTTATATGCAACTATAAAGTATATACTAAAATATACATTCTGTAAAATCTGTGGTGAATAGAATATTTGTTATTAATTTACATGGCCACACAAAAGTATTCCATTACATAATAGTATAAGGGGAAGCATTGTTTGGGGTGCATTTTAAATATATTAAACTATTTCACATTTTATGAAAATCATATATATTGCTTAGATTTACTACAAGTTACTTCCTGTATAATAGAAAGCAGATAGTATTTACAGGGACACACGAAAGATTTCGAATGCTATATCATATCCAAAGTACTGTATACTATTTCACCAAGATCTGAATATTTTTATAACTTCGTTATAGTACGAACGCACATCATTTGCTACGTTTGACATACAATTTCTAACTTGTTAATGTTATTGTTTTCACATTTTTCATATTTTAATTACTTATCCATTTATTTTTAGTCCTTTGTCTTTAAGGTAAATATTTTTTTTTCATATAACATAATTAAGAAACAGTGATTATGTGTTCAAGTAATATGTTCAATATAGAAAACATATGTTTAATTAATTATTACATTTAATAATACAAAAAACACTTAGGCGTGGTCTTATTTAAAAGGACAACAACAGTTGTGAAATCAATTGTGACATTAAAGCACTTTCTTCCCAAAAATTACTGATGCTCTGGGTGCTTATTAATAGAACATGACTTTTTACTAAGCATTATTTGAATAATTATTTTGTTACTATCTACACGTAGTAATAATAGTACATGTCTATACATTTATTGTTGATTTCATTTATGTTTATAAATTTAGTAACTGTAATACTACTAATAATATTGATAAAAGTTTGCTTAAGGAGAAATTTGTCTATAGAAGGCCGAAAATTGGAGAGGGGGTTAATAATTTCCAACAAAATTAAAAAGTGTTTATGCACTGAATTGATCTGGCCATCTTTCCACGCTCTAACTCCTGTAAATATACTCGGATTTCCATGCGAATGATAAACAGTATTTAGTGCCACCAAGGTCACAAATAGTTATAGTTATAAAACACTAATAATAATAGCACGAAAACTAAGAAATCACTTCAGTAGTTTTAAGGGAAAGATATGTCAATGCAATCAGTTTTCTGGTGTGAGTTTGCAGCCATCGTTGTCTCTTTAAATAACCACTTCTAATAATATTTGTATATGTCTTAGTCTAAATAGCGTTTTTTAATTAGATAAATACCTAAAATAACTTTGAATCTTTTAAAATTTACTAATATTCAAAAAGTGTAAAAATATTTTTTACCTTATTTCCAGCAGTTGCAGTTTATTTGCAGGCCGAGGAAACATCGATCTAGAAACTTTCTTAAAACGACTATCACCTAACCAAATTTGTTCTATATTAGGCAAGTTAGCAAAAGCTCTGTCTCCAAGTTCTTCTATATCATTGGCATCAAGTAAAAGCATACGCAATGAAGCGGGTCCGCTTTCAAACCAGTCATTTCCAAGTCTTTTAATGTCGTTTCCCATAAAAGATAAATCCTCCAATTTCTTTAAATGACTTAAACGAAAGGTTGCTAGATCTTTTCTTCGTTTATTAACGCTGCCGTAAATATAAATATTATTGACCGTATCTTCCAAACCTGTGAATGGTCTATCTCCAAATGATCCTATTTGGCAATTTTCGAAATGCAAACTAACCGATTGATGTCCGTCGAAGAAATCTGAGGGAATATCTCCGAGTTTTGATTTCCAAAAAGCAAAAGACATGTTTAATCCTTTAGTATTCTTCATAACATGCTGTATTTTGTCAATGCTACTTATTCCATCGCATCCTATAGATGTAAGATATTCATCAGTGTCGCATCTACATGGATAAATGTCTTCTCTTGGTGGACATTCGGGAACTCCAGAACTCAATATACTGATGCAAACGAATCCCAAAAACACTTCTCCAAACAGCAGCCACCTCATGATGCCTTTCATCTGAAATTATTCATAAAATTCAAAATGAATACAAATATATTAGTATTTGAAGCAGTGTTGCCAATTTAGCGGATTTTTTTTTATTTGGAGATCCAAAGAGCAATCTTCGTTTTATTTAATCAAGGAATGTCTGTTTTAAAATAAAAATTTGTCTAAAAATAAAAACACTCATTGATTCCATAGTTCCTCTATAGCAACATCTGCAAATTCTTTGCGCCTAAGATTAAAATCCACTTCATTATTATGTCATAAATTTGTCAGTTTTTGTTTGAGTATATTGTTAACTAAAGAAAGTTTAAGTTATGATTATAATTTAATTATTTGAAATCTACTGTTTTATCTATATAAAGGGAAGTTCGGAATTCATTTTCATTAGACTCAAATTATTAAAAACAAATAACACATCTATGCCATGATTTTTGACAAAACATTTAAAAATCCATTTAAAATTACTTGATACATTTTGTGGTTGCAAATAAAAAAAAAAGTACTATATGGTAAGTAAAACAATAAAAAAAACCCATAAATAATCAATTTTTAATTTCGAAAGATCTGAAACTTTTATAAAATAAAGTATCAGCTGGCCACATTTCGCTGAAAATAAATTATGCATTACAAGAATTTTATTCAAGAATGAAAATTAAGACAAAAGCAATTATCTTTTTCGCAATTCAAAATTAAATTTTCATAAAATCTATTTTTGATATTGTTCATTTTATTCAAAATGTAGCTTTTTCACAACGGAAAAATATTCATTTTCTCTTTGCAATGTAATCAGAATTAAAAATTCTCTTATTTCAATGTTCTTTTATTTATTCAATCTCCAGAAAGTTTTTTAATACCAATATAATCTTCAAATTGATTTTTTAAATAAATTGTGAAATCGTATATGTTGCATCGTATATCCTTTATAGTTTTATTAAATGTCACAAATGGCTAACAAAATGTATGTTTTCTTTTTTTTCCCTTCTCTCTTTACATTTTTTTCCATCTTCAAAAATGTCTTACGTCATAGAAGGTAAATCTAGACATATTTCATAAAATATTTATTTATTTATATTTATTTATATTTATTTATTCATTTATTTATTTATTTTACACAGAAATACTAGTGAAATATTTCATTAAACTTAAGTTATTTCAGATATATGAAAAAAAAGAACTTTGTGTCTATCATTTTTTTTATCTTGTTTTATAAATTTAATATTTTACTATTAACTACATGTATTTTAATTAGTAATTTTAATAATTTAAAATTTTCCTTTTTAAAAATTCCTTAAATTAAAGGTTACTTTTACAACCGGAAAAGTCTGTCTATTTTTAGAAATACAATTCATAGATAGTAATTATTTCGACCAAAACTAAAGTTGTGTATACAGGAAGCATTAAAACTTGAGGGAAACAAGTGGTTACCAATGTCGTACATAATGGCTAATGAAAACGACTGCACCGCTGGAAAGTGGAATTACAGTTAATAGTAATTTCTTAAATTTTCAATAGCAGTAATTATCTACGATTAACCCTTTCGCGGGAGATATTCTTAAAAAAAGGGACACCTAATTTTTATTTTACTGGCACCGAGAATCTTTATTTAAAAATTTCCTTTTATAATGTGCTTGAAAATAAGCAAGTTAGTATCTATTAAATTCTGTTTATACTAAATTCTGGTGTAAGTCAATTATTTCAAACAGATTTACTCCGCGCAAAAACGGGTTAAACGTGAAGATAACGATTTGGAAAAAAGTGAACGAACATTACGAAAAAATTCATATAAATCCTGGTGTCTTGTGATGTTCCATTTGAGGAAATGTACATTATTTTAGTACATCTTGGAGAAATCATCTGTTCTATAGAACAGACGATTAAACGATAAATAAGCGAAGCTTAGCGTTACAGCCGAGGGGAGGGGAGGAGGTGCTTTGCATGAGAATAAAAAGAATACTTGATATGAAATACGAGGAAAAAAACATATGGCCAAGCATTATGATGTACTTATCATTATTGTCAAATTACTGTTTGTGAATTTGTCTCACTCGTCTAATTAAACTCGAATTAGGCGAGTATGGCGAAGTTCTGGAATGTAGGTTTACCAATTTTCGGGCAAGAACTTCTGTCTGAACATAATCTGATAATGTGCCCCGTGCGTATGTAGTCATTCTCATATCGAAACACCTAAGAGGGTCATCCCAAAAAGGTACCCCAACTACGGTACCGCAGAAATCTCGCAAGTTTCGTACACCAAACACTATTTCTAAGCGCTTCAATCCCGCGACCGGCCTTAACCCATTAATGTCTGAATTAATTTCTTCGTTAAAATTTAAATTCTGTATTTCCCACCACTTTTAAAACAAGAATAACATTTATCTTAATTTATCAAGGAGCTTGGTCCGAGAAAGAAACTATTTATTTATCCTCAATTTTACTGGTGTGAAAAGCGCTTACTTGAATTTTTTAAAACTGTTCCAAAAATGGGACGCTAAGCACTAATGGGTTAAGGGTGCTGGTCTCTCGCAGCTTCCGAACTCATTCCTCCGTAATGTTAAGCCTAGGGGCGTTTGATGCATTCTTATATTCAGAATATCTCCTCGGGAAATCAATATTCTTAACTTTTACTTCCTGTGTGCCCTTTTTTTTTAAGGATGCCCCTTTTTTCTTAGTTTTCAATATATCTCTAAATGCTACGTTTAATTTTATATTAAGTGTTAAAATTTTACTCCCATTTTGTCAGTTATAAAACATAAAATATTAAATTGAGCAAAGATTTTAGGAATATTTTGAGAGTTAAGAAAAAAGAGACATCCTTTAAGAAGAGAACACTGAAAAAAAGAAATTAAAAATATTAATATCCTGATGAGATATTTTGAATATAAAAATGCATCCAACGCCCATAGACTTAAAATTACGGAGGGGAATTTGGAAACTGAGTGACCAGTACCCTTAAGGCCCTTGTCCTCGCTCGAGGAAACGCTCGCGAGCTAATGCTATTCCTATGGGGAAGCATTTTTCCAATAACTCTTTCGCATTTGGACATTTTTGAATATTTTTTTTTTTTTTTTTTTTTTTTTTTTTGCATTGGATAGCTGAGATGCATGCCGACAGCGCACTTTTTTTACTTTTTCGATTTTGGTTGCAGATATTTTTTACAAAGTTAGTTTCACTTTCAAAACTGGTTTCGAAACTGAAAGTGCTTTTTAAAAAATATATCTGCAACCAAAATAGAAAAAGTAAAAAAAGTGCGCTGTCGGCATGCACCTCAACTATCCAATGCAAAAAGAATTATTCAAAAATGTCAAAATGCGAAAGAGTTATTAGAAAAATGCTTCCCCATAGGAATAGCATTAGCTCGCGAGCGTTTCCTCGAGCGAGGACAGGGGCCTTAACACAACTAGTACCAATTATTTCCTGTTTTGAATTGTTTAATGTTTCAAATCAGAAAAAAAGAGTAATGTATACATAATTTCTGAAATTAAATAGACGCATATGTTATACGTAATAAAATTAAACTTCTGGTTCAAATCATGTAAAACTAAGACAGATCCTCAGAAAATATTGAAAGCTGGTACTGGGAAGATTAATATGGAAAGTATCGAAGCTTCTTATGAGCTTTACGTGAACTAACAAAGAGGGATTTTTTAAAGCTTATGCTCAAAAAATATTTTTGAATTGCGGAAGTGCAACACAAGTTTTTCGGTTGATCTGACTGATAATGCGAAAAAAATGTGAAACGTTAAGTTTTATGTCCAAAGCCATGTACTCTGATTTGACGAGTATCAGTTTGGCACAATTTACGAGCATCAAGTAAAAAAAAAAGTTAGTGAAATGCCGAAACTTCTTATAAAAACGGTGTTTTTTCCACTTCTTTCTCAATTAAAGCGACTACAACTACTTACAGGTAGAAATGTAGCTGATTTTTAACCGATTTCAAAAAAGGAGGAGGTTATCAATTTGACGCGTATGTTTTTTTTTTATTTTCACTATTACTCCGAAACTACCCAACCGATTATTTTTGTGTGTGTGTGTTCAATGAAAGAGGTTGCTCTGGACTTGGTACCATTTCCATTTCGTCGGAATAGGTTCAGTACTTTTTTAGTAATTAGGCAAAAACTAATAAAATTAGTGATTTCTCACAAATAACTTTCATTGTTATAACTGTTTTCCCAATCATAAGCATGAAAGTATATATTTATCGCCAGTTGTTAATCGCCAGTCATATTTGCAATTGTCAAAGGCCAATCGCATTTAGAATGTTAATATAATGTATGAGAGAGGGGATCATTATAAAAGATAAAAGAAAGTATTTTGCATATAACATTTTTCAATTAGATGAAATTCGTATAGTTAGAAAATTACTTTGTGTCGTTGATGTTACATTTCATGTTATATGAAAATCAAAAGTTTTGATCAGAGGCACGATGTCAACTTGCGCTATCGTTATAGTTATGTAATAACTATGTGCACTTATTTATGCAATAATTACTCAAAAAATTTTGAAGGAGGGAGGGGGATTTTAATTTTAATCCAAAAATAGAAAGATTATCGAAAATTTGTTTCGTTTTCAGTTTCGGTCGATCCTTAATCCTAATATAAGCCAATTATCTTTAATCAAAATTCTGAGACACAAATCATGATTCTCGAAAGGGTTTCTCAGTTCCAGATTGAGAGTACAGGAGCATCGAGATTTGATTCAAAAGTGATCAAAATCGGCATTTTCCAAAAAAATTTTATCTGCTGCCCGATTCAACTTCATGCTTTTTCTATGCTTGTCACTTAAAATTTTTAACCCTTTCCCCACCCCCATATTTCCAGATTGTGAGTACAAGAGTGCCGAGACTTGGTTCAAAAATTATCAAAATCAGCATTTCCCAAGCATTTTTACTTGAAGTCCAAGTCGACGTCGTGCCTTTTCTATTCTCCTCACTCAAATTTTTTATCCCTTCACCCATATTTCCAGATTGTGAGTATAGGAGTATCGAGATTTGGTTCAAAAATTATCAAAATCAGTATCTTCCAAATATTTTTACCTAAGGCCCGATTTGATGTCGTACCTGTTCTCTGCACCCTACTCAAATTTTTAACCCTCCCCCCCCCCATTTTTAGACAATAATTACTCTTAGTTAAATGTAACTTATTTAAAAAGCAGCATACAATATTTTAATTAAAAAAGTATTTACTCTTACAAAAATATTAAAAGAATGATGCAAACATATTAATGGGCAGTGAGATGTTTCATGTTAACAAACTTCTTCAGGTTTAGAAAGAAAATTAATAATTTTATTTTTAAATCCGATTCAATTTCCACTGTCTTTGTATACGTATTTTTAAGAATAACATTGTTTAAAAACCTGCTTCACATTTATAGATTTAAAACAAAAAAAAGGATTAAAAAATATTACTTTTCAGGTAAAACTAGTGTTATTCTCTCAAAATCACTTACGTGGCCGGAATTTTGTTTTCGAAGCCCAGTATTTTGGGAAAATTTATCTAAATTTATTACAAGTTATCAGAAAACAAATATTAGCAAGTCTTGTACGGTCCGTGAATTTGAGTATCACTATTTTTTGATAGTATATTTCACTTCTTTTTATCACAAAAATATTAACCTTTTCTGTTACCTATAAAACGAAAACTATCGAATATCAAATATATCACTTGTCGAATTTTGAAATAATGAAGCCGATATTCAAAAGACAGAAAGAATCCTAAAATAATAAAATATAGTTGGGAAAATATAAGAATTTTAGGTGCATAATTTAAAGCATGAGAGTTTAGTTGTTACAAATGAAATGCAAGGTAAACATTGCTGTAGTAAAAGCAATATAAATAATATTTAAATAAATAAATAAAACAATACCTTTAAAAGACAATAAAAGTTGAAGATTTATACATATTTAAATGATGTTTTATTGCATAAACATACTACCATAAAACATTCTTTAACTATGTTTAAATGAGTATATTTCAACTTATATTAAAAAGTACTGCTTTCATTCATTTATTTATATTGTCAAATAATGATTGGTAATTTATAACAACAAAATTAATATTATTTCAACATACCTCTTAAATGGAATGTTTTAAAAAAATGCTAACTAAAGTAAGAAAGAATAAAAAATACAATCAGATTTTCAACTAAAACATACCTGTATACAATCAGCCAACACTAAATTCGCTTCCTGGTATCTTTTATATTCATGGATTGAATATTGTAGCAGATGCCAATTTTCCCGCTTATTCCAAATCTTAACTGATAACCTAAGAGATATTTTTGAAGCGTATTATCACTAATTGATGAGGTTGAAAGATGTATATTTTTTTAATATTTCACTTTTAAAAAAATTATGTTTATTTAATAATTTATATTTTATTAGTTATTAAAGGATAAAACGGAATATTTTTTAAAGAAAAATAAAGGAAATATAACCCCTTTCGCGTCTGAATTTTATTCCACTTTGACAATAAAATTAATTTTATTTTAATAACGTTAAGCGTAGCTACCCAAATCGACTCACTGAAGTTTAAAGACTATGTCATTGTTTGAAACCTAACAAATGTATTTATTTTGTGTATTATTCAATTCATATTTGTATGATAAAAAATTAAGGAAGAATTTTCAAAGACGTTAGGAAAATGACGTATTGCAATAGGATTTGAGAAGGTATTGCAATTTTTTAATATTTTTTGCGTTTTATCACATTAGATTGATCCAGAAAAGTAACTTATATTTTTAATTTAAAGAGTGAAATGAGTATATAAAATAAAGGAATTTCCAATGTTGCAAAGCGAATTAAGTAAACTTTTATTATTATTATTATTATTATTATTACCAAATGTCAATACATAAATGAAGTTATAATAAGAAAGGCATAGCCATATACTATCATTTCTATATGTTGAAAATAACTAAGTAATTGTTAAGACAAAATAATACTCGATGAAAAGACATGTACTATTAATAGTACACCAGACCCGAAAGGGATAAGTTAATTAAGTATTTGGATAAATCACTCCTGTAAAACAAGATTATTTACTAAACAAACATGCACACCTTAAACTGGAGCATTCTTCGTTGCTTACAGTGAGCAAAAAAAAGTATTTGCGCACCAGGTAAATTTGTTGTAGCATATGTATAAATAAATAAAAAGCAACTGAGATTTAAAAATAACAACACTTTTATAAAACAAATAACAGGATTCGCACAGTTCTACCACTAAATTTTAAGAATATTTTCAAAGTGTTTCACTGCAGAAAAATAGCGTAAAACCTGTGAATGAAGGTGGGGATTGCAAATGTTGTGGTTTAAAAATTAAACGTAAATTTTCTTATTTTTAATAGTGGTGCCAGAGTCCTTGGAAATTCCAAAGAGTGTACGAACCTTGAAATAAACATATTTAATATTTGACTTAATAATTATATTTAAAATATGAAAACATAAAAAAGTAGCATTAATACTGCCAAAAAAATATTTGCACACTAGCAATAATAATAGAACTAGTAGAATTTATAAGTTAAAAATAGTGCTAATATTTAGTATGCGTGCCCTTTGCTTCAATTACAGCTTGTAATCGTCTGGGCATTGATTCTATTAATTTGTGACATGTTTCACTGCTGATTTGTAGCCATTTTTTCCTAAGAGCTTGCTTAAGTTCTGTTTTGTTAGAAATTTTCTTTTCCTTATTTTCACATCCAAAATATGCCATAAATTTTCAATCGGATTGAGGTTTGGTGATTGTGGTGGCGTTTTCAATTGATTTTTTACGTTATAAAGCAACCATAACCTCGATATATATGCAGTGTGTTTTGGATCGTTATCCTGTTGGAAATAATATGAATTAGGAATTCCTAATTTCTGAACACTATTAGATAAATGATCTCGCAATGTATTAATATATTGTTTAGCATTCATATTGCCTTCAATAAAGGTCATTTCGCCAACTCCGTTAAAAGACATGTGTCCCTAAATCATTACATGATCACCGTCATGTTTTACAGTTGGTTTCAAGTTTTTTATTTGAAGAGAAGTATTTGGCTTTTGCCATACAGTTTTCTTACCATCTGAGCCAAAAATGTTGAACTTGTTTTCATCGGAAAAAAATAAACGTTTTCCAAAAACACTAGTGGTTTGCTGACATAAGCTTTTGCAAATTCAAGTCTCTTCACCTTATTTGTTTCACTAATAAATGGTTTTTTTTCAAGGGGTTCTTCCTCGAATATTTGCATTAGGAAGAATATTTCTAATTGATTGTGCTGTAAATATTGTTCCCGACGTTGAAGCGACATCAACAGCCAATTCTCGAGCGCTTAGAAAAGGGTTTTTTGAAGATTCTTTTATGATGGCTCTCCTTTGTCTGGTAAGGTACCCTGGGGTAATAACGCCACGTTAAGGTTCTACCAATTTTAACAGCTCAGTTTTAGTTTGTATTTTTCAAACAAATATAGGATTTGATACAGCAACTCATTGACTATCTATATAAAATATAATAATTTAACAGATATGTACTCATAAAGTGTAATGGCGTGATTTCTTGACCAATGCTATTTGGCGTTATTACCCACCTATATGAGTAATAACGCCATGCAAACAAAACTATGAAATAAGATAGAATAACTGCATGTAGATTGCCCAATTCTAAAAATACAAACTCTACAAACTTAGAAATTGACAAATTGCATTCTAAACTATTGAAAATGTTCAATTTTTTGTGAAAGTGAAAGAAAAATAAATGTGTGGCGTGTGTGTGTGTGGGGGGGGGGGGGGAAGATGAGGCAAAAGAATATCAGACCGTGAGTTTCTTTTTGCTTAAAAAGAATCGCTTAAATAGAATTATTAGAAACATTGCACAGTTTTAACTGTGTTTATTTGAATCAGTATTTAGGATGTAGCTCGGCCACTGTAGGAAATCAACCGGGGTATTAATGCCAAGGATTGGCGTTATTACTCCGTTACAGTTATTGCGCTGTACATTTTAAATTACAAATTATCTCGAGATGATATCCAAAATCTTATACAACAGTTTGAAAGTCCATGAAATGTACTACAAATTTATGTAATTAACAAAGTATTTCCGGATAAAAAAAAAATAGTCTTCACATCACAAAACGTATCTCGCAAATTTTAGATCAAGCGTTAATTTTAGTTGCTTGTAAAAACAATAAGACCTAAAAATGAAACAAATTAACTTGAAGCTGTTTTTTGCGAATTATATGACTCAAAACCCTTCTGAGCAGAGCACATGGGTGTCATTTACCAGATTATTTCATAATTATGCAAAATATTAGCACTTGGCGTTATTACCCCGCCTGGCGTTATTACAACAGACCACCTTATTTAGCTTTCTTGGACGCACTGTTCGCAGCTTATTAATTGTCGAACCAGTTTCTTTTTTCTTCTTAATTACATAACGAACACTAGAAAAGTTTAGATTTTTTTTTTTTTTTTACCTATTCCTCTGTAACTTAATCCAAAATTGTTAAGAAATATATTCTTCTCACGGGTAGCAACAGACAGTTCAAACGTTTTCGGCGCCATTAAAACAAAAACTCCCAAGAATCCCTGCTTCAGTTAATGTATTACCTGACTTTAAAGTGGGGGGGGGGGGGGGCTAATGTACTGCAGGACTGATACGCTAAACATTTGCATAATGTTCACATTTAATGCCTTTTTTAACTGTCAACGCTTCGTGTGCAAATACTTTTTGAGTATGAGAAAATGTTAATTAATTTTTTTTTAATGTGTAATATTACTGTTTAAGGAAAATGGGTAATTATTTTTATTTTCTTCTTATTTTAATAAATGAATAATTAAGAAAATAGTATCCAATTTGCTTTCTGTGGTTACTTAAGCAAAAAGTCGTCTGCGTGCAAATACTTTTTTTGCTCACTATATATCAGTTTCTTTGAGTTTTTAAGGCGGCAATTTTAAACTTTCAAAAAATCAGTTATCGATTTTGTTTTATTCTGATTTTTTTCTCAACAGTATTCAAAAATAACCCATTAAAAATCCGCATTTTTTTTTAGTTCTGATCATAGATGCTGAATATAATTGAAGCTCCGTAAATATTGAAACTTTTTTCATATATGGCTATTTCCATGCGAATTTGTCATGTCTGTCATACAGCTGAAAATCGTTTTGCTTGTTAGCCACCGTTAGTTTCAAAGAGTTCGCTTCGCCTTATTCAATTGATGAGATATCTCCGATAAAATAAGTCACCTTTTTCCGTTCTAAAATACTAGTAGCCAAAAATCGTAGTATTTGACAGATATGACAAGTTCGCATGGAAATAGCCATATATGAGACTTTACATGATTTCATTCATACAGGGTGTCCAGCAAATAAGACCCTGATTTCAAAAATCCCTGTTCGCTTGGCCTATAGGCGGAGGTAGATTTCGAAGACTACTCGTTTTAACAACAAAAAATAAAGTATGATTAGAGATAAACCCAGTTTAATAATTTCATTTGGCCGCTTATGAAAAATTCTTTATTTCATTTTTCTACAAGAACTGGTTTTATCAGAATCATCTTAAGCGAAATTCAGCTCAAATGGCCATTTTGACAACATATTTTGAAATATATTCTGAATTTATTTAAAAATCAACCAAAATAGTACATTATATAGTTCCTAAATAATAAAAAATTGCCAACTGAATGCGTTTGAGATCAAAATTGAATTTAAAAATGAGTCATAAAATAACCGATTTTGTGCGAAATGCCCACTTTGACAGCATTTTTAAAAATATATTCTATTTTTATCAAAAAACTGGCTAATGCGTCACATCATATAGTTCCTAAATAAGAGGATCTGTAAATTGGATGCGTTTGAGAGCGAAAATGGATTTAAAAACAAGTCAGAAAAAAGGCAATTTGTTATTTAAATACTTCCTTAAATTTCCAGTCTCGATGACTTCGGGAAATTCTGTTCAAAATACCCTTTTTGGTAGTCTTTTTTGAAATATATTCTGTCTTTATCAAAAAACTGACCAATGCGTCACTTTATACAGTTTCTAAATAAGAGGATCTAGTATTTGGATGCGTTTAAAATCAAAAATAAATTTAAAAATGAGTCAGAATATAAGCAATTTGGATTTGAGGTTTTTTCTCCAACTCCTATTTTTATTTAATTTATTTTTGCTATACGAATTAGTCCTATCAAAAACTTGTCAGTATAAAAGTTGTAGATATTATTGAAAAGATGTAAAATAAATTTAACCCATTAACGCCCGAATAATTTTCTTCGCTAAAATTTAAATTTTGTATCTCCCACCACTTTTAAAAGCAAATCAACTTTTATCTAAATTTATCGAGGATTCTGTCTCGTGAAATAAGGTATATATTTATCTTCTTCTTTACTGGTGGGAAAACCGCTTTGTTGCTGTTTTTGTAACCGTCCTCAAAAGAGGACGCTGGGCGTTAATGGGTTAATTAGATATGATAGCTTAAAAATTGACGGAGTTATGTATTTTTTTCTTTTTTCACCCCCCCCCCTTTTTTTCTTTTCGTTTTTAATTTTTTTCATCGGTAAAAAATGATCCTATCAAAAACTTGTAAATACAAAAGTTTGATAATTTTGAGAACATTTATAAAAAATTTAGTTGGACTTAACCCATTAACGCCCAGCGTCCTCTTTTGAGGACGGTTACAAAAACAGCAAGAAAACGGTTTTCCCACCAGTAAAGAGGAAGATAAATATATACCTTCTTTCCCGAGACAGAATCCTCGATAAATTTAGATAAAAGTTAATTTGATTTTAAAAGTGGTGGAAAATACAAAATTTAAATTTTAGCGAAGAAAATAATTCGGGCGTTAATGGGTTAATATCTTGAGAATATCTATATCTATGAAACCACTTATTTTTAATCCCCAAACGCCACATTGGCACCGGAATTTTGGTACAAAAACTTATGGTTTATTGAATGCGTAAAATATAGCGTTTTCTTCTTTACAAATAAAGTTGTTTTCAAATTCCAGTGTCAGTCATTTATTTCAACACTTAAGCAATGAATTTGCCTGAGCCACAAAGGGTTAAAGAACACTTGACGGGAACTAGAATACCACTTAGACATTCTCCGAGCTACAATGGGGGTACTTGTAAAAGCACGAGATTTTATAAAATATATATATCAATACTAAACATATGTCTGATTATAATTGTTAGGGCACAATAAATATTTATAATCCAGACAAGACTTTTGCTTCACCCTGTATAATAACGAACTAAAAAATTTAAAAACCTCTTCCGAGCTACCTGTGATACTGAAAAGAGTTCTTTATCTATAGAAACCTCAGAACCAATATATAATTTTGAATTTAACCTCTTCGGTCCCTGGGTCCCCAAATCCCAATGGGGACCTCCATTTTGAGCCTTTTTATTAATGATACTCGAATATAATTACAATTTTGATATCAGAATGCTATATTTCAAAGTCTAAGATTCAAACTAAGGCAAATAAAATAAAAATCTTCCTTTGAAGTCAAATGGGAGAAGAAATAATTCAGTAATAATAATTAATATTGCATTAATACTCAGTATAGAAGAGATTAAAGAAGTATTTATAAAAATAGAGTTTCTTTGCTGCCACAAATTTTTGAAATTGTTTCCAAGTAATTTTTTAAGCATTTTAACTAGTTTTCTGAAACCGGAAAATTGATTACTGGGATGATATAAACTCTTAATTGGACATTTTCGGCAATGTATTTGAATTTATGCATGCAAAAACCCTAATATAATATCAGCTTTTATAATAATGATAATCGTATTAATTTATTATTCTGGTTTTTAAAACAAGTTTGTTGAACATGGAAATGTTTACTTGAGAATGGATAGATAATGATATTTTAATAAAATAAATAAATAATAAAATCTTTTAGCGCTCTCTTTTATTATTATTTTAATAATATTAAAATTTAATTCATCTTTTAATAAATAATGTAACATTTTATAAAGGAAATCTTTTATTATAATTTTAATAAAAAGATTAAAATTTAATTTATATTTTAATAGATTAAATAAATAATAAAATAGTTTACTATTGTCTTTTACTAAATAAAACAATCATTTTTTCAATATCATTGAATAGGATTTCTATTTCAGTTAACTTCTTTTTTATCCAAAATAATGCATGCATAAATCTATATAATGCATATCTGTCTATGATAACATGAATAATGATTTTTTCGGTATATCGTCATTCATTAATTACATTTACTAAATATTTCAATTAATTTTCTCTTTGTATTGATATATCAGAGTAAGTTGATAGCCTTTTATGTCCCGTACTCCCTATTATCTCTCTTTCTTTTTATTAGTATTATTAATTGTTCCTTTTAATTTATTACCTTGAACCAAGTAAAATTGACAAAATTTTGGCATCATGAACAGGCTTTTTGCCTTAACTTTATTTTTTATTCAAAATCTGCCAAAGTAAGGTCTTTTATCTCTTTTCCATAGTGCTTTTCATCTGTACATTTTCCAGTCAGAATTTTCGGCATTTTTCGCTTGTATATCCATTTCAGATTGTCATCACATTTAAATCCTTTGTTTCCTAAACAGGAAAGAAATATATATATTAATGCATGGTGTATTTTTTCTGTTAACACATAGCAAATGTTATTTTATTTTATTTTTTTTTTCTATCCTGTTTTGTAATTTTGTTGTGTTTCGATTTTGATGGTTTTTCTTCATTTAATTTTGGTTTTATGTGTGTTGGTAGCCCCAAATTCGTATTATTTTTCTTTTTCATGGCTAATACGAAGATGAAACCACACACTTCATTTGTAGTTCCAAATTATTTGGGGCTTGACAATTCTGATTTGGTTCTGCAAATTCCATTTGTTTTCAATTTATTTATTTCCCCCCCCCCCATGTTTCAATGTAATAATTTTTATTAAATTCAATGGTTCACATATTGTAATACAATTAATGGTTTATATATATATATATATATATATATATATATATATATATATATAGTCTAAAAATATTAAAGTCTTAAGTAAACTTAAGTTCACAAAAAATCCACATGATCAGCGCTATAGCTGCAATAATCACGTAAATTATGTATATAGCACTTTAAGAATAATGTGTAACGGCAGATCCAAAGTCCCGTGCCATAATGAAAAATGATATCAAACTATTAGACTTTAAAGGAAATAAAAAACGAGTAAGAAAAACAGTATAAAGACAATATAAAAAGGCTGTGGATCTCATCAGCAGTGGGCAGTTTTAAAACACAGCAAATACATATGAATGGAAATGGAAAAGGACTATTATAATGTAGTGGCAGTGGGTTTCGATCAGAGTGCTACAATTTAAAAAATCAAATGTACAAAAACATTTGAAATCATAACACTCCCCCACCGGACCCAAACGCCACAGAAAACAGCATATAACACATTTAAAATTGATACTGCCGAAATGAACAAGTATGTAATATAACTTAAAATAGAAATAAATAAAGTTGTATTACCCAAGCCTCAGAAAAACAGCCACACAAAACAACAAAAAACCAGCATCCAAAAATCAATCCGTATTCGTATCCATGTCGTTGCCACACGATTGCAGACATCCTTGTAAAACCGTCCAAAAGGCTTTAAGTTATACAAATCATTAACTGTCAATCATATAGCAATTACTTAAAAATGCAGACTGTCAGTAAAACTAGTATATTTTTTAATAAATTTTAGAGGTAAATTATTCTTGTATTGTAAAATATTAATTAAATGAAGAAGTTCCTTTAAAAATAAATTTTTATTTGAACAGAGCTTGTAGTAACGGAAAACTTGACCAATAATTATATTAATGTAAACACGTTTATGAATATTTGAAGTCCAGTTAACCAACTGATTAACTTCAAAATTAAAATTATCTCTTTTATTATATATGGAAATTTGCAAATCATTTGTAATGTGGATTTTTAAATCGAGATAGTCAGCAGCGTTATTATTTTCATTAGTTTTTTTTTAGGACCAGCATATCAGGATAAATATCGGATGAAATTTCCAAAAAATTACGATCACAGTTCAAAATAATTAAATCATCAATGTATCTGAAAGCCAGAAAGTTAACATCTTTATTTACACTTGAAAATTGATATTCATAAAAAAATAAAAAGAGATTAGCTGCCGTGGAAGAATAAAGTTATTCTATATATATATATATATATATATATATATAGTTTCAATTCAACATGAAAAATTGCAGCACCATTGGCACTAAAGTAGCTCATATATAATGCTACAAATAATTTGTTATGAAATAGAGTATATCATATCTGCTAGCTTCTATGTTTTATTGTTGCTACTAAAATTAAATAAAAAATTTCCCCTTTTTTTTTTTTTTTTTTTTTTTTTTTAAAGCTTTTGTAAGCTTCAGTATACTGTATCGTTTTATGCGTGAACTGACTGATATCAATGTTGGTACAGCTATATGCTTTCCCTAAAAGCATCCGTACAGTGTTTTATTAATAATAATAATAATAATAATAATAATAATAATAATAATAATAATAATAATAATAATAATAATAATAATAATAATAATAATAACATTTTACGATTCAGTTCAGCTTAAATCTCATTTATATATAAAAAAGTTTCGAAAAAAATAAGATAATGCAATAAATATAATAATAATGTAATGAACAAATATACATACGCTCCAAATAAACTTCCTCCAATTGGTCCCATATTTTTCCCCATGTAGCTTCCGGAATTGACTTCAAATTGTTTCCTGAAACATTGACGTCTTTCAAAGCAGGCATGTCTTCAAAGAAGTCTTCGGGCAATTCGTCGATCTCATCGAAACTAAAATTGAAAGAATTGTTAGAACTGTTTTGCATATCGTATTTCATGAAAATTTTATTGAATATAAACAATTAATCAAACAGTAAGTTTCATAGTTAAAATTAGGCTTACTTTTCATTTTTATTTGCTACAGTAAGTCGTAGAAAATGTCAACCGTAATATACTATGCTTAATAGTGCACTTATGCAAAATCATATATAAGAAAGAAAGGGGTAGAATGCATTTCACATTTTAGAATTCATTCCTTAATCAGAAATTGGCATAAAAATCGGAAGAGTAAATAGCCTTTCTGTTATATCAAAAAGAATAATTACACATTAATTAATAAAAAAGACTTGATCTTGCTGGTCTATTAAATTTATTATTTATAACTCTTATTAGTTAAAGTTTCAAAATTATTGAATTTAATTCCATAGTAAAAGTTAAAAAGTATTTTCTTTTCTACAAGTGTTAAAGATCTTGTAATTTAGTCTTGTAATTTTCTTTTAAATCTAGCATAATGATATGACGGCATGATTGTAATATTGTTTGCGGAACTCGTGTAAAATTACTTTTATAAGTGAGTAGTCGCTAAATTTGAAGTTTTGGGATATACAACTGTTGTTTTGTGTGCGTTTCGCCAGAAATCATGGACTGAAGAAGAAAAGAGTATAACAAGGGCTTTTTCGGTTTACGGGCTGATTGGAAGACAAGTTGTCCTAAAAAAATAAGTTAAAAAAAATAGTCTGCACAGTTTTCTTTATGATCCAATAAATTATGTCAGATATAAAAAAAGCGGTTGACTCTCAAATTTGTCATCCCGATGTAAACGAAGATATTTAGGATGAAGGTTCAAGAAATGTATGTATTCTTCTACTATAAAATCTGCTGTAGAATTCTCGATAACACCCAAAACGACTAGAAATGTATTAAAGAGAATCGAATGTTTGAATTAAACAAATTAAAAGCGGAGTCAAATCTACAAAAGCAGCACTTTAATCCCTTCGCGACGGGTGCTTTTTACGAAATTTTTAATGCTATTTCATTGGTTTTGATAAACAGAAATTTCTTTCTTATTAAATAGAGAAAATGCTTCAATTAAAAAAGAAAAATTTTACAGTAAAATTTTACTAGTGGGGATAACCAAGGATTCTTAAGCCTTTTTGCGGCACATATACGTGTCGCTCGTCCCCAAAGGATTAATGCAAGACGCATCTTCCAATGTCTTATAATTCCATGCATAGCATAAATTGATTTTAATTCATGGACAATAATCAATGACACATAACTTCTTTCAAAACATCTACAAAGTGATAGTCCAATCGAGATTTGGGCAGGTCTTATTTGACCTTTAACTATGAAGGCGTTTTTGGTTATAATTTTGTTCCACTTAATTTTAAATTCATGAATCAAAATTTTTCAATGCTTTAAGATAAAGCTTCTATTCGTAAGTCTATATCAACTTCATATTTATTATCTTCAATCAACATCAAAACTTTAGACACTCTATCTAAACATCCCGTCATAAATTCTATAGAAAATATGTGGGAAATATTGGTTCCATAAGTTTATGCCAACAGAAAGCAATTTGGTTCGATTGTTGAACTGAAAACAGACATTTTGGAAATATGGAAACAAAGATCCAATTTTGCGTGTGAAATCCTGACCAAATACTTCCTAAAGAGTTTTTTGAAAGTTATTAGTGTTAAGGAAAACAAAAAAAACGGGCTAAAATTAGTGTACAAACCATTTACATTAATAATTTAGATTTTAAATATAATTGTCCTAAACTGTTTTCCACGAAATTGTATTAACTTGGAATTCATTTTTGCTAATTTTTTAAAAATATATTATTGTAAGTAAAACAAATAACAAAATTAGTATAACTTTGTACTGATATTGCTTTTTCATTAAAGTAAAAGCTTTACTGATTTTGCTGGTGGTCTTATACATTTTTCCAGAGATGTATTATGTCGAAAATAATTATGAACTACTCAAATTAAAAGACAACATTTCAAATAAATCCTTGGGAAAATATTCCTTACGAAATGTAATTTGAAATAAAAGAAAATCATTAAACAATATCAAATCACTATTTCATAAAATCATTACATTTAAATTTAACCGTGGTAGTTAAATTTCAATCATCGATGTTAAATTATTGAATTAGTCACATAAAATCCGAGAAGTTTATCCTTTCTCCTTCTGAATACCATACTATAGTTCTAAAAACAATATGATAAATTACAGCCTTTAAGCTATAGGATAAAATTTCCAACATAATAGCACTTAAAGGTTAAAATAATTTAAAGTTTCTCTTTATTGCGTGTTTGATGAAAGTACACGTCAATCTTATGCAGAAGATAATTTTATGAAATTGGTGACACTAAATTTTAATTAACTACCATATGTCATTTGATAAATTTTCAGGTTTGTTATTAGCAGATATCAAAATTCTGCAAAACAGTGTTTGAGAAAGTTGAATTCTTGAAATTTTAATAGCATTTTGAACATAAATTAGTGAGTTCCATTCCAACATGTTTCAAAGAATCTATGATAAAAGGAAATATTTTGTTTTGGTTATAGATAACTAACACACTATTAGATTTTATGCAAATCGATAATAAAGAAACGAAGATTCCCGTAATCTTGCATATTTTGTCAGTTAACCTTTCAGAGCCAAAGTAATTCTTTATCTAAAAATGTTAAAGGATTAGCTGGCACCATAGAGTTTAAAAATAAGTATATTTGCAAATGAAAAAAAAAAAGTTATTTTTTCACCTACATTATAAAAACACGTTGTTTTTCAAGTAGTGTAGTAAAATTTCAAAAGTTGAAAAATAAACAGCATAAATATTGCGCTAAAAGCATTTGATAAGTATTTTTTCTACATTTTTTTAGCACGTTTTTAAAAGATTGTTGAAAAAAATTAGTGCTTGCACTGGAATTTTTTAAAAGAAGAGTGAAGTGGCTATTAGTGATTAAAATTCGTGAGTTAATCAATTTTCATTAACTGAGATAAACTACATTTCTGAAATTGAATGTGAAAGTCGAGAAAATCAATCAGGGAAAAATAAGAGTAAAGCAAAATCTATTATTATTCATATATTCACCAGTTATCATTAAGCATACAAATTACTAATTAGAACTATTTCCTCAGCAATATTACATTTTCATTAAATTATGTAAAAAAGGTAGAATTTCAAATTTTGCCCTAACAAAGCTTCTAGTGAAAGGTGCAATTTATTTTACAATTAAATTTGCAACAGCAACATGACAGTTTTCGTTTCTTTTCTTTTTAAATATTTAGAGCAATAAATTTCATATACTTTCGGAAACTATAATTTTTTTTTTAATTATGCACTGATATAAAATATCCTTATACAGTCTTGCCATTTGAGTTGGTCTTTTTTTTTATTATTCAGATTGTTTAGTTACTATCTTTTTCTAAATAACAATACTCACCTTATTTAATTTAAACATCGCGAATATTTGCCTTATTTAGATTAGATAGTCCTAAAAGTTCAAATATAATAGTATTTAAAGGTTAAAATAATTTAAAGTATCTCCTTATTGCTTGTTTGATGAAAGTACAGATCAATCTTATGCAGAAGATAATTATATGAAATAAGGTGACAATAAAATTTATTTAACTCCCATATGTCATATGATAAATTTTCAGGTTTGTTACTAGCAGATATCAATATTCTGCACTTTGAAGAAATATTGTGCAGTAATATTCTGCACTTTTAAAACAATCAAGCACTTTGAGTAAGAAAAATCCGCTTAGTTAATAACACCGCCCGCTTGAAGGCCGTGATTTATGTACTACAGTGTGAACAACAGAATTACAACCTTCTTATGATTTATATTCACGATATATTAAAAAAATCAGTATTTTTATGCCTGTAAATTAAGAGGGTATTGGATATTTTTGCAAAAATCCAATGTCAACGTAAATTTACAAAGAATTCTCTCTTCGTCAAGAGAATCTTCAGCTCCTTGTAAATTAACATAAGTCTAAAATAAATTATTACCACTAGAATCTTCATTCTTTCAAAGAAAATTTTTTAACGGTATTTGCTGGCTTCAGTATCACCCAGGTTGCTAACGTGACATTTTTTTTCTGTGAAATACACCAGATGTTCTTGTGAAAATGCTTCGGAAAAATTAAAAATTCAAGAGATAAAGAAAACAAGTGGATAAGTGTGATCGCAGATCGTACAGAGGATTTCGTTTAATATTTCTTTCAAAATAACGTATCCTTTAATTAATAAATCCAAATTGTTAATTTATAATTATTAAATTCTTACATAGATGGTAGCACCAATAAATTTAATTTAAAAATAATTATAAAAGGAAGTTATTTATTTTAACCAGATTATAAAAATGTTCAGTTCAAAGTATTCAAATAAAATCCAAAATTCCAATTTTTTTGAAAATCAGAAATTTAAAAAAAAATTAGCGGAGTTATAAATAAAATTTAAAATTTCTAAAAACGAAAAATAAATATTTAAAGAAATTTCAAATGTTGAATCATTAATAAATCGCAATAGTTTTTAAAATAGAAAGAAAATTGAATTCCAAAAAATATTATGAATGTCAAAGATTAAAAAATAACATAAATCCTTAAAAACGTTCAAATCAAATTGTTTAAATAAAAATCAAAAATTCCATTTTTTTTCTTTTTTGAAAATCCGAATTTTTAAGAAAATTAGGGGAGATGCAAATAAAAATTGGAAAAAAAACACGAAATTCCTTTTAATTAAATCCATCTTAGTATGAAAATTTCAAGATCCAGCACTGAGGTTTACCTTACCATTAAGGACCTTAGAACCTTCTGTTTGCTAGGGAAATGCTTTTCCTCCAAGCAATCATGTCGACACAAAAGCATTGAAATTAAGGTTCTTTTTTTATTTAAATCACGAAAATGAACGGATGGCATTGATAAAATTGATTTATTTAAAGTAAGAGACTTTTCCAAAATTTTATGATTTGTCATGTGACAAGAGGTATTCAGCTGTAAGTACACAAAATTTGAAGTCTCTGACTTATACGGTTTTTGTGTACAGACTCTGTGATGGACAGATAGAGGACAGAGACAAATGGGGTTTCGTCAGATGAACGAAACTCTAAAATGTGAAATTATCTTCCATAAAGGAAAAAAAAAACATAATTGTACTATCCTAAAACAATATTTAGAAATTTTATAAAAATTTAAATTTTTTTACAGCCACCAGCTAAAAATATGTCAAAATCTGCGACACTCTTTTTATACTGAAAAATACTACCCCATAATATTGGATAAAAAATTAATTTAACTATCAGCGATTAAAATTCGTGAGTTGATAAATTTTCACCAACTAATATAATTTAAGTTTCTGAAATAGAATGTGGGTGCCAAGGAAATCGCTCAGACGAAAATAAGAATAAAAAATATATATTACTATGCATAGATTCAGTAATTATTACTAATCATACATATGTCTAATTGGACTCAGTTCCTTAGTAACGTTACATTTTCATTACACTGCGGAAAAAAAGTAGAATTTCAAATTTTGCCATAAAGAATCTTCTAATTACATACAATTGAATTTAAAATAAAAATATTTATTTTATTAATTTCTTTTTATTAGGTGCGATTATAATAATGTTAATGCGCAGCACTTACAATCGTCATTCAGTCCGTCCGCATATAACAACGCAAAAACCACCCAACTGAATTATTTGAAATTTTAAAGATGCAATTGTTGCCTAGTTTTGTTGAATTATTTCAATTTTCATTAAAATAGGACTTACAGTTCAATTGCAGGGACAATAAAAAGTATTCCGTTACATTACGGCCAATGGGGGAAAAGTTTCAAGTGCATTTTAACGATGTTACACTCTTTCAAACACAATGAAATTTATGTGCAACTATTAAATAAATACTAAAATACACATTCTGTATAATCTGTTGTGCGTAGAATATTTGTTATTAATTTACATGGCCATACAAAAGTATTCTATTACATAATAGTATAGGGGAGAGCATTGTTTGGGGTGCATTTTAAATATATTAAACTATTTCACATTTTATGACATTGATACATGTTGCTGAGGTTTACAACAAGTTACTTCCTGTATAATAGAAAGCAGGTAGTATTTAAAGGAACACACGAAAGATTTCGGATGCTATACAGTATTCAAAGTACCGTATACTATATCACCAAGATCTGAATATTTTTAAAACCTCGTTATAGTACGAACGCATATCATTTGCTACGTTTGACATGCAATTTCTGACTTGTTAATATTATTATTTTTACATTTTTCATATTTTAATTATTTTTATTCCCTTTTCTTTAAGGTAAATACCTTTTTTTATATAACATAATTAAGAAACCATGATTATGTGTTCAAGTATTAAGTTCAAAATAAAGAACATGTTTGATTAATTAATTATTACATTTTCTAATCCCAAAAAAACGCTTTGGCGTGGGCTTGTTTAAAAGGACAACAACAGTTATGGGATCAATTGTGACATTGAAGCACTTTCTTCCCAAAAATTACTGATGCAATTATAGTGCTTTTAAAAAATAGTCTTGGCAGTAACTAAACTATAGATTTGTTGTTTAGAAAAAAATAAAATAAAATAAAATAAAATAAAATTAGCTGTTTGACAATTAAAAAAAAAAAAAAAATCTGGAATTTTTTTAACACGTTCAAGTTTGGCGGCTTATTAATACACTACTGGCCATTAAAATTCCTACACCAGGAAGAAATGCAGATTTCAAAATGATATTTATTGGACAATTACATTATGATAGAAATAACAAATAATTAAATTTTCGAGGCATTTGGGTGCATGGATCCTGAGAAATCAGTACCCAGAACAATTTTCTCGGCAGTAATAAAAGCATTTATACGCCTGGGCATCGAGTCAAACAGAAATTGGATGGCGTATACAGGTACAGATGCCCATGCTGCTTCAACACTATGCCAAAGTTCATCAATCGTAGTGATTGGCTTATGGTTATGAGCCAGTCTCTCGGCGACCATTGTCCAGCGTTTTCTGTTGGTAAGATATCTGAGAAACGTGTTGTCCAGGGCAACAGACGAACATTTTCCCTATCAAGGGAGGTCCGTACAATTCCGAAAGCATGCTGTCGGGCATTATCCTGCTGAAACGTAGGGTTTCGGAGGTCTCGAATAAAGGGTAGAGCCACGGGTCGTAAAATATCAGAAATGTAACATGCACAGGTGATGGGCAGTATGACGATGACGAATGCACGCTGCCAAAGTCCGTTCACCACGATGCCGCCAAACAGGAATGCGGCCATCATGATGTTGTAAATAGAACCTGGATTCATCTGAAAAAATGATTCCTCGCCATTCGTGCACCCAGGTTCGTCCTTGATTACATCATTGAAGGCGCTCCAGTCTATGACGTAGCGTCAAGGAAGTCGCAGCCATGGTCTCCGAGCTCGGGGTCCATGCTACTGCAAATGTCGTCGAACTGTTCGTGCAAACACTTTTTGTCTTGAAAA
This sequence comes from Maratus speculifer, assembly GCA_964019185.1. NCBI lineage: Eukaryota > Metazoa > Arthropoda > Arachnida > Araneae > Salticidae > Maratus > Maratus speculifer. The sequence goes on from OZ025293.1 coordinate 373,995,860, forward strand.
TGACCCCATTTCTTGACTCAGGGCTCGTGACGTAGTAGTAGGATCCGTTACTGTCATACGGATAACATGCCGGTCTTCTAGGCTGCTAGTGATAGGGGGCGTTGAGATCCCGTACGGCGTTCCATATTACCGTCCTAAATTCATTGATTCCATATTCTGCGAACAGTCATTAGATCTCGAATAACGCGAGCGGCAATACTGCGATACGATAAACCGCAATCCCGGTAGGCTACAATTCGACCTTTATCAAAGTCAGAAACATGCTGGTACGCATTTCTTCTTGTTACACGAGGCATCACAACAAATTTTCACCTTGCAATAATGCTCAAATGCAATTTCTGTGTGAGAAATCAGCTGAACAATTTCCTAATTTAACCACATTGTAGGTGTCGCTAACGGCACCTGTTTTGTCAGAATGCGCTGAAAAGCTAATCATTTGCATATCACAGCATATTCTTCCTTGTCGTTTAAATTTCATGTCTGTAGCATGTTGCCTTCATGGTGTAGCAATTTTAATGGCCAGTAGTGTAGAACATGACTTTTTACTAACAAGGGGACCACCAGACATGGTGCTCACAGATTTTGATGATTTCAAAGTATGTTGTAGGGGTCATACCACTAATTATTCTGGTGAAAGGGTTCCTTCAAATGGACCTTGGTTTTTGAGAAATTGGGGTCAAAGTTCAGCATATATTTCAAATACTTATTAGTACCGACGCTGAATGTCAATTCGTGGCGTCGTGACAAAGCACGTGTCTGTGAATCGAAAGGTTGTGAGTTCGAATCCATCCTCGGCTTCTATTTTTTCTTTTTTACTTATATTTATATTTTTTACATGTTACAAATTTTAAGCAGAATTGGGAGTTTTACTGCTTTGAACCTTTTGATATTTTCTGAAGAGGACAGCTTACTTTTTCAATATTTTATTATTACTATTATTTCAAAAAATATGGCTCAATTGGTGAACTGACTGCAGTTCAGGGTTCAACTAAAAGTACATTTTGCAAAAAATAATTAAATAAAAATGCATATTTAATTAAAATTTTGAAAAAGTATAAGAAAATTTTAATAATTTAAAATCTCCACAATTTTAAATAATAATATTTTTAGATTAATCAATCACCTTTTCTTTTGTTTTTTTTTCAAATGTGTATTACACAATACTGTGCATGGATTTTTAGATAATGTAATGCTACATTTAATATATATTTTTATTTGATATAAGTTGCGCAAAGTGGTGAAATCTAACACATCTTCATATATACTTTTATTAATAACAATTATAATAATAATAATGTTAAGTCTAATTTCATGCGCATATTCAACACATATATAACAATCAAATTATACGAAACATTTTAAATATCTGTATCAAATACAAAAAAAGCCTTAACATTTTTAAAACATGAAAGCGAAGTAAATATAAACATAGAGGAAAAAAAAAGTTTAAAGTTATCATTAGTGTGGGAATTGCGTTAGGGGTATTAACAAAATTTACAACGTGTTAAGATATGATTGTCGTATGGATGAAAAAGAGGTTTTAAAATATTCACAATTAAACAGGCTTTCATTTAGTGTTTCAAAACAAAAATCGATTTATAAATATATATAGGACAGTTGCACCATAAAATTTTAACTAATAATAACACATTGCTCAGTGGTGCACAAAACAGGAATTTTAATATACATTAGTACATATTAAAATAAAATAAAACTTTCAACGTTTCGCGCCGTCTTCTGCGGGCGTCTTCAGGAAAATATGAAATGGAAGGACTACGTTTGCATCTTGTTCGAGAGATAATATTTCTACTAAATTAAAAACTAAATGAATTAAGATTTTAAAAAATGTTGCCAATTACACGTGAGTAAAAATTAAAATATTGCAAGGAAATAAAATTTTAACGTTTTATGATGTTATGCCATATTTTTGGTATATTGTAGGATAAATTATCATTACATGGTTTATTTTCTCGTGCTATGATTTCGGTGGATTCTATTATTTTACCTTGAACTGGGTTATTGCATGGAATTATGATTTTGGCTTCCTCAAAATTAATATGGCAACCCTTGTTCGCCAAGTAGAAGCAAGCAAGGGCAGTATTCTGTTTATATTGTTCTATATCTCTGCGATGTTCTTTACTTCTAATTAAAAGTTTCCGCGTTGTCATGCCGATGTAGACTTTTTTAAGATTATTAGATAAAGTGATGGGGATTTCATAAATACCAGATTTTTGATCTATTGGAATGTTGTCGATTTTATCTGTAACGAGGTCAATGAGATATGGAGGAGGAATGGCGACAAGTTTTATGTTATATTTTTGTGCGATCTTTTTTACTTTTTCAAATATGTAAGGGATATAATGAAATTTTGTGTAAACCATAAGTTTATTCTGTCGTTGGCCAGATGTGGGAGGAGTATTGTACTGTTGAACTATTTTATTTATAAATTTTGCTGGGAAACCATGGTCAAAAGCTATTTTCTGTATAAAATCAATTTCTTTATTTAATGTGTCATCTGAACAAATCATAAAAGCTCTTTTAATAAATGATCTGAAAGCAGATATTTTGTATTCGAAAGGCATGTTGGCTGAAAATGGGATAACTGTATTTTCTTTTATTGGTTTTCTATAAACTGAAAATTTTAAACTTGAATTGCATCTATTAATTTGAACATCTAAAAATGGAAGGGTGGCGTTTTCTTCGACTTCAAGGGTGAAATTAATACTATTGCTTAATTTATTGACATCTTGTAGAAAAACATATAAATCAGCCAAACTGTGGTTCCATAAGATGAAAATGTCATCAACATAACGGAACCAACATTCAGGTTTTAAATTAAACGTATTAAAAATTTTTTGTTCTAGTGGTCTTAACGCGAATTCAGCAAACAAACCGGATACTGGTGACCCCATCGGCGCACCATGCAGCTGTCGGTAAATATTCTTATTAAAAATGAAAATGTTACTGAAAACTATTAGGTTTAGGCCAGATTTAAGGGAGGTTTTGATATCTTGAGATATATTTGAATTTTGATTTATTATCAAATTAATGTATTCTATGACTTCGTGCATATTGATGGAAGGATATAATGTAAACTAGCCATAATGGTGTTTGTATTAACTGGAATGACTTTAACTTTATCAATAAAATCTCTTGTAGACAAAATTGCAAATTCTGAAACAGGAAGTATCGATTTCAAGAAGATCACGAAAGCCTTTTCTAAAAAGTATGTGGGTGCAACACAGCGGGAAACTATGGGTCTCAATGGTAAATCTGGCTTATGATCTTTCAGTCTCCCAGTCAACATCGGAATAACACCAGTATGATTGATCTTAATAAGTGATTTCATACTATCTGGCCATTTTCCAGTGCGGACCAACTCTTCAACTTTACGGAAAATTTTCTTGTTTAAATCTTCCTTCAGAAGTTCACAATCCATATCAGCACATTTTATCAATGTAAGTTAATCTGTCCAAAACTGCTATTTTGTTTGATTTGTCTGTCTTGATATTGATAATATTAGGGTCCTTTTTTAAATTATTTACTGTCCTCAAAATTACGCTCTGTTCTTTATTCTGCTTATATGAAATTTGTCTTACTAATCTGTACATTGCTGCCCGTTCTTCATCTCTATTACTTTCCGGGATGACTTGAATGATGTTTTCACAATCTGCAATAATACTATTACGGTTTTTATTATTATCAAATACAAATTTTGGTCCAAAAGAAAGAGCACTATCTTCAATACTAGAAAAGACTTTACTTGAATAATTAATATAAGGAACTCGTTTAGCAGTTGAAGGAGGCGAAGAACGAAGCTTCCGGTCCATAAGTAGTTTGAATTTCCTTGTGTGGATATTAGTTTTCTCTGTATGTTGGATATGAAGCAAACTGGATATTATATGCATTTTATGGTCGAAAATATCAGCAGGGGTTTTATCAACAAATTCACTATAAAGATGAAAAACCTTATTTGATAAAAAGTTGACGTATGCGAATTTGTCTCTAATGTATAGATTCAGGCCTTGGAGCTCAAAACTAAGTTTCTTCTGTGGAAATCTTTTGAAAACTTCATTATCCTTGATAGAAATAAACTTTGGAATAACTTTTTCTTTCTTACATTTCTGGAGAAAAGATAAGTTCAAAATCTCTCGGTCAAGTCGCAATCTCTCTGCCTTGATTCTGCCATTGATATAAATATAAGTAAAAAAGAAAATAGAAGCCGAGGATGGATTCAAACTCACAACCTTTCGATTCACAAGCACGTGCTTTGGCACGACGCCACGAAATGACATTCAGATGTTGTACAATTAGGTATTTGAAATATACGCTGAACTTTGAAACCCAATTTCTCAAAAACTAAGGTCCATTTGAAGGAACCCTTTCACCAGAATAATTAGTGGTATGACCCCTACAACATACTTTGAAATCATCAAAATCTGTGAGCACCATGTCTGGTGGTCCCCTTGTAAGCATTATTTTAACAATTATTTTTGTTGCTATCTACATGTAGTAATAATAGTACATGTATATACATTTATTGGTGGCTTCATTTATGTTTCTAAATTTAGTAATTGTAATGCTACTAATTATATTAATAAAAGTTTGCTTAAGAAGAGATTTGTCTACAGAAGACCGAAAAAAGGGGGGGAGTAATACTTTCCAACAAAGTTGAAAAGTATTTATGCACTGAATTGATCTGGCCGTCTTTTCACTCTCTAACTCCAGTAAATATACTCGGATTTCCATGCGATTGAAAAACAGTATTTAATGCCACCAAGGTCACTAATAACTATAATTATAAAACACTAATAATTATAGCTCGGTAAACTATGAAATCACTTCAGTAGTTTTAAGGGAAATGTATGTCGATGAAATCTGGTTTTTGGTATGAGTTTGCAACTATCATTGCCTCTCTAGTGGTTATTTAAATAACCATTTCTAATAATATTTGTATATGTCTTAGTCTAAATAGCGTTTTTAATTAGATAAATACCCAAAATAACTTTGAATCTTTTAAATGCACTAATATTCAAAAAGTGTAAAAATGTTTTTTACCTTATTTCTATCAGTTCCAATTTATTTGCAGGCCGAGGAAACATCGATCTAGAAACTTTCTTGAATCGACTATCACCTAACCAAATTTGTTCTATATTAGGCAGGTTGGCAAAAGCTCTGTCTCCAAGTTCTTCTATATCATTAGCATCAAGTGATAGCATACGCAAAGAAGCTGGTCCACTTTCAAACCAATCATTTCCCAGTCGTTTAATGTCGTTTCCCATAAAAGATAAGTCCTCTAATTTCTTCAAATGACTTAAACGAAAGGTTGCTAGATCTTTTCTTCGTTTATCAACGCTGCCGTAAATATAAATATTATTGACTGTATCTTCTAAACCTGTGAATGGTCTATCTCCAAATGATCCTATTTGGCAATTTTCAAAATACAAACTAACCGATTGATGTCCGTCGAAGAAATCTGAGGGAATATCTCCCAATCTTGATTTCCAAAAAGCAAAAGACATGTTTAATCCTTTAGTATTCTTCATAACATGCTGTATTTTGTCAATGCTACTTATTCCATCGCATGCTACAGATGTGTGATATTGATCAGTGTTGCATCGACATGGATAAATGTCTTCTCTTGGTGGACATTCGGGAACTCCAGAACCCAATATGCTGAAGCAAACGAATCCCAAAAATACTTCTCCAAACAGCAGCCACCTCATGATGCCTTTCTCCTGAAATTATTAATAAAATTCAAAATGAAAACAAACGTATTTGTGTTTCAAACAGTGTTGCCAATTCCTTGGACTTCTTTATTGAGAAATTCCAAAGGGTAATTTTCGTTATATTTAATCAAGTGATGTCTGTTTATAAATCAAATAAAAATTATTATTTAGAAATTCCTGACAAAAGCATCCACTAAATTGGCAACGCTGATTTCGAGTATATTTTTATAATAATAATGTACAGTCGTGGAAAATATTATACCACCTGACTTACCCTGTTGCAAATCATCGTGCAAAAATGTGACTGGTACCAACCGAATAGTAGTAACATCTACTAATTATTGGTACTAGAGGTCTGCACTGGCCAGGCCTCGGCCCGAACCCGCGGGCTGGGCTCGTCGCCGATTTCCAATAATGGCATTCGGGCCGGGCCGGGCTCGGGCCTTACTTCTGAAGACTCGGTCCGGGCCTAGTCACTAATATTTTCGGGCCGGGCTGGGCTCGGGCCGTAATTTTTTTGCTGGAGTATCGGGCCGGGCCTAACTTTTTTTCCCTACGAAGCCCAGACTGATTCCATTCTTCCTAGTTTTCATGGACCAAAATAATCAGTTCCTATTGAATCTTCCTAAATGAAAATGCTTTTCTCGACTTTTTATAAATCAGTAATATTTGGCTTTGTCCAAAAATATTTGCAAAAAAAGCATATACTTTTAAGCCGTCATTATTCTACAATTAAACATTAGAATGTATTCCTTTTAAGGAATCGTAGATTACTAGGCGTTTTAAAATAGAATTAAACACACACACAAAATGATTATGACGGAATTTTTTTTTTAACTGAAAACTGAAAGCTTCTTTTAAAATGTTCATCCATGCAAAATGAATAAAATAATACGGGAGAGAAAAATATATTAAACATTTATATCTGTTAAGAAGGGAATGCATTTTCTTTCGTTCCAAAGCGATTTCGTCTTTGGAAATTTTACCATGTACCGCTTTTTCGATTTTTTGTCTCTGTTACAGGGAATATGGATTAATAATACTAGTGATAACTGAAACATTTACATACAACAAACAAAGATTCATTTAAAAGCATAAATATCGCAGTCTACGGCACTTCTGCATAAATGGAGATTATAAACATGGAAAAGAAAAGACTAATATAATTTTTTTTTGGTCAGAACTCTTCCATAAGATTAAAGATCAATGTTCTGTAGAAATTCACTCGAGCCGGGCCGGGTTCGGGCCGAATTTTAAACTTTTTTCTGGATCGGACCGATCTCGGGCCGAAATTTTAGCTTTCGGGCCGGGCCATTATTTTTTTTGTTCGGGCCGGGCCGGGCTCGGGCCGAAATTTTAACTTTCGGGCCGGGCCGGGTCGGGCCAATATTTCTTTCGTTCGGGCCGGGCCGAAATTTTAACTTTCGGGCCGGTCCGGAAATTTCGGCCCGAGCAGACCTCTAATTGGTACACTTGAATTTTGCTTCGGTAGTAGTCTGCATATTGAAATTGTAATGAACTTTAAAATTTTTCCATACTAACAATTAGTGTTGTCATCATATTTGGATTCTTGGTTGTCATTCTATTGTTATTTTATACTTCATTTTTTACATTATTTCTTACATAGTCATTACATTTGAAATAATGTAAGACAATTTTTCTTTTTAGCTTAAGAAATAATCATTTGGAATCAAACAGCGATTTCTATTTTCCGATTAGCACGTTGAGTGACACGTCAGTCACCGGTGACTGACAACATTGGGATTGTGTAACGGGATATTATTTCGCGGCTTAGACGGAAAGACAGACAAAAGCGACTTGGCATTCAACGTGTTAATCTATTACATATTGAATTATAAGTGTTTGCTGTCTCATTGTGACCCTTCCCTGGTTGTAGCGTCCGCAAATTTTCCAACAACCACTTTTTCAACATTTTCCAAATGACTTTTTCTTTTGTCTGAACCACTTCTTTTGTCCACTTTTCGATTTCACATAATCTGTATCACAGCATCTGTGATGTAGAATCACATATAGTTTTCTTAAATTTTACATTTTTCTAAATTACCGTTAAAACGAATCTTTAATTAAATGTCTATTTTATCTTAACGTTTACTTTCGATTCCACAATAACTTTCCGTTCAAAAGAAAAGAAAGAAAAACATCTAGCATCTGCCTTATTACTGAAAAACGGCTGTCAGATAAAGAGAATTCATTAAGATGCGTATTTCACTCTTGCTGGAAACAAATAAAAAAAGAATAAAGATCGAATGTGTTTGCGGTCAGTGAAATTTCATTTTCCTCTCTGCGTAATTTTAAGTCTAACTTATTCGTTGCATAAGAGTCTTTTCATGTAGATAATGGTTGTTATGCCTTTTGAGAACATTTTCCCAAAATATGCTCCTAACGTACGAATTGGCAGTCGGATTCCTTTTTGGCGTATTTTTTAGGACTGCTGTTTTCTGGTTGCCCTGCTATTAAATTCAAAATCCTTTTATTGTTTAAGCGTAACAGACAATTTTGCGGAGATGATATCAGTCATTTTTCATATGCTTAATGTCGCCAATTGTGCGATGCCAATGTGTGAATTTTTCAGTGAGGAATTAATTGCCTCCCTCTCGCTTCATGAACTCAGTCATGTGAAGACTGTTTTCTTAAAAAAATGCGTTCAGGCACCATCCCTAACTTTTCTGTATGAAACCCTTAAATTTTGAAGTTTACTGCAAATAAAAATTTTTTTTTAAAGAGCATTTATTGTCTTAAGCGATCATAGCCTATAACTAGCGAATGCATTTGTAAAAAGAACCTGTCAACATACTTTAAATTAGATCTACAATATATAAATTTATGGTGCCTAACACCAGGCATTCGCAATTTTTTTAACGTCAAGGGATGGTGCCTGCTTTTAGTTGCCTGCTTTTAGTTGCCTGCTTCGATTTGCTTGAAAGTTTAGTTTCTGGACTATTTATTAGCACTTATCTGGACTATATCTGGACTATTATCTGGACTATTTATCTACCTGAGTAGTATGACATTATCTTATTCATTGGCTGTTAACAAGATTTTTGAAAGCCTATTTCCCCGACAGATGACTAACTATTACGTTTGCGGAATATAGAGTATTAGATACTACGAGTGTTCTTAGTTCATAGACTATCGTTACGGTGCCTATAGAATGCGGACTGTCGCTGCCGGATTTTCCCCTGATGGATCGCATTGGAGTTCTTTCCCGGCGCCGAACCATTTTTCATGTTGGATGCGGCTGATTTTTCTGATCAAAAAATTTTCATGAGGCTCAGCGTAAAGAACTCCTGCTCGTTAACGCCTGCTCCTCCCGATGTACGCCTAAGAATCTGCGGTAGACTGTTGTGACTCCCATTTCGCCTCCGATAAACTCGCAGCCTTGCTTTCGGCAATATAGTGCATTTTATTTCTACTTTGTGTACTTCAGAAGTTTTTATTTACTTCAGAAATGGATCGAGTGCCGCAGTGTGATCAGTGCTACGGATTTTCATGTGTTGGCTCCAATTTAACCGGCATACACAGATGTGCTTTTCGCACTGGATTTGATGTGTCTGTGATGGTCAACGTCCAAATATTGCATTTCTTCAAAATAAAAAAAATAAAAAAGAAAGAGAGAAAGAAAGTGTTCAAAATAAATAAGCATCTGCGGTATAAAATGTGAGTACGAGAAAATATATGCATTTTATATTTTATGATTTTAATGCTCAATCTCTATTTTAATTACATGACTTTTTTTGTTATTATTTTAGAATAATATGATGAGTGATTTTATTACAATTATTGTTTATTATGCATTGTTTTCTCGTGCTCATATTTATTTTTGTGAATAATATTAGTTAGAAGTTTTCTTAGATTACGTCGAAATATTTCATAGTCTTACAAATGCTATTTCAGAAATAAGACGCCAAATATGATAACAGGATAAAAGGATATTTTTCATATAACTAAGTATCTATTAACTGTGCACTCTTACTGAAATTTCATTCAAAGTATTAAGACAATCTTAAAAAAAAAAAAAAAAAAAAAAAAAGAATTCAGAATATTGACTTCATAAATCGTATTTTTTTGGATGATTGTGCTAAAGAAAAAAATCTATTATTTTACTTATTTTCTTTAAATATTACATTTTTATTTACTTTGCAATGCGATTCTTTTTGAACTATTACAATCTGACATTCATATGTATACATTTACAGTTTTATATATTTCTTTACCTGATTTTATAAGATGATTAAAAAAAAAAAAAAAGAGGTTAAAGGTAAGTTAATGGTGCATCTAAAACATTCATGTTTCCAGATAAATAAGAGAGAATGTTTTTGTGTCAGACTATTTTTTTTGCATGTTAGGAAAGTTAAAAAAAAAAGTATGAAGAAAGATAAATATGAATACTTGTAATAAATAAAGATGTATGCACCTCTCTAGATATTTGGCACTGCCTTCATCTTGAGATACATAAAATTGTATCATTTCAGTTATATTTTATTATGCTTTGAAAATTCCATAATCAAAGGGTAAGTTATGTTTTACTGTGTTTCTATTGAGTATTATTTACAGATAATACTTTATTTTTACATTTGTACTTCAAAGTAATAATCACTTTCTTTATTGCGTAATTCAATATATGTAATCAATATCTTTAAATGATCTTGCCTATTGATTATATCTATGTAGGTAGAGCTATTTCTTGCAGCTAAATATTACAGAATTTTTTTGTTTCTTTATTCTGAGTATATAGAGAATACAACTGTTTTATAACATATAATAGTTAAACTTACTACACGCATGATTATTCTTCATCAGTAATTATAACATTATAAGAACTTTCATTTTAAAGGTTATTTCATAAAAATATATCTAAGTAATTTTCTTGAAGTAACATAGTATTTCTTAGACATTTGTTTGATACAAAATGGTACAAATGGTACTAACAACTTTATTTTTATTAATCAATGTGTGGATTTGTTTTATTATATAGGTGTGTCTTTTAGATATTTGTATATAGATATCGTATTTTTAATGTTCATAAAGTTCATTAAGTGGTATATTACGACATACCATTATAAAAATATTTTATGTGTTGCCATGTTGACAAATTTGGAAATATAATGAAGGAGGCGAGAAGCTTAAATTTGTTTTCGCTTATGGTAAACTTTTCACTTGCTTTTATTAAACTTTAAATAGTTGACAACAATTAGACATTGAATAATTTACATTTTAAAATATTCTCGCAAAGATAATATGTTTTTAGGTTTGGAGATCTTATGTGTAAAATATAATATTTCCTTTAATTAAATTATCTCAACCTGTCACAAGCTTTTCTCTTAAATTTTTAATACCTGTACGAGTCATCATTATTATTATTAATAATAACAGAAAGAGAGATTTTATTTATTTCATTAAGGCAGTTAAAACATATAACGTACTAGTATACATTTTAAATCAATTGTATGCCGTGTTGTTGCATACCAGCACACATTTTTAGATGTGAAATCTCAGTATTTTTAAATTTCAGTTAATATTTTTATTTTTGTTTCTAATATTTAGTGACTGTTTTCGATAGATTTCTTCTTGCATTGTGTTATTTTCTAGAGGTAGCACAATGCCAAGAATGTTTTTTCCTGAGGGGTTTCTTTTCCTTTTGGGGGTAAGATGGCCACTTACCTACAAAAAGGGAGAGAATGTTTGTCTTCATTTACAAAATTCATTAATTCATTTTTTAAAATTTACTATTATTCGACACTTTGCTAAATTCTCACCGTTTTTTTCATGTGCAGAACATTTTTAATTTTTTATTTATTTAGGCATGTCATTACTGATGTGTGGTCTTGCGCGACCTCGCGGTTTTCAAATTAATTCGTTAGAATAGGTTTCACAGTAGATTTCCTTTTTCTTGCAACTCTTGTACATATTTGTTGTGGTTTCATATTCAACCTGGCTTTACATGCATACACATACTTACACTTCATTCTCACAAAATTATTTTTGGTTATGGTTCAAAGATATCACTCGCCTTGGTTGAATTCAGTCATAATTTTTATGTACTTCTGTAATATTTTTTTCTACATACTGTGTCATGATCACATTCCTTTTATTTTACTCTGCAGACAAAAACTAGTTTGTTTTACATAGTTTTACACTCATTCATGCTGGTTGGTTTACGGTTAGGAACAGGCATTTTTCCTCTTTTGAAGTTTAAATTGTTATAAATACACATTATTTACATCTTCAATTATTTTAAACACGACATATAATGTATTAGTTCCTGGTACACATAGGAATTTTGTTCATAGAAAAAACACAAGAGTTCATCGCACATTCTTTGTTCATTGATATTACACTAGTTCATCGCTTTACTTTCCATTCTTGTTGTACATGGGGAACTAGTTACATTAATTTTTTTAAACAAAAAAATCGCTTTCTTCCTGGTCATTTTAGTTCGCCGAATAAACAACTTAGTTCATAGCATATTTACATGATTAGTTATAGAATTTTACACGTTAGTTCATCGATGCTTTTCACATTAGTTCATAGAGATTTTATACATGTGTTCAGTCATGTCGTACGTTGTAGTTCTTAGAGATGTACACTTTAGTTCGTTGAAGTTTTATATTATTATTCATAGATTGTTTACACATTAGTTCAATGAAAATACACATCTTTGTTCATAGAATATGTAACACATTACTTCTTAGAAAGTAAACCACATTTTAATGTACATTATCTTTAAGATATAATTTGGAACCTCTTTTTAATTATTTTTGTTAGATAAAACAGTAGTTTTTTTAATGTATTTTTTTCTAAAAATCCATACAACACTCAGGAAACTGCCAGCACATACTTTAAGGATTTTAATATAGGAAATAAATTATAATATGTACATGCCTTTCCATATACATTTTTCTTTACTGATAAAATTTGACTGATTGGACGCGGATGGTGACTCGATGCTAATTATATCATTTCACAAAATGATTTTTCTCAGAATATTATAGTACATCTTTAAAATTGGACATGTTTCTGATACAATATTATTTTGGTTGTTGTCACTAGTTAGATATACTTTTATTTTTAAAAGTATATTTGCTAGAACAGGTATGACCATTACATCATTTGTACTTTCCTCTATTTTAAATGACACTTTAAATTTTCACACATTTAATCTTTTAGAAATACATGCACTTACTGCAGTTTGTTTAGATCATCATGTACACACAAAAATATTGTAAGCATTTTTATTATTTTACAATAATCACAATTGTTTTGGCATGACTCTTAGCTATACCTTAAACATCAAGAGTATTTAAATCGAGGAAGTTAAATACTTTTACAGTTTTAATAGTACATATTTGTCACATTTGATATTCCGGTAATATTTTATGCCTATACACTTAATTTTTAACCTTTTGCTAACCATAGTATTCGACAGTTTTTTTTTTCACTTCACACATAAATCATAGTTAAAACACGTAGTTCACTGTAGCTGGTTTAGAGTTTAACCAGAGTTTCTTTTTACATAACACATGTAGTTCATTGAGACAAGTTAACCCTTATTCATTGAGTTGTTTAATGATTGTTAATTCATTAGTTACGTAATTGAATGTCACTCATTGGTAGGTGTTTTTGGGTTCTTGTACACATACTGTCTGTTTCTTACGTTAGCAAAAAAAAAAAAAAAAAAAAAAAAAAAAATTCCTAATTTGTTTTTTTACACAATCGCGAGAGCGTTGCTTGGCATGCGGCAATGGTATTTACAATGGTATTTTATTTTACAAAGGTTTTATAATGTTACTTTTGCGGCATGCTACGCGGATGAGCTTGTGGTCTGTGGATAACAATTTTGTGGGATTTCACCTTTCTTATTTTTCACTCATCAATGGCATTCCTTGTGGTCCAAGACATTTCACGTGAATATATATATATTTATTGTTCACGAATTTTCTTATAGGTAAAGCACAGGTTTTCATTTTTCTTATTACATACATGCAGCCTTCTCCTGGTTTATACCAGTTAATTCTTTAGCACATATTAATTGAGGCTGAGTTCACACACACACACACACACAATTTTTCTCTTCAGTATTACCTGTTGTACAATTCACTTAAAATTTTATTTTTTCTCATACATTTTTACATTTAAAAGATTACATGATGGATTAACTCAATTTTTTAACACAAGTAAATGCTTATTAAATCACAGTTTTATTTAAACTACATTTATATTAAGACAGGGGAATACAGTTGTCACATGGAATTAAATGGCTTATGACAGTGTTTGAGGTATTTTTTTTATATCCTGATTTTCTACAGTTTTTTTATTATTGTCTTCTTTACCTTATATCTATCTCATGAATATACATTTGTTTAATATTCATGTTGAGAGATAAAAAAAAATCTTTAAAAAAAGAAAGAAGCTTAAAACCCATACTTTCGTTCATTATTATAGGTATTATTTCTGGATTCTTAATTATTTACATTATTTTTGTTTATCTGTGTGTTATATTATGTCTTTTATTGCATTATATTACTCGAGTATCTTATTTTATTTTATTATAATATTGATCAATATATATATTTAATGTTTATTATTGAAAACATTTTGAAACTTATAGCCAGCTGGTAAGTGACCTGTTTACTTAGGCCTAATGTATTTTTATTTTGTATGTGCACATTTCTGATACAGGTCATAGTCTAAATAAGACGAATTGAAGAGTGATCACAAATTTTATTAATGAAGCTGCAGCTGTTTCTAAATAGAAACAATATATGTTGTCATCTGTATGACAAAATTTATGGTACCAATATATTATATCATGATATATATATTTTTATTTGGGATGGTTGCCTACTTAAAGAGAAGCTCAAATGCTGTTTACTTTATGTAGTAAAGGTTTGGTTTGTTTTCATGAACATTTTACACATTATTACTTGTAAGAGCATATGAAAATTGATTTTTCTCCCTTCATGTACATTTATAGATTTTTTTTCTCGCCTGTGAAAGGGGTGATATATGTGATGTAGAATCACATATAGTTTTCTTAAATTTTACATTTTTCTAAATTACCGTTAAAACGAATCTTTAATTAAATGTCTATTTTATCTTAACGTTTACTTTCGATTCCACAATAACTTTCCGTTCAAAAGAAAAGAAAGAAAAACATCTAGCATCTGCCTTATTACTGAAAAACGGCTGTCAGATAAAGAGAATTCATTAAGATGCGTATTTCACTCTTGCTGGAAACAAATAAAAAAAGAATAAAGATCGAATGTGTTTGCGGTCAGTGAAATTTCATTTTCCTCTCTGCGTAATTTTAAGTCTAACTTATTCGTTGCATAAGAGTCTTTTCATGTAGATAATGGTTGTTATGCCTTTTGAGAACATTTTCCCAAAATATGCTCCTAACGTACGAATTGGCAGTCGGATTCCTTTTTGGCGTATTTTTTAGGACTGCTGTTTTCTGGTTGCCCTGCTATTAAATTCAAAATCCTTTTATTGTTTAAGCGTAACAGACAATTTTGCGGAGATGATATCAGTCATTTTTCATATGCTTAATGTCGCCAATTGTGCGATGCCAATGTGTGAATTTTTCAGTGAGGAATTAATTGCCTCCCTCTCGCTTCATGAACTCAGTCATGTGAAGACTGTTTTCTTAAAAAAATGCGTTCAGGCACCATCCCTAACTTTTCTGTATGAAACCCTTAAATTTTGAAGTTTACTGCAAATAAATAATTTTTCTTAAAGAGCATTTATTGTCTTAAGCGATCATAGCCTATAACTAGCGAATGCATTTGTAAAAAGAACCTGTCAACATACTTTAAATTAGATCTACAATATAGCATCTGCCAATTTTCAGCTTCTTTATTCACTTCATGAATATGCCAGAAATTTGCTACTTTGTGTTTGAGTATAATATTATCTAATGAAAGTTTAATTTATGATTATAATTTAATTATTTGAAATCTACTGATTTATCGACATAAAGAAATTCGGAATTTTTCTTCATTAGACTCAAATTATAAAAAAAAAGGAAATAACACTATATATGGCATGGTTTATGACAAAACATTTAAAAATCCATTTAAAGTTACTTGATACATTTTGTGGCTGCAAATTAAAGAAAAAAGTACTAGATGGTAAATAAAACAATAAAAAAATCATAAATAATTCATTTTTAATTTCAAAAGATCTGAAACTTTTATAAAATGAAGTATCAGCTGGCCACATTTCGCTGAAAATAAATTATGCATTACAAGAATTTTATTCAAGAATGAAAATTAAGACAAAAGGAATTATCTTTTCCACTATTCAAAATTAAATTTTCATAAAATCTATTTTAGGTATTGTTCAATTTATTCAAAATGTAGCTTCTTCACAACGGAAAAATATTCATTTCCTCTTTTCAATGTAATCAGAATTAAAAATTCTCTTATTTCAATGTTCTTTTATTTATTTAATCTCCAGAAAGTTTTTTCAATATCAATATTATCTTAAAATTGATTTTTTTAATAAATTGTGAAATTGTATATTTTGGATCGTATATCCTTTATAGTTTTATTAAATGTCACAAATGGCTAACAAAATGTATGTTTTCTTTTTTTTTTCCTTCTCGCTTTACATTTTTTCCATCTTCAAAAATGTCGTACGTCATAGAAAGTAAATCTAGACGTATTTCATAAAATATTTATTTATTTATTTTTATTTTTATTTATTTATTTATTTATTTTACAAAGAAATACTAATGAAATGTTTCATTAAACTTAAGTTATTGCAAATATATGAAAAAAAAGAACATTGAATCTATCATTTTTTTATCTTGTTTTATAAGTTTAATATTTTATTATTAACTATACATATATATTAATTATTAACTTTAATAATTTAAAATCTTCCTTTTTAGAATTCCTTAAATTAAAAGTTACTTTTACAACCGGAAAATGTGTCTATTTTTAGAAATATAATTCGTAAATAATCTTTACTTCGACCTAAAGTTGTGTACGTAGGAAGCGTTAAAACTTCGTTCTGCGTTAAACCTTCAGGTTGCCAATGTTGTACATGATGGCTAATGCAGACGACTGCCCCGCTGGACAGTAGAAATTACAACAAATAGCAGATTTTTTAAATTTTCAACAACAGTAATTATCTACGATTAACCCTTTCGAAAGTAGTGTCCTTAATAAAAGGACACCTAATTTTTGTTTTACTGGCACCGAGAATCTTTAATTAAAATTTTCCTTTTATAATGTACTTGAAAATAACCAAATTGATATTTTCTAATAAATTCGTTTATAAATTACTGTGTAAGACAATTATTTCAAACAGATTTACTTCGCGCCGGAAAGGATTAAACGTAAAGATTACGATTCCAAAAAAAGATAAACGAAGATTACGAAAAAATTCGTGTTAATCCTGGTGTCTTGCGATATTCCATTTGTGGAAATTTGCATTATTTTAGTACATCTTGCAGAAATCCTCTGTTCTATAAAGAAGATGATTAGTGAGTAAGCAGAGCTAAGCGATATATTCCTGTAAGGGGGGGGGGGGGGAATCACCGCTTAGCATAAGAACAGAAAAAATACTTAATATAAAATGCGAGGCAAAAACAAGTGGCCAAGCATTATAATGAACTTATCATTAATGCTAAATTACTGTTTGTGAATTTGTCTCACACGTCTAGTTAAACTCGTCCAGGCGAGTATGGCGAAGTTCTGGAATGCAGGTTTGCCAACATTTCAGCAAGAACTTCTGTCTGAGCATAATCTGAGAATGTGCCCCGTTCGTATGTAGTATCTCTCATATAGAAGCACATAAGAAGATCCTTCTAGAAAGGTACCCCAACTACGGTACCGCAGAAATCTCGCAAGTTTCGTTCATCAAACGTTACTTCAACGCACATCAATCCCGCGTCTGGTCTTATGGGTGCTGGTCATTCAGCTTTTGAATTCCCTCCGTAATGTTAAGTCTAGAGGCATTTGATTCATTCTTATATTCAAAATATCTATTCAAGAAATTAATATTTTTAAACTTCTTTTTCTTGTGAACTCTTCTTTTCTAATGAACTTCACTGTTTGTAGTTATCAGTCATGACTGACTCAAGATATGAATGCAAATTACAAAGTAAGAAATGCATATGCGACTAAACTTTGATGACACTTCGTGCTGATTAAATATTGCAGATTTAATAGTAATAGAAAATTTTTAGCTTGAAATCGCAGAAGTGTTCCGAATAATCTATTACTCTAACCGAATATTCCATCTATTATACTAGAAGTAATCTTTAAGAAACTTCCAGTATAATAGATGGTCATTTACAAAAATCATTATGGACTATAAATAAAGATATTACACATATAACATTTTTTAATTAGATAAAATTCGCATAATTAGAAAATCAGTTTGTGTCTTTGATGAATTAATTACATTTCATATTATATGAAAATAAAAAGTTTTGGTTAGAGGCCCAAAGTCAACTTGTGCCACCATTATAATTTAGTAAAAATTATGTATATTTATGTATGCATTAGTTAATTTCAAAAAATTCAGGGGAATTTCCGTTTTCGGCCGAAAATAGGAAGATTACCGAAATTTGGTTTTGTTTTCAATTTCGATCGCAAAAACTTGTTTCGGTCAATCTTTAATCAGGCCCGTAACCAGACGGGGGCAGGGGGCTGAGTACCCTATCGTCCATTAGAGCCCCCTCTAACGATTTCTTTACTTATTTTTTGAACAAAATACATATTTTAACTTTCCTCAAAAAAAAGCAAGAAAATTTTTTTAGATCTTTTAACTGCCTTCAATAAAATGGGAATACGCCAAACATTTTGTATTCGGATCCCTATTAGATCAATTGTTTTCTGTTATCTTGCTAACGGTGTAATGCAATTCTCGAAACGCATTTTAAAGGAACATTTCTTTCTCCTGAAAAAAATTAAGTCCACTAAAATCCCCACTAGTCCACTAGTTAAATTCCACTAACTGGTCACCACGTGTGTTATAGTACATCATTATATTTTCAAAGCAACGATCTTACGCAGGAAGAATGGAAATGGACACATGTTGCTCAAGCTGACCGATTGTTAATCAAATAATGGTCAAAGTCATGACTAAAACATAGTCATTAAAAACCTATGTTTCTAAATTTTTTATTAGTTTGCCTGTTGACAATACGTACTTATCAGATTTGGTTAACGGTGAAATATCACTTGGAAACTAGAATGTTTGAAAATTAGAAAGATAAACTAGTAAATCTGCAGATCAAGAGCCTCAACGTCAGCTTTGCACGTCATTTCTTTTTTAAAACACACTTTGGGTAATATATAACTTCCTGGAAACTGTAATTTAAAATTTTTAAATTACGTAATTATTTATAAGAATAAAATAAGAATAAGAAGTTTTCAGCCAACAAAAGCGTTAAATTAAAGATTTAGTTATGTTAGGATAGTCTGGATTTTTCATGATCTGTTACTTTTGTTTTTTTATTATAACATAGTAGATTTCTTCAGGGGGGTGGAGCCCCCCCTGAACCCCCCGTAGTCTCATTAAACTTAAATTTGTAACTTTCTATCAATTTGCTAATGGTTATCGTATATCTTGTATTTCTTTATACATTTTGATTTATAAGGATAAGTAACAGTTTTAACAAGCATTTTTCATTATCCTCATACTTCTACATACCTGTCCACACCTAAATCTGATGTATCAGGAACTTTTGAAAGTGTAAACTCAATAATCTAGGGTTTTACAATTTTGTTTCCAAAAAAAAGAAGTTTTGATTGCATTTTGTGGCAGATATCGCGGCCAGACAGACAGACAGACAGAACAGACTGACAGGCGGAAAACAATAAATTTTGTGTAGCCAAAATAAACCTTCACTGAAGTTTTGGCAATGACGTCATTATTCATGAGTTATTGCTATCCATGTTTCTTATATTTTTAACGACTACTATAAAATACCTGTTTTATTTCAATTATGACGTCAAATTTTATCAGGTGAAATATTTGTTAAAAATATAATTATTTTTTATTTCTTTTACTTCTAATTATGCCCCCATTTTTGTCAGAAAAATTCTTATTAACGAAACAAATTTCCGTGTTTAATATTTAACAAAGTACTATATTTATTTTTATTTTAATTCTGACGTCATATTTACTTTTTCTTAGTTTAATTTATCGAATGGAACTTACTCAATTGAAACTTATTGCCGTTGACAAATTATTCCAGATTTTGATTTTTTTTTTTTTTTTTTTGGCAACGATAAAGGAAATTGGCTAAATTTTACCTAAAAGATCGCTATTGATTCTGCATGAAAAAGAAGGAAATTTTGAATTATTAAGGAAAATATGTGAATAAAATCAATAAAACATAGCCTATGTTCTTTTCTGGGCTATGTTATAGTTATAACCAAAGATACAAAGACATTAATTCATCAAATTTATAACATTATAAAAATAAGGATTAGGATGAATGGTTGCTTAGCAACCATTAAGAGAAAATAAAGAAAATGAAATAAATATATTTAAAATAAGTAAGTCTCTAAAACAAATTAGTTTATATTATTGGAATACATTTATAAAAAATCTCCAAAATTTACAGTAATAATTTTAAAAATCTGACAAATGAATAGACAAAATTTCAAAACAATACGAATAATTTAACCGGTAAATTTCAGCATCCATTTATCATAATGTGACATTTTCTCTCAAGGCAAAAAAAAAAAAAAAAAAAAAAAAAAAAAAAAAAAAAAAAAAGGAAATCACTGGATTTGCCATAGAAAAGCATTATTGCGCAAAATAAAATATTCTATATTTTACGAACGAATGAACCAAATCTTACAAAAAACTATACAGCTTAATCCCGGTGCCTCACTAACATACCCACTTAATTTCAAGCCAATCGGATGCTTTTTACGGAAGCAGACAGACTGACAGACAGACATACAGACAGACAGAAAAAAATTTCGTGTCTCCAAAGTAAGCCTTCACTGACGTTTCGGCAAAAATATCAATTTATACACGTGGAATAAAAAAAAAATAATTGTTTGAAAGCCAGTAATTGTTTTATGTTATGGGGGTTGGCTATATTTAGGGATATATTAGGAAAGTAGGAAAAGGGTATTTTTTTGTTTGGTTTTTGAATTTTCGTTTAATTTTTTTGTGTTCAATGAAAACTCTCTTTATTTATTTATTTATTTTTGGCAATTTGTTATATAACAGGTGTAATGTTTCCATTTTTTCATTTTTGGGTGAAAAAAGTCCGGGCCAGGATTCGGACCATTTTCATTTTCACGATGAATTTTCATTTTCACCCAAAAATGAAAAAATGGAAAAATTACATCTGTTGTAATAAATTTTCCGATTGAATAATCGTGTTTCAAAATTAATCTAATTTGTCGTATAGCTTTAAAAATATTAAGAAAAAAAGCATAAGTTTATTATAAATCTACGACAAAAATATCTTCAGTTATTTAGTGTATGGTACGTTAAATTTATTTTCAAGTGTAAATGCGCTACATTTTAACACATTTGTGGAATAATTTTTATTTATAAAGGCATAAAATTAGTAGATAAGGTTATTCAGTCTCAAAGAGTAAAACTGAGTAATTATGTTTAATAAGCTTGTTTTCAAATCTAAAAAAACCATTTTTTGACATATTCGTGAAATAATTTTATTTATAAGGATATTTGCTGGTATTTAGACTATAAGAAATCAAACAGCATTTTACATTTTTCTGCAACAGAAAAATAATCTGTCAAAAAATGATAGCAGACGTCGTCGGCGTCGATTGATTTGACGTCGGTTGATTTTCATGGCATTTAATGACAAAATACTAATCGTCGACCAGTAAATGGCTATAACTCATGACATATGACATTTATAAGAAAACTAAAAACAGTATTCAATTCTTAGGCGTCTGAATGTGAGAAGATGAAAATTTTAAAGAAATGGAAAGAAAATCATTTCTTGAATGTATCATGAATATTCTCCTTATTGAGTGAAAGAAAAATATTTTTAAAGTTCAATTGAAACGGGAAAATACCTAATAAGAAACATTCACCTTGCATTTAATGAAAGTTGTTCACATCTTTCGAAAATGTGTCAGTGTGTTTTATTTTGTTTTGTTTTTAAATGACATTGAACAAATTTTAGGAAAAACATGTAAAACGTATGCAAAAAAAACAGTATTAAAGAGTATAAAATTAAAATCACGATCACAATTTTTTTTTCTAACAAAACTGTCATTAATCCCTTGGAGACGAGGCGTACGTGCCGCCAAAAAGTGCTCAGAATCCTAGTTTATATCCACCAGTAAAATTTTAATGTGAAATTTGTATTATTAAATCAGAGCATTTTCTCGATTTAACAGTGCCCAAATTTGTTTTTAAAAAACGGTGACAAAACATTAAAAATTTCTTAAAAGTCTCCTGTCTCTAAGGGGCAGAGTCCGGCTATGTTTCAAAAATATGAAATTAACATATATTTGAAAAAAATGATCCATGTTTGAAATTATATGATTATACATAGAATTCTAAATTTAATTATTGTGAATTTTTAAGCAGTTAGTTTTATAAATCTTTTTTTTTTCATAAAATAAGGTTAGACAAAATTAGTTTTAAAGAGAAACTTATATCATCACTAAGTTAAATAGTATTTGGAACGGCTGTGACATTAAAATGATCTAATAATTCAGAAGAAAACTAAAATTGATAAAATTAAATAAACCACGACTTACTGTTGGTGAAAAATATTAAAAATATGAATTTAAAATAAGAATAATAAATTAAGTTTCATTAAATCTGTAATTTCAACCAAAACAATCATGCAAAAAATGTTAACTTTTAACTAAAAATGAAAAATAAACTTTTTTTTTAACCAAAAATAAAACCAACTTCAAAAACTACTGCAATATATATATATATATATATATATATATATATATATATATATATATATATATATATATATATATATATCATCTCTGACTTAGAATCTCATATTATAAAATCTATGTGTTTGGCTGATATTTTTCCATAATGGCCTGTATAAATGCACTATTTCATACTAACCATAACTATAGTTGCTAATCTTACTTGAAAATAAACATTTATAATATGAGAAAAAGTGTTACAAAAATGGTAAAATTAAATTTTTAAAACTAAATATCAAATCGTAAAAAATCTCATAGATAATTGGATGGGTATCTATTGGATACTTATATTGAACTTGGCTTCACTTGCATAGACACCAAAATGTCAAATTAATGTACATAAAAATAAATATAATACGCATATTAAATACGCATACTCTTAATTTCTTATTAATTATTATGTAAAAATATTTTTTTACTTTGCAATAGTTTTTGAAAAAGTCTTTTTTTAGTAAAAAAGAAAATATATATATTTATTTTCCGATGATCATGAAGTATTATTTAATTATTTCCTTATAGAAAAGTTCCGTTATAGAGATGTTTCACTTTAGACGGGTTCAACAATAGACAGGTTCATTTTATCAGTTTTTTCTATATTTAGTTTGCTTAACCCATTAGTGCCTAGCGTCCCTTTTTAGGGACGCTTCAAAAGGTGCATGTAGCACTGTTTTTGACACCGGTAAAAAAGAACAGCAACCTTTATTTTATTTAATTGAAACATTTTCGTACTTATTGAACTAAGCGTAATTCTTTTAAAAATAGTGGTACCAACCGAATAAAATTTGCGCAAAAGGTAGTGGGCACGAATGGGTTAAGACATGGATTGTTAAAATATGTTAGCCCCCAGAAAAATTTCAGAGCCCCCCCCCCCCCGCCCTGGTATAACTCACTGGTTACGGCCTTGTCCTTAATCCGTCTATAAGCCTAGTATCTTTGAACAAAATTCTGAGACACAAACAAGAAATCGCATAAGGGTTTGTTAAGATTAAAAATACAAGAACACCGAGATTTGGTTTAAAAAAATATCACAATCAGCATTTCCTGAACATTTTTATCTGCTGCCCGATTTGACGCCATGCCTATTCTATGATTCAGTCAAATTTTTTTAACATTTCCCCCATATTTCCAGTTTGTGAGTACAAGAGTACCGAGATTTGGCTCAAAAATTATCAAAATCAGCATTTCCCAAACTTTTTTATCAGCTGCCCGATTTGACGTCATGCCTCTCCTAAACTCCTTACTCAAAATTTCTAAACCTTCCCCCATATTTCCAGATTGTGAGTATCGGAGTATTTGGTTCAAAAATTATCAAAATGAGCATTTCCCAAACATTTTTACCTGCAGCCCGATTTGATGTCATACCTGTTCTCTGTACCCTACTCAAATTTTTTAACCCTTCCCGCCATTTTTAGATAATAATTGTTATTAGCTAAATATAGCTTATTTAAAAAGCAGCATATAATGTTTTAATTAGAAAAGTATTTACTCTTAAAAAAATATTAAAATAATGATACAAAACAATTAATGTGCCGTGAGATATGTTTATGTTAACAAAATTCTTCAGATTTAGAGAGAAAATTGATAAATTTATTTTGAAATCTGGTTAAATTTCCACTCTCTTTGCATACGTATTTTTAGGAATATCAGTGTTTAAAATCCTGCTTCACATTTCTAGATTTTGAGAAAAAGAATTAAAAAAATTATTACTTCGCAAATAAAACGAGTGCTATTGTCTCGAAATCACTTACGCGGGCAGCATTTTGTTTTCGAGGCTTAGTGTTTGGCGAATCTAAATTTATTACAGTTTCAGAAAGCAAATACTAGCAGGATATGTGCGGTCCATGAATTTGAGTATCACTATTTTCTGATAGTATAGTTTACCTCATTTAATTTTTAAATATTAAAATTTTCTGTCATATAAAAGGTGAAAAATATCGAATATCAAACATATCCCTTGTCGAATTTTGAAACAATGGCACCGATATTCAAAAGATAATACTAATCCTAAAATAACAAATTAAAATATAGTTGTGAAAATATAGTGATCTTAGATGCATAATTTAAAGCATGTCAGTGTAGTTATTACAAATGAAATTCGAGACAAACATTGTTGTAGTAAAACCACAAATAAAAATAATATTTAAATAAATAAATAAAGCAATACCTTTAAAAAGACGTTAAAAATTGCACATTTACACATATATAAAAGATGTTTTATCACATAAAAATACAACAATGGAACATCTTTTAGATATTTGTAAATATGTCTATTTTAACTTATATTAAAAAGTACTGCTTTCATTCCTTTATTTATATTGTCAAATAAAGTTATTGGTAATTTATAACTGCAAAATTAATATGATTTCAATATATTTCTTAAATGGAATGTTTAAAAATATGCTAACAAAAAAGTAAGAAAGATTAAAAAATACAATCTGATTTTCAACTAAAACGTACCTGTATACAATCAGCCAACACTAAATTCGCTTCTGGGTTTTTTTTTTATATTCATGGATTGAATATTGTAGCAGATGCCAATTTTCCCGCTTATTCCAAATCTTAACTGATAACCTAACAGATATTTTTGAAGTGTATTATCACTAATTGATGCGATTGAAAGATGTGTATTTTTAATATTTCACTTTTTAAAAAATTCAAATGTTTATTTAATAATATATATTTTATTGGTTATTAAAGGATAAAAAGGAACATTTTTTTAAAGAAAAATAAAGTAGATATAACACTTTTGGGTCTGAATTTTATGCCATTTTGACAACAAAATTAATTATATTTTATTAACGTCAAAAGTAGCTACTCAAACCGACTCACTGAAGTTTAAAGATTATGTAATTGTCTAAAATCTAACAAATGTACTTATTTTGTGTATTATTCAATTCATATTTGTATGATAATAAATTAAGGAAGAATTTTCAAAGACGTTAGGGAAATGACGTATTACAATAAGGATTGAAAAAGTATTACTTTTTTTTTTTTTTTTTTTTTTTTTTTTTTTGCGTTTTATCACATTTGAGTGATTCAGAAAAGTAACTTATATTTTTAATTTAAGAGCCCTTATTTTGAAAATCAAAGTGTGATAGTTGTATTGTTTGATTTGCTTGATTTTTTTTATATGTTGAAGTAGACCATATTTGATAAATAATGTGCAATTTTGAAGTCCTGAAAAAAAATCCTCTTTTCTATAGAAAATGTCAAAGTTCAAGCTCGTGAATGCCATTTTTCGTGAAAAGTATATTTAGAGGACTATATCTCTCGCAAGCAACAACATCCCAAAATTCTTTCAGCATAAATTGTTAGCATAACCATACATACTTATTAAAATTTGTTTCCATGGGGCATTGTTAATTTACATTGTTATGTTGGTACAAAGTACAGTCAAAATGACGTTTTTGTCCATTTTCCGCACTTAATATCTTATTTAAGCAATAGTACCCCCAACTTTTTCTTATAGAATATGTAAAATACACAAAATTTTAAAAATCTGCAACATTTAAAGTCATGGTATTTCAAATAAGCGCCACAATTAAATAAAACAAAATATAACAGATGCAAATTTTCCAATTTGGGTGAAAAAATAATCGTGTTTAAAATTAATCTAATGTAATTTCGTATGCAGCGATTTTCTGCAGTTACATATATTGACCTTCGATATATTCTGTTGAGCTGATCCAGAGTATCAGACCAGATTAAGCGATCGTTGAGGTTAATTGGGTGAAATAGTCCTCCAGTGTTCAGGTCCGGGATGGCTCAGTTGGAAGAGCATTGGCGGCTTCAACCAATACATCCCTGGTTCGAATCCTGGCCCGGACTTTTTTCACCCGAATTGAAAAATTTACATCTGTTATAATTAATTTACCGATTGAATATTCGTGTTTAAAATTAATCTAATGTAATTTCATATGCAGTGATTTTCTGCAGTTCCATATATTGACCTTCAATTTATTCTGTTGAGCTGATCCAGAGTATCAGACCAGATTAAGTGATCGTTGAGGTTAATTGGATGAAATAGTCCTCCAGTGTTCGTGTACGGGACGGCTCAGTTGAAAGAGCATTGGCGGCTTCAGTCAGTACATCCCTGGTTCGAATCCTGGCCCAGACTTTTTTCACCCAAATTGGAAAATTTACATCTGTTATAATTAATTTACCGATTGAATATTCATGTATAAAATTAATCTAATAAAACAAAATATGTCACGCAATAGGTGAAAACATGAAAAAAACATGGAAAAGAAAAAAAAGTGGGGCCTCGTGATATTTTTATTTTTAAAAATGACAAAATTTTCAAATAAACAATGTCGATGATAACATTTGTTCCCTATAAGAAAATGAAAAGTCCATTTCTCGTTCCTCTTTCTGTTTTTTTCCCTGTGAGAAAATGAAATATCCCTTTTTTGTTGCTCCTTCTGAAAGAGAAATAGGATGTTTCATTTTCTCTTAGGGAAAAACTGTGATAATGGACATTGCTTTTCTTCTAACTTTTGTAATTCTTTTAAAATAATAATATCACGAGGCCCCACTTCTTTTTCTTTTTCATGTTTTTTTACATATATTCACCTACTGCGTGACATATTTTGTTTTATTTAACTGTGGCGCTTATTTGAAATAACATGACTTTAAATGCTGCAGATTTTGAATATTTTGAGTATTTAACAGGTTATATCTGCTAACAGCAACAATATCTCGGTACAGTACTATATTATTTTGCTTGTTCGAGTAGTACACTTTCATATTCTATAAGAAAAAGTTTAAGGTACTATTGCTTAAATAAGATATTAAGTGCGGAAAATGGGAAAAAAAACGTCATTTTAACTGTACTTTGTGGCAACATAACAATGTAAAGTAACAATGCCCCATGGTAGCAAATAAATTTTAACATGTAGGTAGGGTTATACTAACAGTTTATGCCAAAAGAATTTTGGGATGTTGTTGCTTGCAAGAGATATAGTGCTCTAAATATACCAGCATTTCACTTTTCACGAAAAATGGCATTCACAACCTTGAACTTTGACATTTTCTATAGAAAAGAGGAATTTTTTTCAGGGCTTCCAAATTGCAGATTATTCATTAAATATAATTTACTTCAACATAAAAAATAGCAAGGTAATTAAAAAATACAACAATCAAAACATAATTTTTTTTCTAAATTTCGAAATAATGGCTTTTAAAGACTGAAATGTGTGTATAAAATTAAAAAAAGCCAATGTAACAAAGAGAATTAAGTAAACTTTTATTATTATTATTATTATTATTATTATTATTATTATTATTATTATTATTACTAAATGTCAAAACATAAATGAAGTTATGATAAGAAAGGCATAGCCATGTACTTTCGTTTCTATATTTTGAAAATAACTAAGTGATTGTTAAGAAAAAATAATCCTTGATGAAAAGACATGTACTATTAATAGTACACCAGACCCGAAAGGGATATGTAAATTAAGTATTTGGATAAATCACTCCCGTAAAACAACATTATTTAATGAACAAACATGCACATCCTAAACTGGAACATTCTTCGTTGTTTATATCAGTTTCTTTGCATTTTTAAGGTGGCACTTTTAAACTTTCAAAAAACCAGTTTTCAGTTTTTATTTTATTTTGATTTTTTTTTTTAATTTCTCAACAGTATACAAAAATAACCCATTCAAAAATTCGCATTTTTCTTGAGTTCTGATCATAGACGCTGAATATAATTGAAGCTCCGTAAATATTGAAACTTTTTTCATATGTGGCTATTTCCATGCGAATTTGTCATGTCTGTCATACAGCTGAAAATCGTTTTGCTTGTTGGCCACCGTTGGTTTCAAAAAGTTCGCTTCGCCTTACTCAGTTGATGAGATATCGTATTTACTCGTGTATAGGGCGCACGCGTGTATAAGGCGCACCATAAATTTGATACGTTAATGAAAATTGACCAAATGAATTTCAGTAGAAAAAAAAGTCGAAACAAACATTACATGTGACCAGAAAACAAGACGAAAATGCATTTTTAGACTTCGGATTGTAAGAAAATGGCGTAAAATAGGAATGAGTGACGGTAAAGAGAATTGCTAATTAGCGTTTAGATAATGTCATTAGCTCTGTTGCATAAAAAACTGCAAGGAATGAAATAAATATGCAGTAATACTTCAATTAAGTAACATTTTCCGAGTTTTAATATCTTCTTTGAATAATTTCTTGTTTCATATGTATATTGTTCGACTGCATCAAACAGTAAAAAATTATTCCGTGTATAAGGCGCACCTAGCATTTTTGCCCTTATTTTTGGGGAAAAAGTGCGCCTTATACACGAGTAAATACGGTATCTCCGATAAAATAAGTCACATTTTTCCGTTCTAAAATACTAGTAACCAAAAGTCGTAGAATGTGACAGACACGACAAGTTCGCATGGAAATAGCCATATATGAGACTTTATACGATTTCATTCATACAGGGTGTCCAGCAAATAAGACCCTGATTTCAAAATTAAATTTCTCTAAAACAAAGATCGATAGAATTATACGGTAAACGGTTTATTCATTAGGTAATTTCTCAAAAACAAAGATCGATAGAATTATACGGTAAACGGTTTGTTCATTAGGAAATTTCTCAAAAACAAAGATCGGTAGAATTATACGGTAAATAGTTTGTTCATTAGGTAATTTCTCAAAAACAAAGATAGATAGAATTATACCGTAAACGGTTTGTTTATTAGGTAAGCTGTAAAAATCTTATACAGAAGTTTCGATCGGTGAATGTTTTGAAAAGATTGTGTTCTGATTGCAAAGAATGCTTGATTTGACATACCGTAATTTCGGGTGTATAAGCCGCAGATCAAACAATTCTTTTTTGACCCAGAATTTTTTTAAAAACAAATATAACTAGCTAGATCGCTGTAAATATTCGTCTTCAATCACTAAATAAGATTTCTGGGTCCAAAAAGAATTGTTTGATCCGCGGCTTATACACCCGAAATTACGATACTATGTTTTTAATGGCATTAAGAACAAACGAAAAAGTAAAGAGACAGTGATGAAGTACGAACCTAAAAAAGTTTCATAATTTACAAGGTATAATATGAACCAATATCTTATTAGTAAAAAAGGTGATATGGAATTGTATCGTAAGTGAAACAAAGTTGTGTAAGTGACATTTAAAATAACATAGCTAAGAAAATGAATTTTGAGTTATCACCACTAAAATCTCAACTAAATATTTATCTGTTATGTAACAAAATTTCATTAATCCAATTTTTATATTTTCTCCTCTAGACTGAATTATGTGTCACTGTACAGATTGCAAATAAAATAATACTATCATCTGCAGAAGTCACACATTTTCAATAATAATTTAATGCATAATGCTTAAATCAAAAGCAATTTATTTTGTTTTGGGACACTTTTTTGCACAACTTTTGAAGCACCGATCAGCAGTATTTTTAGTAAAAACCGATTTGTTAACACGAATGTAATAAAAAATTTGTTTCACTTAGAGATGTGTCAAGTTAACCAATCAATATAATTACTTATCTGACTACATAATAAGACTTCACTTCATCTTGAATTATTTTGCTTCTACATGTGTTAAAAATGACACAATTCCAAAAAGAAATTTTTTAAGGCTAGAAAAACCAAAGCCAGAGTTTTATTCTCACATTTTGTAGTCTTTTTTATAAAAATTTCACGCTCCTACCTAAACCTGTTACTGGGATATGGCAAAATGACCTACAACTTTCGCCCACACCCTCCCCCCTACATTTAACTTCTTTAGGGGTTGAATTTGCAAACATTCTTTCAAATGTAGTGCCTACATTGTGTAATACGTATATTGTTTAATATGTCTTTCAAATATTAATAACCTAGAAGCAATAGTTGAGACTCACCGTCGGTAGTTCACTGAATCATGTACATGTTCTTTTACAAACATAGATTACAAAAACATGTCCATATATTTTATATCTTTGTTCATAAATTTATCCACTGTGTAAAATTACAAAATTCTTATTAATGATCCAATAATACATCAATATTCTATTTACAGTGCAATAAGATTTTTTCAAAGACATCGCCATTCTACTGGAAATTTTTTCAATTTAATGTATCTATATGCCTTTAAAACCGCATTTCAAATCAATCTCGATCAAAATTTTAATTCGGAAACTTACTGTTTTCGAAAAGGAAAGGTGTGAACTTTATATTACTAGAGTTTTTAAACGTTAACTTACAAACTTTAAAACGCATTTTGAACGTAAAAACGTACGTTTTTTAAAACGTATGTATGGTCCCCATAATCTACACACCAGTATTTTATAAAATATTTTTTTGTCTTATTTAAACTCAGGAAATTAAAGTTGGACAAACTTTTAAAATTTGTAGGTAGTAGGAAATTCGAGGAACCATACACTCTGCTGATACGCTTTTTCATTAAATTTTAAATAACTGCGATTGTTAATCAACGACGTGTTTTAACTTCTGTTGCTAAAGCAAAATTGTGTTCAAAATTTCCAGTGCTCTTGTGGCATTTTGGGATTAAAATTAAATGAGACAATATCCCACCGCCTTTCAAGCTGTTGACGGAACCTCAGTGTACTGTGTCAAAAGGCTGTTCTAAAGTCTTTCGTATGATACCTCATTCGTCATTGTGTATTATGATTGTGCATAGAAAAATGGATGTTGAGGTCAGAAATAACGTATGCGATATGTTCTCTTTCACATTTTTCGTATTTCTTGCTATTAATGATAAAAAATAAAAATCGATATTCTAAATCGTAGGAAAACTTTATTCAATAATGCTCAAAATTCAATAGATGAAGGGAAGCTTATTAATTCGTTATAAAATTTTCGGTACCGATATAAATGATTTTAAGTTAAACTTATAGTGCATCTCTATATAATAAAGCACAGTGTAATGCATAGCGCGCCAAACCAGTTTGTCCCTCAAAAAACTGTCATTAGAATTGACGCTCCCACTAAAGCTACTATAAGACACACGGACTTTAGGCGAGACAAACTTTTCAGCGGATTTTAACTCCAACATTTTCCCATTCAATGGGGGGAAAAGGTTTGCAACTGTCTTTGAAAAATTCGGAGGAAAAGCCGTAAAACCAGTTTCTACTTGTGCCAGGCGTTAACATTTATCGCCTTCTCGTATCAATCGCTTACCTCTGATTCGTTGAAACGTTCGATGTTGGATGAAAAATCTAATCTAGGCCAGATTTTTTTGAACGTGTGGAAAAAAGTCTGGGAGACATTGCAGTTTGCTATTACACTGGAAGTTGGGAGGATATTTCCCGAAAAGTTGGAGGAAATAGAGTGTTGGCTCAAAAGTCTTACTAAATGTTGGTGTATCTGATAGCGGCTTAAGATGTCGTCTGTGTGCATCCGAAGCTTGGCAGCTGGCAGCAGAAACAAACAGACCGACAAAAGGGAAAAATGACAATCTTTCTTTCCTTTCGGGTGGTGGGGGGGACGAAAAATTTTGTTTTATTAAGAAATCATAGTTTTGTTTATTAGACGCAAAGCCTACTTTACCCAAAAGTATTGTAAATGCTAATAGTATATTTATTAGAACATAAAATAGCCGAACTTTTTTCATCTAAACGCTTCCATATTATCAATTATTTTTATCAGTTTTTTAAATTTATATGGAAAACACAACTTTTACCCACCGTCCTAGGTGGAATTAGAGTTCTGCACGGGCCGATTTTCATAACCGGCATTCGGGCCGGGCCGGGCTCGGGCCTTGCTTCTGAAGACTAGGGCCGGGCCGAACGGGCCTAGTCACTAATCTTTTCGGGCCGGACCGTGCTCGGGCCTTAATTTTTTTTCCTGGAGTATCGCGCCGGGCCGAGTCTAACTTATTCTTTCCGTACGAAGCCGAGACTAATTTTGTTCTTCCTAGTCTTCACGGACCTAAATAATCAGTTCCTGTTGAATCTTCATGCATGAAAATCCTTTTCTCGACGTGGAAAAGTCTGTTCATAAATCAGTAAAGTTTGGCTTGGTCCAAATTTTTTTACAAAATAGACATATACTTTTAAGGTCATTACTCTACAATTAAACATTAGAATATATTCTTTTTAAAGAATCGTAGATCACTAGGCGTCTTAAAATAGAATTAAACACACAAAATAAAAACATGATTATGACGGAATTTTCGTTTAAACTGAAAACTGCAAATTTCTTTTAAACTTTTCATTCATGCAAAATGAATACAACAATACGCGAAAAAATATATATATATTAAACATTTACATCTGCTAAGAAGGAAACGTATTTTTTTTCAGCGTATTAAAAGATTTTACTTTTACCATATACCAATTTTTAGAATTTTTTTTTATGTATTAATAATACTAATGATAACTGAAACATTTACATACAACAAACAAAGGTTCATTGAAAGCGTAAATATCACAGCCTATGGCATTTCTGCATAAATAGCGATTATAAACATGGAAGAAAATAAAAGACTAACAAGGGGACCACCAAACATGGTGCTCACAGATTTTTATGAATTCAAAGTATATTGTAGGGGTCATACCATTAATTATTCGGCTGAAAGGGTTCTTTCAAATGGGCCTTAGTTTTTGAGAAATTGGGGGGGGTCAAAGTTCAGCGTATATTTTAAGTACTTATTAGTAAAGAGGTCTGTCAACAGCTTCGTGGCTCCGCGGTAAAGCACGAGATTCCAGAACCGGGGGTGGCGGGTTCAACTCCAAGTTGGAGTTTTTTTTTTTTTTTCTTCTTCTTTATATGTTTCGTATATGTTAAATTTTTTAAGCAGAATTGGAAATTCTACAGCTTTCAACTTATTAATATTTTCTTATGGGGATAGTTTACTTTTTTCATTTTTTTTCTTATTTAAAAAAATATGATTCAAATGATAAACTAATTACACTTCAAAATTCATGAAATAAATAAAAATAAATAAAAAATGCATATATAATTAAAATTTTCAAAAGTATAAAAATTTTGAATGTTTTAAAATCCCTTCTACTTTAAATATTAATAATTTTGCCCAATTGTATTTATATATATTGCTAATTTAAAATAAAAAAAAAAAAAAAAAAAAAAAGAAAGAAACCAAGTTGGCGCTTTTTTTTTCTTTCTTTATACATTTTTTACATGCTACATATTTTAAGCACAATTGGGAATTCTACAGCTTTGAACTTTTTGATATTTTCTTAATAAAGTAAATTTATATTTTCGAATGTATTTCATGAAAATTTCTTTTTATCTGCATTTTTTAAACTAATATTTTTATTGACAAAACTGCATAACGAATTTATGTCTTTAACCTTTTTTTATTAATTATTATGTAATTTCTTTTCTAAACACAATTCTGAAATAATAATTTTTCTTTTTTCTATCGCTTTTTTTGTGGAATATTTTAAATGAAAATTTATCCTTTTTTCTATAAATTATACAAAATAATTTTCAGGTGCAATTTCTCAAACATTTATAGGATTAGTTAATTCAAATAATGCATACCTTCGAAAGTGTAATAAAATATTAATGCAGTAGTGCTAAAATATTATCCAAATTTTTACTGATCTTTAAATACATTTATCTCTAACGTTTAATAAAAAAATCAACTAGATTGGAAAGTCGTCTGCTAATTAAATTAGAATTTATGATACATAAAATGATATATATTTATTTTATTCGTCTGCTTTTATTTTCTCGGTAAAATCAAGCAAAAATAGAAATTGTTTTTGCTGTTGTCATTTTGTTTCTTTTGCAGACAAATAAAATATTTGAAATATTGGTATGTATGTATAGCTGAAATTATGGTATGAAAATTGAGTATGCAATTGGTAGATTTGTATCGAATGCTAAAAATGGTTTGAATGCTAAAAATACTGTAATAGGTGGAAGCAGCACTACTACAGAAAACTTTCGTTTGGAAAAGGAACAAAAAGGCGAAATTACGAATGCATTAAAATATTGCGAGATGTTGTTACGAAATGATAATCTGCTTACAAATTCCCAACCGGATGATATTTCCTTTTCTTCTATTGCTATAGCTGAAGAATTTCATAATTCAATATTAGAAATATGAGATAATCGACAATTTATTGAGGCAGATGAACGGATATTGAATGAAGAATGTGAATTTAATGAATTTACAAAGGTATGATTTATTTTACTTAGCAATATATATAAATGTAATTGAGCAAAATTATTAATATTTAAAGTAGAAGGGATTTTAAAACATTCAAAATTTTCATACTTTTGAAAATTTTAATTATATATGCATTTTTTATTTATTTTTATTTATCTCATGAATTTTGAAGTGTAATTAGTTTATCATTTGAACCATATTTTTTAAAATAAGAAAAAAAAAATTAAAAAAGTAAACTGTCCCCATAAGAAAATATTAATAAGTTGAAAGCTTTAGAATTTCCAATTCTGCTTAAAAAATTTAACATATACGAAACATATAAAGAAGAAGAAAAAAAAAAAAAAAAGCTCCAACTTGGAGTTGAAC
Source organism: Maratus speculifer (assembly GCA_964019185.1). NCBI lineage: Eukaryota > Metazoa > Arthropoda > Arachnida > Araneae > Salticidae > Maratus > Maratus speculifer. The sequence continues at coordinate 374,031,019 of OZ025293.1, forward strand.
CCGCCACCTCCGGTTCCGGAATCTCGTGCTTTACCGCGGAGCCACGAAGCTGTTGACAGACCTCTTTACTAATAAGTACTTAAAATATACGCTGAACTTTGACCCCCCAATTTCTCAAAAACCAAGGCCCATTTGAAAGAACCCTTTCAGCCGAATAATTAATGGTATGACCCCTACAATATACTTTGAATTCATCAAAATCTGTGAGCACCATGTTTGGTGGTCCCCTTGTAAGATAAGTTTTTTTGGTCTGAACTCTTCCGTTAGAGTAAAGATCTATGTTCTGGGCCGGGCCGGGCTCAAGCCTGGAAATATCGGCCCGTGCAGACTTCTACGTGGAGTATCTATACTAGTGCATGTAAGATACACTGTAAAAATATGTCCTGAAATTTACAGGTGTTATTCTATGAATTTTCCTTCATTTTCCTGAAAATTTATATTTTGGGTAAAACTGCATCTATTTCCTAAAATTACCGGAAATTTTTATTCTAAGGCAGTCGACTAATTGAAAGTTTCCGTTTAGGCAAGTACAACGGAAAAGCTCCGCTCTGGCAAGATGGTTTAGGTCGAGAATAATATCAGTCTGTGTTCCAGAGAACATAAGCAAGTTTGCTTGAATGTCTTTAACATAAACACAACATGTGTATTACTTATATCAATTATTTTGAAGACCGAATTTGATATGCATAAAAAAGGTAAGTTCTTCAATTTTATTTTATAACTTTCTATGATGAACATTACAAGTATTCTAAATGAACGTTGGTTTGAATAAAAATTCTTAAATGCTTAAATTATAATAAAGTCTATTGAAAAACTATTGCTGATTCCATTTTCTCTTCACGTTTAAAAAAACGGAGTTATGAAACGATGTGAGATCTTTAAAATACATGTGTATAATCAAAATAATTATCGAAAAAATTTTTAAGATGACTAATTCTCAAATTCAGAAGTTACAATTAAATTTCTGTCAATTTGAGAAAAAAATATTTTAGTCACTTTTAAAGCTATCTCAACAAAAATTTTGAAAATGTTTTTGGGTGGCACACATAAAAAAAAATATTATATATAAAAATTTATACTGAATTGGCCCTTTCCAAGTGATTTTGGATGTGTTGAGGTTGAATTCAGGGGGAGGCATTCCCTCGAGGAGCAATGAGATGTCTCCCCCGGAAGATTAGAGATTTTGTATTTTTTATGGTCGAGCAATGCAATCCCCAGGAATTCTATAATGCTTCTCCCTCCGGAACCAGAGAATTACCTCCCGGAGAAAAGTGGCAGAATTCAACACTGGTGTATGTTTATTTTTCCTTTTTATGGATTAACTGCAAATTCACTATTAAACTGTAAGAATATTTTTTGTATTTTTTTCATATAACGCCAAATATTTATAGTAAAAATAAATAAATAAGAAATAGATCATTTAAGATAGGTGTTGAAGAAACATTAAATTTTGATTTTAGGATTAATAAATGTAATTGTTATTGATTAATACAGTATTTTGCTAAAAGCTATTGTTTTTACAAATAAACACTTTCATAGATAAAAAATCATCATTTATTAGTATTTATGGACATCAGTCTTATAAATATGTATCCTATTTATATAAAAAAAAACCACCTGAAATTCAGATTACACAAAGTAATACATAGGGGAGAGTGGGGTGGAGTGGGACAGTGGGAGGAATGGGACGGTAGGATTTTCTCTTTATTTCTCATTCTAACCATTTGATCAATTGCATTTAAGATAAAACAGTTGTAGCCTAATCTTCAGTTAAAAAAAGTTTTGTTGTGTATAAGCTTGCAATTATATAAAGGAAAACTTTATTTCAAGAAAAAAAAGTAAATTTCTTTTATATACTTTTTGTTTTTTGTATAATAATCTCATGTTTATGCATAGATATATTAGTTTCCCTATTTATGGAACATTATACTGTATATTATCATAATTTAAACATAAATTAAAATAAGACTAAAAGCAACATTTTTGTTTAGACAAAATTTTAACACAAAACTAGGAAGTGGGGAGGAATGGTGTATATGTCCAATTCCTTTTTTTTAATAAGATGAATGTAAATTGCTAACATGCAAACATTTTTAGGCGATAATATATTAATTATAACTTTTATAATATATTCATTTACTTCAAATTGTAAATAAATTAAAGTGAGGAATTTTTAATACCATTTATAGCTGACAATCCTGAATTTTCATTCCAGTCATGAAGATACTGAAATTTTAGATTGTGGTACACACATAATTAACATACAATCTTTGTTTGATTGTATATCTAGTCGATACTAGACCATTTGTGCCTTTTAGCTTCACACATTTTGAAAATTACAGTTTCTTTAATTATAAAGTAGCTTTTGCATGTTATGCTTCTATATTGCTCAGGAATATTAAAAAGTACTTCACCTTGCATTCTATAAATAGAAATCTTTGTTTTTGTGTCAAGCCAAGCTGATTTATTTACTTTCATAAAAAGTGTCCCACATCACCCCACTCTCCCATATATTATCAACTAAACGTATTAAAACAAATTTTATTCTAGCAATTGTTCATATCTTTCATGTAAAAATTTCATTTAATTTCTTTGAAGTAAAATTTGTCAAGTTCTATTTTTTCAAATCCTTGGATGGATCTTTCAAATCAAAATTAAATTTTCGAATTACTGTTTTTTGAAAGTAAAATTTGTCAATGTATTATTGTTATCGTTATTTTAAACTAATTGAAACTGAAAGTTGAATTTTCTATTTAATATTCTATTTAATATAGTTTTTTTTTTGGGGGGGGGGAGGGGGAGATTTTATAATTATTGTTAAATAAACTTAAAGTAAATATTTTAAAATAGTATCTAATATATATATATATATATATATAAGACTGGTTATATTTTGTTTAGCAGACATTTTTTAATGTTTAGTCGTTATGTGTCTTTGATGTTCTGAGATCTATAACAAGTATGAAAAATCATGCGTTAAGCATAGATTATGAAGCACTTTCCAACACTTAATGAAATCTTTAACAAAACCTTGTTATTTTGGGAAATAATAGTATATAGCCAAGTATACCCAAATATGTATTCCAGTACATTAGAACAGCCCTGTATTTCATATGTCAGTTCATATAATGGGAAAATTTAGCTTAGCAAGAAAATACCCAGTAGCTTGAGATTTCTTTTTCAACAATTCATACTATTGGATGGAAACATACTTGAATACTTTTTTTCAGCCCTGTAGTTTCCATTGTACCTTTATTACACGTCAGCATTAGGCTGAAATTTATTGTAAACTAAAACACTTTTAAAACAACTGAAATCACATTCTCATAAATCATCATTCATACGCGTCCATGTACCGAATTCTTTGCGTGGTCCTGTATATCCTTTTATCTATATTCTGCAAACATTTGTCAGTAAATTGAATGAAGCTCAGCGTAAAAATGCATAGCTTATTTAAGAACCACGTTGAAATAATTTACGCTCATATTCAGTAACGTTGGTGAGCTCTTTATGGGTAGCCCTGTATATCAACTATAACATTTATACACACCATATAATGTGCATATATTTAGCGAAATATAAACGCGCATATCATAATTAAAATGCATTTCATCCCTCCATCAGCCATCATCGGACACATATACGGTACTTCGGAAAAAATATACTATTTGAAATCTTTTGTATAGCCCTGTAAATGCTATGTACTTCATATTATGCAAGACAGTAGCGTATAATTTATATTAAGCTTCAGAGACATATATCAATTTTATTATACATGAAAAAGCTTAATATATTTAAAATATGTAATGGGAAACTTTTGATTCGCCCTGTAGATAAACTAATCATGGTAGAAACTTCATTTTCGATCGGACTTGCGCTAGGGTAAACGTCAATAACGTCCTAAAATTTCATGGCAATCCGAGTATATTAACGATTTTTCCCCATAGGCCGTAATGTAATGGGAAACTTTTGATTCGCCCTGTAGATAAACTAATCATGGTAGAAACTTCATTTTCGATAGGACTTGTGCTAGGGTAAACATCAATAACGTCCTAAAATTTCATGGCAATCGGAGCATATTAACGATTTTTCCCCATAGGCCGTAATGGAATGGGAAACTTTTGATTCTCTCTGTAGATAAACTAATCATGGTAGATAGTTCATTTTTAATAGGGTTCGTGCTAGGGTAAACATCAATAACGCATAAAAATTTCATAGCAATCCGAGTATATTTACGGGAGTTAGAGCGCGGACAGACGGACAGACGGACAGACAAACCGAATGCATAAGCACTTTTCAACTTTGTTGGAAAGTGCTAAAAAATATTTATTGTAGAGGTAGTCAAATCATGCTACTCTCTATAATCATTGTTTTAGAGGCTCTATGGTTTACCATGTCTTCTAAAGGTGTTTGCGACGCAAGAAGACTGACACATTATTGATGGTGCTCTTCCATGCCCAACAATAAATGTTATGGTGCACCATATTGGTTCACATTAGTACTATGTAACATGTTGAGAATTTGGGTTTTTCAGAGCTTATGCTGGCGAGACGACTTGCTGCAGAATTCAGTATTGTATCGCACATTTTGTTATATATTTTAACTTCTTTTATTACAAACTTTATTAATTTTTTTTTCAGATTCTTTGCTGATATAAATCCAGATATAGGAAGCAAAATCTCTAAGGCAAACACAAAAATAAAATTACAGTTACAAGCTGCTTTTAAATCTATAGTTATAGTATTTATTCTATGTAATTTATTTTAATTTTTGATGTTATAGCAATAAAGTATTTTTGATATTAGATTTAGTTTTGCCTTTTTATTGATTTTTTTATACTTTCAACAAAAATTCTATTGTCTTAAAAATAATATGTAATTTGGGTTTACTTGAGTAATTGTGATTCCTAATTGAGATCAATAGTTGGATCATAAATGCGATTATTATTCAGTAAAAGAGTGTGTGTGTGTGGGGGGGGGGGGGGGATTTATGACGAAATTGACATAAATTTGTCAGGATTTTTTTTTTTTCTAGCTGATTGTTCTGAAATTGTATTTTCAATTAAATCTTCTTTTTTTTTTGGGGGGGGGGGGGGTCATATTATAATTTTTTTCAGAGTTTAGAAGATCAGAGAAAATTTTCATTGAATGATTGATATTCACTTGATTTTTAGCAAAATGTTTGTCATTTACTGGGGTATTTCAAAAAACGAGTCAATTAATAAAAAACCTGAGAACACTTCCTAGTAGTAGAATAACTGGTGCATGTTTGATATCGATTGATATTTCTTTGCATGAATGGTGGTTGTAAAATTGCAATTTTTGATGAATATAGATTTTTTTTTCAGCGATATTTTTTGTTTAAAAATATGCATGTAAATAAAGTGCTCTATTTTATATATTTATTTAAAGTGGTAACATGAGTTACCATTGAAGTTTTACAGTATACAAAGATAAGATTATTAATTGAGAATTTTTCTGAAAATTTTTAATCTTCTGAATTGCATATAAGGAGAACATATTGCAAATTTTAGTGATTTTGTCAAAAAAATGTAATAAGTGTTAAATATTGTTTAGGATTAAATGTTATTTTGATGGTACTATGTAGTTACCAGTCTTTTTGTTCTTGTTCAAGTTAAATAAATATAATGACTCTGAAAAAATATTTAACCCTTATCTGCTGTTAGCGGTCTCACAGACCGCTGAGTTTTTCAAGTTTCAGAGATTAACTCGCAATTTTTAGTTTAAGTACAGATACTTGTCAAATTTTATTTCTTTGGAATCTTACTACTATCTCTAGAGACTTTTGATTAGTTGAATTTTATTTATAATAGTCCTGTATATAAAGTTAAATATAAAAATAATGGTCTGAGCGATAATTTAACATTTTATTCATTTTTAGATTAAGCGATCTGACAGGCTGCTCACAGTAGTTATGAGACAATTTTTGTCACAGCAGCAGGTTAATGAAATGTTTCTAATTTGTATATTGTTATTAACATTTTTTAAATAAAAATTCTCTTCATCTAAATTTTTAAAAATAAAAACATTGGCAACTATGGCATTTTTAAGTAAAGTTTAAATTACTCTGATCCAAAGGGTAAATCTAAAACATCATTATGATGCACCTTAAGAAAATCATCTAAATTGATTATAATATTGTAACGAAAAATATTCTTCCATTCTAATGCAATATTTAATAAAAGGAACATAAACTATAACCTACATATACAGTATGTACAAGAAGCCTTTATTTTCATACAAGTTTATAAAAAGGTAGCTTACGTAGACAAATTCTAGAAACATTTAAGGTGTACAACTTTTACAACATAAGAGTGATTCATTACTATACTAAAAACTTGAAAATTTACAGATTTGTGTAAAAAATCTAAATTTATTGTCAAAAATGATGATATATATTAGGTAGTTTTAGGTGTCTTACTTTTTATCTGACAGTACAATTTAGAACTGTGTAACATTTATATTTTTTTCTCAACCCTATAAAAAGTAAATGCATAAAATTTTTAATACAGACAACTTAATATGTCTTATATTTAAAATATTTTTTTTATATTTTTTACTGAAGTTTTATTTTATTTTGACATATGTTTAACTTTGGTTTAAAAAGTGTATAATTGTTTTTTTTTTTTTTTTTTTTTTTTTTTTTTTTTTTTTTTACTTTTATTCACTGCGAACTAAACTGTAACAAAACTATTGGTTCAAGAGCTTCTAAAGATATTGATAATGATGCAAAGCTTACACATTTTGAACCTATATTTCATTTGTAAGTTCTTAATTTTTTATTTATTTGAAATTTAAATCATAATTTTTTTAGTTCATTTTTTGTTGAAAAATTACTAATTTTATATAAATAAATAAGTAAATTGCTTACAAATTGCTTACGTTAGTTACCCATCATTATCTATATTTGAGGGGGGGGAGAGAGACTTTGAACCAATAGTTTTGCTACAGTCTTCCGCACTGCGGATGCAAGTCTAAAAACAATTTTCAAAATTTTACCTCAAAAGTTTAAGGGGGCACAGCATTTTTGAGAATAGAAAACAGCTGATATCAATGTATGTATTTTTTAAATTATTGAAGCAGTTTCAGTATATATTATTTTATTATATTGGCAGTAATTATAAACAGATATATTTGTTTATTTAATTAGCATTGTTAAAAAGGAATTAAATTTTCAGAAAATTTAAACGATCGAAATATAGCAAATTATAATAACCAAAAAATATCATCAACATCAAGTAATATATCAGCATTAAGTGGAATGCAAATCACATCTCTAATCCCCCTCACTACTGTTTAACCTATGTGTGTGCAATGATTATCTCCAAACGAAATAAATATTTTTTACTGTGCACAGTTAGTTCTTCAAGCATCATTTCTTTCATCTTTCTTTTCTTTTGTAAAAATATTTGTAAAATATATACTTAATTTTATTTCTTACTTTATTTTGCTAAGTACTATAACACTTAAATTATATTAAGTACATACTTTAGAAATATTTTGATGAAATATTTCGAAAATAATACACTTAATAATATTTAAAGTGTTAAAATGGTATTCTATTTTGCTAAAATTTTAATTTAAATAGATATAAATTTTAGAAACATTTAGATAACTAAAAAAAGAGAGAATCCGTCAAAATATTGAACGGATAAATGAATAAGACGGAAATTACCGGGCATAAAACTGAAGATACCAGTTTGCAAAACGGAAAAAAAAAAACCCTGGCTTAAAACTGAAAACAATAGTTTCTAAAACGGAACATTTTATTTTCTAAGGCGGGACGTTTCAGTTTCTAAGACGAAACATATCAATTTTCAAAACGGAACATTTCAATTTTCAAAACGGTACATTTCAGTTTCCAAAACGGAACATTTCAGTTTCTAAAACGGAAAAGCCATAATAATAAATTTTCCGTGAAAAAACAGAGCAGATACTTCAACTTTGCTGCCAGTACGTTTTCCGTTTTTTTAAGGAAATTTTTTTTGCAGTGTAGGCTGGGCTAACTGGACCATAAACTATTTTATAAAATACCGTTAATGTATTTTAAGTTTAAGCTTTTGTCAACATTGAACCCCCCTTCTCTACATCTTAAAAGAACGCATGTCAACTCAATCATAACTCTGTCTTTACTGTGATAGGTTTGCCGAAAATTTAGGTCTCATATTTTTTTAGAAACAACGTCGATTTGGTTGAACACTCTCGGCTTTTTACTAAAATACGGTAATTGTTTATATTAAATCATGATTTTTTTTAAAGAAATTGGGGATATAAATGTATTAACACTAGAACTGCCGGAAATTTTACTCAAGTGTTATAAAAATATTTAATACCCAAATCATTATTTAATTAGTTACCTTTTTTAGTTAAGTTATTTCTCTGTGGTACATATTTAACTTGTTTTCGAAAGAACTTTCTGATTTCAATCGTAATATTTTTATTTAGTACCAGTCAAGATGATCGCTACGACGCGGCGGTTTTAATGTTAATATTATTAAATATCTATACACATTTACTTCATGTTTCAAATGTAAGGCCGGTATTCCAGTTATCCCATAAAGTTCTCATGTAACTAGGGTAACTGTGACATATACCAATAGTAACTGGACCATGTGGAATCCAGTTATCCCAACAGTTATAAATATCTTTTGGAGTTTCTCATACTACTGGAAATTAATTTTTCCATTTTTTGTTGTTGTTGTTGTTGTTGTTTGTTTGGTTTTTGTTTGTTTTTTTGTTGTTGTTGTTTGTTTGTTTGTTTTTTGTTTGTTTGTTTTACTTGCAATAAAGAAAATTAAATTACCTTATCAAAATTACATAATTAAATTTTTAAAAAGCATGTTTTCGGGTACCAAACGGAATTTCTTAAAACAGATAGCCAAACCTTAATGATTATCTTCATGTATTCCACGAAATGTCAAAACAAGAAGTGGGAGAGCATAGATGAAACAAGTTCTTAATTTACTATTCAGTATTTAATTTCATGTATTCTGAAGCTTTGTGTATACCATTTCGAAATAATATTCTTCATGCGAACTTTTGTAGATTATATTTAAATCGAAATATACAGTATATACAATATTTACATAGTAATATCATAGGTGAATACATTTAGTTGCTTGATTAGAAATCAGGATTCTAAATTACAAGGAATATTCTAGCAACTTTTTCATGTTAATACCGAAACAATATTTTATTTCCTTCCACTTTTGGAAGGCCACGAAAATACGCAGTTTTCTACTGCATCCAAGCACAAAACATAAAACCAACTAAACTAAAAGAACAAAAAGAATGTTTTTTAATATCAGTTCTCTAGTGAATCACGTGACCCAGGCGCCAGCGCGTCTAGCTAAGGGTTTTTCGAAATTTTCCACAAACTCCCCCCCCCCCCCCCCGATGAACAAGGGTTCATCAAAAAGAGGATTCAAAATAATTAAAGTAGAAAATAAAACTATTCTAGAATAAACAATTATACATAAATGCAATACAAATCAATTATATACTTACATACAGGATTTCAAACAAAATAATAAAGTTAAATTATTAATTTTTTCTAGACAGAGGTCTGCTACTAAAAATAGAAAAAAATAGAAACAATTTAAATCTATACAAATTATTATAACATTCAAGACAAAATCAAATTAAAGATTAATATTAGCAAACAAAAGTTTTTTTTTAAGTGAAAAGCATAAAAAGGCCTTTAAAAGTCAATAGCAAATAATAGTTCATAGTTCTTAATTCGTCAGTTCTAAATTGTACAATAAATTTATAGGTCTTTTAATAAATGAATTATTTATTTTAATTTCACAAGACCTTATCACACCTTACAGACCTTATCACTTATTCACAAGACCCAAATGTTTTAGTGACTTTGCCTAATTTCCAGAAACTTTTGGGTAAGTGTTCATCATGTACAAGAACCACATCATCCACTTTAAAGTCGGAAATTTTATTCTGGTCCGTGTAGTGAGCAGATTTCAAGTTGAGAAGATACTCATTTTTCCACCGTTTCCAAAAATGGTTGAGAAGAGTCTCACGTAAACGAAAGCGCTTCACTAGAGATTCTTTGGTTGATGGTAAAACCAAATCATTTATTTTTATGGTAGGTAAACTCATGATACGTTTTCCGATTAGAAAATGTGCAGGCGTAAGAGGAGTTGGTTCTTCTAACTCTGAATACGTATAAGTCAAAGGGCGAGAGTTTATTATAGCTTCTACTTCAATTAGAAGCGTTTCTAATTCACTTAATGTTAAAGATGATTTTCCTATAATTTTACGTAAGCAAGTTTTCACTGAGCGAACCATTCGCTCATAGAAGCCATCCCACCAGGCAGCACGTTCTACAATATACTTCCAGGAAATTCCGTGATTAGCGTAAAATTTTTTAACATCAGGATGGTTAATAACTTTCCACATTTCTTTTAGTTCAAGATCCGCTCTTTTGAACGATTTGGCATTGTCTGAATAAATTACAGCACACAGTCCTCTTCGTGAGATGAACCTGCGAAATGCTAACAGGAATTCTGTTGTTGACATGTCTTTTACTAATTCCAAGTGAAGTGCTCTTGTGATAGCACATGTAAATAATAAAATATAAAATTTATTTTCATTCCCTTTCACATATAGAAGCCCCGCATAATCAAGACCTGATACAGAAAACGGCGGAGCTTCGTTAATGCGGTCACCTGGAAGAGGGACTATAATTTGTTGACCAGGACGTACATTAAATTTTTTACATATTGTACATTTATTCAGGACTGATTTTATACATTGTCTGGATCTTAAAATCCAAAACTTTTCACGAATTTGTACTAATGTACTGGACACCCCTGCATGAAAAACTTTTTCATGTGCATCTTTCACGATTAATTCAGTAAATTTGTGTTTTGTCGGGATCACAACAGGATGTTTTTGATAAAAAGAGGAATCAGACTTTTGTAATCGTCCTCGTACCAACAGCAACCCATCATCTGACAAAATAGGATTTAACTGAAGAAGATTTGACTCTTTGGGAATACTCTTCTTATTTTTCAAGAATTTTAAAACCTCCGGAAAACTTTCTTCCTGCACTAATTTTAACCAAAAATTTTCAGCATGTAACATTTCCTCAGCTGATAATTCTGAAAAATCTCTCTTTTCTAGCTTTGATTTCAGATTAGAAATAAATCTAAATACCCATGCAGTTACTCGATACAATTTCTTTAGTGAGCTATATTTTTCTAGATTAAAAATGGGAATTTCATCAGCTTTATTTGTTTGAACAATGCAAGAAATGGTTGTTGTTTTTCGAGACTTCTCTTCAGAAACATCAGATAATTGTGATGCAGCAATTTTAACCCTAGGCCACTGATTTTCAGGAAGGGAAAGAAATTCAGGCCCAAACCACCATTTTTGAGAATTTATTAAATGTTTCACAGAACAACCTCTCGTTATCAAATCTGCCGGATTAAGTTTGCCGTCACAATGTCTCCATAAATTGGGGTCAGACAAATGATAAATTTCAGCGATTCTATTACTAACAAATGGTTTCCATTTTGCTTTTGGCCCTTTAAGCCAATGAAGAACAATTTCTGAATCGGACCAGAAAATAGTATTGTTTAATTGAATAATATTGGTTATAAACTTTGCCATTCTGGCTCCAATAAGTGCTCCCATGAGTTCCAGACGGGGCAGAGTTAACTTCTTCAAGGGAGCAACCCTAGACTTAGACATTAGAAAACTAGTTTTAAATTTATCCTTAGAAATTGGATACTGTAAGTATACTACTGCACCATACGCATTAGGGTTAGCATCAGTGAAAATATGCAATTGAAGATGTTCCTTTTCTATGATCATGCTGTTAAAATAGTGCCTGGGAATTTTCAAGTATGTGAGATCCGGAATTTCAGAAAGCCAATTTTGCCAATTATTTTTTAGTTCACCAGAAAAAATTTCATCCCATGATATTCCCATTAGCCAAAGTTTTTGTAAAATGCATTTGATAAGAATGATAAAAGGGGAAATAAATCCGGCTGGATCAAATAACATAGCTGCAAATTTCAAAACATTGCGTTTTGTACAAGAATCATTGCTTAAATTTGCCAACAATCGTCGTAATTCTAGTCCTAAATTATCTTCTACATTGTCCCATATAAGTCCTAGAACTTTTAGAGAAGTATTTGGGGAGTCAGAAATCGAAAGGGGTATGTTTTCTTCGAGCCATTTTTTCCTAAGTTCCTCAGAATTACTTTCAAATTTTCTTAACTTTATACCTCCTTCTTTCAAAATATTAACAGCTTCTTTTGATAAGTTAAAAGCTTCGAGAACATCGTTTTCTCCTGAAAACAAATCATCTACATACAGAGACGAATTTAGAATTTCAAATGCGTTTTTATGAGAGTTTTTATATTTACTAATATGGTGCTTAATAGTACATGCGAGGATAAAGGGACTGCAGGTGACACCAAAAGTAGCTCTGGTCATTCTATAGGGTACTATGCTTTTATTCTTATCAAAATCTTCATAATATAAAAATCTAAGATAATTGCGATCTTCTTCGTCTATTGATATTTGAAGAAAAGCTTTTTCAATATCAGCCGAAAAAGCAATTTTGTGTAAATGGAATTTCAAAATGATATCTAAAACATTAGGATTCAAATTAGGGCCATGATTCAAGCATTCGTTTAATGATAGAGAATCACCATATTTGGAAGAACAATCATAAACGATGCGCATTTTTGTTGTAGTTTTGTCGTCACGGATAACAGGTCTGTGTGGCATATAATAGGAATTATTGGAATCTTTATCAGTGCACAATTCGATTACACCTTCATTAAATTGCTCTAGCAAAATGGAGTTATATTCCTTAAGTAACGAGTCATTTTTCAGAAATTTATTTTCTAAACAGGAAAACCGCTTCTTTGCAACTTCAAGATTATTTCTAAGCAATTCACGATAATTTTTCCACAATAATTTTAGATTTTCTTTAAATTCTTTTATTACCTCAAGATCGGTAATGTTCTTCTCATTGCTTTCAGCAATGCCAATTGCTTCGAGATCCCAAAATGCTTTCAGCTGAGTGTTAATATTTTCAACCGAAACACGAAAACAAGCTATTTCTTTTTTATTCGACTCTATCTGCCCTTGCACTGTATGACCGAAAATAGTTTCTGCAACATATAACTCTTTTGTAAGTTTTCCCTCGATTCCCTTTAATATTTTCCATAAAAAGTCAGACCCTAATAAAATATTTATTTCTTGTTCAAGACCTGTATCAGCAGGCTTGTAGCCCCTTGTTCTCATTATGTCTAGAAGTTCCGGTTCTAATGTTTTTACGGAAGCTCCGGTTATATTGTCAACTACTTCGATCGTTAACGAGTTGATAGGTTGCACAGTACTGGATAATTCAAGAGCAACAACTTCGTAACATGATTCATAAGGGCGTCTCCGCCCAAATGGATAAATCAATAAATTTTCCTTTCGCAATGACTTCAATTTTAATTTTTGAACTAAAGATCTCTTCACGAAACATTTTTCAGAACCGCTATCACATAAAACGCGAGCCAACAGACATTGTTTACCAGCAGACACAGAAACTGTACAAGTCTGCAGTAATGTAGATTTATTTCGCTCATATTTTTGTTCTGACATCATAGATACAATTGCACCTTTCGTTTCTTTTTCAGGATTCTCTTTTGTTGTTTCTTTAAAACAAAATAAATAACTATGGGAACTGTTACCACATTTGGAGCAAGGGTAATTTTTGTTCTACATTTATCAGATAAATGGGATTTATAAAAGCATTTGTAACAACGACCTTCCTTTTTTAATTTATATCGTTTTTCTCATCCGTGAATTTTGAACAGTTTAGTCCTACATGATCAGAAGACTTGCAAAATATGCAAAACTGTTTTGTAGATGCATTTAAAGCAGCAGCTGAAGGTATATTTTTCTTTTGAGGATAATTTTGATATTTACTTGAAGAATTTTCAGATTTGGTTTTAGAATTTTCAAAAATCTTGCATTGGGAATTATTTACTAAATTAGTAGCTTCACGGCATCTTAATTCCGTTTTAATAAAATTTATTAACTCTGTGATTTCACAATCCTTATCGGGATCACGTTTACGATGGAACTCTAGAATCAAATTTTCAGGTAATAATCGTAATAAAATGGGTAGTAATAAATGACCGTAAGAGCCTGATGTTACTCCTAAAGCGTCAAGGTTTCTTATAAAAGTTTCAATATTATCATATAACTTTCTGAGAGAAGTGACATTATTACTAGATTTCACTGGTTCAAGATTTAAAATTTTATTCATATAACAATTTATTATGTTTTCCCGTTTCCCATACCTTTCTTCTAACAACTTTAAACATGTAGAATAATTTTGATCATTCAATTCGAAACCAGCTACAATATTATATGCAGGTCCAGACAACAAAGATTTAAGATACTGGAATTTTTCAACTTTTGATAACGATTCATTTGAATCTATCGCACAAGTAAATAAATTGAAAAATTCTAAGAACTGGCTTGCATCACCAGAAAATTTTTCTATGTTCAACTTAGGCAGCTTCACTGCCGAAACTGATTTATTACCGATTTTTGAACCGTTAGTTGTTTCGAGTAAAACTTTTGGTTCAGTTTCGATTTTGCATTTTTTAAATCTCATCTTAATTTTAAATTTCATACTTGATATTTTTTCGGAATATTCTTCTGTTGATTTTAATTCCTTTTCATATTCAGTTTTATCCTGAATTAACTCATCAATCTCCTTATCTAATTCCTTTAGTTGAGCTTCCTTTTCATTTATAAGCTCTAATGATTCCATTAAAGAATCGGAATCAGTTTTATCTATATCTACTAACAACAATGTATCACATTTTGTGATTAATTTAGTAACTGCTGCGCGAACAGCAGCTCGCTTACTTTTAATCTTCTTTGGCTTGTCCATGTTAAAATTTTAATTCAATGTTCAAAAAATATTATCATGAAAAAAAGTTCCTTTCACTAAATCATGTTCAAAGTCATGCCGAATAATAAAGGTATTTCTTACCTTTTTTCCCGGGTTTCGGCACCAAAAAATAATGATTATCTTCATGTATTCCACGAAATGTCAAAACAAGAAGTGGGAGAGCATAGATGAAACAAGTTCTTAATTTACTATTCAGTATTTAATTTCATGTATTCTGAAGTTTTGTGTATACCATTTCGAAATAATATTCTTCATGCAAACTTTTGTAGATTATATTTAAATCGAAATATACAGTATATACAATATTTACATAGTAATATCATAGGTGAATACATTTAGTTGCTTGATTAGAAATCAGGATTCTAAATTACAAGGAATATTCTAGCAACTTTTTCATGTTAATACCGAAACAATATTTTATTTCCTTCCACTTTTGGAAGGCCACGAAAATACGCAGTTTTCTACTGCATCCAAGCACAAAACATAAAACCAACTAAACTAAAAGAACAAAAAGAATGTTTTTTAATATCAGTTCTCTAGTGAATCACGTGACCCAGGCGCCAGCGCGTCCAGCTAAGCGGCGCAGGGTTTTTCGAAATTTTCCACAAACCTCGAGATTTTACAATGCAGGTGAAGAGACGTACATAAGACAAAGTGACACTATTAGAAAATTATAGCGACCAATAAAAAAATTTTCTGTTCGATATAAGTACATGGTTACATTCTCCACGGATTTATTGGATTTATTGAACTTTCATTGAAGTAAATAACAAGGAGAATGAGATAGTTAAGTATACATACATACCCGTTTGTTCATAGATTCATCTTCTTTTTTTTTTTTTTTCTAAAATATCCATGCAAATTTAATACTTATTTCTTAAGAGAATATGTATAAAGATACATAAGGATATATTTAAATGTCATGGTATTTCTATCAATAAATCTTAATAATTTTACATTTCATACTTTGGTACTTTTTTTTACTCCTTGACAGCAAGGATTTCTCTTGCAATGCTCTTTAGTTGATGTATAATTTGCCTGATTTAATTTTTTTTTTTATTTATGTACACTTTTTCAAACAGGACCTCCAACTCCATATTAAAAAAGAAAAAGAAAGAAGAGAAAAAAAACGCGCGTGGAAAACAGTCTTACGTGTAGTTGCCCATTTTTATGGACAACTGGACCCGTGATGAAAGAAAGACGAAATATTTGTGTTTTTTTAATTATGAGGCATTAAAATATAATTTTGAAAATTTCTGTTTGGTATAGGGTGAACCTAATTGAAAACGAACTTAATCAAATGAACATTAGATTTTCGAAGCTGAAATACAAGAATCTTTAGTGTCACACTGTAAAATGACGGCCCAGTTGCTTATGTAATTCATGCATAAATGTATATAATACACATTTATCTATGAAAATAATTATAGTGAATTATTCGGTATATCATTATTCTTTAATTACGCTTACAAAAATATCCCAATTCATTTTCTCTTTGTATTGTTATATCCGATTAAGTTGATGATCTTTTATAGTCCCACAATCACAGTCATCTCTCTTTCTTTTTATTGGTATTATTCCTTGTTCCTTTTACTTTATTACCTTGAACCAAGTAAAACAGACAAAATTTTGGCATCATGAACAGGCATTTGGCCTTAACTTTATTTTTTATTCAAAATCTGCCAAAGTAAGACTTTTTATCTGTCTGCCATAGTGTTTTTCATCTGTACATCTTCCTGTCAGAATCTTTGGTAGCTTTCGCTTGTAAATCCATTTTAGATTTTCGTCACACTTAAATCCTTTGTTTCCTAAATATAGAAAAACATTTGTTTAAAAAATAAACATAAGTAATTTATAAAGAGCGTATATTTAAAGTATTTTTAATCATTAAAGAAACAAAAATATGAAAAACAAGTACTTCCATTTTCAATGTTATAATTATGAGCACTGGAGCCTATATAATCGCTACCATGTCGGATTATCTAAGCTGAAAACAGTTTTGCCAGTGCGCTACATTTTAATCTCAGGTTTTTTGATAGGTGCCCTTTTTTATGAAATAGTAAAATTCGCCCTATTTATCACATATTGCTTATGGCGAAAACAAAGGGCATTTTACCATGGAACTATTAATAAGAGGAACTGACATACCTAAAAAATGGTGAATATTCAATTGTAATCGCTTTCGCAAGGTTTGATTAGCGCCAGAACAAACTTCCACCAGTAAATTTAAATAGAAATTATCGCATTACTTAAAAGCCTTATTAATGAAAAATTTCGATCATAAATAATGACAAAAATAGAATTTTATCTTTATTGGTCGGAATTTACTTCGGCGGTAGTCAGTCACTCAATATTGTGATAGCCGAAACAACCACCTGTTAGAGTCAGTAAAAAAAAATATAATGTATGGGCAAATTCCTACCAGTAAAAATAAATAGAAATTTAACAATATTTGTGAGAGAAATGTTTTGCGAAAAAACTGATAAATTAGTGCAAAAATTTTTATTCAAAATTTACTGGTACAATTTTGCTGCATCGGTAATCAGAAACTGTTGATCCGACATAAAAAATCAGGCGCCATCTTGTGACAACTTCCTCACTTACTTCACTCACAATTAGTAGATGATACGCTATATCCATCTTCTTCTTTATTCATAACTCCATTCATATTACTATTTCAAAAAAGTGGGGCCAATCAAGAAGTCTGATTTTTAATGAAGTAACCCACTGGCAACACTGTTTCATATTGGTAGTATAGTATAATAACAATAGACAACAATATGGCAAATCGAAATTCTCAGACCGTTCTGTTGGATTCTACATTTTACTAAACATAACTAACTTTATGTATATACTATAGTTTACGTAATCAAAAATAGTAAAAAATAACCATATTTCATATAAATAATAAGAATGGTAATTGGTAATGCTTTATAACAAACGAATAACTCTACAGATTACTTACCGGTGAGAAGATACACTGTAAAAAAGCTGCACCAGAGATTCCAGACAATGTCCGTTAAAAAACGCACTTTATTCCTATATCAACGGACTTTGCCATTACATTAGTTTTTGCCCGTAAAACACAAAAAATACGGAAGTTGGCCGTTTATGTGAAAAAAGGTGACATATTCCGCAAATTTATAGGAAAATTCACGGTAAAGTATTGTAAATTTACAATTTTTTTTACAAAGTAGTTTATGATTGTGACATATTGACATGTATAAATGGGTTTCCAGCAATTCTTGGTAATTGGTAGCTTACATGCGGTCTGGGGGAAAAGCCAGGTTAAGCTTACTACCATAGCCGAAGCCTCCCAACACTATTAATAAGCATCCACCATTCAGGCTGTGTTTTGGAGAAATTTACCTCCCCTTACCTCTTGTCATGCCAATGGAAAGTAAGGCTGTCTGAGCCATCCAAACTAATTTTTTCTCTTCTGAGAACATAATAAGATGTCAAACAGGATAAAGTAAAATATTTATAACTAATTCTAAAATTTATTACTACTAATCGATGTATTAAATGAATTTCATAACAAGTTATTCTAATCGTACTTTGAAGTTCCTGTCAATATATAAAGAATTAACAGAAAGATAGATGAATGTATTTATGAATAAGAAAGCGATACATAATATAGATTTTCTCAGTTGGGAGCGAAATAACTGAGAATGTTTCTACAAGATGACGACTGGTCTTTTACATCGAATGAACAGGATTTATTTTTTCTTATTTACAGCCGAAGCGAATTTCCACTACTAAAGTTTGAATACCAAAAGTTCGCCTTATTCTACTGTTTTTTTTTTTCTAGCAAAATTTCTCTGACAAATGTGTCAAATTTTCTGTTCATTTTTACTGGTGAAACTTGGCTTGATATTATAATCTCTTTCAGTGACACTGAAAGGAATTGAGCTGTTTAAATTGTCACAATATGGCGAAAATGCAGGGCTTGACCGCCGCCAGTCAAACCGCATCAGTAAAAACAAATATTTGCTTTGGCCATAGTTAGGCAGGAAATTCTGCATTAATAAGACGTTTAAATAAGGACAATATTTCCATTCAAATTTACTGGTGGAAGTTTGCCCCTTGAATAATGATCAATTGCAAAACCGCTTACAGTTGAAGCTTCACCATTTTGCTCATATGTCAATTCGTCTTTATTCATAGTTCTATGATAAGATGAAGTAGTTTAGGAATTATGGGGATGTAAAGTTTGAAGCTCGATTTTTCGATGAAAACCGATTTATGCAGTTCTTATAAATTTCTGTCATAAAATGGAAAAAAAGACGGTTTCTAAGATTTTGAAGTGGGAACTAAATTCGAATCTATCATTTCGTGTGTACATTTTACATTATTCTCTACTTTATATATTCGATAGATATTATATTTTTATACATAAAAGTAAAAAATCTTCAAAGAGCAATGTCGGTTTTTTACATTTTCTAAAACTAGTGCTTTAGAAAGAATTCAGGAAATTTAATACTTTTTTGACTTTCAATGTATAAACAGCATATGGAAAAGAAATCTTTCCCGTTTTATTTATTCATTTATTTCCATAGAATAACCTTTCATAGTTTTTCTAAATAAAATTTTTAGTTTTAAACGAGCCACAGATTTTCCCATAAGCTTTAATCAAATTTTCTGTTATTTAATACTTTTTTATTGCAACACAAGTACGTCTGGAATAAAAATCGTTGAATCTTTCCTTGCTAGATAAAGTGAATCACTGATTAAATTCATAAAGAAGATCCAGAATAATTTGGAAAACATGTTTTAGAGACATTGAAATGAAACTGAGACTTTCAAACTGTAAACTAAAAAAAAAAAAAACAGAAATGGAAATGGAAACTAAAATTAAATTAAAATGAAATAGAAATGGCAGAAGATACGAATGAAAGAAAGTGTTATGCCATTACTTCTCTCAAAAACTGCTTTTATTTTATTGACGGCAGGGTTATGAGGTAATTTGTTTTACGGTAAAACTAAAATACTAATTATCTAAAGATCTTTGTAGATATGAGATAATGAGATTGATTGTTTGATCCCATGTGTGATATCATATCTATGATATTATACATCAGATATTCGATATTAAATATATGTTGCTATGTGTATGACATTATGTATATGATATTACATATTAGATTATATTGATCTGATATTTATATAATATTTAGCCCTTCTGACTCTGGTGCCTCTTACACAAATTTTATTTGATTAGCACTGCTTTTTTTAAAGAACTTTCCTTGAACTAGACAAAAAATTCTATGATTAAATAAGGAAAATTTTATTTTATTTTATTACAGGTGCCAAAAACAAATTTTGGAAATAAAGATGATGTCTCCGCAGCGGAGACAACGGAGTGGCAAAAGTTAACCCATTAACGCCCGAATAATTTTCTTCGCTAAAATTTAAATTTTGTATCTCCCACCACTTTTAAAAGCAAATTAACTTTTATCTAAATTTATCGAGGATTCTGTCTCGTGAAATAAGGTATATATTTATCTTCTTCTTTACTGGTGGGAAAACCGCTTTGTTGCTGTTTTTGTAACCGTCCTCAAAAGAGGACGCTGGGCGTTAATGGGTTAATATCACATCTAATATCTGTATTATAATGATTGATCATTTTCGTATTATCTTTCGTATTATTGCTGTTCTCAAAAATTGTTATATTTTATCGTTGAAAGCGTTATGAGGTAATTTGTTATATTGTAAAACTAAAACACTGTAATCTAATTATCCTTGTAGATATGTGATAATTTGATTGATTGTTTGTTCTCAAGTCTAATATCATATCTATGATATTATGTATCATAAATATGATATATACACGATATTAAATGTATGATATTATATGTAGAATATTATGTATATAATATTACATATTAGATTATATAATGTCTAATATCACATATAATGTATATTTTATAGGAATTGATTTTTTCATATTATCTGATATCAATCCGATATATAATTTAATGTCATGTGTAATATCTAATATTATATCTCATTCACATAATGCTTGAAGGTATAAGATCGTGAAGATATAATGCAAATTTTAATTTGAAGATAAAATGGAAATTACTCGAGGTGAAGAAGTTTGCATGACATGCTGCTCTCAAAAACTACTTTTATTTTATGGACGAAACCGTTATGAGGTAATTTATTATATGGTAAAGCTAAAATGTTAAGAATCTAATTATACTTGTAGCTATGGGATAATGAGACTCACTGTATGATCTCGAGTGTAACATTATATCTATGATATTACATATCGGATACAAGATATTAAATATACGATGTTATTGTATGATATTAGGTATATGATATTACATATTAGATCATATTGATCTCGTATTTATAATATCTATTATCTATATCATAATAATTGATTGTTTTCATATTTTGTCATATCATTCTCATATCTAATCTAATATCGTATCATATCTCATCAGCATAATGCTTGAAGAATTGAGGTATGAGATGATCTTGAAGATGTGACATAAAATTAAACTTGAAGTTAAAACTTAGAAGACACGTGTGATAGAAGTTTGTATGACATATTGCTCTCAAAAACTGTTTTATTTTATGAACGACAATGTTATGAGGTAATCTATCATACGGTTAAGTTAAAATAATAAGATTCTAATTAGTCTTGAAGATAGCAGATGTTTGGTGTAAATATAATAATATTAGTATTAGTATAATGGCATTATATTTAATAAATTAAATAATAATATTATTACTGAATACTTAATAATTAGAGTATTTTTCAACGCTTTTAATACGAGAAATTTGGTCAAAATTTACGAGAGCTCGTTATACTCCAATTATAGCAATAAAGATTAAAAATTAAAAATTAAAATTAAAATTATAAAACAAACGATGATCACAAGAACTAAGATTTCTGTTTTAATGATCATGCTATTTGTTTGTAGAAAAATAATTCTCAATATCCTATAACATGATAAAGAATAAATATGATTACAATAATCTTATTTTCGTATTTCATAAAAATGCACAGTTGTAAAAATACATACGAGTACTTATTGCACAATATAAAACATTCCTTTGAAGAAAATAAAAGGTTTTGCATTTTATAAGGAAAATACACCTAAAAATAGAAATTAAGACTGAAAATGCCAGATTGCATCACACACTCAGCCGAATTATATGTTAAAATATACTTTAACGTTTTCGAAAATTACGTGTAATAAAAGACATTTTCTTTTCAAGTGCTTTTTTAAATATAATACACTGCTCAAAACAATTAAAGGATATTGCAGTTTTAGGTGGATTTTGTATCTGGGAAACTTTTTAGCTGATTGATACATGGTCGACAGACATAGTAGGTTATATGAGAATAAATTACACATGTTTGGCAGAAAAAAATGCATTTTATTGCGCATTTGTGTACAAAAGGAAAAAAACACAATTTGTGCATATGAGAAAAAAAGAATAAAAAAAGGTGTTTTCTTCAAAGAAAATCATTTTCAGTACGGGGTATGGTTTCCACGGGCGGCCAGCAACGTTGAACACCTTTGAGGCATGGACTCAATGAGGCTATTAATGACGAGTTGGGGTATTCTGCCCCACTCTTCCAGAAGAGCTCTTTCCAGTTCTTGGAGAGTTTGTGGGGGTTGTTGGCGGCCAGAAACTCGTCTTCCTAGAGCGTCCCAAACGTGCTCGATTGGATTCATGTCTGGAGAACACGCTGGCCATTCCATTCGAACGATTCCTTCCTCGAAAAGGAAATCCTCCACCAGGTTTGCACGATGTGGCCTGCAGTTATCGTCCATTAAAATGAAGTTATCTCCGATTGCTGCAGCGTAAGGGACTACAATAGGTCTGAGGATCTCATCCCTATATCGGCGACCAGTCAGAGCTCCATCTCGAATGATGTAGAGGTCAGTGCGCCCTTCAATGGAGATGCCACCATACACCAACACTCCTCCACCGCCAAATCTGACACTTTCGTGCACGAACGCAGGATTATTCCTACTGCCACGGTCCCTCCAGATGAAAATACGCCTATTATCCGGATGCACAGAAAAACGGGACTCGTCAGAAAACAGAATATTGCTCCATTCATTTCTCCTCCAGTTGACATGCTCGGTTGCCCACTCCCTGCGGTCACGACGATGCCTTGATGTTAATCTAACACATACCATCGGTCGGCGAGCATACAGACCTACAGCATGGAGCCTGTTTCGGACAGTCTGAGTTGAAATCGTGGTGCCTGTAGCCGAGCGAAGGTGTTGTTGGAGAAAAGTAGCGGTCATGTTTCGGTGTCTCCGAGCTGTTAACGCTAAATACCGATCTTCATTGGGCGTTGTTGCCCGTCTACGACCTTGCCCTGGTCTTCGGCCTGCACATCCACTCTCCAAAAAACGGTTCCAGATCCTGGAAATGACACTTTGTGACACTCCAATGGCTTGCGCTACTTCGGCTTGAGTTTGGCCCACTTCTAACCTACCAACAATTCTCCAAGCTTCTGAATCTGCCAAATGACTTCGCTGAGACATCGTACTCATCGAAACAAAGCAATCACTGAATGCCGATCATCCTTGTCTTCATTCTCCTTTATCCAGTTGAAAGTCAAATTTCATTCGCTGCCGCTGAAGCGACGTTTTTGACGTCGAACTCAAAATTTGCATACTCCACAGTTTGAAAACCAGAAAAATTTGCATTTGTGATTCTCTTCTTCTATTTTCGGCAAAAAAAAATTCGTTTATATCTTTATTTTATATAAAACTTCAAATATCCTTTAATTGTTTTGAGCAGAGTAGATCTATTGCTTATTAAGGCTTCTGAAAATAAAGGAAAGCCTTTCGGTATCTTGGGTAACTTGGAAGAATGTATATTATACTGTCTTAATTTTCTTGCTAGATCAAGGAAGATACCGCTTTTTTTTTTTTACAGTATCCAGATACTGCTAGAGTTGTCTAATCCTATATATGCATAGTGGCTGATATAAGCAGAGGTTACTGAGTAAAAACACATATATGAGCTTTGCATAAGAATATCTGTCTAACATTTATTTGTGTGTGTTTATCCATTTTATTATAGTTTTAAACTTCTTCAAAGATGAAAGATAAATGTCTAAAAAAGAAAATACTTACGCGTCAGGTATACTTCCTCCAACTGGTCCCATATTTTCCCCCATGTAGATTCTGGAATTGACTTTAAATTATTTCCTGCAACATTGATAGCAACTAAAGCTGGCACATCTTTAAATATGTCTTCAGGCAACTCGTCTATTTCATTAAGACTAAAATGAAAAGATGCATAACATTTATCTTATTTTTTATCCTTTATGAAATATATATTGCATGTATATGTTAAACAAATATTAAAGTTTGCAATATTTTTTTCGTATTCATCGTTATTATTTATTATAATAGGTTACAAAGTATCGAGACTGTGATGATCTTTGCTTGGTACACAGTTAAAAATTTTGCTCTAGTTTGAACCAAATTTTAGTGCTCAATAGCTACCACCCATAAGATGGTGAAATCTGATATGAACATTTGGAGCTTCCTATTTCAACTACTTTCCAATTATTGGAACTATACTTCAACAGGAACTCCAAATATTGGTTCAAGATTTGCCCATCTTACAGTGGCAGCTATTGAACACCAAAATTTCATTCAAACAAGGACAAGATTTTTAACAGTGTAGTATTGTTCAACACAAATATAATCATACAGGAGGTAGAATATATAATATACACTGTATGTGTGTGTAGTCTTTTCAGTTAATATTCCATAACAAATTAAAACTTTACCAAAAATAAATAAAAAAAACACAAATTAAATAGATATGCAAACGAAATACGCGCTCAATCATTGAAGTGTCAAAATAAGTAACATTGGTATAAATAATGAAATCTTCATCGAGTTGTGGGTAATAAGAAAGTACTATTTTTAAACAATTTAAGAACTTTATTTGAACACATAATCGATATTTGTTATACAAAAGTGCTTTTTAGTGTTGTTAATGAGCAACCTAAAATATGTATTAAATGTGTAAAATCTATATAAAAATTATCTCCATCTATATTCTGTACACGGTGCATTTTATTCTGCGTACTGGGAACCCGAGCTGGAACCCCTAGTGACTATAAAAAAGCCAGACATCTGTATTAGTTTTTGCAATCTTGATTGTGTCTGTACCGATTACATATACATTTTTTTTGCATAGATTTGAGTAACACCATTTTACGTGTTCCACTATTTCGGAAATAAATGTTATACAAGTTAGAACAATATTTTATTAATTATAAATCGGTATCGAATGTGAAAAGGAAGTTTTACAAATATTTAAGTTACAACATGCCAAGAAGCAAAAAAAATTTAAAAACGAACTTAACCATTTATCTACCCAATTATTTATTAAAAAATGGTTTCACATCAATAATTGAAGATACTGAAGATATACTGGAATTTTTAGAGAATAATAATGTGAAATTTAGAATTGTTTTTTTCATTAAAACTGATTAAATATATCGGTATTTATATTTTTCTTGTAAAATATTTATAAAAATAATCAAATTAATTAGCCAAAAAGACTCTTATGGAAATATTACAATTCTTATAAAAGCAATGTATTTAAATGTATTATGATCCTGGCTTTTACCATTGAAAATATTTCATATAACTTTTTTTTCAAAGAAAAAAAAAAAGATATACATATGAAAATGATTAAGAAAATTGCGTCTTTTTTAAAATATTTAATTTCGACTGTTTTTCTATTCTATCTAAATTAGATTGAGTGGAGTATATTGTGTGGTAAGAAAAAGAACGTTTATTAATAGACTGATTAAATACGTTTTTTATTAAATTTTCAACAATGGTACTTATAAGTACCGTCGGTAGATAAAGGGTTAATGAAAAAAATTTTTTTTTCGTATCAACTTCTTAAAAATTTAACTCCGTCAAATTTCAATGAATAAATTTGATCATCATGCAAATTATTCGTTAGGTTTTGTTTTTTTTCCTGTAAAATATGTAGAATATTTTTAAAAAATAGGTTAATTTATGCCAAAATGGGCCTAAAGTGAAGTAAAAATACTGGTTTCTTTTATTTGTATTGTCTGAATAACTTTGGATGTATTTATAAAAGTATTTATATAGAATATTTTTTATTTTTTATTTTTTATTTTATTTTTTATTTTTATTTTATTTATTTATTTATTTATTTTATTTATTTTTAGATGATTTTGTGTCATTTTTCTGTTTAATTTTATACAACGAAATTTGTGGTTCAAACTTAAAATTTAACCCTTTCATTACCATGATATAATACGTTCTGGAAATTCAGTAACTCTCAGAATCTGAATTTACACCAGAAAATCTCAAGGATAAATTTCGCTTTCTTTAAATATGGAATGTCTGTTATTAAATAAAACAAGTATTGCTATTTTAATTTTCTGGTGTGAATTTGAAATTTCCGAATTAAATATAGAGAAAAAAATGAGAAATGTCATGATGCCATTTGGACTCATTGGGAATGAAAGGGTTAACTTTGAATTCATGCCTTTTTGCGAAGAAAATATATTTCTATAAATGAATATGTATTTGATTAAGCTGTTTCACTAAAAGTTTTATTTCCATTGTTCAAAGTCTACAATGAGTTATCGTGTCCTCAGCATTACCCACTGTTGCAAGATTGGGGACAAAAAAAGTTCCCAGATTGTGGATTGTCACTTCTTTTTTTAAACAGAAATATTTAGTCTATTTAAAAGAAAATAGATAAAAAATCATGAAAAATAATGCGGCTTATACTATTTTTAAAAAGCGGTGATAGTCAAACAGTCTGTATTAAAAAAAATCTCCAATCTGAAACGTCTGGCTTTATCTACATTTTTTCAAAGCGCGCCTGCCTATCAGCTATCAAGCCATTCAGAAATCCTGCATTAAAGTAATCTTTTCCATCCTTGTTTAGAAACTCCTAACTTACAGGAAAAAGAATAATAGTTGCTTGAAAACATGTTTTGTTTTCTTTGAAGATTTTAATCCTTTAAGCTCTGGTGGTTGAATTTTCTACCACTTAATTTTGATTCCGAAATGTCACAATGGCACCGGAATGTTCAACCATTTTTTTTTTTTTTTTAAAGGTTTATGCATTTTTTCGTGTGTATCACAAACCGAATTTTTTCTTTTCAAAATACTAGTGCCAGTGTGATATTTGGAATTTTGAAGAAGATTACACACCAGGGCTCAAAGGGTTAGATAAAAATCAATTCTGAGATAAATGGACTTGAAGTTTTAGTTAATAACGGGGCAGGATAGATCGTACTACATAAAAAAATTTATATCGTCTGATGTAATAATAATAATAAGTTTAGGTTGTGATTATATAATTTATTTTTGTAGTATTTTATCAGCAAGAAATAAAAAGGGAAACATTTTATTTCGAAAATTTTGACCCTTTGGACCTTTCTCTCCCTTAACTCTTTCTGGCGCGGTGATCCCACTCCCGGTAAATCTATTTTCAATTACAAATTTGCAAACGGCACCAATAATATTTGAATAAAATTTTTCTTTTATAGTGACAGATTAAATTAAGGAGTTCTTAATTTCTAAAAAAAGTCGTTTGTAAATTCCGGTGTCAGTCAATAATTTCTCATTTTATGAACAGAAAATGCCTGTGCCAGAAAGGTTTAATTCACTCAGTTAAATTTTGTATCCAGACCCTGAATACACTTCACTCGTAATACAATTTACAGCAGAAATTTTGTTTAAAAATGTATTGTTACCTCATATCTAACACCTCCAATTTGGTAGCGGGTCGGGGGAACATCGTCCTGTAAACTTTTTTGAAGGGATTATTACCCATCCAAATTCGCCGGATATTTGGCAGCGCAGCAAAAGCTCGATCTCCCACTTCATTTATGTCATTTTTCTCCAGCATTAATGTCTGCAACGAAGTGGGTCCGCTTTCAAACCAGTCATTCCCAAGTCGGTGGATGTCGTTGCCGGCGAAAGTTAAATATTCTAATTTCTTTAAATGACTTAAATGGAACGTTTCGAGATCTTTCCTTCTTTTGTTGACGCTTTCATATATAGAGAGCTCCTTCAGTGAATCTTCTAAACCTGTGAAAGGTCTGTCGCCAAACGATCCAATTTGGCATCGCTCGAAATGCAAATTAAGAGACTGTTGTCCATCGAAGAAATCCGAAGGAATATCTCCCAGTTTTGATTTCCAAAACGTATAAGACATGTTTAATCCTTTTGTATTCTTCAGAACATGCTGGATTTTGTCAATGCCATTTATTGATTCACAGTCTACGGATGTCAAATAGTAGTCTCTATAACATTTACATGGATAAATGGCGTCCGTTCGTGGACACTTGGGAACATCGGAAAATCCAAAACAAACTAATCCTAGTAACACTTTGATAAACAACAGATATTTCATGATGCCTTTTATCTGAAATTATTCCTAAAGTCAAAACAAAGAAAAATATGGAAGCATTTAAATTTTTTTTTTTGTAATATTAATAATGTACGCTGTAAAAAGAGGAAATGTACGTTGATCAAGCAAGAAGGTTTATAAGAAAATCTAATATAAATTCTTTCGTGTTACCCACGATTTTCATAAGCGTTCTTTTATCTTCAGAATTTCTGTGATGTCTAGCAAAATCTGCGACACGTACATTGTAAAAAAAGGGAGTGTTATTTCCCTTAAATTGGGTTTATTTTATGCCAAATAAAGTTTAAATCTGCACTGTTTTTAGTGGTAGCACCAAAAAATGTGTCAGAATATCTCGGAATGGTGTAACTATATTTTTAAACCGCGATTATGGAAGTGAGACACCAAATTCAGTGTAAGAAATCCTCTTTATGTTTTATTACGAATCGTGATATAAGTTAGCAGACGATGCGACGCCATTTTACTTTTGCCTTTAAATGTCCTTTCTAAATTACGAATTGCAGTTAAAAAAAGAAACATATGTTAAAGATGTAAATAAAAGGTAAGTAAAGTGATTATTCTTTGTAGATTCAAGATGTAAGGCGTTAAATAATGTTTGTATGTGCTTTTTTAAAATTATATCATATTTTTAACAGTATATTGCCAATCTAAAAACAATCGCAACATGTCGAAGAGGTATATTTACTGTAACAGTCATTTTTTATGCAGCTTTGTTTATTTATTAGCTGGTATTGTTTAAACATTTTATGCTATGTATTAAATTGATTCAATAGAAAACTGAAAGTTTTTGTTAAAAGTACTACAACTTATATTGCCTTAACTCTTTCCTGGCCTGGTGTACTATTAATAGTACATGTCTTTTAATTGGATGTTATTTTGTTTTAATAAATATTTTCATTACTTTTACATGTATAGTTATGTTAGTATCTGTTTAAGCATTTACAATATCACTTTATTAACGTTTAGGCATTTACTACTAATAATAATAAATATTTGTTTAATTCGTCTTCCACCGTTTGCGATTCTTTTATTTCAAATAGGCATTTCTCTCTTTAAATTTAAAATAAAAGTTACTTTTCTGTAGGAATAATGTGTGATAAAAGGCAAAAAATGTTAGTAATTATAATACCTGTAAAATTTTGTTGCAATTTGATATTTTCCAAACGTCTCCAAAACCTCTTCCTTAGTCTATTTTCATATGAAAAGGAATTGAATAGCACGCAAAATAATTACATTCTTTAGATTTCAGGCAATAATGTATTTTTTAAACTGGAGTAAAGCTGTTTTGGATATTAGTAATAACATTGTTAATGTAAATTTATTTTTCTTCACAAAATCGAAAAAAAAAATACGGAAGCGAAAGGATTAAGAATTGTATTAATTGAAGCCATACAAATTTCCTCCGGTGTACATTACTTTTAGCTTAGTTCACTGTCATTGTGTTAACCTTTTCGCTAGTGGAATCCTTTATTAAAGGAATATCTTTAAGAATTTCTTTTAAGACTTTTAATTTTACGATTTTCGTCTGCATTTTTAAACATTTCCCTATCAAAAGCATAAATATTTAAAAATCAAATCAATAAACTAGATAATATTTTTGAAGAAGAACTTCATCGAGAAATTTTTGAATCAAAATGAATGCTTCCGTCTAGACAATAGTTATTAAAATTATATAATTCTGATGTAATTTAATATTAGATGTAGCTTATATTCGTTATTTTGATAAGAAAACTAGAAACTCCGAATTCAATTTATAGTGTTAGTTATAAGTGATTATGATTTTTGTTACAAAACTATTTTAAAACGTATGACAGAGACATTTCTAATTTCGTTCTCTAACAGAAAAATATTTTCATTAAGAATTATTTATTAGGTATTTTTTAGCTTATTGGGAGCATTATTAACAACGAGTGAAATTATCATTTTTTTTTTCATTTTTAGATGTTGATACTAAAAGAGTTAAAATATTAGATTATCATACTCTTATTCTTACGTTTATTAAATTGGTAAAAAAAATTTAAATGATCGTGGACGCCTATTTTATTACGTTTGGTGGGAAAACTCAACACTAGTGTTCAATCTAGAAAGAAAAAGGGCATGGTGGTATTCGCTAGAAAGGGCACTACTTGTAGCAGAAAAGGGTACTTTTGCAAGATAAAAAATTTTATTTCCTTTTATTAAGGAGAAAAAAGCTGAAAAATACGTATTTTTTAGGCATGATAAATCAAGTAACATTAATTTTCGAATGATTTTCTGATACAAAAAAATGCAATTAAATTACAACATCATTGAATAGTTTCATGTTCATTTTCCTAAAGAAATGAGAAAATTCTATCATTTTTGGGCACACAAATTTAGAAATACTATAAAATAAAGAAAATTTTTGTTAATAATCTCTGGGAAAAAACTAAGGATGAATTTTACAACTGCAAAAAAGGTCAGGGTGTATTTTGTAAATTTGAAAAAGGATAGGGTTCTGCACTCTTCAAAAATGGCCTAGAATGAACACTACTCAACACTTCCATGTGAAACATGGGGAGATATTCAGTAAATATTTGTCTTTCAGGTGCATAAAAAAGGCTTAATTTTGATGCTAAATGTGCATAATAAATTTGATTATACCAAAATTTAGAGGTGCCCTGGTACCACTCTGTCCCACCCCCTTTTTAAGGGACGTTACATGTTTTTAATATTGCTTTAATCAATTTGAAATTAACACACCTATGTGCATTTTTAATAACATATGTAAATATATATTTTTTTTTTATCCGACCGCAATTAACGAACATATCTTAATTAACAACTTTAATTTTTCAAGCGTTTTTATCTGGCAGCTTTTTGACATATCATGTGAGCAACACGCGCGCAGACATGAAATCATGCCAGTTTAAGGTTTATTTAAGAATATTACCATGGACTCGGGTAAAGCCAGGCGAGTCAACTAGTACATACTATTAAAATTACCCAGAAATATTTTGTTTTTTCTTTCCTTATGAATGGGCAGCAAAAGCAACTTTCGTTTCAGAAATGCTTCTTTAAGTGTCGGAAATCTATGGTAGTTTCTAAGGTTTCAGCCGATAAAGGGACGCTTTTTGAAATCGTGGATAACTGCATAAAGCTTGTATTGTATTTTTGTAAAAGTTAACCACATATAGACACTTTTTATACAGCATACTAAATTTCATTCATGTTTCTAAAATTTTTCTGAAAAATAATTAATACTGTATCACAGTAATGTAATGTTACTTTTCGGGTACATATATGTGTATTTCATCATTTGTTTTACTATTAAATTCGAATGTCAAAACTCTTATGTTATACTGCTCTATGCAAAAATGTATATAAATTAGCATTATATATTTTTTCATAATCTATAGTGATAGAAACTTATACTATTTATCGCATTCTCTAAAATATAAAATGTACCACTTATTTAACATGAAACAGGTGTGTTTTTGAAAAATTTAATAAAATTGTAACTAAATAAAATGCTTTAATCCAAGCATTATTTAAATAGACTACATTTTAACTGGTATATAGCGAGCACAAAACAAAAGTATTAACATTAACACAAAACCAAAATTATGTTCCTTTACCATAGACTCCTTAAACCATCGTTTTGACGTTCTTTAATCAGAATTCGAAAACTATTTGGGGGGGGGGGGGGGAATTTGAAATTAAGAAATCGCATAAAGCAGGACATAAAACGAATCTGTCAAAAAAATTGCAAATTACAATTCATGAGATTTTTTTTTATTTGAATTTGAATATTAATTTTTTAATTCTGTTTCTTAATATTAGATTTTTAAATTAGAAATTCAAGGTGCTTATGCTTAGTTTTTATAGTATCATAACGTACAAAAAAATGTCACATTACTATTCTAATTTCAGAAGATATGAATACAAAAAATAGAAATGCAGTTTAATATTAGGAGGTCTAACCTTTGAAGTTTTATTGAATTATCATCTAAATGAATTAAAATTTCATTTCTAGGGTTAGTTTGAACCGTAGTATTAAAATATACAGTCAAATTGTGTGTTGTTATTGATAAAAGCAAAGTTTGGTTTGGTTTTGATTTGTAGATGTCCCCTCAGCAAATTTTATACACATTATTTTAAAGTAGACTCTGATTTCCAATTGTTTGGTACCAGTTGTTCTTTTACGATAATTTGTTGCAGAGTCGGTATGGAGTGGTTATTTTTTTTCTGTACTACTGTACATAACATATTAATGCATAATAATATACTGAATACAGTTTATTTACTACAGTACAACCTCATTAACATGAACCTCAAGGGGAATCAAAATTTTGTTCATGTTACCAGTATCAAATCTTTCAATTCGTCTTTATAGGGAATTGTGAAAACAATTCATGTATAAAGTAATTCACGTTAAGCGTGTTCATGTTAACGAAGTTTGCCTGTATTACAAATAGTAATTTTCTCTCCAATATATTCTTACTGTGTCAACATCCCCCCCCCCCCTGAAATAACACACTGAAAAAAAATTGGGTTCTCAAAATAGAGTAAAAATTACTCAATTTAAGGACGTAAAACATCCTTAAAATAGCTCCGACCCAAATGTACTCAAAATTGAGAAACGCGTGTACTCATTTTTGATTTCGTGGTTGTGCTCCGATATGAATTGTTATGTATCCCCCCCCCCCCTGAATCTTCTAATTAAAGTAAAAATGTACTGACATTCATTTATGGTTAAATTATTAGCAAGAATTGTTTAATTGATTATTCATTTAGAAAAATAGCAAAATTATTATCAGGAACAGCCTAATCAAATATTTTTATGACAAAAACATTGTTTGCAAATACTTTTAAATTATTTTAAAACTTTGCGCATAATTTAACATTCACATTAATAAACATATATTAAGCCGCCATGAATAAAATAAACCTATACAAAATGCAAAATTATCGTTTATTTGAGTTTGATAACGTGAATTCAAAATTGAGAAAGCATATGTTCATTTTTTAGCTAAAATACCTGATTCGATATAAGTACATCGATTTACTCATTTTTGAATACGTCATTCTTTCCAGTGCTTTAAAAGTTACGTCCGCGCTCTCTACTAACTACTTTTTTTTTTTTTTTTTTTTTTTTTTTTTTGTATTGTGCTATTTGCTATTTTTCATTTTTCAAAATGCACCGCGTTACACTAGAAATTATTTGAAAAAGTTACGAATACTATAGCTTCACTACATGTTCACTGTTTCGACCACTGATTTTCGCATATTACAAATACATAGTTTGCTTGAGATATGTTTCTGCATTTGATTGTAACTGAAATTGAGTTCATAAGTGATATGAATTTGCATCAGAAAATAAATCGCGAATCAGAAAGTAAAAATTTAAAATAGTGATTGTAGGCTCATTCCTTGAAACCTTATGAAATTAATTGTATCAAATAGATTGAAATAGACTCATTGTTGAATTAATGATGCAATATATACACTATATTGCCATTGATTATGGGACACTTGCGATTTTAGACATTTTACTAAATATCTAGAAAAATACATGAGGAATCATCTCGAAACTCTTAAGCCGCTATTAGATACACCAACATTCTGTAAGACTTTTGAGCCAACACTCGATTTCCTCCAACATTTTGCGAAATGTCCTCCCAACATCCCGTGTAATAGCAAACTGCAATGCCTCCCCAACTTTTTTCGGCAGTCGCAAAAAAGTCTGGGCCAGACCAGATTTTTCATCCAACATCGAACGTTTCAACGAATCAGAGATAAGCGATTGATACGAGTAGGCGATAAATATTAACGCCTGGCACGAGTAGAAACTGGTTTTCCGGCTTTTCCTCCGATTTTTTCAAAGACTGTTACAACCCTTGTCCCCCTTTGAACGGGAAAATGTTGGAGTTAAAATCCGCTGAAAAGTTTGTCTCGCCTAAAAGTCCGTGAATCTAATAGCAGCTTAAGTGTATAAATATAATAGTATACGTCATACATCTCCGTGAAGATTTTTTACCGAAACGCCATAGGGGACCGTCAACAAATTAAAAAAGAATGAATATCTTTTGAATAACCCTGTCAAAATTAATGTAGCAAAAGCGCTCAAACTCTAGATTATGATTGAATGCCTTATTGTAATACACTGTGTTCATTTTTATGCAAATAGCATGCACACTCGCAGAGTAATTAAGGTTTTTATGAAAATGGTCCCAAATTTTTCCAAGTTTTTTCATTATAATTTTCAGAGTTCTTAATATAAAATAATATTTTTTTTTTCAGAAAATATGACAAACAACATTGCACACAGTACCCTGTAATCAGAATTAAAAAATAATAAAAATTGTATGAAAAATGAGTAGGTTTACTAAATAATTTTTTACTGCGCATGCGTCAAAGATATCAAAATTTCATTTGCATATTATGTTAGCTAAATGTATAGAGCAACTTTTGTAAAAGTCTCAAAATCATAGCTTGAAAATTCTGAAAGTAATCGTCTATAGAAAAAGGACAAAATCCGTTGTTTCCAAAATGAAGCAAAAAAATGAGGGATTTTATCCAAATGCAGTAGTACATCCCATATTGTGTATTCTATATTGACACTAATCAATGAATATATGGATACAACCCCTCTTGTTTTTGCTTCATTTTGAGAATAACGGATTTTCGACTTATTCAATTGACGATTATTGTCAGAATTTTCAAGTTATGATTTTGTGACTTTCACAAAAGTTGCTCTATACATTTAGCTAACATAATATGCAAATGAAATTTTGATATCGTTGACGCATGCGCAGTAAAAAATTATTTAGTAAACCAACTCATTTTGTATACAATTTTCATTATTTTTTAATTCTGATTACAGGGTACAGTGTGCAATGTTGTTTCTCATATTTTCTGAAAAAAATAATATTTTATATTAAGAACTCTGAAAATTATAAGGAAAAAACTTGGAAAAATTTGGGATCATTTTTATAAAAACCTTAATTACTCTGCGAGTATGCATGCTATTTGCATAAAAATGAACAAGGCTTATTACAATAAGGCATTCAATTACAATCTAGAGTTTGAGCTCTTTTGCTACATTAGTTTTGACAGGGTTATTCAAAAGATATTCATTCTTTTTTAATTTGTTGACGGCCCCCTTTGGAGTTTCGGGAAAAAATCTTCACGGAAATGTATGACTTATTCTATTATATTTATACACTAAGAGTTTCGAGATGATTCCTCATGTATTTTTCTAGATATTTAGTAAAATGTCTAAAATCGCAAGTGTCCCATAATCAATGGCAATATAGTGTATATATGAGGACCTCTCGAAAGTCAAAGGTTATAAATGACAAAATTTTAAAAATTTAATTAAGTTCAGAGACGATCTAGAAATATCCTTTTTTCTTTACAGGAAAGAAATATAGATGATTTTCTAATTATATGCTGCATTCTAGAGGTCAACCATTTTTACCGAATAATAATTAATATTGATTAATTATAAATTTAAAGAAAAATTTACTCTACATTTTTTACATTTATTGAAATAAAAGTTCAAAGACTACAATGAAACAAGCGGCCGTCTCCTATTTCATATCTGTCAATAATTATTGATTTTGGAATTTAATATCAATTATCTTTGAACTCAATTTATTTCAAATTGGATTCTTTTTATTTTATGTCGGCCGATTACCTACGTTAGGGATATTGGCCCAGAGGGGGGGGGGTTGCCTTTCGTGGGGGTCTTTCTAAGGGAACCTAACCCGTATTTACGCAAGGTTCAAAGAAAACCACGAAAACTCCGAACGGTTAGGCCGACTGCCGCGATTGGGTTCGAAAACAGCGCCTGCCGTCTACCAATTGAGAAGTCAGAACCTCTCGGCCACTTTTCGGACTATTTCAAATTGGAATTTTTGTCACTTGTACCCTTTAGCTTCTGAGGTCCTCGTATGTATTTAAAACTTTTTTTTTCTTCATCAAATTCTAAAAGAAAGGAGCTGAAAATAAATTTGATTAAAATAAATAACAATAACTTTAGTTTTCAACCAAATCTTACCAATATAGAATCAGCCAACCTGAAATTCGCTTTTGAATGTTCCCTTATATGCATATTTTGAATACCGCAGCAGATGTCAGTTTTCCCGTTTGCTACAAATCTTGAATACAATGGCGCAGCCAGAAGTCGGCTCTGGGGGGGGGGGGGGATAGAGTTTCTTATAGATAACAAAGTCGCCATCTTTATATATATATATATATATATATATATATATATATATATATATATATATATTAGTTAACGAGTTATAAGCGAATTTTGATCGTATGGCAGCCATCTTTTCTTTTTGTCACTACCACGTCGTAAATTCGTTTCAAATCATCCACTGTGAGAATCGTCTTTTGAAAGATCTTTTCAAAGAATGAAGAACATTTCTCAGTTTCTTGTCATCATGTCAATCATGATGTCTACTTGCCTGAATCTAGGAAAAAACGTGACCGGAAAAAAGTGACAAGGAAAAAAGTTACCGGAAAAAAGGGACAAGGAAAAAATGTTACCGGAAAAAAGTGACAAGGAATTGATTTTGGGGATTTATTATTAATTTGGGGGATTTATTGGTTAAATATGAAAGGGGGGCTCAGGGGGAGGCTCTTAATTTTGGTATATGGGTTTTTAACTCACAGGCTATCATAGCCTGAGAGCTTATGTGCCCGTCCGTTCTGTATGTACGTGCGTAACGCGATAACTCATGATAAAAATATCCGATCCACATAAAATTTTGTATATGAGGATATCTCTATAAGGCGCTTCCCTGATTAGTTTTTGGAGTTCATTCGATATGTATAACAGGGGGGACGGGGCGTCGTGACCCTCCCTTTAATTGATATACATGGGTTTTTCATGCAGAATTATCAGTTTTAGATATAGGATCATTCTGGTTGGGCGCCTTCGTGATTGGTATTAGGTTTTCATTGAATAAGTATATACAGGGGAAACGGGGGTTCTAATGCCCCTCCCTTTAATTTATATAAATGGGTTTCTCATGCAGAATTATCAGATTTCGTTCAAATCTCTAAATAGTTTTGGAAGTTTAATGGTTAAATATAAAAAAGGGAGATAACTCCTCTTAAATTATATAAATGGGTTTTTATTAAGAATTTTCCGACTTGCTCTGAATTTTGGATATAGATTTTTTATATGATAAAGTATGTCCCTGATTAGTTTAGGGGGTTCAATAATTAAATATAAAAGGGGAAAGGGAAGTTGTTTCCCCTCTTTTAATTTTTTTCCAAACGGAATTAACCCTTGAAAATATAAGGCTGTAATGTACAATTAGTATGCGTAGCCTGTGAGCTCAATGCCATCAGTTTAACTGGGCAATATTCTTTTTATTCATACTGAATTAACTGTTTTGGTTCAATTTTTGGATATACGTTCATACTGAAAAGACGCTTGCCTGATTAGTTTTGGGAACGGACGATTACCCCTCCCCCCTCCGATCTAAATAAGATGAATAGGTTTTTAAGCAGAATTATCCAACGTGTGTGAAATTTTGGACATAGGTTCTTTTTGATAAGGCTTATATATAGTATAGTGGTGTCGCGACCTAAGTTTCTCTTTACTCAGTTTCTCTTTACTGTTCTTTCTTGTACATTACCAGCACATGTCTCTCTTCCAACTACCTTCCTTCCCTCTCAATGCTCAATAATCCCAGTTCCCCCTTCAGCTCATTGCCACTAGACCAGTGCAATCATTTTCTGGGCATGTCCCTTGAGGTCAATAGCACCCATTCTTCTCAGCTCTTGAATGAAGATACTTTCACCCCTGTATACCTTTCACAATAAGACTTTGCTATCTGTCTTCTGCCACAGTTAAAGTTGTCAGTACGTCGTCACAGTATATAATGCCTGGAGAATTTTGAGAGTTTAGTGGTTAAGTATAGAAGGGGAATGGGGGATAACCTCTCTTAAAATAACTAAATGTTTTTTTTTACGAAGAATTATCCGATTTTCTTCAAACTTTGAATGCAGGTTCATTAAGATAAGGGGTATCCCTGATTAGTTATGGAGTTCTTTTGCGAAATAAAAAGGGGGTGGCGACGATTAGTCCCTCCTTAAATTGGATAAATTACTTTTTATGCACAATTATCCAATGTATTTCAAATTTTGGCTATAGGTTCTTTCTCAGAAAGTGAATCCCTGAATAGTTTCAAGGGTTTGTTTATATATCATCAATAGCTGTTTGCATTTAAAACTGTGTTTTATGTTTCTGCATAGCATTTTTCAGTAGTCAATAAATATCCTAACAGAGAAAAAAAAAATATCCTTTTTTTCTTAAAATCTTTTTTTTTTTAGTTTATTTATTTATTTATTTTTTAAGCGTTCAAATCTGAAGATCTATCAAGAATTACAGGTTTTTAAACAATTAACTTTCTAATTGTTAACATAAGCTAGTAATAAAAAAATATTTTTTTACTACAAATTAATGAATTCACTTGTTCATTCGTTCGTAATTTACAACATAGTTTGTGCATTATAATTTTCTAACATATATTTTTAAAATGTTTTATATTGTATTTTGTGATGTGTAATGTGGGACATTAAATAGTAAAAATCCAGTTTTAAATGATAAGTATTAGGCGTAAATTAAAATGACACTTACAACAAATGATTTAGCATATTACTTTTTTCGCAAATAAAAAAAATAAACCAGTTTTAATCAAAATGAAAGGAAATTAATTATCATAAGAAAAAAGGTAAAATGTGTTATAATGTTTTCTGACTTAATTGTTTTTAATCATTAAATTAAAAAATAAAGAAAAATTGTTTTTATTTGTTATTGCGGTCAGTTGCCGTCAGTTCGCATTTTTATGTTACTTGGGTATTTTTCAGGCAAACCTTTACCGGGAAATCCCCTGATCGACAAATTTCCTAATAGACTAGCCGCTCGTGATATCTACCGGACATCCCCCTCCGTCGAATAGGGAAAGCAAGCTTCTTTCCCCGAAAGGGTTCCTTGAATGGACTGCTGCATCCCTTCCTATTTTAACTATATTCATTAGCTTATACGCCTTATCATAATGAACTTGCATCCAAAATTGAAGCAAATCGGATAATTCTGCGTAAAAAGCCATTTATATAATTTAAGGAGGGTTATCCCCAGTTCCACCCCCCTCTATATTTCGCCATTAAGCCCTTAAAACTATTTAGGGATCCACTTTATGAGAAAGAATCTATATCGAAAATTTGAAATACATCGAATAATTATGCATAAAAAACAATTTATCTAATTTAAGGGGGGGGGGGGATAATCGTCCGTTTCCCTATTTATACTTAGCAAAAGAATCTCATAACTAATCAGAGATACGCCTTATCATAAAGAACGTACATCCGAAATTTGAAGCAAATCGGATAATTCTGCATAAAAAGTTATTTAATTTAAGGGGGGGGGGATCCTCAGTTTTTGCCTTTATACTTAGCCATTAAACACTTAAAACTACTCAGGAATTCACCTTATCAGAAAGAACCTATATTTAAAATTTGAAATACATCGGATAATTCTGCATAAAAACCGATTTATATAATTTGAGGGAGAGATAATTGCTTACCCCCTTTATAATAAGCAAAAGAACCTCATAACTAATCAAAGATACGTTTTATCATGATGAACCTATGTCCAAAATTGAAGCAAATCGGATAATTCTACGTAAAAAACTATTTATTTAAGAGAGATTAACCCTCCCCCCCCCCCTCTTCTTTATACTTAGCCATTAAACTCTTAAAACTATTCAAGAATTCACCTTATCAGAAAGAACCCAAATTTAAAATTTAAAATAATCTGATAACTCTGCATAAAAACCGATTTATCTAATTTGAATGGGAGGTAATTGCCCATCCCTCCTGTATAATAAGCAAAAGAACCCCATAACTAATCAGAGATACGTTTTATCCTAATGAACCTATGTCCAAAATGAATGTCCAAAACCTATGACGAAGCAAATCGGATAATTCTGCGTAAAGAGTCATTTATTTAATTTAAGAGGGATTATCCCCCGTCCCCCCATCCGTTTATACTTAGCCATTAAGCTCTTAAAATTATTCAGAAATTCACCTTATCAGAAAGAATTAAAATTTGAAATACATCGGATAATTCTGCATAAAAACCGATTGATCTAATTTTAGTGTTGGGGATGGGGGAAAGTAATTGCCCATCCTCCCTTTATAATAAGCAAAAGAGCCCGATAACTAATCAGATATATGTCTTATCATAATGAGCCTATGTCCGAAATTCCAAGCAAATCGGAAAACTCTGCGTAAAAAACTATTAATTTAATATCAGAGGTTACCCCTTCCACCTTTTTTTCTTAACCATTAAACTCCCAAAACTCTTCAGGCATTATATACAATAGATTATCCTTATCAGAAAAAAACCTAATCTAAAAAATGACACACGTTGGATAATTCTGCATAAAAACCCGTTTATCTAATTCAGGACGGATGAGGTGTGTGTGTGTGTGTGGGGGGGGGGGGGGGGGGGGGGGGGGTAATCATGTGTCCAAAAATTAAACCAAAACAGTTAATTCAGCATGAAAAACCCATTTACCTAAATTAAGAGCCTCCCGCCCCGACCCCCCCCCTTTCATACTTAATCCATAAATCCCCAAAATCAATTCTTTGTCCCTTTTTTCCGCTTTTGTAGTTTACGTCTCTTTTTCCGATAATTGTTTTTTCGGTCACATTTTTTTCGTTTACACGCTTCCTATTTCAGGCGTTTTTGAAATAAGAATTATTATTTAAAAAATTTGTCTGAAAGTAGTCCCTTTAAAGTAGTAGTAAGCAGAAAGTAGTTAGAAATTTGGCGCCCCTTAAATCTCTGCTCCCGGGGTGACCGCCGTCTTCGCCCCCCCCCCCTTTCGCACAGCGTTGTTAATATCTTTCCAGAAACATAAATATAAACAAATTATATACTTGCAAACATACCTGGATTTTAAGAATGCTTGAAGGAATTCGAAAGATTTAAAAAATATGATCTCTTATATCTATCTTTTCCATAATTTTCTTCTCTGAAGAGTATTTAATATCAGTCTTAGCGAAACGCACAATTAAGGAAACAGCCTTAGCACTACAGCAACTAACAACCGAATGTTTGTGGAATTAAGTCCACCCTTCTTCAAATCGGCGATACGAACATGCGTTTTTGTGTTTTTCCTGGAATTCGAGAGTCCAGTCCCGTTTCCAAAAAAAA
Organism: Maratus speculifer; assembly: GCA_964019185.1. NCBI lineage: Eukaryota > Metazoa > Arthropoda > Arachnida > Araneae > Salticidae > Maratus > Maratus speculifer. The sequence goes on from OZ025293.1 coordinate 374,072,639, forward strand.
AAGAGCAAGAAACAGATGTAACTAATTAAGACCCCCCCCCCCCCAAATGGTCCAGTATTGAAAAACCGGAGACGGCATTGACAGTGACAGGAAATGACCATTCCTTTTAGACTTAGGCTGATTTCCAGTAGTACAAGTGAACGCCGTCTTCATTCAAAACGAGTGACTGGTTTTCGTTAAAAGCTGATATCTTAGTATGTACTTTCCCCATTTTTAAAAGAAAATATATTACTGCCGCTTAAACGAGTCAAACATTAAATAAAATTTGATTAAAAAAAACAGCGGATTTCAAAAAAAAAAAAATTCTAACTTTAGTTTTGTTTTAAATGATTCGGTTCGTAAAAATGGAAATTTCTGTACTTTTGCCATGTGTCTGGGGGTTGGGGTTTAACCCCCAAACCCCCCCCCCCCCCCCTCGCTGCGCCACTGTTGAATACCGCAGCAGATGTCAGTTTTCCCGTTTACTCCAAATCTCAACTGATAGACTGAGATATTTTTAATCCGTGTCATTTCTCTTTCATGCAGTTAAAAGATGTATTTTTCTTCAATATAACACGCTCGTTAATTATGTTTTAAACAATTATTTTAAATGTTGTAATGCAGTGGCAAATTTCAAACACTTTTTCCGAATAGTAATTTTTGTCTTTTTGGTGACAATGATTCAAAATTTAAATAAGTCAATGATTTCTATTCAGAAATACTAATAGTTTTTTTTTTTTTTTTTTTTTTTTTTTTTTTAACCATGCGGTAATTAAACTCTGCTCATTAATTTTACGATATTACATACTTCCTATCCATTTTTTTAACTCTATATACACATACAAACATATTAGAGACTGCACAGGCCGAAATTTCCATACCTGTCCCCACCCCATTCAAAAACCGAAGAAATCAGGACCGGTCCGTAATTAATAAAATAGGATGAGGCCTGGAAGAACCCAACTTGAAAAATCCCGACTTTTCTTAAAACACATTTTTTTTTAATGAAAACGACACACAATTTATAGGAGAATTCTAAAGCGTGTGTTACATTATTTATCTTTGCAAATAGTCCAAGAGCCGACAGCACAAAAACTTAAGATATCGAGCGCAAGAAAAAAAAAAACATTTATTTTGTGGATGTGTAGTAATAGGGCAATCTAACGATCCATGGGTGTTGGAAGTGAAGTGGTACATAAGCCAAAATAATACGACTAATGGTTTTCTCGTGGGTTTATCATTTTCTTTGCCATACATCAAATGTGTGAAATTGTACGGCAAGCACAATTATAAACCTATGCGAAAACCCAATAGTGATATTAATTTTTGGCTTATGCTCCACTTCACTTCCGGCAGACATGGATCATTAAATTGCCCTATTAATACTCTTCCTTAAAATAAAGGGTTTTTTCTTGTGCTCGGTACTTTAGGTTTTTGTGCTGTCGGCTCTTGGACTAAAAGCCATAGAATACAGGAAAACAACATTACTGATTATTTAAACTTAAAAACTATTACATTAAAAAGTTAATGTAATTTGGAATGTATAGTTAAAATATTGAAGCATATAATTCAAACAGTTAAAAGCATTATACCATTTTAAACTAAATAATAAAAAATATATAAATTTTTGAGAATATTTGTCCATAACAATATTAATGTATATTTCCAAAGAGATTCCGTAAACAAATGTTTGTTATCGCTATTTAAAAAAGAAATTACTTACCCGACAAGTCTTAGGAACAATTAAGTTTAGTTCCGGCCAAGCCGCTGCCATCCAAATGCTCAAAGCCAGAGGACACGAATTGTGACGTTGTCACTAATTGACTGACTTCTCACTAGTGCTGGAATTCGCACTGGAAATTTTTGAATAGCAATTTTCTTTTATTTTATTTGTGGAATATCTATCATCTTAGAAAACAATATTAACTATTTAAACTTACTGGTGGGGATTAGGAATCTCTAAATGAAAATTCAGTCAGATTCGGAATGCCACAGTGTTGCAGCTTCTGGCATTCTTTTAATTGGGGAATTCCAATTTCCCACCAGAAAGTTTAAATAGTTATCTATACTAAAATAACAAATCGCTCTGCCTCTGTGTGTGTGTGCGCCTGTATGCGCGTGCGATGGCTAGCAAAATCTACGGCACTTATGAGTCTCAAATTTTTTGTGAAGTTAATCTAAGGTATCGCCTGGTGCACCTGTATCCCAGAATTTTAATTTTTTTATTAGTTTCCCAGATATTAATTACAAAGAACAAGTAAGTCACATCAAAAAGTCAATTCTTTGATGCTCGGGAAACGAAAAAGCTTGCACATGCGTACAAACACATGCATGCACCGAAACGAGGGAATACATTTTTGGCTGCATTTTTTTTATTATTGTTTTGTTTTAATCAAAATTGACCAAACCGTTCAGCACAGTTAAAATTGAAAGGCATGAATCGAAAGATCGGATTTTCATGTTACAAATTGTGCAATATACAGGGTGTTTCAGTTAAACGTTTCAGAACTCCTAAGAGAGGTAGGGTCATGCCGACGACTCGAAATCATATAGCGATGTGGGGTCGGAAATGTTTTCCTGAAGCGGTGATGTACACAGAAGCACCATAAAGAAAAGACACCGTAAGTGTCTTTTTTTTTCATGTCTTGATTTTTATTTCTGGGGTCATATGAAAACACTGGTTTATGACACACCTGTTGACAATACTGAGGAGCTGGTTGCAAGAATCGCAGTAGCTGCCAGAGAAATTCGATTTGTTCCAGAAATGTTATGCCTGGAGTATTCGAGAATGTTCGGATTTCCATGCGCCGGAGATGTGAGGTCTGCATTGTAGTCGGTGGCAGAAATTTCAACACTTACTTTGATCCATGTACCTTTTGCTTTTTTACGTGTATTAATGAAACAATTTTTCACTTACGGTGTCTTTTCTTCGTGGTGCTTCTGTGTACATCGCCGCTTCAGGAAAACTTTTCCGACCCCACATTGCTAAATGATTTCGAGTCGTCAGGATGCACCCTACCTCTCTCAGGAGTTCCGAACCGTTTAACTGAAACACCCTGTATATATCTATTTATTTAAAGCCACAGTCAATCCTTTGAAATAAAATTTTCAAAAAAAAAAAAAGGATTGTTTTTCCGAAAACGTTTTTCATCTTTTGCAACGCCTCTCTACCACGCAAATTTAAATATACTGACAAACCAAAATCAGGCTTATAAAGCTGAAAACTTCTTTAAAAGAATGGTGCATGGTGCAATTAGTTTTTGAAAATATGATTTTAAGCCTTTCAAATTTACCATCAAATGCAGGTCGTTTTATGGCTCATGGAGAGGATATTTTTTACACGTTAAAAGTAACTAACCGACCGTATTTCAATAAAAAATTTTCAGGAAATCTCAATAGATCAGTTTTACGTCACTTATTAAAATTTCAAAACGTTTGGAGGGGTAGAAACTTTTTTTTTTTTTTACAAAATAAAATATGGGAAAACTTCGACAAAAAAAATAGAAATCTGGGGATATCGTTGTGGTTTCGACTAGTTATTTTCTTTTTTAAATATGCATATTCTTTTAATGAAATTTGAAAAAGGCTTGATTTTATTTATATTTACGATCCATTTAAATTTCGGAGAATTCGAACAATAATAACCGTTTATTTTGCTGGGCTAATGCAACCGACGCCAAAAGAAAAGAAAAAAAATGGAGAAACCATTTATGCTTCGATAGGGAATCTTAATTTACAGGCGCTGGAAAACTGTTTGAAGGTAGTGCTTTAACGCTTCAGTTTTCTATACAAAAGGTCTCTGCTTCGAAACTCGGTAATACTAACAAGGGGACCACCAAACATGGTGCTCACAGATTTTGATGATTTCAAAGTATGTTGTAGGGGTCACACCACTAATTATTCAGCTAGAAGGGTTCCTTCAAATGGGCCTTAGTTTTTGAGAAATTGGTAGTCAAAGTTTAGCGCTCATTTCAAATAGCCATTAGTATTACAAACAGATTGTGGCTCGGTGGCGCTGCGGTAACGAGCGAGACTCCGGACTGGCACTTGGCGGGTTCAACTCCAAGTTAGAGCTTTTTTTTTCTTTATATACTTTTTACACGTTGCACAGTTTAAGCAGAATTGGGAATTCTACAGCTTTGATCTTTTTGATATTTTCTTATGGGGATAGTTTATTTTTTCAATTTTTACTTTTTCGATTTTTCGGAATGAAATATAACGTATAAATACATATATATATATATATATTTCTAAGTAAAAAAAATTAATACCTTTGTAAATTCCTTTAATTCATATTCTTCATTCAATATCATTTCATCTGCCTCAATAATTTCTCGATCATCTAATATTTTTAATATAGAATTATGAAATTCTTCAGCCATAGCAATAGAAGCACAGGAAATATCATCTGGTGGAGAATTTGTAAGCAGATTATCATTTTGTAACAACGTTTCGCAATATTTTAATGCATTCTTAATTTCGCCTTTTTGTTCTTTTTCCAAACGAGAACTTTCTATACTAGTGCTGGTTCCTTTCATTATAGTATTTTTAGCATTTTAATCCTACATATACATACCAATATTCGCTCAATTCTTCGTTCAATTTTCATACCATAATTTCAGCTATACATATACATATCAATATTGCAAGTCTTTTATTTGTCTGCAAAAGAATCTAAAATGACATTAGTAAAAAGAATTTCTATTTTTGCGTGATTTTAGAGAGAAAATAAAAGCAGACGAATAAAATAAATACACACATATTTTTTATGTATTGTAAATTTTATCTCATTGAAATCATTAACAGACGACTTTTTCGATCTAGTTTATTTTTTTATTAATAGTGTTTTAATTTGTTAAAATAAAAATGTATATATAATTTTTTTTCATGTAATCTGTCATTTCTTATTTGTGCAAACGATAAATAATGTTTAGGTTGAACTTTAGAGATGAATGTGTTTAAAGATTAGTAAAAATTTGGATAATATTTTAGCACTACTGCATTAATATTTATTACACTTTCGAAGATATGCATTATTTGAATTAACTAATCCTATAAGTGTTTGATAAATTACTCCTGAAAATTATTTTATATTATTTATACAAAAAAGGATAAATTTTCATTTAAAAAATTCCACAAAAAAAGGCGATAGAAAAAAGAAAAATTATTATTTCAGAATTGTGCTTAATAAAAAAAGAAATTACATAATAATTAATAAAAAAGAGTTCTAGGCATAAATTAGTTTTGCAATTTTGTCAATAAAAATATTAGTTTAAAAATTGCACAAAAAATAAATTTTCATGAAATAAATTCGAAAATATAAATTTAATTTATTAAGAAAATATCAAGAAGTTCAAAGCTGTAGAATTCCCAATTCTGCTTAAAATATGCAACGTGTAAAAAGTATATAAAGAAAAAAAAAGTTCTAACTTGGAGTTGAACCCGCCAAGTCTGGAGTCTCGCTCGTTACCGCAGCGCCACCGAGCCACAATCTGTTTGCAATACTAACGGCTATTTGAAATGAGAGCTAAACTTTGACCCCCAATTTCTCAAAAACTAAGGCCCATTTGAAAGAATCCTTCAGATGAATAATTAGTGGTGTGACCCCTACAATATACTTTGAAATTATCAAAATCTGTGAGCACCATGTTTGGTGGTCCCCTTGTAAGTTGAAATTTGGATTATAATTAAAAATGATACGTTTTATAAATCTCATTGTTCTATGGGGTTTTTTTTATTACAATTTTAAGGGGTTTTAATTATTTATAACTTTAAAACATCTGGAATTATTTGAAAAAAAATTACACATACATGAATTAAATATATTTTTATAATTACATTTTACATTGTAAAATCGATTTATTTATTTTTTTCAATTGAAAGATTTTTTTTATTATTATTTACTTATTAATTCTTTCACTTATAAAATCTCATGCTAGAGGCACAAAAAAACTGTCTAAAGTTATAAAATGATACTAACTTGGCCATACAAAAAGTCTACGCGTTACGGTAATAATTCCAATGCAGGGTCCCCATCAGAAGTAAAATACAATAAAACCAGCTTAGTAGGAAACACAAACGACCAATGATAAATTCATTTTTATGCAGGATCTTTAAGTTGTACAAAGCTTAATTACATTTTTTGAAGAGGGAATAGACTAAAACCTTTTTTTTTTTTTTTTTTTTTTTTTTGTTTGTTTGTTTGTTTTTCGGTTTATTGTACGATTTTGTTATAATCAGGCTTTACTCTATCAGAAAATAAATTTGCTGGATAGTTCCTTTTTTAAAAACCATATAGAGTATTTGATTGCAATTTTATTATTTCTTTTTCAGCATTACAGTTTATGAAATATTTGTATTACTTTTTCATCTAAAGATGATAAATAAAAATTTAAAATATTCAAAACAAAATTACAGTTTAATTGAATTCATCAATAAATTTTAACCCTTTTGGGCCTGGTGTACTATTAATAGTACAAGTTTTTCAATGGAAATATTATTTTGTTTCAAGAAATATTTTTGCTATTATTTACATGTAGTAATGTTAATATACGTCTATGAATTTACTATAATGAATTCATTTATGTTTAGGCATTTAGTAATAATAATTATTATTGTTATTTGCTAAGTTCTCTTAGCACCTTTTGCGATTCTTTTATTTTAAATATATAGTTCACTCTTAAAATTAAAAATAAAAATTACTTTTCTAAAAGAATCATATGCAGTAAAGTGCGAAAAGCATTAGAAAGTTGCAATATAAGATAAATCTTATTGTAATACAATTTTTTCTAAACATTTTCAAAAATTCTTCTTTGCCCTATAGTCATATGGACAGTAATTGAATAGTACGCAAAACAACAACATTCGTTATCTTTCAAACAATGTAATATTCCTTAAACACTAATAAATCTATTAGGATAGCTAGTGTTAGTGTTATTAACGTAAAAGTAGTTTTATCTGAAAATTGAAAATAAAAATCGGACCCAAAGAATTAAATAAAAGATTTTAAGTAAAAGAGAAATAAAAATTCAAAACTTTAACTTGTGACTGTAACAACTTTCCAACTAACAATAGTCGGGCCTTGTAACTAGCGCAGTTTCTGCTCACCTTCCCCCCCCCCTCTCTGTAAGGAACTACAATACAAATTTCAGGTTCATTTAAGAATATTATTACGGGCAAGGCAGCTAGTTGTTTTATAAGATGATATATGTTCCACAAATAAAATAGAATAAAATTGCTATTCAAAATTTTCTGGTGGGAATTCCAACCCTAGTGAGAAGTCGATCGATTAGTAATAACGCCAGGTCCCGATCATGACTGATTGGGGCCCTGGACAAAGATAAATTAGGTCGGCCCCATTCAAACCGTTGAAACATTATTCAAATGGAACTGATGGTAAGTCATATGTGTAATACATAAACAATATTTTCGCAACTTGAATTTTAAATAGAAGGAAATTCTTAGTTCCGTTAATTCTAAATTAACGGAACGGATATTTACAAGTAGTCTTCTATAGAATTAGCACAAAATCCATTGTTCCCAAAATGAAGCAAAAAAATGAGGGATTTTATCCAAATATAGTAGTACATCCCATATTATGTATTCTATATAGACATTAATCATTGAATATATGGATACAATCCCTCTTGTTCTTTTGCTTCAATTTGGGAATAACGGATTTTCAACTATTTCTATTGACGATTATTTTCAGAATTTTGAAGCTATGATTTCGCGGCTTTCACAAAATTTGCTCTATACATTAAGCTAACATAATATGCAAATGAAATTTTGATATCGTTGACGCATGCGCAGTGAAAAATTGTATAGTAAACCTACTATTTTTTCATACAATTTTTATTATTTTTTAATTCTGATTACAGGGTATTATGTACAATGTTGTTTGTCATATTCATTTGATATTTCTATGTGAAAGAAGCAATTAGTTACATGGCTTACAGTGATTTTTACGGATAAATATCAACACTTTAACACGAAAATCACGCAATCGCTGCACACATATTCCCTTCCGCGTTTCCCATTGCAGTCATTTTGAGCATTTTTACAGCTAAATATAATTTTTTTTTAAACCAATTTCTCATACAGTCAGTGGCCACGTATTTCAGACAATGTATTTCCATATATTTCGAGTTAAAGAGAAAATCATACAAATTTCAAGTTCGTTTACTGTTATTATTACTGTTCCGGGCGACGTCGGGCGGGTCAGCTATTATTAAATAAATTTTCTGACTTGAGACGTGCTTAACATGGGTTAAATTGAAGCACATTTTATGAAATAATAGTACGAGTATAGCAAGTACGTAAATGACGATCATAAAAAAAACTTCCTCTGTATATGATCCCCTAATGACGTAACCAGTTAATCGATTAAAAGGAAATTTCAAATGTTGTTATTTGAAGATATGCGTTCGAGATTATAATGATTTAAAACAATATAGATCTCACGGTTCTTAATGGCATTAAGAACAAACAAAAAACTAAGACACAATGATGAAAGTACGAACCTAAAAAAGTTTCAGAATTTATAAAATATAGTATGAATCAATATCTTATTAGTAAAAAATCTGACATATCAATTCTCTCCCAGGTGCTCAAAGTTGTGCAAGGGGCATTTAAAATGACATAACTGGAAAAATGAATATTGTGTTATCACCACGAAATTCACAACTAAATATTCATTTTTATTTAACAAAAGTGCATTAATCCAAATTTTATATTTTGTCCCCTAGACTGGATTATGTGTCACTATACAGGCTGCAAATAAAAGCATACTATTTTCTGCAGAACTCATAAATTTTCAGTAATAACTTAATGTATAATAGCGACGACTGTACTGAAAATCTAAAATTAAAAGCAATTTATTTTGGTATGAGCCACTCCTTTGCATCACATTTGATGCACCGATCAGCAGTATTTTGAGTAAAAACAAATTGTTGACCCGAATGTAACAGAAAATTTGTTTCATTTAGAGGTACTTCAATTATCCAATGAATATAATTATTTATCAAACTACGTAATAAGACTTTGTTTCATCTTAAACTATTTTGCTTCTTCATGCATTAAAAATTTCACAGCTCAAAAGAAAAAATTTTAGGGCTAAAAAATCCAAAGCCAGAGTTTTATTCTCACATTTTATAGTCTTTTCTTTAAAGAAAAAAATTGCGCTCCTACTTAAATTGTTGCTGGGATATGGCGAAATGTCCTACAGCTTTTTCCCCTTCTCTATATTTAACTTCCTTAGGGACTGAATTTTCAAACATTCTTTCAAAGGTAATTCCTACATTGTGTAATATATAAATTTTATAATATGTCATCACCATTTTATTAACCTAGGAGCAACGGTTGGACCTCATCGTTGATAGTTGAATGAGTCAGGACATGTTTTTTTTTTTACAAGTATAGATTACAAAATATGTCCATATATACATGTCTTAGTTCATGAAGCCATCCATGCACTGTGTAAAATTACAAAATTCGTTTTAATGATCCAATAATACATTATTATTATATTTACAGTGTAATAACGTTTTTTCGAAAGCATCGTCATTGTATTGGAAATGTTTCCAATTTAAGGTATCTGTATGCCTTTGAAACGTCAATTTCGATGGAAAATTCAATTCACAAACTTACTGTTTCAGAAAAAAAGGGTGTGAACTTTATAATACTGAAGTTTTTTAAACATTAATTCACAAACTTTTGGACGTATTTTAAACGTAAAAACGTACGATTTTTAACAGTATGTATGATCCCCTTAATCTACGTACAAGTATCATATAAAAGATTTTTTTGTTCGTTTAATTTTAGAAAATTAAAACGAGAAAAATACTTCTATACTTATTTGTATCAAAATTTGAGGCACTATACACTCTGCTGATACGCTTTTTCAATAAATTTTATTTAACTGCTATTATTAAGAGCCCTTATTTTGAAAATCAGACAAAGTGAAATAGTTGTATTTTTTGATTTGCTTGATTTTTTAATATGTTGAAGTAGATCATATTTGATGAATAATCTGCAATTTTGAAGCCCTGAAAAAATTTCCTCTTTTCTATAGAAAATGTCAAAGTTCAAGGTTGTGAGTGCCCTTTTTCGCGAAAAGTGAAAAGCTGGTATATTTAGAGCACTATATCTCTCGCAAGAAACAGCATTCCAAAATTCTTTCGGCATAAACTGTCAGTATAACCATACCTAATTATTAAAATTTATTTGTTTCCATGGCATTGTTACTTTACATTGTTATGTTGTCACAAAGTACAGTCAAAATGACGTTTTTGTCCATTTTCCGCACTTAATATCTTATTTAAGCAATAGTACCCTAAACTTTTTCTTATAGAATATGAAGGTGTACTACTAGGACAAGCAAAGTTATATATTGCTGTACCGAGATATTCTTGCTGTTAGTAGATATAACCTGTTAAATACTCAAAATTTTCAAAATCTGCAACGTTTAAAGTAATGTTATTTCAAATAAGCGCAACAGTAAAACTAGTCGTTGGGGGCCACCGTAATACTTACCCATCATGGATATGTATATGAAAAAAAAAAAAAAATGTGAAACTATTTATACAATGCATTGCAATTCATAAACAAAATTTAAATGTTGTTAATATACATAGTAATGTTATATTAAAGAACTGCTGATGTACCAATTTCGACAAATTATATAAAACGAACTGCGTAAAAGAAACATCCTTATAACTCCAAAAATAATAATTCTATTAACTAACAATTAACTGCGTCGGAATAAGCGTCTCATTTTCAATTAAAATATACTTCTGAATTGAAATTTGAATGAAATACAGGGTCATGAAAAATCGAAGAATGTGGAAAACAAGATTACAAATATCTCGGCAACTAATAATTCGATCGACTTCGTTTTATATGCAAAATGTGTGTTATTTTATTGCCTTTTACGTTCATTCCTTAGAACAAAAGAATTTGAAAAATTTTATATACCTTTCATCAGAACGAATTTTTCGAGAGTCCGAAAAAAATAGTTCCGGATAATCGAGGTTGCTGATATTAAATAGGGTTCGTCCCATTCTTTCATACTAACTACATACAAAATTTCAAGTCTCTATCTCAATTTGTTCGGGAGATAGAGCGTTTACAGACAGACAGACGGACGGCAGAAATTTTTTTCTAAAAATATGTTTTTCGGAATCTCCACTATCTAAAACGTGTAAATCCGTAAAAAAAAATTTCGATTTTCAAAACGATTGCAAGACTTACCCTATACTACGTATGATGAGTAAGTAATAAGTCACGCAGTAGGTGAATATATGAACAAAAACATGGAAAAGAAAAAGAAGTGGGGCCTCGTGATGTTTTTATTTTTAAAAAATGACAAAATTTTCAAACGATGTCGATAATAATATTTCTTCCCTATCAGAAAATGAAAAATACCTTTTCTCGCTTCTCTTGCTATGTTTTTTCTCTGTGAAAAAATGAAATATCCCTTTTTTGTTGCCCCCTTCCGAAACAAAATGAGGATGTTTCATTTTCTCTTTGAGGAAAAATGTGATAATTTACAATGCAATGGTTGCAATGGTAATTAGACCAAGTGGGATCCTGTTATAAATATTTTTGAAATTTCTCTTACTACCATTTTTTTTTTCTTTTTTTGCTTGCAATAAAGAATGTACCGTATTAAAATTAAGTAATAAAATTTTTAAACAGCATGTTTTCGAGTATCAAATCAAATTCTTAAATCAGACAGCCGAACCTCGAAATTTTATAATACAAAGAGCCGTACATAAGACAAAGTGACATCATTGGAAAATTATAGCAACCAATAAAAAATACTTCTGTTCGATATAAACGTATGGTTACATTCTTCACGGATTTATTATATTAATTGAACTTTCATTGAGATAAATAACAAGAGTAATGAGATATTTCAGTACATGCGTACCCGTTTGTTCATAGATTTATATCTCTTATTTTTTTTAATATCCATGTAGATTTAATGCTTATTACCTATAAGTATTTACTCCGTACAAAGATTACTACGTATAAAGGTACATAAGGATTTACTTAATTCTTATGTTATTTATATAAATAAATCCGATAATTTCATATTTGATACTTTATTTAAACTTCTTGACAGCAAAGATTTCCCTCACAACGCTCTTACGCTCTTTAGTTGATGTATAATCTGTCTGGTTTCAATTTTTTTAAGTTAATTACACTTTTTGAAACAAAACCTAAAACCTCATTAAAAAAAAAAAACGCGTGTGGAAAACGTGAACTACAATTGGACCCATGAAAAAAGAAAGATGAAAAATATACATTTTTTAATTTTTAGACATTAAAATGTAAGTTTGAAAGTTTATGTCTGATACGGCAAACCTAACAGAGAATGAACTTAATTCAAATGAAGATTAGATTTTGGAAGCAGAATTGCCAGAATCACCAAGTTCACGCTGTAAAATCATGGCCTAGTTGCCCCACGTATCGTATGTAAAACATGCATAAATATATATAATACACATTTATCTATACAAATATGAACAGTGAATTATGCGGTATACCATTATTCATTAATTACGCTTACAAAAATATCTCAGTTTACTTTCTCTTTACTGCTATATCAGAGTAAGTAGATGATCTTTTAGTCCCATAATCACAGTCATCTCTCCTTCTTTTTATTGGTATTATTCCATGTTCCTTTTACTTTATTACCTAGAACCAAGTAAAACAGACAAAAGTTTGGCATCGTGAACAGGCTCTTTGCCTTAACTTTATTTTTTATTCAAAATCAGCCAAAGTAAGGTCTTTTATCTCTTTTCCATAGTGTTTTTCATCTGTACATTTTCCAGTCAGAATTCTCGGTAGTTTTCGCTTATATATCCATTTCAGATTGTCGTCACATTTAAATCCTTTGTTTCCTAAACAAAAAAGAAATATGTATATATATATAAAGCGAACCATTATACAATACTACTATTTAACATTTCTATTCAAATTTACTGGTGGAATTTTGCCCCGGCGATAATGATTCATATCGAATCCGGTTACAGTTGAAGCTTCACCATTTTGAGCATACACCGTAAAAAATGTAAGATGTTTCTGAATATATAAAAATGTGCAGTAATCAAAAACAAAAATATGCAATAACCTCTTCTAACTCACCTAAAGTTTCGAAAACCGTTCCTTTACCTTTAAAAATCCCAGAAAACTATTTGTTTTCGAAATTTACAGAATTTATAAAATTTAATTTTTTTTAGCTGTCCGTCCTTTTCGGAAACGTTTCTAAATAGCTTTTAGAGTACAATAATCACTTTTCTCAAATCAAAATATCAATTTTTCGGATTCTATCAATTCTCAAGTTCATTTTCAGCTGCATAACTGATTTTGTGCATGCAATTGTAGCAAAATAATGTTAATTTTCATATTAATGTTAATACTGTTAATATAGTATGTTTATATAATATATTAATATTGTAATAATATGTTAATATTGTATATTGTATATTAAACATGTTCCCTAAATAGCAAAATATTTTTGTATGAATTGGTAGCATTCCAAAAAGTGATATTTTGATTTGAGAAACGTGATTATTGTACTACAAACGCTACTTAGAAATGTTTCTGAAAAGGACGGGCAGCTAATAAAAATTAATTTTTATAAATTCTTCTGTAAATTTCGAAAACAAATAGTTTTCTGGGATTTTTAAAGGTAAAGAAACAGTTTTCGAAACCTTAGGTGAGTTAGAAGAGGTTACTGTATATTTTGATTACAGTACATTTTTATATATTCAGAAACATCTGACATTTTTTACAGTGTATGTGAATTCATCTTTATTCATAGTTCCATGATAAGGTGAAGTAATTTAGGAATTATGGGGATGTAAAGTTTGGAACTCGATTTTCTAATGAAAACTGATTTATGCAGTTCTTATAAATTTCTATCATAAAATGGAAAGAAAGATAATTTCTAAGATTTTGAAGTAGGAACTAAATTTTAATCTATCATTTCGTCTGTAAATTTTATATTATTTTCTACTTCCTATATTCTATAGATATTATATTTTTATACATAAAAGTAAAAAATCTTCAAAGAGCAACGGCGATTTTTTACTTTCTCTAATACTAATACTTTAGAAAGAATTCAGGAAATTTAATACTTTTGTGACTTTTAATGTATAAACAGCACATGGAAAAGAAATCTTTTTCGTTTTATTTATTCATTTATTTATTTTCATAGAATAACCTTTCATAGTTTTTTAAATCAAATTTTTAGTTTTAAACGAGCTACGGATTTTCCCATAAGCTTTAATAAAATTTTCTGTTATTTAATACTTTTTTATTGCAACACAAGTACGTCTGGAATAAAAATGGTTAAATCTTTCCTGGCTAGATAAAGTGAATCACTGATTAAATTCATAAAGAAGATCCAGAATAATTTGGAAAACATGTTTTAGAGACATTGAAATGAAACTGAGACTTTCAAACTGTAAACTAAAAAAAAACAGAAATGGAAACTAAAATTAAATTAAAATGAAATAGAAGTGGCAGAAGATACGAATGGAAGAAACTGTTATGTCATTATTTTTCTCAAAAACTGCTTTTATTTTATTGACGACAGCGTTATGAGGTAATTTGTCATACGGTAAAACTAAAATACTAATTATCTAATTATCTTTGTAGATATGAGATAATGAGATTGATTGTTTGATCCCATCTGTGATAACATATTTATGATATTACATATCAGATACACGATATATTAAGTATATGTTGCTAAGTGTATGATATTATTTATATGATATTACATATTAGATTATATTGATCTGCAGTGGCGCCAACTTTTCAAAAATATTGGGTTGGCACGAAAATATTGGGTGGGCTCAAAGATATTTTCGAAAAATGGAATAACTAGTTTGTTTTTCTATGAAGATAAGACAGCTGGTGAAAGATAAGACTTTTAAGTCATGCTATCATGCATTAAGATAATCGCAATATTTTTAGTTACATTTCCATGCGTTTTTTTTTTTTTTTTTTTTTTTTTTTTTTTTTTTTTTTTTTTTTAACTAATATTTATTGTAATATCATACCATGAACATGACTACAAACTGAAACAGCAAAAAGTCAAACATTTGTATTTCAGTCATTTTTGATTTATGGGTGTCAGTCGGAGAATTAAAACGCGCGGTCATTGACTAAAAAAATTTTGCTCTAGGGAGCAAAATGAATAAAACAATGAAAATTGGGCATGCCAGAATTCAAAATTATTGAATGGGCTCAGACCCCACGGGCCCATATAACTTGGCGCTGCTATTGATCTGATATTTATAACATTTAATATCACATCTAATATCTGTATTACAATGATTGATCATTTTCGTATTATCTTATATCAATGCCATATCTAATATAATATCAATCTAATACCTAATATCATATTTCATCCATCTAATGTTTGAAGCTATGAGATATGAAATGATCTTAAAGATATATAAAATTAAATGTGAAGATAAAATAGAGACGACATGAATGGGAGAAATTTGTATGGCATGCTGTTCTCAAAAATTGTTTATATTTTATCGTCGAAAGCGTTAGGAGGTAATTTGTCATATGGTAAAATTAAAACACTAGAATCTAATTATCCTAGTAGATATGTGATACTTAAATTGATTGTTGGTTCTCATGTCTAATATCATATCTATGATATTACGTATCATAAATATGATACATACACGATATTAAATACATGATATTATATGTAAAATATTAGGTATATAATATTATAAATTAGATTATATAAATATCATATTATAATGTCTAATATCACATCTAATATCTATATTATAATAATTGATTTTTTTCATAATATCTCATATCAATTCCATATATAATTTAATGTCATATATAATATCTAATATTATATTTCATTCACATAATGTTTGAAGCTGTAATATATGAGACGATCTTGAAGATATGATGTAATTTTAAATTTGAAGATAAAATGGAGAATATGCGAGTGAAAAAAGTTTGTATATCATGCTGCTCTCAAAAAATACTTTTATTTTATGGACGAAACCGTTTTGAGGTAATTTATTATACGGTAAAGCTAAAATGTTAAGAATCTAATTATACTTGTACAAATGGAATAATGATTGTACGATCTCATGTGTAACATCATATCTATGATATTACATATCTGTTATAAGATATTAAATATACGACGTTATTGTATAATATTAGGTATATGATATTACATATTAGATAACATTGATCTCGTATTTATAATATCTATTATCTATATCATAATGATTGATTGTTTTCATATTTTGTCATATCATTCTTATATCTAATCGTATCATATCTCATCAGCATAATGCTTGAAGCTATGAGGAAGGAGATGATCTTGAAGATGTAACATAAAATTAAAGTTAAAACGTAGAAGACACGAGTGGTAGAAGTTTGTATGACATAGTGTTCTCAAACACTGTTTTATTTTATGAAGGACAACGTTAAGAAATGATGCATCATACGGTTAAGTTAAAGTAATAAGATTCTAATTTTTCTTGACGATAACAGTTGTTTGGTGTTAATATAATAATATTAGTTTTAGTATAATGATATTATATTTAATAAATTAAATACTATTATTATTATTGAATACTTAATAATTACAGTATATTTCAGCAAATAGCGCGCACTTTTAATACGAGAAATTTGGTCAAAATTTACGAGAGCTCGTTATATGCCTCTTATAACAATAAAAGATTAAAAATTATAAATTGAAATTATAAAACAAACGATGATCACGAGAACTAAGATTTCTGTTTTAATGAACATGCTATTTGTTTATAGAAAAATAATTCTTATTATCCAAAAACATAATACAAAATAAATATGATAATAATAATCTTATTTTATTCTTAACTATATATTTCATAAAAGTACACAGTTGTAAAAATACATACGAGTACTTAATGCACCATATAAAACGTTCCTTTGAAAATAAAAATAAAAAAGGTTGTGCATTTTATAAGGAAAATACACCTAAAAATAGAAATTAAGACTGAAAATGCAGGATTGCACCACACACTCAGCCGAATTATACGTTAAAATATACTTTAACATTTTCGAAAATTACAGGTAATAAAAGAAACTTTCTTTTCAAATGTTTCTTTAAATCTAATAGATCTATTGCTTATTAAGGCTTCTGAAAATAAACGGAAGCCTTTTTAGAATCATGGGTAATTTGGAAGAATTTATATTATACTGTCTTAAGTTTCTTGCTAGATTAAGGAATTTACCTTTTTTTTTAACAATGGCCAGTTACTGCTACAACTATCTAATCCAATGTACGCAGAGTGGCTGATAAAAGCAGAGGTTACTGAGTAAATACACAGATATGAGCTTTGCATAAGAATATCTGTCTAATATTTATTTGTGTGTGTTTATCCATTTTATTATAGTTTTAAACTTCTACAAAGATTAAAGATAAATGTCTAAAAAAGAAAATACTTACGTTCTAGATATACTTCATTCAACTGGTCCCATATTTTCCCCCATGTAGATTCTGGAATTGACTTTAAATTATTTCCTGAAACATTGATAGCATACAAAGCTGGCATGTCTTCAAACATGTCTTCAGGCAACTCGTCAATTTCGCTAAAGCTAAAATGGAAAGATGTATAACATTTATCTTATCTTTTATCCTTTATAAAATATTTATTGCATGTATGTGGGATCCGTCCACAAAGGCACGCAGCAACAAGATTTGAACTCTGCACTGTTGAATAAGCACATTCGATGATGAGGCTCGGGAAGACCAGTTTAGACTCGCGAACAACGAAAATTGTGATGAACTAGGTATTTTTTTAGGAGAGAAGAAACAGATGCTAACTGGAATCGGCTTCAGACAGACGGTCTAAAAAGCCGCATGAACATCTTGGAGCCAAATATGGCTAGGTGAGCCAGCTAAATTGATAGGCAGACAGACCTGCGGTAAGCGGAATGTCTCCGCAGCCACATCGGACTTTAGCAAATTTTGATAGGCAGACGGCCTCTTTTTATATGTCATATTACACCAGCATGTAAGATATTTATGCTGCAATGTATATACATATATGTAAATATCCAAGAAAGTTTATCCATTAAAGTAAACAAGATTCTTCTTTAAAAGAATCGCCTGGGCCATTTTTTGAACCCCTAGACAACACCAAAGCAACTTAAAACTTTTCCTACATGTATATGTTAAGCAAATATTAAAGTTTGCAATATTTTATTCATACTCATCTTTATTATTTATTATAATAAATTACAAAGTATCGAGAGTGTAATGATCTTTGCTTGGTACACAGTTAAAATTTTGCTTTAGTTTGAACCAAATTTTGATGCTCAGTTGCTGGCACCATAAGATGGTGAAATCTGGTACAAACATTTGGAGCTTCCTATTTCAACTACTTTCCAATTTTTGGAACTATACTTCAACAGGAACTCCAAATATTGGTTCAAGATTTCACCATCTTACAGTGGCATAGCTATTGAGCACCAAAATTTGATTCAAACTAGGACAAGAATTTTAACAGTGTAGTATTGTTCAACACAAATATAATCATACAGGGTTAATTCCATGAAAACTTGTCATGTCTGTCACACAGCTAAAAATCGCTATGCTTGTTGGCCACCGTTATTTTCGAAAAGTTTGCTTCGCCTTATTCAACTGATGAGATATCTCCAATAAAATAAATCGCATTTCTTTCGTTTTAAAGTACTGGTAGCCAAAAATCGTTGTAAGTGATAGACATGACTTGTTTTCGTGGAATTAGCCACAGAAGATAAAATGTATACTATACTTCTGTGTGTGTACTCTTTCCGGTTAATATTCCATAACAAATTAAAACTTTATCAAAAATAAATAAATAAAACACAAGTTAAATAGATGTAAAATAGAAATACGCACTTAATCACTGAAGTGTCGGAATAAGTAACATTGGTATAAATAATGAAACCTTCATTGAGTTGTGGGTAATTAGAAAGTACTATTTTTAAACAATTTAAGAACTTTATTTGAACACATAATCGATATTTGTTATACAAAAGTGCTTTTTAGTGTTGTTAATGAGCAACCTAAAATATGCATTAAATGTGTAAAATCTATCAGAATTTTCAATTAAAAAGTATCTTCATCTATATTCTGTACACAGTGCATTTTATTCTGCATACTGCGAGCTTGAACTCCTAGTGACTATAAGAAAGCCAGACACTTGTATTAGTTTTTGAAATCTTGATTGTGCCTGTACCGATTACATGTACATTTTTTGCATAGATTTGAGTAAAACCATTTTGACGTCGTGTTCAACTATTTCGAAAAAAAAAAAGTGTTATTCAAGTTAGAACAATATTTACAATATTTTATTAAAATGTAAATGTTTTATCGAACGTAAAAAGGCAGTTTTAGAGATATTTAAGTTATAACATGCCACGAGTAAAGAATTTAAAAACGAACTTAATTAAAACTATTTTTTTTTTCATAGCAACTTTTAAAAAAATCAGTCAACAATCAAACTCCATCAAATTTCAATGAATCAATGTTATCATCGTACAAATTATTCGTTAGGTTTTTTTTTTCCCTGTGAAATATGTAGATTTTTTTAGGTAATTTTGTGTTACTTTTCTGTGTAATTTTATACAACGAAATTTGTGGTTCAAACTTAAAATTTTACTTTGAATTCGTGCCTTTTTGCTAAAAAACTATATTTCTACAAATGACTATGTATTTGATTAAGCTTTTTGACTAAAAAAGTGCGTTTTAGTTCCATTGTTCGAAGTCTACAATGAGTTATCGTGTCCTCAGTTGCCCTACTGTTGCTAGATTGGGAACAAAAACGTTCTCAGATTGTGGATTGTCACCGCTTTTTTTTAAACAGAAATATTCGGTCTATTAAAAAAAAAGATAAAAAATTATGAAAAAAAAAGGCGGATTATACATTTTTTAAAAAAAGGTGACAGTCAAATAGTCTGAAATAAAAAATTCCCCAATCTGAAACACCGGCTTTACCTACATTTTTTTTTTTTCAAAGCGCTCCTGCCTATCACCTATCAAGCCATTCAGAAATCCGACAACTTCAAAAATCCGGCATTAAAATCACTTTTTCCATCCTTGTTTAGAAACTCCTATCTTCTGGGATAAAGAAAAATAGTTGCTAGAAAACATGTTCTGTTTTCTCTAAAGATTTTAACCCTTTAACCCCTTAGGGAGTCACTAAAGACTTTAACCCTTAATCCAGGGCACGTGTACGTGCCGCAAAAAGGCTTAAGAATCTTTGTTTATCACCACAAGTAAAATTTTACTGTAAAAATTGCTTTAATTTATGGGAGCATTTTCTCGATTTAATAAGGCACAAATTTCTGTTTTTAAAAACCGGTGAAAAAACATTAAAAATTTCGTAAAAAGTTCCCGTCGCGAAAGGGTTGAACTCTGATGGTTATATTTTATACCACTTAATTTTAATTACGAAATTTCACAATGGCACCGGAATATTCGACCAAATTTATTTGAAAAGGGTTTAATGCATTTTTTCGTGTATAACACAAACCGAATTTTTTCTTTGCAAAATACTGGTGCCAATGTGATATTTGGAATTTTGAGGTTTAGTTATGAGCGGGGCAGGATTGAACGTACTACATAAAAATTGTTATATCATCTGATGTAATAATAATAAGTTCAGAGTTTGCATTATATAATTTATTTTTGTAATATTTTATCAGCAAAAAAAAGAGAAATTATTTTTTTCGAGAATTTCGACCTTTGGACCTTTGATTCCCTTAACCTTTTCCGGCACAGTGATCCCACTCCCGGTACATCTATTTACAATTTCAAATTTGCAAACGGCACCAATAATATTTTAATAAAATTTTGCTTTTACAATGACAGTTTAAATTAAGGAGTTCTTAATTCCTAAAAAAGTCGTTAGTAAATTCCGGTATCAGTTAATAATTTCTCGTTTTACGAACGGAGTTTCCCTTTGCCGGAAAGGTTTAATTTACTCACTTCAATTTTGTATCCAGGCCCTGAATACACTTCACTCGTAATATAATTACAGCAGAAAAAAAAATTTTAAATGTATTGTTACCTCATTTCTAACATCTCCAGCTTGGTAGCGGGTCGGGGGAACATCGTCCTGTAAACTTTTTTGAAGGGATTATCACCCATCCAAATTCGCTGGATATTTGTCAGCGCAGCAAAAGCTCGATCTCCCACTTCATTTATGTCATTGGCCTCCAGCATTAATGTCTGCAACGAAGTGGGTCCGCTTTCAAACCAGTCATTCCCAAGTCGATGGATGTCGTTGGCCATGAAAGTCAAATATTCTAATTTCGTTAAATGACTTAAACGAAACGTTTCGAGATCTTTCCTTCTTTTGTTGACGCTTCCATATATATAGAGCCGCTTTAGTGAATCTTCTAAACCTGTGAAGGGTCTGTCGCCAAACGATCCAATTTGGCATCGCTCGAAATGCAAATTAACAGACTGTTGTCCATCGAAGAAATCCGAAGGAATATCTCCCAGTTTTGATTTCCAAAACGCATAAGACATGTTTAATCCTTTTGTATTCTTCAGAACATGCTGGATTTTGTCAATGCCATTTATTGATTCACAGCCAACGGATG
This sequence comes from Maratus speculifer, assembly GCA_964019185.1. Lineage (NCBI taxonomy): Eukaryota > Metazoa > Arthropoda > Arachnida > Araneae > Salticidae > Maratus > Maratus speculifer. The sequence goes on from OZ025293.1 coordinate 374,094,269, forward strand.
TCAAATAGTAGTCACTATCACATCTACATGGATAAACGGCTTCCCTTGGTGGACAGGTGGGAACGTCGGAAAATCCAAAGCAAACTAATCCTAATAACACTTTAATAAACAACAGATATTTCATGATGCCTTTTATCTGAAATTATTCATAAAGTCAAAACAAAGAAGAATATGGAATCTTTTAAATGATTTTTTGTAATATTAATAATGTACGCTATAAAAAAGTGAAATGTACATTGATCAAGCTAAAAGTTTTATGAGAAAAAGAGAGTCTTATTTCACATAAATTGGGTTCGTGTTATAACAAATAAAGTTTAAATGTGCAGTTTTTAATGGTAGCACCAAAAATGAATGAAATGTTATGAATTAAAACTATACAAATTTACTCCTATGTACATTTTTTTTTAGTTTAATTCACTTTCATTGTGTTACCCTTTCGCTAGTGGAGTCCTTATTAAAGAAATACCTTTAAGAATTTCCTAAAATACTTTTAATTTTACGATTCTTGTCTGCATTTTTAAACATTTCCCTATAAAAAGCATATATATTTAGAAATCAAATCAATAAATGAGAGAATATTTTTGAAGATTAACTTCATCGAGAAATTTTTGAATCAAAATGAATGTTTTCGTCTAGACAATAGTTATTAAAATTATATAATTCTGATGTAATTTAATATCAAATGTAGCTTATATTCGTTATTTTGCTAAGAAAATTAGAAACTCCGAATTCAATTTATAGTGTTAGTTATAAGTGGTTATAATTTTTATTGCAAAATTATTTTAAAACATGTGACAGTGACGTTTCTGACTTCGTTTTCTAACAGAAAAATATTTTCATTAAGAATTATTTATTAAATGTTTTTAGCTTATTGGGAGCATTATTAACAACGAGTGAAATTTTCAAATTTTTTATTTCATTTTTTAGATGTTGATGCTGAAAGAGTTAAAACATTAGATTATCATATTCTTATTCTTGCGTTTATTAAATTGGTAAAAATAATTATAATGATCGTGGACGCCTATTTTATTACATTTAGTAGGAAAACTCAACACTAGTGTTCACTCTAGAAAGAAAAAGGGCATAGTGGTATTCGCTAGAAAGGACACTACTGTAGCAGAAAAGGGCACTTTTGCAAGAGAAAATTTTTTATTTCCTTAAATTAAGGAGAAAAAAGCGGAAAAATACGTATTTTTTAGGCATGATAAATCAAGTAACATTAATTTCGAATGAGTTTTTGATACAAAAAAAAAAAAAAAATGCAATTAAATTACACCATTGAATAATTTCATGTTCATTTTCCTAAAGAAATGAGAAAAATCTATCATTTTGGGGCCTACAAATTTAGAAATACTATAGAATAAAGAAAATTTTTATTAAAAATCTCTGGGAAAAACTAACGACGTATTTTAGAACTTCGAAAAAGTTTGGTATGCATTTTGTAAATATGAAAAAGGATAGGCTTCTGCACCCTTCAAAAATTGCCTAGAATGAATACTACTCAACACTTCCATGCGGAAGAGGGGGAGATGTTCAGTAAATAATTGTCTTTCAGATGCATCAAAAAAGGCTTAATTTTAATGTTAAACATGCATAATAAATTTTATTATACCAAAATTTAGAGGTGCTCTAGCTTCTCTCTGCCCCACCCCCTTTTTAAGGGACGTTACATGTTTTTAATATCGCTTTTATCAATTTGAAATTAACACACCTATGTGAATTTTTAACAACATATGTAAATATATATTTTTTTTTTTCAATCCAATTTTATTTAACGAATATAGCTTAATTAACAACTTTAATTTTTCAAGCGTCTTTATCTGGCAGCTGTTGATAAATCATTTGAGCAACGCGTGCGCAGCAGACGTAAAATCATGAAAGTTTAAGGTTGATTTAAGAATATTACCATGGACTCGGGTAACGCCGGGCGAGTCACCTAGTAGATGCTATTAAAATTACTTGGAAGTGTCTTTTTTTTTTCTGAATGGACAACAAAAGCAACTTTCGTTTCAGAAATACTTCTTTAAGTGTCGGAAATCTATGGTAGTTTCTAAGGTTTCAGCAGATAAAAGGACTCTTTTTGAAATCGTGGCTAACTCCTTAAAGCTTGCATTGTATTTCTGTAAAAGTTAACTACATATAGATACTTTTTATACTGCATACTAAATTTCATTTATGTTTCTAAAATTTTTCTGGAAAATTATTAATATTGTATCACAATAATGTATTCTTACTTTTCAGGTATATATATGTGTATGTCATCATTTATTTTACTATTAAATTCGAATGTCAAAATTCTTATGTTATACTGCTCTATGCAAAAATGTATATAAATTAGCATTATATATATTTTTTCATAATCTATAGTGATAGAAATATACCATACTATTTATCAGCATTCTCTAAAATATAAAATTTATCACTTATTTAATATGAAACAGATGTGTTTTTGGAAAACTTAATGAAATTTTAACTAAATAGAATGTTTTAATCCAAGCATTATTTAAAACGGCTACATTTTGGCTTGTATATAGCGAGCGAAAAGAAAAAAAGTATTAACATGAACACAAAACAAAAATTATGTTCCTCTATCATAGACGTCTCCTTAAACTATCATTTTGACGTCTTTTAATCAAAATTCGAAAGCTATTTGGGAAAAAATTTTGAAATTAAGAAATCGCATAAAGCAGGGCATAAAAATAAAACAAATCGGTCAAAAAAATTGCAAATTACAATTCATGAGTTTTTTTTTCTTTCGAATATTAGTTTTGTAATTCATAATTCATAATATTAGATTTTTAAATTAGAAATTTAAACTGCTTATGTTTAGCATCATATAGTTTATCATATAGTATCATATAGTTTTTATAGTATCATAAAGCACAAAAAGTGTCACATTACGATTCTAATTTCAGAAGCTATTAATGAAAATATGGAAAAGGTATTTTAATATTAGGAGCTCTAAATTTTGAATCTCTATAATTAAAAAACTTTTTATTGAAATGAAGTAAAATTTCATGTCTAGGGCCTGTTTGAACAGTAGATTTAAAATATACTGTCAAAATTGTGTGATGCTATTGATAAAAGCAAAGTTTGATTTGATTTTGATTTATAGATGTCCCCCTCAGCAAATTTTATATACATTATTTTAAAGTAGACTATTTCCAGTTGTTTAGTACCAGTTACTTTCTTTTACGATAATTTGTTGCAGAGTTGGTATGGGGTGGTTACTTTTTTCTGTACGACTGTACGTGTACATAACATATTAATGCATAATAATATACTGAATACAGTTTATTTACTACAGTTGAACCTCATTAACATGAACCTCAATGTTAATCAAAATTTTGTTCATGTTACCAGTATCAAATCTTTGAATTCGTCTTTATAGGGGATTGTGAAAACAATTCATGTTAAAAGTAATTCACGTTAAACGTGTTCATATTAACGAAGTTTGCCTGTATTACAAATAGTAATTTTATCATCGGAACATAAAATTGTCATTTACTCATGTATTTACCGACCGTTTTCGTTTAATTTTCTCTCCAATATATTCTTACAGTGTTAACATCCAACCCCCCCCCCCTCCCCTCCTGAAATAACACACTGAAAAAAAAATTGGGTTCTCAAAATAGAGTAAAAATTACTCAATTTAAAGACATAAAACAACCTTAAAATAGCTCCGATCCGAATGTACTCAAAATTGAGAAACGCGTGTACTCATTTTTGATTTCGTGGTTGTGCTCCGATATGAATCGTTACGTATCCCCCCCCCCCCCCTGAATCTGCAAATTAAAGTAAAAATGTACTGAAGTTTATTTTTGGTTAAATTATTAACAAGAATTGTTTAATTGATTATTCATTTAGAAAAATAGCAAAATTATTATCAGGAATACCCTAATCCAATATTTTTATGACAAGAACATTATTTGCAAACACTTTTAAATTATTTTAAAACTCTGCACATGATTTAATATTTACATTAATAAACATATATTAAGCCGCCATGAATGAAATAAACCTATACAAAATGCAAAATTATCGTTTTATTTGAGTTTGATAACGTGCAAGATTTCAAAATTGAGAAAGCTTATATTCATTTTTTATCTAAAAATACCCGATTAAATATGAATACATCGATTTACTCATTTTTCAATACGTCAGTTTTTCCAGTGCTTTAAAAGTTACGTCAGCGCTCTCTACTAACTCTTTTTTTTTTCTTTTTTTTTTTCTTTTCTTTTTTTCGCATTGTGCTATTCGCGACTTTTCATTTTTCAAAATGCACCGCGTGCATTCTCTGGAAAAATTTACGAATACTGTGCAAGGTCGACCACTGATATTCGCATATTACAAATCCATAATTTGCTTGAGATATGTTTCATCATCTGATTGTCAGTAACTGAAATTGAGTTCATAATTGATATGAATTTGCATCAGAAAATAAATCGCCAATCAGCAGAGCCTGATTACTAACGGGGCACTCTCCCACCAGGAAAAAGAAATAAAGAATTTTTCCTTATTCATGACAGTAATCTTGTATGAAAAGGGCGTTTAAAGAAGACGAAAATTTCTATAAATTTTTTCTGGTGAGAGAGTGCCCCGTTAGTAATCAGGCTCTGCCAATCAGACAAAAAGTTAAAAATAGTGATTGTAGGCTCATTCCTTCAAACCATGTGAAATGAATTGTAGCAAATAGATTGAAATAGACTCATTGTTGAATTAATGATGCACTATATATATGAGGACCTCTCAGAAACCAAGGGTTATAAATGACAAAATTTAAAAAATTGAATTAAGGATGCAATATATATATATGAGAACCTCAGAAACCAAGGATTATAAATGATGAAATTTAAAAAATTGAATTAAGTGCAAAGACGATCTAGAAATATGCTTTTTTCTTTTCAGGAAAGAAATTTACTACTTGGTTATCCCGCCGACTAATTTCGCCAAATTATGCAGATCGCCAAACTAATAGCCAAATTTTACATATTAACATTCAATTTTAATTTAAATAACGAAAAAAAGAAAAGAATTAGTAATTTTAATAAAAATACAAATACAAATAAAAAGTTGAAATAAAAATCACTTAATGACGTTTTAAACACGCGTATCGTATTTAATATCATTGAATGTGACATTCACGATTATCCATTATTGGCATTTAATCTTATAAGTTGTTTGCCTTATGGTCGACGGGATAACCAAGTAGTACCGAAAAAAAATAGATGGTTTTCTAATTATGTGCTGCATTCTAGGGGTCAACCATTTTTGCCGAATAATAATCAATATTGATTAATTATAAATTTAAAGAAAATTTTAATCTGCATTTTTTACATTTATTGAAATAAGAGTTCAAAGAATACAATGAAACAAGCGGCAGTTTCCTATTTAATTTCAGTCAATAATTAGTGATGTTGAAATTTAACATCAATTATCTTTTAACTCAATTTATTCCAAATTGGAATTTTTGTCACTTGTACCCTTTAGCTTCTGTGGTCCTCATATGTATTTAAAACTTTTTTCTTCATCAAATTCTAAAAGAAAAGAGCTGAAAATAAATTTGATTAAAATAAATAACAATAAATTTCGTTTTCAACTAAATCTTACCAATATACAATCAGCCAACCTGAAATTCGGTTTTGAAGGTTCCGTATATATGCATATCTTGAATACCGCTGCAGATGTCGTTTTTCCCATTTACTCCAAATCTTAACTGATAGTCTAAGAGATATTTTTAAACCGAGTCATTTCTCTTTCATGTTGTTAAAATATGTATTTTTCTTCAATATAACACGCTCGTTAATTATGTTTTAAACAATTATTTTAAATGTTATAATGCGGTGACGAAAATTCCAACACTTTTTTCCGAATTGTAATTTTTACCTTTTTGATGGCAAAGATTCCAAAATTTAAATAAGGCAATGATTTCTCTTCAGAAATACTGATTAGATTTTTTTTACTCTGCGATAGCACTGCTCATTAATTTTAAGATATTGCATACTTCCCATCCATTTTTTAAAATTAAGTCAATATGAAAACTCGATATACACACACAAACATATTAGAGACCTGCGCAGGCCAAAATTCCCATACCTGTGCCCACACCACTCAAAAGCAGATGAAATCATGGTAACTGATAAAATAAGATGAGGCCTGCGCGACCCAACTTGAAAAATCCCGACTTTTCTTAAAACACATTTTTTTAATGAAAACGACACACAATTTATAAGAGAATTCTAAAGCGTATGTTACATTACTTATCTTCGCAATTAGTCCAAGAGCCGACAGCACAAAAACCTAAAGTACCGAGCACAAGAAAAAGCCTTTATTTTATGGAAGAGTAGTAATAGGGCAATCTGATAATCCTTGTCTGTCGGAAGTGAAGTGGTACATAAGCTAAAATAATACCACTAATGGTTTTCTCGTGAGTTTATCATTGTCTTTTTCATGCAATCAAACGTGTGAAATTGTACAGCAAGTACAATGATAAACCTATAAGAAAATCACTAGTGGTATTAATTTTTGGCTTATGCACCACTTCACTTCCGGCAGACATGGATCATTAAATTGCCCTATTACTATATTCTTCCATAAAATAAGGCTTTTTTCTTGTGCTTGATTCCTTAATTTTTTATGCTGTCGGTTCTTGGACTAAAAGCCGCATAGAATGCAGAAAAGCAACATTACTGATTATTTAAACTTTAAAGCTATTACATTAAAAAGTTAATGTAGTTTGGAATGTATAGATAAGATATTGAAGCATATAATTCAAACAATTAAAAGCATCATACCATTTTAAACTGTATAGTATAAAATAAATAAATTTTTGAGACTATTTGTCCATAATAGTACTAAAGTATATCTCCAAAGAGATTTCGTAAACAAATGTTTGTTATCGCTATTAAAAAAAAAAAAAAAAAAAAAAAAATATCCCTGTCGGCTTGGCCTATAGGCGGAGGTAGATTTCGAAGAGTTTTCATTTCAACAACAAAAAATAAAATATTATTAACGATAAACTCACTTCAACTAATTAATTTGGTCGCTTTTGAAAATTTTTTAATTTCATTTTTCTGTAAGAACTGATTTTATCAAAATCCTCTTAAACGAAATTCGGCCCATTTTGAAAACATATTTTGAATATATATTCTGACTTAATTAAAAAATCGACCAATACGCACATTATATAATTCCTAAATTTAAAAAAAAAGTCAATTGAATGCGTTTGAGAGCAAAATTGAATTTAAAAATGAGTCATAAAATAACCAATTTGTTATCTGAATACATCCACAATTCTTTAATCAGGATCGCTTTGTAAATTTTTTTGCGAAAGGCCCAATTTGACAGCTTTTTTTAAACATATATTTAGCCTTTATCAAAAAACTGACCAATGCGGCCCATTACACAGTTCCTAAATAACAAATAACCGTCAATTGAATGCGTTTGAGAGCAAAATTGAATTTAAAAATGAATCATAAAATAACCAATTTGTTAATTGAATACATCCACAGTTCTTTAATCATGATCGCTTTGGGAAATTTTTTTGCGAAGTGCCCACTTTGTCAGCTTTTTTAAAAAATATATTTAGCCTTTATCAAAAAATTGATGAATACGTACATTATATAGTTTCTAAATAACAAAAAACTGTCAATTGAATACGTTTGAGAGCAAAATTGGATTTAAAAATGAGTCATAAAATAACCAATTTGTTATTTGAATGTGTCCTCAATTCTTTAATCATGATCGCTTTGGGAAATAAGTGGACTTTAAAATGACTCAGAAAAAAACGCAATTTGTTATACTTCCTCAATTTTTCAATCACGGTTACTTCGGGAAATTCTGTTCAAAAGACCCTTTTTGGCAGCTTTTTTTTTAAATATATTCTGCCTTTATCAAAACACTGGCCAATACGTCACATTATATAGTCCCTAAATAAGAGGATTTGCCACTTGGATGCGTTTAAAATCAAAAATGAATTTAAAAATGAGTCAGAATATAAGCAGTTTGGATTTGAAGTTTTTTCTCCAACTTCTGTTTATGTTTAATTTATTTTTGATATAAGAATTGGTCCAATGAAAAACTAGTTAATATAAAAGTTGTAGATATTACTGAGAAAATGTAAACTAAATTTAATTAGATTTGATTGCTTAAGAATTGAGTAAGTTCTGGATTTTTTTCTTTTTACTCCCTCCTTTTTCTTTTAGTTTTAATTTTTTTTTTCATCTGTAAAAAACTAACGACTATCAAAAACTTGCAAATGCAAAAGTTTTGAATAATGTTGAGTACATTTATAAAAAATTTAGTTGGATTTGATATCTTAAAAATTGACGAAGTTATGATTTTTTTTTCCTCCCAAAAACCCTGTTTTTCTCGCCCTTTAAGCCCATTTTTAACTTTATCAAAAATCTGTCATGCATAAACTTTTAGCCCATTTTTCAGAAGTAATATAAACTTTAAACTGATTCGATAGCTATTTTAATTAAGAAGTTATCGTGTTTTTCTGTTTTCACAAAAACCCTCCCTATGCCCACCTCTTTGGTCCGATTTTGCCTATTAACAAACTCGACCGAGATGTTATGCCCCTTGATTTTATGTAAAAGTTTGAAGAAGATCTGATCATAATTGTGGAAGATACCGTGTCTAGAAGAAAGTGAAATACACTGCTCAAAACAATTAAAGGATACTTGAAGTTTTATATAAAATAAAGATATAAACGAAATTTTTTTGCCGAATATAGAAGAAGAGAATCACAAATGCAAATTTTTCTGGTTTTCAAACTGTGGAGGATGCAAATTTTGAGTTCGACGTCAAAAACGTCGCTTCAGCGGCAGCGAATGAAATTTGACTTTCAACTGGATAAAAGAGAATGAAGACAAGGATGATCGGCATTCAGTGATTGCTTTGTTTCGATGAGTACGATGTCTCAGCGAAGTCATTTGACAGATTCAGAAGCTTGGAGAATTTTTGGTAGGTTAGAAGGGGGCCAAACTCAAGCCGAAGTAGCGCAAGCCATTGGAGTGTCACAAAGTGTCATTTCCAGGATCTGGAACCGTTTTTTGGAGAGTGGATGTGCAGGCCGAAGACCATGGCAAGGTCGTAGATGGGCAACAACGCCCAATGAAGATCGGTATTTAGCGTTAACAGCTCGGAGACACCGAAACATGAACGCTACTCTTCTCCAACAACACCTTCGCTCGGCTACAGGCACCACGATTTCAACTCAGACTGTCCGAAACCGGCTCCATGCTGTAGGTCTGTATGCTCGCCGACCGATGGTATGTGTTAGATTAACATCAAGGCATCGTCGCGACCGCAGGGAGTGGGCAACCGAGCATGTCAACTGGAGGAGAAATGAATGGAGCAACATTCTGTTTTCTGACCAGTCCCGTTTTTCTATGCATCCGGATAATAGACGTATTTTCATCTGGAGGGACCGTGGCAGTAGGAATAATCCTGCGTTCGTGCACGAAAGTGTCAGATTTGGCGGTGGAGGAGTGTTGGTGTATGGTGGCATCTCCATTGACGGGCGCACTGACCTCTACGTTATTCGAGATGGAGCTCTGACTGGTCGCCGATATAGGGATGAGATCCTCAGACCTATTGTAGTCCCTTACGCTGCAGCAATCGGAGATAACTTCATTTTAATGGACGATAACTGCAGGCCACATCGTGCAAACTTGGTGGAGGATTTCCTTTTCGAGGAAGGAATCGTTCGAATGGAATGGCCAGCGTGTTCTCCAGACATGAATCCAATCGAGCACGTTTGGAACGCTCTAGGGAGACGAGTTTCTGGCCGCCAACAACCCCCACAAACTCTCCAAGAACTGGAAAGAGCTCTTCTGGAAGAGTGGGGCAGAATACCCCCAACTCGTCATTAATAGCCTCATTGAGTCCATGCCTCAAAGGTGTTCAACGTTGCTGGCCGCCCGTGGAAACCATACCCCCTACTGAAAATGATTTTCTTTGAAGAAAACACCTTTTCTTATTCTTTTTTTCTCATATGCACAAATTGTGTTTTTTTTTCCTTTTGTACACAAATGCGCAATAAAATGCATTTTTTTCTGCCAAACATGTGTAATTTATTCTCATATAACCTACTATGTCTGTCGACCATGTATCAATCAGCTAAAAAGTTTCCCAGATACAAAATCCACCTAAAACTGCAATATCCTTTAATTGTTTTGAGCAGTGTATATATATATATATATATATATATATATAGAGAGAGAGAGAGAGAGAGAGAGAGAGAGATAAACTTTTTTACTGGTGGTAGTTTTGGGGTCTAGGAGTCATGATCGGTGCAGATCTGCAAAAATTTTTCAGAAATTCCAACATGGGAGAGAATGCAATAGGTAGTATTTCATACGAAATCTACCTAAAAATGCTTACCGACAAGTCTTAGGAACAATTAAGTTCAGTTCGGTCAAGCCGCTGCCATCCAAATGCTCAAAGCCAGAGAACACGAATTTTGACATCATCACTGATTGACCGACTTCTCACTAGTGTTGGAATTCACATCGGAAATTTTTGAATAGCAATTTCATTTTATTTTATTTGTGGTATACCTATCATCTTATAAAACAATATTAACAATTTAAACTTACTGGTGGAGATTAGGAATCTTTAAATAAAATTCTGTCAGATTCGGAATGCCACAGTGTTGCAGCATCTGGCATTTTTTTAATTGGTGACTTCCAATTTCCCACAAGAAAATTTAAATAGTTATCTATACAAATAAAATAACAAATCGCTCTGCCTCTGTGTGTGTGCGCGTGCGGTGGCTAGCAAAATCTACGGCACGTATGAGTTTCAAATTTTTTGTGAAGTTAGTCCAAGCTGCTTATGCCCAGAATTTTATTTTATTTTTTATTAATTTCCCAGATATTAATTACGAACAACTCAGTCTCATCAAAAAGTCAATTCTTTGATGCTCAGGAAACGAAAAAGCTTGCACATGCGCACAAACACATGTACGCTCCGAAACATTTTTGTCTGCATTTTTTTTATTACTGTTTTGTTTTAATCGAAATGGACCAAAGTTGTATAATAGATTTTAAGTGTGAGACAAATAAAAGTTCAAAACTTTAACCTGTGACTGTACACAACTTTCCAACTAACAAAGAGTCGGGACTAGTAACTTGCACAGTTTCTGCTCACCTTTTCCCCCTCTCTCTGTACGGAATTACAATACAAATTTCTGGTTCATTTAAGATTAATTTTACGGGCAACGCAACTAGTTGTTTTATAAAATGATAAATATCCTACAAATAAAATAAAAGAAAATTGCTATTTTCTGGTGTGAATTCCAGCCCTAGTGTGAAGTCAATCGATTAGTGTAAACGCCAGGTCCCGATCATGACTGATTGGGGTCCTGGACAAAGATAAATTATGTCGGCCCCATTCGAACCGTTGCAACATTATCCAAATAGAACTGATGGTAAGTCATAAGTGTGATGCGTAAACAATATTCTGCACCTTGAATTTTAAGTAGACAGGGGTGCAAAAATCTAGGCGCCAGAGGGTAGTCTCTCACCACTAAAATTGTAAAGTTTTTTTTCGCTCAAAATTTAATAGCATTCTAGCAGAAATTTTATACGAAATATTAGACGAAAAAAAACGAAATAAATTTTGTGGTGAGAAATTGCCTGCTGGCGCCTAGATTTTTGCACCCTGTAAATAGAAGAAAATTCTTAGTTCCGTCAATTCTAAATTAAGTACCTTGATTAATAAAAATAATCTTTCTTCTTAGTACCTAACAAGACTCTTTTATATAACTTTAGCAACTTGTTATATTACTATAAGATGAATTTAATAACTTCAACTTGTAGAAGTTTGTTAAATATTAAGTTACTCAGTGGCGCAGCCAGAATTCGGCTCTGGGGGGGGGGGGGATAGAGTTGCTTAGGGATGATTCTGGTTGAATTTTTTTTTTCGGAAATCGGCTGGGGGGGGGTGGAGGGGGTTGCAGCGAGTTACCCCCTCCCCCGCGGGGGTTTATTCGCGATTTTCAGACGAAATGGCCTTTCTCCTGCGACCTTCAGACGAAATCAGCGATTTATTTGCGATATTTTAGCAAAATCGGCGGTTTTTCCGCGATCTTTTGACGAAATCGGCATTTTTCCGCGATCTTTTGACGAAATCGGCATTTTTCCGCGACCTCTAAACGAAGTCAGCAATTTATCTGCGATATTTTAGCAAAATCGGTGATTTATTGCGATCTTTTGTCGAAATCGGCGTTTTTTCGACGATCTTTAGACAAATTTTGCAATTTTACGCGATCTTTTCTAGAAAACTGCGCTTTATCCTCGCGGTTTTTCGACGAAATTGGCGTTTTTTCCGTGATCTTTTGATGAAAGCGACCTTTTCTTTCAATGATCTTTTGACAAAATATTTTTAAGCAATCTTTTATCGAAAACTGCGTTTTTTTCCGCTTTTTTAACAAAGTCGGCATTATATCAGAAATCTTTAGACGAAATTGACGTTTTCCCGCGGTCTTCAGACGAAATCAACGTTTTATCTGCGATATTTGGTCAAATTGCCGTTTTTCCGCGATCCGCACAGGAAATTCGCGTTTTTCTGCGATCTTTTGACAAAGTTCGTTGACAAAAACATTGACGAAACAAATACGCCATTTTTTTCTTTTTTATAATAAGTATATTAGTTAACGAATAATAAGCGATTTTGATCGCACGGCAACCATTTTTTCTCCTTTTTGTTGCTACTACGTCGTAAATTCGTTTCAGATCATCCACTGTGAGAATCGTCTTCTGAAAGATCTTATCAAAGAATGAAGAACATTTCTCAGTTACATAGCCTTTTAATCATGATATCTAGTTGCCTGAATCTAGGAAAAAGTTTTATCGGAAAAAAGTGACAAAGTACAAAAGCGGAAAAAAATGACACGGAAAAAAATTTACCGGAAAAAAGGGACAAGATAAGCATGTTACTGGGGAAAAAGTGACAAGGAATTGATTTTGGGGATTTATTTTTGATTTTGGAGATTTATTGGCAAAGCATGAAATGGGGAAGGGTCGGGGGTCGGCTCTTAATTTAAGTGAATGATTTTTTCATGCTGAATTAACTGTTTTGGTTCAATTTTTGGATATACGTTCATACTGAAAAGACGCTTTCCTGATTAGTTTTGGGAACGGACGATTACCTCCCCCCCCCCTCCACCCTAAATAAGATGAATGGTTTTTTAAGCAGAATTATCCAACGTGTGTCAAATTTTGGATATAGGTTATTTCTGACAAGGCTTATATTTAGTATTGTGGTGTTGCGCCCTGAGTTTCTCTTTACTAAGTTGGTTTATTTGTTAAGTTCATCAATAACACATTTTTAATTCCTTAAGTTCTTTATTAGAACCATAGATCAATTATTAAAAAAATAAATAAAACGACATTACATAGGGACCACACTCAAATATTACATTTCGCTTAGCGCGTCTAAGCCATCTTACATCAATGTATTTTCTTGTACATTACCAGCACATGTCTCTCTTCCAACTACCTTCCTTCCCTCTCGGTGCTCAATAATCCCAGTGTCCGCCTCAGCACATTGCCACTAGACCAGTGCAATTATTTTCTAGGTATGTCCCTTGAGGTTAATAGCACCTATTCTTCTCAGCTTTTGAATGAAGATATTTTCACCCCTGCATCCCTTTTCACAATAAGACTTCGCTATCTATCTTCTGCCACGATTAATGTTGTCAGTTAGTCGTCAGAGTATATAATGCCTGAAGAATTTTTTGAGTTTAATGGTTAAGTACAGAGGGTGCATGGGGGGGATAACCTCTCTTAAATTAAATAAATGGCTTTTTACGCAGAATTATCCGATTTGCTTCAAATTTTGAATGTAGGCTCATTAAGATAAGGGGTATCCCTGATTAGTTATGGGGTTCTTTTGCTAATAAAAAGGGGGCCGCGATTATTCCCCTCTTAAATTAGATAAATTGTTTTTTATGCACAATTATCTGATGTATTTCAAATTTTGACTATAGTTTCTTTCTCATAAAGTGAATCCCTGAATAGTTTTAAGGATTTGTTTATATATCTTCAATAGCTGTTTGAATTGAAAACTGTGAGTTATGTTTCTGCGTAGCATTTTTCAGTATTCTATAAACATCGTAACAAAGAAAAAAATATCCTGTTTTTCTTAAAATCATTTTTTTTTATTTAAATCCGTTTATTTTTTTAAGCGTTCAAACCTGAAGATCTATCAATAACTACAGGTTTTTAAACAATTAACTTTCTAATTACTAACATAAGCTAGTAATAAAAAACTATTTTTATTACTACAAATTAATGAATTCACTAGTTCATTCGTTCGTGACATACAACATAGTTTGTACATTAAAATTTTCTAACATATATTTTTAAAATGTTTTATATTATATTTTGTGATGTGTAATATGGGACATTAATTAGTAAAAATCCAGTAAATGATAAATATTTGGCATAAATTAAAATGACAATTACAACAAATAATTTAGTATATTACTTTTTTCACAAATAAAAAAAAATTAAATAAACCAGTTTTAAGTGCAAAATGAATGGAAATTAATCATTATCAGAAAAAAGGTAAAATGTGTTATAATGTTTTCTGAGATAATAGTTTTCAATCATTAAATTAAAAAAAATAAAGAAAAATTGTTTTTATTTGTTATTTGCGTTCAGTTGCATTCAACTTGTTTTTTTATGTTACTTGAGTATTTTTGCGGCAAACCTTTACCGGAAAATCCCCTGATCGACAAATTTCCTAAGAAACTAGCCACCCGCGATATCTACCGGACATCCCCCTCCGTCGAATGGGGAAAGAAAGCTTCTTTCCTCGAAAAGGTTTCCTGAATGGATTGCTGCATCCCTCCCTATTTTAACTATATTCATTAGCTTATACGCCTTACCATAATGAAACTACATCTAAAATTTGAAGCAAATCGGATAAGTCTGCGTAAAAAGCCATTTATGTAATTTAAGTGGGGTTATCCCCAGTTCCCCACTCTATACTTAGCCATTAAGCCCTCAAAATTATTTAGAGATCCACTTTATGAGAAAAAAATCTATATCGAAAATTTGAAATACATCGGATAATTATGCATAAACAATTTATCTAATTTAAGGGGGGGGGGGAATAATCGTCCGTTTCCCTATTTATACTTAGCAGAAGAACCTCATAACTAATCCGGGATACACCTTATCATAAAGAACCTACATCCAAAATTTGCATAGTAATTCTTTAAATCGGTAACTCTGCATTAAAAGCTATTTATTTAATTTAAAAGGGGGGGGGGCGTTATCCTCTGTTTTTGCCTTTATACTTAGCCATTAAACCCTTAAAACTATTCAGGGATTCACCTTTTCAGATAGAACCTATATTTAAAATTTGAAATACATCAGAAAATTCTGCAAAAAAACCGATTTATCTAATTTGAGGGGAAAATAATTGCTTGTCCCCCCCCCTTTATAAAAGAAAAGAACCCCGTAACCAATCAGAGATACGTTTTATCATAATGAACCTATATCCAAAATTCGAAGCAAATCGGATAATTCTGCGTAAAAAGCCATTTTATTTAATTTAAGAGGGATTATCCCCCATCCCCCTCCCCTTTATACTTAGTCATTAAACTCTTAAAACTATTCAGGGATTCACCTTATCAGAAAGAATCTATATCTTAAATTTGAAATACATCGGATAATTTTGATCCGATTTTAAAAACCGATCTATCTAATTTGTGTGTGTGGGGGGGGGGGGGGGAGTATTTGACCATCCTCCCTTTATAATAAGCAAAAGAACTCTATAACTAATCAGAGATACGTCTTATCATAATGATCTTATGTCCGAAATTCCAACCGAATCGGATAAATCTGCGTAAAAAAAACTATTACTTTAATTTGAGAAGTTATGGATGGGGGGGGGGGGTATCATATGTCCAAAAACTGAACCAAAACAGTTAATTCAGCACGAAAAACCCAGTTACTTAAACTAAGAACCTCCCCCTGATACCCCCTAAATACTTAACCAATGAATCCTCAAAATCAATAATGAATTCCCAAAATCAATTCCTTTTGTCCCTTTTTTTTTCGGTAACTTCTTTTCCGCTTTTGTAGTTTATGTCACTTTTTTTCCGATAACTGTTTTTCCGGTAACTTTTTTTCCGTTTAACTACTTGCCTATTTCGGGCGTTTTTTAAATATGAATTAATATTAATTAAAAAAATTGTCTGAAAGTAGTCCCTTTAAAATAGTAGTAAGTAGAAAGTAGTTAGAAATTTGGCACCCCCTAAATCCCTGCGACCGCCCTCTACCCCCCCCCCCTCCTGTCGCATGGCGCTGTTAATATCTTTCCAGAGACATAAATATAAACGAATTATATACTTTCCAAACATATCTGGATTTTAAGAATGCTTGAAGGGATTCGAAAAATTTTAAAAAATGATCTCTTATATCCATCTTTTTCATAATTTTTTCTCTGAATAGGATTTAATATCCATAGCGAAACGCACAATAAAGGAAACCTTAGCATTACAGCAACTAACAGTAGAATGTTTGTGAAATTATGCCTATCCTTCAAAACATGCGTTTTTGTGTTTTTCCTGGAATTGGAGTGTCCAGTCCCGTTTCCAAAAAAAGAGCAAGAAACAGATGTAACTAATTAAGACCCCCCAATGGTGCAGTATTGAAAAACCCGAGACGGCATTGGCAGTGACAGGAAATGACCATTCCTTTTAGCCTTCGGCTGATTTCCAATAGTATAAATGAATGCCGGCCTTTTCCGAAATGAGTGACCAGTTTTCGAATCTGATACCGTTACTATGTACTTTCCCCATTTTTAAAAGAAAATACATTACTGCCGCTTAAACGAGTCAAATTTTTAAATAAAATTTTATTCAATAAAGCGGCAGATTTTGAGAACAAAACAAATAAAATTCTAACTTTAGTTTTTTTTTATGATTCAGTTCATAAAAATGGAAATTTCTGTATTTTTGTCATGGCTCTGGGGGGGGGGGGGTTAACCCCCAACCCCCCCCCCTCGCTGCGCCACTGAGTTACTCAAGTTACTTTCTTTCCCATCTTTTTTAAGTCGTACTACACTGATTATTTTCAATCACTAAAACTTAAATATGATTTAAGTTAATTGCTAATACAATCGATTAAAATCAAAATATTATCTCTTAGTTAATAGTTGTTGAGATTAGCTTTGCGGAAGCTTTAAGCTCTGAGTTCAAAATGAAATCTATTTTTCAGAAAGTTAGGTAAAATCTTTTAAAAATTAAATTTATTCTTTGAAAATTTTCAGAGTTGAAATGGCGTCAGAGAAAATTGAAAAACTACATACATATTTCGTAAATTAATGTATGGATTTGGAGTCCCTTGAAGTCCGGTGCTTATGGGCAATGTCCTGATTTGCCCATGCTATAAAAAGGGCCTGGGTAACGTCATAATTCGTATCCTCTTGCCTTGAGTATTTCAATGGCAGCGGCCAAGCTCGAGTACATAGAATAAAATGTAAGCCAAATCAGAGACTGGCTCGAGTCTGTTGTACAAAATTTAGACCGAATTCAGACACGATATAATTGTCTGAGGTTGATCTCTGTTGTACATGTTATATTACGATATTTGTGTTGTCGAGATAGCATTGGTTAGGTCAGTGATTACATATTTATTCTCATCCCAATCACACCAGCTGAAAAATGCTTATATTCTTTTAGTTAAGTTTGATCCTCTTAATCCTTTCCGGCACAAAAAAATTATGTTCTTAAAATGATGAAATGATTGACCGAATTTATATAAACGATTTTTTTTAGAAATTAAAAACTTGTAACTTTACGCATTCATTCTAAAACAAAATTTTATTAAAATATTCTTAGTGACGCTTGTAAGTTTGGTATTAAATTCAGGCGGTCCCGACATAAAACCACTGCATCGGAAAGATTTAACCAATACCGGGCAGATATACCCTATTAAATTTTTTCTCATCTGTTTCGATTTGAGGACACCGGAAAATTTGCTGTGTCTTGGGTCCTAGATAACCTTTATTGGGTTTTAATTACATCTCGCTTCAGGAAAATCCAGGGCCGAAACTAGAGGGGGGCAGAGGAGGCACGTGCCCCGGGCGCCAACAGAACAGAAAATGAAAAGGGCGCCAAATTAAGATTTTCTTTGATGTGTTTGTTATAAAGAATGCATATATGTGAAGGGTGGGGGCGCCAAAATCCATGTTTGCCCGGACGCAAAAAAGGCTAGTTTCGGCGCTGGGAAAATCCCATGCAAGCACATTGAATTACATATATTTTTAATTTGTTCAGAATTATTGTTATTATTATTATTATTTTGCACGATTTCAGATTTCGTATGACATTTATGTTCTGTGTTACATGAGGCATTTTCAGCGCAACTTACCGAAATGACCAATGTAACCGACCAATTGTAGAGTAGTACGAAAGCGAATTGTAGCATCAATGAAAAATATCCTGTTGAATTGTAGCTGACATCACAATTCTCCTTGATTTTCATTTCGTACTGCCCTAGATCAGGAATGACATGATAATTATATGAGAAGTCTATGTGCTGAACATGCTCATGGCAAAATAAAAATTATCTTAATTTGAATATCTAAAACTTTTCCTGTATTGACGGCTACGCCTCTATAGGCCATTAAGACCCCGAAATATCTTGACAACAATGCATTAATGAATGAGAAAATTCAAACATTTTCTAAGAACGGACAGATCCGCATACACTGTAAAAAATTTGACCATTTTGCTGCATCCTCACTCCACGGCTTTTATAGAATATCTCTCTTTAGACCCATGAGAATGCGCCATAATAGGGTGAAGTAATCGTTTTATATAAAAGCGGTGGAGTGACGATGCAGCAAAAGGGTAAAATTTTTTGCAGTGTAGATTTTTCTGTTATACTGTTAAAAATCTACTCTTTTTTGTTTGACAGTCACTCCACCGCCTTTACAGAATATTTCTATTCTGACCAATGAGAATGTTCCATATTATCGTTGAGTTGCGGATTTTAACAGTGTAGCGAAACGAGATTAACCAATCAGAACGCTTACTTAGCTAACACAGGGAAAAGTTCGCAAAAATTCACGCTTCTGATTGGTTAATTTTGTTTCGCTAACAGCACAAAATACACCTGATACTGGCCCTAGGGAATTTTACAAAATAGATTAGATAATCATTTATCATGTTCACCATGACGCTGTAAGACATGTATTTCAAGATGATCTGTTGCAGGTTTAAATAAAAGAGTTTGACGTTGCACATGACTTTTGTTTACATTACAATAACAGCTGAGTGGCATTTTTTCCTCTTGATTTTTAAAAATAAATTTTAAAATTCGACTAAATGGATAAACGTGATTTATTTTTTTGTTGCAAAACTGGAAATCTTTCTCGAATTCGGTATGCAAGTTTTTAAATTTTTTTTGTTTTTATCAATTAGAGTGATATCTTTGATTTATTAAGTGTTGCCTTAAAAAATAATATTAATAAAAAGATAGGTAGAGCAATATATCTGCATGTTGTCTACGATTATTTCTTTCTAAAAGATATGCAATCTTTTGTAGCATTTAATTGAATGTGTAATTATATAACTTGTATATATGATGTTATCAGATGTTTTTCAGCATTTTTTATAGCTTAAAAAAATAATTATTAAAATAAATAAATAAACAGCATGTTGTAAATTAGATCACGTATGAGAAACAAGGGTATTTATTGAAATCCTTTTTTTTTTCATATCATATGATCTGTTTACATTGTTTTATCATTAATAATTAGGACGACCATTCTCTCCGGTTTGCGCTTAATTTTAGACCACTTTTTATCTGTAAATTTGTACTTCACAGAATTGTATTGAAGACCGTTGCCAGAAAAATATTTCTCCAGAGGATTTTAATCTCAAAATTTTATTCTTTTTTCTTTATTTAAGACTCAATTTTTAGAAATAATAATTTTAATAAGGGTGAATAAAGTTAAAAGCAGGGTTGGCAAGTTTTTGACGCATGACGGTTTTTACCGGATTTTACCATGGTTTTTACCGTCATGTCAAAAACCTCTTTGTCAAAAATGTCGAAAACTGTCAAAAACCTATTTTTTTTAATTTGTTTTTATGTTATAATTATTATTAATTTTCATCTTATTTTTAGTATTAAGTTGTTTTACATGACATATTCAACATCAAAAAGACTTTAAAGTGTGTTTATCCATCTAAGAAAAATAATTGCATTAGAATACTAGTATGTATTGTACTTGTACTCTGTTAAAAGACCTAAAAAAATAATCTAAAGCTATTTGGCATAATCTAAAAGAAATTAGACTTTTTGAAGAAATTTTAAAACCCATAAGTTATTTCTTTCAATTCACTTTTAAATGTTTAACTATCACCTAAATAATTTTAAATAAAATGTACACAGGACATAAATAGTTTGACTTTAGAATAATTTTAATAAATTTTCATTTAAAAAATATTTCATGATTATTCGGTAAAAATTTACATTTAAAAATATAAGAGCTGGAATGGTCTGCAACATTCATATAAGTTATAGTTAACAAATAAAAACTATGGTATATAAATGTATAATTTATTATTTTATACCAATTTTTCTTAAAAATTGTTTGGTTCTGTTAAATTTTAAGAGCTTTCACTTGATATCAGGTCTTAAGTTTAAAATTTTATTAATTTAAAAATAAAGATTCTGCTTATTGAAGTGAAAATAATAATCACCATTTAATTACATTTATGAAATGCATAATATAGGCATTTTTAAAATATTATCTAAGAATATTCAAATTTATTCAGTGACCAGTCCATGCTTGGCATCTGTTGTCATACTATATAACAGCATTCTTGCATCTCTAAAATGATTTTAATGTATTTTATAAAAATGCAAATTGAGTGTTTTTAATAATTATAATAACCTATTATTATCATTTAATATTAGTGTCCATTGCAATTAGTAGAATCTATATTAAAGGAGATTATGCAATTTTTTTTCTTAAACTCAGTATTTTTAATTTTTTCTTATTTAAGAAATGTTTTTCTTTTTAAATAAATTTAACAATTGTAGTTGTGAATAATAATAATAACAAGAAAAACAAGGCAAAATCAATTTAGAAATGCATTGTATGCTACACCCACACTATAAATTAGAGAAAAATTGAAAACGGTAGGTTTTTGACGGAATAAACTGGTAAAAACACGGTTTTTACCACTGTCATGTCAAAAACCCAACCCTGGTTAAAAGGCTTATTGTCACACAGGGTAATTCATAGTCAACAGCTTTCTGGTGTATAATTCTTGATCACAGTACTTTTGAGTGTTTGAAAATGTCCTCACGTAAATGAAAAAAATCATAGAGATACTCTAAACTATCTTTTCTTGAAATGATCATTTAATTGTATAATTACTACTAATTTAGTTGGGGGGGGGGAATTGTTTTGAAACTGCTTGTCAAGTTTTTGTAAAATAACATATGTCTTAGTTATGACACATTTTTACAAAGATCTTTATCACAACTTAAATTTTCTTTTCTCTCTTTTTTAGTTCAATTATAAGCTACTTTAGCTAGTAAAAAATAGTCTTACAATTTCTTATGTTATTTTAAATAATTTACAGAAGTTGATCAAATACTGCCCCATGTACCTGGGATAATTCCTGGTCAACGTTTTCCTCATTAAGTACTTTTATATTGTCATATTTAGTGATTTTCAACTTCAGCAAACCCTTTGAGTATTAAATGTAAAGGTAACTCAGAGTTTTCCCCAGAAGGTTTCAATGGAACTCTCCGCCCCTACTGAACTTTAGTTTAAAAAAAAGCACCCCTCTTGCCCCTTATCCAAAAACTAGTGCCACTCTTTCAAACAAATGGTGCCCTTCTTGACCCTCATTTGAAAAAACTCAGCCCTTAATGCAGTTTTTTCCACTGTGGAAGAAACTTGCCAACCCTGATAATAATAATAATAATAAAGTGTTCCAAGGTGAGTCGCACATTTCTACTAATTCACAGTTTTTATGATGTCTGTAATTACAAATTATAATTTTATTAATTAAAGCATAAAAATTTACATTGCATTAACTATTAGAACGTATAGTTGTTTTAGAAAACTGCAATTTTTGGTAGCTATTCAGAATTTTAACACGAGGGAAAAAAAAATCTGATTTAAGAAAAATGGCAAAATTTATCAAAAATCACGAAAAAAACAGATTTTGTCAAAAAATCACAAAAAATGCCCAAATTTCATCCAAGGATCGCAGAAACACAGGTAATTTTGTTAAAAGATCACGAAAAAATGTAATTTCATAAAAAAAATCCAGGAAAATGACAGATTTGTCAGAAAAACACAAAAAACGTCAACTTTCATAAAAAAAATCACGAAAAAAGGCAAATTTTATTACAAAGTTCACAGAAAAATTGCAAATTTCGTCAAATAATCACAATAAAATGGAAAGTTTTGTCAAATTTCGACAAAAAATCCCCCCCCCCCCTCAAAAAAAAACATTGATTTTGTAAAAAGCCTGAATTTTGTCAAAAGATTGCAAGAAGAAACACAAATTTCATCAAAAGATCATGAAAAATGGCAGATTTCATCAAAAGATTCACAATAAAACGGCAGATTTGCAAAAAAGGCTGGGAGTGGATTTTTTTTTTTTTTTTCAAAACTAATTTTCCTGCCCTAAAATTGTATTTTTTTTTTTTTTTTTTGCTGTTCCAAAATCTGTTTTTGATTGCTCCAAATCTTTCTGGGTGAATGTGACTCCTGAAAGCACCTATTTATTAAACAAAAATGCACCCATTTACTCAACAAAAGCATTCTTTTTTTCTGCAAAAATGTCCTTTTTCAATAAATTCATCTTGCCCTTTTTTAAAAAGAAATGCAAACAATAGCAGTATGTGATTCTTTTTATCTTCTACACTCAAATAAGCATTGTTTATTTGTGTCTTATCTTGTACATTTATTTTTGTTAAAGTAAACTAAATTTTTCTTAATAGTTTAAAAAATATATTGGTTTTAATTATTCATTAATTATTATTAAAACAATACTTATGCATTTCTATTTTTTTTTTTTTTTTTTCAAATGAACAAGTTCAATTTTTGCATTTAAAACGTGACTTATTATCAGTGGGAACCCAGAATTTTAGAAGTCCTGGGACCCAGGATTTTTCAAGTCCAGCAACATCACAGTTCATAATATTTATAAATTTGTCTTTCTGAATATAAATTGAAGTGAATTGAATAAATTTTACCAATAATATTTTTCATTTCAGTTACCTAGTTGAACAGAAAGATGTGGATTTACAAGCAAGAGATAAATGGGGTGGTACTCCTCTGTAAGTACTCTCTTTCCTATTTTTTATTTCTTTGCATTTTAGTATTTTTATTCCATTCCAATCTGCATTTTATTACTATTGTTCTTTTCTTGTATAATGATTATTTTATGCAACAACAATTTACCACACTTCCAGACTTGAGTCCTGCATCTGGTTGGTCTGATATTATATTTTTCTGTTTTGGTGCAAGTTGGATTTTTGACCTTTGTAGATGGGGCTTGGGTTGACCTGTTTCTCAAAAGAATGTCAAAAATATTTTTTCAGATTTTAAATCTATATGCAATAAGAACTCCATTATGAACACTCCAAAAAATTGGATACCTCTATTCAGCGAGCAGGTTTTTATTTTTTAACAATTATATATTTGTGCATTGCTACCGGGGATGTAGTGGAGGTTATACACAGTTATCTCCTCTGGAATTTTTAAAGAAACTCTGCATTCCTTCTGTTTCTGAAGTAAAGCTACATTTAAAATTTGCTATTCAGAAAGGAAGTAATTTTTTGGACAAAATTATGTTGTTAAAAAGAAAATTTTCAAAATAGAGGTTTGTAGGAAAACTCTTAAAGAAAATCAGAATTTTAATCACATTCATTATATATATTTTGGTTAAGAGGTTTCTTTGTAATTTTGTCTGACTAAATATCTGTGTGGTATTGTTTTTATTTTAAACATATAAATACAATCACAAAACAGGAAATTTGTGGCACCATAACTTCATAGAGGTGATTTCCATGAAGAGAAAAGTAAATAACAAATTCATTAACCGACTTCCAAAAAGGAGAGGAGGTTATCAATTCGACGCGTATGTATTTTTTTTTTTTTTTTTTTTTTTTTTTTATGTATGTTCACCGATTACTCCGAAACTATGCATCTGATTAATTTGGTTTTGGTGTTAAATGAAAGAACTTGCTCTCGAATTGGTACCACTTTCATTTCATAGAAATTGGTTCAGTACTTTTTTAGTAATTAGGCAAAAACTAATATAATTAGTGGTTTTTCGCTAAATAAAAGTGTTGAATAAGTTCTCTGATTATAGTGTCGATAAAATGGCCAAGTGGTCTAAGGCTTCAGATTTAAGCTCTGGTTCTCAAAAGAGACAGAGCGGGTTCAAACCCCATCCTGACAGACATGTATACGATAACCTTTTCCGTGTTATAATTTTTACATATATATTTTATAAATTAAATATTAATTTTGCTATTAAGAATATTTTGTATTTAACCGTTAGCACAGAGTATCAAAGAATTTTTATCAACTCAATACTTTATCAGTGAAAGAGTACTAAAATAATAGACTTGCGAAAAGTAACATGACCTTGAATAAGCTGGCCGAATAGATTGCAGTCAGGATAGGCTAGCAGTCTAAGGTGGATGATTTAAGCTTTGGTTCTCAGAAGAGAGCATGAGTTCGAACCCCACTCCTGACATACTGTTTTTAACTGACTTTCAAAAAGGAGAGGAGGTTATCAATTCGACGCGTATGTATTTTTTTTTATTTATTTATTTTTTTTAAATGTATGTTTACTGATTACGCCGAAACTATTCAACAAATTTCTGTTATTTTTGTTTTGAATGAAAGACGATGCTCTCGAATTGGTACCACTTTCGTTTCATCGAAATTGATTCAGTACTTTTTTAGTAATTAGGCAAAAACTAATAAAATTAGTGATTTTTTGCTAATTAAAAGTGTTGAATACGTTCACTTAAGAGAGTATAGACAGCATGGCCGAGCGGTCTAGGACGCCCGCTTGAAGTTCTAGTTTCTCGGAAGGGAACGTGGGTTCAAACCCCACTCCTGACATAATTTACATCCATGTAAAATTTACAATATATATATATTTTTTTTTTTTTTGTATTACAATTTTTATTTTTAACTGGCTTTAGAAAAAGAAGAGGAAGTTATCAATTTGACATGTATGTATTTTTTTAACCGACTTCCAAAAAGGAGAGCAAGTTATCAATTCAACAAGTGTGTATATATTTTCTTATGTATTTTCACCGATCACTCCGAAACTGTTCAACCGATTTCGGTTATTTTTTTTTTTTTTAATGAATGACGATGCTCTCGAATTGGTACCACTTCCGTTTCATCGAAATTGGTTCAGCACTTTTTTAGTAATTAGGCAAAAACTAATAAAAATTTGGGATTTTTCGCTAATTAAATGTGTTGAATACGTTCGTTGAATGGAGTGTAGAAAGCATGGCCGAGCGGTCTAAGGTGTCAGATTGAAGCTCGGTTTTTCGAAAGAGAGCGTGGGTTTGAACCCCACTTCCGATATAATTTGCATCCATATAAAATTTACAATTTTTTTTCCGTATTACAATTTTTATTATTAACCGGCTTCAGAAAAGGAAGAGATAGTTATCAATGCGACGCGTGTGTATTTTTTTTTTTTTTTTTTTTTTTTTTTTTTTGTGTGTGTATGTTCACCGATTTGTTTTTTGTGTTAAATAAAAGAGGCTACTCTGGAATTGGTACCACTTCCATTTCATTGAAATTGGTGCAGTACTTTTTTAGTAATTAGGTAAATTTTAATAGAATTGGTGATTTTTCGCAAATTAAAAATAACATGGACTTTGAGTAAGCTCGCCGATTGGAGCGCAGTTAGGATGACCCAGCGGTATAAGGAGCCAGATTTAAGCTCCGGTGCTGGAAAGAGAGCGTGCGTTCGAACCCCACTCCTGACAAAATTTACATCCATGGATAATTTACAATATTTTTTTCCGTATTATATTGACTTCAAAAAATCGTTAACTTTTCTACCAAAAATTGAACCGACTTCAAAAACTACTACAAAGTAAAAAATAATTTTTTTACATAATAGTAATAAGAAATTAAATTGAGAGCATAGTATTTACCATGCGTATTATTATATTTATGTACATTAATTTGATTTTTTGGAGTCGGTGCCAGCCAAGCCCAGTGCTGTAATTGGGCGGGAACGGCTGGGAACGCCATTCCCAGAAATATTTGGTTTGTTACTATTAAAAAACACCGCACATGAACACAATTTTTTTTCAAGCAAAAGATAGTTATTGTTATTTATTATAACAATAATTACCAAGTTTATTGACACTGATGCTGAGTCTAGAGAATTAATTCTCTTCTCCAGAAATTTATTCTTAATTGAAAAAGCCAGTTCATTTATGTTCATAAGCCATATAAGGCCACACTTAAAATATTTTTTTGGAAACCATATGTGAAATCTTGGTTGTGATATGGAGGAATATTAGCAGACAAGACAGCTTGTCGTAAATAAAGAGCACAGAAAACACCTTTCATTATCGTTCTTTATCGAAAACTCCTGGGATATATGTGCCAATAAATAATATCGCCTATTATTTCAATTCGATTTTGATTGATGATGGAAATTTTTACAATGAGATTGATTAAATATTGCTTTTAGATGAATGCTATACAAATACAATACTATAGAAACAAGAATCCAATAATTATAGCTGTTAATTTAGAAGTCTGCTTTTGGCTAGATGTTTTAAAATGGCATTTTGTTTAGCAAAAATCCGGTCGCGTCTACATCTAATTTATGAAAAAGTGAGTTCCCAGAAATATATTTTTCCAACTACAGCACTGGCCAAGCCAATTGCAAAAATTAAAGTAAGTAGCTTATGCAAATCCTAAAAGAATAAAGGCTTGGCTGGCACCGACTCCAAAAAATCAAATTAATGTACATAAATATAATAATACGCATGGTAAATACTATGCTCTCAATTTAATTTCTTATTACTATTATGTAAAAAAATTATTTTTTACTTTGTAGTAGTTTTTGAAGTCGGTTCAATTTTTGGTAGAAAAGTTTATATAGTTTTGAGGTACTAATAATTATGAATAATAATAGTAGCACTTGTTTATTGTTCTTATATAACTGAAACTTCTAGTTTCGTACACATTCTGCATTGATGATGCTAGTGGAATTTTTACCAGAGATTTTTTTTCTTTGCAGCTTAATTTCTTTTATGTTCTGGAATTCTCCATAAACAAGAGCTTTTGACATATTCCTGGAAATACGTGTTCTTGGAATTATTTAGCATTTTACAGATATCATATACTAAAAAAAGAAAGAAAAACAAAATAATACTTCGCGTTATTTTGTTTAGAAAATTTTCATTGTTCATTTAATTATTATTTTGAATTTTTGTTGACTTAACGAAAAATTAAAAAGATAATAATAAAAATGTATTGCTGTTTTAACCCTTAGCTGCTGTTACAGATATTGTTGCATAGCTACTGTAGTCTCCGCAATTGCTATTTGATAACAAAAGATAAATAAAAAGCTCTATTAGTATAGGAACAATATCCTATGAATTAAATTTTATGTGCATGATTATTGTAATTAAAATTCAAAATGATAAATAAGAGAAATAATAATAAAAATTGCTATTTATTATTATTTTTTTTTTCAATTTTCAGGAATTATTTAGTCTCAAGCATTGTAAAGTTAAAGTTGAAGAAGCTAGTCAGCTTTTTTATTACTTAAAATAAGTGCTCTGAAAAGTACTTTGATTACTTTTATAATGTGAATTTTTGGTTAAAAACAGAAAAATTGACTAAAAAAAATGGTGAAATAATAAACTGAAGAATTGAAAATAAAACAACATTTTAAAAAAAAATTGATTAATATTTTATTTTCAATAAATAAGGTTATTCCATGGTAACTTACATTACATTTTGAACTATTTCCAGTAATCTTAGCAATATAACACATACAAAAAAAAAGTAAATTTGATATGGCTTGCTAATTAAACTTATTCAAAGCTCAATTTAGTTGAAAATAAACTAATTTTAATGTTATTTCTTAAATTTTGACAGTTTTATTTACTATGGTAACTGCCATTACTGAAAAAAAAATGTAAATTATCATATAATGTGTAAAGTGTCATACACTAAAATTACTGCAGTAAAATGCTCTTAATGTAACGTAAGTTACCATGTAATGACCCAATACATTTTTCTCCATCAGGCTTCAGATGCTAAACATTTGCAGTACTGATCTATATGTTTAATGCAAATATGCTTTCTAATAATAGCTGATTTAAAAAAAAAAAAAAAAAAAAAAAAAAAAACTTTTCAACTATTCATTGATTATTGAGATTTCTATTGGTGCACTTTCTCCATTTAAAGTTTTTTTTTTTTTTTTTTTTGTGACAGTCTTTAAAACATTGAAATCATACATCACCTACAACAAATTCTTTTTTTTCTAAATTCTTCACAAACTATGACACATTTTCCTTCAAAATAGGTATAATCTTTGCAGTGGTGACCATCCCCCCCAAACCCAATGACGCAAATCCCCCCCCCCAAAAAAAAAATCTTTATACTTTAGCATTGACGCCCCCCCCCCTTTAAACAGAATATCAATTGTAAAATACATTCTACTTATAATCTACTGCACATTCAAAAGAAAGCGAGTTGAGCATAGCAGAATGAGTTCATATTGCCCTTATCTAGAATTTAGAGAAAAACACCTGGAAATTAAATGTTGAAAAAATTTAAAAGTGATATTAAAAAAATCAAGATTTTTTTAACAATAAAAAAGGGAGATATTAAGAATTTAAAAATACCCCCCCCCCCAAAAAAAAAAAATGAATTTTTTCTCAAATTCCCCCCCAAAACTAAATTTTATGACGCATCTTGCGTCGCCAAACCCCTCTCTGGGCACCCCTGAATCTTTGTTCTTTTCACATAAATCTCTTAAAAAGGAATTTTTTAGCATCATCATTCATTGAAAAATGAAACTATATTTTGTCAGGGGCAATGAAGTTTATATGATACATTTATTAACTAATCACTTTTATTATTTAAAACAGTTGATAAAGAAAACTGAAAGTCCCCTTTTCTAGAGAGGTGGGGGCAAGTTTACACTTTTTTATTCTACCTTTATTTGCTAGTCATGTCATTTGTAACAACACACTTTTTTTTCACCCATTGTGATCTAAGAATACTTAGAACTGACAACTGACTTCTCAATCCTTGTATTGAAAATCAACTAAAAATCATAGCATCTGTCATTCATATGGATAACTTTTATTAGGGTATAAAACAGAAAATATGAGGGGAAATTTGCCACGAATATTCCCTACATCTCATTCTGAGTAAAGATTTGTATATTTTCCTTCATTTTTTCAAACTTTTTATTTTTCTAATATCAAATTTTTGTCCAGACGAGGCAGTAAAATAGTGAAGCTGTAGTTTTGTACTCAAGCAGAAAAACTTTCTAGTATCCAATAATGGTGATTTTTAGTTGCACATTGCAAGAGAGCCCTTATTATCGCATGGACAAATTGAGACTTTGATCAGGGGCCCCAAATCCATACATTACTTCATTAAATAT
This sequence comes from Maratus speculifer, assembly GCA_964019185.1. Lineage (NCBI taxonomy): Eukaryota > Metazoa > Arthropoda > Arachnida > Araneae > Salticidae > Maratus > Maratus speculifer. The sequence goes on from OZ025293.1 coordinate 374,123,961, forward strand.
TTACTTTTTTCCCCTATTTCAACTCTGAAAAATTTCAAATACATATTTTATCTTTAAAAGATTCCACTAAACTCTCTGAAAAACAAATTTCATTTTTAATTTAATAGCTCCATGCTTTCACAAAGCTAACTTCAACCACTATTAAATAAGAAAAAATATTTTGATTTTAATAAATTGTATTAGCAATAAACTTAAATCATATTTAAACTTTAGTGGTTGAAAATAATCAGTTCTAATTGTCATGAGGTAAATTTTCTTCTATATTCAAAGTTTTTTATTTTAATTTTGAATTAAATATGAAAAACAAATCCGAAATTGCCATCTTTTTAGATTTATTGAAAAAACAATTTCTACTTGTGAAGTAGAATGCATTTGATTTGATATTATGTTGTGTATTATATGATTTAAAAAGATGTAAAAAAAGTAACTTGATCAATTTATATTTACACGGAGTATTTGACACTCTGAAGTTATTAAATTCATCTTAAAGTAATATAACATGTTGCTAAAGCTATATGAAAAAGTTTTTTTCTGTATTAAACAAAAAAGAAGTATTTTTGTTAAGGTACTTTATTTAGAATTGGTGGAGCTAAAAATTTTCTTCTATTTAAAATCCAAGGTGCAAAAATATTGTTTATGCATTATACACATGACTGATCATCAACTCTATAAATAAAGTTGCAATGATTGGAATGGTTTAACTTTTCCTTGGGCCTTAATTAGTCATGATCATAGCCTGATCGTAAGTGATCTCTTTAACTTTATTAAAGTATTAGAAATATAAAAGAACAGAAAAATTAGTATTAATGAATTCTTTGCTATATCCAATCTCTCAGTAAAAAAAATTGAATGTAGTAACACCATAAAAGCAGAAATATTAAAATCTAATTACATAATAAAAGTATTAATCTCAAAGGAAAATATGACTTCATGGTTGATGTTTTGTAGCAGAATTTTACATGCATCTTTCATAAAATAATGTGTCAAAGAGCCTATAGTCTCTATCAAAAATGCAAATTCAATCTACTGCAAGTAATGATTGTTATCAATCTGTTCATTATGGAAAATTGCAATTCTGCTATGCATACAAATTGTCAACATATGATATCATTTTGATTTCAGTTTTTATGTTTTAATTCATTAAGGTCTTTTATGTTTTATTAATTAAGTCTTAACTTTTAAGGTATTATGCCTGCTTATGTGGCCATTATGAAGTGGTTCTCTATCTCTTGCAAAATGGTAAGATATTCTTCTTAAATATTTTATATAAAGTTAACTTGGTTTGAAACAATAATAATAGTACAGAGTTTCCCCCAGGTTTAAAAAAGGGCAGGGCGCTACTGTTCTGAAAAGGGCACTTTTTACATTTTTCAGGGCACGTTTTCATTTTTAAGGGCACTTTTATAGAGTTTAATTTAGAATCTAGCGGTTCAAAAAGTCGTGAAAACACAGAAATTTCATCAAAAAAGAAAAAAAAAGGTAAATTTTGTTAAAAGATCGCGAAAAAACAGCATATATTGTTAAAAGGTCACGGAAAAACAGCCATTTTGCGAAAAAGGAACTTTTCACAGAATTTTCCGTTTTTCATTGCGATTTTTGGACAAAATTTGTCATTTTTTTGCAAATCTTTTGATGGAATCTGCCGTTTTATTGCTATTTTTGGATGAAAGTTGTCGTTTTATCGCTATTTTTTGATGAAGGTTGTCGTTTTTTGCGACTCATTTGACAAAATTTTCCATTTTATCGCGATTTTTGGAAGAAATTTGTCATTTTTCCACGATCTTTTGAGGAAATCTGCCGTTTTGTGAAATTTTGTGACGAAATTAGCCATTTTTTTGTGAATCTTGCCAGAAATTAGTCTTTATTTCTCGATCTTTAACGAAAGTTGCCATTTTTGTAGCATCTTTTTGACGAAATAAACCGTCCCACGGGACGCATATGAGGCTATTTTTTGCGTTCCATCGCCGATCTGTTGCGTAATTTACATGCTTAGCGCGTTCGGATCATTGATGGAGGGCTGCATTTTTTCAAATGTGGAGCAAGAAGGATGCTATTTTTTTTTTTTTTTTTTTTTGAATGAATGACAAGAGGGGTGCTAGTTTTTGGATGAGGGGCAAGAGGGACGCTATTTTTGAAACTAAAGGGCAGGAGGGGCGGAGCGCCCTCCTGAAACCCTCTGGGGGAAACTCTGATAGTATTTGAAAATTATCTTCTTTGTTTTAATCTTTGTGTTACTGAGGAATGATTCTTTAAAAGAAAAATATTTTTTTTTCAGCAGTGAACAAAATGTTTATAAGCAATAGTTGAAATTTTACATGAAACTGAAATCTTTGTTACTGGTTGATACTTAAAGAATATAAAAATATTTTTAACCTAGTATTTTTTTTTTTTTTTTTTTTTTTTTGAGTAATATAAAATTTTTTTACCTTCAGCATGTCCACTACATGCTACACCACTAGACTAGAATTTTCTTGAAATACACCTGGAAAAGTCAAGGAATTTCATTCTCCTACATGAGTAGCAACCCTGATATACTATCATTACTACTACACAGAATAACACAAGTAAACATGGAGAGAAAATAATATATTTCCTATCACACTAGAGGACTTATCTGAAATCATCAGGGCCAGGGTTTTCCAGATTTTGGGTCCTTCCAAGATTCGGAAACCCCTCTCCCCAAAATCCGGAATTGTTCAAAAACATAACAACAAAATTTAAACAGTTTCATGTAAAAAATGAATAAGACTCATGTTTTGAATGTTTTTAAATCATGTAAACAGAAATTACTGCATTATTCAATGACAACTATAAAAAAATAAAAAAGTGAAATGGGCAACTAGTATTTTATCTACAAGCTCTATCTTTTTTCTTTACAGCTATGTAATTTACATAACAAATTTTGATAGATAATTTTTAATAAATCTTATGTCATAAATATTTTCGCTTGATGATCATGCTAGAAAACTTTTTCAACGACAATTTTTAACCATTTTTATGAATTCCATTGGAATTAATTAGAAACCGTGAGCAGATAAACAGATTTGGAATGTCTGAGAAGGGAGGGAGGATACTAGGAAATAAACAGACCACTTCTATTATACATGTATTAAAATAACGTAATGGCATAGTCATATTTTTCCAAAGTTAGGGGCAAAATATCTGACGATTTTTTATCAAACTGTAATATAAATTAATTTTAAACAAAAATTTTACAAAAAGACGATTTTTTCCTAATTTTGAGAGCTGGAGTGTCCATTTTTACCTATAACTAAAATAACTTATTTTAGTGCACATTGAAAGAATGGACTGGAAAAAAAAAAAAAATAGGAATGTATAAAATTTTTGAAAATTTTCATAAATTACAATATTGTAGTAAAAATTTACAAATTTAGAAAATTTTTGAAAATTTTTCTTTTTCAGATTTCAGGTTCCTCTACAGAATGAAAAATCGTATATAAAGTAGGGATTGACCAAATACCGAATAGTTGATTCGGTATGCGGTGATTTGGCATGTAAACCAAATATTCGGTTCGGCCGAATACTTTTAAGTATTCAGCCGAATTTTTAGAATAATTTATGAAAAATAATAGGTGAAGTATTACTCTAAAAATACATGATGGCTAATGCTCATTTAATGTTATTTATTTTAATAGTATCCCTTAGTTATAATATAAGTGATAATTTATAAAATGATACCTTATTATTTGTAATTGAAATTTAATATGGACAAAATATGATGTAAAAAAAAAAAAAAAAAAAAAAAAAAGCTATTTGGCATTATCTGGTTGTAATCTGTTTTTTTTTTTTTTTTTTTTTTTTTTCTGTTTATAAATTTGTCCTGCTTTGGAAAATAAACGTTCACTGTAAACACTGCTGGTAGGCACAGATAAGTATTTCTTAACTAACTTGGATAATGTTGGATGTATTATGGTTTTTTCCCACCAAACTAACGGGTTGTCTTCCCTTGATATAAGTGGTAATACTATGTATGCAGACAATTCATCTGAAGCTTTAATGTCCAATCTGAGGCTATCATTTTCAGTAGAAGGATTTTCACTTTCTGTTTTTTCACTTGTAGCAATTTCAACAAAGCTCCCAAATGATGAATGCACAATTTATGAGAAGGAATCCTTTTTATCAAAACTTTGTGATTGATTAGGCTCAGTAATTTCAATTTGAAAGGATATATATATTATTTGTTGCACTTTATTTTTAAGTACATTTTTTACTTTATTAGTAGTTGCTTCATCTTTAAAAAAAGCTGTTTTGAATCTGGGATCTAAATCTACCTAATCTATAATCTATCTGGTAGCTAAAAAATAAAACTCATCATCATAAATTTCTGAAAAACATTCTGTGAGTCTTTTTGTTCTTTCATGGTTCCCAGTCCAAAAAATTCTATATTATCACTTTTTTCCAAATAACATTTCAATGTAGAAATAATAGGTATTACTTCTGAAATTAAAGATTTTTTTACTTATAATTTTTGTTATTTCTTCGAAAGGTTGAAAAAGCCTAAGAATGCTTTCTATCATTATTAAAAAAGTTAATATATATGAAAATATTTATTAAAAAATTTTAAGTATTTGGTTGCCGAATACCGAATATTTGCTGTACACTTTGACCGAATATTCGGTATTCGGCGAAATTCCTGATTCGGTCAATCACTAATATAAAGTTACAAATTTAACTTAACAAATCTAATAAAAAATATAAAGTGCTCTGAATTGAGATTTTCAAATTTTGCATGAAATTAAATCTGTATACAGTAGTTTTGAAGAAAGTTTAACTATTACAGTAATATATAAAATTAGAAGCAAGGTGATTTGATGCAAACAGATTTATCTTGTGATTTTTTAGAACTAGTGCCTACTGGTGCATTTATCTTGTGCATGCCATTTTTCTATTTAACTGATTAAAACTTAATTGATATCTTTATTCTTTATCTTCATTACAGGTGTTCAGTGTGATGCCAATACATTTGATGGAGAACGATGCTTGTATGGTGCCCTGACTGATAGTATAAGGCATTTACTTCAAAATTTTAAAGTAGTTTCTGCAACAATTATGAGACGAGATAAATATAGTGAGTTTTTGAGAAGGTATGAGTATATGAATGAATGAAGGTATAGTGAGTTTTTGAGAATGTTATTTAAATCTGCATGAATAAGATTTTAACTGTTTATTTTAGAATTCAAGATTATAGTTTAATTATATATTTAAATATCTATTTTACTGTGACTAATTTAAATAGTTTGAAAGAATTAAGGTTGCCAACTTATAATTTTTTTTCTGTAACTTGTATGCTTGTGTTTCTAATTGTACTTCATATGATTAAACCATCCTGTACTGTAAAATCTCTGAATAGCGGCTACCACTGGGAGCACGAAAAAGTGAATGTATTTCGGGGGTTCCACATTTTAAAATCTGAAAATTACATTACATTAAAATCAAAATAACACCCAAAATTACGTTATTTTTACAGTTTAAAAATACATACTATTATAGATACTATTATTTTACATTAAAGAAATCACTTATTCACAATTGTTTTGATTTTTTTTAAACAATTACACAACAATTTTATGTATTTAGAGAACTAAATGCATAAATATTTCTACAGATTTGTTGTAAAATTCGTTATCATTTTGAATAAAGGCAAAATTTTTAATTTCTTTGATGCTAAAGAGAATATCAGAATATGATGTCATGCTACAATTTTGTGACAGTTTCCGCTTCGTTTTTATCATCACTTTTATTCTCATTGACTTTGCTTTCTACCAGTTCTTCTATCATATTGAAAATAGAAAACACTGCCAAATCATTATCTATATTTACGTACTCTAGCTATTATGGTCATTCTGGCACTATTTATAATATCATTTAACACAGCATCATCTATGACTATTTCTGGATTCCTGAGTTGCAGAAATCTGCACTTAAATTTCATTTTTTTACTACAGAATTTCGGTCAAAATTAAGAACAATAACAAAAAAAAATTTCATCAGTTTTCCACTGTTGAACTCTTAATTTCTTTGATAGCCATAGTAATCCAATTGATGGCATCTAACGCATTGTTTTGTCTGAAATTGTTAAATTGTCTTTCTTCTAATGCTTCTTTTGTTAAAGCATTTACTGATGTCGCGTTTGTCATCTTAGAAACTAATTTCTTCAACAGTTTTCTGTAGTGCAATTTAAATGCTTGGATGATTCCATATTCTGATAGTTGGGAGAAAGCAGTTGTGTTTAGTGGCAAAAACACTACTTTTACATTGCTGTAAATAATATTCCTAGAATGGCTAGGAATTTTTTTTTTTTTTTTTTGAGCTGTGTTAGCTTTTCTGTCATTATATATTTTCTCATCTAAGATTTTTGATTATTTTTCCACATCACGGGTAGTCCTTTTTTTTTTATGTTGATATTCCAAAATATTGTGGGTTTGCAGATTTTCCAATTACAACAGGTTTTTCAAATTCTCCCACTACATTACAGCACAAAAGTCTTGTCAGTCTCTCTTTTACAATTTTTCATTTACTACAAGTATCAGCTTTTAGCCATAAAGTTTTACTAGAGTAGCACGAAAGAACAGAATAATTTCATCACTGTTATACACATCCTTGGCATCATACTCAGCTATTAAACCAAGCAGTATTTGCATCCCTACTCTGTTTAATTTCCAAAACAATATGTTATCTCTGGCCCTAAACTTTTGTAGCGAACTATTAGAGACTTTAAAATTGGATACTCCTAGATTCTCTGCAATTTTTAAGCCACTTTCTTACAACATTGGTCTAGAAATTGGGAGATTTTTCTCTCAACAGTTTGAAAAACATTCCAAAAGTAACTTATCAGTTCGATCATAACCCGCTTTTCAAAGCTTAGTTTTAGATTTCAGATTTGCACCTTGAAATGTCTTTTCTAAATAAAAGTAACTTTGTTTCAGAGTGTCATTTATTTGAGTCCTTCCACAAGCGTACATTTTGGCTAATTTCTGTGCACTTACACCTTTTTTGCTGTCCTTAATAACTTTTAGCTTCTCACCCAAAGTTAAAAATTTTCACTTGGAACTCATTCTTGTCGTAAAAAACAAGTGCTGGAGATAGAAAATAAATATTATAACACAAATTTTAGAATTACAAATGACTTGATTGCTCTACTCATACTTTCTTTTGAAAGGCGAAATTTCAGCACCCCCTCCCGCCACACCTGTTTAGGAATGGAGTGTGGAAGAAACTAAGTAACCTGATAGGAACTAAGCAACCGCTAGATATAAGTTGAGAAATTTTAAGAATGTCAAATTAGAAAATCCATCTCTACATTTTTTGAAATCTCAGTTGTTGTTAAATCATAACTGGAAAAAAAAAATGCTGTATTATGGCTGCTGTTCAGAATTCCTTGTTTGGAGGTTTAGTGTAATGTTATTTCTATGGAAGAGATTTGGTAACACTAAAACATGACCGGTTTTGGAAGTTACCATTGTTCGGAGTGATTGTTGTAGGATATTTCATTGTACAGTAATTTTTTTCCTTTTTTTCTTATATCTTTTACCTTAAATAATTCATTATACATACTTTCTTAAATAACACAAACATTTCATACTGAAGACTTAAATGTGCAGTATGTATCTCAGATGATGATATGAACTAAAGCTGACTTTCATTTTATTGTTATGCTGTTACCAAAGCTTAATATAAGCTAAAAGTGTCTCTTTTCAAGAAAAATTTTTCATTTAGCATATTTTTTTATTTAAAGTTTTGATGTTTTATTTATTTTATTATTTTGCTTTAAACACTTTTTTTATATGGATTCCATAAGTAAAATGTTCATAATCATTGACGATTTTCAGAGTATTTTGACATTTTTTTCCTGTTGCTACAGTTAACTTTAGATTCACAATAGGAATATGACAGCAAAATTAATTAAACAGTATTTATAGAAAGCTAATGCAAATATTTTTGGAAAATTATAATTACAAATATTAGTAAAGAATTGTTTGTAAGAAGATATCCTTAATGAAGTTATCACTGGTACATTCAATATAGTTTAGTAGAGCATAAAACATTACAATAGCATAATAAAACAAAAACAAACTAGTGTTGATACAAATCTTCAGTTTTTAGCTCACAGGCTATCATAGCCTGAGAGCTTATGTGCCCGTCCGTTCTGTATGTATGTTCGTACGTAACGCGATAACTCATGATAAAAATATCCGATCCACTTGAAATTTTGTATGTAGGTATATCCTGACAAGGCGCTTCCCTGATTAGTTTTTGGAGTTCATTCGATATGTATAAAAGGGGGAACGGGGAACTCATGCCCCCCCGTTAGTCGATATAAATGGGATTTTCATGCAGAATTAAGTTTTCGTTCAAAATTTAGATTAGGATCATTCTGATGAGGCGATTCCGTGACTGTTATTAGGTGTTCATTGAATAAGTATAAATTGGGGGAACAGGGGTTCTAATCCCCCCCCCCCCCGTTAGTTGATATAAATGGGATTTTCATGCAAAATTAAGTTTTCGTTCAAAATTTAGATTAGGATCATTCTGATGAGGCAATTCCGTGACTGTTATTAGGTGTTCATTGAATAAGTATAAATAGGGGGAACAGGGGTTCTAATGCCCCCCCCCCCCCGTTAGTAGATATAAATGGGATTTTCATGCAGAATTAAGTTTTCGTTCAAAATTTAGATTAGGATCATTCTGATGAGGCGATTCCGTGACTGTTATTAGGTGTTCATTGAATAAGTATAAATAGGGGGAACAGGCGTTCTAAATCCCCCCCCCCCCTTAATTTATATAAATGGATTTTTCAAACAGAATTTTCAGATTTCGTTCAAATCTCTGAATAGTTTTGGAAGTTTAATGGTTAAGTATAAAAGAGGGGGATAACTCCTTTTAAATTATATAAATGCTAAATGGGTTTTTATTAAGAATTATCTAATTTGCTCTGAATTTTGGATATAGATTTTTTATATGATAAACCATGTCTTTGATTGTATAGGAGGTTCAATGATTAAGTATAAAAAAAGAGGAAAAGGGAGAGCTGTTTCCCCTTCTTAATTTTTTTTCGAACGGAATTAACCCTTGAAAATATAAGGCTTTAATGTACAATTAGTATTTGTAGCCTGTGAGCTCAATGCCATCAGTTTAACTGGGCAGTATTCTTTATTAAATAAATAAATCTAATAATCTTAGAAAGTATTGTTTTACTATATGTACCAAGCTATATGTACTATATTTACTATATGTACTTAAGATGTGCATATATAATGTACTTAAAATATTTTTCAAATTTTAATTTTTCACTTGTAAAGAAAATGTTAATTTCAGTCAGGTAATGTACCATTTATTTATTTATTCTCTATATATTTGGGTGCTGAGTCCTTTAATTCCCATATAAGATTTACTAAAACTGTTTTATTTTATTTTATTTACATTTTATTTTATTGTCATTAGCAAAGTTTCCCCAAGTTTAAAAAAAAAAAAGTGGGGACAGGTTTTTACTCTTTTTAGATGGTTTCTGTCATGTTTTTAATATTTAAATCCATTCTTTGGATTTTTAAAGTCACTTTTAATATTTAAGAACTTTTCAAGACACAACAAGACAGTTTTTACTTTGGCAACAATTTTTTAGTACAAAAGACTGCAAGTATGCTTTCTTTTTTTCTTTTCTTCTTTTTTTTCTTTTAAATGTGGGTCAAGAAAGGAGCTATTTTTTTAACAAAGTGCAAGAACGATGCTATTTTTTAAACTAAAGGACAGGCAGAGTGCAGCACTCTCCTGAAGTATCTGAGAAAAAGTATGTGCTAGCCTCTACATGAAACAAATGCATAGAATTTGGGTTTTGTTTGGTTGTTTTAGTGTCACACACTGCAGGTTCCATTAGGCATTGAAACAATAATTTTTTTCACAACTTTATGCAAAGACTTCAAAAACTATAATATTAACAATAAATCATGAAAAATGTCAGTACTCATATTTTAAAAGTCATGAGGCAAAATGTACAGAAGTTGTTTAAAAAATTACTTTTAAAAAGCATATGATTATAGCAGCAAGTGTTTATTAGATGTGAAAACCTTCATTAATTTTCCAAGAAGCCAATAGATTGGCCTGAATTTGTTTATCATGATTTTTTTTAAAATAACATACACCTTGGAGGGTGCATTGCAAACTGGAGGGCTAATGAAAAATATTAATTTCCTTTCATATGTGCCCAGCACCAGAATTTTCTGTGTCAATCTTCTGCAAACTAAAATTTGTGTTCTAAAAATGTTGGCACAAAACTACTGTCATAAGAAATAACAGTAAACTGTAAAATGAACAAAGTTGTATTTGCAAAATACTAATAACAATAATAATGCAATAAATCTAGCAGGGTTGGGTTTCTTCCAGAAGAAAACCCATTTCTTCCAGGACAGTGGAAGAAGCTGGAAAAAACCAGAAGAAATGGAAAAAAACTGGAAGAAACTATCAGAAACCAAAACAAATGCTCAAAGTTAAAGTATATTAACTATATAAAAGAATTAAAGCATAATTACATGAAATCTAAATAGGAAAATTTAATTATTAATTTTTTTTTTTTTTGCAAAAATAAGTTATTTTTTCAATAACAAACTTCAGGTTCAGCAGGCATTTTCAGGTGATGGATTTTTACTACTCTAGAGGAAGAGGGATTTTTTTAATTATTAATTATACTATTTATGTAAAAAGAGAGAAAAAAAAACCACCTACAAATTGTTTTTTTTTTTTTGTTTTTTTTTCATGTAAAAATATATTATTATATATAAAAATGTATTATTTTAAACTGTGCAACACAGTAAATAAATAAATTTGTAGTTATTTATACTAACATCTAGCATGAATATCTCAATGCTGTAGTGTTCTAAAAATATCTATAGGTATGTCAAAATGCTTTTATACTATCTTGAAGTGTAGGACTTGGAAAAAAAAAATCTTCATTTTTTGAATTCATCAAATTTAAGTTGAGAAACTGATTGCAGCATCCTACTGCTAAAAAGCTTTTTTGCTATACCATGCTGTATTTGCTGCGTTGTACTAAGAAAAATTAGAATTATAATGATTTTTTTTTTAATACTAGGATCGACTGAAACAGATTTCTAAGGCCAAAACCAATTTTCAGAAAATTCAAAGTTTCAGCCAAAAATGAAAACATAAAAAAAAATTAAGTAATTGCATGTTTTAAAGTAATTAATGCATACATAAATATACATAAATGTAAATTAATTATGTATATAGTATTTATTAAATATGCACAATTGTTTTAATTGTCCAAAAACTTTATTTTCATACACAATAAAACATAATTCATCAATAACACAGGAAGATTTTCTAATTATACGAATTTCATTTAATTAAAAAATATTTTAGTTTTAAGTTATACACATCTTGATTTTTCTTCTATAATGATTTTTATAAATGATCATTTATTATTTTAGAACTTTCTCAAAGAATATTTGAAACACTAATGCAGTTTAAACTAAAAATTTTCTATAAGATGATTGCTAATTCATGACTGATAATTATAAACAACGAAGTTCATTGCAATACTCTCATTAGAGCTGATACAATTCAAATCAATGAGTAATGTTGAAAATTTCCGAAGGAAGAAACAAGGATTTTGGAATACTGAGAGTTTCAGTCAAGCTGAATTTTCAGCCACGTTTTTGGCAAAACTCTGATTTTGGGCTGAAAATGAAACCATATTTTTGACCAATCTCTTTTTAATACAGTAACATTAAAATTTTAATATTAAGCTTTTAACATTACAGAATTATTGTATATTACTTACATTAATAAAATTGATGTAAATTAAAAGCTTTTATTTAAATGGGTTTCATTCTACCATTGGTAAAGAATCCCTACTATTTACTACTAGTTTCAGAAATTTAAATAAATAAAAAAATATGTTGGTTAAATTGAAATGAATACAATTTAGTTAATTTTGTGTATTTTAATTTCGGATAAAATTTCCTTTCATTTAGCCAATGGATGAAGACCTTTAGACAGACGTTGTGTGTGATCTTGGCTAAAAAACTGATGTAATTAGCATCATTAATTAGCATATGTATTTAATTAAATTTGTTTTGGTCCAATGGAATTAATTCATATAAGATTAGAGGAAGATATTTATTACATCTTACAAAATTGAAAGTATATGGTAAATTCTAGAAGAAAAACAGTTTCTTCCATTTCTTCCACTTGGAAGAAACCTATTTCATCCGGACAGTTTTTTTCCATGGTTTTTTCCCCCTTTTTTTTTTTTTTTTTTTCCCACTGTGGAAGAAATTTGCCAACCCTGAAATCTAGAAATTTAAAGTATATTTTAGAAACTTTTTTTAAGTTCACCCTTTTTTTTTAAAGTTAATCTGTAATGTCAAATATAATCTGTAATGCCCTTTGCATGCTGCATTGTTTCTGCTGCTGGGTGTATGTGAAATAATGTACTGGAGAAGATACATTGCACACATTTTCTTTATTTGTTAATGTTTAATATTGTATATTAGTGTTACTATGCATATATATTTTTAAAAACGTATCTCATTTTTACCTGTTTCAGGACTTTTGAAGTTTCTGATTATAGTGATATGCACTTCCTGATACAAAATGAAAAAATATTAGCTCATCGGGCAATTTTAGCTTGTCGAAGTTCATCTCTTCGAAACCTTTTCAATAGCATGTGGAAAGAAAGAACATCTATAGATCTTTCAGATTTAAATGTAAGTATTTCTGCATTTAATTATCCCTGTAATATATTTCACTGAATGTAGCAAAATAGTTCAGGGGATAGAGTCAAAGGGAATTAAGCTGCCCTTAATATTTTAATTCTTATGAAACTTGTCAGTTTAAACAAAAGCAGTATTTTCATTATTGTACTTTCTTAAATTTCATCAAGAATATTAAATCTGTTGATTAAAACCACAAGGATATGTACAGAGGAGTGATTCATTGTCAATATTTATTTTGTTCACCCCTCACCTTTTTTATGTGTGTGTGTGTGTGTGTAAATACTATAGGTCTTACAGAAATCTATTTTAACTATGTATATAAAAGCTGTGTGCGTTTGACATTCTATAAATTTTCAAAATTAAAAAGCATATAAGAGATAAAAATCTCTTGTGTAGCTGCAATTTTTCTGCTTTATAATATTTTTGTAAGATTCCCCTTTTTCCCTTTTTAATACATTTTTTGCAGTTTTTCTTTAGAATTTATCTAAATTTTTTTACCAATGAAAGAAATAGCAGGTTTAAATGTGCATTCTGCAGATTTCGACAGGAACATAATGCTGGAAATACACTATAGTCCATCATTTAAGCAAAAGATGCTTGAAAAAATTGTGATGTATTCATATTTTGTACTAAAGACATTGAATCTGTCTTATTTCTATAAAGAAAACTTGCTTTTGCAAAAATAACTAAAATAAAATAAATTTGAATGTGTTTGTCTAAAAATTTTCAAAAGCCTGGCAACATTGCTAAGGAAACTCCTAATTTTAATCCTAATGCATACAAGCCTTACAAAATATTTTTCCTGATTTGTTATTTTTTAAAATAGAAAATTTAAAATTTCTCTAGGGTCTGCCTCTAAAAGCCTTATCACGACTGCCTATGTTCAATCCACTGCATGATTGGCTCAGGAATTTTGCTCTGAGGCTAGTATATCGGAGGTGCTGGGTTTGAATAAATGTAATGTGTCTCTAACTAATCATTCAGTGTTTTCCATGGTTTTCTTTGAACCTGTGTAATGATGAATAAATATGAGTTAGATTTCCTTGGAAAATCTTCTATGGAAGGCAATCCAACCTTGGCTTATATCACTCATGCAGATAGTTGGCTGTAACAAAGCACCATCACTATCTACTGCATTCATGTGTACTTTAACCTATAAAATGTAAGTCCCAAAATAACTAAAACAGCTCAAATTTTTAGTTATATCAATTTCCTTGTATTGTTTTTATAAAGATGATTATTTTTTGCTGCAGTGTGAAATCAGACATAAAATTCATTGTTAAACATTTCACTTTGTTCTTTATTGATTAAATTAGGCCAAGCAGAGAAGATTCCTGAAAGTAGCAGAATTCTAATATCATTTCCAGATGCTTATTCTGTTATATTAAAAAAATTACAATAAATAAAAACCAAATGGTACCTGTCAAAACTTGACCGAACAGAAAATTTTATCTTGGAATATGAAATGGAAACTCATTTGATGAAATAGTTTAGAAATTTTGAAGGTCTAAAATTCTGAACTACTAATGTTAAATTAATTTTTAATAGTTTCAAAACAGATTGAAATGTGTGAAGTTTTTTAATGTAGCTTAACCATCACACTATTTAATCTTTTTTAAATCAAAATAGGTTCAAAAATTGCATAGTTTTGTTATTACATATTTAAAATTTTTGTAACAGAATTTTTTTTTTCCTTAATATATAATTAAATCTTTAAAAAAAAAAATCGCAGAAATCCTGAATTGCAAAATTTTGCTCCTTTTATGTTGCCAGTTGAAATTGTAGGATGTGCTGAGAGATGGTTAAAAACTATGGAAAGAATTGAAATTTTGGAATAATTATAAAAAGATAGAAATATAACTTTAAGGTGCATAGCCCAAATCTTATAGTTTGCATGCACACCAGTCTCTAGAATACAGCAGACACACATAAATAAGGAAAGCCAGACAGATAAATATTTATCTTCATTATTATATTTAATAATGCCAGCTGAAAATTTATTTATAAGCTTCAGTAATTTATTTTCTGTGTGTGTATGTCTTTTTGCTTGTTTTAGTTGCACAATAAACTGTCCTTGTAAAATTATACTCATTTCCATTTCTAATTGTATAATTTTATATCTTCACATATTACCTCATTTCTATGATAAAAGCTTAATTTGTAACTATTATTAAAAAAAAATAAAGGTATGACGAAAACTAAAATTTCCAAAAACCTCAAAATAAGTTAAAAAAATGTTACAAAAAATTTTATTTTACGTAATTTATTATTTTTCGTTTTTATGTTTCTATAATTATTAAAATTTTCTCATTCTTGTATTAAGCATAGTGTTAACTAATGAAATTTTCAAACTAGTATAATTTGTAATTTCTGTTGATGTTTGTTTTGAGCAGTTTCTAAGTATTGAAAATTATATCGCATAATTTTCTGTTTTAGATATCTTCATCAGTATTTAAGAATGTGATGCAATGTTTGTACCTAGGTATGTTTTTCTCAATGTTTAAATGAATAAAATGAATAAAAAAGATTGAATTTATAGTATAAGAAATTTATTTTTGTCAGTTGGTTCTCAGTAAAAATAAAAACTGAATAACTGAATAATTATAAAAGCTTGATTTGAAGCAAAAAATAATAAAATTTTTCAAAAAGAGACATGACCTATTTTAAGAAAAAAAAAACTATACATGTGATAGTTTTAATTTTGCATTACTAATGCCTCATAAATTTAACAAAATGCTAAAATTTTAAAGGATAACATCACTTTGACCAGTTCAGAATTTAGTACAAAAAAAATGACTTAAAAATACTCTTTAGACACTCAAAAATAATATTATATTACTTAGAAATCAGTATAAAAAGTGAGAGAGTAATTTTCAAGCTATAGTAGAGTGTCAGCTAGAAAACAGTAACAAAACTTCAACTTTTTTTAATTTTTATTTTTTCTTTTTACTTTTCTACTCTAATTGTTACTTTATTGTAAAAATAATGACTTATCAAAATTTCCTCCCCTTTCTAACATTTTCACCTCCCCCTTTGTCTCCTCCGTATCAAGCATACAAAGTTTTAAGTATTTAAGTTTCTCTCTGTCTGTCTATATGTATATATATATCTATATAATTTCCTCTGCTTTATTTGTTATATTGTAGTAATCAGTAGAAAATTTAATATCATCTAAATTTCTTGTCTCCTTTCCTTTGAAACTCTTGTTTCTCCCCCTCCAGTACACAAAGGCTCAAAATCTTTTTTTTTAAAACCCATTTTTTATTCTGCCCTATATGTTACAAATGAGGCAACAACAAATAAATAGTTGATCATCTAACACCCCCCCCCCTTCTTTCCTTATACACACACCTCCCAAATAAAAGAAAAAATTCTAAGTATTCAGAGTGGGGAGGCAAAAAATTTCTTCTTTTTCCTAGTTTTGTTGTATTTACTCCTTAAAACATACCTTATGTTACAAATTTTTCATCAAAATGTCTGAAACACAGAATTTATTCAAACCTCATTGGTACAGTGTATAGATCTTTAGATCTTGCAAGTATCTTGGATGTTTTCCTTAATCAAGTGTCTTGTTCTTATACTTCAATTATAAGGGCACACTAAAGTTATTAATGGCATTCATTAAATGTTTTGGATTATACACATCATGTGGGTGGTTTTTAAACTATGATTTCAATAATTTTTTTTAACATTTTTCATGTAATTATATCGTATTCATTTAATTATGTTTATTAAGCATTAATTTAAAATTTCCCTGCAAATCATCTTTCTTGCTAAAATTGCAAATGTAGAAGGACTTACAAAGTTTTAAGAATTTAAACCAACCTCTCTCTGTCTATCTATCTATTTATATATATTATATTACATATATATACTACCTCTGACAATAAAGTTCGGTGAATGAATTCAGAACGACTGATCTGGTAACACTGGGCAAACAAAACGCTGCACCTGCATAGAGGCAAGTGTTGACCATCTTCCCCCACCATTGTTCAGATGAGCGTCGTTTATGTTCTGTGTAAGACGTGCTTTACTGAATGCTTGTTCAGTGTGTAGGTTCTGAACTGAAAACAGGAAAATGAACGAACAAAAGTTCAGTTTAAAGTTTGGTTTTAAGCTTTGCAGGACACAGAAGGAAATTCATGAGGCGTGGTGCAAATTGATCATACACCATACTCACCAGATCTCAATCCTCCAGACTTCTTTCTATTTTCACCACTCAAACTCTTTGAAAGAGATTTGATCATATTGCTGACATCCAACAAAACGTGACGACGTTTTTGAACTCCATCTGAAAAGAAGACTTCTTGCAAATTTCCCAGGACATATATAACAGATTTCAGCAGTGCATAGTTATGGGAGATGACTATTTTGAAGGATGGTATGGTAACTTTCGTTAATATTTCATCTACATTAATGTTACAGGACTATTCACCGAACTTTATTGTCAGAGGTAGTATATATAATTATATTAAATATAATATCTATACATATAATAAAACAGTAGGACCCGGTGTGTCTGTACATTGAAGATAATTGACAAAAATGGAGTCAGGGCGATAAAAGAAAACCAATGAAACACAAAAAAAATTTTTTTGAATTTTTTGTCTGTCTGTCTGTCTGTTTGTTCGAGGTTATCTTCGTAACTACTGAATGGATTTTTATGCGGTTTTCACTAATGAAGAATGCACACTCCCGGGCAGTGTATAGGCTTTGTTTCATCAAAATCGGACAACAGACAAAAAAGTAACAAAAAGAAACAAAAGAAACTATTAGGTGCACTGCTCACGTTTTTTAGTACATAACGTTTTTTAGTACATATAAAATCCAATAGATGTCACTGTGCGATTTTAAAACGCGCTATCGTTATGTTTTCGCCAGTCTACTTAAGTATGAGAAAGTTTCAAGCTGGCTGTCGTTCCATGTGGTTTAGTCGGTAGAACGTCAGTGCGCCATACTGATGGCCCGGGTTCGATTCCCAGCATGGAATTTTTTTTCACTATGTTGGCATTAACGCCTATAAGCAATTAAAAGAATTTGAAATATTGTATTCAAGGCGAATTTTCTCTCTGGGAAAATTTCCTTGCATTAATATGTCAGTGTAATTTTTTTTTCGATTTAATTTTTTTTTTCGAAACTTTGTTTTTCTTAAAAAATTACAGTAAATATTTGATATTTCCCAACGTTTTTTGAATGATCGACTTGCTTTTTTTTTTTTTAATGTATGTCTGAACCTTATCTAACTACTTCTTCAAGATTTCTTTAGATAAACCGACCAGCGTAGCGGGCGAAGGCCGCTAGTATATATATATATAATTTCCTCTGCTTTACTTGTTATATTGTAGTAAAAATAAATAAATCAGTAACAAATTTAATCCCTCCCTCACAAATTTCTGCTCTTACCTCTTATCACCAAAGCTCATAAAGCTTAAAATTTCTAAAACTCTTTACTTTATATATTTTTAGACCAGTTTAATTTGTATTAGATCCGATATATGTATCTTAAAATTAATAAAGAAATCAAACAACTCTTTTCTGGATGAGTCTTATTTTTGTTTTGTGGTTTGTTCCAACTCCCCCCCCCCCCTCCCTCTCCAAAAAATGCCTTTACTTAATAAAAGAGAAATAACTGTTTTTTTTTTTTTTTTTTTTTTTTTTTTTCATTTTTTAAAGTAAAATACTTTAATATCAGAAAAAAAGGTATACAATTTATTAACATATTTTGATCAGAGACCCTCTTCTAATTATCACTTATGGATGTACATAATTAAATTCCTTCTCTTCTTACTATCTAATTTTCATGTTATTTTAATTCTAGAATAAATTGTAGAAATTTTTATTCATTTCTAAGTCTTGCTCTGAATTGCAGTGCATGTTATATCTTTTCTTATATTCACTTTACATATACAGGATGATTCATAAAGATCAAAACAATAGGCTTTTTCCTTAAATATTCCCAGCAAACACAGAGCTATCGTTAAACAATTGGTCCACCGCCGCTTTGCCGTTACTGACAATATCAGCGAGATACTGACACGCCGTATCGGTTCCAGCACTTTTTTGAAACGCCGGGAGACTGCCGCCCGACAGTTAGGCACACAGCCAGTCCGCTACCACATCCCCAGCATAAAATGAAAAAAAAATCCAGTGTTGCTAGCGCCATCTATGATTCATCTTGGAACTGTATTTGTTAAAAATCCCCAAAAATGTACTTCAGAGTAGGATGATGTTGGGTTCGACCTCGGGTTCCCAAGGATGGAAGTTGAGTGCTTTAACCACAGAGCCTCGTTAAGGGTAATTATATGGAGTAATAAGAGGAAAACATTTCGTTGAAGGATGTGTTTGTCATTGAATGTAAATAGTTTGATGGAAAAGGTGCAATTTTGAAGTGTTTTTATATTATTTTTTATTTGTCTATTAATAATTATTGTATTATTTATTTATTTATTTATTTATTTTGTAATTGTCTCATGCTAAAATAAGCTAAACGTAATATTAACGTAGTATTAATATGAATGAAATAATTATCATAGTGAATTAATTAAAGCAAACAAAATAATTTTTCTTACAAATTTAAGAATTATGTACTTAAAAGAATGAATTATTTTTAGAGGTTTTGTATTACGTAATATTTTTTTCAGTAGCATTTATAATGTAACTACATGCATTGCATTAATTTATAAATCATATATTTTTAACATGGAAAAACTTATTTTCATAAATAGTAAGTTGGTAATGTATAAATTTTAATTAAATTAAGAATTAATTTTATGTCATTTGTTATTTATTAATATTTTTAATTTAAAAATAAAACAAAAACATTAATTTATATCATTATATTTGCTTTTGGTAGATAATTTTTATAATGGAGGATATTTCTGAATATATCTGTAAGTTTAAGAATACTTTAGTATTTAAAAAAATCTGTAAATTTCAAAAAATTTTCGTTGATACAATTTTTGTTTTAGGATTTATAATATAATTAAACGTGTTAGACTAAAGAATGTGTATTTGTAACAAAGAAAAAATAATAAGAAGAAAATGAGTTTGTAATTAATCACTTTTTATTGAAAAAAATTATTTTATGTAATTATTTATGATTTACTGTAGATTTATTTTTATTTTCGTTTGGTAATTTTTTAAAGGGGGAGGGGGGGGCTCAGAATATTTCATTTAAATTTTAAGGCTAAAAAACTTGGTAGAATTCTTATATTTTTATAGCTTGTAAAATAATTTTAAACATTTTTTAATAATTTGTTTAAAAAAATCTATTTCTTTTAAAATGAATAAATAATTAGAAAATAATTTTAAGGAGTGATTAAAATATGTTTTTTGCTAATTCAAATAATTGTAAGTCCTTTTTTAAATGAATTAAAATAAATATTAGCTATCTTTGAAAAAAATTTCTGTTAAAGCCTGTTAGCATGTTATATGAAATACATGAAATTTAGATATCTTGTGGAAATAACTCAAACAGAATTTATAAAAGAAAAAATAAATTCCCGTTAAGAGTAAAAATTCTTAATTCGGTCCAATGTTGGCAAATCTAATCGAACCACTATCAGCAATCACGTATCGGTCCCGAATCACTTGCTGGTATCAGTCGCTTGCCGATATAAAATCATAAAAGGACTGTTTACGATAACCGACAGCTGTAAAAGCAGATTCTTATGTTTCAGTTGACGACATGCTGCTGACACTTTACCAAAACCACTGTGTCCATGCCGACACATAACCGACACTGCCAGCTGCGGTCCGATCGTGTGCCAAAAGGTATGTGTTTGCTGGGTTGCCTCTAGACATATATTTCCAGTTCCAAAGTTTCATTTTAAAAAAAGGCTCAAATTTGATGAGAAGTTGAAACACTCTAAAGAGGTCTATTTGAGAAAATATAAATACTAAATTTCTATACAACCACCCACCCCTCATAGGAAAAATTTTCCTCATCTATACCTGAATTACCTACAAAAAATTCTATTTTTATATCTGCAAAACTCAGAGATACAATAGACTCCTTCAAATCCGCACAGCTTGGGACCAGAGGTTTTGCGGATTTCTGGTCATTGCTTTGTTTACATTTTTTAAAAAAATAATTTGAAGTAATTAATAATGAAATCAAAAGTATAATGAATGCATACAATGTACTAAAATATATTTTTTATATATACTAAGTATATATAAAAAAAGTAATAAACTAAAATAATAAAAATTTAGATATTTTTAAAAATGATTAAAATACTAAAAGGAAAGGTAAAGTTAATAATCAATAATGTACAATTAAATATTCATTATAAAAGAGGAAATGTGTTTTTCCTAAATTATTCAATGAAACTTGCCTCATAAAGGTACATTACTAATTCACATCAGGATCATAAAATAATGAAACTTTATTTCAGGTTTAGGCAGACTTAATTACTAAAAAAGCTTGATTAATACATAAATATATTTGGTAAGATTGTGATTACCAATGATATTAGCAATATCTTTATTTTTTTCAGAAATAAATTATTCCTTCTTCATGAAAAAACATGAATTCAATAACCTTAACAAAAATTATAAATTAAAAAATGTATGGAATTGATATAAAACTGAAAAAAAATAAATTTTTGCACCTACATCTGAACTGAATGTTTCATTGTTTATATCCATAAAATACCTGCGGATTTTAGAGAGTTGCGGATTTTAGGAGTGCGGATTTGAGGGAGTCTGCTGTATATCTATTCAGGGTTCATACTCATCGGTGGAATATGGAATTCCTGTGAAAATCAGGAGATGCATTTTAGGTTGTAAAAATCAGGAGAATCTCATGAGATAATACAAAAAATTCCCCAAACCTGGGAAAACGATTGTTTACTCTGGGAAATTAAGGACAATTGTTGTTGTTTGCATGGTTTAAGATATTGCATCTATCAATATCCATTCAGTGACTAGACACACTTCCTGATATCATGAGGTTTGATGATTGTTAAAGAGAAACTTAATAAAAATAAAGGACATTTATAATTGATACTGACACTTCTAGCCTTCATATTATTCATAATGCTTAATTCATATTACAGTATATTCTCCATATCTCGAACTTCGATATCTCAAAAACCTTCATATGTCGAAAAAATATTTTCCCGTTTGATATTACATATTCATCTAATATTAATTTTAATTTTTATCTTGAAAAAATTTTACTGAAAACCTTGCTGTGTTGAATATTTTTCGAAGTAATAAGATGAATTTTTCCAGAAAATGACGTTTATTTGTGCCCAAGAAAATAGAAGCATGTTTCCAAGAATCTCTCACATCCTTCATTATCTCTTTGAGGGGGTCAGGGCTGATTTCAATAAGTCCATCTGGTCACTTGAAAGACAAACAATGGGAGAAAAACAGGTCGTTCCTTGTCATATGAGTGGCATTTGGGAGAAAATGAGGGGATGTGAAAGATGCAAGTGGTCCTGCCAAATCACGCATCTTCCCAATGATGATTCAACTATCCAATCATTTGTCACTAAAGTTCGTTGCTTTTGCACATTGTTCTCCTCGTCAGAACTTACTGTATACAGTTTAGCCATTCGCGAAAAACGTTAGTGAATTAGTAAAACGTGTTCGTGAATTGCCAGCTCTAACCTCAAAAATGAGAAGTTCCAAAGAAAAGGAAGCAATGAGCCTTAAATGAAAGTTGAACGTGTTAACAATATAAAAAAAAAGGTAAAGATTTTAGAGGCTGTAAATAAAGGTGGAAAAAAGAGACAAATCCAGGTATGCCACTTTTCCGCCAAATGGCGGATTTCTGCTTTTTTTAAGAATCAGAGATTTGGTTAAGCGATCACAAAACAAAATAACGATTTTCGTCAAATGATCGTGAAATAAAACAGCGACTTTCATCATATGACTGCAAAGTAAAACAGCAATTTTCTTCAAACAACCGCGAAATAAAGGAGCGATTTTCTTGATATGATCGCGAAGTAAAATGGCTTTTTTCATCAAACGATTGTGGTATAAAATGGCGATTTTTGTCAAACGACTGCAATATAAAACAACAATTTTCTTCAAACGACTGCGAAATAAAAGTGCGATTTTTTTCAAACGATCACGAAGTAAAACGGCAATTTTTGCCAAGCGATCGCGACATAAAACGGCGATTTTTGCCCAAACGATCACAATAAAATGGCAATTTTTGTCAAATGATCACAATGTAAAACGGTCTTGTCAAACAATCGCGAAAAAAAAACCCTTTTTTTTGTTAGGAATTAACAACCCTAGTTCTTGTCACTGTACACATATTTAACCATTCCTCTTGAATATTTCCTTTCCTAGTAAAGTTAAAGTCACTTACCTTTATTTGGAAGCAGTTCCTTCATCCTCTTAAATTCAATATTAAAGTTTCATGTAATTACATTCTTCTAAACTACTTTCAACTAGTCCGTAATACATCTGTTTACATTCGTATCGTGGTGACACATTTCCCTCTCTATTTTTAAAGATGGTTTTCTTAGCATTCAATAGATGGCAGTAACGGTCCGGCACTGTCGGGATTTAGCAGATATAAATCCAGTGACGTCGCTTAGAAGCTTCCAGAGGAAAGTTACGGGAGCCATTAGAGGGCATAGTTTCTGCAATGTGTAGTAGGCTAGATTTCATCTGCTCAGGAGAGATATATACCCAGTAGTTTGGATGGTCAAATAGATCGTTCCTTGTTTGTGTAATGTAGCAGTTGTCCGGCTGGTCTCCGATTTTACAATATATTTTAAGTTGCAATGGCTCTTCTTTAGTTTTAAATGCTTTTAGTTTTGTCAACAGATTTAAGTCATGTTCGGTTATTTTTAAATGAAGAAGTGTAAGATGTGGGACATATTGTGGAAGTCTACATTTTTATGATTTATGTAAGACGATTTTTCCGGTGCTTCTTTTGGTGTCTGAACTGACTTGGACTAAGTGTTGATGTTTAAAGACATGATGGAATAATATGGACATGTGCTTTGGACTTTTAGTTTTATCGAAGCAGACATTCTTTTTCATCACTAGTTGAGTAACGTTTGCATTAGACGATATGTTCATTATTCCTGGTCTTTGGTAATGAGCTCCAGTACTTGTCATTTCTTTTGTTTCAATGAGAAAGTTCAAGCCATATGATATTCTATGCCCTCTTTTGTATGTCATGGGATTTATTAGGGTTAAAATAAGAAGAGTTAATTTATTATATTGGTTAATGTATTTTTAAGTTTATGTATTGTTATTTTATTTAATGTTTGTTAATAAATGTGTTTAGTTGTTTTAAATTATCGTCATCATTTTTAGTCCACCATAATTTATTTCTTAATTCAACCTAATTTTATTTCTGTAAAGTAACATTTAAATTTATCGGGGTTTAAATCCAGCAATAACGTTTCCTAATCTGCATTAAGCAACTCTGCTAATTTCTTTTAACCCCTAGGCGATGCATTTGTATCTCCTAACAATTTTTGCTATTTATTTGTGGAATAAAAATAAAATCTATTGCCTGGTTACCTAAATAAATTTAAAATGATCAATACATAAAATTCCTCACTAAATCTGTTGCTGGGTTACCTTAGTTGATGTAAAATATTGTGAACTGAAGAAAAAATCATTTTTATTTACTCTTATAAGTTTTCATGCACAATGAATTAACAGCATATTTGAAACTTTTTGACAAATGCACATTTAGAAAGACTTTTGTTAAAGGTTTACAAGAGAGAGAAAAAAAAGATGGTTTCTTTCTTTTTAAAAAAATAGTTTGTTATAAATTTAATTCTTAATTTAGTTTATCATAAACAATAAAGTTTATAAAATTCCTGCATATATATTGTGCAAAATGTTGTAAATTTTACTTTACGTGTAATTTCCTCTTTTTTGTAATTTTTGAGTGGCATCCCTGCAAATCGTAAAGAATTTTAACATTCCAGCATCGATTTTATCAACAATATCGAAAGACAGAAAAAAAATTGAAAACCTTTTTGAACAGGGAAAAGGAGCCACAAAGAAGATTACAATGGCCGGATATTCGGATTTAGAGCAATGCCTCATAAGTTTGTTTAAACAGTTTAGGGACTTTAATGTCCCTCTTGGTGGAAATTAGTTGAAAGAAAAGGCCGAACAGTTTGCAGAAAAACTAGGGCACAGGGATTTTAAATGCTGTAACAATGCCGTAACAATGAATAAAATGAGCATTGCAATATTTTTCATTAATTATGGCTTGTACACCACTCTTTGCACCTCTCATTACAGCTGCACCATCATAAGTTTTGGCTATGAGTTTATGAAAATCATCTTTCAAAACTATACTCAATTGCTCCAGAATATAGTGAGATAAACCCTTAGCGTCTTGCGAAGAGGGGTTATGAAATCCCCAAAACCTTTCAATCACTTCTCCTTCATTTTTGTAACAAAATACAACTTCTTGAATTTTCTCCGAAATATCTGTTGTCATCTGCCATTACAGCTAAGAATTTTGTGTCACTAATCTCGTTAATTATTTCCTTTCGACATATTTCAACAATCCAACAAATTGTTTTGAATTGTTTTTGAGTTGCTCTTGAAAACAGCAGCAGTTTCAAAGTGAGCTTTTAATTCTCCATCAAGCTTTCCATCAAATTCTAGCAGTCCTCGAAAAATCCTGGGTTTAGCAGATTCCAACCTTTCATCATATCCATGGAGTGATAACTCGTATTTCCCACAAAATCTAATGCAATCTATTATTTTTGACAGTATGTCTATTTTTTTGTACTTATTCATTATGTTTAATTATGCTTAATTTATACCCTCTCTTAACTGTGTAGTGATATTTACTTTTCCAAGCATAGCCAAATTCACAACATTTCTCAAATGTTTTTCAGAATTTTCATGTTTTTTTATTTTTTCTTGTAGATGATCCAAGTCATTAATGCCAGTTTTCATTCAACCGTTATCTCCACCAAAAAGCAAACTTGGAAAAATGACTATGTATTTCTACTATCACATCCAAATAACCAGTCATATTTAGAATACACTTCTCGATTAAATTTTCGCTGGTACGAATTTTTTCTGCTTGTTGATGCTTGCATAATTTTTAAGTCTGGTGTAGGACGTCCCACATTTTTAATGTCATTTTTCTCAACTAATGACAGTTGTGAAAATATTACTTTTTGTAAATGCAGCACACTTATCGTGTGACTGAACACAATCTTCCGAAATGCGACAGAAAAACACACTACAAAATCAAAATTTTCTCTTTCTTTCAATAGCGGTCTGCACTGACTGCAACATGGAGGCTAATATAACAATGCTTGCCTCCTCCTACCCATCTCCCAACGTGGGGCATGCACAGTGGCACATTCTAGGGAATTATAAGAGCTGCCTCTCCTTGCAGCCCGAGTTGCAGCCGAAATGAGGGAAACAGGCACTTTTTCACCCACTTATATTCAGGACAAGCAAGAAGTAATCTGTTTTCCTACTTACGTTAAGGTTTTAATTGATGTTCAAAGATATCATTAATGATATACAGGATTAAAAAAAATAATAGGGGGTACTGCAGCTCTGCAGCACTTATGGACGAGCCGCTACTGGTATGTACTATGTACAGATTAAATTTCATTCAAATCGGTTCATAAATACGATAGTTACAGCATGACAAAGATCAGATATATGGATGTATATATTTTTAACCGACTTCAAGGAGGAGGTTATGATTTCGACCTGTATGTATTTGTTGTTCACGCATAACTTTCGTAAAAATGAACCGATTTTGATAATTCTTTTTTTGTTTGAAAGCGTATGGGACCCATGTGGTCCCATTCAGATTTCATAAAAATCTGTTGATTAGAACTTTTTAAAAAATTAAAACATTAAAATTCAATATCTTTTCGAAGCAATCGACCAATTAGAAACGTTCATTCTTCATGTTTTTAAGTTACACTTACATAGGCACACGATCTTTCCAAAGTGTGAAATCCTAACTGGACAAAGCTCACATTTATTAACAGTGTACACTGTAAAATAATTTACCCTTTTGCTGCATAGTCACTCCCCCGTTTTTATAGAATATCTCTCTCTTGACCCATGAGAATTCTGCACGATAGGCTGAAGTAATCGTTTTCTATAAAAACGGTGGATTGACGATGCAGCAAAAGGGCCAAATTTTTTACAGTGTGCACTGTAAAAATTTTGATCCTTTTGTTGTATCGTCATTCCTCTGCTTTTATAGAATATTTCTCCTTTGACCCATGAGAATGCTCCATGATACATTGTTAAAAATTTGACCCATTTGCTGCAGCGTCACACCACAACTTTTATAGAATATGTCTTTTATGACCGATAAGAATGCTCCGTAACACAGTGAAGTAATCGTTTTCTATAAAAGCTCTGGACTGGTGATGCAGCAAAAGGCTCAAAGTTTTTGTAGTGTAATTGGGACAAAAGCGTCTGTAAAAGAAATATTTGGGAATCAAATGCTGTCACTCTCTTATAGAGGCAGCCAGATATAGGTAATGAGTTTCAGATTCCTCGTCCAATACGCCACCGATCATTTCTGATTACAGTGTCACTGTAAAAAATGTGACCCTTTTGCTGCATCGTCACTGCCCTGCTTTTGTAGAATATCTCTCTTTTGACCCATGAGAATGCTTCGTAATTGGGTGAAGTAATCGTTTTCTATAAAAGCAATAGAGTGATGATATAGCAAAAGTGTCAAATTTTTTACAGTGTAGGATTCCTCGATATGAATATGACGACACATGTAGCACAGTATATAATTGGTTGAAACGATTCTGGACAAAACCGAATCACCAAGCATCTTGCTGAGCGGACAATTTTCGTCAATCTTGTTAACTTCTCATACGAGTACAATCGAAGTATTCTAGGAAATCATCATCAAATTCCATATTAAAAAATGCCTGGCAATGCAATGTACTGTTAAAAATTTGCAACTTTTGCTGCATCGTCACTCCATCGCTTTTATAGAATATCTTTACTTTTATCAATGAGAATCCTTCATAATGCATTTAACTAATCGTTTTCTATATAAGCGGTGAAGTGATGATGCACTGTTAAAAATCTGCTGCATTTTGTTGCAACGCACTCCGCCGCTTGTATATAATGTCTCTACTGCGACCTATGAAAATGCTCCTTAATGCAGTCAAGTAACCGTTTTCTATACAAGCGCTGGAGTGCGTAGCAAAAAAATGCAGCAGATTTTTAACAATGTACAGCAAAAGTTTCAAATTTTTAACAGTGTAGTTGGGACAAAAGCGTCTGTAAAAGAAATATTTGGGAATCAAATGCTGTTACTCTCTTATAGAGGCAGCCAGGTATTGGTTATGAGTTTCAGATTCCTCGTCGAATTGCCACTGCTCATTTCCGATGCCATTACTACCTGTATAGGTATTAGATTGTTGCTGTTTATCGATTGAAGCATAGTGCGATTTTTGCTAAAATCTTTCTCTTTCCTTTTTCTGAGTGAAGGGGGAGTACTTTTGACTGACTACACTAGAAAAGCATTTTACTATACATGAATATATGAAGTCATTTTGCTGCGTGCTCATATATGGAAGCACTATGTCGCGCTCTTATGTATATGGACACTTTACTTGATGGATTGTCACCTTTTGATAACCACTTTCGATGACCGTAGGATTCGATGCAGACTAAGATTTCATATATGCGGTAGCTTTTCGAAGTGGCAGATCTTGTCTGAAGAAGTTACCATACAAAGAAAATCTTAAGATTCACAACGATACTAACCGATATTGTAAGTGGTTTCAGAAAAGTTGACAATCAAACAGTGACAAATAAACTGAATACATCAGAACTTACCAAAGTGCGTACATTAGTAATGCATTGCAAAGAGCTATCGTGTGCCAGTACACATAATTATGTATTACGGTATGCATAACTAAAAAGTAGGAAATAAAATAAGCTTTTTAAGAAAAAAATATCAACCGACTTCAAAAAAGCGCTAAAAAGAATTAAATAATTCTTTAAAATTCTCTAAGGCCAAAACGTTATCCAATAAGCACCATCGGATATCAGGTACCGGCATAAAAAACGGTTAAACTTAATATGTATAATTTAATATCCACCAAACATAGATTTTAGAGATAATATTATTTTACAAGAGATGAATTGACATATTTATGATTTATTTTATGAATATATACATATAAAAAGTAATGAATTACTTTTTGAAGTTGGTACCAAACTATTTGATGTATATTAA
Organism: Maratus speculifer; assembly: GCA_964019185.1. Classification (NCBI taxonomy): domain Eukaryota; kingdom Metazoa; phylum Arthropoda; class Arachnida; order Araneae; family Salticidae; genus Maratus; species Maratus speculifer. The sequence goes on from OZ025293.1 coordinate 374,152,914, forward strand.
GAATTGTAGCTAAATTATACCTAGTACCTTAATTAAAATGGGGATAATCATTATCGATTGTGATTGTTTGGCACCAACTTCAAAAATTAATTCATTACTTTTTATATGTATATATTCATAAAATAAATCATAAATATGTCAATTCATCTCTTGTAAAATAATATTATCTCTAAAATCTATGTTTGGTGGATATTAAATTATACATATTAAGTTTAACCGTTTTTTATGCCGGTACCTGATATCCGATGGTGCTTATTGGATAACGTTTTGGCCTTAGAGAATTTTAAAGAATTATTTAATTCTTTTTAGCGCTTTTTTGAAGTCGGTTGATATTTTTTTCTTAAAAAGCTTATTTTTATACATATAATTCTTCTGTGCGTGTGTATGTGACTGAACTCCTCCTAAATGACTGGACCGATTTTAATAAATTTTTTTGTGTGTGTTGCAGTGGATTTTAGAATGGTTTAGATTCACAATTTGGTTCAATGGAAATTGGTTTTTAACCGACTTCAAAGAGGAGGTTATGATTTCGACCTGTATGTATTTGTTGTTCACGCATAACTTTTGCAAATATGAACCGATTTTGATAATTCTTTTTTTGTTTGAAAGCGTATGAGGCCCATGTGGTCCCATTCGAATTTCATAAAAATCTGATAATTAGAACTTTTTTAAAAATAAAAACTTTAAATTTCAAATTCATTTTGAAGCAATCGACCAATTAGAAGTGTTCCTTTTGCATGCTTTTATCTTACACTTACATAGACACACGATCTTTTCACTGTTAAAAGTTTGAAGTTTTTGCTGCATCGTCACTCCACCGCTTTTATGGAATATCTCTATTTTGACCTATGAGAATTCACCATAATACAATGGAGTAATCATTTTCTGTAAAGGCAATGGATAGACGATAAAGTAAAAGTTTCAAATTTTTAACAGTGTTCAAAGTGCAAAATCCTAACTGGACGAGGGCCAGGATTAACATAAATTTTGCGTTGTTTGCGAAACGAGATTTATTAACAAGAAAATTTATTTAAAACATTGAAAACTTTGCTAAAATTCAGGCTTCTGATTCGTTAATCTTGTTTCGCTAACAGCGCAAATTCTACCTGGATTCCGGACAAGTTCTCTTATGCAAGAAACCGGAAATATAGCATCTAGGGGATATAGTGTGGAAATCAGCTATCTCAGGGCGTGTTCAGAGCAACTTACAAAAGTAACCAATGTTACCGACCGATTTTAGGGCAGTACTAAAGCAAATTGTGGCATCAATAAGAACTATTCTGTTGAATTGTAGCTGACGTTCACACTTCGCTTTGATTTTCATTTCGTACTTGTCTACAATCGGTAAGTGGTCAGTAAGTAACTGGTAAGTTGTGCTGAACACGCCTCTGTAACACTTAAAAAAAAGCGCTAAAATGTTCTATTCTTTAAATGTGCAACTATGCTAATGAAATTTAAAGATAGAAGAGACATCTGCAGGACATTTTCTAAAAATGCAAGAATTATTGCTAGTCTGGATAATGTATCACGAAAATGCCGCAGATGTCGCTGTGATCGACACTTTGGAATTCAGTAGCATCGTTGCACATTTAAAGGATATAAATTTATAGCACTGCTTGCATTGTAAAAAATTGAACCCTTTTGCTGCATCGTCACTCCATCGCTTTTATAGAAAACGATTACTTCGCTCTATTATGGAGCATTCTCATTGGTCAAAACAAAGAAATTCTATAAAAGCGATGGAGTAACGATGCAGCAAAAGGGTCAAATTTTTTACAGTGTCGATAGCAGATTTTCACTCCATGTATTCCAGACTCTCTCCTTCGAACAATGAAAAGTTCTCAAAAATGAAGGCTTATGATTGGCCAATCTTGTTTTGCTTAACAGCGAATAATCCTTCTGGATCCTAACCACTGTTGCAGAGATGCTAGTTTTTTTTCAAAGTACGAAATCTTAGCTGGAACAATTATCGTATCCACCAAAGTGAAAGATCCACATCGATCCAGACATGAAAATTAGCTATCGAAAAGCTGAAAATTCATCTCTAAATAGCCTTACACGTTAAAGCAAGAGTGTCTGTGTATCAGGGTGCTTGTTATTCCGAATTCACAAAGTGATTAAAGTACATTGCTATGTGCTAGATTTACATTTGGACAAATATAAATGACGAAAAAATTTGATAAGCTTACCATTGAAGTTAAGCTAGTTAACTTCTTTCACCCATATAACAAACTCGTTCAGGCGACTACCGCCAAGTTCTGGAATAAAAATTCTCAAATTTTCTGTACTTTGAAAAACCGCATTTATCAAAAAACATTCTTAACTTCAAATATTACTACTTTCATATAGACGCATGTTGAATCATGGTGTGATTTTGATAATATTTTCCTTTTTAGTTTTTATGACTGATAATGGTATTTTAATACATACGAACATTTAGAATTACTTTGCTATGCATTGAATCATAGAAGCAACTTGACGCGCTCTGATTGTGTATGCGTACTTTAAACTGTAAAAAATCTGACCCTTTTACTGCTTCGTCACTACCCCGCTTTTATAGAATATTTCACTTTTGATCCATGAGAATGCTCCATAATAGGCTGAAGTAACCGTTTTCTATATTAGCGGTGGAGGGACGATGCAGCAAAAGAGTCAAATTTTTAACACTGTACACTGTTTAAAATATCTTGAAAAATTACCTCTGTTTTTAAAGACTATCTATTTTCTGACCAATGAAAATGCTCCATAGACGTTTTTAGATCGCTCTCATTAGTCAGAAAATAGATAGTCTTTAAAAACAAAGGTAATTTTTCACAATAATTTTAACGTGTACTGATGGATTGTCAGCTTTTCAATGCCGATTTACGAAGTCTGTAGATTTCAATGTGGACCTTAAGGCACTACACTAGTCTCAGAAAAAGACCCGGATGTTAGTGTAAAGACTATGGGTGTAGTCTTTTCAAATATCTTTTAATATATTTACATGATTTTTTTTGCATAGGATAGCCGCGGATGATCTACAACCGTCCTAGTTTTTACTTCTTCGATTTTGCTTATGTATGTTTTATATAATGATAGTTTCAATTTCAGAACCGTTTAAATCGGTTTTGAAATTTAAAATATTTTTTTAAAAAAAATCTGAAACCAAAATTGAAAAAGTAAAAACTACGTTGGTTGTGGAACATCCTCAGCTATCCTATGCAAAAAAAAAAAAAAAAAAAAAAAAAAAAAAAATCACGTAAAAATTTTAAAATTTGAGCGAGATATTTGAAAAGAACGCCCCCATAGACTTCACATAATCATCCGGGTCTTTTTCTGTGCCTAGTGTGCGGCCTTAAAGTTTTCTGGATGCGATAAATTTCCGAAATGTTAAAGCTTAAATGGACAAGTTCTCGCATCCACTAAAGCGGAAATAGACATCGATACCAATCGACATCCTTAAGTTGTTGAAAAGATGAAAATTCTTTAGTATATATTTTGCTCCTGAGGAAAAAATTATCTCTACATATCAATGCAAAATAAAGTGCATAGATATGTGTAGCAAAATTATCTTTAGATTCAGATTTAGTTACCCGATTAGACACCAGAATGATTTCAGATTTTGTTCATGTTAGGATTTCTCGATGTTAATATGACGACACATGGAGCACAGTATACGATTGATTGAAAAGATTCTGGACAAAAATGAGTCATCAAGGGAGTCCTTGTGGCCGAGTGGTTAAGACACCACGCTGCTAATCTCTTGAGAGCGTAGGAGATTGTGGGTTCGAATCCCACTGGCTTCGTTGCACACACTCTTTATGTGTAGCTCCCGGTTGTACTTTTCTTGTGTCGTAATATTTCCTTGTGCTATCTTGTCTTTGTATGTCCACGAATTTGTAAAATAATATGGACTATGTATTTATGGTTGTGTAGAAATAAAGGATCATTCGGCGTACAATCAAATTCTACCAGGAAATCATCATCAAATTTTATAATAGAAAATGCCTAGCATTGCGATACATTGTTAAAAATTTAACTTTTGCTGCATCGTCATTCCATCCCTTTTATGGAATATCTCATACATACAGTGTAAAAAATTTTACCCTTTTGCTGCATCGTCACTTCCCCGCTTTTATAAAATATTTGTCTTTTGGCCCACGAGAATGCTCCATGATAGGCTGAAATAATCATTTTTCATAAAAGCTATGGAGTGAGTTTCAAATTTTTTGTTGGGACAAAAGCGTCCGTGAAAAAAGTATTTGGGCATCGAATGCTGTCACTCTCTTATGGATGCAGCCAAGTACAGGTTATGATTTTCGGATTCCTCGTCGAATCACTTCCGATGCCTTTACTCCATTTATAGTAATTAGATTGTTGTTGTTTAGCCGACCCAGTGGCGTGGATGGTAGCGGAGGCTGCTCCCACACCGCTGGTCCCTGGTTCGAGTCCAGCTAGCGGCATGGGTGTCTGTGTTGTCCCTGTGAAAATGTATGTACTGGATATTCCGTAATAAAGTGTTCTATGTGGTTTTTTGTGATCATTGGAGGTTATGCCGGCGAATAGCTGTAGCGCCTACCTCAAAGCAAATAAATACAAAAATACAAATACATTGTTGTTTACCTATTGAATCATAGAGCGATTTTTGTTAAAATTTTTCTTTTTGCTTTTTCTGACTGAAGGGGGAGTACTTTTGACTACACTAGAAAAGCATTTTACTATTCATTGATACATGGAGTCATTTTGCTGTTTACTCATATATGAAAGCGCTTATGTGTAAGGACATTTTACTTGAGGCATTGTCGCCTTTCGATAACCAATTCCGATGTCCGTACGATGAGATGTTGACTTTAAGATTTCATGAATGCGGTAGCTTTTCGTCGTGCCAGATCTGAAGAAGTTACCACATCCAGAAAACCTAAAGATTCACAACGATACTAACCGATATTGTAAGTGTCTTTTGGAAAGTTGACAATCAAACAGTGACAAGTAAACCGAATACATCAGAACTCAGCAAAGTGCGTTCATTAGTAATGCGTTGCAAAGAGCCATCATATGTCAGTACACATAATTATGTATTACGGTATAAATAACTAAAAAGTAGGAAATAAATTTAACTTTTTCAAAAAAATGTACAACCGACTCCAAAAAAAGCGCTAAAAAGAATTAAATAATTCTATAAAATTCTCTAATGACAAACCGTTATCCAATAACCTCACATTGACTATCATGTACCGGTATAAAACGGTTAAATTTAATATATAGAATTTAATATCCACCAAACATAGGTTTTCCAGAGAATATTTTTTAAAAGAGATTAATTTACATATTTTTGATTTAATTTTTGAATATATACATATAAAAAGTAAGGAATTACTTTTTGAAGTTGGTGCCAAACAATCATAATCGATAATGATTTCCCCATTTTATTTATGGTACTAGACATAATATATCCACAATTGTTACTATACTTAAGATAGTTTGGCACCAACTTCAAAAAGTAATTCCTTACTTTTTATATGTATATATTCAAAAATTAAATCAAAAATATGTAAATTAATCTCTTTTAAAAAATATTCTCTGGAAAACCTATGTTTGGTGGATATTAAATTCTATATATTAAATTTAACCACTTTATACCGGTACATGATAGTCAATGTGAGGTTATTGGATAACGGTTTGTCATTAGAGAATTTTATAGAATTATTTAATTCTTTTTAGCGCTTTTTTTGGAGTCGGTTGTACATTTTTTTGAAAAAGTTAAATTTTTTAATTAATTTTTCTATATATGTAAAATGAGATGTCTGCCTACCTCATCGCGGATAATGCCGAAATTATAACTCGGATCTCTGAAATTTTTGTCATCAGTGGATGCTGACACCAGAAAGTGCACCACACAGCTGGATTTTTAAATTTCAAATAAGAATTTTTTTTTTATTAAAACTTATTGGGTAAGAGGATATTTGCAGCTTTCCACTTCCACGGCAACTAAGCAACCTGGTTTGAGGCTATTTAAGAAGCCAGTCAATAAGAGCAAGCGATAAATGCAGGGTTTAAGGACTGCATTGTCATGGCACAGCTGAATTGAATGCTAGCAGCAGTCTGTGCAGACACGTGCATTTATAAATTTTTCTTTTTTTTTGATAATTTAATTTTCTTAATAGATTTATAACAATCTTCATGTGTTTGAAAAGCATAGTACATACTTGCCAACTTGAACAGTACGATTGTACGGTTTTGCGCGCGGAAAAAACAATCGCGGAGAAATGCAAATTTCGTGAAAGGATCGCCGAAAATGCGCATATTTCGTCAATATTTCGTGAAAATTGACGATTTCGTCGATGATTTTGTCAACGAACTTTGTCAAAAGATCGGTGAAAGACGCGAATTTCCTGTGCTGATCGCGGAAAAAACGGCGATTTCACCAAAATATCTCGGAGAAAACGCTGATTTCGTCTGAATACCGCAGAAAAACGTAGATTTCGTCTAAAGATTGCGGATATAATGCCGATTTCGTCAAAAGATAGCAGGAAAAAACTCCGTTTTCGATAAAAGATCGCTTAAAATGTTTTTTCAAAAAATCATTGAAAAAAAATGCCGATTTCATCAAAAGATCATGAAAAAAACGCCGATTTCGTCAAAAGATCTCGGGGATAAAACGCCGTTTTCGGGAAAAGAACGCGTAAAAATGCAAATTTTGTCAAAAGATCGTCGAAAAAACGCCGATTTCATCAAAATATCACGGGAAAACGCCGATTTCGTCAAAAGATCGCGGAAGAACCCCTGATTACGTTAAAAGATATGGGGAAAACCACCGATTTCGACAAAGATCGCAATAAATCTCCGATTTTGATAAAATATCACAGATAAATCGCCGATTTCGTCCAAAGATTGCGGGAAAAAGCCGATTTAGTTTGAAGATCTCGGATAAAACGCCAATTTCGTGACAAGATCGCGCAAATTTCATGAGAGTCGCAGACACCGATTAATTTTGTCAAAGAAATGCGGGGAAAATGCAGATTTTGTAAAAAGATCGTTGAAAAAACGCCGATTTCAACAAAAGATCGCATGAAAAGCGTAAATCTTGTGAAAGGATTGCTGAAAAAATGTGCATTTCATCAAAGATACCCAGTAAAAATTCATAATTCCAGTAGATATACTCTCCCTTCCACCCCCTCAACTGCTGTAACCTTTCAGGAAATTTGCTGTGAATTTAATCTGCCCTTATCTATTACAGATCATCATGCAGGACAGTTTTTTGGAAACACATTCCCAATGTATGAAGTTGGAAAAACATTTTCTTGTGCAACCTCATGTTTTTATTTTTTAATATAAATAGAAAAATAAATATAAAAATAGCATAGAAAATATTGTTAAGAAATATTACTTTTTGCATTGCGTATGGATATATTATGCATTTTTAAGCATGTAAGGATTTCAAAATTGACATGTTGGCAGGTATGATAATATTTTTAACCACACTAAATTAACAGTTTACGTAAGTTATATTATTTCAAATTGTATTCTTTCTTCATATTAAATGCGAACACCAGGTATAATGCTGGCAAACTTGGGCCTAATTCAGTGAAGCGAATTTTTCATTTTTTTTTCTTATCAAATTAAAACATTCAATAGATATTGATTAAAGTTTTTATTTCCATTCTTGGCCGATTAAGCATTTTATGAATTAGAATTTTCAAATTCATATTGTATATGTATTAAAAAAACCTAGCTGGAAATCCCATTGTTTTGTTTTTGAGTGGGGAGCAGGGATTTTTGACCGATGTTATTGACTTTTGATATTTATTTGATGTTTCACTTTCTTATAAAACATTATGCATATTTTTTAAGTTAAGTCGCCTTAGAAAGATAGTTTTATATGACATGAAACAGGGATGAAAGAGTTCCGCCTAAAGGCGGAAATCCGCCTTTTTGAGGGTTATTTTGGCCATTCTCTGGATCGATGCAAAAATGCAAAGAAAATATTGCTGGTAATTTGGGGGGGGGGGGGGTCCAAGAAGCTCCGGGAGTAATTCTAGGACTTATCTTTCACCCGCTAGACTTCACCCACAAATCGCCGAAGAGCTATCTGTCAAGGTCAGCGGTCAATTTACGTTCAGGAGCATCGCATGCGGTACATTTCGCGGGGCGAAAATCTATTTTTAAGGACCGGGCAAACATGACTATTCTGAAGTTAAACTTTATTCCCGAAACTGCCTTTTCTTTTCTTTCATTTACGGTTTACTGACAGTCGGAAACGAGGAAGATACAATCGTCACGGAAGATCACTATCTTAATCCTACTGAAGGGAAAGATTCCCGTGCTACTCTTGGATTGAAGTGAAACTGAAAAACTCATTTACATCAAACGCGCCGCCTGCAAACCGCAAAAAAACTTTGTGTGTGCCCGCAGCCTTAGACTGGCAGCTGTTTTCTGACACCTGGGTCCATAGGTGACTATGACGCTGAAGAGAAAGAAAATCTTGGGAGGGAATAATTTAATCTGGATTAATGAGCTTTAAAACAGTGATAATAATTTTTCAGTTGCTTTGTTTTCCAGAATAACTATTATTTTTGCAGCGCGAAGGATACGAGCTAATATAAATTCTGTTTTATCATTATTGCACTTCAGTTCTGGTTAAAATATATCAATTTCAGGTCAACCTTTTTTAAACATTTTTTTAGTTGTGTTTGAATTTATTTCGAGTGAAATTTTCAGTTATAACTAAAATACCCGAACGCGAGTACGTGCAAGACTTGACTACTAGTCATAATTAAGAGTTTTAAGACTGATATCTTCATCATTATTATTATAAATACTGTTGATCGATGAATTATATAATTTCTGAAATAAATGAGAATATGGCATTGATAAATTATATACATTCTGCCACAAAGAACACTAGTATAATTATTTATGGTGCATTTATACTAAATTTACAAGTACGGCTTTTACGATATTTGCGTTCAGAGGTAAAGCTCTGCACGGGCCGGGCCTCGGTCCGAAGCCCGAGCACGGCCCGGCGCGCGCCTGATTCGGGCCGGGCCGGGCTCGGGCCTTGCTTCTGAAGACTCAGGCCGGGCCGGACGGGCCTAGTCACTAATCTTTTCGGGCCGTAATTTTTTTTCCTGGAGTATCGGGCCGGGCCGAGCCTAACGTAGAAACCGAGACTGATTTCATTCTTTTTAGTCTTCACGGACCAAAATAACCAGTTCCTGTTGAATCTGCCCATATGAAAATCCTTTTCGCGACGTGGAAATAAGTCTGTTCACAAATCAGTAAAGTTTGGCTTGGTCCAAAAATTTTTGCAAAATAGGAATATACTTTTAAGTCGTCATTATTCTACAATTAAACATTAGAATTTATTCTTTTTAAAAGAATCGTACATCACTAGGCGTCTCAAAATAGAATTAATCACATAAAAAAAAAAAAAAAAAAAAAAAAGAGACGAAATTTTTGTTTAAACCGAAAACTGCAATTTTTTTTTTTTTTTTTTTTTTTTTTGAACTGTTCATTCATGCAAAATGAATGCAACAATACGCGAGAAAAAAAATATATTAAACATTTACATCTGCTAAGAAGGAAAAGTATTTTTTTCTTTCCAATGTCTTAGAAGATTTTACTTTTACCGTATACCATTTTTTAGATTTTTTTTTAATGCATTAATAATATTAATGATAACTGAAACATTTACACACAACAAAGATTCATTAAAAGCGTAAATACCGCAGCCTATGGCACTGCTACATAAATAAAGATTTTAAACATGAAAGAAGAAAAAAAGAGACAAAGATAAGTTTTTTTTTTTTTTTTTTTTTTTTTTTTCTAATCTGAACTCTTCCGGTAGACTAAAGATCAATGTTCTGTAGAAATTCACCCGAGCCGGGCGAGGTTCGGGCCGAATTTTACTTTTTTTTCCGGTCCGGACCGCGCGCGGGCCGGGTCAGACCAATATTTTTTGCGCCAAAATTTTAATTTTCGGGCTCGGGCCTGGAAATTTCGGCCCGTTCAGACCTCTATTCAGAGGCTGCTTCACCACTCAAGAACGCGCGCTCGCTAATGTTAATCCTATGGGAGAAATCTTTTTAAGCATACAGTTTGCGTTTTGATAATTTAAATTTTATTTATTTTGTATTGAATACTTGAGGTTATTATGTACAAAGACCGTTTTTTTAATTTTTCAATTTATTTTGCAGATTTTTTTTTTAATCTTTAGGGATATTTTTACCTTTGGAATCTGTTTTGAAAATAAAAATATCCCCAAATGTTTTTTGAATAAATCTGTCGTTTTATCGCGAATTTTTGACAATTTGTTGCTTTTACTCAATTTTTTTTAGGAACTTTGCCGGGTTTTTTTCGAATTTATGACAAGTTAGGCATTTTTTCGACGAAATTTGTCATTTTTTTTTGCGTATTTTTCGATGAAATTTGCCATTTTTTCACGATTTACGACAGAACTAGCCATTTTTTCGTGAATCTTTTGACGTAATTTGCATTTTTTCGCGAATTTTGACAAAATTTGTCATTTTATCGAAATTTTTAAACAAAATTTGCCGCGTTTCCCGAGTTTTTTGACGAAATTTGCCGTTTTATCGCGAATTTTTTGACAAAATATGTCATTTTATCGTGATTTTTAGACAAAATTTCTCGTTCTTTCAAGATCTTTTGAGGAAATCTGTCATTTTTCTGTTAGGTCTACAGAAGGTTGATGGCTGTGGTCCCCTGTTTTATCAAGAGATACACATTTATACTGTGAATTTTGAATTTTTTTTTAATCAAATTTTTTGTAATTTTTATTTTTTTGTAAAATTTAAAACTGCACTCCAGTCTATAAAATGTCGTCATTAGAATTTTTCTATTTTTTCTCTTTATATTTGGCATCTGAAGCTGAAAAAAATTTTCCTCCTTTTTTTCTTTGGTCCACTTTCATGCCTGATGAAAACATTTATTAAATAATAAAGTCATTTCCACTCTTGACTGGATAAAATTTTTACTAATTGAAGTAACCTGGAAATTACATTGGTTTTTGTATTTTTTAAGACTGTTACTAATTCTTTGCATTTATTTTTTGTTGAAGATTTTCAATTTCTTACACTTCATTGAATGTTTTCATTTCTGACCAAACTCATAATATTTAACATACATGTAGTTACATTGTTTTCGCCTAAAAATGTAGAGTTGCTTATGAAATGGAAACATTCAATAAAGTCTTATTTTCTACTTTTGTCCAGTTATGAGCTGCTTTGTAAATCATTAATATTTATTTAATGTTTCGCTTTCTTAGTGTTGACTCTAACCCATGTTAGAAGGGTGCAGAGCACAGTAGTCCTTTTTATTTCTTTTATGTGCTCCATGCCAATTCAATTGATCTGGGAAGGGGGGGATTCAAAATAATTTTTGTCAGCAAAATAAGTGCATCCTTTTTTGAAAAATTCCTGCAAAGTGACCCTTTTTTCTAGAGTCAACGCTACTTTCTTCAGATATGCTACTTTTCCGCATTAATGTAGAATTCTGCTTTTTTGGTGATAGATTTTATTATATCTGGGATTGATGCAAATATGCATTAAAATTTGTTGACATTTTTATATTGGGGGGGGGGGGGGGATAACAGATGAAATACAACAAAAACGGCAGTACAAACCTCACCAAATACAGCAAATTTCTTCAAAGGATTGCAGGAAAAACGTAAATTTCTCATAAGAATCAGAAAAAAAAATTTAAATTTGTCAAACGATCATGGAAAAAATACTGTTTTCTTCAAAGCATCGTGGGAGTTATGCAATTTTCATCAAAGGATTGCTCAAAAGATGAGATTTCCATCAAGTGATTGCGGGAAAAGACACAATTTTTGTCAAAGTATTGCGGGAAAAACTCGATTCTCAAATTTTGTAGAAAGAATGGGGAAATATGTGAATTTTGTTGAAAGATCAAGGGGAAATACGGGAATTTTGTCGAAAGATCGAGGGAAATGCATGAATTTTGCCAAAATATCCCAAAAAATATAATAATTTTGATGAAAGTATGAGGAAAATATGCAAATTTTGTCAAATAGTAGAGGAAAATTCAAGAATTTTCTACAAAAAGCGAGGAAAATAGACGTATTTTGTAGAAAGATTGCTGAAAATAGACTTATTTTGTAAAAAGATTGCAGAAAATATGTAAATTTTAATTTTGTCAAAAAATCGAAGAAAATTCGCGATTTTTGTAGAAAAATCTGGGAAAATGCATAAATTTTGTCAAAAGATAGTGAATAGTATGCAAAATTTGTCGAAAGATTATGAATAATGTACAAATTTTGTTGGAAGATCATGGAAAATGCACAAATTTTGTAGAAAAATTGCGGAAAATATGCAAATTTTTACAAAAAATCGGGAAACATATGAGAGTTTTCTCAAAAAAGTGTGAGGAAAAATGCGAATTTCGCTAAAGAATCATGGGTAAATGTGAATTTCATTGAAAAGTCTATGGAATAACTGCAAATATCGTCAAATGGTTGCAAAAAACACAAATTTTTTCAAAATGCTGAAAAAAAATTAATTTCATCAAAAGTGCATGAGGTTGTAATAGTTCAGCTATTCCTTTGCTGAGCCTGTAGCATGTCTGTTTCTTATAAAACTCATATGTCAGAAAATGGCAATCTCCCCCCCCCCCCCCATTCAAACTTCAGTTGTGTTCATTGAAACATACATCTTACACTTCATTGAATGTTTTCATTTCTGAGCAAACTCATAATATTTAAGAAAAAGAAATATTTACATTACATTGTTTTTGTCAACAGTTGCATTAGTTTTATTTTAAAAGTTAAGTTGCCTTAGAAAAAATAGTTTTATATAAAATGAAAATATTCAGTAAATAATAAAGTCTTTATTTCCATTCTTGACCAGATAAACTTTTTCATAATTGAACTATCAAATTCATATATAAAAAAATACCTGGCTGGAAATCACATTGGTTTTTTTATTAGACTATTACTTATTCTCTGCATTTTTTTTTTTTTGTGGGGGGGGGGGGGGGGGAGGATTTTCAACAGATTCGCAAATCATTATTTACTTAATATTTCATTTTTTTTTTTTTTTTTATAAAATTCATAATGTGTCAGAAAACGGAGATTTTTTTTTTCTACCTGAAACTTAAATTGTTTTGATTGAAACCTGCATCTTACACTTTATTAAATGTCTTCATTTCTGACAAAACTCTTAATATTTAAGAAATATTTACATTACAATGTTTTTAACCACAGTTGCATTAGTTTTATTTTAAAAGTTAAGTTGCCTTAGAAAGGATAGTTTTATATGAAATGAAAACATTCAGTAAATGATAATCTTTATTTCCATTCTTAATCGGAGAAATATTTTCCTAATATCAAAATCATATATAAAAAATACCTGGCTAGAAATCACATTTTTTTTTTTTTTTTTTTTTTTTTTTTTAAGACTATTACTAATTCTTTGCATTTAATTTTTGTTGAGGATTTTCAATCGATCTTACACTTCATTGAATATTTTCATTTCTAAGCAAACTCATATTGTTTAAGAAATATTTACATTGCACAGTTTTCGCCCAAGAATCGAGAGTTATATATGAAATGAAAACATTAAATAAAGTCTTGATTTCCATTTTTGCCCAGTTATAAACAACTTTGTAAGTCATTAATATTTATTTTATGTTTCACTTTCTTATTGTTGAATCTAAGCCATTTCAGCAGAGCCCAGTAGCCTTTTTTATTTCTTTTATGTGCCTGGTGGCCCTTTTTAACATTTCCTATAGGCCCTATGGCAATTTGTTTGATCTGGGGAAAATATCGCAAATTCTAGGGGACCCTAAAAGAAAAAATCAAATTATTTTTTGTGAACAAAATACAAGTGTGCCCTTTTTTAAAATAGTGTTCCCTTTCTTAAGAAAAAAGTGCTCTTTTAGAAAAAATTTTGACAGGTGGCTTTTAAGAATCAACCCTATTTTAACTCATATGTCAGAAAATGATGATTTTTTTTTCCCTTTTCAAACTTCAGTTGTGTTCATTGAAAGTTGAAACATGCATCTTGCATTTCATTGGATGTTTATATCAGGGCAAACTCATAATATTTAAGAAATATTTACATTTCATTGTTTTTGGCTTCAACAACAGACATAATTGAAAAAAAAATATCAAGAATTTACATAGTGAAATATGCACACCGGCCTACCTTGCTTCTGACAACAGAGGACCCTTTCCAAAGATTTTTTTTTTATATTTTTTTTCTATTTTAATATGAATGGAGATTTTAAATCTTTGTGATTTGTTTGAAAACATCTATGGTTCTGGGCAACTCCAGGCAGGTCAGCTAGTATATATACAGGGTGTCCCTAAACAAATGGTATATATGCTAGGGGGTGATAGAACACATCAAGACAAGTAATAGTAAATAGGAAACCAAGGGTCCCAAACATTTCTCAAAGGAGATAGCCGCCATTACAGTTTGGGGTCCAAAATTTCAAATACACATAAAAAACGGAAAAATTGGTCGATTGATTTGCAGTTTTCACTAAAATTATTCTTTATGTTACTATTTTCTTGAAAATAAATTATAAAGATAAGCTACGAAAAATGTCGATAGAGGGCACTTTAGACTTTGAAGTAATGAAAAACTATTTTTTGCTGTGATTTTTTGCACCTCATTAAATGGTTTCGTAAGCTTAGACTTAAACTTAAATTTTGAGCTAAAAATCTGAATAGTTGGAAGCGGTTAAGTAGCACAAACTTAACTGTGTTCAGAGGGTTTAAATTTCAAACGATTATAAAAAACAGAAAAATTGGTCGATTGGTTTGCAGTTTTCACTAAAACTATTCTTTATGTCGGTATTTTATTGAAAATGAATTATAAATTTCAAAAAATACCGATAGAGGGTGCTTTAGACTTTGGATCAACGAAATCCATCCTAATACATTTTTGCCGTTATTTTTTACATCTCATTAAATGGTTTCGTAGGCTTAGATTTAAACTTAAATTTTTAGCTCAAAATCTGAATAGTTGGGAGTGGTTAAGTAGCACAAACTGAACTGTGTTCAGAGGGTTTAAATTTCAAATGAAACAGAAAACTATAAAAAAAAATGGAAAAATTAGTCGATTTGTTTGCGGTTTTTGCTAAAACTACTCTTTAAATCAGTTTTTTCCTGAAAATAAATTTTAAAGATAAATTTCACAAAATGCCGATAGAGGGCACCTTAGACATTGGAGTAGCGTACAACTATTTTTAACCGTTATTTTTTTTTTTTAATCTCATTAAATGCTTTCAAATGCTTAGATTTAAATTTTGAGATCAAATTCTGAGTCTTTGCGAGTGTTTAAGTAGCACAAAAGTGAACTGTGTTCGAGGGGAGGGGGGTTAAATTTCAACTCCTGAACACACTTCAGTTTGTGCTTCTTAATCCCTCCCAACGATTCAGAATTTGGATTCAAAATTTAAGTTTAAATCTAAGATTTCGAAAACATTTAACAAGTTTTGGAAAGCATTTAATTAGATACAAAAAATAACGGTTAAAATTTGTTGTTGGTTACTCTGAAGTTTAAGGCATCCTCTAACGGAATTTTTTAAAATTTATCTTTAAAATTCATTTTCAAGAAGATACTGACTTAAAGAATAGTTTTATTTTAAACTGCAAACGAATCGACCAATTTTTCCGTTTTTTATTATCACTTGAAATTTGAACTCTCTGAACACAGTTCAATTTGTGCTACTTAACCACTCCCAACTATTCAGATTTTGAGCTCAAAATTTTTTTCAAAAAATGCATATATTTTTAAATTGCCATTGTTCAACAATTAAATATTAAATTTTATTCTTTATAAAGAATGGTACATTAGCAGGCTTCTTAAATTATACTAAAACATGAGATAAAGAACTTCCCTATGACGGAATCCTGTCTTAACCTGAAAAATATGTTGATCCTTTAAAAATGAATGTACTAAAAAGTGATAATACAAGAAAATAATATATAATATGTTCTCACCTTCTACGAAGGGAACTTGTCTATAACGCATGTTTTTTTCTTATGCAATTCTGTCTTAAAAGATTTTGTTGCATAGTATTTTTGAGATTTTTAAGTCTCCAATACATGGAATATGGATTAACTAATATTGATAATACTGAAAAATTTATGTATAATAAATAATGATTCACTTAAAAAAAAAAAAGTATTGCATGAACTTCTATAAAAAGGAAAACTATAAATGTGACAATAAAAAGCAAAGATAAGTATTTTTTTCTAGAACGGCTTATATGAGACAAATGTTTAACAAAATCGATGTAAAAATCAATGTTTTGTAGAAGTTTTTTTTAAGTCCGAGGTGGGATTTTAGTTGTTATAACGTACTGGATTGTGCTAATAATTTTTTTCACTACAGAGCCAGGCTCGGGCAAAAGTTTTAATTATATACCGGGCTGGGCCAATAATTTTTTTTGTGGGCCGTTCCCAGGTTTTGAAATTTTGGCCCATGTAAGACCTTTACCATGGAAAGAATATTACAGGGACCTCCCTTCCAAAATAGTGTTTCTACTATATTTCCTATTGTAAACTACATTGAAATTTTAATGGATTTGTATTTACATGTACATATCTGAATTATTGCAGTAGACTTCCTCAAATCCACACTCCTAAAATCCACAACTCTCTAAAATCCGCACATATTTTACAGATGTAAACAATGAAACATTCAGTTCAGATGTAGGTGTAAAATTTGACTTTTTTAGTTTTATATCGATTCCATATATTTTTTAATTTGTAATTTTTATTAAGGTTAGTAAATTCATGTTGTTTCATGAAGAAAGAATAATTTATTTCTGAAAAAATTAAGATATTGCTGATATCATTGGTAATCACATTCTTACTAAATATATTCATGTATTAATCAAGCTTTTTTAATTATTGAATCTGGCTAAACCTGAAATAAAGCTCATTATTTTATTATCTTGATGTGAATTAGTAGTGTACCTTTATGAGGCAAGTTTCATTGAATAATTTAGGAAAATTACATTTCATCTTTATAATGAATATTTAATTGTACAGTATTGATTATTAATTTGACATTTGCTTTTAGTATTTTTATCATTTTATAAACTATCTAAATTTTTATTATTTTAGTTTATTACTTATTTTAATATTTTAGCATATTGTAAGCATTCATTATACTTTTGATTTCATTATTAATTACATTAAAATTATTTTTTTAAAAATGTAAACAAAGCAATGACCAGAAATCCACAAAATTCTAAAATCTGCAAAACCTCTGGTCCTAAGCTGTGTGGATTTGAGGGAGTCTACTGTATTTAATACCATTAATCCATTTACATGGATTGAAGACTTAAAAATGTGAAAAATTCTATATTGAAAAGCCTTCTAAGACACAATCGCATAGTAAAAAAAATCAGTATAGTTACATGCCTTTCTTGCCAGGTCTGTCGTCTCTGTATATAATATCCATCTTGCACCGATCAAGAAAGTTTTCCGTTTAAAACAGGATTTCGTGATACACAGATTCATATAACAGATTTTATAGCACTGTATATCCCCCCCCCCCCCTAGAAACGTAATATGTATTATTCTTTAAAAGAAATTTTATTTGTACAGTGATGGTAGTTTAAAAATTTACGTATTTACAGCAAAAATTGTTGACCGAAAGAGGTTGTTCCTTAAATTGATTTTTGCAGTAATCAGACAGGGGTGGGTCTATAAGTTTCATAAAAGCAGGATGGTGTCCATACCTGAAAATTTCGGTTGATGCACTCTTCTGGGAAGAATAAAGCACAGCCTAGAAATAAGCCCTATCCAGCCTGGCACACCTTTAAAGAAAGCAAAATCTGGGCATGATCCAGAAAAAACTGATGATCAGACTCGACTTGTCCTGAGTCCTACACCTCTAAATGGTATTTGAATGGAAAAAACGTATTCTTGAATGTTTAAAAATTTTTAAATAAATTATTAAAAAATGAGTTTGAACTGTAAATTTAATTCAAACTCACAGATTTTTTTTAACTTAGTTCAATTTACGTTCGTTTACCAAAATCTGAACTAAGTTCAGTTCAAAGCTCACAGAAAACGAACTAAGTTCGTGAACTTACGCTCACTGAACGTGTTTATACCCAACACTGGTTCTTTTTATAATCTTTATTCTAAATATCAGTGAATGAAAATAAAGTTATTTTTAACATAAATTTATATGAAAACAGTAATGACATAGGATATTTTAAAAAACAAAGCTTTAATGGATCAGGATATGGATTCATAATATAAAATGTAAATACCAACCTTCTTTTTTTTTTTCTTTTTTTTTTTTTTTTTTTTTTTTTTTTTTTTCAGCAGCTTATTAATGCTTATTTGTCATTTGAAAAAATAGAAAGCTCAAAAAATATTTAGCATAAAGGACATTATTGATTTAATTGATGAAGTATGAATTTCTACTACAAAGGATCCTTTAATTGATGCACAACATAAAATGTGGTCTGGCTCTTTATTTATCAAAAATCAAGATGAAGGTACAGATTTTTCTGGTTTTCAATTAATCTTATTCAATTAACCTTAACAGCTAAAGCATCTGAACTGTTGAATTCTGCAAAAAAAATTCAAAACAGATTCACAAGAGTTTTCTTAAAAAGCTGCAAAATTTTGCAGGTTTTTTTTGTGACTGATTGGTACAAATTGTGGATTTTTTCTGTGACTGTTCTGTAAATTTTGTATATGTTTCTCCACAACCAGCTGAAGAATTTCACAATTTTTTCCCTATGATTGACTGATGAATTGCATAAGTATTTCACCATGATTGACTGCTAAATTGCACAATTTTGACACCCATCATCGACTGATGAATTCCTTAAATTTCCATATTGAAGATTTTTTTTTTTTTTCTTTTAGCAATTGACTGACAAATTTTGTGCTAACAGTTGAATGGCAAATTTTGTTGAATATGAGAATTCAAAGTGTCCTGCAGAGAAGTTTATCTGCAAAGTACATCACATTTTTAAAGCATATTCTGCTATGAGGGTTATAATTTCCATAATTGATCCCAAATTTGCCATAGATAAATGAAAACTATATTACATAAAATTTCTATACATTAAAATTTTTTAAAGTGGCCAGTTCTTAATTGGCACTATACTGAATTTTATTCACTTTATCATCATTCAGTGATGGCTCACAGCATTCAACAGCTGTGAGAGAAAGTGATACAAGCCATGGTGCAAGTAGACAGCTCATTACAATGTACCCCTGTGTTTGTACTACAGTCAATGATGCACATACAATTTTGACTCCATCAAATCATATTAAAAATAGTGTATCATGTTCAAAGTATTTCTTCTGTATTAAAATCAGAAATGGTAGCAATTGAAAAATAAATATATGTATGAGTTACTGCCTCATTTTTTTCTTTAGTAGAAATTTTGAAACTTTTTATCATTCACTTATATTTAATTACAGAAAATCCTTTTAATATATATATATATATATATATATATACTATATATAAGTTATTGTTTTCTATTCAAAAAAAGAAAAAAAAGGTTTAATTTTTTCCTATTTTCATAAAGATTCCCCTTCATAAAGATTTCCTATTTTCATGTAGATTATTATACTATTTTCTGTTGTTATTATTCAGAGGAAATACTGTCCAAATTATTAATGAATGTTTTGATTAGAATTCATTTGTATGTATCATAATTCAATATTATCATTAAAATATGTCTTTTATATTATGTTATACAATTTTAAAACTTATCGACTGTTCATATTATATATTATTACAGGCCAAATAAATGTTAATAAAAGAGACCTTAAAGCACTGTTGGCTATTGCAGAACATTTTAGTATGACTAATTTAGTAACTGAACTGAAAAAGATTTTATTATCAAGTAAGTTTCCTAAATCTTCAATCTAAATTTTGTACTGGTGATTTTAATTATTTTATAAATTTTTTTTATAAAAATCATATGTTATATAAATAAAAAAGCTGTGTTTGCATATTAATCCTTTAAGACCTGATCTACACTATTGTGTAGGTGATCTTAAGGAAAAAGAATAACTATTTCCTCTTTTTCTGTGATTTAAAACTCAGCCTGCACCACACAATTGAGTGGTTTCTACCTTGCTTTAACCAAATTGTGGAAAAATATTAAAATATTTTTTTTCAATCAAATATGATGCTATTACGGTTAAAAACAAAAACTTTTAATTTTTACCAAAACTCATCAGGTCTTAAAGGGTTATATGTAAGTCCTAAAATCTTATGAAACCATGGCTCTTAAATTTTACAATAGTGGCTTGACAAATGACTTGCTAAGGGCAATCTTTCGCAATTTGAAATAGGTAACATTAAAAAATTTAATAAAAAAACTATTTTGCAACCATCTCAGTTGTTTGCTGTCACTTTAAAGAAATTTTGTGATATTTCAATTCTTTACAATCTTTTTTTATCATTGAATATAACACCACATCAACCAGAAGCTTTCTAAGCACAGCACTACATTTAGAGTTCATTGTGTCTGAAAACCTTGTTTTCCAAACTAGGCAACCCTTTTTCTCAAAGTCTATTCAACCATTTTTTATTTATTTATTTTTAAGAAATGTAATTATTTTTACTGGGTTTTATACCACAGAAAAGTATAATTTTCATTGATTGTTATTATTATTTTTAAGTTTACAAAAAGTGAAAAAAATTGCCTTTTTTGTTCAAATGACTGCCATTTTGTCAAAAATCAACTTTTTAAATCAAATATAAATAATATCATAAATTTGGCAACCAAGTTTGTTTCAAATACAAACTAAAGTGCATTTGAAGTTTACTTACAGTTACAAATTTAGTAGTTTAAAGTTAAGTTATAGTTTATAAAATTAGTTGTTGTACTAAGTAACAGACAAAAGAAGAATCTCCCATGCATTTTAATCACCAAATTGTCACAGAAAAGATTACTTAACTAGCCATTCAGCTAAAAATTGTTTGTTATGTTTAAAAATAAAAATAAAAAACATCAGGTGACCATCTCCAAACAGAAATTGTAGCAACTTGTAAAAATTTCAATATGAACTCCTATTTTTTACTTACAGTAGACTCTTGATTAACTGAGATTGAATTATCTGGGTTGCAAATTAACCAGGACAGTGAAAATTTCAGTTTTTATGCAATTTATTGTGATGATGTTGCATGGAAATTAGTAAAAAACAACCAATTAAGAAATAATGAAGGGCAATTTTATCCAAAGAAGAAAATGAAGTTCCTATACATGACAATGATAGTACTGATTTCCAGAGAGAAATTTTAGAAGATTTGAGAATGATAAATTACAGTAAAAATGTGAATGAAGAAGCAGTCCAACAATGGATTAACAAAGATTCGAAATTGGAATGTTATGAAGTTTTACATGATATCGTGTCACATGTTGCAACTCATCAAACATTGAGTCACGGTGATGCATTAATACACACTGAGGTATTTCTTAATTACTTGGAGCAAGCAGATGTAAGCACACCTGGGGGAAAAAAGGGTGAGAAATTTGATTAGTAAAATTGGTCAAAGTGTAAAAGAAAAACGGAGACAACTTCTATCATTTAAATCTTCACAAAAAAGTGTGATAAACTGCACTTTTTTTTTTTTTTAATTTTGCTAATTGTAAATTTGAATAACATAAAAAATTATGTTTATTCCTTTTTTTTTTTTTTTTTTTTTTTTTTTTTTTGTACTAATTAAATTATTAATGTTCGATTGTGCAATAATTTGACATTTTCTATCCTTTTTCTGAGTTTTCCTGAAAATTTGTAAAAATTCAGAGTTTCAAGTGCTGTGCAGAAATACCATTTTTCCTTAAATTTTTACCAAAATGTACTAAGTACCAAAATGAAATTTAGCACAATTTTGTCGGTTTGAGAAGGAAAGAAAAAATCCATATTTAACTTTTTCCAGACTGCTAATTTCATCAAAATATCACAAAAACAACCAAATTTCATCAGAAGATCATGAAAAAAATGTATGTTCATCAAAACATTGCAAAGAAATGCAAATTTTGCCAAAAGCGGGCAAAAAATTGTTAAAAATCAGATAAAAACAGCAAAATCCACCAAAAGATTGTGAAAAGCATGAATTCTGTCAAAAAATTGCAAAAAAAAAAAAAAAAAAATTATTAAAAGAGTGCTAATATTCTAAAAAATGCACAAACGTGATCAAAAGATCTAAAAAAATGTGAATTTTATCCAAAAAAAACCCCACAAATTTTGTCAGATAATCGCAATAAAATGCATATTTTGTCAAAAGATCACAAAAAACCCATGAATTTTGCCCAAAGGTTGCAAAAAATATGTGAATTTTATCAAAAGATTCTAAAACACATGCTGCGATCATTAAAAAATCACAAAAAACATGTGTTTTGACAAGATATAGCAAAAAAGAGATCAAAAGATTAAAAAACTGCAAATTTCATCAAAATACTGCAAAGAACAGCAAAGTCGTTGAAAGATTACACAAATTCTGTCAAAAGATTGCTACAAAAACATGAATTTAGTCAAAGAAAGTGCTTGTAAAATAAATAACAAAATGCAGTCAAAAGATAAACAAATTTTATCAAAAGATCATGAAAAATTGAATTTTATTGCTACAAAATCAGATTTTTGCTGCTAACAAAATGGATTTTACTGCTCCAAAATCAGATTTCTGCTGCACCAAAATGGTTTTAGTGTACTTTCATCCCTGCACATATTTGATTATACTAGATATTTATTTACTTATCTGGGGAAAGGCATTTGCCGACCATTCCGGTTAATTGAGAGCTTACTGCATTTGGATTCTTCAGTAAATTTTACTTTAAAATGCCACATAAGAAATTGTTTAGTGAAGAAGTTCAGTAATTATGTGCATTTAAATTTTGAACTCCAAATGTCATATTCATTATTAATAGTTATTGAACAAACTAATATTTTTAAGTAATGAAACTGCTTGTCAGAATCAAATGATATTTTATATTTATGTATTTGAAGCTTCCTATCAATTTCAATTAAAACTTTTATAGGTTACAATACAGTTTTTTAATTATTAATTTTATAATTTATATACCGTATTTTTGGATGTATAGTACGCGGCTTATACAAGAAAAAAACCTTCGAAAAAGCCGCTGCGGCTTATACACGGTGCGGGTTATACAAAGATTTTCTTTTAAAAAATGGGAAATCATGATATTTTTTTTTCAATTTTTAAACTTCAAAAAATTTGAAAAAAACATCAAAATTTGTAAATATTTTTCACTATGCCGCGAAATATAGAGAGTTCTCTCATGTTTGTAAAGGTTTTTTACTGCTTAAATACAGTTAGTTCTGGGTTTGGAAGAATTGTCGCAACTATCGCCAAGTATTGCACTCGAGCCAAGTCTCGCCAAATATTGTATTTGAGCGTCATTATTTCTCGCTGCCGGTCGGCAGCAAGAAATAATGACGCTCGAACGCAGTTTGCTCTTGATTTGAGAGGGTAAAAACAACAGTATAACATGTTACTTATTTTAAACTTACTTTTTGCTGAATAAGTCGTTTTAATGTTAACTGTATTCAGTTTTTTATTAGAGATGTGTCATTTGTTAAGGAACAATTCAAAAGGAGTGATTCTAGCAGTGGAACTAAAGGAACGATTCAAGTCTGTAATCAAGTCTGTAAAAAGAATCTGTGCTTTTAGGAACTATTCTGAAAAGGAACAAAATCACGGAATCAGTCCTTTTTTGGAAAGGTTTCCTAAAGGTTCGAATCCTCAGAATTGGTCCGAAACTCCGAAAGGGGCAAAATCCTCGCACTCATTCCGAAATGAACAACTCCAAAAAGGTTCGATTCCTTGGACTCGTTCCGAAAAGGAGCAATTCCTCTGACTTGTTCCGTAATGAAACGACTCTGAAAAGAAAGAGTTTCTTCGAATCGTTTCAAAAAAGAACGACTCTTCTGAATCATTCCGAAATGATATAAATCACACACTTTTTTTTTGTTCTTTGCAACAGGGCAGAGTAGATTTTTTTTTTTCTTGAGAAATAAACTAAAAATGATCTTTAACTCATAATTGTCTAGGTAGGAAAGTTTCCAGATTTTGGATTTTGTACTCTACAAACACAAAGGGATGCTGCAGCACCGATTCGCTAGCAAACTATTTTCCGATATTTTATTCATAAATTTTTTTTTAAGGTGTCACGTATAAGTCAACCCCCCCCCCACACACACACACACACACACACACACACACTTTGAAGTTCTATTTTTGTCTACAATTTCTCGACTTATATGCGCGTATATACTTTAATGGCTTCTAACTTCGAACCCTGATCGAAATATACATTCGTAAATGGTGTATAGCCCGCGGACTATACACCGATGCATCTCCGCGGCTTATACACGAACTCTTTTTACTGCACTTCTCAATTTAGAAGTGTGGGCTATACACCCGAAAATACGGTATTTTTAATTTGTATTTGAAAAATATTTACTTCAAAAAATTTTACTTGTAATAATTTTCTCAAGCTGTCAAATGTGCGAATCTGAAACAACACTTTACTTTGTCAAGTAATTTTTTTATTATTATATTTAAAAATCTTCATGCATTGAAATATGTTTCGCAACTACAGTAGAACCTGACTTAACTGAGCTTTGATTAATCAAGGTTTCCATAAATAAAGACAATATCAAAGTCTGTTTTTTTTTTCTTTTCTTTGAATGAGCCTGTAAAGAGATCACACTTTTCCTTTAACTGTCTGTTCATTTAACTACTACTATTTCTCTGAGAGGTCTGCATTTTGCTCAGGTTGGCCAAGGCCCTTATCCAGTCTAGCAGAATTAGGACAATTTTTTCAACCAGGCTAGCAAAAAATTGAAAAGGCTACCAGACCAGGCTAATGAAAAATTAAGCAGGCCTGCTGACCCGATATAAAAATCTAAACTAAATCTATAAAATATGAGCCATTTTCAATGAATATGACTTTTGTCCAAATAACTATAAATGCGCGAGCTGATGCTAGTTCGACAATCGATACAGAAATTATCTTTTTTCCAAAATATTTTTTAATCAGACTTTTTCTTTGTTAAATCTGAATAAACACATTTTTTTAACGATTATGATGTAAATAATTTTCTTGTCTAAGATAAAATACAGTGCAACAGTAGCTTTTACACAATGCCTGCAACTGTAACTGTGGAAGTCATATTATTTATGCTTACTTTTGTGTATTATTTTGGTTTTAATCTATAATATTATTTTTTCCTGATTTTGTACTTATTTCTGCTTAATGTGACTGATTCCAATATTTCAAAATAAAAAAGACAGGAAAAGGAAACAAATTAGTTTGACATTGATCTTAAAAGTACAGGTCATTAAAAATTTTGGTTCTGCTTTTAAATTAAAATTATCAATTTACATAATTATTTTATGTAGTTATGAATTACTAAATTATTTTAATATTTTGCTTATTTATTTTAATAATTTATCGTATTGCAAGCATTTATTATAATTTTCCATGCTTAACTACATTCAACTTACTGTTTAAAAAAGGAAACAAACTAGTGACCAGAAATTTGCAAAATTCTAAAATCTGCTCTATCTCTGGTTTCAAGATTTACAGATTTAAGGGAATCTACTTATTAGAATAATTATTACTGTATGTAATTTAAAATATTTTTACATGTTCAATATCAATATTTATATTGTCAACATAATAAAATACTGATAAAATATTCTAATAGTTTGGAATTTCACTCAGAGAAAAAAATGTCTGTTTTACATGTGCAACCATGTCCTTTGCCACAGCAAGATTTCATGAAGCTCTTTTTATCATCTTTACCTAAGGAATTTCTACCTGAGGTACAGAATGTTATTGATATTTCAATTATTTATTGTGTTATATATTATGTGCATTTTTTTCCTTGACCCTTTTTATTTTTATTTTATTTTATTTTTTTACTTCACCCTTTTAAAAGCCTTTTTGATATTTAAATCAATTGTAGTAATAGAAAACTATACATTTTAAAAAAATAAATCTTTGTGCAAAATTAATAAAAGTCTGAAAAAAATTTTAAGCATTCTGAAATGCATTTATTTCTGGCATATAATCCAGAGAACAAATAAAGATATGTACCAGAAATTTTATGTGATAAAATGTCTTACTTATTTTGCTTCACTTGTTAAGTAAATTTTTCTAGTAGAAAACATGTTTATTTTGTGCATTATATGCCAGAAATTATATTTTAGAATTTTGTTTTTTAATTTTTGCTAAAAAATTTTGAAATGTTATTAAAAATTGTTGGGTTTTTTCTGGCATTTAATCAACTAATATAAATAATTTTTATCATAAAACTTTCTCTGTCTCATAGGACAAATGGGTTATAAAATAAAAATTAAAAAATTGGCTGGTATTAAGAGGGGGAATTTCATCATCTTATGGAAAATTCAGGCATCAGTATTTTAGCTTATAAAGTTATTTAATACTACTATAAGCCACAAAGTTTTGTTTCTTCTGAAAGAAACTAGTTTCTTCCAGAACAGTGGGAAAAACTTTAAGAAACTGAAAAAAATGGAAGAAATTGGGGAAAAAATGGAAGAAGTGGAACAGAACAAACATTCATCAACCAACAGAAATCAAACATTCAGAATTAAAATATATTAATTACTAAAAAGAATGAAATTCAAAGCATATTTTAATTAATATTTCAAACATTATTTTTTGAAAAATAAGTTATTTTTTAATAACAAATTTCAGGTTTATCGATGGTTTTTTACAACTTTAAAAGTAGGGAAATTATTATTCAATGTTTTTGAGATTTTAGTTTTAAAAAAACTCTCAAATCTGTATTTTTCCTTAAAAAATGCTTTATTTTTTTAAAGCAGTCATGTTACACATTAAATGAACAAATTTGTCTTTGATTATCATTCTTGCTCTTGTTTATACTAGCATGTATATTTCATACCTCTATGCTGCATTTAAGACTGTTTTTCTATAACTCTTTGCTAGGTATTATCTCTTATTATTATTATCATCTTTTTCACATGCATCTTGCCTTATACACTTGCAATCTCTACTCATATTTAAAATGGGTGTAAATTCTAAATGCTGTTTTCTATTTAAGTATTATGTAAAATAAATTTCACTATATGCAATCAGTAAATGATTCATATTCTTACTACCAGTTAAAGAAGTTTAACTAGTAATTAATAAAAAATGTCAGTTAAATTGAAATGGATAACTTGTAATAAATTTGTGTATTTTGGATTTTTTTTGGGGGGGGGGGAGGGGGTACTCTACAACTGAAAAGCTTTAGTCAAGTGTATGATCTTGCTGAAAAACACTGATGTATTTATTAATTTATCATATAATTAAATTTTTATAGTCCTAATGATATTTTCTCGAGGTTATTTATTAAAAAAATGCATTTATTGTATTTTACAAAAGTATAATTAATATACTCTAAATTTGGTAAGGAAAAGCAGTTTCTTCCGCTTGGAAGAAACCTATTCCTTCTGGCCAGTTTTTTTTTTTTTTAATTCTACTTTGGAAGAAACTTGTCAACCCTAATAAGCCATAACTTATAAATTATAAAATTAACATTAAAAAATATATGTTTTTAAATCTATAAAATTTTCAACGGAAATTGATGTATATAATTAAAATAAATAGTTTAAATTTAACTTTATATCATCTTGTTCCCCTTCAGATTACAAAAGAATATTTAAACATTCAGAATCAAAATTATGATTTTTTTTTCTAAAAAGGTGCTAAAAATATAAATATATAAGTTTTTAAGCATAAAATCATCATGGACATTAGAGCTGTTTGCTCTTATTTTTCTTTTTTGCTGTAGACAGAAATATTTTAAACAGAATTTCATTTCAAAATGTACATCAGATAAATGGGCATGAAGTGTATTTTAGAAACAAACAGGGAAAGAAAATTTTAATTAAGACTAGTTTCATAAGCATTTTTATGAAAATGTAGGAAAGCCTTCAAGACACTCTGAGGGTTAAAATGATATTTTAGGAAGGCAATTCTTGAGCACTTTCAACTGATTCACACAGCCATCATCAGGAAATTTTTTTAAGGCATGGATGTTTAGACAAGTCTATTCATAAGGAAGGGCAGGGGGGGGGGAAGGATTTTCAATGGTTACATTTCAAATTCGCCAGAAATATTTAGTATGCTATACATTGTAGTCATTGTATACATTGTCCCATACATAATTTGATACATTGTAGAATACTGTATCATTACAAATGTTTCTTCCTTTAGGTAAAATTTCTAATAATTCCATTATTATGGAAGTATAATAATGCAAAGAATGGGCTATGTTCTTTACATTTCTGAAGTCTATGTTGATATCTTGCTTCTGATTTAAACTTGGCAATGCTGTAGAGGGTTTGTTATTCTTTATGCCTGTAGTATGTTCTTTAAGTCTGTCCTTAAATTTCCAAGTTATCATTTTTATGTGAATTTTTTCTGCTTTACATTATCTTTAAAAGGTATAGAATGAGTGATCATACTGCCCAAAACTGGTTCTAATGCTTTAATAAACTAGTCGTTGGAGGCCACCGTAATACTTACCCATCATGGATTTGCATAACATAATATATGAAAACATAACATATGTAAACAATTTATAAAATGCATTACAATTCCAAAACAAAATATAAACGTATATTTAAGTATTTTTAACACATCATAATGTTCTATTAATGAATTTCCAATGAACCAATTTCAATAAATTGTATGAAACGCCAAACTATTCAAGTAGCACTGAATTGCATAAAAGAAACATCCTTATAACTCTAAAAATAATTATCATATTCACTAACGGTTTCTTGCATCGAATTAAGTTTCTCATTTGCAATTAAAAGATATCTTTGAATTAAAATTTGAATGAAATACAGGGTCACGAAAAATCAAAGAATGTGAAAAACAGGATTATAAATATCTCAACAACTAATAATCCGATTGACTTCGTTTTTTATGCAAAATTTGTGTTAATTTTTATTGCCTTTTACGTCCACTCCTTAAAATAAAAAAAAATCGAAAATTTTTATATGGCTTTCATCAGAACGAATTTTTTGAGAGTCCAAAAAAAATAGTTCTGGATAATCGAGGTTACTGATATTAAATAGGCTTCGTCCCATTCTTACATACTAAGCACATACAAAATTTCAAGTCTCTATCTCAATTTGTTCGAGAGATAGAGCGGTTACAGACAGACAGACACACGGACGGACAGACGGCAAATTTTTTTTTCTAAAAATATGTTTTTCAGAATCTCCAGTGTCCGAAATGTGTAAATCCGTCAAAAAAAAATTTTCGATTTTCAAAACGGTTGCAAGACTTACCCTATACTACGTATGATGGGTAAGTAAAATGACTTGTCTCTTCAAATCAAACCCAGAAGCAGGAGGTGCAAATGATGCATAAATGTATAAAATAGTTGTTAGAAATTTTTCATGTTATCCCAAATCATTTAATGTTATGAACTTGAAACTTTTACTAATTCAGGTTCATTAAACTTAAAAAAAAAAAATTTAAATTTCTAAATAATGCTGAAATTTTTAATGCCATTTAAAAATGAAATATATGTTTTTTTACAGAATTAAAAATAAGAAGCTTAAAATATAAATATTGCTGTTCAGTAAATCAATAAAGTTGCACACCTTATTATCCGTCAGTAATCAAAAATATTTTTAAATATTAGTTTTCTTAAATTTTAATGAAAATTTAATTTCTATTTAGAACTTTGTTTTGCTTGAAAGAAAAGAAAATCTAAACTTTTAATTATTTTAAGAGTGACATATACATTTTTTGTTATCACAAATTAAGCTGAAGCATTAAACATAATAAGAAAGTTGATATTACCATTGCATAGAAAAATTCAGTTACTGATATTAAAACAGCTTTTGTAATTTTAAACCTTGTGTGCAAGTTTTTCAAATATTTTAAGTTTTCTTGCTTATTATTATAAACAGGGGTGCACTAATCCAGTATGCAATGTGTGTGATTGCACACAGTGTGGTGCCAAAGTAGTAAAGGTGCCAAAAATTTCAATTGAGAAGAAAATACTCCAAAAAGAAGAAAAAATCTTAATTTAATAATTCTATAATATATAAGGACCCCAGAAGCCAGAAGATACAAGTGATGAAATTAAGGGTACCACTTGATTATCCCATCAACCAATTTTGCCAAATTATGTAAATTGACATACTTTTTTAAAAATAACAAAAGAACAAATAAATTATTAAAACTGTTAGCATTTAGTATAAGAATTAAGCTCCCAGAATAATAAGTATAATATTTATCTTATTGATTTATTAATAAATACCTTTTATTCATTTTAACCCTTTATTCACTGACTGTACTTTTAAGTACCACTGCAGAAAATTTAATATAAAATTTATTTATCCTGTTTATTATTGAGAGTTTATTTTCCTTTTCACACAATAAATGCTGTTCGATCGAATTTAGATAGTGTACAGAAACAATCAAAGTTAAATATTTTCAAAAAGTGGTAATATTCTTAATCATTTTCATTGGTATAGCTTTCTTTTTAAAGTAAAAGTTTTTGTGAAACATTTTCAACCACAAAAATATTTCAATTTAGAGACTGGATCATAATACATTTAAATACATTGCTTTTATAACATTTGTGATAGCTCTATAAGAGTATTTTTAATTAATTAATCCAATTATTTTTGCAAGTATTTTACAAAATATATTATAACTACTGATGTATTTAATCAGTTATAATGAAAAAACATATCTAAATTTCACATTATTATAATAAAAAAATTCCAGTATATCTTCAGATGTTACAGAAAATAATTACTGAGATGAAGCAATTTCTTTTCAAATAATTCAGTAGATAAAGGGTTAAAATAATCTCCTTTTAGCTAGGCTGGTCATCTTTCATTGTTATTTTTACCTATACAATCCCCCTTTTTTAAATCCCACTCTATCACTCTCATTTCAGTATTGTTCGGTGATCCTGTTCTAGACATCAATCGGTCTTATTGTAATCAGACTGCAGACCTGGGGATGCCTTTTAACATTGGCAGTTATCAATCAACCAAAGTTTGTAATCTTTCAACACCAGATACTTTCACTTATGTTCAAATTAGGGAGTGATGTAATGATAGCTCTCTATGTGGATCAACCAGAGTTTATAATATTTCAGCACGGAGAGTTTCTGGCAATTTCATTAGTTTGTTTCATCTCAAAGTACAGCAATGTATATTCTTTAACCCTTTCATTGCCACAAACTGGTATATCCATTCACTGAACTGTAGGTTTCACTGTGATAATAGCATTATTTAAATTAATATAATTCTATAGTTATAATCCAGTTTTAAGAAATTAACCCCTTCACAACAAAAGATTTTACAAAATTTTTGATGTTTTGTCCAGAGAAAACAAGATAAGTTTGTCCTTTTGCTCGGTGGCCAGAGGGTTAAAGTGGTCACTAAGAAAAGCAGCACATATTTCAGAGGCTAATACTGAAGAGTCTATGATGCAGTAGACATTAATTAATGCTGGTGTTTTAATCTTTTTTGTGGCTTATTAGAGGAAGTAAAGTATTCAGATAAAATGACCCAAGGGCATTTTTCAATGTGATAAATATCACACAAGTGATGGAGTTTGATCTAGAGGTTTCATCCTTTTTTTTATTTCTCCAAGTCAATAGTTGTATAAATAGTAATGTTTCAGTTCTCCTTTAAAGGTATTATTCATGCCAAAGCTTGAGTTCTCTTGCAGTGTTTTTAGACTGTGCTTAATGTGTTTGCTTCAGCTGAAGTATTATAAGCGGTTTAAGTGCATGAAAGGTTCTCTAGTTGCTAAGTAAAGTTGACTTGGGTTAAAATAATTGTTTTTGAGATACCGTGTTTTATATGCATTGGTGTATAATCCACAAACATATTTTTTTGCTAATTTTAAAAAAGGTCGCCATATTATCTGCATCAGCCTATAATCCACACTTGAAAATGGAAATTTCAAATCTGGTTAAGAGATAGTGCTAATCATCAGTAAACAGCTTGATAAAAGTGATATTTATTTTACTCCATCAGACGCACAAAACAATGATAAATTTATAAGCAGAAATGGAAAATTTGTAGTAAATATACAAATTATCAGAAATTTTTTTTAAGAAAACAAATATTATGAAATAAATTAAAAATAAAGAAAAATACATTTTGCTTTAATTTTTAATATTTTCTAGTATTAGCACCACAGTCATATTTTTTAAGCTCTTACCTTTTATTTATTATTTACTGTATTTTAAATTAGGATTCTTTATAATACTTTAACAAATAACAATTTAAAAAAATCACTTACCTGAGATATTTTTCAGTATAATATAAAAAAAAAAATACACAAAAAGCACATTTGAATACATAATTAAATAAATTTTATTCAAAGCCTGAAAAATCAGACTCAACAGACTCTGAATTAAATAATGTCAAAACATCTTCATCGTCATTAAAAGAAGACTCGGAGCTATCAATATTTTCCTCTATTTGCTTTGCCTTTTGGAAAGACTTTATTAAAAAGTCTTTTCTGTCCACTGTGATACCATCCCATGCCTTCTTTACTCATTTGCATACTTCTGCATATGAAGCTCGGTGCACATTGCCAGCTTTTATAAAACTGTGACTTGCTTCTGTCATCCATTTTTCCCAGTTATTTCTTACTTTGTTTTTGAACGATCTGTTGATTCCTATATCTAAAGGTTGAAGTTTTTTGTTAGATCTCCTGGGATTATAGCGATTTTAGAAGATGCTACTTTATGTGAACTTCATACCCTTTCTGTCTTATGGGCTTTCATAGAATCCATTGCAAGCAAAGCTTTGAGTGTAAAAACATTTTTCTTTGCTTTTTCTCCACACAGAATTTAACTATCCAGTCATCTCATCCTCATTCATCCAGCCTTTTATATTCACTCTTACTTCGACGCGTTTTGGGAAATTCTCTTTGGAAATCATCTTTCATTTAAATATAACCATTGGGGGAGGGGGTTCATTCCACTGGCTGCTGAACTTAAAATAAAAGTAAAGGCAGTCTTTTCATGACTGGTTGTGGAGATAGATTTTTCCCCTCAAGAATTTACAGTTTGAGACTTTGGAAAGCACATCGGAACTTCATCCATGTTATGATTAGTTCTGAAGATAACTTATTGTTATCTATCATTTTTTTGAAATGATTATAAAAATTCTCAGCTTTTGTTTCCCAATCAGAAGGCAATTTTTGCCCAAATGTAGTCCTATTTCTTATGGCAAGACCTTTTCAGTTCATAAAATGGCAACACCATGCAGTCCCACTTTGAAAATTGTCAATTTTTTTTCTTGAGCTAAATGATGAGCTTTCAATCTAATTTTTGTTGTTGATACTGCAGCTCCATTTTCTCTTTCAGACAAAATCCATCGATGAATTTCTTCTTCTAATTTCAGCCATAATGGATGTCCATGTCAATTTGTTCCCTTTCTTTTATCCGAAACCTTGATATTACATTTATTTTTTCTCCATAGTCACACATTAGACTCATCAACATTAAATATTCATCCTGCCTCCCTGTTTCTTATGTCTTCAGCTTTATGGCTGACTTTTTGTTTGAATTCATTCATATAGCTGATTTGTTTTCATTTACAAGACATCGCCAATCACAACAGATTAATCACATGCAATCTTCCAGAGAAAATGGTAACAAATTTGCTTGCACTACCAAATGCTTTTTTTTTTTTTTTACAAATAGAAAAAGAGATTATAAATTGACCCTATACTCCCTTTGCATTTGAGGCTAAGATATTGCAAATGTTTCCCATATGTCGCAAAATTATGCTCTCTGAGTTGCAAAAGGAGTTGTTGCTTATTTAAGGACTACAATGTCGGATTTTACTGGTGCCATCTGTTTTTGTTTGTGAGAAACATTAGCTCTTCTCCCGATTATTCCTATTAGCAACTTAGGGAGAGAAAAAAGTCACATTATCCGCATTGGCCTGTAATAGCCACCCAAAAATTTAGGACTTTTTTAGCAATAATCTGCGGGTAATAGACTGAAAATTACAGTAAGTAGTAAATAACTAGTAATGGAGTTTGGTATATTTAAATGGAGGGTTTTAATGTTTCTTTTGCCGAACTCTTGGTTAGTTTTGTCTCAAGTAGCCAATGAGTCAGAAATGTTTATTTTTTATTTAACGAGGTGCTGGAGAGGTTTTATTTTTTTATTGAATTTGAATTTCACTTAGTTTTTTATTGATATTAATAAAGTATATATGAGAACGCCAATATTCCACTTGAGATCATTTGAGCAAATTTTCATACATAATTCAAATTATTTTATTGTAAAATATAATTAAGATAAAAATTAACCTAACCAGTTAATACCATTGTAGTCTACTCTCATAAAATAATCTAATTTGTTAGAAAATAGATTTTGCTTGTCTATTATAATAAATCAAAATTTTGTTACTTTTGTGAC
The DNA here is from genome assembly GCA_964019185.1 of Maratus speculifer. Taxonomy (NCBI): domain Eukaryota; kingdom Metazoa; phylum Arthropoda; class Arachnida; order Araneae; family Salticidae; genus Maratus; species Maratus speculifer. The sequence continues at coordinate 374,187,367 of OZ025293.1, forward strand.
CACAGTGTTCTACATATTTAATTTTATTCTACCTTGCATAAACATTTACATACATCTACATACATTTGATTCTACATATTTAATTTTAAAATTTAAACTTTTGAAGGAACAGTATCTCACATATTAACACATTAAGTGATTCTCCTCTTCTTTTTTATTCTTTCAGGGTACCTCTGAAGAGCCATTATTTATTGATTTACATATTAAGATTGAAAATTACACTTTTTTCTGTCACAAGGTAAATTTTAATTGTTATTAATTTCTTGCATGCTGATTCATTGTGTTTAGTTATTTTTTAATGTCAAAATCAATATTATGTATTTTATCTAAGAGTATATATATCTTTGTATATATTTTATTATTATTACTATTGGCCACATCATAAAAGTGTGCCAATTCTAAATAAGATGTACCCAATCCAGGGATAATTCTGTTCTGAATTTTCTAAAATATTAAGCTTTCAGTTCTGGAAATTAAAAAAAAAAAAAAAAAAAATAGGTATATAAAAAGTTGTGAATTTGAAAAAATGGTCTCCAAAATAAATCAGTTTCATCAATTGTTCTCAAAAAAATTGCTGATTTCCTCATATGATTGCAGATAAAACACACATTTTGTCAAAGGATCACTGAAAGAACATTAATTACATTGTAGTATCTCTAAAAAAATACAAATTATGTCAAAAGATCACTGCAGAAAAGCAAATTACTTCAAAAGATTGCTAAAAGACAAAAATTAAGTCAACAAATCATGAAAAAAAAAAAATTGTCAAAGGATTGTGGGAAAAAATGCATATTTCATTCAAGGATCACAAAAAAAAGCAAATGTCATCAAAAGATTTCACAAAAAAAAAAAAAAAAAAAAAAAAAAAAACATGAATTATGTCAAATCTAAAAAAAATGCAGTTGAAGGATTGCTGAAAAAAATATGAAGTATGCCAAAAAATCACTGAAAAAAATTCAAACTATGCCAAAAGATTGCATTGAAAATGCAAATTTCATTAATGATTATGGAGAAATAGCAAATTTAGTCTAAGGATCTTGGAAAAAATTAGAATATCATAAAACAATCATTTAAAAAATGCACAGTTCATCAAAGGATAGCAAAAAACACAAATACTGTCAAAAAATTGCAGGAAAAATGTAAATTATGTTAAATTTAAAAATAATGCAGATCACTGATACACTATATTGCCATTGATTATTGGACACTTGCGATTTTAGAAATTTTACTAAATATCTAGAAAAATACATGAGGAATCATCTCGAAACTCTTAGTGTATAAATATAATAGTATACGTCATACATCTCTGTGAAGATTTTTTACCGAAACTCTATAGGGGACCGTCAACAAACTAAAAAAGAATGAATATCTTTTGAATAACCCTGTCAAAACAAATGTAGCAAAAGCGCTCAAACTCTAGATTATGATTGAATGCATTATTGTAATACACTGTGTTCATTTTTATGCAAATAGCATGCATACTCGCAGAGTAATTAAGGTTTTTATAAAAATGGTCCCAAATTTTTCCAAGTTTTTCCCTTATAATTTTCAGAGTTCTTAATATAAAATAATATTTTTTTCAGAAAATATGACAAACAACATTGAAAACAGTATCCTGTAATCAGAATTAAAAAATAATAAAAATTGTATAAAAAATGAGTAGATTTACTAAATAATTTTTTACTGCGCATGCGTCAAAGATATCAAAATTTATTTGCATATTATGTTAGCTAAATGAATAGAGCAACTTTTGTAAAAGTCTCAAAATCATAGCTTGAAAATTCTGAAAGTAATCGTATATAGAAAAAGGACAAAATCCGTTGTTTCCAAAATGAAGCAAAAAAAATGAAGGATTTTATCCAAATGTAGTAGTACATCCCGTATTGTGTATTCTATACTGACACTAATCAATGAATATATGGATACAACCCCTCTTGTGTTTGCTTTATTTTGCGAATAACGGATTTTCAACTTATTCAATTAACGATTATTTTCAGAATTTTCAAGTTATGATTTTGTGACTTTCACAAAAGTTGCTCTATACATTTAGCTAACATAATATGCAAATGAAATTTTGATATCTTTGACGCATGCGCTGTAAAAAATTATTTAGTAAACCAACTCATTTTGTATACAATTTTCATTATTTTTTAATTCTGATTACAGGGTACTGTGTGCAATGTTGTTTGTCATATTTTCTGAAAAAAATATTATTTTATATTAAGAACTCTGAAAATTATAAGGAAAAAACTTGGAAAAATTTGGGACCATTTTCATAAAAACCTTAATTACTCTGCGAGTGTGCATGCTATTTGCATAAAACTGAACAAGGCTTATTACAATAAGGCATTCAATCATAATCTAGAGTTTGGACGCTTTTGCTACATTAGTTTTGACAGGGTTATTCAAAAGATATTCATTCTTTTTTAATTTGTTGACAGTCCCCTATGGAGTTTCGGGAAAAAATCTTCACGAAGATGTATGACTTATACTATTATATTTATACACTAAGAGTTTCGAGATGATTCCTCATGTATTTTTCTAAATATTTAACAAAATGTCTAAAATCGCAAGTGTCCAATAATCAATGGCAATATAGTGTATAAGCCCAAATTATGTCAAAAAATCACGATAAAAATGCACATTCCATCAAAGGAACATAGAAAAAAAAAGAAAACTAATGTTGTCAAAGGATCATGGATAAAATGCAAATGTTATCAAAGGTTTTATGAAAAATGTGTATTTTTTCAGATCATGAAAAAATGTACATTTTCTCAAATATCACAGAAAAAATGCAACTTTCCTCAAAAATTCTAACTCATCATGAATTCTGACAAATCATTGAAAAAAAAATTTGAATTTCATCAAAGAATCGCCAATATATATATATATATATATATATAGAGAGAGAGAGAGAGAAGCAATACAGTTATGATTTTGTAATTCATAAGATAACATGGTGTTACAGCTACTTTTCAGCACGTGTGCTTGCTGTACAAGGATAGTGTTCCAATATAAATTTAAAATGATCTCATAATACTATCATGTGTGAACCACTATAAAATACATACAATAAATAATTCATTTTTCTATCTTTGACTGAAAACTCTCATCTCTTTTACTTTCACTAAATTTAGCTTCTATGTTTTTATATTTAGCCAGTCATATAGTAAATTTATATCTATTTTTTATGTGTGTTTTTTATCTGCTTTACTTTTATGAGATCATGTCTAACAAAAATTCTGTGTAACTTGGGCAGGCCTGCACAGTGGGTGGAAAAAATGCCCACTTCAGAAATTTTAATTATTTCGACTCCGACTCTAAGCTGGCTAATACAGTAGTGTTGCTGTTAATTAAAATTACAAGGGAACACATACAAAAAAAAAATAATAATAATAAGGCAAAAATTTTATTATTTCAGTATTAATTCAAGTTTTAAAGCTTTGGAAGTAAAAAGGGAAAAAAAAAATTTTCTGTTTTACTAATTTTTTTTATTTTGTGTCTCACAAACCTGAAAAATTCAACTATCGAAATCTAAAGAACAAAACAAAACAGAAAGTTTACTATTTTAAATATGTGGACTTGAATAAGAGAAATCTTTACAATTTGATGTTAATTCATGTTTTCCAAAGCAGAAAAATTTCGATGAAAAGAAAAAAGAAAATTATGAAAATTTTACTAGTTCAGAAATAATTTGTGATCTTCTAGAGTTTTTAATTAAAAACAATTTTTCATCTACTGTGTACGCCAGGCAGTATATCGGGAATCTTTAACTTGGATGGCCTGATATAATCCAAAAATAACACTTCCTTTTATGGATTTAAAATTATGTATAATTGGTTTAATTTTCCTTCAAACTGTGTAAAAAAAGAAGCTGGAGTTTGAATCGGATTGTTTTTCAGTGTTTTTTGTTCAGAAATGAGCCCCATTCCAAATCCCCAGCCCTGAATTTTGATGTAATATTAAGTGGTGTTTTTTTTTTGTCCTCTAATGATTTTTTTTCTGTGTGTAGTTTAATGATAACCTCATCCTATACTTTTGATTTTAACAATATGTTGAGATTGCAGCAAAAAACTTTCACTTATTTTATTAGGTGTTCATATGTGGAAGATGCAGCTATTTGAAAGCATTGGTAACTGATCACTTTTCAGAAGCATCTCTTTCTGATGGTAGTGAAGTACAAGTTATTACGTTGCATGACATTGATCCCCATGCATTTGTTACCATGTTACAGTATATTTACACTGATACAGCTGAGGTAAGTTTAATATGTTAACATATTTCTCGGCTAGTTCAATTTAAATATTGTTTCATTAAATTCAATTTAATGAAACATTGTTTCATTAAATTATGATTGTATTACATTTGTATCACTTTAATGAGTTTTTAAAGAGTCTGTTCATCATGAAATGTTAATTTTGAAACATAGACACTGTCCATCAGTTATAAACTACAGACGTATAAAAATTCAATCAAACCTGTTTTTGTATGTGGGCAGGCATTACATTAAAAACGCACACAAACACAAAAGAATGCAGAACTTCTATAGCATATAATTTTTACAACATATGTTTTATGTATTTTCAATTAGGTGATGCATACAAATCATCTTAAAAAATATAAGGCACATGGAAAATGTGCCAAGCCTTTGCAATGTTGTTAGAAATTACTTTTCTGAGCGATAGAAAAAATTAATGTACACTTAACAACATTTTTAATTTTTTTTTTTCCTATTTTAGACATGCACAAATTTTCAAAATGTACATTTTTAAATACTATTCTTTGTAGCGAGGAACATTTATTATCTTATTAAGAACTATCTTTGCTTGTCAAATAGTCCCTTAACTCAACTTGCATTTTTTTACCAATGATAATAGAATTCAGGTGAGGGAATGGTCTGTTAAAGATTTAACTCTAAGTGAGATGTCAAATGATGCATTAGTGGCCGGAGCGCCATCTATTGTCTACATTGGAAGTTAAAATCTTTTTGTAATTTCCAATAACATGTTATAATGCTGCAATGATTTTTTTATTATTATTATTATTTTAAAAAAAATCCATGAAACATAAATAATTGTAATTCATAGTAAATTTTTTTAACTGAATGTAAATATTTTTTCACAGCTGTATTATTTAAAAGGAAAAAATATTCAAAGAAATCCTGGAAGACATTTATTTTTCTTTTAAATTTTACTGTATTTAATTAAAAGAACGGTACTTTAGTTAAGGAAATCAAGACATTAACTTTTTTTATTAATTAAAAATAACTATTTTAAAATATTTATATGTTTTACAATTTGAAGATGCTGTGTTATTTAGAAGGAACAAAAAATATTAATATTCAAGGAATGCCTGGAACACATTTTTTTTATATATACATGGTTTGTCCGAAAAGTATTAGCACTGATTTTCTTCTGCCGCGACTGTACTTCGGAGCGTGCGCATGACTGGATTCGGTAGAGGGCGGTCCTAGCTAACGAACGAGCGGCTGTTCATTTGTCTCCGAGCACCTCAAGAGTCAGGACAGTCATTTTCGCATGACTTGCTTCTGTGAGTGGTGCAAGCTGAAAAATGCAGCGTTTGTTAGAGCAGAGGTATGCGATTAAATTCTGTGTGAAACTCGGTAAATCTGTAACAGAGACGTTTGATATGATCAAGCAGGCTTACCCAAATGTTGCTTTAGCAAGAAGTGGTGTGTTTCGGTGGCACCAGGCCATTTTGGAGGGCCTGGAAGAGGTTGCCGGTGAAAATCGCGCTGGAAGACCTTCGACTTCAACAAACACCGACCATGTGACTCGTGTGCGCAAAGTTTTGAACTCAGACTGTCGACTAAGTATTCGTTTAATTGCCCAGATGGTAAATTTACCAAAATCTGTCGTTCACGATATTGTGAGGGAGCATTTGAACATGTGCAAGGTGTGCGTGGCTCACACCACCTTTTTTGTGAACAGCTACCTGACCAAGGCCAGCATCCCAACGCTTCCGCAGCCGCCCTACAGCCCAGATGTGGCTCCTCTCCCCCCCCCCCCCTGACTTTTTTTTGCTTCCTCACCTGAAAAGGCCGATGAAAGGCAAGCATTTTGAGATGACAGAGTGGACCCAAGCAGCATGCACCGCGGCTCTCAAGGCTATTCCGGAGAATGCCTTCCATGACGCCTTCGATGCTTGGAAATCGTGCTGGGAGCGCTACATCGACGCAGAAGGAACCTATTTTGAAAGCTTTTAAAGAATTGCAATGATTGGCTCAATAATTTTTTTTTAATCGAATCAGTCCTATTACTTTCCGGACAAACCATGTATATTTTATTGTACTTTATTTAAGGAAATTAAATTATTAACTTTTTTTGTAATTAAAAATAACTATTGAAAAATTTGTAAAATATTTATAATACATTTTACAAATAGAAAATAAATAAAATTTATTTTTCAAAGCTGTATTATTTAAAAGGCATAAATAATATTAAATTTTGTTCAAAACAAGTCTATTTTTTTTTTAATATTTTCAGAGATTAAAATTACTGCTGCAATATCTTATGTGCAGTTTTTAATTTATTAAGATACAAGAAGTATTCAGTTTCTGAATTTGTTAAATGTTTATAATAAATTTAACTTTTTTTTAGATGTACAAAAAATGGAAGGAGTCCAAAAATATTAATCCTTATTTAAAACAAGTCTTAAATGCTGTTATTATTTTTTTTTTTTTTTTTTTTTTTTTTTTTTTTTACTTTAATCAAATTATTTAAATTAATAAAGTCAGTATAAAGATAAGTCTAACATTTTATATTTTTAGGGCAGCATGAAATTAAATATTTATCTTAATATGGCTTATATTACTCCTATTTGTACTTTAACATATCAAAAATGCTTACATTTTTGTGAGAAAAATAAAATGTTTTATGTATTTTGGGATTATTGTACTTTTATTTATGAATATGTATATCAATGCATGTGTTTTTTAATTAGGTTCAAAATAGAAAAATATAATCATTTAAAATTTATTTTCTAAGCAGCTTTCTCCAGAAAATGTACTTGATGTACTATGCCTTGCTGATGTATTTATCTTATCTGGGCTAAAAAAGTTATGTGCTTCAGTTGTCCAAGAAAACTTAACAACTGATAACATTATGTCTGTGCTAAAGCTTGTTAGACTATATAATCTTCCTCGTTTAGAAGACCACTGCACTGAATTTATGGCTAAACATTTAGAAGAGGTTTGTAATGTTCTTCATTTTTTTTTTTTTAATTTGTGGAATATTTTAAATTACTAAAAAAACTTTTATAAAGGGGGCTCAGGGTTGAAAACTTTACAAAAAATACATTTTTTTTATGATCCAGTTCAATTATTTGATTAATTCTTAACTCAATGCAAAAAACTGCATAAAAATATTAGCATTTTTAACGGAGTTATAACAGGGTTGCCACGCCACCTGGAGAACCGGGAAAACACAGGGAATTTTAAATCTCCTCCCAAAACAGGGAAATTCCAGGGAATTTTTTTAAAAATCCTAAAAAACCTGGAAAACACAGGGAATTTGGTAATGGCAAATTATAACATTTCTAATTAGCCTTCATACACGCATATATTTTTTCGCACTCAACATGGAATAAACGCGTTGCAGTACAGGGAAAATACAAGGAATTTTTTTTCAAGATTAGAGTGGCAACCCTGTATAAGCATTTATGTATCAATACTTACATAGCCGCATCCATATAATTTCAACTTTAAGTCGTGTTTTCTCAAAACTTGATTTTTGATGACTAACACCAAGATAAAAAAAAAAACTATTTGATGGAATGGCTTAATTTTTTTTTTTTTTTTTTTTTTTTTTTTTTTTTTTTTTTTTTTTTTGGCGTGCATATAACATCATAATCTAGATTATGAATTAAGGATATAACTATCACTTAATAAAAACAGTATTAAAAAATCTCTCAAAGTTGAAAATTTAAAACCCCCCTAAAAAATACAACTTTTTTCCATTAAAAATACTCAAAATATTAAACTATCTAAAATATACTAATTCATAATCCAGATAATAATGTTATATGCATGCAAAAAAAAAAAAGCCATTCCATCGAATAGTTTTTTTAATCTTGGTGTTCGTCATCAAAAATCAAGTTTTGAGAAAACGCGACTTAAAGTTGAAATAATATGGATGTGGCTATGAAAGTGTTGATACATAAATGCTTATAACTCCATTAAAAATGCAAATATTTTTATGCGGTTTTTTGCATTGAGTTAAGAATTAAATGAATAATCAAATTAGATCGTAAAAAAAATCGATTTTTTGAAAAGTTTTCAACCCCTGAGTCCTCTTAATATTAAGGCTCAAACCCAAACTGGCTACTTCCTAACACATTTCTGAATTGATTTTTGTTCATAAATACAAAGATACAGGACCTCTCAATACAGCAGGACCAATCAAATACAGCACCAAGAGGTGCTGTTGTTTGGAAACTAGTTAAACAATTTTCTTTTCTATTTTTTGGTAAAGATAGATCTTTTAGAAAATGGTGTCAAAGTTTTATTTTGAACAGAATTTCTGTATATGAAAAATCTTCTGTAAAGATGAAATTCATATATTAAAGAATGAAAAAGTGTCTGATCACAAATTACTTGCCTGCAAGTGTCATGCCACAGAAATACTCTCTCAAAAATGAGTCCACAAATGTGTCAGTAAATTTGATTTCATTTAGTTGTAAAAAATAATTTTTTGAGAACTGCCCTAAATGCTGATTTTATTGAGATTTTAGCATGAAAAGCATTAATTTATTTTGCAAAAATTATTATTTTTAAAAATAATTCTGAAAATCTCAATTTTTTTGCAGTCAATAAAGAAATGTATGTTAATGTTGTTTTAATGATGAAAGTAAAAAAAAAATTAAAAAGCTTTTTTTTATATTATTTAATAAACCGAATAACTAATTTAAGAAAATTATGTAAATTTGTTTCAGGTTATAAAACCTTTATATAATTTATATTCTCACAATTTATTATGCTTGACAGTCCTTCATTTTTTAAGATAGCAAGAAGGGCAGGAATATCATAAAAATTCAAATTTATAAAAAATGTTGTATTTTACTTAAAAATATTTTGAATCTTTTATTTGAATGAAAACTCTCTTTTTGAATGAAATATATCTTTTGTTTTTATAATCAAGGAGTTAAAAAAAAGTAATTCAGTTTGTTTACATCATGTATAAACACTTCCTATCATCACCTGAGAACAGACATTAACTAACTGACTAACAGTCATTAAAGATGACTTTTAGGCATAAGATTTGTGCTGCTTTCAACAATTTCTGATAGAACTAAATTATTCTCTATTGCAAGTGGAAGTAAATTATATATAGTGTCATTTCAATGGTGAAATGCATTAATAAATACAAATAGAACTTTCCTATACAAAAAATGTGTTTCTTAAAGGGGTGGGGAGGCCTTTAGAACCTTATTATTCTTAGGTGATGATATGTAAACTTTAAACTCAATTTTCCCAAAATGTTACTTTTTAAAGTTCGATGTATCTTTTTATAAAAACTACTACATATTATTGTTTACAATCTTGCCAGAATATTTCACACAATGTCTCTGGTCAGTCTGAAGTGCCAGATTAAATAACATCCATTTATTCACTTTAGTAGGAATTGTTTACTTTATGTATATAAAAAATTTCAAGTGAATGTCTATGCTAGTTTCTCAGAAATGGTACATTAATTTAACACTGTAGGTATAAGGACTTCAACCCCCCCCCCTTAAAAGCTTGAATTCGTTTAAATTTTATGGAAAATACTTTTTTTTAATAGGTGTTTTTTAATTTTATTTAAAAAAATGTGCACTCTCAAAAAATTCCTTTTGTTAAATAATTTCAAAAAATATTTGTCATTTAATAACATAATTTTCATCAAAAGTCCCATGAGAGGTTAGAAAAAAAATTATTTTGTACTGAGCTTTGATCCTTCCTTCCTTCTCTAACAAGGGCACCACCAAACATGGTGCTCACAGATTTTGATGATTTCAAAGTATGTTGTAGGGGTCACACCACTAATTATTCAGCTGAAAGGGTTTTTTCAAATGGGCCTTAGTTTTTGAGAAATTGGTGGTCAAAGTTTAGCGCTCATTTCAAATAGCCGTTCGTATTACAAGCAGATTGTGGCTGGGTGGCGCTGCGGTAACGTTCGAGACTCCAGACCCGGAGCTGGCAGGTTCAATCCCAAGTTAGAGGTTTTTTTTTTTTTCCCCCTTTCTTTATATTCTTTTTTACACGTTGCATATTTAAAGCAGAATTGGGAATTCTACAAGCTTTGAACTTTTTGATATTTTCTTAATAATTTAAATTTATATTTTCGAATTTATTTCATAAAAATGTATTTTTTGTGCAATTTTTAAACTAATATTTTTATTAACAAAACTGCAAAACTAATTTATGCCTAGAACTCCTTTTTATTAATTATTATGTAATTTCTTTTTTTATGAAGCACAATTCTGAAATGATAATTTTTCTTTTTTCTATCGCCTTTTTTTGTGGAATTTTTTTAATGAAAATTTATCCTTTTTTGTATAAATTATATAAAATAATTTTCAGGTGCAATTTCTCAAACACTTATAGGATTAGTTAATTCAAATAATTCATATCTTCGAAAGTGTAATAAAATATTAATGCAGCAGTGCTAAAATATTATCCAAATATTTACTGATCTTTAAATACATTCATCTCTAATGTTCAACCTAAACATTATTTATCGTTTGCACAAATAAGAAATGACAGATTACATTAAAAAATTATATATACATTTTTATTTTAACAAACTAAAACACTATTCATAAAAAAAAGTAAACTAGATCGGAAAAATCGTTTGCTAATGATTTCAATAAGATAAAATTTACGATACATAAAAAAAAAATACATATATATTTATTTTATTCGTCTGCTTTTATTTGCTCGGTAAATCACGCAAAAACAGAAATTCTTTTTACTAATGTCATTTAGCTTCTTTTGCAGACAAATAAAAGATTTGCAATATTGGTATGAAGGCGAAATTACGAATGCATTAAAATATTGCGAGACGTTGTTACAAAATGTTAATCTGCTTACAAATTCTCTACCGCATGATATTTCCTGTGTTTCTATTGCTATGGCTGAAGAATTTCATAATTCAGTATTAAAAATATTAGATGATCGACAAATTATTGAAGCAGATGAACTGATATTAAATGAAGAATATGAATTAAATGAATTTACAAAGGTATTAATTTTTTTACTTAGCAATATACATATATAGATGTATTTATACGTTATATTTCATTCCGAAAAAATCGAAAAGTAAAAATTGAAAAAATAAACTATCCCCATAAGAAAATAGTTATAAGTTCAAAGCTTGTAGAATTCCCAATTCTGCTTTAAATATGCAACGTGTAAAAAGTATATAAAGAAAGGGGAAAAAAAAAAAAGCTCTAACTTGGGATTGAACCTGCCAACTCTGGGTCTGGAGTCTCGAACGTTACCGCAGCGCCACCCAGCCACAATCTGTTTGTAATACGAACGGCTATTTGAAATGAGCGCTAAACTTTGACCCCCAATTTCTCAAAAACTAAGGCCCATTTGAGAAAACCCTTTCAGCTGAATAATTAGTGGTGTGACCCCTACAACATACTTTGAAATCATCAAAATCTGTGAGCACCATGTTTGGTGGTGCCCTTGTAAGATTAAGTTCATAAAAAGAAAATGAAAGAACATAATGGCTGATTTGTAACTTTCAAGTCAATTGAAATTTATATATTGTATTATCATAATAAATGGTCAAGTGAGAATAGTACTCATGCTCAGAAGGTTCCATGCAATAAACATATGAATTATTAACCTCTTAGCGACGAGCGACTTGTATATGTGCCATTTAAAATTCTCAGAATTCTTCCATCCAGTTATTTTTTAATTGTAAAGTTTACCTTATTTAATTAGACCCTTTTCATGATTCAACTACAGAAAAGTTTCTGTTTTGAAAAACCAGTGGTTAAAGATTAAAAATTTAGCAAAGTGCTCTCATCACTAAAAGTGTGAACTGTATTATTAAAAGAAAATCATTGCTGAAAGAATAATTAGACTTTGTAAAAAATTATACAACATAGGGTTGGTTATAGCTGTATATATTAAAAAAGTATAAATGGGTATCTCATAAAACTTCAAAGAGATATGAAGCCAAAATAATATCAAACATTGCTATCGGTATAACTCTTTTTTTTTTTTTTTTTTTTTTTTTTAAATATTATCCTTATCTATTTATAGGGAATTTAACTTGGTACTGAGAATAAAATGTAGTGCATATTTAAACTTCATTTGGCATTTCATAAATTAAATTCAGCATAATAATAATCTTTGCTTTTTACAGTGTAGCTAACACAAAACCTTTGTTCAATGTTTAAACTTGGCATTGTGCTAAAAGAGCTTGTAAATTTGAAAAGCCACTTTGGTCTGTGATGCATTTAACTTTTAAACAAACAAAAGTCATGAGTCATGCAGGGTTTACATGCATAAGGAATTGAAAAATAATTAGACATTTTAGTGTAAAAAATTTCATAACATAGTGGCCACTATATCCGAAGTAAGGGATGTTTTGCAAAAATTAAATAGTGCAAATAATACTTTAAAAAAATAACTATGTGATCTAGAGTAATTGCTATAGTTTTCCTGCAATGTTTAAAGTAACATCTACTACCTACAATTTTTTTATAATTTTAGTTTCAGTAGATTCGGAATTGGATGGGAGGGACATATTTTTGCACTATATTTTCAACGATATATCTGAAAATATAATACCTAAAATTAAAAAAAAAAATGTGTTTTTGAGTTCAACATTATGAAAGCTTTCAGAAGATATGCTACACAATATATAATATTTTTTTTTCAAGTAATTTAATTAGCCATCCTACCCCCTGCCTCCTCCTAAATATATTTGTAAATGTTTATTATTCTGTAAATATGCTGGTAAATAGTCTTTATTACTTCCTCTAATTTAAGCTTTCCACATTTCATAGTTTGAGTAAAATTGTTGTGACAGACAGGCATGAGAGTGATCTTATAAGGATTCCATTTTCACTTTTTCAGTATGGAACCCTAAAAATGTAAAATTATCAAATGTCTTCTTTTTTAAAGTACCAAAACAACTTTCAAAATATAATCCAAAATTATTTTTTTGTGTTTTTCAGAGGCTTCTCATATCATTTTAAGACTTTGCTTACTGTGTACCATTCATCAGAAAACTGGTGAAAATTAAAAGATGTTCATACTTGACCATTTTGTATAATATCAACAGTTTAGTATTTCATATTTTCAAAAATTTCATTTCTGAAATATCTGAGACGTTGCTTGAGATTTGTATAAGATGGTTAATTTTTCTTCTTTGTAAGAAATGTGGATCCTGTAGCCTATGGTTGTTTACTTTCTGCAAGCGAACAAAGTTTTCAAAGTACTGGGTTTATTTACCACCAAAAAAACCTTTTCTCCCTGAGAATTTAAACTGTTTTTAAGAATTAAAAAAATTCTCAAGACCTGAGAATGTTCAGATTATCAATATTTATTTATTTATTTATTTGTTTTTAATTAGCATGCAGTATGTATGTTATAAAAATTACTAGTAATAATTAAGTTGCTTAATATCAATAAGTCACAAAATCTTACAAGTTTTAAAATATTATTTTGTAAAACTTTGAACTTGATAACCTCTAGCAATAAATATTTTTTATACAGAGCTTATAAATGAACAAATATTCAGCTTAAGGACTTCAATGTTTTATTTAATTATTTTGATTTTTTTTCCTCAAAATGCCCCTCTTTTTTGCCTTGTACTGAAATTTCCATGTTCTTTTTAACTGTAATTTTTGTTGAAAAAGTTCTGCAGACTTAGTATTTATTTGACAAAAAAATTATAATATAATCCGTAATGGAATTTTTCAAAGGAACGTGAAATCTTAATTTTACTGTTGTATTTAATTTTACACTAGTTTAAATCTTTAACTTTTCATCCTTCCTTTATAAACTTTTCCAATTATGATCTAAAAAAATTGGCTTAGAAAATGAATCAACTTAGTAAAAGGTACTTCTAAAAATAATTTACCATCTTCATTTAAAGTAAATGTTTTGCTATTTGAGATTATTTAAAGAGAGACTGTACATTTTGGAACTCAACTTTTTATTTCCGTGTTTAATAACTCTTTGACATATTCTTAAATCATTTTATGAAGGAAAATGATTTAATCCTGAAAAAATGCAACTCTTGTAAAATTTGATAAAAACTTTTTTTATGATAAAGTAAATTTTAAAATACTGCTTCTTCTACAGTTTTACACTTTCTTTTTCATAGTTTTTCTTACAAGTTACTTATAATGCTAGAAATCAGATTTTTACTTTCTTCTATTTTTACAAGAAGAAAGTATTGAATTTGTTGAAAGTTTTGACTTCCAGTTTTTGATAGCTTTACAGATTTTAAAAGGCACTGAAATGATGTTTTTTAAAAATGTCTGTCTGTCATTTGATGAGTCTGTTTGTTTGTAGGTAACAAATATTTTGTATCCAAAAACTAATGCACTGAATTTCACAAAACTGTAGATTCAGTTAGATCTTGATATAAACTGGTGCTGATTGCCTTTTGGTATATATCGTATAACAGGTGGTGCTGCTGTGATGCATTTTTTGCAATTTCTGCAATAGCTCTATCTAAAGAACTAATGCACAGATTTTCATAAAACTTCAAATTCAGTTAGTTTTTGATATGAATTGATTATGTTTTGGTGTAAATTGCTTAACAGCTGGTGCTGCTATGCTGCATTTTTTGCGATTTTTACAATTGCTCTATTTCAAGAGCTAATGGACAAATTTTCATCAAACTTCAGATTCCACTATACCTTAATAAATATTGATGCTGATTATGTTTTGGTGTAACTTGCCCAACAGTTAGCACTGCTGTTCTGCATTTTTTATGATTGTCTCAATAGCTCTAAGAATTAATGCACAAATTTTCATGTAATTTCAGATTCAGTTAGAAGTTGACACAGGTTGTTGCTGATTAGGTTTTTGTGTCAATCGTTTAGTAGATGGCACTTCTATTTTGAATTTTTTATGATTTTTGCAATAACTCTTATCTCATAAACTAATGCATAGATTTCCATCAAACTTCAGATTCTGTTAGACATTAACATAAGTTGTTTCTGATTAGGTTTTGATATAAACCACCCACAAGTGGTGTTGCTATGCTTTAATTTGCAATATTTACATGATTTTAGTAATAGTCATATCTCAAGAACTAATGCATGGAATTTCATATCAGTGAAGCATTAATGTGTATAAGGTAGAACAAAGTTTTAGAATTGATGCATTCAACTAGTTTTAAAAAGCTGATTGGTGCTAAAATGTAAACTTTTTTGTAATAAAATTATAAAAAATGTAACTTTTTAAAAAATTAGGAAAAATGGAAACTTGTACCATCTTTTTTTGATATTGCCACATTTACAACAAAGTTGAGAATTTCTATATTAAAAGTCTTTTATTATGTGCTTCAGTTTTCTGAAACTTATTGCCATTAATACAAATTAAATTAAGGCAAAACACCCTGAACTTTTGATTAAATATCATACTTGCCAACTTTTACACTTTAGGTGTAAAATTTACACTTTTACACTAAAGATACTTATTTTTATAATTTTTTGCTAAGTTTCTTTGAATTTTTATTTTTTTCCCCTTAAATTATGAATTACTTTCTATTTGCTTTTAA
Organism: Maratus speculifer; assembly: GCA_964019185.1. NCBI lineage: Eukaryota > Metazoa > Arthropoda > Arachnida > Araneae > Salticidae > Maratus > Maratus speculifer. The sequence continues at coordinate 374,203,125 of OZ025293.1, forward strand.
TAACTAAGTGGTTAGTGGAAGTAATCTGTTTAATATTCCTAAAGGATGAGTGAATTGAGGTTTCATTGCTAAAATCAACCCGAGAGAAGCTTTTAATTTCCATTGTGCATGCAAAAAGGAAGTCTTATTTTGACTAATTTTTCCCACACTTTTAAAAGCAATTATCAAGTAAAATAAATAAATAAATAAATCTGTCTTTAAAATCAATTTCTTAATGAGCCTGTAATGTTTTTTAAATTTTTGTCACCAAATTACCTTTATAACAGCTGTCAATGTACTATTCAATATTGTTAATGCATTAGCATATGTCTTTAGAATAAAGCAAAAATGTCATTTATGGGTTATTAAAAAAAAATGTTACGTGGGATTTTGTTGTTAAAAGTTGCTTAAAATAACCTTTTTGAGTTATTTTACACTTTGCCATTTTTAAAATTTGGCAGGTATGAAATATGTGGTTTACAATTAGATATTCTATGGTAGTTGCATCCTCTTGATTTAAATCACTTCTCTTAATTTGTCAGTCAGATTTTGGAATATCCTGTATGCACTATCCGTTAGTTGTAATACTGTTTAGAATGAGTTACAGATACATACTTTATCTTGTTCTAAAAGCATTATTGCTTACACAAAACAAAAATTTTTTTAAAAGGATGATTTCTTTTACCTTTACATCTTTTCAGCTTTCTTGGCACTGGGGGGAGGGGGATTTTTCAATGCAGAAATATTTCTATATTTATATTGTTAGAGCATCGTATTTGTACATTTTATAATTCTACAAGATACTAAGAAAATAATTAAAAATAAATTTGAGAGGGGTTATAAAAATTGCACAAAATTCCTGCAAATTCAAATTTAATCTTTCTAAATCCTTCAAATATTTATTAAATGATTATGTAAATATATTATTTTACCAGATTGTAAATGTCCCTATTGCTGAATATATATATATATTTTTATTGTGTCATGCATTAATATGAAAACTATTTCTTTTCTTGAATAGTGTTTATGATAACTAATGAAATTTAAAAGTATTTTTCATTTGTTTGTTTGATTCTTTTCAGATAATAGACATTCCAGATTTTCAGAACTTAATTCTTGAGGATGCAAATGAAATAAAGAACAGACAAGAAGTTGACACAATTTCAGTAATTGATGATATACGATATCATATAGATAGATCTGAGCAAGTGTCCAATTGTTTTCAAAAGCATTTACTCATAAATGAACTTTTACAAAAGCTGCGATTAGATGCTTAATGGGCAACTAAATTTTTATGGTGATATTATTTATTTAATACCTGTTTTTAAATCAAAGAAAATCATAATACATAAACTTAGAAATAAATATATTATTAAATTGTTTCTATCAGTGTGTTTATTTGTGTTTGTATATCAGTTTCCTTTAAAACAGACTTGTTACTCTTCCACGGAAACGCGGAATTCCGCTTTTTCGGCGATTAATTTTACTATCCCTGGTATCTATGCAAATATGTATTAAAATTTGTTGCAATTTTTATGGGGGGGGGGGGTGTAACGGATGAAATACAACAAAAATGAAAGTACAAACTGCACAAAATTAAACAAATTTCTTCAAAGAATTGCAGGGAAAAACGCAAATTACTCCAAAGAATAAAAAAAAAAAAAAAAAAACAACCTATAAATTCATCAAAAGATCGCGGAAAAAATTATATTTTCTTCAGACGATCGCGGGAGATAACGCGATTTCTGTCAAAGGATTGCGAAAAAACGCGATTATTGTGAAAGAATTGCAGGGAAAACCCGATTTTCGTGAACAGGTTGCGGAAAAATACTCGACTTTCGGCAAAAAATCGTGAAAAATACTTGGAATTTTATCAAAAGATTGTGAAAAATACTCGAATTTTGCCGAAAAGTCGCGGAAAATAAGCGAATCTTATGGAAAAATTGCGGAAAATATGCGAATTTTGTTAAAAAATCGCGAAAAATATGTGACTTTTGTCGAAAGATCGCCAATTTTAATAAAAGATCGGGTAAAATACGCGAATTTTTTCGAAAGATCGCGAAAAAAGCGCAAATTTTGACGAAAGATCGCAAAAAAATGCGAATCTTGACGAATAATCGAGAAAAATACGCGAATTTTCTCGAAAACTCAGTTAAAATATGTAATTTTCTCAAAAAATCGCTGAAAATACGCGAATTTTGTCGAAAAATTGGTGAAAAACCCCGCATATTTCGCTAAAGAATCATGGATAAATGCAAATTTCAGTGAAAAGATGTGGGGAAAAGTGCCATTTTCGTCAAATTTAATGGCGAAAAAACGTTAATTTCATCAAAAATTGCTGAAAAGACGCAAATTTCATCAAAACGCTGCGAAAAAATGCGAATTTCGTCAAAAGTCCATTAGGTCAAGAAAGTTCAGCTTTTTTCTTGCTGAGCCTGTACCATGTCTGTTTAAAAGAATGATGAAAAATTTTAAGCTTTATATCAATAGATAAAATGCTAATTAACAGAAGCCAAAGAAACTTAAAACTTGATTAAATTTTAAAATATTAGTATAATAATACATGTATATTTACCCATCAACCACATTCTATAAAAAATAACTTGTCAAAGAATATGATTTTACACTGAAAATGCATGACCCAATATCATGTTTATTATGCATTCACAATTTTCAGCCAATAACAATGGCTGGATGCTTCATCTGCATATCTCAATTATGGAAGATTATTTTCCAAGAAGGTACTCTGCAAAAAAAAAAAAAAAAAAAAATATATATATATATATATATACAGGGTGTCCCAAAAGGTCATGTCCAAACGGAACACATGGTTGTGTCAGGTCATGAGGAAACAGAATTACATAGGAAAGGGGGGTCGGAAACGCGATCTAAACAGTGAAATTGCATCGTAACCGTCACGCAAAGAAAAGATAACAAACGGTGTAAAATATCTTTATTTTACAACAAAACAGTACCAAATAAAAAAGAAAAATGCTACAACTCATAGTAAGTGCTCATCCAAGTGCTCATCAACTGGTTCATCCTTTCTCTGCAACGTCCGCGCTTCGAATGATCCGACTGCCCGCGCTTTCGTCTGACATCGCTTATCGCCCTCTAGCGGATTACAATCGCGTTTCCGACCCCCCTTTCCTATGTAATTCTGTTTCCTAATGACCTGACACAACCATGTGTGCCGTTTGGACATGACCTTTTGGGACACCCTGTATAAGACATATTTTCTGTCTTAAAAGTCATTGGATAAAACTGTTCAATTAAAAATTCTTTATTTATGGTTTTGTATGTTCTTGTTATAGTTAAATTTTCTGGAGGGATTGATGCCAATAATAATAAAAATTTCAAAGGAACAGAGCTCTTTTATTTAGTCATAAACTGCAAGCATATATTACATATACAACAATCACAAATAAGAAATATTATATTTACAAGGTATTTAAATAAAACCCTGATAGTATGAGTATCAACCCATCAAAGTTTGCAACAATTATTCTTGTAGCTATTCCAAATAGTTATTGTTTTTAAGAATTCATTACTACATAAACTCATTTTAATATGAATCCTAGATCTTTATATATTTTTTTTTTTTTTTTCAAAATGAAAGAGAAAACAATGAAATAATATTTAACTTATATCCTACATTAGGAAAGGTAAGCTGGCGGCTTTACAAAATAAACGAAAATGGAGTACATATGTTGCATACTAGCGCTGTATTTGAAATTGAGGTAAAAATTGGCATTAAATAATATTGTTTGGAAAGAAAAAAATTTTTCTTTCTTTCTTTTTTTAATAGAGAGTGGTCACAGGAAAGTAGACAAGTACCATTAGAACTCATCCACTGAGGTAAAGTTTTCACTTCATTTAAGGTATTATTTAAATTTATTTAATTTTACGTGAATAAAGGTTAATACTCTCAATTTTATTTTCACTTACATAATTAAGTTTTTATATCACGTTTGAAAAATATATATTTTTTAACCTTTGAAAAAAATCTTGAAAGTAACATTATAATTTTGTCCTTTTACTAAAAATTCAGGAGGTTGAGGAGGAAAATAAGGTCATTTAGAAGTTCGAGAAAAGAAAATGAACCAAAGACTAGAATCTTCAACTGGATGAAAATTAAATTGTTTCATTTTCAAAACCCACTAGGTATAAATAATTTCTATTTGTTTCATAAGCATGCAAGTGTCTGCCAATGTATATATTCTAAATATATTAAAACTATTAAGGTTTGTTTTTTTTTAAATATAAAGGAAGCTATATAAGATTTTGGATGTTTAAAATTTCATTCTGAAAGGAATATCCATTGTATTTTGGAGCTATTCTTTAAATAATCCTTTTATTATTATGATGATAATGATATCAATATTTATAATGTAATATAAATTATTCTAAATTATGTCATTTTTAATAATATTTTATTTTGGGATTAAGGTACCCATGATTTTGATGATGAAATATCTATAAAAAGTTTTAATTACTTTATCAATAATTTCAGATGAATCACAATTATAAACATAATTTGTTCGTTTATTGTACTGTTTTTTGTTTACAGGACTGTTTGGCTGAACTTTTTTCCATCCGTATGTAATGGCTTATTGGGATTACACACACATAACCTATGACCAGTTTTTAATAACGTGATATTGATTCTTAAGTAACATACAAAATGAAAATTCATTTCAAATAATAAACATTTATTACACCACCATTGGAAAGTATACATTTCATTGACAAATGTTAACAGCTTAGTAAAATATTAAATACATTACTTTTTATAAGTCGAAACATGAATTTACTTTTTTTTTTCTTTTTTGTGGGGGATAGGTATGAAAGATGAAAGAAAATACTGGTATGTTAAGAAACACTAATTTATTTATATATATATAGATACATATAAATGCATAAAAAAATCCATTTATAGATAAAACATATAAAGCGTTAAAGATATTTTAAAACATTGAGAAATATCTGCAAATAATAAATTTAAAAATATTCATAATCATAACTTAAGCTATTCATACTAAAAAATAAACCATTAACATTATATCTAACAGAAGCCTATAAATAGGTGTTGATGCTTTGACTGTCTATTAATTGGCTTTCAAACGTGAAAGCTTATTAACGATTGCTTTTGAAATGCTAAGTTCACTCCATCAGACAGATGAATTCTGTTGTTATTAAAACATTTTAATTTAAGCTCTTCATATCTTTAAAAACTTAAGGTTTTCCACAAAACTAATGGAAATGAAGTATGTTGTCTTGGCAAATTATTAGATAGTTTTAAAATATTTAAAAAATCCAGATTGAAGATTGTTTGTCAGTGGTTCTCTAATTGTCTACAGGCTTACAACAATGTTTTATCAATAGCTTTCAATACTGGTCTATAAATGAAAAATCAATAATTTTGGAATTGTCCAAAGACAACTCAACTGTAAAATTTTGTCAATATCATCATGCATGGAGAAAATGTTTGTTAAAAGTTAAATGTGTCATAAAATTCTCATATTTATGTATTGGAAATGACATATTAGAACATAAGGTTAAAGAGTAGCTATTCCATGTGCAATTCAAAAATTCAAAATCCTTGTTTTGAAGACGAAGAAAGAAATTGATATTGCATGATGATATTAGTCATCATTATTATCTATACAGATATAAACTTGAATGTAGTTCACCTATAATAATGTTACGTATAAGTAAATTAAATATGATGTTAAATATGCTTTTCAACAAAATAAATTTTTAAATATTTTTGAAAAATAGGCTCATAAACCACCTGAGATAAACAGTACTGGTACTTATGTCATGCATACATCTAAACACAAATGGAGTTGGTAAACGAGTAACCACAACCATCAGCAGCAGATAAAGAGTTAATAATAACTAAATGTGATCAATATAGCAATTATTAATCAGAAATACAGTGCAACTTAGTTATATAACAAAATATTGGACATATTCTACATTAAAAATAGATCACCTGTTTTTAAATAAGTATGTTTTGGTATGTTCTGAAAATGACAACTTGTGAAATAGTTTAACTTTTGTCAAAAGTGATAAAACTTTAATCTAGTTATTAAAAGTTTAAATATAATTCAATTGAAATGCACATATGGGTCATTCCATGTCAAATCAACACAGCCCACAACCCGACCCTCTCTGAATTGGATGAAATTTTTTTTATTTGTTGCACTAATAGAGAAATGAATAAATCCGGAGTTTTTAGTTCATATTGCAATTAGTTTTTTAAATATTTAAATTTAAATTTGGTCAAATTTATCAAATTTTAGCAATTCTTACAACACAAAATAGGCTCTAACTTCTTTTCTAATTAACGTAGAGTTTTGATTTTGATGTCGTTGGAAAGCATATGAATTGTACTTTCATATGATATACTACATGACTAGATTTAAGAAAAAATTAATTTCAAGGTCATCAAGTTTAAAATTTAAATTTTAAAATTTTAAAGTTGTAATTTTTAAAATTCTCTAAAAAAATTATATATTATTTTTCAACTTATTGTAAACATAATCTGAAAGTTTTAGCCTGGGACCGCAATGGGTTCATGAGTTATAAATTCTAGAAAATTGGTAGTATCATGTTTCAACCATAACAAAAAAAAAAAAGAAAAAAAAAAAGCCACCACTTCATATATATATATATGTGTGTATAAAGCTGCATATTGAGCACCAGGAAGAAGGTCTTATAGTTGATTAACTGTTTTCTATAATGTCTTTACTATGTGTGTCATAAATGGGTAAAAAAGATTGGTATTTACACCCCCCCCCCCAATTTCTTTTTTAAGAATTAATATTTTCATAATTTTGAAAAAAGGTATATTTAAAATTGAATAAAGATCTGGAGAAGCAAGTTGCTTTTAAAATTTTAAAGTTGTAGTTTTTAAAATGCTCTAAAAAATTATATATTATTTTTCAACTTATTTTAAACATAATCTGAAAGTTTTAGCCTGGGACCGCAACGGGTTCATGACAAATAAATTTTAAGAAAACTACTTGCATCTAAATTTGCTCATAACAAGTGACAAATTTTGCTACTTTTTTAAACTAAAATTTCATACTGAATATACTGAAAATAAACTTTTAACCATCAAAAAACAATATTAAAATAATACCATAATAGTTTATCCCAATTTCTATATTCTGGGAAATACCTGATTTTTTTTAAAAATGTTTTAGGAAAGTTGATACACATATAAAAGACAAAAGATTTTATAGAGGATAAGAAAAATAGATTTAAAAAACCATTTAATAAATATCTAACAATGCATTTCAAAATAAACTTTTAAAATTTAAATACTAATGATATACAAGGATGCATACTTGAAATCCAAAAAATGAATATGCATGACTTATAAATTATGTTAATTATATTAATTGAAAATACTAATCAGTTGTTGTGCACTTTTTTCTTAATTTTATTGATGCAGAATGCATTTCTTCTTCAGATAGCTTATATGTTCTACTATTGACAGTTCTAGGATCAACTTTTGTTAATATTGTGTTTGCTGTCACTTGTAAAATATCAGGATGTTCTGGAAAATAAAATGATGATGATGGGCCGTGTGGATGCAGGAAGTTGATTTTAATTTCTTCTCTGTCATAATTTACGCTAAGTACGCAAGCTAACCACCATTTTTGATCATAAATGCATGTTACATAACCATTTATTTCTTCCAGTTCAATTTCCCCTTCTTTCTTTGTTACTTTTGCAATTTTTCCAGTATCAGAATTAGAATATATTTTGCATAAAAGAGTGTTATTGTTCTGGGGTATAAATGCATGTAACTTTTGTGTTCCTGGTATTGCACAAGAAGAAGAAAAACGTTCCTGTAAAAAAATATTTTCATTTTCATAATCCTGAGAAGTTACATAACAAAATTCTATGCCAGAAATATGAGTTGAAGCCCATTCATATAATGCTCGTGGCGTCATAATTTGATCTGTATATACCTGTTGCAAACTTGCACGAGCAGCTAATCTTTTGACTGTACCCCCTACGCCATCTGATACTCCTTTCCCGTGGGCAGTGGCAAAGAAGTGCCATTCAGCAGGTATGCCAAAGTCCTTTTTGTGACTGCATAAATTTAAAAAGTTCTTGCGGTTTTTATAGTGAGCCGCTGCACCATCAGAAAAGTATGTAAATTTTAGGGGAGACTCATCAAATTTTTCTTTTAAAAACTTAACTAGTTTTTTCTGAAATGCATATACAGCTGTGGTATCATGCGAAAGACAGTCAGAAATAACAACAAAACTAATATTTTCTATGTGGTTGTCTCTATTATAGTATATAACAAATGGGTGGATTGTTGCCTGCGCGTTATTCCAATGAAACCCTTGAGCTTCGTCTTGAAGAATGAATGAGTAATTTTCTGAAAAATCAGACACTATAGCATACTCCCCAAATTTAAGATTACTTTTTGTAACCTTAAAGAATGAGGATTGTTGTTGGGCTATAAATGAATGTCGGATAAGCACAGAAAGTTTATCAATAAATGATTCAATGAATTCCTCATATGAATTTGTTAAAGTTTGTAGAATGGAACGATCCACATTTAACCATTGTTTGTATTCAATTGTTTCAATACTGTTTTCACAAAATAGTTTGTCCAGATAAATTTTAAATTCTTCAAATTTGGGACAGTTTTTGCATTCATTGAGATAACAAGTAGGATGTGCTGGATTGCATAGAAGCAAAGCTATACAAGTTTTATAAGACGAAATTGGAATGTTTTCTTCTGAAGTTAGCTCCTTCAAATTACTTCCAATAATCATTAATTTTACATTCTGATGAATATGGCAAACACAAACTGTATGTGTCCCACTTGCACCAGCTAAAATACAGTTTTTCGGTCTTAGTTCAGCGAATTTTGAAAATCCAATTTTTAAGTGTGGATATCCATCTTTAAATTCTTTAAAAGCCTCATTTAAATTGCATAACACCAGTCTTTTTTGGACTTGAATCTTTTTACCTTGACTAACCATGGATACAAAGTCTTTTTTGCCAGGCATAACTCTGCTTATTTGGTCACTATTATAAAAATCTCTCACACTATTTACTATATCCTGACTTAGATTTTTGCCAGGTTTGGGGTTTGGAGTTGAAAGAATTCCCTTTTCTTTCACCAATTTTTTGGCTTTTCTAACCATGTAATTAGTGGCTTCAAACTCTCTTTGAACTTTTCTTACTGACCAGCTTTCAGGCAAAAGAGTTAAAATTTGCACTTTTAAACTTCTGTCCTTAGTACTTTGAAATTTTTCTTTCAATTGAGAAAGCATCTCCATTTCAGAGAATTCTGTAGAACTATCACTATCCGAAAATTGTAGTATTTTTTCCTTTAAAACTTTACTTACTTTTTTAAATTTTGTTTTTGGATATTTTCTCTCAGATAGTCTTTTTTTTTTAATAGGTGTTTCCCCTATAGTTTGTAAACTTTCATTTAATGAACAAAGGGCTGTTTCATTTTCATAATCCTGAATTTCATCTTCTGGAATCTGTTCACAATCACTGTGTACTTGGGAACCACTGGGTACTACTGGGGAAATTCCACTAGTGCTTGCTTCAGAAAGTTTACAGTCTTTCATCATTTTTTTACGGCATTTATCACAGATTTTACATCCCTCAGATAAAAGAGGATTTACTTTTATCATCCATGGCAAAATATTTCTTAAACTTTTTCTTACAGCTGTATGATTGGGCTCCTTAAATGGATTGCAACAAGCTGATCGAGCAAAAGTACTCATTTCTAAGAAATTATTTTAAAATAAAACTTAATCATACAAAAATTAAAAATGCACTGAATTAAATATTCTCTTTAGAAAAAAGTGTAACTAACTCTACAAAGTTCAACTCCTTTATGAGCTCAGCTAAATACTGCATCATGTGTGTTGGGGCCATGTGGTGTAAGGGCCATGTGGTAGAGAAAACCATGTGTGTTTACATTCACTAGTCAAAATCCTACGGTCAGCAAGTTTAATGATAACCACACACAAAGAGCAAGAAAGAAACTAATCCCATTTTTACATTTCAGGCATTGGTGTCTTAAATGAATAAAATAATTATATTTTTCCTTAAATGCAGCTTCAATAATTAGACTAATTGAGAAAAAAAAAAAAAAAGAATATTTGACTAAACTTTCTTTAATCTAATTTTATTTTATTATTTGCTATGAAACAAAACTAATATATGCATTCTCATAAAAAAAGAACTTACTCTTAAAAGAAAGACCAACTCTGTTACATGCTCCTCCCTCCCCCCCGCCCTTCTCTTCTGGACATAAAGAATAATCATTCAGAAATTTATCAAACTTACTAGCATCAAATAATATATAAACAAGTATAATACAGTGTGAAACTATAAGCTATGTTGTGGTGGTGGTGTGTGTGTGTGTGTCGGGGGGGGGGGGGGGAAGCAGAGAAAAATGTTGAAAGAAAAAAAATTGCTTGTTGATTAAAAAAATAAAATATATAACACAAAATGTTTTTTCAGAAAACACACAAAATTTTTAAGCAACTTGCTTCTGCAGATCTTTATTCAATTTTAAATATACCTTTTTTCAAAATTATGAAAATATTAATTCTTAAAAAAGAAATTGGGGGGGGGGGGGTGTAAATACCAATCTTTTTAACCCACACACATAGTAAAGACATTTTAGAAAACAGTTAATCAACTATAAGACCTTCTTCCTGGTGCTCAATATGCAGCTTTATACACACATATATATATATATGAAGTGGTGGCTTTTTTTTTTCTTTTTTTTTTTTTTGTTATGGTTGAAACATGATACTACCAATTTTCTAGAATTTATAACTCATGAACCCATTGCGGTCCCAGGCTAAAACTTTCAGATTATGTTTACAATAAGTTGAAAAATAATATATAATTTTTTTAGAGAATTTTAAAGATTACAACTTTAAAATTTTAAAATTTAAATTTTAAACTTGATGACCTTGAAATTAAATTTTTCTTAAATCTAGTCATGTAGTATATCATATGAAAGTACAATTCATATACTTTCCAACGATATCAAAATCAAAACTCTACGTTAATTAGGAAAGAAGTTAGAGCCTATTTTGTGTTGTAAGAATTGCTAAAATTTGATAAATTTGACCAAATTTAAATTTAAATATTTAAAAAACTAATTGCAATATGAACTAAAAACTCCGGATTTATTCATTTCTCTATTAGTGCAACAAATAAAAAAAATTTCATCCAATTCAGAGAGGGTCGGGTTGAAAATGACCCTTTTTTGTGTTGATTTGACATGGAATGACCCATATCAGAAATTAAAAGAAGTCTCTTTTAAATACATCAAGATTAAATGTTTTTAAAAGCTATTTCAAATTAATATTACCGAATATTGTATATAAGCATTTCTTGATGTACAATTTATATCTCTAAAAATATTTAAAATTTAATAATTGGTAATTATATGAAATCTTGATGAAGTTTTTTTTTACAGAAATATACTTTGACTCGTATTTTGAGATATACTAAAAAGTTGACAAATTAATGTGATTTTTGCTCAAATGAGAAATACTTTATTGATGAATCCTTACTGGAATATGCAATATATATATATAAATATATATTTTTTTAATAAATCCAATGCGACATATATGTTTACCAAAATTTAAAATTCAGTAAGACCAATAGATAAACTATATTTAAGCATGTATAATTAACATGAAAAATTTAAACTCCTATTGAACAAAACAGATCTCCAATTTAAATTATGAAGTTCTATGAAAAGATTATGAACAGACATATGGAAAACAATTGGATGTAAAACAACAAAAAACTTATATTGTAAGTCACTCATCAGGGGTACATAATTTGAAAATATAAGCATTAATCCAGTCAGTTTCTGCAATAGATCTAGCAATAAGCTAAGAAATTTGACCTATTATATACCCTACTGACTAGATGGAAAACCAAATAAAATAGAAAACTTGAAAAGTATTAATATGAAATAACAATAATTTATACCAGCTTATCCTATAAAATAATATTGTAGAAAAATTTATCATTATCTATACAAGGTGGTACCCATCAAATTTCAACAAAAAAAAGTGTTTAAGTAGGAATTGCTTCACTGATATATAATAAAACTACAAAATAAATTACCATAAAAAAATTCATCTAACTTTGGCTACTCGAAACCTCAAGCAAATCTTATTTTAACTTAAAGTTAACGTAATACTATTTATTTAAAACCCAACTCTGCAAATTACAAAAAATAACTTTACATATGGATTAATAAATTTGCATCCTTTCAACTATTTGATACGAATCATGTAAAACAGAAAAAACACAACTGTTCTTTAAAATAAATTTTTGTAAAGATAGTGTTGTATCGTGTGTAAAATAAGTTTGCAGAAAACTAAAAATCATTCAAATGATAAATAATAATGAAATAAAGGCAAAATTGACCGGGTGTCATAACAGATGATATTCTTAACAAAGCCAGTATTTTAATTTCAGTTCTTTTTCCAATTTTTATGAGGAAATGGCAACAAAAAGATACAGCACCATCTTTTTTTTTTTTTTTTTTTTTTTTTTTGCCTTTACTTGTTTTACTTTTAAAAGAAATGGAGTACCTTTGTTGCCACAATTACAAAATTGGTAGTGAAAACTGCAAAATTTAATATCTTACAAATAAATTGACAGCTTTTAAATAATTGCAATTAAAAGTACATTTTTTTCCCTTATACAACGGTGTAAAAATTGAAAATGTGCGAAATTTAGAAGAAGTTTACAAATTTGCAGTAGCAAAAATTGCAAAACCAAAATTTAATTTCAAATTACAGAATGTTGCCATTCAAAAAATTATGTATGCATTATACACACATACATTTGGCCTTTATAATATAGATATGAGGACATGAATTTCAAAACTCACTTTATTCAAAATTTTAAAAATCCAGTTTTCACTATCAGTCTATTTTATTGATGAATCTGCATCAAAAGACTACAATTTGAAAAAATAAACTAGCTTGTTTATTTTTGGAAATTTTTGGTTTAGAATGAAAAACCAATAGACACAGTCAAAGATTTTTCACAATTTCTCAAAATTTGATTTACTGGTTAAGGCGAGTTTAGAAACACATGTCCTTGTATGTATAGTGTAATATTTGATTTATTTTAGATTGATATGACAGGTTTATAAGAAGCTAAATTTTGTCATCTTAGGTGTAATGCCAACAAAATTGGATGAAATAAACACATCTTCACAATGAATTAAATCTGCAATCTCCTGATGATTCTGTAGATTATTTATTTATAGTTTCTTATTATACATTTCTAGTTTCCACTGTACATTGTTTGTTAAAAATAGCATTCTGCTATCTTGTTCATACATTTGTCATTTCAGTTTAGTTGTATTATATCAATGCTGTAGTTGGAAAAAAAATATTTGTGGGAACTTGCCTTTTCATAGAATAGATATTGATGCCTTTTCATAGAGTGGATTTTTACTAAGCCAACAACCCATTTAAAACATTTAGCCGACTTAAGGCCGGCATAAAGGCTGACTTTTGTAAATTAACAGTTATAATTGCTATATCCTAGTTTTTATAGTATTGTATTTGTATAGCTTTTATCTAAATATTTAATTAATCTCACAGTAACATTTAATATGAATCAAAATTTAACTGAAATAACGGCAATAAATCCATATATTACAGGCACATCTATCCCAGAATTTTCCATAAAGAATGATACTGAGAAGTATTTTTTGTGTGTTCTGTGTTTTGGAATCTGTCTTGTCTGCTAATGTTCTTCCTGATAGCAACCAAGATTTCACACATGATTCAGGATAAAATTCTTTTAAAGGACGTTCTACATGGATTATGAATATAAATGAACTGGCTCTTTATATAAAGGAGTGAATTTCTCACATCTTTCATGATGTTATTCATAAAACATAATGTTTTTTCACATTCAGATGTTGAAATGGGTGCAGTCTTCATAATCTGGAGAAGAGGATTTAGCTCTGTAGGCTCATTTCCAGACAAGTTCATTTCACTTGGAAAAAAATAAGCGGTTTGAGCTTGTATGCAATATATGCATTTTTTTCTCGCAATAACAAACCAAATATTTCTGAGAATGGCATTCCCACATAACCACAACACTGATATATATATACAGTAGACTCCCTCAAATCTGCACAGCTTGGGACTAGAGGTTTTGCAGATTTCTGGTCATTGCTTTGTTTACATTTTAAAAAAATAATTTGAATGTAATTAATAATGAAATCAAAAGTATAATGAATTCATACAATATACTAAAATATTAAAAAAGTAATAAACTAAAATAATAAAAATTTAGATATTTTTAAAATGATTAAAATACTAAAAGAAAAGGTAAAGTTAATAATCAATAATGTACAATTAAATATTCATTATAAAAGAGGAAATGTGTTTTTCCTAAATTATTCAATGAAACTTGCCTCATAAAGGTACATTACTAATTCACATCAGGATCATTTTATTTTATATATTTATATATTTATATTATTTATATATTCAATCAATTTATTTCAGGTTTTGCCAGACTTAATAACTAAAAAAGCTTGATTAATACATAAATATATTTGGTAAGATTGTGATTACCAAAGATATTAGAAATATCTTTATTTTTTCAGAAATAAATTATTCTTTCTTCATGAAAAAACATGAATTCAATAACCTTAACAAAAATTATAAATTAAAAAATGTATGGAATTGATATAAAACTGAAAAAATCAATTTTTGCACCTACATCTGAACTGAATGTTTCATTGTTTACATCCGTAAAATATGTGTGGAATTTAGAGAGTTGTGGATTTTAAGAGTGCGGATTTGAGGGAGTCTACTGTATATACACATACAATGTGCGTCTATTAAATCCCAGGACTACTGCTAATACAATGGAATGAATAATGAAAAACAAACATTTAATAGTCCTCAAAATAATCACCTCATGGACTCACACACGTTTGTGCACGGCTGTACAAATTCTGGAAACATGTTTCATAGTCCTCTGAAGATATGCTTCGAAGTTGAGTTACATTTTTCTTTATGTCCTGTACATCCTGAAATTGATGCTTTTTTAAAGTCTTAAGTTTTAGGAACAAGAAGCATGCACACTATTTGAAAGTATGGGAAGGGGACATAGCAGCATCTCTATATGCAGTAAAACTTGGTTACACTATCACATTCGCATGATAACATGTTCCTACACATTTTCATTCATTAATTGCACATACATCCTGGAATTTAATAGATGCACCTTGCATATATGTTATGAAATTAAGTTGCTTAATTGTAGCTAGTATCATTTTTAAAAAAACACACACACCATTTATGTAAACAGTAGTTTATTAGACCAGGATTATTTCGCAGCAGTCTGGACAATGTGGCTACTAATGGACGACTGTGAGAAATCTTAATGTTGTTTTGAGAATAAATATTTATGATTTAATAAATGCCAACTAAAGAAATTTTTTTATTATAATTTATCTGATACTCATTTTGACATTGATTAGAATCTGTCTTTCAATATTACAGTTTTAATTTGCTCTAAATCTCATAACTGTCAAATATGAGGAAATTTAATTAAAACTATAGCTTAAGTAATCATTTAATGTTTATTTTAACTTAAATTTGTGGTGAGTTATGATTTTAAGTTCTTATTTCAAATAACATGTTAATCAAAATCTAATGTAGTATAAAGATATTTCTGATGGATGGGGTTCTAATAATTTGAAGTGAGATTTAGGACAGATATAAAATTTGATTTAGCAACTAAGGGGAAAGCATACTGATTGAAAAATTTATAAAGCATCATATCTATGTTATAACATATATATATATACACATATTTGTATTACAAAAGATATTTAGATTTTAATTCAGTAATAAAAATTTGTTTTTAAAACCATGATAAGTGAAACAGTATATTATAATATTGCACCATTAAATGAAATATTTTTAATATTAAAGATTATGCCCTGAAAATAAATTAGTCATATATAGGGATTATAATCCTATTAATACTAGTTAAATTCCAGGCTCGAGAATCCTAGATTTTTCAATGTAAAATTCAGGGATTTTGTATACAAAGTTATCAAGCCATGCTTATAAAATTTTAAATATCTCTAATTCCTTTGGCAGCTATTCTGCACTTGAAAAAGTAGTTCAGATGGATTGAATTTTGTTAATATAATTTTACAAAGAAAAAACACCTTTTTAAAAAAATTCAATGTCAATCTAATTGAATAATTTCTGAATTTGAAGTTAAAAGTTCATTTTTAATTGTCTGAAAAAAATGAGTATTTAATAACTCAAACATTTATTTAAAAAACATACATAAATATCTTCAAGCACTTTTTCTTTTATACCAGCTCTTACCATATATTTAAAATCACGTTTTTCAACATATTTGATCAGAGTATCGTATGAAAGAAATGCCTTATTAACAGAATTCTCAAGTCTCCAGCTTTTTGCCCATCAGTATTATTTTAGAAAAAATGTTGTTCTTTTATATTGCCTACATGTTCCTATTAAATAAAGTAATATTGTCTGTATTAAAATGCTGGTATTTAAAAAGCTGGAGAGAATTGGCAGCTTTGTTTAATATGCAACTGTAATAGGAGGTTGAACTATCAAATACTACACAGACAATTCAAACAAAAATTGCCCTAGGTAATAGAATATCCTAATAAAAGTTAGTTATTTAAAAATTTTACGATGTAAGAAAATGATTAAAATTTCACTAGCTGCTAGGAAACTTACTCATTAGATCCCTGGCTCTTTTCAGAGCCATATAAGTAGAGCTGTCTCTTGCAAACCTCAGCTTGTGATGATCAGCAGGCAATATTGCAAGTTGCCATTTTAGACCTTGGATACCAAAATATTTCTTCATTCAGTCATGTGTGAACTAGAAGTGAGCAGTAAAGGACTTTTATAACAGTTATGTAATAGAAGAATTGGCACATCCACAGGAGAGGGGGGAGGGGTTGAAACCTCTCCCATGCAACAAGTCTAGACTAGTTACATTTTAAGTTTCCAAAAATTATGAAAGAATGTTATTATTAATCTAATAAGTTCATAAAAATATCAGAATTTTTGAAAGAAATATTAATTTTGTCCCACAAGGTTCTCTTATTTATAAATTTTACTATGAAATTTGAAATATTAGCATGTTTAATATTCACTAATTAAAAATATTAAGCTCCCATGCAACCTCTTGCTCCTCCTCTTACTTTCATAATATTTCAATAATGCAACTTTAAAACGTTCAAAACCAAAAATAGGGATAGGAAAATTTGAAAATTTTTACATGCCCAACTGGACATGTAGTAGTAAAAAATAGTTTTCCCAAAACTTTCCAGAACTTCCTCTGGCTGATTACCAACCCACTCAAGTCAGCAGAAAAAATATAAGTCAGGACCCAAGCGGCACATCCCATCAAGTCAAATGAAGGCAAATGAGACAGCTCAGCTGGAGATCAGGTCAAATCTAGCCCCACGTAAACCTCAAAAATATTCTAGCCCTTTCCAAAGCATAATACTGGATATAAATTCTCTCTGGAAAACCTTAGCAAGTGCCATGTACTAAGTAAGGACTGTCAATTTTTTAAACATCAATTTAGTGATCTATGCACACCCCTTATGGGGACTATTTTGATATGGTTCTCGGGATTGTTAAGCCTCTGGTTTTGTCTCTTGGCATTTACTTGTGCAGAACTCAACATAAAAATTAGATGCTTAAGAACTCATTTTTTAAAGGTTGTATTTAGTGTATGTTGCTCCCAAATCTAGAATGTTTGTTTGTGGTGTTCACTAATATTGTTCAATATTATAGTTTTGTTGGCTAAATATATTTAATTGTTTAGAAATTTAATTTTTCTTTTCTTTTGCTTTTAATGGAGGTTTTGCATAGTGATTTATATTCCACATTGACACTTCTTAATATTCCTGTTCAGTCATGTAAAGACACAAGTTAATGTTAAACTTATGGGATAGCTCTTTTCAAATATCTCACTCGACATTAGCCTTTTTTCAGTTTTTAAAAAGTGACAGTGTCATCATAAAAAAACTGCAACCAAAATTGTAAAATCAAAAAAAAAAAAAAAAAAAAAAGGTGAATGTAGAGACAGGCCTCAACTATCCAATTCAAATAAAATTATTTAAAATATCAATATGCAAATGAAAGAACATTCCCATTGGTTTAACATTAGCTCATAAGTGCCTCCATCGGGAGTCTTAAGTTTTGACTTGGCTTGGCCAACAAAGAATTTTTTCTGCCTTATATTCAAATTTTGTAGTGAACAAAACAATTTATTAATAAATCGGTTTAACCAGATTAAGGTATCAGATGAAATTAGATCATTTAAGTGTTTCTATTAAAAAAGTTATATGTAAAACAGTGACTATTTTTAAAATGGAAAATATTGATGCCTACTAACGCATTCAAATTTTGTGATAACCAAGATATTCTTCTTTATGAAAAGGTTATATATGGACTTTTAAATTATGAGCCTTTTGCACTTAGGGTAGGATTCTGCAATGTAACAATTCCAGTTACTATGCATTTACAATAAAATACTTAATTCACTTTTCTTTTCATAGCTTTTAAGCCTCTGAAGAATTGCAAATCAGAGCAAATGATGCATAAAGTTGTCTAATGTTTTAAATAACGTTTAAGATCCCAGTAAATACAATGAAAATATAGAAGAGTGATCTGCTGGAAGCCATTCTTTTAAATCTGAATAATTTATTCTTGAGATAAAAAAATCTTAAGAGATGAACCATTATTGATTTTTTTATTCCATTATTTCAGATTATGAAAAATAAATGGCATTTAAGCCCTTGTAACTTATTGTATGCTTTTCATAAATAATCATTACGTTTTTTGTTTATGCAACATTTTATAAGTCAAGATATTTCTATTTCAAGCAGGGGTGTAGTGGAGGGTATATGGAGGTATACTCTGTATATCCTCAGGATTTTTTTAAGGAACACCATATACCCTCTGTTTCCTAAGAAAGCTATAGCATATATACTCTTGGGTATACCCTCTGGCTTGAACATATACCCTCTGTTTAGATTGTATACCTTCTGTTGTCTTTATGACTACACCACTTATTTCAAGGTTAAACTATATTACTATATAAACAGTTTCCATTAAATTTTAGCGTTCAGTAATTAAAAAAAATCATTAGCTCAATCCTGGGACTGATTTTAAATAATCTCAAGATTAGAAATTAATCTGGGGATTGTACTTTCTACTGATACAGCTACATCAATTATATTACTGATTCACAAAAAAAAAAAAAACTTTTTAGAAATGGATAGCATAACAAGATTTGACTTTGAATGTAAACTAGATAGTAAAAAGTAGATTTATCATAATTGAATAATATAAATGAATGTAGAATCAAAGAAAATTAAAAACTGAAGACTATAAATTTCCATCTCATACATTATATCTAGTTTAACAGAAATGGAATTGTTTTGAATACATTTTTGTCAGTAAAAAATCTTGGACTTGCAAGTGCTCTCTTCAATGTCACTTTTTATATATTTTTCTCCACATTTAATTTACAGGCTACTATCTCATTTTTTATTGGTTAATTTAGTGTATGTGTTTGAATTTATATTAATTAGAATTTTAGTTTGGATAAATAATCCATACATGAATCCAATTTTATTTAATATGCCAAACATCAATCTTAGATTTGTTATAGACATATTATGACAGTTATGAATAGCTAGTAAACTAGGAAAGAGTGAGTGATATTTTATTAATACAGTAGACTCCCTCAAATCCGCACATCATTTATGCATATAAACAATGAAATATTCAATTCAAATATGGGGACAAAATTTGACATTTTTAGTTTTATATGAATGCCATGTACATTTTAATTTGTAATTTTTGTTAATATTACTGAATTCATGTTTTTTTTCATGAAGGAAGAATAAATTTATTTCTGAAAAAATTTAAGATATTGCTGATATCACTGGTAATAACAATCTTTTTTGCCAAATATATTTATCTATTAATCAAGATTTTTTGGTTATCAAGTCTGGCTAAACCTGAAATAGAACTTCTTTATTTTATGATTCTGATGTGAATTATTAATATAATTTTAGGATGCAAGTTTCACTGAATAAATTTAGGAAAAATATATTTCATCTTTATAATGAATATTTAAGCATACATTGATTATTAACTTGACTTTTGCTTATAATATTTTAATCATTTTAAAAATTATCTAATTCCTTATTATTTTAGTTTATTACTTATTTTAATATTTTATTATAGTATAAGCATTTATTATAGTTTCGATTGCATTATTAATTAAATTCAAATTACTGTTTAAAAATGTAAACAAAGTAATGACCAGAAATCCACAAAATTCTAAAATCTGCATAACCTCTGGTCCCAAGCTGTATGGATTTGAGAGAGTCTACTGCATTATATAATTCATATACTCAGTAGAATAATAGAACTATATTTACTCATTAGTTTTTTATAAAAATTCAAGGTAAAAAAAAAAATCCTACTAGTAAAAATTTTTTTTCCTAAATCTAACAAAAATTTAACAATACATTAAATATTTACTTGCTGTATTTTAAAATCAAGAAACATTATTTAAATAATCTTAATTTATATTATTTATGCAAAAGCAATGAATGATGTGTCGGCATGAGAAAATACACCAATAAAGTATGTAGAACTTTTCATAAAAGGAATAAAATAATTTGTGTGTAGTTGCCTTAAAGAATGATGAATGAATATGAATCCTATAGAAGCCCTAAAAATGAAACAACTATCAATAATAATCATTGACTTTCTAATATACGTAGACGCCACATCCCATTGTTCTCTCGGCATGGTTTCGAATCCAACATCTTTGGCGAAAAGATGCCGTTTTTTGGCGGTGATCGCTTTATTGGCATCTTTCAGATTTCATAAGGAGAATAGCAGAAGTGTGGTCAACTCAAGACAAACATAACAATGAGTTTCAGCGGGAGAAAAACCAGTTTGGCACGCTAAATCTGCCCTCTGTCACGTGACAGAAGGCAAAGATGTCGGCCTAAGAAAAGGTTGCCGGTGTGGTGTCTAGGTATCTTAGGTCATTGATAATAATCATAATATTGATTTAAACAATGAGTATAACAGAAAAAAAAACAAGTTTCATCACACATTTACCAAGTGAAAAAAAAAATACACTTCATCTTCTTACTTGATTTTCTTCTAATTGAACATACATGGCATGTTTTTCTCCAAAATCATTCATAATTGGCGATTCAAGCGCTTGAATACGCCATCTGGTGGAGAAAAGATGTAACTTCTCCATTCAGGATAACGCCGTGTAAGCTCATTGCATTACATGCGTTTTAAATTTGTTCAGAATAATTATTCTTTTGCACAATTTCAGATTTCCTGTGACATTTGTTTTGTCTTATATGACGAAGTAAATATTACATGAATTTGAATATCTAAAAATTTTAAATACATTTATAATAAAGAATTGTTTCAATGGGACTTTAACATTAGTTAAAGGGAAATTAAAGGGACAGTTATCCTGTATTGAAGGCTGCGAGCAGCGCCTCTATAGGCCGTTTTAGTTCCCAATAAAATCTTATTCCTTTTAATTAAATTTTTTATGGCTAAAAAATAGTTTACTGGCTCAATGGGGAGGGAAAATTACTGTAAAATTAATTTAAGCATATGGCGTCTGATAATGACACATCATTTTGGCAAAAGCATAAAACATATGAAGAAAATGAAATCAATTGTTTGTAGTAGATAAATGTTATTTGGTTGCATGAAAATTTGAAGAATAATCCTAAGAGAAATTCCTTTTCAAGGATAAATTAACTATTAAAATTGTTTTGTTTTTCATTATGTATATATATATATAAAGAGAGAGAGCCTATTTGCTTCTCTAGTGATACTAGACAAAGAGTATTGAATTTGAATACACTCAGGCATAGATGTATATGGTAAGTCATTCTGCTTTAAACAGAGGTCACAATTTGTTTAGCATTTGTGTGTGAAAGATAATTGCAGCATCCCCAAACAAACAACCAATAAAATTGTTTAAAATACCAATTTTTCATAAAAATGAAATTTTAGAGTCAATTTACAATTATTTTTTTATTTTTTTTAATTTAATAGTAGAAAAAAGCCATTGTTAAATTCACAAAAAATAACTAATTATGAATAATAATTCTGCATAAAGTTCACAAAACAGATTATTAGAGCAAGCAACATGTGTGAAATAAAATCTACAAATTAAAATGTCAATATAGACTTTTAAAAATAATGTTAGTAGAATAAAAATTCCAAATGCAAGATTTATTTTTCTTTTACTTTTTAATACAGGATCAAAAGCAGATTTCCTTAAAATAATGGATTCTAATATTGAACCTTTTTAGAAATTACACAATACATAGGCCAATCAACTATTTTTTATATCATAGGCATGTTAACAATTTTTGTTACATGAATAATTCAAAATTGCCTGCTGCATATTTAATAGATCAATAAATGAAGTTTTAGGGACACTAACTAACAGTATATTTTTTTGTTTATAGAGCTATTTTTCTTCTATGTTCATCTTATCCATCCCTAGAATTTTTTTTTTTTTTTTTTTTTGTCTAATATAATAGAAAAAAAAGATGTTAATAATTATTTCAAATTTTTGCATTACTACAGCAGTTACTACTAGCTATTTTTATGATAAATTAAAACTTTGGTTATTTGATTTAAAATAGATTTATTATTTTTTGAAGGAGGAAAAAGGTGCAAAGAATAACTCATTGAACCACATGTAATGTAAAATTTGCAATTATCATGGTGTAAACAAATAGATGCAGTTTCTGAATAACTTTTTGGTATAAAGATCTTAAAGTAAATATAGTCAACAATTTTAATGAGTAAAACAATTTATTTGAAATAAACAAAATATTATAATACAAAAAAATCATCAGAAATTTCAGGGAAGTTTTACACTTCATTAAGTAGAGGTCCTAAAAAATCTTGATAAATAAAGTATGAAAGATGACCAAGTTAATACAAATTTTGTTGAAGAAGTTTGCACTATCTTAATAAAATTTTACAAAGGTGTTAAAATAGCAAAACTGAATGTGCATGATCATACAGCTTAGTAAATATATTAATATCTTTAAAAATCACAACAATTACACTAATCAAGTGGTTTTATGTTTTTATGAAAAATCATTTTAGATTATACATATAGGCGATTCTTTCTGCCCCTGATAGATATGCTTTTAAAGATATATTTCCATATATTGACATGGTACTAAATGGAATAATAAAAAGTGGAAATTATCAAAGCAAACTGCATTAGACTTATTCCTATATACATATTTATTTAAAGCAATAATTTAGTCAAACTCATGTTTCCAAGACAAATAAGAATAAATTACATGATACATAAAGGCACTCATAAATATGTGTTTAAACTATTGAAAATTTTTTCTAATGTTGCAGCTTTATAATTCTACACAAAAATGCTTTCCTCCATTTAATATTTCTGTTTATAAAAAACATTTTCTTTACAAAACTTCTCATTATAAAAAATTAATTACAGACTAATTTATTTTTTATTTTTAATTACCTATAAAGTTAGAATAGAATTTACATAAGATTCTTTATACATTTTTATTGGAATTTGGAGGAAAAAGCCTATGATTTAATTTTTACTTATTTATTCTTAAGGCTAATGACTTACAGTTTCTTAATAAGTGTCATTTGTATAAATGCTGAATGTCAATTTTTTAAAGATTGAGGTACAATGTCGTGCTTCGTTTAGTAAAATTAACTAATAATAATAACAATATGACAAAATAATGTTTAAATGTAATGCATAATACTGCTCGTGTCAAAATCCTTCACTTACTATCTTAATAAAAAGTAAAGACTACTTAATGTATTCAGTTGCATTCAGAAAATCCATTTTCAGCTGCCTCTATGAAAATCAAATATGTAAATGCATTTCATATTATTAATGCAACAAAATAATACTAGTCGATAACAGTGAAAAAAATTTTAAACTATATAAAAATGTTTAAATCCCTGTATTGTAATGTTAACAACAAAAAAAGTTACCCAGAATTCTGAAAAGAGATCAGTATGGAATTATAATATTCTAGCTAAATAAAGGCTATATATACTAAAAGAAAATTTTGTTTGAATAGCAAATTTACTCAGAAAATATGAAACTATACTCATAAAAATTACCTTTGAGGTAATTTGAATTAGTTCAATTAACTGAGTTTTTTATGAATAATAATTCCAAAAGAAATCGTCCTCGTGAAAATATTCTAATGCTATGTATGATTCATAATCGGGTAAAAACATGATAAATTGGTAATAAAATTAATCACAGTGTTGTTTAATCATATCACATTTTAGTGCTTATAAATGGACAATAAAAAATACATAAAAATGGTATTAAATTATGATAAATATTTCAAACAAAATTAACAGAAGCAAAAATGATAGATAAAATATCAAAACAAGCATTAAACATTGATAAACATTTTTATTTTTACTTTACAACTAGATAAACATAAAAAGAAAACAATGACTGGCAGTGTTTCTGGGTAAGAAACTATGGCACACTAAAAATGAAACAATTCATTCACATTTTCCTATTACAAAACTTACTTTCCAAAATGCCTAATGTCACTATAAATTCATAACTTTAGTTGCCTAAAGAAAATTCAAAGCCAAAAACTAAGGTAATACATTATCAGCCATTTAAAATAAATGCTCTCACAAGAAAATGCTAACGACTGATTAGGAGAAATTTACAATGCTTTTATGGACAGATATTTTATGAGTTATGTAAACATTTTTGAAATCTATAATGATTTCAAAAATTCACACAATAGTAATAACAAAGCATTAAAATATGCAGACAAAATAATACTATACAATTATTTACACTTTAGTTGGTGAAATGAGAAAACAAAACAAAAAAAATATATTTCTATAGCTTTTACTGCAAGAAAATAACTGCATGAGAATGTTTAATGATTTCTACAATAGCTAAAAGAGCCTGAAGACGATCAGTCATCTGCTCAAACATAAAATAAATTTTCACTGAATATAACACTAAAACTACTATATACTGTACACAAAATAGCTACCAAAATAAAAGTATGTAAATAAATATGGCTGGATAATTTTATCTAAAAAGCACATTTATCACTTCATGTTTCAGTGCTCTTTGACAGTCGAGTTAAAAAGAAAGTTCCAAATACACTTTTTAAAGCTGTTCCAAGTCCCTAAGTAAAGAGAAAGATTAACATAAATAAAATAATTATTTCTTAATGCACACAAAAAAATATACATATTTCAAAACAGATTCTAAAGTTGGCAATACAGTACTTTTAACATTAACATATGAAAAACAATAAAAAAATAAAATAAAGACTGATTTTAGTAGGATTAGATCCCTTTAACAAAAAATTCATAGACTTCAATTTATCATTGGTAATTTAATCATGTTATATTGTATTACACAGATATATTTACTGAAGCTTAACTTTTTCCCCCTTATTTTTCAATACCATTTGATTTAAACTAACTTTCTTTATATTTTAACAAATCAAGTAACACATACGCCCATGATGATTATGCACTAAAATTAATTAATATGGAAATCTAAAATAACTAGCAGGATATAGCATACAGTGGTGAGGAAAAAACTAAGCCACTTGAAATTATAATATAATTAAAAAGCAAAAGATGGAACATTTATGAGATTTCATACATATATATTATATGCCACAAGGAAGTAAAGAAAAAAATAATAAATTCATCAATAACTACATTAATAAAACATTAATAGACTTAAATTGGAAACTTGTGAAGTCAATTCATATATTTCATCAATAATCTATGTGAGACCATTTTTTTATTACTTTGACTTTTTTATTACTCTTGTTCATTGAATCTATCAGACCACACAAAGTACTTGCATCCTTATTGTTCCAGCAGTTTTTTAATAGCATTCATCAAATCTAACTTTGAATTGAATTGTTGTCCATTTTTGTAAACATTTTGGGATGAAATTACCCAAAAATTTCTATTACATTCACATTGAGGCTACAAGCTGTCCTTTGAAGGAATTTCACATGATTAACTTCCAGTTAAGATTTAGTTGACTTCAAAACATGAACGAAAGCATTGTCTTGATGAAATCTCCAGCCTCTTGAAGTTATAAAAGGAGCAATGGGTAATAAATTATTTCCTAACATATCTTGATACATAACTAAACATGAAAACAATTGGAGTGGTCCCACAGGCAGCAAATGCAGCTCAAACCATTATCGAGCCACCTTCAAATTGACACTTTAAAAATATATGAGGTTCTTGTCATAAATCATGCCAAAAGAATTTATAGTCATCGAAGCCATCAAAATTAAATTTATGTTAACACATTACTGACCGGCCATTGATTAATCGACGTTTGCTCCCCAGCGCTTACCGACTGGTCGTCGATTAATCGACTTTTGATCTTCTGTTAGATTTGGTTAGGTTAGATTGACAAGTAGCGAGCAGCAAATTTTAGCATTCTTTATTCAGATAATCGGTGCTTTTTTATAAGCTTTAGCCCTTAGAAATGAATGGAAAGAGTTTAAGAAAAGTGCATATATTCCCACGCGTCAATCTAGGCCGAAACCAAGCCGGTGTCTCGGACGATCTGCAGCTGATCAGGCAGTGAAAGTGCATAGTATGTTCGAACCGCTGCCGGTCAGAAAGTGTTAATAAGAAAAGACAACATCTCTCCAATTTGTACCTTCAGTTAAATATTTTTGTGCAAAGTCAAAACAAGCATTTTTGTGGTGCTTAGAAGGAGGGCATTTTCCTTTAAATTTTTAAAATTGTACAATGGGATTGTTCCTTAAAACATTTCTTACCATTTGGCTTGTACATGGTAATTGTAACTGTTCTTGAATTTGGGCAAAAGACATTTTTGATTACAAGGTAGCTTCTGGATTTGTCTTTATTGCCTTACAGTTGAGGATTTTGGTCATCTTGTATGCTTCATTTTTGTTTCAATGCTTAAGTGTGCAAAATCAGAAATACAGGTTTATCAAATTTCAACATTGTTTGACTTTTTTATATATTAATTTGATTTTTTTCAATAAAAAATGCTTCTAATACCAGCTTGATTTTTTTTTATATATATATGTTTTACTTCATATTGAAATCTTATGAATTAACTGAATTTTTATTAAAGTATTCATTCAAAATGCTAAACTCAGTGATTTTTTTTTAGACCAGACCTCTGGGGGTCAGTTCAGTCCAGCCAAAATAAAAGCTATTTTGTCCTGGCTCATTTATATTTTCACAGTTCATGAATAAACTAAATCAAGTCTGGTCTAGTCTATTTCAATTTTTATTTTTAAAAAAACTGATTATTCTTAACATAAAATTAAGATTCTTTTAAAGACTATTACAAATATATCTATGCAAAAGACTCAAATCAATGTAGTTTAGAATAAAAGGAAAAAGAAAATTAAAACCATCATAATTTTTAAAGCTGTTATAATATTATAAAAGTAGATTTTAAATATATCTCAGCAATTTTATCAAAGTATTTGTTCAAAAGTTTATTATAAATATTTTTTTTAAAAATTATCCACCTGACGCATCTTGAGACCAATTTAAGTCTAAACTTGGCTCATTCTAAGTATGTAATCATGAGCCAGAGTCTGCTAAAAAATTAAGCCCAGTCCCAGACACCATGTAACTGCCAAATGCAGATAGATCTCTATGCTAAATTGAGCTCAAAATTGTCCTGTGGTTTATGCATAAATTTCACTTTTTTAATAAGAGTTTTTGTATATATGTTAGTCGAATTTGACCCATAAAAGTAAGCAATGTATTTTATCATTTGAGCTGACAGACCTGTTTCAATGAAAGTTTTGTGTTTTAAATTAGTATCTTTATTCTAAGTTTTTGGTCCATATCTATATACTTGCATTCTAACTCCAATGAAAATGCTTGCATTATATATGAGGAGCCCAGAAGCCAAGGGGTACAAGTGACAAAATGTCGATTTGGAGTAAATTGAGTTTAAAGATAATTGATGTTAAATTGGAACATCAATAACAATTGACCAAATTGAAATAGGAAACATCTGCTTGTTGCATTCTAATCTTTGAACTCTCATTTCAATAACTGTTAAAAAAATAAGAGTACAATTTTCTTTAAATGTATAATTAATCAATATTGTTTGTTTTTCAAAAAAGGTGGTTTATCTCTATAACTCCCCCAAATAATCAGAAAATGACCTATATTTCTTTACCTGAAATGAAAAAAGCATATTTCCAGATACCCTATGCACTTAACTCATTTTTTTCAATTTTGTCACTTATACCCCTTGGCTTCTGGGGTCCTCATATATATATATATATATATATATATATATATATATATATATATATATATTGTTGAGGACAACTATGGCTAATTCTCTACAGCTAATGATATTTATATTATTCAAATTATAATTATTAATTCAAACAGGGCTATAAAAATTTTCAAATATATTTTTTGCCTACAAAATCTATTGCTGAGCAATAAATGAGACAGTAACAAATAAAATAGTACACAAATTTGTTAAAAAAGGGTGGATCTAGACACATAGTAGGAAGAGACAGATAGCATTTTTTCCCTGTAGCAATCGGACTTTAACAAAATTGTAAGCACAAGAACTTTAATAGGTGTATTACAATAAACTGTGTTCTTTTTTGAAAAAAAAAAAAAAATGTATATATTATCTGTATTTGTAGATTTAAAAAGAGATAAAGAAAAGGGATTTTTTTTCACTAATTTTATAAATAAATGCAAAAAGAAACTTTTGCATAAAAAATTAAAGTTATATTTAGTGCATATAAGGCTATTGGGGTGACTGTAAACACTGTTATTTTTGCAACTTTATTTGCATATATATTTTCATAATTTCAAATCTAAGAAACATTTTCTAATAAATATTTTATTTCTACCTCCTCATATTTGAGGTTATGAGGGGCTGAGATTTTATTTCCCAATCATCCCAATGTGAGCAAATGAGATGAATTTTTAAAAAAGGTATGTTAACTTCTTTTTGTTAGTTATTAAAAGTGTTTGTTTATCATTATTATTGTTGTCAAAGATTCTGTTTTATTACATGGCATAGCTTTATTTCAATCACTAGCAAAGGGATGTTATAATTAGAATAATCAATTTCTACAGAAAGTTAACAGCCAATGACAAGTTGATTTTTATTGAACAATCTTGGCATGTAAAAAAATTTTTGAAAGTTTTGTGCGGTGTTTTTTAAATTTATTAATTATTATTTCTTTAACATGTAAGCTACAAATAGTTTTAAGAAAAGCATAATTTTAATTTGTTACTGAAGAGGTTTATTTCATTTGATTTTGCAAAACAAATCTACAAAGTTAACCACAAGATTAGAGTAATTGCTACTACTAGGTAAAAAAAATAAAATGAAATGCAAAATGTAATTTAAAGTTTAATATTATCACCAATTGAACCCAACAGAAAAATATTGAACATAAACAGAATCATGCCTATACTCTCAATTACTTTACTTGAAATGATTGGAAGGTAAGACATGTTATTTCCTTTTAAGTTGAAAATAAAATAAAAACAAGAATATGGTGTAGAGATGTGAAATTTTAGGGCAGAACTTGAATTATGCAAGGTTTGTTGGTTATAATCTAATACTTTTTATTATCTTGTTAATTTGTATTAAAATACAATTACTGTAACTTTGATTATATTACAATACAATTACAGACTTACTGTCTTAACACCAACTTTTGCACACTGCAGCTTAGCATTTGACATTCTCATCCTGTCAGCCATATTTCTCAGAATGGCTGATCTCCCTCAAAAACAAAATGGGATTAAACTAGTTTCAATCATTCCTGCTTTCAGATTCTCAAGCATTGATTTATACCACTTTCACTCAGTGAATCTGTAGCAAAACTTTTTCTCATGTGCAGCTGCTTCACACATCTGCTCCACGCAACTGCTCCTTCAAATGCAAATGGTTTTCTCTCTTGCCTTTATGGTGATTACCACACAGAAAACTAGTATTTCAGCATTTTGTTTGCAGTCACTTGACTGTTCTGTATGTACCATTAGTAGTGAACTTCCAATATTCATCTAGTGAGGGTGGTTGCATGTGCTTTGAAAAATGTTTTTTTAAAATATGTCCAAAAAAATGAAAGAACTATACCACATACTTCAAACTCAAAGTGATTGAGAAAGCTGAAGAACTGCAATCCCTGAACATTTCAGTGAATCACCCCTTTAAAAGCAAAGTTTGATAAGAATGGGAAAAGTGGATGTCAAATGGACTACATCAGTTCACAAAAGGTGGAAACATTAAAAAGCATTTTTTCTGAAGTACAAAAATCGAAGAAAAGTGCATGTGATGCAGTAACTGTTAAAACACATAAATCAGGATTCAAAAACTGAGACTAATTCATTATAATGAAGAAGATGTTTCTGACAGTGAATCAGAGACTGAAATTTCTTGCTCTGGAAATGATTGCCTGAGCAAAGTACAAAATGATGAATTTCTGAACCTTTTTGTATGTGACACTTATGAGAGTGACTTTAATGGTTTCACATGAGATTGATAAAACATATATTTAACAGAAAAAAAAAATGCAAATAAAAAAGTTTCTTGATGCATTTCAATTTTATTTTTTCCAGTTTGTGGGAAGAGGGAAATTTTCATTTAGAATACTGCCCATGTTTTATTAAATCAAGAATGTGTGGCAATCCTTTTTTTATATGCTGCTTTATCAAATTTGAAGATAAGACAAACAATTTTGTATAAATTATATACAGCAGAACCTCGATCTATTGTTTTTCAAGGGGTGCGGGGAAAAAAACAATGAATGCAGGAAAACGATGAATATGGATTAACTTAGAAATACAAAAAGACACAATGTTTTTCATTACTACTGCATGTAATGTATACAGTATAACAATAAATACTAATTTGTTGCTTAATAAACTGTAAAATAAATAATTTTAAGTTATAGAGAATTTATATTTGTTTTTAAAAAATCAATATACAACCCTTGGCAAAAAGTTTCTGATCACTGTTATCAAGTTTATGAAGTTTTGCATTTCGAAGCATATACTTCGCGATTCAAGAGCATAGAAACGTTTTGCAATATGCCAAATAAAAGAAAAAATGTTAAAATAAGAATAAAAAGTGAATTCAATATTGAAATCATATAATTTATAATTATAATGCAGGCAAAAATGTTTCCTCGTGAGAAAAAAATATCCGATCAAGATCAAAGTTGGAAAATAGTAATCGATCACTGAGGAAAAAAGTTTTAAATTTGCATATTGAAAATAGATTAGAGTGCCTGCGCATGCGTATGATATATGAATCCTATTTAAAGGAAGAAATCTTCCAGTTGCGAGATCAGAAGCAGCTCTGAAGTGCTGGAAAATGACTCGTGTGAAAAACCTGTCTCGCGATTTAAAAATACGCATGATTTAATTATTAGAAGAAGTAAATTCAAAATTGAAAGTGGCTGATTTATGAAATTGTGCTCAAAGTACAGTATGCGATATTTGGAAAAAATATCACTTGACTAATAGCGTGGAAAATTTACCTCGAAGTGGACGACCACGAATGTCAATACCTAGAAAGGAAAAGAAAACTTGTGAAAATATCGAAAAGAAAGCGGCGAGCAACCTCAAAACAACTTGATTCCGAATGGTCTAAGTATAACGTAAAGGCATGTGACCGCAGTACGTAATCATCTAAACGTAGAAAGATTTAAATCTTGTAAAATTAAAACAAAATCTTACATGATAAAGAAACATAGAAAAGAGCGCCTGCAATGGTGCAAAAAACATGTGCACTAGCCATTTGATACATGAAATAAAGTTATTTTTAGCAATGAATTTCGCATATCTATCGGCAAAAGTGATGACTGTGGAACATTTGCTTGGATTAGAGTTGGTGAAAAGTTCAATGATAAGTGTATAAATACGAAGACTAAATTTTCACCTGCATTTGCAGTTTTGAGTTGTATTACATCACAAGGCGTCGGTAAGTTGTGTATTGTGTTACGTACAGTAAACTTTGAAGTTTACATTGACATTTTAGTGGATTGTTTTATTCCTAGCATTGATCAATAGATCGAAAATCAAAATGACTTCTTATTTCAAGATGACAATTAGCTCCCCAACGCACCAAATCAATGAAGAAATTTCTACAAAATGTCGGTAATATGCCAATTCAAACCATGACGTGATCGTCCAATAGTCTGGATCTAAATCCTATCGAAAATATGTGAAATATATTAAAAAGAAAAATCGATTTTCGATGAATTACAAATGCCATAGAACTTACGTAAAGCTATAAGGGAATGCTGGGGTAAAGTTGTTCCCAATGAGTGTAAAAATCTCAATGAGTCCAGTCCACTAACAATTTCGACTGTCATCCGAAATAAAGGTGGATTTACGAAATATATAATTGCAGTGATCGGTTATTTTTTTCCAAATCAAAGCATGATCGGATAATTTTTTCTTTGATGCTTAAATTTCAATCACAATTTTTCTGTTTATAAATTGATGAATAGTGATTTTCCTTTATTGCATATTGTTGTCCATTATATGTAACACAAATGTATTATCGCTAATAGTCGTTTCATTTTTATGCAGTAAGAATAAATAATCTTTTCTTACAAAAGATGGTAGTGTTGATGTAATGATCGGAAACTTTTTGCCAAGGGTTGTATATGTTTTAATTTTTCGTTCATTTTTTTTCAATCAGAAAATAAGTTTTTAAGGTCTACAATATTTTTCTCGTCATTATATGAAATTTCATATGCATATATAAAAGTTCATACAATTTCAAATGCTGTGATTGCACAGACAGAGTTGGCACAGGTGGCTCAGCTTCATCAGCATGAACGTTATCCTCAGCTTCTATGCCATTATTCAAAGTTTTTGCATTATCACACATTTCTCCTATGTTTAGGACATCACATGTCGCAACATCTTGATCAATGGAAACATAAATTGCATCCTCTGCTATATACAACCACTCTTCATCTGCATTATTGTCGCCTTCATCAAGACAAACGGCACAAATAAATTATTTTAAGATAAAAGAAGTAATTCAAGTTTATATGTCATATAAAATAGCATGACATTTAATTTTAATTCGATGAGGCAAAAAATTTTACAACGATGAATGCGGGAAAATGATTTTTGAAGAACGATGCATGTGGGTTTCGTTAACATAACTTAAGTATAATTTGTGCAGGGACCGTAGAAATGAAACGATCAATGAGGGGAAACGAAGGATGCGGGAACAATAGATCAGAGTTTCACTGTATCTTATTTCATATTTTTATACCACATTTGTATATTGGTAATTTTAATGTTTTAATTTATTTTCCTTATTAAAGCGATAAAAGCCCAGTGATCATCTTGGATTTGGTATGTTATTTTCAAGTCAATTTAAGTTATGATTTCAAAAATTATTCTAAGTAAAAACTTTTTTTAACAGTTGCTTAAAAAAAAACGAGAGATTTTCAAAGTTCAATTTTTGATGTTTTTGCTTTTACAAAATATAAAAAAGTAAATATGTCTGTTATCATGTATGTTTAGCACATTTTCAGTGTGAATCTATTTGAACCAAATTCTATCAAAAACTATTGAATATTTGAGTAAGATATCCATTAATTTTTAAACAGATTTGATTATTTTTTACAACTTCCTGAAATAAATATAGGAGCATATTCATAATTCTTTTATCTTACACATGATAAAACACAAATACAAATTTAATGATAATGGAAACAACTAATTTAAATTTCATTTTCAAAATGAAGTTTAACTAAGCAAATATAGAACAGTTCAAATGCCATTAATTTACTTTCTCTAGTCCAGAATAACCTGGTTTAAACAGGTCTTTGTCAGCATATACATTTTGTTATTACTGCAACACTGCAAAATTTTTATTACAAGGTTTGCATATAAAAAAATGACAAATGAATTCAATTTTATAAGATCTTAAAAAATGGAGGGATAATAAATAAAGGCTAATAAAATGGTAATGAAAACTAAAAGGAAATAAAAAAAGAAAAATATTTAATATTTTGTGTAAGAATTTCAATTAATAGAGAAATAGAACATCAGAGAATTAACTGTTATAACAGTGTAGAAATCAAAATCTTGCATTGGATAGGGTAACCCAATTTTACCTGAACTCGACTTGTGATTCTAATTGTGTCAAGACGTAGTTGATTTTTTTCAGTGTGAATCACAATTTTTTTAGGTCGAATTTTGATACTTATTCGCCGGGTTAATTTTTCAAAAGTGAATCTAAACTATTTTCTTAGATGAAAACTACATATTTGAATATGAACATCAGTAATATTGGTAGACTTTTGAAATCTTGGATCCAGATAATTCTAAAAAACAGGGTCTTTTTACCAGGGATGCCACTCAGAAAATAGCAAAAAAGAGGAAATTATGCATAAAGTAAAATTTACGACATTTTTCACAACTTTGTGTGTTAATTTTGAAAATTATATTGTTTATAATAAACTAAATAAAGAATTACAGCTTTTCTTTTGTTGTAAACTTTTAATATATAAGAGTAAGTAAAAATGATTTATCTTTAGTTCACAGTATTTTACATCAATTAAGGTAACCCAGCAACAGGTTCAGTGAAGAATTTAATGTATCACATCATTTTAAACCAATTCAAGTAACCCAGCAATAGATTCCATGATTATTCCACGAGTGAATAGCAAAATTTTGCAGTTTATTTTATTTGACGAAAATAGCTATTTTATTTCGTGATCGTTTGGCGAAAATCGCCATTTTATTTAGCGATCGTTTGAAAAAAAATCGCCGTTTCACATCATGATCGTTTGACGAAAATCATCGTTCCACATCATGATCTTTTGACAAAAATTGTCGTTTCACACTGCAATTCGTTTCAGAAAAATCACCGTTTCGTGATCGTTTGGCGGAAATCGCCGTTTTATTTGGCGATCATTTGACGAAAATTACAGTTTTATTTAGCGATCGTTTGACGAAAATTACAGTTTTATTTAGCGATCGTTTGACAAAAATCATCGTTTCACATCGCGATCGTTTGACGAAAATCGCCGTTTTACATTGCGATTGCTTGACGAAAATCGCCGTTTTATTTAGCGATTGTTTGACGAAAATCGCCGTTTTATATTGCGATCGTTTCACAAAAATCACCGTTTCGTTTCGCGATCGTTTGATGAAAATTGCTGCTTTATATCGCGACCGTTTGATGAAAATAGCCAGTTTTTTTCGATCTTTTAACGAAAATCGATGTTATATTTCGCGATCGCTTGACGAAAAAGGCTGTTGTATTTCGCGATCGTTCGATGGAAAAGGCTGTTTTATTTCGCGATCGTTCGACGAAAATCGTTATTTTATCTCGTGATCACTTAACGAAGATAGCGAATTCTTAAAAATTAAAAAAAGCGGAAATCCGCCAAAAGGCGGAAATCCGCCAAAAGGCGGAAAAGTGGCATTCCTGTTTTACAAAAGTGGATATTTTTTTTTAGTATAAAAAGAGACAGATTTAACATATTTTAAATACAAATTATGACATGTTTGCTATCTTTCAAGGGAAAAATCCCATGTCCTCAAGGACACATGACAATTTTTATGCATTTCTTACCTAATTTTTTGCTTTAAATGATACACTATAGTGCAAATTAGTCATCAAAAGGACATTAGAGATATAATTGTAAGCTTTTTTGCAGATGCATGTGTTAAATCTTAAGATTAGAATAAATCTTAAGATTAGAATAAATCTTAAGATTAGAATAAATCTTAAGATTAGAATAAATCTTAAGATTAGAAAACTGAGTTCATTAAAAAAACTTGCCTTCTCTGAATAGCCAAGGTCTGCACCCTTTGATCTGGCCCAATTTAAACATGGTAAATTAACAATAGATAATTCTTTTTCAGGATGCTTTCATATAATGCATATATATGTGTGTTTACTTTAACAATACATTTTCAAAAACATATAAAGAAAATAGATCTTTCAATCTTATATATGTATGTATACATAAGGACAAAAATAAATAAAAATCAAATCTAACCTTTTTCTGTCCTTCTGATACCTTTGAATCCGAATCTTGTCTGTGAGCATCCAAACACTTTTGATAACGTAACTAAAAAATAGTAATTAAAAAAAATTAAAAGTTATCAAATATATTAAAAACTTTATGAAATATATATGATTAACACTTTGAAGGGCAATAGTACTTACTAAAGGAGTAAATTTTAATGAAATATTGTTTTAATAATTTATATGAAATTTTTCTTCAAATACATTTGTTTGTTTTTAAATTGTTTACACATTTTGGTGAGTGTTTTACATTACAGCAACATAATTACATTCCCCCTGAAAATGTTATTAACAGATATAAAAAATAAAGTTCCTTAATTTTGTATATAACATATAATGTTAAACTAGGAAGAAAAAAAAAATAAAATTCTATATTTATTGTAAATGATTGCCACAATGCCACGTACTTTGCAAGCTGCTTCAATAGTTTTGCAGAGAGCTCCTGATGAAGGTTCACAGTGAAATACATGAGCGACAAAATCATCCTGAGCTGTATGCACAATAAAGCCACAGTGTCTAAAAGAACACAAATATATTTCAAACAACCTTAAAAAATATAAAGTCTATCTTCTATTTTAAAAAGTCATTAAATCCAGCAATCCAACCTGAAACACTTGGAATAGTGCTCCAAGTGCTCTACCATTTAAGCTACGAGGTTGTGCTGCAGTGCAGCTTTACCTACATGTAGGAGAGAAAAATGCCAAGCTGAACATCGTCCTTGTAGCTTAAATGGTAGAGCACTTGGAGCACTATTTCAAGGGTTCTGGGTTCGATCCCCGGCTTAAACATTTTTCACAATGTTGGTTCTACATTTAGATAGCAAGTGATAATTCACATATTAAATATTCAATAATTTCAAGCATAATTTCACTGTTGAAAAATTAGTTAAATTACATTTTCATATTTTTATTAATATCACCTGAAAATATATACCTAATGTGCTAATTTTTTTATGTAGCAATAACACTAAAATATCTAAACATAACACATACACAGAATTTGCAATTTTTATAATATGAATTATGAAATTAAAATTTGATAAAATTATGAATTGCAATTTACAATTTTTTGATGGGTTTAGATTTAAGTCCTGCTTTTATGGAAATCCAAAATTTCAAATTTTTCTTTCAAATAGTTTTCAAATTACACTTAAAAAATGGCAAAATGATGATTTAAGTGACCGTTTACAATAGACATGACTAGATATTCTGAAACTTCTTAAGCTATCTTGTAATCTAGCAGTCTTCAATGACTGCTAGATAAAAAAACTGCTGTAAACATGAGACCATGCGTACTAGTTTGAAATTTGATCAAGACTGAAAATATTTTGAATCCCTCTCTCCCCCTCTCCTGAATGAGCACATACGCACATGCATAATGTGTTTTCCCTCTGTCTGACAAAATTTGCATTTTTCCCATGATCCTTTGACGAAATTCACTTTTTTCCACGATCTTTAACCAAAGTTCATTTTCTACAAATTTTCAATAAAATTTATACATTTTAAATGATCTTTACATTATCCACATTTTTTATGAATCTCTTGGCAAAAATCGTACTTTTTTCACAATCCTTTGACAAAAATTGCATCGTTTTTGCTATCCGTCTGGAAAATTGCATCTTTCTCGCAATTCCTCAACAAAATCATGTTTTGTCCACAATACTTT
Organism: Maratus speculifer; assembly: GCA_964019185.1. Classification (NCBI taxonomy): domain Eukaryota; kingdom Metazoa; phylum Arthropoda; class Arachnida; order Araneae; family Salticidae; genus Maratus; species Maratus speculifer. Next base: position 374,241,030 of record OZ025293.1, read on the forward strand.
CTCAATAATCATATTTTCCACCTGCCATTTTTTTGCCAGAAATTGTCTTTTTTTGCAATCTTTTGACAATCATTTGAAGAAAATCATGTTTTTTCTGAAATCTTTTTCAAAAAGCACATCTTTTTCACAGTCCTTTGACAGAAAGTCATTTCTATTTCACATTTTCACAAAAAACCTTCATTGTAATAGTGATTCCCACAATTACAGTTATATCAAGATTGTAAATGAGGATCTACACATCATATATATTATATAATGCCCAATGTGCAAGCCTATACTCACACACATTATACATACAGTAAAAATAATGCATACTGAATACATGACATATTTACTTTGTTCTATATGCACCATACATACATATATCATACAAAAAAATCATACTTGACTGTAACATGTTCAAATAAAGCCGTAAAATATCATTAGACAGTTGACTCCTTCAAATCCGCAAAGCTTGGGACCAGGGATTGTACGGATTTTAGAAATTTGCAGATTTCTGGTCATTGATTTGTTTACACTTTAGAAACATTAATTTGATTGGTAATTAAACATTATAAAGAATGCATATAATAAATTGAAACATTAAAATAATTAAGTAAAATATTTAAATAATTTATTAGTTAAAAAGCAAGTAGTTCTTACAAAAAAAGTTAAGTAAAATAAAAATTTATTAAAATATTAAAGTAAATAATTAAGATACAATACTAAATATACATAATAATGAGAAAAAAAATCAATCTTTTTTTTTTTATAAAGAAAAGTATTTGCCTTCATTAATAAACAAAAAAGCTTGATTAATTAAAAAATATTTTGGAAAATGATCGCAATCACTGTTGATATTAGTGTCATCATAAGTTTTTTCAAAATAAATATGTATTTTTTTTATGAAAAAGCTTGAGTTCAATCATATTAATCAAAGTTACATATTAAAATTATCATAGTAAATAATAATATAATAATAATATAATAATAAATAATAATATAACAATAAAATAATAATATGATAATAATAAAATAAATAATAATATAATAATAATAATAAAATAATAATATAATAATCATAATAAAATTATCATAAAATTATCATTCATAATTATCAGGATTATATATTAAATATGTACAGTGCATTCAAAAATTAAAAATAAATATTGAAATATAATGAAACGAACATAAGAAAAATAAACATTTTGACTAGTTTACACTTGCGAATATTTTCCAGAAACTACAATAAGGGGAATCTTTCAAGGCTCAAAATGTACTGGAACAAACCGTAGCGATACTCTAGTTCCTGAAATTATGACAAATAAAGTTCCAATTTGTAAAATTATGGTAAATATCGTTCTTTTACATGCAATTATTAAAATATTTTGTTATAGTTTTATATATATATATATATATATATGTAGCTTATTGTGCTTTTTCTAACTTTTTTCATTGCTATTTAGAGTCTTGAATGCCTTTTTATATTTCTTTATATCTTTACAAATAAATCTGTCTATACATTAAAAAAAAAAAAAAAAAACAGAGGCCAACAACAACTTTAAAATATTGTTCTGGTTCGTGGATTTTTCCATTTCGAATTTTTTATATAGATATGCTAATTTATATCAAAATCAAAAGTAATGTAAATTTATTTAGTAATAAATCAGCTGTAATAGCCAAAAGAGATTAAGGAAAAAATTAGTAAAAAAAAAAGTGTTAGCTGCTGACTTCAACGCCATCTTTAATTTCTTTGTTTACACCTGAAAAAATGTGCGGATTTCTGGTGTTCACAGATTTTAGAGTCGCGGATTTAAGGGAGTCTACTGTATTCAGTTAGGACTATGATGTCAGACATTATGCATATTTATAAAAAAACATCATACATGGCTATAAAATGTTCAATTAAGTCTGTAAAATGTCATTAATATTTATTTAGGATTATGATGTCAGACATTTATTTATTTGGCGATACATTTCAGTCATTTGATGATTAATCATTGAGGAAGGGAAAGGCTATAAGTAGAGGCCAAAAATCTTATACATACTTAACATTTTTTCCAATTCCAAGGAAAGATAAAAACCTCACTCGACACTCAGCTATCATCTTCCCTTCTTCCTAAATAAAAAATATAATAATAAGTAATTTTTTGAAATCTGAAAAATAAATATTATACTTATAATAACTTAAAATTCAAACAAATAATCTTTATGTGAAAGGAGTTAATAAATTAATTTGCATTATGTTTTGAAAATTACACAAAATTAGTTATTCAAAAATATTCAGAAATTTAACTTTTAGTATTAACAGATAAAATAGAGACAATAAAAATGTGCCTAAACATGCATAATTAATTTTCTAAGTAGTTTTTTTTAATTAAAAGATTGAATTAATCTCAAATGACTAACATTTATTAAGCGTAATTAATTATTTATATTTTAAGATAAAATAATACTTTTAAAACTTCTTTTTTTTTTTTTCCCAGGATTGATAATAAACAGTTCAATTTCTTTTAGTGACAAAACATTTTAAAGTTATTAAAATAAATATTTTTAAATGGATATTTTCCTTTTGATCCGGTGTAATTTTTTTTTTTTTGTTAAAAGATACAGAATAACATATTTTTCTTCTGAATATTTTTTACATCTATAAATAATGTTTATGCATGTATTTGTTCTATAACATACATTTTAATTTTAATCTTACTTCATATAATAGTTAGCATCCTGAGACCACAATTAACATTAGATTAATACTATCAACAATAATTAAATTGATTAATAATTAAATTTTCTACAGATTGAGAAAATCAAATTTTTAAGAATGTAAATTAACCTGATTTTACTTAATTGGCTTTTTCTGATATCCTATGAATTCAATTGCTATACAAATGTTAAATGAAAACAGGAAAGATAAAAAAACATGCCATGTATTATTTTAAAATTGTAAAAATGATAAAGAAAAATTTTCATATTTTTTATGCAAAATTCTGTAAAAAAAATTATGCAGTGAATTGTGAACAACTGAGACAATTACTGACAAAATTTCAAACCTATTTAATTAATTTTTGACAATAAATAGCATCCATAATATAACACCCTGTTTTCATTTTAGAAAATGATAGAATATCAATTTAATTACTTATCAATTTAGAAAATGATGAAAATCATTTGAATTTCCAAAAGAAAACATTAATGCATTCAAGAAAATGTTAATTTTTTTTTTCTGATTAAATAAACAAATCAAGTTTAATAATAAAAAAAAAAACTGCACCTCCTACTAACTGTGAAACAAATAATAATCATAAAAGAAAATGACTGGTACCAAATGATTGGAAATTAAGTTTACTTTTAAATGATGTACATAAAATTTGCTTAAGGGTTGTCTACCTATCAAAACTAATCTAAACTTTGTTTTCAATAACAATACCCATGTTTGACACCAAAAATAAATTCTTCACCCATCAATTAGTATAAGAACAAGTTTTCATGAGATTAATACAAGTAGTTTCAGAGAATTTTTTTTAATGAACTTATTTTTAGAGACTGTATCCCAAATTGAAGTTTTGTATTTGATTGTTGAAATGCTACAGAATGACTATGTTACTATTAATGTATTATTTCTTACCAACAGGAACACTTTAGTTGCTTAATACATATTTACAATTACCAAACCAAATATTTCAATAAAATGAGTAAAAAAAAATTTTTTTTTTCAAATTATGCTTTTTAGTTTATAATAGACAGCCCTTTAAATCATCATTTTGACGTTTTTAAATCATAATTTGAAAACTACTTGGGAAAAAAAATTAATTAAATTGAGAACTTCACAATGAAGATCATAATAAATGTAAATCAATCAAAAAAATTGTAGGTTGCAATTCGTACTGTTTAATATTAATTTCATAATTCATAATATATTATGCATAATACAGTAGACTCCCTCAAATCCGCACCTCTCTAAAATCCGCACATAATTTATGGATGTAAACAATGAAACATTCAGTTCAGATGTCGGTGCAAAATTTGACTTTTTTAGTTTTATATCAATTCTATACATTTTTTTAACTTGTAATTTTTGTTAAGGTAATTAAATTCATGATTTTTTATAAAGAAAGAATAATTTATTTCTAAAAAAATTAATGATATTGTTGATATTATTGGTAATCACAATCCTACCAAATATATTTATGTATTAATAAAGCTTTTTTAGCTATTAAGTTTGTCTAAACCTGAAATAAAGCTTCGTTATTTGATGATCCTGATGTGAATGTTTTAGTAATGTACCTTTATGAGGCAAGTTTTATTGAATAATTTAGGAAAAACTTATTTTATCTTTATAATGAATATATAATTGTACATTATTGATTATTAACTTGACCTTTGCTTTTAATATTTTAATAATTTTAAAAATTATCTAAATGATTATTTTAGTTTATTACTTATTTCCTTTTAATTACTTTAATTATTTATTACTTTTCCTTACTTATTTACTTTTATTACTTCAAATTACTGTTTAAAAAATGTCAACAAAACAATGACCAGAAATCCGCAAAATTCTAAAATCCGCACAACCTCTGGTCCCAAGCTGTGCGGATTTGAGGGAGTCTACTGTATATTGTAAAATATTTTAAATTTTATATTCAATATATTTATGTTTGTGATTTTCAAGTATTATAACCACACAAAATAGGAATATAATTTCAGGAGATATTAATAAAAATATGAGAATAATTTAATATTAGAACCTATAAATCTTGGAATCTTTATAATTAAAAAAACTTATCATTCAAATGACATGAAAATTTGTTTCTAGGTATAATTTGAACCAAAGATTTAAAATATAGTCAAAATTGAGTTATCCATAATAAATAAATAAATAAATATATAAAAGAAAAGAAAAAAGTTTGGTTATGTGTATATGATCCCTCTAAATAAATTTTATATACATTATTCAAAAACAGACTTTATTTCCAATCATTAGGCACCAATAACTTTTTCTGTTCTAATTAATTGCAGAATTAGTAAGAAGTGTAACTTTTTTTTATATTATTTGGGGGGGGGGGGGTGGTCAGCGACTGTGCATCACTAATATATGTACATAATTACAAAACAATTAACATACAATCTAATTAGATACATTTTGTGGCAGTTTTCGCGAGACATATAGACAGATACCAAAGGCTTTTTTGGTCGCCACAGGAAGTCTCAACTGACAGTTTGGTATTTATTCTAAATACAACTGTAAGTATTTTACAAAATTGTTTAAAAAAAATACTAATTAATATCATTAAAACTCCTAAAATAAATTCTCTCTACATTATGACTTTTTGTAGTCACAATATTACATAAAAACTGTAACATTACAACAGATATGTAGACAACATCACAGGACAAAAATAAATAAATAAATAAATAATAATAGAAATGTAGAAAATAACAAGCAAGTAGTATGGATGTAAGTTATTTTATTTTGTGGTTTTAAATAATATAATTATGACTTGCATTTGGACTTTTTTCTTTTTTTTTGTATTTACATTTTCTAAAATATAAACTTTTAAACTATTGACGGTGCACATGTATATCAACCAGTGTGGAAATGGTATTCTAAGGTTTAAAATTTTTTAAACAATATTTTTATTAATGTATTGCGAGGGCATAAAAGGTTAAAAGTACAAATTCTTATATTACACACAAATATCATTTCAATACATCAATGATTTTAATATGATGAAAAACTAGAAAATTACGTGCAATATAAACTTACAGTAGGCTCAGAAATAGTGATAGTTGATGGAGCTACAGCAACATTTACATATTTATATTCAGATTTTGGTATAGCTGAAGATAATTTTTCAATAGCACTGTTCAGTGTTTCCACTCCAGTTGCTCTACCTACATTAGTAGAGCCCAAGTAATAAACTTTAAGAACTTTCTTGGGTTCTTCCATAGGAGTAGGAAAATACTGAGCTAAAAAAAAAAAAAAAAAAAAAAAAAAAAAAAAAAAAAAAAAGATTTAGTAACTAATGGTAACTTTCTATTAACCAGAAATACATTTCAACAATTTAAAAAGGCATTTTTACCAGAGTATGAGCTCTGAGATTCTGAAGATTGGTATGACTGTTGATCCATTGGCAAATCTGTGGGTCGAGTAGGAACACCTTGACTAGAATCATCATTCTGCTTAAAATTTGAAGGTTCAATTCTTTTTTCTAAATTACGTTGAAGACTTCTTTCAATCATAATCTTTTTACATATATCTCTTAGTGTGTTTGCTATGATACGAGCTGGTATATCACATCGAAAAACATGACACATATGTTTTTTAGTAACTCGATCTCGAGCAACATATGCAAAATCCCTAAATGTAAAATTGGGCAGAGTGAATAAATTACATTAGAATTGTATTTTTCAGAAGAAAAAACTGATAAGAGAAATTCTAAATTATATACATAGCTAAAAGATGCAGACGTGCTCACTTTAATTACTTAAAATAATTTACTGAACAAGAGATTTCCTATAAATTAAATTAATTTTTTACAGAAAAAAAAATTCATAATTTAAAGGTTTTTATTAGTTTATACATAAATGTTTTCAAATGATAAAATACATAAAAAGTACAATTTTAAACTTTTGTAAAGAGCAGTATACCCAATAAAATTTTAAAAGCATAAAAATAAGTTTCAGATAAAATTAGAGTTAGCTGACTTTATCCCAAACTCTATATAACACACATTAACACATAATTATACAATACATACTAATAATGAAACAGATTAAATTGCAATAATTTGATAAAAGTTATAGATGATTAAACATATTACCTTTCCCTATAATTCCAGAGAAGGATTAAAAAAACAAAATAGAAAGAAAAATTAAATTTTATGTTTGCAATGTTAATATTTATAACAGTATTACAAATAAGAAATACAGTTACTAAATTCAGATTAAGAAAAAATTATATTAAAAGGAAACATGAATGAATCACTTAACAATATGTTGTTGTTAATAATGTATGATGGTGAGCAAATGTAAAACTAAAATTTATCATATTTTGAATAATAATACATTTTAAAATAACTAAAAAATCCATTAAAAAATCTTAAATACAGAAAATTAAACACTGTCATTTATAAAAAATAATAATAATCAATCTCAATTAGCATAAATTCAAGTACAAGACAGCAAAATATTATCTTTAGATAAATACATCATTAATAGAGAACAAAAATACATGAATAGAAAAGAATTATTCTGATGTTTCAATTATAAGGGCTTTGCATGTAAAGATTAACTGCAATTTATATTTTCTCCATAGTATGTCTGTTTTTATATTGCAGATGCATTAAACATTCAGAAAAACAAAATGATTGTTTATTTAAAAACGAATATGGATTCTTGATTTTCAAATTTACAAATATCAGAAGAAATGACAGAAGATATAGGGTAAGCAATCCAATAATCAGCCATCCTATCCCCTCAGTTGTCAGTTACAATAAGATAAAATTCTTTATAAATATCTTATTTTTGGTTTTTTAAGAAACATTACAAATTTCCCTATATGTGCTGCCACCAGCTTAAATTATTTTATATCAGCAAAAAATATATATATATATTTTTTTTGGCATTAGTAATCAGCCATCCCCCCCCCCCAATATAAAGTCTAATATAACTGGTGCTTTTACCATATTTCTAGGCTGGTTAACCTACAGCATGCATGCCAAAATTGGCATATGAAAGAATATTTTTGGCACAGTTGATTAAAGGTTCAAAATCAAAATACAAAGGCATTATCACAATCTACTGATTTAGATGAATTGAGCTTGTTTAAATTCAATAGTTTGGAAATTAAAAAAAACTTAAATTGCAGCTCTAAAATTTCAATCTAGTTCAATATGGGCTGAAAAATTTATCAAACAAAGATAAGTTATGAAAATTGTCAAAAAGAAAAGAAATATTAAGAATTATAAGTAAAAATGCAAATATAAAATTATAACAACATTGAATTTAATTCCAGAGCTATTTAAAGAAATTGGAATTTCCCATTTTAACAATTTTTGCAACTATCTATGCCTGTGAATCATGATTTTTACAAATGAATAATATGAAAACTCAAATAAAAACCAATTATCAGATAACTCCAATTCAGCTCGCATTTTTTCAAAAGTAACTAAGCATGAATGCGATGAATATTTTATTTTTCATTTTAGAGGCAATAAGAGAAATCACATTTAATTTTAATTACATAAATTTTTTATTACTTTTTAAAATATATTTGTTTCAATAATTATTACAGTCCGTACTTACTGCATATGTTATCCATATTTAAAAAATTTTAATAAATAATTCTCAAAAAATTTTTATTGTTTTTTAATCCCTTAATGTTGTTTTGTAATTAATGATTTTTAACTACAATGATTTTTAATCATTACAGAATTGAAAGCGATTTAATAATTTTAGTTCAATATGTCTACTTAAGTTTTGTGATCATAAAAAACCAAGGAGCTGCTGTTCTAGTGAATTCAAGCTATGCATTATTGGTATATATACACTATCTACAAATAAGTATTTGGACACTTTCAATTTTTGACATTTTTTCAAATATTTAAAAATGTACTAGTCGGAATCTTCTTGAACTTCAGGATTATAAAGATTATTGTTAGAGTTATTTGTAATTCATCTTTGAAATGTGGCATCACATAAGTGTAACTATAGAAACGAAAATCGTCTGTGTTTTTAGTTTGTTGTTGTTTTGATTTGCTAAGAGTAAGCAACGCTTTCGCTATGTCTTAAAATAAAGGATACAGTCTACTAAAGCATGTCAGTTTATTAATTAAGTTAATACGCATCGCCGCATCACACATCTGGTCACGTCTCCCGGAGTCTATATATATATTTTTTCTTCACTTCGAAAAGAAAAGTTCGAAAATAATGAACTGTTTTCATCCTTGAATTTTATTAGAACATTATTTTACAAGCTGGACTGGTGAAAAAAAAGAAAGAAAGAAAATCGTCTGCCGCAGCAATCAAGGTAATGAATTATTTATTATTCCTTTTGCTCTTACTATAAGTTTTTGAACATGGAAAACATTGAAAAATTAAAAAAGAAGCGTGCAACATTACGCACTTCAATTACGAAATTAATTAGTAAATTAGAAACATTAATAAAAGATAAAAATAGTGATATTGATAGTTATTTAGAAATTTCGGAACAATTAAATGACAGAGAACAAACTCTAAAAAACCTAAATGAAGAAATAGAATCTGGTATTAGTTTAGAAAAAGAATATGAAATTGACATTAGTGCTAGCGAAGAATACCAGGAAAAAATTATAAAGGCCAAATTTCAAATTAAAAAGCAACTTAAACATTTAGAACAAAGTAAAGTTTCCAATGAAATTCAACCAAATTCTACTCAAATAAACAACGCGATAAATATTAAATTACCCGATATATCTCTTCCGAAATTCTCCGGAAAACCAGAAGAATGGGGTCTATTTAAATTACAATTTAACAACTTAATAACTTCAAATGAGCAACTATCAGATGCGCAAAAGTTGCATTATTTATCAGCGGCATTAATAAGTGATGCAAGAGCTTTGATTAGCACAGAAGACACTTTTTCATCTTTATTTCAAGCATTAAAAGACAGATATGAAAATGATAGAATAGTAACAGAAATACACATCAATTCGCTCTTAAACGCAGATAAACTTACACAGCCTTCCGCTAAGGATCTTCGAAATCTAGTCGATAATGTAAAAAAAAGCATTCGCGCCTTGAAGATTTTGAATTATGATAGAAATAATCTTTCAGATGTTTTAATATTGAACATCATTCTCCAAAAGTTAGATAGAGATACCCGAAAAAATTATGAAATGACGATAAGTTCAAAAGAAGTTCCGAAGTTAGATGAATTACTTTTATTTTTAGAAAAACGATCTCAATATTTGGAAAATATTCATACAGTCACGTCTGTTAAATCTTTCAGTAAGGATCAGAAACGTTCATTTAATTCTAAGTCATTGACTTTGTTAGCAGAAAGTCCACACATTTGTTCAATGTGTAAAGGCAATCACATTTTAATGAGATGTTCCCAATTCTTAAATTTACCAGCAAAAAAAAGGTTTAATATTGTTAAAATGAAAAAATTATGCTTCAACTGTTTATCATCAGTTCATAACATTAGCCAGTGCAAAAGTTCAAGCACGTGCAGAAAATGCAATAAACGGCATCACACATTGATCCACCTGGAACGCGGTGAGGAAAATATTGATACTAATCAGACAATAGCAATTCAAGATGAAAATACTATTAGTAGTAATCTATCGCCAACCGCAAACGCATTTACTCCTCACAGTTACACAAATAATCCGATGTCTGTTACCGCTTTGGGTGAAAATACACATTCATTTGATAACACGCATTCAACTATTAACAATACTGTAATGAGTATGACATCTTCTTCTAGTAAACAAATACTGCTTTCAACTGCGATAATATATGTACAAAATGCTAGACGAGAATTAGTTCCTCTTAGAGCATTGTTAGATTCAGGATCGCAAAATAACTTTATAACGAAGGAATGTTCTGAGTTATTGTTCTTGAAAGGAAGGAAAATAAACGCATCAGTTTCAGGGCTAAATGGTTCAGTTATGAATATAAAGGAAAGTATTATAACAACCATAGCAAATAAAAACAGGAGTTTTAATGAAACATTGCAATTTTTTGTTGTTCCTAAAATTACGCGCATAACACCAGCTACATATCTAAACATCATGCCTATTAAGCATTTACAAACTTTTCAGTTAGCTGATCCACAATTTGATAAACCAGGTCCAATACATGTTTTATTATCAAACGAAGTATTTTTTAAATTACTTGGACAAAATAAAATAAATATGCAAAATTTGGTTTTTCAAGAAACTGTTTTTGGCTATGTTGCCAGTGGTTCTACGTCTATTCCGCAACAAAATTTTAATAATTATTGTGGTCTTGTTCGATCTGTGGATGATTTATCCAACACTATGCAAAAATTTTGGGAAATTGAAGCGGTTCATGATAAAAACCCAATAAAAATTAAAGAAGAGCAGTATTGTGAGGAACATTTCCTGCGTACACATACTAGAAGAGATAGAAGAGATGATGAAGAAGTAATTGTGAAAAATTCTGAAATGGGTAGTTTGCTGTTGCAAACAAATCGTGAAAAGAAAATTGCTCAATCTATAGACCGAAATGGAAAAAGTCTCTATTCATTTGAATCAAATAACAAGAAAACTATCGATAAGTTTCAAAATATGAACGTGAATAGTTCATTACCACAAACAAATCCTGAAGCGGAAATCATACTATCTTTAGAACGAAATGAACAGAATATTTATTCCTTTGTTTTAAATGAAAAGAAAAGTATCCAGTATCAAAATACAAATATGGACAGATCATTGTTGAGAGCAAATCGTTTAACGGAAAATAAATCACCTTTAAGAAGTAATGAAGCAAGTACTTTTTCACATACATTAAATGAAAAGAAAATTGACCATAAGTATCTGAATTCAAATTCCGGTGAAATACAAAGAGAAGCACCAGTTCAACATCAGGTTGATGATAATAAAATGTTTATTGACGGTAAGGTTGAGCCTTTTGATAATTATACAGTGGGTGATGCAAGTAAACAACATGAATTACATAATCTTCTCAATACAAACATCCTACAAGCAGCAGTTGTATCGAAGATTGATTCTGGAAAGAATACTGAAATTATCACGCCTAAGAAAATGATCGCTCATGGAGAAAAAATTCAACATATTCAAACCAACGATTTTCAAAATAAAGGCAATATTAGTAAAAAATCTCCAGTATGCATTCAAGCCAACAAAATTTCGCATTCGCCTGTGATATCTTCTCCGAAAAATTCTCAACCTGAATTCAAAGTACCGACCCCTCCGAATCCAAAAACACCATCACCAATGGATTCGAATCTCAAGACACCCTTAACAAGACAGTTGCAAAATTCTGGGGAGCCACAGGTTGATATAGAAAGTTCAAATTCTGCTCTTTTCAAAGCTGATTCTGCTTCTCCAGGATTTGCCTATACTACTCAATTAATGTACCCAATGAATGCTGTAAATACCATCAAACACCCAGCAGACCTTGTGTTTCGAGGACTATCCTTTGACAAATTAATTGATTATGAACTTTGGTGGCATGGCCCTCTCTTCTTGAGAGAAAGAGACAGTGAATCCAAACACAGCATTGATTTAGAACAAGTGAAAAACAATATAGACTTTTCATCAGAATTAAAATTGAAAAAGAGTACAGCATTATTAAGTTTAAATTCTAGTGAATTTGTAAATGAAATTTTAAGTATTAGCAATAATTACACTAAAATATTACATGTTTTAAGTTATATTTTTAGGTTCTTAGATAACACAAGAAAATTAGATGAAAAAAGAAAGGGACACGTAAGTATGGAAGAATTATCACGAGCAGAAATATTTTTAATTCGGGAAATCCAAAAACTTGAATTTAAGGCAGAATATACTGCATTGTTAGAAGGTAAGCAAATTTCTAAAAAAAGTAAATTGCGATTGTTAAATCCCTTTTTAGATGCCGAAAATGTGCTAAGAGTAGGAGGGCGTTTAGATAATGCAGACCTAAGGTTTGCTCAAAAACATCAATATATTCTGCCAGGTAAGGGTAAATTGTGTAGCCTAATTGCAATTTACTATCATAAAAAATATCTTCATATAGGTGCACAAGCATTGTTATGCCACTTGAGGCAAAAATACTGGCCTCTACGGGGAAGAAATTTAGCTAGAAAAATAACGCATGAGTGTGTAACTTGTAGTAAAAGCAACCCCATAACCATACAACAAATCATGGGTTCCCTACCCACTGAGAGAGTACGTCCTAGCGCACCATTTAATTATGTGGGAACAGATTTTGGTGGCCCCTTTTTCATAAAATATAAGGGACAGAGAAAGGGAATTCTTAATAAGGTGTATTTGGCAATCTTTGTTTGCTTTGTAACTAAAGCAGTGCATCTCGAACTAGTGTCAGAATTGACTACCGATGCATTCATTGCCACCTTAAAAAGGTTCATTGCTAGACGCGGAAGGTGCGCAGTAATCTTTTCAGATAATGCAAAAAATTTTATTGGTGCTAACGCCGAGTTACAGAGACTCCATAATTTACTAAGACATCCTGAGGAGAAGTTAGCGAATTATTTTTCAGACGAGAATATTATTTGGAAATTTATTCCACCCAGAGCACCTAATTTTGGCGGGTTGTGGGAGGCAGGAATAAAATCGGTGAAATATCATCTGAAGCGAACGGTAGGTAATGCAAGGCTAACATTCGAAGAGTTATTAACTGTAATTGCTCAAATAGAGTCTATATTAAATTCACAGCCAATCACTCCATTGTCTTCAGACGTGAATGACTTGGAGGCCTTAACACCAGGCCATTTCTTAATTGGAAGGCCTATGACAGCCATCGTTGAACCAGAATTAATTAATGTTAACGAAAATAGACTATCTAGATGGCATAGAATTTCAAAATACATTCAATTGATATGGAATCGTTGGAATAAAGAATATTTAAACACGCTCCATCAACGCTCCAAGTGGCAATTTGAAAAAAATAATGTTAGCATAGGAACCCTAGTGTTGATAAAGGAAGATGACCTCCCTATAAATAAATACTTACTAGGACGCATTATAAATATTTTCCCTGGTGCAGATGGTAAGATTAGGGTCGTCGAAGTTAAAACCGCTAGGGGAATACTTAAAAGAAATATTTCAAAAATTGCGTTATTGCCACAACAAGTCTCGGAAAATTAATTACGAAATGTAAAAAAAAAAGGTTTTGTTATGTATTTTTATTTTTAGTTTTCCTATTATTGTATGTTCATAATTGTATTTTTCATTGTAAAAAAAAAATTGTTGTATTGTATCATATTACTTAAGCATTTGTAATGTTAATATTTTTATTGTATAATTTATTGAAGTTGACCCTTCAATGTCGGGGGGTATGTTAGAGTTATTTGTAATTCATCTTTGAAATGTGGCATCACATAAGTGTAACTATAGAAACGAAAATCGTCTGTGTTTTTAGTTTGTTGTTGTTTTGATTTGCTAAGAGTAAGCAACGCTTTCGCTATGTCTTAAAATAAAGGATACAGTCTACTAAAGCATGTCAGTTTATTAATTAAGTTAATACGCATCGCCGCATCAAACAATTATGTTTGACCTCATATTTATCAACACCCATTTGATAAGCAGGGCAATTAGGGGGGGGGGGTCAAAAAATCAAAGAATAATAGAAATATTTAGGATCACCCTGTACATGAAAATGCACAAAACAATTTATCGTTGCAGAATACAAATATGTGGTTACTATACAACATGTACACTGATTTTTGTAAGAATAGCATGTATATTCATGGAGAAAGGGTAATTTTTTTGAAAAATTCATAACATTCTGGTATGTTTTTTGTTTATATCATGTAGGGTTTTTGACCAAATTCAATGCAAATTTCAGAAAAATTAGCAAAATTTAATAGAAAAAATATAGCACAGTTGGAATATAGATATATTAAATATTTTATGAAATATGAGTAGTTGTATGGAAAACTTTTTATCTGCGCATGTGCGAACGATAAAACAGATTTTTTTACATCATTTAATAGTCAATTCTGTAGTCTAACGCATAAAAAAAATCCAATGAAATATCATGAAAATTCAAAAAGATATCTTTAATTATAGTAAGCTGTTTCTACTTTGCTCTCTAAAAAGAGTTGAAGGATAAGGGATTCTCCACAAATTGACATTTTTTATTATTTTATGAAAACATTAGTATTTAATGAATACAATATTTAATACAATAATGCTTCTAATAAGTATCTCTACACCTGTGATAGAAAAGAAAAAAGTTTTTATTCATATTCAAGGCCAAAACTAAGTGAGTGGGGAAGAAAGGCATGCACCCCGGGTGCCAGATGAAATGGTGTAATCATCCTTTTTTGGGGGGGGGGGGGGGGGGGCAAAGGTGGATTTTGGCAAACTCCCCCCCTCCTTTGCAAAGTATATTTACAAAGATAATTTCTCTAATTTATTAATAACCAACTTATTTTAAAACTTAAAATATATAATACTGAACAACGTAATCTCCTTTGTTAAAAATTGATACCTTAAAATCGTGAAATCGAATCGGAAAAAAAAAGAAAAAACTCTGCTTTATACAGGATCTTTATGCCATCATCATTAGATTCTTCTATGTTTTGGTTACCCCAGATAAGAACATTTTAACAATATCATGCTAAACATAGACATAAAAAAAATGCCAAACAAATCTACATTTGGTATCCTTTCGCCCTGCGACCGGGGCACACGCCCTTCTTCCCCTCTCAGTTTGGGCCCTGAATGTGAAAAAAAGCTCTTTTTCTTTTCTATCACATGTGTCAAGATACTTTTTCACAGCAATATTGTGTTACATAAGTGTATTCATTAAATACTATTTTTTTCCTAAAAGTCAGTCAATAAAAAATGTCAATTTGTGGAGAATCCCTTATTATTCAGCTCTTTTAAGAGAGCAAAGTAAAAACAGCTTACTATAATAATGATATCTTTTTGAATTTTCACGATATTTGGTTGGATTTTTTTTTATGAGTTAGACCATAGACTTGACTATTAAATGATGTGAAAAAAAAATTTTATTGTTCGCGCATTCGCAGATAAAAAAATTTTCACACAACTACTCATATTTCATAAAATATTTAATATATCTATATTCCAACTATGTTATGTTTTTTCTACCACATTTTGCTAATTTTTCTGAAATTTGCATTAAATTTGGTCAAAAACCTTGATAATATAAACAAAAAACATACAAGAATATTTTGAATTTTTTCAAAAAAATCACTCTTTCTCCATGAATATACATGCTATTCTTACAAAAATCAGTGTACATGTTGTATAGTATCCACATATTTGTATTCTGCAACGATAAATCGTTTCATACATTTTCATGTACAGGATGATCCCAAATATTTCTATTATTCTTTGATTTTTTGTCGGCCCTCTAATTGCCCTGCTTATCAAATGGATGTTGATAAATATGAGGTCAAACAAAATCTTTATAATCCTAAAGTTCCAGAAGAATCCGACAAGAATATTTTTAAATATTCGACAAAATGCAAAAATTGAAAGTGTCCAAATACTTATTGGTAGATAGTATATATATATTTAAAAATTGTATAATTAAAAAGGGGGAAAAAAAGCAAGCTACTCAAGAACACTACTGATATTTATTAACATTTATTACTGATATTTATTTTACTGTCAGAACCCTATGATCCCCAAGAACCTTGAGGAACATCATCCAAAATTTTAATGCAAAAATATTCATTATAATATGAGTGAAATCAAATGATAAAATTTTACAGCATTCATTTTAAAATACAACTACTTATTTATAAAAATCTTATTTACCTTCCATTATCCCGTCCTACACCCCAAACACGTATTGTATGAATTGGCTGTGTGTTAAGAACAGTCAAATCTTGAGTATCCATTAGGCGTAAAGAATAATCATCTAAATCCATAAATAGATCTTTACCCTAAGAAGAAAATTTAAGATAGGTATTTTAATGTAACATTCAAAATTCTTAGATACTGCTTTTCAATATCAAAAGAAGAAAAAATATGATAAAAAATTATTAAGATATCAAATTGTCAAAATTATATAAGATTGTTTTGGAGGGAAAATTCAGAAAATTTTCAAAAGAATAGTAAAAATAAATACTTTATTAATGCTACAGTACATTTTTAATAAAAAAAAAAAAAAAAAAATAGACAAATAAGTTACAATCATACAAACATTAAAATTTAATATCATACATTTACATATTTAACAGAATAAATATCACATATACATCTGTTTTTTCAATCTGAGAAGGTATCAATCAGTAATTTAAATTTATTTATAAATAACTTACATCTCCCCATCTTCCAACTACATCTAAGATATCATTTCTTCCCATTGACAAATCTACAATGCATTTATTAACTGCTTTGCTACTTCTTTCAGGAGTTAGATCAGCTTCTGCTATTTCTACCCAGCCTAAAGATCTGACAGCAAAACGTATGGGTCTCTAAAATAAGCAAAAATAAAAAAGGCTAGAATATTTTGCTTTTCAAAGCTACAAGAAGCAAAAATTGATTAATTTGTGAAAGTATGCATGAAAAGAAAAACATTTTTTAAAAGAAAAAGAAGCACAAATAACAGATAAATTCTTTATTGATCTTTTATTTATTATACCTATAAGTTAGATTGATCAGAAATTTATGCACCTATGAATGCCTTTTTAAAATGTATTTAAAAAGTTTATATTTAAGCTTACTTTA
Source organism: Maratus speculifer (assembly GCA_964019185.1). Classification (NCBI taxonomy): domain Eukaryota; kingdom Metazoa; phylum Arthropoda; class Arachnida; order Araneae; family Salticidae; genus Maratus; species Maratus speculifer. The sequence continues at coordinate 374,258,414 of OZ025293.1, forward strand.
TCAGATGTGAGACTACAAGAGCCATCAGGACAACTGCGTCTCCTGTAAATCAAAATTATATAATTTTTTAAGTAAAAATTTTATTATTTTAATCACATATCTAAATTGTAAAAAATAAAAGCAATACTAATAAGAAAAACAATGCACTTGAACAGGGATTTGTTTAGGAAAACAGTGGATTCTTTAATACACTCTTCATGATATTTGTTATCTTAAAAGAGGGACCTTTCACAAAAATTTTCACTTTAAACAGAGGAACCTTCACAAAATTTGTCATAAAAATACACCTTTCACTAAAGTTTTAAATCTCTAAACTTTACTTTGAACAATTTTTAGTATTGAAAATTAAAATCTAACCTAAATTTTTATGTTTTTTTTTTTTTTCTCTCTATATATATGCAGAACTTTTTTAAAATATGAAACATGTCTTTTTCAATAATTCCTCATTAAATATTAATTTTAGAACATTTAAATAGTTTCTTCATTATAAATAAGAACAGTTTGTAGATTATTTATTTAAAAAAAAATATATTAAAATACATATCTTTTAAATATTTTTTTTAAAAAATCATGAAATATACCGAATACACTCAGTTCAGAGGGAGATAATGGCAGCTGAAATGCTCAGTCCTGAAAGTGTTAAATTGGGGACATTGAATTCACTACTAAAAGTTATACAAAGTAAAATTTGGATATCTAAAGAAAGATTTAATCATTTACAACTTTATTACAGCAAAATATTCCATAATTTATATAGAATGCTTGCTTCTTTTGTTTTTCATTTTATATTATCGTTCTATACTTTTAAATAATTATAAAAGCAAAAATTTTTTAAATGCTTTAACAAGTTGAGTGCCACAGAACTTTCTGTTTCGGCCACATCAGTCATCGATGGCTGATAGTCTATATATGATATAAAATTTTAGAAATTATATTGGTTTAAGTAATTACTGAAAATTTATTTAAAATATACCTAATTTTTATGTACTACAGGATAATACTTTCTTAATAATCCCTTAAAACAATATATATTTTTTAGTTTCATATCATATTTTACACTGAAATATGATATGAAGTCTGCTGTGGCCTAAACAAAAAGTTCAGTGACAGTCACAATGACACTCCTCTGACATGACACGTCTCCAATGACACTGATCTTTTCCCACAGCATGCTAATAAATATTCAATGATAATCTCAATACAATCACAATTAATAATACCTAATTTCATGAATTCAACTCTTTCTATTCCACAATGTTTCAATTACAATAAATAAATTTGGTGACAATCACAGTTATAGAAAATTCACTACTTATTTAGCACTTTGTAAGAAGTTCAAATTAGTAAATTTATTGATGAATTTAAGTTTTCATTAAGATTTTGTTAAAGATTTGACAAGAAAAAAAAATGCATTATTTAAACTATCCATTCAGAATTTTGAAATCATTTATTTACTCAACATATAATCAAAATTTAGTTAATTTACTAACTGATAATTAAGTTCTGAAAACAAGAAAATATTGTATTGTTACCAGGAACACACAACTTAACACAATTTTAAGAACACATCAGATAAGTAAAAATTAATTCAAAAATTCCAACTTTACACAACATGTCATAAACAAGAATTACTAAGACAGTCTCATTTGCTGCTAATATTTAAAAAAAGTATATTTCCTATACATGCATAAAAACTTACTTGAGCTTATTATCAACAGAATGCAATGCCAAGACTTTGCCCTGTGTAGAATCGGTTGCATCAAAGATGCCACTTTTACAAGAATTCCAGTACTCCATTTTTGAGGATAACTGCAAAATATATAATAAACCAATTTAAAACAGTGTTCTGAAAATTATTAAGTAATGCATTAATATCATAATAGTTGAAGAAAATCTCATAAATAGGCATTTAAGACCTAATATAAGAATAAAAATGTATTTGTGAACAGTTAAAAGAAAAAAAAAGATTAATATGACAATTTCTTTTGATTATTGAACAATTTTTTAAAGGAACTGACAATTAAGGATTAGAAGTTTTAAATTTTTGGTATAGGTGGTGATTTGTGGTGTCCACTTGCCACATGACGCCTAGATTTTTTGCTTTGACTACTAACTTTGATGTCTAATAGACTAGTAGGTGACTGCACAGACAATCACCTAATTAAGTTTACGGATGAAAATCTAGGATTAATTAAATCTTGATTATTAAAATGCAATTGACCTGCCAAGTCATATCTTGGTGGAAAATATCTAAAAACCCAATTTTAATGGTCGACTCATATGTTTACCATTATGTTTTCCTGCTTCCAATCCTCCATGTTTTCATATTTTTAGGTGCAAAAAAATACAATGGTAAATCTATAAATCAACCACTAAAATCAGATTTTTAGGTATTTTCCACCAAGATATGACTTGGCAGACCAATTGCATTTTAATGTGCAAATTGAGATTCAACTAATCCTAGATCCATGAAATTGATGAGGTGATAGTCTGTGCTGCCACCTCCCAGTCTATGAGTTGTTATGTGTTTTACCGGGATACTCCTTTTCTGACACATGTTGAGTTTCCTTTCTTTGTTATTTATTTTTATCAAATTTGCAGATTCAGAACAATAATTCTGCGATGTTTATCACATTTTTCTTCTTTTTTCTATTATCCATAATTAAAAAATATTATTAAATATGGATTTCACACTTTTGCAGATCTGTAAATTTCCCCTCTTTTTCCACTTAAAAAGAAAAAAATTAATATTGCAATTAGCCAGCATATGCTGAAAAATTTGTGCAAAGATTTGTTATACTCATTAAAATTGTAGCTCTGAGTTTATGAAGATATCTTCTTACAAGTAGGTAGAAATTAGACATCAGCTTGCAATTCTATGATGAATTAGCAGAATTCCTCAAATTATTAGTATTATTTAGCAGATATCTGTAAATTCAATTTGTCAATCAGACAAAAGAAATTAGGAGTTTCCTCAATCAATCACAAATTTCATGAAAACAGTCATGGAAAAAGCCTAAAAAATTCATCAATAACTCATATATTTTCTTATGAAATAGTGTTCTTTATTGGAACTAGCATCTTGCGCTTCTTTTTTCCTTCTAGAATGCATACTAAATTATAAATTTACATTTTAATAATTAAAGCATAAAAAGGTATATAATGTATATAATTAGAGATAATTGTTTAATTATTAATTTTAAGTAGTGTTAACAATTTAATATTAAATGCAGGCACTGATAATTTTAATAAATGTAAATATCACTATTATTTAATACAGTTTTACATAATTATTACAGAATATCAGTGTGTATAATTTTATTGTATTCTACTAACTGATAAAACTACTAACTTGCAGTTTTCATAATGTCTAATTTCTAATTGATAATTAAATGTTATTAAAGTATGAAAATATAGATTATGTTAGCAATTACAGGTTTAATTGCTTTGGAAACCTAAAACTCTTGCTTTCTATTCAATATTTTAACACTGGAGGAAAAAATCATAACCTTAAATCATGATTTTTTTTTTTACACCCTATTATGCATTAACCTATTATGTATTAACCAAGCGTTTTGGCTACTAAGCCTGGCTAAATATGAAATAAAACTTTGCCTTTTAAGATTTTTATGTAAATTATTAATGTACCTTTAAAAAGAGAGCTTCATTGAATAATTCCAAGAAAAAATTATTTCATCATTATTATACAATATTAAATATTTTCTTGATCTTCACTTTTAATATTTTAACAATTTTAAAAAAATTTCTTAATATTTATTATTTATATGATTCATTTATTTTTTGTTTATTTTTCCCCCTCTAGGAGAAATATGATTTATAATTCAACTAATTAAGAAAAAAACAGTAATCAATACATACACTGCTTTAAAATAATAATAATAAATAATATAGCAGACCACAATAAAATATACAATATTCCAAGCTATATTTTAGAACATGTCATTGAATACTTACACAAAATTTTCAAAAAACTATATACATGAGAGCTGTTAAAACAATGAACAGTAGAAATTAAAAATCATTTTCATGAATTTAATAAATGAATTATTTATTGAAAAAGTTTATTTTTTAGAAAACCTAAATCATCAATGGCAATATCTTTGAAAATATGGAGTAAATTAAATCAGATTGAATGAATAATAATAAAGTAGAAAATGAGGAAACCTATATCCTGATCTATAAAAATAATCTCTATCAAATTTCTATGAAAAATTCCTCAATATAAACAATACATTTTTCTTTTATTTCTTGCACAGAGCTTTCTTCTTCACTCAATACAAACTTTTTGTGTGTGTGTGTGTGTGTGTACAGAATGATGATCAGGGGATAAAATTCAGAATAAAATAGCAGAGTTTGCACCAAAAATTTTCAAATCCTCTCCTGGAAAAACATTAGGCCAGGAGACTCACATAAGAGAGGTGTGAGCAGGAGACAAAAAGTTGTAAATGAAATTATTCAATCATAAAGGTCACAAAAGCTCCAAATTTCACAAAGTTACTAATTTCGACTAGTGGATGATACATTACATCAAGGTTTGTACTGATCATCCCTTCTCCATCGACAAAATTTGTTACTAATTTTATTAAATTCTAAACTTGTAAGAGGAAATAAACTGAATTATATTTCTTGCATATTTGTCTTTTCTTCTATATAAAAATGGCTTTTTTGTTATAATAAATAAATAATTCAATTCATCATGGAATTTATTGAATCTGTGTACTGCTGTTCAAAATAGCAAACTTAAACTATTATGTCACCAAAGAAAAATCTTATTTGTTTATAAAATAACATTTTTTACTGCATAATGCATAACAGTATTAAAACTTAAAAGTATAATGAATAAAAAATTTAGGATGTTTAAGATTTTTGTTTTGTTTGTTGTTAAACTTTGAACAAGAATTTAGCAAATAAGTAACTTTTATTATTTATATTGACATGTTCCAATGCTTTCACATCTAAAGTCTCAAAATCTATAATGATACAAATATTTAATATTTTCACAAAAATTTTTTAGTTGAAAACTGGTAAACAAGAATCATGCAAATTTATGCATGATGAAATTAACTGCAGTATTAAAAATAAATATTAACGAACAAGAATTTACTATTGCTTCATAATGCAGAGCATCTCTTTTTAAATTTAAGAAAGCTCCATGGAAGCTGAATCATTGCATTAATATTGCAATTAATTTCATTATGCATAAGTATGCATGATTTTTATTTGCTAGTTTTTAATTTAAAATACTTGCAAAAGTATTTCTGTTATTACAGATATTCAAAATGTTACTATCAGAGAAAAGAAGCATGTTGATATGAATAAAGAAAGGTATTTATCATTGAATTAATATTCCAATTAATTTGATTATGCATAAGTGTGTATGATTTTTATTTAAAATACTTCCAAAGATATTTCTGTCATTGAAAATGTTGCCAACAGAGCAAGAAAGTATGTCGATATGAATAAATAAAGGTATTTATTTGATTTTTAAATGTATTTTTATCACTTTTAGCAAATATTTAGTTTGATGTTTTCTTATTAAAATAAACTGGACATCGATAGAATTGTATTTTTCATGAGCAACTATAACATCATTCGTGTCTTGTTATAATATAAAAAATATTAAAATTTTGTTTTCTATATTAATGTAAAGCTGTGCATATTATTAACTTTTTATTAAAACTTACTCTTCTATAAATATTGTTCTTCCTTTGTAACTTTTATTTATTTATATTTTTTTAGAAATTTAATACAGAAAAAGTCATAGAATCTATTTAAAAAATGTAATTTAAAAAGTATAATTTAAAAAACTGTATAACTCTTACAGTATAAAATTTTATGCCAGAAGTATGTATTAGTATGTATATGAATGAAGTGGGGAAAAATGTCAGCCAAGTTTTTCTTTAACAATAACAATTAATCCATATAATATTTTTAATTGCTCTAGACATTTTATTAAGATTTATAAGCAAATGTACTATATATGTACTTTATAATCACTTGACTTTAAATGAATAAAAATAGTCTTTTCTAATTTTTTTTATCTTTACAAGAAGAAAGTAATTGATTCATGGAAAATTTTGACTTTCGGTTTCGGTGGATTTGAGTTTTAGAAGGTTCTAAATGTGATTTCATGGTTTTTAGAAAATGTCTGTGAACCTGTTGTGACAAAAATATTGTGGACACTCTATCTCAAAAACTAATACACTGAATTTCACAAAACTTTAGATTCAGTTAGACTTTGATATAAACTGGAGCTGATAAGCTTTGGTGTACATTTCCCAACAGGTGGCGATGTTATACTGCATTATTCTCGATTTTCACAATAACTTTGTTTGAAGAGACTTTATTTGGCATAGATTTTCATTAATTCAGATAGCCCTGATAAAAATTGGTCCTATTTGTTTTTGATGTGTATTACCCCACAAGGGATGCTGTTATACAGAATTTTTTTTAATGTTTCCGCAATAGCTCTATCTTATAAACTAATGTACAAATTTTAATCAAACTTCAGAATTAGTTACAAGCTGATATAAGATGTTGCTGACTATATTTTGAGGTAAATCACCTATCTGGTAGTGCTGCTATGCTGCTTTTCAGGAAGTATTAACATGTATGAGATAGAAAGAAGTTTTGAGCTAATAAAACGGACTAGTTTTATTAGCTATGGATAGTTTTCATCAGATTGATTATACAGTCATGTGCAAAAGTTTAAGACTTGCAGCAGAATTTTCTTATTTTAACACAAAGCACCATTAATGCTGAATATCATGCCATCTTATCTGTCAATTGCATCAGACTCATTCTCCTGGTATAAATAACTACTCCCATCTCATTCCTCGCCAACTGTTTTGAGGATTTAACCATAGACTGTGCTGTTTTTTAATATTTGTAATGGGTAACAAACCACCACTTTAATTTGCAAAAATATTTGTCCTGCAAAAAGTTGACTTTTCTGAATGTCAAATAGCTAAGATGGTGCATGTGGGCAAGACTGCTGTTTATCAAGCTGTTATTAAATTTAATATTTTAGGAAAGTACAGTGACCTGAAGAGAAGCAGTCGGTTGACAAAAACTTAATGTTCATTATGATCATGTGATCTGAAGGGAGATAAATGCGATCTCCAACAGCCTCCTGGAATAAGATTAAAGATATGTTGGATGCAAAGGGCACTAACGTCAGTTTGATCACCATTTCACGATATTTGACCAAAAATTTTCATTTGTTACCCTAATACTTTTATGGGTGGTCTTAAACTTTTGCACACGACTGTACAGTATGACATTAACTACTTTAATTGTCATGCCCAAGACATTCACGGACAAACTGCACGTAAAATGTAAATCACAATTAAAGGGTTAAGAAATAACAATAAAAATTACCAAATCCAAGTCTCTTGACAACCTTGTAGGTGTTTTGTTGCAGCTAGGATGTAAAACAGGTGGCTCTCTTTGTATTGTCCCACTACTGATATGCCAATAATAAGGTCCACTATCATCTAAAGGAGAAAAATGTTAATATAAAAAACTTATGCACAAATTGTAATTGTAATAATATTATTATAAAAGTGTTTGCCTTTAATATCAAGTAAAGAAAGAAATGTTTACTTTAGTCGATACACGTACATTGAATTCAAAGAAATTTTTTTTAATCTGCTTAAAACAAATGCAAAACATATAAGCATGAAGTTTCTAAGTCTGTTGTGCTATACACATCATGTAATTTAACATTTTAAATTGCATAACAATTTAAGTTTACATCTAAAAGCTAAACAATGAACAAAAAATACAAATTTTTTAACAATAAGATTAATGGAAAGCACTCAAAATAAAGTGATATAAACATCAGTCAACCAATTTAAGTGACATCACTTTGATGTCACAAATGGTTACAAATGTGCGTTTTGATGAGTCACCAAATGTCACAATAGTCATATGGTGACTCTCAAGTGATCAACATTTAGAAATTCTACAGTGAAGTCATGAGTGCTTCTTTGTGATAAATCACCAGATGACTTCATTTTTCTGCAATTTAGGAATTTAGGATCATCACAAAGTATGGTAACTTCACAATGAAATTTGCAAATGACAGTTGCAGGAGAGTAAGAAGATGACTTCAACATAAAGTTCCTGTCAAAGTGACTTCTCAGAGGTGACACTAACTGATAGTTATTTGAGAATAACAAGCTGAATCAAAGCTATTATACTTCAAATTACTGTAGTCGCTATGACCATTCTGAGATCAGGAAGACATCATATCAATTGGCTGTGCTATCTAAGATAGTATCTATTTGCTATATCTGCCATCTTTTTTTTTTTTTTTTTCAAAACTCAGAATTAATGATTGTGTTTGAAAATTAGCATTTTGTGTTTGTTGATTAACTTTGGATACACGTGAACTTTATTCATTTTTTTATCTTTGTCATCTGTAACTTTATCAGGATAATTACTATAACTAGAAAAAGATATGATCCAACAAATGGATCATGAAAATAAGTTAATTTAGTCATTATATATCATAGGTTAGTTTAATCATTAGTAAATAGGTTATGTTTAGTTTTGTCAGTGTTATTTTATTTAACAAGTGTGAAAAAACTGCTCAGCCATACAGATGTTAAGTATAAAATACAGTAGACTCCCTCAAATCCGCAAACCATAAATCTGCAACTCTCTAAAATCCGCACATATTTTATGGATGTAAACAATGAAACTTTCAATTCAAATATTGGGACAAAATTTGATTTTTTTACAGGGATGGGAACTGCAAAAAAGCAAAAAGACTGAAAATACGTGTGAACGAAAAATTGCACCATATTGTATTCACATGCGCGAATTAAAAATTGCACCACGAGTAAGGGGGTACTTTTTGTTTAATGAATAGGTGTTATCAGAATTCAGAAGTTACATTCACTGAGAAAGATTTGGAATAATCAAAAAAAGATTGTGAAGCAGGAAAATCTGTTTTTGGAGCAGCAAAAAGAATAATTTGAAAGCAGGAAAGTTAGTTTTTGGAACAGAAAAATTCTATCCACCAGGCATTAACTTTCTTTTCTTGCCCCTTTGGCGAAAATCGCGTTTTAAAGCGATTTTTCGACAAAATTTGCCGATTTTTCGTGATCTTTGGATGAAATTTGCCGTTTTTTCGCGATCTTTGACGAAATGTGATGTTTTTTCGCGATCTTTTGACGAAATGTGCCGGTTTTTCACGATATTTTGACGAAAGGTACCGTTTTATCACGATTTTTTGATGAAAATTGTAGTTTTTCGCGAATCTTTTGACAAAATTTGCCGTTTTATCGCGATTTTTGAACGAAATTTGTCGTTTTTTCACGATTTTTTGAGGAAACCTGCCTTATTTCGGGATTTTGTAACAAAATTAGCCATTTTTTCACGAATCTTTTGACGAAATTTGCGGGAAATTATTCGTTATTTAACGATTTTTTTAGTGAAATTTCCTTTTTTGCGATTCGTTGACGAAATGTACCATTTTTTCGCGATTTTTTGACGAAATGTTCCGTTTTTTCGCAATCTTTTAAAGAAAATTACCATTTTTTTGATAAAATTTACCGTTTTTCGCGAATGTTTCGACAAAATTTTCCGTTTTATCACGATTTTTGGACAAAACTTGTCATTTTTTCGAGGAAATCCGACTTTTTTTCAAGATTTTGTAACAAATTTAGCCATTTTTTCACGAATTTTTTTGACGAAATTAGCCGGAAATTCTTCTTTATTTCGCGATTTTTTAACGAAATTTGCCTTTTTTGCGATTCTTCGACGAAAATTACGCGTCCCGCGGGACGCGTAAGCTCCATTTTTTAGCGTCCCGTCGCCGATTTTTTGTGTATTTTACGCGCTATAGCGTGTCCGCGGCATCCCTGTTATATATTTCTGAAATCTGCGGAAAAAAGCGGAATTTATTGGGTGAAAAATCTGAAACATATCAAAATAACAAAAAAGCGGAAATCCGCCAAAACGCGGAAAATTCCCATCCCTGTTTTTTTAGTTTTGCATCAATTCCGTAAATATTTTATTTTGTAATTTTCTTAATAATACTCTATTCATGTTTTTTCATGAAGGAAGAATAATTTTTTTTGGAAAAAATTCAAGATATTGCTGACATCACTATTAACACAATCTTCTTACCAAATATATTTATGCATTATCAAGATTTTTTAGTTATGAAACCTGGCTAAACTTGAAAAAAAAAAAAAAAAATCCCTATTTTATGATTTTGATGTGAATTAGTAATATACTTTTATGAGGCAAGTTTTGTTGAATAATTTTGGAAAAATACATCTAATCTTTATAATAAATATTTATTCATACACTTCTGATTATTAATTTGACCTTTGCTATTAGTACTTTTATCACTTTAAAAACTATCTAAATTTTTATTATTTTAGTTTATTACTTATTTTAAAATTTTATTATATTGTAAGCATTCATTATACACTATATTGCCATTGATTATTGGACACTTGCGATTTTAGACATTTTACTAAATATCTAGAAAAATACATGAGGAATCATCTTGAAACTCTTGGTGTATAAATATAATAGTATACGTCATACAACTCCGTGAAGATTTTTTACCGAAACTCCATAGGGGACCGTCAACAAATTAAAAAAGAATGAATATCTTTTGAATAACCCTGTCAAAACTAATGTAGCAAAAGCACTCAAACTCTAGATTATGACTGAATGCCTTATTGTAATACACTGTGTTCATTTTTATGCAAATAGCATGCATACTCACAGAGTAATTAAGGTTTTTATAAAAATGGTCCCAAATTTTTCCAAGTTTTTTCCTTTTAATTTTCAGAGTTCTTAATATAAAATAATATTTTTTTCAGAAAATATGACAAACAACATTGCACACAGTACCCGGTGATCAGAATTAAAAAATAATGAAAATTGTATACAAAATGAGTTGGTTTACTAAATAATTTTTTACTGTGCATGCGTCAACGATATCAAAATTTCATTTGCATATTATGTTAGCTAAATGTATAGAGCAACTTTTGTGAAAGTCACAAAATCATAACTTGAAAATTCTGAAAATAATCGTCAATTGAATAAGTTGAAAATCCGTTATTCTCAAAATGAAGCAAAAACAAGAGGGGTTGTTTCCATATATTCATTGATTAGTGTCAATATAGAATACACAATACGGGATGTTACGACTACTTTTGGATAAAATCCCTCATTTTTTTGCTTGATTTTGGAAACAATGGATTTTGTCCTTCTTCTATAGATGATTACTTTCAGAATTTTCAAGCTATAATTTTGAGACTTTTACAAAAGTTGCTCTATACATTTAGCTAACATAATATGCAAATGAAATTTTGATATCTTTGACGCATGCGCAGTAAAAAATTATTTAGTAAACCTACTCATTTTTCATACAATTTTTATTATTTTTTAATTCTGATTACAGGGTACTGTGTGCAATGTTGTTTGTCATGTTTTCTGAAAAAAATATTATTTTATATTAAGAACTCTGAAAATTATAAGGGAAAAACTTAGAAAAATTTGGGGCCATTTTTATAAAAACCTTAATTACTCTGCGAGTATGCATGCTATTTGCATAAAAATGAACACATTGTATTACAATAAGGCATTCAATCATAATCTAGAGTTTGAGCGCTTTTGCTAGATTAGTTTTGACAGGGTTATTCAAAAGATATTCATTCTTTTTTAATTTGTTGACAGTCCCCTATGGAGTTTCGGTAAAAAATATTCACGGAGATGTATGATGTATACTATTATATTTATACACTAAGAGTTTCAAGATGATTCCTCATGTATTTTTCTAGATATTTAGTAAAATGTCTAAAATCGCAAGTGTCCCATAATCAATGGCAATATAGTGTAGTTCCGATTGCACTATTAATTGCACTCAAATTATTGTTTTAAAAATGTAAACAAAGCAATGACCAGAAATCCGCAAAATTCTAAAATCTGCACAACCTCTGGTCCCAAGCTGTGCGGATTTGAGGGAGTCTACTGTATATCAAGTTTTTTATACTGGTGGTATTTTGTTAAGGCTAATTATCTGCATAAGGCACATAAACCTAGGTTATGGGGGAGGGGGGCATCATTGACCTAAATGAGGATCGGCCTAAGGTAACCTGGCCAGTATTTAAGAATGGTTATGAACAAGTATTTAAGAATCGTTACTACTACTTGAAGAAAACTTTGAATGGCTAGGTTTATGAGTACAAAATGGGTTTGAACCCAACACCTCTTGACTATCAGCTTTGAGAGCAGAACCTCTCAGCTGCTCGTGAGACTTTACATCGATTACCTACAAGAAAAGTGACACATCTCGACAAACATAAATTTCACAGGAGATGCAAAAGAAAATTTGCATAATTTTACTATAAGATGAAATTGCAGCACTTAGCTCTACATGCAGGAATGAAAACTTGCATAAAAACTTTAAAAATGAAGATTTAAGATGCGGTTTGGAGGATTGGTTGATTTTGCCTCCCCTTAGATTCCACTTATGTAACTGTTGATGTAGCAAGATACACCTATGACAAACCTAATAACACAAAATGAATTTTTGTGAGATGTGTTACTTTTCTTGTGGGTGAGCGATATTATACTCAAAATAAATGACTTCCATATGGCTTTAACCGATCTTAATTTTTATAAAAGATCACAAAATGTAGTTTATCTTAAACTTATAGATTTTCAAAAGACAGTAAAGATTTAATATATTTAAGAGAACTTTTAAAAACTTCAGATCTAAAATATACTTATTACAGAAGTGAAAAAAGATAAAAATCATAGTTGCTAATTAAATGCATCCTTTAATTCAAAATATATAACATATTTATTCCCAAATGCTGGTAGTTTCTTAAATAATAAAATTCAAAGATAGCATCAAATTTTTAATTTTATTTTCTGAATGAAAAAATATAAATTTAATTTGCTTATGAAATCATCATATATTTTTCAAGAACAAAAGTAGCTGGTTAGAAATTATACTATTATAATTAAAGCAATCACGTAAGCCAACCTTCATGTTTTTCCCAACCAGATGGAAGTGAATCACTGTCAGTAGAGTCAGAAGATGAAAGCTTATCCGGACTTGAAGTTCCTAAAATTTAAACAATTATTAATTTAAAAAAATAGTGTTTCAACAATTGCACAGAAAACTGTTCAACAAGATACATACCATTGTGACAGCTCCCTGAATCTGGACCTGCTACTGTCATGTAGTCCCTGAAAATAAATTGATTTTATAAACAATTTTGAGTAACATGATTCAGATTGATTGATAACTCTATGAAAGTGGTCTCATTCTAATTAACATATATTTCTTATAAAAACTTTGATTTTTTAAATTAAATTTTGCATTCAATATTAAAAAACATTTAGATTCAATGCACTTGTTAGATATTTTTGACAACCAAATTTGGTAAGCATGTAAAAATGTTTTAATATACATATTTTATCTATTTTTTCTCATACAAAGCAAACAAAGGTATAATCTTAATACCATATTTACTTACATAATTTACTCCCTTGCATACATATTTTGTATCCCTTACTTTTAAAAGAAAATTTCACTGCAAAATAAAGATTCAAATAATTTTTACGTGTGTAACAATAAATGTTTTAATGAAATTTTACATATCACTGCATATGGCCTAACAACTTTCATTTTACAATATTACAATTAGGATTGGAGAAAAAAAATTCTCTACTATCCTGTGACTTTTATTTCACCTGCACTGTGCATTTGTAGTTTCTCCCTAAGATTGCACTTATACTGTAAAGCATAAGCTGAGTTCCTGAGGCAATCATCCTTAGTGTGTATTATAACTAATGCGGTTTCACCAGTTTTGTGAAACATTTATACTGAGTTAGTTATATTTACAAAGTTTAGAAAAATAATTAAAAATTAGATAGCAGATTTTTTTAAATACAGTCAAAGATCTATAATCCGCACACCCATAATTCACTGTTTCCTCATTTTTTTTCAAATTTTTCTAAAAAACGTTTTTGGATCACTAATTTGTAAATTTTTTAACTGTTTATTTCATTGTTTACATTCGTAAAATAACGTGAATTATAGAAAATAGTGGATTATGGGTGTGCGGATTATAGATCTTTGACTGTAATATTCTGTCATTAGATGAACATCTATACAAATTGCATCCTGGCAAGGAAAATGACACAAGTCAATAAATGGTAATTTTGAAGCAATGTCATTGAAAAATATGTATGAGATGTCCCAGCATAAATGAAAAACATCACATCTTTGTCTTATAATTTATCTATCTGAGGGAAGTTGAGTCAGTTTTATTTTAGACTTAAATTTATTTTTCTCAAATGCTACAGTTTTTGTTATGTTACTTTTATGGCCATTTTGTGAAATATGTTCATTATTTCATGAGTACAGAACAATAAATACAGAATATGTGATGATGATTGACAATTCCTCCATAAAAATATTTTTGCGTTGTTTTTATCTTCAGTGCTATAATTTTAAAAAAGTCTAGCAGTTTAACAACTATTTTATTCCCATAAGCAAATTTCCATACCATTTAAATTTTTCCAAATTAAATATTGAAATCTTTTATGTTTTAATAGAAAGATATTGAAAAATTTTTTTTAATGAGTTTGATGATGAATTACAACAATAAATTGAAATAATAATTAAGAGACCATTATGAGAAAAAAGTTTATAACATATGTTTTCAGAGTGAAAATTGCTTCTTGGGAATTAAAAAAAAGTATTACCAATGAGTGTGGCACAATATTAGTAAACAACAGCTGGAAATTTTCAGGTCAACTTATTTTTGCATTTAAAATTATTCAAGTGCATTTACGACACAACAATTTTTAAATGTAAAAAGAAAAAAAATATGTACAAAATTAAAGTAAATTATCTAAAAAAACTGAAATTAACCTTTTTAAATACTAGCACAAAACACACTACATTAATTTGGAATGAATATTATAGTAATATAAAAACTAATATGAAAAAACACGCCATAGTTATTCTAGTTAAACTCTTATAAATTTTAATAATAATTTAAAAAAAAAATAAATGTTATTGATATAGATATTATTAAAATATTGAACGACAGAAATTTTTTTATATACAATAATTTTTTTTAAACTTACACTCCTGCATGAGCTGGATTGGGTGACATAGGTGCAGGATTACAAAAAGGCTGAATTGCAGAAATTTTCTTTTGTTTCTGAGTTGCTGCTTCTAAACTTATATAGTAATTTAATAGGTTTGATCTCTTTCCCATTTCTTTGTTGTCATTTGAATCGAAAACTAAATTACCATTGTCAACTACTTGAAATGATTTTTGTCCCATAGGGGAAGTCACACCATCTGTTTCATTCCTGAAATAAATAGTAAATATTTAATTTTCTAGTTTCATTTTTAATTAAAGACAAGAAAATATTTTTTTTTTTTTTTAAATTTTACTTTCACTTACTAAATTGCACATTAAAATAGTAGTATGATATAATTTATGTTTTTTCATAAAAGAGTTACACACTATAATCAATAAGTAACAAATAAATGAAGAGTTCAGATGATGAAGACGGTGTGTGAAACAATCATCATTTTGAGAAAAAAGAGCTGTAAAGTTCTAAATATCTATGTGACTTTATTGATGAATGCCTCCTTTATCAATTAAAATCTCTTTGAGTATTAGGATTTTTTCAAATAGTAATTTAACAGGTGATGGAGGATCATTGATTATCTTTAATCCTGTGATTAACTTTGTCAAATGCCTGCCACCTTTATAATCTGATTTCTTCAAATCTAATATAGCAAAATTAAGAAGCACAAAAACATCAAATAATAGAATATATCAAAGAAATTCAATAAGATTTCATTTTTAACACTTTTCAACATAATTGAAATGTGTTACTTAATGACGAAAGTTTATTTGGCCCATAACTATATGGTCTGTTTGTCCATGCTCTAACTTAAGTAAATATTCTTTGATTATCATTTAACGGATATATGTTATTGAGGCAAGATTGTAGCATGTTGCGTTAATATGGCTGTGACTGAAAATGAAGTGTGTAGTATTTTGCTTGCAATGTATTTCAATGATGTTACACTACTTCAAACATTCTAAAATTTATACACATGACATATGCACAATTATAAAGACACATAAAATAATTGGTCACAGTATACAATTTATGAATGATAATTCATGACAGTGCATTTTCAGTGTTAATATGCATTTTTAAATTTATCTAATGTTTGAGATTACTTGTTGTATATAAATTCTATAGAATATAAACAGGGCTGAACAAAAAAGTTAATTAAAAAAATCAAGTACATTTATTTTTATTGACAGAAATTGCCGAAGAGGAATTTTTCATTATGTTATACGTTTTCTAACTGAACTAAATTTTAGCATAGTATTTTTAGCTACTATTTACAAATTTATAGATCATGTACAATATTGCACAAAAGAATTTGGATACTTTTCTGACTATAGAGGGAAATTTCAAAAGGTGCTAAATTGTTTATTTAGGTATCATCTTTCACCTTATTAAATGGTGAAGTTATATTACAATATTCTGAATGTGTTAGAAAGTAGTTCATAAACTATGCATGATTTTTTGTTCTTTAGTTAGCATAGCATATTTAAATATTGATAAATGTGACCACATTTACCAATAAATTTACATAACCATTTCAAACAGAAAAGAGGACAAACAAATTAATACAATCATAGTATTTTCCCTTTAATAATAGAATATATATTTAAATATAATAATAAAAAAAATAAATGTTATAAAAATGTATTTTACTTAGTCTAAACTTACAGATTACTTTCAGAATTCACAGACAGCATTGGTGAGGTTTCTGTCTCAACATCAACACCCATAGAAGTTGGATCCAAAGAGGCATAACTTCGTCGACTATGGATGCCAGGTCTACGATTATATCTGCAAGAAATGTCTAATCCCTCATAGAGATCATCAAATCCATCATCAGCTTCAGTGTTACAATTTTCATCAGATGCAGTCAGCTGATAATTTGGATTGGCGTAACTAAGAAGGCCATTTTCTGAAATTAAATAAATATGTAATTATATTTATAAATCATTGATACACATATAGACAATTCTCCAATAAAGGAGTAATTTCATTCTGTGATTTATGAAAAATAAAAGTTAAATTTTAAGCATTTTAAGAAATAGATAAGACAAAGTAGTGATTAAAGTATTTTGGCATAAACTTAAATTTTTTTTTTAACCCAATGATGTTTAATCAACCCACTTTTATAATCTATTATACCATAGAATGGGATGAATCAGAACACTTTTCAACTTTAATGTTAAAAAAAAAAGTAACTACTGATTTTTTAATTCTTTTATTTTTTTACTTGAAACTTTGGTCTTGTTTTGTTCTTTACTTTTTGAGCAAAAACGTAACATTTTTTATAGTTTATATGCATATTTTTTCAATTTTCAATGGTGTTCACCCCGCAGATAGGAGTGAATCGGAACAAATGTTATAATCCTTATTTATTCCAATTCAAACTTTAAAAGGGTTAATAAAAACAGGTAGTAATGATAAGGGAGGAATAGGAACACGTAGTTATTATCAAACCAAGCCTTTATTTTATATACAAACAAAGGTATTACTTTTCAAAAATTGGAAAACTTTAATATCATGAAAAATTAAAATTTATTCTAAGAAATTGTATTCGAAATGCAGAAGGTGGAATTTAATACAAATTCAGTCCTGTTCTAAGTTATCCTTTACTAGTAGTCATTGGGTAAGTGAATCTAGTGAGTAGCCCCAATCGCTGCATGTATTAATACTATCTACTAATATGGCCTCATTCCCAGCCTTTAGTAATGTTTGCATCCCTCTCTTTTTTAACTGTTATTCCATTTTGAGATGTTAATGTAATGTTGTGGTTGTCAGAGAATAATTCTGTGCAATTTTTCTTAGTAATTTACCATTTTTAAATTTTTTTATTTTGTATTCCATGTCTGGTTGACTTTTATCTTTAACTAAGCAATTTCTTGGCCCCTTTAAACTCTTCAAGTAATTGGAACAAACTAAATATTGTTGCAATACATATGTTTTCAGACATTACATGGAACTATTACTCTACAGAAAACTAAACCATGAGAATAAACGTGTTCCGATTCACCCCGTAAATTTTAAACCTCTGATGTTACAAGCCATTTTTCACTTTTTCGTTACATAGTTTAGAAATAAGTAGAATTTAATACAGCATATCGTTTACAGGTCTATAATTAATTAAAAATCCCTACTCTTAGGTTTAGAATACGAAAAATACTGCAGTTACATACAAAGTTTAGAAGATGTTGAAAATATCAGATTTTTGAGGATCCACTTGCAGATTTTTATATACCCGAGTAGTGATGCCAACATGTCAAAACTTTATTTCCCAAGTCTTAATGATGTTACTTTATGGTATAAAAATATCGGCAACTAAAAATATTATCACATATATTTATAATGAATTTATTTGTATGATCAGGAAGTTTCATTCACAGAGTTTCCCCCAGAGGGTTTCAGGGGGACGCACCGCCCCTCCTGCCCTTTAGCTTAAAAAATAGCGCCCCTCTTGCCCCCTCATCCAAAAACTAGCGCCTCTCTTGTCGTTTATTAAAAAAAAAAAAAAAAAAAAAAAAAAAAAAATAGCGCCCTTCTTGCCCTAAATTTGAAAAAACGCAGCCCTCCAGTGACGATCCGAACGCGCTATAGCGGGTAAATTATGTAAAAAATTGGCGACGGAACGCAAAAAATAGCCTCATACGCGTCCCGTGGGTCGGGAAATTTCGTCAAAAAATTGCTAACAAAATGGCAAGTTTCGTTAAAAATCGCGAAATAACTACTAATTTCCGGCAAGTTTCGCAAAAAAATGGCTAATTGTCTCAAAATTTCACAAAACGGCAGATGTTCTCAAAAGATCGTGCAAAAACGACACATTTTTTCCAAAAATCGCGATAAAACGGAAAATTTTGTAAAATGAGTCGCAAAAAACGGCAAATTTCGTCCAAAAATTGCAATAAAACGGGAAATTCTGTGAAAAGTTTCGTTTTCGCGATATTTTCACGAGATTTCTTTTTGATTTTCGTTTTTTCTTGATTTTTTAGCAAAATATATGTAGTTTTTTTACGATCTTTTAACAAAAACTGCTGTTTTTGAGATCTTTCAATAAAATTTGCCATTTTTTCGCGATTTTTTTTAGCAAAATATGCCGTTATTTGCTATTTTTTAACAAAACTGGCCGTTTTTTCGTGATCTTTTAGCAATATTTGCCGTTTTTTCGCAATCTTTTAACAAAATTTACTTTTTTTTTTTTGCAATTTTTTGATGAAATTTCTGTTTTTTCACGGCTTTTTGAACCGCTATATTCTAGATTCAACTCTATAAAAATGCCCTTAAAAATGAAAACTGCCCTAAAAAATCTAAAAAGTGCCCTGAAAGATGTTAAAAGTGCCCTTTTCAGAACAGTAGCGCCCTGCCCTTTTTTAAACCTGGGGGAAACTCTATTCATATTCACCCCATTTTACAATATTCGATTGAAACCAGAAATTTCTTCATAAAGTTTTTAAAACATAACTTTACGAAAAAGGAAATAAGTTCAATAAACATGTTGAATAATTTTAAATGTTTGCGCTACAAAAGGATTTATATAAAAATTCGGGATTGATAATGCTCACTTTAATATATAAATGAATATTTCTAAAACCCTTTTATTATTATTCTTAACTCTGCTTTAGCCATTTTGTGGAACATAAAATAGTGTGTGGAATTGTGTAAATCGTGCAAGAGTGATTCTGTTTAAGAAAAAAAAAATTAGATTAAATTTTCTGAAAGGCTACAACAGAGAGTGCAGGGGGGAGAGAAATCCAGGATTTTTTCCCTGTTGACAAAATTTTCGTTTTTTCGCATTCTTTTGACGAAATTTATGAAGTTTTTTCGCGATCTTTTGACGAAATTTGCGTGGGTTTTTTTTCTGCCACCCTTTGATGAAATTTGCTCTTTTTGCGATCTTTTGACGAAATCTGCGGGGATTTTTTCGAGTTTTTTTTTTAAACAAAATTCGCGTTTGTTCAGCGATCTTTTGATGAAATTTACGATTTTTGTTCAAACGATTGATGAAATCTATTTTTTCTATGACTATTCGTCGAAATTCGCGGTACATTTCATGTCCGAATTTTCGATTTTATGATTTTTTTTTTAATTTTCGGAAACGATTGCCTCAATTTTTCGGAAAATTCGAAACAGAATCACCCCTGGATCACATACTAAACAGGAAAATTATCTCACTCTCATCATTTATATGAGAAATGTATCTCACATAATGAAAGATGCCGTGCGAAATCTCTCCTCGTCTTAAATTCTTTTCCGGGATGCAATTCTTCCACTACAAGGGAGAAAAATCGCGAATTTCATCAATCGGTCGCGGAATAAATAGCAATTTTCGTCAAATGATCAAGGAAACAAATAACGAATTTTGTCGATCAGTCGCGGGAAAATATCGCTAATTTTGACAATCAGTCGCGGATTAAATGTGCGAATTCATCAAATAACGTAGAAGAAATAAGTGCTCAAATTTAAGTTTCACTTACAAAAAATAATTGTTTAAAAAATTGTAAAACTGTAAAAAGATTTATTTTTTTCCCTTTTCAATAATTGCCTTCAACAAATGAATTCGATTGGAGTTTCGAATGGAGGTCGCAATGTTGCAATGCGCCGTGTTTTTCTAGATAGTTTTTTAAATAATATCTCGGCAGAATACCGACAACTTTTTCAAATCATTATCAACATTCTTTGGATGATTTCGCGTCGATAGGTACCTCGAGTGTCATCAACTCCATCGCTGAGCTCTCGCAAAGTGATGTTTATGTGTAATGGGAAAAAAATATTTTCTCAAAAACTATGAGGCCTAAAATAATCAATTAAGTTTTCGTGAAAAATTAAACTCCTACTGCCCCTGATTTTTTTTCACAATTTCAGTTTCAGTTGACAGATTAAGAAATAATAGGATTTTCTGCAATAGATCTGAAAATTCCTAAAATACAATGGCGGATCTAAGGGGGGGGCGATGGGGCGATCGCCCCCCCCCCTTGAGCCCAATAAAGGATCTGCAGAACAACATTGGATGCCCTCACGGAAAAGTTGTTAGTCCTAAACTCGAGACCGGCGCGACCCGGGTCGGGTCGCGCCAGCTTTAATTTATTGCACTGGGACTGGGTCAGGTCTTCAGACTTTCAGAACCGGGTCGGGTCGGGTCTTATTTTTTCTGTAGAGCTGGACCGAACCACACCGTTTTTTCCAGGTCGGGTCTGGCGTGGACTTCCTTTCTACTAGAGGTATAAATGGGCCAAAATTTTCAAGCCCAGGTTCCGTCCGGTATAATGGCTAAACGCTCGATCTGGGATCGACACAGATCGTATGCTGTGGCGGTTCTAAGAGGCGGGGGGAGGGGGGAGGTCCCCCCTTTTGGGCTAATTCCCCCCCCCCCCCTTGGGCTTATAAAGGATTTCCAAAATGACATTATGCATACTCACGAGAAAGAACTTGGGGTAAAGCTCGAGCCCGTTATGGCCGGGCACGGGTCGCGCCAGTTTAAGTCCATGAGACTCGGCCTGGTAATGTTTTCTCTCATTTTGAATCGGGTCGTATCCTGATCATGCTTTTTTCGCAAATTCGGGTGGGGACAGGCCTTTTTTAATTCCAGACCGAGCTTGGCCTGTGTTTCATTATTCCTAAAAGTTTGCATTGAAGAAAATTTCCAGGTCGTGGCTCGGCCCGAAATAAAAGCTAAATATTCGGTTCGTCTCTGATCTAGATAGTATGATAAACATTACTGGCTCGACCGCGACCCGTGCACTCTTCTAAATTGTTTCCTACGAGCCCAAGTTTTGTTGAAAACTTTTGTACTTGTTAATCGTAAAAACTTTTAAATAGAGAAAAAGCGAATTTAATCAAATATCCGCAAATAAGGGGAAACTTCATTATATAAACGCGAATTTCGTTAGAGGGTTGCGAAAGAAACATACGAATTTCATCAAAAGGTCGCAAAAAATCTCACAAATTTTGTGAAAGGATCAGGAGAAAACGTGAATTTCTTCAAAGGATCACATTCACGGATAAAAGCAAATTTCGTAAAAGGATCGCCATCAAAACTGAGTCAACTGTTCTCACAAGAATTAAAACCGAATCTGTAACTGACTCAAATCCGAAATGTATAACAATCTGCTCCGATGTGCTAAGCGCAGCTAAAAAGTAAAAGTCAACCCGAGCAATAGCAAAATATAGTTTTTAACCGGACCCAGACCCGACCCAAGGGAAAAAATCCGAAATTAAGTTGATCTGCAGCAGACAGTAGAAGTTAACCGGATCTAAATGCGACCCACAACAAAAAGTAAAAATTAACTCGACCTGCAGCATAAAATCGAAGCCAATCGGACATCACATTTTGTGAAATGATCGCAGAGAAAACACGAATTTCTTCAAAGCATCGTCAAACAGACGCACATTTAGTACAAAGATTGCGAAAATGAACGAACATTTTGTCAAAGGACTCACTCCCAATCAAAATCGGGTCAACTCGATACCTTCTCCCAAAAGTAAAAACCAAATCCTAAACTACCCCAAATCAGAATTGTATGTTAAACTGCCTCAAATGTGCTAAGCACAGCTAAAAAGTAAAAGTCAACCCGACCAACAACAAATGGTAGTAGTCGACCCGACCCAAACCTGACGCAAAAACAAAAAAATCAGAAATTAACTCGAACCTAGCAAAGAGTAGAAGTCAATTGGACACAATCACGAGCCAAGTAGAAATTTACCCGACCAGGAGCATAAAATGGAAGCTAACCGGACCCAAACACAACCCAAGTAGAAATTAACCCGACCAGAAACAAAAAATGGAAACTAACCGGACCCAAACCCAACCCAAGTAGAAATTAATCCGACCAGGGGCAAAAAAAATGGAAGTTAACCGGACCCAAACCCGACCCACAGCAAAAACGTAGACGAAACACGACCCACTTTTAAAAAAATGAGCTCCGACTTGTGCATTAGACTTGATTTTCCAAATTTCTAAAATCACCCCCCCCCCCCCCCCATTGAGGACTCTCCAGATCCGCCCTTGAAAATAAGAGTTCAGCGTTTACTTTGGATCGATACTCCACACAATACATATATTAAATCAAAATCAAATATTATTAGCTTCCCCCTACCTTCATTTTTTCGCTAAAAATATTTTTGAATGGCTAACAATTTATAAGTATGTGGGTCAGTAGCCCTTATAACACTGTCAAATTTGAACTGTCCAATGTCCACGATCCATAGTTTTCGAGACAAACGGTTGTGACAGACACACAAGTGATATTTTAATGGTTTCGTTTTTGCACTTTTTAAGTACTGAACTATAATAATAGTGAAAC
This sequence comes from Maratus speculifer, assembly GCA_964019185.1. Taxonomy (NCBI): domain Eukaryota; kingdom Metazoa; phylum Arthropoda; class Arachnida; order Araneae; family Salticidae; genus Maratus; species Maratus speculifer. The sequence continues at coordinate 374,281,882 of OZ025293.1, forward strand.
AATTGCGTAAAATTAAAACTGCGAATTTCGTGAAAAAATCGTGAAATTCAATCGGTCTTTCAAACTCGAATCGAAACTCACAAACTTTTTGTTCAACGGGGATAGAAAAATTTTCACGAATGATTTTCTCTTCAGTAATTTTAGATTTAAATTTAGGCTTTCAAAAGTGTCATTGTATTACTTAATTATTAATTGGAGAAGTAAGTAATAATTGGATAATTGGCTATTAATTGGATGCCACTTACAGGAGATTTTACTGCTATAAGATAAAGTTTTAAAATGAAACAAAAGCAATGTTCTAAAATTCGTCCAATTCAGAAATGTGAAAAGCGAATTTGGTGCTAGGTTGTGCAGATTTTTGAGAGTGCACCGTACATAATATGAATACATTAATGTATTACAGAGCGAGATAGGGGGAGGGAGGGATTTTGAAATTCCACCGAAAAAATTTTCATCGTTTTGAAACGATTTTCAACTTTTACGATCGCAAGGCGAATTTAGTGATATTTTCGAGCGAACGATTGATACATTTTGCAACATTTTTACCGCGAAAGATAGTTGAAATTCACGGTTTCTCCCGCGACCAATCGATCAATTTTTTTCCGTGCGGTTTCTTAGCAAGTTTCACGTTATTTTCCAAGACCGACTGGCAAATAAGGGGCCAATTTTGTTCCTAATTTCCCCAAAATTAAAGGCATTCGGTTTTGAAAATCATGAAAAATCGTTCATAAGTTCGCAAATAAAAATATATAACGGAAAAATATCGCGAATTTCGAACAATTACCCCTGAAAAATCAATTTTCGTTAATTGTACGCAGAAAAAAAAATTCCAAATTTGTTAAATGACCCCAGAAAAAAAGCAAATTTTGTCAAAGGATGACGGAAAAAACACGAATTTCCTCAGAAGATAGCGGAAAAGTGCAAAGTTCGTAAAGGAATCGCGGTAAAAATGCATATTTCGTCAAGAAATCGCAGAAAAACGCGTATTTAGTCATAGAATGGTGAAAACAACGCACATTCCCTCAAATGATCGCGGGAAAAAACGCGAATGTCAAAGAATCGCAAAAAAAAAAAAAAAAAAAAAAAAAAAATGCTAGTTTTATCAAAAAATCGCGGCAAAAACCTGAATTTCATCAAAGAATCGTGAAAAAAAACACAAAAATCGTAAAGATAGAAAAAAAAAACAAATTTCGCCAAAGGATCGAAAAAACATGCGGATTTCATCAGAGGATCGCAAAAACCTGAATTTTTTCACAGGATCACGAAAATATTTGCGTATTTCGTCAAAGAATCACGAGAGTATGCGAATTTCGTCACAGGGTCGTGAAAAAACGCTAATTTCTTCAAAAAGATCGCAAAAAAACGTGAATTTCGTGAAAGGATTGCTAAATAAAGCTAATTTAATCAAAGAGCCGTTGAAAAAAACGCGAATTTCATCCTAGGATTGTGAAAATAACCGTATATTACATTAAAGCGACGCGAAAAACACGAATTTCGTGAAATGGGTGTGAAATAAACGAATTTCGTCAAATAGACGCGAAAACACGCGAATATTGTCAAATGATTGCGATAAAAATGCGAATTTTGTCAAATGATCGTTAAAAAACATGAATTTTGTGAAAGGATCTCTGAAAAAAGCTAATTTAACACTAAAACGCCCGGAAGGCGTCGATTCGACTCCAACTATGTGATTAAATTTCAAATCGAGCCAGAAATTTTATCTTGAAATAAGTTAAATATAAACCACGCAAAATTGCGTTAAATAAATCAATTAAATAACTTTGAATAAAAATTCTGGTTTGAAATATTATTTTCAAACTCGAGTAAAATTTCCGGGCGTTCTAGTGTTAATCAAAGAGCCGCTGAAATAACGCAAATTTCATACAAGGATCGCGAAAATAACCGTGTATTTCGTCAAAGAATCGCAAAACAATAAGGCTTTCGTCAGAGCCGTAAGTAAACTTGAATTTTGTCGATGGATGACGAAAAAACGCGAAATTCCTCAAAGGATAGCGGAAAATTAAAATTTTGTCAAGGAATCGCTTAAAAGATGCATATTTCTTCAAGGAATCGCAGAAAAACGTGTACTTAGTGAAAGATTTGCAAAAACAACACAAATTTCCTTAAATAACTACGACAAAAATGCGAATGTCATCAAAATATCACGAAATAAACAGAAATTTCATCAAAGGAACGCAAAAACGCGAATTTTTTCAAAGGATCGTAAAAGAAACGCGAATTTCATCTAAGGATCGTGAAAATAACAACATATTTTGTCAAAAAATCGCAAAACAATGCGAATTTTGTCAAATGACTGCAAATAAGCCCCGTGAATTTCGTCAAATGATCACGAAAAATGTGACTTTCGTCAAATGATCGCGAAAAAACGTGAATTTCGTGAAAGGATGGCTAAAAAACGCTTAATTAGTCAAAGAGCCGCTAAAAAAAAACGCGAATTTCGTCACAGGGTGCAATATGTTATCTATCGCGGACCTTTCATTTCTCATCCGTTGATTGTGTACATATAGTTTCAATTAGAAAAACGTTTCAAATGAGGTAAATGTTCATGTTGAGGTATTTTTTTAAATAAAAAACCAATTTTATAAAAAAAATATGCAATCTAACTTTTTATACGGTCCCTCAGTCCCTATAATTATATTTAGTAAAAATTCAAACATATCATAACAGATATAACACAAAAAGTTTAACTTCTGCGCAACAAAAATTGACGCAGTTAATAAATTTCAAAGTTTGAGATTTCTACGCATGATTTTGTCTTTTACTGAGGAATCAGTTAAAAAGTAAATTAAAGTAACTGGAAATCGAAATCAGGATGCGATGTACTTTTAACGGCGAAACCACCTTTAGCCGGTTTCGCCAAATCGTTGTATCACCAAAGAGGATTATTTCATCTAAAAATTTTACCTGACTCTTAGGGGTCGTATACAAAACGAAGAATGAAATACTGAAATTAAACAGAAAAGTAAACATCAGTTTTTTATCATATCAATGAAAAAAAAAGTGATAATAACAAGGTAAATAACATGAATATTTACCTCATTTGAAACGTTTTACTAATTGGAACCATGTGTCTATAACCAACGATTGAAGAATTAAAGACCAGCAATAGATAACATATTGCACACTGTATATATATGTTTATTATTATAGGTTTGTTTTTAATCTGAAATAATATACTGGACTAGTTTCTGAAAAACTGATCACAACTCGAACCCAATCTCAATTGCAGGAATCTACGCTCAGCCTAAAATTGACGCAAACAAAAAATAGAATCAATTCGATCTCCAACAAAAACAATTAACGCCGGGAGGGAATGTTGATTTAGAGTGCTTCAATGCTATTTTTTCATGTTTGTATTAGTACAATTCTTAAATAGTATAAAAAATAAAACAGTGGGTTTTAAAGCTTTTTTTCCTTCCCTCCCAAACAGCTCAACTCCTCTCCATTTATAAATCTTGGGAGGGAGACTCCACCCCTAGGCGAATTTGAATTTCAAGCCCTGTATTATATAAAGGAAATGATTTCACAGCTTTGTAATGAATGCAATAAATATGCAACTATAATTATGAAAATAAGAAAAAAAAGAGGAAAAAAAAGACAGAATTAAGAACTTGAATTTTAAATCCATCATCTTAAAATATGGTACAATCTCTGCCCCCCTAAAATCCAAACACTGTTTTATAGTAAATTATTTCTAATAATGGTTAGTCACAGTACAGCTCAGCACCTGTTCTTTTCTCATAAAATTATCAACAAAGTTTGCCTTTGTTTCTGTAGATACAAGCTGTTCAACACAAAATACTTTTTCATATTGATTTTAACCTTTCAACAACCATGACATCCCAAATTTTACAATGAGCATGATTTGCGTAAAACTTTGTTTTCACAAATGACGCTGGCATTAGAATTCAACTTTTACTATACTGATATGTATAGTACATATTTGCTTATTAACATGCTCCTTACAATCGTTATGACAAAATGTTGTATTATTAAAAACATACCTTCTACATTAAGAAGTACGTCGCATGCCTACTTGATAAAAAATAAATTAATGAATAAATAAAAATTTTTAAAAAAAATGAACGCACCCTTTGAAATGTTAAACAAGTGGATAAGTGTGATCACAGATCGCACAAAGAGTTTTGTTTAATATTCCTTTCAAAACACTATTCTTTACTTAATAAACCCAAATTGTTAATTTATAATTATTAAATACTTACATAGATCGGGATGACATACAGTAGTGAGGATGGAGGTCGGGAGAATGTGAAGAATACCAGCATTACTAGAGGTCTGCCCGGGCCGGGCCGGCAAGAAAAAAAAAAAAAAAAAAAAAAAAAAAAAAAAAATGAGCGGGCCATACGGGCCGGGCCGCGCCGATAAAACAATTTAGCGGGCCGACCGGCTCGTTATAAAGATTTTAACGAACACGATGAAATATGAGCTATTTTAAATGAATATGACTTTAACGAGGATAAGTATAAATGTGCGTCACGTGACATTAATAGTTTGACGACATCAATACAGAAATGTGACTTGTACAATGTAGAGATCGACTTAGGACAGTTACTTTGTGTTTAACCCAGGCTTAATATTTTTTTTAGCAAACTCGTACCGGGCCGTCATCAGGCTTGCACTGTTTCTCTAGATATGGCCGAGTCGGGCCGGAACTAATCTTAATTGGTCTCAAGATGTGTAAGGCAGACAACATGATTTGTAAAAGTATTAAAAGCGATAAAGAGCTTATGTTAACATAATCTTTGGAAATACACTTCTTGGTGGTTCCTAAATTCACTTCTCAACAACGCGAAAGTTTGACACATTTTCTGATTAATTTTTAACTGTAAAGGTTTAAAACTGACAAGCCATTGTTGAAGGGATTTGGGATCTAATAGCGTTTTCCATTTTTGGTAAATAAGATACTTGTAGATATTTGTTGAGGTATAAGAGATTCTTGTCACGTGGTTGCAGATTTTTGTCCCTTCCCATGTTGTCGCTTCCGGAAATTCGATTCAAAACGCTACCTGTGACAGTATTTTCTTAAATTGCTTGTATCAAAAAATGGATAACGCCAATCGATTACATAGTTTCTGAATAAAAACACCTATGCTAATCCTATGCATTTCCGAAAAAAAAAAAAAAAAAAAAAAGAAGAAGAAGAATTTTGAAATGTACCAGAAAGTGTAGCTCCTTTAGATTTAAAAAAAAAAAAATTAGTAAAATCATTCAGAAATTTTTTCACAAATCTACTTTTTATTATACAGCTTCAAAAGTTATGATGTTTTTAATTTTTTTCCTTTATTTTAAACCATATTAATCTTTTAATGAATCTTTATTTGAATGTTAAAAGTCTAAGAATCTAAGTAATCATTAATGTTGCTATTATGTATTTTCAGCAAAATATACTGTAAAATCATCTCACAAGTATGTATGCAGTATTCTTTAAAGAAATATTAATTATATGATAAAAATCTGAATTTTTTCGAAATAGCAGAAATTGTGTCGGGCCAGAACGAGCCGGGCCTAGAAATGCAAAAATATAAACGGCCCGGGCCCCAGCCGAACTTTTGAGTTTTACACCAGACCGAAATAACTTTCCTTCTGGCGGGCCCAGAAATCCCGGCCCGTGCAGATCTCTAGGTCTTATAATTAAGATATCACATGACGTATCGAAGATTAAATTTGAAGATTGCAATTTTTGTTTTCAATAACTCCCCCTTGCAACAAAAAGACAGAAATGAGTGAGAAAATGCTTATTGTTAAAATTTATTAGGCACACTTTTTTCTTAATTTTTGGATAAATTTATGGAATAGTAATGAACAAAATAAAACATTAAAACATCCCTAGTGGTAAAAAAAAGTGAGTTAAGAGAGTGGGAAGTGGGTGCTTAGTAATGCATAAGCCAAGAGCTTTAAAACGATGTCTCACATGGAAAAAATCAATTTTCTGCCCCTCCCTTATAGGGTAAAGCCCCTAATTGTCTGGGGTCGAAACAGACCCCAGCAAGATATCGGGCTCGAAGAGATACCCCGTTCGGTGAATCCTTCAAATGAGGTTGATTTTCGCTGTAGTTTAAGTAGGGGCTGAATTAGAAAAATTGCTTAAAATAAATAAGTTAGCGTGTGGAGAATCAAAATAGAAAGTTAGAAATTCAATCCCCCCCCCCCCCAGCGCAGGATCCCCCCTAAAGGAGATTTTTTCCGATACATTTCTGAATTCATTTATTTTCGGAGACGGATAACATTGGCAGTTTTCTTGTTCGGATACTATGTAATCGAATGGCGTTATCCATTTTTGATAAAGGCAATATTTCTTTGAAAAATGTGGTCAAATTTAGCGTTTCGAATGGAATTTTCGGAAGCACGGGAAGGAGAAAAACCTGCAATCACGTGACAAGAATCTTTTATTTCTCGATAAATAATTTATTTATAAAATGGAAAACACTATTCGATTCCAAATCCTTTCAACAGTCGAGCCCGTCAGTTTTAATCTTTTACAGTTAAAAATTTGTCGGAAAATTTTGCGTTGTATACAGCAATCGATTTGTAAATGATACGTTTGCAAAATATACAGCGACTATGTAGAAAGGAAGTGCAAGCCTCATCTTGGCCACGCACGAATCTGCTGAAAAAAATATACCCGGACACCCACCATGTAATTGTCAATACCGATTTCTACGCTGGACTGGACAAGGTACATTTCTATATTGATGTTGTCATATTAGTATCGGCTCATGATCGTGATGCACATTTATATTTTCCCCGCGAAAGTCATATTAATTGAAAATGGCTCATAATTTATCGGCTTCATTTAAAAATTCATATCGAGGCGGTAGGCCAGCTTTTATTTTTTTCGTCGCCTAGCCCAGTAAACCCGTTCAATATTTTCAGAAAAAAAAAAAAAAAAATTTATATTAAGAATTCTGCAAATTATAAGCATAAAGCTTGGAAAAAATTAAGGCTGATTTTATAAAAATCTTAATTTCTCTTCGAGTATACATGGTATCTAAATAAAAATGAATACAGTTTATTACAATAACCCACTTAATCATAATATACAGTTTGAGTGCTTTTGCTTATATTAGTTTTGACAGTGTTATCCGAAAGATATTCATTCTTTTTCAATTTGTTGGCAGTCCCCTATGGAATATCGGGAGAACAAACCCTTCACGGAAATGTATGACCTGCACTATATATTTACACACTCAGAGTTTCAGGATAATTCCTCATGTATTTACCTAGTTTTGACAGTGTTATCCGAAAGATATTCGTTCTTGTTGGCGGTCCCCTAAGGAATTTAAAAAAAAAATGTTAAGAAAATGTCGAAAATCGCAAATTGCCGGTCACCTTTATCCATATAGTGTACATATAAATATTTTTTCGTTCTCAGTTAGTAACACAATGTATAAAACTTCCGCGACTATCTCAGAACCGCGAAAGTTTTCTATACGAGGTATTTTCTTAATGGATATGTATCCCAAATAGAAGTTTCTAAAATAGACAACCGCAGCATAAAATCTTCCACATTACTATATGTGCGGCACTAAATTTGGAAATACAAAAACATAAAAATGTTAACAATTGAAATTAAACATTCAGAATGTTGTTTCTATTTTTTCTTTTTTGGTAAAATAACGAACCACAGCAATAGTTAAATAAACCATCCAGAAAAACAAATCTACATAAAAGCATGCATAATGAAATTATTTTCTTCAGCCTTCAAAAACTAATTCACATTTAAAGATATGCGCACATCCACATATATATGTGTGAAATAGACGTTCCAGACAGGGCCCGACTTATGCAGGGCATGCGGGGCAACTGCCCAATAAGAGTCATCAGTATTTTCATTAAAGGGTGCCAAAATACTATAATAATAATTAGCCAAAAAGAACAAAATTAATATATTTCCAAACATTTAGAAAGGCAGTGTAGTCCCCTTTGCCTCTGTTTCCAATAATGCAAAAAACGAACAATATCATTAGAGATTTAATGATTAAAATCGCATTACAACTTAGTATTCTATTATTTTCAAAAGAAATTCTTTATTAACGCTACCCCGTAGCGGCAAATTAAAATAATTAATTATGACCAATTTTGAGCCTTCTCTTTTAGACATCTTGTAAATGAACGCAGATAAGCAAAGTAAAAGTTTGCAAAGAGATATTCCTGTCAACCAATCTATCATATTGTTTACTACTAATATTTTTTATTAAAGTTGTGACCGTCTTTTTGGAATACCCTGTATGCAGATGTGAGCTGTACCGAGTACAAAATTTATGCATACATACAATATGTATCAAGTTTAGCGTTAGCCATCTCCACATTAGTCACAAAAACGTCTACAAATAGATAGAAGGGGCCCCTATAGCCTTAGTCGTGACTTGGTACCAGAACATTTTTCTATCCAATTAAATATTAGAGTTAATAACCAAAGTTTTTAATGTAAAATAATTACCAGACATATGATATAAAATTAACAAACAAATAAGGAATTTCATAAGCCATACACAAACTATACAATTGTTTTTAATTTACAAAAAAAAAAAAAAAAAAAAAAAAAAAAAAAAAAAAAAAAAATTTAAATTGTCTGTCTAGTAAAATATCAGTTATTGTAAATAGTTGCGTGAACAACGAAGAAATGTGCAGGTATTATTAGAATTTCTTTAAAATAATTTTTAAAAAATCCAGAAAAAGAAAACTATTTGATAATCTAATTTTATATTGTGTGGCATGGTTTGTTTTTAAAGGATTAATTATACGATATACTCGTTTTCTGTAAGCATACGAGGAGCTTAAAACGGAAGTTCGCTGGTTCAATAACACGCGATGAAATAGGTGTAACCGTATAAAATAAAAATTTCGAGTCATTTCCCCTTGGAAAGCATCAAGCAAATAGTAGCATAATCAGAAAAGACGACTGAATTATGAAATTATTCATTAATCCTTTTCTGTTGTTGTTATGCTGCTTATATAACAAATATAAATACAAACATACTACAAAACGTAGCAAAACATACCACATATATTACATACGTCTGCATGTGCGTATCTGTGCAAATACACACATATAAACATACAGACGATTCATGAATTAAACGTACTTCTAGCAAAACAAGAGTTAATATTTCAGATATCTTAAACTATACTTTTAAGTGGTATTTTCTTGGAGATTTACAAAATAATAAATAAAATAAAATTGTAATCCACTTTCGATAAAAATCACACTGTAATGCTACATTAATTTGCGTTTTCCGTAATGGTACAGTACAGAATATAAACAAAGATGCTTCCAAGCACATACTTACGGTACACAAACAATAAAATTTTAAGTAAAACTGAACAAAGTAATAAATTTCACAAAAAGTAAACTATAATATAATTAAACAACCAACTTCTCACTTGAATACGTCTTTTTCTGCAATAAATAGCGTAAAAGTGAAACACACTAGCTACAACGTAACTATCGAAATAACCTAGCCGCATAAGTACAGCTAAAAATAAAATCCATATAAATCAACATCCACTTACGATTTAATACCATCTTTGGCTACCATTGAAAATAAAAGCAATGATTTTGAAACTGCATAAAAGAGACATGGCAAATAAAATAAGTATCCATCTTACATTCTCTTTGCGTTGCGGGTATAAACCTAAAGGTCACGTGAACTAGGGGAACCAATGTCTAACGCCTAGCATGATATTACACCGAGACAAAATCGATAAACAAGGCATAGGGACATTTCGGAGGAAGAAATACCGCGAAGAATTTCAAATTTTTTTGAATTATGCATAAAACATACGAAACAAATTGAAAATGAGTTGTCATTCAATTAAAAAGAAGAGTACTAAGATCTTATGATTAAACTGAAGGTTCGATTAATAAGTAATTGTAACAAAAGCACATATACGCAATTTCAATTACTTTAATTGCTATTTATTTTTTGACACTAGTTCCTGATTGTAAGAAGTCAATCTTTTTTGCACAGCCGGAAAACTTATCAATCATTGTCCTATCAACAAATATGATCGACCACCGGCAATTAATACAATTACTGCTAGTGATTACAGCTCGTATGGATATCTCAACATCTTCCAATAAAACAAAAAAGGAGATCGGTATGCTAATCAGGAATTAAACAAAGATGCGAAAATTATTATAATATATTTTTAGAAAAAACATAATTGGTTTTAAAAAAGTTTGACTTCAAAAAGACTTTTTTTTTCTTTTAAACCATACCCTTGTTGGGACTTAAAACTGGGGTTTTCAGCGCAGATGCCAAATTACAATTAGCATTATGATAAACTCACAAAGATTATCAATATCGACCGTCAAAACATCTAGAAGACAACTCAGTAGAGGTTTTTAGAAGAAACTGCCTCAGTACCTCAAAGGACAAGGGTAATTCGCTTTAGAAAAAGGGATCCGCAATTCGATTTCCAGTTAGGACAAAAACATTACAGAGGCGCTCGAATTCCAGAAACCATGGGCAGAAGGGGGCAAGTTTAAGAGAGAAAAAAGTGTGGTCGGAGGGTATAAGGTTGCATTTACTTCGGGTTTCAACATTTCGCGACAAAAAAAATGTAAATTATTCCACAGGCCTTTCTTTTGCAAAAGTTATGTGGTCATCCAAAATGATGCGATAATAAACATATCAGGAATTTCCTCCCCTGGTTTTTGCACAAGATTCTGAAGACTGTCAAATGAAAAGTTCCGCTGAGAAAAAAATGCAGTATGTTCAATCCTTAAGGCAGTATTCAGACCACATTTTCAAAAAGTCGAAAGTTATTTCCTGGTCTTTATTTTCCAAATGTTCTGATGTCAGCAACAAAAGCAAGGAAGGGTGATAAACTTGTTAGGGAGTTTCCAGCTCGGGACATTTTTCTCTTGCAACGCTTCGGGAGACTGATAATATCAAAACAGTCGATACACCACATCAAAGGAACCGCTGTTGTACAATGCAGTCCGAGTTTAAGATGCAAACAGACGAACCTACTAACTATTATCAGTACCGGCATCCTTTATTGTGACGACGCGGTATATTTGATATTTAATGAATTTTAGGGGTAGGAAACTGTTGTTCTGCAAAATAGGAATCTTTCCATGAAGTAGGACTGGACTCCTTATCTCTTAATCCATTGTAGGTTTCTCCTCATTCTATTGTGAATAAACCGCAGAAGGCCCCTAAACAAAGGATTTCCAAGAATTCGGTTGAAGGCTGGCAAAACAAATGTATGCTCAGAGTCTACGAGCATCGCAACGTATAGCAGAAAAGTAATACTGCTACTCTTTGTCTCAGTAGCACAATGGACTCACGACAGCAGCAAATACGAGGCATTCTCACATAAGCTTAACTTTCCGGAATATCTGGTGAAATCAGAATTAATAAAATAACATTTTAATGTCTTGATGAATAAAAAAAAAAAAAAAAAAAAATGAGCAGCGAAGATTTTTAATATTTTATTTAACTGAGGAACAAAGTTAAACTTGGTTGTTTAATTTTCCTTACTGCCCCCTTGATATTTTATCTCTCTAACTTTTTTTTTCTTCTAAATTTTTACTTAGAATGAATTTCCATTGAGTATTTAAATGAGAAATAACAACAATGTGGTATTTTTATTACAAAATTTTGGTATAACATTGTCTTAAAGGCTGAAATTTAGCAGTTTATATAACTTAATGCTGAATTATTTTATTTTATTATTATTTACCTGTTACACGTGTTTCTTCCAGACATGCTAATTTATTATATACCTACCAGGGTTCTATAAAATAAGTTTTATTTAAATTCTTTTAGTAAGAATTTAATGGTTGCGAACAGAAATATAAGAGCAGGGACAGTAGGGACCATAAAAAGAAATTACAATTAAATCTTTAGAACATTGTTTCTCCAACTGTTAGTCGCGAACAAATAACAAGAAGCTGCAGTCAATCCGAAACAATAAAATGTTTATGTACAAAAAATATGTTATTAAATAATAATAGTAAAATATTACATAATAAGTATCGATAACAATGTAGTCTTATAAATAAACGTAAACATGTATTGATACACGGCTGCATTTATTTATCGCTTGAAAACTGTACTACACGTGGCTTTACATTTGAAACACACAAGAATAAATTATTTTCACCTAATTTAGTTTTTGATGCTACTATTGAAAAGAAAAATATAATCACTTTTCTTATATAAAATTTATTTTTCATGCAGTAAATTGACTATATACTCATTCATACTGAAATACGTATTTATTTTGGACTGAAGCACAGTTTTACTCAAACTTTTTGTAAAAATCCCAATAATATGATTTGACCCACAGACAGAAAATTAGAGTCATCCCGACCCGAAAACAGAAAATTACGGACAAACTGACCCGATTCAGGACTTTTTTGAACGATCCTGGGATATCCGCTAGTCAGCGGTTTTACTATTTGAACATTAAAGAATATTCATTTGTCCATTTTTCTATATAACGCATAAAATTGATAATAGAAACATAATTGTAGATTATTTTTCATAATTGCATAAAAATATGATTTACTTTCCTTTTATTTCGTATTCGGGTCGGTTTGCCCGATGAAGTATTTCGGGTCGGATTGCGGATCGCTGAAAGTCATTTTGTCGAGTTCGGACTGGATTGCGGGTCGGGGATTACTACATTTGAATATTAAAGAATATGTATTTTTCCATATAAAACATACAATTAGATATTTTATATACGTTAATTATAGATTACTTTTCATAATTGCATTAAAATATAATTTCCTTTCTTTTCTGGTTCGGGCCAATTTGCGAGCTGATGTATTTCGGACTCGAGTTGCAATATATCGGTTCAGGTGGTTGAAAATTATTTTGTTGGGATCGGGTTGGATTCTAACTCGAAATTTACTCTATTTGAATATTAAGAAATATATTTGTCCATTTTTCTATAGCATAAAATAGATATTAGAGATATAACTGTAGATTATTTTTCATAATTGCATAAAAATATGATTACATTTTTTTTTCGGGTCCCGGCTGGTTTGCGGACTGAAGTATTTCGGGTTCGGGTCGGGTACAGGCAGAAATATGTCAGTTCGTGTTGAGTTGTGGGTCGCTGAAAAATATTTTGCCGGTTTTGGGTTGAGCTGCCAGTCGATGAATTTTTTTGTCGGGAAAATTTCTTTATTCCAAACAAAAATTTCGAGTTTGTGGCTGATATTACCCGACCCACGCAGGACTTTAGTCATTGAAAAAAAAACACTTCAGCCGAGAGAATAAAAAATCCACGATTCGATTGGCGGAAAACGTTACAAGGACGACCAGACTTCAAAATCTGTTTCCAGTATGTGTGCGTGAGATGCGAAGGGGAGTGTTAGAAAAACGGTGCCAAGAAAAAAATAATAATAATCAAAATAAAACAGTATAAGGACCGTCACAACATCCAGGAGAAAATTAATAGACCGGGAGGTGGCAGCACAAACAATCACACTGTCGAGTTCAACGTTGAAATTCCAGATTTAGGTAAAACTCGATTTGCATATTAACACTCAATCGATCTGCCAAGTCATGTCTTGGTGGAAAACACCTGAAAACCAGATTTTAGCGATTCACTGGTATATCATTGTGTTTTTCTGCTCTTAGTCCTTAACGTTTTCATACCTTTGGCACATGCAGGAAAACACAATGGTAAACCTACGAGTCAACTGCTAAAATCGGGTTTTCAGATATTTTCCACCAAGATATGATTTGATGACCACCAAATTCATTTTAACATGCGAATCGAGATTAAATAATTCTGGAATTTCAGCCGTGAATTCGATGAAGTGACTGTCTGTGCTGCACCTCCCGGTCATTAACGCTACAGTTTATTGCCTTAACTTAAATTTTCTTTAAACTTTCAATAATATGAACTACCAAAGCCTAACTCCGGGTTGTCCTATTCAAAACAAGTTAAACTATGTGACTTACGTACATAATGTGACCACTGCTATCTTTCCTCATCCGCTATCGTTCTTTTTATGGAAGTGATTTTTAGTGTTGTACGTTTTCATCACTATTTTCTGAAATGCATATAACGTACAATGTGAAATTTTAAGCGCTTCGCGGAACATAACCATATAAAAGTCTCATTTTAGAAATTTCCATTTTTCTCATTCGAAATTAATTATGCGATGATTAATTTCGAATGACTTATGGTCTGTAGATGAATGATAGGAGTTAAGAGTATTTAGAAACCTAGCTGCAGAGAAAAATTACCCCCAATGAACAAAATAAGACAAACCACCTCCATATGGCAAGATTGCGAATTCTTGAATGCGATGACACCTTTATTCGGAATTAAGATGATATTTTCAATCCTTTTCACAGGATTTTCACTGATTAAATATTTGTCAAACTTTCGGAATATTTATTTATATAATTCTGTTACTTACATTCGACGTCCTTCAATCAGAAAGTTCTGTTTGTAATAATAATGAAGATCTTTTATCTCTGTTTCCTGTACCTTGCTTGCTAAACCCTGGCGTTTTGAAATTTTTGTGCGCAACAGCGCGTCATGGTGCTATTTCGTACCCAGATAAAAAAAAATACATATGTAACAAAAACAATGGTATTTTACATTACTATATTTCTCAATTCAATAAATCGGTAACTATACTCGAAAAAAAAAAAAAAAAAAAAAAAATCCCAATTGTTTGACGAAACTCACTTTTTTTTTTTTTTTTTTTTTTTTTTTTTCTTCTTCTTCTCTCCCGTAGATCATTTGTCGAAATTTGATATTTGAAAAATTTCGAGTTTGTGCCTGGTATTACCCGACCCACGCAGTACTTTAGTCATTGAAAAAAACACTTCACCCGAGAGAATAAAAAATCCACGATTCGATTGGCGGAAAACGTTACAAGGACGACCAGACTTCAAAATCTGTTTCCAGTGTGTGTGTGTGTGACAGGCAACAGGAGTGTTAGAAAAACGGTGTCAAGAAAAAAATAATCATCATCAAAATAAAACAGCTTAAGGACCGTCACAACATCCAGGAGAAAATTAATAGACCGGGAGGTGGCAATACAGACAATCACACTGTCGAGTTCAAAGTTGAAAATCCAGATTTAGGTAAAACTCGATTTGCATATTAACACTCAATCGGTCTGCCAAGTCATATCTTGTAAAAAAAAATCTGAAAACCCGATTTTAGCGATTTATACTCGTAGATTTGCCATTGTGTTTTCCTGCTCTTAGTCCTTAACGTTTTCATACCTTTGGGACGTGCAGGAAAACACAATGGTAAACCTACGAGTCCACTGCTAAAATCGGGTTTTCAGATATTTTCCACCAAGATATGATTTGATGACCACCAAATGCATTTTAACATGTGAATCGAGATTAAATAATTCTGGAATTTCAGCCGTTCAGCGACCACTCAACAAAATTCACGATTTATTTCTGTACTATTTATAGTAAACACTTGTCATTCTTTCCCTCGAATGATTGTCGAAATTCGCTATATTTTACGCAATCGATTTTATAAATATGGTGATTTTTTTCGTGACGGATTGATGAATTTAATTATCGGATTTTTGCAAAAAAATAAATAAATATTCACAAATATTAAAAAACTAATATAATAATCACGGAAAAATCACACGCTTAGGAAAGATTTAAACGGGGAGTGGGGGATGCCGCACAGGATTTTTCATAAGGGGAATTACTACTTTAAGTGCAATCACGCTACTTCAAAACATGAATGAATTACTTTATTTCAAACTATCCGAGATGTCATCCTCTAATTTATATATTTACTTTACACTAACAACAGAATATAATTTATCTGTCATCTCTCTCTCTCTCTGTGTGTGTGTGTGTGTGTGTGTGTTTACAATGAATGGCTAGGAAAACCTAATGCAGGTAGAAATATGAAAATCTGGATGAAAATAGTTCGAGAGACACATCCTAATGCACCTGAGGATTAAAAAAATTTTTTTTTGATAATTAGCCGAGATATTAATTAAACCCCTCAATTAAAAAAGGTTCATCGAAAAATCGTCAGTCTGATCGCACACTGAGGCAACACAAGCAATATGTATTGTGATTTAGAAGACGAAACAGGTCAAAACAAAGAAGAAAGCTGTTTCAAACCAAATTTTTCTCTGAAACAGAGCAACATATTGTTTGAGTCGCCTCAATGTGTGCTTGCCTAAGCAGACAGGATTTGAAAGTGAGTGACGAACAAAGCGGCTTAAAGGTCCAAATAGACGTATCCTTCAACTGCCTGTGTCTTTCTGGCAATTAATCGGTACTTTTCATTTTTATTGCTTTTGAGGGATACGGATCGGTCAGAAATCTTTTCGTCAAATCCATCTCCGCCTTTTACCATTGTTGAGACTCCCCATTCTTTCATCGATAATCACAGAACAGTTGAAAAAGAAAGCGCAGTTATTACTTTTAAAGGAGAGGGGGCATTTTTTCCATCTGAACGGAATCTAACCGTACTCTCCTCACCACAGTCTTTTCTTAACGCGCATTGGCTGACTCTTGGGAAACTCCTGAAAACTAAAGATACCAAACCACATCCACATTGTTTAAGTTTTAACAAAGAAATAAGTTATGAAAAATACAAAAATGTGTTTTTCCTTCCGTTTTTCCAAACGAGATCGGCGTAAATTTTCGAAACATGGAAAAACTAATGACTTCAAATTTAAGACCATTCTTTTAGGTTTAAAGAGCCGCAATCGGGTCGAAAAAATACCAATATTAATCAGTAAAAAAAGGGGGCGTCCATAGAGCCATTTCGGTGTTTTTCGCGATTGCTGCAATAATTAAATACCTGTATCTGGCCTTATGATCAAAATAATAATTAAAGAATATATATGAGATTATATATATATGTTCATTATACTTTCGAATGCCGCAATCCATTTAGAAAAGAATCCTTGCGCAGATAGATTTCGAAGTTAAATACTGATTTCACCAAAACTAAATCAAAATTAAAGATAAACCCAGATTAAGAATTTTACTAAACTGCTTTTGACGAATCTTTAATTTCATTTTTCTGTACGAGTTGGTTTTATCAGAATCATGTTAATATGATATTTTTTCCTTTAGCCACTATTTATTTTTAATTTGTTTTTACTGTAAACAATGATCTTTTTAAAAGCTTGTAAATAAAACAGTTGTAGATAATATTAAGAAGATTTATAATAAATTTAATCGGATTTGATATTTTGTGAATTAATTAAGCTATGGATTTTTTTCTTCTTCAGTCCCACTGTTTTCTTTTCTTTCTTTTTTTACTCCTTTTTGCGGTAAGAATTGTCATATCAAAAACTTTTTAATATAAAAGTTAAAGATAATATTAAGAAGATTTATTCTGACTGAATTTGATATCTTGAGAATTACTGAAGTAATGATTTTTTTTTCTACCTAAAACCCTATTTTTTCGCCCCTTGAGCCCATTTTTAATTGCATAAAAAATCAGACAAAGATTTTTGAAGAATTTTTGGCCTTTTTCCTAGAAGTAATAACTTTAAACTGATTTAATATATATAATAAATAAGAAACCATGAGAAATTTTTCGGTTTTTACAAAACCCCTCCCTATTTCTATCCCATTAGTCCGATTTTGGTTATTGATGAACTTGACCAAGATTTTCAGCCCCTTGATTTTATGTATCAGTTTGGAAAAGATTTGTGCAGAATTGTGGAGAATATAGTGTGAAAATATCATAAAAAAGTGATATACATCAAGTTTTGAACTAGGAATGGTTTTGAGTTCTAGGGGTCATGATTGGCGTAGACCAGCAAAAAAATTTCAGAAATTACAACACAGGGAATAGTGTAATATATAGTATTTCATACGAAATGAAATCTACCTAAAATGTGAACAACAATCCTTTGAAAAAATTCATTTGCAAAACTCGATATCGCAAATTCCGTTTTTTTTTTTTTTTTTTTTTTTTTTCCTGCGATGTTTAAAACTCTACATCTAGGACCGTGCGACGGAAAAACTGCGCTCAGGACAAAGTTCAAATCAGGCGCCCCCCATCTGTCACCTTCTCTTTGTGAAAGGTGACAAAAAATTGAAGTGAACAGAAATAAATTCTATTGAATACATATTTCGCGTTTATTTTGGAACTTTAAAAGGTTTATTTTTAATTATGAAATTCCAAACAACTAAATAACATAAACTGCAGTATATTTTGGCAAAGGGGATCTGAGAAATAGGTGCGGGAATAAATGTATCTAACAGTACAGTATAACACTTTGGAACCTTGTTGGATCGGAAGGAAACCGCATACCATTTTGAGCTTTTACGTGTCTGTCATATGCGCAGAAAGAAAATTCCATACTTAGAAAATTGTAGATTGACAATAGAGACTAAGGCAAAGGCCTAAGAAAAAGCTTCAAAAAGGAAGTCCTTATTCAGAAATTTGTTTTGAGATGCGGGGTCGAATCCGGCACGGGTAGGATCGTACCCGACCCGACACGCAAATTCTATTTTAAATCACTCCGCAGCCCGACCCGAACCCGACAAAAAAAAATTTCCTCGACCCGCAACCCGAACCGAACACGAAGTATTTCAACCCGAACCCACAAAATTTCAAACCCTTAACCCACAATAAAATGAAAGCAAATCATGTTTTTATGCTATTATGAAAAATAATCCACAATTGTATTTCAATACCATTTTATGTTTAACATAGAAGAATCTATACTTTTTAATTCAGTGAAACTTCTGAATAGCGGCCACCACTGGGAGCCCGATAAAGTGACCGTACTTCGGAGGTTGCCATTAATCAGAGGTTCCACATTTTGAAAGCTCAAAATTAGACTTCTTTAAAATCAAAATAAATGACCAAAATTATTTTATTTTTACAGTTAAAAAATACATATTATTTTACCTAAAGAAATCATTTTTCACATATTTATTTTTCAGCATATCTCTTTCTCTAAATGCACAATCATTTCCACATATTTGTTGTAGACTTCGTTATCAATTTGAGTGAGTGCAAAATCTTAAATTTCCTAGATTCTCGCCAATTTCTCAGAAACTTTACAGCAAAGTTAGTCCAGAAATTTAGGGATTTTTCTCTTGATAGAAAGAAAGCTACTCCAAAAGTAACTTATCAATCCCTTCATAACCAATTTTTCGACGTTTAGTTTCAGATTCCAAATTTAGACTTTGAAAGATCTTTTCTAAATAAAAGTCACATTTTAGAATATCATCTATCTGGGTCCTTCCACATTTGTACATTTCATCCTATTTTCGTACACTTACACCTTTTTTTGCTATCCTGACTAACTTTTAACCTATCACTTAAAGCTTAAATTATTCGCAATCTCAGTTGCAGTTAAAACATAACGTAAAAAAATATGCTGTGGGATAGCCGCTGTTCGGAATTCGATATTCGGAGGTTTAGTGTAATGTTATTTATATGGAAGAAATTGGTAACACTGAAACATGACCGGTATTCGGAGGTTACCGTTGTTTGGAATGACCGTTGTAAGAGGTTTCACTGTATTTAAATATAGTAAAACCTCTGAATAGCGGACTTTTCAGGATCGTTAAATATATTAGAATACGGTTATTCCGAATTATGTTTTTCCTGCTCGGAATGAATCTAATTTTCTATCTACAGGTCGGGTTTACACTAGAAAAATTCTTACGGGTCGCGTATAGGTTTTTTGCCACCCAAGGTTGTTGGGATTTTCACAAAAAGTTTAAGTTCAACAATGTTTCAGATGAAAATAAATACTTATTTGGAAATGCTTCAGTATATATTCAATTTAATACATGAGAAATAAAATGTATAAAAGAAACGCGACCATATATTCTTTCTTTAAGGACCATTCCTTCTTTCGGAATATGGAAAATAGGTCAATATTTTATTTTTGATTTAAACAAAACACATACATCGTATTTTTGATACTTTATGTACACATACATACATTACGTGTGTGTAGATTAAAAAGTGCCCGCTATTTATAAACGTTCACATATATAAAGTGAAAAAGTGTTCGTTTTCCGGGAGAAAAGCCATTATAAAAGTCTTATTGTACACAGATTTTTAACCAGAAAAATATTTTGAACATTCTTTTAAACTTCGGGTCAGCCCGAACCCGACCCATATAACAGGGTGGCTACAGAAATGATGAAAAAAAGTTCCCTGATTTTTCCCTAATTATTTATATTAGATTTCCCTGATTTTTATTATTGAAGAACATATACGGTATTTTTTTAACTTATGCTGCTTTCTCGTATAACACACTTATCCAGCTTGCAAATATCTCTTTTGGGAGGAAAAAACAAAAAAAGCACCGTATTTAATTAGCAAAGGTGCCAAGTTTATCCGTAATTATTACAAATATGCAACAAAAATGATGGTGTTTACAGGCATCGGATTAAAAAATTGCTAATTTCAACAAAGAATCACTTGAAATAATGCAAATTTCGACATAGTATCGCGAAAAAAAAAACGAAATTTTCTCAAAAGATAGCAGAAAAGCGTGAAATTAGTTCTAAAGATTGCATAAAAAATGCAAATTTCATCCAAGGCTTGCATAAAAAAATGCACATTACATGAAAGGTTCTCATAAAAGCAAGAATTTAGTCAAACAATTGCGAAAAAATGTGCAAATTTCAACTAAAGATCACGAAAAAATGTGCAAATTTCATCTAAAGAATGCGAAAAAAGCACAAATTTCATCTTAATATCATGAAAAACGTGCAAATATCGTCTAAAAATCATGAAAAACACAAAAATATAGTTTAAAAATCACGAGAAACTCATAAAATATGTACAAAAAAATGTGAAAAACGTGCAAATTTCATCAAAAGACCATAAAAAACATCAAATTTCGTTAAAAGATTGTACAAAAATGTTAAAATTTTTTCAAGAAATTGCGAAAAAAAAAAAAAAAAAAAAAAAAAAAAAAACACAAGTTTCGTGGAAAAAAAAAATAAAAAATAAATAAAAGATGCAGATTTTATCAAAAAATTGTGAAAAACTTCAAACTTTGTCAAGAACTCGCGAAAAAGTGTACATTTCATCAAGAAATCACGAAAAACGTGCAAATTTCGCCAAAAGATTGCTAAAACTGACAAATTTCATCAAAAGATTGCTAAAATTGACAAATTTCATCAAAAGATTGCTAAAATTGACAAATTTCATCAAAAGATTGCTAAAATTGACAAATTTCATCAAAAGATTGCTAACTTTTGAAAATTTGGCTTTATGGGGCAATTTAGCTTTCATGCAGACAGATATCACTTGGCAGCAGTACAGCTTAATGTCTCTATCACATCTTATTATTGTTTAAACGTAGCCTGTTTGGCAATGAATCAATGTTGTTGGTAAAGTGAAAACAAAAATATTTTCACAGAGAAAAATTTCCCTGATTTTTGAGTATTTTTCATAAAGTTCCCTGACATTTCCCTGATTTTTCCAGACTGGTAAATTTTCCTGATTTTTCCCTGATATCCAGAATCCGTAGCCACCCTGTATAAGTAAAAAATCAACCCGAACCCGAAACAATGGAAGTTAACCCGACCCGCAACGAAAAAATAAAGCAGGTAACCCGATCCGGTGCAAGACTCTAATATGGGGTAAGGGACGAGGCAATAACTTTGAAACGAAAAATGTACGTACTTTAATTAGGGGAAAATTGCCGATACACTATATGGCTAAAGCTGACCGGCCACTTGCGATTTTAGACGTTTTGTTAAACATCTAGAAAAATACATGAGAAATTATTCTGAAAATGAAGGTGTATAAACAGAATAGTACAGGTCATATATTTCCGTGAAGATTTTTTTCTTGGAATACCATAGGCGACCATCAACAAATTGAAAAAAATCGAAGATATTTTGCATCACTCTGTCAAAATTAATGTAGCAAAAGCGTCCAAACTTCAGATTATGATTACGTGGCTTATTGTAATAAACTGTGTTCATTTTTATGAGGATAGCATGTATACTCGTAGAGAAATTAAGGTTTTTATAAAAACAATCCCAATTATTTCAAGTTTTTTTGCTTATAATTTTGAGAGTTCTTAAATAAAATAATGTTCTTTTAAAAAAAAATATGACAAACAGCAATATACATAATAGTAACCAGAATTAAAAAATTATAAAAATTGCAATAAAAATGAGCAGGTTTACTAAATGTTTCACTGCGCATTCGTCACAGCAATCAAAATTCATTTTACATTATATGTTAGCTATCTGTATAGCGCAACTTTTGTAAAAGTCTCAAAAACATAGCTTGAAAATTCTGAAAATAATCGTCGAGCTCAAAATCAGTTATTCTCAAAATAAACAAAAAGATGAGGGGCTGTATCCATATATCCAAGGGCGGCGACAGAGGGGGGGGCCGGGGGGCATATGCCCCCCCCCCCTTCGGGCATACCTGCCCCCCCCCCATCGGGGCCAAAATTCAATGTCGTCGGGGAAAATACTTTGACCTTTTAATTTCAGCCCGGTCGGGCTAAATCGAAATAGAGCTTTTTTTTTTTTTTTTTTTTTTTTTTTTTCCCCCACCCAAAGTTGGATTGACTAAACTAATTCTTTTGGATATGAGTCAGTTTCTGACTGAAATTTAAGTTCAGATAAACCGGATTTTTTTTTTTTTTTTTTAATTATAATTTCTTAAATTGAAAATCTACATGGATTACTACACAGGATGATACACGAATGACTCTGTACATGCTTATATTTCAGCAAAAAAAAAGATAAGATTTATACTATAGTTATAATCATGTATTATTATTTTTTAACTACATTAAATTGTGGATGAATTTCCGCTGCTTGTGGATTTACGGTTCGTTTGACATGAAGAATTTTTGGTTCGGTTAAGAGAACGCAAACGAAAATTATGTTGTCGGGGTTGTCTTGGATGACAAGTAGAATACTGCATCGGGTCGGGCAAACTGAATCTGACCCGACTCGTAGTCTGGCGGGGATCGGGTTGAGCCCAATCTTTTGTCGTTCTGAGTCGGATTCCAGTTTGGTTAACTTTAATAGTTTCAGGTTCAGGTTGGATGTTGGCACTTAATGGTTCTTGATTCGAGATGAATCCAACTCTCATAAGAATTTACAAAATTTATTTTACGATAAAAAACAATATATATGAATGTTAATGAGTTTATCTATACTGATTTTTAACTTAAAAGTTAAAACTGATACTGAAGATACAATTTTTTACATAACTGCATTACAATATGAAAATATTTTTTCGTCAGTTACGGTTGGGGTCTGGTTGATGTTGAAATATTTTGGGTTCAGGCGTTCAGGTCAAAATGTGATGATGTCGGGCTCGAGTTTCTGGTAGAGTTCTGCATTCACCTCTGGAAACTAAACCCAACTCGACAGGCAGTTTGAGTCGGATCTGACTCAATATTTTTTCGGATTGATTTTAACTGTTTTAGCATATAGGTTCGATTCTACCTGATTTCTCAAAAGTATCCCCGAAACATATTTTTAAATGAAAAATTATATTATCCGGGTGTCAATGAGTGCATATACAGATATATTGATTTTTCTACATAAAAAATATAATTTATACTAGTGGTATTATTGTAGGTTACTTTTCTATTATTGCTTTACAAGATGGAATTTTGTTTTTCATTTCGAGTTGGGATTGGGTTCGGATAGAACACTGTTGGTTTTAGGTCGGAGTTTGTTAAGTTCGGGTCATCTAATTTTTAAAAACTAGTTCAGATTGAAATGGATATAAGAGTTAACTAATTTAAGTCGGGTATAACCCAATCTGTGGAGGACTCCATGCTCGAAAAATAATTCGTGGATTCAACTTCTTTTTCCCTTGATTATAATCCGTAAAAACAACAACAAAAAAAAAATTGCACTTTAACTTTTCCATTTCTACTGCCCCCCTTAAAAAATACAGTAAAAACACCAATTACCTAAAATACTCGCACCTAAAGCAGCATGTTCACCAAATTACACGCATGTCTTTTTCACTAAACTGAAATATATAAGATAATTTCAAATAATTATTAAAGCACACAAAAAGAACTTTGTTTCTGTGTCCCATATGTGACACAAAACATGAACTTTTTCACTTAGGAGGAAAAAGGAACGCATTTATTTTGTTTAATTGGCATTTCTAAAGCAGTTTAGTGTAGTACACTTATCCTATGCTAGTTAAAAATTTGGATGAAATTTTTATTTTGAGAAAAATATCAAAACAAAATTGTCCCGCATGTGACACCTTATGAGCAGGATGATTATTTTTGTTTTCTGAATGTTAAATAGAGATTTATTCTAGCACAGTTTTAGCAGTTTAATGATTCTTTTGTCCTAAGAACTTATTCTATGTAACTAAAATGAAATTAAGATTTTTATTTATGATAGTTCCATTTTTTTTCTTTTTTGTGATGCTAAAATTTTTTTATTTCCATTTTTTTTATAAATTTATTTTAATAAAATCTGAACACTTTGATGGTTATTTTTATTTCAAGAACATATTGTTTTCCAGCAAGAATTGATCTACTTGATTTATAGGAATTTTTTCTATATAATAAGAAGAGTCGTGTGTTTAAGAACTTGTTATTATTCTACAGAAAAATATAATAAAACTTCTTATCTATATTCTGTTTTTAAAAGTTTAATTCTATTTTAAGTTCAATTTTTCTATGAAATTAAGTAAATTTAGACAAAGCGTTTATAGCGATTATAGCGATAAAGTTTGTTATTTATTTAGCTGAAATGGAAAGATCTAAGTCTACTAGTGCTAGAAGAATGAAAAGGATAAGAGAGAAAATGTCATTAGAAAATCCTAATTTCCAAAAAGAAGAAAATAAAAGGATCAGAAAGAGCAGTTTCTTATAAGATGGGTGAATGGATAGTTGTAAAATATGACGGCATTAATTATCCTGGGGAAATTACAAGCACCCATCATGATAGTGTTGAAGTGTCTGACATGATAAAAAGTGGTAAATTCTACAAGTAGCCACAATATCCAGACAAAATTCTATATTCATTTAAAGATGTAGTAAAAAAGATATCAACCCCCACTGTAGCTAATAAAAGAGGTAGTTTCAAATTTCTAGAAAATTTTTGAATTTTTGTTTATACATTTACTTTATTTTATGTTTAAAAATGTCAATTTGAACAATTACTTTGTACAAAAAAAAGTTAAAATAAATATTTTTGTATTGTAAAATGTATAACATGCATTTTCTTTTTTGCATTTCCTTATTTTCTGATTTTTGAAAAGGTTACTTGAATGATATTTGCAAATGTCCCACACGTGACAACCGTGTCCCCCCACATGACACTATACGTTATATATTTTTTAGTAATTTAAAAATTTATTTTTCAAATAAGAAATCTTATTTCATGAACATTAGACCTTTAGCCTCTAATACATATTTTTTGTTTTGAAATTGCAAAATTAGTAGAGCAGAAATGTTATCTGGATCATACAGCAAATTACAAGTGGTTGACTTCTGATGTTCTGCACGTGACGCATGCAAATTAATTAATAACTAAATCAGGGAACCATTTAGAAGAAATCTGTCCCTGCCTAAGATATTGTTGTATCAAATATAAACTTACAAAAATATGTTTATTCCTATTTCTGAAAAATCTTAAGCCCTTTAACACAATTTTGGTGGAATTATGGTGTCTGATTGTCCCGCATGTGACAGTGGAATGGCCCTACTTCAGAAAGGCGTATATACCTTATATGGTCAGTAATGACTGTACACTTTTAATTTTAGATATTTTATCGAATATTATTAGGGGCCGACAAAAAAAAAAAAATAATAATAATAATAATTAATAATATTTGGGATCACCTTGCACATTAAAATGCACAATATCATCTATTTTTTCATAATACAAATATGTGGATAGCGTACAATATGTCCACTGATTTTTGTAAGAATAGCACTTATTTTCATAAAGACATAGAAATTTTTTTGAAAAGAAAAAAAATCTGGCATGTTTTCAGCTTATATCATGCAGAGTTTTCAATCAAATTTAACGCCAGTTTAAGAAAAATTGGCAAAATGTAGTAGAAACAAAATAGTATAATTGGAATATAAATATATTAAATATTTTATGAAATATGAGTAGTAATTGTATAAAATAATCTTTATCTGTGCATATGCGAACAATAACAATGATCTTTTTACATAATTCAATAGTTAACTCTATGGAGCAACTCATAAAAAAAATCCAGTCAAATATCATGAAAATTCTGAAAAATATAGGCGATAGGATTGAGCTGATTTTCAGTTCACTCCAAAAGCAGCTGATTGATAAGGGATATTCCACAAATTATCAATTTAATTTTTTTTTTATTGTTGTTTTAGTTCTTGGATAACTACCAAAGCAAGCCTATTACATGATAAAAAATAAGTATCAAAATCAAAGCATTTGTTCCAAATCTTCTTTGATATTCATTAAATACTAACTTTTTCGTAAAACTAAGTTAATAAAAATTGACAATTTGTGGAAAATTCCTTATCATTGAACTGTTTTTAGAGAGTTCTAAAAATCAGCTCATTCCTATCACCGATATCTTTCTGAATTTTCATGACATTTGATTGAATTTGTTTTATGAGTTGCTCCACAGAGTTGACAATTAAACTATGTAAAAAAGAGGGAAGATGTAAAAAAAGGGAAGACATTTTAAAAAGTCAAGTCACTAGTGACATAAAAAATTTAATGTCTGCCAGGCTGAAACAATAGTCTCATGTCTTTTTGGCTGACTCATGTCTAAAAAGCCAGAAGAAGTGATGTGGCGATGATGACTAGAAGAAGCAATGAGGCTACTATGTCTGAAAAAAGCAATCAGGCAATACCATGTATCAGAAGAAAGAGAGCAAAGAGATAGACACATTCTTCTATTAAAGCCTCAAAGTCTTTTACCCTTTGCTTTATAATCTCTATTTTTATTTTATTTATTATTTATTTATTTATTGTTAGTTAATAGTCATTATATTGTGCAGTTCTTTTGTTTTGTATGACTTCCAAATAAATCACAACATGCTATTTCTTAGATCGCAAAAAAAAGTTTGAAGACAGTATATATATAAATGAAGCACAGTGTAAATTTCATGAGCACTGGAGTTCACATTATCAGAGTATAAAATAGAACCAACATCCCCCAGAATATTTGAAAAAACAAAAACTGAAATGTCAGTAACCAATGCACAGAAAGACCATAATGTTTCAGCAACCTATGAGATCAAAGCTGAAAGGAAGATTTGGTGACATAACAAATCCACCCAGAAAAATGAGATGAAAGACACACTGGAAAAATTATTGACAAGAGAGTTTCTAAATCTATGAATATGAACAGTTTCAAAAGTCTAAATCTGAAGAAATATTGAATTTCTAGTGACTAAATCAGAATTGAAATTATATCTCTACTCCCAACAAAAAGAAGCAATAGAAGAGTTTTACAGTTTCTTTTTCTTTACATAGTTTGTGTTCTTTGACTCTGTAACACAGTAGTCATTTAGTTTGTCCAATATTGGACAAACCACATCCGCATTGTGTATTGTAAATACCTAAAAAATTTTGAGGGGGAATTTTATCTTTTAGCTGTGAAAAGTTAGTTTATTAGGTGGCTTAAAAACAAATATTAAAGTCATAATTTCTTAAGGTATTGGCTATTTTGAAACTGATGTTATTATAAAATGGTAAAATAATGAGATTAGAAAAAGAAACCAGAACAACAGAAGAATCAGGATTATTAAAACATTTATTAAAACTGTGAGAAATTAAATAGTTGATATAAGATTAAACTAAAACCATGATTGATAGAAAACGATCGAATAAAATTCAATTCTGCAACAAGGGAATTGTCATCTGAACAAATTAAACATGTTCCTTGATCAAAATATGAAAGTCAAAGCTTTTTTGGGTGAGGGGTGACATGATTTAAAATAGGAGAGAAGGGTGAGACAGAAAAAGGTTTATGGTAAACACAAGTGTAAAATGTGTTAAACATACAAGTAACCAACATATCAAGAAATGGCAATTTATTATTGACTTCAGCTTCATATGTAAATTGAATAACATGAACGACTGAGTTTAAAATAGTTAAAAAATTTTCAAATTAAAAAAATAGATGGGTCTAGGAGCGCAAAAGGAATCATCCACATATCTACAATAAAATGGAAATTTATAAGATTACTGTGTATAAGTCGAGGAATTTTGGACAAATTTTGGTAAGCAAATTGGGGGGGGGGGGGGGGGGGATTTATATGTCAGTCAATTAAAAAAGCAAAAACAAACACTTTGAATCAGTAATACCCTGTTCACACTACGGATAGTTAAGATATCTCAGGCCTGGAATTCTCTCAGAGAGTTCCACAAACTCTCTCAGAGAGTTTCAACTCTCTCGGGCTAGATACAGGAACAACCACCTACTCTCATTGGCTACAAAGTTTCGCTTTTACTGATTGGCTGTTGTGGCCATCTGTATTTCAAGCGCATGCGCATACGCTACATTTGTTCAGTTCAGAGATACAGTGACATTCGCTGAGATATCTTAGGTAAATTTTTCAATGTGAACAGGCATCCAATTCCGGGAGGGTCCACTTCAAACACGGCGATCTTAAGATATCTTAAGTTTGTGGTGTGAACAGGGTATAATACTTCGACTTATGTTAGCAATTCCTTCCAAGACGAGCGACGTAAATCAAGGTACATTTACATAAGGAAAAAAGATAAGTAATAAAAACTCTTCAAAATCTAATGAACAAATTTTATTGTATTCAGATATTGTTACATACATTTAACATTAGCAAAAAAGATACCTTTGCAATACAAGTATTTTAAATAATCAATAAGCTGTAAACTTGCAATTCATTGTTCTTCTAGTTGCCCATTTAAGTCTCTGAGGATGTAAAAAGAACTCAAAATGCAATTTAAATAGACAATTTTTTTTTTCACTTAAAAGCTCTTTGTAACAGCAGGGTAAGTTTTCTAAGCTTTTTCTTGAGACTTTTCTTGTTTGTTTGGCTCTAAAACAAAACTGTCATGGGAAAGTTTCCTTTCCCAGAACTCAAAGTCTTTCAAAAAATTCCAAGTTCTTCTTAAATGAAGAATTTCTTTTCCCAGGCCAGAGGACATAAGTTGGGGTACTAGTGTACTGTGAAATTCTCATTTTTTATGTGTATAAATAATAAAATATATAAAATATACAAATAATAATAATTTATCATTAAAATAATTTTCAATGATTTGTTTTTTGTTTAATTGCCATCCTTTTGGATTGATAAATGAAATCATTAGTTTGTTCTAGAGCAAAATTTAAATAAAAAGTTATAGGATTGACTTATATGCAGGTTTTAACCTTTTTGTATAGGTTTGCATTTGAAAGTTAGGGGGTCGACTTACACACGAGTATGTACAGCAAACATTTCAAATTCAAAGCAATATATTACAAATTAATTAAGAGAAAACTTAGAGGGTTACCTATCGCTGAACTATCTGATACGAAATAAGATTGATTTGAAAATTTAAATGAATTTTGTTTTAGGCAAATACTAAATAATTCAATAATGTGGTTGATTTTGCAATCTGTATAATGGAGCTCTTTTAATCTGATGATGAAACACTGAAGTGCACTATGAACACATTCTGCCCTTAAAATGAGAATGTATGACCAGGACCTCAGGGATGTATGTCCTGGCATTTCAAATAGAAGCATTTGAAATATGCAGGGTATCTCATGATGCTTATGTAAACCAGTTCTTTATTCAGAGGAGAGAAAATCTACAGCACCCTTCTCTATTATGACTATTCCACTGTCTTTTGAATTTAAGCAAAAACAATGAGAGATCAGAATCTAGCAACTTATTTTTACATATACCGTAATTTTTGGAAGAAACGCCGCGGCGTTTACGTGTTTCAAACTGAAATTTCAAGCGATGCGGCGTTTACGA
This sequence comes from Maratus speculifer, assembly GCA_964019185.1. NCBI lineage: Eukaryota > Metazoa > Arthropoda > Arachnida > Araneae > Salticidae > Maratus > Maratus speculifer. The sequence goes on from OZ025293.1 coordinate 374,311,808, forward strand.
GCATTTTTTTTTCAAACAAGCGTGATACTTTTCTGAATTTTTCTGAAAATTAAAAAAAAATCGATCATAATTCCAAAATTTCGGACATAAAATGTATCGCGAATTCCGACTAATGGTTGCAAAAACAAATTAATTTCGATTTCGTCAAAATATCGCGAAAAATGTCAATTTTTATTAAAAGACCGCAAAAAGTTACGCAAATTTCACATTAGATTACGAATAAACGAAAATTGCATTTTTGAATGAATTTCCTGAATTTCCCCCTCCCCTTCTTTTATAACTTTCAGAAAATTTGTTCTGAATCCGATTTTTTTCCCCCGTTCCAAAGATTCAGTGAGGAATCATGATGAAATGAATGAATCATGAATCTTTGATGAAATGTGCTTTTTTTTTTAAAGATTTTTTTAATTGATTTCATGCTTTTTTTTTTACAAATTTCTCCTTTTTTCTGCGTTTTTCGACAGAATTTACGTTTTTTTAAACCAATTTTTTTTTCAAGTATTGCTTCAATTATCAAAATTCATGATTCATTCAAAGATTCCCGATTCATTCCTGAAAATTTTGTGAAACGATCGTGAAAAAATCCCGTGTAAGCACCCCTCTCTAATTATTTTATGATTTTTCGTCACGTTTGGGGGGGGGGGGATTAACGGTATTTTACGGTACTGTTAGGAAAAAAAAAAATCACCGTATCCGCTGCGCCACACTAAGCATATTTTTACTTTTAAACTCGTATGCGTCACGGCGCTTATTCCTGAAAATATGGTATTTAAATAATATTATTAATTTTGTATTTATTTATTAATTTCTGATTAATAATTTCATCTTTATGATTTCTTAATACAGCTTATTAATGTGTTTCTGTTTAACATGTTAACCGCGATTACTGCGGAAATTTCACCTGCGGCGTTTACGACGATTTTCTAAATTTTTTTGAGTGATTTTCCACGATGAGGTGTTTCTTCCAGAAATTACGGTATGCATATAAGATTATATAGTGATATTTTTCTATATTCACTTTGAATTGAGTATTTTTTCCAGCTTGTATTCCATGCAAAAGATGACAATACGGAATTTTTCTTACTAGCCACTGGCCAGTTGGTTGATTTTTTTTAGTAGTCAGTAACTGGCTAGTGAGAATAGTTTCTTTAGTAGCCAGTAAGAACAATTATATCACTAATTATTTTAATATTTAATTAAAAATACATATTTAAAATTAAGTATTAAAACATTTTTTTATATTATATTTAATATAAAATTATTAAATATTTAAAAAATATATTTAATTAAAAAATATATGAGTTTATGACTTACGAACAAATAAGTAATTTGTGTACACTGTGCTTTATGTGCGATTTATTGTCAATGTTTGCATTTCTTCAATGATCCTTTGGCAAAATGTTTGCTTTGTTTTACAATCTTTTGACAAAATTTGAAATTTTTTTTTCAATTTTTAGGATTTTGTACTTATAAAGTGAAAAAAGAACTATTATAAGATCATTTATGTGTCTGTCTGTCCATCTGTCACAGCCATTTTACTCATAAACTATGAAACATGGAAATCTCAAATTGAAGGATGTAATAAAGATTATTGACTCACATATTTGCAGATTATTAAACATTTACAAATATGTTTAGGAGGTGGGTAGAGGGGTTCATTAAGTTACTAGAAGAAAAAAAAAACTTTTCTTTGTGTATTGTGTGCGGTATCTTATGAAAACTTTTGTTATGCAATCAAAAAATATTTCTCAAAATAAATCATCTCAAAAAATATTTCTTTTAATTTTAGGTACTATATTTTCAGCGATATCGTCGAAAATATAATGCAAAAATATGTTCCCCCCATCTAATTCTGAATCTACTGAAATTAAAAGTATGAAAAAGTTAAAGATTATAGATGTTATTTTAAACCATGCAGAAAAACTATAGCAATTACTCCAGATTGCATATTTTGTTGAAAAAAGCACATTTTTCTGTTGCACACAAATTTTGATTTCTGGGTATTGAGTAAAGGTGTTGAGGAGCATTGGAGGTACATATCATAGGAGAGGTATAAAAGCATTGTTGATAATGATTTTTGAAAAAATTCCTCAGTAAATAGTTGAGATATCAACCCTTAAAAACAGGGATGATTTGGACATAAATAATGATGGGAGTGGTGTAGTTATACCATCGGTTTTTAAAGCCTACATAACAACTTTTAATAATATATTTGTATAATGCAATACCTAGTAGCAGTATAAAAGCAATAAACTTCCTACAGTTGCAAACATACTAATTTAATTAGAATTAATCATATAAATCAGATTTTGTATGCATAAGAAAAAAAATTATCCCTTTTAGTACCAAGATTTTTTTTTAAGTATTACTTGCCTTATTTAATGCAAAACGTTCCTTACTTAGAACATAGTGGCCACTATGTTATGAAATTCCTGGCATTAAAATGTCTATATATATATTTTTTTTAATTCTTTATGTATATGAACCCTTTATAAATACTATGCGGATCACGACTAGTTTGAATTTGAGTGGGTCTCTCATTACGACTATTGTGTATTTGAAAGTTATTTAAAAATCTATCTGGAAAAATAAATCTCGGATCAAACGGCTTTACTAATTTGCAAACTCATTTCTACACAAACTCCTTTAGCACAATGCAATGTTCAATGCCTCTTTTAGCCATTGAACAAGGATTTTGTGTTAGCTAATCTGGAAAAAGAAAAAGTTATTATTATGCTGAATTTAGTTTTATGAAATGCCAAATGAAGCACTACCTTTTATTCTCAGTACAGAGTTAAGTTCCTTATAAATAGATAAGGATAAGATAAAAGAAAAAGAGTCATACAGAATAGCAATATTTGATATTATTTAGACTTCATATCTTATGAACTTTTATGGTATATCCATTTATATTTTTCTAGTTTATACAGCTATAACCAACCCTACTTTGCATAATTTTTTACAGTCTCATTATTCTTTCAGCAATGATTTTCTTTTAATAATACAGTTATCTCCTTTGCAGTACTTAATCTTTAACCACTTGTTTATAAAAACAGAAAATTTTCTGTACTTGAATCACGAAAATGCTCCAATTAAATATGGTAAACCTTACAATAAAAAATGACTAGTTAGAATACTGAAGGATTCTGAAATTTTTAAATGTCACATATATCATGTCGCTTATCCCCAAAGGGTTAATAATATATATCTTTATTGTATGGAAAAACATTCTAAGCACAACTAATACTCGCACTTGACCACTTATTTGATGAAATTTGCATTTTTTTCGATTTATTAACAAAATTCATTATTCTTTGACAGAATCCCTTTTGGAGAATCCTGCATTTGGTCGGGTTTTTTTCGATACCTTTAATCGCCAGTTTTTGATGTTTAATTTTTGAATGGTGGCTGGAGAGTGCTTATTTTCATCTTTATTCCATGCCTGATGTGTAACATTTTTGTCATTTAACTACAGTGCCATTTGGGTGCCCAAAATCAAGAATTCATTACTTTATCAAACTTTTATGAACAAATTTCATAATATGAACTATAATTTTACTTTGGAAGAATATAATTACTGAACATTCATAAGTGATATTAAAGTACTTTTCTTATTAAAAAATCACCTATTTGTAAAATAAAAAAAAAAAAATAAGATCTTGAAAGAAAAAAATTTAAGTGATGATTTACGAACAGGTTAAGTCAATTCATCGGTGAGAAATTAGTAGTTTACTATAGTTGTCTTATTAGGATTAGGTGTGTTTGTAATTATATAAATAAGTAACACCTATAGTCGTCGTCCAATCCGTCTATCTGTTCGCATATAGCAACACAAAAATTACCCAACTCAATCATTTGAAATTTAAAATATATAAGTACATAATTTTGTTGAGTCATTTCAAATTTTATGAAAATTGGATGTATAATTAAATTACAGGGACAACCAAAAATTATCCACAACCAACTGAAAACAATCCACAAACCCAGGGTCAACCAACCAAAAATATTCTATTACATTGTAGTCAATGGAAAAAAATAGTTTCAAGTGCATTTTAATTATGTTGCACTCTTTCAAACATAATACAATTCATATGTATCTATGATATATATAGTAAAATATACATTCTGTGGTACAAAGAATATTTTTTTATTAACATACAGGGCCACAAAAAAGTATTCTATTATATAATGGTACAAGGAGAAACATTATTTGAAGTATGTTCTAATTACATTAAAATATTTCACATTTTATGAAATTGATATACATTGCTGAGGTTTAGTACAGGGTTGATAAAAAAACGTTTTAAAACCCGAAACCTTGTTGTTTTTTTTTTTTTTTTGGGGGGGGGGGGGTTAAACCGGATTTTTAAAAATATTTTCCTATTGCATATACATGCATATAATTAATAATATTTTTGAATAAATAAGTAATATAACTTGATTTAAAAGTAATTCTAATTAACACAATTATTAAAATATGCAATCATTTATGTAGAAATTTGAAATCATTTAAAATTTAAACATTTTTAGAAAAAAGCTGTGCGTTAAATTTCATAAATAAAATGTTCTACTAATGAAACATTGATTTGAATTTAGCAGTAAAGCCTTTACACACTTGAAGTAGTATTGTGTATTGCTATTTGACACTTCTCTTCTGAAATTATCAGATTAAAAAAAAAAAAAAAAAAAAAAAAAAAATAGAAATAGAAAAAGGTGACAGTAAAATAAATAAAAATACCTATTTAACAGCTTTTTAGACTACTGAAAACATTGATTAAATATGGTAAACTTTACAATAAAAAATGACTGGTCAGAATACTGAAGGATTCTGAGAATTTTAAATGTCACATATATCATGTCGCTTGTCCCCAAAGAGTTAATGAAGTACTTTTATTGATACTGTTATCCACTAAATCATTTAAACAGCCATCAGACTATATTCTGTATTATAGGCTTAGTATTTTTAAATGTCTAAACTAAAAATTACATCTTTTTAGGCATTTTATGAGACTTTTTTTTTTCTATTATGTCTGAAGCATACCCTGTCTTGTCCACCTTCCCTCTTCAAATTTCTTGGCTGATCTAAGTAATGAGTTCAGAGGGCTTAGATCAGAGTTGATCTTAGTCAGGGGGCAAGAAGTCCAGACTATAAGGAGGATGTCAAACAATTGGAATGTTCAGCCGAGCTAGGTAAGTGCTCACAGTGTAGGAAATGTGGTTGGGTGCGTTATTGTGTTGAATCTTCCAGACATCCTTGATATCCCTTTGCTCATGCGTGACACTTCTCTCTCAGCCTTTATATGTCAATATATAAGTCAACGCTTCCCACCATCGTCCCTAGCAACAAGTGTGTGCACTGATGTAGACTAGCATCAAAATAAAGTGAGGCTCATTACTTATGAATCCGATCATATATACATAAGTTTTACATTTAATGTCTTTAAATATATATATTTATTTAAGCCTTAAAAAAGGGGGAAGAAAGAAAACTAACTATTTTTTCTCTAAATTATAGAAAAAATTAGTTATTTTGCCACGTAGATTTATAGTTTATACGAAAAGTTGGGTTGATTAAAAATGTTTATCATTTTAAAAATTTATTAATTTATCATTTTTTTTTTACAGCTTTGCTTATAGCTTCTGCATAACTTGGATTTTGCATTTTTCAATAATGTATAAAATAAAACATTAGGGAAAAACATTAAAAACAGATTGAAAAAAAAAACAGTTGGTTTAAACTGAATAATCTCTGGTTTACTATAAGTTATTTCCTGTAAAATAAAAAGCATTTAATATTTACAGTTATACACAAAAGATTTTGGATGCTGCATTGTATCCGAAGTACTGTATTTTTTAAAAACTCCATTATAGTATAAACGCACTTCATTTGCTACGTTTGATGAATAATTTCCAATTTGTTAATTTGGGATGCAAAATCGCCATTCTAACAGAAAAATATTGCTTAATAATTACTTTTAATAATAATACAGAGTAAATGAAAGTGAAATTTCATCTACATATCATTCATATAATGCAGCTATGAAAAGTGATTAAATTACCAAAAACATTAAATTAAAAATCAAATACTTAAAACTAATGTACTACAGTATAGGACACATTATCCAGAATTCCAAAATCCAACCCCCTCAACCTTAAAGAAAAAAAAAATTATGCAAAAATTTTCTAAATTTGTACATTTTTACTAAAATTGAAATTTCTGAAAGTTTTCAAAAATTTTACAGATATGCAATTTTTTGTTTTCAGTTCATTGTGTTTCAATGTCTAATATCATTCTTTTCTAAAATTTTAGTTTAGAATTACTTTATATGATTTATTTATAAAAAAAAATCATCAAATATTTCACAAGTGTGATTATGTTTCGAATTCTCAAAAATTTAAGGCATTTGATTCTGAAAATTTTTAAAAAGTTTGTCTTCAGTCCAAAATTTTAGATATTAAAAAAATAGCGAATTTCGACAAGTGGTTTCTGAAAAAAAAAAAAAAAAATTACATCTATCATTTGCAAGAAAAATCCGTAATTTTGTCAAAAGATTGCAGAAACAACATGCATTTTATCAAAGGATCAGGGGCGGAAATGAAAATTCTGTGAAAGGATTGCAAAAAAAATCATAGTTTTGTCAAAGAATTGCAGAAAAAATGTGAATCTCATGAAATGATTGAAAAGAAAACTCAATTCTTTTTCCAAAGATTTAAAAAAACCTGCAAATTTTGTTGAAGGAATATAGAAAAAAACCACACATTTTGCCAAAAATCATGAAAAAACAAAAATTTCACCAAAATCGAAAAAAAAAAAAATACTTCTACGGAATAGGAAAAAAATCACTGTCGGCTGGGCCTATAGGCGGAGGTAGATTTCGAAGAATGATCATTTCAACAAAAAAAATAAAATAAAAAAATTTGATTAGAGATAAACCCAGTTTAATAACTTCATTTGGCTGTTTAGGAAAAATTTTTAATTTCATTTTTCTGCAAAAACTGGTTTTATCAGAATCATCTTAAGAAAAATCAGCTCAAATGCCTATTTTGACAACATATTTTGAAATAAATTCTGAATTTATTAAAAAATCGACAAAACAGTACATTATATAGTTCCTAAATAACAAAATACTCTCAGTCGAATGCATTTGAGAAAAAATTGAATTTAAAAATGAGTCATAAAATAACAGATTTGTTGTTTGAATACATCCTTAATATCATGATTGCTTCGGAAAATTTTGTGCAAAATACTCACTTTGACAGCATTTTTAAAAATATATTCTATCTTTATCAAAAAACTGGCCAATGCGTCACAGTATATAGTTCCTAAATAAGAAGATCTGTAAATTGGATGCGTTTGAGACTGAAAATGAATTTTAAAACGAGTCATAAAAAACACAATTTGCTATGTGAAAACTTCCTTAAATTTTCAAATCACGATGACTTCGGGAAATTTTGTTCAAAATACCTTTTTTGGTAGCTTTTTTCGAAATATATTCTGTCTTTATCAAAAAACCGATCAATGCATCACATTATATAGTTCCTAAATAAGAGGATCTGTAAATTGGATGCGTTTGAGAACAAAAATGTATTTAAAAACGAGTCAGAAAAAAAACGCAATTTCTTATTTGAATACTTCCTTAAATTTTCAGTCCCGATGACTTAGGGAAATTCTGTTCAAAATACCCTTTTTGGTAGCCTTTTTTGAAATACATTCTGTCTTTATCAGAAAATTGACCAATGCATCACTTTATACAGTTTCTAAATAAGAGGATCTATCATTTGGATGTGTTTAAAATCAAAAATGAATTTAAAAATAGAGTCAGAATATAAGCACTTTGGATTTGAGGTTTTTTCTCCAACTCCTATTTTTGTTTAATTTTTTTTTTTTTTTTTTTTTTTTTTGCTATACAAATTGGTCCTATGAAAAACTTGTCAATATAAAAGTTGTAAATATTTTTGAGAAGATGTAAAATAAATTTAATCAGATTTGATAGCTTAAAAATTGACAGAGTTATGGATGTTTCTCTTTTTTCACCGCCCTTTTTCTTTTCGTTTTTAATTTTTTTCATCAGTAAAAGTTGGTCCTATCAAAAACTTGTAAATACAAAAGTTTTAGATAATTTTGAGAACATTTACAAAAAATTTAGTTAGACTTGATATCTTGAAAATTGACGAAGTTTTTTTTTCTCTCAAAACCCCTGTTTTTTTGCCCCTTGAGCCCATTTCTAAATTTATCAAAAATCTGTCATGCATAAACTTTTGGCCCATTTTTAAGAAGTAATATAAACTTTAAACCGATTCGATATCTAGTTTAATTAAGAAGTTATGGCGTTTTTTCAGTTTTCACAAAAACGCCCCCTATTCCGACCCCCTTGGTCTGATTTTGCCCATTAACGAACTTAGCCGAGAATTTATCCCCTTTGATTTTATGTACCAGTTTGGTGGAGATTGGTGAAGAATTATAGAAGTTATCGTGTCCATAAAAAAGTGAGATAGATAGATAGATAAACTGGTGCGATTGCAATAAGTAGTATTTCATACGAAATCTACCTAAAAATTCCAATTTTGTCAAGGGATTGCGAAAAAAAAATTTCGTCAAAGGATGATAAAGAAAAAAAAAAATTTTTTTTGTCAAAGAAGTGCAATAAAAACACAAATTTCATCAAAGGATCATGAAAACAAAATGCTAATTTTGCCAAAGAATAAAAAACACAAATTTTGTCATTAGAAAAAAAAATATATATATATATATACTAATTTTGTCAAAGAATCATGAAAAAAATAAAACATGAACTTCAGGAGGACCTGAAATCCAAAATATTCTAAAATCTGGAAAGCCTTTTGTCCTAAGAATTCTAGATAATAGGTCCTGTAATGTATAAAGCATATTATTTAAATAAAAAAAAAAAATCCATTCATTATAAAAGTTAGGCTTGAAATAATTCTTACCTAGGCTGATAGATGAGCTCATGGCGATACACAAAATGTTATCTTATGCAAAAAGAATTGCCAGCAATCACATACTAGATAATGTTTCGCATACTGAAAGAGATAATGTCCTATTTTATTTGCTAAAATCACAAACATAAAACAGGAAAATAATTAGTAAATTTAAACAGATGAATAATTTTAAATGACTACCAAAACTTAAAAAAACTTGAATAATGCAGAAAAATACAAGATTTTTTTTTTTTTTTTTTTTTTTTTTTTTTTTTGTGTGTGTTAGTTCATCTGTTAAAAGTTAATATCGGAAAAAAAGAAAAAAATCAAAACTGCTACTTAAATTTCTGCAAAACTACACTGACCTTGATTTTTACACATTGTATGAAGATTTGTGTCATTCTTAAAGTTTTAAATATTTTATTTCAATTTTGACATTCATTGGTCTTTAAAAGTGATAAAAATTTCCTCTACTATATTAAACACTTTTATATGAGCAAGTCAAAGTAAGTCTATATTTGTGAGCTCAGTGCTTAATAGTGTAACTAATTTTACAATATTTATACTAGATATATTATCTATTATAATTGTATCCTAAAAGCTACTGTCTTACAACTTTTTATTAAACCATAATTGTAAAGTAACTCCTTAAATGTTACTGTAGGTAAACGAGAAAAATAGTAAGTGTTCTGAGGATAAGACGCATTCTGTGATTGAACAATTAAATAGAAATACTACCTCATTGGAAAATTAATATATACAGTAGACTTCCTTAAATCTGCGGTCCTAAAATCCGTGAACAGCAGAAATCTGCACATTTCTTTTCAGATGTAAACAATGAAATTAAAGATGGCGCTGAAGTCAGCAGCTAACACAATACAAATAATTTTATAACAATATAAATTTTTAAATCGTTTTCAACTTCGTTTTTTAAATGTCTTCCAATTTAAATTCTTCAGTGTTAAATAATATATTACTTAGATGTACGATGATTGATATTTAATTGAAATAATCATTATCGTATCTTAGTTGCAGCATAATGTAATTTTCAATGATCGTTTAGTCGTGTTTGTAATTCACATGGCAGGATAATTTTTGCTATATAAAATTATTATTTTTTAATTCTATTACTATCCATTTATCCCTGCTAGTTATGAAACGAATTTGGGATCTACACCCGGTTTACTAATTATGATGATCAATATTTAATTGAAATAATCATTATTGTATCGTAGTCCTAGTGTAATGTAACTTGTAGGCCAGCCACACACCAGTGAAACATTGAACAAAAAAACATGCGACATGCGATAATTTCACCTTGATAACAAAGAAAAAACAGTTTGACTGCGTCCTGTTCAGGGTTGGGTTTTTGACATCAAAAAGGGTTTTTTGACATGACGACGGTTTAAACCGGATTAAACCATCAAAAACTTGTTGAAAACCCATAAAGTTACAATCTGCTGTGATGCACTAGAGTTTGTTGTTAAATTTTTAAATTAGCAACAGTTGCCATACATTATGCTGAAATTTAATTATATTGTGGGTAATTAGCAGGTCTTTAAATATTTCTAATTAATAAAAATTAAAGTAAAAATGATAGATTTCAAATCTCAGAAATTTATCTTGAAATGGGCATGCAGAAATATTTGCACAAAAATTATGTTTAAGTATCTCGTTTATTTATTATTATTTCAATATTTAAATCAGTTAAAGTTAGTATTCAATATCAGTTATTTAGTATGCATTTTGTCATAGTTAGTATTTACAAGTTTTAACAAGTTAAGTGTTATAAATGGAGGATTTTCAAAAATGTAAAACTTGATACTTTTTTTTTTTTTTTTTTTTTTTTTTTTTTTTTTTTTTTTAATGCTATACACATTATATACAGAAGCGTGTAAAGAGAAAATTGTGACAGGGGCAAAGTTAGAATTTGGTGCCCTCTACCCAACTTTTTCTTGTGACAGGCAAAAAAAAACCGTTTGTAGTATAAATTTGGATAGTGCCCCCTAAATTTCCGTGCACGGGGCAACTGCCCTCCCCCTTCTCACAGAGCTGATTATATACATAATATCTAATAGGTTAATTTGAATTTAAATATAATGCATATAATTTATTATATGTATGATTATTACACATTATAAACCATTTTTATCCCTACCCTGCCCCGCAGCACACACACTAATAGTATTAAGAATACAAATAACGCTTATTTTGAAAGTAAGGTAAGACAAGAAGTAATTATTCAACAACTGAATACTTAAGATATTTAATAAAATTTCATAGCATTCAGTAAAAAAAAAAATAATAATTAAGAAACTTATAATTCTTTGTATAAGCTAATTTTTCAGCATAGTAAATAAATAGGCTGAATATTGTAAATAGATACTCAGATGTTTTTTTATTATCTTTATGTTAGTCATAAATTCAAAAGATGACTGATAATTTAAAATTCAGAATTACTGATTTTATTTTGAAAAACTAACTAACAATTGTAAAAGTCAAGACAGAAAAATCTACAAAATACTTCTAAAACACAAAATATTATGTAGTTTTTTATTATTATTTTATAAAATACATAATTTAAAAAAATAAAACATTCATTAAATATTTCCAATTAATTTGATTACATAATCTAAATCAATCCAAATGAAATTATCAAAGTAGAAATTTAGTTCAATAATGCAATTCATTTGCCCCACGTAGCATACGGTAGCACATAACCAGTTTAGTTTTGAACAATTTTCTGTTTTTAATCAATTATGGAACTTGTCTAATCTTTTATATTATTTTAAACTATACACTAAGTTCGGTTATAAATAAATTTCTTCATAATATAATCCCTGCATATTTTGAATAACATTAAAATTTAATAAATAATATTACAAAAGATAAGTTTTCCAAAGTCTGAGATTTTGTTTACTATTCAAAATATGTTTTTAAAGTTTAAATTTATTTTTCCTACAACATATTTAGAAACATTTTCCTTATTAAAAGCAAATAAATTTTACTTATTAAATATAAATATAGGTAGATATATATATCTATATATATATGTAAATAAATATTTTTATTTACATATAAATATAGGTTTTTGACAGTTTTAGACATTTTTGACAAGGAGGTTTTTGACATGACGGTTTAAACCATGGTTAAAACCGTCAAAAACTTGCCAACCCTGGTCCTGTTGCATGATTTTTGATGCATGTCTCCCTGGTGTGTGGTGGGCCTCAATGACCATTTGGTAGTGTTTGTAATTCGAGCAGCACGACAATTTTTGTTCTATAAAATGAGTATTTTAAAGTTAATCAAGCTTTTTTTGTTTATTAACAAAGGCAAATATTTTTCTTTAGAAAAAGAGATTGATTCTTATATTGATTATTTATATTTAGTATTGCATCTTAATTATTTATTTTAATATTTTTCTAAAATTTTATTTTACTTTTTTTTGTAATACAGTAGAGCGCCACAAATCTGCTGACCTAAAAACCGTTAGAGTCCGAAATCCACACAGGCTTGCAGATGTAAACATTTTTCTTCCATGGCGCTAAAAGAACTGGTTAGTTAAAGAAATGATGACGTCATTCCAAAGCAAATGATTGATTCAGAACATTTTCATTGATGATGGAAACTAGACAGATTTTGCGCTAATTAGCAAAATGAATTTGACAAATCAGAAACCTGCATTTTTGGGCAATTTTTGCTGCTTGCGAAAATGCAGCCTTATGATCAGTCATCTTCTTTCACTAATGAGCAAAAAGTCTACCTGAATCCAGTGAATTTTTACAAAGGACACAGGAAAATACAGATCTTGTAATTTGTCCATTATTTAAGTTATTTTACGATATTTTTTTTTCCTATGAAATGAAGTATCTAAAAAATGGAAAAGCAAAAGCATGTTCCACTCATGGTGCTACAAAAAGTGGAAATCGTTAAAAAATTGAGTGATGGAACAACGCCTAGGTACATAGCCAATATATGCAGCATTATTATTTCAATGGCCTAAAATCTGCACAATGTCCTCTTCCAAACAGTACGGATTTCTGGCCCTCAATTATAATTACCCTTTTTTAACTATTTATTTATTTAAATATTATACTTAATTATTTTAATGTTTCAATTTATTATATGCATTCATTATAATGCTTAACTACCAATCAAATTAATGTTTGAAAAATGTAAACAAATTAATGACCAGAAATCCGCAAAATTCTAAAATCTGCACAACCCCTGGTCCCAAGCTTTGCGGATTTCAAGGAGTCTATTGTAATGCAATAGAGGAACCTAATTACTATGCTGTGTATTCTACTAAAAAAAATTTTAAAGTAGAGTAGTTTGTGTAAAATTTCTGGAAAAAAGAGCTGGATACTTCATTTTGCCTAAGCAAGATAAAAATAAGCATTCAATTACTACATATTTTATGGACCAATAAATTTTCAAGATATTAATTAATCCATTCGTACTGGATAAAGAAGTACTAAGTACTACTTATAAATGTTGTAAGACTCCATAAAAGTTCTTTGGCTAATTAATATTTTGTAAAATGTAAAAAAGTCATCTCTTAAACTTACCCAAAACAAAATCTATGTTTCATTATTCCACAATTATGAGATAATCAAAACTTTTACAAAATTGATTCTACTTATTGTAATACTCAGCCTTAAAAAAATTAACCTTACTACTTTATTTACATCAAAAAGGATGCTCACCAATAATTACTCCAGAAGTGACCAAGAATTATCCCATTTCTGCAGTAACTCTTGGTCACTTAAAAATTATTATTATTTAAATTATAAGCACATATATTTTTAAGTAAGCATTTTATATTATATATAGTCATCAGAGGGAACTTATTCCACAAAAAATTGGGAACAATACCTTTAATAATTTTTATGATAATTAGATGTTGATGATTTTTGACCAGGAATTACCCCAGGTGACCCTATTGAAAAATTTATTGCCAACTTTTCCCAATTTCCACTGTCATAATTTCCAAAACATTTTTCATAAAGAATGACAATAAATTAGTGAAGAAACACAATGACAAATGATTAATTTTTTTTAAATATATTTTAATGTGTTGATGCCTTAAATACACTTACAGATGTTTTAAAAATATCTCACAAGCAAATATCAAGAATTTTAAATAAAGCATCTCTTTAAATGGAATTTTATTTTCAAAAAAAGTTAATAATAGGAAATCTTCAAAATGGCTCAAAAAATCTTCAAAGGGTGCCATGGCAACTGTTGTATAGCCTTTCTTTAAACACTTTGCTTTGAAATGTATGCTTTAATTATTCATTTGGTTGAAATTTAATATTGATAACCCTTTAAGACCCAACCCGCACGATCGTGCAGTTTGCACATTCTTTTAAATTGTTGTTTTTGAGTTGTATATAATAAAACCCCAAATCGAATGACAATTCTGGTTTGCAGAAAGAGCAAAATATTATTTTGTATCAACAGATAGTGATTGTAGTACTTGATTTATTTTTAGCCAGCATGACAAGTTTTGTTTACAATTTCATCGGGTCTTAAAGGGATAAAACATACATTCAAAATTGACACTCAAATTTCTGTAATATAATTTTATACTTGATATTTTATCTATAATAATTGTGCATGTGCATTCTAAAAAGTATTGCTTTACATTTTTTTTTTTTTTAAACCATAAGTGTAAGGTAGCATCCCTAAAATAACTATAAAGGAGAAAAAAGTAAGTGCTCAGAGGATAAGACACACTATATGAATGAACAATTAATTATCAATACTATCTCATTGCAAAATGTCGAAATGATGCTTAAAAATATATACAGTGTAACAGAGGAATCTAATTATTATGCTGTATATTATAATAAAGGTCTGAAGTTAGTGTAAAATTTCTTGAAAAAAAAAAAAACTGGAAACTTCAATTGGCCAAAGCAAAATAAAATTGAAAACAAACATTCAGTTTTATATTTTATGGGCCAGTAAATTCGTAAGATATTAATTCATTCACAGTGGATATAGAAGTTATTGATACTGCTTTTAAATGCAATAAAAATATATAAAAATTCTTTGGTTAACTGCTTTGTGAAACATGCAACAGCATTTGGCACATCAAATAACTTTGCATTTACATCCAAAACAAAGTTTATGCTTTATTATTTCACAATTTTGAGATGAACAAAACTTTTAAAAGATTGTAAAAGTTTGCCGAGTATGAAAGTGTACTTTAATTCTTGGCCACTTAAAAATCTTTATTATTTCAATTACAAGTGCATATACATTTAATTAAACATTTTATTATATAGCCATCATAAGGGGCATATTAAAAAAGAAGTGTGAACAATATCTTTATTAGTTTTTATAATAATTGGATGCTGATGATTTTTAACCAGGAATTACCCTGGGTGACTGTATGTTTCATCCATTTTCAAGTTCGTATTTAAATTTAAAAAAAAAAACTAAGCGATTTTCATTTTATGAACATTAAAATGAGCAACCTTTCACAAAAAGTTTTTTTTTTCTTTTATTAATCATCGGCATAAAAAAATTACTTAAAATGTGTTATTAATTTAATTACATACACCCAAAAAAAACCCACACTGTAGAATTTTATTTAAATATAATTCCTGTAACTGATTAAAGCAATTAGAAAATAAGAAAAGGTACCTAAGGTGAAAAGTAAATAATTAAAAATAGGAAAAATAAATAAGTTAATTAAAAATAAAAAAGATTGTTTTCTTTACCTAGAATTCAAAATATAAACATCCATCTTAACAACAAACTTCTACCATAATCGCTTCACTTCGCTTCTTTTGATATTTGCAGGTTGCATTCTCGAAATTTACCAATCGATAAAAATCGTAATTGTAAAAAAACACAATCGATAAAGTCATCGACTATTTTCGAGAATCAACAATCGATATGTTTCACAATCGATTATTAGAATCATTGTTTTGTTTTTACCATGGAACAAAAAATATAAATATTTATATTCCTTCTTCCATGGTTTTTACATGTTTAAAAAGCAGATTTTAGCAAATATTTGATAACTGAAAATAGATGAAATTTAAAAAAAAAAAAGAAAAAAAAAGAGGTGGTTAAAGGAGCCACAGTAGTGGCATTCCCTGGATGAAAAAATTTTAAAAGTCGAGATTAGGTACGAAAAGGTAAGAGGAGTTTAAACATTAAAAGTTAGAATTTTTTGGCAATTAGCAGAAAAATGGCCAAAGAAAAAATAATCAAAAACACCTTTAGTGACATTAACGTGAAATAAAAGAATAATAAATGAGGTCAAAATCTTTTATTGATTTTTGTATGTCATTTGAGATAAGTTCTACAAGTTCCCCGTTACTGAAGAATACTGAAATACGTTAAACGAATCCCACGGGAACAAAATGGTGCAGGAGCATGGTCCTAGGGCTCTTCAACAATATATCACATGAAGGCATTGGTTCAATTTAGAAATGAGCCCTCCGCGGGTGCAAAGTGGAGAGAAGAGCGCGCTTGCTATATAGAATAAAACAGTAATCACAGAGCTTTCCAATGATACATCACAAGAGTGATATCAGCAAAAGATAGAAAAGTGCCCCCTTAGAATTCCAACAATTGCGCCTTTCGGAATATACATACCCTTTTTCTCTCTGAAATTTTCATACATTATAAATTATATATTCGTAAAAAAAATCATGATGATATGACATGACAGATCCAAAAAAGTTTGAAATTTACTCTTCTCGTTTCCTTTTTCTTCCCAGAATGCACTTGTAAATCACGCAGCCCGCACTATAAAATGTTTATATTTAATAAATAAAATTTACCGGAAGACTTTATCAAAAAACCACATCTAAAATGATTGCATTGTGGATCGATCAGATCAGGCCGTTTCAAAATGTCAGCCATAAGCAAAATTCAAAGTGCTATAACTCAGTCATTTTTTAAGATATAGACAAAACAAAACGTGTTCTGGAATTGTTGTTTTAAGTTCTAACACGCAAAAGAAAAATATTTTTCAATTTTTAATTTTTTCGCAGTTAATTTTAAATTTTAAATTTTTTTAAATTTAAAATGGCCACCATTTTGAAACAAAATGGCGGATGATGCTGGCCAACGAACTCGGTCGAGACATTTGTATGTACTATGTACATCCCAAGTTTCATTGAAATCGGTTCATAAATACGCGTGTTATCACGTGACAAAAATCAGATTGTTTCAAAATGTCAGCCATAAGAAAAATTCAAAGTGCTATAACTCAATCATTTTTCAAGATATAGACAAAATAAAAAGTGTTCTGGAATCTTTGTTTTAAGTTCTAACACGTAAAAGGAAAATATTTTTCAATTTTTAATTTTTTCGCATTTAATTTTAAATTTTAATTTTTTTTAAAAATTTAAAATGGCCGCCATTTTGAAACAAAATGGCGGATGATGCTGACCAACGAACTCGGTCGAGACATTTGTATTCACTATGTACATACCAAGTTTCATTCAAATCGGTTCATAAATACGTTAGTTATCGCATGACAAAAATCAGATATATATATATATATATATGTCAACATTTGAACGGAGTGTGGGTTTTGGGGTCTGGGGGTCATGATCGGTGAAAATATACCAAAGTTTTTCGGAAGTGCTTTCCTCCGGACGGCTGCAATAGGTAGCTTTTTACTTTTTGTAATGAAAGCTACCTAATACAGAACGCAAAGTTAATTACAATAGAGTTATAGTGGTTTCAAAGCCGCAGTTCTCGCCCGAAACTTGCTGGTTAATATAATTGAATTTAGCCTTCAATTTTTTCTGGTGAGATCCTCCGAGATCGGGCCCACTACTGTTACTCCCAACAATATAAAAAAGGAATGTTAAATCTCTCGATGAACATTCGACCCCTTTTCAAGGAAGTAATGGTGATCTATATACCAAATATACTGAATATTCCAGTTTCTGTAGAATGGAATAACATATTTTCCCTTTTATTATCTTAGCTCCCCAATAAATACATATAAATAAAAAATAATCTGTATCGTACTGCAATTATAAAGTTATTTTTTGCTAATGTACATTTTTTAAATCGGTCGCACGATTATTCTATTAATTATACAGTACATTAACGAATACTTTTTTCCTGTCGCTTTTTAACATTAAAAGACAGTCGTTCAAAGTAAATTTAATTTTCTCTTTTGACAATGGCTACTTTAAAAGCAAAAATCAATTATTTCCAAATTCCTTTATCCAATCACTAGAATAAAAACTTATTTAACCCCTTAAGCAACATATTCAATTTAGCAATAGTATGCTGAATACCGGATATCATTAAATTTCGTCAAAAGTAATTTATCACAATGGCAATTAGCGACGCAAAAAACTCAGATACATAGAACATTTCTACCTGGATTTAAAATAAAGACATATACACATATATTTTGGAATTTCAGATAGAAGAGTTCACTTTACACATCGGTACATCGTGATGATTATAGAGTTAATTGAAAACTGTTATTTTTCAGATAAATTTAAGCTGTAATGTCCACCGCAAGGCAGAAAAAAGACCCATCAGAAGAGTGACAATAACTTGAAATGTATATGTACAATTGGTAAAACATAACAAAATTATATTTAAGAATTATATTATAAAACAAAAATAGAGCCAAAAAAAAAAATCTATTGCTCAGTTGAATTTTTTTTTTTTACCACTTGATCAGTAACCCTTGCAAGAATGAAATCAGTGCCACTTGTAAGTAAGGGTGTATTCCGATCCAAACTGCTTATTTTCGCATTTAATTTTGAATTCATTTTTGCTCTCAAATGCATCAGACTGACAGATTCTCTTGATTAGAAACTATACAAGGTGCCGTAAAGCTCGATATTTTGATAAAGGCAGAAAATAGAGTGAAAAATGCTGTCAAAGTGGGCGTTGTGAACCGAATTTTCTAAAGCGGAAGAGCTGGAGACGAAAAAAAGGACCATGCTGAAGCAATGATTGTTTATCAATCAAATTCTAATAAATGGAGCGAAAAATAAGATCATACGACACCTTGTGCATCTCTTCAAAAATCACTCCAGCAAGTTTCATGTTTCTATTTTTAAAAATGAGTCTGAAATTCTATCAGAGAATTTCGAGGTGTTGAAGGTAGAAAAGCATGTTTTCGAGTACACCCTTAAACATATATTTCTTTTAATTTTGGGGAAAGCTTCGTTCCTACCCAGTCCTGGGTTAAAACTAGGTCGATTATTAATAATGTAAAAGTTTCAGAAATCACCATTAATCAAAAAATAGCTATCTGTTTAGGAAATAAATAATAATAATCATTAAAACTTAAATTTCTGGAAAACTGAGAATACTATTCGATTTTTTTGCACTAATAATAGCAATGATAATAAATGAACTCACAATTGCGAAAGGAATATAAACATTGTACTTTAAGAACATGCTAATACCCTGTTAACACTATGGATAGTTAAGATATCTCAGGCCTGGAACTCTCTCAGAGAGTTTCACAAACTCTCTCAGAGAGTTTCAACTCTTTCGGGCTAGATACAGGAACAACCACTCGCTCTCATTGGCTATAAAGCTTCGCTTTTACTGATTGGCTGTTGTGGGCGTCTTTATTTCAAGCGCATGCGCATACGTTACCTTTGTTCAGTTCAGAGATACAGTGACATTCGCTGAGATATCTTAGGTAAGATTTTCAATGTGAACAGGCATCCAATTCCGGGAGGGTCCACTTCAAACACGGTGACCTTAAGATATCTTAAGTTTGTGGTGTGAACGGGGTATTAACTAAAGGAAAATGTGTACATTTTTTACCTTCGACTGCATCATCGTTTTTCATCCTTTTTTTTCATAAATTTGCATCATTTCTCTGCTTTATAACTTCTTTTTTTGTTTTGTTTTCTGTAGTAAGATCCTGGTTTTTTATGTTTCTTCTCTCTGGACGACTACGAAAGACAGCTTTTTATTTTTATTTTAAAAATTGAACGAAAAAAATCGCTAGATTTGAAAAGTCGCGTTATTAGCTTCAGTACAATCTGACAACACTAGATACTGGACAACAAAGATGTATGTAGGTGATGCCCGGAAATTATCTAACCTCACACAAGGAAGGACATAAAAGGGGAGTTAAAATAGTTAAGGTCAGATGACCCTGTCGAGAACCACCAACCTTGGATTGGAATAAGGGGAGAGCTTTTCTCCGAAAGATCAGATTACATGTAGTGATCGAACAATGCCCATTTCCGGAATGAGTTCTTGTTTTCGCACTGGGGATAGCGCCTGGTGGTAATCTTAAAATGTCTCAAATGTAATGGATCTCTATATATTTTTTTGAAACCATAATTTATTTTCTTATAAATTTACAATAATATTAATTCCAAATCACGTTACTGTTATTTCATTATTTTTTCTTTTTTTGTGTGTGTGTGTAAAAAATAATCTAAAAATATGTCACATTAATAATAAAAATTTTAGGTGCCTAACGGCGCCTTTAAACCTTCCAATGCGCCCTTTTTGAAACCTTCTTTTTTTAGGTGCCCGACTGCGCCTCTAAACCTTCTGTGGCGCCCTATTACTAAAACATATTATAGAACCATTCAAACGCACTACAGTTGTTTCCACACTTCTTTTCCATTTCTGTCTATTTCTAAGGGTGACCAAAAAAGGAAATAATTGTACATCTACCCTGGAATTCGTTACAAGTCTGTTTTTGAAATTTTTTATTTTGGATGCATAAATTTTCTTCGGGATAGGAGTGGGGGAATAGCGATAGTAACAAGTCTAAAATTAAGTACCTTTTTAGCACTTTCCAACGAAGTTGAAAAGTGCTTATGCATTCGGTTTGTCTGGCCGGATGGCCGTCTGTCCGTATGGCCGTCTGGCCGCGCTCTAACTCCCGTAAATATACTCGGATTGTTATGAAATTTTTATACGTTATTGAGATTTACCCTAGCACGAACCCTATTGAAAATGAAGTTTCTACCATGATTAGTTTATCTACAGGGCGAATCAAAAGTTTTCCATTACGTTACGGTCCATGGGGAAAAACAGTTAATATACTCGGATTGCCATGAAATTTTAGGACGTTATTGACGTTTACCCTAGCACGAACCCTATTGAAAATAAAGTTTCTACCATGATTAGTTTATCTACAGGGCGAATCAAAAGTTTTCCATTACATTACGGTCCATGGGGAAAAATCGTTAATATACTCGGATTGCCATGAAATTTTAGGACGTTATTGACGTTTACCCTAGCACAAGTCCTATCGAAAATGAAGTTTCTACCATGATTAGTTTATCTACAGGGCGAATCAAAAATTTCACATTACATTACGGCCTATGGGGAAAAATCGTTTCAAAGGAATTTTAAAGATGTTATACCCTGTCAAACATATTAAAATATGCATTCTATAAAATATAAGGTGAAAATGTAGCTATTTTTACAGGGCCACACAAAAGAATTCCATTAGATAATGGTAAAAGGGGGAATTGTGTGTGACATATTTTAAATATATTAAGCTTTTCCATCATGTATAATAAAATTGGTATATGTCACTGAAGCTTAATATAAATTATACGCTACTGTTTTGCATAATATGATGTACATAGCATTTACAGGACCATACAAAAGATTTCAAATAGTATATTCTTTCCGAAGTACCGTATTTGTGTCCGATGATGGCTGATGGAGGGATCAAATGCATTTTAATTATATGCGCGTTTATATTTCGCTAAATATATGCACATTATATGGTGTGTATAAATGTTATATAACATAGTTGATATACAGGGCTACCCAAAAGAGCTCACCAACGTTACTGAATATGAGCGTAAATTATTTAAACGTGGTTCTTAAATAAGCTATGCATTTTTACTCTGAGCTTCACTCAATTTACTGAGAAATGTTGGCAGAATATAGATAAAAGGATATACGGGGACACGCAAAGAATTCGGTTATTGGACGCTTATGAATGATGATTTATGAGAATGTGATTTCAGTTGTTTTAAAATCGTTTTAGTTTACAGTAAATTTTAGCCTAATGCTGACGTGTAATAAAGGTACAATGTAAACTACAGGGCTGAACAAAAGTATTCAAGTATGTTTCCATCTAATAGTATGAATTGCTGAAAAAGAAATTTCAAGCTACTGGGTATTTTCTTGCTATACTAAATTTTCCCATTATATCAACTGACATATGAAATACAGGGCTGTTCAAAAGTACTGGAATACATATTTGGGTACATTTGGCTATACACTATTATTTCCCTAAATAACAAAGTTTTGTTAAAGATTTCATTAAATGTTGGAAAGTGCTTCATAATCTATGCTTAACACATGATTTTTCTTACTTGTTCATGTTTTGTAAGTGAATAATATCTTACGTTATAACTTTACATTTAAAATTAAGTCATTTTATAATTACTTGTTACTATTAACAAAGTCTTTTTACCAGGCGCCTAACGGCGCCCTTAAACCATCTTTGGCATCCTACTACTTGAACATATTCGGAGGGGATGCTCCCCCTCCCCCCCTAAAGCTACGTCCCAGCTGGCCATAGCTGGCCTTATGCAACGGGGATCCAGTTCGAGATTTCATATTACAAGACTGCGTATAAATTAAGAGACTCCGAATTAAAACAGAGGCGCATTAGCGAGTGAGTCCGCCGGGTCTTTATTAACACCGACTCATTTCAATTCACTCGCAGACGACTCTTTATAAAATCGAATCGGGTATGGTATAAAAGCAATTGAAAACTGGAGTCATCTACAAAAAACTTACACAATCGAAAGTTATCGAGATGTCCAGACATTCGAGAAAATCTATAAAAAGCATCTCGATATTGCCCATCACTAATATAGGGTCAGCTCAAGATGTACACGTGCACTCAGGAGACAGGGACATGGATGGGCTCCTATTGGAATGGAATAAACATTCGAATTTGATTATTGGACTTTACCCAAGAATGATATCAGTCATGTTTGTGGAAACAGATACCCCCAAACAGTGGCGTAGCTAAGGGGGGGCAAGGGGGGCGTCCGCCCCGGGCGCAGAGGCCTAGGGGCGCCAAATTGAGAGAAATTGTTATATATCTATATTGGGGTAGGGGCGCAAAATTTCTTGCTGGCCCCGGGCGCCAAAAAACATAGCTACGCTACTGCCCCCAGAAAAACTGTTCATTGAATGAACGGGAAGCACTGTTACAATGTTCTTCACACCTATTGGTGTTTTCCTTCTTTTTATCCTCTGCTGCTGGCATCATATGGGTAAAGCCCATTATGGTATTAATTATAATGATAATCTCCCTCATCCGCAAAAATAGCGATACATCTCGCAAAAAAAAAACCTTTTTTATTTTATTCCACTAATAGGTTGTCACAGGTGAGTCTGTGAGGGAGTGTCCTTTGTGATAAAGGCATTGTTCTAGCATTTTTAGTGAGATCGTGACGTCAATGTTTTAACATGTGTGGCGCAAAAGCGACATCTATCCTATATTCAACTTTAATTTTTCAGAGTGTATGTGACGCCCTCGAGTCTGCAGTTAGCTGCGGTTAGGAGTATTATGCAAATTTACAGCTCCGTCTTCAGTTTGCAAAGTATAAAAGCTATGAGTTGGAGTGTTGTGTGTGGTGGTGAAGCGGCAGTAGCCCGCAAAGTGAAATAGATTGCGTTGTGAAGAGATAGTTTGGTGGTGAGTCGGCGGAAGCCAGCCAAGTGAATTAGATGGTGTTGTAAAGCGAAGCCATGTGTTCTATAGTGAGATAGCTAATTTTGTGAGCCGGTTAGCTTGTTGTGAGCTGAGTTACCCAAGAGGAGTGCCTGCGGGTAAAAGTTGTTTCATACGTTGAGTATTCTGAGAAGTAAAGGTTGTTTGCAGCCACGGGCTGTTTTATTATAGATTTAAACTAGCTTTTAGCCGCAATCTGAACGTGAAGTCGGAGTGATCGGAGTGAATGCCCCGAACTGAACTTAAGCCGTGAACTTGAATATAGTTTGCAATTTAATCTCTTAGTATTGTGCTTAGTGACTGAAATCTTGAACTATCGCTCCACTTTTCCCATGTTCCAGAGGTTTAAATAAACTGCTTGATTTTAACTTTGACTTAAGGTTATGTATTCATTTAACCAACAGATCACCGGCCACGTCACAAGTCTTGCTGCACAAAAAGTTTTATAAGTGTAGTTATACGGAAAACCACTCTATTCTTTATTGCTCTATTTCTCCATTTGTGACCACAGAAGAGGGTTGAATTGTGTGGGGAGGTAAATTTACAAAACCCTCAAAACCTTATCATATGTCTTCATTGTTAAGGGTTTTTCACTTTTATGCACCTTTTTACTCCTGCATGCAGAGCTAAAGCGCTATAATTTTATGTCACAGAAAAATTATGCAAATTTTCTTTTGCTTCTCCAGGAAAATTTACTTTTGTTGAAATCTGTCACTTTTCTTGCTGATGAGCAATCTGTTCGAAAAGGAAGACGAGCTTGATGACTTAATGTTTAGAATGAAGTCTGGGGGGCTAACTTCTGGTCCTGCATTCCCTAAACTAGCATTTATATATTTTTTCATTTTATTGGTTGTTTTATATTTTTCATGATAAATTTCTACATTAATAATTCAGAAGCACATGTATTGTAATAAAATACTTATTTAAATACAAGAAAAGGAGATATTTCATTATGAAAATTTCACATTAGAATGCATTTAATATTTAAAGATTTGTTTCAAAGTGATATATGTATATGTATATAGGGTGTTTCAGAACAGCGGTTATAAAATTTGAGGCGAGATAGGATACGCCTACACCATGTGAAATCATATAACAATGCAAGGTTGGAACCCTTTTCCTATCAGGGTGGTGACGACACAAAACACAAGACATGAAGGACAAGAACAGGGTGATAAAACATGTTTTTTATGCTTAGTACAGCAAAAAACTAAGAAGTAAGTGCAAAAAAAGATGATGATCATTATTAAAAAAGTGCTGTTTGAAATTATGGCCCGGGCCGTGATGCAGGTCTCACATTTCCGAGGCATTGAAAATCTAACGTTCTCAAAAACACCACTATATACACTCTAGGGTGTACCCTCTCGTTTTTTTTTTTTTTTTTTTTTTTTTTTTTTTTTTTTTTTTTTTTTTTAACTACTACACCACTGATCCCAGGCTTCCTCAGCAGCTGCCACGATGTTACAAGTTTCACGATACAACAACTACCTCTGCACTGTCCAGCATTGTCCCAGCATTTTTGCAACACCAAGAAAAATGTTTTGTTACCCTGTTCGTGCCCTTCCTTTTTTGTGTTTTGTATAGTTACTACGGCACCAGGAGAGCGTTTCATACTATGCATTATTATGTGATTTCCCATCATTTAGGTGTACTCTCTATTTCCTGAAACTTTATAACAGTTGTGCTGAAACACCCTGTAGTGTATGTGTGTGTGTGCTCAGCAGATGAAAAAATAGCATTGGGCAAAAATATCCGTTTGTGAGTAAAATAATTTCTCTTTTTTCCCCCTTAGTACTTTAGGAGTGGTTTAGGAGAGCATTTAAATGGACAGTTGCCATTCTGCCATTAATTACCGAAAGACGAAGAGGCGCCATCTATCGCTGACATCCTAAACATCAGAATGTCTTCATTTAATGATTAGAAGAAGCACTCGCCTTCCATGTGTTGTTTTCAAATATTTTAACAAAAAGTAAAATTAACTGCACTGATGTAATTTTTTTCTATTAAACGTAAGAGAGTACTTTAAAACTAAGCCATGTTGTCATGTTTCAATTTTAATATACATATCTAAATTTATGTGTTTATTGCACGTATTTTTTACACGAATTTGTTTGCTTTCTTTTTGTTTGATTGATTTTTGTTTTGTTTTTTGAGATTGTGCATTTTTAAAAATGGCGCTGGTCTCTTAATTGGACCAATTTGAATTACTTAAATTATACTAAGCATACGATAATATGTTTGAAAAGCAAGTAATGAATTTCGACGGCTGTAGCAGGGGCGTATTTAAACAGAATTCATTAGGGGGGGGGGGGGGACGAATATGACGATTTTGCCGACTAACATAAAAAATATATATATTTAAAAGGATGTTTCTGTATCTGTATGTATGCATCTACTTGGTGTCCTAAAATTAAGTGATTGATTTTAAAATTCAATAAATTGCAAATGGCGACAGCTGTAAAATTAAATTCCTGCAAAAGCGTTATGTAAGAATTTAAGATAGCAGATGTTTTTTACCGCGATTCTCGATTTTAGTTTAAAATAAAGATGATAGATGGCAGATGACACTACTAGTAATTGGTACTAAATCGGGATCCTTTTGGTTTCTCTTTATGAAAGAACGAAATTAAATGTATGCAGTATAGGCACCTAAGAACAAAATTGAATTGGCAATTGAGAACCACTTCATATATTCAATCTCCTTCTATTGTAATAATACTAAAAGAGAAGAAAAACAAACAATCGGCCCACCATTTAACACCTATTGCTAGCAATGCCATTCAATGCATCTATTTTAAAATAAAATCGAGAACTGCTGTAAAAAACACGCCTGACATCTTACCTAACCCTTCTGCAAGAATTTTTTTAATTACAGCCATCATTTGTAAGTTATTAATTTTAAAATCATTTAATTCGTTTTGGGACACCATGTATGTTCTACGTAAAATTCAACAATAACCCATCGAGATAAAATTTTTCACTTTAGAACATTGAATATTTTACACTTTATGATATTGAGAAGACTATAAGATAGGTTTCAAGATTTATATATCATCCCTTACATTAAATTGTTGTAAATATAGAAGTAACGTATTTTGATATGAAATAAAATTTGTTTATTTTTTGTTGACTGTGTGGGCGGAAATTTTGCAATTTAGATAAGTTAAACAACTTGAAGTTTTTAGTAGGATGCTTCTTAGAATTTATTCTTAGTCAGCTTATTTATATTTACATTAAAAAAATGAAAATTTATTTTAATTACATTTTTATTCTTTCATCACATAAAAGCCACCTTTTTGCTTCCTTCTATCTTCAATAGAAGATATCTTCTATCTTCAATTTATCCGTGTATCTGTCTGATTTTTGTCGATATTTATTTCAATATGAAATACAATGGGTCAAGCCTCCCATATGTGGGGAGCCTTGACCCATTATTTTCTTATGATTGAAATCGATCTTTTTTCAAATTTCTTATATATTACACTTATGTCACAATTTTATTCTGATAGCTGATTGTATATCGAATAAAATATATAAAACTTTGTTCTAGGTTCAATGTTCAAAAAGTTAAAAAATCATTTAGTAAAAAGTAGGTCAACCATCCCTAATCTCCTCTATACCATTTTTTAGATATTTATGCCTCTATTACATAAAATAATGATTAATTATTATAATGACAACTGAAACATTTGCATACAACAAACAGAGGTTCATTAAAACATAAATATCGCACTCTACGGACTTCTATATGAATGAAGATTATATACAGGGTGAACATAAAGTCCCAGCCCATTTTGGCGAAATAATTTATTCATGAATTTTATATTTCAATAGCATTATACAGCATATTAGTACTTTTCAACGTGATGTCCATCAAGTTCGAAATAAATTTCCCACCGGTACAATGTAGCTCTAAACACTTTTTCCACCATCCCCACGATGATCATTTCGCATACTTGGCTTATGCGTTGATTTAGGACTGTCACATTTGTAACTTTAGTCTTGTAGATCTGTTCCTTGATGAACCCCCACGCAAAAAAATCCACCATTTGTTCACCATTTTTCAGATATTTCCTCGTGTTGGAGCATGTGTTCCAAATTTTCTACGAAACGTCTCCCTGACCTAGAGGTCTGCACGGGCCCGGGCCTGGCCCGTGGCCCGTACCCGGCCCGGCGGAATCGTTTCGTATTTTCTCACGGGCCGGGCCAGGCCGGCAAAAAAATGAACGGGCCAGACGGGCCGGGCCGGGCTGATAAAAAAATTTTCGGGCCTGCCGGCCCGTTCTGAAGATTTAAGCAGAAACGATAAAATATGAGCTATTTTCAACGAAAATGGTTTTAACAAGAATAAGTATAAATGTGGCCAGCCACTAGTTTGACAGCATCAATATAAAAATGCACAGTGTATCGGCATCGGAGAATTACATTATGTGTAACCCGTTTTAATATTTTTTTTAGCTGACTCATGCCGATCCGAGATCACGCTTGCACTATTTTTCTACATATAGACTGGCCGGACCGGTACTAGACTTAATTATTGGCAGAAAACATTATTTGTAAAATTATTAACAGCGATAAAGAACTTATGTTAGCTTAGTCTTCCGATATATACTTCTTGATGATTTTTAAATTAATTTCTCAATAATGCGAAAGTTTGACACATTTTCTGATTAATTTTAAATTGTAAAAGTATAAAAGTGATAAGCCTAACTATAGAAGGGATTTGGAATCGAATAGCGTTTTTCATTTTTGGTAAATTAAATACTTGTATAACCTTGTTGAGTTATAACAGTTTCTCAAATGATTGCAGGTTTTTCTCCCTTCCTTTGCTATTGCTTTCGGAAATTCTATTCAAAACGCTAATTATCACAGTATTTTATTTGTTTGCAGTATTCTTAAATTGATTGTATCAAAAAAATGGATAACGCCATTCGATTATATAGTTTCTGAATAAAGATATCTGC
This sequence comes from Maratus speculifer, assembly GCA_964019185.1. Classification (NCBI taxonomy): domain Eukaryota; kingdom Metazoa; phylum Arthropoda; class Arachnida; order Araneae; family Salticidae; genus Maratus; species Maratus speculifer. The sequence continues at coordinate 374,340,410 of OZ025293.1, forward strand.
TAATCTTATGCGTTTCTGAGAAAAAAAAATGAATTTAGAAATGTATCAGAAAGGAGCTTCTTTGAATTTTTGAATGAATTTAGATTTGAAATCTATAATAAAATGATATAGAAATATATTTATAAATCTTCTTTTATTAAACAGCTTCAAAATTAACCATGTTTTTAGCTTTCTTTCTTTTTTCTTTTATTCTAAGCCATATTAATTTTTTAATGAATCTTTATTCGAATGTTGAAAGCCTAAGAATCTAAGTAATCATTAATGTTGTTACTATGTATTTGCTGTAAAATATACTGTAAAATCATTCCATAGATATGTATGCAGTATTCTTTAAAGGAATCTTAGTTATATGATAAAAATCTGAATTTTTTAGAAATCGTAGAAATTGTAACGGGCCAAAACGAGCCGGGCCGGGCCTGTTTTCGCTGATTTTTGTACGGGCCGGGCCGGGCCTAAAATATAAAAATTTAAACGGGCCGGGCCCGGGCCGAACTTTTGAGTTTTACAACGGGCCGGGCCTGGAAATTCCGGCCCGTGCAGACCTCTACCCTGACCTCTTCGAATGTTTGACCACGCAAACGTGCCGCTACAACCGCAATTCGTCCTTCTATTGTTACATATCCTCGGAGTATCATTTAGCTCTAATATAAAATCCATGCATTAATTATTTCTGCAAAATGGGCTGGGACTTTATGTTCACCCTGTATATATACATATATATACACTATCTGGCCATTGATTATCGTTCACTTTCAATTTTAGACATTTTGTTGAATATCTAGAAAAATACACGAGGAATCATCTCAAAACTCTTAGTGTATAAATATAATAGTATAAGTCATACATCTCCGTGAAGATTTGTATTTGTATTGCTTTGAGGTAGACGCTACAGCTATTCGCCGGCATAACCTCCAATGATCACAAGAAACCATATAGAACACTTTATTACAGACTATCCAGTACATAGATTTTTCACAGGGACAACACAGACACCCATACCGCTAGCTGGACTCGAACCAGGGACCAGCGGTGTGGGAGCAGCCTCCGCTACCATCCACACCACTGGGTCGGCGTGAAGATTTTTTCCCGAAACTCCACAGGGGACCGTCAATAAATTAAAAAAGAATGAATATCTTTTGAATAACCCTGTCAAAACTAATGTAGCAAAAGCGTTCATAAACTCTAGATTATGATTGAGTGCCTTATTGTAATACACTGTGTTCATTTTTATGCAAATAGCATGCATACTCGCAGAGTAATTAAGGTTTTTGTAAAAAATGTCCCAAATTTTTTTTAAGTTTTTTTCTTTATAATTTTCAGAGTTCTTAATGTAAAATAATATTTTTTTCTGAAACTATGACAAACAAGATTGCACACAATACCCAGTAATCAGAATTAAAATATAATAAAAATTGTATGAAAAATGAGTAGGTTTACTAAATACCTTTTCACTGCGCATGCGTCAATTATATTAAAATTTCATTTGCATATTATGTTAGCTAAATGTATAAAGCAATCTTTGTGAAAGTCGCAGAATCATAACTTGAAAATTATCAAAATAATCGTCAATTGAATAAGTTGAAAATCCGTTATTCTCAAAATGAAGCAAAAACAAGAGGGGTTGTATCCATATATTCATTGATTAGTGCCAATATACACTGCTCTAAACAATTAAAGGATATTTGAAGTTTTATATAAAATAAAGATATAAACGAAATTTTTTTTGCCGAAAATAAAAGAAGAGAATCACAAATGCAAATTTTTCTGGTTTTCAAACTGTGGAGTATGCAAATTTTGAGTTCGACGTCAAAAACGTCGCTTCAGCGGCAGGGAATGAAATTTGACTTTCAACTGGATAAAAGAGAATGAAGACAAGGATGATCGGCATTCAGTGATTGCTTTGTTTCGATGAGTACGAAGTCTCAGCGAAGTCATTTGACAGATTCAGAAGCTTGGAGAATTGTTGGTAGGTTAGAAGGGGGCCAAACTCAAGCCGAAGTAGCGCAAGCCATTGGAGTGTCACAAAGTGTCATTTCCAGGATCTGGAACCGCTTTTTGGAGAGTGGATGTGCAGGCCGAAGACCAGGGCAAGGTCGTAGACGGGCAACAACGCCCAATGAAGATCGGTATTTAGCGTTAACAGCTCGGAGACACCGAAACATGAACGCTACTCTTCTCCAACAGCACCTTCGCTCGGCTACAGGCACCACGATTTCAACTCAGACTGTCCGAAACCGGCTCCATGCTGTAGGTCTGTATGCTCCCCGACCGATGGTATGTGTTAGATTAACATCAAGGCATCGTCGCGAGCGCAGGGAGTGGGCAACCGAGCATGTCAACTGGAGGAGAAATGAATGGAGCAATATTCTGTTTTCTGACGAGTCCCGTTTTTCTGTGCATCCGGATAATAGGCGTATTTTCATCTGGAAAGACAGTGGCAGTAGGAATAATCCTGCGTTCGTGCACGAAAGTGTCAGATTTGACGGTGGAGGAGTGTTGGTGTATGGTGGCATCTCCATTGACGGGCGCACTGACCTCTACATCATTCGAGATGGCGCTCTGACTGGTCGCCGATATAGGGATGAGATCCTCAGACCTATTGTAGTCCCTTACGCTGCAGCAGTCGGAGATAACTTCATTTTAATGGACGATAACTGCAGGCCACATCGTGCAAACCTGGTGGAGGATTTCCTTTTCGAGGAAGGAATCGTTCGAATGGAATGGCCAGCGTGTTCTCCAGACATGAATCCAATCGAGCACGTTTGGGACGCTCTAGGAAGACGAGTTTCTGGCCGCCAACAACCCCCACAAACTCTCCAAGAACTGAAAAGAGATCTTCTGGAAGAGTGGGGCAGAATACCCCAACTCGTCATTAATAGCCTCATTGAGTCCATGCCTCAAAGGTGTTCAACGTTGCTGGCCGCCCGTGGAAACCATACCCCCTACTGAAAATGATTTTCTTTGAAGAAAACACCTTTTCTTATTCTTTTTTTTTCTCATATGCACAAATTGTGTTTTTTTCCTTTTGTACACAAATGCGCAATAAAATTCATTTTTTTCTGCCAAACATGTGTAATTTATTCTCATATAACCTACTATGTCTGTCGATCATGTATCAATCAACTAAAAAGTTTCCCAGATACAAAATCCACCTAAAACTGCAATATCCTTTAATTGTTTTGAACAGTGTAGAATACACAATACGGGATGTACTACTACATTTGGATAAAATCCCTCATTTTTTTGCTTCATTTTGGAAACAACAGATTTTGTCTTTTTTCTATAGACGATTACTTTCAGAATTTTCATGCTATAATTTTGAGACTTTCACAAAAGTTGCTCTATATATTTAGCTATCATAATATGCAAATGAAATTTTGATATCGTTGACGCATGCGCAGTAAAAAATTATTTTGTAAACCTACTCATTTTTCATACAATTTTTATTATTTTTTATATCTGATTATAGGGTACTGTGTGCAATGTTGTTTGTCATATTTTCAGAAAAAAATATTTTATATTAAGAACTCTAAAAATTATAAGGAAAAAACTTGGAAACATTTGGGACCATTTTTATAAAAACCTTAATTACTCTGCGAGTATGCATGCTATTTGCATAAAAATGAACACAGTGTATTACAATAAGGCACTCAATCATAATCTAGAATTTGAGCGCTTTTGCTACATTAGTTTTGACAGGGTTATTCAAAAGATATTCGTTTTTTTAATTTGTTGACGGTCCCCTATGGAGTTTCGGGAAAAAATCTTCACGGAGATGTATGACTTATATTATTATATTTATACACTAAGAGTTTCGAGATGATTCCTCATATATTTTTTTAGATATTTAACAAAATGTCTAAAATCGCAAGTGAACGATAATCAATGGCCAGGTAGTGTATATATATAAATAATGCTAAGATAGATATTTTTAATCAAAACTGCTCCGTACAAATAATTTTTTTTTTTTTAATGTAGAAATTTACTTGGGCTGGGCCGGTTATCGGGGCGAATTTTTAGCTATTATATAGGGCCGGGACCAGCAAATATCTTTCACGAGTCGGTCTCGGGCCGAAATTTAAACTTTTATAATGGGCCGGGACAGTATTTTTTTCATACGGGATGACCGAATTTTCATTTCTACAAGTCGGGCTAGGCCCTGACCTGAAAATTTCGACCCGTGTGACCTCTATTCTTCATGAGGAACAACAAAACACTTAATTCATCAGATTGCGTCAATTTTTCAGTAATCGGAAAACACCGTCAGACCGGGAACTGGCTGCACCCTCGTTGAGTTGATGGCAGAAATTCCAGGATTTGCATATTAAAATGCAACTGGTCTGCTAAAGTTATACTTCGTAGAAATCACTTGCAGACCTGATTTTGGTGGTTGATAGGTAGATTTATCATTGTGTTTTCCTATTCTAGAAGTCTGAATGAGACAGAATTTCCAGGCTCGAGCCCTACCTGAACGATACTTATCATGGACCAGACCGCTCCGATGCAAAAGTTTAAAGTTCGACCCGTTTATATTATCACAGTTCACGACCCGGCCCGTACAGAAATCAGTGAAAACAGGCACGGCCAGTTTTAATTTTTACAAAAAAATTCAGATTTTTGTTAACATACAATTAAGATTTCTTTAAAGAATCCTGCATACATACTTATATAATAAATTTACAGTATATCTTAAAATTACGATGTGTTTGCAAGACAGAAAATACATAACAACATTAATTATTACTTTTCGTAGATGTTTCAACATTCAAATAAGGATTCATCAAACAAATATTGTTGTTTAGAATACATTTGAAGTTGTATAATCAAAAGTAGATTTGTGAAAATATTTCTCCGACATTTATTAAGGCTTTTCTCAAATCCAAAAAAACTAAGAGATTCATGTCACGGCTTCAGGTTTTTTTCCTTTCCCGTGATGTCGCAACTGGACATTCGTTTCAAAATGCTACCTTTAACAGTATTTTCTCAAAGATATACCAACTTTACCAAAAAATGAACAACGTCATTCAATTACATAGTTTCTAAAATGAGAACACCTGTCAATTTTATGCATTTCCAAATAGAAATGAATTCAGAAATTTGTCAGATAATATGTATGTCAACAAGTAATTTATTTAAGAAAAATGGAAATCGCTTTAAGAAAATTGTATTCGAAATCGCTTCAATAGTCAGGCTTGTTAATCTTAAACTTTTACAGTTAAAAGTTAGTCAGAAAATGTGCCAAAGTTTCGCGTTGCTGAGCAGTTAATTTCAAAACCACTTTATGGTATACATCCAATGATTACATTATCAGAATTTCACTATCGTTTTTAATATTTTTAAAAAGCATATTGCCTGAAATACAGATCCTGAGAACAATTAAGTTCAGTTCCGACCCGGCTCGACTTTCATGGAAAGAAAATACAAGCCTGATTTAAACACTTCACAAGTCTGCTGAGGAGTAAAAAAAGGCAGCTCCGGCAACATGTCTGATGCCATATGGTGGACATGCTACATTTCTGTATTGATGTTGTCAAACTAGCATCGGTTCGTAACGAACATTTATACTTACTCTCGCGAAAGTCATATTCATTGAAAATAGATGATATTTTATCAGTTTCGCTAAAATTTTTATCGGTTCAGCTGGCCCGTTTATTTTTTTGCCGGCCTGCCCATTTATTTTGTATCTCAACCCGGCCCGTTGATAAAAATGTCTTAATTTTGCTGCCCCGTCCCGTTAGAAAATGTATATTTATTTCGCTGGTGAGGGTACGGGCCAGGGGTGCCATTTGAGGAGGGCATACCTCCAGTGGCGTAGCTAGAGCATTTTGTTTGGGGGGGGGTGATTGAATTTACCGAATGTTAATTGAAAATCCCCGTATGATTGTGATTTAACTTTTTAATTTTCTATTCCTGTGTATTTAAGCCTTAAAATGAGCACTATAAAAATAATTATATGTACGGTAGGGATGCAGAGCCTTTTCAAGAGAAGGGCCACTTAACAATTATATCAAAGTGATCGAGGGCCACATCAGTAACACGAGGAGAATTCTATTTTAAGGAGGTGATCTTTGGCCTATAATGAGATAAAAAATTTAGTCTCAGTGGGAAGGGGGAGGGTACTGCTCTAAGTTCACTTACCACTCAAAATATCCAATTTAATTGGTAAGGCTATTGTGGTGTTTGCAATGGAACGCTTTAAGCCGTTCCGAAAAAGAATTAGTAATTTTCCGTGTACATTTGCGTCTTGTGGCCGCAAGACCCATCGACGTGACCGACAGAGTTCATCATTTTTTTTTCGACAGATGTAAGGAAAAATAAACAGAATAATAGAATAATGCTTACCTGCAGGAACATGAAAAAAAAGAACACAAAGACATTAATAAGTATGCAGGAAGTTTCTCTTCTTTAAAAAAGAATTTTTATTTTTTTTGTTGCAAAAATCTTGTTGTTTTTTTTATTTTGCGGAAAAAGCAGATAAAATACAACGTGGTCTCTCATTTTTTTTTAGAGACCTGGCACTTTAGCATCTCTTTTAAAATCCACATTTGACGATTAAGAAAATACTTGAAATGAATTGAGTTTCTCCTGGGGAATTAGGGGAGACATGTTCCTTTTTGGAATCTTGATGTAATTCTTTTGAATACAATGAAGTGCATCTGAAATAAAATGATTATACTTCGACGAAGCTTTTCCATACACCACAGGTCCTATTTTCGAGGACCCATCTAATGTCGCAAGGAAATTCAAAAGCGGTGCATCATCACATTTTTATTGTAAATTTTTTTACTTTTAATTTTAAATTAATTTTTCGAAATCATAACCGACGATATCTTCCATCCGTTTGGAACAATAAACGTAGACACCGGACTAGCACACCCTCAGGATTCTGTACCGTTCTCAGCCAAAGAAAACGAACGCAGCCGCAAAGGGAGAATGGGGGTTGCCATAATCTCATAATACGCCAATTGCCAGGGCTATAGTAGTGGCGATAAAACAGATAGGCCAAATGCTTCACACTAATAGGGACATTGAATTTTTAAGATTAAACATTTATAGCACCTGAAAGATGCGAAGCCAATAATGTATACAAGGATTCACCTATTTTAAATTACGCATCAGTAGAATAGAGTCCGATTGGACGAGAGGAGGGGCTATAAAACGGAAGTACATCCCCTTTCGAATATTCGAGAAAACTGAGGAAAAAACCACAACCGGAAGTAACAAATTCGAAAACATTTTATCATTTTGAAATAAACGAAAAGTTACGTAAGAAAAGAAACTTTACAGGGGAGTTTAAATAAAAGGCGAGAATTAAAATAAATTTTTAGAATGCGAATTTTTTATAATAAAAGAATAAAGATTAATAAAATACACGATAAATGAAATTGAATAAAAATATGGCAGTGGTTATGAGTAACCACAACAGCTATATCAAAGGTTTTTACGTTTGTATATATAACAGATATCGCAAGGATTTTTTTCAATATGTAATAATAGCCTTTGACTTTTCGGGAGACTAAATTTTGTTTCGTGAAAAGTGCTAAAAAATCAAACATAAGTAAGTTGTGCCGAGTAAAAAATGTGAACTTTATGAACGAAGGGAAGATAGGAACTGATCAACAAGATTTTCCTGATCAACGAAAGCCCCGTTTTTTCCGCGCCTTACCAATAAATTTTGCAATTTTACCACGCCTAATCGAAAAAATTTGCGTTTTTTTAAGCTTATCGAGAAAATTCGCGATTTTTCCACTCCTGTTTGACATATTTCACAATTTTTCGCACTCGATCGGTGAATTTTGTGATTTTTGCAAAGCTGATCAACAAATTTCGCAATTTTTCTACGTCTGGTGGACGAAATCTACTATTCTTTCGAGCCTGATCGACGAAATTCATGATTTTTCTGAGCCTGATCAACGAAATTTGAAAACTATCCGCAAATAATCAGCGAAAATTTGCAATTTTTCTTCAAGTTTTCCCAACTGACGAAATTAGCGCTTTTTTTCAATCAATGAAATACGCATTTTCCACTTACGAACAATGAAATTCGTGTTTCTTAACTGACTGACGAAATCTGCATTTTTTGCCGCCGCAAATTCATGAACTCCGCGATTGTTTCTCGCGATAAACTGACGAAACTCAGCCTCTCAAAGAAATTTTCAATTTTTCCGCATGTCATCGACAAAATCAGCGGTTTTCCATGCCCTAACAATAAAATTAGCGATTTTTTCGTTCCGAGTCGACAAAATTCGCGAGTTTTTCATACCCGATCGACGAAATTAGCAATTTTTTGCGTGCCATATCAATGAAATTCGCGATTTTTTGGTTCTCGATCAACTAAATTCGCGCTTTTTATGAAAGCGATCGACCATTTTCTAGATTTTTCTGTGCTCAATCGACGAAATTAGTGCCTTTTCGATTAATTCCTTGATCAAAGACGCATTTTTTGCGCACACGAACAATGAAATTCGCGATTCTTAACTGATTGACGAAATTTGCACTTTTTTCCGCCGTAAATTGATGATTTTTTCTTGCAATAAACTGGCGAAGCTCATGATTGTTCTGCAGCCGCTCAAAGAATTTTCCAATTTTTCCGCGCATCATCGACAAAATCTGCAGTTTTTCCATGCCATATCTGCGCAATTAGCGATTTTTTCGTTGGGAATCGAAAGAATTCGCGATTTTTCCGTTCCCGATCTACTACATGCGCGCTTTTTACAAAACCGATTGCCCATATTCGCGATTTTTCGTTCCCGATCGACAAAATTCACGATTTTATCGTGCCTGATCGACGAAATTGGCTATTTTTCCACGCCTTCTCAATAAAATTCGCTACTTTTTCGGCCCAGATCGACAAATCGACCAGATCAGTTTGCGATTTTTGTTTCGTGCTCAATCGCAATTTTTCGGAGACCTATAGACAAAATTCGAGAGTTTTCGAAGGCCGATAGACAAAATTCGCGATTTTTTCATTTCCGATAGATGATAATTTTGAATTTTCTGCGCCCGATCAACGAAATTTGCGTTTTTTTTGGGGGGGGGGGCGATAAAAAGACGAAATAGGCTATTTTTCTGCAATCAATGAACAATTTTTTTACGCATCATTAAAGGATTTTTAATCTTAGAATTTTCTCGTCCGATCGAGAAAGTTCGTGATTTTTCCGAGCCTGATCGACAAAATTCTCGAATTTTCGTGCCCGAACGGCAAAGTTTGCTATTTTTCCCCGTGCCTCATTGATAAATTTGATACTTTTTCGCACTCGATCAAGAAAATTCGCGATTTTTTCATTCCCGATCGACAAATTTCGCGCCGTATTACGAAGGCGATCAACCATATTCGCAATTTTTCTGTGCCCAATCGAAGAAATCCGCGCCTTTTTCCTTCCTTGATCGATGAAAGACGCATTTTTCCGCATATGAACAATGAAATTTGCGATTCTTAAGTGACTGACGAAATCTGCACTTTTTATCCGCCTTAAATTGATGAAATCCGTGATTTTTTTCTCTAGATAAACTGACGAAACTCGCGATTGTTCTGCAGCCGCCCAAAGAATTTTTCAATTTTCCGCGAAATTTTCATCGAAAAATTCTATGATTTTTCCTTGGCCTATCAATGAAATTAGCGATTTTTTCATTGCGAATCGACAAAATTGACGATTTTTTTCGTGCCTGATAGACGAAATTGGCGATTTTTCCGTGCCCGGTCAACGAATACCGCGTTTTATTTGCACGGTAAATAGACAAAACAGCCGAATTTTCCGCAACCTATGAACAAAATTTACGATTTTTTCACACATCATCAAAAAGTTTAGAAATTTTTTCTTGTCCCATGAACGAAATCTGAGATTTTTCGCATTCGATAGATAAAATGCGTGATTTTTTCCGAGGTTAATCGACAAAATCTGCGATTATTTTGTTCCCGGACGGCGAAATTTGCTATTTTTTTCCCGTGCCTCATCGGTAAAATCTGATGCATTTTCGCACCTGATCAAAAAAAAAATTTCCGTGCCTGATCCACGAAATTTGCGATTCTTAAATGACTGACAAAATTTACAATTTTCATATCGCAAATTGACGAAATTTACGATTTTTTCCTGCGATCTACGCTGAAAATTGCAATTTTATCCAGTTATAAATTGACGCGGACTGTACGTTAACCCATCGCAGGCCTCTTTTGACCAGCGGGTCACAGGTTGTGCTTCGCTAATTTACAAACATGTACCTTTTTTTAATTAAATTTTACAAACTTCATTTAAAAAATCGGAAAATAAGATTACGGGGACGTGGGGGTGATCGTTACGGCTCTGAAAGCAAGACAAAGATTTGTCTCTATCTTGTTGCATTTTTACAAGAGAATGACGGAAAAGGGGAATCAACTCAGACTGAATAATAATAATAACATAATGTAAATAATAGAGCGTTAATAATTAAGAAAATAGTTACTAGTTAGGTGCGTTCGTAATTATATAATACGTAGCACCTATAGTGGTCGTTCAGTCCGTCCGTCTGTCCGTCCGTCTGTCCGTCCGCATATAACAACGCAAAAACTACCCAACCGAATCGTTTGAAATTTAAAATACATAATTATTACATAATTTTGTCGAGTCATTTCAAATTTTATGAAACTCGGATGCATAGATCAATTACAGGGGCAATCAAAAGTATTCCATTACATTACGGTCAATGGGGAAAAAAGTTTCAAATGCATTTTACTTGTTTGAAATTTAAAATACGCAATTATTACATAATTCTGTCGAGTTATTTCAAATTTTTTGATAATTGTGTGCATAGATCAATTACAGGGGCAATCAAAAGTATTCAATTACATTATGGTCATTGGGGAAAAAGTTTCAAATATATTCTATACTTTTGAAATTTAAAATACATAATTATTACATAATTTTGTCGAGTTATTTCAAATTTTAGGAAAATTGGATGCATAGATCAATTACAGGGATAATCAAAAGTATTCCGCTACATTACGGTCAATGGGTAAAAATGTTTCAAATGCATTTTAATCGTGTTACACTCATGCGAACTTAATAAAATTTATATGTAACTATAAAGTACATATTATAATATACATCTTACATAATTTGTGGTGCAAAGAACATTTGTTATTGATTTACAAGGCCACACAAAAGTATTCCATTACGTAATGGTATAGGGAGAACATTGATATATGAGCGTTTTAATTGTAATTCACTATTTACAATTTTATGAGATTGATATATGAAAGTAATATTTTTAAAACTTCGTTATCGTACGAACGCACCTAATTTGCTACGCTTCACGTGCAATTTCCAACTTGTTTTAAATATGTTTTGACATTGTTTTATGTCTTGTAATACATTTTTAAATATATTTTTAAAAATTCTTAGAAGGGGAAAAAAATTACAGCATGAAATTTTTTGGGCATGCATGATGCATTTTTGGATGAAATAAATTACGGAATGTAATGAACATTCCGAATGTGGGGTATGAGTACGTTGAAAATATTTAATAGTTTTAATTTTTTTTTACGTTGTTTTATGTTTTTTAATAATTTTTTAATTTATTTTCAAAAATTGTTAGAAGGAAAAAATACAGGCGAAATGATGCAATTTTTGTATGAAAGTGAATTTACCGAATGTAATGTGTATACCGAACTTGCGGTATGAATATTCAGAAAATATTTAATAGCTTTAAATATTGACAATTTCTGTCCATCATTTTTTACATTATTTTATGTTTCGTAATATTTTTAAAAATATTTTTAGAAAGAAAAAAAACAGCATGAAATGAAGCAATTTTTGAACAAAAGTGAAATTACCGAATGTAAGAAGTATATCGAATATTGGGTATGGGTATTCCGGAAATATTTAATAGTTTTAAATATGTTTTGACATTGTTTTATGTTTTGTAATAAATTTTTTTATTCTTTAAAAAAATATTCTTAGAAGGGAAAAATACAACGCAAAATGATGCAATTTTTGAATAAAGTGAAATCACCGTATGTAATGAGCATTCCGAATGTGAAGTATGAGTATTTTAAAACTATTTAATAGTTTTAAGTATGTTTTACGGTTTGTAATACTTTTTTAATAAATTTTTAGAAATTCTTACAGGGGCTTTGTTTTGTGTTTACGACGGCCAATTATCAGCACGTGGGATATAGGCACTAATGGGGTGCGGTGCCCTCCGTGGGGGGTCTTTCTAAGTGAACCTAGGCCGTATTTACGCAATGAAATACAAGGTTCGAAGAAAACAACAGAAAACACCGAGCGATTAGGCAGACGGCCGCGATTGGGCTCGAACCCAGCACCTACCGTTATACCAGTTTCGGGGGCAGAACCTCTCGGTCACCGGTGGGGCAATAAGGGAAAAATACTGCACGAAATAAAGCAATTTTTGAACGAAAGTGAAATTACCGAATGTAATGTGTATACCGAATGTCGAGTATGAGTATTCTGAAAATACTTTAAATATATTTTGACACTGTTTTGTATTTTGAAATAATTTTTTTATCTTTTTTTAAAAATGTCTTAGAAGGAAAATATACAGTGAGAAATGATACAGTTTTTGGGCGAAAGTGAATTTACCGAATGAAATGAGTATACCGAATGTGGGGGGGTCGCACCCCCCCCCCCCTGTAGCTAAGCCCCTGTATACCTCTCTCCAAAGAATATGATATTTTAGAAAATTCATATGTCATCGCAGGTCAGACTCAAAAAAAATTTCAAAATTTACTGAAAACCCAAAATATTTTATCAAATTTTATTGCATTAAAAAAAAGGGTAATAAGTTAACACTTTAGACGCATAAACTAATAATTATAACAAAACTAAAAAATAAATTAAAAAATTCTAATTTGCCAATTAATGTATCTTTTTCAATTTGAAAATTTCACATTTTTTTTCTGTGGTGGATTAACGAATGCATTTCGCATCGCCTCGCAAAAGAATAAGCAAATAAATAAATAAAACTGCATGGTATTCCCTTGAAAATTAAACAAAAGAATAAATATAGATTATGAAGCACTTTCTAACACGTCCAAGAATGTTTTAGCAAAACTTAGCCTTTCAATTAGGTAAAGAAGATATCTAAATGAAAACATTTTAGAAAACATGTACCACACTTAAAATCCAGATTTCCATAATTACCGCCTATAATCATAAAATTAATCCAATTCTTTTGTGCAGCACTGTGTATGATCTATAAATTTGTACAAATTTTACAGAGCATCAGGCATGAGATTACAAAAAGTTAAAAAAAGAGGAAAAGCACGTGAACCAGAAAATGAGAAATTATTTTGAAATAGCGTGCGTGTAAGACAATTAAGAAGAAGCTTATTTTATTCACAACAAAATTGTCAATACTTTTGCTTAAATCCTGTTTTATTTTATTTGGGGGGAAAAGGGGGGGGGAGAGGGTCAGAATGAAACCATATATGCAAATATTATAAGTAGTTCTGAAATTAAAGTCAATAAATTAAGTTCATAAATCTGATGCAATGTTTTACCCAGCAATCTTAGCTACTTGTCCAATTTAAATGTTCACATGTTTTCGCTTAAAACAACAATTAACAAACATGGCAAGCTAATGTTTAATTTGCCATTCAATTGCAAAAAAGTTGCTGAAAACAATATTAAAGCAAATATTTTTTCCAATTATTTTACGAAATTAATATTTTTTCGCCAATCCTTTGACACAATTACTGTTTTTTTCCCGCGATTCCTTCACGAAATATGCATTTTTCCGCGGTTTTTGACGAAAAATGTCGTTTTTTCCCGCGATATTTTGAAAAAAATCAGTTTTTTCGCGATATTTTGACAGAATTCGCGTTTTTTTCGCGATATTTTGACGAAATCCGCGTTTTTCTCGCGATATTTTAGACGGAATCCGCGTTTCTCTCGCGATATTTTTGACGGAATCCGCGTTTCTCTCGCGATATTTTTGACGGAATCTGCGTTTTTCTCGCGATATTTTGACGGAATCCGCATTTTTCTCGCGATGTTTTGTCAAAATCCGCGTTTTTCTTGCGATGTTTTAACGGAATTCGCGTTTTCCTCGCGGTGTCTTGGCGCTCTGACTGGTCGCCGATATAGGGATGAGATCCTCAGACCTATTGTAGTCCCTTACGCTGCAGCAGTCGGAGATAACTTCATTTTAATGGACGATAACTGCAGGCCACATCGTGCAAACCTGGTGGAGGATTTCCTTTTCGAGGAAGGAATCGTTCGAATGGAATGGCCAGCGTGTTCTCCAGACATGAATCCAATCGAGCACGTTTGGGACGCTCTAGGAAGACGAGTTTCTGGCCGCCAACAACCCCCACAAACTCTCCAAGAACTGAAAAGAGATCTTCTGGAAGAGTGGGGCAGAATACCCCAACTCGTCATTAATAGCCTCATTGAGTCCATGCCTCAAAGGTGTTCAACGTTGCTGGCCGCCCGTGGAAACCATACCCCCTACTGAAAATGATTTTCTTTGAAGAAAACACCTTTTCTTATTCTTTTTTTTTCTCATATGCACAAATTGTGTTTTTTTCCTTTTGTACACAAATGCGCAATAAAATTCATTTTTTTCTGCCAAACATGTGTAATTTATTCTCATATAACCTACTATGTCTGTCGATCATGTATCAATCAACTAAAAAGTTTCCCAGATACAAAATCCACCTAAAACTGCAATATCCTTTAATTGTTTTGAACAGTGTAGAATACACAATACGGGATGTACTACTACATTTGGATAAAATCCCTCATTTTTTTGCTTCATTTTGGAAACAACAGATTTTGTCTTTTTTCTATAGACGATTACTTTCAGAATTTTCATGCTATAATTTTGAGACTTTCACAAAAGTTGCTCTATATATTTAGCTATCATAATATGCAAATGAAATTTTGATATCGTTGACGCATGCGCAGTAAAAAATTATTTTGTAAACCTACTCATTTTTCATACAATTTTTATTATTTTTTATATCTGATTATAGGGTACTGTGTGCAATGTTGTTTGTCATATTTTCAGAAAAAAATATTTTATATTAAGAACTCTAAAAATTATAAGGAAAAAACTTGGAAACATTTGGGACCATTTTTATAAAAACCTTAATTACTCTGCGAGTATGCATGCTATTTGCATAAAAATGAACACAGTGTATTACAATAAGGCACTCAATCATAATCTAGAATTTGAGCGCTTTTGCTACATTAGTTTTGACAGGGTTATTCAAAAGATATTCGTTTTTTTAATTTGTTGACGGTCCCCTATGGAGTTTCGGGAAAAAATCTTCACGGAGATGTATGACTTATATTATTATATTTATACACTAAGAGTTTCGAGATGATTCCTCATATATTTTTTTAGATATTTAACAAAATGTCTAAAATCGCAAGTGAACGATAATCAATGGCCAGGTAGTGTATATATATAAATAATGCTAAGATAGATATTTTTAATCAAAACTGCTCCGTACAAATAATTTTTTTTTTTTTTAATGTAGAAATTTACTTGGGCTGGGCCGGTTATCGGGGCGAATTTTTAGCTATTATATAGGGCCGGGACCAGCAAATATCTTTCACGAGTCGGTCTCGGGCCGAAATTTAAACTTTTATAATGGGCCGGGACAGTATTTTTTTCATACGGGATGACCGAATTTTCATTTCTACAAGTCGGGCTAGGCCCTGACCTGAAAATTTCGACCCGTGTGACCTCTATTCTTCATGAGGAACAACAAAACACTTAATTCATCAGATTGCGTCAATTTTTCAGTAATCGGAAAACACCGTCAGACCGGGAACTGGCTGCACCCTCGTTGAGTTGATGGCAGAAATTCCAGGATTTGCATATTAAAATGCAACTGGTCTGCTAAAGTTATACTTCGTAGAAATCACTTGCAGACCTGATTTTGGTGGTTGATAGGTAGATTTATCATTGTGTTTTCCTATTCTAGAAGTCTGAATGAGACAGAATTTCCAGGCTCGAGCCCTACCTGAACGATACTTATCATGGACCAGACCGCTCCGATGCAAAAGTTTAAAGTTCGACCCGTTTATATTATCACAGTTCACGACCCGGCCCGTACAGAAATCAGTGAAAACAGGCACGGCCAGTTTTAATTTTTACAAAAAAATTCAGATTTTTGTTAACATACAATTAAGATTCCTTTAAAGAATCCTGCATACATACTTATATAATAAATTTACAGTATATCTTAAAATTACGATGTGTTTGCAAGACAGAAAATACATAATAACAACATTAATTATTACTTTTCGTAGATGTTTCAACATTCAAATAAGGATTCATCAAACAAATATTGTTGTTTAGAATACATTTGAAGTTGTATAATCAAAAGTAGATTTGTGAAAATATTTCTCCGACATTTATTAAGGCTTTTCTCAAATCCAAAAAAACTAAGAGATTCATGTCACGGCTTCAGGTTTTTTTCCTTTCCCGTGATGTCGCAACTGGACATTCGTTTCAAAATGCTACCTTTAACAGTATTTTCTCAAAGATATACCAACTTTACCAAAAAATGAACAACGTCATTCAATTACATAGTTTCTAAAATGAGAACACCTGTCAATTTTATGCATTTCCAAATAGAAATGAATTCAGAAATTTGTCAGATAATATGTATGTCAACAAGTAATTTATTTAAGAAAAATGGAAATCGCTTTAAGAAAATTGTATTCGAAATCGCTTCAATAGTCAGGCTTGTTAATCTTAAACTTTTACAGTTAAAAGTTAGTCAGAAAATGTGCCAAAGTTTCGCGTTGCTGAGCAGTTAATTTCAAAACCACTTTATGGTATACATCCAATGATTACATTAACAGAATTTCACTATCGTTTTTAATATTTTTAAAAAGCATATTGCCTGAAATACAGATCCTGAGAACAATTAAGTTCAGTTCCGACCCGGCTCGACTTTCTTGGAAAGAAAATACAAGCCTGATTTAAACACTTCACAAGTCTGCTGAGGAGTAAAAAAAGGCAGCTCCGGCAACATGTCTGATGCCATATGGTGGACATGCTACATTTCTGTATTGATGTTGTCAAACTAGCATCAGTTCGTAACGAACATTTATACTTACTCTCGCGAAAGTCATATTCATTGAAAATAGATGATATTTTATCAGTTTCGCTAAAATTTTTATCGGTTCAGCTGGCCCGTTTATTTTTTTGCCGGCCTGCCCATTTATTTTGTATCTCAACCCGGCCCGTTGATAAAAATGTCTTAATTTTGCTGCCCCGTCCCGTTAGAAAATGTATATTTATTTCGCTGGTGAGGGTACGGGCCAGGGGTGCCATTTGAGGAGGGCATACCTCCAGTGGCGTAGCTAGAGCATTTTGTTTGGGGGGGGGGTGATTGAATTTACCGAATGTTAATTGAAAATCCCCGTATGATTGTGATTTAACTTTTTAATTTTCTATTCCTGTGTATTTAAGCCTTAAAATGAGCACTATAAAAATAATTATATGTACGGTAGGGATGCAGAGCCTTTTCAAGAGAAGGGCCACTTAACAATTATATCAAAGTGATCGAGGGCCACATCAGTAACACGAGGAGAATTCTATTTTAAGGAGGTGATCTTTGGCCTATAATGAGATAAAAAATTTAGTCTCAGTGGGAAGGGGGAGGGTACTGCTCTAAGTTCACTTACCACTCAAAATATCCAATTTAATTGGTAAGGCTATTGTGGTGTTTGCAATGGAACGCTTTAAGCCGTTCCGAAAAAGAATTAGTAATTTTCCGTGTACATTTGCGTCTTGTGGCCGCAAGACCCATCGACGTGACCGACAGAGTTCATCATTTTTTTTTCGACAGATGTAAGGAAAAATAAACAGAATAATAGAATAATGCTTACCTGCAGGAACATGAAAAAAAAGAACACAAAGACATTAATAAGTATGCAGGAAGTTTCTCTTCTTTAAAAAAGAATTTTTATTTTTTTTGTTGCAAAAATCTTGTTGTTTTTTTTATTTTGCGGAAAAAGCAGATAAAATACAACGTGGTCTCTCATTTTTTTTAGAGACCTGGCACTTTAGCATCTCTTTTAAAATCCACATTTGACGATTAAGAAAATACTTGAAATGAATTGAGTTTCTCCTGGGGAATTAGGGGAGACATGTTCCTTTTTGGAATCTTGATGTAATTCTTTTGAATACAATGAAGTGCATCTGAAATAAAATGATTATACTTCGACGAAGCTTTTCCATACACCACAGGTCCTATTTTCGAGGACCCATCTAATGTCGCAAGGAAATTCAAAAGCGGTGCATCATCACATTTTTATTGTAAATTTTTTTACTTTTAATTTTAAATTAATTTTTCGAAATCATAACCGACGATATCTTCCATCCGTTTGGAACAATAAACGTAGACACCGGACTAGCACACCCTCAGGATTCTGTACCGTTCTCAGCCAAAGAAAACGAACGCAGCCGCAAAGGGAGAATGGGGGTTGCCATAATCTCATAATACGCCAATTGCCAGGGCTATAGTAGTGGCGATAAAACAGATAGGCCAAATGCTTCACACTAATAGGGACATTGAATTTTTAAGATTAAACATTTATAGCACCTGAAAGATGCGAAGCCAATAATGTATACAAGGATTCACCTATTTTAAATTACGCATCAGTAGAATAGAGTCCGATTGGACGAGAGGAGGGGCTATAAAACGGAAGTACATCCCCTTTCGAATATTCGAGAAAACTGAGGAAAAAACCACAACCGGAAGTAACAAATTCGAAAACATTTTATCATTTTGAAATAAACGAAAAGTTACGTAAGAAAAGAAACTTTACAGGGGAGTTTAAATAAAAGGCGAGAATTAAAATAAATTTTTAGAATGCGAATTTTTTATAATAAAAGAATAAAGATTAATAAAATACACGATAAATTAAATTGAATAAAAATATGGCAGTGGTTATGAGTAACCACAACAGCTATATCAAAGGTTTTTACGTTTGTATATATAACAGATATCGCAAGGATTTTTTTCAATATGTAATAATAGCCTTTGACTTTTCGGGAGACTAAATTTTGTTTCGTGAAAAGTGCTAAAAAATCAAACATAAGTAAGTTGTGCCGAGTAAAAAATGTGAACTTTATGAACGAAGGGAAGATAGGAACTGATCAACAAGATTTTCCTGATCAACGAAAGCCCCGTTTTTTCCGCGCCTTACCAATAAATTTTGCAATTTTACCACGCCTAATCGAAAAAATTTGCGTTTTTTTAAGCTTATCGAGAAAATTCGCGATTTTTCCACTCCTGTTTGACATATTTCACAATTTTTCGCACTCGATCGGTGAATTTTGTGATTTTTGCAAAGCTGATCAACAAATTTCGCAATTTTTCTACGTCTGGTGGACGAAATCTACTATTCTTTCGAGCCTGATCGACGAAATTCATGATTTTTCTGAGCCTGATCAACGAAATTTGAAAACTATCCGCAAATAATCAGCGAAAATTTGCAATTTTTCTTCAAGTTTTCCCAACTGACGAAATTAGCGCTTTTTTTCAATCAATGAAATACGCATTTTCCACTTACGAACAATGAAATTCGTGTTTCTTAACTGACTGACGAAATCTGCATTTTTTGCCGCCGCAAATTCATGAACTCCGCGATTGTTTCTCGCGATAAACTGACGAAACTCAGCCTCTCAAAGAAATTTTCAATTTTTCCGCATGTCATCGACAAAATCAGCGGTTTTCCATGCCCTAACAATAAAATTAGCGATTTTTTCGTTCCGAGTCGACAAAATTCGCGAGTTTTTCATACCCGATCGACGAAATTAGCAATTTTTTGCGTGCCATATCAATGAAATTCGCGATTTTTTGGTTCTCGATCAACTAAATTCGCGCTTTTTATGAAAGCGATCGACCATTTTCTAGATTTTTCTGTGCTCAATCGACGAAATTAGTGCCTTTTCGATTAATTCCTTGATCAAAGACGCATTTTTTGCGCACACGAACAATGAAATTCGCGATTCTTAACTGATTGACGAAATTTGCACTTTTTTCCGCCGTAAATTGATGATTTTTTCTTGCAATAAACTGGCGAAGCTCATGATTGTTCTGCAGCCGCTCAAAGAATTTTCCAATTTTTCCGCGCATCATCGACAAAATCTGCAGTTTTTCCATGCCATATCTGCGCAATTAGCGATTTTTTCGTTGGGAATCGAAAGAATTCGCGATTTTTCCGTTCCCGATCTACTACATGCGCGCTTTTTACAAAACCGATTGCCCATATTCGCGATTTTTCGTTCCCGATCGACAAAATTCACGATTTTATCGTGCCTGATCGACGAAATTGGCTATTTTTCCACGCCTTCTCAATAAAATTCGCTACTTTTTCGGCCCAGATCGACAAATCGACCAGATCAGTTTGCGATTTTTGTTTCGTGCTCAATCGCAATTTTTCGGAGACCTATAGACAAAATTCGAGAGTTTTCGAAGGCCGATAGACAAAATTCGCGATTTTTTCATTTCCGATAGATGATAATTTTGAATTTTCTGCGCCCGATCAACGAAATTTGCGTTTTTTTTGGGGGGGGGCGATAAAAAGACGAAATAGGCTATTTTTCTGCAATCAATGAACAATTTTTTTACGCATCATTAAAGGATTTTTAATCTTAGAATTTTCTCGTCCGATCGAGAAAGTTCGTGATTTTTCCGAGCCTGATCGACAAAATTCTCGAATTTTCGTGCCCGAACGGCAAAGTTTGCTATTTTTCCCCGTGCCTCATTGATAAATTTGATACTTTTTCGCACTCGATCAAGAAAATTCGCGATTTTTTCATTCCCGATCGACAAATTTCGCGCCGTATTACGAAGGCGATCAACCATATTCGCAATTTTTCTGTGCCCAATCGAAGAAATCCGCGCCTTTTTCCTTCCTTGATCGATGAAAGACGCATTTTTCCGCATATGAACAATGAAATTTGCGATTCTTAAGTGACTGACGAAATCTGCACTTTTTATCCGCCTTAAATTGATGAAATCCGTGATTTTTTTCTCTAGATAAACTGACGAAACTCGCGATTGTTCTGCAGCCGCCCAAAGAATTTTTCAATTTTCCGCGAAATTTTCATCGAAAAATTCTATGATTTTTCCTTGGCCTATCAATGAAATTAGCGATTTTTTCATTGCGAATCGACAAAATTGACGATTTTTTTCGTGCCTGATAGACGAAATTGGCGATTTTTCCGTGCCCGGTCAACGAATACCGCGTTTTATTTGCACTGTAAATAGACAAAACAGCCGAATTTTCCGCAACCTATGAACAAAATTTACGATTTTTTCACACATCATCAAAAAGTTTAGAAATTTTTTCTTGTCCCATGAACGAAATCTGAGATTTTTCGCATTCGATAGATAAAATGCGTGATTTTTTCCGAGGTTAATCGACAAAATCTGCGATTATTTTGTTCCCGGACGGCGAAATTTGCTATTTTTTTCCCGTGCCTCATCGGTAAAATCTGATGCATTTTCGCACCTGATCAAAAAAAAAATTTCCGTGCCTGATCCACGAAATTTGCGATTCTTAAATGACTGACAAAATTTACAATTTTCATATCGCAAATTGACGAAATTTACGATTTTTTCCTGCGATCTACGCTGAAAATTGCAATTTTATCCAGTTATAAATTGACGCGGACTGTACGTTAACCCATCGCAGGCCTCTTTTGACCAGCGGGTCACAGGTTGTGCTTCGCTAATTTACAAACATGTACCTTTTTTTAATTAAATTTTACAAACTTCATTTAAAAAATCGGAAAATAAGATTACGGGGACGTGGGGGTGATCGTTACGGCTCTGAAAGCAAGACAAAGATTTGTCTCTATCTTGTTGCATTTTTACAAGAGAATGACGGAAAAGGGGAATCAACTCAGACTGAATAATAATAATAACATAATGTAAATAATAGAGCGTTAATAATTAAGAAAATAGTTACTAGTTAGGTGCGTTCGTAATTATATAATACGTAGCACCTATAGTGGTCGTTCAGTCCGTCCGTCTGTCCGTCCGCATATAACAACGCAAAAACTACCCAACCGAATCGTTTGAAATTTAAAATACATAATTATTACATAATTTTGTCGAGTCATTTCAAATTTTATGAAACTCGGATGCATAGATCAATTACAGGGGCAATCAAAAGTATTCCATTACATTACGGTCAATGGGGAAAAAAGTTTCAAATGCATTTTACTTGTTTGAAATTTAAAATACGCAATTATTACATAATTCTGTCGAGTTATTTCAAATTTTTTGATAATTGTGTGCATAGATCAATTACAGGGGCAATCAAAAGTATTCAATTACATTATGGTCATTGGGGAAAAAGTTTCAAATATATTCTATACTTTTGAAATTTAAAATACATAATTATTACATAATTTTGTCGAGTTATTTCAAATTTTAGGAAAATTGGATGCATAGATCAATTACAGGGATAATCAAAAGTATTCCGCTACATTACGGTCAATGGGTAAAAATGTTTCAAATGCATTTTAATCGTGTTACACTCATGCGAACTTAATAAAATTTATATGTAACTATAAAGTACATATTATAATATACATCTTACATAATTTGTGGTGCAAAGAACATTTGTTATTGATTTACAAGGCCACACAAAAGTATTCCATTACGTAATGGTATAGGGAGAACATTGATATATGAGCGTTTTAATTGTAATTCACTATTTACAATTTTATGAGATTGATATATGAAAGTAATATTTTTAAAACTTCGTTATCGTACGAACGCACCTAATTTGCTACGCTTCACGTGCAATTTCCAACTTGTTTTAAATATGTTTTGACATTGTTTTATGTCTTGTAATACATTTTTAAATATATTTTTAAAAATTCTTAGAAGGGGAAAAAAATTACAGCATGAAATTTTTTGGGCATGCATGATGCATTTTTGGATGAAATAAATTACGGAATGTAATGAACATTCCGAATGTGGGGTATGAGTACGTTGAAAATATTTAATAGTTTTAATTTTTTTTTACGTTGTTTTATGTTTTTTAATAATTTTTTAATTTATTTTCAAAAATTGTTAGAAGGAAAAAATACAGGCGAAATGATGCAATTTTTGTATGAAAGTGAATTTACCGAATGTAATGTGTATACCGAACTTGCGGTATGAATATTCAGAAAATATTTAATAGCTTTAAATATTGACAATTTCTGTCCATCATTTTTTACATTATTTTATGTTTCGTAATATTTTTAAAAATATTTTTAGAAAGAAAAAAAACAGCATGAAATGAAGCAATTTTTGAACAAAAGTGAAATTACCGAATGTAAGAAGTATATCGAATATTGGGTATGGGTATTCCGGAAATATTTAATAGTTTTAAATATGTTTTGACATTGTTTTATGTTTTGTAATAAATTTTTTTATTCTTTAAAAAAATATTCTTAGAAGGGAAAAATACAACGCAAAATGATGCAATTTTTGAATAAAGTGAAATCACCGTATGTAATGAGCATTCCGAATGTGAAGTATGAGTATTTTAAAACTATTTAATAGTTTTAAGTATGTTTTACGGTTTGTAATACTTTTTTAATAAATTTTTAGAAATTCTTACAGGGGCTTTGTTTTGTGTTTACGACGGCCAATTATCAGCACGTGGGATATAGGCACTAATGGGGTGCGGTGCCCTCCGTGGGGGGTCTTTCTAAGTGAACCTAGGCCGTATTTACGCAATGAAATACAAGGTTCGAAGAAAACAACAGAAAACACCGAGCGATTAGGCAGACGGCCGCGATTGGGCTCGAACCCAGCACCTACCGTTATACCAGTTTCGGGGGCAGAACCTCTCGGTCACCGGTGGGGCAATAAGGGAAAAATACTGCACGAAATAAAGCAATTTTTGAACGAAAGTGAAATTACCGAATGTAATGTGTATACCGAATGTCGAGTATGAGTATTCTGAAAATACTTTAAATATATTTTGACACTGTTTTGTATTTTGAAATAATTTTTTTATCTTTTTTTAAAAATGTCTTAGAAGGAAAATATACAGTGAGAAATGATACAGTTTTTGGGCGAAAGTGAATTTACCGAATGAAATGAGTATACCGAATGTGGGGGGGTCGCACCCCCCCCCCCCTGTAGCTAAGCCCCTGTATACCTCTCTCCAAAGAATATGATATTTTAGAAAATTCATATGTCATCGCAGGTCAGACTCAAAAAAAATTTCAAAATTTACTGAAAACCCAAAATATTTTATCAAATTTTATTGCATTAAAAAAAAGGGTAATAAGTTAACACTTTAGACGCATAAACTAATAATTATAACAAAACTAAAAAATAAATTAAAAAATTCTAATTTGCCAATTAATGTATCTTTTTCAATTTGAAAATTTCACATTTTTTTTCTGTGGTGGATTAACGAATGCATTTCGCATCGCCTCGCAAAAGAATAAGCAAATAAATAAATAAAACTGCATGGTATTCCCTTGAAAATTAAACAAAAGAATAAATATAGATTATGAAGCACTTTCTAACACGTCCAAGAATGTTTTAGCAAAACTTAGCCTTTCAATTAGGTAAAGAAGATATCTAAATGAAAACATTTTAGAAAACATGTACCACACTTAAAATCCAGATTTCCATAATTACCGCCTATAATCATAAAATTAATCCAATTCTTTTGTGCAGCACTGTGTATGATCTATAAATTTGTACAAATTTTACAGAGCATCAGGCATGAGATTACAAAAAGTTAAAAAAAGAGGAAAAGCACGTGAACCAGAAAATGAGAAATTATTTTGAAATAGCGTGCGTGTAAGACAATTAAGAAGAAGCTTATTTTATTCACAACAAAATTGTCAATACTTTTGCTTAAATCCTGTTTTATTTTATTTGGGGGGAAAAGGGGGGGGGGAGAGGGTCAGAATGAAACCATATATGCAAATATTATAAGTAGTTCTGAAATTAAAGTCAATAAATTAAGTTCATAAATCTGATGCAATGTTTTACCCAGCAATCTTAGCTACTTGTCCAATTTAAATGTTCACATGTTTTCGCTTAAAACAACAATTAACAAACATGGCAAGCTAATGTTTAATTTGCCATTCAATTGCAAAAAAGTTGCTGAAAACAATATTAAAGCAAATATTTTTTCCAATTATTTTACGAAATTAATATTTTTTCGCCAATCCTTTGACACAATTACTGTTTTTTTCCCGCGATTCCTTCACGAAATATGCATTTTTCCGCGGTTTTTGACGAAAAATGTCGTTTTTTCCCGCGATATTTTGAAAAAAATCAGTTTTTTCGCGATATTTTGACAGAATTCGCGTTTTTTTCGCGATATTTTGACGAAATCCGCGTTTTTCTCGCGATATTTTTGACGGAATCCGCGTTTCTCTCGCGATATTTTTGACGGAATCCGCGTTTCTCTCGCGATATTTTTGACGGAATCTGCGTT
Organism: Maratus speculifer; assembly: GCA_964019185.1. Taxonomy (NCBI): domain Eukaryota; kingdom Metazoa; phylum Arthropoda; class Arachnida; order Araneae; family Salticidae; genus Maratus; species Maratus speculifer. Next base: position 374,365,855 of record OZ025293.1, read on the forward strand.
TTTCTCGCGATATTTTGACGGAATCCGCATTTTTCTCGCGATGTTTTGTCAAAATCCGCGTTTTTCTTGCGATGTTTTAACGGAAGTCGCGTTTTCCTCGCGGTGTCTTGACGGAATCCGCGTTTTTCTCGCGGTTTCTTGACGGAATAAGCGTTTTTCTCGAAGTGTCTTTACGAAAACCGCGTTATTCACGCGACATTTTGACAAAAATAGCATTTTTTCACGACCTTTCGACGAAAATCCCGTCTTTTTTCGTCATCTTTTGACGAAAATCGCGGTTTTTCTCGCGATATTTTGACGGAATTCGCGTTTTTCTTGCAATGTCTTGACGAAAACTGCGTTTTTCTCGCTATGTTTTGACGAAAATTGTGTTTTTTCACAATATTTTGGCAAAAACTGCGTTTTTCTCGCGACATTTTTACAAAAATAGCATTTTTTTTCGTAACCTTTCGACAAAAATAGCGTTTTTTCCGCGATCTTTCGACGAAAATTTAGTTTTTTCCGCGGTCCTTTGAAGACAAAAAATCGGAAAAGCGGAAAATGACAAAAAAGCGGAAAACCGCGGATCCGCGGAAGAATCTCATGCCTGGAGTATGCTAAAATTATTTTTAACTAGAAAACACATATCGCAGTAAAAAATTCCCCTTCAGCAGTTTTTACCAGTAGGGAGAAAACGTGCTTAAATTCTTTTGTACAGCCCTGTATATGACATAGATTTTAATATACGCCACATATTAATGCTGAAATTTATTTCAAGCAATGCTTCAGCTGCTTAAATGACACTACCATGAATTAATATCCATAGGCGATTATATATCCAATTCTTTGCATAGTCCTGTATATGATTTTATTTATATGCAGCAGACTTACCTTAGTATATTATACTAAATGAAGTTGAACTTGAAAATCAACTTGAAGCTGCATAACTTAAATTAAAAACACAATTCCTGCATTTTCTCAATACAGGGTGGCTACAGAAATGATGAAAAAAAGTTTCCTGATTTTTACCTGATTATTTGTATCAGATTTCCCTGATTTTTATTATTAAAGAACATATACGGTATTTTTTTAACACATGCTGCTTGCTCGTTTCTCTTTTAGGAGGAAAAAATAAAAATTGCTCAATATTTAATTAGCAGAGGAGCCAAGTATTACAATTTATCCATAATTATTAGTGATACGCAACAAAAGTTAAGGCATTACGGGCATCGGATAAAAAAATTGCTAATTTCGTCAAAGGATTGCTTGAAATAACGCAAATTTCAACATAGAATCATGGAAAAAAACTCAAAATTTTTTCAAAAGATCACATAAAAAATGCTCATTTCTTCAAAGTTTTGGAAAAAAAAAAGTGTACAAATTTAGTCAAAAGATTGCAGAAAAGTATAAAATTAGACCTAAAGATCGTGTAAAAAATACAAATTTCATGAAAGGTTCGCGTAAAAGCAAGAATTTAGCCTATAGATTGAGAAAAACATGCAAATCTCACGTAAAGATCGTGAACAGCACGCAAATCTCGTCTAAAAATCGTGAAAAACATATAAAATGCTTAAGAAAACACAAAAAAAATGTGCAAATTAAAGAAAATACATGGTATTTTTTTAACGTATGCTGCTTTCTTGTGTAACACACTTACCCAGCTTGCAAATATCCCTTTCAGGAGAAATAAACAAAAATCGCTCAGTATTTAATTAGCAGAGATGCCAAGTATTACAATTTATGCGCAATTATTACTGATACGCAACAAAATTTAAGGCCTTTCGGGCATCGGATAAAAAAATTGCTAATTTTGTCAAAGGATAGCTTGAAATCAGTGGCGTAGCTAAGGGGGGGCAAGGGGGGCGTCCGCCGAGGCCTAGGGGCGCCAAATTGAGAGAAATTGTTATATATCTATATTGGGGTGGGGGCGCAAAATTTCTTGCTGGCCCCGGGCGCCAAAAAACATAGCTACGCCACTGCTTGAAATAACTCAAATTTCGACATAGGATCGCAGAAAAACAAAATTTTGTCAAAAAACCACATAAAAAGCTCTTTAGACTTTGGAGTAACAAACAACTATTTTGTACCATTATTTTTAGCATCTCATTAAATTTTTTTAGAAGCTTTGACATAAACTTAAATTTGAGCTCAAAATCTGAATCGTTGGGAGTGGTTGAGTACTGAAAACTGAACTATGTTCAAAGGGGAGGGGGAGGAGGCTCAAATTTCAAATGATTATAAAAAACGGAAAAATTGGTCGATTCGTTTGCGGTTTTCACTAAAACAATTCGTTATGTTACTATTTTCTGGAAAATAAATTATAAATTAAAAAATATATCGATAGAGGGCGCTTTAGACTTTGGAGTAGCAAACAACTATTTTTTATCATTATTTTTAGCATCTCATTAAATTTTTTTAGAAGCTTTGATATAAACTTAAATTTTGAGCTCAAAATCTGAATCGTTGGGAGTGGTTAAGTACCGAAAACTGAACTATGTTCAAAGGGGAGGGGAAGGAGGCTCAAATTTCAAATGATTATAAAAAATGGAAAAATTGGTCGATTCGTTTACGTTTTTTGTTAAAACTATTCTTTATGTCAGTATTTCCTTAAAAATAAATTTTAAAGATAAATTTCAAAAAAATTCCTTTAGAGGGCGCCTTAAACTTTAGAGTAACGAACAACTATTTTTAACTCTAATTAAATGCTTGCAAAAGCTTAGACTTTAATTTTGAGCCCAAATTCTGAATTGTTGGGAGTGGTTACAAAGCACAAACTGAGCTGTGTTCAGATGTAGGGAAGGAGGTTCAAATTTCAAATGATTATAAAAAAAGAAAAATTTGTCGATTAATTGCATTTTTCATCAAAACTACTCTTTAAATCAGTTTCTTAAAAATAAATTTTAAAGATAATTTTTAAAAATGCCAATAGAGGGCGCCTTAGACTTTGGAGTAATGTACAACTTTTTTTAACCATTATTTTTTTAATCTCATTAAATGCTTTTAAATGCTTATACTTAAATTTTGAGCTCAAAATCTGAAACTGGGGAGTGGTTAAGCAGTGCAAACTGAAGTGTGTTCAAGGGGGAGGGGAGGGGGAGGTTAAGTTTCAACTCCTGAACACAGTTCTGAATCAGAATCTGACACAGAATCTGAAGAAAATAACATTTTCAAAATGTGCAGAATATTTTATAATGCTAAAAATTTTCTGCTATTTATTAAGATTACAATACATTGAACATAAGTCGTAGTCCTTCACATTAGTAGAAATATTTGATTTTCAAACTTAAAATAGAAAAAACCTAATCCATTTTCATGATTTTTTGCCTTAATTAAAGAAGGTGGTATATAAGAAACAGTATCTACTTTTTGTAGATTTTTAAGAAAGCATTTTAAATGCAATGAAATGTTTTGGATTTTGTTCCATGATTCCGATTGTCTCATTTTATATCATTTATTTATGATTATTGCATCAAGACATTATGTACTAGAACATCGTCGCCTTTAGAGATCATCACATTTAATGACCTTAGCTGTTTGGGCAACGGATTTTGTTTTCAGTTTCTTTTATTTTGTGTGTATTTCTATTTATTTTTTTTTTAGCTTTTTATTCATACAGAATATTTGATTTACAAGAGTAACTGGTTCAGACATTTCCTCTGAGAGGATATTTTTGGTTCTGTGTGTGTTTGGGAAATAAAGGGGCGGGGGGGCAGACATTTTTTTTTCATTATATTTCATTGCCGTTGTTTTGTTTGATTACTTCATTTATCTCAAAATTTGAATTTAATAAAATTAGGTATATATTCTTTACTCACTGAATCAGTCTAATATTTTTCGGTCCAATTTAGGAGACTGAAGGTCCAACTTAGGCAACCAGTCATTGAATTCGGACCACTTTTGACAAATTTTTCAAATTAAAGTAAAACTTAAGATTTTCACAAAGAAATTTTTTTAGTTAATATAAGATCAAACACGTATAGTGATATTTCGAAAATGAAGTGAGTTAGGGCAGAAAATAGGTGAAGTGGTCCGAATTCGGCTACTCTTCGCTACATAATTTACTTTTTAAAGTCTCTTTTCTTTAAGTGAATTTACAAAAAGGAAATTTTTGTTATAAAGAGCAAAAAATTCGAAATTGATATAATTCTGTAAAATTTTTATTAACTGACAAAATTTGCAAATTTTATGAACGACTGATTGATGAATTTCGCAATACATTTCTGCGACTGATTAACAAATATTTTTTTTAAATAACTAATTGATGATATTCAAGTCTTTTTTTTCCTGATGAAACCTGTGTTTCAAACTGTGTGATAAAGCTCACAATTGTTTTAAGCAACAAATTGACAAAATTTGCATTTTTTATCAATGACAGGCTGATGAAATTCGCAATTCTTCCAAATATATTGGGTGGATTTTGCGACTTTTCTATGTCAACTATACATGAAATTTGCAATATTATTCTGCAACCGATTGATGAAGATTCTTTTTTTTTTGTGACAAATTAGCAAAGTTCACATTTTTTTTCCTTTCTGGTATGATTGATGAAATTTGTAACTTTATTGACGAGTGACACAACATTGTTAAAATTTGCATTTATTTTCAAGGACAGTTTGCCCTTTTTGGGCTTTTCTTTGCAGTTACACAACAAAGTATGCAATTTTTTTTCAAGCCACGATTAACACAATCAGCAATATTTCCCACTGTCCAATTGATGAATTTCCCTTTTTTTTACTCTTTTAATGATTGGTAAACATTAATTTCTGAGAAACGGCAAAACTCTTTTGAATCTATTCTTTATCAAGTATTTTTTTTTCATTTGAGCCTATTTATTTCAAAATACAACAGTGTCTAAAATCCAAACATTTAGCTAATTGGCGATTTTTTTTTTACTTTTGATAAATCACATGAAATGAAAAACCTTTAAAACCCCATTAAAATCGCATAAAAACCAGTAAAATTTCAAAAATCATGAGACAAAATTTTCTTTATTAGGTTAAAAGTTTGAAGAGATGTATTCTGAAAATGAATATATTTTGTATTTGCAATTTTTTTATTTTGAAAGTATTTTGTAGTTTGTATTTTAGATTTTGAAACCAATAAATTTTGTCAAAGTCTGTGCACATTAATATAACTCCTTAAGAGGGCTATTAAAAGGCTGAAAAATTTTAGTTGTTGTATAGGTATATATATTTAAATATTCTAATGATAAAGGAGAATACATAGCGATATGTAAGTAACAGATGTTGCCTCCAAAGTAAATTTTTCTGGGAAGAAAGAAAGAAAAAAAAAAGATTCAATGATCAAACAATGACTTTGAGTCAAAAATTTATTAACAATAACATGAATAAGATGAACACATGTAAGCATATAGTTTTACATTATACAAATGACAAAGGTTTTCCTTAAACACATGACATTAAAATCTTGTATAAAACTTTTCATATATAAAATACACATAAAACTGGCTACCATCAACATATGAATTTTGAACACAAACAATGAAATAATATAGGGAATACTTTGATATAAAAATGAACAAAATAAATGCTATGGCACAACTGATGTGACAGATATACTACAGTAGACTCCCTCAAATCCGCACAGCTTGGGACCAGAGGTTTTGCGGATTTTAGAATTTTGCGGATTTCTGGTCATTGCTTTGTTTACATGTTTTAAAAAGTAATTTGAATGTAATTAATAATGAAATCAAAAGTATAATGAGTGCTTACAATATGCTAAAATATTAAAATAAGTGATAAAGTAAAATAATAAAAATTTAGATAGTTTTTAAAATGATAAAAATACTAAAAGCAAAGCTCAAATTAATAATCAAGAATGTACAATTAAATATTCATTATAAAGGTGAAATGTGTTTTTCCTAAATTATTCAATGAAACTTGTCTCATAAAGGCATATTACTAATTCATATCAAGATCATAAAATAATGAAGCTTTATTTCAGGTTTAGCCAGACTTAATAACTAAAAAAGCTTGATTAATATAGAAATATATTTAGTTAGATTGTGATTACCAATAATATCAGCAATATCTTTATTTTTTCAGAAATAAATTATTCTTTCTTTATGAATAAACACGAATTCAATAACCTTAATAAAAATTACAAATTAAAAAATGTATGGCATTGATATAAAACTGAAAAAGTCAAATTTTGCACCTACATTTGAACTGAATGTTTCATTGTTTACATCCAGAAAATATGTGCGAATTTTAGAGAGTTGCGGATTTTAGGAGTGTGGATTTGAGGGAGTCTACTGTATCTACATATTTGCTTCTACCCCATGAATAGATGGACAGAATAATCTGGATGGATAGACACTTAATCTTTTATCATATCTTTGAGAGCCATAAAATGCATTTCATGATTAAATTTCTGAGTTATAATCATAAAGTATTCATTGTGGAAAATTCATTAAATCTGGTTACATAACTTTTAGTGAACAAATATTTTTTTAAACAATTTTAACAGATTAATTTTAAACACGATTATTCAATCGGTAAATTAATTATAACAGAAGTAATTTTTCCATTTTTCATTTTTGGAAATGGAAAAATTACTTATACTTTTAACAGAGTTTTAAAATGTTGTATAAATAAATAATTCTATGAGATTACATTACAGTAGAACCTCTTTTATCCAAAACTCTTAACCAAAATCATTTTTAAAGTTTTACATTTCTTCTATGTAAGCAGTTAAGCCCGAAGTACAAGTACATATCAATATTTTCAATAGCTTTTCTCAGAGTTCCTTTAGATTTAACTTAATATAACTCTTGTAAGCAGTAGAGTGGAACAAAAAAAAAAAAATAAGTAAATTAGCAATTAAGAGGCTTTTAAATGTTTTGCAAAAGGTTTGGCATAGATGGAACATCAGGAAGAATGTGATAGATACTGGTGAAATAATAATATTGAAAAACACCATGATCAAACTTCAAAGTAAAGGCAATCGAAATTGCACCAATCAAAATATAGTTTAAAACCCTTTTGAAATATGTAAAAAGTACTTAATTTCAAAATTGAAATCAGGTAATTTATTCTTGTTTTGATTTTTATATTGCTTTATTTTTATTAAATACTTGTTACCATAATAAGAAATAATACATATATCAGGCTGGTTACAGAAATGATGAGAAAAAGTTCCCTGATTTTTATATCAGATTTCCTTGATTTTTATTATTAAAGAACATATACGGTATTTTTTAATATTTATATTATAATTTTATTATTTTTTAAAGATATGCGGCTTTCTTGTATAACACACTTATCCAGCTAGCAAATATCTCTTTTGAGAGGAAAAAACAAAAATTGAACATTATTTAATTAACAGAGGTGCCAAGCATTATGATTTATCCATGATTATTACTGATACACAACAAAAGTTACAGTGTTACAGGCATTTGATAAAAAAATTGCTAATTTCGTCAAAGGATCAGTTGAAATAACACAAATTTCGACACAGAATTGTGGAAAAAACATGAAAATTTGTCAAAAATCGTATAAAAAACGCTCATTTTTTCAAAGTTTTGCAAAAAAAAAAAAAAAAAAAAAGAAAGAAAAAAAAAACACAAATTTAGTCAAAAACACATGGAAAAGTGCGAAATTAGTCCTAAAGATTTTGTAAAAAGTGCAAACTTCACCCAAGGCTTGCGTAAAAAATGCGAATTTTGTATAAGGTTCAAGAAAAAACAAGAATTTCCTCATAAGATTGCGAAAAATGTGCAAATTTCATCTTCACAAAAAAACTTTCAAATTTCATCTAAAGATCTGAAAAACACACAAAATGCATTAAAAAACTACAAAAAGTGCAAATTTCGTCCAAAAAATCATGAAAAATATTCGAACTTTGTCAAAAAATCGCAAAAGAACAAATTTCGAAAAAAAAAAAAGAAAAAAAATAGCAGATATTATAAAAAAAAAATCTTGAAAAACTTGCACATTTTGTCAAGAACTCATGAAAAAAGTGTACATTTTGACAAGAAATTGTGAAAAACGTGCGAATTTCCTCAAAAAAATTGCTAAGATTGATGAATTTCGTCAAAAGTTTGCAAATGAACTAAATTTGAGACAGTTTAGCTTGCTTTGATGCTGACAGGTACCGCTTGGCAGCAGTATGGCTTTATGTCTCTTTATCACATCTTATTATTGGTTTAAATGTAGCTTGTTTGGTACTAAATCAATGTTGTTGGTAAGGTGAAAACAAAAATATTTTTGTTGAGAGAAAAATTTCTCTGATTTTTGAGTTTTTTAAAAAAGTTCCCTGATTTTTCCAGATTGATAAACTTTCCTGATTTTTTCCTGATTCCATGATTTCCAGATTCTGTAGCCACCCTGTATATTTCACTTTAATCATAACTGAAGCATTCTTGATTATCTGAAAGATGGTCAGCCCCTATTACTTTGGATAATCAAGGCTCTACTGCATATACAAAAATATGGATAAAGTAGTATATTTAATTATTGTACACTTAGAATTTTCGCAGAAAATTTGTAGTCATTTGTTTGGAAAGAAAATTATTTTATTCATGGGGACTCCCAGAGAAAATATGTGAATAGCTGAAATCCTGAATGGATTCAAATAATCATTTAAGTAGTACTTGACATCAGACCATAATAAAAATATATGTTTTTGTCCATGCTAAAATGTGTTGCATATTCTTTAATACAAGTAAGAATCATGTAATAAAGAATTTACACACATGTAATAAAGAATTTACAAATGTAGTAAAAAAGGATACATGTGGCAATTCACAAATTAGGATCACAAACAAAGAGAATATCATTTACTGCTGATATTTGATTCAATATTATAAACTTAGAAAATAGAGATGAGATATCTTATATCATACCTTTGAAGACAGATTTGAAAAAAAAAAAAAAAAAAAAATAGACAATTGCCATTTGAATTTGTAAAAATCTAAAGGCTGGAGAGAACAAATAAGAATTTTTAAAATTCAAATAAAGATTAAAAAATTATTGAAAAAAACTCATTTGCTACTATTAGATTATTAAATATAAAAATACATGTCTAATTGGAAGAAAATGTATGTAGTACGATTCAAAAATTCGGGAACTGCGGCCAATGATGACAGCGAAAGCAAGTGCCTAAGGTAAAACCATTTGAAATGTATTTCCCAACTCTCCCCTATTTGCTGATGTAGGTTTTTCTGATGTAGGTTTGCATGATGCTAACGTCATGTGACCAAAACGCATGCACAGCTGTTATCTTCCAAAGTTACATTTGCCCAAGGATGTAAGAAAGATGGCTTTTCTTGAACAGAGTTGTAGAATTAAATTTTGTTAATGTTTAGTTAAAAGACCATTGGAAACTTTGAAAATGCTAAGAAAGGTGTACGAGGAATTTACCATGGTGAGACTGGAGGTTTATGAATGACACAGATGTTCTAAAAAGAACCAAGAATCCATCAAAGATGATAAATGTGTTCGACAACCTTCGCTGAAGCTACTTGCTAGTACCATCTGCTTGACAATGTACCAGCACATCCATACCAACTGGTAAAACAATTCCTCATCAAAACTCACACTAATGTGCTTCTATATCTCTCCTCTATCAACTAGAAATAGCCCCATGTGACATTTATCTGTTCTCATCAATGAAGAAACATTTACAGGGACGCTGTTTTTAGTCACCAGATCAGGTGAAAACATCGCAGGAAGCCTTATGGGAGGTTGCAATAAATAACTTCTAACCAGTGTTGGGCACGTTCACAAAATAAACGAACTAATTCAAACTCACGTTCAATTTCTGAAAAGTGATTTAAGTTCACGTTCAAACTCAAAAATTTTTAAACGAACGCGTTCAAATCACGCTCATTTGTAAAAGTAAACGAAGTTCACTAAAAAGTTCACTTTTTTTTTTTTTTTTTTTTTTTTTTTAATGTTTGGATATTATTGTCCAAATTTACAAAATTTTGTGAACTAATCATTTGATTATTCGATATGTAAGATAGAGGTATGCACGGACGGAAATTTCCAGGCCCGATCCATAGAAAAAAAAAAATGTCCGGCCCGATATTAAAATAAAAATTTCAGCCCGAGCCCAGCCCGGCTCGTAGAGAAAATTTAGCGGCCCGATATAATAGCTAAAAACAAGGCCCGAGTTTGGCCCAGCCCGGAAAAAAAGTTTTTCGCACCGAACCCGCCCGTACATCTTACACAAGACTACATAAAAGAAATTCAGACATTTTTTTCCCCGAGTTTTTTCCCAGTAATTACAAATTGTGTTGTATTCCCTTTTTTTCCCATATGATATTGAAACTCAATATAATGTAAATCACTGCTTTAAAAACAGAAAAGAAAAAATTCATAAAAAACAGAAAATGCATTGGCAGAGAATTTGCCGTCTATTCTCTGAAAATGCAAATTCGCCGCCATTCAAAAAGGAAATTTCTGTTTTTACAAATGTGAGCAATGGATGATGGAGCAACATTTAAAAGTATATATATAATAATTATACATACTGATGCAAATTCATATAGAATAAATATTTGCATTGCATATCATCGTTATCATTACATTGCTTTTTTTTTTTTTTTTTTAATTTACGTTCCTCGGAAATCGAATCTCCGCATTCGCCATTAAATTAGGCAGGATAAATACTCTATTTCCTACAACACACTCGCCATATCCAAAGACATGGTTAGAGACTTAAATATCCATTATGAAATACTGGATATCTTCCCTTTCTTCTAAATTGAAATGGAGCATGGAGCATTTTCGTTAGTTTATCTTGGAAGAAAAGTTATTGTTTTTAACATTCTCTTGAATAAGCTTATAAGAAAAAAAAAAATCCTTTAATTAAAAAAAAAATTAAGATCTCTACCCAAAACAAAAAGTCTGCATTTCAGAAATTTTACATAAAATCAGTAGTATATAATAAACTTTTTTTATTTTTTTTTTAGTGTTCATAAAATTATTATGCATATCTAATATTTTTCTTAATATCGTAAATAGGGTAAGTTGATTGAAAATTTCGTTAAATTGCCTAAATTACTGTCAAGTATTATAAATATCAGGGTTCGATTCAAGTAGGTACCTTAGATTTTTGTTTACTTGGATTGCGATCGTGGTTTTGTATACCACATTTCTCTACTATTTCGTATAATTTGTTCCGACTTTTTTCAAACAACTTACATAAAAAAAATTTCCTCCGGGGGAAAAATGTGAATGCGCATTTCAGCATTTCATAGCATACACTAGAGGTCTGCACGGGCCCGGGCTTGGCCCGTGGCCCGTACCCGGTACGCAGGCCGGGCCGGCAGATTTAGGATAGTTTTTTCAATGGGCCGGGCCGGCAAAATAATTGAACGGGCCAGACGAGCCGATTAAAAAAATTTTGATTCTGAAGAAATTCATTTTTCTGAAGAAAATTTTTTTGTTCTGAAGATTTGAGCTGGAACGATAAAATATGAGCTATTTTCAATGATTTTAACGAGAATAAGTATAAATGTGCGTTACGAGCCATACTAGTTTGACAGCATCAATATAAAAATGTACAGTGTAGAGATCAGCATCGGAGAATAACATTGTGTGCAACTCGTTTTAATATTTTTTTAGCTGACTCATGCCGGTCCGAGATCAAGCTTGCATTATTTTTCTACATACAGACTGGCCGGACCGGAACTAGACTTAATTCTTCTCAAGATCTGTAGGGCAGAAAACATGATTTACATTTACAATTATATTGATTTACAATTATTAACAGCGATAAAGAACTTATGTTAGCTTTATCTTCGGATAAATACTTCTTGATGGTTTTTAAATTAATTTCTGATTAATTTTAAATTGTAAAAGTATAAAAGTGATATCGGAGGGATTTGGAATCGAATGGCGTTTTTTATTTTGGGTAAATAAAATACTTGTATGACCTTTTTGAGATGTAATAGTTTCTCAAATGATTGCAGGCTTTTCTCCCTTCCTATGCTATCGCTTCCGGAAATTCTATTCAAATCGCTAATTATGACAGTATTTTATTTGCTTGTAGTATTCTTAAATTGCTTGTATCAAAAAATGGATAACGCCACTCGATTATAAAGTTTTTGAATAAAGATACCTGCTAATCTTATGCATTTCTGAGAAAAAAGTGAATTTAGAAATGTATCAGAAAGGAGCTCCTTTGAATTTGAGAATGAATTTGGATTTAAAACCTTTAATAAAATGATATAGAAATATTTTTATAATCTTCTTTTATCAAACATCTTCAAAAGTAACGATGTTTTTAGCTTTCTTTCTTTTTTCTTTTATTCTAAGCCATATTAAATTTTTAACGAATCTTTATTCGAATGTTGAAAGCCTAAGAGTCTAAGTAATCATTAAGGGTGTATTCGAAAAAACGCTTTTCCACCTTCAGCAGCTCAAAATTTTCCGATACAATTTCAGACACATTTTTAAAAGTAGAATCATGAAACTTGCTGAGGGGATTCTTGAAGGGACGTATGAGGTGCCCTGTAAAGTCTTTTTACGCTCCATTCATTAGAATTTGATTTATAAGCAATTAACTTCTCTGGAAGACCCTTTTTTTCGTTCCCTTATCTCCCACTTCGGAAAAATCGGTCAAAATTGCCGTTTTTGATTGCTTTTTTTGCGATATTTTGTACACTTATCAAAGAATTGACCTTTACGGTACCTTGTGCACTTTCTAAATAAGAGAATCTGCGAGTTTCATGTGTTTGAGAACAAAAGTGAATTCAAAAATAAATCGGAAAACAAGCAGTTTGAATCGAAATACACCCTTAATGTTGTTAATGTGTATTTCCTGTAAAATATACTGTAAAATCATTCCATAAATATGTATGCAGTATTCTTTAAAAAAATCTTAATTATATGATAAAAATCTGATTTTTTTTAGAAATCGTAGAAATTGTAACGGGCCAAAACGGGCCGGGCCGGGCCCGGGCCTGGAAATTCCGGCCGTGCAGACCTCTAGCATACACATATTACCATTTTTTGGTGGTCTTTTCCCGCCGGAATTTTTTATCTTCCTGTAACTCGCTTCCCCTTAGTTACGATAACGAAATTCCACGTAACTGATCTTGAGTGTCCGCACTTTTGTATACTAAAACTTCAAGTCATTCCTTCATTTTCTACGGAATCTAGGAAAAAAAGTGACCGGAAAAAAAGTGACCGGAAAAAAAGTGACCGGAAAAAAAGTTACCTAAATTACAAAAGCGGAAAAAAAGTGACACGGAAAAAAAGTGACAAGGAAAAAAAGTGACATGGAAAAAAAGGGACACGGAAAAAAAGTGACAAGGATTGATTTTGGGGAATTATTATTGATTTTGGGGATTCATTGGTTAAGTTTGAAAGGGGGATGGGGGGGGAGGCTCATAATTTAGGTAAATGGGTTTTTCATGCTGAATTAACTGTTTTGGTTCAATTTTTGGATATAAGTTCATACTGAAAAGACGCTTGCCTGATTAATTTTGGGAAGGGACGTTTGACCCCCCCCCCCCCCATCCGTCCTCAGTTAGATGCAGGGCCGTAGCTAGAAGTGTACGATAGGGGGGGGGGCTCAGGGGAATATAGGGGGGGGCTCATATTTTTTTGTTCTCTCTCTAATGCAGAAAGATAAATTAGTGCACATTCACATTGTAGGTACTGTGTTTCTCATTAAACTATTGTAATAACTTCATTTTATGCTAAGAAAAGTATATGATGATGAAAATTTTGAATGTATAACTGGTGAAAAATTAAACATCCTGTTAGCTTCATATGTACCAATAGGATGAGGGAGTGTTGAAACACGTATTTTAGATACAATTTAGTAACTCTGCAAAACTGTGAAAGGGTCTCAAAACTAAATTAGATTTTTGAACAGAATTTCATTTGAATTTTCGGAACATTTAATGACCTTGGAATTTTTTCCAGGGGGGGGGGGGGGGGGCTCAAAATATTTTAGGGTGGGCTGAGCCGCCCCTAGCGCCTTCTTAGCTACGGCCCTGGTTAGATGAATGGGTTTTTATGCAGAATTATCAAACGTGTGTCAAATTTGAATATACAGGGCCTGACTAAGGCAGGGGCATGCAGGGCAATTGCCCCGGGCCCCCGGTTTGAGGGGGGGGGCCCCAAGGAGAGAAAAGTTTATTGTTAAAAGAGGGCCAAATGATATAAAATAGCAAAATATTACCAAAATTCTTTTTTTTTCAATTTTAAGGGGTCTTTTTTCTCCTACCCCCTTTGCTTCCCTGCCCCACGTTCCCTTAAAGTAATAGTTACATCATAAGAAAATTAATAGTTAAAATTATTTATCATCTGTTATTATGTATAAAGGTGTGAAATATAAATACTGAAATCAGTACTTGGTACAAAATTTATGCATACATACAATAGGTTTGAATTTTAATTTTAGTCACTTGAGTATAATTCACAAACATTTTTAAGATAGAAGGGGGGCACTCTAATAATGTTATCCCCAGGGCCCCCCACTGTCTAAGTCGGGCCCTGTGAATATAGGTACTTTTCGATAAGGCTTATATATAGCATATAATGCATGAAGAGTTTTAATGGTTATATATAGAGGGAGAACGGGGGATAACCTTTCTTAAATTAAATTAATAACTTTTTACGCATAATTATCCGATTTGCTTAGAATTTTGGACATAGATTCATTATGATAAGACGTATCTCGGATTAGTTATGGGGTTCTTCTGCTTATTATAAAGGGTGGGGGGCGAGCAATTATCTCCCCCTTAAGCTAGATAAATAGTTTTTATGCAGAATTACCCCATGTATTTCAAATTTTAAATATAGGTTCTTACTGATAAGGTGGATCCCTGAATAGTTTTATGAATTTGATATCTAAGTATTGAAGGGGAATAGAATATAACCTACCTTAAATTAAATTACTTTTTACGCAGAATTATAGGATTTGCTACAATTTTGGATTATAGATTCATTATGATAAGGCGTATCCCTGATTACATATGGGGTTATTTTTCTAATTAAAAATTAAGGCGGGTGATTTTCCGATCCCCTTAAATTATATAAATTGTTTTTTATGTTCACTTATCCGATATATTTCATATTTTGGATATATGTTTTTTCTCATAAAGTTAGTCCCAGAATAATTTCAAGGGTTTAATGGCTAAGTATACTGTCAGGTTCTGAGACCACCTCTGCTAAAGATTGGAATTTCCGTTATTTCTCTATCTTAATCTCTTTTATATTATACCGGCTGTGTATTAGAATTTTCAAGGTGACATTCTTTCTTTGTTGAAGGGAGAATTGACAGGTAATCCTCTACAGGTGGTGAGTGAGAAAGAGGAGATTGCGGAGAGGCGTGTTCATCCGTCAGTGAGGTATGTGGATGATGAGCTGACAAGCAACATGTCACTAATCAAGAAAGGAATGTGGAATGTGTCCAATGGATAAGCCCCAAAGGGGGTTGACATTGGGGAAACACCGTGATTTGAGAAGAGCAAGTTTATCTCAGATTAGTTCAGTTCGTATCTGGGTTCATACCTAGAGAGTAGTGTTGGACAGAGGTCCTGATAGGGTGTACTCTGTGTTGTAGAGCGGAGGCAGTGCGTATCTGGAGAGCAAGGGACACAGACGTCCTGGTGTTTAGTGCTCTGGGCCGAGAAGTGCAGGCCGAGTATCCATGTGTTGGGAGATTCGAAAGTGATCTCCGATAAAGTTAATCTAACGTGCATTGAGTGTGAGGTGGAAGGTGTAATTCGAATAGTACACAGCCAACCTTTACTGTATTTAATTTAATGTTGAACCGGATCACCTATATCCGAGTTGTAATTGTATATAATGGTAAATAGCGTATTTAGTGTGTACATATATTCTAAATAAACTGTTAATTCAGTTAATTGACAGCGTCAGTGTTCATTTACACAATCCTCACAGTGGGTAACCGATATCACCTAGTAATATCGGTGGTGGCAGCTATAACTACCACGGACTTTCTTCAAAGTTGTGCGGGCTGAGAGGAACGTCCGACATATACAGTGGGGGAACGGAGGATAACCCCCCTTAAATTAATAAATGGCTTTTTACGCAGAATTATCTTATTTGATTCAAACTTTGAATGTGCGTTCATTATGATAAGGCGAACTCCTGATTATTTGTGGGTTATCCCCCGTTCATCCCTCTATACTTAGCCATTAAACCCTTAAAACTATTCAGGGATTCACTTTATCAGGTAAAACCTATATCCAAAAGTTGAAATACGTTGGATAATTGTGGAAAAAAAATCTTATTTAAAGAGTGGGGAGATTAATCGTCCGCTTTCCCTTATTTAATTAGCAATCAAACTGCCTATTTTCCGATTTATTTTTAACTTCATATTTACTCTCATATGCATCAAACTGGCAAATTGTCTTATTTAGAAAGTACACAAGGTGCCGTAATTGTCAATTCTTTGATAAATGCAGAAAATATTGCGAAAAAAGCAATCAAAAATGGCATTTTGAACAGATTTTCCCCTGGCGGGAGATCTGTGAACGAAAAAAAGGGGGTCATACTGAGAAGATAATTGTTTATAAATCAAATTCTAATGAATTGAGCGTAAAAATACAGCACATGGCACCTTGTACATCTCTTCAAAAATATCCTCAGCAAGTTTCATGTTTCTACTTTTGAAAATGTGTCTGAAATTGTATCGGAAAATTTCGAGCTGTTGAAGGTGGAAAAGCGTTTTTTTTAATACACCCTTAAGGGGGTTTATCCCCCGTTCTCCCTCTATACATAGCCATTAAATCCTTAAAACTATTCAGGAATTTACTTTATGAGAAAGATCCTACATCCAAAATTTGAAATAAATCGGATAAGTTTGCATATATATTTTTTAAATCTAATTTAAGGCCGGGGGTAGTAATCACCCGCCCCCTTTTTAATTAGCAAAAGAACCCCATAAATAATCAGAAATACGTCTTATCATAATTAACCCATGTCCAAAATTCGAAGCAAATCGGATAATTATCCGTAAAAAGCCATTAATTTAAGAAAGGTTATCCCCCGTTCCCCTTCTATACTTAACCATTAAACTCCTAAAACTCTTCAGGCACTTTATACTATATATAAGCCTTATCGAAAAGAACCTATATGCAAATTTGACACAAGTTGGATAATTCTGCATAAAAACCCATTCATCTAATTGAGGACGGATGGGGAGGGGGGGGGGGGGGGGTAATCGTCCCTTCCCAAAACTAATCAGGCAAGCGTCTTTTCAGTATGAACGTATATCCAAAAATTGAACCAAAACAGTTAATTCAGCATGAAAAACCCATTTACCTAAATTATGAGCCTCCCCCCCCCATCCCCCTTTCAAACTTAACCAATGAATCCCCAAAATCAATAATAATTCCCCAAAATCAATCCTTGTCACTTTTTTTCCGTGTCCCTTTTTTTCCGTGTCACTTTTTTTCCGTGTCACTTTTTTTCCGTGTCACTTTTTTTTCGCTTTTGTAGTTTAGGTCACTTTTTTTCCGATAACTTTTTTTCCGGTCACTTTTTTTCCGTTTACCTTTCTACGCATTTTACAGCATTTTGGAGTTTAAATTGGTCTAATGCACCGCGATGCGACCACTTGCGTTAGATTTTTCCCCCTTCTGGTTCTTCATACCATATCCCCGAATTCTGTGGGGGTGGAGGGGGGGGTAAGATTCCGGGAAGTGTGGGGTGGATTCGCCGTTTCACTAAACTTTTTTTTTCTTCTTTGTTTTGTTTTTCTTTCTTTCTTTCTGCTGCTATACTCTTTCAAGTATTTTTTTTTATGTTTAGAAAACGTCGTAAGTTTTTTAGCTGTTCTGGAAGGTTTAATAATTTTGAAAACTTACAAAATTATTATATTAGCGATGGATTTCCACTAAAAACTCACAGTGGCCACTTACATTTTTTTATGATAAACATTGTGGAAATAAATTATCAATTTATTAAAAAAAAATAGTGGAAAAAAATGAAACTTTTCGTTATATTTTGAAAGAACGTGCTTTAGATTTATGAATATGACATACATATGTAAAATAAATGACAATAACACTGACAAACTCTTAATGAAGAAAAATAAGAGTAATTGTGGGGAACTAGAAACTAGTTGTTAGAAGTTCTTTAGTTTCCAAATTATGAAATCTATCGTTTTCTAGAACAATGAAAAACGTTTTTATTAAATGCTTTTTTTTTTCTTTCTTCTTTACATATTTTTCTTTAACTTTGGGAGGCGGTTAGTGATATAACATGATCTAAAATAATTGTTACGGATTTTTTTTTTCTAAAAAATAAATTATCTATAACAAAACGTAAAATATGCTTGCGAAAAATTATTTTGTTAAGAGATTGATGAACGTTTATAATTTTAGAGAATCTTGCTATTTTCCCATATTCCTATTTTTATGATTTGTTTTTTCTATTTTTTACGTAATTTTAGAAAAAAGTTTTAAAAGAATAATCGAAAAGAAAAAGTTAAGGAAAAAATCTTAAATTATCAAATCTCTAAAGTTGCACATGCAAAAACGAATCAACGAAAAAAAAAAGAAAAAAAAAAAAAGAAAGAAAGAAAGAATTGAAAAGTAGCTACTGCTTTTATGTTACTGATTTCGAAGAAAGGATTATTTTATCTCCTTTTTTATTACTATATAAATATGGTAATAACAATTATTTAAGATTTATTTTTTTAACTTTAATTGCCTCCTAGTGCCGGACAACCATCATAACCTACTTAAGAGCGTTGCTGTCCTTTCAAAAGATATGTATTACGATTTCAAATTTATAACTGAAGGTATCTTTTAATTTGTTACTGAATGTATCTTTATAATTTCAGTCAGATTATATAATAATTTTTATCTTTTTTGCGAACTTTGTAAAAAAAGGAGATGAAAAGTTGTTAAAAAATTTATTATGCATATATTTTTTTCCATTTAGCGAATGTGTTTTTTCATTTCAGAAAAAGTACTGAATTATCAAATCTCTAAAACTGTACATGCAAAAATGAGTCAACGAAAAAGAAAAATATATGTATATATGAAAAGTAGCTACTGCTTTCATGTTAATAATTTCGAAAGAAAGGGTTATTTTATTTCTCTTTTTTTTATCTATGTAGAGATAGTAAGAAAAAAAAATGAGATGCATTTTTCCAACTTCTATGTTTCCAAGTACCAGACCACCTCAAAACTAAACTAAGTTGCTGTCATTTTAAAAAATATGCATCACGATTTCAAATTTGTAACGGATAATATCTTTTAATTCATTATCAATTGTATCTCTACAAAGTCAATTAGAATTATATAGTAATTTTTATCATTTTTACAAATTTTCCTGGTTAGATATGGGGTTATTTTGCTAATTAAAAAGAAGGCGGTAATTATTACACCCCCCCGAAAGACCCCCACGGAGGGCATTCCACCCCTTAGGGCCTATTCCCACAGTGTAGATAATTGGCCGGCATACATACATACATGATTCCGACCCCCCCCCCCCCCACTTAAATAAATTTAATGGTTAAGTATAAAGGGAAGGAACGAGGTATAACCCCCTTAAATTAAATAAATGGCTTTTACTCAGAATTATCCGATTTGCTTAAATTTCTGGACGAAGGTTCATTCTGACAAAGCGTATCTCTGATTAGTTATGGGATTATTTTGCTAATTAAAAAGGGGGCGATTATCCCCCCCCCCCCTTAAATAAGATAAATTGCTTTTTATGCACACTTATCCGATGTATTTCAAATTTTGGCTGTATGTTCTTTCTAATAAAGAGAATCCCTGGATAGTTTAAACGGTTTAATGGGTAAATATAGAAGGGGGAACAGAAGATAACCCCCCTAAAATAAATTAAATGGCTTTTTATGCAGAATTATCCGATTTGCTTCAAAATTTGGGTGTAGGTTCATTATGATAAGGCGAATCCCTGATTAATTGTGGGTTATCCCCCGTTCCCCCCTCTATACTTAGTCATTAAACCCTTAAAACTATTCATGGATTCACTTTATCAGAAAGAACCTACACCCAAAATTTGAAATACGTCGGACAGCTGCAAAAAAAAAATATCTTATTTAAGGAAGGGGGATAATCGCCGCTCCCCCTTTTTAATTAGCAAAAGAACCCCATACTAATCAGGGATACACCTTACTATAATAAATCTACACCCAAAATTTGAAGCAAATTGGATAATTCGGCATAAAAAGGTCATTTATTTAATTTAAGGGAGTGGTTATCCCCCGCCCCCCCCCCTCTATACTTAACCATTAAACCCTTAAAACTATTCCGGGATCCACTTTATGAGAAAGAACTTATATATGTTACAGGCCAAACCCTATTTTAGGCCAAACTAGATTGGCCTAGGCCAAACCGGTCTATCCTAACGGCCATCGGATAAACTAGTTTTTCCTAGGCCAAACCGGTTTATCCTAACGCCCATCGGACAAACTAGTTTTTCCTAGGCCAAACTAGTCTATCCTAAGGCCCATAGGACAAACTAGTTTTTCCTAGACCAAACTAGTTTGGCCTAACTCTTATAGGATAAACTAGTTTAGCCTGCTGTTTATTGGTCTGAACTAGTTTATCCTAGGCCGATCTAGATTATCCTAGGCCAATTCAATTTGGCGTGATTTTATTGAATTCAATAACCGCCTCAGCGCCAACGTTCTAGTTTGTCCTAGGCTGATCTAGTTTATCCTAGGCCAATGTATTTTACGTGTTTTTAGCTCACAGGCATCAAAGCCTGAGAAATAATGGGCTCGCAAGTTCTGTATGTACGCATGTATGTACACATGTATGTACACATGTATGTACGTACGTATGTACGTAACACGATAATTCTTGATAGAAATAATGTAATTTGACGTTGACGTGTTATTATCTCATTAGACTACCAAAGCCTGAGAAATAATGTGTCCGCGGATTCTGTATCTATGTATGTACGTAAGTACGTAACGCAAAAATTCTTGATAGAAATACCCGATTAGCATTAAACTTTCAATATAGGTTTATTCTTATGAGGAGTTTTTGTGTTTAATTTTTGGAGGTCATTGGAGAATAATAAGGGGGAGGAAGATCGAGAGGCTGATTCGCCCCTTCCCTTAAATCAAATAAATGGGTTTCCATGCATTATTAGCATATTTTATAATAAAAAAATAGATATAGAAGCATTCTGATCAGGCGCCTCCATGATTAGTTGTGGATGTTCATTGTTTAAGTATAAAGAGAGGGGAAAATGTAAGTAACGCCCCATAATTCATGTAAATGCTTTTTTCAAGCAGAATTTGCTGATTTGCTTAAATTTTTGAAATAGATTCATTCTGGTAAGGTGCTTCCCTAATTAGTTTTGGAAGTTAACTGGTTAAGAACAAATAGAAGAAAGGGGGACTCCCGCCTATTTTTGCCAAATGGGTTTTTCATGCAGAATTAACCGATTTGCTGCAAATCTTTGATTTGTTCATTCTTATGAAGGGCTTCATTGATTAATTTTGGTGGTTCTTTGGTTAAATATAAAGGGGAAGTGTACAATTTATTTCCTTAAATTAGATAAATTAGTTATAATACAGAATTATCCAATTTGCTTAAAATTTTGGACATGAATTCATTTTGATCAGACGCTTCTTTAATTGATTTTTCTTTTTGTTAAGTATAATGGGGTGTGGACGATTTATTGCCTTCCTTATATTAAATAAATGGGTTTTTAAGCAGATTTATCTGATTTGCCGATTAAATTTTGAATATAGTTTTTTTTTATAAGGGGAATCTCTGAATAGTTTTGAGGGTTTAATGATTAAGTATAAAAGGAGGAATGTAGGATTACCCTCCTTAAATCAGATGAATGGTTTTTGAGCAGAATTATCTGATTTGCTTCAAATTTTGGATAATTGTTCAATTTTATAAAGCGTATCTGCAATTAGTTTTGGGGATCAATGGTTAAGTATAATTAGGGGAAATGGGAAAAAGTAATTTTCCTCACTTGTTTTTTCGAGGGTGATATTTAAAAAAAAAAGTCTGTAATACACAATTAGTGTAAACAGCCTGTGAATGCAAAGCCATTACTTTAACAGGGCAATATTCTTTTTAATATTAATCCTGACTACTGCTCTCTAATCTTGTGCAAAGTGGTTTTGTTATCACCCCTGTATAATGTATTTTATTTGAAGGGTAATAGAATACTGTTACAGGTTTGCACGGGCCGGAATTTCGAAGCCCGGTATAAAAATTAAAAGTTCAGCCCGAGCCCTGCCTGTAAAAAAATCATTGAAAAGGGACTCAGTCCGGCTCGACCTGGCCCTACTCAATTTCTGCAAAAAATTCAGATTTTAATTCACATAGATTTAAGATCCCTTTAAAGAATACTGCATACATATTTATAGATAAATTTACAATGTATTTTTAAATTACGATGTGTTCGCTAAATGGAAAATATACAATGTATTATTGATTATTTAGATTCTTAGTCCTTCAATATTCACATAGGAATTCATTAAATAGTTAGAATAAAAGAAAAAAAGGGGTGTTATAAACATCATAACTTTTGAATACATTTAGTAAAAAGTAGATTTGTAAATATATTTTTCTATCATTCCTTAAGGGTTTTCTCAAATTCAAAAGAGCTACATACTAACACATTTATTAATTAATTACTTTTCGGAAATGCATAAGATTAACAGGCATTTTCACTAAGAAAATATGTAATCGAATGGCGTTAACCATTTTTTCATAAAAGCGATGTATCTTTCAGAAATTACTATTAAAGCTACGTTTTGAATCTAATTTCCAGTTGCGACTTTACGGAAAAGAAAAACTTGACGGCACGACAAAAATAGCTATATGTCGACAGGGTAATTAATTTCTCAAAAATGGAAAAAGCTGTTTGATTCCAAATTATGTTCAGCTGCGATCTGGCTCGAATAAAAATAATAATAATAATAAAAGCAAGCTTATCACAGCATGGCCTGAGTCTGCAGAAAGAAAAATAAAAATAAGCAAACACCATGTCCAATGTATCATGTCTCAACGGTGGACATGTTAAATTTCTGTATTGATGTTACAAGCAATGACTCTTGACACACATTTATGCTTATTCTAGTGAAAGATATGTTTTTACCGGCCAAACCCAATTTTGAGCCAAATTATATTAGCCTAGACCAAACTATTTTATCCTAACGCAAATTGGATAAACTAGTTTTCCAATGCCAAACTTATTTCTCTAAATGTCCATAGCATAAACTAGTTTTTCCTATGAAAGTTGGTAATCTTTCACTTTTTCTTTCATACTTAACCATTAAACTCCCAAAACTATTCAGGGAATCGCTTATCAGAAAGAACATACATACAAATTTGACGCAAATCCGTAAATTCTGCATCAAAACCATTTATCTAAATTATTGGGGGGTTACCTACATTGCCCTTTGTTTTACACTTAAACGATAAACATCCACAACTAATCACGGAGGCATCTTTTCAGAATGATCCTATATCTAAAATTTTAAATGAAAACTGATAATTCTGCATGAAAAATCCATTTCTCTGAATTAACAATGGGGTATTAGCCTCCCTTTCACCCCCTCTTAATCTTATCCAATGAATTCCCAAAACTAATCAGAAAAGTACTTCATCAAAATGAAACTACTTCCAAAATTTTAATCAAATCGAATATTTCTACCAAGAGTTATCGCATTACGTACATATGTATGTACATACGTACAATCATGCGTACATACATAAATACAGAACCTGCGAGCTCATTATTTCTCGGACTTTGACGCCTGTGAGCTAAAAACACGTAAAATTATATTGGCCTTGGATAAACTAGGTCAGCCTAGGACAAACTAGATCAGCCTAGGACAAACTAGAACGTTGGCGCTGAGGCGGTCATTGAATTCAATAAAATCAAGCCAAATTGAATTGGCCTAGGATAATCTAGATCGGCCTAGGATAAACTAGTTCAGACCAATAAACAGCAGGCTAAACTAGTTTATCCTATAAGAGTTAGGCCAAACTAGTTTAGCCTAGGAAAAACTAGTTTGTCCTATGGGCCTTAGGATAGACTAGTTTGGCCTAGGAAAACTAGTTTGTCCGATGGGCGTTAGGATAAACCGGTTTGGCCTAGGAAAAACTAGTTTATCCGATGGGCGTTAAGATAAACCGGTTTGGCCTAGGAAAAACTAGTTTATCCGATGGGCGTTAGGATAGACCGGTTTGGCCTAGGCCATTCTAGTTTGGCCTAAAATCGGGTTTGGCCTGTAACATATACAAAATATGAAATACATCGGATAAGAGTGCATAAAAAAAATTATCTAATTTAAGGGGGGGGGTAATAATCACCACCTCCTTTTTAATTAGCAAAATAACCCCCATAACTAATCAGGGATACGCATCATAATGAACGAATGAACCTATAATCCAAAATTTGAAGCAAATCTGATAATTCTGCGTAAAAAGCAATTTATTTAATTTAAGGGAGGTTATATTCTATTACCTTTCTATACTTAGCCATTAAACCCTTAAAACTATTCAGGGATTCACCTTATCAAAAAGAACCTACATTTAAAATTTGACTTACATCAGATAATTCTGCATAACAAACAATTCATCTAATTTAGTGTGAGATTATTGCCCATCCCCCCCTTTATTAATAAGCAAAAGAACCCATAATTAATCAGAGATACGTCTTATCATAATGAACTTATATCCAAAATTCCAAGCAAATCGGATAATTCTGCGTAAAAGCTATTAATTTAAGAGAGGTTATTCCCCCATTTCCCCTCTACGCTTAATCATTAAACTCCCAAATCTCGTCAGGCATTATATGTTATATATAAGCCTTATCAGAAAAAATCTCTATCCAAAATTTGGATAGAGATATACATATTGGATAACATTTGAATACATATTGGATAATTCTGCATAAAAACCCATTTATGTAATTTAGGGCGGAGGGGGGTAATCGTCCCTTAACAAAACTAATCAGGCAAGCGTTTTTTCAGTATGAACGTATATCCAAAAATTGAACCAAAACAGTTAATTCAACATGAAAAACTCATTTACCTAAATTATGAGCCTCCCCCCGATCCCCCTTTCATATTTAACCAAAATCTATAATAAATCCCTAAAATCAATTTCTCATCACCTTTTTTCCGATAACTTTTTTCCGCTTTTGTAGTTTATGTCACTTTTTTCCGATAACTTTTTTTCCGGTCACTTTTTTTCTGTTTACCCAGATTTTTATAACCGGTTTTCAAGCACTGTATATTTCTCCTCCGAACGCACACACACACCATAGAAATATAATATGTATTATTCTTTAAAGAAAATTTTAACTGTAGAATAATGGTAATTTAAAAATATATGTATTTTCGTCAAAAATTGTAGACCCAAAGAAATTGTTTCCTAAACAAATCTTTATACAAATCAGACAGGGACGGGTAAATGATTTTCATGCAAGCAAGGTAGTGAGACAATGTGAAAAAATTTCGATTTGTGCACACTTCGCTTAAGAATAAAGTACAGTTCCAGAAATAAGCCCGGTCCAGTCTGGACCGAGCTTTCAGATAAAGGAAGACCTGGGCACGACCCAAAAAACTAATGATCAGACTCGACCCGCCCCGAGTCCATGTAGACCTCTCAACGGCATTTGAATAGAAACTAGTTGGATGTGCCATTCCCAAAACTTTCTTCTATCTCATACATACATTTTAATATTTTTAAAAAAAAGTTACTCATTTTAATGCTTTAATAATTTTACAATAACAATTCAATATCATACCAACTTTGATTTTTATCTTAAATTTCTACTTCAGTCAATTAATCGGAGTAAAAACGAATTTCCGTCTCTGCATGAGCCGATGGACAATAGAATGATAGCCAGATTTTTTTTTTTTTTTTTTTTTTTCAAATTATGGGAGGACCTACTTGCCTCACCAAAAAATAATCATATACAAAAACTTAGTTCATGTTCTAGAACTAACTACTAGGACATAACGTTCTAGAACGTAAACTTTTAGGTGGTGCAATATTGAAAATGGCATAAAATTCGCTATTGCAGTGCCCCCTTCCGGCGGATTTTTTTTAAATTCAGGGAGGACCAATCAGTCATAGTCATACACTTACGCAAAAAATTTGGTTCAATTCGATGTATAACTTCATATATTTTTGGTCGGTACAATATTGAAAATGGTACAAAATCGAGATTGCAGCGCCCCCTTCCGACGGATTCTTTTAAAATTCAGGGAGGACCAATTAGCCATAGTCATACACTTACACAAAAAAATTTGGTTCAATTCGATGCATAACTTCATATACTTTTGGTCGGTACAATATTGAAAATGGCACAAACACACGATTGCACTCTCTGGATTTCTGTGCATACTCTTCGAGACAATGCTGGTCTGAGTATTGTGCTTTAGTAATTGCTCCTTTTTGCTAGTTTGGAACTTAGTATTAATTTTACAGAAGAGGAGGGGCTAACTTACCTT
This sequence comes from Maratus speculifer, assembly GCA_964019185.1. Classification (NCBI taxonomy): domain Eukaryota; kingdom Metazoa; phylum Arthropoda; class Arachnida; order Araneae; family Salticidae; genus Maratus; species Maratus speculifer. Next base: position 374,392,270 of record OZ025293.1, read on the forward strand.
ATAGTAATTGCGATAGACAAAAACAGACACAAGAGGGAGATCTTATAATGTACCGTTTAACGTTTAAGACAGGATTTCGTCATATACAGATTTTTGTAGCACCTTTTATAATACTGTTTCTCCCATCCCCTAGCATTGTATATGAACTATTCTTTAAAGAAAAGTTTAATTGTTGAATCATGGTAATTTAAAATTAGAATAAACTATGGCTATAGCGGAATCGATCGGTATCTTGAAAATTTTCCGTAGAAGACAATATTCCGTCTTAGACAAATTCTACTCTGTCTGCGGATTCGCAGGAACTTGAAAATCTTTCCGATTTAGACATACTTCCGCCTTACACAGTCCACCTTGTACAGAGAGTTTACTGTATACATCTATTTTCGGCGAAATTGTATACAGCCCAGGTCCGGTTCGGCGCGACCCGAGTCTGCAGAAGAAGTAAGACTAGGATACTACCTAGAGGTCTGCACGGGCCCGGGCCGGCCGATTTAGAATAGTTTTTTCAACGGGCCGGCAAAAAAATTGAACGGGCCAGACCGATAAAAAAAATTTTCGGGCCTACCGGCCCGTTCTGGATTTAACCAGAAGCGATAAAATATGAGCTATTTTCAACGAAAATGGTTTTAACGAGAATAAAGTATAAATGTGGTCATACTAGTTTGACAGCATCAATATAAAAATGCACAGTGTATCGGCATCGGAGAATTACATTATGTGTAAATCGTTTTAATATTTTTTTTAGCTGACTCATGCCGGTCCGAGATCAAGCTTGCATTATTTTTCTACATATAGACTGGCCGGACCGGTACTAGACTTAATTATTGGCAGAAAACATGATTTGTAAAATTAACAGCAATAAAGAACTTATGTTAGCTTAGTCTTCGGATATATACTTCTTGATGATTTTTAAATTAATTTCTCAATAATGCGAAAGTTTGACAGATTTTCTGATTAATTTTAAATTGTAAAAGTATAAAAGTTATCATTTTTATACTTTTACAAAATTAACGATAGCCTAACTATTGAAGGGATTTGGAATCGAATAGCGTTTTTCATTTTTGGTAAATAAAACACTTGTATAACCTTGTTGAGATATAATAGTTTCTGAAATGATTGTAGGTTTTTATCCCTTCCCTTGCTATTACTTCCGGAAATTCCATTCAAAACGCTAATTATGACAGTATTTTATTTGTTTGCAGTATTCTTAAATTGCTTGTATAAAAAAAGTGGATAACGCCATTCGATTATATAGTTTCTGAATAAAGATATCTGCTAATCTTATGCGTTTCTGAGAAGAAGAAAAAAAAAATTAGAAATGTATCAGAAAGGAGCTTCTTTGAATTTAAGAATGAATTTGGATTTGAAATCTATAATAAAATGATATAGAAATATATTTATAAATCTTCTTTTATTAAACAGCTTCAAAATTAAAGATGTTTTTAGCTTTCTTTCTTTTTTCTTTTATTCTAAGCCATATTAATTTTTCAATGAATCTTTATTCGAAAGTTGAAAGCCTAAGAATCTAAGTAATCATTAATGTTGTTAATGTGTATTTACTGTAAAATATACTGTAAAATCATTCCATAGATATGTATGCAGTATTTTTTAAAGAAATCTTAGTTATATGATAAAAATCTGAATTTTTTAGAAATCGCAGAAATTGTAACGGGCCGGGCCTGTTTTCGCTGATTTTTGTACGGGCCGGGGCGGGCCGGGCCTGTTTTCGCTGATTTTTGTACGGGCCGGGCCTAAAAATAAAAAAATTTAAACGGGCCGAACTTTTGAGTTTTACAACGGGCCGGGTCGAAATAACTTTCCTATGGGCCGGGCCGGGCCCGGGCCTGGAAATTCCGGCCCGTGCAGACCTCTAATACTACCCAGAGAAGTGATATCCAGACTTAACCCATCCTGAGGCTCGTGCAGGCCTCTAAATGGCATTTGAAAGAGGGAAAATGTGTACTAATATCTGGAAAAATTTTAAATAAATTATGAAAAAACTGAACGTAAATTTGAACGTAAATTTCGTTCAAACTCGTCGATTTTTTGAGTTTCCGTTCAGTTCAAACTCGTTTATAAAATAGTGAGCGAAGTTCAGTTCAAAGTTCACAAATAGTGAGCGAAACTCGTGAGTTTTCGTTCAGTGAGCGCGTTCATACCCAACACTGCTTCTAACCATGCTTTCAGATGTTATATGAACACTGGCAAAAGTGCATCATTACCCAACACAACTACTTTGAAGGTAGACATGCTTTGATGCTACAAACTATTCAGGGTAATGTTTTTATAATTTGTCCCTGAACTTTTGAAACTTACTACATATTTATGGAATGTACATTGCACTCAATGTTGCCAATATTTCTATTGTGTCAAATAGAAGATTAAACACTTACAAAATTAATGAAAAATGTAAAATTGTGAAACATAAAAGATAAATATATTAAGTACCCCACAAAATCAAAGCACTGCAGTGTAAAACAATGCAGTCATTATACCAGTATGATAGTTTTCACTTAAAACATAGATATTTAAAAAAAAGTGACCAATTATGTAAGCAAAAAGGGATTTAAAAAATACTTTTTGATGCCTTCGAGTAAGAAAAAGCTGACTTACAGATCTAGGTACAAAGTAATTATTTCTAAAAAATACATAACAATTACCACAACACAATCATACCTTTTCAACTATTTATTTTTTTAAAGGAAAGACATATTTGCACAGTTAACATTTTTAATAATAATTACAACAAGATAAAATAATTTTTCATGAATAAAATATAAAAGCTAAATTACAACAAAATGAATTTTTTTAACAACATCTTAAGATTTACAACTTAATGAAATGCAGCAAACTTCCTCAAATCAACACAGCTTGAGACCAGATGTGTGGATTTTTGGCTTTTATGGATTTCTAGTTATTACTTTGTTTACATTTTTTAAACAGTAATTTGAATGTAATTAATAACTGGAATCAAAATTATAATGAATGCTTACAATATAGTAAAATATTAAAATAGTTCAGAAAGCCAATAAACTAAAATAGTAAAAATTAAGGTAATAGTTAAATTCAAATGGATCTAACAATTTTAAAGAATGTTTTATAATGAATATCATCTCTTGAAATTTCCTAAGTGATGAACGTTTAATTGCACAACGTTAACAGACTAAATAAATGCAATTACTGTAAAAATAAATAAATACATATATATATATATAAGCAGCACATTATACAGTAAAGGCTGTGAATATGGAAATGTCACAAAACAGGGAATAAATAAGTTTAAGACAGGTTTCTATCTTAGTAAGTTTAATTACCTGGCATTTCTTCTATCAGTACCAATGCATTTTCCCATTTAAGACATGATTTTTAATTTAAGGCACTTTTCAAAAATCAGAAATTTGAATAAAAATATGTATATACAAAAAATTTAGCCTTTATAAATTTGCTTCTTTCAGACTTGGAAGACATACTGAACTTAATACTTGACTTCTTACTGAAATTGATTACAGTAGACTCCCTCAAATCCACACAGCTTGGGACCAGAGGTTTTGCGGATTTTAGAATTTTGCAGATTTCTGGTCATTGCTTTGTTTACTTTTTTAAAAAAGTAATTTGAATGTAATTAATAATGAAATCATAAGTATAATGAGTGCTTACAATACGCTAAAATATTAAAATAAGTGATAAACTAAAACAACAAAAATTTAGATAGTTTTTAAAATGATAAAAATACTAAAAGCAAAGGTCAAATTAATAATCAATAATGTACAATTAAATATTCATTATAAAGATGAAATGTGTTTTTCCTAAATTATTCAATGAAACTTGCCTCATAAAGGTACATTACTAATTCATATCAAGATCATAAAAGTAACGAAGCTTTATTTCAGGTTTAGCCAGACTTAATAACTAAAAAAGCTTGATTGATATATAAATATATTTGGTAAGATTATGATTATCAATAATATCAGCAATATCTTTATTTTTTCAGAAATAAATTATTCTTTCTTCATGAAAAAACATGAATTCAATAACCTTAACAAAAATTACAAATTAAAAAATATATGGAATTGATATAAAACTAAAAAAGTCAAATTTTGCACCTACATCTGAACTGAATGTTTCATTGTTTACATCTGTAAAATATGTGCGGATTTTAGAGAGTTGCGGATTTTAGGAGTGCGGATTTAAGGGAGTCTACTGTATATCCGAGAGCAGTGGATATCACAATAAATAAATAATTTTAACTTAAAAAAGTAATGGCAAATTTCTATTAATTGAAAAAAAAAATCTTTTTTAGTTAAATATTCCTTTGGAAAGGAAAAAAAATCTGAAATTTTATGAACAGATGGATGAAAGGGTAAACCAAAGGACTGACATAGATCTAAATACAAGGCAATTATAAAAAATGCATAACAATTACCACAACATTATCATATCCTCTAATACTATGCATAAAAAAAGGAAAAGCATATTTGCATAGTTAAAAATTTTTTTATAATAACTAATACAAGATAAAATAATACATGATACTAAAAAATTGTCAATTAAAAAAATATAAAAAGCAAAATAACAATAAAATGGTTTTTTTAAACAATAATGTAAGATTTACAACTTAATGTAATGTTTTATAAACAGGCATGAAGGTGGAAAATGAGTAAAAAGGTGGAATCGTTTTTTCATCTATAGAGTGATGCCAAACTCATATAATTTAAGTGTCATTTTAACAACTGATTGTACAACAAAATTAAATATAACTGCATGCATGATTGCTTTTTAACTTAAAAAGTACTAACAATGATAAAGATATAAATGCAAATGTATCTTATCAACTTAAGTAAAGTACATTCATTAATTTACTAGAAGAAATATTATTCTGATTGGTTTATAGCTATTAAATCCCCCCCCCCTTTTTATTCAAAGGAAAACACTCTCCCCGCTAAATTGATCTTTCCATCAAAAAACACAGAAATTACCCAAAAGTGTTGTACAAAATATTCTGTTCCAAAAAGAAACTTCCTTTCACTTTGAATTTTTGGAATAAAAAAAAAAAATCTTGAAAGACACTTTGAGAAACTTCATTTGCATGACTTTCAGATACTTATATATAACAATTCAAGAACAATCTCCAAGGGTTTGAGTAGGCAAAATGTCAGATAACTAAATGTTCTAGGCTCCCCCCCCCCCCTGCCATTTTTTTGTGCATTAATCTAGAAAATGTCCAAAATTGCTTTAAAAAAGATGGAAGTCCTCTTTTAGGAGGAACTCTTTCATGCTTGTATAAAGAATATCATCATATCTAGAAACTACCTAAATGATGAAATTTTAATTGCACAATATTAACAACTGACTAAATCAATACAATTAATACTATAGAAAAAATAAATATAATATAGGCAGCACTTTATACAGTAAAAGCTGTGAATATGAAAATGTTGTGATTAGAGAAAAAATTAAGACAGGTTTCTGTCTTAGTAGGTTTAATTACCTGTCAGCACCAATGCATTTCCCATTTAAGACAGGAAGGATTCCAATTTAGGCAAGATTCACTCTACAATAGATACATAAAGAAAACGAAGAGAAAAAAAAACTATGCATGTAAATATCACAAAAGTTTTAGATCTTTCACCTATCTCCAACTAATACAAAACCAAGTTTTATTGCTTTTGATATGGTTTTGAACTATAAAAGATAAAGTATAAAATATATATATGCATAACAAATTTCACCGGTTTAAAATGTCTCCAATAGAAGTTTAATAGGAATGATTGTTTTAGTCTATTAATTTTCTTATAATTTACATCATTTTCAAGAATACTATTTAATTTTCTAAACTTAAATGTTTGAAGTAACTGTAATTGTTTTCAAAACAAAAACATATTATTGAAATGCATAAGACAGCTCACTCAAAATTTCAAAATGCACTATGGACTTAAGGATCACCCAATATTATTTTATAGTTTTAAATTACCATAATTTCCTGCGTATAATTCGTGGATAAAGCAATTGTTTTTCGACCCAGAAAATTTTTAAAATAAAAATGTAACATTTTAAATTGAAGTAAATATCTGGCCTAATTAAAATTTCTGGGTTGAAAAAGAATTATTCGATCCACGGATTATATGCAGGAAATTATGGTATATAGAATTCAAGCCTTCTTGTTAAAATGAAGACTCAATAATCAAGCTACCATAGAATTTAGTTTAATATTTTAAAAAAAACTGTTTTTCTAACTTAATTTACAATACAATGTATTTGTGAGAAAATTTAAGTTGTAACATGAATAGTTATAAGTGAATTTTTAAAACCCAACATTGAGAATATACAGTCAAACAATTTACAAACAGCAATGTCAATAACATTATAAAACATTATACTAAAAGTTTAATGGATATTTTAAGTCAATAAAAAATATATGTTTTCTAGAAAATACAATTTCACAGACAAAATATAAAACAAAAAATAATCTAAAAAGTCTTTTTAGTAAAAAATTAATACTTACAACTTAATATATTATTTAAATAGATCAAAATTGCTTCAAAATATTAATCTAATATTTCAGCATTAAACAAATGCAATAAAAATTAACTTTTACAAAGCTTGCATACATTTTTTTTCTTATACAATATTCTTATTATTTGTAACATTATATGTATTTCGAAAGGGATGAACTTTGAATCACACATTAATAGTAATAGAATAAAAATCAACTCAACTTTACAAACAATAACAACAACAAAATAAGTAAAATATAGATAACACTACATGCAGTAAAACTGTGAATATGGAATTGCCAAGCCCTGCATTTTGTTTTAAAAAAATTTCTGTCTAAGTAGGTATAACTGTAAGATATCCCTTCTATCAGGACTATGGCACCCCTCCCCCCCATTTATGGCAGAATTTAATCACAGACAGGTTTCAGTGTATAACAGCTTCAACAACTACATAACTGAAAATAATAAATATACAAATTGTGCGTCTAAATATCACCTTTTCTGAAGATTTTTTTAAACTTCATCCATCTCCAAATGGCAAGAAACTAAACTTTATTACACTTTCCCAAAATATGACAAACAATTTTCACACCTTTTAACAATAAAAGATAAAATCACATTAAAAAATATACTTTTACGTTTTAAAACATCTCCAATAAAAGATAAATATGAACATTAATGCAAATTCTCTCTTTGTTCATTTTCTTTAAAAAATGCTTCCATTTCCTAAGGGTAGGAATTTTTTAAAAAACAAATACAGATTATAAAAATGCATATATCTTACTACATATATCAATTGCAACAACATCTTATCATAAACTATATAAAAACAGTAAACATGATACAAAAAATATATATATGCTTATCAAAATTTTGAAATCTTTCATGGTATTACTATTGAAAAAATAGTTCTCTTTCATATTTTTATATCTCGAAAGCAGACAGAACATTGACCAGGAACTCAGCATTCATCAAGCTGAAATATAAATGAAAACTATGAAAATTCCACAAAAGCATATATAGATTTAAAAAAAAAAGACTAATTTCATGAAAACTACAGTAGAATAGCGCTAATCTACAGAATTTGGTTCAAGACATTTTGGAGATTTAAGACTAGAGATTACAGGTCATGTCAATTCAATTTTTGTTTACTTTATTTTAGCCATATACAGACAGAAATAGAAAATAATTGTTTGACAAATTTAGATTGTTAATGCTAAAAAAATATATAAATTACATTCTTAAACATAAAAATATAACAACTATTTCTAAAAATAATTGATGTTTTAAATCATCAATAGTTGTTTGTATGCATCAGAAATAGCACCAGAATTGCCAAAATTTTAGGAATTTTTCACCGAATTTTAGGAGGAATTATGATATTTTTGACATTACAAGTAATGTATTAACAGCATTTTTGTGCTAGTCAGGTATATGTGTTATACTACCAAACCAATATTCTCATCATTCCAATAAATTCAACCCTTGTTCCATGTGCTTGTCTTGTTGGGCTGAATGAGGGCATTTAAATTTGAGCAATAACTGGCTACATATTACTATTTTGAAGGCTTACTGCAACTGTAATTAGAATTCTGACTAAATCTATATATAATTCTTGACAATTTTTCAGTAGAAAATTTCTTGTCTTGCATTCAATAATATTTCAAATTTTAGCTGCTTAAAAGAAAAAGAAGTGAGAAAGTTTCCAAGAAGGAATCAAATCCAGTTCCTCTGTATAGCACATCGACATTCTACCATTGGAATGATATCCAGCCTAGTACTTTTCACTATCATATATTAGTAAAGCTACAACTACAGCCCAAAGTGAAACATTTTTCCATGCAAAACCAACATTGGGACAAACACTGAACTATAGAGAATCCAGCACTGATGAAACTGAACAAATTTTAGAGACCAAACTAAAATTTGAAATATTACTGAATGTTAAATGCAAATAACAATAATAATAATAAATCAGAAGTTAACAGCTAATTTTCTGAAAGGTTATTTTTTGCATGATTTTTTGTCAAAATGTGCATATTTCTGCAATTTTTTGAAGAAACTTTTTGAAAAAACATTTTTTTTCATGATCCTTTGATAGAATTTGCCTCATTTGTGAAACTTATTGACAATATGTCGCGTTTGTAAGTGATTCTTTGCTAAAAATTGTATTTTTTCATGAAATTCTCAATCTTTTGACAAAATATCTGATTTTCAGACAAAAGTTACATTTTCTTTTCAATGGCCTTTTGACAAAATTTGCAATCTTTGGTAATCCTTTGACGAAATATGCCTTACCTGTGCAATTTATTGAAAAATGTTACATTTCTTTGATGTTTTGTCAAAATTCATGTTTTTTACGTGACCCACTGACAAAATTCATGTTTTTTCTGTCAATTTTTTGACAAAATTTGCATTTTTCTACAATCTTCTGAAGATTTATCCCCCCCCCCCCCACAATGATCTTTTGATGAAATTCATGTGTTTTATAGTGACTGTTTGTCAATATTTGTAATATTTTCTTTTGAAATTTTGGCAATCTCAAAATACTTTAGAATTTCCAGAATTAATGAGCTAATATATTTTTTAGGAACAAGAAAAAAATTAGGAGGCTTTTAGGAGGGTAAAATAATAATTAGGAAATTTAGAAATTGTATGGGGAATCAGCCTTGATTCATTTTTGTTTTAAAGATTTTTTAATTGGATGTTTACAGTTGATAAATACCAAACTTGTCTGGTGAAACACAAGAAGCATTTAAAAAATTTTAAATATCCTAGACATATATTGTAAATACACATGTAAGGATTGAATAAGAATTTATTAATGTTTAAATTTATTAACACTAGTTTAAGCATTTGATAACTTGAATTTTAAATAAGTGGATTTATTTTCACTTACATAAATACTAATTAAATCTAAATGAGAGATTTAATGTATTGGTAATTAACTATCTATCACTAATGCAAATTCTTTTAAAAGATCACATCTCCAAAAAGAATGAATTTGTCTAATTTAACACAAAGTAATTATTTTTTTATTTTGCATTATCATTTTAAATTATATGTAGTGACATGCAAAATGATATGAAGGATAGAAAAACAAAGTTCAGGTTTGCTAAGCAAATGCACAAATCTTTGTGCTAAGATTAATTACATGATATACCAATTAATATTAAAATAATGGTTTTAAAAAAGTTGCATATATATTTAATACATTAAAAAATATGTATTTTGCTAAACTTACGCTGGAGCAAAATGATAAGAATGTAGTATATATTTTGAAACTGCAACTTCTTGATTGGTTGAATGACATTTTCACATATGATTTAACAACACATTTAAAAATTTTTGAACACATTTTTTTAGTTTTCAAAATATTTGGACAATAATGGGGAATGCTTTTTGACTTCAAAAAAGAAAAAATTCTAGCTTATAACAACATCAGAATGTTACTTTAAAGAATTGCTGATAAAATTAAATATTTAAAGAGTGTCATTTTTTATTTCTCACAGAATCTAACTACATAAGTTACAACACAATCTATAGGGTAGCAGAGAATTCTTTCAAAATGATACAAAAGTTTTGATGTTCACATGATTTCAAGCAAAAGAATGACAGCAAAGAAAATTGGAAGCTAGATAAAGATGTAAGCATTAGTATGGACTCTAATAAGAGCAATAAAATTACTGAAATTTCTAAAATATGTTGTTTTCAGTGATTAAAAGAAATTTAATTTTGATGTTTTGGATGGTATACATTCACATTGGTATGGCTTAAAAAAAGAAAAAGAAGTAAGGTGGTCTGGTGTAATAACGCCAGGTGGGGTAATAATGCCAAGTGCTAATATTATGCATAACTAGTAAATCTGCAGATCAAGAGCCTCAACGTCAGCTTTTCACATCATTTCTTTTTTAAAACACACTTTGGGTAATATTCAACTTCCTGGAAACTGTAATTTAAAATTTTCGAATTACGTAATTATTTATAAGAATAAAATAAGAATAAGAAGTTTTCAGCCAACAAAAGCGTTAAATTAAAGATTTAATTACGTTAGGATATTCTGAATTTTTCATGATCTATCATTTTTGTTTTTTTTATTATAACATAGTAGATATCTTCAGGAGGGCTCTGCCCCCCTGAACCCCCCATAGTCTCATTAAACTTAAATTTGTAACTTTCTATCAATTTGCTAATGGTTATCGTATATCTTGTATTTCTTTATACATTTTGATTTATAAGGATAAGTAACAGTTTAATAAGCATTTTTCATTATCCTCATACTTCTACATACCTGTCCACACCTAAATCTGATGTATCAGGAACTTTTGAAAGTGTAAACTCAGTAATCTAGGGTTTTACAATTTTGTTTCCGAAAAAAAAAAGAAGTTTTGATTGCATTTTGTGGCAGATATTGCGGCCAGACAGACAGACAGACAGAACAGACTGACAGGGGTAAAACAATAAATTTTGTGTCGCCAAAATAAGCCTTCACTGAAGTTTCGACAATGATGTCATTATTCATGAGTTATTGCTATCCATGTTTCGTATATTTTTAACGACTACTATAAAATACCTGTTTTATTTCAATTATGACATCAAATTTTATCAGGTGAAATATTTGTTAAAAATATAATTTTTTTTAAATTTCTTTTACTTCTAATTATGCCTCCATTTTTGTCAGAAAAATTCTTATTAACAAAACAAATTTCCGTGTTTAATATTTAACAAAGTACTATATTTATTTTTATTTTAATTCTGACGTCATATTTATTTTTTCTTAGTTTAATTTTTGGAATGGAACTTGCTCAATTGAAACTTATTGCCATTGACAAATTATTCCAGCTTTTGAATTTTTTTTTTGGCAACGATAAAGGAAATTGGTTGAATTTTATCTAAAAGATCGCTATTGATTCTGCATGAAAAAGGAAATTTTGAATTATTAAGGAAAATATGTGAATAAAATCAATAAAACATAGCCTATGTTCATAGCCTATGCCTGGGCTATGTTATACACAAAGATAAAAAGACATTAATTAATTCATAAGTTTTAACGTTGACCTCATTTAAATTTTCGCGTTCAATAATTACACAGATTCAAATTTATAACATTATAAAAATAAGGATTAGGATGAATGGTTTCTTAGCAACCATTAAGAGAAAATAAAGAAAATGAAATAAAAACATTTGAAATAAGGAAATCTCTAAAACAAATTTGTTTATATTATTGGAATACATTTATAAAAAATCTCCAAAATTTACAGTAATAATTTTAAAAATCTGACAAATGAATAGACAAAATTTCAAAACAATACGAATAATTTAACCGGTAAATTTCAGCATCCATTTATCATAATGTGACATTTTCTCTCAAGAAAAAAAAAATGGAAATCATTGGATTTGCCATAGAAAAGCATTATTGCACAAAATAAAATATTCTATATTTTTCGAACGAATGAACCAAATCTTACAAAAAACTATACAGCTTAATCCCATTGCCTCACTAACATACCCACTTAATTTCAAGCCAATCGGATTCTTTTTATGGAAGTTATCGCGGAACAGACAGACTGACAGACAGACAGACACAAAAAAATTTCGTGTCTCCAAAGTAAGCCTTCACTGACGTTTCGGCAATTATGAAATAATCTGGTAAATGACACCCATGTGCTCTGCGCAGAAGGGTTTTGAGTCATATTAATTTGTTTCATTTTTATGTCTTATTGTTTTTACAAGCAACTAAAATTAACGCTTGATCTAAAATTTGCAAGATATGTTTTGTGATGTGAAGACTATTTTTTTTATCCGGAAATACTTTGTTAATTACATAAATTTGTAGTACATTTCATGGGCTTTCAAAATGTTGTTGACGATTTTGGATATCTTCTTGAGATAATTTGTAATTTAAAATGTACAGCGCAATAGCTATAACGGGGTAATAACGCCAGGCATTAATATCCCAGTTGATTCCCTACAGTGGCCGAGCTACATCCTAAATACTGATTCAAATAAACACAGTTAAAATTGTGCAATGTTTCTAATAATTCCATTTAAGCGGTCCTTTTTAAGCAAAAAGAAGCTCACGGTCTGATATTCTTTTGCCTCATCCTCCCTCCCCCCCCCCCCCACACACACACACCACACCTTTATATTTCTTGCACTTTCACAAAAAATTGAACATTTTCAATAGCTTAGAATGCAATTTGTCAATTTCTAAGTTTGTAGAGTTTGTATTTTTAGGATTGGGCAATCTACATGCAATTATTCCATCTTATTTCATAGTTTTATTTGCATGGCGTTATTACCCATATAGGTGGGTAATAATGACAAATAGCATTGGTCAAGAAATCACGCCATTACATTTTATGAATACATATCTGTTAAATTATTTTTTTTATATGGATAGTCAATGAATTGCTGTATCAAATCATGTATTTGTTTGAAAAACACAATTTAAAACTCAGCCGTTAAAACTGGTAGAATCTTAACGTGGCGTTATTACCCCAGGGTACCTTATTTCCATGAGTCAATTAGGTGGAAGCTTTGTAATAGTTTGGAGTGCCTTAGCCCTGGGATATAAGCTTAGAATTGCTGTTCTTGAATATATGGTGCAATTGACAAAAATTGAATTATCAACAAGACAATGCCTCAATTCACACTGAAAAAGTACAAAAAAGGTGGATTGAAAATAAACATGATTTTTACACTTCATTGATCGACCAACAGTATCAACAAAAAAATCCACAAGGAAAGTTTGGGTAATTATAATGATCAATAGCTACTTAAAAAATAGTCAAATCATTCATTATAACTCTAAAACAGATCTAAAATATTACATGCTTTGTTACCTCAACAAGTTCAAAACATTTAAACTCTACACTAGAATATTCTTTTGAATTTATTAAACACGAAGAAACCCAATTGAGATGTAATATTTCTATAATTTAGAAAAATCTGTTCCATTCTAATCATTTTGCCCTTATCAGGAATGAGAATCTCCATCCTAAATGACTACTTGCTACCACTAAATCTTACTGGTATTTTCTCACCTTATTTAAAGAGACTTTCTGAGATTTAATAAAGCAAGAAATACTATTAAAATTAAGTGATGAAAACCAACCATTTCTGACAGAGAATTCTCATCCCTGTCTCATCCTATTGAATATCCAGTAAAAATGCAAAATGTTATATTGTAATTATAAAAACTGTTTTATATTGTTTTCATTTTGTGTTCAATGAAAATCTAGCTTGATAAATTCAATTTACATAGTTTATATGTGGATTATTAGAATTATATTTTTTATTTAGTCAATTACATGTTCATTCCTTTCATTTTGATAAATAGATAAATAATATACAAAATGTAAAAAAGATTTTCTTATGGGAGTCTGGGACACAAATTTTCTATGAAAATATATATTCCATTAAAAATTTATATATTTTTCTGCTTAAAATGACTTATAAAACATGCTTCTATCTTAATTGGATGTTTCGGTTTGTTTTCAAAATTTACCTTTCAAACAATAGTTGTTATGGAAATGTCTTTTTGCAAAAATGTGTTTTTCTTCATGATAGGTTTTTTTTTTACCATTTCCCCATATTTGAATTGTTATAAGTTAAGAACCATTAAAGATAAATGGTTCAAACTTGGAAAATGTCTTTTTCAATTGTTTTACTTTAATTTTGATTCAGCAAATTTGGAAAAAAATATTTACTTTTAAAAATCTGATTTTTCAGAAAAGTTAGATCTTTTTTTGTCAAAATTTTGATTTAAATATTTTTAATCTACATTAATATTTGACATTTTTAAAAAAAGCTGAATCAAAATAAAAGCTTATATATTTCTGTTTATTTAAATGAAAAAATAAGAAATATACAGACAGAGGTAAGCTTAATATAAGATAGAATTTTTTACCATATTTACACTGTAATAATTTGGAAAATTAAAATATTTATATAAAAAAAGTGTCTTTGATAATGTCTCTATTGACTAGAAATGCACTTGGCTTGCCAGAAAATCTACATGCTAGTGGCGAGCAAAATGATGTATTTTCCCACCCGTGGCAATAGGCCATGGAAAAAATATCAAAATCTTCTTGAATGACCATAGGAAAATGATTGCAGGAAGAAATAGATATTTTCATCAATCAACTGAGGGAAAATATTGTAATCTCGTCAAACAACCATGGAAAAATATCCTTAATTTTGTCAAAGGTTGTGAAAACAAATGCTGATTTTCATCATTCATCATTTTGTCAATTGCACTCAATACCTCCCCCAAATGATGTATCTGTTCATATCCATATGTAGTTAGGAATTAAAGACATTCAATTAATTCAATTGAAAATGAAACACTTTGTTGTTAATTCTAAAACAATTCTATCAGCACAGTAGAGCAGCCTCCCCTATTTTGTTATTGGAAGTGATCACTTACTGTTTGCATACAGTAGGAGAAAGACATGACTGACTGAGTCTGTTTGGGAAGATGATTTTACAGGCAATTTGAAAGAAAAGATGAGTTATTTTCAATAAAAATAGTTCATGGAATTAGAAAAAATTCCCCTCTTTCCTTGAACTAGTCAATTTTTAATGATTTTTGGCCTAAAATAGTCACCTGATGCTGAAAATAGTCACTTTTAGTAACAAGTGGCAGCCCTGAAATAAAAATATGAATGCTCAAAAGTGCAATTAAACCTCCAGGAGAGGAAATTTAATGATCTTTGAGCCAGTCAGAATTATTTATTACTTTCCAGGGATGATTTTGAATTTTAAAAAAATCCACAGCAAATTTAAAGAAAGATTACAGCAGATGAGAAAAGGAGGGAAAACTCTGATTCAGGCACTAAAAGTGTATTTTTTCTGCTGCCTTTTGGCTAAATTTGCATCCCCCCCCCCCCCCCCCAGCCATTTAAGAAAATTCACATTGTTTCTGCAACCCTTTGATAAAATTTGCATTTTTTTCTGATCTTTTCACAATATATGATTTTTTTTCAATCATTTTATGAAATCAGTGAGCTTTTTGCCATTCTATGAAGAAATTTGGATTTTTTTGACAATATCTGAATTTTTTAGTGATCTTTTAACAAAGTTTGCATTTTTTTGCAACCTTTTGAAGAAATTTGCATTTTTACCTGTGATCTTTTGATGAAATTTACACTTTTTTTTCTCATGATCCTTTGATAAAATTAGATTTTTTGTTGCGCTCCTTTGAAGAATTGCATTTTTTTTTATTTCCACGTTTCTTTGACAAAATTTGTCTTGTTTCCATGATTCTTGAATGAAATTCACATTTTTATGTTATTTTTGGATGAAATTCAAATTTTTCTTTCAATTCAGATAAAAAGTTAATTTTTATAATTTTTATTGACTTTTTTTTACCTAAATCTTTTAAAAAACAATTCTTTACCTCTTTTAAAGCATTTTTGCAATTGGAACCATATGTCTATGACTAATGGTTCAGAAAATAGCCATTGGCCACTGTTGAGAGTGGACACACTTTATATATAAGATCATAATGAAACAAATTTATGAAACAATTTTATGAATCAACCACCTAAGCATCTGATTTTGTTTTACAGCGATTTCTCCAGAAATATCAGATAATATGTGAAAAATTAACATAAAAAATCTGTATTTATCCACAGATCTCAAAACTATTATCAGAATTTTCAAATTTCAATTAGTTTTTGAGATATTAATTTTTTTCTAATTTGAATTAAAATTTCTTGAATAATGGCAACCAAATTATTTCAATTCTGTGAAAAGATGTAGAAAATCATGGAGGAAAGAGATAGGTGGATGTGAAGTAAGCCGCAAAAAAGGTTTGCAAAATGAGATCATTTATTGCTCAAATTTTAATGTCCTAAACAAAAGCATGTGGAAGGGATTTTGTATTGATAAGAAAAATTGAAAGAAATTACAGTTGAAAAGTATTTTAAGAAGAAATAGTAATTTTTTAAAATGGTCTTTGTTCTATATTATTTATAAAAATAAATTTTTGCTTTTAAAATAATTGAAATTAGAAAATTAACAATAATTAAATGTCAAATTAAAATTAAATACAATATTGAAAACATTTGAAGCAAACTAAAAATTGTATTAAAAGTTTTCTTCTTTACAGTAATTACTCAAATGTGAACAAGCATTTATTGATAATAATTTCAGTCTTGCAGCTAAAGTTTTCTTAGCTGCAAAAGCTGCTAAAGCTGGTGAACTTATTTTGTTTGCAAATAAAAATATGTATAAATAATTGAACTAATTCAAATCAATTAATAAAGAGTTTCTTTTATGGAATAAAATTTTCAAATAGATCTCCATTTTACCTACATTAATTGCTGCTAATTTACTTCACATCTTTATTTCTTTTTAACAACATATTAATAATTGCATGTAAATAAATATTTAAAATATAATTATGAAAACATTCTTTTAAAATCATGTATGAAAACATAAGTAATAAATATTGATCTAAAATCTACATTTCTGTGTGCAAATGATTTTAAGACATTAACAAAATAATGTTATCGCTTCAAGCAAAATTTTAAAAGAATTTTCTATATTGATATTTAAAACACATATGATAAAATAATCAAACAATTCTTATGATAGATTAGTTCCTTTGCAAAAAAAAACGAATTTAAACTGGTTTGAATTGATAGGTGTGTCAAAGCACATGGTTTTGTTGGGGCTTAATTATACTTAATGTAACAGATTTTAGGGTTGCATTTTTGGCGTCCCCCCCCCCCCAGACATTGTACTTCTACTCTATTAATTTCTTTTTACTCTATGCTAGAAAATGGATAACGATACGGATTATTAGATTTCGTTTTTTTTTCTTTTAAATTGAAATTGAAAGTAACTTTTACTTCAATCTATAGTGGAGACAATATTATGACTTAATTATGTTTACAAAAATATCTGACAAAACAAAATCTTATTTTTACTCATTCAAATCACTTTAGAAAACAAAATAACGTATGCCACTTATGCTTTTTTTTTTTTTATTAAATGAAAATGATCTGCTTATATTTAAGCATTCTAAAGTAGCATTTCATTGTATTAGAAATAAAATATTGTTTATTAAGTTTTCTTCCTTTTTGCAAAACCCCATGTTTGGGTCGAATGAGAGGATTTTAGGATTATTTTTTTCGCGTCCCCCCAGAAACCACACTTCATTTCTTTTCCATCTCTTTACTCTACGCATAAAAAAAATAATTCCACCATAACTTTCTTTAGGTTTTTTTTTTTATTTTTTTTTTTTTTCAGGTGACATTAGTACATAAACTTGAAATGGTTTAAAGAGAAAATATACAATTTTCTAAGCATTTTCTAATCCTACACTGGAAATCTTTTGAATCAACTTCGAAATCATGACATTTATGCAAAACATAAAGAAAGGGAAAAACAGGGATGATTACTTATAAATATCATTTTGTCATTTCTTAGAAAACTTGGACTCATATTCCCATAAGATACAAAAACAATTTGCAGTGGGTTGTGACATCACGTGAAATCACTCTTTCGTATCGTATACATTTTTGTATCAAGCAAAAAGTGCTATGGTTATGAAACTAATTTATAAAAGAAGATATGTGAAACAAATGTATGGAATAATAATGGACTGTATCCCTGTAATGTCACAATTAGTAAAATGACGATTTTTATAGGCTCAAACTAAAAGGAAGAATAAGGCTAATTTCTTTATTAGGAGTTATTAGCTGGAAATAAATGGTAAACAACTGATAATCTTTTATGTATAATGAATTTTTTTCCAGTTGTCTGTATGTGGTAAGTTTAATAAGCAATATTCGTGTAATGACACAATTGGTAAGATAGAGATTTTTTACAGCCTCGAACTGAATGGAAGAATGCGATCCATTGCTCAGCTAAATTTAAGGAGGATAAAATTTCCTGCTTGGTTTTCTTTTCAATTTTAAAGAGAAAATGACATTAATAATGCAAAACATGATGACATTATTAGCAATTTTTTTGAGATATAAGAGAAATGTCATTAAAATTTGTAACAAATTAATCTTTCAATAATATTACTTTTTTAACATTTTGCATTCAGAAAATTTAAATGTTGTTAAATTTCCTTTGGAACTGCTCTGATATCTGAGATGAATATATGAAATAATAATCACCCAAATAATTGTCAAGATAAAAAATCCCTGTCACAGGTAGATTTTGAAGAGTTTTCATTTGAACAACAACAACAAAAAAAGAAATATTATTAGTGATAAACCCAGTTTAACTATTTTATTTGGCTGCTTTTGAAAAAAATTTTATTTCATTTTTTTGTAAGAACTGATTTTATCAAAATCATCTTAAACGAAATTCGGCTCAAATGCTCATTTTGAAAACATATTTTGAAATATATTCTGACTTTATTAAAAAACCGACCTATATGCACGTTACATAATTCCTAAATAACAAAAAAAACTGTCAATTGAATGTATTTGAGAGCAAAATTGAATTTAAAAATGAGTCATAAAATAACTAATTTCTTATTTGAATACATCCACCATTATTTAATTAAGATCGCTTTGGGAAATTTTGTGCGAAGTGCCCACTTTGTTAGCATTTTTAAATATATATTTAGCCTTTATCAAAACACTGACAAATAGGACCCATTACACAGTTCCTAAATAACAAATAACTGTCAATTGAATGCATTTGAGAGCAAAATTGAATTTAAAAATGAGTCATAAAATAACCAATTTGTTATTTGAATACATCCTCAATTCTTTTATCATGATCACTTTGGGATATTTTTTTGTGAAGTGCCCACTTTGCCAGCTTAAAAAAATATATATATTGTCAGCCATTTTTCTTCCTTAACACTCTGAAAATACATAATTCTAATATGTAATATTGTAAAATGGCATGGCTTACTATCTTATGTTTTTATTCCAACTTCCATTTTTTCTTCTTTACCGGCATTCGGCATTTTTCCAATCTTCCGATCTTTTGTTTACTTGTTCAAATCAATCGCTTATCTTTTCCGATCGTCGCTGATGGGTACGTTCATCCTGGTCTTATCGTTCCGTCCGGTCGCAATTCGCAAGCATCGCGAATCGCAACTCGCAAGTGGCTGTCTTGCATTTCTCCCATCGCAAGTCAGGAACGTGTTTGCTCAACTCGGAGGGGCGTATCCAGTTTCGGATTGCCGCTGCTATTTAAACCGGGAGAGATAGATTGTGCGGGGGATTTTGAAGTGATGTTATGTTTCAAGATAGTTGATGTTACCGTCAATATGATATAGTTTCAGAAATGTGTTTTTAACTCATCCAGTTTTAAAGTTTTAAAGTTAACATCTAGTTGCTTGCCGTGTCTCATTTTACCAGCAGTCGTAACCCATTTGTGTTTTAATCAAGTCTTCATGTTCATGTGTGGATATTATTAGCTTCAGTTAAAAACTCTACGTTTTCTAAAAACTTTTCATCGAAATAGTTGATGTGCCATACCATGGGAATTTGTTTTCCAATACGTTGATAGAAGCCGTCCATAAGTGAGTCTGTTTTGTTTTTTTCATTGCTATCCTAGTATTGTTATATGCCATGCCATGCCATTCAATAAGTAATATTATTTCGTTACATAGAATGTTTTAATTTAAATACAGATTTGAATTTATTTTCTGTTTACATTTTCCAGCTATATTTTTCATCTAAATTTATACATATTTTTTTTGAATATTATTTCATGACATAGAATAATTTTTAACTGAACTTGTTTCTGTTCACGTTATGTCTGTTATATTTTTCACCTGGATTTATACATGCTTTTATTTAAACTTGCACTTATTTTTCATTAATAAACGATAGCCTTATTTTACTGAAAAACAGTTTCTTTAATGTCTTACACTACACTGTCACCCTGTCACCAATACTTACTTTCTTAGGTCACCGTAGCTACACTGTTATAAGCTGCTAAATTTTATTTTGTTTTAGACGGTTCTTGTTACAGAACCGATCACGGGTTATGGGCCGGAAGCGAATACGCTTTTAAACCCTTTACGGCGGCCATAACCTAATTGGTGACATTTCAAAAATTTTTGACAGTTGTTTGTAGTATGCGGCCATTGGACCTCCGAGTCACTTTAGAGGGGGGGGCCGCAATATAGAATTTTTTTGAAGGCTATATGTTTTTTTTCTTTCCTATTGACATGAAATACAAAAAGGTTTTTTTTAGGATCACTTATAATAGAAATTTTTGTTGATGTACTATCTGATTACTAAGTACGTTATTTACTAAAAAAAAAAATAAAAAAAAAAAAAATTTTTTTCCTCCTTTTTTCATGTAATATCTTCTGTTTAATGCATGGCCATGGCTAACATACAGGTGTGCATAACAAAACTGAATTCTCACAATTATGGAACTTGGGCAGCTGACGTTAAGTATCTACTATTAGATAAGAATGCGTGGAGCATAGTAAATGGCACTGAAAAGGCTCCTGATGAAAGTGACTCTGTAGCGACAAAGGAATATAAATCCAGAGTCAGGTCTGCACTATCAATTGTATATTTAAATGTTGAGAATGAATTCCGGAGAATCATCGAAAATATCGACGACCCTCATGAAGCCTGGACTAAACTTAAATTGCATTTTCAGCCTGATAACCGGGCACGCCATATGCAATTATTTGGCGAAATTCTTTCCTGTAAGATACAACCTGAAGAGCCCGTCGATATGTTTGCAGCTCGCCTCCAAAGGCTTGCTGACCAACTGGCTGCAATAAATGAGCCAATCAAAGAAACTTACCTCACATTTCAATTGCTTAGATGGCTCCCGAAGAAGTTCGACAACATGGTGCAAGGGATTCTGCGATGGCCAGACGAACAGTTTACGTTCAAAAGTGTTCTTACAGAATTAGTCGCAGAGGAGTCCCGTATCAAACTACGAGAGGACGACAGAGTGGATGCCGTGCAGTCTCATTTTTCCAGAGCCCGTTCCTCAAAGAAGTGTTCCTTTAAGCCTAAGTTCAGAGGTCGGTGTCACAAATGTGGACGCATAGGACATTTACAGAGCCAGTGTAGAGTGCCTGATGTCACCCGCCAGGAATCCTGTCTTAGCTCTAGTTCCAGAAGTTCCATGATGCCTAGAGACTCCTCCAATTCCGGTTCCGTGGTATACAGAGACTCTTCCAGTTCCAGAAATTCTTCTTTGTCCAGAGGTTCCTCCTTTTCCAGAAATTCATCGAAAGACTCTTCCGTATCCAGTCCTGTCCGTGCTCAGTCTGATGGTCATAGATCCAGAAAAGATGTGCCTCGCAACCGACGTCAACGTAAGACAACAGGCCAGGTAAACTACCTCATACAATCTAATCTAAGTAACATAAAATGTGGGGGAGACGCCTGGGTCTTTGACACGGGTGCCTCCCACCATTTCTGTAAAGATAAAAGTTTATATGTTAAGTTCAAACCTTTAAAAAATGAGGAATTGGCTGTTGCAGTTGACGGTGCTACTTTCCCTATCGAGGGCACCGGTTTAGTGGATTTAAAAATAAATGGGGAAATGGTTCGCTTCGGCGACGTCATGTATTGTCCTAGTCTTAGACATAATTTAATTTCAGGTCCCAGACTTGATAAAATGGGTGCCAAGTTCAAAGGAGGTGAGGGAAGGGTCAAGGCATATCGGGATTCTGGCACACTTTTTCGTGCTTTTCTTAAAGATGGCATTTACTGCCTCTATCCAGATCCTAACCATAATAATAGAAATAAAGACCCGAAAATTAACCGTAATCAAAATCCTAAAAAGGTACGTTTCCAAGCCTCAACCGTTCAAAAAGATGATTTTAAACTCTGGCATAGACGCCTTGGGCACATCAGTTCCACATTAATTGAACATACTCTAAAATGTAATGGCGTTAGGGGCTTACCACCCATTAAATGTAAAGACTTTGAATGTGAAACATGTAAAATTAATAAACACAGACGAACATCATTCCGCCCAATAAACCAAATAAGATCTAAACGACCTTTAGAACTGCTACACACTGATCTGTGGGGTCCGACACAAATAACAGGGCGAAACGGGGAGAAGTATTTCCTAACTATAACAGACGACTTCTCTCGCAAAGTGTCAGTATACCCCTTATGCAGTAAAACACAGGTATTTAAGGTATTTTCTAACCACGTAAAAAGAGCAGAAAGGTTTTTGGGCACCAAAGTAAAAGAAGTTCGTAGCGACAATGGGCGGGAATTCGATAATGAAGCATTCACTAAATTCTTTGAGGACAATGGCATAAAACACGAATTTACCAATGTGTATTCTCCGGAGCAAAATGGAGTTTCAGAACGTTTAAATCAAACAATAATGGACGGGGCTCGCTCAATACTCAATGAAAGTAAACTCAGTCTCAAATTCTGGCCAGAAGCTGTCTTATACATCGCATACACTCTTAACCGAATATGTCACAAAACTCAGAAAAAAACTCCTTTCGAATATTATTGTGGTAATAAACCGTCCATAAGACATTTACGACCTTTTGGTACGGTGGCATATGTGGGGGTACCTAAACAACTAAGAAATTCCAAATTCGATCCAAAGGCTAAAAAGGGTGTTTTAGTGGGTTACGCAATGTCTACAAAAGGCTACAGGGTATGGATTCCCGAAACCAATAAAATAATAGAGACAATAAATGTTAGGTTTGGTGACGAATCTGTATCCGGAAGTGTCCACAAACACAGTGAACAAGGTCCAAGCTATTCAATAGGCACAAACCCATTTACAACTTCGGAGCAGCGCAACGGAAGCGATCTGGGACCCTCTTATATCCTAAATTCCGAACCACCTGAAATAGACCCTTTGATTGATCTTCAACCTGACAGATTTACTTCAGAAGCACCACCCACTCAAAGTATTAGACCGAGTACCTCTAAATCTTCCGACTCTGCCTCCTCACACCCATTTGAGGGTGACAGTGACGAGGATGGCGAGGAGTTTACTAGAACTCTCAGGGAAGCTGTCTGGTTCCGTAAGCCTGTAACTAGGCCTGACAAATCGAGAACCGACGTCTACTATTACGAGTTGGGTGAGACACAACGTCTAAGATCCCTGAAGGAAGTAAGAGATTACTGTCAATCTAATGGTATCAAATTTAATCCGTCACTGTTCAGTTTTAAAGGAAGCAATAAGTACGAAGGCATTGTAAAGTCCACTCCTAGTGCTAGCTCAAGTCCCAGTTACACACCTCCACACACCTCTTTCTCTGAAACTCATAAAACCAGTTCCTGACTAGAAGACTCCATACCTACCACATATAAACAGGCGTTAAAATCACCTCAGTGGGAACTCTGGAGACAAGCAATGAAGGAAGAGATGGATGTTATAAATAAAAGACAAGTATGGGTATTAACACCTCTACCACCCAACACCGAACCACTAGGCTGCAGATGGGTATTCACCATCAAACGAGACGACAAGGGACGGGTTGCAAGATATAAAGCGAGACTTGTAGCACAAGGCTACAAACAAGTCAGGGGTGAAACGTACGATGAGACGTTTTCGCCCGTAGTCAATTTCAGTCTAATTCGCTTTTTCTTTGCAGCCCTTGTCTCATGTCTCGGATGGATCCACACTCAGTGTGATGTAAAAGGTGCCTATCTGTATGCCCCTCTTTCTGATAACATCTACATGAAACAACCATCAGGGTTCGAGGTAAAAGGTAAAGAGCATTTAGTCTGCAAACTCCAGAGGGCCCTTTATGGCCTCCACCAGAGTGGACGAGTATGGTTTTATGAATTACATAAGATTTTAATTTCTCTTGGTTTTAAAAAGTTAGAGTGGTGTAATTGCGTCTATTCGTTTTCCAATTATGTTGTTTTATTACTATATGTGGATGACTTTGTAATATTAAGTAACCATCAGAAACATATTAATGAAGTTTTAACCCTTTTAACAAAACATTTTGACATAAAAATCCTGGGGAGAACACGCAAACTACTTGGTGTTGAGTTTGAGGAGGATGAGAATGGCACTGTTTCAATTCATCAAAGGCAATATATTGATGATATTTGTACAAGATTTAAAGAATTCAACTTTCCCATTACGTCACTCCCTATAACTAAAGGTACTGTATACTCCAAGTCACAATGTCCTCAAACCGAAGCAGAAACCCAGGAAATGTTACAATATCCATACAGAAGTGTTTTGGGCTGCCTTTCATTTTTAACAAGCAGGACACGTCCTGATATTTCGTACGCTGTAAATATCTTCAGCCAATTCCAGAGCAATCCTGGGATTGTTCACTGGAATGGTCTCCTGAAGCTTTTAGGGTATGTCCAAAGCACAAAACACTATAAACTGAGGTTACCTTGCAACCACATAAACCTAATAACTTACACCGACGCGGATTTCGCCGCTAATAGGGATGACAGGACATCAATGGGGGGACAACTACTAATGTTAGACAAAGCTCCTATCATGTGGAGAGCCTTTAAACAAAAATCTGTCTGTTTGTCTACTATGGAATCAGAATTTGTGGCTTTAACAGAAGCAACTAAAGAGCTTCTATGGTTCAGTAGGATCATAACTGAATGTTATGACAAACATATTTTTACAGGTCCACAAGTTAAACCAACACTTTTAGTAGACAACATGGCCTCCATTGATTTTCTTAAGTCTCCCATTGAAAATTACAGAACGAAACACATTGACGTAAAATTATTTTTTGTTAGAGACCTTTTAAACCAAGAGATTTTTAATGTTAAACACGTAGCCAGTAAATCTAATCTCTCAGACATTTTCACTAAACCTTTAACAAAGTTTGATCTTAAAAAGTTTATTGATGTAATTTTTGGTTATAAGTAATTTATATATATACATGATATTTAAATTATATGAAAAAAAAAGAAACTCCTCCTCCTTTGAACTTGTGTCAAGCATTAAGATGCTTGTTTAACTTTTCATGTTAAACCTTGAAGTTTAGCATTTTTTTTTAAACTGAAATTTTTGGTATATTTCAGTACTTTTCTTTTGAAGAAAAATGTTTGAATATGTGATTATACTCTTGTTATTTCATATTTGTTTCGTATGCATACGTTTCATAATATCATTTCATTGGTGTTGAAAAATCGAGTTATACTTTTATTGCATATGTAAATATGAAAAATTTTTCTTCTCGTTTTAAGAATATATATATATAACAAGTTTTTTTTTCATATTTAAATTGGCCAAATCATTTGCAAATGTATATCGTTTCAAAAGCTTAAGCATATTTTTTTTATTGTGTTGTCTTTCACGTGAGCGCTCACAGTCATTTAACTATGTCATTAACATAATCATAATTCATAATCGTTATCATGATCATGATCGGTGTTGTTCTCATTATTGAAATTTTCTCATTTGCATAACATGTATCTTTCATATATTATCAAAGTATTTTCATATTGTAATTCATGTACATTTATTCTTTATATTATCCTGAATTTGCGTTTATGTGATAATCATTCTCTTTCAGAATAAATATGCAAATGTATAATTGTTTAAAATTCATTCGAATATTGTTACAAGTCAAGACCAAAGGAAAAATCATCATATTAAATTGTTTATGTAAAGGTAACTCGTAGTCACTTGCACGTGACGAGGTAATTGTAATTATCTTTCACGGTTTTTTTCAGGAAAATGTTATCTTTATAGACTGTTGTTTTTGAACTGTTTTCGACGTGAAAAAAAACTTTCGTTAGAGTTACAATTGTAACTAAACTTTCATGAGATGAAAAGGTTGTTAATCTAATTGTTATATAATTGTTAAAATTGTTGTTATTGTTGAATATTGTTATTAACATTATTGAAAATTGATGTTTTTGATTAACACTGTTGAAGTTATTGAATTTGTTGCATTTATACTTATTAATGTTAAGTTTCTGTTTTACTGGTAACTATCGAAGTGTGATAGTTTATGTTCTAATGTTTTACATTATTCTATATATATATATAATTTACAATATCTGTCGATTATCCATTTTATTTTTAAGTACGAGTGTTAAGGGGGGGGGCGATTGTCAGCCATTTTTCTTCCTTAACACTCTGAAAATACATAATTCTAATATGTAATATTGTAAAATGGCATGGCTTACTATCTTATGTTTTTATTCCAACTTCCATTTTTTCTTCTTTACCGGCATTCGGCATTTTTCCAATCTTCCGATCTTTTGTTTACTTGTTCAAATCAATCGCTTATCTTTTCCGATCGTCGCTGATGGGTACGTTCATCCTGGTCTTTTCGTTCCGTCCGGTCGCAATTCGCAAGCATCGCGAATCGCAACTCGCAAGTGGCTGTCTTGCATTTCTCCCATCGCAAGTCAGGAACGTGTTTGCTCAACTCGGAGGGGCGTATCCAGTTTCGGATTGCCGCTGCTATTTAAACCGGGAGAGATAGATTGTGCGGGGGATTTTGAAGTGATGTTATGTTTCAAGATAGTTGATGTTACCGTCAATATGATATAGTTTCAGAAATGTGTTTTTAACTCATCCAGTTTTAAAGTTTTAAAGTTAACATCTAGTTGCTTGCCGTGTCTCATTTTACCAGCAGTCGTAACCCATTTGTGTTTTAATCAAGTCTTCATGTTCATGTGTGGATATTATTAGCTTCAGTTAAAAACTCTACGTTTTCTAAAAACTTTTCATCGAAATAGTTGATGTGCCATACCATGGGAATTTGTTTTCCAATACGTTGATAGAAGCCGTCCATAAGTGAGTCTGTTTTGTTTTTTTCATTGCTATCCTAGTATTGTTATATGCCATGCCATGCCATTCAATAAGTAATATTATTTCGTTACATAGAATGTTTTAATTTAAATACAGATTTGAATTTATTTTCTGTTTACATTTTCCAGCTATATTTTTCATCTAAATTTATACATATTTTTTTTGAATATTATTTCATGACATAGAATAATTTTTAACTGAACTTGTTTCTGTTCACGTTATGTCTGTTATATTTTTCACCTGGATTTATACATGCTTTTATTTAAACTTGCACTTATTTTTCATTAATAAACGATAGCCTTATTTTACTGAAAAACAGTTTCTTTAATGTCTTACACTACACTGTCACCCTGTCACCAATACTTACTTTCTTAGGTCACCGTAGCTACACTGTTATAAGCTGCTAAATTTTATTTTGTTTTAGACAGTTCTTGTTACAGAACCGATCATATATCTACTCAACAAACACTCGACTTGCGGCCAGAAGCCGTATTCGTTGCAGCCATAGTAAGTTAAGGCCATTTGTAGCCAAACATTACCGTACCATAAGTGAGGCGCCGCTACTTGCGGCAGCAGTTGCCGAATTGTACATGTTTCGGCAGGGAGAAAACGGTTGCGTTTACTTGACCCATCATCACTGAGGGGCTGTTTCGGGCAAGCTTGAAACGGCCCCTCATGATTTAAAAAGTACAGGCCCGGTATTACCCAACCCGAATATTAAATTAATGAGAGGAAATGTATTTTTTTTCTTCATTTCTTTTAAAGTAAGCTTAATTATTTCAAATATGGCATTTATTAAAAATGTAAATACATTATAAGATTTATATCTAGGACAGTATAGATGATTAATTTATTCTTTTTCGTTTAAAACTATTTAAGGAATATATATATATATATATATATATATATATATATATATGTCTTCACAGGTGTCGTAGTCGTGGCATAATAAGGGGGACTCGGGAGCCTCTTGTTGGATCGAACTCGTTTATTTAGCCGCGCATTTTACAGATGGAGTTCGCGAGTCCGGTCGGAGATCGCCCGAGCCCTTTACGGTGATTACGAAAGTTTACATGGCCGGAGGTTAGGCAGGCCCCTCAAAACTGCAAAGTCTCTAGTTTTTCGCGCGTGTTCTTGCTAATATGTTAGGGATTGTCATATTTTCCAGCAGAGGGCACAGTTGTGAATTAGGGAGGAACATTTAATTTAATTGGTTAAGAAATATCTGGGCACTCTGACGTAATTTAGGCGCGGCTGTCCAGGGCTGCATGCTGATCCTACAAATTAAGAATTGCGTTTACCTAAGCATTTTTAATCTTAAAGAACATCCAAAAATGATCTCTGAAAGTAATAAATGTTAGGCTGGGAAAGAAAGTTACCAGGGGCAAAAATAGCTTTAAGCTTAAGAATTAAAGTTTAAAATATTAATTGGGAACTTTAAACTTTTGAATTTTAATTTTAAATTAAAGTTTTAGAAAGGGGTTAGTTTTTATCCTTTCATATCCCCCCCTCCAAGTTGAGGTCCACCAGATTTGCCTGCAAATCTGAGGGGACTCCCCAGGAAAATGGAGAAGACAAAATTGGATCAGAATTTAATTTGGATTAATCTTTTTTTTTTTTTTTTTGGTCGATGGTAAAAAGGGTTTCCAAGGGAGAGGAATTCTCGTGCACTTTTGAATGTTCGCGGCTTGGTGGCAAGGCAGAGGGAATGGTTCTTCATGCGCTCATTATCCTGCGCGAGAATTCCTCTCCCTTGGAAACCCTTTTTACCATCGACCAAAAAAAAAAAAAAAAAAGATTAATCCAGAGAAAGGATTATTTCCCCATGAACTATGTCGGTGAGAAAGAGAGAAATTATTCTCGTTTCAAATAATCTTAGAACAATCGTCAAAAGAAAGAAAGAAAGAAAGAAAGAAAGAAAGAAAGAAAGAAAGAAAGAAAGAAAAAACCATTAAGTCTGTTGTGAACAATTTATCACTTATGCGTACTAACATTTAATGTTAATAATATTTGGTAATAACATTTGGAACTTTTCCCCTACTCAACTGAACTGAATGAGAAACTGCAAATATTAAGATGTGATTCCCTAACAATCCAAGCAAAAATGGACAGTCTCAACCGATGTATTTTTTCTCGTCTCCAAGCAGAGTCGCAGAATGGACCGAACTTCTCTATTTCGCGGATGTAGGTCAAGTTTGTGAATGTGTTTTTCAGGAGAGCAAAGGTCGAGATCTCCGTTTTTTATCACCGTACAGTTAAGAGTTAGGATGTGGAAATTTATTTATTTTTCCTTTTTTAGCGGACAAATGATGATGAAAGACTTGAATGTTTTATTTAATTATTTATAGTTAAAAGTTATTTGAAATGAATAAAAAAAAAAAAATAGTAATTTAGTAGTTTGTAAATATTAAATTTTTCTTTCTTAAGAAAAAAAAAAAAAAATTGGATTATCGAATTTACAGGTATGCTTTTTATTTATTTTTTCCTTGACATTGACGTTATTTTTTGTTGATGATTACATCTCATTGGTGAAAAATTACGTATTTTCCTTTTATCTTTATGTTATCATTTCAATGTGTTATCCTGCCGACTTTTAAATTAATGTAATGACTTCACAGGTGTTGTAGTCGTGGCATAATAAGGGGGACTCGGGAGCCTCTTGTTGGATCGAACTCGTTTATTTAGCCGCACATTTTACAGATGGAGTTCGCAAGTCCGGTCGGAGATCGCCCGAGCCCTTTACGGTGATTACGAAAGTTTACATGGCTGGAGGTTAGGCAGGCCCCTCAAAACTGCAAAGTCTCTCGTTTTTTGCGCGTGTTCTTGCTAATATGTTAGGGATTGTCATATTTTCCAGCAGAGGGCACAGTTGTGAATTAGGGAGGAACATTTAATTTAATTGGTTAAGAAATATCTGGGCACTCTGACGTAATTTAGGCGCGGCTGTCCAGGGCTGCATGCTGATCCTACAAATTAAGAATTGCGTTTACCTAAGCATTTTTAATCTTAAAGAACATCCAAAAATGATCTCTGAAAGTAATAAATGTTAGGCTGGGAAAGAAAGTTACCAGGGGCAAAAAAAGCTTTAAGCTTAAGAATTAAAGTTTAAAATATTAATTGGGAACTTTAAACTTTTGAATTTTAATTTTAAATTAAAGTTTTAGAAAGGGGTTAGTTTTTATCCTTTCATATATATCAGTAAAAATGTAAAAATATTTACATTTAAGAGATGTAAAATAATATATTTCGAACTATACTTCGATATCTTTGCATAGATATATTTTTATGGTCATGCTAGAAACAATGAATGCATTAATTTTCAATTTCTCTAGATTTTAATAGCTGAAATAAACAAAATACAAATTCATAGGAAGTGCACAAAATATTTAATTACAATAAGATGCATTCATTCATTGAGCTTTCATATTATAAAAAAGTATGCTGGAAAATTAATCAGAAGCGTGAATTTTTTTTATATTTTTCAAGTTTCATTTAAAAAAAATATTTGTTATGAACAAATGAAAAAAATATTGCATTCTTTGTTTTAACAAGCCCATGTTGTTGAATATAAGGGGGTAGAAAAAGTGGAAAATAAACTGTTTTATAACAAAAAATTTTAATTCTATTTAAAATATATTTTCCTGTAAAATAAAATTCTTCAAAAATAAATTTTATTGTTTTAAATTCAGTGTAAAGTAAAAAATAAATAAAAATGTTTTTATCAAATTCCTTACAATTTATGTTTGTTTTATTATTATTCTTAAATTATTAATAAAAAACACAGATGTCATACCTGACTTTAAAGAAGCAAAAACCGGAATTTTATTTGAAAACATTAGTATTTTGCACGATTTATTATCTATTTAATAATATATAAATAAAAACTCCCTATTTTAATTTAAAAAAATTTTATGGGGGAAAAATTGGAATAAAAATGGATATTTTTAATTTCCGGAATGTAAATTTATAAAATAGAAAGAAAAGAGCAAAAATAATATTTTTGTTGCATTGGTTATAACTGATGAACATGATGAATTATTGGATAAAAGTTTTAAACAATTGTTTAAAACTTTCATTTAATGATTCATCACATTTATTTGTTGAAAATTCTTCTGCCTCTTCCCCTTGTTGAAATTTTATCATTTTTTTTCTCTTGCAAATATATATATATATATAATTAAATAAACATAAATACGTATTTATGTTTATTTAATTATATATATATTTTTTGTTCATTGAGCTTTCATTTATACTTATAATTTACTACAAATTAAAAAATTAATTAATTGAAAATTACTTATAATTTACTACAAATTTAATGGTAAGCCTTATTATTATTTTTTTTTTCAAGATTCATGAAAAAAATATTTGTAACGAACAAACGAAAAAAATATTCCTTTCATTGTTTCAGCAAGCATATGTTATTGAATACAAGGCAGCAGGAAAAGTGGAAAATAAACTGTTTTTATAACACAAATTTTTGATATGATTTGAAATATATTTTCAGGTAAAAAAAAATTGCTCTTTTAGTGTAACTGAAAGTAGTGCTGTTTGCCCGCAGCCAGAGAGGTATCCATCTACTTTCTTTGCTTCCCGAAAGGAATTCACTCGCGAAGGTCACAGGGGGAACAGAGCAATTTCTAGGAAACCTCTCCCTAATTTTCGACCCCCTTTTATTTTTGCAAAGTCACCACGCTTCTTCATTCGATATCGTACTGAGAGAGAGAGGATGTTTTAAAAGTTACAGGAATTTTATCATACTTACTGTACTGTATAAGTACTATAATGGTGAAATATGCACAAGAGCATAAGTAAATTATTAGTAAGTCTTATTATTTTTTGTTTATTCATTAAAGAATTCTAAATTTAAGCTGTTTTAAATATTTTGATTTTATTTTGTATAATATATAGAGTATTTATGTATTAGATTATAGAGTATTTTTAACATTTTTATTTTGGCAAATGTAAAATATTTTTTTTATACATAGCATGATTTAATGACGTTCTGTTACATTAAATTCTTTTTTTTTTTTTTTTTTTTTTTTTTTTTTTGTAATCAGTAAATACTGGGGCTTTTTTCAATGAATTGCGAATGCTTGGACAGTTTAATTAATCTTATTCTTATGGGTGAAATTTACTTTATTTTCCCATTCTAATTCTTCAAATACTGTAAAATTTAATTCAAATAGTGTAAAATATTGTAAAATTTAATTTAATAGATAATTGTTTAATAATTTGTTTTCTTTTTGCTAAGGACTATCGATATTACTTTGAAATGTTATATTTATATATATCATTTGAGATTCTTTAAAATAGCTTGCTTCAGTGGAAAAAAAAAGAGAGAGAGAGAGAGAGCTTGAGAAAAAACTGTTTTCTTTTTGTAAGTAAGAATATTAATAATAAAATTTAATTGAAGTAATTGAATAAAACTCTCGGGTGTTTAGGAAAAGTTAAAATACTTTGTATATATATTTTTTATCTTTGATTGATAAACTGTGCCCCGAAACTTCATATATTGAAAAAGAACATTAACTATTTTCTAAGTTAAATAGAATTTTAATGTATTAGAATATCGGTGAATCATACAATATAAAGTAAATATTATCTTGCATTTGCCAAAATGAAAGCGTTTAAAAATTTCTTACAAAATAAAATCAATATACATAAAAAAAGGAATTATAAGAAAATAATTAAATAATTCTTTAATGAATAAGCACAAAATACTGGTAAAAGGCTTGCAAATAAATGTATAAAAAAATAAACAAAAGTATATCACGAACACATTTTATATTACAACATACATTTTATATATTAACAGACTTAACAATAAGCTAAACAAAACACCACATGCATACATAAAATAGATCTATTTTAATATAAAGTACATAATAAATCATATTAAGAATATGTGTTATTTAGGCGTAAGTTCAAAATGTGTTGAATAAAAAATAATTGTTGAATAATTGCTTGAATAACAAATGTTTCTTCATGAAAAATATAGTAATAATGATTTCGGTTCATTTTTCAAAAATGTATAAATTTATTTATCTTGAGCTTATTGAAAATACAATGTTTGGCATACTAATTTTATTTTTCAAATTGTATATGAAATACAACTGTTTATAAATTGCATTATTTATATATATATATATATTTAATGCATAATAGAATAAATAAACAAATTATTAAATTCAATATGCGAAGTATTGTATTTTGGAAAATTTTCGAAAAATTCAAGAAAAGTAAATTTATATATACATATATTTTATTGTACCTAAATTATTCTTAATACATTTATTTTTCATGCAAAAACATTTAATCATTCAAGCAGTTCTTTTATAAATATTTTTTATTAAACAGATTTTGAATTTATGCTTAAATAATTTTTATGGCATGGTAGTGGCAGGCTTTTGGATAGAATAAATCATAAAGGGCTCTTTTGTGGGCAGCTTTTGGCTAAACTTAATTCTTACAAAACACAAATGGCATGGCTAGGGCACACTTATGGCTAGCTCTGATTGTTAATGGCCTTTAAAAGAATAACTGTGGCAAGTTTGAGGCTGTCTGATATTTTAATAAAAAGTTTATGGCACATTTGTGGGCCTCATCTTGTGGCCGCGTTCTGGCCGGCGTGACAGTTTTTTGACGGAACCGTTACAGCAAAGGATGGCGGGCCATCACCAAACACTTTGAGCCAACGTTAACGACACCTTTAATGGCCCACAAGTTATGTGTTTGTTGGGTAGCCTTTATAAAAAAATTTATGAATACGCACATTATATAGTTTTCAAATAACAAAAAACTGTCGATTAAGTGTGTTTGAGAGCAAAATTGGATTTAAAAAGGAGTCATAAAATAACCAATTTGTTATTTGAATTCATCCTCAATTCTTAATAATGATCACTTTGGGATATTTTTTTGTGAAGTGCCTACTTTGCCAGCTTTTAAAAAATATATATTTAGCCTTTATCAAAAAATTGATGAATACACACATTATAAAGTTTCTAAATAACAAAAAACTGTCAATTAAATGCGTTTGAGAGCAAAATTATATTTAAAAAGGCGTCATAAAATAACCAATTTTTTATTTGAATACATCCTCAATTCTTAATCATGATCGCTTTGGGAAATTTTGTGCAAAGTGCCCATTTTGGTAGCCTTTTTTGAAATATATTCTGCCTTTATCAAAAAACTGGCCAATCCGTCCCACTATATAGTTCCTAAATAAGAGGACCTGTAAATTGGATGTGTTTGAGAACAAAAATGGATTTAAAAATGACTAAGAAAAAAAAGCAATTTGTTATACTTCCTCAATTTTTCAATCATTATTACTTCGGGAAATTCTGTTCAAAATACTCTTTTTGGCAATGTTTTTTGAAATATATTCTGCCTTTATCAAAACACTGGCTTATACTTCACATTGTATAGTTCCTAAATAAGAGGATCTGCCATTTGGATGCGTTTAAAATCAAAAATGAATTTAAAAATGAGTCAGAATATAAGCAGTTTGGATTTGAGGTTTTTTTCTCTAACTCCCATTTTTGTTTAATTTATTTTTGCAAGAAGAATTGGTCCTATGAAAAACTTGCTAATATAAAAGTTGTAGATATTATTGAGAAGATGTAAAATAAATTTAATTATATTTGATTGCTTAAGAATTGAGTAAGTTATGTTTTTTTTCTTTTTCCTCCCCCCTTTTTCTTTTCTTTTTTAATTTTTTTGATCGGTAAAAGTTGGTCCTATCAAAAACTTGTAAATATAAAAGTTTTAGATAATAATGAGTACATTTATAAAAAATTTAGTTGGATTTGATATCTTGAGAATTGACGAAGTTATGATTTTTTTTCTCCCAAAAACCCTGTTTTTTTCGCCCCTTGAGCCCATTTTTAACTTTACCAAAAATCTGTTATGCATAAACTTTTAGCCCATTTTTGAGAAGTAATATAAACTTTAAACTGATATCTATTTTATTTAAGAAGTTATCACGTTTTTTCGGTTTTCACAAAAACCCTCCCAATTTCCACCCCGTTGGTCCAATTTTGCACATTAATGAACTCAACCGAGATTTTATGCTCCTTGATTTTATGTAAAAGTTTGAAGATCTGAGCATAATTGTAGAAGTTATCGTGTCCAGAAGAAAGTGATATACACCGATAGATAGAAAAACTTTTTTACTGATGGTAGTTTTGGGGTCTAGGAGTCATGATCGGTGTAGATCTGAAAATTTTTTTAGAAATTCCAACATGGAAGAGAGTGCAATAGGTAGTATTTCATACGAAATCTACCTAAAAAAGTGTTCTTTAATTTTCTTTTCAATTTTATTAAGAGAATGACATCAATTCTGATTGACAAACCTGATGACATCAACTCATCAATCTGAATGAGTAAAAAAACTGAAAAATAATAAAATTATTTAGCACAAATCAAATTTGAGGTAAAAATTAAGCCATTAAAAGCATTTAGCAATGATTTATTGATGTGTAATATTCACTTGACATCCCATTGGAATCACACGGTGTAAAAGTAGTGAGGTTAACAAATTTGTTTCAATATATGTCATGAAACAAAATGAGGCACATGTGCATCATGAAGGAATATTATGGTGCCTATATGCCAGCATTGTAGGCACCATAAATGCAGCTTGCCTGTGCCAAACAATTTCGATTTTTCTTTACAAATTACTATTCAATATTTTTTAGAAATTTTGTAAATAATTTAATAAAGAAAACAATTTAAATTTAAAAAATAAAATGAACATATGTATGAGGCATTAAAATAGTGAAAATAATTGACAATATCTAGATGTCAATCAAAACAAAATATATAAGCATGCAATATGCTGTACATTTCAATATGCTGTACATTTCATGGTTTTAAATATTATTACCAAGGTAGATGGAGTTTTCAATCCTTGAATGAAACAGATTAATATTGTCTATATTGTCATTATAAAAGACTGTAGCACTGATTGGCAGTGATATTTTAACCTTTACATGGAAGCTCGGACAACATTTGTCCAAACCCCTGGGTAAAAGTTAAACATAACTACAGTATAACTTCTTTAATTGGGAATTGTCACGATTACAGAGTGTCTGAATTAAAGAAAATTGCGGATTACAGAAGTTGTGTAGCTAAAATGCATGAAGATTAATGATAATACTAATATCTCTTATTAATATGGCAACACAAAATAGATAATTGAAACTGGATAATTGAAAACATTGAGAAAAAGTCAATTCAAAATGCTCAAAAACTAACTTCCATTTATCATAAATTTTAAAAATAACAAACACATACGATTTTTAAAAAATTGGGATTTTTGCTTAATGAATACTTAATAAATAATGCATATCATAAGAATAATGGGCTCATGATGAAAAATATTGAAAAAACAAATTCTAACACCAAAAAAATTACAGTGAGAAATTTAAGATTTACAATTATAATTTAAAAATCAATCTTATAATTACAATATCATTTTTAAAAATGTGATATATAATGCTAATAATATAAAAAATTAAATACATAGCAACTATAAATATCAAAGTAAGTCAGAAGTTAAATACTTAAAAGAAAGAACAATAAAAAAAATCCGATTTTGTGATATTTTAATGCATCTTATCTTTCAAAAAAGAAAAATAACTGAAATTAATATCAATCATGAATTTTTAAAACTTTGTAACCAAAAAGACACCCATATTAATTACAAATGTAATTTAGACAGTTTTTCCAATTTTAATATTGAAAAAAAATTAGCCAGTTTCTGAAATTCCTTTACATAAGACCAATGGTGTCATCTATTATCTCTAATCCTAAATAAAAATGAATAAACGTACCGAAGTGTCCGGATTACATAAGTTTCCGGATTATAGATTTCCAGACTAAAGATGTTATACTGTATTCATTTTAAGTGGATTTTCAAATGTGTAACTGATTTTAATTATCAACTTCCAAATCAACCGTCAAATGTTGCACCAGCAGTACATTAAACCATGGTAACCAAAATGTGCTCCTTTCAAGACTGAATGGTGACCTGACTACAAAAAATTACCATTGCTCATGACAATCTTCTGCAATTTGGTATTTCTTTCTTTTTTTTTTTTTTTTGAAAAGACAAATTACCATGTTTTTAAACTCGGATTGGGGGTTGGCGGGTGTAACTTGCAGGGGGCAGAGCCCCTTAGTTGATATATGTTGTTTTACAATTAATTATATAGATAATTTTCATTAATATTCAAGCAATTTTTTAGCTTTAATCAGAAATTAGCTTTAATATGACCAGAACTCAGTGTCAGGTCTGATCTGGTTTGGATAAAATCAGGTTATACGACACGATGCCAAAAGTCTCTAATTTATAGCATGTAGATTATGAAATCAGTGTAATCGAACTGTAATCGTAATCGACTAGTTCGGTAATTATAATCCAACAAAAAATATTAATTATAATCTAAAATTTAAAAAATATGTAATCAAGTATGTAATCATAATCCAACCTGCATAAATAGAGACATAATCATAACCCTTTTTTAAAATTGAAAATAATCGTAATCATAATCGATTACAGCCGTCCATAATCGACTTGAAGTCTGCTTTGAACACCTCTAAGATTTGGTTAAATTTAACTTCAGTCATTTAGCCGTATCTAAAAAATTTCAGTATGATCTATGTATAAATAAATAAATATTTATTCAGTACTTACAATTTTGGAATGGTACATTCACCCAAGATATTCCACTATTTCTTCTTAAAATTTTTTGATGGAGGTTTGGAGCAGCCCTGTAAGAAATAAAAGTTTTAAAAATTCATTTCATAATATTTTAATGATATAAAACTTCAGAAACTACCTAAATATTAATGAAAATCTAAAAAATTACAAAATGAATTCTATATTTAATTAATGACAATCGAACACTGGTATAATATAGTGAAAAATATTACATTTCATTTAATTAGTAATGCTTCATCAGTATGTCAGAACTACTTGAATTTTTGAGAAAAATTCCCAGAAAAAGATAAATAACTGGCTAAAAATTCAACAAACAGGATTAAAATTTCAGGAATGTTCTAGAATATTTATACATTTATTATTTATATTTATGTTCTAGAATGTTAATACAGACTTGAATTTGGATGAGTGTAAAGGACGGCAAGATGAAAAAAAAATTTTTTTTGCTCCCGATTTAACCAACAACCTTAGGATGATTTTTAAATTATATTTTTGGGAAGTGACATATACAATGAATTTCCATGAGTATAAACTTCAAAGGGAGGTACTTTTTGCAGACACTGTACTGAGTGTAATTTTTATTGTCTTCTCAAAGACATTTGTCTTTTCGCTGTCATGGTAAAGTATATGCTTAACAGTGGTCTTTTTTTTTCATTGCTATAATTGAACAAAGAATGAAGATTTCAACTGATTTCAAGTAAGGTGAGATTAATAGACAGGATTGCTACACAATTCCCATTGTTTGTGAGACTACTGGAGCAAATGTCTCATCATAATTTTCACCATTTTTTTTTCTATAATCCTTAGCTACTAGGTGTGCTTTATATTTTTGAACATTTCCATGTCTAATTTCTTTTTTAACGTCCATTTTGACCCTATAATTTTTTTGTTTGGTGGAGGATCCACTGATTCCCATGTGTTATGCTTTTTTAGCGAATTGATTTCCGTTTTTGTGGCTTTGAGCCAATTAATCTTTCGCTGCTAAAAGTGAAATGCATTTAAATAGTTTTCATTTGATTCTTGTTTGTGTTGAAATATTCTAAATTTCAGTCTACTGAAAAATTTCTATTGCTTTCCAAAATGTAAATTTTCATCACAAAAAATTTAAACTACATAATTACATAATTACTTAGCTGCTTTACTGATAATAATTTACAATTAATTTATAATCAAATCATGCCTTTAAGACATTGCTATAATATGCAAAAAGCAAATTAGCAGTTACATTTATTATATTTACATATCGTTAACATTTATTCATTTGTAAAAACATAATTAAGTTTTACTATAACTTTTTTTTTTTGAGGGGGGAGGGGTAACAACAAAGAATATTTTTTAAAAATTTAAATGCATTTCATGTCTTTAAATGCAAACATGTATGCAAAATGTCAATAAAATTATGCTGTTTTATTTCTTAAAAAATATTTTAAGATTACTGTTGAATTTTAGTTAAAAATGAATAAATCATGAAAAGATTTTTTTTTCTTTTTTTCCATTTTTAAATAACTTTGTCATACTAATAATCATGACTATTATAGTTCCACTATCTCTCGCCACAAAAAAAATTATACTATGTTAAATTTTAGTATTATTTAATGTGATAATATGCATACTTTTCCCCATGTTTATGAAGATGTTAAATTAATCTTTTGCTGCTAAAAGTGAAATGCATTTAAATAGATTTTCATTAAATTTTCGTTTGTGTTGAAATATTCTATATTGTAGTCTACTGAAAAATTTCTATTGCTTTTCAAAATTTAAATTTGCATCGCCAAATTTTAAATTACATAATTACTTGGCTGCTTATTACTGATAATAATTTACAATTAATTTAACACCAAATCATACCTTTAAGAAATCTCTATAATATGAAAAAGCAAATTAGCAGTTACTTAGAGCTGAAATCATAATTAATATTGCACTGAATCATATGTTTCTTTTTTTATTTTTCAAAAGGGAGATTTGAATAAAATCTGATTAATATAATATTTTGACAAATACAAATATCTGATGTGTTTACAATGCTTACATGTTATATGAATGCAATAAGATATGTGGTATTTTCAGATTTTTCTGTTTATAAGAAGGAAAATCACCAAAAGATATATTTAAGTATGAATAGTGTAATAATTTAATATTTTTTAAATGATACTTAAAACTAGCAAAAATAGATACATGAATATTCATACTTCTACTAAGTGTAATACCAACTCAGTGAAAAATGTCCAAGCTGGAAATCGAACCCGGAACCCTTGGAATAGCGCTCCAAGTGCTCTACCATTTAAGCTACGAGGACGATACCCAGCTCAGCATTTTTCACTTCATCTGTTGGTTAAGCTGCAAATCGCAGCACTAGATCCGTCTTCACGAGCACACAAGCTGCGGCGTAACATGAGACACTATAGACCCAGCATCGGTAAATCACATTTATTTATCATATTAATCAATTTCTCGATTAATTTCAGCAATGAAATTACGCCTGAAATTTTAGATACATGAATATTCATACTTCTACTAAGCGTAATACCAACTCAGTGAAAAATGTCAAAGCCGGGAATCGAACTTAGAACCCTTGGAATAGCGCTCCAAGTGCTCTACCATTTAAGCTACGAGGACGATACCCAGCTCAGCATTTTTCACTTCATCTGTTGGTTAAGCTGCAAATCGCAGCACTAGATCCGTCTTCACGAGCACACAAGCTGCGGCGTAACATGAGACACTATAGACCCAGCATCGGTAAATCACATTTATTTATCATATTAATCAATTTCTCGATTAATTTCAGCAATGAAATTACGCCTGAAATTTTAGATACATGAATATTCATACTTCTACTAAGCATAATACCAACTCAGTGAAAAATGTCCAAGCCGGGAATCGAACCCGGAACCCTTGGAATAGCGCTCCAAGTGCTCTACCATTTAAGCTACGAGGACGATACCCATCGATATAGTGTCTCATGTTACGCCGCAGCTTGTGTGCTCGTGAAGACGGATCTAGTGCTGCGATTTGCAGCTTAACCAACAGATGAAGTGAAAAATGCTGAGCTGGGTATCGTCCTCGTAGCTTAAATGGTAGAGCACTTGGAGCGCTATTCCAAGGGTTCCGGGTTCGATTCCCGGTTTGGACATTTTTCACTGAGTTGGTATTACGCTTAGTAGAAGTATGAATATTCATGTATCTAAAATTTCAGGCGTAATTTCATTGCTGAAATTAATCGAGAAATTGATTATGATAAATAAATGTGATTTACCGATGCTGGGTCTATAGTGTCTCATGTTACGCCGCAGCTTGTGTGCTCGTGAAGACGGATCTAGTGCTGTGATTTGCAGCTTAACCAACAGATGAAGTGAAAAATGCTGAGCTGGGTATCGTCCTCGTAGCTTAAATGGTAGAGCACTTGGAGCGCTATTCCAAGGGTTCCGGGTTCGATTCCCGGCTTGGACATTTTTCACTGAGTTGGTATTACGCTTAGTAGAAGTATGAATATTCATGTATCTAAAATTTCAGGCATAATTTCATTGCTGAAATTAATTGAGAAATTGATTAATATGATAAATAAATGTGATTTAGCAAAAATAGTTATTTCTTTGTAAGAAAACATAATAAGTTAAAAAGAACTATTATCAGAAAAATTTAATATACTTTATATGTTTGTTTTTGAAAATGTGTCTTGTGTTTGAGCACACTTCCTTGATTTATAAATGACATATAAAAGTTTGTAACAATTTAGATAGAAAGATTCATAAAAAATCTAAAATATTGAATTAAAAAGTTTTTATTTCTTCAGTACTGAAGAATTCCCAATTGCCTCTATGGAAAATAATAATAAAGTTTCCACATGATGTATGATTTGTATATATGTCCAACAATTTAAATTGACTAAATGGTTAATATCAGCTTCAATTATTTTCTAAAGTAGAAATAAATATTTTTAAATTCTTAAAAATTGATTATTCTATCTAGGGACCTAATCTTAATTCAAGTATAAAGTATTTTTTATAGTAACTTTTTTATTTCCAACCTTCCTTTATTTGGGGAGGGGGAGGGTAATGGGTTCTCCCATTTTACAATAAGTTAAAAATATGTTATTACATTATTTGTATGTCAAATCTTCATATTTCACATAAATATTGTCTCTCTACCCAAATACAGTAATTTATGTTGAAATTTAGTATTTTTCAATGCAATAATATGTATGTAAATAGTGTTAAAAAAGGACACTTTTTTAACCCTTTCTGGTAAAGAATAAGTCTGTTTGTAAAGTGATAAAAAAATTGATTGAATCGGGAATTACAAACGACTTTTTTATAAATTAAAAACTTGTTACTTTAAGCTTTTTCATTGTAAAAGCAAAATTTTATTAAAATATTTTTGGTGTCATTTGTAAGTTTGGAATTAAAATTAAGTGGTCCAATGTGGGATCACTGCACAGAAAAAGGTTTAAAAAAAGGTTTTTGAAAATTTTGTTTTGATTGTTGTTTAGCAGGAGAGAAGAGTGCTGTTGATGGAATATATATGATTGGTTTGTTAAAATATGATTTTAAAACTTCTTAATTTAATAAGACATATTTTGTATCAAAATATGTTAATTTTCTTTTGTTAGTATTCTAATACAACTTAATGAAAAATAGCGTTATTTTAAAGCAAAATCAATTTGGAGTCCAACAGATGCATGTGACTTAAGATATATTTTTAGAAGCAAAGACTACTCAAAGATTGACTGATTCTAAGAAGAAAAAAAAAATCTGAAAGCTTACGGCAGAGGGGAAAATACCTTCTGGACATAAACTGTGCATATTTTCCACAGCCCATTGACAAAACTTGCATTTTTTTGCTAGCTTTTGGCAATTTTTTTAAAATGATTTTTTGTTTAAATTTGCAGGGTTTTTTTTTTTTCACAATCTTTTGACAGGGTTCATGCTATCTTTCTGTGATAAAATTCAAGCACCTCTCCAGAAATGAAAATTTTAATGTTTTAAAACACTAGCAAAAGTAATATGAAAAAAATGTATTTTTCCTTTTCACATATTTTCAGATGAATGTTAAACATAACACACAGTAGCAAAGTTTTAATGAGAAATGTTATAAAAAAGGCTCTGGTAAAAAAAAAAAAAAAAAAAAAAAAAAAAAAAAAAAAAGAAAGTTTTTGCATTCTACTGTGAATATTATTTGGGCTAACACTAGACAAAAATACACACTTGATAATTTTGTATTATGATAATATTAATAACAATTTTAAATTTTACAAAAACAAGACAATTTTTTTTTCATTGATTGCCTTAACTAATACATTAAATCACTTTTCAAAAAAGTATTTACACACATATAAAAGAAAAAATTGCATATTGCAACATGAATAACTTATTGCATTTTAAATATGACTGTTTTTCCAACGTTTAAACTTTTCAACTGCAACTTTATCTAAAATTTTTAACTTCGGCCTTTTTCTTTTTTTTTTTTAAACATTTTTGTATAGGCCTCTTTTATTGTAAGCAAAATGTCACTTTTTTTGCAGGCTCTGTCTTTAAAAATAAGTCATCAGCTGAATCAAGATTTTTTTTTTTTTTAACATTAACTTCAACATATTTTTTCTTTTTCTTCACATCATCTTCAAGTTTTTTTTCTCTCTTGATCTTTCAAGTACATAACGTGCATTTGTCTGTCACTGCAAGATGCAGATGAAAGGAGCCCTTTCTTTATAGGTACACTATCACAATATTCTAGATAATCTTTTATAATCTTTAAAGAAGCATATGGATGTTATTTAAGGTTTTTTAATTCAATATTTTTTATTAATTGAGAATCTTTTCTCAAGACAAGCTTGCCCATGAGACAAAAGCAATGCAAGTTTGGTAACATTAAGAACTTTAACATGTCTTTTAACAAACATATAATCATAAAAAAGTCAAACAATCGATACTTCCATTCATCAAAATTTGTTTAACCTGATAAATTTGTAGTTTCAAGAAAATCCTGAGAACCCAGAAGAATGACTTCA
This sequence comes from Maratus speculifer, assembly GCA_964019185.1. Taxonomy (NCBI): domain Eukaryota; kingdom Metazoa; phylum Arthropoda; class Arachnida; order Araneae; family Salticidae; genus Maratus; species Maratus speculifer. The sequence continues at coordinate 374,436,197 of OZ025293.1, forward strand.
CAGTCATCTTCAGGGAATTAACTACTTTTGTGAAAGCTTTTATGCTCGATTTTATTTATGAAATGAAGTTTTCTTTGTCCCACATAGTTTTACTAAGATTTAAACAAAATGGATTGCACACAATACTATAATTTATTTGACTTTTTATTGATAATTTTTTTTCATCATTACACAATTTGAAGTCTCTTATTTCTTGTTTCAGAGCAATAACATCACTTTTATAACAGTTTGCTGCTATGTTGGATTCTTAAACAATTTATCCCCAGTGAATAGAGACTATTTTAGCAAGAGAATTCAACATACAGTGAAACTCGTTTAAGCTACACCTGTTTAATATATGATCCCATTTAAGAGATGAATGATCTGTAATCCCTTGAAATTACCTATGTAAAATTACCCTGATAAGATACGATCCCGCTTGATATAAGAAATTTCCTTGGTACTTTGATTTGTACCTTAAACAAGTTTTTTATTGTATTAGCTTTGAATTCAACACAAGGAAGTTTGAAAACTGTTACATTTTTTTAATTTCACATCCTTAAGAATTTTGTTTTTTATTAGCATGACTGAATCAACTTTGTTAAATCAGCTGCAAAAAATAGCAGTGCTGGTTTTTCAGTTTGAAATTTTGCCATGAAAGGCTGCACCAAAGATACAATTGATGAAGGAAAATGCAATTTAATAATTATTGTATGTTTTACAAAGACACAATAGAGTTACACATAATTATTCGGATTGGGATTTTTTCTTTTGAACACAAGAAATAAATGACTATAAATTTTTCAAGATTTCAATTGCTCTTTTTATAGATGACAGACTATAAAGTTATCAATGAAACTTAAAGGCACTATTGCCAGTTGACAATATTTCATAATAATCTTGCAACCTTGCGAGACATTTTTTGAAAACTATGTGCTGTTTTAGTAACTATTTTATTCCACCTGACTCTAGCAATAGATTCAATAATTTCAGTGATGAATTTAATTACTCATTTATTATAGCAAAAAGAGCAATTGCAAACTTTAAAGAATGTTCATTAAAAAAAAATAATAACAATAGTTAATAAATAAGATCAAATTTGAAGAATAATTTCAGGCTTAACATCCTATTTTTTTTCCTTTCATAAATCAATTCTTTTTTTACTACCACCATTTTTTGAAAACAAAGTACTTAATAAAAAAGAAAAATATTAAAAAATAATATTAAAAACATGTGTTTATACATAATTTCTTTTCATAAATTCAGTGGCGCAGCGAGGGGGGGGTTTGGGGGGTTAACCCCCCCTCCCCCCCCAGAGCCATGACAAAAATACAAAAATTTCCACTTTTATGAATCGAATCATAAAAAAAAAACTAAAGTTAGATTTTTTTTTTGTTTTGTTTTCGAAATCTGCCGCTTTATTGAATCAAATTTTATTTAAAAATTTGACTCGTTTAAGCGGCAGCAATGTATTTTCTTTGAAAAATAGGGAAAGCACATAGCAACAGTATCAGTATCGAAAACTGATCACTCAATTTTGGAAAAGGCCGGCATTCATTTAATACTATTGGGAAATCAGTCGAAGGCTAAAAGGAATGGTCATTTCCTGTCGCTGCCAATGCCGTCTCGGGTTTTTCAATACTGTACCACTGGGGGGGGGGGGGTCTTAATTAGTTGCATCTGTTTCTTGCTCTTTTTTTGGAAACGGGACTGGACTCTGGAATTCCAGGAAAAACACAAAAACACATCCTCGCATACTTTGAAGGATAGACTTAATTCCACAAACATTGTGTTGTTAGTTGCTGTAGTGCTAAGGTTTTTTTTATTGTGCGTTTCGCTATGGAGGATATTAAATCCTCTTCAGAGAAGAAAATTATGAAAAAGATGGATATAAGAGATCATTTTTTTTAATCTTTCGAATTCCTTCAAGCATTCTTGAAATCCAGGTATGTTTGGAAAGTATATAATTCGTTTATATTTATGTTTCTGGAAAGATATTAACAGCGCCGTGCGAAAAGGGGAGGGGAGGGTGGTTGCCCAGTGCGCAGAGATTTAGAGGGCGCCAAATTTCTTACTACTTTCTACTTACTACTACTTTAAAGGGGCTACTTTCAGACAATTTTTTTAATTAATATTCATTCTTATTTAAAAAATGCCCGAAATAGGCAAGTGGGTAAACGGAAAAAAAGTTACCTGAAAAACAGTTATTGGAAAAAAGGTGACATGACTACAAAAGCGAAAAAAAATGTTACCGGGAAAAAAAGGGACATAGAATTGATTTTGGGAATTCATTATTGATTTTGAGGATTCATTGGTTAAGTATTTAGAAGGGATCAGGGGGAGGCTCTTAATTTAGGTAAATGGTTTTTTCGTGCTGAATTAACTGTTTTGGTTCAGTTTTTGGACATATGATAACCCCTCCCCCATCCATAACCTCTCAAATTAAATCAATAGATTTTTATGCAGATTTATCCGATTCACTTGGAATTTCGGACATAGGTTCATTATGATAAGACGTATCTCTGATTAGTTATAGGGTTCTTTTGCTTATTATAAAGGGAGGATGGTCAATTAACCCCCTCCCCCCACAAATTAGATAGATCGGTTTTTATGCAAATTTATCCAATGTATTTCAAATTTTAGATAGAGATTCTTTCTGATAAGGTGAATCCCTGAATAGTTTTAAGAGTTTAATGAGTAAGTATAAAGGGGAAAGTGGACGGGGGATAATCCCTCTTAAATTAAATAAATGGCTTTTCACGCAGAATTATCCGGTTTGCTTCGAATTTTGGACATAGGTTCATTATGATAAAACGTATCTCTGATTAGTTACGGGGTTATTTTCCTTATTATAAAAGGGGGGGGGCAAGCAATTATTTCCCCCTCAAATTAGATAAATCTGTTTTATGCAAATCGTTGTTTTAACCGCCGTATTACAAATTTTAAATATATGTTCTTTCTGATAAGGTGAATCCCTGAATAGGTTTAAGGGTTTAATGGCTAAGTATAAAGGCAAAAACGAAAATAACTTCCCTTAAATTAAATGAATAGCTTTTATGCAGAATTATCCGATTTGCTTCAAATTTTGGATGTAGCTTCTTTATGATCAAGCGTATTCCGGATTAGTTATGAGGTTCTTTTGCTTATTTATAAATAGGAAAACGGACGATTATCCCCCCTTAAATTAGATAAATTGTTTTTTATGCAAAATTATCCGATGTATTTCAAATTTTTGATATAGATTTTTTCTCATAAAGTGGATCCCTAAATAGTTTTAAGGGCTTAATGGCTAATTATAGAGGAGGGAACTGGAGATAACCCCCACTTAAATTACATAAATGGCTTTTTACGCAGAATTATCCGATTTGCTTCAATTTTGGATGTAGTTTCCTTATGGTAAGGCGTATAAGCTAATGAATGTAGTTAAAATAGGGAGGGGGAGGGATGCAGCAGTCCCTTCAGGAAACTCTTTCGGGGAAAGAAGCTTGCTTTCCCCATTCGATGGAGGGGGATGTTCGGTAGATATCGCGGGCGGCTAGTCTCTTTGGAAATTTGTCGATCAGGGGATTTCCCGGTAAAGGTTTGATGCAAAAATATTCAAGTAACATAAAAAAGCGAGTTGAATGCAATTGAATGCAAATAACAAATAAAAACAATTTTTCTTTATTTTTTAATTTAATGATTGAAAACTATTATGTCAGAAAACATTATAACACATTTTACCTTTTTTCTTATAATGATTAATTTCCATTCATTTTGCATTTAAAACTGGTTTATTTATTTATTTTTTTTATTTGTGAAAAAAGTAATATACTAAATCATTTGTTGTAATTGTCATTTTAATTTACGCCAAATATTTATCATTTAAAACTGGATTTTTACTAATTAATGTCCCATATTACGCATCACAAAATATAATATAAAACATAAAAAAAATATATGTTAGAAAACTTTAATGTAGAAACTATATTGTATGTCACGAACGAATGGACTAGTGAATTCATTAATGTGTAGTAATAAAAATAGTTTTTTTTTTTACTAGCTTATGTTAGTAATTAGAAAGTTAATTGTTTAAAAACCTGTAGTTCTTGATAGATCTTCAGGTTTGAACACTTAAAAAAATAAAAACAGATTTAAATTAAAGGAAAAAAAAACGATTTTAAGAAAAACAGGATATTTTTTTCTTTGTTATGATATTTATAGAATACTGAAAAATGCTATGCAGCAACATAAATCACAATTTTAAATGCAAACAGCTATTGAGGATATATAAACAAACACTTAAAACTATTCAGGGATTCACTTTATGAGAAAGAACCGATAGCCAAAATTTGAAATACATCGGATAATTGTGCATAAAAATAATTTATCTAATTTAAAGGGGGGGGGATAATCGTGGCCTCTCCCCTTTTTAATTAGCAAAAGAACCCCATAACTAATCAGGAATACCCTTTATCTTAATGAACCAACATTCAAAATTGAAGCAAATCGGATAATTCTGCGTAAAAAGCTATTTATTTAATTTAAGAGAGGTTATCCCCCATGCACCCTCTATACTTAACCATTAAACTCCCAAAATTCTTCAGGCATTATATACTGTGACGACGTACTGACAACTTTAATCGTGGCAGAAGATAGATAGCGAACTCTTATTCTGAAAAAGTATTCATAGTTGAAAGTATCTTCATTCAAAAGCTGTTAAGAACAGGTTCCATTGACCTCAAGGGATATGCCTAGAAAATAATTGCACTGGTCTAGTGGCAATGAGCTGAGGGGGACACTGGGATTATTGCGCATCAAGAGGGAAGGAAAGTAGTTGGAAGAGAGACATGTGCTGGTAATGTACAAGAAAGTACATTGATGTAAGATGGCTTAGACGTGCTAAGCGAAATGTAATATTGGAGTGAGGCTCCTATGTAGTTGTAATGTCGTTTTATTTATTTTTTTAATAATTGGTCTATGGTTCTAATAAAGAACTTGAGTAATTAAAAATGTGCTATTGATGAACTTAACAAATAAACCAACTTAGTAAAGAGAAAATCAGGGTGCGACACCACAATACTACATATAAGCCTCATCAGAAAGAACCTATATCCAAAATTGCTTGAAATAACACGTTGGATAATTCTGCTTAAAAACCATTTATCTTATTTAGGGCGGAGGGGAGGGGGTAATCGTCCATTCCCAAAACTAATCAGGCAAGCATCTTTTCAGTATGAATGTATATCCGAAAATTGAATCAAAGCAGTTAATTCAGCATGAAAAAAACACTCACTTAAATTAAAAGCCAACCCCCGACCTCCCCCCCCCTTTCATACTTAGTCAATAAATCCCCAAAATCAATTCCTTGTCACTTTTTTTCCGGTAACATTTTTATCTTGTCCCTTTTTTCCGGTAACTTTTTTTCTGTGCCATTTTTTTCCGCTTCTGTAGTTTGTTACTTTTTTTCGATAACTCTTTTTCCTAGATACAGGCAAGTAAATATCATGATTAAAAAGCTATGTAACTCAGAAATGTTCTTCATTCTTTGATAAGATCTTTCAGAAGACTATTCTCACAGTTGCCAACTTGTACGGTTTTGCGCGCGGATAAAACAATCGCGGAAAAATGCAAATTTCATGAAAAAATCGCCGAAAAAGCACACATTTCGTTAATACTTTGCAAAAAAATGACAATTTCTTCAATGTTTTTGTCAATGAACTTTGTCAAAAGATCGCCGAAAAACACAAAGAAATTTTTCCTGTGCGGATCGCGGAGAAAACGGCAATTTCACCAAATATCGCAGATAAAACGCTGATTTCGTCTGAAGACCGCGGGGAAAACGTCGATTTCGTCTAAAAATTTCTGATATAATGACGATTTCGTTAAAAAATCGGGGGAAAACCGCAGTTTTCGATAAAAGATTGCTTAAAAATATTTTGTCAAAAGATCATTGAAAAAAAAAGGCCGCTTTCATCAAAAGATCACGGAAAAAATGCCGATTTCGTCGAAAGACTGAGGGGATAAAACGCCGTTTTCAAGAAAAGATCGCGTAAAATTGCAAAACACACTGAAAAACACTGAAAAAAAAAACACACTGAAAAACACCGATTTCGTCAAAAGATCGCGGAAAAACCGCCGATTTCGACAAAAGATTGCAATAAATCGACGATTTTCCTAAAATATCGCAGATAAATTGCTGATTTCGTCTAGAGGTCGCGGAAAACGCCGATTTCGTCAAAAAAACGTGGAAAACCGCCGATTTTGACGAAAAATCGCAATAAATCGCTGATTTTGCTAAAATATCGTAAATAAATCGCTGATTTCGTCTGAAGGTCGCGGGAAAACGCCCATTTTGTCTGAAGATCGCGGATAAACCCTCTTAAAGGGGGGGGGAGTAACTCGCGGAATCCCCCCCCCGCCAATTTCCGAAAAAAAATTTCTACCAGAATCACTCTTGAAGCAACTCTATCCCCCTCCCAGAGCCGAATTCTGGCTGCGCCACTGATAAATTAAAAAAAAGAAGAAGAAAAGAAATAAGAGGATTAATTAGCATATTGAGCAAGAAATAATGAAAATTATTGCTTAAAACTGAAATTATTATAAATCAATTTCTATTTATTTTTAATAACAATAAGGTTCTTTTTGAAAGATTTCCTTTTAAAAATATAAAATCATACAAATTCAATCAAGGCCCAAGCAATATTGGAGAGAATGCATGGAAATATGGTGCCAAATCCAGCAGGGTCATCAATCATAGGTTTGTTTTAAAATATTTTCATTTAAAAACATAAAATTATGCAAATTTTAATCAGGATACAGGTAACACCGGGTGGGTTAGAAATTATGCAATAAAAATAATAATCAATTCATTACATGGGCAGCATCAAAGGTAAATTTAGATATGGGATACTTGTGCTTTCTTTTTGGTGGAAGGGAGTTCAATTGTTATGTTATTAATAAATAATATATTGATTAATCAAATACAAAATCATGTGAGAAAAATTAAATTTCATTTTTTAAAATCAAAATTAAAGTAAATCTAAATAAATTGTCTAATTTCAATTTTTTAAAATCTTACAAGGGTCATGACCTTTTCCTGCTCCTCTTTGTTGGTAGCCTTGAATAACAATATTGCCTCCAATCCACCTACATTTCGCAATATCAGATTTATATACATATAATGGAAATGATTATTATGGAAAATATCTCTTATATGAGTTTTTAATGCAGATTTTCCCTTATTCTCTAATTTCCAAGTAACACAGCATAGCTTACACACATTGAAATTGATATGCAATTTGGTACTGCTTTGAACTAATGCTAGTATTTTTCTTGTTCCATCCACCGTTTATTGAGAGTACACTTTCTTGATATCGTTATGACATACATCCCAAAAAAATAATTAAAGGCAAATGAAAAACTATTTGTTACAAAGACCAGAGTATGTGCATGTGCACATACATCAACTGATCAAGATCAGTATATGAGAACAAAGCAAAATAAAATGCCTGTACTATGATCTCCAGAAACGAAGATTTCAGAACAAATATTTTTGCCTTAATTAATCTTTTTCAACACTTGGAACTTTTATTTTATTTTGAACATCTGAATAAGAAAAATGAAGCACCTATAAAAACAAATAACAAAAATCAAGCACTTTCATTAAAATTTAAATAAATTCAAGCACTTTCAAGGACTTTTTTTCTCTCCTAAAAATTCAAGGACTTTCAAGTACAGTATGAACCATGTTTTGATTATATTTGCAAGTTTTTTACATGATTTTTTGACAAAATTTATGTTTTCTTTTTCCTAAGATTTTTTTGAGAAATTTAGATTTCTTTGTTTGTTTGTTTGTTTGTTTGTTTGTTATTCTTAAACAGAAATTCGCATTTTTTTTTCCATGATCCTTTGACGAAATTTACGTTTTTTCATGATTTTTTAATGAAATTTCTGTTTTTATTTTTAAGATTTAAAAAAAAAATTGTATTTATTGGGGATCTATTGGCAAAATTTACACCTTTTTTTTTAATCTTTTGATGAAATTTGCATTTTTTCACGATCTTTTGTTGAAATATACGTTTTTACACGATCTTTTGCCGAAATTTGCGTTCCCCCCCCCCCCCCTGTTTTCTAGACAAAAATTCTTTTTTTCCAAAGTCTTTTCAGGAAATTTGAGTTTTACAAGGTTCATACTTATTTTGCAAGAAAAAATCTCCCAAGATTCCCCTGATGTATTTATTTTCCAGGGTGTACAATTTTTCCATATCATTAAAAACAAAGTAATCTCAAAAATAAAGTTTACACATCACTTAAATAAACAATATGAACATAACTTTAAAAAGGGAAACGTTAATTTATGTAAAACAGAGATGAAGTCTGCATGCTTTGTGGGGCTGTCCTAAAAAACTTGGTAGTTTGTTGAAATAATTTCATTTCTACTTTATGATTTTTAAAATCTCTTTTTGAAGCATTATGAATAACATGAAGGCTACAAGTACCAATATCAATAAAAAGTAATTTTTTTTTTTTTTTTTTTTAACTATTGTCAAACCTCATGATGTTAGGAGGTGTGTTTAGTGACTGAATGGATGTTGCCAGTTGCAGTATCATAAACCATGTGAGCTGTTACAATTGCCCACAATTTCCTAGCATAGGCAATTATTTTAGCAGGTTTTCCCAGGTTTGGGGAATTTTTTGTATTATCCCCTTAGATTCCCCTGACTTTTACTACCTAAAATTTATTTTCTGATTTTCCCAAGAATCTCATATTCTGATGAGTATGAACCCAGTTTTATCGCATGATCTTTTGACAAAATTTGCATTTTTTTTTCACATTCCTTGGTGAGTTTTTAGTTTTTTTCCATGATCTTTCAACAGAAATTCATATTTTTTCAGGATCCTTTGACAAAATTAGACTTTTTTCATGATCTTTTTATGAAAATGTTTTTTTCATGATTTTTTCCAAAAATGTATGTTTTTTTCACTATTTATTGCCAAAGCTCACATTTTTTTCACTATCTGGTGCCGAAGTTTGAGTTTTTTCACAATCTTTGGCCAAAATTTGTGTTATTTTTTTCCCTATTTGCTAAATTTTTGTTTTTTCACCAAATTTGAGTTTTTTTTTGAAATTTGAGTTTTTTCTGCATTTTTTGACAGAATTTTGTGATTCTGTGGTAAATATTCGCAAATCGCAATAAAAACTTTAAAAATTTCAAAATAATTGTAAAAATTAGAAATTGCAGAGATGTCACTCAGAAATCAACAAAAATGAGGAGATTATGCGTAAATTTTGTAAACTATATTGTTTATAATAAACTAAATAAAGTAGTTTCTTTTTCTAATTTTTTAATTTTTAATTTATAAGAATAAATAAAAATGACTTTTCTTTAATTCTCAGTATTTTACGTCAATTAAGGTAACCCAGCAACAGATTCATTGAGGAATTTTATGTATTACATCAATTTAAATCAATTTAAGTAACCTAGCAATAGATTCGATAATTATTATACGAGTAAATAGCAAAAATTTGTGGGTTGTTTCCCCCGATCATCTCGATTTTTTTTTCATTTGACGAAAATAGCTGTTATATTTCATGATCGATTGTCGAAAACCGCCATTTTATTTCGCGATCGTTTGACGAAAATCACCGTTTTATTTCGCGATCGGTTGACGAAAATCGCGATTTTACATCGGGATCATTTGACGAAAATTGCCATTTTACATCGCAATCGTTTGACGAAAATCGCCGTTTTATTTTGCGATCGTTTGATGAAAATCGCCGTTTTGTATCGCGATCGTTTGACGAAAATTGCCATTTTACATCGCGATCGTTTGACGAAAATTGCCGTTATACATTACAATCGTTTGACGAAAATCGCCATTTTATTTTGCGATCGTTTGACGAAAATCACCGTTTTATTTCGTGATGGCTTGACCAAAAACACCGTTTTATCATGCGATCGCTTGACGAAAATCGTCGTTTTATGTCTCACTCATTTGATGAAAATCGCCATTTTACATCGCGATCGTTCGACGAAAATTGCCGTTTTGCATCGCAATCGTTTGACGAAAATCGCCGTTTTACATAGCGATCGTTTGTCGGAAATCGCCGTTTCACACAGCGATCGTTTGACGGAAATCGCAGTTTATGCGATAAATGGCGAAAATCTCCGTTTTGCGATCGTTTGATGAAAACTGCTCTTTCATATCGCGACCGTTTGATAAAAATAGCAGTTTTATTTTGCGATCTTTTGTCAAAAATCACCGTTATATTTCGCGATCTTTAAACGAAAATCGCCGTTATATTTCACAATCGTTTGACGAAAAAGGCAGTTGTATTTCGCGATCGTTTGACGAAAAAGGCTGTTGTACTTCGCGATCATTTGACATAAACTGCTGCGTAATTTCGCAACCATTTAACGAAAATCCCTGTTTTATTTCGCGATCGTTCGACGAAAATCGTTATTTTATTTAGTGATCGCTTAACAAAAATCGTGAATACTTAAAAATTTTAAAAAAGCAGAAATCCGCCATTTGGCAGAAAAGTGGCATCCCTGAAATTGACACAGGAATAAAATGTTAAGATTAGATTGGATTAACTTTACAAATATCAAAAATTACTATGAAACACATAGAAAATCACTGATGAATGTAATTAATCTTTATTAAAAAGAGGACAAAATTTGCTATATTGGGATAAAATGTTAATACTAGTCATAGTAATAATAATTTTTATTATTAATATAACTATATTTTTAAAATATTTAAAAAATCACTGCAAATTGTGAAATAAAATTAATTGAATAAACAATAACCTTTTTTCCTTTGGAGGGAGCATTAAAACATGATATAAAAAAGTTAAATTTTTCTCTCTCTTTCTGTCACATACACATACACACAAATAATAATTAAAAAAAATGCAGAAAATATAAATTTTGGACTAGACTAATACTTTAAGCAGGATTTTTATTTTGAGTTTCGAAAAACTGTGTAAAATGGGAGAAAAAACTAAAAATTGTATAAAAAATTCACAAAAATTGGAGAAAAAAAAAAAAGAGTTGCACAAATTCAAATTGCATTTTATGGTAAAAAAGGCCAAAATGTACTAACAGTTTAAAATTAAATTCCCTTTATAAATTAAAAAAAGAAATTCCCACAAAACATGACCCCCCCCCCCCAATTTTTAGCATTTTAATGTATTTTTGTAAGTGTGGTGCTTACAGTAGGTGCGATGATTCTGATGTTTTATATTAATGTATTTTTGGAGGTGCAGCACATATCCCCCAAAATATGGTAAATAAATTCTATAACTGAAACAAATAAAATCTAGATAAAGTACCAACTTCATCACCAACACTTAAACTGTAAATTAATGTACATAGTTACCTAAAAAACTTGTACTCTAAGTGAATTTTAAAATAAAAGAGAAAACTCATGGAGTTATTCAAATTGTTTTCATAACAAGTTTCACAACAGAAGCCCACATATTACTCATCTGCAACAAAAGTGACACATCTTAAGAAAAGTAAATTTTATATGAGAGGCAAAAGAAAATTTGCATGATTTTTCTGTAATATGAAATTACAACACTTAGTTCTCATGTCGGAGTAAATAATGTACATAGAAACATAAAACCCTTAAGAATGAAAACCTATGATGAGGTTTTAGTGTTGGATAAATTTACCTTCCCACACAATCCACCTCTCTTCTGCAGTCATGAATGTACAAATAGCCTAATAAAATGATTTTCCATGTAACTACATTTGCAATACCTTTCGCACAGCAAGGCAGACCTATCATAAAACTATTGGTGGAAAAATAACACAAAATTAATTTTTGCAAGATTTGTCACTATTCTTGTAGGTGAACGATATATGCACTTTGAAATTAAGAGAACAATTAAATCATAAATATTTTCTAGAAATGAAAACAAATAAAATCTGAATAAAGTGCCAATTTCATCCCAATGCTTAAACTGTAAATTAATGTTTACAGTTATCTAACAAATTAGTACTTTAAATGAACTTTAAAATAAAAAGGAGAAAACTCACCGAGTTATTCAAATTGCTTTTATTACAAGCTTCTTCTGAAGTTTCTTCCCAAGCATTCAGCTTTTTGATTTTTTTGGACTTCCTTACCTAAAATAATTGAAGATTAATTTATGGAAAAAAAAAAAACCCTTTACAAATACTAAATATTCAGTTTAATTTTAATTTAAAACTTAAGAAAAATAAAAACTGCAGCACTCATATACACAAAGTAGAAGCAGTACTAGTCCCCAGTAGCAGAAAGTTTTGTAGCTGTCTTAAAAATTTCATAATCTGTCTGCAAATTTTGCATGTAATTTTAATGAATAAATAATCAGGGTTCATACCTATTTGAATAACAAAATTCTCTGACTTTTCCAGGTTTTCCAGGCCATATTTCCCACAATTCCTTGACCAACAATTCACAACATTTTTAGAAATTCGAATACAAAGCAAAAGATAATACATTGATGGATTAATAACAATAAAATATAAATTTACCTTTGAAAATGAAAATAACTTATATAATTGAAACTAAAAATCAATACCATTTAATATTTAAAATATAACAAATATGAAAACAATTTAAAAACAATTAAATAAAAAACACCACTAAAATACAATTCAGATGGATTTAAGGGTGTATTTCGATTCAAACTGCTTATTTTCCAATTTATTTTTGAATTAACTTTTGCTCTCAAACTCATCAAACTCGCAGATTCTCTTATTTAGAAACTACTCCAGGTGCTGAAACTGTCAATTCTTTGATAAATGCAGAAAATGTTGTAAAAAAAGCAATCAAAAACGTCATTTTGAGCAGATTTTGCCGAAGCGGGAGATTTGGGGACAAAAAAAGTGTTATACTGAGAAGATAATTGTTCATAAATCAAATTCTAATGAATGGAGTGTAAAATGACATCTCACGACACCTTGTACGTCTCTTCTAAAATCCCCTCAGCAAGTTTCATGTTTCTACTTTAAAAAATTTGTCTGAAATTGTATCAGAAAATTTCGAGCTGTTGAAGGTGAAAAAGTGTTTTTTCGAATACACCCTTAAAGTAACTTTTTAGTCAAATAACTAAATTTATACATATTAAACATTCTATTTTTCTAAAACAGTTTTGCTCATCATATCATTTTATTTATCTTATTTCAGAAGCAGTTTGTTGTGTAAGTTTAATTTTTTTGTATTTTAATGTTTTAAATTCAGCTACAACTTCTCTTTTTTTCCATTTCTTTTTTGCTTACTTTGTAATTTTCTTATTTAAATGTTCGACAAATTTGTATAGTTAAAAGATCGTTATGTTAAAAATGTGAATTTATCAAAACTTCATTTCCAAGTAAAAAATCATATTTTTTTTTTTTTTTTTTTTTTAGACAGACTTTAGAACTCAAGAGAATTCTATCACATGATAGCACATAGACACGAAAGAAATTCTCCGACTTTTCCAGATTTTATTAATAAATTGCCATTTTCCCAGACTTTTTGAGCACTTGTCATTTTCTCTGACATTTTCCTGTTTTTCAGTAGCATAGGAACTCTGATAATACATTAAACCAGAATTTTTTAACCTTTTAATTAAAAACATGGTAAGCATGATGCATTCGCTTATTTTACTTATAAGTTTTCATCCAACTTCTTGTAAGATTTCTGAAATGGAAAGGATAAACAGAACCATACACAGACAATAAATATCCTTTTAAAAACTTTTGGAAGCTTCAGAGCTGATTTGTTCTTTTTTGGTGATGGGAATGTTCTAATTTTTTAAAAATGTTTTCCAAATTTTTAGTCCACAGCAGTTTCTAATTAATATTTTGACCAGGATGGTGTCCTTTAAATTGTGCACACAAGTACTTTTTCTCCATTTCACAATCACACACACCACATACAGGGTTCAAATTCACTCACAAACAGCAGCAGTGCTTCTAGTGGCAAAATCAGGAAGATAGCCATTGCAAATCAAAAATGAAAAGAGATATAACAAAATTTCCAGTTAGAAAAGTTTTTGAGCCTGAATTAATTAGTACAAAATGACATTTGGTTCATATGGATAAGATAAATCATTATGTGTATACCACAAAATGTCCGAAATCAATGCACAATAATTGTACTCTGCAAATTCACATTTCAGAAATGTAGGAGGGTACAGTTGCAGATTGTGACGTTAAACAGTACTGTAACATCTGTAAAGCTTTCATTTCCAATGCATTTAAAATTTCAACTTAAAAGGTATTGGCACTTGCTTGATACAAACATCATAATCTGATAACAAAAACTTATCAATGGCAGATGATACTTTTAATTTGAATATGCAAGCGCTTTTATTTTCTGTGTTGAGGCAATCTTAATCGTTGTCTGGCAACAAGTTAAAAATATTTGCCATATATTGGTGTAAAGCATGTATTTATGCAATAAGTTGTGCATATTTCTTTCAAACATTTACACATAATGGAGTGCATCGATTTCGGACATTTTTTAATATACAGACGACCATTTATCTTATTCGTGTTAACCAAATTTCATTTCATATTAATTAACTGATGCTCTAAAGCTTTCCAACTGGAAATTTTTCTCTATCTCTTTTCATTTTCAAACATTTTCAATCATTTTTCTCTCACATCTTTCAAATTTCACCACTAAGAGCAAAAACATCACAAAATTTGATTTTTTTTAATTGCTATTTCTTTTAAGTATTTAACTTGTGACTTATTTTGATATTTGTAGTTACTATATATTTAATTTTTTATAACATTAGCCTTATATATCACAATTTTAAATATGCTAATATAATCATAAGGCTGTTTTTTAAATGAATTGTAAGGCTTCTTAAATTTCTCAATATAATTTTCTTTTCGTTTTAGAATTTCTTTTTTTTTTTAATATTTTTCCTGCTATGTCTGATATTTTTGTGATTTGCATTATTTATTGAGTATTTATAAATCAGAAATTCCAATTAAAAAAAATCATATTTGTTGTGTTTGTAATTTATGACAGATGGTGCTGCTGCATAAAATATACATCATTATTTTTTAAATGTTCGTTTTTGAGCATTTTGAATCAGGATTGGCAAGATTTTTCCCATTTCTGGCAAATACCATGGTAAAAACCAGTATTTACCATCCTGGAAAATGCTATGTTTTCCCACATGGGAAAAATCTATTATTAAAAACATAAATGTAAATTCAAAACAATCTTTAAAAAATGTCAAAACTGAGTTCTAAGTAAATAGCTTGAAAAGTAAAAGAAAAATAAGTTCTAGAAAAATGGACAATTGAGTGCACTTATTTAAATATTTACCACCACACAGATTCCTACACATTTATCATTTATAATAATATTCATATTCTTCATCTTTCACTTCCAAATTGGACCTTGGCACCATATAACAAAATACTAATTTAAAAACATGGATAATTTGGATAAATTTACCTTCCCACACAATCCACCTCTCTTCTGCAGTCATGAATGTACAAATAGCCTAATAAAATGATTTTCCATGTAACTACATTTGCAATACCTTTTGCACAGCAAGGCAGACCTATCATAAAACTATTGGTGGAAATATAACACAAAATTAATTTTTGAAAGATCTGTCACTATTCTTGTAGGTGAACGATATATGCACTTTGAAATTAAGAGAACAATTAAATCATAAATATTTTCTAGAAATGAAAATAAATAAAATCTGGATAAAGTGCCAATTTCATCCCAACGCTTAAACTGTAAATTAATGTTCACAGTTATCTAACAAATTAATACTTTAAATGAACTTTAAAATAAAAGGAGAAAACTCACTGAGTTATTCAAATTGCTTTTATTACAAGTTTCTTCCGAAGTTTCTTCCAAAGCTTTCATCTTTTTGATTTTTTTGGACTTCCTTACCTAAAATAATTGAAGATTAATTTATGAAAAAAAAAAAAAAACCCTTTACAAATACTAAATATTCAGTTTAATTTTAATTTAAAACTTAAGAAAAATAAAAACTGCAGCACTCATATACACAAAGTAGAAGCAGTACTAGTCCCCAGTAGCAGAAAGTTTTGTAGCTGTCTTAAAAATTTCATAATCTGTCTGCAAATTTTGCATGTAATTTTAATGAATAAATAATCGGGGTTCATACCTATTTGAATAACAAAATTCTCTGACTTTTCCAGGTTTTTCAGGCCATATTTCCCACAATTCCTTGACCAACAATTCACAACATTTTTAGAAATTCGAATACAAAGCAAAAGATAATACATTGATGGATTAATAACAATAAAATATAAATTTACCTCTGAAAATGAAAATAACTTACATATTTGAAACTAAAAATCAATACCATTTAATATTTAAAATATAACAAGTATGAAAACAATTTAAAAACAATTAAATAAAAAACACCACTAAAATACAATTCAGATGGATTTAAAGTAACTTTTTAGTCAAATAACTAAATTTAAACATATTAAACGTTCGATTTTTTTAAGACAGTTCTGCTCATCATATCATTTTATTTATCTTATTTCAGAAGCAGTTTGTTGTGCAAGTTTAATTTTTTTGTATTTTAATGTTTTAAATTCAGCTACAACTTCTCTTTTTCTTCATTTCTTTTTTGCTTACTTTGTAATTTTCTTATTTAAATGTTCGACAAATTTGTATAGTTAAAAGATCATTATGTTAAAAATGTGAAGGAAAATAAAAATATTGTAATGGAAATGCCACGATATGTACCTTATTTTGTGTGAAATATGATAACATTATGAAAGATCTGGAAAAACATATTGCTCAAGCAATCGATGATAACATATAAACTGTAACAGTCCAAAATGTGAGGTGCAAAGTGGATATTGCTGGTGTGCATAATGCATACTTCAGCTACTTTTGTTTGGTGTTATCACATTTAAAACAAAGGTGAGAATGTCTGTTAAATGTTTTATTATAATATACTTCAGTTTTCTGAATTGTATTACCGTCAACCCAAATTGAGTTAGGATGAAATACCCTGTATTTGTGACTAAAAAAATGGATTGCGGTCCTATGTTCCTATGTAATTTTTTTTATCCTTGTCGTATGCCTGATTTATCGTATCAATTTGTCCACGTTTTTTTGAATCACCCAGTATAATACACTATGTAAAATTATATAATGTATTTAAATACGTAATTTTTTTAAAAGCACTTCCCAAAATCCTTTGGCCCATAAAATGAAATAAAATTTTCCTGCTCCATCCTCAGATGTGAATGGGTTAAGAAAATACTTACACTAGATGACTCCCTAATTCAACGATCAATTCTATTTTGTGATAATAGAGCTAATACTGCATTTACTAAAGAAAAAGCAGATAATATTCAAAACCGACATGTAAATTTAAAGTATAAATTCATATGAGACTAATACCAACAAAGCTTACTTAACATACAGCATATTGAGTCAAAAGAGAACTATGCCAACCTTATAACAAAAGCTCTTATTAAGAGACTTTTCTTAGATTAAAAGAGACACATGTCTGTGGTAAGAAGAGAGAGAAAAAAGGACTTTTATGAATATTCTCTCAAAGAACTTTATTTAAAGAATGTATTAAGAGGGCATGTTACAATTTAAAGTTTCCTATTCCTTACCATCCTATTATGTAATATAAACCTGCATTAACACGCATTTTCCTTTTTACTTACTTCATTCTTTTATAGCTCATTTGGCATTTGTTTACATTTATTTCACAGCTCAGCAGGGATGTTTCTTTATGGCATATTCTCATCATTTCTAGTTGCGATCACAATCGCTTTACCTTTTTTTTCGTTATTAAAGGTTACTATTTCATGTTATACAGTAGACTCCCTCAAATCCAGTATTTTTCAAAATTTTTATTTTGAAAAATATTAAAAATAAACTTTCATAATATTAGAAAACTTTAAATAATTAGTCTAGTCTTGCTGTCAGCGAGGGGCTTCAGCCCTCTTAATTCCCCCGGTGGGTGCACCAAAGTATTCTGCTACAGGGATGCCATTCGGAAAATAACAAAAAAGAGAAAATTACATGAAAAGTAAAATGTATGACATTTTCACAACAAATATGAGTGAATTTTATAAACTATATTGTTTATAAAAACTAAATAAAGAATTAAATTTATAACAAACTGTTTAAAAACTATTTAAAAAAAATGAAAGAAAACCAAACTTTTTTTTTTTTTAATTTTTAACACAAGCATTTCTAAATGTGCATTTGTAAAACAGTTTGAAATATGCTGTTATTTCACTGTGCATGAAAATTTAAACAAGTAAATAAAAAAACCATTTCTTTAGTTCACAGTTAGTTAGTTTTTACATCAATTAAGGTGATCCAGTGACAGATACAGGAGCTCAGTATAGAATTTTACATAGCATCAATTTAAATCAATTTAGATAACCCAGCAATAGATTCAATGATTATTCTGCGAGCGAACAGTGAAAATTTCTAGGTTTGTTTTTGTGATCCTTTGATGAAAATCGCTTTTCTACCTTGCAATTATTTAATGAAAATTGCTCTTTTATTTTGGAACTGTTTAGCAAAAATCGCTCTTCAAAAATCGATAGTTTGATGAAAATCGTTGTTGTATTTCACAATTGTTTGATGTAAATTGCTGTTGTATTTCACAATTGTTTCATAAAAATGATGTTGCATTTCACAATTGTTTGAAAAAAATCACTGTTGTGTATTGCAATTGTTCAACAAAAATCATTTTATATCATGGTCACTTAACAAAAATCATGAATTCTTAAAAATAAATAATTTAAAAAAAAAAACAGAAACCTGCCATTTGACAGAAAAATGATATCTCTTTTTCTAGAACTGGAAGAAAGGGTTCTGTTTGTTGTTGAATTTTGGAGTGAATTTTACTCTTTTTTATTCAACCTCCTCTTACAGAGCTGGCACACATCCACATGAACAGAAATCACATTAAAAATCCAAAAATTACAGAGGACAAAATTTACTATATTAGACCAAAAGCTTGAAACAGAATTCTTTTTATGAAAACAAAATCACACACACACACAAAAAAATTTTCTCTAAAAATCATATTAAAAAAAATCTGTAAAACTTTCTACAATCATTGTACAAATTCCTAATTCTTAAATGAAAGGAAAACAAGTGGCTAAGTGTGATCGCAGATCGCACAGAGGGGTTCATTTAATATTTCTTTCAAAACAACTTATCTTTTTATTAAAAAATCAAAATTGTTAATTTATAATTATTAAATTCTTTCATAGATGGTAGCACCAACAATTTTAAAATAATTATAAAAGGAAGTTGTTTATTTTAATCAAATTTAAAATGTTCAAATCAAAGTATTTAAATAAAATCCAAAATTCCAATTTTTTTGAAAAACTGAAATAAAAAAAAATCTATCAGAGATATACCACAATTTCTGGGAAATAAGCCATAGCTTATACACTAATGCGGCCTACATAATGAACTTTTTAATTTTCAACCTGATGTTGGAAGCAAAATTTTGCATAAAGCTGCAAAAAAGAAAAATTGTAAATTTTCTGAAATCAATAAAGAAAAAAAAAGTACACTTTCAAAAACTGAGAATATTTTTTGACTTTTAAAATGCAGGAAGAAAAATCAGGTATTATTATTATTATTATTATTATTTTAAATTTCAACAAACAAAAAATTTGGTTAAAATTTTAAAGTAGATAAGACAATTTTTCTTTTTTTTTTTTTTTTTTTTTTTTTTTTTGTTTTATTGAAAATTCACACTTCACATTGTCAATAAATATCAATGATACTTAGGGATGAAGTTTAATTCATCATTTCTTTTTAAAAATAGAAAGAAAGTTGAATTTTAAAAAATATTATGAATGTCAGATAAACGAAGCCCTAGTAATATAAACCATTAAATCAGCAAAGAATATGAAATTTCTTTAAATTAAAGCCATCTTAATATGAAAATTTCAAGTTCCAGCACTGGCACTCCAGCTAAGAACCACCTGTTTACTAGTGTAATGCTTTCAGTCAAAGCTATGATGTCTACACAAAAAACATTCAAATTAAGGTTGAAATTTAAATTAAAATTGTTTAAAAATAAAATTGGTTAAAGTTGAAATTTAAATCTCAAAAATGAACAGATGATACTGGAGAAATTAATTCAAAAAATAAACTTTTTCAAAATTTTATGATTTGTTACATGACGCAAAGTATTCAGATGTAAATACACAAAATTTGAAGTCTCTGGCTTATACAGTTTTTGTGTACGGACTCTGTGATAGACAAAGAGAGGACAGAGATGAATAAAGTTTCATGATATGAACGAAATCCTAAAAAAACGATGTGAGAAGAAGGTATAATTAAATTCAATAAAAATTAAAAAATAGACAAAATTCATTGACTATGAAACTAAAAATATGAAAAAAATTCTTTTTGTGGATGTCAAAAATGCATTGGAAAGTAGAAAAACTCTATAAATTTCATAAAATAAAAGCATGAAAAATTCAGAAACTCCTCATACTCTTAATTGAAAACAAAGCAAAGAGGTATGCTATTGAGCTGAAAGATTGAAGCTAAAGTCATATTATTAATTTAGGAAAATAGCTCAAAATAGGGGAAAATGCTAAAAATTTATAAACAAAATCAAATAAAAATATCCAAAATTGAAGCTTTGTGTTGCATTAGCATTATTTCATTGCCAAAATGTCAGTGAAGGCTTATGGTGGAGACATGAAATTGTCTGGTTTTCTGTCTGTCTGTTCCACGATAACTGCCGCAAAAAGAATCCAACTGACTTGAAATTAAGTGGGTCTATTTTTGATGTATCTGGATTTAGCTGTATAGTTTTTTTTTTTTTTTTTTTTTTTTTTTTTTTGTAGAAAATATAGAATATCGAATTTTTTTTGCAACAATGTTTTCCCAGGGCAATTCAAATATTTTTCAAATTTTCATTTGTTAAAAAAAATAGTTCATTTGATTAATGGATTTAAATGATAAATTATTTAAATATATTTAAACTGAAATTTCTCAATATGAGTCAAATTATTTCTATTATTTTGAAATTTCATCAAAACATTTGCCAGATTTTAAAAATTATTTCTGTAAATTTTGGTGATTTTTTATACATGTCTTCCAATAATATAAAACATTTTGTTTTAGAAATTTTCTTATTTAAAATGTATATGTTTCATTATTTCTTTTTCTTTTATTTGTTGCCAAGCAGCAATAACTGACTCTAATAATATTATAAACATGCTTAATGTATGTAATATTTGAATTTAAAAAAAATGGCAAAATGGATAAATTATACAAAGATACAAAGAAATATGACATCATATATCGAAAATTAAATTAATACACTACGATATTGAAATAAAAGGATTTTGGGTTATGAAATTAATTCTTATTTTTTTAAAGAAAATTGTTATGAATATTTTAGGATTTATCATCTGTGCAAAGTTAACATAAAGATTTATTTTTTCTATTTAAAATCATAATTTAAGGGGAAAAAAAACTGTTGTAAAGCAAATGTATAGAAAATGCCAATAATATGCACCGAGTAGGTATCACTGTCAAAAATGACATCATGATTAGCAGGAAATAATAATTTTTATTCTTAAAAACTAAAAAAAATAACAAAAATTGCTTCAATAATCACATTTGCTATTTAGTCAAATAGCACTGGACACTATGATAAATGATTACCGATTAGTTTTTTGTCTCTAAACGCGCCTATTTTTGGGTGATTCTAGTAAGGCAATGTTATCAAATAAGTTAGGATTTGTATTTAGATAAGATCTTAGATCTAAGTATAATAGAATAGTATTTAAAAATATTTTAGATTATTTTGGAGAAACAAAAATTGTAAAAAAAAATTCTAAATTAGATAACTCCTTATATTAATTAATCTTTCGAGCAGTTACTAATACATCAAATACAGATGTTTGTGGATAGTAGGGTACAAAAATATCTGCTAATTATAATAATATAAAAATATTTTCTAAACTGTTCTACCCTTGAAAATCTTAGTGTGAAATCAAACCTAAGATAAATTCTAACACAGTCTCACAATCTGGCTCTGTTCCCCTGAAAAAATGTATTTTTATCTAAAAGCTTATCATAATATGCAGTTCATCAGAATTTTAGAATATAGTTGCATAACAACATGATCAATTTAACGCATCTAATTTCTGAAACTTCCTATGTATTTTTTATTCGTATAAATATTTATGTTACTTTAAAACTTTCAATTGCTGTTTGTATGAAGTTAAATATTACGCAAAATATGATAAAAAATAGTGATTGCAAAGATGATGTTAAGGATCCTGATCTGCATATTTACTAGTATATAGAGATATTTTCATGTCAAATCTTGTAGCTCCGCATGTAGTGGAACTTTGAAAACACAACACACAAGTACTTATTGTATTATTGTAGATGCTTACCTTCACCAAAGATAAATAGTGTCCCATTATATAAAAAATGTCAAACTATATATATTTTTTTATATTTCAAAACAAATAAAACTTGAATGAATCTCAATATCATTAACAACACTTAAATTCTAAGTTAACATTACACAATTAATTTTCAAACTTTACTAAATAAGATTAAAAGAAAAAAAAAAAAAAAGGAGGAAACTCACATCATTGTCAGGTTTTGCAATTTTAGGAAGGTTTTTGTCGTTCCAATTCTGAAAAAGAAATTTTTTCTAATAAAAATTTAAGAATTTCTAGAAAATTTTAAATGTACATATTTTTTATGTGTGTAAAATCAAATACATAACACGTGAAATACACTTTATAAATATTTCTAACAATACAGGCAGATATTTTAAAAAAAATGCTAATTTTATCAAAAAATCATGAATTTCATCCTAAGATTGTGTAAAATACGTGAACTTTGTCCATGAATAACATAAAAAACGCAAATTTCATCTATGAATTGTGTAAGAAAAACACGATTTTTATCCACGATTTGGATAAAACTGCAACTTTCATTGACAGATTCATCTAAAAATGAGAATTGCGGCCATCGCATAAAAAATGTGAATTTCATTCATGTCAAAATAATATAATACATAATTTTATTAAAAAGTATATTAATTTGCAGAAAGTTTTTGATCCTATATTTACGTATGCAGAAAGTTTTTGGTTTTATACAAGTCTGCACAAGTGGTCTGATTAAACTTCTTCTAGCAGCTTATAATGTTTGACATAAACTCATTTATTTGGCATCATTTTGTTCATTAAGTGCTTCTCATGCCTTTCCAAATTACAAATAAGAAACTGTCTTTTGTTTTTATTGTCTTATTTTAAAATTTGTAAATCGGGTAAAATGGGTATAATGTTAGGCCTGACCTTTGTAGAGTTTTTAAGGTGTTATATTAAGCTTTTCTTAATAAAATTGTTTATTTTACTGGAATTAGAATAGCATTAAGTTTTAAAATACTTTAAAATGTTTACATAATGCACAGTGTGTTTTCTCAATAACAGAAATACTTGAAATTTATTGTGAATAATTTAGTCAAATGATTGGTCATATCTAGAACTATTCCATTTTTAAATGGCATATCAAGTACTGATTAGATTTGAAATTTTAAAAAAAGGTTGTTGAAAGATTTGAGATATAGAAAACCAGAATTGTTGACAGAAACAAAAGCAGTATGACTTTGACACATCTTGTAGTAAATTGTGTTTTTGATGCATATCAGATAATTTTAGTAAAAACTTCTAAGCTAAAATGCATGTCCAAGCAATTTTTACAAATGAAGAATTTGAAGCAGTTAAAAAATTATTTTTATATCTAGAATATCAAAAATGTTATAATGGATAAGAGGGAAAAAAAATGTTGGAAGAAGCTCAAATTAGACTATAATGTGAGACGTCTTTGAAGTGAAATTAGATGTATCTGTAGAGTGCATGATTTAAGGTCCAATATTTGGGGAAAAAAAGACAGTGAACTCATTGGCAAAATTATGATTATTGTAGAAGATGAAGTTTTTAAATGTCAAGTGAAACTCTTGGAAAAGTCTAAGATTGATACATTTTACTTTTTCCCTGAACTAAACATAGGGGTACGTCCATTCATTACTCTGGTGGCTATTAGAGCAAATTTTCAGAAATACTTCCAATTTATTTTATTAAAAGGATAAAAATTTATGTAACTATTTAATTACTATTGTTTTCCAATCACATAAAATATATCTAATTTGTAACATGAAGCATTTTGTTTGTCTATATAATAAATCAAACTTTTGTTACCAGTCAGATATATTTTATGTAAATGTAACATGGTGATATTTAACTGATTATATCAATTTTATCCTAATTATATGTTTTATAGTAAATTGATTGGAAATTTTTCTGAAAACCTTTTCTAATGCTCAAAAGAGTAACAATGGATGTTTCCACAGTTTTCAAATTGGGGAAAAAAGCAAATAATAGAAACATTAAATGAACCAACATGCAGACCCATCAGTGCTATTATGCTTTTGATAAACAGATTTTTAATGCTTATAATGTAGAAGTGTAAAAATGCAAGTTTAAAAAAAAATGGAGCCAGAAAATACTTTTATTTATTCCCAAGCTCGATTAATTGTAAAATTCTTATTTATTTATTAACTTAAATTTCCTATTAAAAAAAAAAAAAGGTTGACATTTTTTAAGAGCTATATAACATTGCTTACCATATTGCTTCATTATATAATCTCTGGAGAAAATTTATTTATACCACATTCATTGTTAAATTCTTATATACCCATTTTACCCCACACATGCCTATTTTCACCTGCGTGGGGTAAAATTGTTATAGCAAACATACGCCTATTAAATGTTCTGTTATAGACATACTCTTGTAGACTAATAGATGAAAATTATGCATTTTCGTTCCAAGAGTATAAAATATAAAGAAAATACCAAAAAAAAGTTATAATTGTTTAACATTTACCAGAAAAGTTTAACTGAACATCTAAAAATAGTGAATTTTATATCCATTTTACCCTTATCAGACCCTATTCTAAGAAATTTTAGATATTTTAAGGAAGTTCGTCATTAGGGTTTTATGAATGTTAAAAAATAATCATGAAAATTGTTATTAGTATATTGTTATTTAAAATAACTACCTAAAAACAAATATTAGAAGTTGCCTTGTTTAACCCTTTTCAATAGGAATTGTCTATCGTTGCATTAAAATAAAATAAAACAAAATAAATGCTAGTTAATTAAAATTTTATTTGACAGTTTGGTATTAAAATATTGTACATGCAGCTTCATTTTGATGTTCAATAAAATAAAACTAGTAACTATGCTTTATCTACATCCATTTTAAATTGCAAAAATGTGCTAAAAGAATTCTTGGAGTTTGAATTTTTATACTTTGGCTATTCTTTCAATGCACAATGCTAATATGCATATATTTTTAAATAATAACAATATCAATGATATTTAATGTGATAAACTAAGTTCAAATTAAATTTGAGAAGACTCTAAAACTTGTTACAGTACTTAAATTATTGAAGGCTATAAAGAAATTTTGATTGAAATGTTTACATTGACATAAATTAAGACCATATTTCTAACAAAACTTTTTGTTGGAATGTGGAATGCCATTGCAATTTAAAAATTTCATAGTTTAATATACATTTTTAAAAAATACATAAATTCAAATTGTAATAATCAGGGCTTGGCAAACGAGGCTGCCACTGGCAACCAATATATATATATATATATTTTTTTATGACCAATATTTTTAATCTTATGCACAGAAAACAACATTCTTTGCTGCTCTTGCCAGCTAGCATGTCATATAACATGATTAGAATCTGGGGAGAGGGTGGGTTGTTCTTATGGCTTGTTTACCAATGTTTTTTGCAAGAGGGTTCGGTTTACAGTTTTTCAAAGGAATTTGGTAGTAGTGGTCCAGGGGGAGGGGTTAATTGAGAAAGAATTTTTAATATTACAATAATCACTTTATTCACTGAAGAATAATTTATAATTAATGTGTTTAGTGTTTGAATTTTCATCTATAGTAAATGGAAGAAAAATTCTACTGTACTTCAGAAGGACCTTTTTTTTTTTTGAGAAAGATATTTGTTTTTAACGATTCGATTGTTGTATTAAATCAACACTTCTGCCAGCAGTTTTTGCCATAAATTTAATGGATGTTTTTTACAGTGTAGAGTGATTTATTTTAGCAATGGCGCATTTCAAACAAAAGAATAATAATAAACAAATGTTCTTCAAATCAGATCATTTTTACTACAATTCAATTAAATACTCTGATCGATCTTTTACAATAAAATGTGACTCATAAACTTTGAAAATATATTCGCAGTGTTTAATTAAAATTAGCAAATTTACTATTACCAAGCCATAAGCCAGGTTCAGAAGAAGCAGGATATAGTGCTGACCACTCGCTTCAAGTATTGCATTACATCTACATTAAAACTGAAATGCAGTTTATATAAAGAAGAGTTATAATAATTTTTGGCAATGTCTCTTTTTTAGCCAAACCTTCAAACAGAAAGGGGGTTTTAACAAACAATATATAATATATATATATGGACCATTTTCAAATTTTGCTTACATATGCTGTCCAAGAGTAAAAAAAAAGAAAAGTCAAACATAAATTAATATTTAAAGTTTGATTTCAGCTATGCATTAGCTAAAGAAGATTATACTGAACATTTCTAATAGAAAAAAATTAAAAAATCAATAAAAATTTTAGAGATATAAATCTTTAAAACTGTGATCCTAAGCAAAAATGCCTGTCCCATTCCAAGTTTTATGTAATTAACTGTTATTTTTTTAAACCTAATTAAATTTTTTTAAGTAAAGAGATTTAATTATTTTAAATATGAACTGTTAGTGTTCTATAATAATGAAAAAATTTGTTTACAAAAGATATTTTCTTTAAGAAATTCACAGAAATTTTTTGTCTCTCACTTTACGCCAAGTCTGTTACCTTGTGATTATTTTAGTCAAAATAGGTTTTTAATTCTGCCTAAAGATAGCAGCAAATATTCGGCAATATAGTTAAACTACCGTAAAATCCTGTTAATCCACCCTTCCCGATCAAACGCCCCCTTCCCACTTTATAAAAAATTTGAAATTTTCAAAAAATCCCGAGAAAGCACCCCCCCCCCCCCCCAAAAAAAAAAAAAACGCTGAATCGGGATAAATCATGATGAAATGAACGAATCATGAATCTTTGATGAAATTGTCGGGTTTTTTTTCGAAATTTTATAATAGATTTCGTGATTTTTTGGCTTTTTTCAGCGTTTGTTCAACAGAATTTAATTTTTTTTTTTTTTTTAAACACAAATTTTATAAAATATTGCTTCAAGTATCAAAATTCATGATTCATTCAAAGATTTGCGATTCATTCATTTTATCATGATTCATCCCTTGCTCATCCCCATAAAATGATTGCGGAAAAATCCTGTGTAAGCGCCCCCTTCTAATTATTTTACAATTTTTTGTCACGTTTGGGGGAAAGCAGATTAATGATATTTTACAATATTCATGCAACTACTACTTGCCATTTTTTACTCTTCAATTGTGAAACAATGTAATAGTGGCAAGAATATGCTTTCATCAAAGTTGGAAATTTTTTTCACTGTCAAGTCTGTTACCGTAAATTTTAATATTAAAATAATGATTTTTGCACTTTTGTAATTAAATATTGTTTACTAAATAGTTTTAGAAGGTATGCAGAGGTGGCAAGTTTTAGTAAAAGTTATCAGTAACCACATTTCGGAGAGAGGGGGGGGGGGGGGTTGAGGAATTTAAAAAAGTTAGTTCTTTCCCTTTTTTTCAATCGCTTGACGAATTTTGCGATTTTTTTAACGATCTTTTGACGAAATTTGCATATTTTTATGCGATTTGATGAAGAATATTTGCTATTTTATGACTAAATTTGTGCATTTTTCGCGATACTTTAACGAAAATTGAGCATTTTTGCGATATTTTGACGAAAATTGCGTGTTTTTTTCAATATTTTGACGAAATTTATGCATTTTTGCGATATTTTAACAAAAATTATGCTTTTTTTGCAATATTTTGACGAAAATTTCGCGATTTTTGAGACATTTTGACGAACACTGCGCATTTTGCGTGATATTTTGACGAATATTGCGCGTTTTTTGTGATATTTTGACGAAATTTGCAATTTTTTTTTGTTGCTAAACCTTGGATGAAATCCCATTTTTTCTGCGATCTTTTGGACTAATTTTGCACTTTTCTGCTATGTTTTGACTAAAATGGCGCTTCTTTGCGATCCTTTTACGAAATGCGCTTTTTTTCCCGATTATTTGACAAAAATTCGTGTTTTTTTCACGTTTTTTTAAGCGATCTTTTGACGAAATTCTCGATTTTTTTTATCCGAAATTTTTATTTGATGCCCGTAACGCCATAACTTTTGTTGCATATCCGTAAAAATTAAGGATAAATGGTAATACTTGGCACCTCTGGGTATATGTATTGTAATCTAAGATAGAAATTATAGAAGTTAGTCCATTTCTGATAGTTTTATTTGAAATGTCAAGTCAGTTACTTGTCAAGTTTGTTGCCATATTTGTAAGCGAGGAAATGTAAGCTGGTAAGTAAGTTTACTAAATAGTCTTAGAAGGTATGTAAATTATTATCTAAGTTAGAAAATATACAAGCTAGTTCATTTTAATAGTTTTATTTGAAATGTCATGTCTGTTACTTGTCAAGTCTAATACCAAGAAATGTAAGCGAATGGTGAAAATGGCCCATACAAACTTTTCATAAATTTAAATTTTTTATGAACACATTCATCTAAACTTATTTAATGAGGGATGTTGTTTACATTACGATGTTTACATTTTCTCACCAACTTACAAATGTAGTTCACATTTTTGCCGAAAATTGGCGCGGCAAAATTGGAAAAATAAAAGCTGGTATAAAAATGTTGTAAGGAGTGGTGTAAAAAATTAAGCAACAATGTTTTTAAAATAACCAGCATTTGCAGAAACAATGTGGTGCGGTCTGAGACAAAAATGTCCAGACACCCATGGAAACATGTCAGTTGGAACTGTCTCACATGTAGTATAGATATGCTTTTTAAGTTTCGCAATTGTTTGAGGCAATATACCAAGTCTTTCAGGTACCCCCAAAAGAAAAAAGTCACATGGATTCAAATCCAGAGAATAAGGAGGCCTTTCTATGCCATTTCCTGTATGCATGTCATAATGCAAGGCAATTACACAATCATTGAAATGCTCGCTGAGGAAATCTAATATTGCAAGGGTTCAAAGTGGACAAGCAACATCTTGAATGAACCATGAGGCGTACAATTGGTCCTCCAAATCAGTATGAATTGTCACAAATTCATCCAGAATTTCAAGATATTGTGCAGCATTCATTGTTTGCTCTCTTAAAAATGGGCCAATTTTCCTTTGGAGGATATTGCAGCTCAGACCAATAATTTTGCAGGATGCAGCGATGATCGAAATGCAACATGAGAATTTTTGGTTCCTCAAATGTGTAAGTTCTGCTTGTTGAGAAAACCATCAAGGTGAAAATATGCCATATATTTCCAATATCGATTTCACGCTCATCTAAAAACTGCAGCATAGTGTTTGCAAAATTCCAGCATGCAAGAATGGCATCCTTACTCATGGGTTGGCGTGTCTGGATTTTGTACGGTAACATCTTAAGACGGTGGCATATGATACAGTGTCTGGCACGAGCTGCAACACAGCAAACAGAAGTCTGAGGCCACTGTATGATGATCTGCTGTACAGCTTCAGCATTCAATTCTGTAACTGCAGCGCGAAGCTGGCCGGCATTTTTAATACGGTCATCATCGATGTTCCCTGTTCATTCAAACTTTTGGAAGAAAGTGTTTATCGTATTGTCTAACGGACTGTTTTGCACATTACAGTTACTTTCAAAACTGCATCTTGATTGAACACAACTGTGTTTTAAGCAGTGATACTCTAAAACAAGAAATATCGTCTGTTCCAATGAATAAAATATTTTCAATAATATCTGGCTTTTCAAATGTATTCACAAACAGATTGCGTGGAAAAATAATGAATGAAGATGTGACGGATTTAATTTCTGTGCAACTCACATACTTGCTTTGCCATTATTTCGCGAAATTTTAACTATCTTTCTAAATTGATTTGATAAAATTCCATTAAATACTCATAAATGTAAAATAGCCTGCAAACTCAAATTCAGCTTGTTATATTCATGTCCAATTCTGAACACTTTATTTTGCTATGGAGGAATTTGTTATTTCCATGGCAACAACACATTCCATTGAAATCATATTGAATGAGTTCAGAACCGGGCCTTCAGAGCAAAATTGTAGCAAGATACCTTCACATAACTTTAAAATACATGCATAAAACATTCTTTAAATCATGTCATAAAAAGTAATTTAACCCCTGACCGCCGAGCAAAAAGGCAAAATTGCAATATTTTTTTCTCTATAATTTAATTTAAATGTTTAAAAAAGATGGTTCACTGTTCTTCTAATATAATATAATTTTTTTTGTTACGTATATGTTTGTTAAGCCTTGAAAGGATCAATGATAACTTAATTTCATAAAACTGGATTATATCTGTAGAGTTATATTAATTTAAATAATGCTTTAGTCTAGTGAACAAATATATCAGTTTGCGGCAGTGGGAAGGTTAATCCAGCAAAATAAAACTTCATAAATGTAAAATCTCCAGCAAACTCGAAAATTGCTTGTGAAATTTATACCCACTTCTGGATGCTCTATTTCACTATCGAAGACTCTGTTATTTCCATGGCAACAACTCATTCCATTGAAATCATATCGAATGAGTTCAAAATCAGGGCCTAAGAGCAAAGATTGTATATTTGAATGAGACCCACTCCATAGCCTTAACCTCCTTCCCTTGCATCAATGCTGAGTGAGGTCAGTTTCGGTGTCGACTGAGCACCAATCGTTGTCAGTGCCATCTATTGTTTGAAATTCGAACTAAAATCAAGAATCATGGTAAAAAAAATCCTGACTTCATACATAACCCTCCTGCAAAAATTTTTTTTAATAGCTGCACCGTCTGCAAGTTATTTAATTTTAAAATCCATCAGTCATTTTTGGGACACCTGGTATCTATACTAATAAAATCCGTGCGCCTCTGTCTGCTTGAAGCCGATTACAGTTCGCAACGCGGGCGAGTTGGAAGTCGCGAGAGGTGTCTTTCGATTCGAAAAATTCCAGGAAAGTCATTTCGAGCATTTTCGAGACCGTGGGACCAAAATTAAAAAAGTTATGAATTAAAAACCGGTCGGGAATCGGAACAGAAAACGTCTAATTTCCCAAACGAAGCTCTGAGGCAGAACACTGCGCCACCTTGTGGTGAACGACCTGAACTTTTCTCCTCTGGCTAAAAGAAGAAGCAGCCGAAAACCTCTTTTTTCTCCCGGGAAAACGACTTTTTCTTTCGTTTCGGTTCTTTGAAAAAGAACTAATTGGTAAAAAATGTTAAACACGGTTTATTTTCATACTTTTTCTTTTTGGTAGCATACATGAATATTGTGCAACCTAAGATTTACGCGATTAATACTAATTTTTGTTAGTAAAAACGGAAAACGAGCTGCCAAAATTATTTGTTAGCTATGTTGTTTGTGATATTAATGAAATTACTTATTTTTTTTTTAATAGCAGTCTTTTGCAGTTTTTAATGCCGAAACTTTTTTTGCACGTTTTTTCTTAAACCATCATACAGACAGTTTTAAAGTAGATAAAACTGATTACATATTCAGAATCTGCGTAAAAGTCTGCTTCTGATGAACCAAAAAATATGAGAAAATGTCTTATGGGCGCACAGCGCCAACCGTGCAAAACCAAATATTTTTAACGGGACGATGGCGACCATGGCGCATAGCGGCAGTGGGTGGTAGGACGGTGTAATGTGCGTAATATAACCTTTGGAGGTTTATATATACGCTGAAAAATATCATTAAAGAAGCAGATAACACAATGGAGCTTTTGCTGGTACCTAACACTGTAGTGGAAGTTAAAATAAGTGTGAGCAGTATTTGATGTCGATCTCTTTAGCAGCAAATAAAAAGTCAAAAATAAAACTAATATATTTATTTCATTACTTGGAGAAGTTGAATCGGCATTACAGATGGCTTGACACGGCGAACTCCATTACATTGGTACAGATGAACACATTAACAGTTGAACATATAGTTGACAGCATTGTGCAGGTTAAAACAATTAAAAATAAATTTAAATAAAACAAGTATAATTGAATTATACATCCAGATTAAGGGCCAGCCTTAATACAGTTACTTGATATCCCATTTGTAGGGAGATAAAAGCGGCGAAGAACAGGAATAAACATCGTGTATTTATACTAAGCAAGCCGGATTGAAAACGTCGTTTGCGAGCACGCCCACGAAACGAGCCAATCAGAAGACGACATGTGTACGAATCGAAAGATCGATTCGGTAAAGCGAATGAAAGATTCGATTATTGTTACGATATTCCAAGTCGCCATCTGGCGGGGAAAATATCGTTACGGAAAAATATGATTAGTCGTAGATAAGTTATTGTCGATGTAGGTTGGAATTAAAGATGGAGTCCGTGGAACAAATTATGAAAGGCTATTGAAGTTAAATAGATTATTGGATGTTCTGAGGTTAATAACGGCCGGAAAGGATTTGAAAGGTAAGTTAATATTTATTGGATATAGATATTATGAAATAATAAATAAATGAATGTTAAAATAAATTATGAGTGAATGAATTTATGAATAAATGAATATAGGAGGCGATGAGAAAACCATCTGTTGATGGGATTCCATCAATGCCCCCCCTCTCATTGCCTCTGTAAAAAGAGTTTCAAATGAACTCAAACAGCAAAGGATTGAAAAATCCATAGATATCACAATTACATTCACAAATTCAAAAGACAAAATTGAAAAAAAAAATTTTTTTTTGTTTTGTTAGTAGTAGTACCTCCACATCATGTCAACTAGGAGTACCTCATTAACCAGAACAAGTCAGGATTTACCCCAAAAACTTAAGGAATTGAAGTTCCATCTAGTTCATTTCTGAACTGAAAAAGTGAAACAACTGCAATAGTTGAAAAAAAAAAATTCGAAAAATACACGACTTCACCAATTGAAGTCAGAAAAAAATTTAAACGAAGCCTTTTAAAAGTGCTTCGAACGTGAAAAAAATTTAAACGAAGCTTAAACACTTCGAACTTGAAAAAAAAACTTTAACAATTTTTAAACAATTTAACAATTTTAACAAGAAAAATTTGAATATGTTAACAAGTTAAATGATTTAACAACTTGAAAAATTTAACGATTTGAATATTTTAACAATTTAAATAAGTTAACGATGAAATTTTTGAAGAATAGTTAAATTTTATTTATATAAGAAAAGTTTAAAGTATTTGCGAAATTAATTAACTTTCCAAAAATCAATTGGCACATGAAAAATCTCAATCCAGCGACAGAGGCATGCATATCCTAGATTGGACTAATAAAAGCCAAACATGAAAGTTAATCCTTAAAAGATGCAAATAGAAACTTTTCAAAAATTTAAAGTATGAAAAGAAAAAAAAAAAATGAATGACGTACCATTTCGAAAATTTAACAATTTCCAATTTGGAAATGTTACAACCAGCTCTAGTTGATTTCTTGATCACAATATATTTAAATAAATCTTTATTACAATTGACAAAAGAGAATTTATGCAAAAAAAAATTTAAATTTTCATTATAAACTTGAACTCCAGGCATCTAGTCCTAAGGGACAACACAACGGCTCTTTCAAAAAATTCTAACATTCAGATTCATTAACATGAATTAGGGACTCATTTACTCTCCTGATAATCTTCCGGTACCTGGAATGCATTCATTCACAAAAAATGGCTGTTGGCCCTAGATGCCTAGAATGAACAAACAGAAATAAATTATATACATATAAACAAAAATTGTATAAACACAGGTACAAACACTTTAAAAATAAGATTTCTTTATAATTTAAAAGCTGTTGGTTTAAAAAGAAATCACTTTAAAAATATTTTTAACATTTAAGTAAATTTTAACAATTTAAAACTTTATAAAATGATCAAGATAGCTGGTTATCTATACTGAAAAATTATGCTGGTTAGTTAACAGTAACAATAGCAGATGTCTACACATATCTTTTTAAACTTAATTTACAATATTTAAAGTATAGTGTAGTTACAAAAAGCTTTACATGTTACATAAAAAATTTCCAGCTTAAATTAGGTACGTTATATAAAAAAATTTAAATATGAAATACATGAAAAAAAAATTTATATGTTATATGGATTTAAAAATTATTTTACATCATCACTTATAAATAGAATCTTTATAAAGTTAAGTATTTCATATTTAGACAATGGTTTGGTAAAAATAAAAATATCTGCAATTGCTGGACCCCGAATCCATGCCCCCCCTCCCCCCAAGTGGGCAATCTTGAGAACTGCTGGAAGGACCTGGGATGACCTCAGGTTCAACTTCAACAGCATCATCTCGATTGACCGCAACCTTGGGAGAAAAGAGGACATAATCATCGGTGCCCAGCACAGCTACACTGCGCTTAAGACCAACAGAACTTTCGTTAAAACAAACGTTAGAGGACTCAACTATTTCATCTGTCTCAGGAATCCAAATTCGGTAACCCCTCGTGCGAAAAGCATATCCTACAAGGATTCCCTTTCTTGCACGAGCTTCGAGTTTCCATGTCCTTTGCTTTGGCGATTTAACGTAAGCTTCGGTCCCAAAAGGCTTTAAGTGCCTAACAGACGGCTTTCTATTCCCGTAAAGCTCAAATGGAGTCTTTCCTAACAGTTTTGGACAAATTCTGTTCCATGAATAGGCAAAATATTTTAAGGCCTCTGGCCAGAATTTGGGGTCTAAGTTACTATCGATGAGCAAAGTTCTCATTCCATCAGCCGCAGTTGCCATAAAACGTTCGGCAACCCCATTTTGCTGTGGGGTGTACGCGTTGGTAAATTCGTGGTGGATACCTTTTTCTTCAAAGAAATTTTTAAAAGAAATGCTATCGAATTCCCCGCCATTATCCGTCCTAAAACTTTTAACTCTTTTATTCAAATAGTTTTCAGCCCTTAAAATATGCTTTCTCACGACATCAAAGGTGTCGGATTTAAGCCTTAAGGGATAGACTGAGACACGGCGGGAAAAGTCGTCGATAATAGATAAAAAGTACCTTTCACCACCTCTACCTTCTATGCGACAGGGACCCCACAAATCAGCGTAAAGCAACTCAAGTGGATTATTGGAACGGATGTTTTTATTATGTTTATGTGAAATATTTTTAAGTTTGCCGAATTTACAGGCCTCACAAAACAAAGTAGTCTCTTTTAAATTAGGTAATCCTCGAACACCCTGCTTACGGCTAGTATGGGCAATTAAAGAAGGGCTAATATGACCATACTTTTTGTGCCACATTAACATTTTTTCAGCATGTTTAACAGCAGAGGTTTCAAACTTTACCGATTTACCCTTAGAAACTGGAATTTTAGGATATAACCTGTAAATTCGGTCTTTTAGAAATGCACTAAATAAGTACTCGCCCCCCCGACAGATCTTTACCTCACCATTGCTTCCTTTAAAAGTTAAACCATTAAGGTCCAACTGGGGACCAGAGATCAAATTTCTACGTAATTGGTCTGAATACATTACATTACACAAGGTAAAAATTCTTTGACCAAAACGTAGTTTTACTTCCCCTTTGCCCTTAATGGGAAACAGAACATTTTTAACAGCAACAGACATCTCATCATTTAATTCTTCAAATTTAGAAAACAATTTTCTATTGTTACAAAAGTGGTGACTGGCACCACTGTCGAATATCCATTCCGAATCATTAACAACATTACTGATACTAGAATGTGAAACAAAAAGATTCGACTTACATGAACTATCCGACAGTTTCGTGCGAGAGCCACCGCCTCTGCAACTAGAGAAATGAGGAGAGGGTCGTCTGGCTGTCTTGCATCTGTCTCTGGAGCGTCTGGAAGCAGGTGATGAGTCTCGGGAACCACAGTCGGAGTCGTCAGATGGGCATGATGAGTCAGTCTGGCATCTCTCTGGAGACCGTTGAAAGTGTCGACCTCGGGAACTGGATCCACTGGAAGAACGGGGACGTCTGGATCTGGAACAAGGCGAAGGATGACGATACTGGCTATCAGGTGATTTGGCGTAGCAGTTGACCTGGATATGTCCCAACTTCCCACATCTCCAGCATTTTCTCTGTCGAGACTTCTTGAAGCGAGGTTTGCTCTTAAAGGACCTATTCACCTTAGCAGTAGTAGAGACGCTGACCTGTTTGGCACTGTCTCGATCACGTAACTTCTGCCTTGTTTCTTCAGCTACCAGTGAGTCCACAACAGAGTCAAACTTAAAGGATGCATCAGGTTTGGATAAGACCTGTTGGACAAGATTGTCGAAACTGCTGGGTAGAAATCGTAAAAATTGGTAGGTAAGGTAACATTCTGAGAAATTTTCATCTATGAGCTTTATTTCGGAGTAAATTTTCTTCAAACGAGTTGCAAATAAGTTGATAGGTTCTCCATACCGTATCCTCTCTTCCATAAGTTCATTAAACAAGGTCATATGATGGGTGCGTGAGTCAGGGTGAAAATTTTTATGCAATCTTCTCCATGCTTCAACAGGCTCTTGACAATCTTCTATTAATCTCTTAAATTCAGGCTCTATGTTTAAGTAGATTAAAGAAAGAGCTTTGTTAGCACGGGAGGTAAATTGGTTGACCATATCGGCAGTAACACTTGCACTTAAAACTGGGGTTTCTTGCTTTAACTGTATAATATCCCAAAGGCCTTTTTCCATCAAAAAATATTTCATGTCACACGCCCATGTGGTGTAATTTCTTGTACTTAACTTATCAATTGGATTAGTGGCCATTTTTTTAAAAAAAAATTTCAGGATAAATCTTCAAGCAAGCAAAAAAAAATTTTAAGTGTTACCGCCCCCCCGACTTTTTCGTCGGTTCTCTGTTAATAGCCAAGTCAAACTTCTCAAAAAAATTTCAAAAATATCATAAAGTTCAACAAAAATCAGAAACAGCCTATTGTTAAAGCATAATTGAAACATGAAATAATATAAACGTAATTAATTCATTCTGTAAATCATAAAAGTTCAGCAAAAGATAAATCAAAACTTCTTCAAAATATAACTAAACAGTTCTGTAAACAAAAGTCCGGCAGAAATCAAAACAAAGTTCTTGGGAAAATATAATTAAAGTTCTTGAAATTAAACAATAAAAGTTCTTTAAATCATAAGGTTTGGCAAAAAAATTTCAGTTTTTCATAAGGAAGAAATCATAAAACGTAATCCAGGATATTTCAAAACATAACACTTCACCTTTGCCTGCCGAGATCGATCTGCTCAAAATGGCTTCCAGGGTTAGGCTTACCGCCCATAACCCCTTAATGTGCGTAATATAACCTTTGGAGGTTTATATATACGCTGAAAAATATCATTAAAGAAGCAGATAACACAATGGAGCTTTTGCTGGTACCTAACACTGTAGTGGAAGTTAAAATAAGTGTGAGCAGTATTTGATGTCGATCTCTTTAGCAGCAAATAAAAAGTCAAAAATAAAACTAATATATTTATTTCATTACTTGGAGAAGTTGAATCGGCATTACAGATGGCTTGACACGGCGAACTCCATTACATTGGTACAGATGAACACATTAACAGTTGAACATATAGTTGACAGCATTGTGCAGGTTAAAACAATTAAAAATAAATTTAAATAAAACAAGTATAATTGAATTATACATCCAGATTAAGGGCCAGCCTTAATACAGTTACTTGATATCCCATTTGTAGGGAGATAAAAGCGGCGAAGAACAGGAATAAACATCGTGTATTTATACTAAGCAAGCCGGATTGAAAACGTCGTTTGTGAGCACGCCCACGAAACGAGCCAATCAGAAGACGACATGTGTACGAATCGAAAGATCGATTCGGTAAAGCGAATGAAAGATTCGATTATTGTTACGATATTCCAAGTCGCCATCTGGCGGGGAAAATATCGTTACGGAAAAATATGATTAGTCGTAGATAAGTTATTGTCGATGTAGGTTGGAATTAAAGATGGAGTCCGTGGAACAAATTATGAAAGGCTATTGAAGTTAAATAGATTATTGGATGTTCTGAGGTTAATAACGGCCGGAAAGGATTTGAAAGGTAAGTTAATATTTATTGGATATAGATATTATGAAATAATAAATAAATGAATGTTAAAATAAATTATGAGTGAATGAATTTATGAATAAATGAATATAGGAGGCGATGAGAAAACCATCTGTTGATGGGATTCCATCACGGTGGGCCGCCTTTGCACGGCAGGTGCGTAGCGCCCACTGTGTGAAATCACATATTTTTAACGGGATAATGGGTGCAAAACAACCATAGCTCTTTAATTTACTTTTTTTGTGCTTGAGGATTCGAACTCCAAGACTTGCTTATTAAATGAATTTTTTTGCTTAATATATACTGCTTAATATCGAGGTTCGTTTGGAAAAAGTGGCCCAGCTAGCGGGCGCAGCTCGCTAGCATACACATATTAAAAAGAGTATGTGATTATTTTCTGTAAAAAGACAAGAAAAGAAGAGAAAATTAAACAAGATAGAATTATGTTCTTTTTTTAATTTACTTGTCATAAAAGAACATTCAATAATCGTAGATCAGTCAAAAGTATAGCTTGCATTTTTATTTTATTTTTCGGCGAATAAACAGCATTTCTTTATTAGATTTTCGATGATTGTTGCTAGAACATTTTTGTTCTAAAATACATCCATGACGTAACCACTTACTTTGTTTTGAATCCGACATTCATAAGAAGTTTTACACATGCAGCTTTTTTAATACATAAACTATTGCCATGAGAATCGACGTCCCACTGACAAAATTTAAAAACTTTATTCACAGAATATATCAAGATGAAGAATTATTTGTACTTTCAGAATGTGGTGTTCTAGGCCTCGAGTTGGGCGACACTATTTGTGACAGTTATTTGAAGAATTGAAGACTTAACGTCACAAAAACATTTATTTCACAAAACATAACAAACACACACAAAACATACCACGATTACAGATGAGATTTTAGACATACATGGGAAGTATTCACCTTGGATAAGGTGTAGAACATTTTCGTGTCAATGGTTTGACATGTTTTCAGCCTGGCTAACTCGCATCTCACTGGGGGGTAAGAAAAAGATGTTCCGTGCAAGGAACCAATGAAACCAGCGCCCTCTGGGCTCTGGAAAGAATAGTGAAGGGGGGGGGGGAGGTATGTTACAATTTACTATAACAAAATGAAAATTTCCTTTATAAATAATAAAGTAAAATAAGAAACATGTAAATTTCTTACATTCGTTGTAAAAAAGAAAAAATAATAAAATTAATAAATTATCAATAATAATAATAAAATTAAATTTTCGTGTCATTTCTATTTGGTTCTAAATAAAATCTGACATTAAAAAAATGGTATTACAAGTTGAACGTAGATTCTGCCATTGCAGAATTCAATTTCGCCTCAGATTAGAAAAAAAAAAATTCGATAGAGGTCTTTTAGAAGGGCTACCCCGTTTAGAATACAATGAACTAACTTCATTTTTCTTGTGTTTATGAATATAATAGCAAACAGAACGGCGTGAAATACCCAATTGATTAGTGATTTCTCTCTGAGACATTGGAATTGCGGAATAATAAAGAAATACAATTTGACGTGCTACTTCTTCATTGACTAGATTCATCAAAAACGGATTTTTTCTTTAGTTTAAACGCTTTTTTACAGACTCTGAGAAAAAGGAAATGCATTTTAACAATAAAACGAGTGGAATCCCGTCGAATTTGACGAATGAAATGTTTAAAAGACCCGATCGATTTGGTTTAAAAAAAGCAAAAGTAATTACATTATTGAATCAATATATAATAAATATATTTACAAACTTAATGTCAAGTTTGCCAGTTACAATTTTGCATGCAAATATTCGCACATCTTCAGCTAAAATTGTAATCTGAGTGCCGGCAAAATCCAGAAATTTTATTTTATATGCACTCACAGAAAAATAGTTTTATTAAAAAAACTAATTTCATTTTTACTATGACATTATTTTCACTAGCTGAAGTCATCTGAAAGTAAAATCTCAATCTCGGTGTCCATAATGAAAAGAAATATTGAAATGCAATATCGTTATGAGTAAAAATGCGATGTTTTAAATAGTGACGTCATTTTTGCTTCAAATGTTTTTTAAAAGTTACTGTTATTAGTAATATGAAAAAGGCATCTGTAATAATATTGCAATTCCCATTTATCTGGTTGCTGAATGACATCATATTCCTTATTTGAAGTTTTTCTTATTTTGCTTTAGACATTTATTTTTATCATAAATTATTTTCTGGTATTTTATTTACATTATTAATATTATTTCTCAGTAAATATATTTTTTTTACCTCAATTAGTGCTTAATTATACGCAATCATTTTATTGTGGTTAAATTTACGAAAACAATTTACTTTTTTCTTTTAAATGCGAGGACATGTTCACTGATAAAATAAAACTTCTGACTGGTGGAAAGTGATAATGGAAAATAAATTTTTATTATCGAGAGAAAAGCTAAACTGAGTTGCCACCATTTTGAAGAAATATCGTAAAAAGCATTTAAAATTAAAAATAAAATATAAAAATTGAAATAAATAAAAAAATAGCTAAAATGGGCACAACTACAAATAAACAGCTTTCATTTAAAAAAATAATTATCAAAATCGGTTGAGTAGAAAATTCAGAGCTGATGACTAAAAAAACAGCCAGGTCTTTTAAATATATAGATTGAATGAATGTCTCATTTTAAAGGCCAGATTATGAAAAAGTGGGCCACAATTTTTGACACGACACTTTTTAGCTTGTCTGAAAGAAATAGCATCGGAGGCTAATAAAAATATTCATAAAGGAGCTATAAAAGAAAATACCTTGATAAAGCTGATAAGTTTTAAATTTTAAGCTTAAAATTTTTTCTTTTCATTAATATAAGGTTGGACTGGTATGGTAGCACTTATGTATATAGAATAGCTTACATACTACAGCAATTTTTTAAGTTTTTAAAAGAAGGGTCATTCATTCCCCATGTCAAATCATCCAGCAATTTTACGAAATGTCACACAACATATCTCAGATTTGGCAAAACTTGGTACATGACAACATACATGTATAAGATGCTATCATGTGAAATTTTAATTGAATCCAATTAAAATATTTTAAATTATAGACATTTGAACATGTGACACTTTTTTCTATGGACCATTTTTAGAGAGTTGATTTTCTGTATGGTTCCACAAAAAGCTTCATAATTCTTTACCAAATTATTAAAATGGTTAAAAGTTTTGGAAGAACATTCTTTATATTATATATTTCATTAAGTTATACCAATTTTTATTTTATTTTTACAATAAATATATTTTTTTAATTTTTAATTTTTGAATATCCATATAAAATTGACATTTAATGTATGAATTTAAAAAGAATATTTTTAGATGTGCCACCCATTTTATTTTGCTGAATATTTGTTTATGAGCTCTCTATTAGCCTATCTTTTCTCAATAAAAAAATTAAAGAGGTGAAAAGGGTTTTGAAAAACTTGAGGAAATTGTTTTTTCTTTGGGA
This sequence comes from Maratus speculifer, assembly GCA_964019185.1. NCBI lineage: Eukaryota > Metazoa > Arthropoda > Arachnida > Araneae > Salticidae > Maratus > Maratus speculifer. Next base: position 374,477,853 of record OZ025293.1, read on the forward strand.
TTTTTTGAATATCTATGTAAAACTGACATTTCATGTATTAATTTTAAAAAAATAGAGGCGTCATCTATTTTTTTTCACTAAATATTTTTTTGAGTTTTTTATTAGTCAATCTTCTTTCCCCAAAAAAAAAAAAAAAAAAAAAAAAAAAAAAAAAATAGAGATTTAAAAAACTTGAGAAAAAAAAATTCTTTCAGATTTTTTATACGTGAAAGTATTTTGAAGACACAAACATATATTAAGAAAAAATGTAGCATAAAGATGATCTGGAGACTGATAAATTTTATTAATATTCAGTCAACTCGTAAATTATTCCATTATTGATAACAAAGTGGATGACCCCCCCCCCCCCTCGTCTCCCTACATTTCAAAAATTCTTGAGATACATATTTAGACAAATTTTTCAATACCCTGTCAAAATAAACATAAAAGCCATATTTTTGTAACAAATCTAGATTTATCTTTTCTTTTTTTGGGTGGAGAGGGGGCATCTTCACAATTTTTATCAAAATGATTTCAATTATTTATATATAATATAAATAATATTTATATTCACTATTAAAACTAACATCAAGTCTTATCTTCATATACAAAAATAAAATTACAATACAATCCCTCAAATCAACGCAGCTTAGAACCAGAGGTTATTCAGATTTTAGAATATAAGCTAGTTAACTTTCATTTAATTTTTCTAGTTCAGTTAAATGTAGAACGAATGTATGTATCTACCCATCTACTTTTAAAAACCAATATTCCTGTTTCATGAAATGCATTTGTTTTAATTCATAACCCTTAACTCCTGGCCTCACAGACATACTAGTATAGTTAATGTTCACAATTTAACTTGCAATTTTCAGTTAAACTATTTTATATTTTAATTTTGATTTGTTTGATAACTTAGTAGTATCACTAAACATTTGTGAATGAGAGCTTTCACTATAACAATAGGTCTTAACACAAAGGTTAGCACAAAAATAGTATCTTATAAGTCAGTCAACCCTTCATTCATTCTACAATCAAGCAGTCTATGAGACTGCTCACATTATTTATGGAACAATTTTTGTCCCAGCTGTTAGAAGTTAACTGCTAGTTGAGATCTCACATACTGCTATTTTTTTCTTTTTCCATGGTTTAACTTATAATTTTCAGTTTAACTATAAATACTGGTGAAATTTACTCATGCTTTGGCACAACTCATTCAATTTAAGAGAAACAAAATAAAAATATGCACTGCATACATTTACCCAATCAATGGAACAAAGATACGTTAAACAATGCTTTTAAAAATTACGATTTCTCATGAAATTACAATTTGACTGAATATGGGTTATTGGTGACATGTACCTAATGTTTTAATATAATATTTTAATCATTTGTCACCTAAGTTTAGACCAATGTGTTTGTTAAAAATCAAAATTTACAGAAAGTGTACCTTTACCCTCACATACTCTATATATTCTTTAATAGATAATACTTATGTTTTCGTTACATATATGCTCTGAATATTTGTTTATGGTTCTTCAATACAATACACAAGATTTTAAGTTGTGTCCTACGATAAAATTAACATCAAGTTAATTCTATGAAAAACTTTTTTAGAATTATATTCAAATTACTATTCAAAAATTTTTTTTATTTATCAGTACATTTTTGTACTTTTACTTTATTGATTAAACAGTTTTAGATTCTAAATAAAAGGATATGAATGTTATAATATTTATGTTTACATTACTTTATTTTTATTTATATAATTCTGAAGACAAGAGGTAAAATAAAATTTAAACTACCATAAAGTGCTGAAAATAAGCCAAACCTTTAGCAGAGAGAAAATTCTAATAATTTGAAGAGGGATGCTTATAACTAGTACTTTTGCGGAGTAGATAGGTAAAATTAGGAATGCAAGGGAATACATTTGGAATTTACAAATTTCTTAAAATTTATGCATCTTGAAAAATATATGAAAGAGGAGGGGAGTAATGTTTGAAGGGGCTTACTTTTGGTATACATTTATACTTCACACATTTTTTAAAGAAGATCCAAAGCTCAGATTGTTTCAATGAATATAGTTTTATAAATCAGTTTATATTTAATCTTATTGATTGTTTTTCAGATAGTATAATGGAAGTTTTATTCAAATACAGGAAGTTACTTTTCTATAAAATGAATTTAATACTTTAATTTATTAAAATAACATTAAAACAAGTTTTTAGAAACAAAATTACAGCTTAATATAATATGTTTATTATTATTATATGTATTTTTGAAGAATTTTGAACTTTAACAGTACTTTAGATATATTCTGTAAAATTAACAAAAAAATTTTTTTTCTCAAGAATTTCAAAAAACACTTTTCTAATTTCTTTATTATTACATGGTTTCCTTATAAACTATGTATATAAAAAAATCAGCCAAATCAAATGGGCGGCACATGTGGAAAAATAAAATGAAATACATATTTTCATATTTTTCTTAACTCCTTAGATTAGTGATGCACAAACTTTTTGCCAGAAAATGGTTTGCCACCATAATATTTGAAAAGTAATGCTTGTTTTATTTAATAGCAAAGTTTCTCTCTTTATTATAAGGAAAATTATTCTATATTTAAATACCGGTGTCATTGTGGCCCGCGGGCCAAAGGTTGTGCATCCCTACCTTAGATAAAATATTTTTTAAAAACATTTGAATTCTAAAAAGTTTTATAAAGCATTCTTTTAATAAAATACATTATTAAGAATCTCTTAAAAAATTTTATCTAATTTTATTAATGATGTTTAGAAAAATAAGCATTTTTATCCAACATTACATGTATGACGAAAGATCATTTTCAGCAAAAAATTGACTGAGAGGGGTATTTTTAAATGCTTGTAACTCATGAAAAACTTATTATTTTAAACTGAAATTTGGTGAAACAACATATCTTTAGACATTGTTTTTATGTATAAAATTTCATACAAAATTTTCATTTGTGATCGTGGGTGACATGGCCTGAATGAAGTGACATGGAATGATTTAGAAACTAATTAAAAATTCAAACATTTCCTTAATGAAACTTTTAATTTCTTTAGTGTTAATTCTTGATGGGTACTATCTAATTCTTCTAATATCTTACAAGTTTAATTGTACTGGAATAAAACAATAAAAAATAAATACAAAAATAAAGTTATACTTAAAGCATACCATGTTTTTTATGATTGCTATTTCCTTTTCGATTCGTCTCTTTAATTCAGCATCGACTTGGGAACTGCTAGTAACTGCTAGTAACTGCTTGGGAACTGGGAGCTGCTTCTCACTGTCTTTTCCATCTTCACTTTCTTTTTTTGGTATTGTTCTTACATCATGTCTTTTGAGTGATGCACCCTGCCAGATCACTATTAGCTCCAACAGTATGTCCTTTTTTAAGTGAGCTATTTTTAATAGCTCCTCTCTGGTGGGTTCTGTACATTTTGGTGGGATAAAATGAGTAGTGATTAATAGTTTAGTATCTGACAAATGTTACATTTAAGGGTGTATTCGAATAAATATTTTTCCACCTTCAACAGCTCAAAATATTCTTATACATTTTCAGACTCATTTTTAGAAGTAGAAACATGAAACTTGCTAAGGTGATTTTTGAAGAGATGTATAAGATGCTGTGCAATTTCATTTTTCACTCAGTTAATTAGAATTTGACTTATAAAACAATTATTACCTGAATTCAATCTTTTTTTTTGTTGTTGTTGTTCCTAGATCTCCAGCTTTGAAAAATTCGTTTCAAAATGCCATCTTTGACAGCGTTTTTTTGCAATATTTTCTGCATTTATCAGAAAATTGGATATCATGGCACATTGTATACTTTCTAAGTAAGAGAGTTTGCAAGTTTGATGCACCTGAGAGCAAAAACAAATTTTAAAATAAATCAGAAAATAAGTTTGCATTGGAATACACCCTTAAGAGAGAGATTTTATTATTTTAATATATTTTCAGACATTAGTTGTCTATGGCAGTAAGATATAATGTTGATTTCATCTGTAGGATGTGTGTGTTTCAATTGTGATATCAGGGGTAGGAGTGACCAATTCATAAAATATAGGACATATATAGGACATTTTAAAAATAACGTTATTGGAACTATTTTACTGTAAAATACTTTTTAGCATATAGTCTATGTTAGTTTAGTTTATAAATTTTCACTTATTAACAATAGTAAATCAAGATACAATATTAAGTATATATATATACTGAATTTTTTCTTTGTTGTTCTTAAGTCTTCTTGGTACAATGGAAAATTTCCAAACCAACAATGTTAGATTTCAAGGGAATCTGTGATGTTTAAGAAAGGCTCACATGTATAGATATCCTTGCCAAATGCATTGTGAACAATGTGTAAATTAAAGATTCGAACACTAAGCCAAATTTTCTTATAGATTGTTTGAATATAGATAGATTCAAAATTTTTAAAGCTTATTTATTTGCATTAGGTCTATCTGATCCTAATAAGAGCAAATAATTTAGCTCTAATTTAGAGGCTTTCATATCATTCATTATGCTGTAGCTATGTCTGTTGCAGTTACATGTCCAAAAAGTTCACTCCCAATATATTTTTCAACAATATCACTAATTTCCCCACTCCAATACCTAGCAAAAATATCTAATTGTTTTAAGTTCTGATAATTTAATATCTCCCCATACATGAAAGCAAAAAAAAGGAGATTCTTGCTTAAAATAGTCACTAATTTGCTTTTAAATATATCAGTCAATGCCATGAGATATTGCATATTGAACTTAATGTGAATTATCCACAGAACCTTGCAACAATAGATCTTCTATTCCTCATTTAAAATTTAAGTACTCTATACACTTTTTTTTTAATTTGATATTAAAACTTTTTCTGTCAGTAGAATCCACAAAGCAAGATTGAAACTAGTCACTTTGTTTTTCTGAATTGTCTTTGAACCTCATTGTTTTGACATGCTGCGTTAATTGTGAATAACTACTGTTGCAGATGATAATCATCTTTACCCTTCACACACCATTTGGTGATTAATTTTCCATGCCCATCAATCTGATGTATCCAAGCATCACAGAATTTCATCAATCTATGTTCATATTGTGCCATTGCATTAATGTAATGCAATAAATATGTCTTTTCTACATTAAAATAAAATTTTAAATAAATAAAAACGATGTATTGCAGCTGAATACACAATAAGAGAAACTAAATTAGTCACAATGAACCACAGAACAGTGTTGAACGTAAGAACTAACTCAGCAAGCAAAGCGATGCATGTGAAAACAAGTCAAACAATCAAGTCATTTTAAAACACTTCTTTACTGATACCATATTCAAAAAGAAATAAATGGACACCAAAGACTAGGAAAATAAGCAGTCTCCACAGACATCAATGCTTAATATCCCTGGATACAAAGGCATGTTTAAAAATTCAGTGATCTATGCCAAAGCCTCCCTCTCATTTGTATTAAACTGAAAGCATGAAATCATGTGCAGGATTGAACTATTGCTGTGGCATGGAAATACAGGGGAAAAAAAAGTAAAAACAATTCTAAATGCTTGAAGGTGATGATATTAATATCAAATATACGAGCAATATAGGACATTTTTGAAGATTATTTTCTAAATATAGGATATATAGGAAATATAGGACAACTCCGAGCTCTGTGATATTGAAAAACCCTTAAAAATATTTGAAAATTATTGTGTAAAAAGTTTTCATAGTTCCAAATAATAAAGATTTTGAAGTAAAGTTATTGACAAATTACAAAGTAATATTTAAAATACTTTTTTGTAATTAAAATTTTTGTTTGATGGGGTAAAATTGGTATAAGTTAGGCTTAGCTAATCAATCCAATTAAAATGTAATTGACATTGATGAGATTCTTCCACTTTTTAGGTTCTTTTCTGCACTTTGCTTTAAAAAAAAAACTCAGCATTACATTTATAGTTTATTTACAGGGTCACAAAAAAAAAGTCAGTAGTATTGTTATATGTGGAAATCCAATAAGTATGTTTTAGTGATATTACACTTTTTTTTATAAATTCAATCAACTTTATCCACATTATTAAAATATACCACAACATGTTTTCTATTGAAAATGGTGTTTGTAGGATTTACAGAGCCACATAAAACAGTACAATGTATGAATGGATAAAGATTTGAAGAGAACTATTCTGATGGTAATTTCTCCTTCTCAGTCATATGGCACAAAAAAAAAATGCATTAGAAAATGCAAGACATGAAAGTTAACAAGTTTAGAGTAAAACTGGCGAAATTTTTACATAGGGTGAAGTGGCACAAACAGTATCGTAGCTACATATTCAATGCCCTGGAGCAAGTAAAGTTTGTGCGCTCTTTTGTCACATAAAAGTGTTCTCCTGATTTTGTTTTGAAGTTTAAAATTTACATACTATTCTTAGTTAGATTTAAAACTTTACTTTTATATTTGAAAGTCTAAATATTTTAACAAAGTATTAAATATAAATAATCTAAAGAAATAAAAAAAAGTTTCGCTCAGTGTTTGCGTGTGTGCCTGTCTGTTTGCTTGCTATGCCAATGGCTAACGAAATCGTCGCACATTACGATGTTAAAAAAATTTGTGACGAATACTCAAGGCCTCTGCTATTGTAACTGCTACTGCATACAATTTCTTTAAATACTCTGGATGAGAGGGAGAGGGGTTAAGAGTCTATTTCAATCCAAACAGCTTATTTTCTCATTTAATTTTACATTCACCTTTTCTCTCAAATGCATCAAATTGGAGAATTCTTTTATTTAGAAACCGTATAATGTGCCATGCTTGTTGATTTTTTGATAAAGGAAGAAAATGTTTTAAAAAATGCTGTCAAATTTGGCACATTGAACCAAATTTTTTGAAGTAGGAGATCTGGGAATGAAAAAAATATTCATATTGAGAAAATAATTATTTATAAATCAAATTCTAATAATCTGAGTGAAAAATGAAATCGCTCGGCATCTTATACACCCCTTTAAAAATCACTCTAGCAATTTTCATGTTTCTAGGTTTAAAAATGAATCTGAAAATTTCGAGCTGTAGAAGGTGGAAATACATTCGAATAAATCCTTAATAGAATTAACAGCACTGCTACTGCAATAAATGTATTAGGCCTTTTAAAAAAGGGCTATATCTTAAATTTTACCAGGCCAAGAAACTCGAAAATTGCATGGCCTTACGCAAAAAAAAATTCTTTTTTCAGAAATTCAAAAATTTTTTCCTACATTCCTTTATAAAACTGAAAAATCCCTTGTAATCCATTTATAAAATCTCTTAATTTCCATTCAAAGAAACATAGATTTTTGTGAAATCTTTAATAGTCAGAGCACATATTTCAAAGGTAGACAACTATCGTCAATGGGAACTATGTTATTATGGATGTCGATAGAATTTATGGACGACCTGAAATTTTTTTTCAAATATTGAATTTATAAATTTAATTTTAATGCATCCAGATTTAGAACTTTTTGCTGAGTTCAGATATGTAAATTTCGTTATGATCACTCAATTACAACATTAGATATTAATAATTATTTCATTAATTGAATGATTTCTTTTAAACTCTTATTTTAAAAGCTAGTCTCTCAAAACCACAAATGATTATTATACAGTCAAAGTTCTATAATCTGCACACCCATAATCCACAATTTTCTATAATTTGTGTTATTTTACGAATGTAAACAATGAAACAAACAGTTAAAAAAATTTACAAATTAGTGATCTAAAAACGATTTTTTTCAAAGAAATAATAATAAAAAAAAATCTATTCTTTTAAAATAGAACTCTTTTATTTTATTAACAGTAAAAAAGAAACTGTATTGCAGAACTTATGTAATTATTTTTATTTAAATGCACAATTTTTTAAATAAAATAACTTAAAAAAGGCATTTTTTGAGATAGCCTATTAAATTAATTTTTAGATTTCATATTTATTTTTCCATATTATACTGATTATAGAATTAAAACACCATCTAGGAATAATAAAATGACACATAATCCATAATGCTCTATAATCTGCAATATTCCATAATCCACACAACCTTTGGCCCCAACTTGTGTCGATTATAGAACTTTGACTGTACTAGATTCTTTAGAATAGGGGTGCACAACCTTTTCAAGAGGAGGGCCACTTACAAATATGTCTGTGTAGTCGAGGGCCACATCAATAACATGGAGAGAATTTAATTTCGAAGGTGATCTGTGGCCTATAATCGGATAAAAAATATGTTTTTAGAGGGAAGTGGGGGAGATTTCCCTTTAGGTTTGCTTAACCAGTGAAGATATCCAATTCAGTTGTAAGGATACACCAGCAGTTTTTACATTTGTATATATAACAGATATAGCAAGGATTATTCTTAAGATGTAATAGTACTCCTTGATTTTATTCAAGAGAGTAAATTTTGTTTTATTAATATTGCTAAAAAACAAAGTGGCTAGTGCACCAAAAAAAAATGAACTTTATATATAACTTATTATTGGATAAAGGAGAGGGAAGGAGCCGAGCAACAAGATTTTTTCTTGCCTCATCACTGAAATTCCCGGTTTTTTCAATGCTCAGTCAACAAAATTTGCAGCTTTTCATGCCTGATCAACCAAATTTGGGCTGCCTACAAAAATAATCGTCAAAATTCGAAATTTTTATAAAACTGATCGAGAAAATTCAATCTTTCCGTGCCTGATCAAAACAATTTGCGATCCTTACGAAACCAATCGAGAAAATTTGCGATTTTTACGAAGCTGTTCGACGAAATTCGCGATTTTTACGAAGCGGATCGACGAAATTCGCGATTTTTACGAAGCCGATCGACGAAATAAACAAGATTTTTACGAGGCCGATCGACGAAATTTGCGATTTTTACAAAACTGATCGGCAAAATTTGCGATTTTTCTTCGCTTGATCAATAAAACTCGCGATTTTTATGTGGTTGATCGACGAAAGTATCGATTGTTACGACGCTGATTGATGCAATTCGCGAATTTTACGAAGCTGATCGAAGACATTCGCGATTTTTACGAAGCCGATCAATAAAATTCACGATTTTTACAAAGCTGATCGGCGAATTTCGCCATTTTTCTTCGCATGATCGATAAAATTCGCGATTTTTCTGCGGCTTATCGACGAAATTATCGATTTTTATCAAGTCGATCGACAAAATTCGTGATTTTTACGAGGCCGATCGACGACAATTCATGATTTTTACGAAGCTGATCGAGAAATTTATTTTTTTCAAACTTTATAACGAAATTCACAATTTTTTCGCGCTTAATCAACAAAATTAGCGATTTTTATTTAGGCGATTGACGAAATTCGCAATTTTTCTTCGCATGATCGATAAAATTCGCGATTTTTCTGCGGCTTATCGACGAAATTATCGATTTTTATGAAGTCGATCGACGAAATTCGTGATTTTTACGAAGCCGATCGACGACAATTCATGATTTTTACGAAGCCGATCGAGAAATGTCTTATTTTTTTCAGACCTTATCAACAAAATTCAATTTTTTCGCACTTAATCAACAAAATTAGCGATTTATATTTAGGCGATTGACGAAATTCGCAATTTTTCTTCGCATGATCGATAAAATTCGCGATTTTTCAGCGGATGATCGACGAAATTTTCGATTTTTCTGCGCCTGATCGCCGAAATTATCGATTTGGGGGAAGGCGATCGTCGAAATTCGCGATTTTTACGAAGCCGATGGACGAAATTCGCGATTTTTACGAAGCCTATGAATGAAATTCTCGATTTTTACGAAACTGATAAACAAAACTCGCGATTTTTACAAAGTTGATCTCAGAAATTTGCGATTTTCCCTCGCATGATCGACAAAATTCGCGACTTTTACCAAGCCGATGGAGAAAACCCACAAATTTTCGGCACCTGATCAGTAAAATTAGCAATTTATACGAAATTGATCGTCAAATTTACGAGTTTTCAAGGCTGATCGACAAAATTCGCGAATTTTACGAAGCCAATCGACGAAATTCGCGATTTCTATGAAGCTGATCGACGAAATTTGCAATTTTTTCTCGCATGATTGATAAAATTCGCTATTTTTACAGACCTTATCGGCAAACCGATTTTTATAAAGCCGATTGACGGAATTCGAAATTTTTACGAACCTAATCGACGAATTTTCCGATTTTTGCAAAGCCAATCGACGAAATTTGCCGCGCCGTTTTCTTCGCCTGATTGACAAAATTCCTGATTTTTCTGCACGGGATAGACGAAATTCGCGATTTTATTTGAGCCTGATTGACGAAATTTGCTATTTTTCCGCGTGGAATCGAAAAAATTCACGACATTTCCGAGTCTGACCAACGAGAGTCCCAATTTTTCGGAACCCGATCAATAAAACTCGCGATTTTTAACTATTTTGACGCATTTTTGATTGCATTTTTTTACGCGGCAATATGAAATTCGCGATTTTTTTCTCGTGATAAATTTACAAAACTCGTGATCGTTTCGCAGCTGATCAACGAAATTTTCAATTTTTCCGCGCATCACCACAAATTCGCGATTTTGCCGTGCCTTATCAACGAACTTTGCGATTTTTTCGTCCCTCATCTACAAAATTCGCTACATTTTCATTCCCGATCAAGGAAATTCCCATTTTTTTCACGTGATAAACCGAGAAAACATCCGATTTTCCCGCAGCCGATGAGTTTAAATTGCAATTTTTTCGTGCATCATCAACAAATCTGACGACGTTTTCTTGCCCGATCAATGAAATGTGCGATTTTTTGCGTCCGATCGACAAAATTCGCTATTTTTCCATGCCTGATCGACAACAGGTCTCGATTTTTCCGTGTCTGATCGGCTAAATTTGTCATTTTTCCGACTTTCATGAGCAAAATTCGCGATTTTTTCACACCTGATGAACGAAATGTGCGATCTTTCCGCACTTGGTCAATGATATTCGTGATTTTTCTGTGCCCGATCAAAGAAATTTGCTATTCTTAAATGACTGACGAAATTTTATATTTTCCTGCGGTAAATTTATGAAATTTACGATTTATTCTGCGACTTTTGCATAAAAATTGCAATTTTTTCTAGTTGTAAATTGACGAAGTTCGCGGGCCACACGTTAACCCATCGCGGGCCACTTTTGGCCCGCGGGCCATAGGTTGTGCATCCCTACTTTAGAATGTTGTCAATTTAAAAAAATATATACCAGTTAGACATTTTAAAGTTACCGCATTTTTGGGTGTATAGCCCGTACCCCTAAGTCGAGCAGTGCAGTAAAAAAAGTTTGTGTATAACCCGCGGGGATGCATCGGTGTATAGTCCGTGGGCTATACACCATTTATGAACGTATATTTCGATCAGGGTTCGAAATTAGAAGCCATTAGTCATAATTTTTAACACAAATTTACCAAACTTTTTCATGATGCATAATACCTACAGTAACTCGGCTAAAAAATGAAGATTATCAGTACCGTAATTTTTGGAAGAAATGCCATGGCGTTTACGTGTTTTAAGCTAAAATTTCAAGCGATGCAGCGTTTACGCGCATTTTTTTCAAACAAGCATGATATTTTTTCTACATTTTTCTGAAAATTAAAAAAAAAAAAAAATCGGTGATAAATTCAAAATTTCGGACATAAAATGTATATGTATTTTAGGTCATTGGTTCACAAAAGGATCGTGTGGAAGAACCACATTTTTATTAAGTTTTTTCCATCATTTTTCATTAAGTATATTAAGTTTTCATTTATGTTAAGTCTATAATTTATTCATTTAAGGTACCTTTTTATTGTAATTACACTAAGTTTCACTAATTAAAACTACTAACCTACTAACAAAACTAATCACTAACCTTCAACAGCATGCAGATATCCCTTTTGTTTACATTTTGATTTGACTAGTTTTCAGGTAAAAATTATGGTTGGTTGGTTGCTCACAAGATATCAAATATTTTTCAACAGGTGTTTTCAATGTTACTCAACTTTATGTGTTTTATGCAAAATAGTTCCAGCATGTGCTGGCTAGTGCTGATTGGTTGTCACCTATTATAAAATGAGAAAGTTTCTCATGTTTGTTAGCTTGTTCATGTTTCAATGTTTACAGTATTCATAATTAAAGTTACTATTGTTATGTTTCCAAGATGCTTTTCAAGATGCTTCAAGGTATATTAATAAAGCTGCTGTTGATTTTAAAACAGGTTGTGTTTCTTTTCAAGTCATTATTTTACAAAGCTCCTTCAGACTTGTAAGTAGACATTTTATTTTCAATTTACAAGATGTACATTATTTACTCTTTCATTATTGACTTCAAGACAGTTAAAGCTCATCAATTTTAAAGTAATTACTCTGCTATACATATCTAGATATTACATTAAGCGAAACAAAGGGTTATGGTGGCCCAGTATTGCACCATTTTAAATGCATAATTGAATGAGTTTTAACTTAGAAGTATTTCAGTGACTGTAAACAAACATGGCAGCTAGCCCTAACCCTCAATTGCTATTGACTAGGCATAATTATAATTCTTGGGTAACAAATATAAAAAGGATTTTAGAGTCAGAGGGTTTAATAATATGGATAGATAAGAGTAAATGGCCAAAAGAAGATGACTTAGGTGAAGTTGATAAATTTAAACTTAATCAAAGTAAAAGTAAAGCTGCTGGTTTGCTGAAAACATATTGTAGTAGAGAAGTTGAACTTGAAATAAATCATTTAAGTGACCCTTCAGTTATATGGGATACACTTAAAACAAATTTAGAAATTGAGTGTAGATCTTTAAAAGCATATAGGCTAGCAGAGTTTAGAAATTTAAGAATACTTCCAGATGAAGAGTTGCCTACATTTATAGCTAGGTTTGAGGATTGTTATAGGAAGTTAACTGATTCTGGGGAATCTATTAGTGAAGATCATAGGTGTTATCAATTGTTACAGTGTTTGACAGAGGAATATGATTACCTTGCTAGGGAATTTGAAAATTGTATTGAATCTAATTTTAAATTTGATAATCTAAAAACAGAAATTTTAAAAGAATACAATCGACGAAATTTCCGTGATCTTCAAAAACAAGAGTGTTTATTAACTGTTAAAACCAAAGATAATTCTAATAAACAAATTGCAATTGAACAAGGCTTAAGGAAAAAGCAAACTTGTTTTTTATGTGGTAAAAGCAATCATTTAGCTAAATTTTGTAGAAACAAAACTTTAATATCTAGAACTAAACCTAGAATAAGCTCATTTGTCTCTGAATTTATGGTAGATAAGTGTTATGTAAATGAACTTTTTCCGGCAAATAGAGAATGGACTCTAGATAGTGCATCATCGGCACATGTATGCCAGAATAAAGAATTTTTTACAGAATTAAGGAAACCTCCAGCAGGTGCTGTCGTGCGTATGGGAACCACTCCCCATACAGTACAGGGTATTGGGGAAGTTGAATTTAAGATTAAAGATCGAAATAAAATAAAAACTGTAAATTTACATGATGTTTTATATGTGCCATCTATTCATAGAAATTTAATTAGTATGTCTAAAATGGATAAAGCTAAAATGCATGCCCGACTAGATAAAGGGTTTCAAATTTTTTCACCTAAATGGAAATACTTATGGAGTGCTAAGTTAAAGGGTAATTTTTATACCATACGAGGTTGGCCTAGTAATGAGAACTTTCAATTTAAAGGAAAAAATGAACAAATTAGGACTCAACATAAACTTAACTTAAGTAAAGAAAACAATTATAACAGTGCTTATGCTTTAGATAGAAATAATATCATGCTATGGCATGAAAGATTAGCACATGTAAACTTAAGTACCTTGAAAGATATGTTTAATAAAAATCTTATACAAAATCCTGGGAAACTTAAAGGTGAAGAAACACGGTGTGAATCATGTGTTATAGGTAAAAGTACAAGAGCTGTACACCCAAAATTACCCCAAATTAGATCTAAAGAGCTGTTAGAACTTATCCACAGTGATGTCTGGGGTCCGGCTCCAGTTACAACAAAACACGGTTATAGATATGTTTTAACCTTTATTGATGATTTCAGCCGCAGGGCTTTTTGTTTCCCCCTACGTAATAAGGATGAAGTTTATAGTAAAATCAAAGATTTTATAGCTTTGGTAGAAAGGCAAACTGGGAAAAAGGTTAAAACTGTGAGGACAGATAATGGATTAGAATACTGTAACCGACCGTTAGAAAAGTTTTTAGAAAATCTTGGTATTAGACATGAACACACCACGATTTATTCTCCGCAAATGAACGGTTGTGCGGAGAGATACAATCGGGTACTGTTTGACGGAATGAGGACATTATTGCATTCAGCTAATTTAACAGATGATTTTTGGCTTGAAGCCATGATGACGATAAATTACATAAGAAATAGGACATTACATTCTACTATAAATGATATCCCTTTCAGGCGGTGGTATAATAAAAAGCCATCATTAAATCATCTTAAAAGATATGGCTGTATAGCCTATGTTCATCAACCCCCACAGAAAAGAAATAAGTTTCAGCCTCGTGCTAAGAAAGGTATTTTAGTTGGATATGGGTTTGGAACAAGCGGCTATAGAATCTATATACCTGATGAAAATACTATTGTAGAAAGTAAACATGTAACTTTTGATGAAAAAATATTAGGAAAAGCAAAGGAGGGTCATAATATTTCTTCAGAATTTGACGAAGAGGATTTGGGAGGTAATTTGGGAAACAGTGTTTCAAGTCCCAAATTACAAGTTGATCATAAACCAGAGCCATTAAACCAACCAACCGAAAATGAAAAAGGAAAAGTGACTGAATTAAAAGAGGAACCTCGATCACTTACCCCTAGTCCTGAACCAGAACCGAATACAGTTACATTTCAAAGGATAAGAACAGTAAGAAGTAAAGGGGCTTCAAAGGGAAAAATTGACATTTATATTTTTACACCTGATGGAAAGACTTTAAGAAGTCAAAGAGAAATGCAAGAGTATTGTAGGAAAAATAAAATAATATATGATGAAAATTTAGTAAGTTTTTCATATAAAGATGAATATGAGGGTCCTATTATCTTAAAAACTGAGAATAACACTAATGAACCGGATAGTGAGGAAGCCTGCTGTGCAGAAATTATTATACCAAGATCCCCGAAACAAGCAAAATCTCTTCCTGAAGCTAAATTTTGGAAAGAAGCGATGGATGCTGAAATTAAAACTATGATTGATAGAAATGTCTGGACATTAGTTCCACAACCAGAAAACTGTAAAATTTTAGGTACCAAGTGGGTATATACTCTTAAAAGGAAAGCCAATGATAAACTTGGAAATTTTAAAGCCAGATTGGTAGCCTTGGGGAATAACCAGAGAGAAGGACTAGACTATGAAGAGACATACAGTCCAGTCGTAAACTTCCTATTAATTAGACTTTTTATTGCTTTATTCATATGTATCTTGGGATGGAAACATTGTTTACTAGATGTGCGATGTGCATATTTGTATGGTGCTATAGATAAGGATATATACATAAGACAACCTGCAGATTATGTAACAGTAGGAAAGGAGAAGTATGTCTTAAAATTACATAAAGCTTTATACGGTCTTCATCAGTCTGGAAGATGTTGGAATGAAGAACTGCACAATAAACTCATTAGTAATGGTTTTAAAGAAATACCAGGACTTACTTGTGTGTATTCTTATAAAAAGAAAGCAGTGGTACTAGTTTATGTCGACGACCTGCCGATATTTGCTGAAAATGAAAATATTTTAAAAGAAGTAGTTTCTCTTATAAAAAGTTTATATGAAGTAGAAAATATGGGGCCCATTTCTAAACTCTTGGGTATTGAATTTGATACAACTGGTGATTCCATGAAAATTCATTGTAAAAAGTACATTGAGAAGTGTCTTGAGAAATTTAATTTTAAAAATTTTACTAAAATTTCTCTTCCTCTCCAACCTGGAGTTGTTCCTTCTAGGAAAGATATGCAGACTGACGACAACCAGATGGAAGATGTTCCGTATAGAAATTTGTTGGGATGCCTGCTCAACATCGCTGGACGTTGCAGACCTGATATCAGCTATGGAGTAGCAGCTCTTTCTCAGTTTGTGGAAAATCCTGGACCTATCCATTGGAAATGTCTTCAGCAAATCCTTTGCTACCTTGGAACTACTAAGGAATTGGGAATCCAAATGTACCCTCAAGACCCTCCCATTCAACTTTCTGCCTATGTTGATGCTAGCTGGGCTAGTGATCCGAGTGACCGCCGATCCTGGACTGGATATTCTATTTTCTTAAATAGCCTCCCTATAACTTGGCGTGTGGTGAAACAGACTTGTGTAGCCATGTCTCCAATGGAATCTGAATTTATTGCAGCCTCGGAAGCTGCTAAAGAACTTAAGTACCTGAATTCAACTGTGGAACAATTATATTCTACACTTAATCTTGATTCAAATATTATTGGTAATCAAAAACCAATATTAAAGTGTGACAATGCTGCAGCTATACAGTTTATTAAAAATAGAGCTGAGAATATCAGGAATAGATATATTGATTTAAAATATATGTTCGTCAGAGATCTGTATTTACAGAATGTGTTTGATATCATTCATGTTAAGTCTAAAGACAATTTAGCTGATATTCTAACCAAGTCACTGTGCAAGGACTTATTTATGAAACTTAGATGTGCGTACTTATGCTAAGGGGAAGAAAAGAAAAAAAAAAAAAAAACTTTTTGAAATTAATCATGAATTTTTTGAAAGTGAATTTTTCTATTGTGTGTATAAGTTTAAATGTGTATATCTATTTTGAAAATGTTTAATATGAAAAATGTTGGAAAAGGGGGGCATTTTGTGGAAGAACCACATTTTTATTAAGTTTTTTCCATCATTTTTCATTAAGTATATTAAGTTTTCATTTATGTTAAGTCTATAATTTATTCATTTAAGGTACCTTTTTATTGTAATTACACTAAGTTTCACTAATTAAAACTACTAACCTACTAACAAAACTAATCACTAACCTTCAACAGCATGCAGATATCCCTTTTGTTTACATTTTGATTTGACTAGTTTTCAGGTAAAAATTATGGTTGGTTGGTTGCTCACAAGATATCAAATATTTTTCAACAGGTGTTTTCAATGTTACTCAACTTTATGTGTTTTATGCAAAATAGTTCCAGCATGTGCTGGCTAGTGCTGATTGGTTGTCACCTATTATAAAATGAGAAAGTTTCTCATGTTTGTTAGCTTGTTCATGTTTCAATGTTTACAGTATTCATAATTAAAGTTACTATTGTTATGTTTCCAAGATGCTTTTCAAGATGCTTCAAGGTATATTAATAAAGCTGCTGTTGATTTTAAAACAGGTTGTGTTTCTTTTCAAGTCATTATTTTACAAAGCTCCTTCAGACTTGTAAGTAGACATTTTATTTTCAATTTACAAGATGTACATTATTTACTCTTTCATTATTGACTTCAAGACAGTTAAAGCTCATCAATTTTAAAGTAATTACTCTGCTATACATATCTAGATATTACATTAAGCGAAACAGATCGAATCTTCGGAATCAGTCCGAAATGCACCAACTCCGAAAAGGAATGATTCCTCGGACTCTAATAACATGATTCCGGAAAAATTCGATTCCTTGAACTTGACGACTCTGTAAAGGAACGATTCCTCAGAATCAATTCGAAAAAGATCGACTGCTCTGAATCATTCCGAAATGACATAAATTGTGCACTTTTTTTTTGTTCTTTGCAACAGGGAAGTGTACCAACTCTGAAAAGGAACGATACCTCAGACTATCTGAAATGGAAAGACTCTGGAAAAGTTCGATTGACCGATCGAAAATCGATCGATCAATTCAAAAATTCCAGCTGCTGCTGTTTTCCTAGACATCGCTAAGGCCTTTGATAAAGTCTGGCATGAGGGCCTCATCTACAAGTTAATTAAGCTCAGAATTCATGCTAGACTTATACACCTGTTACATTCATACCTTAGCGATCGCACATTTTGTGTCCGCATCAACAATACACTTTTTCCACATTATTCCGTATTCTTGCTGGGAACCTTCAAGGCTCTGTCCTCGGTCCTATTTTATTCAACATTTTCTTTAACGATATTCCATGTACACTAAGGACTCTACTTGCCCTGTATGCAGATGACACGGCAATACACGCCTCTGCTACAGACACACATACACTATACGAAATTTTACAGATACATCTTGATGAATTCATTAGTTGGTGCCCCTATGGCACATTAAGCTCAATGAACAGAAAACTGCTGCTGTCTTCTTTTCTAGATGTAGAAATAACCCAATTCGTCTAACTATTAACAGCACTGCTATTAACTGGTCTGATGACACTAAGTATCTGGGGGTTACCCTTAAAAGGTTAATCTGGAAAAAGCATTTCACTATTATTAGAGGCCAGGCTGCTGGTGTTTACAAAACTCTAACTTCTCTCTTAAAAAGTAAAACCCTCTCTATTCACAACAAATTAATTCTCTATAATGCGTGCATTCGTCCCACTCTAACATATGCTTGTCCCATCTGGGGATTTGCCTGTAAAACCAGCATGCATTATCTCAACAAGTCTCACAATAAATGCCTGCGTACCATTAGAAATGGTCACCGATACTTGAGAAACACAACTATGCGCAGGGATTTAAACACGACATCTCTTACTAAATGCATAAATTATCTTGCTAAAAATTTCTATAAATCAGTTTACAATATCCCTAATGAGATTATTGCTGAGCTGCCAGACTATGAGGTCTCCGATCCTGCCAACCGTAAACGCCCAAAATACTCTCTCTTGTTAGAGGACGAAGACCGAGTTTTTCTCACTCTCCTTTTTATGTATACTTTCTCTTTTTGTCTTGTTTTTGTCTATAAAAAAAAAAAATTAAAAAAAAAAAAAAATCTTCAATTGCTAGGTACTAGCACTAACTTTTTATGCTTAAGATGTATGGTCTCTGAATTCTTTTCTTTTTTTTATGGGGCTTGTCCTGGTCGCTAATTTGACTGATATGTGTTTTTTGGAACTAATGGAATATTTTCTTTTTCGTTTTTCTCTTACGTTGTGTTAAACTTTATTTCATATTTCTCTCTATTAGTTGTTAGACAGTTGCGCATCTATACATTTTTAGGTTTAATAAACATTAAAAGTTTAAGAGAGAAAAGTTTAAAGTAGAAATAAAACATTACGTTGATAGATGCATATATGGTTTTTCATCATCCCCCGAGCATGTTTGTTTACCATATCCGAAAGCTGGTTTTTCCGATCGGCTTCTATTGAGTAATGTTACTGCGTAACAGCCAAGTAACAGTGATTTAGTGATCGCGTCACTTGCCGTGAACGGCAGATGTTTTTGACGTCATACCGTGTGGCCAATAGCATCTCGGATATGCGTTGCAGATAAATCTCAATGTATTACTGAAGAGAGTTTGTACCTACAGTGGCAACAGATATATGCAAAACAAGTTCTTCAGAATTTCATATAAATAGTTTGTATTGCGATGGCTTGTTACTCCATTTTCCTTTTTCAAATGTTGCTTAAGCACATCATCATGTAATTTTATTTATCATTGTTTTAGTTAAGTTTACAGCAAAGTAATGTCATAGTTTTGTTTACATCTGTAAATATGTCGTCATCCTAGTCATTAATAAAAGTTTTTGTCATGAAAACTGTTGTTGTAAATTAAGCCTTCCACATAACCACTGCAAACACTCTGCTCGTTCCATTTTAAATGGCCGTCAGGGTTATGGCCCCAGAGCCCTTGTGGAAGTGAAGATTTTTTTCGATGATGTTTTGTTCAACGATGTTTGAAGTTTTGTTGACAAATGACGTCGTGCCGATGTTTTTCCCGATCCTGGAAATTTTTGCTGGAGTTTTCAAGTTTTGCTGTCTGCCCTGTTTTTGATGTGATCTTTTGACTTCGCTGGTGATAATCTGCAAGGACTATTTGTTTTCTTTTTGGACTTTTTTCTGATTTTTGAAAGTTTCCCTGATTGCTGTGAAGGAGGCCGAGTCTTAGAAATGGAGTTGACGAACGTCACCCTCTTGACCTCTTCAAATTGGGAGAGTTGGAAAGTTGAAATGAAAGTCCTTTTGCTTCATTACGGGGCATGGCAGTTTATAGAAGGTCCAGATGCAGAAGCTGGTGAAAGTGTAGAACCATCAAAGGAAAGCAAAGTTCCGGGAAAAGAGGATGAGGCGACAACAGTTCCTGTGACTGAACAATTGACATGGAGAGAAAGAAACGACCTGAGTTTGAGAAAGGCCAGAGCATACACTATAATTTATCAGACCCTGAGCCCGGAGTTCAAGCTCCTGATTGCCGATACTACTAATGGCGCTGTTGCATGGAAGATTCTAAAGGATCACTTTGAACCAACCACCCGAACTCGAGTTATAAAGCTTTTAGACGATTTTTTTAGTTTGAGATATGTGCAAGGCGACAATCTCGGACTGTTTTTGTGTAAAGTGAAACAAGCAACCGAGCGGCTTTGTGAAGTTGGGCATGATCTTCAGCCACTTTATGTTGGTTATCAGATGATAAGAAGTCTTCCAGAGGAATTTCAGTCCACGGTGCAGGCAATTTACAGGTGGCCAGACAAGGAGTTTGTCCCGGATAAGATAGAAGCCGAACTGCTGTTGGAGGAGAACAGATTGAAGCTAGCCACAAGAGACTTTCAGAATGCTGCTTTTTCTGGAGAGGTGAAATGTAAATCAGGTAAATTTTCAAAGTTTGATAACTGTAATGTAAAT
The DNA here is from genome assembly GCA_964019185.1 of Maratus speculifer. NCBI lineage: Eukaryota > Metazoa > Arthropoda > Arachnida > Araneae > Salticidae > Maratus > Maratus speculifer. Next base: position 374,498,570 of record OZ025293.1, read on the forward strand.
CCAAGTAATCAAAGTAAATCTTTAAAATCTGACAATAGTAATGTAAATTCAAGTAAATTTTCTAAAGCTAAAAATTTTAAACAAAATAAATCAATAGGTCCTTGCTATTTTTGTAAATCTTATGGTCATCTAATTTCGAATTTTCAGAATCTAGTAATGTTGAATTAAAGTACAATAATGTAAAATGTAGCTTCTCTGAACACAAAGCAAGTTTAATTGAAATTTCTCCAAACATTTTTGAAGCAAATACATCTGATTTTTGTAAAAGTAATATAGCTGGGTTTTTGATACCGCAGCGACGACTCATTTTTGTAATGACAAAAATTTACTTTTAGATTTTGAGCCAGTGTCAAATATGCAGATGTCACTTGCTGTAGGAGAAAAGGAAAGCCCTGTTCAGGGAAGGGGAACTGTAAATTTTTTTGTAAAATGTAAAGATGGCAGCTTCAATCAAATTGTCCTTAAAAATGTTTTGTATAATCCTAATTTACGTAGAAACTTGTTGTCTGGTAGCAAACTTGAAAAATTGGGTGTAAACTTTGCTGGCAGTAAGGGCAAGGTAATCGTTTATGACAAGGAATGGAATTTTTTGTTTTATGCTGTTAGAAAAAATGACCAGGAGCGTAAATCCTGGGGGGGGTATGGGGGGGTGCGGCACCCCCCTTCGAGTAAATCAGTCGAAAAATTTCATGTTTATCGGTAAAACAATAAACTTTGTCGGAAAAAAAATTGTATTTATCTATACAAACTTATAAATTGGGAAAATGAAAAAAAATCAGTCGGAAAAATGTTATTTATTACAAAGACTTAGAAATTGGAAAAACAAAAAAATCAGTCGGAAAAATTCCCGTTCTAGAGGGAAAATATACGTTTAGTCTTAAAAATGTTATTTACCTATAAGGACTTACAAATTGGAACAATGTTCGTTTAGTCAGAAAAAAAAAGTTATTTACTATAATGACTTACAAATTGGAAAAACAAAAAAATCAGTCGGAAAAATTCCCGTTTGATAGCAAAAATGTATGTTTAGTCGGGAAAATGGTATTTACTTATAAGGACTTACAAATTGGAAAAATGAAAGTCCAAAAAATTCCCGTTTAATCGGAAAAATGTACGTTTAGTCGAAAATAATATATGTGTGTGTGTGTGTGTGTGTGTGTGCACCCCCCCCCCCCCCAAGAAGAAATCAGTCGAAAAATTCCCAAGATCGATCGGAAAAAGTTTAGTCGGAAAAGATGATATTGACCTATAAAAACTTATAAGCTGAAAAAATGGAAATATCATTCAAAAAATCTCCCATTACATCAGAAAAGGCGTGTTTAGTCGGAAAAAATTGTATTACGTATTATCCTATAAAAACTTATAAATTGGAAAAACGGAAAAATCAGTCTGAAAAATTCTTGTTCGATCGGAAAAAATGGCATTAACCCATAAAAATTTATAAATTGGAGAAACAAAAATATCACTCAGAAAATTTTTCGTTTCCATCGGAAAAGGCATGTTTAGTCGGAAAAAATAGTATTACTTATCAACCAATAAAAATTTATAAATTTGAAAAACGAAAAAGTCAGTCGAAAAAATTCTTGTTCGATCGGAAAAAAATGGTATTAACCTATAAAAACTTATAAATTGGAAAAACGAAAATATCATTCGGAAAGTTTTCCTTTCCATTGGAAAAGGCATGTTTAGTCGGAAAAAATAGTATTATACGTATTAACTTATAAAAATTTATAAATTGGAAAAAAGGAAAGTCAGTCGGAAAAATTCTTGTTCGATCGAAAAAAAAAATATTAATCTATAAACATATATGAATTGGAGAAACATTTTTATAATTTTTAATTAAACAAGAATAAAAAGAATATTGCCCAGTTAAACTGGTGGCATTGAGGTCACAGGCTACGCATACCAATTGTACATTACAGCCTTATATTTTCAATATTTAATTTGGTTCGAAAAAAAAATAAGGAGGGGGAACAGCTCCCCCCTTTCCCCTTTTTATACTTAATCATTGAACCCTCTAAACTGATCAGGAACATACTTTATCATATAAAATATCCATATCCAAAATTCAGAACAAATCGGAAAATTCTTAATAAAAACTAATTTATTTAATTTAAGAGGAGTTATCCCCCTCTTTTATATACTTAACCATTAAATTTTCAAAACTATTCAGAGATTTCAGTGAAATCTGACAATTCTGCATGAAAAACCCATTTATATTAATTAAGGGGAGGGGCATTAGAACCCCCATTTTCCCTGTTTATATTTATCCAATGAACACCTGATATCAATCACGGAAGCGCTTCATCAGAATGATCCTGCGTGTAAATTTTGAACAAAAACTAATATTTTTGCATGAAAAACCCATTTATGGCAATTAAGGGGAGGGGCATGAGCCCCTCGTTACCCCTCTTATACATATCGAATGAACTCCAAAAACTAATCAGGGAAGCGCCTTATCAGGATATACCTATATACAAAATTTCAAGTGGGTGGGATATTTTTATTATGAGTTATCGCGTTACGCACGTACGAACGAACGTACATACATACAGAACAGGCAGGCACATAAGCTCTTAGGCTATGACAGCCTGTGAGCTAAAAACAAGTTAGATCGAAGAAAACCTATAAAATTTTATTTGTAATCGCATTTATTTCCACTTGCAGTTTCTAATTAGAAAAATAAAAAACAATTTAGAACGAAGAAAACAAATTTATTTTTAGCCGGAACTATTATTAATTAATTTAACTAACTGGTAATTTACTAATTATTTTAATTTACTAATTAATTAATACAAATTATTAATATATGGGGTTTTATTTTTCTGATAAAACCAATCAGAAATTTTTTTATTTGACAAACATTGTGTACTCAGAAACCTCGATACGACAAAAAAAAAAAAAAAAAAAAGAAAGAAAATGTTTATAGACATATTCTAGCGATGTTAATGTTAATTGTAACCGCAATATTTTTAATGAAACCTTGATATTCCGATTCTTTTTTCTGTGCCTTTTGTCTTCAAGATATCGAAATCCATCTGTATTGATTTACTGTCGGAAAGCTTTTAGCTTAGTCTTGAAATTTTAAGATAAACTGATTAAAGTGAAGAAACTTCTATTTTTTTTTTTTTTTTTTTTTTTTTAACTTAAACTTTAAATTTAGTTAGAAATATGTATCACAGAATTTAGGCGGTATCCGATGAAAATTCAAAACTGAAATACAAATATTTTGTATTTTTTCATATCAAAATCCAGATATTTTCCATTCCATACAAATTTTACCTTTAATTGAAAATAATTGTGGTTTTAATTATTCCTACTAACTAATTTTGTGTTTTATTTTTATTTTATTTAAAAAAATAAAATTAAAAATGTGAAATTGTTTTTATTTACTTTGTTACATAATTTTTGATTGATTTAAAAAGGTGCTTAAGAAATTTATATGATACAGGATGAAAAATGAAAATACCTAAATACTTTGAATTTTTATTTCAAAATAATCTGGATATTTTACAGTCTATATACGAATTTACTTCTCTCAGAAATAATACGTTCGTTTTCTTTTTCCTAAATCAATTGTATTCAGTTTTTTAATATTTTTATTAATACTATTACATTTTGTTTAGTCGGAAAAATGATGGGTATCACCAAATTGTTACGCTGCTTTAAAGTTTGTCGTTAGAAAGAATTAAAACTTATACTAAGAAATCCCGTATTTTTGACAAACTTTTGTCTCTAAAATATTCCCCAAGCAAAAAAATTTCAATTTTACTATAAGGAAAAAAAAAAAAAAAAAAAAAACGCTAAAGAGATTTTAACTGACTGCTAAAAAATAGAAAGATAGAATATTTTTTTCTCTTCAACATAAAGATTGGGCACCTAGACGACTGGGCGCTGGACCTCCCGCCCTATGTGTCAGTTACAAAACTTACAGCTCGAAAATTGGAGAGAAAATACTTCTTATGATGTAAGCATGCACTAAGATGGAATTTTTGAAACTATCCCCCTAAGAGGGACAAGCGGCGGGGGAAGGAGGGCAAAAATTCTGGAAGAACTTGCCATATCTCAGCAAACATTTAAGCAGGGATGAGATTGACCAAAAAGCAAAAAAGCTGAAAACTGCGCGAATGACTTTTGAGCAATGACAGGAATGTCAATCGCAACATATATAATTGTATTAATATATAACATACAATTTAGCTTTCGGTAAATTAAATTGAAAGGAAATTATAAACATGAATTGCAGAAATTATTTATACTTACTCTAATGAAAATTTAGTTTATCAAGTTAGAGTACATTAATAAAACCCTGTTATTGGCATGAATTTTTTTTTTTTTTTTTATTGAAATTTCCTAACAGTAAGACACTTTTGGTTAAGTATAAGGGAAAAGAAAATAGAAATTTTCTTTGTTTTTTAGCTTTGCTATTGCACAAGGTATAATTCTTTCTTATGCTTTTTTCTTGGATATTACACATTAAAGATATCTAGCGATATCGCTGGACTTTAAAAATCCTGGGTCTCCAGGACCCGGAACTTAAATTCTGGGTCTCTTTTTTACAAAAGTGGGTCCTCACTGATAAGTCATTTTTAGATGCAAAAATTGAACTTGTTCATTTGGAAAAGAAGACTGAAATGCAATAATTTTTGTTTTAACAATAATTAATGAATAATTAAAATCAATATTATTTTTTTAAACTATTGAGAAACATTTTATTTATTTAAAAAAAAATAAATGTGCAATATACAAATTTAACTATAAATTAATGCTTATTTGAGTGTAGAAGATAGCATGTATCACTATTGTTTGTATTTCTTTTTAAAAAGGGCAGGACAGGTTTATTGAAAAAAACATTTTTGCTGAAAAAAAGGATACTTTTGTTGAATATAAGGGTATTTTTTGTTCAATGAATGGGTGCTTTGATAAGTCACATTCATTCAGAAAGATTTAGAAGTGTCAAAAATGGATTTTGGATCAGAAAAGTCTGTATTTGGAGCGGTAAAAAAATAATTTTGAAAATTAGCTTTTGGGTTAGTTTTTTTTTTCAGAGTTCCTTTGATGAATTTTTAGTTTTTTCACTATCTCTTCATGAAATCTGTCATTTGTTGGAATCTTTTGGCAAAATTTAAAGTTTTTTAATTTTTTTTTTTCAAAAATTTGCCATTTTTCGAGAATATTTTGACAAAATCTGCCGTTTTTTCGCGATTGTTTGACAAAATCTACCATTTTTTCGCGAATGTTTGACAAAATCTGCCGTTTTTTCGCGATCGTTTAACGATATCTACCGATTTATTCTGATTTTTTGACAAAAGTTGTCATTTTTCGCAAAACATTTGGCGAAATTCGTCGTTTTATCGCGATTTTTGGACGAAAATTGTCATTTTATCGCGATTTTTGACAAAATCTGCCATTTTTTCGGTATTTTGTGACGAAATTAACCATCCTTTCACGATTCTTTTGACAAAATTGGCCGGAAATTAGTCTTTTTTTGGCGATCTTTTAAGGAAATTTGCCATTTTTTTGCGATTTTTTGACAAAATTGGCCGGAAATTAGTCTTTTTTTGGCGATCTTTTAAGGAAATTTGCCATTTTTTTGCGATTTTTTGACAAAATTACGCATCCTCTATTTTTTTGGTTAATCAGAAAATTTGAAAATAACAAAAAAGCTGAAAACCGCGGATCCGCGGAAGAATCTCATCCCTGATCATTTAAGGTGGGAGCGTGGAATTTGAGTAAATAAATCTACTAAAAAAATTATTAAACATATAATCCAACGATTTTAGAAATTCCTCATAAGGGGGTTAAAAAAGAAAGATTTCAAAAAATTTAGGACATTTAGCGCATCTCAGCAGAATAATAAGAGTGTGAAACAGCAGAAAATAAAATTATTAAAAACTAATTAAATAGGTGTTTCAGCGATATTTTAAAATTTCTACCCCCCGAGGATGAGGTTAAAGCTGGATGGAAAAATTCCATACTTTTTTGGACCCATCATGTGACCTATCAGAAAAGTCCTCAGATCATTCTTTCATATTATAAATCTATCTTTCTTCTCGCTGACCCCCTCCTATTTCCCTACCGGGGACAATTTTCGATCCTTTTTGAAATTGTAGCGTATTATCATTTTACTTCGGGTTTTTTTACGGGGCCCTCCAATAAAAATTATTTATAATATATGAAAAAATCAGTTAGGGGAAGGGTCTGTTCTGATAGGAGGACAATTTCCTAAATATGACCTACATCTCTCTTGTGATATATCACGGGCGACCACTTTTCTAAATTTAGCAGGCACCTTTCACGTGATATATCGTTGGAAAGTCCTGTGACTGCTTATTCGTATTATGCACCACCCGTGGCCCACTCGGGTGGTACGATTATTGTATCCCCATCGGGAGACCTTCTAATAATGGGAAAAATATATGGTTATATAAGACTAATAATAACATAAGATTATTTGACTAACTCGATACACTAAGTCATAATTATCTTGAGAATCATGTATGAATATACATATATATACAGTCGGTTCTCGTTAATTCGAAATTGGATAAGTTGAATTTTTGCTTAATTCGAACTAAACATGAAGTCTCGATTTTCAATAGCAGAATAACGTTAAAAATTTTCATTTATTCGAACTCATTTTCTCTTGACTTTGTTTAATTCGAACTAACGAGACTATTTTTTCCTTTTTTTTTACTTTCTCCAGGAGTTCAGATCTTTGAAATAATTTTCTTTCTTTTGTTTTTGTCAGAATTTTTGCGAACAAGTATACATATAGTCCTATGCATTTGATATCCTCTTTTTTAGTGCCCTGTCTGTCCATCAATGACACCTCCACCCTATCTTCGTTTCTGCTTATTCCTAATACTTTAATCAATTCATGTATTTATATATTTTAATTTAATATTAAATCATATTTTAATGATAACAATCGAAATATATTTAAAAATATTATAACATTAATTTTTTTTAAATAGTATCCCTTTAAACATGTTTTGCTCTCTTACTTTCCATAATTCGAACATTTCTTGTGGTCCCGACGAATTCGAATTAACGAGATCCGACTGTATATATATATATATATATTAGTCCTAATGTTGGTCATAGTACTCGGAAATTTTCCTTCTTGGAGTCGGAAATTTATGAGGCTACACCCCCCTATGCGACTAGGGCGGTTTACGGCCCTGAAAATGACTTGTACTTTTTAAAACCTTTTAGCTATAAATGTAAAGGAGAAAGCAACTCGGCTAATATTTCTGCAAATCAAGTTGAAAAATTAAACTTAAATGAACTTTGGCATGAAAGGTTCTGTCATGTGAACAATGAATATTTAATTAACACTTCTAAAAATGAAAGTGTTGTAGGTTTGCCTTTATTGTCTAAGTTAGCCGAGGATTGTATCTCCTGTAAGCTTGCTAAGTCTAAAAGAACATCATTTAAAGCTATAGGTAAAGTTAAATCAAAAACTGCTTTTGAACTTTTGCATATGGATCTCCGTGGCCCTTTACAAGTATCGTCACATGGGGGGAGTCGTTATTTTTTCACCATCATAGATGATTTTTCTCGTTTTGTTACAGTTTACCCCATCAAGAATAAATCTGATGTTTTTCAAACCTTTTTAAAATTTCAAAGTAGAGCCGAAAGGTATCTAAATAAGAAAATAATTTCAATCAGAACCGATGGTGGTTTAGAATTTTGTAACAGAGAATTTGATTCTTTTTTAGAAAAGCAGGGTATTTTTCATGAAAAGACGAATCTGTACAGCCCTGAAATGAACGGGGTTGTGGAGCGTTTTAATTTAACTGCTTTGGATGGTGTAAAGACTCTTCTCAATGCTAGCGGCTTATCTGAAAAATTTTGGGCGGAAGCCTTAATGTGTTTTTCTTATGTATGGAATAGGGTATGTCACAAACAGTCAAAAATCACCCCTTTTGAGATGTATTCTGGTAAAAAACCCTCGGTTTCTCATTTAAAGAAATTTGGATGTTTAGCGTACATTGGAGTGCCCAAACAGATTAGAAGGAAGCTTGATATGCAAGCTAAACTGGGGATCATGTGCGGGTATGCTCAATCAACGAAAGGCTATAGAATCTGGCTAATTGATGAAAATAAAATTGTAGAAACCATTAATGTAAGATTTGATGAAACAAAAAGGGGGGTTGATGTAGTTTCAAAATTTAAAGAACAAAAATTTAATTTTTCACTTTTTGATCTTCCAGAAGATGGAGATATTTTTTATGAACCTGAGAATACATCTCAATTGGGGATTGAGGCTGTCAAAGTAAAAGATCCAGAAGTTTCGTAGCAGAATATTTTAAAACCTTGTGCATCAATCCCATGGACCCATAAAGCAGTACCCCGAAAAACCAGAAATCAAACAGACATTTACTATGGCATAGAAGGAACCAACACAAGAATTAGATCTTTTAATGAATTAGTAAAATATTGTAAAGAAAATAAAATAGAATGTGATAAAAATTTATTTGATTTTAGCTCTAAAAATAAAGAATCTGGTAAAGCTTTAAATGTAAATGTAAATGAAGCAAATTTAACTGAAATAAAAATTTCTCAAAGTTACAATCAAGCCATTAAAAGCCCAGAAGCATCAAATTGGAGGGACGCAATGAACCATGAAATTGACAATATGCATGAACGTAAGGTATGGGATCTTGTGACACCACCAAAAGATGCTAAAGTTTTAGGAAACTGCTGGGTATTTACCGTTAAAAGAAACGAGAAAAATGAAATAGTAAGGTACAAGGCGAGATTGGTAGCGAAGGGGTTTAATCAAATAAAGGGGGAAAATTACGAAGAAGTTTTTAGTCCGGTCGTTAGTTTTACAATAATTAGGCTGTTCTTTGCCATATTTTCATGTGTGTTTAAATGGAGAAATGTCCAGGTAGATGTCAACAATGCTTACCTTTATGCTAATCTGGATGAGACTGTATACATGCACCAACCTGAGGGTTTTGTTAAGGATAAAAATAAAATTTTTAAGTTAAATAAAGCTATTTATGGTCTCCACCAGAGTGGCAGACAATGGTTTTTTGAGATATATGATGTTTTATCCAAACTTGATTTTCATAAACTCGATTGGTGCAATTGTGTATATATGTTTCAGACCAGATTGGGTTTTTTACTTTATGTTGACAACATAGTTCTTTTTGGTAAAACTAAAGATGATTTAGATCTTGGGATAGAATTACTGCAAAAACATTTTAATTTAAAAACCTTGGGGACAACTAAAAAGCTATTGGGTATAGAGTTTGAAGAAATAGGAAATCGTCTTTTTGTTTCTGCTTATTCACCAAACTTCATACATTGAAAAAGTTTGTGAAATGTTTTCAGAATTTAAATTTCCTGTAAGCACTTTACCTATGCCCAAGGGTTTAGTTTTGTCGAAGCAAGATTCACCTTCCACTAAGGAAGATATTGAAATCATGTCCAAGTTTCCTTACAGAAATCTTATAGGCTGTTTATCTTTTATAGCTGGAAGGACTAGACCAGATATCATGTATGCAGTTAATTTGTTATCCCAATTTCAATCAAATCCTGGAATTTCTCATTGGAATAGTTTATTAAAATTGTTAGGCTATCTTAAATATAGTAAACATTATAAACTTGAGTTATCCAGAGTTAGTGAGTTAAATCTTTCATGCTATTCAGACTCAGACTTTGCTGCAAACAGAGACGATCGAGTTTCCATAGGTGGCTATATTTTGTTCCTAGATGAAACGCCCATTTCGTGGAAGACTTTTAAACAGAAATGTATAAGTCTTTCAACTATGGAGGCCGAATACGTCAGTTTAACTGAAGCTGCTAAAGAGTTAATCTGGGTCAAAAATGTTTTACAAAATGAGGTTCCAAATTTAAACTTGAAAGATTGCACACTATTCTGTGATAAATAAGCAGCAATAGCCTTTTCTAATTCTCCTTTTGAAAACCAGAAAACAAAACATATCCATATAAAGTATCATTTTCTTAGAAATTTAGTATATGATCAGGTCTTTAAACTTAAATATGTTGCTAGTAAATTTAACTTGGCTGACAGCTTCACAAAACCTAAAATTAGAGAGCAGTTGTTGAAATTTTGTAAAAGGATTTTTGATATTTAAAGTTTTAAGGGGGGGGGGGGTTATAATTTTTCTTACAATGTAATCACTCTGGTCAATGCCTTGCCAATAAAGTCTTATATGACCTGATATTGACCAGATTGTTGTTTTTGAATATTAAAGTGTAATTTAATTTTTATTGAACTTTTTGAAGTTCTGAATTTTTGAAATTTTTCATATTTGTCATTTTTGCATTTTTATAACTTTTTTCAGAATTTTTGTAACGCTCTGGAGATGACGAAAAAGGAGGCCGTTTGTTATGCATCTATACGTTTTTAGGTTTAATAAACATTAAAAGTTTAAGAGAGAAAAGTTTAAAGTAGAAATAAAACATTACTTTGATAGATGCATATATGGTTTTTCGTCATCCCCCGAGCATGTTTGTTTACCATATCCGAGAGCTGGTTTTTCCAATCTGCTTCTATTGAGTAATGTTACTGCATAACAGCCAAGTAACAGTGATTTTGCGATTGCGTCACTTGCCGTCAATGGCAGATGTTTTTGACGTCATACCGTGTGACCAATAGCGTCTCGGATATGTGTTGCAGATAAATCTCAATGTATTACTGAAGAGAGATTGTACCTACAGTGGCAACAGATATATGCAAAACAAGTTCTTCAGAATTTCATATAAATAGTTTGTATTGCGATGGCTTGTTGCTCTATTTTCCTTTTTCAAATGTTGCTAGCACATCATCATGTAATTTTATTTATCATTGTTTTAGTTAATTTAAGTTTACGGCAAAGTAATGTCGTCATCCTAGTCATTAATAAAAGTTTTTGTCATGAAACTGTTGTTGTAAATTAAGCCTTCCACATAACCACTGCAAACACTCTGCTCGGTCCATTTTAAATGGCCGTCACAAATTTTCTTATATCTTATTCGTGGATTAACCACTATTACACAATATTTCTTTTTTCATGGCTCCATAATGCCGCACATAGACAAACCACCTCTAGACTGGACGTACAGTTGATATGCAACTAGGCCATCCAGAACAAACTTACATTGTTCCAAAGTTCGACTCCTTGAACTCGTTCCGAAATGAAACAACTCTGTAAAGGAAAGATTCCTTGAAATCATTTCGGAAAAGATCAACTGCTCTGAATCGTTCCAAAATGACATAAATCAAGCACTTAATTTTTTTGTTGTTGTTCTTTGCAAGAGGGTAGGGTAGATTATTATTATTATTTTTTTTAAATAAACTAAATCTTAAATTATCTTAAATTCAGAATCATCAAGGTTTGAAGGGTTCCGGATTTTGGATTTTGTACTCTAAAAACACAATGGGGTGCTGCAGCACCGATTCGCTTGCAAATTATTTTCTGATATTTTATTTATCGATTTTTTTTTTAAAGGTCTCGCGTATAAGTTGACCCCCCACTTTGAAGTTCTTTTTTGTCTAAAATTTCGCGAGTATATACGGTAGATATTATAGATCTATCACTGCAATATTTGGCGATAGTTGCGACAGTTCTTCCAAACCCAGAAATAACTGTATTTAAGCAGTAAAAAGAAGCCTTTACAAACATGGGAGAACTCTCTAAATTTTGTGGCATAGCAAAAAAAAAATTACAAATTTTGATGTTTTTTCAAATTTTTTGAGGTTTAAAAGTTGTAGAAAAAATATCACGATTTCTGTTATGTGACTCTTCTCACATAACCAGTGCTAAACTAAATTAATTAAAGCACTTATTCTAATACCTCCTAATATGGAGTAGAGTTAAATGCAACAGTAGAAGCAAAGACCCTATAGTGTACAAAAGAGAAATAATGTTTAAAGTTGTAACTAAGCAGTAGGTGTTAAAGTAGACTGGAATGATGACAAGTGAATTAAAATAAAACTCAACTTTTTATTAAAAATCTTTTCATATTAAAAATAACGATGTTTAAAAATATAAATTAAATAAATAACCTTTCAATATAATTCTATGACTAATTAAAACAATAATTGGCTTAACAGATAAATAATTAAAAACCTCCCTCCAGTGCTCATTTTAAAATAATAAACTTTAAGTAAAGAAGATATTTGAAAAATGTGATTTGACGAAAAGCAGATAAAAATTAAAAGACATCTTCACCATATGAACTGCATTCCAAAATAAACACCATAATACATCAGAGCTAAATGGATGACCATCGTAACTAAAACAACAACTTATCATACCAACATAATATAAACACAGCTTAACGATTGCCGACAGAACAAACACAACGTCAATCCAATCATTTTCACCCACAAGCAAAACACCATCGGCTCATTTATTCTCCTCCGTAAGTCAGTTGAACTAGACTGCACTTTAAACCGGAAGTAAAAAACTCCCACCTTTACCACACATGACGAGAGAAATTTGCATAGGAGCGTGCCGAAAGCAAAACATGCTCTGCAGAGAAAACAACAATCATGCCGCCTTTTGACAGTTCACGTAACCATGTAGTCTGAACAAATTCACGGCGAACTTTGCCGGTGAAAAAATATCGGTAATGCGATCCGTCAGGAGCGAAATACGATGGTTTTTAAAGAAATATTTCCCCGTCTGTAAATCAAATAAAATGAAACAGCTGCATCGATGAAAAGGTAAGTGATAAATAAAAACTTAGTGGATATTGTATTTGGATTAATAAATATATATTGGATTAATAAATATTATATTGAACACAACTGATAAGAAAAATATGGGTATGTGGCTAACAAATGCCCCCCCCCCTCTTATGAATTGTTAAAAATACCAAAAAGGTAAAGTCCAAAAATAAAATTTACCAAAAGAAAACCAGCAAGAATGAAATTAGCAATTACTCATGAAAACTGCATAAACCTAATTGCTTAACTAATGAGCACCAGAGTGATTGTACAATCCGCATAATCTATACTGTAAAACAAAATTCTACATCATTCAACAAATATAACTGATAAAAGCAATTCAAAATATTCCTTTAAGAATTACAATTTGCAAAAAGTGAACTCTTTTAAACATTAGAATTCATTTAAATATACAATTCAATAACAATCTTAGAACTTCAAACTTTAAAAACAATTTAACATTTCAACTCATGAAAAATTTAAAAACATCAAACTTTCAGAATCAAATTCTTTCAAAATCTACATTAAACATTTAAAACTTTCAATACATTTTTGCTTTGCCTCATGGCATTAATTTTCAAAAAATTTCAGCAACAAGTCCAAAATATCAAGAACAGCACCATCAGCTCAACCTCAAAAGAATTACAAAATATTAAATTCAAAAACAAATTAGGATAATTACATTTCAATTAAATTCGAAAGAAGTTTCAACAATTTCAGAAACAGAATATTCTTCCACATGTCCGTACGACATTATGTGAGCTGTAATACAATAAGAGAAACTATTACAAGTATAATTTGTACATTTTTAATTTTCCACATGTCTGCAAGACATTTCGTGAATTTACAATGTTACAAAATACCTACATAAAAGTTAGTTAGACAATACAATACATAATGACATATTCAAATTCAAATATTCAACCTTACATACAACCTTACGTGGTGCCACGATTTCATCAATTCATTCACTTAAGGAACTTGTAACAATATAGAAAACTATTTAAATTTCATAAATATTCAAAGTTTAACTACATCACTATACTGCAGGTAAACCATTTTAAATGCAAAGAATTTCCATTTCTAATACAAAACCCCTTACTTTTCCACCTGGGTACCCGGGACACCCAAGCAAAAAAAATCTCAAAAATTCAAATTTCCTTATACATTTTCAAATGAACTTTAATAACTTCATGTTAAATAAGGAAAACTTTTAAAGAAATACCTAGGTTGCAACCCAACAAAAGATATAACAATAAATTAGATATAATAAAAGGTCATTTGCAAGGTAGAAGGGAATTAAGTGGCAGTTCCATACATTAACATAATAAAATAGGACTTACAGAATTAAAAGTAACCTGCCCGCGATAAGACCCTCCTATGGCAATGGTCAACTCGAAAATCCACCCCCAGATGACACTCTGACAGATTACATTGGCACCCCTTCGAGCCGCTTTCTGGGGCCGTTTGGACATCCAAAAATGGACATCGAGAAGTATCACCACATTCAGGCGGCATTTTAAATATCTACCAACCAAAAACCATTAAAGAAAATATCTTAAATATTTCAACAAAAATTTCCACATAAATTTAATTTGAACAAATATACATATGATACTAACACTGATACAAAACATAATACAATATTAAACTTCATTAATTATACAAAAATACATTTTTTTTCAAAATTACTTAAATATATATTCAATAAACTTTGTTAATTCAAATTTTGTGAGTGGCTTAGTGAAGACATTAGCAAGGTTATCCTTGCTATGGACAAAAAGTAAGTCAAAAGTATTTTTTATCAACTAAATCTCTGACAAAGAAAAGCTTAACATCAATATGGCGACTCCTATGGTTTTCTATGGGTGATCTTACAAAATCTATAGTAGCTCTATTATCTACATACAAAACAGATTTAACCTTTTCTCCAGTGATAATTTTCTTACTGTAACATTCATCTAAAATTCTATCAAACCAAAGAAGTTCCTTCGTGGCCTCAGTCATGGCTATAAACTCAGCTTCCATTGTAGACAAACTTACACTTTTCTCCTTAAATGTTTGCCAAGAAATGGGAGAGTTGCCTAGAAAAACAATTTGACCGCCCAACGAAGTCCTATCATCTCGGTTTGCAGCAAAGTCTGCATCAGAAAAAGTTATCAACTGGGGTTTTTCACAAGACAACTTAATGGTCATTTTAACTGCATGTTTTACATATCCCAATAACCTGAGCAAGCCATACCAATGTGTCATTCCGGGATCTGATTGAAACTGACTGAGTATGTTTACTGCATATGAAATATCTGGACGGGTTCTATTCGCAATAAAAAACAAACAACCGAGTATACTTCTATAGGGTAACTGAGCCATTTCTCTGTGTTCATTATCAGATTTAGGACAGTCAGATTTAGAATAGACAGATTTATTGAGAAACACCGAAATCACTGGCGATAAATTTATAAATAAGCTAAAAAAAACTTTGTAAAATCACCATAAAAAGAAAATTAAACAGGACGCGTTTGGAGCTTCAAAAATACAGCTCGTCATCAGCTAATCCAAACCTTTTACAAACATCCTCAATGTAAGGCTGTTGGTGAATTCGCAGGCCTTCCTCACTTTCTTCAAACTCCACACCAAGCAATTTCTTAGTCTTTCCTAGGACTTTTAAATCGAAATGCTTACTCAAAAGTTCTAAGGCTCTATCTATAATCCTTTTGTGTTTCCCGAATAAAACAATGTCATCCACATATAATAATAGAACTAAATCTGAATCCAAAATGTACACGCAGTTACTCCATTCTAATTTTACAAAACCTTTTTCCAAAAGTACTCTATTTATCTCAAAGAACCAAACTCAACCAGACTGATGCAACCCATAAATAGCCTTATCCAACTTACAAAATAAATTTTCCTTACCAACTTCAACAAAACCTGGGGGTTGCGACATAAAGACATTCTCTGTTAGAGGGGCATAGAGGTAAGCACATTTAACATCACACTGGGTGTGTAGCCAGTCTTTGAGGGACACAAGTAAAGAAAAGAAAAAGCGGATGGTACTAAAATTCACAACTGGACTGAAGGTTTCTTCATACGACTCTCCCTTAATTTGCTTAAATCCTTGGGCTACCAACCGGGTTTTATATCTGGCTATGTTCCCTTTGTCATCCCTTTTTACAGTGTACACCCATCTGGGGAGGGGGGACTGCCTCCCCCAAACCATTGTTGAATTCAGACTTTTTTTCGGAAGGGACTTTTGTGATACCATCGGAGACATTCTATTGTTCCGGAAAAATCGCGAATTTCATTAAAATGTTGCTAAAAAGCACTAATTTTGTCAAAGTGTTGCGGAAAAACAGTGAATTTCGACAAAAGAGTACAGAAAAAGCACGAATTTTGTCAAAGGTCACGCAAAAAAAAGAATTTCGACAAAGGAGCGCTAAAAAATGCGAATTTTGACACAAGATCGCTGAAAGTGTGAGTTTTGTCAAAGTGTCGAGGAAAAAGCTCGAATTTCGTCAAAAGGTGGAGGGAAAAGTACGAATTTTGTCAAATGTTTGCAAAAAAAACCCCGTTAATTTTGTCAAAGTATCGCGGAAAAAAGCAAATTTCGTCAAAAGGTTGTGGAAAAAGCGCAAATTTTGTCAAAGGGTTGGAAAAAGGGAAGGCAAAGTATTGTTATGTTTAATTAAAAAAATTTTCTAACCATTTTTCATTATAATTATAAAGTAGAGTAAATGCAAATATAATAAAGTAGAAAAAAATGTTTTATCCCAATTAGTTTTCCCAGTTCTCTCCATAACCAATTAGCATGCATGTTTTTTAAAAGATGTTTGTTTACTTAAAACATGCTATTTGTTTTCAAAGTGCTTTTATAACTTTAATGAAGTTTTATAAACTGTTTTGAATAAAAGATTTAAAGTATAACAGCTAAAGTTTCCTTAAGATAAATTATGCAATATATTTATTAAAGTAAATGTAATTGCAAATGTTACCTGCAACTTGCAGTGGTGTGACAGGTTGTCAAATGTAAACAAATGATTGTTACCACTGCTGGTTTGGAAACTCTGCAATGCTGGACTTGTAAATAGTTAACTGTAGCTTTGACATGGTAAGTGGGTGTGTCCAGTTAAACTGGCTTTAGTTTTTGCATAATTTTTGTGTCTGACTGTAACTGTAATCATCAAGTTGACTTTGACTTTAACTGTTTTCATTTTTGATAGTATTTAAAAACCAAGCTGTTGGTGAGATAGGGTAGCACTAGCATGGCAGTAGTGATGATAGCATCAATGGAATAGCACTTATGAGAATTGTTTTTTTTTTCCCCAGAGTTGGATGGAGATGAGTGTTTTTAAGAAAGTTTTTGTGTTTGTGTGCCTTAGAGGCGGATATGAGCTGTGCTCATTTTAGTTCACTTTTAACAAGTTTTTAATGCAATAGCTTATTTAATTAACATAGTTTAAATAAAGAAATTTAGTTTGAAAATTTTTGAATACTTTTCTCTTGCCATGATTCACCAACATATGGTCTCATCAACATAGAAATGGTCCACGGCCTAACAAGTATCGCAGAAAAGGTATTAATTTCGACATAGGATCGCTGAAAAAGCGCAAACTTTGACATAGGATTGCTGAAAAAGCACTAATTTTGTCAAAGTATCGCAAAAAAGCGTGAATTTCGTCAAATTATTACGGCAAAAGCACGAATTTCATCACAGGGTCGCGGAAAAAACGCGAATTTTGACAGAGGATCGCATAAAAAACGCAAACTTCGACATAGGATCGCTGAAAAAACGCGAACTTTGACATAAGATTACTGAAAAAGTGCTAATTTTGTCAAAGTACCGCGAAAAAGTGTGAATTTTGTCATAGGGTCGCGGAAAAAACACAAATTTGGACAGAGGATCGCGGAAAAAACATGAACTTCGATATTGGAAAGCTCAAAAGTGCGTATTTTGACATAGGATCGATGGAAAAGCGCGAGTTTTGTCAAAGTATCGCGGAAAAAACTTTAATTTCATCAGAAGGTCACGGAAAAATGAATTACTTTTCTCAAAGGGTTGCAAAAAATTGCAAATTTTGTCAAAGTATCGCAGAAAAGAGCCAATTTAGTCAAAGGATCACGGAAAAAAACCCAAATTTTGACAGAATATCAAGGGAAAAAAACATGAAATTCGTCAAAAATGAAAAAAAAAAAGCGAATTCCGTCAAAGAGTCACGAAAAGAGCGCATATTTGGTCAAAAGATCGCGGAAAAAAAGCGTATTTCGTCAGAAGATCGCAGAAAAGCATTTCATTTGATCATTCATGTAATAATAACTCTACAAGGAATGCTTTCATGAACAGAAATTATGACTATGTTGATTCTATGTTTCTTTATCGCCCCCCCCCCCCCAAAAAACGATCCTCTGGATCCGCCCCTGATAATGTCTATTTCCTCCCTCATTGCTTTATGCCATTCATTATGTTGGTCGGATTTTAAGGCTTGTTTAAAATTTTTAGGAATAATCAGATCATATAGTCAGGATTTAGTTTGACAAATGTCTGCACTTGGATCGGCACTGTTGGGGTCAGAAACTATTCCTTTATAAGTGTTGCTCCCTGTAAAATCAAACAAATTGGGCTTAAAAATAATGTCATTTTCCCTACAATAATTCTCTACCTCTCTATTAGACCTTAAACGATCAGAACCGTTAGCTATATCAAAATAGTAAATGTCGTTTTGAGGATGACCAGTCTTTCTAGGGACAACTTTTCTTTTCCAGTGAGTATCGCGTAAAGTGGTGTGAGGTGTATTAGGGGAATCACTACTAGTGTGAACATCCTGACCTGCACTCTCTGTACCAGAAGATGATTCGAGGGAGTCGTTGGAGCTGTCAGTGGTGGCTCTGACCTCCTCAACAACGTCTTCTTCCTCGATATCACTCCCAGTAACAGGAACCCAATGATACTCCCCTGGTATGTTGCCCAGCACAGCTCCTTTATGCGCGTCTCTATAACTGGTGTGTTCATCAAATGGTTCATTTATGGTTTCTACGATTCTGTCATTTTCAGGTAAATATACCTTGTATCCCTTAGTTCGAAAAGTGTAACCAACTAGGAATCCTCTTATAGCCTTAGGATCTAATTTAGACCGTTTTTGACGAGCAATCCCAATATACGCCACACATCCAAATGGTTTCAGGTGTCTAACAGAGGGTTTGGTACCACCAAATAATTCAAAGGGAGTCTTTGTTTGATTTTTATGACAATGCGGTTCCATGTGTAGGTAAAATGAAGAACAGCCTCTGGCCAAAACTTTAAATCCATACCACTTTCCTTTAACATAGTTCTAGCCTCATTTGCAACAGTCTGATTATAACGTTCAACAGCGCCGTTTTGTTCCGGAGTAAAGGTATTAGTTAATTCATGATTAATTCCCCTTTCAACACAAAATTCCTCTACTTTATTATTTTCATATTCTCCCCCATTATCAGATCTAATGGCCTTCACCTGTCTGCCTAAAAACCTTTCAGACATTATAATGTGTTGCCTTAAAATTTCAAAAACTTCTGACTTTTCTCTCAAGGGGTATAATGAAACTTTAGGGGAGAAATCATCTATTATAGAGAGAAAATACCTTTCTCCTTTTCTGCTCTCAACCTGACTAGGACCCCAGACATCCGTATATAAAAGCTCTAAAGGAAATTTTGACCTTATATAATTTCTAGGTTTAAAAGATGTTCTCCTGAATTTATTGATTTTACAAGACTCACATTTAAATTCCCCTTCTTTTAAATTTGGTAAACCCCTAGCTCCTGCATTTCTACATGTATGAGCTATCAAATAAGGACTGACATGGGCCAGCCTCCAGGGCTCGAAAAATCTATTGCCCGACATGCCCGGGGCATGTAAAATTATCGATCGGGCATGTATTATTTTTATCAACATGCCCGAACGGGCATGTATTTTTGAAAGTACCACATTTAAATTTAAATAGGTTGGCATAAGCTGAATCATGAAGAAGAATGATCAAACTTCGTAAATTAATGGACGCCTTACGAAAAGTAGACATTTTATTTGCAATACAATCGGTCAGCGCCGGAATACGACTGAGCTTTCGTCAAAACAAGTGAAAATAGAAGAGGAGGAGCATACCTTTGCTGCGCACATCCGTTGCGCGTACACACCTTTTCTCCGATGGAACGGCAGAGAAAGACTCTCCGCTAGCCGCTACCGCATTGGCTGCCAGGATAGAACGTCACTCACGTAACTAAGTGCCGTGATTGCCGATGTACCAGTGATTCTTTAATAACGGTTTTCAAAAGTTATGGAGCAACATATTTACCCACGCAGCAATGGCGGCTCGCATAATGTACGCTATTGACGATTTGAGAAGGTTAAAAACAAAACATAACACGTAAATAAACTTTAAGTACTTTAACTAATTATGAATAATCACAACATCGGTAACAATTATTATGAATGACATCGCAACTTTTTCTTTCACATCGACATTCCCCCCCCCCCCCCCCCCCACTTCATTTTTCAATTTCACTTTTCGATCGGCATTGCAATATTTTTTCTTCTTGCAAAGACATTTTTTTCTCTACAGTTTTTGTAATAAAATGATATAACTCACGATTTTCCGACAGTCACACGTGAACATAGATTTCCTTTCCCCACACTATCTTTAACGATTATGTTAACTTTTTTTTTTTTTTTTTTTGGCATCACCTATCTTTTTAGTCATAAAAATACCAGCTTTAAAGTTAAATTTTTTATTCGGGTATCTATTTTTCCCTACCACATGCCCGACTGGGCATGTAATTTTTTTCAAATTTTTCTAGCCCTGCCAGCCTCCTATGCCAAACATACATGTCGTCACGTTTATCAGCAGAAGATGCCTCAAAACTGACTTAGTTACTAATTTTGCTAGGAACTTTGGGTTACAAATAGTAAACGCCATTTTTAAGTGTGGCTTTAAAAACGGGTTGTCCGTTGCATGATATCTTCACCTCGCCACTCCCACCAGAAAAACAAGCCCCATTCACATCGAATCGAGGCCCTAATATTAAGTTACGTCTTAATTTAGGAGAGAACATAACATCTTTAAACACTAAAATTCTTTGCCCAAATTTTAATTTAATGGTTCCACACCCAATAATTGGAAAAGTTAAACCTTCTACGGCTAAAGCCATATGTTCATCATTTAATGGTGTGTAATCAACAAAAAGATCCCAATCTTTTAAAAAATGATGGGAAGCTGCTGTGTCAAAGACCCAGTCAGCTTCTCCATCGATTAAGTTAGCCTGTGACAGAAAAAATGATGTAAAAGACTTACATTCAGGACTGAATGATGAAGAGGACTTATAGTCAGGACTTCTTGTACGAGTGTCTCTGGATCTGCCTCCTTTTCGTCTATCACCAAGTCTACAGGAACCAACTTTTTGGTGTCGAACTGGGGATTTGGAACGTCTGAGTGGGAACCTTTTATCGCAGAGGCTGGAAGATCTGACAGGTGAGGAGCCTCGGCATGATGAAAACTGGGCTGGTGAAGAACTGTCTCTGCTATGGGAAGACATACTACGCAGGAAAAGATGACACTGGCTCTTAACATGATTTGGTTTCTTACAAAAATGACACAAAATTTTCTTTCTTAATCTCTTCTGATACTGGATTGACTGTGCTTCTGGATATACCCTTCTATGATCGTGCTCTCGAACTTGGATCCTAGTTTCCTCTGCAACTAGTGCTGTCACCACATCTTTAAAAATAAACTCTTCGTCCTTCCACCTGAGTACTGTTTGAACTGTGAATCAAATTTAGGAGGTAAAAACCTCAACAACTGAAAAGTTATGTATGTTTCATCAAAATTTTTATTAATAGATTTTAATTGATTGGCCACTCTTAGTAATCGAGAAGCATATAAATTTATGCTCTCACCATTGGCCATTTTGCACTCACACAGCTCGGTAAAAACTTGAATGTGTCGACTTCTAGTATCAGGATAGAAATGAGTGCATAAACAGAAACCAGTCAGAAACAGGGTCATCACAGTTCTCAAATTTCGAAAATCAGGCTCGACATTTAAATAAATCATAGGCAGAGCCAATTTCTGATGCACTTTAAATTCCTTCACATCTTTATCGGTGACACTTCCAGTAGTTGCTGTACTTTTCTCAATTAGAACACTGCTACTTTCATTGAGCACAGGAGGTATTTCAATTTCTGCCACTATGTCCCATACATTTCTTTCCATTAACAAGTATTTCATATCAGACTGCCAATTGGCATAATTACTAGAATTTAACTTTTGAATTTGATTTTGCATCATTTTGAATAACTTAAATATAAAAGCCTAAAAAATTTTTAAAAAGTTTGAGCCAACCAAAAATTTATGTAATTAAAAATGCATTTTATTAAAAATTCTCATAAAAATTGCCTTTCTATAATAAAATTACTTCAAAAACAAAAAAAATCGGTCATCATTTTAAAAACTAACGGCTCCCCCTAATAAAACTATCTCATAATTCTCATTAGGCCGTAGTTAAAAACACCTTACTGCATTAAAGGCATTGCCAAAACTAAATTACATGGGTCTTACGTGCCCATAACCTAAAATGTTATGTGAGTCTACTCACATAACCAGTGCTAAACTAAATTAATTACAGCACTTATTCTAATACCTCCTAATATGAAGCAGAGTTAAATGCAACAGTAGAAGCAAAGACACTATAGTGTACAAAAGAGAAATAATGTTTAAAGTTGTAATTAAGCAGTAGCTGTAAAAGTAGACTGGAATGATGACAAGTGAATTAAAATAAAACTCAACTTTTTATTAAAAATCTTTTCATATTAAAAATAACAATGCTTAAAAATATAAATTAAATAAATAACCTTTCAATATAATTCTATGACTAATTACAACAATTGGCTTAACAGATAAATAATTAAAAACCTCCCTCCAGTGCTCATTTTAAAATAATAAACGTTAAATAAAGAAGATACTTGAAAAATGATATTTGACGAAAAGCAGATAAAAATTAAAAGACATCTTCACCATATGAACTGCATTCCACAATAAACACCATAATACATCAGAGCTAAATGGATGACCATCGTAACTAAAACAACTTATCATACCAACATAATATAAACACAGCTTAACGATCGCCGACAGAACAAATACAACGTTAATCCAGTCATTTTCACCTGCAAGCAAAACGCCATCGACTCATTTATTCTCCTCCGTAAGTCAGTTGAACTAGACCGCACTTTAAACCGGAAGTAGAAAACTCCCACCTTTACGGCACGTGCCGAGAGAAATTTGCATAGGTGCGTGCTGAAAGTAAAACATGCTCCGTGGAGAAAACAACAATCACGCCGCCTGTTGACAGTTCACGTTACCGTGTAGTCTTAACAAATTCACGGCGAACTTTGCCGGTGAAAAAATATCGGTAATGCGATCTGTCAGGATGGAAATACAATGGTTTTTAAAGAAATATTTCTCCATCTGTAAATCAAATAGAATGAAACAGCTGCATCGATGAAAAAGTAAGTAATAAATAAAAACTTAGTGGATATTGTATTTGATTAAATAAAATAAATATATATTGAATACAATTGATAACAAAAATAAGGGTATGTGGCTATCAATTTCCACTTAAAAAAAAAAAAATCTTTGTATAACCCGCAGCAGCTTTTTGGAAGGGTTTTTTTCTGGTATAAGCTGCAGACTATACATCCAAAAATACGGCATACATCTAACATTATCCTTTAACACTGTTTAATAATATTTTATAAATATTGATCTGCAAGTTATTGTTTTATAAAAAATTCAATTTTTAAAACTGAGAAGAAATGCTTTGTTAAAGGGTCATTCCATGTCAAATCAACCAAAAAAATTCAATATTCAACCTGACCATTTCCGATTTCAATGAAACTGCTAGGGATCATTCTCTATGATGATATAAATAAGAGCATATTTTTATTTTGTGTTTATTGCTTTAAATTTTTATACAATTAATTATTTAAATTTTGAAAAATCAGCATTTTTTGACTTGCATAAATATTTTCAATTTTGAATTTCTCAAGTTCTATCAAACATAGAAAATTTTATGACCACTCATTTCAAAGAGGAGTTTATAAGGTTTCCTTTGATATGCAAGTCGAGTATGTATAATTAAAATAAATAAAATTTAAAAATTTTTAAAATTTAAAATTTGAAATTTTTTTAGATAGTTATTTTTAAAAATTTTGAAAAAATTGTATGTTTGTTGTAATATTATAAGCATTAAATTCTGAAATTTTTAGAGTGGGATCTCAATGGGATCAGGAGTTATTAAATAAAAGCTAAAAATTACCATACAAATCATAAATAAATAACTAGACAGAATTAAATTGCTATTTTAATGGTAATTTTTGCTTTTATTTAATAACTCCTGATCCCATTGAGATCCCACTCTAAAAATTTCAGAATTTAAAGCTTATAATATTACAACAAACATACAATTTTTTCAAAATTTTTAAAAATGACTATCTAAAAATTTTTCAAATTTTAAATTTAAAAAAAATTTAAATTTTATTTATTTTAACTATACATAGTCGACTAGCATATCAAATTAAACCTTATAAACTCCTCTTTGAAATGAGTGGTCATAAAATTTTCTATGTTTGATAGAACTTGAGAAATTCAAAATTGAAAATATTTATGCAAATCAAAAAATGATGATTTTCAAAATTTAAATAATTAATTGTATAAAAATTTAAAGTGATAAACAAAAAATAAAAATATGCTCTAATTTATATCATCATAGAGAATTATCCCTAGCAGTTTCATTGAAATCGGAAAGGGTCAGGTTGAGTCACTGGTTGATTGGCATGGAATGACCCTAAAATACAAATTTGTTAGAATTAAGAAAACTGGTGAACTGAACTACAGTAGACTCCCTCAAATCCACATAGTTTGTGAGCAGAGGTTGTGCGAATTTTAGAATTTTGTGGATTTCTGGTCATTGCTTTGTTTACATTTTTAACAGATTTCCAGGAGGAGGTTATGATTTCGACCGGTATGTATTTCTTGTTCACTCATAAATTCTTTAAATATGAATTGATTTTGATAATTTCTTTTGTTTGAAAGTATAAGATAGCCATGTGGTCCCATTTTAATTTCATTAAATTCTGATGATTAGAATTTTTTTTAGATAAAAAAGTGTGGATTTGATAAAAAATGATAATGATTTGGCTTAAATCATCTTTCATTGTGTTGCGATTGTTTTCAAATCATAAGCATATTAAAACTATGCATATTACAACCATGAAATTGGCATTTTCCCGCGATCTTCAGACAAAATCAGTGATTTATCTGTGATCTTTTAGCAAAATCGGCGATTTATTGCGATCCTTTGTCGAAATCGGCATTTTTCAGTAGTTTTTTTATGTCTTTAGACAAAATTTGCATTCTACGCCATCTTTTTACGGTGTTTTTTTCTACAATGATCTTTTGACAAAATATTTTTAAGCGATCTTTAATCGAAAACGGCATTTTTTCTGCAATCTTTTAACAAAATCATCGTCATATATGCAATCTTTAGACAAAATTGACGTTTTCCTGCAGTCTTCAGATGAAATCAGCATTTTGTCTGCAATATTTGGTGAAATTGCCATTTTTTCCGCGATCCATACAGGAAATTCGTGTTTTGCAGTGATCTTTTGACAAAGTCGGTTGACAAAATTGGAATTTTTGCACAAGAATAACCCCTGCAACAAAAGTCGCGATTTTTCCAAGTTTTATAAAAAAAATTTGTGATATTTACGAAGCTGATCATCAAAACTCACAATTTTTATGAAGCTAATAAACAAAGTTGGTGATTTTTACAAACCTGATTGACGAATTTGCGATTTCTTCTCACATGATCGTTGAATTCAGCGATTTTTTTCCACACCTGATGAACGAAATTCGCGATTTTATTTGAGCCTGATCGACAAAATCCCCGATTTTTAGGAAACTGACAAAAATATTTGGAATTTTTATAAAGCTGATCGATGGAATTCATGATTTTTATGAAACTGGTAGATGGAACTAGAAATTTTTAAGATGTTGATCAACATAATTTGAAATTTTTATGAAGCCAAACGACGAAATTCGCGACTTTAACAATGCTGATCTATAAAATTAATGATTTTTCTTTGCATGATCGACAAAATTCCAAATTTTTCCAAGCCTTATCAACAAAATCTATCAACAAAATTATCGATTTTTCCACAAAATTGTGTGATGGATACCTGATGAATGAAGTTTGCAATTTTTCTGGACGTCATAGACACTATTTTTCTGCTAATTAATAAAATTTGCGATATTCCCATGCCTGACCAACGAAATTTGCAATTTTTCTGAATCCAATCAATAAATCTTGCAATTTATCTGTGTCCGATCGATTTGCATTTTATTACCCTTAATTGATGAAATATGCATTTTTCTGCACTCAATTAATGAAATTCCTGATTGTTTTGCAGTTGATCAACTGAAAATTTCAACTTTTCTGAGCATCATCGCAAAATTCACGATTCCACCCTGCCTTATTAAAGAAGTTTGCGACTTTTTCATTCCTGATCGTCAAAATTCGCGATTTTTTCCATTTTTGATCAATAAAATTCATAATTATTTCGTTCTTGATCAATGAAGTTTATGATTATTTCATTCCCGATCAACAAAATTTTTGTTTTTTCTTTCTTTCATGCAATAAACCAAGAAAATTAGCTATTTTTCTGCCGCTGATGAATTAAGTTTTATAATTTTTTGAGCATCATTAAAATAACTGATTATTTTTTCTTGCTCGATCAACGAAATGAGCAATTTTTCACATCTGATCGACAATATTTGTGATTTTTCTGGGCCTGATCACGAAATTTACTATTTTCTGATCTTCAAGGACAAAATTCATGATTTTTTCATACCTGATGAACAAAATGTTTTATTTATCCGAGCCTTACTAACAAACCTCGCTATTTTCCACTCTTGATCAATAAAATTCACAATTTTTTCGTGCCTAATCAACGAAATTTGCGACTTTTAAGCTACTGGCAAAATTTTATATTTTCCTGCGATAAACTGGTGAAATTTATGATTTTTTCCTATGACATACGCATAAAAATTGAAATTTTTTTTCCAGTTGTACATTGTCAAAACTCGTGGGCCACAGGTTGTGCATCCCTACTATACAAGTATGATTTTGCCATAAATTGTGATTATTTGTAGAATTTTTGTCATCATTTCTTTTTTACTCAGAATTTATTGAAACCTTGCAATCAATTACAATTTGTTCTACCTCTTGAAAGAAGTTGTCCTATCTGATTCATTATCGATACTCCTAATTAATACTGTGAGATTCCCTTCTATTTAGCCAAATTAAAAATACATGTTTTTGTAAGATAAAACTTTATCAAACTCTTAGATGTAAACATGTATGATACATCTGGTAATAAAAGATATATAAACTACAGTGTCTTATGTTTCCTGTTACTTTTGGAAGATCAGTAAAATTGAAATTCTTCTTTAAACAAAAAGCCTGCAAACTGCTTGCTAAATTTTTTGTAAGGCATCAAAACACACTTTGAACTGCCTGCTTAAGCAATTAGATGAAAAATGAAAGAGAAACATTGGGAGAGAAATCAGACGTTGAAGTTGCACCTCTTTTTACTAAAATAATGATCAAAAGGTTATTTTCGGACAGCCTTTTAATAATATAAGCTACACAAAAATTTGTATAGATGAAATACATCTGGGTTATTCTCTGCAATAGTGCAAAAAGTGGTTCCCAGTCATATAAATGCTCTAAATTTCATTTTATTTTTACTTATTTATACTTTTATTAGAAGGTCTAAAGTTTGTTTATTAGGGGCAGGGCGTAAAATTTAAAAATAAACAAATTTAATATTTAAAAATGTAAGATATATCATGCAAATATCATTCCCTCACCTCTCCCCTACCCATACTACCATACTTTACTGCCTGATTTTTTCAATTCACAAATAAAAATAATTAAAAACACCCTAAGCAAAATAAAGTTCTTAATTGGTACCTTACAAAAAATAACAAAAATATTATTTTTTATTATAATTATGTAGTCTACTCAATCAATTATATGTCTCCCCATGTTAGACCATCATTCCCTCACACCTTGCTATTATCGTAAATATCCTATCACTAAAGATGAGCAGCAGTCTAGCATTCTTCACAGAGAGGAAGCTAATTTGAGTACTTGTCAGTCCAGCAATATAAATTGGTGGTATAAGTTTTTGTTAATTTTCTAGAAATTTTTTTCAATTAGAAAATCGGGGAGTATTTTTATTAGCAGTCATTCCCTCACACAAAATGCTAAATTTTTAGCAATTTTCAAAATTTTTAATTTTATCATACATTATATATTATGTGTTCTTCTTTAAGGAATCAGTTTGGTTTTTTCCATAATTTTGCATTTTTCATGACAATTAGTAAAAACATCTTAATTTCATCATTCCCTCACATTCATTGTTATGAGTTAATGATAAAGTGAATGGAGAATATGTACTTTTGTTTAAAATTTCATAACGATTTCTGCTGCTATTAAAATCTTCAACAATTGACCAATTACTAGCAATTTATCCAATTTTTATGAAAATTTACCTATATAACATTCAAGTCAGACTGCTTGGTCAAATTTGCAGTATTGTAGAGAATAACCCATCTGTTTATATGAAATGTTACTTTAATATGAACAAAACAATATAGAAAAAAAAAATCAGCTTAAACTTTTACCGGTGTATAAATTTTTTTGTAGAAAGAACATGTTTTCAAATCTGCTATTAAAAATGGCGGCATATCGACATTTTTGGGAGATATTATAAAGCTCATAACTCACAAACTGTTTGATCAAATTTAATATGATTGATATTTTTGGAATCAGATTTTGGCTCTACAATTTCACTAAATTTTATTATCATTAGTGATTGTGGGTGTTATTTTCATAAAATTCTGGTCAATTATTACGTCATATCAGACCGGCCGAAACTTTTTGATTAAAGATGGCAAATTTTGGTAAATCTTTATTTTATATGACAATACATAAAAATCTATTAGAATAATTCAAGTTTTGTCAATTATGAAATATAAAACATAGCTTACTTGGCATGGCTTTCTTTGGCATGATTATGAAGATGGAAGATGACAAATGACAGTTCTTGTTCTTTCTAGTTCTTGCAGCAATGCTGTGAGTACGGAACAAACACAAACTGAAATATGAATCAGTGAATGAATCTCGTTCCCGCAAGAGATTCAAGGTCTGTTCAAGGCAGGCATTCAGATGTCCGATAAGGAACACTAAATGATAAGGATTCCTTAAATCCGAGTGAAATCTCAAAAACGGTATTCAGATGTCCTTTTAGTGTTCTCTAAATAAGGGATCGCGAGTCAACAGCGCTGAGATTTAAGGAAAGCTGAAACGCTGGCTTTATTTAAGGAAAGTTAGTTTTCGTCGCCATTATTTTTATAGCGTGCTTTTCAAAACTGTTACTTCAACTTAGATATTAAACAGAAATGCGAGGAATGTATTATTAGCTATAAATTGATGAATAAATTATTTGAAGCAATTTATTTTTCATTTGTGCAATCGTTAAAAATAGCGTAAAAGTGGTTGTCATCATACATATTGTTTCAACATTGTTTTCTTCGTCATTTTCCCCCTCACACAAGTTGTAGCAGGTAAGATCGATGATTTTAATATTTGTAATTACTATTAAAAATGCTCTGTTAAATTTTTAGTAATTTTATTTTGTGTTTATTTTGTATGAATTTCTATAACATAGTTGAAGTTGTTTGCGCATTTCAAAACATTTGTTCATGAATGTTTACTTAAAATATGTATGTAAGTAAAATATATTTTGTACGTATATTTATTATTTAAAAGAAACCTATTTTAAAAGATATTTTAATGCATGTATAAAACTATGCATTTTCAATAGACATCAAAGTCAAACCTTAAGTAGATGACTATGTTGTTTTTTTATCATTTCTAATGCTGATAAACAATTTGCTTTTTTGTTATATTAGTATGCACACTATATGTCTTGATTTATTTGGTAAAAGGATTTAAATTAAAGTATTTTTTAAGCTTATGAAAAAAAAAAAAAGAAAAAGGTTAAAGGAACTTTTTGCAGTATCATATCTTTTTAAAAGAAATAAGATAGGGTGTATTTACTTCAATATTTATAGCATTTTTACACTTAAGTTTCTTAGCTAATTAATTAATCATTCATTAGTAATGTTATTTGATAAACTAATTTTTGTATATGCATGCATTATACATTTTTTGTTTCTTTCTTTTTTCTAATTGATGTAACTGCTACAGTTAATGATAGTAATGCAGCAAGACTAATGCTACAGATTTGACATCTTTCTTTTTTTCTTGGATTCATGAAGATTTACAACATACAAAGTTGTTTACAACATACAAAGTTGTAAATCCTCATAGAATTTTCATTTTAAATTGTGTGTGGCTTCTTTTTATCTGGTTATTTCTAAGAATTTGTATGTATTATCATGCAGGGTTTGCTACTAGTTGAGTAATGTTTCCATGTGTTAGTCCAGTATGATGGGCCATTTTAGTTTTATTTCACTAGAATTTATCCATTATTCCTGTAACTTTGAACAGAATTAAGACTCCCTTAACTTTGTTTTAAAATTGTTTGATATTCTGTTAGTGCGTCTTAATGAATCTGAAAGTTATTCTGATGAATTTATAATATACACTTTATTCGTTTGATCAGAAAGTAGTAAATTTAAAATTGTAAACAAGAATTTTCAAATATTGATTTTTCGATTGCTTTTTAATCTTTATTAGTTTGTTAATAATTATAAATGAAGAAAAGAAAAAAACTTGTGAAGTCTTTGTTTATCTTTTAGAAAATTACATTGAAAGCATTGATTTATAAAGCATGCAACTTGCAAAAGAAAAGCTATCATTTAGATGGCTTTTCTTTTAGGCAAACTTTCATATTGCATGTATGCAATATTTAGGTATACCTAAATAAACAAACTGTCACATTGTATATATCTAAGTAAACAAACTGGCATGTTGCAAATAATGTTTAAGAAAATTAATGGTAAGGTAATATTTCATTAGGATGTTAGAATGATTTTTATAACTAGAAGCGAGTCTTTCATGCATATAATAAAAATAATATTTTTCTGAAAAATTTGAAGTCTACCAGAATAATTTTAAATATGTAGCGGTTGGACAAACTTTTCTAATTTTTAAAATATAACTGTTCTCGTACTTAAATGTAATTTTATTAAAATCTGGTGACAGTTGATGGAATTTTGGCTTAATCTAAGTAAAAGCATGTGTGTAGTTTTATAAATCTTTGTTTAGGCAAGGGAAAAAATATATGTAATCAGCTATTTTTAGTTTCTCGTATTTGATTTTGAGTAGAACTCAAATAATAAATCAACATTTACCATTTGAATCATTTATTTTTGCTTTATTATATTTTCAAATTATAGCTATGCATAAGATATTTGGATTTAAAATTTCTAAGGTGTTGAGGCTTGCTTTTTGTGAATTTATACTACAACTTTATTCTTAAAACTTGGTTACAATGTAATGTAAACAAAAGAACAGTTTTGCAGTATCATTTATGAAATACCATGCAGTAAATTTATTTCAATATTTATAGCACTCTAAAAGTGTTTTTTCATAACTAATATTCTGTTCTAAATATTTAAATGGTACATAAGCTTAATTATTTCTTTTTTGTCTAATGGTTTTAAACAAACATACTTAAATTTCTTAGCTGATTAATAGTTAGTTATTCATTAATAAATATTTGCTTTCCAAGAACTTATTTATGTATATGTATGCACATATTTGATTCGTTTCCCTCTTTTAATTTGATAGTTGCTTCAGATGCTACAGTTATGATGAAAATGCAACAAGGATGGTGTGAAATGATGTAAAGCTGTGTGATGATATGTTTTTCTCACAAGTCCAACCAATTTAAATTGCTACTCTTGCAGTTTGTTGGATACTTTTGCGTTGGCCAGTTGGAATGCGCTCGAAAGACTATAGGTTAGAAATAATCTTTGGCCTTTTGGGATGCAGACTTGCTAGCTATATCGCATTTGGATTCTTGCTGGAAGCTAAACACTTCTTTTTTTATTTTGCTGAAGACTGCATTTGCCGTATTGCCTGTCTATTATGACAAGTAAGCCACTTATTGCTTTAAAAAAAGTTCTATTATGTATTGCTAATATAAGTGTAAATTCAATTTAATGTTCTCTGATTTAAACCAAATTTAAGGCATTAATTTTACAGGAATTTAGTAAATATAAATTGTGTAAATTACAACAATTACTTAGATTAAAATATAAGTTTTAGGTACTACTTGGTTATCCCGTCAACCAGAAAACAAAATCAAACATATCAAATTGAATTATTGTTTTAAGGAAACATACAACTATGAAAATAAAATAAAGCAACTTTTTATTAGCATATTCACATAGCACAGAATATGTGAAAATAAATATTCTAAAAACATGTGACATTGACAGAAATATTTGATTTTCTTTTAGTTGACCACTTTCTGTTGAATGCAAATGTCAGTACACAGTTTGCAGAAATACATGGCTATACATATATAATAATATATCATGCATTCACAATTTTTTTGTTTAGGAATAAATAAAGGAATAAAAAAGAATATGGAAGTATTTAGTCAATGGAGAAGGGGGGGGGGGGGTCAGGTAAGATGTTTTCTTTCTGTACAGTTATAATGTAATAATTGAATTGTACTGTAATTAAAAACACTTAGAAAGGTTTAAAAAAAACAGCTCATGCTAAGCTTCAGCAATTGTCCATTATAGTAATGCTACTATCTTTTTACTTAATTTTTCTTATTTAATGGATAGTTACAATATTCGTATAAATGTGTGTTTCCCAGTAGTTATAAGCAAAAGGCAAATTTTACCATATTACAAAATCAAGTTTAATTTTTTTATTAAATGGTTTATTCAAATATATTTTAAATTCTTCCTTTACACTTAAAAAATGGTAGTTTTTAAGAATTCATCATTTCTAATTTTATTCGTTATGAAACTAATATAATTTTTCATTTTCATATGATTAACAATCACTTTTTTTTTTTTTTTTTTTTTCATATGCTGAATTATAGAAAATTAAAATTCCTAAATTGAATAATTGGTAAAACTGATTTTATTTAATTGAATGCCTTTAGAATTTAATATTTTTATGTTTTCTATTATGCATGTAGGTCAAATATTGCAAATTTCTTACGTTAAAAAAAAAAAAAAAAACTCTATTTAATAAAAAGTAAGTATCTATTCTAGTCGATGCAAGGTTTTTCTCTTAAGGCCTGTTTTATCAAGAAATATTTTATGATTAGATTTGTTTTATTAAATGTACTTTTCTGAAGAGGCCCCAAATTTTTTCTAAATTTTCCATTGGTATTACAAATAATCTGTTGAATTGTTCCTGAATACAGCATGTATTTTAGATTTATTTATCACCATTAAGTTAATACAATTTATTTAAAGTGGGTTCTTTTAAAGAAAAAAAAGAGTATGGGTTTTCTTAATAAGATTTTAATCGCCCCTTTTGCCTAAAAAAGCATCCTTATATAACTTTTAAGAATAGTAAGCTAATTAACTATAAGTGTGCACAAAAGAAAACATTTTCACCGTTCCAGTCTGAAAATAGTTATAGTTTGAAATATACTGAGACATAGTTGTCGATAGAAAAAAATTAAGGAGAAAATGTGCCTGTAATCCAAACCTCAATAGTTTTTTTTCCTTAAATGAAGAATATAAACATATAAAATAAGATGAATTAAGATTAAAAGAAATTGCAAGACAATTTTTAAACATATCCCCATTATGAGCAATGCAGAAATTTAACAAGTAATTAATAATAAACATTCAAAATTTTCTTTTATCGGATGTTCAAGAATCAATTTCATTCCTTCCCCTGGCAAACATTCTTAGCTTTCATTTCTTTTATAAATATTTTATTAGTCCTCTTTTTTTCTAAGTTTTATCCTATTTTTTTTTTTTTTTTAATAATCAGAGATAAAACAAAATTAGGTAAATAAAATTCAAAATCTTGTGATGTGTAATGGCACTCCACTGTCTTACAGATACTTTTGCCAAGAAGAATGAATAAACAATCCCCCCCCCCCATCCTCAATAAATGTGTATGCCCAAGTTTGTGTAAAAAAATAATAATAATAATAATAATATTTTTTAACCATGGCCAAAATCTTTTGCTTAAAAATGTTGAACTCGTCAAATAATTAAAAATGAACATCTTAAAAATATGTTTCAGGAAATAAAATAGAATATGTAAAAAATAAATTATTTCCATTATTTATGTTTAAAAAATAAACAAAATCTGCACAATTTCTTCTCTTTATCAATATTATTAATATTATTATTATTTTGCATTTTTTCTTTCCTTTTCAATTATAATAGTGTACAGAATAGTAGCTAAATTCAGTTTCAAAAAGCGTGCAAAATGTAAAACGGCAAATAATGCGCATAATTGATTGATCTGCAGCGAAGCGTTTCTGTCTGCTGATTGGTTTATCGTCTGTGTAATCGGTACAATGTTCCGACGATTCCCGAAACCAGACCGGAGATAAGGAAAGCCGAAGCTAGTTTAGGCAGGCCGGTCTGAATAGCGTTTTAGGATTCCTTAAATAGAGAACGCTAAATTTAAGTTAAGACTCGCTATTTAGTGAACCTTAATAAGCGGACATCTGAATGCCTGCCCAAAAGTGCAGCTCACGCCACGCGCGCGCTCAGATTTTGCTATGACGTTATTGATGTGGTTGGTAGCGGCAGCTGCTGCCACACCGCGGGTCCCCGGTTCAAATCCGGGTTCGGGCATGGATGGTGTGTTGTCCCTTATAAGTGTAATAAATATATGTAATGGATATCTGTAATAAAAAGTGCTCTGTATAAGGAAAGGGCATGTTTACAAACAAACACTTCTGTCAACCAATCTACCGCTACATTTTTTGTCATAGCGATCATTATAAGGAAAGGGCATGTTTACAAACAAACACTTCTGTCAACCAATCTACCGCTACATTTTTTGTCATAGCGATCATTGTAGGAATCATCTTGACGACGTAGCCCAATCATATCATACTTACTTATGCAATGGCAAACTTAGACCAATCAAATTCCCGGAATTTATCCGTACAGTGTCAGTCGTTAAAGAACGGACTGGTTTTTCTCCCTTATCCACTGTAATTCGTCCACAGTGACGTCAGCTGCCCTTTCCTTATTGTAGGAATCATCTTGACGACGTAGTCCAATCATATCATACTTACTTATGCAATGGCAAACTTAGACCAATCAAATTCCCGGAGTTCATCCGTACAGTGTCAGTCGTTAAAGAACGGACTTGTTTTCCTCCCTTATCCACAGTAATTCGTCCACAGTGACGTCAGCTGCCCTTTCCTCATTGTCTCTGTTTCTGTGTATTATGGATGTCAAAAACAGAAAATACATAAAAAAATATAGAAATAGGGTTATTTAATTGAGAAATTTTGGTTTCATGCCAGAAATTTTCAAAGAATTTTTTCTTTAAGTAATCATAAATTGTCTCTCTTAAATAAAAAAAATAACAATATCGGAATTTTCTGATGTGAATGAGAAAACTTGAAATAATAAAAAGGGACAAATTGAGTCCCTGGTGTTTGTACCTCAACACGTCACTTGCGTCCATATATTCCTATACAATAATTTATTGTTAGTGTCCACAACCTGAACCAACCATTACAGGGCGTTCCCTGTACAGGTCTGTACGGGTCGAAATTTCTGGGCCCGGTCCATAGAAAAAAATTCGGCCCGGCCCGTTATTAAAGTTAAAATTTCAGACCGAATCCGGTCCGGCCCGTAGAGAAAAAATTAGCGGCCCAACCCGGCCGGATTATATCCGATATTTATGCTTTTGGTGAACCTCTGAAGATAAACAACTTCTTTAAAACACCATAAAATAAATTAAATTACGCAAGGCATTTCGGAAGAACTTTTAGTCTTTCTTCATCAGGCGCGAAAAGACGTGCGTCTACTATGAACGTAGCGACACCACTGAAATGAAAAGGCGGGATATATTATATTTATTATATTGATGAACCTTTGTTTGTATTTAAATGTGTCAGTTAGAATTAGTATTATTAATCCATATTCTATATAATGGAGACATACAAATCTAAAAAATGGTATATTATAAAAGTAAAATCTTCTAAAATGAAATCGCATTGGAAAGAAAAAATACGTTCCCATCTTAGCAGGTGTAAATGTTTAATATATTTCTTCTCGAGTATTATTGTATTCATTTTACATGGATGAACAATTCAAAAGAAGTTTAAAAGAAACTTCCAGTTTTCAATTTAACCTTCCTACCCTGTTCAAATTCTGCTCAATCTTGATAAAAACATTTCACACCAGAATTGTTATTTTTAATATATTTAATTGACTTATTTCTCTAGATCTGTTATTTAACTTTCTTTATGAAAAAAATTCTGTTCGAATCGTGTAAAACAAATTATAGCTATGGGTCGATTAAACCCATTCAGGGTAGGAAGGTTAAAAGAAAATTCCGCCATAGGCGGGTTTTTTCCTGCATTTAACTCTATTTTAATAAGTCTAGAAATCTACGATTTTTTAAAAGAATAAATTCTAAAGTTTAATTGTAGAATAATGGCGGCTTAGAAGTATATGCCTTTTTTGTAAAAAAAAATTAGACCAAGCCAAATTTTACTGATTTTTAAACAAACTTGATCACATCGAGAAAGGGATTTTCACATGGGATGATTCAACTGGAACTGATTATTTTGGTCCGTAAATATTAGGAAGAATGAAATCAGTTCTGGTTTCGTAAGGAAAAAGTAAGTTAAGCCAGACTCGACCGGATACTCCAGGTAAAAAAGTACGGCCCGGCCCGATTTCCATTAGCTTTATTCGGGCCGATGAGCAGTCCGTTAAGATCCCCTATTCCCTGTACCAATCCTGAAAGTTTGATTTCTATAATGCCCATTTTCCACTTTTTCGATTTTGTTCGGTCTTTTTTTAATGAGGATATTTTGACTTTTGAAACCGGTTCCAAGAATGAAATTATCCAAACAAAATAAAAAAGTGCAAACATAATGGAAAAAGTAAAAAACGGCCAATGTAGCAATCGGCCTGAGATATCAATGCAAAAATTGTTTAAAAACACTCACCCTCACAAGTTAAATAATTCGACTTGCTGCACTGCATATGATTTATAGAATTCATTCCAGATAATGTACAAAAAATTAGTTAAGATTGAAAATGTGCATACTGCAATATTTTTCATACTCGGTTAAAGAAAAGTGATATAATACATTCCTTATGTTTTCAGTGGGTGACATTAACTCCCTTATTCAATAACGTATACCAATTTCATAATACTCTTTTCAAATAATTATTTTACACTGAGAGTGGTGCAATGTGATTTCGTTGTATATCCCTATAAATGAACGATAGAAGCTACTCAATTCTTTTTCCAAATTAACCCATTCGTGCCCAGCAACTTTTGCGTAAATTTTATTTGGTTGGCACCACTATTTTTAGAAGATTTAAGTATAGTTCATTAATCACTAAAATGCATCATTTAAATAAAATAATTATTGCTTTTCTTTTTTACCGGTGTCAAAAACAGTGCTGAATGCACCTTTTGAAGCGGCCCTAAAAAGGGACGCTAGGCACCTAATGGGTTAAGCGTATTGTTATGCATTTCAGTACGTCATTTAAATGGAATGTAAAGAGTTTACTTTTCGTATGGCATAATTTAATGAAATAGTTCTATGTAACTTGTAAACGAACTACAAGTACTTAATTTGCAAATAAATCTCTATAGTAAATAGTAAAACATAATCATAACTAATATTATAAAGAGGAAATATTTGATTGTTTGTTTGTTTGAATTGAATAGGCTCCGATACTACTTGACGGATTTGAAAAATTCTTTCACCGTTGGAAAGCTACACTATTTCCTGTGAACATAGGCTATATGATATTTTCAAAAAAATTAGGGGTCCTTACTAAAATGCCTATAATGTAACCCAAGGTGTAGAAAATGATCTTAAAAAATCCTTACATCGCGAAGAGAAAAGATTTGATTGTTTGTTTGTTTGATTTGAATAGCTCCGAAACTACTTGACGGATTTGAAAAATTCTTTCACCGTTGGAAAACTGCACTATTTCCAGTGAACATAGGATATATTATATTTTCAAAAAAAAATTATGTGCCCTTACTGAAATGCCAATAATTTAACACAAGGTGTAAAAAATGACCTTAAAAATTCCTTACATCGCGTGCGCTGCGAATAATATTGATTATAATCTGTATACATAATACATAGTCGTGTTAGTTACATCGTTTATTACTCAAGAATTTCTTTAATAACTCGGTTTTTATGAAATTTTGTATGGCAATATCTGACACCTTAGATTAGCATGTGTCTCACAAAAGTGATGGGACACTTGTGCTTTATAAAAAGAAACTGCAATAAAATAAATAAACAAACATGTGCAAAAATTTTTTGGATGTGTTTCATATTTAAAGTTAGTAACAATTATTACATAACATACATTTTGTCAAAATATTAAAATATTAATTTAGTAAAAATATAATTGTTCAGAACGGAGCAAAAAATGGCTCACATTGAATCATATTGGATTTAAGTCTGGAGATTGTGGTGGTGTTTTTATTATTTCAGGACAGTTATACAGCAGCCAGAGTCTAACGTTCAGAGCAGTGTGTTT
Source organism: Maratus speculifer (assembly GCA_964019185.1). Classification (NCBI taxonomy): domain Eukaryota; kingdom Metazoa; phylum Arthropoda; class Arachnida; order Araneae; family Salticidae; genus Maratus; species Maratus speculifer. Next base: position 374,537,090 of record OZ025293.1, read on the forward strand.
GGGGTCATTGTCCTGGTAGAATTTAAAATCGTTATGAAGGTTCAATTTTCGTGCTGAAGATTTCAAATTTTGCTTTAAATTATCAATATACTTGTACCGATCCATTATACTGTCAATAAAAACAAGATTACCAACTCCAGCGGACGACATACACCCCCATACCATAACTCCTCCTCCACCATGTTTTACTGTTGGTACCAAGTTCTGTTTGCGAAATTCTTCCTGGGTTTTCTCCACACCAAGATTCTACCGTCAGAACCAACTATATTAAATTTACTCTCATCAGCAAATATAACTTTATTCCAGTAATCAGAATTCTTATTTATGTTGGATTTTGCGAAAGCTAGTCTGAGTTTTCTATTCTTTTCACTTACGAAGAATTTTTTCTTGGCTACTCTACCGTGATATCCAGCAGATCGAATTACCCTTCTAATAGTCTCAGGATTAACAATTATTCCATATAATGCTTGTAAATCAGCAGCAACTTTTGAAGCACTATTTCTTGGATTTTTTTTTAATATTTCGAACGATAATTCGCTTTATTCCATTGGATAGCTTTGATGGTCGGCCAGGTCTTCTTTTATCCTGAATCATATGATTCTTTTTATATCGTTTAATGATATTGAAAACTGTTGAACGACTCAAGTTAACTGTTTCAGCAGTTTTTCTAATAGATTTTCCACGTTCAATATGCAAATTAATAACTAATTTTCGAATTTCAGGCGAAGTTTCTTTTCGTTTAGCATTCATGGCTACACAGAGCTAAAAAACACAAAAATTCCAAAATAAACTGGAGAGAAATACTGCAGACGATTTTATAAATTATTGCCAATTGCTTTTAAGTAAAAATAAAACCCCCAAAAATATTTTTATTGCTTATTTCAGACGATTTTTGTTGCATATATAATGGTGTCCCATCACTTATGAGAGCTATTTTTTGCTCCGTTCTAAACATTTGTATTTTTATTAAATTAATATTTTAATATTTTGACAAAATGTATGTTATGTAATAATCTTTACTAAATTTAAGTATGAAACACACCCACAAAAAAATGTGTACATGTTTTTTTAATTTATTTGATTAGTTTCCTTTTGTAAAGCACAGGTGTCCCATCACTTATGTGAGACACTGTAGGCTACTTTTTACCCGACTACCTAAAAGGAAGGTAATGTTTTTAGTATTTGAATTTTGAATGGGATGAAGTGGTAGTAACAATTTGCGGTGTTAGTTGTGGCACGGGACCGGGGGACTTGCTTTACCCGAAGCAAAACGAGGGCGGGACGCTAGTAATATATATATATATATATATATATATATATATATATATATATATACAGGGTGTCCGAAAAGTCTGGAAACGGTCGAATAACTCGAGAAATACATATGAGATTGAAAAACGTAAATATACGTGTTAAATATTTTTTAATAAGCTACTCAGTGATACCAAATTTGACCTTCGTAACCGACCCCATGGGGGTCAGAGGGGGTCCAACTTTGAAATCTTAAATTATAACCCCCATTTTTTATTGCAGATTCGGATTCTACGGACAAAAATACGCAACTTTTGTATTTGATGTTTATTTCGAATCCTCGTTTATCACGGCGTATTCAAGCATATTAAATCGATACATTTTTCGGCTTTTCCGACGGGATTTTCCCTAATCGAAACTAATTGGGGAGAATTTATGACATCAAATTCCTCGTCTTTTGCAAGAATAGCGTTTCCTGAAAATCACCCGTGCCGATTATTTCGATAGTACTACACACAGTTAAAAATTTGACCCATTTGCTGTAGCGTCACTCCACAGCTTTTATAGAATATCTGTTTCATGACCAATGAGAATGTTCCATAACACAGTAAAGTACACTGTAAAAAATTGACACTTTTGCTGCATCGTCACTCCACCACTTTTATAGAAAACGATTACTTTACTGTGTTATGGAGCACTCTCATTGGTCACAAAAGAGATATTCTATAATAGCTGTGGAGTGACGCTGCAGCAAATGGGTCAAATTTTTAACAGTGTAGCACTATTGAAATAATCGCCACGGGTGATTTTCAGGAAACGCTATTTCTGCAAAAGACGGGGAATTTGACGTCAAAAATTCTGCCCAATCAGTTTCGATTAGGGAAAATCCCGTTGGAAAAGCCGAAATATGTATCGATTTAATATGCTCGAATACACCGTGATAAACGAGGATTTGAAATAAACATCAATTACAAAAATTACGTATTTTTGTCCGTAGAATCCGAATCTGCAATAAAAGATGGGGGTTATAATTTAAGATTTCAAAGTTGGACCTCCTCTGACCCCCAGGGGGTCGGTTGCGAAGGCAAGGTTGCGTCCTTGCTTATTTAAAAATATTTAACACGTATATTTACGTTTTTCAATCTCATATGTATTTCTCGAGTTATTCGGCCGTTTCCAGACTTTTCGGACACCCTGTATATATATATACAGTGTGGTAATCTAAGTTTAAAACGTTGTATTTTATTATTATTTTTTTTCAGTGCTGCAAACTTTGTAGAGATAGCAGACATTTTTAAACAATATTGCAGTAATTCAATAAAATATGTATTTAGAAATATAACAAATAAGATGTATATTAAAAACCCCAAATTAAATTTCTATCAGCTTTTTTTACAAAATAAAATAATGAAACACTTTTTTTCTTTTTCTGAACACTTGATGTATTTTAGTCTCAAGTTTACAAAAAAAAAAAAAAAAAAAAAAAAAAAAAAAAAAAATGCAAATGTGAACGGGAAGCAAAATTAAAACTAGTCTTCAGGGCTTCAGGGGGACAATACTTCTCCCTAATACATAATCCTTGGTTATCCTTTCTTTTACTGTTCAGTTACTTTAAACCCTTTGATAAAAACAAGCTGTATTATTTTTTGAAAATTTTGAAAGAGAAAAAAAAATTCAGTTAATTAAAATTGAGAATTTAGAGGGGCAATTCTGCTCAATCATCATTGATGACGCATATGTTTTTTTTCCGCTTCCTCACCCCCTTTTTTGCATCCCATTCAATAAAAAACATAGTTTTATAACAAAAACTTATTGATGTTTGGCAAATATGTAACCCTTATCAAAAATTCAAAATATAGGATGCAATTTAAGATAGTATTGATCAAAACTCAAAAGATACTTACAATTCGGTTGGATCGGAGTTTTGATTTGTAATTGTGGTCGGTGATTTCGCATCTGTTTTTGTACGGCAACGATTGGAAAAAATTGCAAAACTTTCCAGTTTTGGTTGCCTATATCGTTTTATTGTTATTTTTCTTTCAAAAATTAAAATATTTATGGCTAGAAAAAAAGAGGGCATTCAAATACTTGAAATGCTCAAGAAATAATTGTCAAGGTGAACAAGAGAAGGGACGATAATGATTCTGGGGGATTCTTTCACTGAACAGCATCAGAAGTTATCGGTCTTCATTGATGTCATTTTATTCACCCTTGAATTGCAGGCGACATATACTGGCCAATTGATGACCCCTACTGTACTAACTAACAGTATGTGACAGCTATGACAGTTACCCTGAATGTCTCTAAAAACTTTATTTACTTATTAATGGAAGCATGCTGTTGTTAATTGTCGTGTGAGTAAAAAAAATGACCAGGCTTTCAATACTGGAACATCTGGATGCATTTTAAACTGAGACTGCGGTGTGTCTAAAAGTCCAGACACATCTGACCACTTCTTGATGTTCAGTGTCGGCTCACTTGTTGTGCCGACGCGGTGTTTTTATCTGTAATGAGTTTTGCAGGAAAAGAACGGATGTCCGGCAAAAGAAAAATCTTTCCGTCAACTAGAGTTGATTGCTTACCTCCCGATTCTTTTGTTCGCTCTCCTCCGTTCTATTATAAAGAAACCGCAAATGGGTCCTGTATAAAAGACTCTTCCAAGAATTCATTTCAACTGAAAGTATTGCAATTTGAACAGAGCCTAAGGTCTTTTTCGGGAGTTTGTGTGATCTTTCTGTTAGGAAACAGGAAGGGGATAATAGACTTCCAAGTAAAACTAGTGTATGCCTTTGAAAGAACTAATATTAGCGCGGTATTTCATTGCTGGTAATTATAATGAAACATCAAATAAACACCTTTCTTCCAAATTTCTCCCCCCACTTTTTTTTTCTTTTTTCTTTCTTTCTTTTTTTTTGAGTGCCGTTGTCAAAGAAAAATAAAATGGTTTAAAGTATCAATTCTACACTTTACAAAATTGTTAATTTTTTAGTGTTTTTTTTATTTTAATCATTTAATGAATCAGGAAGATATGCGTCACCTCTCGTCCTTAGCGTCCCCCTTCAGATAAAAAAGTAAGGGGACGCTTGAGAAAAAATAAAAAAGTGGGGGGACGCCGTCGTCCTCCGTCCCTCCTCGACTACACCACTGCATGTGTCCAATCAGATAAGCATCACGTCCCCTACTTACAGACAAGATTGCGTTTCATTTGTATGTATCCACACCTGTTGCACATTATCGCTCAAATTTAAATATTCTCACTTCTCACTAGGCCCAAACAAAACAATTACGTGGAGCAGGGATTGAATTTTTTTACTTCAGCCGTACATTTTTTTCTTTAAATTAAAGTGATCGGCTTATATTTAAGCATTTTAAAGTAACATTTCATGAACTAAAAACTTTATAAGTCTTCTTCTGTTTTGCGAAAGCACGTGGTTGTGTTTGCTATTTGGGCTTAATGAAAGCGGATTTTAGGGTTACATTTTCGGCGTAACTCCCAGCCACTTTTGGCGATTCAAGCGCTCGAATACGCCATCTGGTGGAGAAAAGATGTAACTTCTCCATTCAGGATAACGCCGTGTAAGCTCATTGCATTACATGCGTTTTAAATTTGTTCAGAATAATTATTCTTTTGCACAATTTCAGATTTCCTGTGACTGTTGTTTTCTGTCTTATATGACGAAGTAAATATTTCACGAATTTGAATATCTAAAACTTTTATATACATTTATAATAAAGAATTGTTTCAATGGGACTTTAACATTAGTTAAAGGGAAATTAAAGGGACAGTTATCCTGTATTGGGAACTAAAACGGCCTATAGAGGCGCTTCTCGCAGCTTTCGATACAGGATAACTGTCCCTTTAATTTCCCTTTAACTAATGTTAAAGTCCTATTGAAACAATTCTTCATTATAAATGTATTTTAGAAGTTTTAGATATTCAAATTCGTATAATATTTACTTCGTCATTTAAGGCAGAAAACAAATGTCACAGGAAATCTGAAATTGTGCGAAAGAATAATTATTCTGAACAAATTTAAAACGCATGTAATGCAGTGAGCTTACACGGCATTATCCTGAATGGAGAAGTTACATCTTTTCTCCACCAGATGGCGTATTTGAGCGCTTGAATCGCCAATCGAAGGCTGCGAGCAGCGCCTCTATAGGCCGTTTTAGTTCCAATACTTCTGATTTTTTTACTCTATGCTTAGAACACTTGAATTCATTGGTGTTTGGTGGCAACGTTGTGGTTTATTTTGATTCTGCTGTTTCTACATGTGTTTGGAGTTTGTTTCCGTTCTTCCATTTTAAATTCAGCGATGTTCAAACACCTCTTAAAAATGCGCTATATGCAAACAAAAGCCCTGGATTCAGTTGTTTTCAGGTTTCCGGAAGCATATTCTTTTGCTTTTACTTATGGATCTTCAGCCTTTCCTCAAAGTCGTGAGTCGAATACGGAGGTAGGTATGCATTGAAACTGGTTGATTGTTAATCAGTTTTCTTTTTCTAATGTTTCATAACTTGGGCAAAATGAATCGCTTTTGAAATAATATTTTTCAATTTTCGGTTGGAATAGATATGAAATCTTTTTTTCCGGGACACATGCGCTGTTACTATCATCATAATAAAAATTAATAGCTTTTTCTATAATGTCTGGACTTATTTTAGCACTTTTATTTCCGACAGGCATTGATAACACCGCTACTGCTGTTTTGAATTTTCTTGCTCGCTTTATAAGATACAGCATGGTATTAAAATAAATCGTGGATTTGTCCGTACCACGTAGCGGCATTTATATTCCAATGATGATTTATTATTCTCACCAGTAAATTTTTATTGTAAATTTTGTATTATTTTTAATCCGAGAATCTTTCTGATTTAATTAGACAAAAATTTCTGTTTTGAAATACCGGTGGTAAAGAAAGGAAAATTCTGCAAAAGACATGAAAAAGTAGGAATTATTTGAAAGTTTTTTTCAAAAATATTGATCAGTTAGATGGTTAATTGAAGTATTCTTTAATATAATAACCAATATTGAAGAACTTCTTCAATAATAGTTTCATCATAGATATAGAGGTGGGGCAAATCATGTCTTTAATATTTTGGGGGATTACTGATGATTTCAACACCTGATACTGTAGCTGTTTTAGTTTCAATACACTTTCTGATTTTTGTAACTTTTTTCTGCAAATAATAACATTTTCTCTTTAAGCTATGCCTGCTCACCTTTAATGCCAATAACTCTAACAGTTCATAGCTTATGTTTAATTGTTTCACTACTACTGTGGGCTCACTAAAATCTGAATCCGAGGTGTTCTTCATATCAACAATCGAAATCACTCACTTATATATATATATATATTTTAATAGCAGAATAACATAGAATGCATAATTTTTAAGCTTATATTTTAGAATTATTTTAAAACTAAGGAAAAACAAATCCTTTAAGATGAGTACACTGAAAAAAAAAAAAAAGAGTTAAAAATATTATTTTCCTGAGGAGATATTTTAAATGAGTTACCAGCACCCTTAACTAAACTTTGTATAGCATAATTATTTTTTAAATGTATGCATACATTTATGTGATTATAACGTTAATTAGTATCAACAGCAATGGTTTTAACATTAACACTTGAAAAATAATTTTGGATCAAATACTCAACTATGCAAGTATGGGGTTGAGTGGGACAGTAGGAGGAATGAGATTAGTAGGTTTCTCTCTATTTCTCACTCTAAACATCATCAATCATACACAAGGTGAAGCAGTGGTAACACAATCATCAGTTGGAAAGCATTTTAGATCTGTATATGCTTGCAATTATATAAAGGAAAAGATTATTTTAAGTAGGTATGCACAACCTGTGGCTCACGATGGGTTAACGTGTGGCCAGAGTGTTTCGCCAATTTACAACTGGAAAAAAGGCCAATTTTTGTCCATAGGTTGCAAAAAAAATCATAAATTTTGTCAGTTTATTGTGGGAAAATATAACATTTCGTCAGTCATTTAAGAATGACAAATTTCATAGATTGGGCATGAAAAAATAGCGACTTTTGTCGATGAGGCTCAGAAAAATCGCAAATTTCAATCATCAGGTATAGAAAAATCGTGAATTTCTCAAATGAGACTCGGAAAAAAATAGTAAATTTCACAGATTGGGCACAGAAAATCATGATTTTGTCGGTCAGATGCGAAAAATCATTCATTTCGTTGATCGGACAAGAAAAAATCTTCAGTTTTGTTGATGATGCATGAAAAAATTGCAAATTAAATTTATCGATAGCAGAAAAACGATATGTTTTTTCAGTTTATCGCATGAAAAAACACTAATTTTGTAGACTTGGGCTTGAAAAAAATCCCAAATTTTGTTGATAAAGTACGAAAAAATTGTGAATTTTGCGATGATGTGCGAAAAAAATTGCCAATTTCATATTGCTTTAGAAAAAAACACAGATTTCGTCAAATGTGTACTTCCTCAATTATAGGTGGAAAAATCACAAATTTCGTCAATCTGACACAGAAAAAATTATGAGTTTTCGATCTGCCCTGGAAGAATTATGAATTTTATTTATCATGCGAGAAAAAATCATGAATATTGTTGATAAACATTGTAAAAAAACACAAATTGTGGCGATCAGTTTCATAAAAATTGGAAATTTTGTTGATTGGGTGCAGAAAAATCGTGACTTTAAGATTGGCTTCGTAAAAATCCCGAATTTCATCGATCATGCAACAAAAAAACGTGAATTTCGTCCATCGGTCTTGTAACAATTGCTATTTTAGCTGATTGGTCTCACAAAAATTGCTAATTTCGTGGATCAGCTTTAAAAAATCATGAATTTCGTCAATCAGCCACAGAAAAATCACGAATTTTATCGATCAGGAGAGGGAAAATTGCAAATTTCATCAATTGGCTTTGTAAAAATTGCGATATTCGTTGATCAGTTTTGTAAAAATCATGAATTTTGTTGATCTGGCATGGAAAAATCATGAATTTTCTCAATTGGTTTTGTAAAAATCTCGAATTTTGTAGATATATTTCATAAAAAGTGCAAATTTGGTCAATCAGGTAAGAGAAAATTGCAAATTTTTTTGATTGAGCACAGAAAAATCAGGAATTTCATTGAACAGGTATACAGAAAAATCTTATTGATTGATTCCTTCTCTCTCTCCTTCATTCATAAAGTTCACATTTTTTTTCAGCACCAGCCACTTTTGTTTGTTTTTTAGCACTTTTAGTAAAACAAAATTTATTCTCTTGAATAATGTCAAGGAATATTTTTACATCTTGAAAATAATGTTTGCTATATCTGTTATATATACAAACGTAAAAACTGCTGATATATCCTAACCAACTGAATTGGATATTTTGACTGGGTACGCGAATTTAAAAGGGTGACCCCCTCCCACTCCTTTCTGGAACCATATTTTTTATCTGGTTATAAGTTAGTTCACCACCTCGAAATCGAATTTTCTCTATTTTATTGATGTGGCCCTCAAGCACCCAGACATATTTGTAAGTGGCTCTTCTCTTGAGAAAGTTGTGCATCCCTAATTTTAAGAATCAAAAGTGAATTTGCGTCATATAATTTTTGTTTGCTGTATATTAATGACCCGTTAATGCATATATGAAAGAATTTCCCTATTTATGGAGCACTATACTGTATGTTATTTATAACTTAAAATAAGCCTAAAAGAAACATTTTTGTTTATACAAGAAGTTTAACACAAAACAAGAAAGTGTGGAAAAATGGGACATGCCTTCTAGGCCTGGGCCTTAACAACCAATTTAACTCTTAAACCGATTAAAAGCTTACATTGGAAATTCAATTTAACCATTGGTCTGAAATCAATACATCAGAATTCACGATTTAGCCATTGCCTTAAATTACGATTTGGTCTGTCTTAATCATGATTTAGCCATTAGTTTTCAATGGATTTTAATGGTCAAGCTAGTGTTCAATTGATTTAGCATGATCCGATTTAAGCAAACTTTGCGAGCCTCGATGCTTTCTGTTGTAAGAAAAAGATAATTTAAGGAAAACAGGACAAGCTGGTGTTAAATCAATTTAGTATGATCAGATTTAAGCAAATTTCACAAACCTCAATGCTATCCAATTTAAGAAAAAGAAAAATTAAAAAAAAAGCATGGCAAATGTGTTAAATCGATTTGGCATTTAGCAGGATTTGATTTAATAGATGAGAAAATTAATGGCTGTCACTTTCCATGTGATTATTAAAAATGTAAAAGCGGCAATTAAAAAATTGCCACTCTTGTTGTCACTCGCCAAGTGGTGATTAAAAAATCTATTTTTGATCACCAAGTGAAATACAGTCATGGATGCATGTTTTTTGTCCTTAGATGGATTTCTGTCTTTTAAAACTCCTGGAGACAGAAGTGTGATGGAAAAAATCCAAAAGCGCAAAAAAAAGAAAAAGAAAAATCCATTTTTAAATTTTTCAATATTTGCACATAATGGTTAAAAATCAGGCTAAAATAGCTTCACTTTATGACCATCCCATATAAGAATCTCGAAAACAACACAATCTCCATTAAACAATCACAGAAAAGATGCAATTTTTGTTAAAGGATTGCAAAATAGCACTAATTTCCTCAAAGGATTGCAGAAAAAATATGAATTTTCATCAAAAGATTGCAGGAATGTGTGATTTTTGTCCAAGAATTGCACGAAAATTACAATTTCTGTCAGAGGATCATGAAATAGACTCTTTGTCAAATAATTGTGAAAAAGACGTTATTTCTGTCAAACAATCGCAAAAAAGACACTCAATATCTGTAATAGAATAGTCAAAATGATGCGATCTGTCAAATTATCATGAAATCGACACAATCTCCGTAAGAGGATTGCAAGAAGAAAAGCAATTTCCATGAAACAATGGCGAAAAGGATGCTATTTCTGTCAAATGATCGTAAAAAAGATGCATTCTTTATCAAAGGATTGCCAGAATTAAGTGGTCTCTGTCGAAGAATCTCGATGTACATGCAATCTACTCAAGACTGTTCTCAACTGCTCCGCTCAACAAACATAAAACGTTTTGAATTATTTACAAATTCTTTTTTTAACGAAGAAATATAAAATTGGAAAGCTGACTAGGAAAGTGATTTGGAATAAAACTTAATTTTCCATTTTCGGATCAATAAATTACCTGCTCGAGTTATAAGCCATTTCAATCTTGTGATTAATCTGTGATTCATCCCAGTTTGAGTGGTTATTCTTCTTTCCCGCAGAAATTCAGTTCAAACGCACACTTTACACTAGGATGCACTGGATACTGATTTTGCCAGATATCCGGTACTAAATATGTTTTTAGTTATGGTGAATGTTCGTTTATTTCTTTATACAATGCCATCTCATATAATAAATTGCGAACATGTTTCACACACCATTATAAAATTTTAAACATATTGTGATATATTTTACAGAAACTATGTATCTTTGACTATCAGGGGTTGAAATTCAGGTTTTCCCAGGAGGAGAGAGTTTTCCTCATAACATTTGTAAATGCAGGGGAGTTAAACTATATGAGAGAAGGGAATTTTTTTTTTAAACACTATTATTCTTTTACATGCCACTTAAATATTTACAGTTTATATTGACATTTGACAGGACAAAATTCCACTGAAATAATTTAAATGAACAACTCAAGATAATTATCCAAAACGTTTATTTTAATTAAAACAAAGGAAAAGAATCACACCTTATATATATCATATCGATTTTTCAATTTTCACTCAATGTTATGGGCAATTAATAACTGAGTTGCTAAATGAATTTTTTAATTTAGATTTTATTCGATTTTTATGTGGTTTAAAATCTTTTATAGGTTACACTTTTGATAAACAAAACAGAGCAACTTTTCTAACACAATAAATTATCGAAATACTTGGTTATGTTTTTTCATCTTATTTTTTTTTTCTTAATTTTGTAAAACCTGATGTGCATTCAATTTTAATTTGCTTTCAAGAATAATGCATGTAGGTGATTGTATTGTCAATATCCTTCGGTGATTATATATCACTTAGTGGAATTATATCATTTGGAAAACGGTTGTTGTTATCGGTCAAGAATGGATCTTGTGGTGTCTGCATTTTATTTTGTTTTATGATTTGTCCAGGAATATTAATGTTTAATCCATGACATATGTAATATACGACTCTTATTACATAAATCATGTTTTGATCATCATAAAAATGATGTTTTTACTGATGTTATCCAAATGATGTTTCAATGACTCAATGGGAAACATTTAAACATCTTGCTTTGGGCAATGGATGTCTGCATTTTATTTATTTATTTTATGAAATTCTTTAAATTTAGAAGAATTTTTATTTGAATAGGAAATCAAAGAAGAGAGTAGAAAAGTTACAAAATGGGCAGGTGCAAATTATCAGATATGGAAAAAAATGAATCCAATCAGAAACATCGTATGAAAGATCGTCTTTTAAATAAAAAATAAAAAAAGATGTACGATTATTGAGCCCACTGATGACAAAATGTGCGGTGATTTTAAAAAATGAAATTTTTTTTATTGTTGTTTTTTAGGTAGATTTTGTATGAAATAGTACCTATTGCGTTCGCACCAATGTTAGAATTTCTGAAAAATTTTTGCAGATCTACGCCGATCATGACCCCTAGACCCCAAAACTACCATCAGTAAAAATGTTTATCTATCTATCTTTATTTATATATACCTCACTTTTTTATGGACACAATAACTTCTATAGTTTTGCTCCAATCTCTTCCAAACTAATACATAAAATCAAGGGGTATAAAATCTTGGCTAAGTTCGTTAATGGGCAAAATCGATCCAAGGGGGTGGAAATAGGGAGGGTTTTTGTGAAAATCGAAAAAACGCCATAACTTCTTAATTAAAATAGATATCAAATCGGTTTAAAGTTTATATTACATCTTAAAAATGGGCAAAATGTTTATGAATGACAGATTTTTGATAAATTTAGAAATGGGCTCAACAGGCGAAAAAAAACAGGGTTTTTGGGAGAAAAAACATTCATAACTTCGTCAATTCTCAAGATACTAAATCCAACTAAATTTTTTATAAATAATCTCAAAATTATTTAAAACTTTTACCGATGGAAAAAAAGAAAAAGGAGGGTGAAAAAAGAAAAAATCCATAACTCCATCAATTTTTAAGCTATTAAATTTATTTTAAATCTTCTAAATAATATCTACAACTTTTATACTGACAAGTTTTTCTTTCTTGACAATTCGTATAACAAAAATAAATTCAACAAAAATAGGAGTTGGAGAAAAAGCCTCAAATCCAAACTGCTTATATTCTGACTCATTTTTAAATTCATTTTTGATTTTAAACACATCCAAATGGTAGATCCTCTTATTTAGAAACTATATAATATGAAGCATTGGCCAGTTTTTTGATAAAGGTGGTATATATTTCAAAAAAAGTCGCCAAAACCGGTATTTTGAACAGAATTTCCCGAAGTAATAGTGATTGAAAAATTGAGGAAGTACAACAAATTGTGTTTTTTCTGAGTCATTTTTAAATCCATTTTTGTTCTAAAACGCATCCAATTTACAGGACCTTTTATTTAGGAACTATATAGTTGGACGGACTGCCCAGTTTTTGGATAAAAGCAGAATACATTTCAAAAAAGGCTGTCAAAATGGGCACTTCGCACAAAATTTCCTAAAGCGATCATGATTAAAGAATTGAGGATGTATTCAAATAACAAATTGGTTATTTTATTATTCATTTTTAAATCAAATTTTGCTCTCAAACGCATTATTCAATTGTCAGTTTTTTGTTACTTAGAAACTATATAATGTGCTTATCCATCAATTTTTTAATAAAAGCTAAATATATTTTTTAATAAAGCTGTCAAAGTGGGCACTTTGCAAAAAAAAAAAAAAATTTCCAAAGCGATCATGATTAAAGAATTGAGGATGTATTCAAATAACAAATTGAATTTTATTGTTATTTTATGACTCATTTTTAAATTCAATTTTGCTCTCAAACACATTCAATTGAACAGTTATTTATTATTTAGGAACTGTATAATGGGCCGTATTGGTCAGTTTTTTTATAAAGGCCAAATATATATTTAAAAAAAGCTGTCAAAGTGGGCACTTAGCACAAAATTTCCCAAAGCGATCTTGATTAAAGAATTGTGGATGCATTCAAATAACAAATTAGTTATTTTGTGACTCATTTTTAAATTCAATTTTGCTCTCAAACACATTCAGTTGACAGTTTTTTTTAAATTTAGGAATTATATAATGTGTGTTTTGATCGATTTTTTAATAAAGTCAGAATATATTTCAAAATATGTTTTCAAAATGGGCATTTGAGTCTAATTTTGTTTAACCCCTCGGGGTCGAGCGACACGTATACGTGCCACAAAAATGCCTAAGAATCCTCGTTTATTCCCACCGGTAAAATTTGCCATTTTCAACCGGGAGCATTTTCTCGATTTAAGAAGAAACAAATTTCTGTTTTTTAAGACTGGTGACAAAACATTAAAAGTTTCGTAAGAGGCTCTCGTCGCAAAAGGGTTAAGATGATTTTGATAAAATCAGCTCTTACAGAAAAATTAAAATTTTTTCAAAAGCTGCCAAATAAAGTAGTTAAACTGGGTTTATCGCTAATCAGGGTTGGCAAGTTTTTGACACGCTACATTTTTGGGCGGTTTAAACCATGATTTAAACTGTCATGTCAAAAACCTATATTTATTTACATATATATATATTTATGTCTATATTATATTTAATAAGTAAAATTTACTTATTTTTAATAAAGAAAATGTTTTTAAGTATGTTGTAGTAAAAAAAAAATTAAATTTTTGAAGAAAAATATTTTGAATATTAAACAAAACCTTAGATTTTGGAAAACTTATATTTTATAGTATTATTTATTAAATTTTATTGAGTTATTCAGAATATACAGGGATATTATATTATGAAGAAATTTATTTATAACCAAATTTAGTGTATAGTTTAAAATAATATTAAAAATTAGACATGTTCTGTATTTGATTAGGAACAAAACTGGTTATGTGCTACATGAGGCAAATGAATTGGATTATTGAACTAAATTTTTACTTTGATAATTTTCATTTCTATTATATAATCTGATTAATTGGAAGTATTTAATGAATGTTTTATTTTTTTAAAATTATGTATTTAATTAGATAATAAAAAACTACATAATATTTTGTGTTTTAGAAGTATTTCATAGATCAGTGTAATATTTTTTTCTATTTTGACTTTTACAATTGTTATTTGGTTAGAATTTTAAATCTTCAGTCATTTTTTGAATTTATAACTAATATACCGATAATAAAAAAATTAACTCCTTTCTATAAATATCTGAGTATATGTTTACAATATTCAGCCTATTTATTTACTGTCGGACGCTCCTCTCTGTCCACAAAACTTTGAAGAATGTCCTAGGTAGTTTAAGCTGCCACCACCGATATTAATGGGTGATATCGGTCACCTGCTGTGAGGATTGGGTAAAATAACACTGACGCTGTTAATGAACTGAACTAACAGTTTATTTAAGATATAGATATGTACACAAGAAACAATATTTACAACTATCTACAATTACAACTCGGATATAGATGATCCGGTTCAACATTAAATTAACTACAATAAACGTTGGTTGTGTACCGTTCAACTTATACTTTCTTCCTCACACTCAACGCACGTTAGATACGCTTTATCAGAGATTACTGCAGAATCTCAATACACAAGGGTACTAGGCCTCACTTCTCGGCCTATAACACTATCCACCGGGACGCCTTGTCCCACGCTCAAAATATACACTATCCAACAGGACCACAAATCCTGAGCGACCTATCGGTCTCAACGCCAAGCGAGAACTGTCTAACCTCTCAGTCCAGAGTTGACCTTGTCAGAGATCTTCCTTCCCCCAGCAGGGCCTCTTAGAGTTCCTCCATTGGTTCAATTCCACATACCAACCTTGAGTCATGACATCTACTGTTTACACATCACTTAAATACTAAATGACAGCTGAGCCATGCCCCGTGGTCATCACTTTCATTCAGCAACGAGTGCGTCACCCGCACACCTGCGCCTGGATAACCACCTGTCATTTGTCATTATAAGAAAAGAAAGAAAGGTATTTCGAAAGCTTCACGGATACACAACCCACAATACATAAAATATTCAGATAAGGAAATGTTATTCCTTTCTAATTCAGGGCAGATGTCTTCTAGGAACCTGACACCCCCCACCTTAGCGGAAAATATGCCTCTTAGGGGCTAATTTTCCCCAAACATATAATAATATTACGGAAGAGTTCAATAGTCTCTTTGCAGATTTCTTCATTCTAAATATTACATAGGCATTTTCAGGTGTCTGAATATTCTCTACTGACATCTCTACTGAACCTTATACTAATACTACTATTGCATAAACAATACACATGCTAATTTACTATTATAAACACAAAACTTAAAAAAAAGATATTTACACACACACAAAAAAAAATTAGACATGTGATGACATCCTTTAAGGTTGTCTACTATTTTGACATTGATACTGATGGGCTAGTAACTGGTTGTTCTTCCCAGCTCTTTCTCTGTAGCCTCGAAATTGCATCAGCATTCAAATGTTGAACTCCGGGACGATGAGAAATGCTCAGGTTCCAGCGTTGCAAGGCTAGAGCCCACCTAGTGAGTTTGGGCGACCTTGGGGTTGTTTCCGTGAGAAATTTTAACGGATTATGATCGGTAATGACCTCAATTTGAGATCCATAAGTCCACTTTTCAAACTTCCGCAACCCGAAGAGAACACTCCAAGCCTCTTTCTCTATACTCGGCCAAGCACGCTGAGCCCCTGACAATTTCTGACTGGCAAAAGCTATAGGTTTAAACTGACCTTTTTCATCTTTTTGAGTAAGACAACATCCTACTGCAAGGTCGGAAGCATCAGCGTGAAGCTGATATTCCCGGCCTACGATAGGTGTAGCCAAACTCGTCACTTTACACAACTCATCTTTAAGAGTATTAAATGCTTTTTCTGCCCTTTCATCCCATGGTACAGTATTTTTGACATTTCCTTTGGTTAATTCGGTTAAAGGTATAGCTATCTCAGCATAATTTGGAATATAAGATCGGTAGAATCCCATTAATCCCAAAACTGATCTAACTTCCTTTTTAGTCTTTGGTCTCTTTAAGTCCCTTATTGCTCCGATTTTCTCCTCATCAGGTGCATGAGTTCCACCCCCAATAACATGACCTAAAAACTTAAGTCAATTTCTCTCCAAATTTACATTTGTCTAGTCTAATCGTAAAATTTCTATTTTTCAACTCTTCAATGACAGCCCTGACATGCTCACAATGCTCTTCCCAGGTATCGGAGAAAATGATGACATCATCAATATATGCTTCTGCATACCTCCGATGACCTTGGAGAACCTCATTCATGTCTTTTTGAAATGTAGCAGCAGCCCCTGATAATCCAAAAGGCATTGTACGCCACTGATAAGTTCCGTTATGCGTCGTAAAAGCTGTCAAAGGTTTACAATCCTCAGCCATTTTAATTTGCCAATAACCCCTCAATAAATCTATTGAAGATAAATATTTAGCCGCCCCTGCGGTATACATAATTTCTTGGGAATCTTTCATCGGGAAGGTGGGAACCTGCGTTACAGAATTTAAAGCTCTGTAATCAATACACATTCTGACAGTTGCATCTTTTTTCGCAACGCAAACAATTGGATGGCTAATTTCAGCATTCGACGGTTCGATTAGATTTAATTCTAATAACTCCTGAATCTGCCTATCCACTTCCTCTTTATAAGCTACCGGCACGCTATATAACTTTGGTTTTTTTCCTTTCTACACCCGGTTTCAGATCAATACGATGTTCCCCTACTTCCGCTGGTCGTACAGGACCCATAAACACTTCTTTATTTTCCCTCAAAATGGACTTTAAATCTTTGACTTGACTATTAGATAGCCCTTTTATTTCAAACCTCTCAATATCCCGTTCTATCTCTTGATCCCGGTTCAAAATAGGAATTTCCCCAACTTCTCCAAATTCCTCATCACCTTCGAAAACAATATTAACTATATTACATTTAGCGATAAATTCTCTTATCTTATTTTGGTGTACATGCTTCCTACTCCCGTCGGCTAACTCAACAATAAACAAATGCTGGTTTCGTTTTTCTACAATAGTTGCCGGCCCTTGCCACCTAGAATATAACTTATTAGTCGAATCGGGGATTAACAGTATAACTTTATCGCCTACCTGAAACGTTTTTTCTTTTGACCTTAAATTATAATGATACGCCATTTTATTTTGTTGAACCTCAGACGACAATTTTGCCTCATTTGCGGCTCTTTCTAAGCGGTTCTTAAGTTTATCCAAGTACTCATGAATCGGCGTAGTATCTAACTGCGCTCCCTTATTTTCTCCTGCCCATGACGACTTAAGAATCGATAACGGACCCTCCGGCGCTCTACCATATAATAACTGGAAAGGTGCGATTCCCGTCGTAGAATTTGGGACTTCCCTATACGCCCATAATATAAATGGTATTTGTTCATGCCATTTTTTTCCTTCTTCCCTAATCGTATGATGTAGCATACGTTTAAGAGTCTGATTAAATCGTTCCACAAGTCCGTTGGACTGTGGATACTGTGGAGTCGAAAATCTTGGACTAGCACCTAACCTTTTCTCAAATTCTTTCGTTAAGTCGGCAGTAAAATTGGTTCCATTGTCGCAGGCGATTACATTAGGAATTCCTGTTCTCATAAATATTTGAAGTAACGCCTCACACGCGGTTTTAGCAGTTAAACTTTTTAGAGGGATCGCATCCGCCCATCTGGTATGCTGATCAATTAAAGTCAGTATATACCGATGCCCTTGTGAACTTTTAGGATCAATAGGCCCAATTAAATCAACATTAACAACCTGAAATGGAAGTTCCGGCCGTGACACTGGGGAAATAGGAGCTCTATCATTTACTTTAACCCCTCTAGTCAATTGGCACTCTAAACATGATTCACAAAACTGTTTAGCTTCTTTTGCCATTCCCTCCCAATAAAAAGAATACCTTATTCTCTGCAACGTTTTCTTGGCTGCATGATGCCCTCCAAATACCGAGGAATGCGCTAATTTTAAGATTTCTTCCCTTCTTACCTTGGGTACTACTAATTGCGCTATAGTTTCGCCTAACAATTTCTCTTTATGATACAATAATCCGTTTACAATATAATAATCCCCTTTTTCCTTTTTAGCTAATTCCCAAGCTTTCTCTAATTCTTTACATTCCAACTGGCATTTCTTAAACCTATCTGAGTTACTAACAATAGATTCATTATTTTCCTCCGTTTCAGTTTTTTCTGGATCCTGACTTTGTACATTTTGCGATCTCGCGTCTATTACGTAAACATTACAGCTATCGTTACTTACATCTTCCTTTTCATTCGAGTTATCAATAATAATTTCGGAACTTTTTAATTCTTCGGACTCTATCAATGGCTCCTCAAGATTGACACCTGACAACTCATTAATCACCTCGGGATGTAAAATTACTTGCTCATTAATATTATCAGTTACTGCGCAAAGTACTTCCTGATGAATAATATTAGTTTGCCCAAATTGCGGAATAGCTAACGGTAGTTTAACTAACGGTGATTTAACAGCTTCACCAAATAACCCTTGTAAATAAATACTACCCGCTCCCTTTAATTTCTCTTCCGGTACTAAATCTTTATGAACAACACTAATCTCACATCCAGAATCAACCAATCCCTTTGCTTTTTGCCCATTAACACTAACTTCAATTTTCTCAAGTTTATTTAATTTCTCACCAATAACATTAGTTTTCTGCTCGGCCTTTACCGATATTCTAGCCACAATAGCCCCATTAGGTAACTCTTGATTTTCTTTCACCATAATCTTATGAACACCTGCTTTCTGGTCTCGCCCTTTATTACCATTATTAGTTCCCTCATTACCCACTTTATTACAAAAACGTTGGTAATGACCTCTCAAACCACACTTAAAACATTTAGGCCCTGAAGCATCATTCGTCTTCTTAAACTCTGTTTTCCTATCCGGAAAAGAATTACACTCATTACTACCATTTTGCCTCCAACTACCACTAAATTTATTATCCTCCCTCGGTCTCATTTTTTCATTGTTTACGTACTTATCTTTACCTTTAAAGCTTTTATGCGTAACAGCATAAGACTTATGTTTAGCATCAAAATAATTATCACACTCTTTAGCAATTTTAGGAGCTTCTAACCATTTACCCTGGTGAGTTAAACTAATATATGCTGCAGTATCCTCATCTAGCGTACTCATTAGCTTATCAGTAACTATTAACTGGTTGACCTTTTCATAAGTGTCTGCACCTCTAATTTTACAATAATTTTCCCACGTAGCTATTAAACGCGATACAAATAATACATGGGTTTCGTTCGGATTTCTCCTAGCTTTCCGGAAATTTTCTAAACATGCCTTCGGGGTTGGCTCATGTTCCCTTAGGACTAACTCCTTTAATTCCTCATAATTCTCCATTTGTTCCTTAGTGGTATAAATTAACAAATTATCCGCCTTGTCTCCTAACATATTTAGTAGAATTTCGGCCTGCTGGTTTTCCGGTACATCTTTAGTTTGGAATGCCCTTTCTAAACTGTTGAAAAATAAATTCCATCCCTCAGTCCCTTCTGGTACTTTGATAGATAGAGTTTTAACACTTTTGATCAATTTTTCGATGTTACTTTCATTACTAGATTCCCTAGATCCATTAGAGTTATTTGCTGAACCTTGAACTCTGAGCCTTTCCATTTCTAATTCATGTCCCATCCTCAATTTCTCCATTTCTAACTTTTCCTGTTTTTCTAACTTTTCGCGTTCTAATTTTTCCTGTTTTTCTAACTTTTCGCGTTCTAATCGTTCTGCAACAATAGTGTCTGATAATTCCTTAATAACCCCCTCGTCATACTCATCACTGTCCATTATCTTTTTCTTAAGCTGAATTCTGGTATCATCTTCCGTGAATTCAACACCCAACTCTTCGGCTATCCCCTGAAGATCAACCTTTTTTAGTTTTAATAAGAAAGCCATACCTTCACCGATTGTTATTACCACCCCACAAGAATAGTTAAACCTACCAAATTAATATTTCCGAAATTTCTAACTTAGTACAGATATTTCTCCACTTATTAAACTAATTAATACCCTTCAGATAATCAATACATTTCATTTCTAATTAACCTACTGAATACTCTAATTTTCCTCAACCATTGATATCACACAATATACTTCCAATAAAACAAAAGGTAAAAGAGTAATTCGATTTGATTACTATGCAATATAGGTCTCAATGTATACACTTAGATAACAACATACAATTTGCATAATCATACTGATACGTTGATATTGAATAGAAGTATTGATGTCAATCAAGAAAATCCACATAAAGAAAAATTGTACAACATGCATATATAAATTTCTACAATTATCCTCATAAAATATTTCCGAACTCAATACTGGTTCTTACACTTAAAACAAATATACTGAAAATCTTTACTTTTATTTTTACTCACTATGGCTCTCTTTTGAGCCTTTTTTTTTTCCACTATGGCTCTCTTTTGGGCCTTTTTTTTTTCACTATGGCTCTCTTTTGAGCCTTTTTTTTTTTTTTCCTCACTAGTATTGGCCAATTAAAATTTTCATTTGCTTAGAATTTTGATAATGTAACTCTTAAAATTTAAACAGTATTGCTTCATTTAACAATTACTTTAACAATAATTTAGATTTAATGCATTAATTTAGTTCACTAATATCATTATAAATAGCATATCATTATCATCTCAAATTATTATGACCTTTCTTTAAAACAATAGCCATATGGTTACTCATTCTTTACACCTATATCTGAACACAATTAATTATTTCATTGCACATAAATTACATAGACAATTTACTTAAATTACTATTAATTATACAACAATACAATTTGGTTCGAGATGTCAGCAGAAAGATATGATCAAAACACCTTACCTTATACTTTATTTGGTGGGGTACGCTTCTATTCACAGATAGCTCCACGATGTAGCGGTAATATGGCACAACAGTTCAGTTTAGTTCTTTCTAATAAAGATACGCACAACACTTTAGTCCACACTAGACGATATGGCACAATACCTTATCACACACTCGACGATCCGGCACGATGCTTTAGCACATACTCGACGATACGGCACAACACTTTACACACATTCGACGCTACGGCACGACACTTTACACACATTCGACGATACGGCACGACACTTTAGCATACAATCGACGATCCGGCACGATGCTTTAGCACATACTCGACGATATGGCACGACCACACAAGAATTCCACTGGATACTCTGGCATTAACAGACTGCAACACGGCTCGCTGGTCACTGGTTTCAGGCTATTCTATCCCGACGCTGCCAACAATTTGTCGGACGCTCCTCTCAGTCCACAAAACTTTGAAGAATGTCCTAGGTAGTTTAAGCTGCCACCACCGATATTAATGGGTGATATCGGTCACCTGCTGTGAGGATTGGGTAAAATAACACTGACGCTGTTAATGAACTGAACTAACAGTTTATTTAAGATATAGATATGTACACAAGAAACAATATTTACAACTATCTACAATTACAACTCGGATATAGATGATCCGGTTCAACATTAAATTAACTACAATAAACGTTGGTTGTGTACCGTTCAACTTATACTTTCTTCCTCACACTCAACGCACGTTAGATACGCTTTATCAGAGATTACTGCAGAATCTCAATACACAAGGGTACTAGGCCTCACTTCTCGGCCTATAACACTATCCACCGGGACGCCTTGTCCCACGCTCAAAATATACACTATCCAACAGGACCACAAATCCTGAGCGACCTATCGGTCTCAACGCCAAGCGAGAACTGTCTAACCTCTCAGTCCAGAGTTGACCTTGTCAGAGATCTTCCTTCCCCCAGCAGGGCCTCTTAGAGTTCCTCCATTGGTTCAATTCCGCATACCAACCTTGAGTCATGACATCTACTGTTTACACATCACTTAAATACTAAATGACAGCTGAGCCATGCCCCGTGGTCATCACTTTCATTCAGCAACGAGTGCGTCACCCGCACACCTGCGCCTGGATAACCACCTGTCATTTGTCATTATAAGAAAAGAAAGAAAGGTATTTCGAAAGCTTCACGGATACACAATACATAAAATATTCAGATAAGGAAATGTTATTCCTTTCTAATTCAGGGCAGATGTCTTCTAGGAACCTGACATTTACTATGCTGAAAAATTAGCTTATACAAATGTTTACGAATTTTTCTCTTTTTCTTCTTCTTCTCATTGATTACTATAAAATTTTGTTAGATATCTTAAGTATTCAATTGTTAAATAATTACTTCTTGTCTTACCTTCCTATCAAAGTAAAATTTATTTCTATTTTTAATACTACAGTAGAGGACCTATTATCCGGAATTCTGAAATCCGGAAGGACCCGAAATCCGGAAATGAAGGCGATTAAGGACGGAATGAATCATGAATCTTTGATTAAATGTGCATTTTTTTTCGAGATTTTTTAATATATTTCATGCTTTTTGGCTTTTTCTTTTACAAAATTCACCATTTTTCTGTGTTTTTTCGACAGAATTAACGTTTTAAAAAAAGCGCAAATTTTTTCAAGTATTGCTTTAAGTATCAAAATTCATAATTCATTCAAAGATTCATGATTCATTCATTTCAGGGCTTGAAATTCAATTTTCCAGAGGAGGGGAGACTCCCTACCAACATTTATAAATGGAGGGGAGTTTAGCTGAAAGTGTTTAGAAAAAAAAAAATCTTTACAACCTACTGTTTAATGTGCTATTTAAAGAATTACACAAATACAGACATGACAAAATACTGCTGCAGCAATTTTTACTAACAAATTGTTATGCAAAATGAGATTTTTTATTTTAAAAAAGTCACGATTTTATATAGTTTATTTAGTTTTCAAAGGGATAAATTCCCTTCCTGTGCTAACAGACATGCTACTTTTTCGCGGAATTCCGCGGAAACGCGGAATTCTGCTTTTTCGGCGACGATTTTTATTATCCCTGGAATCAATGCAAATATGCATTAAAATTTGATGACATTTATATGTAGGGGGGGGGGGGAACGATGTGTTACAACAAAAATGCGAGTCAAAGGGTGCTAAATTAAGAAAATTTCTTCAAAGGATTGCAGAAAAAAAGGCAAATTTCTCCAAAGGATGGAAAAAAAACTATAAAATCTTCAAACAATCGCGGAAAAATTACTATTTTCTTCGGAGGATCGCGAGAAAAAACACAATTTTTGTTAAATGATCACGAACAAGACGCGATTTTCGTCAAAAAATTTCTGGGAAAATACGACTTTGTGAACAGGTTGCGGAAAAATACTCTAATATTGTCAAATAATCGTGATAAATCGCGGAAAATGCTCCAATTTTGTAGAAAGATCGCAGAAAATACCAAATTTTGACGAAAGATCGCGGAAAATTTAACGAAAGATCGTAGAAAATACACATATGTCGACAAAAGATCGCGGAAACCACACGAATTTTGACGAAAGATCGCGGAAAATACGCAAATTTTTACGAAAAATCGCGGAAAATATGCAAATTTCGACGTAAGATCGCGGAAAATACGCATATGTTGACGAAAGACCGCGGAAAATGATCAAATTTTGACGAAAGATTACGGAAAATATGCAAATTTTGACGTAAGATTGCAGAAAATACGCAAGTTTTGACGAAAGATCGCGGAAAATATGCACATTTTTACGAAAAATCGCGGAAAATACGCAAATTTTTACGAAAAATTGTGGAAAATACGCATATTTTGACGAAAGATTGCGGAAAATATGCAAATTTTGATATAAGATCGTGGAAAATATGCATATTTTGACGAAAGATCGCGGAAAATGCGCAAATTTTGACGAAAGATCGCGTAAAATATGCAAATTTTGACGTAAGATCGTGGAAAATATGCAAATTTGACGAAAAAACGCGAATTTCGCCAAAGGATTTTGGAGAAATGTAAATTTCATTAAAAAGGCTGTGGGAGAAAAAGTGCGAATTTCGTCAATTGGTCGCGGAAAAACGATAATTTCATTTTAAAAAAATGCAGAAAAACACAGATTTCGCCAAAAGTCTGTAAGGCCGTGAAAGTTCAGCTTTTTTCTTGCTGAGCCTGTAGCATGTCTGTGCTAATTACTTTTGTTTCAGGTCTAATAAATTGTTTTTGGTCGAGGTCAGAGTGTGATTCTGGGTGAAATTTTTTTTTCGGAAATCGTCGGGGGGGGGGGGGGGGGGGGGGGGGGGTCCACAAGTTACTTCCCCCTCGAGGGGGATTATCCATGGTCTTCAGACGAAATCAGCGATCTATCTGCGAAATTTTAGCAAAATCGGCGATTTATAGCGATCTTTTGTCGAAATCGGCTGTTTTTCCACGATCATTTGACGAAATCGCCGTTTGTTATGACGATCTTTAGACAAAATTTGCATTTTTACGCGATCTTTTCTCGAAAACGGCATTTTATTCCCGCAATCTTTTGACGAAATCGGCGTTTTTCCCATGATCTTTTGATGAATCGGCTTTTTTGTTTAAAATGATCTTTTGACAAAATATTTTTAAGCGATCATTTATCGAAATTTTTAGACGAAATCGACGTTTTCTCGCGATCTTTAAACGAAATCAATGCGATATTTGATGAAATTGCCATTTTTTTGTACGCGATTCACGCTGAATATTCACGTTTTTTAGCAATCTTTTGACAAATTTCGTTGACAAAAACACTGAAAAAATCGTCGTTTTCCCACGAAATATTGACGAAATGTGTGCTTTTTCGGCGATCCTTTTACGAAATTTGCATTTCTCCGCGATTGTTTTTTCCGTGCGCAAAACTGTACTGGTTGGCAACTATGCGGAATTGATAACCCAATACCAAATTTTCGGAAATTTCGGATGAGAATCATCCCTGGTTCAGGCTGATTTTAGGTTGAGTGAGAACACAGAGTCTAAAGTAAATCCCCCCCCCCCCTTTCACACAATCCACTGTAACATTTCAGATAATTTGCTGTAAATTTAAAAAAAAAAACACCCCTGAAGAATCCTTTAATAAATTTGGTGTTTTCCTGCGATCCTTTAAAGAAATTCAAATGCAGGGACGTGTTAAGAGAAAACTGCGCTCTGGGGGCAAAGTTTCAATTTAGTATTCTTTTTCTTCTTACCGACCAAAAATGATGTTGGTTGTAGAAAATCAGCGCCCCTAAGTTTCTGCACCCGGGGCGACTGATTTCTTCGTCCCCACCTGCCCCTTTTTACACGACGCTGTTTATATGGCGATCCTTTCACAAAATTCACATATTTTCCGCGATGCTTTCATAAAATTCGCGTTTATTCCGCAATCATTTCACAAAATTCGCGTTTATTTCACGATCCTTTCACAAAATTCGTGTTTTTTCCGCGATTTTTTTTAAGAAATTCGTGTTTTATCGAGATCTTTTAAGGAAAGTCAAGATTTTTTTCACGATTCTTTGAGAAAATTGCCGTTTTTATCTCATAATCTAACAAAATTTTCTGCGAACGATTGATGAAATTGATTGTGAAAATATGCAATTCAGCTCGTTTTCAAAAGCTATGAAAAATCGGTAATTAGCCCGGAAATTTAGACATAACTATCGAAATTTCGGGGTTGATAAACGATGTTTCATAACTTTTGAAATCGAATGCGTTATTTTTATCGAAATTTTGAAACGGAATTACTCACTTCTCGCGACGGTAAATCGCACGAAACTTGTCAATTGATCGCAGGAAAAAAAATGCGAAATTTGACGATTGGTTGCGGAAAAATAGCGTGAATTCCAACAATTTTTTGCAGCAAAATGTCATTCAGTCGCACGAAAATATCACAAAAAAAAAGGAAGTTAATCGTAGTTTTAAAATGCAAAATTTTTCAGAAAATTTGCGAATTTTTTTGGGCGGGAGGGTCCCGCCTACGATATTTTTTTGGGCAGGATTTCAAAATTTCGGGCGCGAATCCCGCCATCCCCTTCTGAAATTCAAGCCCTGCATTTCATCATGATTCATCCCCATAAAAAAAAGGGCAAATTTTTTCAATTATCGCGAAAAAACTCTGCAAATTCGTCAAATATCGCAATAAAACCTTGCAAATCTCGTCAAATATCGCGAAAAAATCCTGCAGATATTTCGCAAAAAATGCAAATTTTGTGAAACGATCGTGGAAAATTCCATGTAAGCACCCCCTCTAATTATTTTATGATTTTTCATCATGTTTGGGGGGGCGGAATAACGGTATTTTGCTGTAATATATATATATATAAAGCCAGTTAACAAAACGTCCGGATTTTGAAGAGCTCTGAATTTTGGATGTCCGGATTTGAGACTTTGTACTATAGTACAAGAGTCAAAGTTGTAGCTTAGTGTTTTTTTCCACGGACTTCTCATGCAACACACTTTTCGTTCATATTCTAGATGGCAGTGCTATAATTTTGTTATTATTTTAAAATTTTCAGTGTTTTTTTTATGGCGGGGGAGGGGAGTGTCGAGTTTCGGACAGACCCGAAATCCAGAAAATTCCAAAATCTGGAAAGCCCTTGGTCCTGATGATTCCGGATAATAGGTCCTCTACTGTATTAGTGTGTGTGCTGTGGGGTGGGGGAGTTAGATATAAAAATGGTTTATAATGATGTGTAATAATCATACATATAGTAAATAATATGCATTATATTTAAATTCAAATTCAAATTAACCTACTGTATATCATGTACAGGGTGTCATAAAAAAAACTTTGCCGATATATGGAGCTTTAGCAGCCAGTCCGTTCAACTGATCGAAGTGAAATTTCAGATATAGCTATTCAGAGGTATGGGCTTGAGATTCAGCGAACGGCAACAAAGTGGCGCTCATGGTTACGGTTATAGTTACAGAAACTTGAAATTTTCCAATGGCAACACCCATTTTTATTACATCTCAAAATTCTCAGCGCATGCAAAAATCTTAGAGCGTTGGAACGGTTGTTTACTGCAATAATTGAACGCATTATGCTCGCACAAAATCAGCTCTATGAACGGCCCCAAAAAAACACAACCAAGGCACACAAAGAAAATTTGAATATGACAAGGGAAAAAAAACAATCACGAAACGTCGTTTGCCAGATAGTCATCGTAGAAAACGGATAAAAAGTGGGGTGGGAATGTTAGTTAGTCAGAGCTCGCAGATGCCAACAAAATGACTTCGTTCGTGGTGAGTTGGTAAAACTATTATCAAAATTAGATTAATGCTTCTTAACCTGGCGCGTTTACCTTCGAAACCATAGCCAAATACGTGGCCTTTGGCATTTCACAATCTCTTCATGATTTAGTAATGAAAGTCGAAGAAATTGGCTGCACCTGTGATAGTCCGTGATCCGGATGACCAACTGTTCCTGAGGATACTGTTATGAAAGTGCATCACATAGTGACCAGAGGATGCATGCGAACTATAAAACGTGCATCTTGTGTATTTCGTATACCAAAATCAATGGTCTTAAAGTTACTGCACTCTGTAATCCGCATGTTTCCTTACTGGTACTAGCATGCCCAGATGTTAGAAGTGAGAGACCATCAACAACATATAGACTTTGTTAATGAATTTCTTATCCAATAAGATGGAGATAACAATCGACCTCTTCGCATATTATGAATGGACGAGGCACATTTCACCTTAACTGGTAACGTCAATGACATCCGCGATCCTCCAACATCACTCCTATGGATTTCAGATTCTGGTGATACCTAAAATCTAGAGTGTACATGTGCAATCCGCAAACTTTGTCAGATTTGAAAGATTCTATCAAACGTGAGATTGCAAACATCCCTCGTGCGATGTAACGTTCAGCTGTATTGTCCACAGTCGCTACCATGCAATGTGTAATTGCCTGTGATGGCACCCATGTGGAAAATGTGTAATCAAAAATAAAAGTTTTCTTTTCTCCAATCTTTGTTGTGATCAGAGATTAGTGTATGCAAATTTCCTCTTTGTGCCCCAAATGTGTTTTTTATGAGGGGGGGGGGGTATTAACTGAACAGTTTTTTGTGCCTGCATAACGTGTCTGTTTCTTGTGATCAGGGTTGCCTTTTTACCGGTAAAAACTGGTTTTTACCAAGACATGGTAAAACTAGGTTTTTACCGGTAAAAACCTGGAGGAAAAAGTGGTAAAAACCTAACAATATACAATAAACTCTTAGTCATTAAACGGTATTTTAATACTATTTATAAAAGTTCTATTTTCATGTTATTGGTATATTTATACAGGGTGTCCGAAAAGTCTGGAAACTGTCGAATAACTCGAAAAATACATATGAGATTGAAAAACGTAAATACAGTAGACTCCCTCAAATCCGCAAACCAGAAATCTGCAACTCTCTAAAATCCGCACATATTTTATGGATGTAAACAATGAAACTTTCAGTTCAGATATTGGGACAAATTTTTTTTTTTTTTTTTTTTTTTTTGTTTTGTATCGATTCTATATATTTTTTTAATTTGTAATTTTCTTAATAATACTCTATTCATGTTTTTTTCATGAAGGAAGAATAAATTTTGGAAAAAATTCAAGATATTGTTGATATCACTGGTAATCAGAATCTTCTTACCAAATATATTTATGCATTAATCAAGATTTTTTGGTTATTAAGCCAGGCTAAACTTGAAAAAAAAAAATCCTTATTTTATGATTTTGATGTGAATTAGTAATGCACTTTTATGAGGCAAGTTTTGTTGAATAATTTTGGAAAAATACATATAATCTTTATAATGAATATTTAATCATACACTAATGATTATTAACTTGACCTTTGCTATTAGTACTTTAATCATTTTAAAAATTATCTATATTTTTATTATATTAGTTAATTACTTATTTTAATATTTTATTATATTGTAAGCATTCATTATAGTTCCGATTGCACTATTAATTGCATTCAAATTACTGTTTAAAAAATGTAAACAAAGCAACGACCAGAAATGCGCAAAATTCTAAAATCCGCACAACCTCTGGTCCCAAGCTGTGCGGATTTGAGGGAGTCTACTGTATACGTGTTAAATATTTTTAAATAAGCTACTCAGTGATACCAAATTTGACCTTCGTAACCGACCCCCTGGGGGTCAGAGGGGGTCCAACTTTGAAATCTTAAATTATAACCCCCATTTTTTATTGCAGATTCGGATTCTACGGACAAAAATACGTAACTTTTGTATTTGATTTTTATTTCGAATCCTCGTTTATCACGGTGTAATTGAGCATATTAAATCAATACATATTTCGGCTTTTCCAACAGGATTTTCCCTAATCAAAACTAATTGGGGAGAATTTATGACATCAAATTCCTTGTCTTTTGCAATAATAGTGTTTCCTGAAAATCACCCGTGCCAATTATTTTGGTAGTGCTACACAGTTAAAAATTTGATCCATTTGCTGTAGCGTCACTCCACAGCTTTTATAGAATATCTCTTTCATGACCAATGAGAATGTTCCATAACACAGTAAAGTACACTGTAAAAAAATTGACCCTTTTGCTGCATCGTCTCTCCACCGCTTTTATAGACAGGGATGCCACTTTTCCGCCTTTTGGCGGATTTCCGCTTTTTTTAATTTTTAAAAATTCGCGATTTTCGTTAAGCGATCACGCGATAAAATAACGATTTTCGTCGAACGATCGCGAAATACAACAGTCTTTTCCATCAAACGATCGCGAAATACAACAGTTTTTTTCGTCAAGCGATCGCGAAATATAACATCGATTTTCTTTAAAAGATCGAAAAAACGGCTATTTTCATCAAACGGTCGCGATATAAAGCAGCAATTTTCATCAAACGATCGCGAAACGAAACGGTGATTTTCGTGAAACGGCGATTTTCGTCAAACGATCGCTAAATAAAACGGCGATTTTCGTCAAGTAATCGCAATGTAAAACGGAGATTTTCGCCAAACTATCGCGATGCAAAACGGCGATTTTCGTCGAACGATCGCGAAACAAAACGGTGATTTTTGTGAAACGATCGCAGTGTGAAACGACGATTTTTGTCAAAGGATCGCGATGTAAAACGAGGATTTTTGTCAAACGATCGCTAAATAAAACGGTAATTTTCGTCAAATTATCGCTAAATAAAACGGCGATTTTCGTCAATTAATCGCAATGTAAAACGGCGATTTTCGTCAAACGATCGCGATGTAAAACGGCGATTTTCGTCAAACGATCGCGATGCAAAACGACGATTTTCGTCGAACGATCGCGATGTAAAACGGTGATTTTTGTGAAACGATCGCAGTGTGAAACGGCGATTTTTGTCAAAGGATCGCGATGTGAATCGATGATTTTTGTCAAACGATCGCTAAGTAAAACGGTAATTTTCGTCAAACGATCGCTAAATAAAACGGCGATTTCCGTCAAACGATCGCGAAATGAAACGGTGATTTTTCTGAAATGATTGCAATGTGAAACGACGATTTTTGTCAAAAGATCACGATGTGGAACGATGATTTTCGTCAAACGATCATGATGTGAAACGGCGATTTTTGTCAAACGATCGCTAAATAAAACGGCGATTTTCGCCAAACTATCATGAAATAAAACAGCTATTTTCGTCAAATAAAAAAACTGCAAAATTTTGCTATTCTCTCGTGGAATAATCATTGAATCTATCGCTGGGTTACTTGAATTGGTTTAAAATGATGTGATACATAAAATTCTTCACTGAACCTATTGCTGGGTTACCTTAATTGATGTAAAATACTGTGAACTAAAGAAAAATCATTTTTACTTACTCTTATAAATTAAAAGTTTACAACAAAAGAAAAGCTGTAATTCTTTATTTAGTTTATTATAAACAATATAATTTTCAAAATTCACACATAAAGTTCTGAAAAATGTCGTAAATTTTACTTTACGCATAATTTCCTCTTTTTTGCTATTTTCTGAGTGGCATCCCTGTATAGAAAACGATTACTTTACTGTGTTATGGAGCATTCTCATTGGTCACAAAAGAGATATTCTATAATAGCTGTGGAGTGACGCTGCAGCAAATGGGTCAAATTTTTAACAGTGTAGCACTATTGAAATAATCGCCACGGGTGATTTTCAGGCAATGCTATTCCTACAAAAGACGAGGAATTTGACGTCAAAAATTCTGCCTAATCAGTTTTGATTAGGGAAAATCCCGCTGGAATATGTATCGATTTAATATGCTCGATTACACTGTGATAAACGAAGATTTTAAATAAACATCAAATACAAAAGTTACGTATTTTTGTCTGTAGAATCCGAATGTGCAATAAAAAATTTGGATTATAATTTAAGATTTCAAAGTTGGACCTCCTCTGACCCCCAGGGGGTCGGTTTCGAAGGTCAAATTTGGTATCACAGAGTACCTTATTTAAAAATATTTAACACCTATATTTACGTTTTTCAATCTCATATGTATTTCTCGAGTTATTCGGCTGTTTCCAGACTTTTCGGACACTCTGTATATTATCTGTACAGATTATAGCAAAAAGCAAAAAAATTAATCAGGTCTCTAAAGCTGCTGATACACTTTAATTTGAGAAATTTTTTATATTTTCTATTCCAAATCTATACAACAGATATTTACTGCTTCACAATATTTACTGCTTTGTACTCTTTTCCACTTGTACTCATTTCTAAAGAGCTTTGCTTTACACAAAAAGAAGTAAAAGGCAAAATTTGATGAAAAGTGTTAAAATAATAAAGAAATAAATCCTGAGTTCCTACATTTAGTGGTGAGTCTGCACTCCTTGTAGCTTTTTCAACCATAGAGCGAATTTTTTCAAATTTTTTATATGTGCATAGTAAATTAAGAAATAGACTTGGTGTACAGAAAATTGCAAATTCTGTATTTTGTTATAGAATGCTAAGATGCTCCAAAGACATATATTAGTAAATGTACTAATATTTGTACAGACAACATCACAAGACAGTTAATATTTGTAAACATATGATTTTTATCTAAATGATTAGGATTTTTAAGTGTGGAAAATGTGTACTTATAATTTTTTGTTTAGTTTAAATAAATATTAGTTAAGTAATCTAATCTCCTTTAAGATAAATATTGTAATATGCATTCTCATAATAGTTATGATAATTTTTAGGCTTAGTATTGATAAATGAATAATAATATCAATGTTTTTAAAATTTTGGATTCTTGTAGAAGGAAGGAAAACACAAATGAAAGTTTTCTGAGCTTTTCATTATATTAATCATATTCATTAAAACTCTTGTTTTCATATAGTATTCTTTTACTCACTCAGAATGTACACTCAAAAATTTCTATCTAATTGTAAACTAAATTAGTGAATATTGATATTGAATTATAGTATTTAATACCCAGAAAAGTTTACCCTTGAGAAAATGAAAACTTGGTAGATAAATTTTCATAAAAATTACAATAACAGTCAACCTAATAAGTTTTTTCATAGGTGGTAAAAACATGTTTTTCGAAAGACGGCAAAAACTATGGTAAATACCAGTAAAAACCATCAGATGGTAAATACCTTCCAACCCTGCTTGCGATACACATTTGGTTCCAATGCTCTTTATGGTTTTCGCATGCGCTGAGCATTTTGTGATGAAACAAATGGGTGTTGCCATTGGAAAATTTCGAGTTTCTGTAACTATAACCGTAACTGTGAACACCATTTTGTTGCCGTTCACAGAATCTCGAGCTCATATCTCTGAATAGCTATATCTGAAATTTCACTTCGATAGGTTGAACGGACTGGCCGCTAGAGCTCCATATACTAGCAAAGTTTTTTTTATTACCACCCTGTATATAATGTGTATAGCATAAAAAAATTATCACACGTGTATTAAATTCCACACTTTTGAAAATCCTGCATTTACAACACTTAACTCGTTAACAGTTATAAATATCAGCTATGTCAAATGCATACTAAATAATGTTATGCATACTAAAAAGCTTTAGATTTTTTTTAAAATATTAAAATAATAATAATAAGTAAACAATATATTTAAACATAATTTTTGTGCAAATATTTCTGCATATCCTTTCGGGATAAATTTCTGAGATTTGAAATCTGTCATTTTTACCTTATTTTTTATTAATTAAAAATATTTAAAGACCTTCTAATTACCCATAATATAATTAAATTTTAACATAATGTATGGCAACTGTTGCTAATTTTAAAATTTAATAACAAACTCTAGTGCACCGCAGTAGATTGTGACTCTATGGGTTTTAGACAGATTTTTGGCAGTTTAAACCTTTGCCATATCAAAAAACCCTTTTTGACGTCAAAAACCCAACCCTGTCGCTAATAATATTTTATTTTTTGTTGTTGAAATGAAAACTCTTCGAAATCTACCTCCGCCTATAGGCCAAGCCGACAGGGATTTTTTAATGTGCAACACAGGATTTAATCTTATTTTTTTTAGTGCTAATTCCAGACTCATGTGATAGAGCTCAGACTCTAGTGACCATTACTGCCCTCTTAGTTATAGTTATTTCTTGCCTCGGCACAGGAAAAAAATTCACAAAATATATAAATCGGTCATAGAAAAAAATATTGCTGTTTTCGTCCATCACAGCAAAACTAAATTTTTAAAAATTGTTGACCAATCTGAAAAAATTTGAACTTTGAGAAAACTTGGGCAGGGGGGAAATATAATGAAATTCGTCAATCAATTACAGTAAAATATCATAAAATTTGTTAATCTGTCACAAGGAAATACATGAAATTCATCAGCCAATAACAAAAACAAAACACAAATTTTTTAACTGGACACAGGAAAATAATTGTTAATTTCATCAGAATGTCACAAAAACAAAAAGGGAAATTAGCCAATCAGTCGCAGAATAAAATAGCTAAATTTGTCAATTAGTTGAGATAAATAAATTTGTGAAATTTGCTGGTTGGTCTCCAGAGAAAAAAAAAAAAAATTGTAAGAGGAGCAAGCAGGAAAATTTTGAGAAAAATTACTAAACTTTTCAGTCAAACACAGAAAAACAATCATGAATTTTGTATAATTGTCGTAAGAGCAAACTGTGAGATTTGTCAATCGATGGAGGAAAATATCAAGAAAATAGTCAGTCGGTCCTGAGAGTTGATTGTCACTTCACAAAGAAAAAAATTTAAAAAAGTGGGGGATAGCAAAAAAAAAAAGGGAAACAAAAATGACACAAGACTCTTTAGTGCATGAATCCTGCCACCCCGTCCCGAAATTCAAACCCTGTATGTGTATAATATTATTAAATAAAAAATGCAATTCTAACATTTAAATACTCTGCTTATTTGTCAATGAACTGCTGAAAATTGCTAATAATATGTATAATGAAATGCTGATAATTTTTAGAACAAATTTTACACATTTATTAATAAGTCTATAACTGTAAAGCATTTTCACAAAGAAATACATAGCATCATTTTATAATATACCAATGTTGCAGAGTTATCTCCAAACATAGGTTTAATTGATAATTTTTTTTTTTTTATGTTTTAATTATTCAATACTATTTTACCTTAAGCCACATTTAATTTTATTTTAAGTTAAATCACTTTGAAATTTATAAAAAAAAATTACTTTTAATTTTAAATATTTATAATGAAGTCACAAAAATAACTAGTTGGATGCACCAATCCCAAGACTCTCTTCTATTTCATAGATCTCAATGTTTCAAAAAATATTTAGAAATATTAATACTACATCAATATTGTTAGTTCAATATCATACCAACTTTGATTCTATCTAGAATTTTTGCTGCAGTCAATTAGATTAAGAATGAGTTAATCTTGATCATGATATTTATTAAAATTAATATTTTTTGTTATTCCGCTATACATCAGCTGTTTGCAAATAGCCAGTTTTAGCAAGATACAAAATTCCCATTGCTGCATGAACTGCCAATTCAAAAACGTTCGAAAAACAAATTAGGGGGGGGAGGGAATAGCTCCCTCCCATTTCCCCTTTTCATACTTAATCATTGAATCCCCTAAACTAATCAAGGATGGGTCATTCCACGTGAAATCAACCAATTTAAAGAAAACGTGTTGCATCATAGTCACAGATTTTTTTTTTTTTAATTTTTATCATGGACAGACATAGTAGTGAAACCCTCAAATCTGAAATTTAAAAGTAATTTTCGCAATATTGGCTGAGATATAGCCATTTGAAAACTGACCATTTTTGCTAAATGGCGGCCATCTTGGAATCTTATCACTATCTGAAAGAGGACTAACTTGACAACTAAGGGCTCAATTTTTATATATCTGGTACCCATTTGAAGCTACTTGTACAAAGAATGCAAATTTCACATCAAAACAATAATAAATTTTCATTTATTTACTTTTTACTATGGTCAAACTGAAAATATCACCCAAAAAAGGGGCTGACTGTAATAGCCCATAAAAAAAAAAAAAAAAAAAAAAAAAAAAAAAAAAAAAATGAATCATCATGAATTTTTCTGAAATTTGGTAGAAACATTGCTCCATCTGTGGGCTTTAAATAATAAAAAAAATTGGAGAGGTAAAATCTGTTGTTTAAAAGTAAATGATTTTTTACACATAAGGTGTCATTAACTAAATAATGATCATTTTAGAATCTGTAACTATTGCTAATTTAAGAAATAATGGTTAAAATAAAATTTTCTAACATTTTAATTAATATCTTCTGAGTTTATTATATAATTCAATGAAGAGATATCAGTTTGCAGCTATTTATACTAAATATTCATATATTAAAATACAAATAAATTTTCATTTCTACAATGCTTTTTATTTCATTTAAAATATGAGAATATGATTCTCAAAGCATATTTACATAAATATTAAATACCTTACTATAATAAACTACATAAAAAAAAAAGGCCACATAATATTTTTCCCTGAAATATTGGAGAAATACTAGCTGTAAATCACAGTTGAATTCATTCAATTGTGTGATTTAAATAAAATAAAAAATATATAAATTATATATATATAAATCTGGCCACATAAATTTCATTTTTTAAGTGGAAAAAAATGTCTTAAATAGGTTCTATATATAGGGGAGAGTGGGGAGAAATAGGACACTTTTTTCAAAAATTAGAAAATCTTGTTTTTGTGTTAAAAAAAAAAAAAAAAAAAAAAAAAGATTTTCTAATTTTTGTAAAAAGTGTCCTATTTCTCCCCACTCTCCCCTATACATAGAACCTATTTTTTTTTCCACTTAAAAAATGAAATTTATGTGGCCAGATTTATATATATATAATTTATACATTTTTTATTTTATTTAAATCACACAATTGAATGAATTCAACTGTGATTTACAGCTAGTATTTCTCCAATATTTCAGGGGAAAATATTTTGTAGTTTTTTTTTTTTTTTT
This sequence comes from Maratus speculifer, assembly GCA_964019185.1. Taxonomy (NCBI): domain Eukaryota; kingdom Metazoa; phylum Arthropoda; class Arachnida; order Araneae; family Salticidae; genus Maratus; species Maratus speculifer. The sequence goes on from OZ025293.1 coordinate 374,573,802, forward strand.
TTTTTTTTTTTTTTTTTTTTTTTTCACGAAAACAAAAATTTTGATTTTTTGAATACAAAATAAAATACTTTCTAATGTTCTTGAAAAATATCTCTAACAATTCTGAATCATCTTTCCAGTGATGAAGATACTGGAATTTGATGTTGTAGCACAAACATTATCAACCTATGATCTTTGTTAGATAGTAAATATAGCCAACACTAGAATAATTTGTTTCCTTTAATACATTATTTTATAGTTGTCTAATTCCTGCTTGTTAGTGTAGAGGTATGGGACACATTTCGAAATTTACAATTTCTTTAATTATAAAATTGTTTAGCTATATTGTTCAAGAACATTAGAAAGTATTTTATTTTGTATTCAAAAAATCAAATTTTGTTGTTTTTGTGTAACAAAAAAAAAAAAAAAAAAAAAAAAAAAAAAAAAAATGATTTTCTAATTTTTGTAAAAAGTATCCTATTCCTCCCCATTCTCCCCTATACATAAAACCTATTTAAGACATTTTTTTCCACTTAAAAAATGAAATTTATGTGGCCAGATTTATATATATATAATTTATCTATTTTTTATTTTATTTAAATCACACAATTGAATAAATTAAACTGTGATTTACAGCTAGTATTTCTCATATATTTCAAGAGAAAATATTATGTGGCTTTTTTTTTTTTTTTTTTTTTTTTTTTTTTTTTTTAATGTAGTTTATTATAGTATAGTAAGGTGTTTAATATTTATGTAAATATGTTTTGAGAATCATATTCTCATATTTTAAATGAAATAAAAAGCATTGTAGAAATGAAAATTTATTTGTATTTTAATATATGAATATTTCGTATAAATAGCTGCAAATTGATATCGCTTCATTGAATTATATAATAAACACACAATATACTAATTTAAATGTTTAAAAAAAATTATTTTAACCATTATTTCTTAAATTAGCAATAGTTATAGATTCTAAAATGATCATTATTTAGTTAATGACACCTTATGTGTAAAAAATCATTTATTTTTAAACAAAAGATTTTACCTCTCCAATTTTTTTATTATTTAAAGCCCACAGATGGAGCAATGTTTTTACCAAGTTTTAGAAAAATTCATGATGATTCATTTTTTTTTTATGGGCCATTACAGTCAGCCCTTTTTTTGGGTGATATTTTCAGTTTGACCATAATAAAAAGTAAATAAATGAAAATTTATTATTGTTTTGATGTGAAATTTGCATTCTTTGTACAAATAGCTTCAAATGGGTACCAGATATATAAAAATTGAGCCCTTAGTTGTCAAATTATGGCCTCTTTCAGATAATAAGATTCCAAGATGGCCGGCATTTAGCAAAAATGGTCAGTTTTCAAATGGCTATATCTCAGCAAATATTGCAAAAATTACTTTTAAATTTCAGATTTGAGGGTTTCACTACTATGTCTGTCTATGATAAAAATTTAAAAAAAAAAATCTGTGACTATGATGCAACACCCATTGGTTGAATTCGTGCGGTATGACCCCTTTATCAGATAAAAAACCTATACCCAAAATTCATTGAAAGATTTTTCATAAAAACCCATTTATATAATTTAAGAGGAGTTATCTCCCTTTTTTATATTTAACCCTTAAACTTCCAAAACTACTCAGAGATTTGCCTTATCAAGAAGAATGTACATTCAAAATTTAAAGCAAATAGGATACTTCTGCATTAAAACTAATTTATTAAATTTAAGGGGGTTTGAGGTAATTGCTCGTATCCCTTTTATGCTTAATAAAAGAACCCTACAGCTAAATAGGGGAGCATCCTATTACTATGGACCTGAATCCAAATATTAAAGCAAATCGGTTAATTCTGCAAGAAAAATCATTTACCTAAATTTAGAGGGGTAATCCCACCGATCCCCCATTTATACTTATCAAATGAACTCCCCCAAAAAATCAGGGAAATTCTTTATCAGAATAAACCTATATACAAATTTGAAGCAAATCTGTAAATTCTGTGTGAAAAACCCACTAAACTAAATTAAAGGGGGGGGGGGAGTTAACTCCCATTTCCTCCCTTTAGACTTATCCAATGAACTCACAAAACTGATGATGGAGGTGTTCTCATCAGAATGATCCTAAGTCTAAAATTTGAATGAAATCTGATAATTTTGCATGAAAAAATCCATTTATCTAAATTAAAGGCGGGGATTAGCCCTCCGTTCCTCCTCTTTATACATATCCAATGAACTCCCAAAATAATCATGGCAGTGTCCTCATCAGAAGGATCCTATGTCTAAAATTTGAATGAAATCTGATAAATCTGCATGAAAAACCCATTTATAGAAATTAAGGCTGGGAATTAGCCCCCTTGCCCCTCTTTGTACTTATCCAATGAACTCCCAAAACTAATTATGGTGGTTTGCTCATCAGAATGATCCTATATCTAAAATTTGAATGAAATCTGATAAATTTGCATGAAAAACCCAATTATCGAACTTAAGGGTGGGGAATTAGCCCCCTGTTTCGCCTCTTTATACTTATCCAATGAGCACCTAATACTAATTACAGAGGCACCTCATCAGAGTGATCCTATGTTTAAATTTTGAGCGAAAACTGATAATTGATAAAAACCCATTGATATAAATTAAGGGGAGGAGTATTAGCCCCCGTTCCCCTGCTTATACTTATCAATTGGACTTTCAAAACTAATCAGGGAAGTGTCTTATCAGAATATACCTATAACCATAATAATTTCAAGTGAATTGCATATTTTTTATCAGGAGTTATGGCATTACGCATGTACATACATACATACTTACATACATACAGAATAGACAGGCACATAAGCTCTCAGGTTTCGATAGCCTGTGAGTTAAAAATCATTATTATAGTACTATCTTGTGGCAAAATATTTTCAAATTGAAGGAAGAATTATTCACCTGACAGCCATTATCAGAAGTTATCCAAAGAAAGGAGGTGGGCTAATAAGGGCCATTTTTCGCCCATCAGCACCTAGACGTGACATACATTTTTTTCATTAGTATACCTCATAACAAGTAAGAAAATAATAATATCTTGAATGAAAGTTTAATAATTAATTGATGGAAAAATAAAATATAGATTTAAGTAAATATTATGTGTATTAATGAGCATAAACACAATTGTCAACAGTTTTAATCCATATAATCAATAGTAAAAACAACAATAAGCGTCAAATTAAGATAAATAAAATGGAGTTTACTAAGATTATTAAATCAATACATGAAATATCGGAAATAATAAATAACAAATAATAATAAAATAATACAGTTTCAGACTTTTTGGACAATGTGTTTTATTTTTGTTATTGATTGCTTCACCAGAATAACTAATGGACCATCCAGCAACCGCGTCTTATACAGTATATGAACATATTCGATATTTGGTTTTTTAATTTTGATTGAGCGATGGTACATTACAGTAGTATTGTAAGACAGAAACCATAATATGAAAACATGCACCAAGCACTCTACAACACTTTTGCGTACTTTACACTGACAGTACCATGTTATAATGTTTTGCTGTGTTTTTATTCAAATATTATAGGTTTTAGAAACTGTGTGCTGAAAAATCAAATTTTGGTTACGAGAGCTGTCCCTTAGCATCATCTGTTGAAAACTGTTGCTGCTTAATTAAGAATCTTGGCATTTCATGTTCAATATCAATTTCCTGCAGAAGTTTCAAACAATCCCGGTAAAATTTATCAGTACTCTCAACATCATTTGGCTTCAGCCACTCTCTGATATTATATGAATATTTTTTTAATGTGTTTGTAAGTATGTTAGCGTAATTGTTCTTTGGTTCTGCGAAGTAAGGAACGAAGACATTCAACATGTAATTTGAAGTAATGACGAATACCATATGCTTAAAAAAGATCTTCCTTTGTATAGCCAGAAGGAATGTCTCTGAAAGGAATAGCTCATACTCTTCTGGATATAAACATTCGAGCTATCGAAAGAAATCATCAGAGTATCATTGTTGTCATTCGGAATAAACAATCTTCCTGCTGAAAGCCTTGTATATTTTTCAGTAACCTGTGTTCTGGTGATGTATTCCATTCTACGGTGTTTTAGAACAACGTTCTCAATCAAAGCCTGGTTTTCATATTTTACAGAAGATATTATTTTTCTTATATTGAATAATATAAACAGAACACCATGATAGAGACCAGTTCTAAGTTTTACAAGTAACATTGCATTATATTCATGAGAATATAATAATAGATTTCGGAAAAGTGTCCCAGTGTATCAAAATCGAGGCCTTCTTTGCTACATTTCTGATATTGGTATTAAATATTTTCATGCATCGCATTTCTTACATCGATGTATTCTCCCTTACAGGACTTAAATCTTGCAGAGTCAATTTACCGATCAAGTAATATGAGTTTTACAGCATCGTTTTCGCAACAAAATATAGATATTATTTTCCATAAAGGCTTGAGTTTCAATAGCTTTTGCTACAATAACAAGGCAGTTCTTACCTTTACATATTATACAACAAGTATTAAAATTGTGAAAATGAGCTATTGATTTAATTGTATATTAGGTTTCTTATTTGTGGTCTCATCGACAGTAATCGTTGATGCGTAATCTCTTATTGTTACATCAGAAGAAGAAATAGAAGTATTTAAAGCCTGGAGAGCATGAAATACACATTATTTGCATTTAGAACCACTCTGTAAATCTCAGTTTTTCGAAGTATCAATATAACTTTACTGTCAGAACAGATACGAAATGTTTTCTGCTAGACTTTACAACAATGACATTAGTATCCAAGCATTATTTATTAGTAATTTCTTTAATAAATATTTACGAAAACAATTTTAGAAAACAACATTGACGTCTGAACAACGTTTATACTTTTTAAGTACGGCAAAAAAAGTCTGAATGCGCTCCGATAGTAGTGCATTTGATTCTTTCACATGATACATTTTTTTCTTTTACAGGTAGAAGCGCTCACTAAACCCAAATAAAATAATGCTCATATAAAAGCTTATAACGAGCAAGAATCATTGCATGTTAAAATTAATTGGGTTCATCAAGCGCTTCTTAGTAAAAAATTAATTCAAAGACACAAAAAATGTCAAAAATGCAGAAAAAAGCTAAAACACTATACTTTTGGGCTATAATTTCCATGACTTACTATTTTATTTATCACGTAAAACTTATATTAAACAAAAATACTTTTTAACTTTACAAAGCCACAGAACAATCATCTGAATTCAAAACTTTTTTACAGGTATATGATGGGCGAAAAATAGCCCTTATTGACCCCACCTCCTTTGGTTCAATTCTATGCATAACTTCATACAGTGTTTGATGTAGAATAATATAAATGGCACAAAAATTGCGACTACAGCACCACCTTACAGCGAAATGTTTCCATATTGAAGATGGACCTGCTGGCTACAGCCAAAAACATGCATAAATATTTGGTTCATTCTATGTATAACTTCATACACTTTTTGATGATACGATCATTTGATATTGATTTGATATTCATCTTCACTTATCACCACAGATAGAAAAATGGTCTATTGATAACAGGGCCGTAGCAAGGTGTTTTGAGCCCCCCCCCCAAAAATATTACTTTGGGCCCCCCCCCCCCCCCCCACATTAAACTGAACTTTTTGAGAAATATTTAAAGTTATTTGTTGAAGTTTCCATATGAGTTTCAAATTATAATAATGTAATGAACAAATTTAATAATTAGCATAAGTATTTAAAATCATGGTTAAAATTATCATAATTTTCATAACTCTGCAAAAATAATAAATAAATATGCATTGCTTAAAAATCAATTAATAACGTTAAAATAAAATTTGTCTAAAACAGTTTTACAAATAAGCACATGACGCTAGGATTTTATTACAAAGTATAGGAATTAAATAGATTACATAAACACATAATTCCAGCAGTTTGCTATTTAAGGAGCTATTTCAGTTGCGCAAAAAGACCCATTCGCTAATGCATGGAAGAATAGAATAGAATACTATGCAGGCATGGGATTCCTCCACAGATTCAAGATTTCCTGCATTTTTTGTTATTTTGCGCTTTTCTGTTTTTTTATATCTTCAAAGGATTGCAGGAAAAGCATGACTTTCGTCAAAAGATCGCGAAAAAAGCGCGATCTTCATTAAAAAAATCGCGAAATAAAAAACGATTTTCGTCGAAAAATCCCCCCAAAAACGCTATTTTTGTGAAATGATTGCAAAGAAAATGTTGTTTTCGTCGAAAGGTAGCAAAAAATGCTATTTTTGTTAAAATACCGCGAGAAAAATGCGATTTTTGTCAAAATACAGCTAGAAAAGCGCGGTTTTAGTACAAAAATTTTGAAAAAACACGATTTTTGCATAAGATCGTAAGAAAATCAAGATTTTCGTCAAGATAGCGAGAAAAAAGAGATTTTCGTTAAAAAATCGCGAAAAAAACGCAATTTTTGTCAAAAGATCACGAGAAAAATGCGATTTTCGCCAAAAGATCACGAAAAAATGCTATCTTAAGAAAAAAAATTCGCGGAATAAAAAACGATTTTCGTCGAGAGATTCCGAAATAAATACTATTTTCGTCAAAAGATCGCGAAAAAAACGCTATTTTCTAATGTGCGTAATATAACCTTTGGAGGTTTATATATACGCTAAAAAATATCATTAAAGAAGCAGATAACACAATGGAGCTTTTGCTGGTACCTAACACTGTAGTGGAAGTTAAAATATGTGTGAGCAGTATTTGATGTCGATCTCTTTAGCAGCAAATAAAAAGTCAAAAATAAAACTAATATATTTATTTCATTACTTGGAGAAGTTGAATCGGCATTACAGATGGCTTGACATGGCGAACTCCATTACATTGGTACAGATGAACACATTAACAGTTGAGCATATAGTTGACAGCATTGTGCAGGTTAAAACAATTAAAAATAAACTAAATAAAAACAGGTATAAATAAATTATACGTCCAGATTGAAGTCCAGCTTCAATACAGTTACTTGATATCCTTCCATTGGTAGGAAGATAAAAGCGGCGAAGAACAGAAATAAACATCGTGTATTTATACTAAGCAAGCCGGATTGAAAACGTCGTTTGCGAGCACGCCCACGAAACGAGCCAATCAGAAGACGACATGTGTACGAATCGAAAGATCAATTCGGTAAAGCGAATGAAAGATTCGATTATTGTTACGATATTCCAAGTCGCCATCTGGCGGGGAAAATATCGTTACGGAAAAATATGATTAGTCGTAGATAAGTTATTGTCGATGTAGGTTGGAATTAAAGATGGAGTCCGTGGAACAAATTATGAAAGGCTATTAAAGTTAAATAGATTATTGGATGTTCTGAGGTTAATAACGGCCGGAAAGGATTTGAAAGGTAAGTTAATATTTATTGGATATAGATATTATGAAATAATAAATAAATGAATGTTAAAATAAATTATGAGTGAATGAATTTATGAATAAAAGAATATAGGAGGCGATGAGAAAACCATCTGTTGATGGGATTCCATCATTTTCGTCAAAAGGTCGCGAAAAAATGCTATTTTTATCAGAGAGAGACAGCGAGAGAAACGCGGTTTTCGTCAAAATAATGCTAGAAAAACGCGAGTATCATTGAAAAAAATCTCGAAAACAACCCGATTTTCATCATAAGACCGCGGGGAAAACATACTTTCAACAAAAGATAGCAATAAAAATACGATTTTCCTCAAAAGGTCACGAAAAAAATACTATTTTTATCAAAATACCGCGAGAGAAACGGGTTTTGTCAAAATAACGCTAGAAAAACGCGATTTTCATTTAAAAAAATCTCGAGAAAAACGCGATTTTCATCATAAGACCGCGAGGAAAACACTACTTTCGTCAAAAGATCGCAATAAAAATACGATTTTCGTCAAAAGATTGAAAGAAAAACGAGATTTTCGTCAAAAGATCGCGAGAAAACCACGACTTTCATTAAAAGATCGCAAAAAACCCTGAATTTTCCTCAAAAAGATCGCAAAAAACGCGATTTTTGAGAAAAGAGCGCAAAAAATGCGAATTTTCGTCAAAGGGAGTGCAATTAAAACGTGATTTTCGTTAAAAGATCGCGGAACAATGCAAATTCCGTCAAACGATTGCAGAAAAAATGCAAATCTCACCAAAGAATTGCAGAAAATTTGTTCCAGTATTAATGTTTTCAACAACTTTTTTTTGCAGCTCAGTGGCAAATTAAAACATTAACTTACCATGTTCGAATAACTAATGTTTTGAGTGAAAATATGTTAAAACTTAAATTGGACAACTAGCTGTGTAAATCACTGCATCAGAAGTATGAACTTAAAATAGAAACTTTCATTTCATAACTACTTTTAATATTTCCATAAATGCATTCACTTTGACCACCCCCACACTCCCAAATAAAGAATAAATAATATAAAACAGTATTTAAACAAAAATACTGAGAATTTTGTTGCGAATAAAGTAACCTTCTTAATTGTCTATACGTGCGCTATTTAAAATAATTTCTCATTTTCCGGTTCACGAACTTTTCCTCTTTTTTTTTTTTTTAACTTTTTGGATAGGTCAGTATTGTGCAGTTAATGTGGAGAATGACCTATTCTTTAAGAACATAATATTCCAACTTTCAAAAGAAAACACCTTTTGTCGCTAGCAGCTCTATACACAAAAACCCATGGCCAAAAAGAGAGGGGGGGGGGAATCGAGTAAGAAAATAAGGATTTCCAGTTTCTGCATTTTTAATTTTTAAACAAGGTTTTTTGATCAAAACAGGGCCCAGTTAAAGCTATGGGGGCCCTGGAGTAAACATCATTCTGAATCCCCCCCCCCCCCCTCTGTGCCTTGTATCTATCCGTAGATTTTTTTGTGAATAATGTAGAAGTGGCAAGCACAAAAAAAAAAAAAAAAACAAACAATAAAACAGATTGTATGCATGGATAAATTTTGGTACTCGATACGGCTCACATCTATATATGATGAGATAACAAAAAATTGGTCACAGCTTTAATTAAGAATATTACTTTAATAATTATAGAAAAAATGATAAATTGATTGACATAAACATTTCTTTGCAAATTTTTACTTTGTTTACCTTCGTACATCACAAGATGTCTAAAAAAGAAGGTTCAAAATTGATCATAATTAATGATTTTAACTTATCACGTTAGGAGGAAAAATTCTTTTAAAAGCTATAGGATACTATGTTGTTATAATCAGGGCCTGACTAAGTAAGGCCCATGCAGGGCAACTGCATCGGACGTCGATTGAGGGGGCCCCCTTAAGGGCAAATATATACAGGGTGTCCGAAAAGTCTGGAAACGGCCGAATAATTCGAGAAATACATATGAGATTGAAAAACGTAAATATACGTGTTAAATATTTTTAAATAAGCTACTCAGTGATACCAAATTTGACCTTCGCAACCGACCCCTGGGGGTCAGAGGGGGTCCAACTTTGAAATCTTAAATTATAACCCCCATTTTTTATTGCAGATTCGGATTCTACGGACAAAAATACGTAACTTTTGTATTTGATGTTTATTTCAAATCCTCGTTTATCACGGTGTATTCGAGCATATTAAATCGATACATATTTCGGCTTTTCCAACGGGATTTTCCCTAATCGAAACTGATTGGGCAGAATTTTTGACGTCAAATTCCCCGTCTTTTGCAGAAACAGTGTTTCCTGAAAATCACCCGTGGCGATTATTTCAATAGTGCTACACTGTTAAAAATCTGACCCATTTGCTGCAGCGTCACTCCACAGCTATTATATAGAATATCTCTTTTGTGACCAATGAGAGTGCTCCATAACACAGTAAAGTAATCGTTTTCTATAAAAGTGGTGGAGTGACGATGCAGCAAAAGTGTCAATTTTTTACAGTGTACTTTACTGTGTTATGGAACATTCTCATTGGTCATGACACAGATAATCTATAAAAGCTGTGGAGTGACGCTACAGCAAACGGGTCAAATTTTTAACTTTGTGTAGTACTTTCGAAATAATCTGCACGGGTGATTTTCAGGAAACGCTATTCTTGCAAAAGACGAGGAATTTGATGTCATAAATTCTCCCCAATTAGTTTCGATTAGGGAAAATCCCTTTGGAAAAGCCGAAAAATGTATCGATTTAATATGCTCGAATACACCGTGATAAACGAGGATTCGAAATAAACATCAAATACAAAAGTTGCGTATTTTTGTCCGTAGAATCCAAATCTGCAATAAAAAATGGGAGTTATAATTTAAGATTTCAAAGTTGGACCCCCTCTGACCCCCAGGGGGTCGGTCACGAGGGTCAAATTTGGTATCACTGAGTAGCTTATTTAAAAATATTTAACACGTATATTTACGTTTTTCAATCTCATATGTATTTCTCGAGTTATTCGACCGTTTCCAGACTTTTCGGACACCCTATATATATATATATATATATATATATATATATATATATACATATATATTGTTGTTATGGCTAACTAATAGAAAAGGCCAAAAGTCACCAAAATTCTTTAATTACCTATTTATTTTTAAATTTATTGGGGCTCTTTTCTCATCTCTTTTCTGCTTTCGAACCTCATGCCCCTCCCCTAAATGTAACAGTTACATCACCAGTGTATTTACATTTTAATAGTTCACATTTATTCTTATAGTTCTATAACCGAAGAAAAAATGTATTCGATAGTTTCTTAAAGTTATATTTTTTGTGCTCTTCTGTATACAAATACGAATAGTACTTGGTACGAAATTTACGTATACAGACCCCAAAAACTTAAGGAATTGAAATTCCATCTAGTTCATTTCTGAACTGAAAAAGTGAAACAACTGCAATAGTTGAAAAAATTCGAAAAATACACGACTTCACCAATTTAAGTCAGAAAAAAAATTTAAACGAAGCCTTTTAAACGTGCTTCGAATGTGAAAAATTTAAACGAAGCTTAAACACTTCGAACTTGAAAAAAAAACTTTAACAATTTTTAAACAATTTAACAATTTTAACAAGAAAAATTTGAATATGTTAACAAGTTAAATGATTTAACAACTTGAAAAATTTAACGATTTGAATATTTTAACAATTTAAATTATTTAACAATTTGAATAATTTTAACAATTTGAACAAGTTAACAATAAAATTCTTAAGGAATAGTTAAATTTTATTTATATAAGATAAGTTTAAATATTTGCGTAATTAATTAACTTTCCAAAAAATTAATTGGCACATGAAAAATCTCAAACCAGTGACAGAGGCGCGCATATCCTAGATAAGAGATCACTAAAAAGCCAAGCATGAAAGTTAATCTCTAAAAGATGCAAATAGAAACTTTTCAAAAATTTGAAGTATGAAAGAAGAAAAATGAATATGACGTACCATTTAGAAAATTAACAATTTCCAATTTGGAAATGTTACAACCAGCTCTAGTTGATTTCTTGATCACAATATTTAAATAAATCTTTATTACAATTAACAACAAGAAAATTTATGCAGAAAGAAATTTAAATTTTCATTATGAACTTGAACTCCAGGCATCTAGTCCTAGGGGACAACACAACGGCTCTTTCAAAAATTCTAACATTCAAATTCATTATATGAATTAGGGACTCATTTATTCTCCTGACAATCTTCCGGTACCTGGAATGCATTCACTCACAAAAAAATGGCTGTTGGCCCTAGATGCCTAGAATGAACAAACAAAAAAATAAATTATATACATATAAACAAAAATTGTATAAACACAGGTACAAACACTTTAAAAATAAGATTTCTTTATAATTTAAAAGCTGTTGGTTTAAAAAGAAATCACTTTGAAAATATTTTTAACATTTAAGTAAATTTTAACAATTTAAAACTTTATAAAATGATCAAGATAGCTGGTTATCTATACTGAAAAATTATGCTGGTTAGTTAACAGTAACAATAGCAGATGTCTACACATATCTTCTTAAACTTAATTTACAATATTTAAAGTATAGTGTAGTTACAAAAAGCTTTACATGTTACATAAAAAATTTCCAGCTTAAATTAGGTACGTTATATAAAAAATTTAAATATGAAATACATGAAAAAAAATTTATATGTTATATGGATTTAAAAATTATTTTACATCATCACTTATAAATAGAATCTTTATAAAGTTAAGTATTTCATATTTAGACAATGGTTTGGTAAAAATATCTGCCAAGTTTGACCTGCTACGCACGTGATTAAGTAAAAATTCCCCCCTATTGAAAAGATCTCTTATAAAAAAGAGCTTTACATCAATATGCTTGGACTTGTAATTTTCCACTGGGGATTTAACAAAGTCGATTGCGGCTTGATTATCAGCATTCATTACAGCTGTCCTCCCTAGTACAGGTATGATCCCTTCCTGTACACATTCGCGACGTATCCGGTCAAACCAGACTAGGTTCTTGACGGCCTCAGTCATTGCGACGAATTCAGACTCCATAGTCGATAAAGAAACGCACTTTTGTTTAAAAGTGCGCCAATCGACAGGAGCTTCGTCAAGCATGACTATTTGACCGCCGATCGAAGTCCGGTCATCACGGTTAGCCGCGAAGTCAGCATCAGTGAAAATTGCGAGATCATTAGATCTGCACGAGAGTTTCAGCTTGTAATGCATAGTTGCTTTTAAATATCCCAGCAATCGTAGCAACCCATCCCAATGAACTATACCAGGGTTTGCTTGAAACTGACTTAAAACATTCACGGCATAGCAGAGGTCAGGACGAGTACGGTTAGCCACAAAGGCAAGGCAACCCAGTAAATTACGATAGGGCAGATGTGACATTTCCTTTATTTCGGCATCAGATACGGGACAACTGGATCTTGAGAAAATTATTCCTTTACTTATAGGTAATGAAGAAACTGGAACTTTAAAAGAACTAAACCTATTACATACATCTTGAATGTAGCTTCTCTGGTGGATTACAACTCCTGCCGGAGTATCCTCGAATTCAACACCAAGTAGTCTTTTTGTCGTTCCCAGTTCTTTTATATCAAACCTAGCTTTTAGTTTAAGTAAAACATTATGTATAAGCTTTTTAGTTTTCCCGAAGATCACAATGTCATCAACGTATAAAAGAAGTAAAATATTAGAATTGAAAATGTATACACAATTACAGGATGATAATTTCTTAAAACCAATGTCTAATAATGTTTTATGTATCTCTGTGAACCATTCTCTACCACTCTGGTGCAATCCGTACAAAGCACGATCTAGTTTGCAATATAGATGCTCTTTGCCTGGTTCAGAGAATCCGGGTGGTTGTTGCATATACACATCCTCGCTTAGTGGTGCATACAGGTAGGCGCAGGTCACGTCACACTGAGTGTGTGACCACCCGCTACACGATACAAGAAGGGAGAAAAAGAATCGGATAACGCCAAAGTTCACAACAGGGCTGAAAGTCTCTTCATAGGACTCGCCCTTTATTTGTTTGAACCCTTGGGCAACAAGCCTCGCCTTGTGCCTGGCTATCCGTCCATTCTCATCCCGTTTTGTCGTGTAAACCCACCGGCAACCTACTGGCGTAACATGTGCTGGTAACTCAGCCAAATGCCAAACCCCACGGTCTCTCATTACCTGCATTTCTCGCATCATTGCTTCCCACCAGATCGAGCTCTGTTCAGACTTGCACGCTTGTTTAAACGTACGGGGGGTATCAGAATTTACTGCTAGTCATGCTGAATTACGAGAAAAATTTGACTCACTTGAACCTTCGTCCTCACTCTCTGATGTTTCAGACTCCACGGGAATAGGAATAATGCCACAGTAGGAGTTGGATCCTTTAAAATCAAAAATTTCAGGCTTAAATAGAATGTTGTTGTCCTGACAATATTTACGAACCTCGTTCAGGGAACGTAACCTATTGGTTTTTCCTAGTTCGTAATAATAAACGTCTGTTCTGTTCTCCTTCTTACGTTTTACAGGTTTTCGTATCCAACTAACATCTTCACGTAAGGGAATAGTTGGAGGGCTACTGGTACTGGACCCCGAATCAATGTCCTCCTCCCCCCCAAGTGGGTAATCTTGAGAACTGCTGGAAGGACCTGGGATGACCTCAGGTTCATCTTCAACAGCAACATCTCGATTGACCGGCACCTTGGGAGAAAAGAGGGCATAATCATCGGTGCCCAGCACAGCTACACTGCGCTTAAGACCAACAGAACTTTCGTTAAAACAAACATTAGAGGACTCAACTATTTCATCTGTCTCAGGAATCCAAATTCGGTAACCCCTCGTGCGAAAAGCATATCCTACAAGGATTCCCTTTCTTGCACGAGCTTCGAGTTTCCATGTCCTTTGCTTTGGCGATTTAACGTAAGCTTCGGTCCCGAAAGGCTTTAAGTGCCTAACAGACGGCTTTCTATTCCCGTAAAGCTCAAATGGAGTCTTTCCTAACAGTTTTGGACAAATTCTGTTCCATGAATAGGCAAAATATTTTAAGGCCTCTGGCCAGAATTTGGGGTCTAAGTTACTATCGATGAGCAAAGTTCTCATTCCATCAGCCGCAGTTGCCATAAAACGTTCGGCAACCCCATTTTGCTGTGGGGTATACGCGTTGGTAAATTCGTGGTGGATACCTTTTTCTTCAAAGAAATTTTTAAAAGAAATACTATCGAATTCCCCGCCATTATCCGTCCGAAAACTTTTAACTCTTTTATTCAAATAGTTTTCAGCCCTTAAAATATGCTTTCTCACGACATCAAAGGTGTCGGATTTAAGCCTTAAGGGATAGACTGAGACACGGCGGGAAAAGTCGTCGATAATAGATAAAAAGTACCTTTCACCACCTCTACCTTCTATGCGACAGGGACCCCACAAATCGGCGTAAAGCAACTCAAGTGGATTATTGGAACGGATGTTTTTATTATGTTTATGTGAAATATTTTTAAGTTTGCCGAATTTACAGGCCTCACAAAACAAAGTAGTCTCTTTTAAATTAGGTAATCCTCGAACACCCTGCTTACGGCTAGTATGGGCAATTAAAGAAGGACTAATATGACCATACTTTTTGTGCCACATTAACATTTTTTCAGCATGTTTAACAGCAGAGGTTTCAAACTTTACCGATTTACCCTTAGAAACTGGAATTTTAGGATATAACCTGTAAATTCGGTCTTTTAGAAATGCACTAAATAAGTACTCGCCCCCCCGACAGATCTTTACCTCACCATTGCTTCCTTTAAAAGTTAAACCATTAAGGTCCAACTGGGGACCAGAGATCAAATTTCTACGTAATTGGTCTGAATACATTACATTACACAAGGTAAAAATTCTTTGACCAAAACGTAGTTTTACTTCCCCTTTGCCCTTAATGGGAAACAGAACATTTTTAACAGCAACAGACATCTCATCATTTAATTCTTCAAATTTAGAAAACAATTTTCTATTGTTACAAAAGTGGTGACTGGCACCACTGTCGAATATCCATTCCGAATCATTAACAACATTACTGATACTAGAATGTGAAACAAAAAGATTCGACTTACATGAACTATCCGACAGTTTCGTGCGATAGCCACCGCCTCTGCAACTGGAGAAATGAGGAGAGGGTCGTCTGGCAGTCTTGCATCTGTCTCTGGAGCGTCTGGAAGCAGGTGATGAGTCTCGGGAACCACAGTCGGAGTCGTCAGATGGGCATGATGAGTCAGTCTGGCATCTCTCTGGAGACCGTTGAAAGTGTCGACCTCGGGAACTGGATCCACTGGAAGAACGGGGACGTCTGGATCTGGAACAAGGCGAAGGATGACGATACTGGCTATCAGGTGATTTGGCGTAGCAGTTGACCTGGATATGTCCCAACTTCCCACATCTCCAGCATTTTCTCTGTCGAGACTTCTTGAAGCGAGGTTTGCTCTTAAAGGACCTATTCACCTTAGCAGTAGTAGAGACGCTGACCTGTTTGGCACTGTCTCGATCACGTAACTTCTGTCTTGTTTCTTCAGCTACCAGTGAGTCCACAACAGAGTCAAACTTAAAGGATGCATCAGGTTTGGATAAGACCTGTTGGACAAGATTGTCGAAACTGCTGGGTAGAAATCGTAAAAATTGGTAGGTAAGGTAACATTCTGAGAAATTTTCATCTATGAGCTTTATTTCGGAGTAAATTTTCTTCAAACGAGTTGCAAATATGTTGATAGGTTCTCCATACCGTATCCTCTCTTCCATAAGTTCATTGAACAAGGTCATATGATGGGTGCGTGAGTCAGGGTGAAAATTTTTATGCAATCTTCTCCATGCTTCAACAGGCTCTTGACAATCTTCTATTAATCTCTTAAATTCAGGCTCTATGTTCAAGTAGATTAAAGAAAGAGCTTTGTTAGCACGGGAGGTAAATTGGTTGACCATATCGGCAGTAACACTTGCACTTAAAACTGGGGTTTCTTGCTTTAACTGTATAATATCCCAAAGGCCTTTTTCCATCAACAAATATTTCATGTCACACGCCCATGTGGCGTAATTTCTTGTACTTAACTTATCAATTGGATTAGTGGCCATTTTTAAAAAAAAATTTCAGGATAAATCTTCAAGCAAGCAAAAAAAATTTTAAGTGTTACCGCCCCCCCGACTTTTTCGTCGGTTCTCTGTTAATAGCCAAGTCAAACTTCTCAAAAAAATTTCAAAATATCATAAAGTTCAACAAAAATCAGAAACAGTCTATTTTGAAAGCATAATTGAAACATAAAATAATATAAACGTAATTAATTCATTCTGTAAATCATAAAAGTTCAGCAAAAGATAAATCAAAACTTCTTCAAAATATAACTAAACAGTTCTGTAAACAAAAGTCCGGCAGAAATCAAAGCAAAGTTCTTGGGAAAATATAATTAAAGTTCTTGAAATTAAACAATAAAAGTTCTTTAAATCATAAGGTTTGGCAAAAAAAATTTCAGTTTTTCATAAGGAAGAAATCATAAAACGTAATCCAGGATATTTCAAAACACAACACTTCAATTTTGCCTGCCGAGATCGATCTGCTCAAAATGGCTTCCAGGGTTAGGCTTACCGCCCATAACCCCTTAATGTGCGTAATATAACCTTTGGAGGTTTATATATACGCTAAAAAATATCATTAAAGAAGCAGATAACACAATGGAGCTTTTGCTGGTACCTAACACTGTAGTGGAAGTTAAAATATGTGTGAGCAGTATTTGATGTCGATCTCTTTAGCAGCAAATAAAAAGTCAAAAATAAAACTAATATATTTATTTCATTACTTGGAGAAGTTGAATCGGCATTACAGATGGCTTGACACGGCGAACTCCATTACATTGGTACAGATGAACACATTAACAGTTGAGCATATAGTTGACAGCATTGTGCAGGTTAAAACAATTAAAAATAAACTAAATAAAAACAGGTATAAATAAATTATACGTCCAGATTGAAGTCCAGCTTCAATACAGTTACTTGATATCCTTCCATTGGTAGGAAGATAAAAGCGGCGAAGAACAGAAATAAACATCGTGTATTTATACTAAGCAAGCCGGATTGAAAACGTCGTTTGCGAGCACGCCCACGAAACGAGCCAATCAGAAGACGACATGTGTACGAATCGAAAGATCAATTCGGTAAAGCGAATGAAAGATTCGATTATTGTTACGATATTCCAAGTCGCCATCTGGCGGGGAAAATATCGTTACGGAAAAATATGATTAGTCGTAGATAAGTTATTGTCGATGTAGGTTGGAATTAAAGATGGAGTCCGTGGAACAAATTATGAAAGGCTATTAAAGTTAAATAGATTATTGGATGTTCTGAGGTTAATAACGGCCGGAAAGGATTTGAAAGGTAAGTTAATATTTATTGGATATAGATATTATGAAATAATAAATAAATGAATGTTAAAATAAATTATGAGTGAATGAATTTATGAATAAAAGAATATAGGAGGCGATGAGAAAACCATCTGTTGATGGGATTCCATCATTTTCGTCAAAAGGTCGCGAAAAAATGCTATTTTTATCAGAGAGAGACAGCGAGAGAAACGCGGTTTTCGTCAAAATAATGCTAGAAAAACGCGAGTATCATTGAAAAAATCTCGAAAACAACCCGATTTTCATCATAAGACCGCGGGGAAAACATACTTTCAACAAAAGATAGCAATAAAAATACGATTTTCCTCAAAAGGTCACGAAAAAAATACTATTTTTATCAAAATACCGCGAGAGAAACGGGTTTTGTCAAAATAACGCTAGAAAAACGCGATTTTCATTTAAAAAAATCTCGAGAAAAACGCGATTTTCATCATAAGACCGCGAGGAAAACACTACTTTCGTCAAAAGATTGCAATAAAAATACGATTTTCGTCAAAAGATTGAAAGAAAAACGAGATTTTCGTCAAAAGATCGCGAGAAAACCACGACTTTCATTAAAAGATCGCAAAAAACCCTGAATTTTCCTCAAAAAGATCGCAAAAAACGCGATTTTTGAGAAAAGAGCGCAAAAAATGCGAATTTTCGTCAAAGGGAGTGCAATTAAAACGTGATTTTCGTTAAAAGATCGCGGAACAATGCAAATTCCGTCAAACGATTGCAGAAAAAATGCAAATCTCACCAAAGAATTGCAGAAAATTTGTTCCAGTATTAATGTTTTCAACAACTTTTTTTTGCAGCTCAGTGGCAAATTAAAACATTAACTTACCATGTTCGAATAACTAATGTTTTGAGTGAAAATATGTTAAAACTTAAATTGGACAACTAGCTGTGTAAATCACTGCATCAGAAGTATGAACTTAAAATAGAAACTTTCATTTCATAACTACTTTTAATATTTCCATAAATGCATTCACTTTGACCACCCCCACACTCCCAAATAAAGAATAAATAATATAAAACAGTATTTAAACAAAAATACTGAGAATTTTGTTGCGAATAAAGTAACCTTCTTAATTGTCTATACGTGCGCTATTTAAAATAATTTCTCATTTTCCGGTTCACGAACTTTTCCTCTTTTTTTTTTTTTTAACTTTTTGGATAGGTCAGTATTGTGCAGTTAATGTGGAGAATGACCTATTCTTTAAGAACATAATATTCCAACTTTCAAAAGAAAACACCTTTTGTCGCTAGCAGCTCTATACACAAAAACCCATGGCCAAAAAGAGAGGGGGGGGGGGAATCGAGTAAGAAAATAAGGATTTCCAGTTTCTGCATTTTTAATTTTTAAACAAGGTTTTTTGATCAAAACAGGGCCCAGTTAAAGCTATGGGGGCCCTGGAGTAAACATCATTCTGAATCCCCCCCCCCCTCTGTGCCTTGTATCTATCCGTAGATTTTTTTGTGAATAATGTAGAAGTGGCAAGCACAAAAAAAAAAAAAAAAACAATAAAACAGATTGTATGCATGGATAAATTTTGGTACTCGATACGGCTCACATCTATATATGATGAGATAACAAAAAATTGGTCACAGCTTTAATTAAGAATATTACTTTAATAATTATAGAAAAAATGATAAATTGATTGACATAAACATTTCTTTGCAAATTTTTACTTTGTTTACCTTCGTACATCACAAGATGTCTAAAAAAGAAGGTTCAAAATTGATCATAATTAATGATTTTAACTTATCACGTTAGGAGGAAAAATTCTTTTAAAAGCTATAGGATACTATGTTGTTATAATCAGGGCCTGACTAAGTAAGGCCCATGCAGGGCAACTGCATCGGACGTCGATTGAGGGGGCCCCCTTAAGGGCAAATATATACAGGGTGTCCGAAAAGTCTGGAAACGGCCGAATAATTCGAGAAATACATATGAGATTGAAAAACGTAAATATACGTGTTAAATATTTTTAAATAAGCTACTCAGTGATACCAAATTTGACCTTCGCAACCGACCCCTGGGGGTCAGAGGGGGTCCAACTTTGAAATCTTAAATTATAACCCCCATTTTTTATTGCAGATTCGGATTCTACGGACAAAAATACGTAACTTTTGTATTTGATGTTTATTTCAAATCCTCGTTTATCACGGTGTATTCGAGCATATTAAATCGATACATATTTCGGCTTTTCCAACGGGATTTTCCCTAATCGAAACTGATTGGGCAGAATTTTTGACGTCAAATTCCCCGTCTTTTGCAGAAATAGCGTTTCCTGAAAATCACCCGTGGCGATTATTTCAATAGTGCTACACTGTTAAAAATCTGACCCATTTGCTGCAGCGTCACTCCACAGCTATTATATAGAATATCTCTTTTGTGACCAATGAGAGTGCTCCATAACACAGTAAAGTAATCGTTTTCTATAAAAGTGGTGGAGTGACGATGCAGCAAAAGTGTCAATTTTTTACAGTGTACTTTACTGTGTTATGGAACATTCTCATTGGTCATGACACAGATAATCTATAAAAGCTGTGGAGTGACGCTACAGCAAACGGGTCAAATTTTTAACTTTGTGTAGTACTTTCGAAATAATCTGCACGGGTGATTTTCAGGAAACGCTATTCTTGCAAAAGACGAGGAATTTGATGTCATAAATTCTCCCCAATTAGTTTCGATTAGGGAAAATCCCTTTGGAAAAGCCGAAAAATGTATCGATTTAATATGCTCGAATACACCGTGATAAACGAGGATTCGAAATAAACATCAAATACAAAAGTTGCGTATTTTTGTCCGTAGAATCCAAATCTGCAATAAAAAATGGGAGTTATAATTTAAGATTTCAAAGTTGGACCCCCTCTGACCCCCAGGGGGTTGGTCACGAGGGTCAAATTTGGTATCACTGAGTAGCTTATTTAAAAATATTTAACACGTATATTTACGTTTTTCAATCTCATATGTATTTCTCGAGTTATTCGACCGTTTCCAGACTTTTCGGACACCCTGTGTATATATATATATATATATATATATATACATATATATTGTTGTTATGGCTAACTAATAGAAAAGGCCAAAAGTCACCAAAATTCTTTAATTACCTATTTATTTTTAAATTTATTGGGGCTCTTTTCTCATCTCTTTTCTGCTTTCGAACCTCATGCCCCTCCCCTAAATGTAACAGTTACATCACCAGTGTATTTACATTTTAATAGTTCACATTTATTCTTATAGTTCTATAACCGAAGAAAAAATGTATTCGATAGTTTCTTAAAGTTATATTTTTTGTGCTCTTCTGTATACAAATACGAATAGTACTTGGTACGAAATTTACGTATACAGACAATTAGTATAAAGTTCAGTTTTAGTCACTTCTTTTAATTCAAGAAAAAATCCAAAAGGAGAAAGGGGGCCTCTCTGAATAACGTTTACCCCAGGGCCCCTAACAATCTAAATCGGGCCCTGGTTGTAATAAAATTTTAATCATTTGTTTTCTAATGATATTGTTTGTTTTCTGCGTATGTGGAGGGAATACTAGAAGCAGAGAGGAAAAGGAAAACCACACTCCCTTCCTAAATGTTTGAAAACATATGAATTTTGTTCACTTTTGGCACATTTTAAGCATTTGGCACCCTTTAATGGAAATCTTGATTATTGGGGGGGCCCCTCTTAAAAAAAGGGAAACCTGGGGGAACTTCCCCGCATGCCCCTGGATAAGAAAAGGTGGATTTGAAAAAATAAAAACATTATTTAAAAGAAGTATTTTCTTAAATTTTCAAAACAAAAAAACTTCGTTAAAAAGGTCGATAGAATCGATTAGGGGCCCCCCCTGGCTTTGTCGCCCCCCCCAAATGGGGGGTATGGGGGGCGGTCGCTACGGCCCTGATTGATAATGCTTGGCATCAATGTAAATGATTTTGTTCTTGTTAATTACTCTTGCCAAGAACAGGGCTTGAAAATTCTAAAAATTTTAAGGTTCCCAGATGAAAAGTATAAGTTCCTGAAAAAAATGATGTATGAGCATTTTAACAAAATTTTCCGTTTTATCGCGATTTTTAAAAAGAAATTTGCCGTTTTTCCTCGATTCTTTGACGAAATCTGCTGTTTTTCAAAAATTTTTTACGAGATTTGCCGTTTTTGTGATTTTTTAACGAAATTTGCGCTGTTTCGCACGGTTTTTTGACGAACTTTGGAGCATTTTCACAATTTTTTGACGAAATGGGTTGTCTTTTCGCTATTTTTGGACGAAATTTGCCTTTTTTTCGCGATTTTTAAAGAAATTTCTTGTTTTCCATGATTTTTTAACAAAATTTGCTGATTCTTGCAATTTCTTAATGAAATTTGCCGTTTTTCGCGATTTGTTGACGAAATTTGCCGTTTTTTCGCGATTTTTTGACGAAATCTGCCGTTTTATCGCGATTTTTTAACGAAGCCTGTCGCTTTTCAAAAGAAAATATTTACGAAATTTACCTTTTTTGCGATTTTTTAATGAAATTTGTGTTGCTTCATGCGATTTTTCAACGAAATCTGTTGTCTTTAAGATATTTTTAGACGAAATTGGTCGTTTTTTCACAATATTTTGACAAAATTTGTTCTTTCCCATGATTTTTTAACGAAATGTGCCGTTTTTTCGCGATTTCTTAACGAAATTTGCCGTTTTTTCGCGATTTCTTAACGAAATTTGCCTTTTTTCGCGATTTTTAAAGAAATTTCTTGTTTTCCAGGATTTTTTAACAAAATTTGCTGATTCTTGCAATTTCTTAATGAAATTTGCCGTTTTTCGCGATTTGTTGACGAAATTTGCCGTTTTTTCGCGATTTTTTGACGAAATCTGCCGTTTTATCGCGATTTTTTAACGAAGCCTGTCGCTTTTCAAAAGAAAATATTTACGAAATTTACCTTTTTTGCGATTTTTTAATGAAATTTGTGTTGCTTCATGCGATTTTTCAACGAAATCTGTTGTCTTTAAGAGATTTTTAGACGAAATTGGTCGTTTTTTCGCAATATTTTTACAAAATTTGTTCTTTCCCATGATTTTTTAACGAAATGTGCCGTTTTTTCGCGATTTCTTAACGAAATTTGCCGTTTTTTCGCGACTTTTTGACGAAATTTACGGTTTTTTGCAATCCTTTAATGAAATTTGTGTTTTTTCTGCGATTCTTTTGTTGAAATTCGGGCTTTTCCCGTAATATTTCGATGAAATTACACATCCCCCGGGCTGCTTAAGAGCTATTTTTTTGCCGATTTTTTGTTTAATTTACGCGTTATGATGCGTCCGTGGCATTGCTAGCGGACAGGGTGAACAGTTAGGTTCCCGGCCGGGAACCTTAATGATAAAATATGCGTTCCCGGAAAGGATTTTTGGGTTCCCCGGGATCCTGGGAACGCTATTTTTTGAGCCCTGGCCAAGAAAGCAGACATAAATTATAAAGGAATAGTTGAAGTTTTTGAGAACAATTTTGATTTTAGTATGCAATTCATGAGAAAGAAGTCTGGAGATTCTATTTTCCGTAGCAATTTGACATGAGTTACGTTAAAAGAGGATAGATGCTCTGTTAAAATTGTCAATTCTACAAATGATTGGTCAGACATTCTGGTTACTACTTTCATTTCAAATAGATTTATCAACCTACAATCTTTGTTAGATTGTATATGGAGCTGACACATGTTATTTGTGCTTTATCATGCTTTTTTTTCAAAGCTGTCCCTTCCCTGTTAGTAAAGAGGTATAGGACACATTTGAAACTTACAATTTCTTTAATTTTAAAATTGTTTTGGATTTTATGTTTCTATACAGTTTAGGCATGTAATAAAGTGTTGCATCTTGTATTCTATACGTTGAAATTTTTGTCTTTGTGATCAACAAAATTAGTTTCCTTACTTTTTGTAAAAAGTGTCCCATTTCTTCCCACTCTTCCCTATGCATGATGCTGATCTATAAAACAACTAAAAAAAAAAAAAAAAAAGTGTTAATTAAAAAAAAAAAAGTTTTTGCTTGATAAATAAAGATTAGGGTAGATCGCACATTGAACAGACAAGTGAAAAATTCTAGTGTGTTCAAACTAGTTTTTTCTTTGTTAACAGGGTGAAATGTATCTTGATTGACACTTTTTTGTCATTTTTCTGGTTTGTGGCCTACCTTAAATGTGCTTAATGTTTTTTTTTTTTTTAATGAACAAATGTGAAATGTCAAAGTAGCGTTGATATGACTTTTTTTTTTAGATATGCTTTTTGTTTTATTTATTTTCAGAAAAAGATGGTTGATTTAATTTTTGTTGTTGATGATGCACTGACTTTTCATAAAGAAAATTTAAAATGCAATCCTAGTCATTATTCATTTTTGAAGTATGGTGGTGCTCAACTTGTTTGTGAAATTCAAGAGAATTTTGGTGCAAAAGTTTACTTCAATACTCTAGTAGAAGTAGAGAATACAGTGAGTATATTTTAATATTTCCCTTTATAAATGTATATTGTAAAGCAAAACCATGTTTTTGAGTATTGCTGGCGTTGTTCTGAGGGTTGCAACATCTAATCAAGAAATTTTGCTTTTACTGAAATTTTTCAACTTCTAATGATTTTTGTTAATGTAGCTCTACATGTAGCAGTCTGTTTACAAAATATTAACCAATTTATACTTAAAACAACATAAATAGTTCAGTATTTGTTCATTGTTTCCAGCTAATATTTCATAACAGAAAAAAATCAATAAATAAAATAATATAAATAAGCATTAATTAACAGACATGCACTTATGGCTCTTGTCCCTGTAAGCAAAAACATTTGCTAGCTAATGCTATTCTTATAAAGAGGTTATTTTCTAATAACTCATTTGTATTTTGACATTTTTAAATGCTTCTTTTGCATTGCATATCTGAGGTTCCTCTCCCTTTTTTACTTTTTCAATTTTGGTTGCAGATATATTTTTTAAATAACTTTCATTTTCAGAGCCAGTTTTGAAAGTGAAACTAACTTTATAAAAAATATCTGCAACCAAAATTGAAAAAGTAAAAAAGAAGCAATATGGAGAGGGATCTCACTTATCCAATGCAAAAGAGAATATAATATCTAAAAATTTCAAAATGAACACGAGTTATTAGAAAATAATCTCTCAATAGGAGTAGCATTAGCTTGCGTGTCTTCCCTAGCAGGGACAGGAGCCTTAAACTATCAAATGTCTGTTTTAAATAGCAAAATCTTTGACAGTTTACTTAGCTATTAACTTTCAGGTATGAAGCTAATATTTAAGTATAGCATTTAATGAATTTCAAATTTTTATTTGAATACATAATTGATATTTTTCATATAAAAATCCTTTTTGCTGTTGCTAGTGGGCAATGCAAAAAATGTTACATTAACTGAAAAAAATCTACTTAATTTTTCAATTTAAAACTGTTACCTATATTTTGTGACTTAGGAATGCTGGGTTAGATTTCTTAGTAAGGTAATGAGACAAAAATAAATTATTTTGTACTATTTTTCTTATAATTTAGCATGACAGAGAAATCAAAATTTATATTTTATTATTATTTATTTAAACATCATAAAATGATTTTTAAGCTTAATCATTACATGTGTCTTAGAATAAAGTATTTTTATGACCTATTTGTATAAACTGACTAAAAAAACTGTTTTTAAAGTATACAAAGCTAAATTCAATCACTGATAAATGCATTTTTTATTCTAAAATATGGCATGTTTATGGGATTTATATATTGCTTCTAAAATGTATCTATTATATATGTTATTTGTTTACAGTTATTTAAATTAAAATGAGATTCATTTTATGAAGTTGATTTAATTTTAAACATCTATTAATTTAATAATATGCATTTTATGTATGTGTGGGATTTCATTCCATGATTTATGTGTTATTGGTATTCAACTAATATTAAAGGTTATTTCAGTAATATAAAGCATGTGAATAAATTTAAAACCTTTCAAAAAAAAAAAAAAAAAAAAATAATAATAATAATAATAATAATAATTTATACCATGGAACCCTGAAATCTCTATGTCTGGATTAGAGATGTAAATTTTCCATAAAAATTTAAGTGGCGGAAAAAAACTTTTTTTTTACCGGGTTTTTTTCGGGAAAAAATGGTAAAATTGATTTTTCATGACTGTCTCTCCCAAATAAATTATATTTTCTTAGAGAATATTAAATAATGAAAATTTTTTCCCATTTATTTGTATTAAATGAAAATTATTTTCACTTTATATTACAAAATAAAAAGAAAGTAGCAAAGCCTGCTTTTGAAAGTTTATTTTTTTTTCCACAGCCTAAGAATTTTTATTAAACTTTATTGTTTGTAATATCATATCTCTGTTGAAATGATTTTTCAGTTACATGTTTAACTACCAATTGACCTAATGTAAGTAACTGAGCCAATATGTCTGCAGTTTGGAATGAAATAAATTATGCATTTCATTTACATAAGTATAGTTCTGAAGTAAATGATACTAGTTTAAAGAAATTGTTGCAGATTTGTTATTATTATCAAGATCAGTATTAAAAAATTCCCTTGTTTGTTCAAAATATGTATATTTTTACATTATTACACATTTTTCGTACAATTATAATTTTATTTCGTTTAAAAAACTATGTTTAGTTTTGATATAGCTTTCCAATCTCAACTCAAAATTTTGATTGTTTTATAATCTAAATTCAAACAAAACTAAGTTTTAGTTTGGCTTACTCAGGTCTGCAACTAAAAAATAGCATAGGATTTATTGACTTAGATTTTTACTCACTGAAACCAGAAAAAAAATATATTTTTTTAAGTTTAATTAAACCTACTTTTTTTTAATCCTGAAAAATGATATTCTATTCTTAAGTAAGAAACCATATTCAATAATGTTTCCATATGGTAATTTCATATTTCTAAGAATGGAACTCAAAAGTTATGAAATTAGAACACTACAAATAGAAATTGCTCGCTATTTGAGGAATTAACAAAAGCAGTTACATACAGAGATAAACTTCTGCTGTGTTTTAGAAAACTACAAAAATTCAAAGTTTAATCAAGAGAGAAAGTATAATTTGGAACATAATTACTTGTAATAAAATGTTTTTTTTTTTCATCGCAGTTGTACTTTTCTAATGCAAACTGTCCATGTTTTTGCAACATTACTGTACATTATGGAGGTAGAATGGAGGTCAATTTTAGATTCAATGTCTTGAAAAAACATTCAATTAATCAGTTATAACGAAATCTTTAAAAATGCAGCATAGTAGTGCCACCTATAGGGCAATTTACACCAAAAACTAAACAATATTAATATATATGAGGAACTATCTGAATCTTTAGTTTGATAAAAAATCGTCCTTTAGTCCTTGAGATAGAGCTACTGCGATAATCATGAATAATGCAGCATAGCAGCGTCATCTGTTGAGCGATTTACACCAAAAAGTAATGAGCACAAAATTATATCAAAGATTAACTTAATCTGAAGTTTTATGAAAATACATACATTAATTCTTGAGATACAACTATTGTGGAAATTATGAATAATGCAGCATAGCAGCACCATCGGTTGGGCGATATGCACTAATAATTAAACATCTTGAGTTTATATCAAGGTGTAAATGAATCTAAAGTTTTGTAAAACATATGTTTATGTACATCAGTTCTTGAGATCGAGTGCCCATAAAATTTTTGTTCCATACAGACTCACAGAGTGACAGATATTTTCCAAAAAACATCAAATCGTGTTCAGACCTTCTAAAACGTCTAAATACTCCAAAGACTGGAAATCAAATTTTTCACGAATTCAATGCTTACTTCTTGAAAAGATAGAAAAAAGTAATAAATGCATGCTTAAAATTTTATGTTAAATTTTAAATTTAACCATTCCTAGTAATCGACATATTATTGAAATAATTTTGCACAGGAATTAATTTTTAAAAAGAGAAGTTGCATTTAATTATACAATATCTAGATTTTTTTCATGTAATCCTGTTCTTGTGAAATTGTGAATTTCTTGTATATATACTTGTACAAAATATATTCAGAATTTGTGAATAAGAAATTATTACTATATTTAGAATCCTATTTAGACATTTTTAATAAGGTTATTTATGCATACATATAACTTGATAAGATTCAGCTGCTAGTATATGGCATGAGATTTTTTTTCTTCAATCACTGCATTTGCAAAAGATTCAATTTGTAGATTAAACTTTTTTCTGAAATGTCTATTTTCAAGAAAAATTTTGTGAAGGGTCTTGTGTTTCAAACAAGAAACAAATGTGAAGGATCTTTTCAAGTCTTCTCAAACAGATTTCTGCTCAGAGATCCGATTACCCACATTAAAGTTTTCATGTGGGACACTCAACATAAAAATAAATAAAATAAAAAGTATGAGAATGTAGCTATTACAAAATTTTCTCTATATTATTTCATAAATGAAATTTCAATTTTTCCAGTTCGGAAAAATTGAAAAATAAGCCTTCGGGGGAAAAAACTGAAAAAAAAAAATTTTTTTTCCCTATTTTTTCCGGTTTTTTTCCGAGCATTCCCATTTCTAGTCTGGATCATGGCAACTTAGCACTTATCATTTCAGCATTACTGATTAATTGTTAGTTTTAATGAGGATAAAGCTTAGGGGCCCTCCATAAATAATGTCACGCATTTTTTTTTCATATTTTTTACTCCCCTCCCCCCTTTGTCATGAAGTGTTACATTTCCCTTTATTCCCTCCCCCCCTTCTTGTCACATGTCACCCCATATGATGTAAACATATGCTTCCATATTAGAAACAAAGCACATGGTTTTAGATCATATTTCAAATTTTATTTTTAAACTTTAGGTACCATATATCCTAGCGTATAACATGCCCTGGCGTGTAACATACACTATTAATTTGAGAGTATATAATTTTATTTCAAGCATATACTGGCATATAACATGCATCAATTTTTTCCCATGTAAAGAAACTAAAAATAAAAAAGTTCCTCCCACTTCAGATAAATACGTCTTTTCTTTGCAACATGTAAAACCAATCGTCTCCACTCTGCTCAACTCCTACTTTTTGGAATCTAACCCCCCCCCCCTCTCAAATCTCATTTGATACAAACCGATCACTATCCCCTCTCCCTCCCATCTGCACTGATACTGCCAATGAAAATTTCCCGTTTCATGTAACATTCATCATTTATTCGAAACCATAACTTTTAGATGCATTGATCTTAAAGTTTATGAAAATCGTTCTTCATTATAAACTATGTCTCCAGAAAAGTGAAATAAATACAATTCCAGATTTAACTGTAAAGTAATAGCTTTTTCAAAAGAAAATGGTAATCGCGCTGCAGCTAGAATGTTTGGATTTAATGAATGTTCTGTTCGTGAATGGAGGAAGAATGAAGCTGCGATTCTAAATATGGCAAAACTGTGCACAGGCATTACGAAGTGGCCTATTTTAAAGGACAATGTTGCCCTGTGGATTTTAGAAAATCGCCAAAATGGACTAATAATAACAAGGCGTAGTGTTCGTTTATTTGCCTTACAATGGGCAAAAAAGAATCCCAAAGAAAGTGAAAACTTTAAGGCAACAACGAGTTGGTGTGATATATTTATGAATTGCAGAAATTTTATTCTTTGCCAAAAGACGAAAGTTGTCCAAAAACTTCTGAAAGACTTGGAACAAAAACTGTTACATTTCCAGAAGTTTGTCATTGATAAACGAAAGGAGAAAAACTATGATTTGTCTCAAATTGAGAATAAGGACAAAATGCCCGTAATGTTGAATGTGATAAGAAACAGAAGTGTAAAAACAAAAGGAGTAAAAACTATTCCATTTAAAACTACGGGACCAATGGTAATTTTCAAATGAAAAACAAAACCAATTGGTAATTTTCCAAATAGTTTTTCTGCATGTCCATGAGAAAGGCTGGATGGACAAAAATGGGTTAAAGTTATGGATACGTAATGTTTGGAAAAAACATACAAGAGCTTAAAAAAAAAAAAAAAAAAAAAACCTAGCAAGCCTTTTAGTTTGGGATATGTTTAGACCCAATAGAACACCTGGAATTAAAAAAAGAATAAAATAATCCAATACAGATATGGCAATTAATTCCAAGTCGATTGACTTTGTAGCCTCCATGAACTTGTAAAAATTCCGTTCATTTGTTGGCAACAAAAAGGCAGACGATATTGTTGTTATTAACAGAATAAAAATGTTGTTTGTTGTTGATATGCTGAAGGCGTTCTATTTATTATTATTTTACAAGTAATTTAATATAGTAAAATTATTTTAATTAGTTTATTTTAATTAGCTGCTGAAAATCAAGCACCACTTCATGAGTATTTAAAAGGGGCGAAAAAGAAAGACAAAAGAAAAATTCCGTGGACAGATGAAACAAAAGAAGAATTTGAAAAATGTAAAGAAGACCTAGCCAATGCTGCTTTATTGACCTATCCTAATCCTGATCTTCCATTATCTCTCTTTTGTGATGCTTCTGATTTTGCCATTGGTGCAGTTTTACAACAATTTGAAGCAGGCTGCTGGAAACCATTAGCCTTTTTTTCAAAAAAATTAAGTAATGCTCAGAAAAGTTATAGTACCTATGATCGAGAATTACTGGGAATATATCTTTCTGTAAAGCAATTTAAACATATGTTAGAAGGAAGACAATTTATAATTTATACAGACCATAAACCCTTAACATTCGCCTTTCAGCAAAAAATGAAAAAGCTTCGCCTAGACAGTTGCGTCATTTACGATATATATCACAATTTTCAAGAGATATTCGACATATTAGTGGAGTAGAAAATACAGTCGCAGACACATTATCCAGAATACAATCGATTTCTACAATAGATTATGACAAAATTTCTGATGAGCAGATTAATAATGAAGAACTTACAAAATTACGTTTAAATCCATCTTTAAATTTCAAACAATATCCTTTGGATTCAGGTAAACTTCTTTGGTGTGATATTTCAACTTCCAAAATCCGACCATTTATTCCTGAAGCTTTTAGAGAACAAATTTTTAAGAAAATCCACAATTTAGCTCATCCTGGAGTGAAAAATACAGTAAAACAAGTAGCTTCAAGGTTTATTTGGACAAATATTAGGAAAGATATTAATCAGTGGGCAAAATCCTGCATTGATTGTCAGAAAAACAAAATTGCCAGACATACGCATTCTCCATTTGCCACTTTCGAAGAAACAGATGAACGATTTAGTGTCGTTCATATTGACATCATAGGTCCACTAACACCGTCTGAAGGAAAATTATACTGCCTAACCTGCATTGACCGCTTCACATGTTGGATAGAAGTAGTTCCTCTAGAAAATGTGACGGCTCCTACAGTTGCTCGAGCATTTTATGATCAATGGATTTCTCACTTTGGCATTCCACATCGTGTAATCACGGATCGAGGAAAACAATTTAGATCAGAATTATTCCACAATTTAGGTATTATTTGTGGTTCTAAATTGAGCCCAACAACAGCCTATCCTCCACAGTGTAATGGAAAAATAGAACGAATCCATCGCAAATTAAAAGCTGCAATTGGAGCTCAAAATACAATTAAGTGGACTCAATCATTACCTACAGTACTATTGGGATTGAGATCAGCTTTACGTGGTGATACAAATTTTACCATTGCACAAATGGTCTATGGAAAATCTCTCAGGCTACCAGGAGAATTTTTTGAACAACTGAAAACTATTATCGACACAGAAACCTTTGCTAAAGAGTTGCAGAAACAAATGGAAGAATTAAAACCTTTTAAAACTCGCCGACAGCCTTCTCAAAAAATTTTTGTTCATAAGGACTTACACAATTCTAGCCATGTATTCATACGCATTGATCGGGTTAAAAAACCACTCAAACCTGCTTATGATGGACCCTTTCCAGTTGTCAAAAGACACAAAAAGTATTATACAGTAAAAATTAAGGAAAGAGATATCAACATATCCATAGATAGATTGAAACCTGCTTATTTATTAACAAATGATGAGAACACTCCTTATCACGAGTTACCGGATAACCAGTTACCTCTGCCTGTGCCATCAATAATCAAAAATGAACATTCAGATTTGCCTGATAAAAATGTTCGTGAGAAAACTACACGCTTTGGTAGACAAGTAAGGTTTCCAAAACGTTATAGAGACTAATTATGTACGTTTTTATATATTTTTAATATATTGTGTTTCTATTTTATATTTCTGTATATATTATATTTGTATCGTAACTATGTTACTGGGGAGGGAGTAATGTAGCCTCCATGAACTTATAAAAATTCCGTTCATTTGTTGGCAACAAAAAGGCAGACGATATTGTTGTTATTAAAAGAATAAAAATGTTGTTTGTTGTTGATATGCTGAAGGCGTTCTATTTATTATTATTTTACAAGTAATTTAATATAGTAAAATTATTTTAATTAGTTTTTTTATATTAAGTAAAATATAATGATTTTAATCAATTAATTAGTTGACACGCGTAAATAGAAATAAGCGCAATACCGGGCTCTCTTACAACTTCATTAGTTCAACCCCTATTATAGATGTTTCAATAAACAAACCTTTCAAAGAAAGTTTAAGGTGGCAGTGGAACACATAGATGCTAGAAGGAGAAAAATAATTTACAAAAGGAGGAAATATGTGCCATGCGACTTTATCGCAAATATGTGAATGGATTAACATGATAGGAAGAAATTAAACAAGAAATAATTGTCAAATCATTTTTAAAATGTGGAATTTCCAATGCACTTGACAGTACCGAGGATGACTATTTATGGCTAGATGAAAATGACACTGGTGATAAAATATATAAAAATGAGAGTGGGGAAGAAGATGACATTCCCGGAAGTATAAATGAAGATGAGTATAATGAACTTTTCATGTAATATTATAACTAAGATTAAGTGTTTTAGAAAATATATACTGTAAGTTTTTTTGTTTATGTAACTATATAAATGCATTTATATAATTCTAAAAATTTGGAATGTTTTATTATAATTATACTTGAACCATTTTATATTCGGCATATAACACGCACATGGAAAAATGAAGTCATTTTTCAGAGTTAAATGCATGTTATTTGATGGGATATACGGTATGTGTTTTATTGACATTTGTGAACTCAACAGTAAAAAAAATTTGTGTACTTATTTTGTATAAAATAAGGTTTGTAACAAAATAAAATTAATATAGATTAGTAATAAAATATTAATATGAAGTAGCATTTGAAAACAGTAGTATTTTGGACTTTTAATAGAATTTAACATATCTGGCTTTAAATCTTATCTTTATGAACACAAAATATTTTAACTTAAAACTAATTTCATGCTTTATAAATTAATCTGGAGAATTTTAATGCTTTTATTTTAACCAAAATGTGTGATGTCACATTTTTTCTCACCCCCTTATCACAAACTGTCACAATTTTTTGAACCCCCCTCTCCCCTTCAAGCGAGACATCATTTATGGACGGCACCTTACTAAGTTGTCACATTTGAAGCATAAATTGCATCAGTGTTGAATTCAGACACATATCTCCTGGAGGGATATCTGTGGCTTGAGCTGGGGTGGGGGTGGGGATAGAACATTATGAAGTTCCAGGGGGGAGAGAAATTGCTCCTTTTGACCATTAAAAGCACAAAATTTCCGGGGGGAACATTCCATTGCCCTGGGGGGGATGTCCCCTCAGGCCACCTCCTGAATTTAATTCTGAATTGCATAAATTTATTACAGTACTATAGTCTGATCTAGTCTATAACAACTAATCTTTAGAAATTGCTCCTTCATTCATCAATACTTTGTAAAGGAAATGTTTTGTCTGTGTCTCTGTAATCTGCATTTTGTTTCTGTAACTTCCTATTTTAAACAAAATCATTTCTTTCATATTCAATAAACATTT
The DNA here is from genome assembly GCA_964019185.1 of Maratus speculifer. Classification (NCBI taxonomy): domain Eukaryota; kingdom Metazoa; phylum Arthropoda; class Arachnida; order Araneae; family Salticidae; genus Maratus; species Maratus speculifer. The sequence continues at coordinate 374,607,492 of OZ025293.1, forward strand.
TCCTAGCTTCTGTCTGTCTGTCTCTCTCTCTTTCAGTGTGGGTGTGTATAAAATGAAATATTATCTGTAAAAGAAATGGACAAGAAAATAGAAAAAATTAAAGAAATATAATACAAGAGATTCACAATGAAACAGTAAAAAACTATAAATATGTTAAAGAATGTAAGTGAAACAGTAGAAACTAAACAATCTTCTTAAAACACCATCAAAACTTTTAATTTCAAAAGAACTAGTCTGTCTTCGCCAGGTGCAAAGAGAAATACAGTCTTGTTGCTGTTTTTATAGTAGAAGCACTTCCTCTTTGTGCCTGATGAAGAAAGGCTAAGTTTTTTTTTAAAGGTGTAGCACATTAGAAATTTTTTATGGTGTTTTAAGACAATATTCTATTTTGTAAGTTACACTTCATTAATTTGCCATATTATTTTCTAATCGGTAAATGAATTTTACTTGTTGTATCGTATTTTCCTGCATTTAATCCGTGGATTATCTGTTAACCCTTTGAGCTCTGATGGTAGTTTTTTCTACGACATAATTTTAATTCCGAAATGTCACAACGGCACCAGAAAATTCGACCAAATTTATTTGTAAAAGGTTTAATGCATTTTTTCATGTATTTCTTTAACCGTCTTTTTTCTTTGCAAAATACTGGTGCCAATGTGACATTTGGAATTTTGACGAAATTTACTCACCAGAACTCAAAGGGTTAAAAAACCTTGAAAATTTCAAGTATGGATTATCTGCCAGTACGGATAATCTGATGAAATTCTTTTCAAGCAGAACTGATTTCCAATTTTACTGGCAACTATAAAATGTAAACATATCAAATGTTTGTCTGTTTGGGAGACCGCTCACGGAGCTGTTTGTGATTGGTTCACATATGATGTGTACATTCTAGTGGGAGCCTCTGATTTTTTAAGAATATTTGTCTAGTCTTTTAGTAACATGCTTCTATGAAGAATACAGAGTTTCTCAATTCATTTCGATCAAAAATTACAATCTAATCATTTGTTGCTGAATCTTCTTTTATTTGTCACGTGGAATATATATAAGTTAAACAATCATGTCTAAAAGATAATGTGCAAGTTACACAACTGAATTTAGGCTGGATGTTATAGAAAAGGCAGAAGTTGGTATTAGATAGAATATAATCAATTGCCATAATCGTATGTTCGATTAAGGCAGAAGAACCATAGAATTATACAAGAACTTGATAATTCTATACAACATGTTCTTGATATTTCTATGAGAAGAACAAGAAAATTTTTTTTATTAAACTATTGTCAAATATTATTGATAATAGATTGAATATAATCGATCGCCATAATCGAATGTTCGATTATGGCAGAAGAACAAGGAAAAAATCGTTAAACTATTGTCAAATATTATTGATACTATCGATTATTATTTTAACATGTAGTTATCGTATAATTATTTATTTTATTTCAATTATCATTTAAATAGGACAACTTATTGAATAGAAACTTTATTTATTAGTATTTTGGAATGTTGAAAACAATGAGCAATCATCGTATAACCTGCGGATTATCTGCTGAAATTTTTTTTAAAGGCTAAAATTTATGGCCGCGGATTATATGCAGGAAAATACTTTCCCAATTGAGTGATATAGTTTCTTGGCCAGGATTTAAACCAAGGACTTTTGACTTAAGCTGCTGATGCTCTGCCAACTGAGCTATACTGATAAATTTGACAGATAAAGTTCATTCAGATAACCTTTTTGGTAATTCTTGTCTGTTATCTGAAACAGCTCAACAGGTAAATCAATTAATAGAACTTCAAGAAAATGTTATGTATAAAATTACATTTCAACAATTTAATATCATTATTTAAATTAGTAAATAAACAATATGAATTTTAATTTTTCCACATGAGTAAAAAAGTGTCTAGGCCATGGTTTGATCCAGAGATCTGATCTTTGGATAAGCTGTAAAAGATCTGTCAACTAAGCTATTCTGTAAAACTCCAGCAGAAACATTTCACTCAGACAACATTTTGGGAATGACAGCTGAAGCCTAAAATTCCTGATTCAAATCTTTGCATTGATACTTTTTCACCCAGTGAAAAAAATTACAACTCATATGCAGTGACGCAGTCAGGGTAGGGAGTTCAAGGCACTGGATACCACTTTTTTTATTACAGTTTTGTTTTGTTTTGTTTTGTTAAATGAAAAGAATTCTATAAGTAATTTTTACAAAGTTAACTGTATAAAAATAATGGTATATTGAGTTTGAAAACCTCCACCCTGGCTGCGTTACTGTCATATGATTTATTTACCAATTAAGAATAATTGTGTTAAATTAATGAAGTGTAATTGAATATCTAATGTTTTTTCAGGGGTTCCATTTCTTGTGATTTACTCTGTTAAGCTGTTTCAAATAAAAGACCATACGTCATTATCAAAAAGGTCTTTTTAATTATGTCTATTGGACTTTTCTGTGATAACTCAATTGGCAGAGCATTGGCATTTTAAACTAGTGATCCTTGGTCAAATCTTTGCCTGGACACTTTAACACTTGATTGAAAAGAAAAAATACAACTAGAGTGGGTTTTTTTTGTAATAAAATTTAAAAATTTAAATTCAGAAATTTTTTTAAAGGGATTTATTGCATTTATATAATGAAAGTTTCCACACATGTTTAAATTAGGTTGACTGAAGAAAATTAAGATTGCTTTTGACAAGTATACAAGTTTTTTCAATTTATAGATTTGATTCTCTTTTCTTAAAACACCTAGTTATCTATACAAATGAAATCAAACAATATTTCATTTATTTTTTCTATAAAGTATTTTACAAAGAATATGAATAAGTCCCTGACCACAAGATATTTACCACATACTAACAGTTTTCCCGCTATGCTGGTTGGTTTTTCTATAGGAATCTTGAACTTTAAAAAGTACATCTAGAAAAAAAATATATCTTATCAATCATCCATAATCGTTGTCTTATTTGTATAATCTTAGATTATCCTTTTCAAAATCAATGTTGACAATACAATAGACAAAATAGATCTAAAATGACTGAAGTTCTTATGTTTAACTATTTTTTTAGTAGGTGTGTTATCTTGAATTCCCCACCTCTGCTGCTGAGATATTGCAAAACATATGAGAGGCTTTGTAGGTGTATAATTTGAAATAGTGGTCAGAGAGCTTTCCAATGATATATCACATGAGGAAGTGTAGGCTAAATTTAGGAAATTGGCCCCTCCCCTCCCTCAGACTTCCAAGTATCTCATCTCCCTGGTATAAAACCTTTCCCTCTCTTTGAAATTTTCAAATATTGTAATTAATAGCTATCCGATGGCCCTGTAAAAAAATCTGATCCGTAATGATACAACGCTACAATTTCAAAAACTCCTCCCCCCGAAAGAGTAGTCCGAGAGCTTTCTGACGATATGTCACATGGCTTTTCTATTCAACAAGTTTGTTTACTATGTTTGTTTGTTTGTTTAAAAGGTTTAATAGCTTTCAACTATTTATCTTTATTCATAATACTTTATTAAAGATTATATATGTTACAGTATTTCACTTGCCTCACTTTAATTTCTTTTATCTTTAAAGTTTTCAGCTTTGTTTTGTTTTGTCTTCATTATCAATAGTCTGTATGCAAGCCAGAGCACATCATTCTGTGGATGATGACAGTTTTTCACAACTGCCACAAGATGGCATTGTTCATTTGAGCTTACTGAGCATCGCCTGTATGCTGTTTTGTTGTGATGGTTTCTCATTCGAGAACCATCGTTCGTCTGTTCCTTGCATTGCATGATGAGTGCATATTTGATCATCTGATCCAGCTTATATAAATATTTTCCAATTCATGCTTTCAGTACCTTGTGTTGTTACTTTATGTTCGTCTCGCATGTTGTTTTGTACTTGATGTTCATAGTTCATATTTTATGTTTGTATGAAGTGTTCGTCTTAAGTTCATTTACTTTCAAGTTGGTTACTAACTAAAAAACTTTGACTCTCAACAGCTTGTGATTCATGACAAATAATTTAACAAAGTTCTTTTCTATGACATCTCCTGTTTCATTATCAGTCAGCAATGTGGTTTCTTTCGATGGATAGTGGCTGGTTAAATAAAAGGCCTTATTTTGGATTTTGTTTTCTGCTCTAAGAAGGGTGATACTTTAAATTATAGTATTGGCAGCTGTTTGGTGAAGTGAACAATGGTTTTCATTCTATCGTATACAATGTCCAGGGAAAGAGTTATTTCAATGGCATCAGTTATATTTTGTTTCACCTACTGTATTTCCACTGTGTGTCATCTTAGATAAAGTTTAATGCTGTTCTCTAAATCATCAATGTTCAATGCCCTCAGATATGATTGCCTGTATCAACAGCCATAAAGTCAGTTTTTTTTAAAAAATTATTTTTAATATGAATTTTATTTGATAATACAGTCGAAGTTTTATAATCCGCACATGCTGCGGCCAAAGGTTGTGCGGATTATGGAATATTGTGGATTATAGAGTATTATGGATTATATGTCATTTTATTATTCCTAGACAGCATTTTAATCCTTTAATCAGTATAATATGAAATCTAATAATTAATTTAATATGCTATCTGAAAAAATGCCTTTTTAAAGTTATTTTATTAAAAAATTTATATATAAGTGCATTTAAATAACAATAATTACATATGTTTCGTAATGCTGTAATCCGTGTTTTTACTGTTTATAATATTAAAAGAGTTATATTAACAAAAAATAAATGTTTTATTATGATTTTTTTTTTTATTATTATTTGTCTTAAAGATCATTTTTGGATCACAAATTTGTAAATTTTCTCAACTGTTTATTTCATTGTTTACATTCATAAAGTAACACGAATTATAGAAAATTGCAGTTTATGGGAGAATGGATTACAGATCTTTGACTGTATTTAGTGAAATAATAGTTAAGTAAATGTCTAAATATTGTTCATCTTATATGTTAAAATTTATTTATTGTTTCTTAAAAAAAAAAAAAAAAAAAAAAAAAAAAAAAAAAAAAAAAAAAAATAGTTATTTTTATGCACTTTACTTGTTATATTTTCACCATCATACATTTATTTCTTTAATTATTTGAATTAGTGAAATTCTTGAACATTTGTTTGCAGGTCTTTAACTTTGCAGCTTTTGAATTTTAATAGGTTTTGATACTTACAGCAATGTTTCCATTGCTTATTTTATATTAATCTCTGTTAAACTAAAATTTATCTATAAAATTTAATACATCAGGTTTGCCTGTCCCTACTCTAATTCTCGTAAATATACTCAGATTGCCCTGAAATGTTTAAAAGTTGTTAAAGTTATTGATGTTCACTCTAGAATGAACCTATTTCAAATGAAATTTCTAGGATGTTTAGTTTATTTGCAGGAACAGTCTAAAATGTTCCATTACATTATGGCCAATGGGAAAAAATCATTTCAAATAAATTTTAAAGTTATTACACCCTTTCAAATATAACAAATCTGATATGCCTTTATGATGTGCACTGAAATATGTATTCTGTAGAATATGCGATGCAAAACATAGTTATTATTTAGTTATTGGGCCACACAAAAGAATTCCATTACATAAAGGTATGGGGAGAATATTTGTGGCATATTTTAATTATATTAAACAATATCATGTATAATGAAATGATATACATTGCTGAGGCTTAAAATAAGTTATTTTATTCACAATACAAAGTGCATAGTATTTGCAGGGACACACAAATATTCAAATGGAATTAATTCTATCTGAAATAATGTATTTTATGTTGGTAATGATGGCAGGAAATGCATTTTTAATTATGATATGAGTTTTTAAGTTTTTCTATATTTATGCCTATTATTTGGTATGTATAAATGCTATTGTTGATATTAAGGGCTACACAAACAAATTTATTCAGGTTACTGAATATGAACATAAATTACTTAAAAGTAGTTTTTAAATGAGTTATGCATTTTGATGCTGAACTGCATTCAGATTACTAAGAAATTTTTGTAGAATATAGATCAAATGATATACAGGGCCTCACAAAGAATTGGATATGTGGTCATCTATGGATGATAATTTCTGAAATCTGATTTCAATAGCTTTAAGTATTTTAGTTAAAATTAAATTTTAGCTAAATACTGTTGTGTAATAAAGGTACTAGATAAACTATAGGACTGAACAAAAGTATTCTAGTATGTTTACATTTATTAGTATAAATTGCCAAAAGAAAAATTTCAACCTTTTATGCCTTTTCTTGTTAAACTAAGTTTTCCCATTGTATAGTATCTATATCAACCTACAGATCAAATAGAAGGCTGTTCAAAATTATTGGAATACATATTTGGCTATGGAGAGTAACACATTATTTCTATGAATAATGAAATTTTGTCAAAGATTTCAGGAAGTGTTTCATAATCTATGTTTAATACATGATTTTTCTTACTTGTTTTCAAGTATCATAGTTTTATGTTTTCTTTTTAGGTAGTAAAATATGGTGTTATCAGTACTCATCATCTGATTGAAGATTTATTAGACTGGCAGACATTGTATATCAGTGGACGACTGCAAAAACCAGTAATTTTCCCTTTCCTGTATAAAGTGTTTCTAAAATAATGTTATACGGGTAAAATGTTATGTAATTTCTGTTCTGTCTGAGTAGGAAACATTTTATAAGATTTAATTGTATGAGTGGGAATTTTACAACTGTGAAAATTTCATTGTTAAACTTTGTTTTTGGATTTCTCAATATGTAAATATCCAATTTAATGTTATTAATTTTTTTTATATTGCATGGTGAGTTGATGCATTGAGTTTCTGTAAGTATTTTTTATTATTCCATATGTTAACTGTCTGTAATATTTTAAACTCTTTTCTTAATTATATTCTACATTAAAATATATGTATTTGGGGGGGGGGGGGTTGTACATCTAAAACTTGCACTTAATACGTTGCAATAGTTGCATTACATTACAGCTCATTTAGTATATTTACACATTTTATGTGAGTTAAAATGATATTTTTGTGTATATTTTAAAGAGTTTCTTTTAACCATAATTTCCCTACATTTATCCTAATTAATTACTGAATGATGGATGTTGTAATTTGTTTCCTTTGAAAAATTAATTTGATTCAAAATTATTGAAACAGTTGTTTTTTGTTCATTTTACTCATTTCTAATTTAGCTCCTTAAAAAAACTGCAAGGGAAAAGTGTCATTTCAAAAATTAATGCATGTTTGTATTTAATTTCTTCATAGCCATGACAAAGGTTGTTCATATCAGTTTTAGACAATTCAACATGTAATTTTTTCATTTTTTTATTACATATTTTCTCTTGTCTTCCTTACTGCTAAGATGTTAGTAGTAAAAACAAAGTTTATTGTTTTATCATGCAACCCTACATGCCCACCTAGAGGTACCATAACAGTGGTTTATTTGTTCATCAAAAAGAATTGTCCCCTGGCTGTTCAGGTATGTAAGAAATCAAAAATTTTCTATTCACTTATAGAATTATTATTCGTCCATTATTTTATTTTTTAGCTTTATGAATAGAGCTGTACTAAACAAATTAAACTAGTAAATAGTGTTATAAATTTATTTATCATATTTATGCATATTCACAAAAATACCATTATCATTATCTGTAGTCAGTTCAGCAAAGGAGTTTTCAAAATAGAAATTAATAAAAGTAAAAATTTAATTAAACGACTGACTCATCTTGCAACAACAACTAACTGAACGTAATAAGAAAATAGCAACATAAATTAGAAAATAGCCTTTTGAATTTATTTATCATGTTATGCATATTCTTAAAATTAGCAGTATCTGTAGTCAATACAGAAAAAGAGTTCTCAAATTTGAAACTGATAAAAGTAAATACATATTGAAATGACCAACATGTCTGACGATTACATGAATTGAACATGAAAGGGCATCTAATTTTGATTTGATACATTATCAGGGGTCAGGTTAGACACCTCTTCCTCTTTTCTAATCTAAAATTTGTCTTGTTTCAATAACTGTGTATGTATATATATACATAGTGTATATAGATATGTGTGTTATATAATTGCTAAAATCATCTAAATTCACTTCATATTGTGTTCAATTTTCTTTTAAACCATTTAGTTTTGTCTTTGCTTAAACTGATTAATTAGTATATTTTCATTTTAGTCTTTAGCTTGATTGCTGTACTTTATCTCCTTCCAGTGGCATTTCTAATTTCAAAGCTATAGCTAGATTCCTTAGTCCTTTTCTAACTGATAGCATTATCAGAATCACATTCAGATAGTTAAATGATTCTGATTTTACCAAAAATTTTATAGTAAATGTTATTGTTGTCTTTTCTAAATGTTAGATGTTCCCGAAAGTAAAAAAAAAAAAAAAAAAAAAAGTGATTTCATTTAAATAATAAGTTTCTCATCAGCCATGATTCCCGCATAATGGTATTGCATGTTACTTCATGTATTATATATTTAGATAATAAATTCATTGGCAACTTCAGCTCTTTTAAAAGGTCTGTTTCTAAAACAAAGAATTTTATGCATTATCTTGTTTGAAAATTTTTGTGGCAAAAAAGACATTAAGTTTTTTTTTTTTTTTTTTTTTTTTTTTTAAGTGTGACGAATTTTTTTTTTCTAAAAAAACCCAAATTTTCCCTAAACAAAACTAATTAATTCAAATATTTGGCCGAGCAAAAGCACAGAAAATTCTCATAATAAATGTTAAATTTCAATATGCATTTAACTTTAAATGTAAATATGTGATTAGGTACGTTAATGAATTACTGATTGCATAGATTCTATACCTCATATACAGGACTGTACAGAAGTATTCACATTCTCCTTATTAGAGGAAATTGCTGAAGGGGAATTTTCAACTGAAGTATATGTATTTCGTAAGTGAACTAAATTTTGGATTGCATGTAGTTAATAGTTACAAATACCTATATCATATATACAGGCCTGCTAAAAAAATTGGATATTTTTCCAATTGTAGATGGGAACAGATGAAATTGGGTTTTAAAATGCGTTATTCATTTTCATATGAGACAAATATTTTAATTTTGACAAATTTGAAATAAGACATAATATTTTAATTTTTTAAATGATGCAGTTTTGTTACATTATTATTGTAAATGTGTTGGAAAGTGTTTCATAATTTATGCTTGACACATGATATGTTTTTTTTTCTTGTTTATATAAAATATTACATTACTGTTTTGAAATAATTATTGAACTCAAACTGCAAACTTTTATTTTTACAATGTAATATTTATGAGAAGAAATGAAAAACAATATTTCATTTTTCTGCAAGAAACTGACTGTTCCATCACTGAGAAACAAGACATAATTGCAAAGCTGCATCCACCAAAATTAATTGGTTGAACTAGTCAGGACAAGCATATTTTTAATTTGATTTGGATTTTACAAAGCATGGTATTACATAAAATAAATGTTATGATTTACAAAAAGCCTTATAAATGCAAATGCCACACAGTGTTCGCTAATTTTTCAACAAATTTTTGAAATTTAAATGTGAGTTTTAATTTTAAAAATGTTCTATCTCTCCTTCACAAGAGGGAGGGATGGGAATTTTTTCTTGATAACTTAATTGGTTTATTAATTTAAAATTTCAATAATCATCAAATTTAAAATTTTTAAATATGTTAAAATGTTTCAAGATGTTATTCTGAAAAATTCCATTTTGTACTAGTGAAACATAATTAGTAAAAAATTTCTTTTGTAAAAATTGTCCCATCCCTACCTATTCTCATCTACACTAAAGTGGCTTACAGATTGTAAGTTTGCAAATTAAAGGGAGTTGATTGTATGTTATTCATACAGATTTATGAAAAATAAACTCTTCAATCAGTCAATGCATGGTTGTCTTAAAATAAATTTCTTTCTGCCCCAGGTAAAAGTGATTAAAACACCAACATCTGAAGATATGATAAGAGCTTTAAACACAAACCTTCAGAGTGCCATCCATGCTTCACTTCTCTGTTTACCTGAGACTTTTTCAGAGGAAGAGTTGTTTTCCCGTATTGTTAGTTTGTCTTATAATGGTATGCATTTAATTATGTGTAGTATTTATTTTAACAAGTGTACAATGATGAGGAAAAAAGTAAACATCTTCTGCTAACTCTGCAACAAATAATCATAGAAGAAAGTTACAAGTACCAATTGATTAGAAATTAAGTTTACTTTTAAATGATGTATGTAAAATTTGCTTAGAGGTGCATCTACAAGTCAAACCCAGTCCAAACTTTTTTTTTTTTATGACAATACTGAATTTGATAAGAGATTTTCAATCCCCAGTTCAAACTATATATCTAGAAACAAAATTCCATGCCATAATACGTGTATAATAAGTTTTTGAACTAAAAACATTGAAAATTTATAGCTTCTAATGTTGATTTACATTGTTACATCCTTATTAATATTTTATGAAATTATAATCCTAATGTGAAATTTTTTTGTGTGTAGTTATAGCATTAAAAATCCAAACATAAATGCATGGAATTTTAAAATTATATAACATGAATTATGAGATTAATTTAAATATATATATATGAATTGCAACCTTCAAATTTTTCTTGAATGTAGTTTTCAAGTTATGCTTTAAAAACTTCAAAATGTTGATTTAAGGAGCTATGTAAGGTGCAGAAAAGTACATATGTTACTGAAGCATTTGGGAATATGATCCCTCACTTAAGATAAACTTAGATCGTAAGTCTGTATTACAAAATAAACAAAGCATAAAACTTATTAGGTAGCTTTCATCACAAAAAGTAAAAAGCTACCTATTGCAGCTGTCCGGAGGAAAGCACTTCCAGAAAATTTTGGTGTATTTTCACCGATCATGACACCCAGACCCCAAATCCACCCTCCGTTCAAATGTTGACATATATATATATCTGATTTTTGTCATGTGATAACTAAAGTATTTATGAACCGATTTGAAAGAAACTTGGTATTACATAGTTCATACAAATATCTCAACCGAGTTCGTTGGCCAGCATCATCTGCCATCTTATTTCAAAATGGCGGCCATTTAAAACTTTTTAAAAAATTTAAAATTAAATGCGAAAAAATTAAAAGTTGAAAAATATTTTTATTTTATGTGTTAATCTTAAAACACCAATTCCAAAACACTTTTTATTTTGTCTATATCTTAAAAAAATGATTGAGTTATACCACTTTGAATTTTTCTTATGGCTGACATTTTGAAACGACCTGATTTTTGTCATGCTATAACTAACGAATATATGAACCGATTTGAATGAAACTTGGTATGTACGGAGCACATACAAATATCTCGACCGAGTTTGTTAGCCAGTATCACCTACCTTCTTGTTTCAAAATGGCAGCCATTAAAAAATTAAAAAAAAATTTAAAATTTAAAATTAAATATGAAAAAACTAAAAGTTGAAAAATATTTGTATTTTATGTGTTAGATCTTAAAACATCAATTCCAAAACCCTTTTTACTTTGTCTATAGCTTAAAAAATGATTGAGTTATAGCACTTTGAATTTTTCGTATGGCTGACATTTTGAAACGATCTGATTTTTGTCATGCTATAACTAACGAATTTATGAACCGATTTGAATGAAACTTGGTATGTACAGTAGACTCCCTCAAATCCGCACAGCTTTGGGACCAGAGGTTGTGCGGATTTTAGAATTTTGCAGATTTCTGATCATTGCTTTGTTTACAATATTTAAAAAGTAATTTGATTGCAATCAATAGTGCATTTTGAAGTATAATGAATGCTTACAATATAATAAAATATAAAAATAAGTAACAAACTAAAATAAAAACAATTTTGATAATTTTTAAAATGATTAAAGTACTAATAGCAGAGGTCAAGCTAATAATCAATGGTGTATGATTAAATAATTCATTATAAAGATTAAATGTATTTTTCCAAAATTATTCAACAAAACTTGCGTCATAAAAGTACATTCCTAATTCACATCAAAATCATATAATAAGAAAGTTTTATTTCAGGTTTAGCCAAGCTTAATAACTAAAAAATCTTGATTAATGCATAAATATATTTGGTAAGAAGATATGATTACCAGCAATATCTTGAATTTTTTCTCCCAAAAAATTATTCTTAATTCATGAAAAAAAACATGAATGGAGTATTATTAAAAAAATTACAAATTAAAAAATATTTGGTATTTATACAAAAATAAAAAAATCAAATTTTGTAGCAATATCCAAATTGAAAGTTTCATTGTTTACATCCATAAAATATGTGCGGATTTTAGAGAGTTGCGGATTTCTGGTTTGCGGATTTGAGGGAGTCTACTGTACATAGCACATACAAATATCTCGACCGAGTTTTTTGGCCAGCATATCCACCATCTTGTTTCAAAATGGCAACCATTTAAAAATTTTAAAAAAATTTAAAATTAAATGGGAAAAAATTAAAAGTTGAAAAATATTTTATGTGTTAGATCTTAAAACACCAATTCCAGAACACTTTTTATTTTGTCTATATCTTAAAAAATGATTGAGTTATAGCACTTTGAATTTTTCTTATGGCTGACATTTTGAAATGATCTGATTTTTGTCATGCTATAACTAACGTATTTATGAAATGATTTGAATGAAACTTGGTATGTACATAGTACATACAAATATCTCGACCGAGTTTGTTGGCCAGCATCATCCACCATCTTGTTTCAAAATGGCGGCCATTTAAAATTAAAAAAAAAATTTTAATTTTAAATTAAATGCGAAAAAATTAAAAGTTGAAAAATATTTTTATTTTATGTGTTAGATCCTAAAACACCAATTCCAGAACACTTTTTACTTTGTCTATATCTTAAAAAATGATTGAGTTATAGCACTTTGAATTTTTCTTATTCCTGACATTTTGAAACGATCTGATTTTTGTCACATGATAACACTCATGTTTATAAATCGATTTGGATGAAACTTGGTGTGCACATAGTACTTAATAAAGCCTGAACCGAGTTCGTTAACCACTTCCATTTGCCATCTTGTTTAAAAATTAAATTTTTAATTATAATTAATTTTTAATAAATTCCATTTAAATTTTTTAAAAGAAATTTGAAATTAAGTACAAAAAAGTGAGAAATTGAAGATTTTTCATTTTATGCATTTGACCTTGATACAAAGATTCCAAAGCACTTTTTGTTTCGTCTGTATCTTAAAAAATGTCTGAGTTATAGTACTTTTAATTTCTAGTGTTGCTGACATTTTGAAATGATCTGGTTTTTGTCACGTGATAATGCACGTATTTATACAATGGTTTCGATGAAACTTGGTGCGTAGATAGGACATACTTATGCCTGGACTGAGTTTGTTGGCCAGTTCCAACCGCAGTCTTGTTTCAAAATGGCGGAATATTATTATTTTTTTTTATTTAAATTTTAAAATTAGGTGAAAAAAAAAAGAAGTTGAAAAAGATTTTGCTTTTGTGTTTTGACCTTGATACAAAGATTCCAGAGCATTTTTTGTTTCATCTATATCTTGAAAAATGGTTGAGTTTTAGCACTTTCAATTTCCAGTGAGCTTGACATTTTGAAACAGTCAGAAATTTGTCACGCGTTATTATGCATATTTATAAATGGATTTCGATATAACTCCGTGTGCTCATGGTACATACCAATGTCTTGACCAAGTTCACGGGCCAACTTTATCCGCCATCTTGTTTCAAAATGGTGGCCACTTAAATTTATCAAAAATCTTTTAAATGTATAATGATGTATAAAGAAAAAATTAGAAATTGAAAAAAGTTTCTTTCTAAACTATTTATCTTAATAATGAATTCTGGAGTATTTTTTGCTTTGTCTTTACCTTAAAAAACGCCTGGGATATAGCAGTTTGAATTTCTAATGTGGGTGACATTTTTTTTTAAGTCAATTTGCCCGCAACAGCACTCTTATATATTAATCGATTCCGATGTGAGTGTGCATGTTCACATGAATTAAGATTTTGATCAAGCTCATTGGGGTTTTTTAATCCATCATGCTGGTTTAAAATGGATATCGTGGAATTTGGCGACCCTATAAATCGCTTAATATAAAACCAGGTTGAATAAAAGATGACTAATTTCTAAAAATTCCTATTAATGTTCAGTATTGACAAAAACTAGTATTCAATCTTACATAATCATGTTCCACTATTTTGAGCTTCGTATATTTGATTTATATAACTGAATTTAAAATAAATAAATAAGTATATGAAAGCTACCTCTTCCTGCCAGCATTGCCGGAAGGTCTTTTTCAGTTTCTCATGATCCTACGTTAAAATGAGTATTTTCTATACTCATGTGCTAAACAAACTGTCAAAAGAAATTCTGATATGGCTGTCAGCCATTAATGAACCAATGGCATGGAGATATTGATAAAATAATAATTCTTGATAAAAATGGTTTCTATACATCATATAACAGATGCTCTCTTTTAAATTTAAGTAAAACTTGTGGCTTATAAAGGTAAGAGGAGGGGAATTTTTGCCCTCACATTTTCTGTGTACTTATCTAACCATAATTTTCTGCTACTCTTTTGTTTAAGCTCTAACACATGAAATAATTTTTCTTATTTGGCATAATCATATTTTTTCATTTAGATAAATTTTATTATTTTAAAATTTTGGTAGCAAGTTGTTTCTACTGTTGCTTTTTAATTTTCAATTTGTTTTTATATACATGCGTGCATATGGTTGATGTTTAATTTTAATGAAAGAAATTGTGATGATCATATTAACATGAAATTTCAGAGAGTAAAGTTGGGACTGTGTTCCCCTGTCGCTGAAGTAATATATTTTGGTGGTTATACATTGAAACACAATAGGCTGAAAAAAATTAGAAATCTATAAAATTTTCAGAAAAATTCTGAAATTCTTAAATTTTTGTAAAAATTTACAAATTTAGAAAATTTTAGAATATATTTTTTTTTTGGGGGGGGGGTCTTTTTAGATAATGGGTCCTATACTGTAAAGTGAATATTGAAGACGATTTTACTGTATATAACACCAGCCAAAGCATGCTGAGTAAAATGGTCATATCAGCAAGAAATAATGCATTAACAAAAGCCACTTAGTCAATCTGTAACTTTTCAATAACCTTTGAATATCGAACTTCAATTTAGATACAGCCCCTAAAATAATCCCATTTTAAAATAATTGATTCCTTGTAAACTGATAGTACAAATTTCATGTAAATTTATATATAGGCTAATTGAAGGGTATAGCATTTGTTTATGGTGTCAAAATTAAGTCTTGCTATCGAAAAAAAAAAAAAAAGTTTTGGTTTGTTTTGGTATGTAGATTTTTCCCTATGCAAATTTTACATGCATCATTTAAAAGTTGACTTTATTTCCAAAAATTTAGCGCCAGTAACTTTATACTATGATAATGTGTTGCAAAGTTAGTGGGGGTGTTTACTTCTTTTTTTCCCATAGTTGTACCATCATTCACTGGAACAATTTCTAATTTTTACCATTGAATATTCTTTTATTTTAAGCTTTTAAATAAGTACATTTCCATTATTATTTAGAAATTGCAATTTTTGTTAGAAATAAAAGCAGGAAAAAATATAGAAGAACTATATAATTATTTATTTAATTTAACAGTATTTTTGTCTTTTTTTAAATTAATGTTGTTAGGAACTCAATTAATGCATTACTATTTAATTTGTTTTTGCCTGCTTTTTGAAATATACTTGAGATTAAATTTGTAGTTGAGATAAATATAGATACACACAAGATAGATAAACACATCCAATCAAAACAAATATACTGATTATCAATCATTTATTCTAATTTTGCTTGTTTTTTGGTTATTAGTAGTTTATTTAAGCTGTATGACTTGTGTAACATATTTATAATGTACCGTGTTACTTTTGTCTTGCTATAAGCAACAACAAGTTGAAGTACTTTTAAATCAAGCAAGCTATTATAAAAAAATAAATAAATAAGAAAGAATAAGCTTACTTAATGCATTATTTAACAACCATAAAATCCCCGTGGCAGAAACACGGCGACACAGCGACATAGTCGCGGACACAGAAATATCTTGCGGACAGTTTTTGTCTATACTAATGAAATCAATTAAAAAAAAATTGTCCACAACTTTCGGACACTTTTGTCCGCAAGTTTCGGACACTTTTGTCCGCAACTGTCGGACACTTTTGTCTGCAACTGTCGGACACTTTTTGTCTGCAACTGTCGGACACTTTTTGTCCGCAATTGTCGGACACTTTTTGTCTGCACTGACGAAAATTAAAAAAAAAATTGTCCACAACTTTCGGACATTTTTTTCTTTCGGCAGTACGCAGCTGTTCTCCCCTGATCCGGACGTCATTCCCACCTGTCTCGTCCATCTCGCCAATTCATTCCTGCTTTCTTCAGCATTGCGGCCGCTAAGATGAGCAGCTGTCTCTGTGAAGATCACGTGCTTAGAATGGTGTCCCGGGATAAAGTTTTTTGTGCTGTGTGTGATTCTAAAAAGGTTAAAAAACAGAAAAAAAAAGAGCACACATTTTTTAAAGACGCCATCCTGGTCAAAGTATGACTGGAAATTATTTTAAAAAGTGGAAGATTCCAATTCCAAAAAAGAACAAATCAGCTCTGAATTTGATACGATCAGGAAAATATCTTGTGGGAAATAATAAGAACAATGGAAACTAGAATACTGCAATAATGAAGATATATCACCAAAATATTTCTTTATGATCGAGCTGTGAAACGAGCAAGATATGACGATGAAAAGTCTGCAACTCTAACTGATGTTCTACAAACAGTAAAGAATAAATGTTACATAATTTATATTTACTTATTGTTAGTATACAGTACGGGACATAATTTATTTGAAAATTAGGGCATCCATAAAAAACTCATCACAGAGTAATAGCAAAGAAAAATGAGATATCTATCTGCCCTTTTGTTTTGCTTATTTAAATTCTTTGTTTATTCAAGCATTTAAGTTGGAAGTCAAGTTGATTATATTTAAATAGAAATAATGCATATATATATAGTCATGAAATATTTTTGTTGAAATTATCTTTTTTCGTACTAAACATTATCAATGGAAAGCTTATCTCATTAGCGTCCGAGTTCTTTGATCTAAATAAACAAACCACAAGTCGTTATAGTCGTAGTTTTTTTTTTTTTCTAACAAGTGGGCTTTTTTGTCGTTGGGAATAATTTTCTTAAAACTTATTATATTTTAATAAAAATTTGGTACGCAACCTAATTTATTATTATTGCAACTTGTTGAAAATTTGAACAAAATCGTACAATTAACAACAGAAATATAATTTTTTTTTAAATTATATCTGCAATTCGCCGACAAACTTAAAAAAATGTTAGGCTAAAAATCAAAACCGAATTTTTTTTTCCGCAATTCTTCCACGAAATTGCGTTTTTTCCTCGCGATCAGGAGTGCCTACCCCCCCCCCCCCCAAGGAATTTGTCAGAAAATTTATCAACACCATTAAATGCCAGACAAACAAAAATAAAAAAATTGCTCAAACACTAAAATAATTTATCAGATTTGATTGCAATAAAAACATATGTATTAAATAAACGCTTTATGCATAGAAATTAATAATTATCATAAAAAAATTCTAAAACGATACATATATATATTTAATATATTGAAATTTTACCTGCTAAGACGGAAACCTGTTTAAAACAAGGTTTTCACCTCTTCTTAAGTCCCCCCCCCCCTTCCCCAAGGAAATTCTGATATGCAGACATGCCACTTTTCCCCAGAATCCCGCTTTTTCGGCGCTGTATATTTTAACATTCCTGAGATCAATGCAAATATGCATTAACATTTTTTACCTTTTGTTTTGTGTGTGTGTGGGGGGGGGGGGGGGGCGGACGAAATACACGAGAAACAAAAACGGGAGAACAAATAGTGGCCGCCAAATTGAAATTGTTTTCGTTTTCCTCCGACCTTCTCTTTCCCCTGTCTGATCGCGCGCACCAAAGCAATTAGCGATGCCGCGGATGCATTATAGCGCTTAAATTACATGAAAAATTGGAGTTGGGTCGCAAAAAAATAGTTCTTACGACGTCCCATGGGGTGCGTAATTTTTACAGACGTAAATTCTTCAAACAATCGTGAAATAAATGGGAATTCCGTCCAAGGACCGCGGGAAAATGTCGGTTTTCATCAAAAAATTGCTGAAAAAGACTAATTTCGTCGAGGAATCACAAAAAAAATTCAAATTTTGTAGAAGAATCGCAGAAAGAAGAAAAATTTTGTCAATGGGCTGCATGAAAAAAGATGAATTTCATCGAAAGATCGAGAAAAAATGGCAAATTTTATCAAAGAATCCGGAAAAAAACGGCGAATTTCGTCGTAGAATCGTGAAAAAACGGCGATTTTCGTCGTACGTAAATATGCTAGACAATTTTTCTAATGCTGATTTATTAAATTTAGGTTTTTGGACTTTTTTATATGCATTTAAAAAGTAGTTAAGAATATTATATATAAAATATGTAAAATACCTGATTTGTGATATATTCATTTTTCAGTGTCTTTTCTTTTTCCTAAACATATGATGTGTAAATGTGTATATACAGTTAGAAGAAAATACTGCATTGCGGTTGCAGACAGAATTTGATGTTAATGAGGCTTGTCGCAGACACAGCTAAAAAATTCTGCCACAGGGCATAAAATCAAAGCACCTCTTTTTTTTTTCCTTGCAAGCATAGCTTCAAGCGAACTTGATGCTGAATAACCAAAAAATATGTGTTATGTAAAAATACA
The DNA here is from genome assembly GCA_964019185.1 of Maratus speculifer. Lineage (NCBI taxonomy): Eukaryota > Metazoa > Arthropoda > Arachnida > Araneae > Salticidae > Maratus > Maratus speculifer. The sequence goes on from OZ025293.1 coordinate 374,626,238, forward strand.
TATGTTAATAAGATTTTTGTAAAGAAAAATAACTTTTCTTTTTCTTTATACATTTTCATATCACACAAGTTGCTTAATTTATTGATTGCTTTTTTGTATTTTTCCCATTCATTTTTTAAGGGTATTTAAATATAGTACCTTGATTGAACACTAATTAAAGCTTACTTTTCCCTATAAATAAAGGTAATGTATTGTGCGCTTAAAAAAAAGGCTTGTACAGTGGGTGATTAGTTAACAAAATTAATTCATTCCAAAATAATATTGCTAACTGAATCAATCTTTAACCGATCACAGAGTTAGTATAGTTTTGTGAGAATTCAATTAATTCCTTCTATAAACTAAATTAAAAAACTAGTTGGATGTGCCAATCCCAAAACTTTTTTCTATCTCATACGTACATTTTAATATTTTTAAAAAATAGTTACTCATTTTAATGTTTTAATAATTTTAAATCAATACCATATGAACTTTCATTTTCATCTTAAATTTCTGCTTCAATCAATTAATCGGAGTAAAACCGAATTTCCATCTCTACACGAGTCGATGAATAATAGAATGATAGGCAGATTTTTTTTTTAATTCAGGGAGGACCTATTTGCCTTACCAAAAAAAATTACCGTATTTTCGGGCGTATGAGCCGCGGCGCATACGAGTTTAAAAGTATAAAATATTGTAGGTGCGGCTCTTACGCCGGGGCGGCGGGTACGATGATTTTTTTTTTTTTTTTTTTTATTTTGTCAAATGATTTTGACACTTTTTTTTCGTTTAATCAACAATTATATGCTCTCAAATTGGTATCAAAACATTTGAAAACGTCTCTCAACCGCAGGTGTCCGTGATGCGTTAGTTGTTTATTTTTAAACAATCAACATTATTCAAAAATAATGTTGGTCTCACCGGTTCTCATGTTAAAAATTATTATATTTTCCCCTCATCTATTAATGATTTTACCTGTAGGATATTGGAATGTACAGCTGTCACATTTTTTTCTTCTAATGATCCTCCTTCCAGTTAGAAAATAAAACTGCCCAAAGAGAGCTCAAATCCCGGTATAGAACTCTTTTGAAATAGACTTCCTATACATAGTAAAAACTTTAGAGAGCAAGATTTTTCTTTATTTTTTTCAATAACTCACTCTTTTTTTATCCGGCAAAAATAATCCAAACTTTGAAACCGGTCGAATCAGCAAGTTTTTTTTCCCCCAAATGAGTTAATTCAGGTGATAAACAACAAAAACGGGCCTGGCGAATAATAAAAAAATAATAAAAGGCCGACTTCCGTGATAAACATTTAAAAGAAGCCAATAGAATATAAACAATTTTCAATGCATATGACTTTGCAAGAATAAGTTTAAATGTGCTACACGAGTCGATGTTAACTTGGCAACTTTAAGGGCTATTTCACCCACGTGCAAACATCGGCTAACTAATGTTAATCTCAAAGAAAAAAAAAGTGTCATTCTCATTCCATTATTTTTAAATGATATTTTTTGCTTTGGATAACGGAAGTCAATCTCCACAAAGAGTCTTTACTTTTTCGATTTTGTTTACAGGTTTTTTTATTAGTATACTTTCACTTTCGAAACTGGTTCTAAAAGTCAAAGTATACCACTAAAAACATCTGTAAACGAAATCGAAAAGGTGTCTTCTTAGGGATCAACATCTCAGATATAAAATACAAAGAAATCATTTAAGCATATTGAAATGCAAACGCATTTGGAAAAAAAAAAAAAAAAAAAAAAATCCATAGGATTAACATTAGCGAGTAGATGTTTTTACTTGAGTGAAGCAGTCCGATCTATAGGGGGGGGGGGGATCAGCTCGGTCCAGCCCATATAAAATAATAATAATAATTAATAAATAAAAATAACAATCCGGCACCCGGAAAATTTAAAATATCCGCATCATCCAAGTGAATTTTTTCAATAGATTAATTTTTACTATGATATGGTTAAAAATTGTTTCGTACGAAAAGTTCTGAACAAAACTACTTATTTTATCCTTTTTTTTTCCTTTTACTATGTTTATTTTTAAAGAAGTGCCTAATAAAAGCACTCAAGTACGTATTTATAACTATAAAGCAAACGTGCAATTTTGTTATCTCTTGTTTCTGCTAATAAAAAAAAAAAGAGAGAGAGACACTGGTTATTTAAAGTCACCTTTTCTCCTCATCCTCTTCATGACTCAATGTGCGGACATGTTGCCCTTTGACCTTGATGCGTAAGTCGGCTAATATCGCATTGCTTCTGTTTTGTTTCTTTGAATACAGTAGAAAAAAAAAGAACGAAAATAGTTTTTTTTTATGCTAAGTGGATTTGTGGATTTTTTTTTCTTTTCTTAATTTATATCTTCATAATATAATCATCGAAATAACTTAAGATGAATATAAAGTCTAAATTTGAGCAAGAAATATTTAAACTTACAAAATTTTTGTAAATGAACAAGGATAGATGCGTATGTACCAAATAAAAAATAAACTAATCTACCACAAAAGGAATCATTAAATCAATTATCAATAGTTAAAATATTAAATAAAGATATGCAGGTATATATTTATATAAAGGAATTTGTAGTGCTGTAAGCTATTTAAGAATCGATTTTTTGCCGCAGGCATGATAAACAATTGTGGATTGTATTCGCTGTGGATAATGATTTGTAGTATTATACAATGGTTATATATATATTTATTAATCAATTGTGGTTTAACATGTGTAATTTAATTTTAGCATATGTGCTGTGTTTCAATGTAATTCGTATTTTATTATTTACTTCACCAATTTACTTGATCGTCATTTCTTTACACTGAGGAAAAAGTTGCTTTTTTTTGGGGGGGGGGGGGCATGATATTGTTTTAAAATTATTTTTTAACAGATCTCGAAAATACGGTATCGCCGTGATCCCGCTGATTCTAAAATGTTGAGGTTCAACTGTATCATATTTTCGTTAAGAGGCTACTTCAGTCAAGTGACCCGCTCGTTAATGCTAATCCTATGGGAAACATTTATAAAGATATTTCGTTTGAATTTAAATATTTTTAAATGATTTTTGCATTGATTAACTCTGATAGATTTGTAGAAAGAACATTTTTCGCTTTTTGCTTACAGGTATTTTTCAATGAGGGCACTTTCATTTTGGGAGTCGGTTTCGAAAGTGAAAACAATCTTCAAAATCGAAAAAGTATAAAACGATCTGCATATAGATGGACTTGAACTATCCAATGCCCAAAAATCATTTAAAAATATTGAAATGCAAACACGATATCTTTATAAATTTCATCCATAGGATTAGCATTAAGGAGGTCTTTGTGTGTGACTGAAATAATATCTTAACTTAAAAAAAAAAAAAAAAAAAATCCTACACTAAAATTAATTTGAAAAAGTCTTTGATCGAAAATCTGACGGATTTTTGCTGGAAAGAACTAGAACTTTGTGGTGTTAATAGTGTTATTTATGACGGCCGATTATCTGCAGGAGGGATATAGGCCCTAGGATAAGTGCCCTCCGTGGGGGGTCTTTCTAAGGGAACCTAAACCGCATTTACACAAGGATGACCAAGATTCGAAGAAAAGTTTAGAACTTTGTGGAAAGAACTAGAAGTCTGTGGAAAGAGCACTTAGAATTGAACGCTACTAGGAAAAGATGCTAGGGAGGAAGCTAGCATCCTGCTGCGCTCCTCTCATTGGCGCAAGTAATTGCGCCTATTTCCGATTGGATTTTAATTGCGTACTACAAACACGTTTTTTTTTTTCTTTTTAGCTGAGAATTATTTTACGGTACTGTTCTGCTCTTTTTGTCTGACGCTCTTATTTAAGCAATTTATTTTTTTTTTCAAGTGAAAATGGCTCCCAAAAAGTTAAAAAGTTACACCGCCGCTTTCAAGCTTGCTGTGGTTGATAAGGCAGAGCTAATAGGTAATCATGCTGCAGGACGAGAATATGGAGTTGATGAGCGTTGCGTAAGGAGATGGAGAGCTGAAAAATCTATTTTGAAGGAAATGCCAAAATCTAAGAGGGCACGAAGAAGTGGCGTTGTTGTTTGGCCAAATCTGGAGAGAAATTTAGCCAAGTGGGTAAAGGAGCAAAGGGAAAAAGGAATGCCCGTTTCAACTGTTCAGATACGGTTTCAAGCGAGGATTATGGCATCGAACATGGGATTTACAAATTTTAAAGGTAGTCCCAACTGGTGCTTTAGGTTCATGTCGAGAAATAATTTGTCTGTAAGAACCAGGACAACTGTGGGACAAGAACTGCCTGCAGATTGGGAAAAGACAAAAGCATCTTTTTTAAAGTATGTCGCTGAAAAAATCAAGGAAAACAACTTTTCAACAGCACAGATTATTAATATGGATGAAGTTCCATTAACTTTTGATTGCCCCCCCAGTAGAACTGTTAACACCATTGGGGAAAAAACAATCGGCATCGTAACAACTGGTAATGAGCGAACCTCATTTACCTGTGTTTTAGCTTGCGCTGCGAATGGAGACAAATTAAAACCACTAATTATTTTCAAGCGCAAAACTATGCCTAAGGCAAATTTTCCTTCCGACGTCGTAATACGGTGTAACGAAAAGGGATGGATGTCGGAGGAAATCATGTATGAGTGGCTGGCGGAAGTGTGGAGGAAAAGAAAAAATTCTTTTTTTCAGCCTAGTGGGCTTCTTATTATGGACTCAATGAGTGCCCACAAAGGTGATTCCGTAAAAACTGCTTTGAAAAAAGTCTCAGCCGAGCCAGCAATAATCCCTGGCGGATTAACTAAAGTTTTACAGCCTCTTGACTTGGCTGTGAATAAATCTTTCAAGTCCAAAGTAAGAAAACTGTGGGAAAAATGGATGATGGAAGGGCTACATTCATTTACAAATTCTGGAAAAATGCGCAAAGCCACTTACGAAGAAGTAGCGTCGTGGGTTTCATCGGCATGGAAAGACATTAGTGCTAAAACTATTATGTCGGGCTTCAAAGCAGCCAATATCATGGAAAATACAGTTAGTGATGATTCATCTGAATCTGATGATAGTGAAGATGAAAATTGTGACGTATTAACTGATAAACAATTTTTAGAACTATTTAATTCCGACAGTGAAAATTCCGATTTTGATGGATTTGAAGATTTTTAAACATGTTGATAAAATCTTGTATATATTTTTTTCTATATTTTCACTTCATTCCAATAATAATTTTTCATATTTTAAAGATATTTTGAAGTAGTGTTCTCTTATTATATGTAATCCAATATTTTTTTAGAAAATTTTATAAATATTACAAAAAATTGAAATCTTAATATTAAAATTACATACCTGCTATTTATAACGGATCAGTGATAGGAAACGTTATTAAATTGAAAAACAAATACATAATAATAATAAATCAACAGTCAAGGGAAAAATGATTCTGCAATATTTACAGGTAAGATTATAATATTATAAATAAGTTTCTGATATTTATTATATTTTTCTCTGTTTGTTATTGATCCAGTGACAAAATGTTGCTTTTTTGCAGTAATCTGAGGAGTTAACATAAACTAGTATGCATTTAAAAAATATTTTCTTATAGCAATACGCTTTATTACATCACATTTTTCAGTAATATTTTTACTACAGTTTTTAAGGCATTTGCATACATTAAATCTAAGTGTCTTTCGTCCAATGATTTTTTTCTTCAACAGCTTATTTTATTTATTTTATTTTTTTCGTCAGTGTCTCTATACGATATTTCTTTACATTTTAAATATATTTTTTAGGCACTTAAGTGAAAAAAAAATTTTTTTTTTAACTGTTCAAGTGAAAATATTTTATATACTGTAACAGTCTCTAAAATCTGGAAACCTCAAATACAGATAGCATAAATGATCATCAAATGTTTTATATTTATACAGTTCAGTTATCCTATCTTATCGACAGATGGCAGCACCAAAAATGTATTTAACTTTTTAGTATAATCTAGATTATATTCTGCATTTTGCCGACAGATGGCCGTACCAATCATTTCTTCTAATTCATTTCCAAGTTTATTTATCTTGATATAGTAAAATAAGAAAACAAAGAAATATCAACAGAAAAATTCATAAACAGTTTATATAAAATATTAGGCCTGGAACAAAGGAATTTTATTACAGAGATTGAGCTAATATCATTGTAATTGGGGAAAAAGTAATGACCAGTAGGCCTAAATTAAAGCAACTAAATACTAACATATAAATAAAATCGTAATCGTGAAAATGCTCTGTGTATATTTAATTTTAATAAGATTAAATGCTTGGCTTTGCTGTTAAATAACTTAATGTGCCATTTATGATTTTTTTTTTATAAATATGTGATTTTTTTTCTTTTTTAATGATGATTTTCAATAATTTTTACTTACATTTTAAAGTTGTTTTTTTGAAGATCACTAAAATTCGGAAATAACTAAAAGCCGCGTCTACGAACGATTTCGGAATTTAGAGATTTATACTGTATAAATATCAGCAGCTTGGGTGCGGCGCTTACGATGGTGCGGCGCTTACGTCGATGTACTTTTTTTTTTTAACAGATTGTCATTGGTGCGGCGCTTACGGTGGGTGCGGCGGGTATTCCCGAAAATACGGTATATACAAAAGTTTTAGTTCAGTTTTAGGACTAACTTCATACACTTTTAGGTGGTGCAATATTGAAAATGGCATAAAATTGGCTATTACAGCACCCCCTTCTGGCGGATATTTTTCAAATTCAGGGAGGACCAATTAGCCATAGCCATACACTTACACAAAAAATTTGGTTCAATTCGTTGTATAAATTCATATACTTTTCGTCAGTACAATATTGAAAATGGTACAAAAATTGCGATTGCAGCGCCCCCATCTGGCAGATTTTTTTCAAATTCAGGGAGGACCAACTAGCCATAGCCATACACTTACATAAAAAATTTGGTTCAATTTGATGCATAACTTCATATACTTTTGGTTGGTACAATATTGAAAATGGCACAAGAATCGCGATTGTAACCCCTCCTTCTGGTGGATTTTTTTCAAATTCAGGTAGAACCAAATAGCCATACTCATACACTTACACAAAAAATTTGGTTCAATTCGATGCATAACTTCATATGCTTTGGCCGGTACAATATTGAAAATGGCACAAGAATCACGATTGCAGCGCCCCCTTTCGGTGGATTTTTTTCAAATTCAGGGAGGACCAATTAGCCATTTCTTTCATACATTTGGTTCAGTTAGATGCATAACTTCATATACTTTTGGCCGGTACAATATTGAAAATGGCAAAAAAATCACCATTGTAGCGCCCCCTTCCAGCAGAATATTTCAAAACTGAAAGTGGACCTGCTTGTCACAGCCAGAAACATTCACAAAAAATTTGGTTTATTTCTATGCATAACTTCATACACTTTTTGATGGTAGAATAGCGACATACACTCAGACACACGGACAGACAGACATTTTGTAAAAACAGGTTTTTTGGAATCTCTGACCCCTAAAACATGTAAATCCGTCAAAAAATGGAAGTAAAAAAAAATTTCGATTACAATACTTTCTTCTATTGAAGATAGAAGAAAGTAAAAATAACACAAATCTTCCCTTTATATTAGGATTAATATACACTGGTGTCCAAAAGTTAAGCATAATTGGTAATTAAGTAAGTAATGAAAGAAATATAAATCGAAATGTGGTGAAACTCCAGGTGTGTAAACAAAATAGTACGCGTCATATATTTTCGCGAAGAGTTTTCTCCGAAATCGAACAGGGGACCATCAACAAATTGAAAAAGAACGAAGATCTTTTGGATAACCCTGTCAAAACTAATGTAGCAAAAGCGTTCAAACTGCACATTATGATTAAGTGGCTTATTGTAATGTACTGCGTTTATTTTTATAAGGATAGCATTTATACTCGTAGAGAAATTAAGGTTTTTATAAAAACAGTCCTAAGTTTTTTGCTTATAATTTGCAGAGTTCTTAATATAAAATAATGTTATTTTCTGAAAATATGACAAACATCATTGTACACTATACCCTGTCATCAGAATTTAAAAATAATAAAAATTGTATGAAAAATGAGTAGGTTTAGTAAATAATTTTTCATTGTGCATGCTTCAACGATATCAAAATTTCATTTGCATATTGTGTTAGCTAAATGTATAGAGCAACTTCTGTAAAAGTTTCAAAAACATAGCTTGAAAATTCTGAAAATTATCGTCTACAGAATCAACTCAAAATCCATTATTCCTAAAAGGAAGCAAAATATCAGAGGTTTTATCCAAATACAGTTGTACGTGCAATATTGTCTAGGCACGAAACAATGGAATATGGATACAGCCCCTCATTTTTTTGCTTCATTAGGGAATAAAATATTTTGATGTCATTCTATCAACGATAATTTTCAGAATTTTTAATCTATGTTTTTGAGACTTTCACAAAAGTTGCTCTACACATTTAACTAACATAATATGCAAATGAAATTTTAATAGCGTTCACGCATGTGCAGTAAAAAATTATTTAGTAAACCTGCTCATTTGTCATACAATTTTTATTATTTTTAAATTCTGATGACAGGGTATTGTGTACCATGATGTTTGTCATATTTTCAGAAAAGAACATTATTTTATATTAAGAACTCTGCAAATTATAAGCAAAAAACTTAGGACTGTTTTTATAAAAACCTTAATTTTTCTACGAGTATACATGCTATCCTTATAAAAATAAACACAGTACACTACAATAAGCCACTTAGGTTAATCATAATGTGGAGTTTGAATGCTTTTGCTACATTAGTTTTGACAGGGTTATCCAAAAGATCTTCGTTCTTTTTCAATTTGTTGACAGTCCCCTGTTCGATTTCGGGGAAAACTCTTCGCGAAAATATATGACGCGTACTATTTTGTTTACACACCTGGAGTTTCACCACATTTCGATTTATATTTCTTTCATTACTTACTTAATTACCAATTATGCTTAACTTTTGGACACTAGTGTACATCCTTATTTAGTATTGGCAGATGATATTTTGCTGACTTTGTCAATATCATAGCATATTTTAAAAAATAAATGACATGCTCATTGTAAAAATTTTTAGGATTACATTCATTGACTATGAAATTAAATCATATCAATTTGTTAATTTGACTTTCCAGAAAGGACTTATTTCTGTAAAAAATTGTCTTTACTGCCAGGCCCAATAAAGCTCAATGTTGCCCAGAGCCTATTAGTAATTTGTGAACTAAATTAAGATTAAACTAATTAATTCGTTAATTAATAAACTAATTAATATTAAAATAATTTGAAATTATAAATATATATATTTTTTTTTAAACACAAAATATAAAAATTAATGTTTCTAATCTTTTCATTCTAATTTGGGGACTTTAAGATGTAGGGCCCCCAAATCCCCAGCAACCCATTAATGAATCAGGCTATATGTATACAACTTTAAAATGTTCTCAAAGTTTACAGTAGATGGAATTAAATACACCTTGGCAAATCTGAAGTATTGCTTCTTCTTGGCTTTGTTTTGTGAGGGGTTCATTAATTGAACATGTGTTTGTTATCTGAACATAAAAATCGCTTGCAAAAGTATCCACAAATTGATTTGTTCGTAAGCTAATCACCCATTGTATTTAAAATATTGAATTATTTATTTAAGAAGTGCTTCATTCATTAATTACAGTTACAAGATAAAACTTCTGTTTGCAATTACTTATTAATCTAATTTTTAACTCTGCCTAGTTAAGTTTTATGGCATCCTCTTTATAAAAGAATTGTTCTCTAAATAAAATTTGGTATTTACTACTCCTTTTTTAAAGTTATGTTACAATTTATTTGTAATAATTTTAAAATGTATCTCTTTTATCTCAGTAATATGCAGCATAGCATTTTCCAACTGTTAAATTTTTAATAATTTACGTATATAAATTTTTGTATATGATGACATTATATATGGGGTGTTGTATGATTTATCTGATATACTCAGAGAGCTGATAATAAGCACAAAGAAAATGGAAAATTATCATAGAATATGGAGTCACAAACCTTGTATTTAATTAAAAATATGTGTTAGTTTACCATAATACAATTTGGTTGATCAAGGTTGTATGGTTGGATCAAGATATATGCATAGGCAAATCTATATATATAACCTTTGTTCGCTGAAAATTGAGAATGCTTGGTATTTTTAATCAATTTGAAATACAGTCAATTTAATTACTTTTTAGAAGCAGTTCTCTTATTTTCAATCCACTAATTCTTTATCTAAAATCTTCAAAAGTACCGTTTTTTGTTATATATGAATTCTACAGTATTTTTATTTATTATTTTTTATAAATATGTTTTTATTTGCCTAGTAAGTTTTTATGCATTATTCCATGTATTATTATGTATTAACATTTATATAAATTTTTCAAATCTCTAATTTTAGTGGTTTTTATGTTTTGATTTTCTTACATCATTTCTTTATGTTTAATAATAATTTTTAAAAAGCCTGTTATTGAATAAAAAATGCTTTATTTAATTCACCTGATTTCTTATTGCCTTACAGAGAGCATAAAATAGAAAATGTAAATAAATAAATAAAAACTTTACCCATGTTTGTTTTGGTTTTCGATTAATTTCTTGTTTTTAAGTATGAGCTAAAAATGTGATTAAAATGCAGAATTTATTTTAAAATGCCCTGAACTAGATGAATTCTAAGTTGAAATTAATGAAAAGAATTTATTTATTAATTATATATATATAAGGATTATTCCTTATTTCCTATCAGAAATAAATCGTAATTCTAGTGTCTACTTGGTCTTGAACATCCACTATTTCCAACAATATTCGTATTTGTTCCTATATTGCTATCTCATCTTGTCTTGTTTAAGTTTCTTTTAAATTTAGGTTATTCTATATTCATTGCTTATTTTGAATTGTAATAATGTATAATAGTTTTATATATATGTATTATTTTACTTTTTTTTTTCTTTCTAAGATTTTCCAACATAAAATTAATGTGTTCTATTTTTAAAGCAAAACATATTCTTCCCCATAAATTTTACTGATATTAAATGTAAGGATTATGTGCATTAAAAACAATCATGTTTAGATATTTTACTTTTCTATTATAGAATTTTAAGTATGATGAAATTAAATAATATATGAAGATTTCAGCTATTGTTTTTAAATAGGAGATTTTAGAATGTATTTTGGTGAAGACAAAAAGAAAGTGCAAAACATTGTTCAGAATCAGATGGAGTATTTTCGAAAATTGTATGAAGGACACATAAATTTGATGCCACATTTATATTGGAAGCAGAGTGATGGAAAACTTGAAGTAATAATATTTATTTTCTAGCTTCATAAATGTCTTTCTAGTTTTTAAATTTTCCAGTTCAGTTTCATAAATTTATAAGTTATTTTACTCATTTATAAGTTATATAATTTATATAAGTTATATAATTTATATAATTATATATAAATTATATATAAGTTATATAATTTATATAATTACTCATTTATAAGTATAATTGCTGAGTAAATTAAATATTTATTACTGATTTCTGAATAACATTTTTTCTAATTTTCAGGTCAGTCAAAAATTGTAAATTATTAAAAAATATATTTGTGACTGCTTTATTTTAAGGGGGAAAAGCCACCTTCTAAAACCTGGTATTGATGAATGTTTTATGTTATGGCATGGATAATTTAGCATTGAATAAAATTATAATATTTGATAAGTTTTTGATAGTTAAAGCAAGTGAGCAGGATAACAGAATACTATGTAAGAACAGAATTTCAAAATAATCTGATGATAATAATAAATAAAGAAAAAAAATCTGTTAAAAATTTTGTAACACATTTATTCATATCCATAAACATGCTTAATGTATTTAATCCGTTTGTATACATATTATGTGAAAGAAAAAAGTCTTAAAAAGAAAAAATAGTGTGTAGGTAGACGCATATTTATTTGTTTAGTCTTCCTTTTATTAAAGTAAAATTTCTTATAAAAGTGCCATTATGTAAAAATTATGCAGTTACTTATTCTTAATTAAGTGTTGTTTTTAAGGTTGAACATACTCATATATTTCTCTTTTATTTGTTTACCTCAATAATTTTCCTTGAGTCATTCTGTCATGGTCAGATTTTTCTTTTTTTATTTGTAATGTATTAATAAAAATTGATTTGGTATATTAACAGAAGAAAAATAGGTTGTCATCTCCATTCAAGGAAAGTCTAAAAATGTCTTATATGTAAACTAGGCATTTTGAATCTAATATGGCTGGACTGCACAACTCTACAATCTATGATCCAGAATAAGATATGTGTAAAAAAGTAGCATACCATGAAATAACTCTTCACAACTTTACAATCTGTCATTTAGAATAAGTAATGTATATGCATGAAATAAGGTATGTGTAAAAAAAAAAATAATTTAAAGCTATACACATTAGAAGAAAAGTTTGATTATAAGCATGTTCTGCCTGACATACTAATTTGTATATTGTTATAGATGTTTATTTTATAGATGTTTTTGGTTTTTGTTCTCAACTTATATTTAAGTAAATTGATTTTGAAATTAAAATAGCTATTTCTCCATAAGCTGTTTATTTTTGTGTATATAAAATAAATATACATGTTTTTGTTCTTGGTAATTATTTGTTGTAATTCTAAGACAGACTTCTTACAATTAATATTCATGTTCTGTTTGTTTGCAAAAACTTACATGTTAATAGTTCATTCATCAAATTTTGTTTATCAATATTCATATTAACATTACGTTCTCATTTAATACTTTTTAAAACTTGTAGGCATGCTAGCCAAGATTACTTTGATCTTTTGTAACATTGCAAAACCAAGTAAAAAATGTAATGTGTGCCAATAGGTTATTCCAATTCATAGAAAGGTTTTTATAATGGTATATATTTTGTCACAATTGGTCATCCACACATTAAAACTGATTTCATTTTTTGCAGTATGATTTTATTACATACTAACTCATCACATGACATTGCCTGGATCCATGATAACTTTAAATCTAGCAAAATCTGTGTTGAATGATTTTATATTTTTATATGAAAATCTTCTCAAATAAACCTAGCGTTTGGACTTCACTGCCTTAGGCTGTACACACTTTGAATTCGTATGATTTTATGTTTTCAAATGAAAGTTTATCTATATGAACCTGCAGTTGGGGACCTCTACTGCTTTTGGAAACACACATAGCTTGCATCTTTTGGTTTGTATATTCAGACAAACTCCTAATTAGTAAGGAATTAGATTTTTAAATGAAAATCTTTCTCATGTGAAAATTATTTGAAATACTCTAGCATTGTTGTCCCCACCGCATTTTGTAATACATACCCAGGTGTGCTAGGCATCCAGTCTGCTTTTGAAAATGAATATCAAATTATATATAAAATTTTCCAAACAAGTTCCATCTGTGGCAGAGAGATTCTACCTCTGAAACTGGTAGATGGGAGGTGCTTGGTTTGAACCCAATCGTGCCCGTTGGTCTAACCATTCAGAGTTTTCGTGGTTTTATTTGAATCTGGAGAAACCTTGCGTAAATACAGGTTAGGTTCCCTTTGAAAGACCCCCCACAAAGGGCACTCTCCCTAGGGCCTATATCCCTTGAGTAGATAATTGACCATCACAAAATAAACCAAACCAAACTAAACTTTCCAAACTAACCTAAGATTGGCCCTTCACTGCCTTCATCAGTTTAAATAAGAAATCACAGAGAATAAATGTTCAATTAATTATAGACTGTGATGAGTGTAGATTGCATAATGCATGCCACTAGAAACTATTTTTGTCAGTGCACACTTTTGCATGTTATGCACACATTTCAATCTGGTTTTGCAACCAAAACTCGACTTTTTATATTTTAAAATGGAAATCTTTTCAAGTGAGTCTAGTTTTGGAAGTCCTGTTGCTTTTGGCAAAAGTTTTGAGTTTGTATTTTCATCCAAACTTAAAGTATGTATGATTTTTTTAAAAATCTGATTTTGTATTAATTAATCTAATTTTTATGGAAAATCTATCCAAACAAACCTTGCATAGGGAGTCTCACTGCCTTCAGCAGCATACACCAGGCATGCTATATACTGGTTTATTTTTGTATATGAACCTCAAATGCAGGGATGTAAAAATCTTGATGTCAGCAGACAGTCTCTCCTCACCAAAAAATTTTAGTCATTATTTTTTATCTAATATTTCATCTAAATTTTTTGTATGAATGCTAATAAAATTTAAGAGAGGAAAACTAATAAAATTTAGTGGTGAAAAACTGCCCGCTGGTGCCTAGATTTTTACATTCCTGCTCAAATAGGTATGATTTTATATTTTAATCCAAACTTGTATGAATTCATATTTTTAAATGAAAATCTTTCCAGAGCATAAGACTCCAATATAGTAATTGACGGTTTAATTTTTGACATTTGGATATACTATTAAATTTTCATTTCTGACCAATAGTTCCTAAGGATACTAGGGTAACAGCCCCTCACCTTCTCCGATTTAAAATACAAATCTTAGATTTTTCAAAATATAATTGCTTAAAACTTGAAATGATATCTAGGAAAGGATTGGGAAAAGAAAATGCCTGGCATAATTGTAAAATAATTTCCAGGCTATTTTCTTTTCTCCTTTTTTTGATAAAGTAATTATTAGTATTTTGTTTAATCCAAGAGACCATTAGTCCCTTAAAAGTTTTAAAAATAAGGTTATTTGATCTGGAAAGCATTACCTATATGCATGACAATGCAGAATTTTAAATCTGAAGAATGAGTAAAAGCATGAAATCAGCATTCAGAAAATATTATTTTAAAAAAACAGTAAATAATATTTTCTTTAAGACATTGTTTGAATGGCACAGGTATCATGACTAAATAGATATGTTTTGTTTCTTTGTATTTCTAGCTGGGAAATGAATGTTTTTTTAATGAAGAAAAACGAAAAACTCAATATCAACATTTAGAAAGAGTTTTCTTTTGGAATATAAATATTATCTTTCAAACAAGCCTCCTATAGAATAGAAAGATATCATTAATAATTAGATTTTCTTTGTATTCCAATCAGGAAAGCAAATGTGGACTTGTAAATATGGGTCAGAGAGGAAAACATGAAATTAGTGCTGTAACTGAATATATATATAAGTAATTTTTAACAAAAAACTGTAAACATTATCTTTAAACAAGTAACATCATTAGGACTGTAAAAGTACATTGAATAAGTTGGGTTTTTTTTTTCTTTTGTATGATACTCAAAAAAATTTCACAATTAAAAAAAAAGACCTTTTTTTTGCATTTTGGAAAATTTTCTATAATGAAGATGTAGAACATCACATACAGAACTTTATCCTGTAACTTTTAGAATGATAATCCTGATTTGCATGTAGTTACTTGTTCTTTAGATACTCTACATGACCATCTTAAACATGCATAAATTCTAAGATTATATTGTAGAGATTGAAAAATAAGCTGCTTTTTAATGTGTTTTCAAATTTCTGCAAATTGTATTTTTTTTCCAAAGTTTATGTTATGAAAACTGATTGGTATTTATTCTGTTTTTAATAGCAAGATTGTGGAACTGAAACCACCCTGTATCATTTAAATCTTCTGCCAAAGAAAGTTCAGCATAACATTCTTATAGGCTTTTGTAAGGATGGTAGGTATAGAGATATTGAAGATGTTTTTCAAGCACTGGCTTTTCATGCAGAGTGTGGTGATATTGTCAGAAAAGGTAAAGAAGAAATAATTAATATTAAATAAAATTAATTAATATTATTCAAAATAGTATTGAAACTAAATAACAGTAGTAATTAAAAATAGTATTAATAAAAATATCGTATTGTATATAAGGATATTTATGAGTATTAGACTTAGATATTTTATATTTAGTTTCAGAAGTTCTTTGTTTTACATTTTAGCTATTGACAACATCGTATGGTGGCCCAGTATTAACCAAAGCCTGAAAGGTCTCTTTACAGCAGGTAAAATTTTTTTTTAAGTAGGATTTTATGAAAAGAAAAATATGGAATATTTTTTCTTTGAAATAAAGAACATTTTTATCAAATTTGTTTGTATATTTTTTGTATCACTTTCATATCAATATATCTAAATAGATACCCAAATATCATATTTAGGCTTTTACTTTTTAAAAAATCAACACTATATATAGCTGCTGTAGTTTATTTGATTCCATGCACATGCCATGAACATGCATAGTGCAATGGGAGCATTGAAAAACCATTTAGTATTTTCTAACCAACCAGATATTTTTCAAACTTATTACAATGATTCTATAATTAAAATATATGCAATTGTTTGTTCAACTTTATACCATTCTTATTACAAAATAATAGTTAAAGGTTATTAAAAAATATGCCAGTATATTCCTTCAGCATTTAATGTACCTCTAAATAAGTTATTAGTCTTGTTGTTAACAAAAAAAAAAAAAAAAAAAAAGCTTAAAATGACACATTTATAATTTTGTTTGGTGACTGATTGCTTTTGTACATCAATTGTTCAATATTTGATCATATAAACAAGATGTTAAAACTGTAATAGATCAATGAAAATTAAAAATAGGCTAATTTGATTTTTCTTTATATATATGTTATTTTATGTTTGATTCTTAATTTTTAAAACAAGTTATTGCAAATGTCCTCCAAACCTCTCTGATGGAATTTTTGCTAAAGTTCCATAAACAAATATTTTTGGGGGTGTTTTCAAAAATTTGTGCACCAAAAACCTGGAAATTACATCCAGCACATTGTCATTTCTTAATAAAATATCATGTTTTATTTCAATGTATTAAACATTTTGTCCTTAATCTCCTCAGTCCTGAGACAAATATAACAAGGGACCACAAAAACAATTTAAAATTACTGTAAAACATTTCCAAAGATGTATGAGTCTATATATCGATTCTTAGGATATGCACACAATTATTTAAAAGATCTGGAAGTAATTTTAACAATAGTAGAAAAATTTAAATTCATTTAAAGGGTGTTATTTAGTGTCTCCTACAGGCGATACCAAGACTAAGGAGGTTAAAAAATTTTCCAATTAAATTTACATAGCTTAAAGACTGCAGTTTATTTTCAGGACATTAACAAAATAAAGTCAACAACTTTAATTGGTTTCAGTAACATTCTAATAGTTTCAATCATTTTTTCGTCTGCTGTCATCAAGCCTCCATATCCTTTCCCACTCTACTTCTTCTTTCTTTTTTTAATGCTTGTTGCAAAAACTTGCTGGAATTATTCTACTCTTAGATTCTAGCAATAAGTTGAGTAAATCTTCATAAGATAAAATTAGAATGAAACCGATGCCATTTCATTGTCATCCATGCAAAATCACAACATATTTTCAATGTTTCTGTTGCAGTTGTGGATGTTATGTCATTCCATATACCTATCTGAATTCAGGCTACAAAGCTGAAAGTTCCATGATTATGTCAGCTGTAAACTAATGGCCTTTGCAATTCTGTAAAATGTGCAGTGTACTAACTAATCTAAGAATACTTTTACCAATTCCAATGCTATTTCAGTCACATACTTTTTTGTCAAAAGATGAAGAAAAAAAAAAATTATTGAATAACCTTGTTTGTTCATTAATTACTTATATTTTCTACTAAAAGCTGATTGAAAAGTGATCAAATCAACTTTACTTCTCAAATTTAAAAAAAAAAAAAAATCCAGTTATTGCTTATATAGTAATATGATATTGATATATATCACACCTTCTACAAAATGGTATCAAATTTTCAGGTGCTGTTCTAAGAATAGGAATATAAAAATTTTTCAACATAAACTATATTTTACCTTGTATCTCTCTGCTATGTCCAGATACTATTGAAAAATTTTTCCCAAGTATTCTTCGCCAATTAATAATTACACTGAATTATTAATAAAGCAGGTTCTTATTATTTTTTAAAATTCAAAATACTTCTTTACCTATCTCTATTATGTCATGTTATTTAATTCATCCAGCAGTCATCTGCTTTTCTTATTTTTTTTCCCTTGACTATCAGGATTTTAAGGCTATAGGAATTATTTGAATAAAATTTTATTGAAAGGTTCTTAAAAGATTGCATTGGACCACAAATAGTCCATATCATCATGTTTGTTATTTTATATGTTAAAAGTCATCCTCTTGCATTTTCTTTTAAAATCTTTTCTGCCATTGTTGCAATCTTTAGTTCAGCCCAGTATGTTACCGTCTTGTGTGGTTTTAAAGAGGTTTCCTTTTTAATTTTTAGGTCTTTGTGATGACACACAACAAAATGAGATAAAAATACATGGTGCTAGTAGGCAATTTGAAAATCCAGATTATTTCATAGAGCATTGAATTCAAAACAAACAATGTCATTAAGCAGAAAGCTGTACTGAGCAAAAAATTATGCTTGGTGATAGAACTCAATTAGAGTAGATGTAAGAATGCACAATTTCAACCAACTGACTATAAAGGATATAAATAGAAAATATAAATAAATCAGTATTTGTTATTAAGCCTTGATAATTATTTACAAAACTACAATAAGCATTTGATAATAATAAGAAAACTATTAGGAAATAATCCACGACAAGAAAAATAACAAAACAAGAAAATGTACGCTTTTACATAGCCTTGTATGTAAGTGTGTGCATAGTATGACAGTGTTTAATTTTGTGGAGAATTTGAGTTGTTAGCACTATTTCTTAATGCACCAGTGGGTTTTTTCTAAAAACTTCATAATTTTGTTATTCAATAATTATGATTGCAAAATTATCAAAAGAAAATTACAACACATTTAAATTCAAAAATATTTTTCTAGACCACAAACCAGCATCAATTGTACTCAAAACACAATTGAAATTCTGATAAAAGTACACTTTTTTCACTTTTGCTCTATCCAATTATTGAAATAGTTGAAAAATTCTACATTGCTTATAGCCATGCATATATGAATTGGCTTATGACTGAGCAGTACTATTGTTTTCAATATGCCAGGAAGTAATATGTGCTTTGGAATGACATATTGCAATCACCCTGGATATAAATAGGCAAAGTGGTTTGAGCACATAATTTTAAATTTTCTAATTAGCTTAAAGCTGTGTAGACTCGTTGCATAACTACCAAACCTCAAAAATTTTCAGTACCATTATTTTTAAATAGAAATATGTTTCATTTGATGACAGATACTTGTAATTAATTGAGGTAAAGGTTAAATAGTGGTGCACAAAAATGTGAAGGTTTGAAAGTTATGTCATTACAATATGACTAAAAAATATCAGACTGATTGGAAAATGCTATATAATTTTCTAATTAGCTGGGGTTATTAGAAAAAGATTATTCTTTGGAATAAGCTGGATTTCTCAATTAGATTACAATTTATATATTGAACCAATACAATATTTGTTTACATATTAGATTTAATTACATAATACTTGATGAACATCAACAGATAAATAAGTATTCAAGGAATTAACAATACATTTACTCAACTTTTTATTTGTTTGTTATCAACCTAATTAAGAAAATTCCTTGAGTCAGAGGGCATGTGCTTGAAATATATCTCTATATAATAAAATACAGTATAACAATGGGAAAACCCATTGATCTTACCAATCTCTGATAAAATGAACCCACGTTAATTTCAAGATAAGCATCAGAAAACTTACCTGCCTAAATACAATTATTTTTCTACCTGAAGTCACTTCTGTTCAACATCATTTTCTATAAAAAATTTAAAACTAACAAATGTTGATAATTTGCACAGAAAAAAACATTTCAGAAATTGAGTTGTAAACAACCATAGCATATAACAAGTCATTCATTGAAAAAAGTTAAACCATGGAACTAGATATCACCTGAAGCTGTTCAACCCCTTGCTTATTCATGTGATGTCAGCATGTCAGCCATGGCGACACAGAAAAAAAATGCCAATAGGCATGAAAAAAGTTTTAACAATGCCTTCCCTTAGTTCAATAAACAGTCTTTTTCTGAGGGGGTTCTTCCGTAAATTTGTTTCTGCTGAAATGCGTTGCAAAGATAGTACAGAGAAATTTTTTATTTACACAGTGTTATTGCATATTTGTAAAATTTTTGTTTTATTGAGAAATCTTAATTTTGTTATGATATATTAGCCAGAAAGTCTGGTTTACCCAGAAATATTAATACTAATTGTGGGTTCATTAGAACATAAACTAGCCCAACTTTGCTCATCTAAATGCCTAAAATAATGCAATCGAAACTATAATGAACGCTTACAATGTAATAAAATATCAAAATAAGTAATAAATTAAAATAATAGAATTTTAAATAATTTTTTAAATGATTAAAATATTAAAAGCAAAGGTCAAGTTAATAATCAATAATGTATAATTAAATATTCATTATAAAGATGATTTTTTTTTTTAAATTATTCAAGGAAATTTGCCTACAAGATACATTACTAATTCACATCAAAATCATAAAATAAGAAAATTTTATTTCAGGTTTAGCCAGACTTAGTAACCAAAAAACCTTGATTAATACATAAATATATTTGGTAAGATTGTGATTACCAATGATATCAGCAATAACTTGAATTTTTTCAGAAATAGATTTATTCTTCCTTCATGAAAGAACATGAATATTAACAAAATTTGCAAATTAAAATATTGATATAAAACTAAAAAAGTCAAATTTTGTCCCTATATCTGAACTGAATGTTTCATTGTTTACATCCATAAATTATGTGCAGATTTTAGAGAGTTGTGGATTTTAAGGTTCTGAATTGAGTTTACTGTAGTATGGATTTAACAATCGAAATCAAGTTTTCATTTTAGTACATTTTATTAACAAATTATATTTCAAAATATACATTTTCTTTTTACATCTGTATTCTGCTCATTGTCATAAATATGCATTAATTTATAATATAAACATCATCATTGAAAATTTAGTAACATAAAGTATGCATGTTTGTGTTAAATATGAGCATGAAAACTGTTAAAATTTAGGACACAACTAATGAGTTTTAAAGTATTTTGTATTCGCAATAAAAATCTGTGTATGTGTTTTATATTTTGAAATATTACAATTAAAATGATTAATTATCTAATACAAATAATGTGTTAAAAATTGGGAAGAAATTGTCTTGTAAATAATTTAACTGACTATTTTGTTTTTGAACATGAATTAAGATTGATTTTAGACATTTTTTTAATATGGCAAATTATTTTTACTCCCTTACAAGTGCAGTTGCTGAAATATAAAATATTCAGCAAATCTTTTTACCAAATACTTCTTATTCCACAAAGTTTCCTTTTTTTCAACTCTTTATTTCATAGTTTATATATTAGTGAATATGTGTACTGTTTTATATAAAGCAATATTACAATAATAACATTTAATCGTCATTGCATTAAAAAAAAAAAAAATTGTAAAGGCTTAAATTTCCATAAGTATTTTCAAACATAAGTGAAACTATGTCTTTGAAGAAAGATAAACAATGACTAATATGCAAAACAACTTATATGTAAAATTTATAAAATAATTTATATTATAATACATTAAGCAATAAAAGCATTAGAAATAAATAGGTAATTATATCTTTAAGGGGCAAAAGAACATTTTTTAAAAATATAAATTTCTTCAATTACTTCTTATTATTTAGTATATTATGCACTGATATAAATTCTCACAAATGTGAAAGTACTGACTATTTCCTTAATAGATTGTTTGACAACTTTTTAAAATTTTGCATTATATTTACTAAATTCAGAATAGAATTCTGCATGTGTTGAGTTGTACCTGCCCCTAACTCGAAAATTCAATTTGAAGTCAACCCAAACCAAGCCTGACAAAATAATTGTTGATGATCCTGCAGCCTGACATATTCGAACCCAAACTTGAAGTACTACAGTCCAACCCAAAATGAAAAGGAAAGTAAAACCTATTTCAATGCAATTATAAAAAATAATCTAAAATTATATCTCATATACCACTTTTATGTCAAAAAATGAAATATCTATATACTTTAATGTTAAAGTAAATAGACTCCTGAATAATGAACACCTCAAAACTGTTGAATACAGTCCTACATGGAGATGGGTTCTCCCTATTTTTATTTATTTATTACTTTCTTCTATCTTTACAAGAAAGTATTGGATTCATGAAAATTTTCGACTTCCGGCTTTCGACGGATTTATACGTTTTAGAAGGTCCTGAACACGTTTTGACTATTTTTAGAAAATGTCTGTCTGTGAGTCTGTCCGTCTGTCTGTCTGTCTGTATGTGACAAAAAATTTGTGGGCGCTCTATCTCAAGAACTAATGCTCGAAAATTAATAAAATTTTATATTCAGTTAGACCTTGATATGAATTAGTGCCTATTGGTTTTTGATGAAAATTGGCCTGCAGGTGGCGCTGCTATACTACATTTTTCATGATTTTCAAGATTGCTATATCTCAGGAACTAATGCACAGAATTTCATCAAACTTCAGATTCTGTGACCCCTTGATATAAATAGACGCTGATTAAGTTTTAGTGTAAATTGGCCAGCAGGTGGCGCTGCTGTGCCACGTTTTTCATGATTTTCATGATAGCTATATCTCAAGAACTAATGCACAGAATTTCACCAAACTTCAGATTCTGCGATACCTTGAGATACATAGCCGCTGATAAGGTTTTGGTGTGAACTGCCCTATAGGTGGCGCTGCTATGCTACATTTTGCACGATTTTTGCGATAGCTATATCTCAAGAACTAATGCAGAGAACTTTATCAAATTTTAGATTCTGTTACACTAGAATATATAACATAATTAGACGTTGATTACATTTTGGTATTAACCTTGCAACAGATGGTGCAGCTATGCTGCATTTTGCATGATTTTTCCGATAGCTATATCTCAACAACCAACGCACAAAATTTTATCAAACTTCAGATTTTGTTACAAAATTACATATAACATAATTACACCATGATTACGTTTTGTTATAAATCCTTCAACTGATGGTGCTGCTGTGCTATATTTTACACATTTTTTTTTTTAACTAGCTATATCTAAAGAATTAATGCACAGAATTTCATCAAACTTCAGATTCTTTTACACCATAACATAATTAGACGTTTTTTTACCTTTTGGCATAAATTGTCCAAGATATGGTGTTGCTGTGCTACGTTTTGCAATTTTTTTGTTGTAACTATATCTCAAGAACTAATGGAGGAAATTGCATCAAATTTCAGATTCTGTTAGGTTTTGACATAAATAGATGCTTATTAGGTTTTAGTATAAATTACCGAACATGAGGCACTGCTAAGCTCATTTTTTCAGAATATTAATAAAATTTTGCGTTTTAGGCTTTTCGAATACCAGAATCTCATTAGGCTAGGTCAAATGTTCGAGGAAGTTCGATAGTGGGTAACTTTGGGGTCACCACGTTTTTTTTTAAATATTAAAATGTACTTTTGAGATAGAAGAAAGTTTTGGGATTGACATATCCAACTAGTTTATTTTTAACTTCAGTGTGACTAATTTTCTTTTTGCTGACTGAGTTTAATCTAGAATAATTCTTGTGGCCCAGATTTAGTTTTTTTTAATGTCAGGCTGTAGGGATTTTCACAAAAAATTTGAGCAGAACTGTGTTTCAGATAAAACAAAGATAAAGATAAATGCATATTTGATTATGAATAAATATGAATTCAATTTATTATATAGGAAACAGAACATGTATAAAAAATGTGATCATATATTATTCTTTCTTTACAGTACAATTAAGAACTGTTTTTTCATTTCTTGGAATATGAAATATATTACCATGATTTCATTTTTGATACATACAAAAACATAAATATCGTGTTTGTGATAGTTTATGTACATATATACATGTTACATGTGTCTTGACTGGGAAGTACCAACTAGAGATAAGACTGGCTCAGCCTAGGCCCGACACGGGCTAAGACTCACTATTTCTGAAACCAGAAAAATGTATTTATTGATGAATAGAAAATTTTTTTTTTTAATTTTCCCCCATAAAAAATACTTATTCCTTTTCAAATCTTTGTATTGCTATTTCGATCAGAATGAAGATGAAACACAAAAATTTTAAAACAAGTGAATTTTTTTTATATTTGGAAATTTATGTATGCTGTTGCTGTCGAAGATCTGTTAATATGATGTCAAAGAAAGACATGCAAATAATGAATTTGTTTTTTATTCAATTTTAGTTTGTGACTGAGGTTATTTTTTTTTATTATACCATTTATTTAATTTTTTTTATCTAGAGATCTATGCAAAGAGAATGCTTTCATTTGCTTTTAATTAACCAGAATCAGCTTGAGGTTTTTGAATATTTTAGTCTTCTATTGTACATAAATCATAATCTCTCTTTTTGTTAAAATAACTTTAGTGATATATCTATTATGAACTATGCTTATGCTAGAGTTATACTCTGCACATTTAATCGTGCATCACTTTCAATAATAAGTAAATATAATTATCATGTTATTCAGATATAAAGCAATTGAGCAGTGCTTCTTCTTTTCTATAAAAGCATCAAATCTTTTAAAAAAATAATTTAAATTTATTTTTAGGGTCACATTAATCACGAAAGATTGTTATGAGGAAGGATTGTAGTTAAGAATGTGCACTTTTTATAGAAAATTGAAAAAACTATATTTGATTCTTCTGCACATAAATAGTAATTTCTGCAAATTTCATGCATTTATTCATTAAACACACTTTGTCAACATGTCCATCATATTTGTTTGTTAAAGAAGAAAAATATATGAGAATCCATTTAATTATGAAATATATTTTTATTTCATACCAAACTTCATTTTTGATAATGTTGAGATGTTTTAAATAAACAAATTCCCTTTAAATATGCAAAATACATATCTACTTATTTATTTACTTATTATCTGTCCTTATTTATCTTTCTAAAGGAGTCAGTTGCAAACTACCCACATTGAATCTTATTAACATAAAAACTAATAACAATCTTCAGAGCCTAAAATTAATATAAATGAAAAATACCAAAGGAAATAGAAAACTGAAATAAAACTGAATAACCATATTTAAGGAATGCTTAACTTATATCACTCAAATCAAATTTCATAATGAGAGGTAAATCGTATTTAAACCAATTTCTCAATTCGCAATGACTCAAATTATCCGAACAGATCCCAACATTTAGAGGTATGAGAGCTTTCATAATTTAATTTAATAGCTTTAAGGAGTAAAGATTAAAAAGAAATAACTTTTAAACATAAATAAAAGGTATTAAACTTCCTTGGTTATGGAAAGAAAGCAAGAAACATATATATATATATATATAGGGGAAAGTCGGATAAAACCGGAACCCTAATGTTTTTTTTTTTTTAATTATCATGCACTACATGAGCAAAACAGTCAAAATTTATAATAAAATGATAAATTAATTCCTTGCGAATAAAAAAAGTATTCATTCAGTCGTGAACAATAGCAATTGAGATCATAACAACACTTTTTCTAGAAGTGTGCAAGGTACCGGTTTTGTCCAATCTGGTTGGACAAAACCGGGAACTGAAAAAAATAATTAAAAGTACATTGAAACTTTGCAATAATAATATGTATTGTAAGAAAATTGACATTTTATACGAGGGAAAGTTGGAAAATAAGTTTCCCCTGTCGACTGTGGTCAGAGTTGTGTACGAAAGTCAAAAAATGGAATGAGACATTAAAGATATGACCTTTATTTTTCCACATAGGTACCAAGTGCATTGAGACATTTGTCATATCGCTTAATAAGTTTCAAAAAGCCCTCCAGGAAAAAATCAGGGCTTTGCATATGGAAGAAGCATTGAACGGCTTGTTTCACTTCAGTGTTGCTTCCAAAGTGCCTTCCCCCAAGAGTTTTCTTCAATGCCGGAAACAGATGGAAGTCGCTTGGTGCGAGATCAGGACTGTATGGCGGATGGTGTAGGCGCTCCCAACCAAGAGTTGCAATATGGTTTTGCATTGCCGTCGCCAAATGTGGTCTGGCATTGTCATCCAACAGCAGAACGCCAGATGTGAGAAGGCTAGGCCGCTTTTTCCAAATCGCCTCTTTCAATTTTGACAGGGTGTCACAGTAGCGCGTAGCATTGATGGTTCCAACCCCCAAAAAGTCCAGCAACAAAACTCCTTGGGCATCCCAGAAAACTGTGAGGAGCACTTTACCTGCTGAGGGAGTTGTCTTGAACTTCTTTCGGACAGGTGATGACGGATGTTTCCACTCCATAGATGCGACCTTCAATTCTGGCGTGAAATGGTGGACCCACGTTTCATCCCCCGTCACAATCCAAAACAGAAAGTCATTGCCATCTTCATGGTAACGCACGAGATATTCCAGGCTGACCGCCATGCATTGCTCCTTGTGTGTCGAGGTTAATTGTCGGGGCACCCATCGTGCTGACACTTTTCTGTATTGAAGAATGTTGTGGATGATGTTTTGAGCTCGCTCATGTGAGATTCCAAGTTCTTCCGCTACTTCATCGATGGTGATATGCCGGTTCGCTCTAATCATGTCATCCACATTCCTGACATTTGCATCTGTAGTGGCCGTGCACGTCCGTCCAGCTCTCAGTATGTTCTCCACTTGCTGACGTCCATCACTAAATTTGCGACACCATCTCCGCACCATTTGCTTCAACATCACACCTGGCCCATAGACTTCCATGAGGCGGTTATGAATTTCTGTTCCGGACACTCCACGTGCCCATTCATAGCAGATAACTGCTCTCACTTCCTCCTTTGACCACGAATTCAAAACGCACCTTCTCTCCGTACCTACCGGGGCTCAAGTAAGAGGCTGGTTTTCGCTTTGCGCAGGCACTGTAACAGCGCCATCTGCTTGATTTGCAGTGACCTCTACCCAATGGTGTATTGGTGACTTGCGTGTTTTCCTGCTGTGTCGCCTTTCGCCCATAGCCGTTCAACGCTTCTTCCATATGCAAAGCCCTGAATTTTTCTTGGAGGACTTTTTGAAGCTTATCAAGTGATATGACAAATGTCTCAACGTACTCGTATGAGAATAATAAAATAAAGATATGTCATATCTTTAATGTCTCATTCTATTTTTTGACTTTCATACACAACTCTGTTCACAGTCGACAAGAAAAACTTATTTTTCAACTTACCCTCGTACTTTAGATTGTGAATCTATATCAAATCTACATAAAATAACAATGAGTTTAGTTATATTTTAAGAGTTGAAATTATTAGACACAAAAATCACAAATGAAAGTT
This sequence comes from Maratus speculifer, assembly GCA_964019185.1. Classification (NCBI taxonomy): domain Eukaryota; kingdom Metazoa; phylum Arthropoda; class Arachnida; order Araneae; family Salticidae; genus Maratus; species Maratus speculifer. The sequence continues at coordinate 374,653,441 of OZ025293.1, forward strand.
TGATCTTGTTCATTTCCATTGCTGCATGTTTCATATCCCCATCCTCTAATGGAGGCACTGTATCCATCTCTCCTTAGGTTTAGATTGTTCATATAATTACCTTTGCAAAAGATGGATGCTTCACTTTCATCTTCCTACTCGTTTGATGTCAAGGGATTTTTTTCTTTGGACTCTTCTTTTTCACATCAGTTTTCACTTTTCTTTTCAGTCATCATGGAAAGCAGGGTTCATACTGTGCTTGAAAATACTTGAAAGTCCTTGAATTTTTAAGAGAGAATAAAAATCCTTGAAAGTGCTTGAATTTATTTAAATTTTAATGAAAGTACTTGATTTTCGTTATTTGTTTTTATAGGTGCTTAATTTTTCTTATTCAAATGTTCAAAATTAAAAGTTTCAAGTGTTGAAAAAGATAAATGTCAAATCAGAAAAATAAGGCAAAAATATTTGTTTTGAAACAGTTTTCCTTTCTGGCGATTAGAATACAGGCATTTGTATTTTGATTTGTTCTATATACTGAACTTGGTCAGTTGATGCATGTGCACATGCACATACTCGAGTCTTTGCAACAAATAGTTTTTCTTCTGCCTTCTATTGATCTTTAGTAGTTAATTATTCTTTGAGATATGTACTATAACAATACCAAGAAAGTGTACTTTCGGTTAACTGTGGGTGGAACAAGAAATATACAAATGTTAGTTCGAAGCAGTACCAAATTGCATATCAGTTTCAATGCATGCAAGCTATGCTGTGTTACTTAGAGATTAGAGAATAAAGGAAAATCTGCATTAAAAACTCATATAAGAGCTATTTTCCATAATAATCATTTCTATTATATATATATATATATATATATATAGATCTGATATTGCAAAATATAGGAGGATTGGAGGCCATATCATTGTTATTTATGTGTCGTGAACCATGGCTAACAACAAAGAGGAGCAGCAAAAGGTTATGGCCCTTGTAAGATTTAAAATTTTTTTAAATTAGACAATTTAAGTTATTTAGATTTACTTCAATTTTGATTTTAAAAAATGAAATTTAATTTTTCTCAGATGATTTTGTTTTTGATTAATCAAATTATTATTTTTTTAATAATATAACAATTGAACTCCCTTCCACCAAAAAGAAAGCACAAGTATCCCATATCTAAATTTACCTTTGATGCTGCCCAGCCCATGCAATGAATTGATTACTATTATTTATATTGCATACTAACTACCCAACACAGCGTTACCTGTATCCTGATTAAATTTGTGTAATTTTATGTTTTTAAATGAAAATCCTTTAAAACAAACTTATGATTGATGGCCTCACTGGTGTCAGCAGCATATTTCCATGCATTCTCTCCAACATTGCTTGGGCTTTAATCGAATTTGCATGGTTTTTAATTTTTAAAGAGATATCTTTCAAAAGGAACCTTATTGCTATTAAAAAGAAATAGGAAATGTTTTTTTTTTAATAATTTCATTTTTAAGCAATTACTTTCATTATTTCTTGCTCAATATGCTAATTAATCCAATTATTTCTTTTCCTCCTTTTTTTTTTTTAATTTATGAAAAAAAATGTGTATAAGCATTAGTATTTTTTTTTTAATTTTTTTTTTTATATTAAGTGCTTTATTTTCAAAAAAATGATGGTAGCCAAAATGAATTGATTTAACAAGAAAAAAAACAAGAGGATGTTAAGCCTGAAATTCTTCTTCAAATTTGTTTTTATTTAACTTTTGTTATTTAAAAAAATGAACATCCTTTAAAGTTTTTGATTTTACTTTTTGTTATAAGAAATGAGCAGTTAAATTCATCGATGAATCTATTACTAGGGTCAGGTGGAATAAAATAGTTATTAAAACAGTACATAGTTTTTCAAAAATGTCAAGCAAGGCTTCAAGATTATTATGAACTATCATCAACTGGCAATAGTGCCTTTAAGCTTGACAGACTTGCAGCTATAAAAAGAGTGATTGAAATCTTGGAATATTTATGGTCATTCATTTCTTCTGTTCAAAAGAAAAAAAATCCCAATAATTACAAGTATAATTCTATTGTACTTTTTTAAAAGATAAATTTATTGTTAAGTTGCATTTTCCTTCATCAGTTGTATCTTTGGTGCAGCCTTTAATGGCAAAATTTCAAACTGAAAAACCAATGCTGCCATTTTTCGCAGCTGATTTAACAAAGTTGATTCAGTCATGCTAATTAGAAAACAAAATTCTTAAGGATGTGAAATAAAACATGTAACAGTTTCTAAACTTCCTTGTCTTGAATTCAAAGCTAATATAGTAAAACTTGTTTAAGATATGAATTAAGGGACAGAGAAGATTTCGTATCTCAAGTGGGATTGTATCTTATCCAGGTAATTTTACATAGGTTTCCTTTTCAGGCTACTGCAGATCATTCGTCTCTTAAGCGGGATCGTATATTAAACAGGCGTATCTTAAACAAATTTCATATACATTGAATTCAAAAGACATATGTTAGAATGCAAAAAGATTTTCTTTATTTTTCAGAGACTTTCTCATAACATTTCACATTTAAGACTTGGCTACTGTATGTAATGTTTAGCATTCACCTGAAAATATGTGAAAATGAAAAAGATATACTTTTGTAATATAGTATTTTAAGACATTAAAATTTTCATTTCTGGAAAGGTGCTTGAAATTTGGGTTAGGTGCTTGAATTTTATCACAGAAAGATAGTATGAACCCTGGGAAAGTTTTCACTTCAAGATTAAGTTCTTGTCTTGGTTTTCAATCTTTTCTTTTTCTTCTTGTTCGATTTCTAATTTGTAGGGGGTTGAAATATGGATAGTTGATATCCTTCGTCACTTGTCAGTTTTCCTGATTGCCCTAGGATTCGTTTGTACTGGAATAGGCTTTATATCATATGGTGAGACTGTAAAGGGACGCTTGATATTTCTGCCCAGACCTTGAGAAAATGTAAAACAACCAAAAACTTCCATGTCCGACCACGCCATTTTGAGGAAATATTACTATAGCGTTGTTCAAATAACTCATAGACATCAATACAAAATGTTAAACTAACAAGTAAATAATAGACTATTATACGTTATATTTATCTAAATCAAATCTTTAGGTATTTAGGATTGGTAACGTAATATTGCAGATGTTGAATTTCTAACTTTGTCATGTGAAATCTTTAAAAAATCACTACTGTGAAATGAGTTAGTTTACACAACTTCTGCTTACTGGGAGCTGGCATGCCGCTCGCCTAGAAGTAATTCAAGAAGTTTCCGCAAGATACCGTAAAAAATAAAGCCATAAAGCCTGTTTCCCTGTTTTATCCAACTTTCCCCTATATATAAAAGAGGGGGGGATACAGTATAAACATATAATGATAATTCCCATACTACTAAGCAGTGAAAAAGAATGAACATCTTTTGGATAATCCTGTCAAAACTAATGTAGCAAAAGCGTTCAAACTGTAGATTATTATTAAGTGGCTTATTCTGATAAAATGTGTTTATTTTTGTGTGGATAGCATGTATACTTGTAAAGAAATTAAGGTTTTTATAAAAACAGTCCCAAATTTTTCCAAGTTTTTTACTTATAATTTGCAGAGTTCTTAACATAAAATATTGCTCTTTTTCAAAAATATGACAAACATTGTACATAATACTCTGTAATCACAAATAAAAAATAAATATAATTGCATGAAAAATGAGCAGGTTTACTAAATATTCTTTTACTGTACATGTATCATGCTATCAAAATTTCATTTGCATATTGTATTAGCTAAATGTACAGAGCAACCTTTTTGAAACTCAAAAATATAGTTTGAAAATTCTGAAAGTGATCATCGATAGAATAAGCTCAAAATCTGTTCCCAAAATGAAGCAAAAAAATGAGGGGTTTTATTCCTGGGGAATAAGTTCTCTGGGGGAAAAAATGCATATACATGGGTGCAATTTCTTATCTCTGGTCTAATTTATGAACAATTAGTATGCATTCTTTATCTGACTTTTGTAGCACTCTGATTTTCTCTAATGAATTAGAATGTAACATAAATACAGTTTCTTTTTCAATTTGAACAAAAAAAAATCTCAGTGACATATTTTCAGATATTTCATTATTATTTACATACCTTGACAAAAAAATTGATGACACTATTATAACAGCCTTTAATAAATTTAAAAGCGAAAGTAAAATCTGGTCAATGGTGCAGATCCATTTTTCCATGCGTAAAGAAGGGTCTTGAATTTTAAGTATTTGTGTAAAGGGAGCATGATAAGTATATATATATATAAGTGTATTTAAGCCAAATGCACTTAAAATGTGCACTAGCCAAAAGTTCCCTTTCCGTAGTTGAATATCTAGTTTCAGGATCTTTTAACTTTCTACTTTTGAAGGCGACTGGATGTAAACAGTTGTTTTCATCTAATTGTGATAGTACACATCTTAAAGTAGAGTCACTAGTTCCAGTATATAAATTAATTTTTTTTATCAAAATTAGGGAGGACTAAGCATGGCTTAGAAATTAAAGTATTTTTCAAGTCTTCAAATTCTGCTTCTGCTTTCTTATTCCAAACAAAACAACCATTTTTTTTAGTTAATAAAATTAAATTTTTAGTTCTTTTTGAAAAATCTGGGATGAATCTTCTATAGAATGATGTAGTTCCAATAAAAGATCTAACAGCCTTTTGATTATTAGGTAGTTGGAAATCTTAATTACTTTAATATTTTTATTTATTGGTGAAGCTTTACCTTTTTGAATTTCAAAACCCAGATATTGGATTGTATCAAATAAAAAAAAAACATTTACTTGCCTTTAATTTTAAATTATGTTGACACTGTCTTTAAAATAGTAAATTTTTCAAGTCTGGAATCTATGTCTTTTGAAGCTATCCCAATGTCGTCGATATATACAAAGGATACTCAAATTTCCTAAATCACCAAAAATAAAATTTATTAACCTCTGAAATGGCTGAGATTTGGGTAACATGCATCAAAAAACTGTTTTGGGTAATTATAAAATACTTTTCAAATTTCAAAAATTCAACACACAAGGTATATTTATTTTGATAATGCATTTAAAATGCTCAAAACCTTTAGAAAAAATTAAAAATATTATGCATTAAATTTCACTATGCAGATACAAATTTTATTTGTATAATTGATTAACTTTCTTAAAATTATATTTTTTTAAAGTAAAGAAGTAAAATCAATTTAAACTTGTTGGCTATAGCCTTAACAAAACTTCTATTTCATTCCAATATGTTAATTTATAATAGAATCAGCAATCATGCATAGAAAGCCTAACACAACATGGTATACAAAACAACATCACTTTCTAGAATATTAATTTAAAATTAGATCAGCTTATACATTTTTATTTTCTAATCTCAAATATCTTTAATGTTCCCCATAAAAACCATAAGACTTAATCGCGTCCACAGCCAAATTTGATATAAAAAATGAAAGATTATGCATCAATAAGGTTAAAAGTGTATGGAAGTTCGTTTTCTAACTTCCATACACTTTTAACTTTATCCTTAACCTTAGGAGTTTATAATTTGTCAAACTATGCTTGTTAAACTGCATTAAATGATTGTGGATCTGATTAGGAAACTTTTTTTACAAGGCATAGGATAGCAGCACCTGTTATTGGGTGATCATAGACAAAATTGAGAGATTTTCAGAAACAATATCATGAATTAAAAAAAAAAAAAAGTGCAATTTTTTCCAATATGTGCAAAAGATATAAATATCTGGTAAATTCTAAAAAGCACATCATAGAAGTATCACCTGTGAGACAATATAAACCATAATGTCTTCTGTACTGATTTATTGTGAAGGTCTAACTGAATATGAGGAAGTTTTGTGAAAATCTGTTCATTAGTTCTTGAGAAACAGCTCTTATAGCACACCTGCCAATTTTGTTTTATTTTTTAATTAAAAAAGAAGTACTTTGAACCAGAAAATTTCTTTTTAAAAACATCTCGTATATCTATATGGTACTCACTTGCTTTCTTTTTTTTTTTCTTTTTTTTTTTCTTTTAAATATGTAACTTGTTTAAATGCAATTGACTTAAAACAAATTGGAGGATCCTGTTGAGCAATATACCCAAGTTTATATCAAGGTCTAAAAAAATAGGAAGCTTGATGAAATTTCACCCATTAGTTTTTGATATGTTTATGGTAGAAATCATGAAAAACAACATAGAAGCACCACCTGTTAAGCAATATACATTAAAAGCTAATCAACATCTACTTATACTACTGTTCAGGTCTCCTGGAGTATGCAGTTTGATAAAATTCTATTCATTAATATGTAAGCTTTGAGATAATGGCCACAAAAAATATATCATGCACAGACTAACTGACAAACACACATTAAAAAAAAAAAAAAAAAAAAAAAGTGAAATTGCATTCAGGACATCCTAAAGCACACCATAAAGTCCATAAAAAAGTGGAAGTGGGAAATTTTCATTATTCCAATACAGTCCTTGTCTTTCACACTGCATTTTTAATTTATTTTTATAATTCCCATAGCAACATTAAGACTTTTAAAAGTTATTTTTGTAGCCGGTCGGCAAGCATATGTTTGCTCTAGCTAAATAACCTATTCATTAACAATCTTATCCTCTCAATAGGGAAAATATATATACAGTAGACTCCCTCAAATCCGTACAGCTTGGGACCAGAGATTTTGCGGATTTCTGGTCATTGCTTTATTTATATTTTTTAAAAAATAATTTGAATGTAATTAATAATGAAATTCAAACTATAATGAATGCTTGCAATATACTAAAATATTAAAATAAATAATAAACTATAAAATATACCATAAACTAAAATACAGTAGACTCCCTCAAATCCGCACTCCTAAAATCCGCAACTCTCTAAAATCCACACATTTTATGAATGTAAACAATGAAACATTCTGTTCAGATGTAGGTGCAAAATTTGACTTTTTTAGTTTTATATCAATTCCATATATTTTGTAATTTGTAGTTTTTGTTAAGGTTAATGAATTCATGTTTTTTCATGAAGAAACAATAATTTATTTCTGAAAAAAAAAAAAAAAAAAAAATTCTGATATTATTGGTAATTACAATCTTTCCAAATATATTTTTGTATTAATCAAGCTTTTTTTAGTTATTAAGTTTGGCTAAACCTGAAATAAAGCTTCATTATTTTATGATCCAGGTGTGAATTAGTAATGTACCTTTATGAGGCATGTTTCAATGAATATTTAATTGTACATTATTGATTATTAACTTGGCCTTTGCTTTTAGTATTTTAATCATTTTAAAAATTATCTAAATTTTTATTATTTACTACTTATTTTAATATTTTAGTATATTGTAAGCATTCATTATCTTTTGATTTCATTATTAATTACATTCAAATTACTTTGAAAAAATGTAAACAAAGCAATGACCAGAAATCTGCAAAATTCTAAAATCTTCAAAACCTCTGGTCCCAAGCTGTGCGGATTTGAGGGAGTCTACTGTAATAAAAATTTAGATAATTTTTAAAATGATTAAAATACTAAAAGCAAAGATCAAGTTAATAATCAATTAATGTACAATAAAATATTCACTATAATGATGAAATGTGATTTTCCTAAATTATTCAATGAAACTTGCCTCATAAAGGTACATTTCTAATTCACATCAGGATCATAAAATAACAAAGCTTTATTTCAGGTTTAGCCAGACTTAGTAATTAAAAAAGCTTGATTAATACATAAGTATATTTGGTAAGATTGTGATTACCAATGATATCAGCAATATCTTGATTTTTTCCAGAAATAAATTATTCTTTCTTCATGAAAAACATGACTTCAATAAACTTAACAAAAATTACAAATTAAAAAATATATGAAATTGATATAAAACTAAAAAGTCAAATTTTGCACCTACATCTGAACTGAATGTTTCATTGTTTACATCCGTAAATTATGTGCGGATTTTAGAGAGTTGCAGATTTTAGGAATGTGGATTTGAGGGAGTCTACTGTATATATATATATATATATATATATATATATATATATTGACTTCCAAAAAAGAATTTGAAAGCAGACAGGCATGTATTTCCTTAGTGCAAATCATCGATATTCATTCTCTGAGGTTTTAAACGTGACAGCTTGAAATCTGAAAAAATGTATTAAAAGTATTTGAAAACATAAAATACTTCACAAGAGCATTAGAAAATACATTATAAAAATATTTTGATCTGAACTGTTTCAAGTACATGTATTTTCAGTACTGCCAAACTCTGTCTAATAATGTTTGCCAGATTTATTAAGTATGTTTATTTTATAAATAAGCTTACAAAATAGCCACTAGAGGTTAAAAAATAATTCATGAGCGAGAGGATTGATGAACCATGAATAGTTCTGGAAGAAAAGTAGAACAACTTATACCAGCCATACTCTACGAATTTTTTTCATGGGTCACAAACATTGCGATGTTTGGCAGGCTGCAAAACACTTATATAAAATTTAAAAAAATGGATAGTTAAAATAGTAAGGTAACAAAAGTAGTATGACAAAGCAAAATAATAAATTCAATATAATGTGATTGAAAGTTTATTGCAGAAAAAAAGTTACAAAAAAAAATTTACATCTTTATTTACAAACAACATACTTCAGGGTGGATTTCTATGGAAAATTTACGGTAAAAATTGCTGTTCAGAAAAAGAGCTGTAAAATTTTTTGCTGTCATTTTTTTCATGAGAACCCGAATAAGCATTATTGCCAATATGATAATACGTAGTACTATAACAATGCACCATTTCCAAGTTTAAAAAGATATCACGATGTTTTCTTTTATAAAACAGTCTGTTTTCATAAAAAATGGAAAAACAGTAATTCTAAGTAAAGAAAAAAAAATTGAAATTCACAGCAAACTTTCTGAAAAATTACAATAGGGTGGCAGGGAATTCCCCTTCGGGCTTAAACTATGCATTTTTTCTTCAGATCTTTGGGAAAAGAAGTGTTTTTTTCTGTGATCTTTTATTTAAGTTTGTGTTTTTCATGATGTTTTGATGAAAAAGGGGGGGAAGGGTCATGAACTTTTGAAAAAAGTTGCATTTTTACACAATCTTTTGGCAAAACTTGCCATTTTTTTTGCACCTATTTGATGAAATTTCTGAGATCTTTTAAAGAATTCAAATTTTTTCTGTGATCCTTTGAGGATTTTTTTTTTTTTTTTCGATTTTTTACAAAAATTTTTTTTTTTTTTTTTTTTCAATACTTTGATGAAATTTGTGTCATTTTTGCAATTCTTTGGCAAAATTTGCATCTTTCCCACAATTCTTTGATTTTTGTCAAAGAACCATGGGTTGGGAATTTTTTTCTGCGAATGATTGAAAAAAATTGCTTTTTTGGGCAGCTATTTGTCGAAATTCAAGGTATCCTTCCTTAACATTTTTTTGTGTCTGAATTGTCGGTTTTGATCACCAATTTTTTGTACTTAATGCTTTAAGTTTTCAGAAAATTTGGAACAGAATCACTCCTAAGAAAAACAACTTATTTTAATGTAGTAAAACTTATGTATAGTGCTAAAAGTATTATAGTAAAAAATTAATTAATTTGGATTAATGTTTCTTTAATGTTGATTGTTGAATATCAAAAAATGTGTACACTGCTGTGGAAATATTTCTATTTGTGTTTACATATAAAAAGAACTCCTTAGTGAGGAACTATGAAGAAACATTATGAGATGGTTTAATATAATTATAAATAAATAATAGTACACATTCTGTCTTCCTGTGAAGTGCCTGAGGCCACAAACAAAAGGTTGTTGGGCCGCGAGTTTTATATGAATGGCTTATACTCATTAATAAAGTAATATTAATTTAGGCATTAAAATATTAATATTATTTTGAAGAGAAGCATTAACAAATGTTATAGTTCATTAAAATCTTTAAAAACATAATAAATAAATGGAGTATATGATTTGCCTGCAAACAAAAGTATAAAATTTTCAAGTGAAAGGGAAAGAAAATAAAAATGTTCCTGTTGATGTGTGTTAATTTTTAAAATATGTAGCTAATTTGAAATAGTAAATTATATTTTTTATAGCTCATCCCCTTATTTATTTATCATGTATTTCCATAACTGATAATAAAATCATTTTATTATTCTGTGTTATGAATTTTATAAATGTCAGGTTCTGATAATGGTGTATTTTATTTTATCCTTTTCTATTTTTTGATAGGGGGAATCAAATCCCTGAAATATAGTTCAAGTAAAATAAAGAAGATGGTCAAAAGTTTGGTTGTATAAACACACTGAAGTTTAATTTTCAAACCAACAGTTTGAATATTGCATGTATATATTGTAATTATGTACAGTGAAACCAACAGTTTTTTGTCACAAATTTATTTTCATTTATTCAAATAATTTATGAATGATTTTTTTGTAAATAATAATAATATTTTTAGATAGAAATTATAAAATTTATTTTTATTGTTCTGTTATGCTTAATATTTCATGACATAACATTTTACAGACTTAAAAAAAGAAATGGCAAATGTTCTTGCCCCTTATCTCTTACTTTATTTTATTTATTTATTTTTTAATGAAATAAAGTGGAATTCCAAAACAATTAATGTTCTCTCTTATGACTTCTGTTTGTACCTGTTTTTCCTATATTGCTAATTATTCTTTATATATGAAACATCCATCACAGATAGAAATAATAGCCCTAAATCAATATTTAAACTCTGTACCTTTCTCAGTATGATACTTTTAATTCATAAGTTATTATAATATTTTTTTTTCTTTTATTAAACTTGATAAAAATTAGTGATCCATTTTAGTCAGTCTTTTTAAGTTTTACTTGAAATAATACTTTATCACTTTTTCTCAAATTCATACCTTTTTTTTTTTTTTTTTTTTTTTTTTTTTTTTTTTTTTTTTTGTAAACAAATCTACTACAATACACAAGTTATTATTTTTCGTATCTTTAAAATGTTTAATATGTAAAGAAGATTATTATTTTTTTAAAATATAAGATAAAATATTCAGAAATCAGGTTAAATTTGTTTACATACAGGATGAGCAAAAAGATTATGTAAACTTTAAAAATTCATAAAAGAATAAATGCTGATTAAAAAAAAACTGGTTTGTGCTAAATGCATTGTAAAGATGCAGGATTTTTTTTTCTAACAGCAAAAAAAGTTTTCATTTATATAGGTCACTGATAGAGAAGGCTAACACAAATGCATCTTCTAGAAGCAGATAAGTGAGGTTGATTGTAAAAAATCTGACTGCTTGGTGGAAGCTTTATGAAATGCAGACATTGATTTAGTGTAATAATAATAATAATAATAATAATAATAATGTGAGTCAAAATTGCTTATGAATGTCATAAACAATTAAATGATATTGAATCTTATGTGAAAAATCTTACCTTAGAAACATCTAAAAAGAAAATAATCTCTGATAGATGATGATGGAAGTCTGCAGGTAACAGGTGCATAAAAAGCCGTGTGTCCATTGAATTTAACAAAACTGCGACTAAAAACATGGTAAATCATGTGCTTCTTTAAAAGTGTTGCTAAAAGAATAGTATTAACATTAGAAAAATGGAAGTGGTCATATATTCTGCAAACCAATTTCAAATGCTTGAAATTCTCTTAAATATTCTTTGATTTCAACATTGTATATTGAATTTTCTTAATCATTCATAAGAAATATGTAGCACAAAAATTGTAATTTTTTATACAGTATTATCAGCACTATAAATATGTATACCTTGAAAGGTTGATTGCGGTCATTTTGACTGCTGAAAAAAGCCCTAATATTACATTTACCTTTTAATTTTACGTTGTCTATGAACTATTTGATTTTTCTTTTGAGGAAATTTCAATAGCATTTCATGGAAAGAAGCATAAGTTATTTCGGGGAGGGGGGGAGACATTAACACGTCAGTTTATCATGTGATTCTTTGAGGGATTTCAATTGATCAATATTCTTTTTTATGCTTGAAACATCTGCTTTTTGTGTAACAGATATTCATTTCTTTTGAAGTTCTTGACTTGATCATATGTACATTTTTTCTTGCAATGTTGCGAAGAACTGTTGGTAAACGTAATCTGTCGGAAGAAGAAATAAAAAAAACACTGTGGGCTGTATCTAAAACAGATTCTTGTTCAGATGAAAATTCTGATTTATCCCAAGATGAATATATCATTGACAATATAAATGAACATACAGCAGACGAATGCTCTTTTTGTTTACTAAAACTGCACAAAAAAATTTTCCTCTAAATCTAAAAATAAAGAAATTTTTGTGATAAACATAGATTCAAGTCTTGCAAGTTCCTCATGTAGAAGAAGAAAAGTTCAAAAATAAAGTAGACTATTAGGAGGTAAAAGTGAAGAACAAAGAGAACTGTGTAAGGCTGAATATTACATAAGCGTGCATTTTAGTGTCTGAGACCTTTATTATTGATTTTAAGCAAATAAAATGTAAAATTTTATTATTATTCTTTAGAACTATTGTTTTAAAAATCAATAAATCAAAAAATATGATTCTACTGAAATTTCATTACTTTTTAGAAAATTTTAAACCTTAAAAATATCATTTTTGTGACAGTATCCAGGACCAAAAGTCTGTATATAAAGTATGTTTTCTTCAAACAAAAATAAAATAATATTTAAAAAAATTGCTAATTATTGCAAAAAAAATTTTGTTTTCAAAGGAAAATATTTTTTTAAATTAATTTTAAGTTAATTATCATGCATGAGTAATTAAATTGTATGTATCCAAGCCTATCCATCATTTTCGTGACACACGAAAATAACTTCATAAATGGTCAAATGATGGTACTACTATTCATTTTAACAGCATTTTGGTGATTGGAAACCTACATTAAGCACGTGTGACAGAAAAAGTTTGAAGAAAATAAAAAATATGCCAGTGATAACATTATTTTTATTGTTTATATGCTATGCGTACATTTATTGCTTGTCATTTTCGAGATGCTTTAAAAAATATATATATATATTATTTTAAAATTTAAAATAATGTTTTATTTTAATATAGAATGTGAAGCAGAAGAAAGAATAGTGACGATGTAGGCTTAACAAAAGCATGCTTTGAATAATAGAATGAATTATTGGCGATTTGTCATTTTCGTGACGTTTTAATGAAAATTTTTAATGAAATTTTAAAATTACTTTTATGGAAAATTTTTTATAATTTTTTTAGAAATTTATGATTGATCTCTGCCAAACTCAGAATGTCTAAGATAGACTTATTCAGACTTATTTTAAAAAACTGAAACTCACACATAGAGTTTGGAAAAAAAAAATTGTTCCAAAATGCACGTTTGTATGATATTTAGCCGTAAATGAAGAAAATTTTAAAAATGAATTAGCAAAAGATAAAGCAATAGGGACAGTTCCTTCAGATATTTTTTCTTTGGAGAAATCACAGTAGTGCAATGTGTTAGAAGTTTCTAGATCGAGCTCATTTGCCATTAGAAATGTAACAATAGGAAATTTCACAATCGCATGGAAACTTCTCATAAATGAAAGGATGTTTGAAGGATCTGCATTGGAATATATCTTTAAACAAATTAGAGGCTTTTATTTCTCTTCTGCATGTAAGTGGCTTTTTTTTTTAAATTTCTAAATACATTTCAATAAGCATTTTATAGTCCACAACTTGATCTATAAACTTAGAACTTTACATCATAACTTGAAATCTATGGTAATGAAAAGAGGTGCCCAAGATTGTTCATATTTACAACTCAACAAAATATGCCACTTCACCAGATGGCAAGAAAATATTCCACAAAATACACTTATTGACAATGGCCTGTGCAAGTTTTATTATTTTTTAAATGTTATGGACTTAGATGCTATAAATATAAATTGTCATGATTTTATTTTTAATTTTTGCTGATGAACTGCATACAAAAATGTCGCCTCTAAGACATATAAGCTTTAAGATTTCACTCTAAACACAGATTATGCATCCGCTATTTCAGGCAGGAAACGCAAGCAATGCCAAATCAATAGATGCCGTAGTAAAATTATGAACAATTGTAGTGATTGTGAAAAGTCAGTTTGTGGATCCTGCAGTAACAAAGTTATAAAGCTGAGTGTTTGTAGAGACTATAAAAAAGAATAATGTGAGTAATTTTGTAACATTTATGTTTTTAGACTCCCTCAAGTCCACAACCCTAAAATACAGATGTAAACAATGAAACTTTCAGTTCAGGCATAGGGATCTAATTACATATTTTTTTAGTTTTATATCATTCTACAGTAGACTCTCTTAAGCATTTTTTCAGATGTAAACAATGAAATTAAAGATGGCACTGAAGTCAGCGGCGAACCCAATACAAATAATTCTTTAAATATATGTATTTTTAAATCCTTTTCAACTTCCTTTTTTTAAATGTCTTTCAATTTAAATTCTGCAGTGTTAAATAATATGTTTCTTAGACGTACGATGATCGATATTTAATCGAAATAATCATTATCATATTGTAGTTGCAGCATAATATAACTTTCAATGGTCGTTTGGTAGTGTTTGCAATTCGCGTGGCAGGATAATTTTTGCTATATGAAATTATTATTTTAATAGTTCTATTACTATTTTCGTATCCCTGCTAGTTACGAAATGAATTTGGGATCTACATCCGGTTTACTAGTTATGATGATCGATATTTAATCAAAAAAAATCATTATTGTATCCTAGTTGCAGCATAATTTAACTTTCAATGACCATTTGGTAGTGTTTATAATTCGAGGGGCAGGATAATTTTTGCTGTATAAAATGCATATTTTTTAATTAATCAAGATTTTTTATTTAACAAAGGCAAATATTTTTCTTTATAAAAGATTCATTTTTCCTCATCATTATTTATATTTAGTATTGCATCTTAATTTTATTATTTTTCTAAAATTTATTTTACTTAATTTTTTTGTAATAATAACTTGCTTTTCAACTATTTATTTATTTAAATATTTTACTTAGGTATTTTAATGTTTCAATTTATTATATGCATTGATTACAATGCTTAACTACCAGTCAAATTAATGTTTTAAAGATAAACAAATAAATAACCAGAAAATTCTAAATCCGCACAACCCCTGGTCCCAAGCTTTGCAGATTTGGGGGAGTCTACTGTATATGTAAATGTATTTTAAACTTAATTATCATTAATATGACTAAACTCATGCTTTTTTATGAAGTAAAAATTTATTTCTGAAAAAATTCATATTACTGATATCTTTGGTGATCACAATCTTTTTTAACAAATATATTTATGTATTAATGAAATTTTTTCAACTATTAAGTCTGGCTAAAGCTGAAATAAAACTTCCTTTTGTAATGATTTTTATTTGAATTTGTAGAGTACATTTATGAGGCGAGTTTCTTTGAAAAATTCTAGAAAAATGTATCTTTATGGTGCATATTTAATTACATATTCATTTGGCTTTGAAGATCATACTGATTTTTATTACTTTAATTTATTCTCTTATATTGAAAGCATTCATTATAATTTTCATTGCATCATAACATTCAAATTAAGTTTTTAAAATGTAAACAAATCAATAACCAGAAATCTGCAAAATTCTAAAATCTGCACAACATATGGTCCCAAGCAGTGCAGATTTGAGGGAGTCTACTGTATTAAAATAGTTATTGATATACGGGGTGATCCAAGTCAGGACGAACTTTAAAAAGGAATAATTCGAAAACAAATCAAGATAAAAAGATGCGGTTTGCACAAACAGATGCAAAAGAAACTGGGTCTTGTGTGGCTATCAAAAAAAAAAAAAAAAAAAAACAGTCGGCAACCAACAGATGGCTCTATAGTGTTTTATTCCATCAAAAGATGATTTACAAATGAAAAAATTTTGACAACTTACAAGTCAGCTTAGTTACAGTTAATTAGTACTGCAGTAAGTGTTCAATGTCGTGTTCATCAATCAGAAGTATAGCTGTGAGACGAGGCACCACACCATTTACAGCATTTAGTAGCATTTCTTGCATTATGGCAGACACATTTTGGTGGATGGTATCTTTCAGTGTTGTTAGTGATGACGGTTGCTTGCGGTACATTTTTGACTTCAAGAATCTCCACAACCAAAAGTCACAGAGTGTGAAACCTGTCTGTATGACATCCTTGAAAAAATATGTACCTATTATGAAATCAGCAGTGAAACCACATTAGACTGTCACTTTTGGCTGTTGCATGGGTACCTCAAAAAATTCCAACATAACTATTTTTTCGTTACCACACAAAACCCAGTTTCTTTTCCATCTGTTTGGTGCAAACAGTATCCTTGTATCTTGATTCGTTTTCAAATTATTCATTTTTAAAGTTTGTCCTGACTTTTGGATCACCCAGTAAATTTAAGATACTCTGAATCCTTTGAATTATGTATTTCATTTAACAAAACTTAATATTATGTATAAAACAGTAAAAAAAAAAATACAATGTAACATTATTTAATAAATAAATGCACTTAAAAAAAAATTCTTTGAACATAAAATATTTAAAATATTGCGTTATTTTTTATCATTTAAATAAAGCAGTGGAAATGACTCGTCTTTTTAGGTATACAAAAAATTCCATCTTTCTAGAGTTAAAATGCAATTAGAATAACAACAGATCAGCTGCAGTAGCTTTGCGTAAATTCTAATTGCTGAAAAATGTAAGGAATAAAGCAGATTCTTTAACATGCTGGACTACTACTCACTTTTCAAGGATTATAAAACAGTTTTACTTCTCTATATATGAAAACAGCTTATCTAACATACCTGCATCTGTCATAGTCAACACCCACACATTTTTCTACACAGCAAATTGAGGATTCAATAAAAAATCCCCTGTGTGGTAAATTCTTTCTGTGCAGTTAATTTGAGTATCCTAGTTGCATTCTTACGAAAGATTAATTCATGTTAGCACCCTTTACTTTTTTTTTTTTTAATTACAACTATTTTTGCCATTAAAGTAATTCTGTTTCCTGAAACTACATTTCTAATGCCAATCTAAATTTTGTTATCAATATTTGTCCTTTCATATGATTTTTTAAAAATTATAAAGAATTTCTTACTGACCCACCTTGTTACACATCAAAATTTTGTTGGTGTACAGTCTCAGCAAAAAAAATCTTCACACCTGCCATTTTAGACGTTTTGTTAAATATCTAAAAATATACATAAGGAATTATTCTGAAACTCCTGGTGTGTAAACAAAATAGTACACATCATATATTTTCGTGAAGAGTTTCCCCCGAAATCCAACAGGTTACCGTCAAGAAATTGAAAAAGAACAAAGATCTTTTGGATAACCCTGTCAAAACTAATGAAGCAAAAGAGTTCAAACTGCAGATTATGATTAACCCCTTGTGGGGCAGTGGTTTCATAGATATACCACTTAAATTTAATTCCCAAATGTCACATTGGCACCGGAATGTGTTTAAAAAAATTATGGTTTATTAAATGTGTGAAGTGTTTTCTTATTTAAAAATAAGGTTGTTTATAGATTCCGGTGTCAGTCATTAATTTCAACACTTAAGCATTGAATTTGCCCTGCGCCGCAATAGGTTAAGTGGCTTATTGTAATAAACTGTGTTTATTTTTATGAATATAGCATGTAAACTCTTAGAAAAATTAAGGTTTTTATAAAAGCGGTCCCAAATTTTTTTATTATAATTTGCAGAGTTCTTCCTAAAACACAATGTTCTTTTCAGAAAATAGGACAACCAACATTGTACATAACACCCTGTAATCAGAATTAAAAAGTAATTTAAATTGTACAATAAATGTGCAGGTTTACTAAATAATTTTTTACTGTGCATGCGTCAACACTAATAAAATTTCATTTGCATATTATGTTAGTTAAATATATAGAGCAACTTTTGTGAAAGTCTCATAAACATAGCTTGATAATTCTGAAAATTATCATCGATAGAATAAAATATAAATTCGTTATTCCCAAAATAAAGCAAAAAGATAAGGAACTGTATCCAAATATAGTAGTATGTGCAATATTGTGTAGGCACTAAATCAATTGAATATGGATACAGCCCCTCATCTTTTTGCTTTATTTTGGGAATAACGGATTTCGATCTTGTTTTATCGATGACAATTTTCAGAATTTTCAAGCTATGTTTTTGAGACTTTCACAAAAGTTGCTCTATACATTTAACTAACATAATATGCAAATGAAATGTTAATAGCATTGATGCATGCACAGTAAAAAATTATTTAGTAAACCTGCTCATTCGTCATACATTTTTTTTTTATTTTTTTATCTGATTACAGGGTGTTATGTACAATGTTGGTTGTATATTTTTTGAAAAGAATGTTGTGTTTTATGAACTCTGCAAATTATAAGCGAAAAATTTGGGACCGTTTTTATAAAAAACTTTTTTTATGAGTTTACATGCTATATTCATAAAAATGAACACAGTTTATTACAATAAGCCACTTAATCATAATCTGCAGTTTGAACTCTTTTGCTTCGTTAGTTTTGACAGGGTTATCCAAAAGATCTTTGTTCTTTTTCAATTTGTTGACAGTCCCCTGTTGGATTTCGGGCAAAACTCTTCATGAAAATATATGACGTGTACTATTTTGTTTACACACTTGGAGTTTCAGAATAATTCCTTATGTATATTTCTAGATATTTAATAAAACATCTAAAATCGCAAATGTCAAGTTTTTTTTTGCTGGGACTGTATTGTTGCTAAGTGTGTTACATTCTTTTCATGTCCTTTTCAAGTATCTTCCACTCTCCGAGAAATTATAAAAAACAATGGTTTAAAATCAA
The DNA here is from genome assembly GCA_964019185.1 of Maratus speculifer. Classification (NCBI taxonomy): domain Eukaryota; kingdom Metazoa; phylum Arthropoda; class Arachnida; order Araneae; family Salticidae; genus Maratus; species Maratus speculifer. Next base: position 374,672,220 of record OZ025293.1, read on the forward strand.
CATTTTATATTAGTGACATCTCTTAAATACATGTGGCATAATCATTTGTTTATACACAGTCTAGAATAGCATTTTAATTTTACTTATTCACAAATTATTTTTTCTTTTGATGAATTTTCCACATACTTGCAAATGTTAATCCTATGAAAGAAATATTCTTAAATATCTTGTTTGCATTGCAATATATATATATATATTGCATTGGATAACTGAGATTGATTTCTACAAAGATCGGCTTTTTTTTTATTTTTTCAATTTTATTTGTAATTTTTTTTTCTTATGATACTTTAACTTTCAGAACTGATTTTGAAAATGAAAGTATCCTTATTAAAAAAAGCTCCAACCAAAATTTATAAAGTGAAAAAGGGATTTTGTAAAGATCAACCTCAGCTATCTGAAGAAAAAAATAATTTAAAGTTACTGAAATATTAACAAAATATTTTTAAAAATTTCTCCCATAGAATTAACATTAGTGAGCAAGTGTTTTTATATGAGTGAAGTAGCCTCTTGAAGGAGAAAATAGAAACTTATTTTTAAAGGTTGTATTTATGTCTTCTCTGCATATCGCACACTAAACTTACCTTAACCCAAAAATAAAATGTTATTTTATGAATTTTAAACTTTTAATTACATATCTGTAACTTAAAAACTCACCAGTAGATCACATTTTATATCCTTGTAATTCTTGAAAAATAAATATTATATTTAACCTGGGCAGATGTTTACATGCTTGCAAATAAACTGCTGTTGATTACTCCATTAAGAAGATTCCTCCCCAATATACATTTTCACCTTGCCAAATAATAAATCCAATGTTAACCTATAGAAAAATTGAGCTATGTGATTGATTACTTATTATTCAGTATAATTTTCCTTGTAAGAAATCAAATGTCAGATGCTGATATATGCATTTTTAAAAAGTATCTCCTTCAATTCTGAATATTCAAAAAAGAAAATGTAAATTTAACAATATATTTTTTAAATACTTGAACGGGACAATCTTTAAAAATGCAAATCAACATCTGATGTCTACTTTCTGATGGTGAAAACTAGTTTTATAATTATATTGGGTAATTAGTGATTATTTCATAAAATTTTTCCATAGGTTAACATGAGATTTTGATATCTGGAGGGGGGAGGGGAAGGAACAGACAATGAGGAGGCTATTTAAGATTTGTGAACAAAGATAATTGAAATTTTCAATGGCTTATTATTATATATGATATTGTTTAATGTAATGAGCAATTTACATCAAAATGTAATGCGAGACTAACCTACTTAACCTTCCCACTGCCGTGACCGGATATATCTGTTCACTATGCTTAGAGTTTCAAAGGCTAGAAAAAACCGGGTTTATTCCCGGGAATAAACCGGGTTTTTTGGGAAGGGAATTTTGAAAATTTCCGGGAGTTTTTAGAACGTTTTAAACATTGAAATATTTAATTTATTATTTAATGTTTTTGTAATGATTTCAATTGTTTTATTCTTAACTGTAATTGCAAGAACAACTCAACTCTTCTTCTGACCGAGCCAAGTGAAGATAATCAACATCAGAGCATGTTTTCTCTGCTGTTCTCTGATTCCGTCCAATTTTATTTTGAAAAAACAAGGCATCAAATATAATAAATCTGTCATTACAACTATTTGTGTATTATGAAACTTACTGATTGAGTGCATAAAAATATTTACAATAAGAAACGTAAACAAAACCAGTAGAGTTTAAGTAAAAACTAAATAGATTAAAATAGTAATAAGTTGAAAATGAAAGATTTATTTATAAATGTAAAAATCACCCTTGTTCTCAGATTCAACGTAAACAGAAAAATTAAATAAAGAATATACGTTGGATATGCCAGGTAACAGAAAATACACAATTTTAATTTTTAAGAGAATAATTGAAATCTTCGTTAATTCAGTCACTATTGTTGTAAAGCTGTTGAATTTTAGGAGTTTAAAAAGTCGCAAAGTGTTAAAATAATAAGTCTTGTTAATTAATAAAAAATCCATTTAAATTTCTCAGAACAATGAGCAATGATGTCTTAAAATGAAAATTTCAAGTTGAAATATGACTGGTTTTGTTTACTTTCAAAATTTCCAATATTCCCCAAAATTCCGGGTTTATTCCCCAAAATTCCCGGGTTTATTCCCGTCCCTCAAAAACTGTTGGTTTTTTGCAACTCTAACTATGCTGCAGGTTTCATTGCAGTTGAAGCTTTATTTAAATTAATAAAATTCAACAAATATAATCCAGTTTTAAGAAATTAAGTTATGATTGATACTTTCAAGGCTTATAAGCTTATACGTAAAAAAAAAAAAAAAAAAAAAAAAAATTATATCATGATAGAAAATCCCTCTTTTATTAGCATTTAAAATAAATTGCAGAGAAAAAAAAAAAATTAAAATTTTGCCCTTTTGCTCGGCAGCCAGGTTGTTAAATTAAATGAGAATCATAATATATTATGTCTTTTAAATTTTATTTTTCCACTCTCATAACATATTATCAATGCAATTATTGTATATTCCAGTGTGACACTTTGGTACATAAGACAAACAAGTAATTTGAGGCTATATTTGTCTATATTTGGTTTATTCACCTTATTACATGCATCTATCTTTTAAAAAGAAAATTGTCATGAGATTTGTAGCATAAAAATACAACAGACTCCCTCAAAACCGCACAGCTTGGGACCAGAGGTTGTGCAGATTTCAGGATTTTGTGGATTTCTGGTCATTGCTTTGCTTATATTTTTTAAAAGTAATTTCAATGTAATTAATTATGAAATCAGAAGTGTTATGAATGCTTACAATATACTAAAATATTAAATAAGTAATAAACTAAAATAATAAAATTTTAGGTAATTTTAAAAATGATTAAAATACTAAAAGCAAAGGTTCAGTTAATAATCAATAATGTACAATTAAATATTCATTATAAAGAGAAAATGTGTTTTCCCAAATTATTCAATGAAACTTGCCTCATAAAGGTACATTATTAATTCACATCAGGATCATAAAAAACAAAGCTTTATCTCAGGTTTAGCCAGACTTAATAACTAAAAAAGCTTGATTGATGCATAAATATATTTGGTAAGATTGTGATTACCAATGATATCAGCAATATCTTGATTTTTTTTCCTGAAATAATTATTCTTTCTTCATGAAAAAAACATGAATTCAATAACCTTAACAAAAATTACAAATTAAAAAAATATATGGAATTGATATAAAACTAAAAAAGTCAATTTTTGCACCTATACTGAATATTTCATTGTTTACATCCGTAAATTATGTGTAGATTTGAGGGAGTCTACTGTATAATTAAAAGTATAACTATCACAAAAAAAGAAAATAATAAATGCAAAATGGGGTATGTGCTTAACCTATGTACTTGAAGCCCAACAAAGTGTTTGGAATTGTGCTCTTGTTCAATCAGATAATCACATCTTGTTTTTTAATAGAAAGTTGCCATAAATGGCTGTTTTTTAATTTCTTTTCAAATGGTTTGTGCTACTTTTGCCAAATTATAATTCTTACTATATACTTTTACAACAATTACATAAGAAATTTATTCCAATGATTCATTTTTTTCTTTTTAATAGTTGTGTGATTAAAATAATAATAATAATAATAATATTGTCTGTGGCAACTGTGCAAATACAAAAAATCTCAATCCTTATGATTAATTTTTAATTGTATATTTTTATATCCAGTATTTGTTGCACACCTGTAAAAACTGGTGGTTTTTCTTGTTTCTCAAGTGCTTAATATATATATATCAGATTTTTTGATAAGTTGCCAAAGTTCAAAATATTAAATGCCTTATAGCTACATTTTGTTTAAAAAATGGAGTACATTTTATGGGCTTTATTGCTAGAAAATTATTAAAAATTAAAAAAGATCTTTTTAATTGACAGTCAGTTTAGAATAGACATTTCTTTTTTAATTTAGTTTAAATACTGAAATTTTCTTATGCTTTGAAAATTTATAGCTGTTTTTAAAATATATTTACATGTTTTGATTAGGGCAATTATATTTTTAATTACATAATATAACTAGAAAATATACTAAATATTCCAAGAAAATCAAATTATATTTATTGAAATTTTTAATTAGCAAAAATAATGTTTGCTATAATTTCATTTATACATTTTGGCAAGGCTGGGCAATTTTCAGAAAATATTACCAGCCAAAAATATCTAGTGCAATAGTTTAAAATTGATCCAAAAAATATATGACTGTCTATAATAAATCATCACTACAATGCATTTTCATAGAAACATTTATATAAAATCAAGAAGTTTAATTAGCAAAAATATTTTTTGTTGTAATTTCGATGGGGAATTTTCAACAGAAGAAAATAATGTGTGATAGAAGTAGGTGCTCTGTTAGCAAATGTGAGAATAGAAAGTCAATATATTTTTTTAAAGCCTGCCTAAAAATTCACTTGCCTTATCAGAAAATGCTGAGTAGATTGATGCAGTTCTTTCCATCGTTGTATTTTGGTAGTTGGAATGGAATTTATTATTTCAAAAACTAATTTTTTAATACTTTTTTTTGTTGCAAATGTACCCTTTGAAAGAAACCTGACAATGTAGCAAAAAATAACATAGGTTAATTAACCCATTGTGTGGGTTGCATTATTAACTAAATAGGCATGGCAAAATTCTCATTTATTGAAAAAGAAAGGGGCCATTACATGGAAAACAAGATATTTGTTATGAAATTTCAAATTAAATTGCTTATGTCATTTCAAACAATAAATATTCAACTATTCAGCTACTGACAGTATTAAGTGATATCTTAAAAATTGAAAACTATATACCAATAAAGTATTTTGCCATTTAGTGATTGAAAGCATCTAATACACACACATTTACTCAATCTGATGAACATTTTACTGCCTACATTTATATATAGAGAACTATGTTAATTGTAACGTTTGAATTGTTTTCTTAGATTCTACAGGGCATTTTTAATGTTGGTGCCATTTTATTTAATTATTTTTCAGTTGTTATTCCATTGCCCCAAACTTCTGAAAAGTACTCTTAATAATTATCTGCTTGCACTAGATACTAGATATTTTCCTTCAAAGCCAGTTTTGTGTGTAAATTGAAGAAAAAACAGACATCCAGGTTATACAATATCATGATTAAATATGATAATGGAATTACAAGGCAACACTTTGCACCGATAGTCAAATTTTAAAATTCATAATAATTATTAAAATCAATGAATATTAATGCCAGTTGAAATTATTTAATAAAATAATGTATAAATTAAATGTTAATTCTTTTGTATTTTAAATAAAAATCTTTAACTGAATGCAATTGAAATTAAAGTTAAAATACAGTACAATGTCTCAATTTAAGACATGCAAAATTCAGAATTCTTCAAAATACAGACATTTTGCTGATTATAATTTATTTATATAAAGTATTATAAATTTACAATTCTTAAAACCAGATCAAAAACCTCCCCATTTTTCTAACGATTTTTAAAGAACAATGATTCTTTTTCATTCCACATTCTAGTTCTGGCAAAATGAACTTATGATGTATTCCTCAGTAATACTTTTCTGGGCCCAAGATAACAACATCAACACGCCTTGCCAGGATGTCTTTTTAAGAAGCTGTGATGATTCAAAACTGTTACATTTTACACGAGAAAAACTATTCAAATTCTATTTTTTAAATAAAAAAGCTTCTGGGAATACATCAAATTAAATGAAAAAAAGAAAAAGAATGAAAAACCAAACTCTTTTTTCCTTACTGTTAAAAAAAAAAAAAAAAAAAAAAAAAAAATTATCTCCTATGTAAAATGACAGATTTCTTAAAATTTTTACCAAGTTGAAATAATAATAATAAATAAAGCTGTGTAACATATTTTTGTTAAAATGTCTGCATTACAGAAACTGTGAAGAAAAACTAGAAAACTACTTGCGCTTAATTTTTATTTATTCACCTCGCTCTTTGAAATTGAAAGTCGAATATTAAGTATATATGTTTTGCTATGCAGAAAGAAACCATGGAATGTCTGTTCTGATGTCCATTTATAAAGTAGAGAAGGTTGTCGCCAAAAAATCAAAGTTGATGAAGCAGTGCAAAATAACGAACATGTTGAGTGTAAAAAGACTAGAGAAAAATTAAGTTTGTTATGTAAACTTTGTTACTCAAATAAGTTTCAACTAACTTAATTTACAGGGGAAAAAAAACCTCAAATATCTACTTTAGTTTTATTATTTTTAAGTATTATCTTTTTATAGCATTATAAATCTGTTTCTGATGTAAATAATTTGTGGGGAAAATAAGTGTTCAATGAAGATAGATTTTATTTGACCTTTTTTTTTAAAACAAAAAATTCCCTTTAAATATCTGCTTTAATGTTATCATTTTTTAGCAGTAAAATTGCTTTCTTGACATAAATCACACACTTCGTTTCATTTATCTATTATTTTTTTGTGTAAATGTGTGGTAGATATTGACAAACTTGAAATGATCCAAAATTCTGAATTGACAAGATAGGAGGTTTTTGTAGTGTACAGTAGCAATTCTTTGCATCATTAAGTTGAAGCTATAAGTATGATAAATTTATTTGTTTGGAACTTCAAGGGACATTTACAAAACAATGCACTATAAGTGCACAGTTCATTTTAGCAGTTTTATAAGCTTCACATTTATTAATCTTTTTATGTAGACTAAGAACTGAAAATGATCCAAAATACGGAATTGCCAAGGCTTGCAGTGTTCCAGATTTTGGGCTGTAGAGTAACAATTCTTTGCATCTGTGAGTTGAATCTATAAGCACATTAAATTTATTTATTTGGAATTTCAAGGCACATTTATAAAACAATGCACCATAAGTGCACAATTCATTTGTGCATTTTCATAAGCTTCATATATTTTAATCTTTGTATGTAAATAAAGATTTGTGGTTACCAAAGGGTGTAACAGGTAGTAGAAAACTGACAAAAGGGACAAAGCAGGAAATGCGGGCCATGTTGCTAAGATCCAGAGTTTTATATTTTTTCAAACTTTGAATTTAAATTAAATGGAATACAGTAGACTCCCTCAAATCCGCACAGCTTGGGACCAGAGGTTGTGCGGATTTTAGAATTTTGCAGATTTCTGGTCGTTGTTTTGTTTACATTTTTTAAAAAGTAATTTGAGTGCAATTAATAGTGCAATCGGAACTATAATGAATGCTTACAATATAATAAAATATTAAAATATGTAATAAACTAAAATAATAAAAATATAGATAATTTTAAAAATGATTAAAGTACTAATAGCAAAGGTCAAGTTAATAATCAATAGTGTATGATTAAATATTCATTTTAAAGATTATCTGTATTTTTCCAAAATTATTCAACAAAACTTGCCGCATAAAAGTGCACTACTAATTCACATCAAAATCATAAAATGAGGATTTTTTTTTCCCTTAAGTTTAGCCTGGCAATCTTGATTAATGCATAAATATATTTGGTAAGAAGATTCTGATTACCTGTGATATCAGCAATATCTTGAATTTTTTCCAAAAAATTTTATTCTTCCTTCATTAAAAAAACATGAATAGAGTCTTATTAAAAAAATTACAAATTAAAAAAATATATGGAATTGAAACAAAACTAAAAAAAATAAATTTTGTCCGAATATCTGAACTGAAAGTTTCATTGTTTACATCCATAAAATATGTGCGGATTTTAGAGAGTTGCGGATTTGAGGGAGTCTACTGTATATATGAAACACATATGTGTAAATCAGATAATAAATTATTATATGAAATCTCAAAAGAAAATCTAGAATTTAATAGTAGTTTAATTGATGCATGAAGTATCAGTAAGTTTATGTTCAATTTTTTGAAGTTTCATTTTTATCATTTTATTGACATAAATAAAACAAAAATATAGATTTTCATGTTGCAGATGGAGAAATACCAAAGACTACAGAGGTCTGTGCAGGCTGATTTTCAGGAATACCCAAATTAAACCCCTCTTGGTCCAGCCTTGGCAAAAAGGAAATCAGGCTCAAACTAACTCATAATAATAATAAAAAAAGAACATATCTTTTAGCAAATATATTTTTATAATTAAAGTCATGCTTTTAAGAACTTGATTAAGGCTACAGTGGACTCTCAAAACTAATTTTTTTTAATTTTCAATGAATTTTTTTAAAAATTTCTGGAAATAATCATAATATAGTAGACGCCCTCAAATCCACACAGCTTGGGACCAAAGGTTCTGCAGATTTTAGAATTTTGTGGATTTCTGGTCGTTGCTTTGTTTATATTTTTTAAAAAGTAATTTGAATGTAATTAATAATGAAATCAAAAGTATAATTAATGCTTATAATATACTAAAATATTAAAACAAGTAATAAACTAAAATAATAAGCAATTAGATAATTTTTAAAATGATTGAAATACTAAATGCAAATGTCACATTAATAATCAGTAATGTACAATTAAATATTCATTATAAAGATGAAATCTGTTTTTCCTAAATTATTCAATGAAATTTGCCTCATAAAGGTACATTACTAACTCACATCAGGATCATAAAATAAGCTTTATTTCAGGTTTAGTCAGACTTGATTAACACATAAATATATTTGGTAAGATTGTGATTACCAATAATATCAGCAATATCTTGATTTTTTTTTCAGAAATAAATTATTCTTTCTTCATGAAAAAACATGAATTCAATAACCTTAACAAAAATTACAAATTAAAAAATGTATGGAATTGATATAAAAAAGTCAAATTTTGCACCAACATTTGAACTGAGTGTTTCATTGTTTACATCTGTAAATTATGTGCAGATTTTAGAGAGTTGTGGATCTTAGGAGTGCGGATTTGAGGGAGCCTACTGTATATATATCTCTTATTTCACAATTTAAAAAATATATATATACAGTAGACTCCCTCAAATCCGCAACTTTCTAAAATCCGCGCATAAATTATGGATGTAAACAATGAAACACTCAATTTAGATGTAGGTGCAAAATTTAACTTTTTTAGTTTTTTATCAATTCCATATATTTTTTAATTTATAATTTTTGTTAAAGTTATTGAATTTATGTTTTTATTTCATGAAGAAAGAATAATTTATTTTGGAAAAAATTCAAGATATTGCTGATATCATTGGTAATCACAATCTTACCAAATATATTTATGCATTAAACAAGCTTTTGTAGTTATTAAGTCTGGCTAAACCTGAAATAAAGTTTCGTTTTTTTATTATCTTGATGTGAAATGTATCTTTATGAGGCAAATTTCATTGAATAATTTAGGAAAAACACATTTCATCTTTATAATGAATATTTAATTGTACATTATTGATTAACTTGACTTTTGCTTTTAGTATTTTAATCATTTAAAAAAATATCTATTTTTTTATTATTTTAGTTTATTACATATTTTAATACTTTAGTATATTCTAAGCATTCATTATGGTTTAGATTGCATTATTAATTACTGTACAAATTACTGTTTAAAAAATGTAAACAAAGCAATGACCAGAAATCCACAAAATTCTAAAATCCGCTCAACTTCTGGTCCCAAGCAGTGCGGATTTGAGGGAGTCTACTGTATTCTATAGTTTTTGAGATACAGATTTTGCTTTTTTTAAATTAACAGAAAATGGCAATATTTTAAAATGCTCCATGCGAAATTCTTTATGCCCAATTTTTCTGATTTTTTGTTTAAAATGCTCTCTATGTATGTGTTAACAAATGTTACTAAGCATTTTTAGCATATTACTTGTAAAACATTCAAAATGATTTTAACTTAATTCTTTTGTATTTTCCGTTAAAAAATCATTAAAAATTTCATACAACTGAAATTAAAAAAATTTACATGCGTCTAAAAAAATTTATTTCTAGTAACATTTGTTAACACATACATAAAGAGCATTTTAAACAAAAAATCAGAAAAATTGGGCATAAAGAATTTTGCATGGAACATTTTGAAATCATGAAAACGACAAAAATATTCATTCTGAGAAAAACAGGTTTTAGTAACTACAGTGGTTATAATTGCTTAATATTTCCCTACTGACACAGTTTCAGCTATTAAGGGATATAATATCATTTCTAACTTATGTGCAAGTGTTTTATGTTTTTATGGTAAATTCACATAAAATATGTGGCTTCAACAGTAATTCATGCAAAGGACGTGAAGTGTCTGAATTTTAAAAAATCTTCTCAAAAGTAACATTTTGTATTTTCTAATGAAATTTTTTCAAATTTTACTAGAAATATTCATGGTATAAATACCTTTTATTGTACAATTTTTTGTTAAATATATTAAATATTTTTAATATTTTAGATTTAATATTTTAAATATTATATCTAAAAAGATTGGGGACAAAAAGCAATTCCTCTAAATACATTGTAAACAAACACTTAAAGAAACAGTTAAAAGTTAAAGTATTGTTTTGCGAAATCACAAAATTAATAATTTCAGTGCAAAATAATAACATTTTGTATGGTAAAACTAAAAACTAGGCTAAATTTTACGGATGTGAATCGGCAAAAAAGTAAACAAAGGGGCGTGGCACAATCAGCTGATTGGACAAAAATGCTTCTAACTCCAGTAAAAATAGTCAAAATTCTTTTTGTGTTCAATAGCAGGGAGTTCATATAATGTTATTATGCTCAAAATGAAAATTCGACAATTTGATGATTTGTTGCGATTTTGAAAGTCCATTGTAGCCTTAAAATGACAAACAATGCAAATGACAAATATATGAACAGTTTTCAATAGACCTGGCAGGGCTGAGAATAATAATAAATGCACAGCACAAATGATTCTCTTTTGAAACGAAGAAATTTAATGTGTCCATCACTATGACATGCATAATATATATTTCAGCAGACTTAGAGGAGGAATTTTGAGTAAGTTATAGTCATATTGCATGTTTTTAGAAATAATCTTTGGAAATATACACAAATTAATAGATTATGCAGAAATATTATCAAAAACCCTTTCTTAAAAATACAATTTTTAGTGTATAGGATAATATATTAATTATCTATTTTTAAATCTTATATCATCTTATATTAAGATATTGAGTTTAGCTTAGTATAATCAAAATCACAGATTTTGTTTTAAATCTTAATAGAGTAAACTATGGTCTATGGTTTATTTTTTCTGTTATCACATTACTCTGTTTTTAATTTATTTATTTACTGTTATCATGTCGACTATTTTTATTTTTCCCATTTCATTTTGCTATCCAATTTGGTAGTTTTGATGTGCCTTGTTTTTTATGTTTTTCTTCATTTGGTTTTGTGTGTGTTGGTAGTCCCAAATTTGTATTGTTTTGCTTTTTCATGGCAAATATGAAGATGAAACCACACACTTCATTTGTAGTTCCAAAGTATTTGGGACCTGAAGATTCTGCTTTGGTTCTACAAATTCCATGTTTTCATTTTAAATATATATATTTTCCTCCATGTTCAAAGTGCTACAAGTTATTAAATTCAATGGTTCATATATTGTAATATGATTAATGGTTATATATATATACTTTTTCAAAATTATTTTGATATAAGTCCCCCCCTCCCCTTTTTATTCATAACTACACTAGTTTTTTAAAAGTTTATTTAAATGCAATAGTTTAAGAGACATTAATAATGCTATTCTGTATTCTATGACTTGGGAACATAGCCTGAAATATATCATGAAGTTTTTACATAAATATGTATGCAGTATCTTAAAAAAATATATATATGGCTAACAAAAATTGAATTTTTTTTTCATAGAAGTTCAATCTGACAAGTGTGCTTTTTAGGGTTTAGTTCATCTGACAAAATCCTATTTGTCTCTGTCCACTGTCTGTCTGTTACAGAGTCCGTGCACAAAAACTGTATAAGTCAGAGATTTCAAATTTTGCATACTTACAACTGAATACTTTGTGTTACATTACAAATCATAAAATTTTGAAAAAGTTTATTATTTTAATGAAATCAATTTTATCAATGACATCCATTCATTTTTGCAATGAAAATTTAAAAGATGAACCAAAATTTCAACTGTTTTTATGCAGACATAGGTTGGAGGAAAAGTGTCTCACTAGTAAACTAAATGTTCCGAGTTTGATCCCCAATGTTGGAAATTTAAAGTTTCATACTAAGATGAATTTAATTAAAAGAAATTTTGTATTTTTTGCCAATTTAAACATTTATATGATTTTTATTATCACTGATATTCATAATATTTTTTGGAATCCAATTTTCTTTTTGGTTTAAAAACTATTGTGATTTATTTATACTTCAGCATTTTAAACTTTGTTTAAACTTTTTTTTCATTTTTAAAAATTTTAAATTTTATTTATATCTCCACTATTTTTTAAATTTAAGATTTTCAAAAAATTTGGATTTTATTTAAATAATTTGATTTGATTAAAATAAATAACTTCCTTTTATAATTATTTAAAAATTAAATTTGTTGGTGCTAAAATCTATGTTAGAATTTAATAATTATAAATTAACAATTTGGATTTATTAATTAAAGGATAAGTTGTTTTGAAAAAAATATTAAATTAATCCTCAGTGTGATCTGCAACCACACTCACCCACTTGTTACGTAATAGAGGTCATACAAGCTTGAAAATTGCCAATAGAGTAGATTCCTTAAAATCCACAAATATCTAAAATCTGCACATATTTATGGATGTAAACAATGAAGATTTCATTTAGATGTAGGGTGCAAAAATTACAATAACCATTCTACATGTATATTAATACATAGTAATTCACAATAATATGACTGAACTTATGATTTTTCATAAAGTATAAATTCATTTCCAAAAAAAAAAATATCAAGATTAGATATTGCTGATATCACTCGGAATCACAATGGTTTCACCCAATACATTTATGTATAAATCAAGCTTTTATTTTTGGTTAAGATTGGCCAAACCTTAAATAAAACTTTCTTATTTTATAATTTAGATGCAAATTAATAAGTTACCTTTATGAGGAAAGTTTAATTGTATAATTCAAGGAAAAATGCATATTTAATCAGACAATTATTTACTTGACCTTTACATTTATTAATTTAATCATTTTTAAAATATTGTGTTTTACCATACTAATTTATCATTTTACTAAATTATTTTAAGATTTTACTATATTACAAGCATTCATTGTAATTTTGATAGCATTATATTCAAATTACTGTTTAAAAAAAGTAAACAAAGCAATGACCAGAAATCTGCAAAATTCTAAAATACACACAACCTCTGGTCCCAAGCTGTGCAGATTTGAGGGAGTCTACTGCATAAACGTCATGTAGTTGAAAATAATTTAAAACAGAATTTTGAAAAACTATAAAGGAAAAAAAAAAAACAGGTTGTTAAAAGACAGTTTAACATAATAAATCAAAGAAATTACTAAAAGTTCAGTTAAAGAAATGTGCAATAACAATACCATTTTCATTAGAAAAGAATTGCCAGCCTGATTTGGCCTTGAAGGAATGATGTTATTCCTGGCCTGAATATACAGGGGAGAAAAAAAAAAAAAAGCCCAAATCCAATTTTGTTTTCTGAACATGCAAATTTGGCCATGATCCCATGAACTTTGTTCCTTTGCATATCTAGCCCAATCCAATCAAAGAAAAGAGCTTAGACTAAGCAGTACATACATATAAAGAGTTTTGAATTGCAATGAAGACAAGTGGGGGCTTTGTAATGTGAAGAATTGCAGAGTTTGTTTTGCAGCTGCATAGAAGACATCTTTGTATTTTGTGTAGTTGGCTGCACTTTTGTTGATAAATGATCACTTCAGCATAAAAATGCACAGCATTATCACTATGGGGAGCTTGGCACAATTGCTTCATTACCAGATAATTACCAATACATACAACTATAACTCTCCAGTATATAAATACAGGGTGAGTCATAAATATCGAAACAATAGGCTATCGCGTTAAATATTGTCCCTAGACCCATACTTCCAATTGCAAAAATTCAATAAGATAAGTTGCAATTCCATGGGGGTCTATTTTAAAAAATACGAAAATTAAATTTTTATATGGCCCCCAGAAGGTAAAACTTCCAATTAGAAAATTTTTCTTTATCCATTCCTAAATTGAAAAAAAAAAAAAAAAAAAAAATATCTTGATATCTTCAAAACTCAGAGTTATGACAAATTGCGAGGTTTTAAGGGATCAGACACAAATTGAAATGCATGTAATTGAAGAAACAATGTTGCAGTAAGGTGTCCAGGAAATATTTATTTATTTATAGAGTTAGAATTTTGAATATTTTGTGATGGTTAACCACATAATTTTTAAGCATTATCACATCATAAGACTTCTTAATAAAATATTATTTGTTGTGTTGAATTTTTTTTCTTTGGATTAAATGAAAATGTCTAATTTTCAATTTTGATTCAGCATTTTAAATATTTTTTTAAAGCATTTAAAATAGCAAGATAAAAAAAAATGCATTTTTTTGTAAACAAATCAGATTTTTAAAAGTAGATTTTCTGAGGTGAAAACGTCTTTCGGCGCATTGGGCATTTTTTTAGATGTTAAAAAATATTGAACTCACGGGACTGTTACCGTAACGGACAGTTATTGACTTATGTCAGTTTAAAAATGAGAAATACTGAAATAAAAACCTCTGATGCAGAAAACTGCATTTAGTTTTAAACAAAGATGGGATCCTAATGTTTAAATTCTTTTTAAAAGTTTCTAGGTGATTAACTGCATCCTGTACAGTTTCGATTTCAGATTTTGTTTAAGTTTTGCCATTCTCACCTTCTTTAATTCCTGTTTAAATGTGTCAGTTGATTTAAACCTCATTTTTTTTTTTTTTATTATCACGTCGATTTCAAATTTTTTCATTGTTTTGGCCCTGTCAACCTAAATTTTTCTTCTTAAAATTGTCATTACACAATGTATAAAAGGTGCCTCTAATTATGGGCCTCCAAACTGGTAGACAGTAGGAGCTGGGTTCAAACCCAATCGCGACCGTCAGCCTAACCGTTTGAAGTTTTCTTCGAACACTGGATTTCCTTACGGATTAGATTCCCTTAGAAAGACCCCCCACGGAGGGCACCTCTCCCCTCAGGGCCTATATCCCTACTGTAGATAATTGTACGGCATAAAAAAAAAAATTACGGGCGACGCATTTTTAAACTACGGAATTCAAAATTTTCATGAATCATATACTTTCCTCTTGTAAAGATAGAAAAAGTAAAAATAAGTTTAAAACCACATAAATTTTGAAGTTGAATAGTAAAAAGTAGATTTTTGAAAATATTCCTGTGTAATTTATTAAAATATATTTCCAATGATTCCATCAATAGAAATGTCATTATCACTATTACTATTTTTACTAAACTTATTGCCTTCGGCAATAAGTTTTTAAGGCACGTTTAATGACAGTTTAATATCACTTAATTTAATAACACTTATAATAAGTGTTTAATAAGACAGTCCGGCCAAAGGGTCGTGCCACTAACGAGCCTAGTGCCAAGCTCGAGATATTGCAGACATCTAGCATATTTCAAGGAAATTTAAAGCAAAAACCTATACGCTTTTACTTTATATCTAAAAGTTAAAAGTATTGTCTTGGATCGACATTTAATAATGCATAAATTTATGGTTGATCCCTAAATTGTATATCAAAGGAACTGATATCGGTGCAGTCAAAGATATGCTTAAGCGGTGTAAGTCATGAATTTTAGAAAATTTTGGATTTTAATAACTTACAGGAATTTATAGATATCGAGAAGAATTTTTTTTTTTTTTTTTTTTTTTTTTTTTTGAATTCAGGAAGGGATAGGGAAAAAATTCCTCATTGGAAGTTTTATCCTACAGGGCCCGTATAAAAATTTAATTTTTGTATTTTTTAAAATAGACTTCCCCCCCCATGGAGTTGCAACTTAAATTATAAAAAAATTCATCCTTTTTTATGAATTTTTGCAATTGGAAGTATGGGTCTAGGGACAATATTTAAGGAGATAGCCTATTGTTTCGATACCTATGACTCACCCTGTATATGAATGCTTGAAAATCTACACTATTTAAAAATTAAATATTTTTCAACTTTTAACAAAATTAAATCTGAATGCTGGAATTTTTGTTCTGCATTTTCTTAAAATAGTTACAAAGTCACTGGAATAAACTAAACTATTTACATGTATGTTATTACAAAATTTTTTATTATAACAAATGAGAAAACTTTTAATCATGAACAATACATGGTTTCAACAAAGTTTAAATAGAAAAAGTTGGCAAACATCTTGTAATACATTTTAAAAAATGTAAAATTGTAAAACTTTTTAAATAGCTGAGTATTTAATATAACCATTTCAACTTCTTGAAAATACATATCAGCAAATTTATTTCATAATAGCAATAGCAATGGGCATATTTCATAATAACAATCTTGTTCAATATAGGGGAAAAAATGAAATATTTTAAAATTATTTTCTTTTTTCAGGTAAACAGATATGTTTCATAATTGTTACAGTTCTGATAAAAATATGCATAAAATGTGCATAAGAAATACACACAAAAATAATGAAGTAAAAGTAACTTATTATACAGCAAAATTAAGTTTAAAATTTTATAAAAAGGTTAGAAAACCCAAGTCATAAGTAGAAACACAAGCTGTCTTATGTGAAGTTTCATTATATATATAAAAAATCCAACATAGGGATAAAATCAGAAAAGAAATGCCATTATATGTTGTCATATATTTTTTCTTTTGAACATTTTTTAATGACCATGCATAGAGTAAACTGGAATAAGGAATAAGTGGGTTTTTTTTAAATGATGTTAGGTTAAAAGTAAAATCATAAAACTAATATTAGATGCTGTCAGATGTTTAATGCTACAAAATATTTAAATATGGATTCAAACTACCAAAACCATAAAAAGAAACAATCATACTGACTTGATATGAAGTTTCACATAAAATATTGCTGCAAAGGGATAAAATCGTGAAGAAAATTATTCAGGCATTTCATTAAATCTTTAAGGTTTTATGGAATTACAACTAGATAATTTTTTTTTATCATCATTTTTTTTTTCCCATGAGCAACTTAGCCAAGAACAATCTTGCAATGAATCTTACAATGTTACATACAAAAACACATAAGATTCATTAATAATTTGATAACTGATTGATTTTGATAAATTGATCATTCATAATATGATTAATTTCATTTTCCTACTTGTAATAAACAGTTTAGAATAAATTTATTTTAAAAAGACAATGAGTAGAGCAAACAGGAATAAGTGACCTTTAAAAATGATGCTTGGTTAAAAATAAAATCATAAAACTAATATCAGATTACCACTTTCAGATACTTAATGCTACAAAATTTTAAGATTTAGATTCAGAATACCCAAATCATAAATAGAACACAATCATGCTGATTTGAAGTGCGGTTTTGGGTTCTTCATGAGCAACTAGGACAAGAACATTATTTTACATACAAAAAAGCACATAAATTTAATTTCTTTGCTCATAATAAACAGTATATCCATAGCTGCGAACTTTCAACTAATCTTTCTGCAATACCTGGATTAGTTTGATCCAGGTTAACGCCATTTAAAACCAGAAAATATATTTTATGAATCGTTATTTATTTAATTTCAAGATTGTTAGTGGAACATACTTAATTTAATTTCTTGAAAAAAATTCTGTTTCGAATCTCATTAAACCAGGGTCAAATTAACGCAAGTATTACAGATAATCTATGTCAGGTTGGCACATATGTATATCATTCTTTTGTTTTAAACATTTTAAAAAGATCATGAATAGAATAAACTGGAATAAGGAATAAGTAATCTTTAAAAAATGATGCTAGGTTAAATAATAAAACCATAAAACTAATACAGTGAAACCTCCAAATAAAGGACACTCCAAATAAGGGACAAAAGTTCGGTTCCATAGCTGTCCCTTATTTGGAAGTTTCACTGTATCAGATTACCACTTTCAGAAAATTAATGCCACAAAATTTTAAGATTTAGATTCAGAATACCCAAATCATAAATAGAAACACAATCATGCTGACTTTATGTCAATTTTGAGGTTTCTTTATGATCAACTAAGCCAAGAACATCATCTTACATTTAAAAAAAAAAAAAAAAAAAAAAAAAAAAAATTACATAAATTTTATTTTCTTGCTTGTATTAAACAGCATATCATTCTTTTGTTTTAAACATTTTAAAAACACCATGAATAGAATAAACGAATAAAGAATAAGTAGTTTAAAAAAAATGATGCTAGGTTAAATAGATGCTGTAAAATTTTAAGATTTAGATTCAGAAAACCCAAATAATAGATACGTAATCATGCTGACTCTATGTGAAGTTTTATATAAAATATTGCAGCGAACGGATAAATCATGAAAGGAAAATTATTCAAGCATTCTATTAAACTTTAAAGTTTTATAAAATAATTTTTTTTTCCAAACTGGGTTTTTTTTTATGAGCAACTAAGCCAAAAAACATTATCTTATTTATAAAAAAGCATGCATAAATTTCATTCCACATTATTATTAATAAACAGTATATCATTCTTTTGTTTAAAACTGGAATTAAGAATAATTAGTCTTTAAAAATGATGTTGGGCTAGAAATAAAATCATAGCAGATTGCTCTTTCAGACATTTAATGCAACAAAAAATTAAATATAAAGCTCATTTTCATAAGATCACCGGTAACATTAAAATTGTTAGAATATGAGCACTGATCATGTAAATGTTGAGCCTGGTAAATGTGCCACATTTATAGCTACATGCAGCTTATACAGACCACACATGTGAAATTGTAGCTACAAGTCTCTAAAAACAGTTTGTTCACATGAACAATTTTTTAAATACTGAAAAAACTAATAGTTATTTAAAAATCATGTTTTGAAAAAAAAAATATGTTTTTTAAAAGTACCCATTGTAAGCTGCAAAACAGCCATCTATATATAAGACAGCACCAGGCTACACTATTAACTTTACACTATGAAGTAAAAAATGTATTTTGAATAATGCTGAAGATTTCTACCATCCCAAGACTGTGCACTATACAGTTTAACAAGAAAAGACAGAACTGTCTGAAGAAAAAAAAAAACAAAAAAAACAGACTTTTTTTAGGCTTTGGTGACTTATTGCACAAAATATTCCCAGCAAAAATATGAATACATAAATAAAAATTAAATCTACTCAATATATAGCTTTTTAAGAAAAATAAAGAAAATGACAAAATAAATTTTGAAAAGGAAAAAAAAAAAAAAAAAAAAAAATCTTGTGGCAATATACACAAAATATAAATTCTAAACTAAATGTAAGACGAATAGGGAAGCATATGAATAATGAAAGCAACAGAATTCACATAATCTTGAGAAATAATCTCTAGAAAGTCATTGAATTACATAGCACTTGTATGAAAAGTTGGAATGCAAATGTCACAAAATATGAAAATAATTCATTTTAAAATTTCCCCGAACTCTACATGGCCAGTTGCTGTAGCATGTTCTCTAGCTTCTTTATCTCCACGCAATCTCAAATCACATAATGAGCATCTTAAAGTAAAATTAGCAATGTCAGTGTACTGTTTACTTGATTTGGCCTCTCGGGCAATTTCCATAGCCATTTCCATAGGACGATCATCATTCACCTGGAAAATTGTTTGCATGGGAGCACTATCGAGTTCCAAAACTAGAGGATCATAATGGATACCATCATAGATAAGGAAAATTCTGTTGGTATAATCACAATTCTCACCAAAACGATGCATTTTCAAGCTTATAGTATCCACAGCAACTATTTCAAGTCTAAAATGTTCACTAAGAATGGACAATTCAATAGCTCCACCCCAATGATCTGGATTCTGAATCCAAGCACAGTAATCTTTATTTGGCATCCCAAGAAAAGCAGATGTATATTTTTCTGGATTTTCAGAAACAACACGAGCTATAAGCTTTCTTAATTCAGTACTTTTCTCTGGGTTTAAATCACCATTAGAAAGAACAAAGTACACACTTGCAAACAAACAGGAGTTATTAGAAGGAACAACATGACGCATCATAATACCTCCAGATAAATCACTATAAAATTCTCCATCACCACCACCATCAACAATAACTGGATTTTCAGTTGTAGGAGGCAATTTCTTAGCTTGTTTTACTTCATTAATAATTGCCTCTGAAGAAGAAGGAAAATGTACTTCGGATCGTGTAGCACCAGATTCTGTAACATTTTTCTTTTCAACTATTATGGTTTCGCCAGAACGAATGTTAACATCCTGCAATTTTAAGTTGTTAGCATCATCGGTTAATGCCTTGGGTGGATATCCACACAATATTTTTATGCACTCAGGTTTCAAACCTGCTTTATGACTGAGATGCATCTTTAATTCTTGGACTGTACTTTCACTATTGACACTTTTCATCACAAAAGATCCATTTTGAGTTTTGCATCTGATTATAAATTCGCTATTTGAAGCCATCGCAACAGTAAGAAACACCTAGAAAACAAAAAGCTTTAGATTTATAAATATTAAAATTCACTTTTAAAAGAGTACATTTATATTTAAATACTAAAGTATATTTAAGTAAAATAAGTTTAATTTACATAATTTATAAAGAAACCTCAATTTAAACACTTAAAACTTCACTCATTTATACAAACACTGGCTATAACAATCTATTTTAGCATATTTCTAATAAATTTGACAATTAACACAAAATTAATCTGAAATTAGAATATTTCTTGTATTATTCAGATCTATTGTGCACATTTTCATCCTTTAAGCAGCAGAACAAAAAATAAGTGAATTCTGGAAGAATGCTTTCCAATATAACAATTTTCCAGAACATTGCCTTGGACTAGGAGGATGAATAGGGTCCATTGTAAGTATTATTATAATTTTGAGTGAATTTTTACATTGAAATTACTATTTAAAAAATGTAAACAAACAGTGACTTAAAATTCTGAAAATTCTTAACAGTGCATAATTTCTGGTTTCAAGCTAAATAATTTTGTGGGAGTCTACTTTAGTTATTGTCTGTAAGCGATTGCCAAATTCCATGATTTTTAACATAGGCTTCTTGACAAAATTAGTGATTATTTAATGAAATATTGGTTGTTTTTTGGAATCGTTTGATTGAACTTGGGATTTTTTTTTCTAGCAGTCAATCCTTTTTCTTTTTTTTACTGATTGATGAAATCACTGATTGATGACTATATCTTCTGTAAAAAATTAATGAAATTGGTATGCATGCACCGAATATTGATTTTGGCCGAATACCAAATATTCGGTTGTCCAAATACTTTTTATATTTCAAAGATGGTATTAAAATGTTACTTTTTAAAACAATTTTACATAATACTTAATAAAAGAAACTTATATTTTGATAAACAAGGACTTCTTATAAGTACACTTAATCAGGGGCGGATTTAAGGGGTCGCGATGGTCGCAATCGCGAGGGGCCCCGCATCCTAAGGGCCCCCAAATCTTGTTTTGAGTTTTTTTTTTTTTTTTTTTTTTTTTTTTTTTTTTTTTTTTAATGTGATGTTTTGAAAAAAAAATTCTTAATGTTCCTTTTTAATTTTTCAGTTAATATTATACCATTTTCATGTAATATTTTTTTCCCCTCGTTATGAATTATTAGGACATTAGGAGGCAAGGGGTGGGATTCAAAAGAAACTTGGGTCTCAGCCGAAAAGAAGTCTGTTAGAGACCTTCTATAACGATTTAATTATACGGATTAAGGGGCTGATTAAATCATGGGCCATCACTTGGGGCCCTTGACTTTAAGGGGCCCCACATTTGGAATGCAGTTTTCACAAAACTGATATTTTAAATGTATTTTTACTTTGTTACTGATTAGCTATGCTAATAAAAGAAACTGTCATTATGTGTGCGATGGCTAGTAAAATGTACCGCACGTCGAAGTCTAAAAATTTGGGTGAGGATAGTCTATGCCAGTTCCTGGTGCACTTGGGGATCAGATTTTTAATTTCTTTAGACCCGGCCCCCCTGGACCTTACTTCTTACGCCTTAAATTTTTAATAACTTTCCTCCTTTCTATCTGATCTTCTTCGTTTTTGGGGTCCTTTCTTCATTTCGCTATCCCCCTTTGTATATTTCAGTTAAGATCTTGACCGGGGGTACACTGCTAATGAAGTCTTTATGTCCTAAATCTGTACTAATAGAACAAAGTTTCATTTTATCTACGTGCTATGGCTAGCAAAATATACCACGCATAGAAGTCTGAGAATTTAGATGAGAATAGTCGAAGACAGGTCCTAATGCACACTAGTCTCAGATTTTTAATATTTTAAGGGTTGGGTTCCTTATAAGATTTTATGCACAAAATTTTTAATAACTTGCCTTTTTCTATCCGCTATTCTTTGTTTTGAGAGACCTTTCGCTATTTAATTATTCTCACCTTTTAACCTCCAGTTAAGATCCTGGCTCCTTGGGGCCCGACGATATAGGGCCTCTTGAAGTTTTTCTGCAAATAAATTGTTAATAAATTGCTTTTCTTTTAATCCGATCATAATTTTGGGGATTATTTTTCCATTTACTTATTATCACGTTTCTACATTCCAGTTTAAATCCTGGGGCCCCCTAGGGTGCCGTAGAGCCCGGTCGCATTTTCAGAAAGAATCACGTTTTGAGCCCCTTATCGCCAGAACAACGATTGGCGCGGAGATGAAGACAATGCTACTCACCCCTTCTAGTTTGTGACGTCAAACGCCTAGCGAATAGCAACCCTTCTTTCTGCAAAGAGATCGCGCTTATTGTTCATTTGTTTTTCCGTAAATGTTATCAAGCAAAGACTACAATATGAGGAAATGTTATTCACTGTTGTTTACGGTTAAAACATAGTTTAAAACAAAAAGCTTTTTCAGATTAAAATGCTTTAAATTTCACAAAGCATCTAAACATAGTTTTTTCTTCTTCTTCTTAATTTAAAATTATTATTTCCTTAACTTGCTATGTTCGAAGAAATTGAGCAGTTAATTAAAAACAGTAGTAAAGATTCTCTTGTAATAAATATAATTCTATTAATCATATGTTTTATGACGCATTTGAACTTAGTTTATTTTGTGTTTAACGATGCAGCTAGCTGAACGTTCTCGCTTTCGCCAACTCGCCAAGGCTGGTGCTCAAAACGTGATTCTTTCTGAAAATGCCACCCGGTCCAGGGTTTCATGGCGTTTTTTACCCCTTAATTTCCTCACCTTCTCAGTACATAATTTTAAAGTTGATTCTTGGAATCTTCTTCGGAGATTAACACCTTCATATTTTAAATAGGGTCCTAGGGCCTTTCTTAAAACATTTATCCATTTTTGTGCATTTGTTTAAAATATTTTTTGAACCAATAACACTAGAATACAAATTTAAACATTTTTTATACACTTTTGATAAAACACCTATTTTCTTATTATACTACTTCTTACTAAGACGGTATATGAAAAAAAAAAAAAAAAACTATCATGTCACATTTTTTACTTTCTTCTATACAGGTTGGCTGTCCATTCTTAACAGTGTCCAATGGCTAACTCTTAAATCGTTAATCATAGATAGTTAGAACCAGTTAGAACAGTTAGTTCCAGTTAGAAAAAATGTTTTAAACGAGGTAAAGAAATATTTTACAAGTGATTTGGGTCAATAAAAGATTTCTTATAAAAATACAAAATTTAAATTTATTATACGGTCTTCCGACCCTATAAGTTGTACCCAGTAAAATTTTCTCGTCACACTGACAAGCAAGACAAAAAAAAAAAAAAAAAAAAAAAAAAAAAAAAAGTCTCGTTATTCATAGATTAAAATTAACCGAATAATAATTGTTTAAAGTTTGAGCATATTTTTTGCTACAAATTAGGGTTTATTCACAAATCAAGCAGAAAAATATGTTTGTCAGATACAATAAAAAAAATGATTGAGAGTAAAACAAATATTGCAATTTAAACTTGAAATCTTTAATCATTTTAACATATTAATTCAAAATATACAATTTGTAATAAACATACAAGAAGAAAAAAGAAACAGTATTTTTGTTAAATAAAATGATGAAAATTAGCAACTTCAATTCTTTACAAGATAATACATATTTTAAAATGTTACTTGATAACACTAGCCTGAAAAAACTTGGGTTATGACATGTGTTTGGTTTTTAATAATTTACTCTTATGTATTCTGTATCACTGAATCCGATATTGACATCATTTCTACT
The DNA here is from genome assembly GCA_964019185.1 of Maratus speculifer. NCBI lineage: Eukaryota > Metazoa > Arthropoda > Arachnida > Araneae > Salticidae > Maratus > Maratus speculifer. Next base: position 374,696,421 of record OZ025293.1, read on the forward strand.
AACACGTAAAGATTTTTTGTAAATCGTAAATTTTAAAGTTAAAAAAGAAAAAAACAGCGAAAATTTGGAAGGGGCGAATGGAACACATTGGGACATGGGGCAGATTGGGACAAAGCCTTTGCCTAAATGGTCGCCCATGGATTTTTAGAAGATCATAAAAATGAAAATTAAGAAAATATATTGCTTATTATATTATAATATATAATAATATAGTAATAATATATAATACTAATAACAATAATATATAATATATTATTATTATTATATTATATATTATTGCTTATCTATCATGCAATAAGTGTGAACATGTCTCTGAAGATACATTTTCTTTATTCACACCAGGATTTTTTCTTGAAAACTGGGCGTCGCGAGTTACCAGCAAGGCGAGCATTTTCACCAACATCTTAAACTTTTTGAAGACAGACACAAAGGATTTTGGTACAAAAGTATGTTAAAGAACTACTGCTGGTTTATTTTAAGCGAAGCAAATTAAAAAAAACTACAAAAAGATGAATAAAATTCATAATTTCTCATTTTTAATTTTTATATTTCATGTTATTATTCTTTTAAGTATTTAATGAACATTTATTTAAACTAGACGTTACAGATTTTTTACAATAATTTTTCAGTACTCAGTACACTAGAATCTATGAAAAAATACACATTTCTGCAAAAGTACCGTATTTTCGGGAATACCCGCCGCACCCACCGTAAGCGCCGCACCAATGACAATCTGTTAAAAAAAAAAGTACATCGACGTAAGCGCCGCACCATCTTAAGCGCCGCACCCAAGCTGCTGATATTTATACAGTATAAATCTCTAAATTCCGAAATCGTTCGTAGACGCGGCTTTTAGTTATTTCCGAATTTTAGTGATCTTCAAAAAACTTTAAAATGTAAGTAAAAATTATTGAAAATCATCATTAAAAAAGAAAAAAAATCACATATTTATAAAAAAAAAATCATAAATGGCACATTAAGTTATTTAACAGCAAAGCCAAGCATTTAATCTTATTAAAATTAAATATACACAGAGCATTTTCACGATTACGATTTTATTTATATGTTAGTATTTAGTTGCTTTAATTTAGGCCTACTGGTCATTACTTTTTCCCCAATTACAATGATATTAGCTCAATCTCTGTAATAAAATTCCTTTGTTCCAGGCCTAATATTTTATATAAACTGTTTATGAATTTTTCTGTTGATATTTCTTTGTTTTCTTATTTTACTATATCAAGATAAATAAACTTGGAAATGAATTAGAAGAAATGATTGGTACGGCCATCTGTCGGCAAAATGCAGAATATAATCTAGATTATACTAAAAAGTTAAATACATTTTTGGTGCTGCCATCTGTCGATAAGATAGGATAACTGAACTGTATAAATATAAAACATTTGATGATCATTTATGCTATCTGTATTTGAGGTTTCCAGATTTTAGAGACTGTTACAGTATATAAAATATTTTCACTTGAACAGTTAAAAAAAAAATTTTTTTTTCACTTAAGTGCCTAAAAAATATATTTAAAATGTAAAGAAATATCGTATAGAGACACTGACGAAAAAAATAAAATAAATAAAATAAGCTGTTGAAGAAAAAAATCATTGGACGAAAGACACTTAGATTTAATGTATGCAAATGCCTTAAAAACTGTAGTAAAAATATTACTGAAAAATGTGATGTAATAAAGCGTATTGCTATAAGAAAATATTTTTTAAATGCATACTAGTTTATGTTAACTCCTCAGATTACTGCAAAAAAGCAACATTTTGTCACTGGATCAATAACAAACAGAGAAAAATATAATAAATATCAGAAACTTATTTATAATATTATAATCTTACCTGTAAATATTGCAGAATCATTTTTCCCTTGACTGTTGATTTATTATTATTATGTATTTGTTTTTCAATTTAATAACGTTTCCTATCACTGATCCGTTATAAATAGCAGGTATGTAATTTTAATATTAAGATTTCAATTTTTTGTAATATTTATAAAATTTTCTAAAAAAATATTGGATTACATATTATAAGAGAACACTACTTCAAAATATCTTTAAAATATGAAAAATTATTATTGGAATGAAGTGAAAATATAGAAAAAAATATATACAAGATTTTATCAACATGTTTAAAAATCTTCAAATCCATCAAAATCGGAATTTTCACTGTCGGAATTAAATAGTTCTAAAAATTGTTTATCAGTTAATACGTCACAATTTTCATCTTCACTATCATCAGATTCAGATGAATCATCACTAACTGTATTTTCCATGATATTGGCTGCTTTGAAGCCCGACATAATAGTTTTAGCACTAATGTCTTTCCATGCCGATGAAACCCACGACGCTACTTCTTCGTAAGTGGCTTTGCGCATTTTTCCAGAATTTGTAAATGAATGTAGCCCTTCCATCATCCATTTTTCCCACAGTTTTCTTACTTTGGACTTGAAAGATTTATTCACAGCCAAGTCAAGAGGCTGTAAAACTTTAGTTAATCCGCCAGGGATTATTGCTGGCTCGGCTGAGACTTTTTTCAAAGCAGTTTTTACGGAATCACCTTTGTGGGCACTCATTGAGTCCATAATAAGAAGCCCACTAGGCTGAAAAAAAGAATTTTTTCTTTTCCTCCACACTTCCGCCAGCCACTCATACATGATTTCCTCCGACATCCATCCCTTTTCGTTACACCGTATTACGACGTCGGAAGGAAAATTTGCCTTAGGCATAGTTTTGCGCTTGAAAATAATTAGTGGTTTTAATTTGTCTCCATTCGCAGCGCAAGCTAAAACACAGGTAAATGAGGTTCGCTCATTACCAGTTGTTACGATGCCGATTGTTTTTTCCCCAATGGTGTTAACAGTTCTACTGGGGGGGCAATCAAAAGTTAATGGAACTTCATCCATATTAATAATCTGTGCTGTTGAAAAGTTGTTTTCCTTGATTTTTTCAGCGACATACTTTAAAAAAGATGCTTTTGTCTTTTCCCAATCTGCAGGCAGTTCTTGTCCCACAGTTGTCCTGGTTCTTACAGACAAATTATTTCTCGACATGAACCTAAAGCACCAGTTGGGACTACCTTTAAAATTTGTAAATCCCATGTTCGATGCCATAATCCTCGCTTGAAACCGTATCTGAACAGTTGAAACGGGCATTCCTTTTTCCCTTTGCTCCTTTACCCACTTGGCTAAATTTCTCTCCAGATTTGGCCAAACAACAACGCCACTTCTTCGTGCCCTCTTAGATTTTGGCATTTCCTTCAAAATAGATTTTTCAGCTCTCCATCTCCTTACGCAACGCTCATCAACTCCATATTCTCGTCCTGCAGCACGATTACCTATTAGCTCTGCCTTATCAACCACAGCAAGCTTGAAAGCGGCGGTGTAACTTTTTAACTTTTTGGGAGCCATTTTCACTTGAAAAAAAAAATAAATTGCTTAAATAAGAGCGTCAGACAAAAAGAGCAGAACAGTACCGTAAAATAATTCTCAGCTAAAAAGAAAAAAAAAAACGTGTTTGTAGTACGCAATTAAAATCCAATCGGAAATAGGCGCAATTACTTGCGCCAATGAGAGGAGCGCAGCAGGATGCTAGCTTCCTCCCTAGCATCTTTTCCTAGTAGCGTTCAATTCTAAGTGCTCTTTCCACAGACTTCTAGTTCTTTCCACAAAGTTCTAAACTTTTCTTCGAATCTTGGTCATCCTTGTGTAAATGCGGTTTAGGTTCCCTTAGAAAGACCCCCCACGGAGGGCACTTATCCTAGGGCCTATATCCCTCCTGCAGATAATCGGCCGTCATAAATAACACTATTAACACCACAAAGTTCTAGTTCTTTCCAGCAAAAATCCGTCAGATTTTCGATCAAAGACTTTTTCAAATTAATTTTAGTGTAGGATTTTTTTTTTTTTTTTTTTTTTTAAGTTAAGATATTATTTCAGTCACACACAAAGACCTCCTTAATGCTAATCCTATGGATGAAATTTATAAAGATATCGTGTTTGCATTTCAATATTTTTAAATGATTTTTGGGCATTGGATAGTTCAAGTCCATCTATATGCAGATCGTTTTATACTTTTTCGATTTTGAAGATTGTTTTCACTTTCGAAACCGACTCCCAAAATGAAAGTGCCCTCATTGAAAAATACCTGTAAGCAAAAAGCGAAAAATGTTCTTTCTACAAATCTATCAGAGTTAATCAATGCAAAAATCATTTAAAAATATTTAAATTCAAACGAAATATCTTTATAAATGTTTCCCATAGGATTAGCATTAACGAGCGGGTCGCTTGACTGAAGTAGCCTCTTAACGAAAATATGATACAGTTGAACCTCAACATTTTAGAATCAGCGGGATCACGGCGATACCGTATTTTCGAGATCTGTTAAAAAATAATTTTAAAACAATATCATGCCCCCCCCCCCCCCCCAAAAAAAGCAACTTTTTCCTCAGTGTAAAGAAATGACGATCAAGTAAATTGGTGAAGTAAATAATAAAATACGAATTACATTGAAACACAGCACATATGCTAAAATTAAATTACACATGTTAAACCACAATTGATTAATAAATATATATATAACCATTGTATAATACTACAAATCATTATCCACAGCGAATACAATCCACAATTGTTTATCATGCCTGCGGCAAAAAATCGATTCTTAAATAGCTTACAGCACTACAAATTCTTTTATATAAATATATACCTGCATATCTTTATTTAATATTTTAACTATTGATAATTGATTTAATGATTCCTTTTGTGGTAGATTAGTTTATTTTTTATTTGGTACATACGCATCTATCCTTGTTCATTTACAAAAATTTTGTAAGTTTAAATATTTCTTGCTCAAATTTAGACTTTATATTCATCTTAAGTTATTTCGATGATTATATTATGAAGATATAAATTAAGAAAAGAAAAAAAAATCCACAAATCCACTTAGCGTAAAAAAAAACTATTTTCGTTCTTTTTTTTCTACTGTATTCAAAGAAACAAAACAGAAGCAATGCGATATTAGCCGACTTACGCATCAAGGTCAAAGGGCAACATGTCCGCACATTGAGTCATGAAGAGGATGAGGAGAAAAGGTGACTTTAAATAACCAGTGTCTCTCTCTCTTTTTTTTTTTATTAGCAGAAACAAGAGATAACAAAATTGCACGTTTGCTTTATAGTTATAAATACGTACTTGAGTGCTTTTATTAGGCACTTCTTTAAAAATAAACATAGTAAAAGGAAAAAAAAAGGATAAAATAAGTAGTTTTGTCCAGAACTTTTCGTACGAAACAATTTTTAACCATATCATAGTAAAAATTAATCTATTGAAAAAATTCACTTGGATGATGCGGATATTTTAAATTTTCCGGGTGCCGGATTGTTATTTTTATTTATTAATTATTATTATTATTTTATATGGGCCGGACCGAGCTGATCCCCCCCCCCCTATAGATCGGACTGCTTCACTCAAGTAAAAACATCTACTCGCTAATGTTAATCCTATGGATTTTTTTTTTTTTTTTTTTTCAAATGCGTTTGCATTTCAATATGCTTAAATGATTTCTTTGTATTTTATATCTGAGATGTTGATCCCTAAGAAGACACCTTTTCGATTTCGTTTACAGATGTTTTTAGTGGTATACTTTGACTTTTAGAACCAGTTTCGAAAGTGAAAGTATACTAATAAAAAAACCTGTAAACAAAATCGAAAAAGTAAAGACTCTTTGTGGAGATTGACTTCCGTTATCCAAAGCAAAAAATATCATTTAAAAATAATGGAATGAGAATGACACTTTTTTTTTCTTTGAGATTAACATTAGTTAGCCGATGTTTGCACGTGGGTGAAATAGCCCTTAAAGTTGCCAAGTTAACATCGACTCGTGTAGCACATTTAAACTTATTCTTGCAAAGTCATATGCATTGAAAATTGTTTATATTCTATTGGCTTCTTTTAAATGTTTATCACGGAAGTCGGCCTTTTATTATTTTTTTATTATTCGCCAGGCCCGTTTTTGTTGTTTATCACCTGAATTAACTCATTTGGGGGAAAAAAAACTTGCTGATTCGACCGGTTTCAAAGTTTGGATTATTTTTGCCGGATAAAAAAAGAGTGAGTTATTGAAAAAAATAAAGAAAAATCTTTCTCTCTAAAGTTTTTACTATGTATAGGAAGTCTATTTCAAAAGAGTTCTATACCGGGATTTGAGCTCTCTTTGGGCAGTTTTATTTTCTAACTGGAAGGAGGATCATTAGAAGAAAAAAATGTGACAGCTGTACATTCCAATATCCTACAGGTAAAATCATTAATAGATGAGGGGACAATATAATAATTTTTAACATGAGAACCGGTGAGACCAACATTATTTTTGAATAATGTTGATTGTTTAAAAATAAACAACTAACGCATCACGGACACCTGCGGTTGAGAGACGTTTTCAAATGTTTTGATACCAATTTGAGAGCATATAATTGTTGATTAAACGAAAAAAAAGTGTCAAAATCATTTGACAAAATAAAAAAAAAAAAAAAAAAAAAAATCATCGTACCCGCCGCCCCGGCGTAAGAGCCGCACCTACAATATTTTATACTTTTAAACTCGTATGCGCCGCGGCTCATACGCCCGAAAATACGGTATATCAATTGTGTAAACCAGTGTTCTTAATACTCTTCTCTATATATATAACCATATATATATATATATATATATATATATCTGATTTTTGTCATGCTGTAACTAACATAATTTATGAACCGATTTGAACGAAACTTGGTATGTACATAGTCCATACAAGTATTTATGAATCGAGTTCGTTGGCCAGCATCATCCGCCATTTTGTTTCAAAATGGCGGCCATTTTACATTTTTTAAGAATTTAAAATTTAAAATTAAATGCGAAAAAAAATTAAAAGTCGAACAATATTTTTCTTTTATGTGTTAGAAATTAAAACAACGATTCCAGAACACTTCTTATTTTGTCTATATCTTAAAAAAGGATTGAGTTATAGCACTTTGAATTTTTCTTAAGGCTGACATTTTGAAACGATCTGATATTTGTCGCGTGATAACATGCGTATTTATGAATCGATTTAGATGTAACTTGGTGTGTACATAATATATACTGAGGCCTGAATCGAGTTCGTTACCCAGTTGCATCCGCCATCTTGTTTCAAAATGGCGGCCATTTAAATTTTTTTTAAAAAATTAAAAATTAAAATTAGGTACAAGAAAGTGATAAATTAAAAAAGATTTTTCTTTTATGCATTTGACCTTGATACAAAGATCCCAGAGCATTTTTTGTTTCGTTTGTATCTTAAAAAATGGCTGAGTTATAGCACTTTTGATTTCTAGTGTTGGTCACATTTTGAAATGATGATTTTCGTCACGTGATAACACGCGTATTTATAAACCGATTTGGATGAAACTTGGTGCATACATAGTACATTCCAATGTTTGGACCGAGTTCGTAAGCCAGTTCCATCCGCCATCTTGTTACAAAATGGCGGAATATTAATTTTTTTTTTAATTTTAAAATTAGGTGCAAAAATTGAAAAAGATTTTTCTTTTGTGTGTTTGACCTTGATACAAAGATTCCAGATCATTTTTCGTTTCATCTATATCTTGAAAAATGACTGAGTTATAGAATTTTCAATTTCCAGTGTGGTTGACATTTTGAAACGGACTGAAATTTGTCACGCGAAAATGCGCATATTAATAAACTGATTTGGATATAACTCCGTGTGTACATAGCACATACCAACGTCTTGACCGAGTTCACTGGCCAGCTTCATCCGCCATCTTGTTTCAAAATGGCGGCCATTTTAGTTTGTCTAAAATCTGTTAAATGTTTAATGATGTACAAATAAAAAAGTAGAAATTGAAAAAAGGTTCTTTCTAAAGTATTTATTTTAATAATTAATTCCAGAGTAGTTTTTGCTTTGTCTTTACCTTGAAAAACGCCTGAGATATAGCAGTTTGAATTTCTAATGTAGGTGACATTTATTTAAAAATCAATTTGCCCGCGACAGCACTCGTATATATTAATTGATTTTGATATGAGTGTTTGCACATGAATTAAGATTTCGACCAAGCTCATTGGTTTGTTTTATCCACCATGTTGCTTTAAAACGGCATTCACTTCATGATATCGTGGAATTTGGCGACTCTCTAAATCACTGAAAATAAAACCAGGTTGAATAAAATATGACTAATTTCTAAAAATTCCTATTAATACTCATTATTGACAAAAATTAGTATTCAATCTTATAAAATGGGGTTCCACTAATTTGAGCTTCGTATATTTGAATATTATAACTTAATTTAAAATAAATAAATAAGTATATGAAAGCTACCTCTTCCTCCCGGCATTGCGGGAAGAACTTTTTAAAAAAGGATCCAAATTGCATGCAGTTTTCTTTAACATAGTTTTAGCATGCTCCAATTAATTTAAAGACTATTAACAGTAACAATACTTTTATATGAAACGATGTGTCAATTAAGCCTCTGGTAACTTGGGGCCCGTTGCAGTTGTTGCATCCTAAATTGTTAAAAATTACTCCCTCTTAACCCAAACTTCATTTTTGAAACCCTTTTACTATTCTTCCATTTCTAGATTCCAGTTAAAATCCTGGGTACCCAAGAATCATGAAGGTAACTTTGAACTTTTTGTGCGGCATGCATTTTTCACCTCCAAATTTTCTCGCATTCTTACTGCAAATTTTTTAAGTTGAGTTTTGGACGCCTCTGTCTGGACCAACACCTACATATTTTTATTGGTACCCTATGGGCCTATTTTAAGCATCATCCTTTTATTACCCATTTTTTCAAAATTTCATTTTAATGATTAATTCTTGCCTGTGCTTAATTTGACTAATTGACGATCTAAAGTGAGAAGAACTAAAACTATTTAACAAGTTCTCATGTTAGGAACTTGATCATAACGATCAGTTCCCCCCCCCCCCCTTTCTTTGATTTTCTCTTATAGCTCCCTTAAAAATGGGCAGATGCACTAGTTTTTTCACTAACAACTTCCTCCAGCTAAACATTTTTTAGACTTTAGCTACTACCAGTTTCGAATATTAATCGTTTTCTTGGGGTACTTAGTGCAGCGATTTTAAGAATGATCCAAACTGCATGCAATGCCTTTAACATAGCTCTAGCGTCCTCCAATTGTTTTAAAAACAACTAAAAATATATTTATAACGCAACTACATGCCAGATAAAAAGCCAGGCACTTTGGAGCCCGGTATCGACCATTGAATTTTTTTACGACATAAATTGTTAATAAATGTCTCCCTCTTAATTCTATCTTCATTTCTGGAATCCTTTTCCAGTTATTTATTCTTCCTTTTTTACACTTCAGTTAAAATCCTGAACACTCTAGGATCACATAGAGCCTGATCTGGGACCTCTCCAACTTTTTGTGCGGCATGCCTTTTTCACCTCCTTATTTTCTTGCACTTTTAGTGATAAACTTTAAAGTTGAGTCTTGGACTTCTCTCTCTGGACCAACACCCTCATATTTTTTGCTAGGAACCTGCCTTGTTTAAAGTAATTTCTCCCAATTTTTGCACATTTCTTCAAAGTTTTATTCTAATGATTATTTCATAGCTATGTTTAATTGTAGTACTGTAACCGATTTCTTTTGTGTGTCCCTGTACATAAATAAAAAATGCTATGAATGCTCTGTTTTAACGTTATCGTAGTGAAAATCAGTAATTTATATCAGTTTCAGTATATTTGAAATAGCGTAATATCATTAAAATACTCTGCAAACGATTTTTCCTTATATACCATAATGTAATCGAATTCTTTTGAGTGCCCTTGTAAATGAACTATATATCAACCATTATTTTAAATATTTCATATGCAATACCAAACATTCTTTAGCGACCTTAAATAATCTCTATCAACTGCATGAAAATCTGAGTATATTTACCGGAATTACAGCGTCGACAGATGGCCAGAACGGACAAAGAAACCGAATGCATAATCACTTTTCAACTATTGAAAAATAGAAAGGAAAATAAGATACATAATTTTAGCACATTTATCCGCCACAGTATATAAGTTCATGTAAAATTCTGAAGTAATTTGAACATGAAATGAATTTGCGCATCTAATCTTGTGCATCGATTTGAATACATTTAAATTAATTTGTAAGTAATTATTGTAATTAAGTTTTTAATGTGTATTATTTTTAAAAGAGAAATCTGCATAATTTTTCAAGATGGAAGGGCCCCAAAAAGTTCCAGTGAGAGGGGCCCCTCACTTCATAAATCCGCCCCTGCACTTAATATTGAAAAAAAATATGCCTTGAGTTACTTATGAAGGACAGTCATGAGACTTTTTTAATTAATAAAACTTTAAATTTCATGGTCTTTTCTACAAATTTATAATTAACTTCTTTGAAACAGTGAGTGAGCAACATTTCTAATAAATATGTAAAAAATATGCAATCTTTTCTAATGTTACATAACTGATCATATATTTAAACATTTTTAAAAAATGACTTTTTTTTTTTTTTTTTTTTCCCCTGAAAGACTAAACATTTTGACTGCAATGGGATGCAGAACAGAAAAAGGCAATAACTATGTTTGCTTTACTTAAAACATCATTATCAAAAGTAATACTGAATGCTTGGTTATTCAGTTATTTGGTCAAACCATTATTCATTGCATCACTAATTTTTAACAACTTTTCAATTCTCACATTTTAATGGGAAATACGGGCAAAATTTACTCAAAACAAAGTTATCTTTTACACACAATGAAAATAAAAAATTCTATAATACTTTAATAATGAAACAAACTCATTTTTAAACTATACTTAAAAATAACCCCTTTAAACCCTTCCAGCATGAGCATGTGCAAATTGTGCTCATAAAATGAGAAATTGTCTGACACCAGAATTTATAACATAAATGACTTTTTAAGAAGTGAAAAACTACTTAATTAAAGCTTTGATTGTAAAAACATGTGCCTGCAGTGGACACATTGTGCCAGAAAGAGTTAAGTATTTATAATTAAAAGCAGTTAGTAAGTAATTCATAATTTAAGGAGAAAAATGGAGTTTAGAAAAAAAAAAAAAAAAAAAAAAAAAAAAAAAAAAAAAATGTATAAAAAAAAAAAAAGTATCCGAAGAGTAAAAGTCAACTCAAATGTGTAAAATACACCTAATGTGTAAAACTTGGTAAGTATGCAATGATATTCTAATCACTAACATAGATGACATGAGAGCTAAATTAAGCTAAATTATGAGACATTTGTATTTTCTTTTAAGAGAGGGAGTACAATTGCTGCATTATTAATAAATAATAATTTGATTAATCAAAACTAAAATCACACAATAAAAAAATTAATTTCTCTTTTTTGAACGATCAAAATTAAACTAAATTCAAATAACTCTATCTAATTATAAAAAATTTAATCCAACAAGGGTCACGAATTTTACTTCTCCGTTTTGCTAGTAGCAATGTTTCATGACAAGTAAATAACAATGGTATTGTTTCCAATCCTCCTATCTTTTATAATATAAGAATTACATATTTATTGTTTAGTGTTCACTCTAGAAAAAAAAAAGGGCAGGGTGCTAGTAAAAAAAAGGGCACAGCTGAAGCTGAAAAGGGGCACTTTTTTCAGCAAAAAAGGGCACAGTTGAAGCTGAAAAGGGGCACTTTATTCAGCGAAAAAGGGTATTGTTTCTTTAGAAAGTATACAGCTTCTTAATATAAAAATATTATATTATATACTCATCTTTGTTTATAATCACAGTTAATAACAAATTACAGATGTTTTTTTCTTAATTGGATGTTTTAAAGATCTAGTAAATAATTTTGATTCACATACCCATACTGTAAAACTATTAGCCACATAAACTATCGGTTTTATGGATACGACAGAAGTTTTAAGTGGTAATAAAATTTAGATGTCAATTAGTATTACTGTAAATCACCAAATATAGATTATAAGCCTTGTGAGCTGTGGAGGGAGGGAAGCAAAGAGCTAAAAGCAATTTATTTTATTTGGGGGAGGGGGCGAGGAGGGACGACATTGATTATTTATCATTAGTAAAAATTTTAACATAAAGATAGAAAAAAATATTTAAAAATAAGACTTTAAATTTGGTGTGTTTGATAAAGACAGAGAAGCGAAATTTAGATAATTTACTGTCACAATGAAAGGGCAATAGTTGCAAGGGGTGATTCTGCATGAAAATTTTTTGGAAGGGAGAAAAGTCTACAGTCACTCAAGAAAAATATCTTATCTCGACAAATAGCGTATTTATCAAAAATGGAAAACGCTATTCGATTTCAAATCCATTTAATAGTCAGGCTTGTCAATTTTATACTTTTACAGTAAAAATTAGTCAGAAAATTTGTCAAAGTTTTGTGCTGTTGAGTAGTGAATTTAAGAACCACACCTATAAAAATCACCAAGAAATATGTTTCCAAAGATTACATTAACAGAAGTTTATAAACACTATTAATATTTTTACAAAATATAATGTCTGCTTTACACTTCTTAAGTACAATTAAATCCAGTTCCGGCCCAGCTCGACTATGTAGAAAAACAATTCAAGCCTGATCTCGGCCAGGCACGAGTGTGCTAACAAAAATATTAAGTCTGGGTCAGACATATTGCAACTGTACGATGCCGATCTCTACACTGGACAAGTTACATTTCTTTATTGATATTGTCAAAGTAGCATCGGTTCGTGACTCCCACTTATACTTATTCTCGTTAAAGCCATATTCATTGGAAACAGCTCATATTTTATCGCCTTTGCTTAAATCTTTATATCAGGCCGGTTGGCCTACTAAATTTTTTTTTTATCAACCCGGCAATTATGCCCGATTATTATTATTTTATTTATTTATTTTTTATTTTTATTTATTTATTTATTTTTATTTTTTATTTATTTTTTGCCGGCTTGGCCTTTATGAAAATGCGCATACGTTCTGCCGGACCGAGTACGGGCCAGGTACGTGCAGACCTCTAAATTTTGTGCCAAACTTTTAGGATTAATACTGTAAATGCCCAATAATTATTTTTTGTATGGACATAACCGAACTTTTAACTTTTATATCGGCCATTATTATTATCTTTTTTATTATTTATTTTCACTGGATCCGAGCTGCACTTTTTTCGATGGGTCGGGCCCCGAGGGCCGGATCTTGGAAATTTCGGGTCATGTAGGCATCTAATCTGGCGTCATTAAGTGTATGTAAATAAATGCATAAATAAAGAATATAAGCTGCTAATTATGATAAAACTGCTGACATATCGACAAACTGCAAAGCTGAATATGTTGTGCCACTTTGGCTTCTACGTTGTTTATCAAAATAAGGCATGTCTTTTTCCTTATATAAACAATCTAACAGCTGTGCTTTCTTCGCATATGTCAAATTTCGATTGCATTCAAAAGTAAGACAACATACATAATTCACTAATGTAGTTTCATGTTTGTATAATATGTGCATCTGTAAATTAAAAAAGCAAGAATGAAGATTTATTTATTTATTTTCTCAAACTTGAGCGATTGTGATGGAAGCAGGTTTTCTTTTCCATTGATACATATATATATTGATACCACACGCAGTTTTATTAGTTAAAATGAAAAGAAAGATGTAGCTTTTCTGAAATACTAAGGCATGACATGGCTATTGGAGTTAAGGCGAGGAGAGGATGACCTTGTTCATATTTCTCCTTTTAGTCTTTTTTTTTTTTTTTTTTTTTCAACAAAAGATTGCGGGCTGGGCAAGAATCCACTTTTTGGTTTAATTTTCTAATTTTTGGAGATGAGGAGGGGGGGGGAGAGAAAATATTTTTTGAGTTCAGTTGAAACAGTAAAAATATAACGAGTTGCAGGTTGAAAAAAAAATATTTTTGAGGGTTCATGTCAATTACTGCATAGCTTTTTTTTTTTTTTTTTTTTTTTAAATAGTATATGCATCTTTTTAGTATTATTATTATTAAATAGTGTATACATCAAATTTTTTATTCGATGGTTAAAAGATTAAAACTTCACTTGTAGTTGCATATTAAAGAGAATTAAAAAATAATAGTTTGTTTGGCATGTTTGCATAATTCTTCGAAATTACTTGTAGGCTAATCATACAAAGGGTGCGATAAGTGCAAAGTACGCAATACTCGTGTTTATAGGGATCCCCAAAAAGACTAAAATACCTTTAAATAGAAAAGGACTTCTGAAGAATAGAATGGTAGTATCTGGGCTAGACTTTTTTTCATATAGTAAAAATTCAAGACCCCGAAAATATTTCTTGTACCGGGATCATTTTATGAAGACCGATTCTGACCATACAATTATATTTAAACGTTGTATAAACAGGGCAGGTTTATTTTTCTGTGTTTACTTTAAATATGATTCAAGTTTTTTTCATTATCGTTTTATTTATCTCTCACATTTCTTTTCCGAGTAAAGGTTCAATTTAGATGACATTCACATGGTATTCATTAATTTTGCTGAATAAAAAAACACAGAAAGAAGCAGGGTCGCATGGTCAGCGCCGTGCGAAAGGGGAGGGGCGAAGGGGGCTGTCGCCTCGGGCGCGGAAGTTTAGGGGCGCCAAATTTATACTACCAGCGTCATTTTGGGGCTGTTAAAAGAAAAAAAAGGGGGTAGGGGGCGCCAAATTGAAACTTTGCCCCGGGCGCAGTTTTTTATTCGCACGCTCCTGCGTATGGTGGGAGTTTAACTACTCTAGACGGGAATTAAAATGCCGTCACCAACTACGATTTCCCCCCCCCCCTTTTTTTTGTTTTTTTTTTGTTTGTGTTTGTTTTTGTTGGTTTATGCTTGTACAATAGCAGAATCGATGCATAATCTTGCTCCCTGAAATAGCAGTGGAAAGAAAAGAACGGACATAAAAAAGAAAAGTTGTAAGATAAGGATACTGAATTGGATTTCAAAAGATAGCATCACAGTGCAAGGAACGGGGGGCATAGCTCAAACAATGCTATTGTCCAGTTCTAAGTTTCCCTGACCACCCAGGATTTCCACCCACCAGAGAAAGGGAATTCGTAAAATAGAAAGTATACGTAATTTAGCTAGAAGCTATGACAAGTTGATGGGAAAAAAAAAAAAAAAAAACAGGATATTTTTGAAGTGGAGTTTCTCCAATTCATGGATTGAGGAAAATCTTGAACAATCGCAGCGATTCCTGGGAAAAATTCAGGGCACATTTGACTATCTTTTAATATCAGAAGGGCGCATTTTGCCGATGTTTGAAAGGGCGGGGCGGGATTTGCCGATTTTAAAAGGGGCGTGGTGCTGCACCCTCCAAAAATGGCCTAGCGGGAACACTATATTGTAATGGAAAATGCTGCTCATATGACTTGTTAATGCAGATTTGCTCATATTCTCCAATTTACAAATAGCACAGCATAGCTTGTATCGAAACTGCTATAAATGTGGAAAATGCATTAGAACAACCCAAAATTAGGTTGCATTTTCCATTTTATTCAATAATGTTTCTAACCAATGCTTGCATTTGTCTTGTTTCACTTACAATTTATTGAAAGTGAACTTTTTAGGTGTCATTATAGTAGCACATCTCTAAGAATAATTACTATCACAGATCTACAGAATGCAGATGATAAAGGTTAAAATTCGCAGTCGCCACCGGCCACTAAATGTAAAAAATTTGTGACTTTATGTTATGCATATGATCGGCAAAAGGGCGATTACCGTATTTTCGGGAATACCCGCCGCACCCACCGTAAGCGCCGCACCAATGACAATCTGTTAAAAAAAAAAAGTACATCGACGTAAGCGCCGCACCATCGTAAGCGCCGCACCCAAGCTGCTGATATTTATACAGTATAAATCTCTAAATTCCGAAATCGTTCGTAGACGCGGCTTTTAGTTATTTCCGAATTTTAGTGATCTTCAAAAAACAACTTTAAAATGTAAGTAAAAATTATTGAAAATCATCATTAAAAAAGAAAAAAAAATCACATATTTATAAAAAAAAATCATAAATGGCACATTAAGTTATTTAACAGCAAAGCCAAGCATTTAATCTTATTAAAATTAAATATACACAGAGCATTTTCACGATTACGATTTTATTTATATGTTAGTATTTAGTTGCTTTAATTTAGGCCTACTGGTCATTACTTTTTCCCCAATTACAATGATATTAGCTCAATCTCTGTAATAAAATTCCTTTGTTCCAGGCCTAATATTTTATATAAACTGTTTATGAATTTTTCTGTTGATATTTCTTTGTTTTCTTATTTTACTATATCAAGATAAATAAACTTGGAAATGAATTAGAAGAAATGATTGGTACGGCCATCTGTCGGCAAAATGCAGAATATAATCTAGATTATACTAAAAAGTTAAATACATTTTTGGTGCTGCCATCTGTCGATAAGATAGGATAACTGAACTATATAAATATAAAACATTTGATGATCATTTATGCTATCTGTATTTGAGGTTTCCAGATTTTAGAGACTGTTACAGTATATAAAATATTTTCACTTGAACAGTTAAAAAAAAAAATTTTTTTTTCACTTAAGTGCCTAAAAAATATATTTAAAATGTAAAGAAATATCGTATAGAGACACTGACGAAAAAAATAAAATAAATAAAATAAGCTGTTGAAGAAAAAAATCATTGGACGAAAGACACTTAGATTTAATGTATGCAAATGCCTTAAAAACTGTAGTAAAAATATTACTGAAAAATGTGATGTAATAAAGCGTATTGCTATAAGAAAATATTTTTTAAATGCATACTAGTTTATGTTAACTCCTCAGATTACTGCAAAAAAAGCAACATTTTGTCACTGGATCAATAACAAACAGAGAAAAATATAATAAATATCAGAAACTTATTTATAATATTATAATCTTACCTGTAAATATTGCAGAATCATTTTTCCCTTGACTGTTGATTTATTATTATTATGTATTTGTTTTTCAATTTAATAACGTTTCCTATCACTGATCCGTTATAAATAGCAGGTATGTAATTTTAATATTAAGATTTCAATTTTTTGTAATATTTATAAAATTTTCTAAAAAAATATTGGATTACATATAATAAGAGAACACTACTTCAAAATATCTTTAAAATATGAAAAATTATTATTGGAATGAAGTGAAAATATAGAAAAAAATATATACAAGATTTTATCAACATGTTTAAAAATCTTCAAATCCATCAAAATCGGAATTTTCACTGTCGGAATTAAATAGTTCTAAAAATTGTTTATCAGTTAATACGTCACAATTTTCATCTTCACTATCATCAGATTCAGATGAATCATCACTAACTGTATTTTCTATGATATTGGCTGCTTTGAAGCCCGACATAATAGTTTTAGCACTAATGTCTTTCCATGCCGATGAAACCCACGACGCTACTTCTTCGTAAGTGGCTTTGCGCATTTTTCCAGAATTTGTAAATGAATGTAGCCCTTCCATCATCCATTTTTCCCACAGTTTTCTTACTTTGGACTTGAAAGACTTATTCACAGCCAAGTCAAGAGGCTGTAAAACTTTAGTTAATCCGCCAGGGATTATTGCTGGCTCGGCTGAGACTTTTTTCAAAGCAGTTTTTACGGAATCACCTTTGTGGGCACTCATTGAGTCCATAATAAGAAGCCCACTAGGCTGAAAAAAAGAATTTTTTCTTTTCCTCCACACTTCCGCCAGCCACTCATACATGATTTCCTCCGACATCCATCCCTTTTCGTTACACCGTATTACGACGTCGGAAGGAAAATTTGCCTTAGGCATAGTTTTGCGCTTGAAAATAATTAGTGGTTTTAATTTGTCTCCATTCGCAGCGCAAGCTAAAACACAGGTAAATGAGGTTCGCTCATTACCAGTTGTTACGATGCCGATTGTTTTTTCCCCAATGGTGTTAACAGTTCTACTGGGGGGGCAATCAAAAGTTAATGGAACTTCATCCATATTAATAATCTGTGCTGTTGAAAAGTTGTTTTCCTTGATTTTTTCAGCGACATACTTTAAAAAAGATGCTCTTGTCTTTTCCCAATCTGCAGGCAGTTCTTGTCCCACAGTTGTCCTGGTTCTTACAGACAAATTATTTCTCGACATGAACCTAAAGCACCAGTTGGGACTACCTTTAAAATTTGTAAATCCCATGTTCGATGCCATAATCCTCGCTTGAAACCGTATCTGAACAGTTGAAACGGGCATTCCTTTTTCCCTTTGCTCCTTTACCCACTTGGCTAAATTTCTCTCCAGATTTGGCCAAACAACAACGCCACTTCTTCGTGCCCTCTTAGATTTTGGCATTTCCTTCAAAATAGATTTTTCAGCTCTCCATCTCCTTACGCAACGCTCATCAACTCCATATTCTCGTCCTGCAGCACGATTACCTATTAGCTCTGCCTTATCAACCACAGCAAGCTTGAAAGCGGCGGTGTAACTTTTTAACTTTTTGGGAGCCATTTTCACTTGAAAAAAAAAAAAAATAAATTGCTTAAATAAGAGCGTCAGACAAAAAGAGCAGAACAGTACCGTAAAATAATTCTCAGCTAAAAAGAAAAAAAAAACGTGTTTGTAGTACGCAATTAAAATCCAATCGGAAATAGGCGCAATTACTTGCGCCAATGAGAGGAGCGCAGCAGGATGCTAGCTTCCTCCCTAGCATCTTTTCCTAGTAGCGTTCAATTCTAAGTGCTCTTTCCACAGACTTCTAGTTCTTTCCACAAAGTTCTAAACTTTTCTTCGAATCTTGGTCATCCTTGTGTAAATGCGGTTTAGGTTCCCTTAGAAAGACCCCCCACGGAGGGCACTTATCCTAGGGCCTATATCCCTCCTGCAGATAATCGGCCGTCATAAATAACACTATTAACACCACAAAGTTCTAGTTCTTTCCAGCAAAAATCCGTCAGATTTTCGATCAAAGACTTTTTCAAATTAATTTTAGTGTAGGATTTTTTTTTTTTTTTTTTTTTTAAGTTAAGATATTATTTCAGTCACACACAAAGACCTCCTTAATGCTAATCCTATGGATGAAATTTATAAAGATATCGTGTTTGCATTTCAATATTTTTAAATGATTTTTGGGCATTGGATAGTTCAAGTCCATCTATATGCAGATCGTTTTATACTTTTTCGATTTTGAAGATTGTTTTCACTTTCGAAACCGACTCCCAAAATGAAAGTGCCCTCATTGAAAAATACCTGTAAGCAAAAAGCGAAAAATGTTCTTTCTACAAATCTATCAGAGTTAATCAATGCAAAAATCATTTAAAAATATTTAAATTCAAACGAAATATCTTTATAAATGTTTCCCATAGAATTAGCATTAACGAGCGGGTCGCTTGACTGAAGTAGCCTCTTAACGAAAATATGATACAGTTGAACCTCAACATTTTAGAATCAGCGGGATCACGGCGATACCGTATTTTCGAGATCTGTTAAAAAATAATTTTAAAACAATATCATGCCCCCCCCCCCCCCCAAAAAAAGCAACTTTTTCCTCAGTGTAAAGAAATGACGATCAAGTAAATTGGTGAAGTAAATAATAAAATACGAATTACATTGAAACACAGCACATATGCTAAAATTAAATTACACATGTTAAACCACAATTGATTAATAAATATATATATAACCATTGTATAATACTACAAATCATTATCCACAGCGAATACAATCCACAATTGTTTATCATGCCTGCGGCAAAAAATCGATTCTTAAATAGCTTACAGCACTACAAATTCCTTTATATAAATATATACCTGCATATCTTTATTTAATATTTTAACTATTGATAATTGATTTAATGATTCCTTTTGTGGTAGATTAGTTTATTTTTTATTTGGTACATACGCATCTATCCTTGTTCATTTACAAAAATTTTGTAAGTTTAAATATTTCTTGCTCAAATTTAGACTTTATATTCATCTTAAGTTATTTCGATGATTATATTATGTAGATATAAATTAAGAAAAGAAAAAAAAAATCCACAAATCCACTTAGCGTAAAAAAAAACTATTTTCGTTCTTTTTTTTTCTACTGTATTCAAAGAAACAAAACAGAAGCAATGCGATATTAGCCGACTTACGCATCAAGGTCAAAGGGCAACATGTCCGCACATTGAGTCATGAAGAGGATGAGGAGAAAAGGTGACTTTAAATAACCAGTGTCTCTCTCTCTTTTTTTTTTTTATTAGCAGAAACAAGAGATAACAAAATTGCACGTTTGCTTTATAGTTATAAATACTTACTTGAGTGCTTTTATTAGGCACTTCTTTAAAAATAAACATAGTAAAAGGAAAAAAAAGGATAAAATAAGTAGTTTTGTTCAGAACTTTTCGTACGAAACAATTTTTAACCATATCATAGTAAAAATTAATCTATTGAAAAAATTCACTTGGATGATGCGGATATTTTAAATTTTCCGGGTGCCGGATTGTTATTTTTATTTATTAATTATTATTATTATTTTATATGGGCCGGACCGAGCTGATCCCCCCCCCCCCTATAGATCGGACTGCTTCACTCAAGTAAAAACATCTACTCGCTAATGTTAATCCTATGGATTTTTTTTTTTTTTTTTTTTTTTTTTTTTCAAATGCGTTTGCATTTCAATATGCTTAAATGATTTCTTTGTATTTTATATCTGAGATGTTGATCCCTAAGAAGACACCTTTTCGATTTCGTTTACAGATGTTTTTAGTGGTATACTTTGACTTTTAGAACCAGTTTCGAAAGTGAAAGTATACTAATAAAAAAACCTGTAAACAAAATCGAAAAAGTAAAGACTCTTTGTGGAGATTGACTTCCGTTATCCAAAGCAAAAAATATCATTTAAAAATAATGGAATGAGAATGACACTTTTTTTTTCTTTGAGATTAACATTAGTTAGCCGATGTTTGCACGTGGGTGAAATAGCCCTTAAAGTTGCCAAGTTAACATCGACTCGTGTAGCACATTTAAACTTATTCTTGCAAAGTCATATGCATTGAAAATTGTTTATATTCTATTGGCTTCTTTTAAATGTTTATCACGGAAGTCGGCCTTTTATTATTTTTTTATTATTCGCCAGGCCCGTTTTTGTTGTTTATCACCTGAATTAACTCATTTGGGGGAAAAAAAACTTGCTGATTCGACCGGTTTCAAAGTTTGGATTATTTTTGCCGGATAGAAAGAGTGAGTTATTGAAAAAAATAAAGAAAAATCTTGCTCTCTAAAGTTTTTACTATGTATAGGAAGTCTATTTCAAAAGAGTTCTATACCGGGATTTGAGCTCTCTTTGGGCAGTTTTATTTTCTAACTGGAAGGAGGATCATTAGAAGAAAAAAATGTGACAGCTGTACATTCCAATATCCTACAGGTAAAATCATTAATAGATGAGGGGAAAATATAATAATTTTTAACATGAGAACCGGTGAGACCAACATTATTTTTGAATAATGTTGATTGTTTAAAAATAAACAACTAACGCATCACGGACACCTGCGGTTGAGAGACGTTTTCAAATGTTTTGATACCAATTTGAGAGCATATAATTGTTGATTAAACGAAAAAAAAGTGTCAAAATCATTTGACAAAAAAAAAAAAAAAAAAAAAAAAAAAAATCATCGTACCCGTTGCCCCGGCGTAAGAGCCGCACCTACAATATTTTATACTTTTAAACTCGTATGCGCCGCGGCTCATACGCCCGAAAATACGGTAATCATTTCCGAATTTTAAAAAGAAAAATCGGTCATAAATCCGAAAATTATGACATAAAATGCATCACAAATTTCGACAAATGGTCGCCAAAAATAACCAATTCCGCCAATCATTCGAAGAACAATTGCTAATTTCGTCAAAGGATGGCAGGAAAACATGAATTTAATCAAAGGATTTCGAGAAATTTCGGTAAAAAATCGCGGAAAAAGTAAATTTCGTCAAGAAATGATAAAAATACAGCAAACTTCTCCTAAAGATTGCGAAAAAAATGGCAATTTCGTCAAAAAATTGCAAAAAAAGGCAGATCTCAACAAAAAATCGTGAAAATTCGCCAGATTTTGTCAAAAGATTGCAAAAAAATGGCAGATCTCTTCAAAAAAAAAAAACAAAAATTAAAAACCCCTGGAAATTCCGTCAAAAAACACGAAAATGGCAAATTTTGTCAAAAAAATTGCGATTAAACAGTAAGTTTGTTCAAAAATCACAAAAAAAACGATAATTTTGTCCAAAAATCATGAAAATGGGATAAGTTTTGTCAAAAAATAGCAAATTTCTTCAAAAGATCGCGAAATCCATTGACCAATAATTGAAAGTATTTACTAAATTCATCAAGTGGTCGAAAAAAAAAAAAAAAAAATCACCATTTTCATAGTCGCCGATGGAGAAAAAATCATATGTTTAAATGAAGTTATGATTTTCTGTACATATAAAATAATTGTTAACTATTTAATATTCTGATTATAATTCCAAGAAACCAAATTCTATACTTGGGCAAAATAATGTTAATGTAGTATGAAATTGTACATATTGACAGGTAGCAAGGTAATTATTCGTTTATACTTTATACATATCCAACTATGAAAATACAGTGTATTTATTATAGAAAAGGCTATAAAACATTTTAAGGGGACACCAGTACCTTCGAAATCATCTCTTCAATTTTAAATAATACTGTAATATATGCATTTATGCAATATATTGTAATATAATTTTATTCTTGTGTATATAATAAAAAGAAAGAAATTCAGCAAACTCTCAATTTAAATATAAAAAAAAAAAAAAAAAAAAAAAAAAAAACTACAAACTTGAATATTAAATCCAGGGTTGGTATAAAAACCGGTTTTTTTGAAAAAAACCAAAAAACCGGGTTTTTTTGGTTTAAACCAGGTTTTTTTGGTTTAAACCGGGTTTTTTTCCCATCATTACTTAAAAAGCATTTACAAGAAAAAAAAAAATTGAATTTTAGAAAATCATGATTTTTTTTTGTGTGTAATTAATGTTAAACATTCACATTGGTACTTAATTTTTTGATATAATTAAATAATTAAAGCATATAAAAATTATAATTAAATTACCCATAAGTGTAATGGGAAAATATAAGGGAAATATTTATTGTTTGAAAAATGTTGAACTACTAATTTATTAGTATACTCATATAAGCCTTTAGATAATAATTAAAGAAATTATTATGCAGGTTGATAATATAGAACATAATGAGGGGTAAACAAACATATTTCACAAAATCAACAAAAAATAAGCAAAAATAGAAAACATTTTCCTGTGCTTAGTTCAGAAATCATTCACTGTATTAATAATATCAACATCAACAAATGATTATTAATCTTTTACTGTATATATATTTATTTAAAAAAAAAAAAAACATCAATATGCATTTTTTTAATGCTAAAATAAATCACATGTGTATCAACATACTTGATTTATCAATGAGTGTAATATTTATACATATTGAGACATATGCTTTGAAAAATTACTATTTTTTCTTTTTTTTTAATACAAACTTTATTTTTCCTAGTTAAATATATTTAGGTAAACAATTTCTTTATAAAAACAATTCTATTTATTTAATT
Source organism: Maratus speculifer (assembly GCA_964019185.1). Taxonomy (NCBI): domain Eukaryota; kingdom Metazoa; phylum Arthropoda; class Arachnida; order Araneae; family Salticidae; genus Maratus; species Maratus speculifer. The sequence goes on from OZ025293.1 coordinate 374,719,982, forward strand.
TTAATTAAAAGCTTTAAATAAAAAGACAAGTTTTGAAGCCTTTTCTAATCCCAATTTATTTCGTATTTTTGTCTATACCAGTCCAAATGTTGAAAATATTCTTTCAACACTCGCTGAATAGGCTTTTGCTGTTATAAGTTATACAACTTCAGTAAAGACATAGCTATTAAATTTCTTGATTTGAATTTGCTGACTCTTCCTCATTTTACATAAGGTAACTTCCTTTACTGCATTCTGCTCAAAAAAATGTTTTTCAAAAGGTGAAGATTGGCATAAAATTTACTATCAGTGCAAGCTAGAGTTATATGGATATTCTAGTTTTGCAAAATTTAATGCATCCTTTTTTTTTCTTGGTCAGACAGTTCACTTTGATTGTACCACAATATCAAGCATTGCATGGGTGTTAGAGCCATTTTGTACCTGGACTCAAAACACTGCTTTACTTATCTTTTGGGATGTATGAAATCTTCCCCCTTGAAATCTGCCCCCGTCCGCCATTTTGACCTCTACATTAGAAGGGGGTAGATATCCAGCGGTGCAGCATTTCACTTTCTACGAGGGCCTGATATCTGCCCCCAGTATATCTTCCCCCGTCCGCCATTTTGAGCTCTGCATTAGAAGGGGGTAGATATCCAGTGCTGCAGAATTTCACTTTCTACGAGAGCCTGATATCTACCCCCAGTATATCTGTCCCCGTCCGCCATTTTGACCTCTGCATTAGATGGGGGTAGATATCCAGTGCTGCAGCATTTCACTTTCTACGAGGGCCTGATATCTGCCCCCGTCCGCCATTTTGAGCTCTGCATTAGAAGGGGGAAGATATCCAGTGCTGCAGAATTTCACTTTCTACGAGAGCCTGATATCTACCCCCAGTATATCTGCCCCCGTACGTCATTTTGATATCACAGTAGAGGGGGCATACATGGAGTGCTAGAATATTTTTTAGGTTCATCGAGAACCTAAGAATCCTGGCTTTCTGCGTATAATTTTTATTGTTTCCGCTAATAATCATACGGTTTATTTATCTAGAAATTTGTAGACGACACTCAAAATGTAACTCTAAAATTATATAATATATATGAGGACGTAAACTTCAAAACGCACTTTATCGACATTTTTAAAAATGAATTTTCTGTATGAACCTATTCTATTAATAAATCTGCGTAAAAGAAAAAAAAAACTATAATTTTAGAAAAAAAAATGAAAAAAAGAAAGAAAGAAAGTTTTAACGTGTGTTTTGGCATTGTAAAATCTTTGTGTTTACAATGAAAACTAATAGTTTTTATGATATTTATTTAAATCGCAAAAATTTTTCTTTCTAGAAAAGGCAAAGTTTGAACCTCACGCCCTCTTATATACATGCAAGATTTTGAGTACTTTTGTAGATTTTTAGCATTTTCCAACAAAGTTAAAGAGTGCTTTTGCGTTTTGTTTGTTTGTCCGTCTGTCCATGCACCGATTCCCGTAAATACACTCGGATTTTTATACAATTGATAAAACTTATTTAGGTTTATTAAAACACTAGATGGAACCCGTCAAAACTTGACGGCACCGAAGAAAGAAAAAGGTATTTTCCAGCTATTAAAGGATTTTTTAACGACTAATCTTCAGCAAAAATTTCAATAAATAAAAGAACAACCTGCATTTTACATCCAGGCAAATGACCCGCAATTGGCCGAGTTACATTCAAACATGCTGTCATAGAATTACAATCTCTCTCATTTGATAATTTTTCATTTACAAATACAACACCAATAAATTGTACATGACATGAATAAATCATAAATTACTGTCATCACTCATTTCATACAAAATATACATACTTCATTTACTTCGCAGCAAAATAAGACTGAATTTATAGTTTGCCATTTAGCAACAACTATAACAATGATCCTCTCCGTGGTTAATTTGTTGTTACATTACCCACCCCATTCAACAAATAAACATTTGCATTTTCAACTACTTTTCTATTACCTTTTCATAAATCAAAAATACATGTAAATTTCACATATTAAAAAAATTAATGATAATATTTATTCTGGCTAGGTGAAGCCCGTCAAAACTTGACAGCAACAATATGAAAGAATCAAAGAAAAAAAAGTATTTTGCCACTATAAAAAAATTTTCAAAGAATTTTTTTTTTAAAGATTAATATTTATTAAAAATTTCAATATGCTTTTCCATTTACCAACGTAACACCAACATGACATGATCCCGGGTGCAGAATTGGTGCAACACTGCGACACACGTCACAGACTTGAAAATGTTTGCAGATTATTTTTCAACTGTTTAAGTTTTTTTAAAAAAATGCTAGAAATCATTTGCTATGTATCAAAGTTTGTCTAGGTACCATAAAAAACACAAATTCTGGCAAATAATCACAAAAATTAGAAAATTTCATCAAAATACTCCCCCCCCCCCAAAAAAAAAAAAAAACATTGCCCGGAAATTTTATAAATAGATGTGGGAAAATAAAACAGCAAATTTCGTCAACAGATTGCAAAAAACAACAAATTTCTTCAAAAGATCTCTAAAAAATTTGTCAAAAAACTGCAAAAAAAAAAAAAAAAAATTTTGTCTAGATATCCCAAATAAAACAAATTTCGCAAAAGTATTGCACAAAAATAAAAATTTTGCCAAAACGTCTAAAAAAATGGCAATTTTCATGAAAATTTTTTTAAAAAAAGGCAAATTTTGACAAAAAAAATCCCTAAAAAATGGCAAATTTTTAACATATTATGATAAAAAATTCAAAATATTGTGAGAAAACAACAAATTTTGACAAATGATTGTGAGTAAACAACATTTTTCGTCAATGGATTGAAAAAAAAAGCAAATTTTATCAAATAATCACAAAAAAGATAAATTTTGCAAAAAGATCTTCAATAAACGGCAATTTACATTGAAAAATCATGACAACACGACAACTTTCATCGAAAGAACTCGAGAAAAACGATAAACTTTACCGAAAGACCTCAAGATGACGAATTTCGTCCAGTTATCATAAAAGACGTGAATTTCGCCCAAAGATCTCAAAAAGCACATACAATTTATCCAGGTAATCGCAAAAAAAGGTAAATTTAGCTAAAAATAGTAGAAAAAATGACAAATTTCTAAAAAAAAATAACAAAGAACAACAATTTCGCAAACAAAAATCACGAAAAAAAGGATAAATTTGATAAAACAGCAAATTACATCGAAAGATTGTGAGAAAAAAATGACAAATTTCATCAAAAATCCCCGAGAAAACAAATAATTTTGTCCTGGTACAATAAAAGATGGGAATTTCGTCAAAAGATCTTGAAAATACTTTAAATTTGTCTAGGTACTTCAAAAAACGCAAATATTGGTAAACAGATTGTGAGAAAACAACACATTTTGTCAAAAGATGAAAAAAAGAGGCACATTTCATCAAAAGATCGCAAAACAGGTAATTTTTGCAAAGAAAAAAAAGCGAAAATATGTCAAATTTCTGAAAATAACGAAAAAAACAACAAATTTAAAAAAAAATCATGAAAAAAGCATAAATTTGATAAAACGGCAAATTACATCGAAAGATAGCGAGAAAAAAATGACAAATTTCACAGAAAATCCCTAAGAAAACAAATAATTTTTTCCTGGTACCAGAAAAGATGTGAATTTCGTCAAAAGATCTTGAAAAAATACTTTAAATTTGTCTAGGTACTTCAAAAAACGCAAATATTGGTAAACAGATTGTGAGAAAACAACACAGAGAGACTGCATTTTTGCTATCACTGTTTAATGCAATGCTATGATAATTATATTTTTTTTCTTTACTTATCTTATAATGATTGAAATACATTGGTTTTTTCACTTTACATAAGTTATTTTATTTCCAAGAGTTTATTTACGTTCTTGGCCGATAAAGCATTTTCTATATTGTAATTTTCAAATCATCTATGTACCACAAAAAATGCAAATTTTGCCAAATAATCATAAAAAAAATCAGCAAGCAATGAATATGGTATATAAAGACTGCTTTATCATGATTGAAAGCTATGCAAAAAGAGGGATCTCTTCTGATAATTTTATTTTTCTTTGTTGATTATAATGATCTTCATATTTCTGAAAAAACATTGTTGAGAGATCAAGATCAAGCGATTAAAAAAAAAAAAAAAAAAAAAAAAAATAGCAAATTTCATCAAAATATTCCCTCCTCCTTCTCCCCAAAAAAACTCAGCAAATTTTGTCACGGGAACACTTTTTAAAAAAAGTGTACTAAAAAAAAAGTGAAACATTAAAGAAATATTAATGATTTACAAAGCTGTTTATAACTGGGATTATTTTCATTTCATATGCAATTTTCTATTATCCGGCGAGACTATGAGATGTAATGTAAATACTTCCTAAACGTTATGAATTTGCTCAAAAATGAAATTATAAGTGGGAAAAAAATCACCGTTTTTTGACATGAGTATAATAAGAAACTGAAGCAAAAAATAAATAGTGATTTGCGAATCTGTTTACATCCATGAAGTCAAACTATCCGTCGAAAATCGCACCATCAAAACACGAAACAAAAAACAATGTGATTTCCAGCCTTTTTTTTTTTACACATACTAATAAATAAATTTGAAAATTACAATATAGAAAATGATTTATCGGCCAAGAACGTAAATAAACATTTTAATCATTAACTTATTGAATGTTTCAATTTCATATGAAACATCTCTACAATTAAGCCTAAGATTGCAGGCAATAACATTGCAAAAAAAGAATACAGATGGAAATAAATTAATTAACTTACGTAAAGTGAAAAAAACAATGTATTCCAATCATTATAAGATGAGTAAAGAGGGAATAAAGAGGGAATAAAAAATTAATTATTATAGCATTGCATTAAACAGTGTCAGCGTTCTTATCCCATATTTACAAACGCGCTTTGCAAATGCTCTTACAGACAGTAACTACTCTCCTCCGATTAACCAATAGGAGGAGACTCTCAGAGACCGGCGCAAGTATCGATGCGTAGAGACGCAATTAAACCACGATTACTTTTTCTGCCTTTCGTTTTAATATATAGATGTTTGTTATTACATATTAAGTATGTACTGTTAATGTTTCAATTTTAGGGACACTTAAAACAATTGAAGAGTATTTTAATGACATTACGCTATTCCAAATCTTTTGAAACTGGCATAAATTCTTGAATTTCTTTACGATCACGCTAAAATAGAACATTCTTAACATTTTTTATTAATTTACAGGGACACAAAAAAAATCGGTTACGGTACTGTCTTTGCATAATAATTGCTGGAGTGTACGTTTTAAAATTTGGTATACGCTTTTAAGTTTGATTAGTTTTTTTTGCGTATTACTCTTTATATTAAATTCTATACCTAATACACAGTACCAAAGAACAGAATTCTAATTAATGTTTATTAAATCAAATAAAAAAATTACTTCTAAGTTTTAAATACTCGAAATGATAATAATAAAAATATACGCTTTTTTCCAACTTATATAATAATTAAAAATGTGGTTTCAATATCTATATTATAAAGACCAAAAGTATCTGTGCGGAACGCATACGTCATTTTAAGAATGGCAACACTTTAAAGTTTGAAATGCATTTCCGGTTTTGCAATTTTTCTACTGCAAATTTTTGTATTTCTTAACTGCCCACTTTTTTAATTTTTACACCATCGTATAGGGGGAAAAATGTACTTTTAAATGCGATTTATTTGAATACTGTATCTTAATTTATTTTTGAAACGTTAATTTTTTTGTAGTTTGTAATACCGTTTTTCTAAACGTGGCAACAGAAGTACTCCATGCTTATTAAAAGCAAAGGGAAAAAAACCGGAAAAAAAACAGACTACTGGATTTTTATGTTGCCATTTTTTTATTAAAAGTGAAAAAAAAAATAATTAAACTACGTTGTGTCAAGAATATTGTCTGTTATAAAACCCAGTGAATGTTTGTTTCTTTATTAAAATTTCATTTATGCTTTAAAAAAGTATATGGATAGTTTAGTATCTGTTTCAGTTAATAGCTATCGAGACTTCAAGTTTTGAATCAAAATGATCAAATTAAATTATCGATTTTCTTTAAAAAGTGAATACAGATATGAAAGGTGTATATTTAAATTTTGATATGGTGAAAATGACGTCAGATTTAGGTTTGGGGAAAATATTCTATGTTTGAGTAAAAGTGCAATCAATTCTGCTTTTTTTTTCATATTGGAATACAAGCATTAAAACCTTAATAACTTTATTACAATAAAAGATCTTTATTTTTAATATTTTTTTTATTTTTTAGATGTAGAATAAAATTTAATTTTAATAATATCTGTAACTGAGTTTTATAGAAATAGTATTTTGTTAACTTTAGATTGAATATAATTTCACATAAAGAAGTACTTTACAATTAAATTAATTAAAAAATATAAAATACAAAAACAAGTTAAAAAAGGACGTGTATACAGTGAAAAACTTCATAAGCTAAAAATTTCATGTTTTGAGTGAAAAGAATAGCATACAGTCATGGGAATAGCTCCCCCCCCAAAAAAAAAAACCCCACCATACTAACGCCTCAACAAATTATTGTAGAAGAAAGTTGTTGGTACCAAAGGATTGGAAATAAAGTGCACTATTAAATGATGCATATAAAATGTGCTAAGTGGGGGGAGGTGACATGTACATATTAAAACGAACCGAAACTTTTTTTTTCAACGGCAATACCCAATTTTAACAAGATATTTCAAATTTTTGGTTTAAATTATGCCTAATATATATATATATATATATATATATATATATATATATATATATATATACATGTATTACCCATTTTAACGAAACATATGTCGTGACTATAGCCGAAAGATATTAAGCGACTAAAATGATCTTATTGGTAAAAAATAATATACATTAATAGAAGAGACATAATCATTCTGTAGCATTCCAATGATTGAGTACATAACTTCAATTAAGATACAGCCTCTAAAATATGCTTGTTTTAAAATAATTAATTTCTTGGAAATTAATTGTACAATAAGAAATTTATGAAAATTTGAATTTAGGCTAATTTAAGGGTGCAAAATCTATTTATGGTGGCAAAATTATTTGTTGGTATTGAATTAAAGGACACAATTTGGATTTATTTTTATATGAAAATGGCCCCCTAAGCGATTTTATATGCATCATTTAAAAGTAGACATTATTTATAATCTTTTGCTAACAGCAACTTTCTACTAAAATAATTTATTGCACAGTTGATAGGGGGTGGTTACCTTTTTCTTCTACGATTGTACGTAAAAGGTTCAAAATATCTCAAAGAAAGGTAATTTTAGCAATTTTTGGAGCGAATTATTATTAGTAGTATTGTTATTTGCATTTGCATATGTTTGTTAAAATTTCTATATTATACTATTTACTTTTGGATTTTCCTTGTTTTGTAAATTTGCATATACAACAATAACGCTTTCAACCATTGACAAAATGAAGTGATAACTGAATGTTCTATATAATAATTCTGAACTATTCTATATAATAGTTCTATATATTCTATATAATAGTTCTGAACTATAGTAGAACTTTCCTATTATGATAAAATATATTAATAGGGTATGTATCTTCACTATTGAATTTTTTTAAATTATTAAAATTTTTAATGATTTATGTGAAGTGAAAATTCATGTGAAAGGTTATAGCTGTTTCTGCCCTCTTGAGTTATAAAAAGATACATATATATAGTATGTAATTCATTTTATAATCTGAAATCCCCCTCCTTTTTTATATAGTTGTAAATGAAACTATATTCAGTAATTTAAAGCAACATTTATACAATTTTTTTTTATGTTATTGATGTTTTAAATCAACAGCTCTCACTGTTTTATTGATGTTAAAAAATTAAATTTAATCGACGCATTATATAAAATAAATTCTCATTTATTTGAAAAAAGGAAAATTCTAAAAAAAAATATTCTAAAAAAACAAAATAAAGAGCGAATAAAACAAAACATTTAACATTTAACAATATTCGTTACATTTTGTAAACTTAAAATTTTCGAAATTTAGCTTTTGGTTTTCGCTTTAAATTTAAAAAAAAAAAAAAAAAAAAAAAAAAAAAAAAAAAAAAAAAACATTCTTAACAAATTATTTTGCGCTTAACAAAAGAAAAATTTTTATATATAGAAATAGAGCAACATTTAACAGACGATAGAGAATATGCAATCCATTTTAAACGTTTATTGAAAGTCTTAGTTCTTTATGTGATTGACAATTTATCTTTAAATGTTACTCACAGATTGTCAGTTTTTAACACATAAAATATTAAATTAAGAATATATTTTGGAAAATATTTTGGCAACAACTTAACTTTACTTAACTTAACTTTACCTGGTTTTCGCTTTAAATTAACATTGTTAAAAAAAAAACTTTACTTAACTTAACTTTACCTGGTTTTCGCTTTAAATTAACATTGTTAAAAAAAAAAAAAAAAAAAAAAAAAAAAAAAACATTCTTAACAAATTATTTTGCGCTTAACAAAAGAAAAATTTTTATATATAGAAATAGAGCAACATTTAACAGACGATAGAGAATATGCAATCCATTTTAAACGTTTATTGAAAGTCTTAGTTCCTTATGTGATTGACAATTTATCTTTAAATGTTACTCACAGATTGTCAGTTTTTAACACATAAAATATTAAATTAAGAATATATTTTGGAAAATATTTTGGCAACAAAAAGAACATATAATATTCATTTTCTGGGGTGATTTTTAAACCCTAAAACCTATTCCGGGATTCATTTTATGAGAAAGAACTTATATCCAAAATATGAAATACATGTGATAAGTGTGCATAAAAACAATTTAACTAATTTAAGGGGAGGTTATAATCACTCGTCCATTTTTAATTAGCAAAATAATCCCATATCTAATCAGGGATACACCTTATCATAATGAATCTATAATCCAAAATTTGAAGCAAATCCGATAATTCAGCGTAAAAAGCCATTTATTTAATTTAAGGGGGTGGGGGTTGTATTCGATTCACCTTCTATACTTAGCCATTAAAGTCTTAGAACTATTCAGGTATTCACCTGAAAGTACCTACATTTAAAAGTAATACATAGGATAATTCTGCATAAAAACGATTTATCTAATTTGAGGCGAGATAATTGCCCCCTACCCATTTATTAATAAGAAAAAAAAATCACATACCTAATCAGAGATACTTCTTATCATATTTAACTTATGTCAAAAATTCCAAACAAATCAGATAATTCTGCGTAAAAACCTATTAATTTAATTTAAGAGAGATTATTCCCCCGTTCTCCCTCTATGCTAAACCATTAAATTCCCAAATCTCTTCAGGCATTATATACTATATATAAGCCTTATCAGAAAGAACCTATATCCAAAATTTAACACACTTTGGATAATTCTGCATAAAAACCGATTTATCTAATTTAGGGCGGTTAAGTGAATTAAGTGATGAAAAATGAGCCACTGCCCTTCAAGGGGTTAATAAACATCAAATTTGTTACCGAAACATGTTACCGAATTTTGTCAGAATTTATACTTTTAAACGAAAACCTAATCTCTTATCAGGATCTATGATATATTCATATTTTTTCTTTATTCTACCTCTACCTGTAAAAAAAGATGGATTCATAAAAATTTTTGAATTTCGGTCTTCGTCGGATTTACACGTTTTAGGGGGTCAAAGATTCCAAAAAACACGTGTTACGAAATGTCTCTCTGTGACATAAATTTTGCGGACACTCTATCTCAAGAATTTATAAACAGAATTTCACAAAACTTTATATTCAGTTAGTCCCTGAAATACACTGGTGGTAATTAGTTTTTGGTGTAAAATCGATCAATAAGTTGCGCTGCTATGTTGCATTTTTTACGATTTACTCAACAGCTATATCTTGATAACTAATACGCATATTTCCATCAAACTTCCGATTCAGTTAGTCCTTGATATGAATTGATGTTTGTTTACATTTTATGTAAATGTTTCAAGAAGTGGCGCTGCTATGCTGTATCTTTCACAATTTTTGCTATCGTTCTGTCTCAAGAATTAAGGGTGTATTCCAAACCAAATTTCTCATATTCCGATTTATTTTTAAATTCCTTTTTGCTCTCAAGTGCATTAAACTGGCTAGTTCTATTATTAAGAAAGTACACAATGTGCCGTGCTTATTAAGTTTTTGATAAATGGAGAAAATATTGCAAAAAAAAAAAAAAAAAAAAAAAGGCTGTCAAAGATGACGTTTTGCACCGAAGTTTTTGAAGAGAAAGTCTAAAACAAAAAACAAAAAACAAAACAAAAATAAAATAAAAATAAAAGATCAGAGTGAGAAAATAACTGTTTATAAATCCAATTCTAATGAATTGGGGGGAAAATTAAATCACACGGCATCTTCAAAAATCATCTTAGCAAATTTCATGTTTCTACTTTTAAAAATGAGTCTGAAAATGTATCAGAAAATTTCGAGCTGTTGAGAGTGGGAACATATTTTTTCAAATCCACCCTTAATGCACGGAATTTAATAAAAGTTTACTTCAGGTAGTCATTCATATATATTGACGCTGATTAGTTTTGGTGTAAATCGCTCAATAGGTGGAGCTGCTATGCTGCATTTTTCACGATTTTTGCAACAACTCCATCTCAGGAACAAATACACGGAATTTAATGAAAATTTATTATCCTGGTAGTCCCTGATATAGATTGATGTTGGTTAGTTTTTGGTTCAAATCGCTCAACAGGTGGCGTTGCTCTGCTGCATTTTTACGATTTATACGACAGTTTTATGTCATTAACTAATGCACTAATTTCCGTCGTCGATTCCGTTTGTGATTTTTTTTTTTCTGCGATGTTTAAAAAATGACATCATAAATATTGAAATCAAAAACATAAAAAAAATAAAGGTACCAAAGCAGCATATCTACGTTCAATTTTCTCTCTGAAAATGACAATCTATTAAAAAAATAATAATTTTTTGAAACTCACACTTTTGTATTATTTATTTATTTATTTTTGAAATACTTAAAATTTTTCACTCAGAATTTAAAATCTAAATACGAAAAGACAAATCACACACGCGTAAACATACATTCATCTTTAAGAAGATTTTTTTCAATTTTAAACGATATTGACATTTAACCTTTCAGGCAAATTCGTTTCCAGACATCTCTTCAGGATTTTTTATAGGTAGATTTCGTAAAGAATGCTATACCTATTATATTTTCCCCTATGTTGAAATTCCTGAAAACTTTTTGCAGATCCATGCCCATCATGAGTAACAGAATCCAAAGCCCCCCCCCTCCCCAGTTTAAAACTTTATATAAATATTTATCTGTTCATATTTATTTATTTATTTATACCGTATATACTAGTGTAAATGTCGAAGAATTTTACACAAAATTTGGGAGTTAAAAATAGGAGTCGGTCGACTTATACACGAGTTAGTAAGATTTTTTTTCTTTTCACAGGGCTAGTCCTTTTATGGATCTATGTTGGAGAGACAGGTAAAAACGAACAATGATCAGTCCCTGAGATCGACAAAAAAAGCTCAACAAAAATGTCCCTCTAATTCTTCTGCACCCATTCCCTCATGCAATGCTCCTCAACGCAGGATATTAAATTTCAGCATTTGAATACCCCTTTTAAAAAGAGTTCAACGTGAGAATGCTTGTAGACGCCTCTTCTAAAAGTCCTACAATACAAAGAAGTTTTGTACATTAGCAGTCTAAGGAACTTTTTACTCTGGTAAATAAGGCTTAAGTAGATTTTTCAAAGATTTTTTTCTTTTTAAATATCGAATTGATGGGAATGGGTTTCAAAATAATTTAAACTTCTGCGTTTTTACATAATTATGCTTTTTGAAAATATTACACTTAAAAAACTCTGATTAGAAACGCAGAAAAAAGTTATTATTGTTATTACTATTTTATTATTATTATTATTATTATTATTATTATTATTATTATTATATCTTCGATTGCATATCATTTTTCAACATAAGTGCTATTGAAGTTTCAATGAGGAAAGCTTTTTTCTTTTAGCGATGAGAGCCGCTGGCGCCTAGATTTTTGCACTCCTGTATATATCCACGTAATTTCTACAATTTTGCATAAATCTCTTGCAACCTCATACATAAAATCAAGGAGAAGAAAATCTCGGTCATGTTCGCTAATGGCCAAAATCAGACCAAGGAGGATGGAAATGGGGAAGGGATTTGTGAAAACAGAAAAAACCCATAATTTCACAATTGTGATGTACATAAAATGAATTACCGTTATTATTACTTCTAAGAAAAGTTCTAAAAATTTATCTATGACAGATTTTTGACATCGTTAAAAATGGGCTCAAATTGCGCAAAAAATAATGTTTTAACCCTTTCATGGGCAAGGCTTTTCTGCTCCCAAACTGGTCAAATAATTAATTCAAACTGCGATTTTTGAACAAACTGATTTAAAAATAATCGAAAACTTTTCGTCATGCATATTATGCGATGAAAATTGTAGTAAAAATTTACTGCTACCGTTTGTCAGTTTGAACCTTCAGATTAACCGTTTCCAGACTGCAAAAGACGTCCTTAAAAGGATTAAAATAAAACAAAAAAATCATATCTTCGTCGGTTTACAAGATATTAAATGCAATTAAATTTATTATAAATCTTCTTAATATTATCTACAACTTTTATATTGACAAGTTGTTCATGGGACCAAGTCTAACAAAAAAAGAATCATAAAGGGAGAGGAGGTTAGAGAAGAAAAGAAGTCACAATTACATAATTCTGATTAAAAAGGCGCTTACTGAAAATTGAATTAAAAACTCATCAAAAGCGGCTAGATGAAAATGCGTTTATTTTTAATCTTGATTTCCTTTTTTTTAAAATTAGTAATTAACTTTCAAATATACCTTACGGCTATATTTTGAGGCGGTAGGGGCTTTTTCTAATTATTTGCTTAAATCGTAAATTACGCATGTCAGTATTGCTCTTGATGTGCAGCACTTTTAACACTAAATATCAGCCTTTTTGAATGAAAATTAAACACGGAGTTTGAAATCACCACATTTGTATTTCATAAAATTTTTAAATCGTTTAGACAATAATAAATATCTTTTAAAATAATTTAAATGTATTTATTGGTAGTCGATAAAAAAGAAAAACAGAAGAATGCTTCTGCAAGCTTTTATACTAGATTTCCGTTTAAAAATATAAAGTTGTTCCAATTAATGAACGGTTTTATTTCAGATGTTTTTAAAGCTAATATTTTGATCCCGACTAAAGCTAGGCGAGACACCTACTATTTATATGTTGTTAAGCACCAGTGTATTTATATGTTGTTATTTATTGTTGTTAAGTTTATAAGTTGTTAAGTTGTATGTCTTTGCAAATTAGTTATAGGAAAAAAAAAGAATCTTCCACGCATTCATTTTTATCGAGGAAAATAAAAATAGTAATGTAATTGGAAAATGTTTCCTTAAAATTTTATTAGTTTAAGGGAAATATTTCTAGATTTCGAGAAAGAATCGTAAATATTCCAAGCTAAAACATGGTTTTACTTTACATTTTGAGTCTTGAGCAAATTTTAGCTTTGGATATGAAATTGGAATCCACTCGCTCAAGAATTATTAAAATTATAAATGTATAACTGTATTTTGCACCCTGAATATTTTTTAACATTAGTACTAATCATCCTAAAAATATTGCAATTTTTATACATTTTAGCAACATTTTCATTTTAAATATGGTCTTTGACATTAATAACCGAAAAAATTATTTAACTATGATTGCAGCCAAAATTTGTGCTTAAAAACAATTTTAAGGACATAAGAGAGATTGCTCGCCAACTAGCAATTAATTATAATCAAAATCTAAGATGCATTATGTTTATAGGGACATATTTCTTAATTCCTTAAATTTGACTAAAATTAACCGAAATTTTCGTTTACAAATGTATAAAAAGTATTAGAATTGTCAAGCTTGTAAAAAGTTTACCTTTTATATTAACACTGTTTGTAAAGCAGAATTTGATTCGATTAAAGAAGACGGTGCTGATTAAACAAATGACAAACGTTGTTTTCTTAATTAAAAAAAGGACTTATTCAATAGTACAGTGATTCAAATAAGCGGCAAATTTCCATATGTTTAATTGTAGGAGGGGGGCCGTATGTTTAGTCTGCCCAGGAGCCCGTGAAACCTGTTACCGGCCATGCACACCAGAAATTCAAATTGCCACACCTCAGCCATTTTTTAAGATATGAACGAAAGAAAAAAATGCTCCGACCCTTTTTTTATAAAGTTCAAACACAAAAAAAAACGCTTAATTTTTTCATTTTTTGTACTTCATTTTTTTTTTAGTTTTTTAGTTTTAAATGGCCACAGGGCCGGTTAGAGGGGGGGGGACAGTGGGAAACTGCCCAAGGGCAAGGGCACTGGGAACAAGATGGGGCCCGCACCGTATCAAACAACTATAGAGATTACATAATATTACAAATCTGAACTTGCACACATTTTTTTTAATTATTATTCACAAGTTAACTGGAAAAATGTTTCCCAGAATTGTTGTGAGAATATTTTCACCCAAGACATAGAACCATTGGTAAAAGAATCTCTGCATAAGAACCATTACCAAAAGAATCCCTGCATAGAACATAGAACAAGACAAATATTATCTCTTCTTGTTTTATACTGAGGTGAGTACTAATCTAAATCTGTCACTTCATTCATCATTCTTTTTACAAACAGCCAGGCACTTTCTGTTTTCCTAAGAAATTCAGAAAGAACCCTTCTTTGACCACGGATTGCCATACCCATGCCTTCAGGCCAAAGAGCCTGTGGACTACAACGGGTCTATCTGATACTGGCAGCTAGACCGACTCAATTATCGGACAAACGATGCGACAGTTAGGACACGGCCCGCGCTAATTGGGGTCTCCTAGGGAGTTCCGATTTACTGATTACCGAATAGGTACGAGAAGTACATGCTTCCCTTAGAAAGTTTTGAAGGGGCCCAAAATTGAGAACACAGAGGGCCCTGAATTTTGCACGGAATTAACTTAATTCTAAAATTTTACCTAATTTTTTTTCAAATTATTAATTATGCATATATGCATATATATATATAATTTGTATTATTTAAGTGCTTCGTAAATGCAAATAACAAATTAATTTTTCATGTAAAAGATCAATTTTTGTACATTATTTTAGATAAATTTTTATTTTACATATTGAATTTTAGAATTGTTAAATTTAGCTTATATGTACAAAAAAAAAAAAAAAAAAAAAAAAAAAAAAAAAATAGCTATTGCCGTTATTGAAAGAAGTATATCAAAATATTGACACTTTATGTTGTGCATACATTTTTAATTCAATCTTTTCATCC
Organism: Maratus speculifer; assembly: GCA_964019185.1. Taxonomy (NCBI): domain Eukaryota; kingdom Metazoa; phylum Arthropoda; class Arachnida; order Araneae; family Salticidae; genus Maratus; species Maratus speculifer. The sequence continues at coordinate 374,735,359 of OZ025293.1, forward strand.
AATTATATTTTTTATATTAGCCCCATGCTAATCTCTTTTAGCATATTTTGCTTGATTGTATTCAATTTTAATGCAAAAAGAAAAAAAAAGGGGGGGGGGGAATGTTGATTAATGAAATACATATGAAATCAAGTGAGCCATTCTTTTGAATAATATTTATAACAGTGGTGAATTTCCAGGTATCTCGAATGTAAATTCTTTACAAATGAAAGAGGGGCCCCGAAATGACACTGTGCTTCCCATAGCATCAGACCTTAATCGGGCCCTGCCTTTTTACAGGGAAATATTGTTTTGAAATACCATTTCCTCTGTACAAAATAACATTTTCCCCATGATTTGTTTTTAAATATTTCTTTTGAGAATTTCTGAAAGTCGAAGTTGGTATAATTTTCAGAGAGTGTGTAGTTTTGACAATCTCGAAAATAACCATTCACACAAAAAATCACAAACTATCTTATAAAATTGGTTCACTAATTTATTAATGGTTTTTATAATCTTCGATTAACCCTTTATCTACGGACGGTACTTATAAGTCCATTAAAATTATTCATTATAAAATTCTTTTAATGCGTCAATTAGTTGTAATACTGTTTAGAATGAGTTACAGATACATTACTTTATTTTGTTCCAAAAGCATTATTAGTTACACAAAACAAATATATTTTTAAAAGTATAATTTCTTTTCCCTTTGTATTTTTTCAGCTTTATTGGCGCTGAGGGAGGGGGATGGGGATTTTTCAATTCGGAAATACAGTCGGCTCTCGTTAATTCAAAATCGGATAAATCGAATCTTCACTTAATTCGAACTAAACGTTAAGTTCCGAAATTTTCAATGGCAGAATAATGTTAAAATTTTCAGTTAATTTGAACTCATTTTCTCTTGATATCGTTTAATTCAAACTAACGGGAACTCCAATTTTTCATTTTTCCTTTTTTTTAAACTCCAGATCCTTGAAATAACTTGATTTCTTTCATTTTAGTAAAAATTGTTCTGAATTAGTATACACATAATCCCATCCATTTGATATCCGCTTTCTAATTATCCGTATGCAGACCCTGACTATCGCACGGGCACTCGAGTTCTATGCCCTGGGAACGAAATTTCTGTGGAACACAAAACATTTCCTATTTCATCTAAATTTATATCATAAAAATCATAATTGCGAAACGAAAAGTGATATTAATTCGGTAAAATGACAAAAGTATACATCAATTTATGTTTAAAAGGACGTTTCAATAAATGGTAGAATTTCTTTCTTAATTTTTATTTATGGAACTGTTTTTCAATTTTCGAGGAAACTTTTTTTCAGATAAGTGTATAATGTGTGAAAAAACTACTATCAGTAAATTAACTAATCTACGGGGGCACGAAAATTTGAAAGTGCCCAGGGCATAGAAACTTGTTAGTCGGGCCTGTCCGTATGTCTGTAAATGACACATCCACCTCTTCTTCCATTGCGATTGTTCCTAATTCCTTAATTGGTTTATGTATTTATGTATTTTAATTTAATATTAAGTCACATTCTAACTTGAACAGCTGAAATGAATTTAGAAAATACTATAATTCCTTTGTAAAAGAACTCTTTTAATTATGTTTTTCTGTCATACTTACCATAATTCGAACATTTCTTATGGTCCCAGTAAGTTCGAATTAACGAGAGCCGACTGTATTTCTACATTTATATTGTAAGAACACCATATTTGTACATTTTATAATTCTACAAAATACGAAGAAAACAATTTAAAATAAAAGATTTGAGTGGGTTATAAATATTGCACAAAATCCCTGTAAATTCAAATTTAATTAATCCTTCTAAATAATTCAATCCTTCTAAAATCCTTCAAAAATTTATTAAATGATTAATAAGGAAAGCGTCTTTTCAATATGGGCGTATATCCAAAGATTGGACCAAAACCGTTAATTCAGTATGAAAAACCCATTTATCTAAATTAAGAGCCTCTGTCTGATCAATGAATCCCCAAAATCAATTCCTTGTCACTTTTTTTCCTGTAACTTTTTTTCCGTAAACTTTTTTCCGTGTTACTTTTCTCCGCTTTTATAGTTTATGTCACTTTTTTCTGTTTACCTACCAGATGGGGGAAATGGTATCCAGATGCACTAAGTAGCTGCCACTTGTTTCGTCGGTCACTTCGTGATAATTTAAAAGCAATGATCTTATACAGGATGAATGGATATATGTTTATAATAATTGATTTATACTTGAAATGACATAATCACATGCAGAATTTTAAATTTAATTATAGCGAATTGTTAAATGACTAATTTTATAATTCATATTATTAATGAAATAAGGTCAGGCAAAGTTAGTTTTAACGAGAAACAACATCATCACTGAATTGATTCGTATTTAAAACAGCCATCACTTTAAAATAATCTAAAAATTCGTCGGAAAACAATTGATAAAAATAAATTACAAATACAATCAGTTACAAAAAATCAAACCTGTGGAATTAATATATTAAAGTGTTTTTTAAATATAATAATAAGTTTCTGCATTATGAAATTAATAATTTTAGGAATATATAATTATATTTGATTTATATTTATATCTATTCTAAGGAAACTTTAAATGTTGTTTAGAAAGCTAATATTTGCTCTTCACTGAAATACTGTGTAATCAAAGTTGCGTTCTCTTTAAATTATTTCTGAATGGAAAAATACAATTTAAATCAATGTCCAATGCATAATTTTATTTTGTTTGCTTCTGTGGAGTTATCGGCTGTTTGAAAGTTGTTTAACTCTAATTAATACATTTTACTCATCATATGGATTTTAAACGGAATCAAGAATAATTTTACTTATGGCATTTTCCAAAATATGTTCAATAATGTCAAAACAGCAATGAGAATCCAAGAAAATAATGAGCATGTGCTATCCATCAGTTATCTTTATTAATAAATAAATCAAGTTATTATTATTTTTTTAATGAATTGAAGAATGCTATCTATATTTTACATTAATCATAACAACAACCTAAGACTAAATCTTATGGAATGGAGAAAAGTTCAGTTTTAAGTAGGCTCTCTTATCCCTTTATGTCCCGACGTCACTTTAAAGCACCTTTAAAATAATTTGTTTTAAAATGCAAGAATACTCGATTAGTAGTAATACATTTTAGAATGCGTTCTAAATACTACTTTACTTCATCTTATCTCAAGAGCATAATTGGTTGAACAAACAAAAATATTTTTAAAAGGACGATTTCTTTTTCATTTGCATTTCTCAGCTTTCTTAGCGTTGAAAGATTGTGGGGGGGAAATTTTCAATTAAGTATCATTTTATAATTCTAGAGTAAGACCATTATGTTTGTGCATTTTGTAATTCAATAAAAATCTAAAAAAGTATTTAAAATAAAAAAATTTGAGTGCAGTTATAAATATTGCATAAAATTTCTACAAACACAAATTTAATTAATTAATTTTAACTGTCAAAACTCTTTTAAATTTTATTAAGAGGAACTTCAGTCATGAGAAAAGACCCGCTAGCTTATGCTAATCCAATGGAAATGATTTATAAAGATATCTCGATTGAATTTCAATATTTTTAATATTTTTTCTTAGATGATCTGTATGCAGGCCGTTTCTTACTTTTTCGATTTTGATTATATTTTTTTTCTCATGAATATGCTTTCACTTTCGAAACCGGTTCCGAAAATAAAAGTGTTTTCACTAAAATTATCTGTAAATAAAATCGAAAAAATCTCTAATATTCAATGAAAAAAATCATTTAAAAACTTGTAAATTCAAAAGAGATATATATTTTTTAAATTTCTTCCACAGGATTAGCATTATCGAACGGGCCTTTTCGCTTGACTGAAGTAGCCTCTTAATTAATTGTGTACATCTTCTTATGTAGATTCAAAAATTCACAAAAAATGCTTCAGAAGATGAAATTTTCATGAATTCATAATTTGGGAAATACAGGGTTCGGAGGTACACCGCTCTTAATTATTTTCCGGTGATCACGAATATTTTCCATTTAGGAAAACTCCATTTTAAAGAGGTTTCGCTTTAATCGGGTTCCTTTATAGACAGATCCATTTTATCAGTTTTTAAAGTATTTAGTTTGCTTAATTACTGCATTAATAATTGCTAAAAGATGTTAGCCCCCCCAAAAAAATTTTCGGAGTCCACCCCTGACATGATTCGCTGGTTGGCACATGATTCGCGCCCTGCTCTGAAATTACAGATTCTTTTTTCTTTTACGCAGATTTATTAATAGAATAGGTTCATACAGAAAATTCATTTTTAAAAATGTCGATAAAGTGCGTTTTGAAGTTTCCGTCCTCATATATATTATATAATTTTAGAATACATTTTAAGTGTCGTCTACAAATTTCTAGATAAATAAACCGTATGATTATTAGCGGAAACAATAAAAACTATACGCAGAAAGGATATATATCCAGGATTCTTAGATTCTCGATGAACCTAAAAAATATTCTAGCACTCCATGTATGTCCCCTCTACTGTGATATCAAAATGACGTACGGGGGCAGATATACTGGGGGTAGATATCAGGCTCGCGTCGAAAGTGAAATTCTGCAGCACTGGATATCTTCCCCCTTCTAATGCAGAGCTCAAAATGGCGGACGGGGGCAGATATACTGGGGGCAGATATCAAGCCCTCGTAGAAAGTGAAATGATGCAGCACTGGATATCTACCCCCATCTAATGCAGAGGTCAAAATGGCGGACGGGGGCAGATATACTGGGGGTAGATATCAGGCTCTCGTAGAAAGTGAAATTCTGCAGCACTGGATATCTTCCCCCTTCTAATGCAGAGCTCAAAATGGCGGACGGGGGAAGATATACTGGGGGCAGATATCAGGCCCTCGTAGAAAGTGAAATGCTGCAGCGCTGGATATCTACCCCCTTCTAATGTAAAGGTCAAAATGGCGGACGGGGGCAGATATACTGGGGGCAGATTTCAGCATTCCCTATCTTTTATCTCTTAATATTTTTTGAGGATTTTTCCAAATATAAACTACGTCAACAATGGAATATTATTACTTTAGATATAATCCAGGGCAACTGCAATAGGCTTTAACAATTCAAACATATCTTCAACATTTCTTTTTAGATTAAGATTAGACATAGATAGAAACTTTTGAATATTTTTATCATTAACATTCGTATTTTCATCACAAATTTTAAGTGGGGTAATTTTAAGGCAAACATCTAAGGCATCTTGAAAAACAACTCCATCAAATATAATAAGGGAGAACTAATTTGACAGCATTTGCATTGCATGCAATTTATACATTTGGTTCTCGAGCCAGTTCTTGATGTATTTCTATTTTTCTCAAATGAAAACCAGATTATATCTTTCTTTTTTCTAGTTTTAGACATCCTTTTACTTCAATATATATAAGTAACTTCCTTAAAATAAAATATAGAACAAATAGAATAAAATCATAAAGTAAAACTCCAATGCAAGAAAAGCAAAAGGTTATTAAAACCAATAGCTACAGAACAGAGAAAATTTACAATCATTCGTTCATTAGCATAGAGAACAAAGATTAACCAATGAGGAGAATGACTTTATGTTATGTCATCATTAATGCTTTGATATATGATGCAATTTAAATGGTAAAATTGCATTGTTGGCTATTAAAAAAAAAAAAAAAAAAAAAAGGCTTAAAGAAGAAATAAAACTTTTTTTTTCTCCATAGCTCACATTAAAAAAATTAGTCTGCCATGTAGATTTAAAGCTAGTAAGAAAAGTTGGCCGGATTAAAAGTGTTTGTCACTTTAAAAAATTATTAATGTCTTTTTAAAAAAAAAGCAAAAAAAAAAAAAAAAAATGCTGTGCTTGTAGCTTCCGCATAACTTGGATTTTGCATATTTTAATATAATAATGTGTAAAATAAATGAAAGCATTAAAAAAAGAAAAAAAAACCAGCATGGTTTTTTTAAAAAAACCATTTGGTTTAAACCATGGTTTTAACCACGGTTTAAACCAGCATGGTTTAAACCAAACAACCCTGATTAAATCCATACACAAAAATATTAAATACACATGGAAAAGAAGTTAAAAAAAAAAATCTATCTCAATTAGCAGAAAATCTTTAGTATTTTCAAACAAGCAAAAAAATAAAAACATAAACAGGGAGAAAAATCAGTTTAGAGCTGTTATTTACATGGGTCATTGTGCTGGATTTATTAACATAATTTACATTATCTCACAAGGACAATATAATTGTCGTGTAGGTAAAAATGAGGTATCAAAACATTCACAATTAGAGAAGCTTTCAGTTAATATTAAAAAAAAGAAAATCTATGTTTTGACCAATTTCAAGGCACTGTGACCCATTAACAGGGTTGGGTTTCTTCCGGAAGAAACCTATTTCTTCCAGGACAGTGGAAGAAACTGGAAAAAACCGGAAGAAACTGGAAGAAATGGAAAAAATGGAAGAAACCACCAGAAACTAAAATAAATGTTCAAAGTTAAAGTATATTAACTATGTAAAAGAATTAAAGTATAATTAAATGAAATCTAAATTGAAAATTTTAATTATTATTAAAAATATTTTTGCAAAGATATATTTTTTAATAACATTAATAATATTAACAAACTCCAGGTTCAGCAGACATTTCCAGGTGATGGATTTTTACTACTGTAGAGGATGGGTTTTTTTTGTGTACGGAATGGATTTTTTTATTAATTACTCCATTTATAAAAAAAAAGAAACTACCTACAAATTGTTTATTTTTCATATAAAAATATATTATTTCCATATAAATGTGCATCATTTTAAATTGTGCAACAATAAATAAATAAGTTTGTAATTTTTTATATTTTTCATCTAGCATGAATATTTCAATGCTGATTTTAAAAGATTAGTGTTCTAAAAACATCTATGGGTATGTCAAAATGTTTTAAAACTATCCTAAAAGTAGGACTTTAAAAAAAAACTTCATTGTTTGCTGTTATTTAATTTGAGAAATTGATTGCAGCATCCTACTGCTAAAAAAAAACTTTTTGCTATACTATGCTGCATTATACTAAGAAAAATAAAGATTATAATGACTTTTTTTTAGTACAGGGGATAGACTGAAATAGGTTTTAAAGGCCAAAACTGAATTTAGGTGAATTTCCTACTCTTTAGCCGAAAATGATAACATCCAAAAAAATTTTTAAGTAATTAAAATTGCATGTTTTAAACAGAAATGCTACTTTTCCGCGGAAACGCGGAACTCTGCTTTTTCGGCGATGAATTTTATTATCCCTGGGATCGATGCAAATATGCATTGAAATTTGTTGACATTTTTATCGGTGGGGGGGTACGGATGAAATACAACAAAAACGCGAGTACAAACCGCGCCAAATTAAGCAAATTTCTTCAAGAGATTGCAGAGAAAAACGCAAATTTCTCCAAAAGATCTTTAAAAAAACTAAATTCATCAAATGGTCGCAGAAAAATACTTCACAGGATCGCGAGAAATAACGCGATTTCCGACAATGTATTGCGGGAAAAGACGCAATTTTTGTTAAAGGATCACGAACAAGACACGATTTTCGTGCAAGAATTGCGGAAAAACACGATTTTAAACAGGTTGCAGAAAAATACCCTAATTTCATTAAAAGATCGTGAAAAATACTTCAAATTTACCGAAAGATCGTGGAAAATACTCGAATTTTGTAGAAAAATCATCTGAAAATATTCAAATTTCGACGAAAGATCCAGGAAAATTTGTGAATTTTTTAAAAGATCGAGGGAAATAGGCATATTTCGTAGAAAGATTGCGGAAAATAAATCTATTTTGTAGTAAGATTATGGAAAATATGCGAATTTTGTCGAAAGATCGGGAAAATTACGTGAATTTTGAGGAAAGATCGCGGAAAATACGCAAATTTTGACGAAAGATCGCGGAAAATACGCAAATTTTGACGAAAGATCGCGGAAAATACGCAAATTTTGACGAAAGATCACGCAAAATACGCAAATTTTCTAGAAAAATCGAGGAAAATTCTCAATTTTTTTCAAAAGATCGAGGAAAATACGTGAATTCTACTGAAAAATTAGGAGGAATGTGCGAATTTTCTCAAAAAATCACGGAAAATTTGCGAATTTTGTCAAAAAAGGATTAAAAAATCGCGAATTTTGCTAATAGATCATGGATACATGCAAAATTCATTGAAAAAACATTGGAAAAAGTGAGATTTTCGTCAAATGATAGCAGAAAAATGCTAATTTTGTTTAAAAAAATGGAGTAAAACACAAATTTTGTCAAAATGCTGCAAAAAAAAAAAAAAATAAAATAAAATAAAATAAAATAAAAAATAAAAAAAAAATAAATACAAATTTCGTCAAAAGTCCATGAGGCCGTGAAAGTTCAGCTCTTTTCTTGCTGAATCTGTAGCATGTCTGTTTAAAGTAATTAATACATACATAAATATACATAATTGAAATTAATTATATGTATAGTATTTATTAATTGTGTAAAACTGTTAATAATCCAAAAACTTTATTTTCATATACTGTAATACGTAATTAATTCATCCATGACACAGAAAATTTTTCTAATTATACGAATTTCATTTAATCAAAAAATATTTTAGCTTTAGGTATACACATCTTGATTTTTTTTCTATAATGATCTTTGTGAATGATCATTTTTTATTCTAGAACTTTCTCAAAGAATATTTGAAATCCAATGCAGTTTAAACTAAAAATTTTCTATGAGGTGATTGATAAATTATGACTGATAATTATAAACAATGAAGTTCATTGCAATACATTCATTTGATCCGATACAGTTCAAATCAATAACTAACATTGGAAATTTCCGAAGGAAAAAACAAGATTTTTGGAACACTAAGTGTTTCGATCTGGCCTAATTTTCGCCTATGTTTTTGGCAAAATTCAGATTTTGGGCCGGAAATGAAACGTATTTTTGATTGATTTCTATTTAATATAGTAATTATTATACATTATTTGCATTAATAAAATTGATGTAAATTAAAAGCTTTTATTTAAATGGGTTTCATTCTATCATTAGTAAAGAATCTCTACAATTTACTAGTTTCAAAAATTAATAATAAAAAAATATGTTGGTTAAATTGAAATGGATAGCATTTAACTGATTTTGTGAAAAATTTCTTTTCATTTAGCCAATGGTTGAAGATCTCTAGATAAGTGTTGTGTGTGATCTTGGTTAAAAAACTGATGTAATTTTTAATTTAGCATATATACTTAATTAAATTTGTTTTGGTCCAGTGAAATTAATTTATATTAGATTATAGGAAGAAGATATTTATTATATCTTACAAAATTGAAAATATGTGGTAAATTTAAAAAAAAAAAAACAGTTTCTTCCATTTCTTTCACTTGGAAGAAACCTATTTCTACCGGCCGGTTTTTTCCACTGCGGAAGAAACTTGCCAACCCTGCCCATTAACATAAGAAATATGTCAATGCAATATCCAATACAATGTAATTCACAAAATCTAAGCATAAATGTTGTGAAACATGTCTTAAATTTTTCCTTTACACGATATTTTCTTCTCAGTTGCACCGCTGGTAGTAATTAGTGGCCACTAACTTGACAATAGTGGCTACTAAACATTCAGCCTCTACTGGCCACTGGCTACTAATGCAAATATTGAATTTTAACCTTTAGCAGATGAAAACTGTTTGCTGCAAAGACCAAAATGTACATGCATACATCAATTGAATGAGCTCAGAAAACAGAACAAAGTGAAGTACAAATGTTTGCACTCTTAACTTCCTAAAAGGAAAATGAATTCATAAGAATATTTTCACCCAATTCACCTTAAAGGGGAAAAAAAAAAAAAAAAAATGGAATTCGTTTTTTATTTAACATATAAGAAAAATTAAAAACCTATGAAAAAATATAATGAAAATTAAGCAACTTCATTAAAATTTAAACAAATTCATGCACTTTCAAGGACTATTTTTCTCTTTTAAAAATTCAAGCACTGTATGAACCCCGACATAGAAAGAAAAATCTACTGTCCCACTCCACTCTCCTTTATGCATTATATTCAGAGATATTATAAATCCATCCTTATGTCAAGAACCTCGAGTTTGTAGTATAGCTTCCTTCTTGAAAACTTAGACCTGACGTTCAGTAAAATTAGCGATTTATGAAAACATGCCCTGCTAATAAAGGACAAAATTAGCACTAGCCACCAGCCACAGGGCCGTAAATGAGAAAAAGTGGCAAGTGAAAAATTGTTTGGCCACCTTGTAGCCACTTTTTTCCAAGAAAAGAATACAATTTACTTACATTTCATCAATGATTCTACTTTTTTAGGTTCCAATATATTTATATTAACTAGGGATGCACCGAATGGTGATTTTGGCCGAATACCGAATATTCGGCTTTACAAATACTTTTTATATTTCAAAGTTTAAAGGTATTAAAATGTTACTTTTTAAAACAATTTTACATAATATTTAATAAGAGAAACTTATATTCTGATAAACAAGAGCTTTTTATAAGAACATTCAGTATTGAAAAAAATCTGCCTTTTTTTTTTTTTTAAGAAGCATAAGACTTTTTCAATTAGTAAAATTTTAGATTTCATTTCTTCTACAAATTGAAACAAACATTTTGAAATCAAAGAGAAATAATGAAAAAATAGTTGAAGAAAAACTGTACAGTCTCATATTTGTTCTTTTTAAATAACTCAAGGCAGATTTTTTTCAATATAAAGTATAAATACTTTCAACTTAATTCTGAATAAAGGAATGTCTAGCTCATAGTTCTTTTCTTATGAATAGTGGCATTTTCCATCCTTCCCATCATATCATATTTTACAGAAATCAAAGCATGTGAGTTGAAAATATAGTTATACTATATTATTTATTGTTAATGCAACAAACGATAATACAAGTTTGACCTAGAGTGAGATGAAATACAATGCATTTATGATTCAATAAGTTGATTATGTTTTCATAAACAAAAAATTGTCTGCCTTGATAGCTATTACTAATCTCAAAAGTTTTCCTTTCTTGTTTAAGGACTTTTGGGAAAAGCAAGAAACAGATTATTTACTAAATAGAATTTAGGAACTTGCATCTGCACTCGCAACATTTATTCCTAAGGCGAATTCTAATAAATCATAATTTTAATCCTTCTCATGGTTAATTTTCTTAAGTTAAACTATACAAACTGCAAATAAATAATGTAAAAATATTCTATATTATTTAAATATGATTTTATTTCTAATTATTTTAAATATATTAATAAATTGACAGTTAAAAGTAAAAATTGTGAAATGTTTTTTAAAATGTGTTTTAAAAGGCTTTATTAAGTATTGGATTCGGCTGAATACTTTGATACTCGGCCAAACCGAATATTTGGCAGGCCGAATAGTTTCATATTCGACTTAACCAAATAGTTTACAGGTCAAAATTAATATTTTTACCCAGTGGCCACAGGCCAGTAAAAAATTCATAACATTTCATACAAAATTGTGGCTTTTTAACTATCAGGGTCAGTCCATGTGAAATCATCCAGAAAAAGAAAAAAATGTTGCTCAATATTTTTGATTTTTTAAATTCTTTACCAGTTAATATATTGTACTTTAAAAGGTCTAAAACAAAGATTAAAAATTTTTTTAAACCTTTTGAATTTTTTTTGGCATCCATGTTTTTGTGATGTCACAAGTGGTTTTTCATGAAAATAGTACTTTACAAAATCCTTTATAACTTTTTTATTTCTAAAAGTATCAAAATGATTTAAAAACCATTCTATTTAGTAATGAATGAACTAAATTTTCATAATAGGTATTTTTATGATAATGATTAAAAAAATTGTATAAAATAAGATTAAATGTATCATTTTTACAGTGAAAAATTGTCTTTTGTGACATAAACATTTTAATAGAAGAAAGTAAAATTCACCTTTACATTTATTTTTCTGAATATATACCCTAATGAACTATTCTCAGAAGAAATATGAAACATTTAGTCAGGGTTGGCATGATTTAAATCAACCGATTTAAATCAAGATTTAAATCAACCGATTTAAATCTAGATTTAAATTAACTGATTTTTTTTTAAATCATTTGATTTAAATCAATTTTTTTTCTTTTTTCATTTTGGAAATTAATCAGCAGAGAAATAAGAAATAGGTATAAATAAGTAACAGGTGTTTTTCTGGTATTTTCAGGATTGCTATCAGAAAGAATGTGGCAGGTACAGGTTAAGTCCAGGTGTCCCCCTCCTAATCCTTTAATTGTTTTTTCTTTTGTAATAAACTTTAGACGATGAGGCAAAACACAAACTTTTTATAAATCATATTTCGTTTGCCAATCTTGGCAACTAAATGATCTGGATCTTTTTTGTTTCACAAGTAAATGATTAAACAAATTCATTAATGTTCCCCAAAATATCGGATACTACGTGCAAGGAACAAGTTTTAAAACTTGCCATATTACACAATCAAATTTCAATCAAAGCTTACGAATTTTTAAAATTTTTGGGTAAAAAGTTAGAAAATGTATTAGATAAAGATAGCAGAATTGCCAAAACTCCTGATTTTGGCAGAAGACTCCTGATTTTCAGATGTTTGCTCCATGCTCCTGATTTTTCATACTTTTTAAATATTCTATTATTTAACAATCAAATGTGCTGTCATTCAGTGAGAAAAGCTCTAGTACAGGTGTAATTGTTCTTTAGTATGTTTGACCAGTAGTATTTTATGTGATGAATTACATTCAGATGCATTATAAACTATGTATCTTTAAGGTTTGTTATTGTTACTATGGTCATGTATTGAATTATTAATAATTTGTCTCTATTAAGACTTATTTATGATTTATATAAGTTAATGAGTAACAAAACATCCCTTTTTTTATAACAATATAAACTTAAACTTTCACTAAAGATGTTTACATCAACAAATTAACAAGTTTTCATTGACAAAAATATCTCCTGATTTTTGAAATAAAATCCCCTGATTTTTAACTTTCAGAACTTGGCAAATCTGAGATAGAATTACAAAATTTAAAGCAAAATATAAATAAGCTATTAATGGTTGTCATTTTGCTGGAGTTTTATTAAATCATTCTGTTTTAAATTGAAATGAAATTTTACTTAATGTAGATAAAATTATTAAAATTTGGCATTCATTATAGAAAATTGTCCAAATCTTTTCACTACTGTAGCACATTTTCAAGCAAAAAATGGCCCATTCCAAAAATTACCATTGCTTGAGAAATGTACCATTGCTTGAGAAAAGTTTCAGATATTATGACAGATTATGATTGGTGGAAGTCCTTTTACATAATGGGAGGTAAAGAGATAATCAGTGAAATTGAAATTGAATTTATTTACCAAATAACAACAGCCGTGGCTTCATCTGCTGGAGTAAAAAGACAATTTCCTTCTTTTGGACTAGTTCATTCAAGTCTTCGTAATAAATTAGGAGTGGACAAAGCTTCTAAATTAGTGTTTTTGTTCAAACAATTATATCTCTGATCTATTTCTATTTGCATAAAAACTATTGAATTAATTGTGATTTTTATCCCTTAATATAAATAGCTTGCATTAAATAAATATTTATTATTATTATTATTTTTTATTTTACCATTTTTTATTCATTTACAACCTATTTAAGTTTATTTCTTATTTAGTGTGCATAATTCAATTACAAAATAATAGAATGGCTTTAGATTAAAGCCTAGATGTTTAATTTTTAGTACCAATCAGTAACTGTAATATAGTATTTACTGAACTATATAATTATTTCTTATATTATTTTTATAAATTATAATTTTTATAAACATTATTTATTCTTTTTTAGTCATTTTTATGAAAAACTGCTCCATGTATTGTAAAAACATAAAAACACAGCAATTAAAAATAGAATTCTAAAAAAATCAAATAAATCTGATTTAAATCAAAAAAATCTGATTTAAATCAAAAAAATCTGATTTAAATCAAATAAATCCGATTTTTTTGATTTTTTAAAAAAAATCATGATTTTTTTCCAACCCTGCATTTAGTGATGCTCCTTCTTTTTTTATAATTAGTCAAAGTTGGCATCTCAGCATCAAAACGCTAAATTTGAAGTTCAATATCTAAAAAAAGACTGGCTAAAAAAATATGAAAATTTAGCAGGATAACCTTCTTATATATGTAAATATGTACAAAAAATATTATGAGTGATATATACGTGGTTTAAAAAATATGGAACTTTGAAATTGGCTTGAAAATCACATTTGTTTACATATATTTTTACACATGAAGAACTCATAATGCATAACATATTCTGCTTATTTCTTCAGATGCCCTTTTTTAAAGTATAAATAACTTTTTTGCATAAATATAATTACAGTAGACTCCCTCAAATCCGCAAAGCTTGGAGAGGTTGTGTGGATTTCTGGTCATTTCTTTGTTTACATTTTTAAAACAGTAATTTGAATGCAATAAATATTTCAAGAAAAATTATAATGAATGCTTTCAATATATTAAAACATTACAGTAAGTGATAAATTGAAAAAATAAAAATTTTGAGAATTTTTAAAATATTAAAAGCAAAGATCAAATGAATAATGTATGATTAACTATTCATTATATAGATGAAATGTATTTTTCCTTAATTATTCAATGAAACTTCCCTCATAAATAATGTAGAATATTAAATCACATCAAAATAATTAAATAAGGAAGTTTTATACCAGGTTCAACCAGATTTAATAACCAAAAAAGTCTGATTAATACATAAATATATTCGATAAGAAGATTATGGATTATCTGTGATATCAGCATTATCTTGAATTTTTTCAGAAATAAATTTATTCTTCCTTGAAGAAAATACATGAATTCAGTAATAACAACAAAAATTACAAATTAATGTATGGAATTGATACAAAACTAAAAAAGTCAAATTTTGTTCCTATATCTGAACTGAATGTTTCATTGTTTACATTTGTAAACTATGTGCAGATTTTAGAGTTGTGGATTTGAGGGAATCTACTGTATATTAAATCCTAATTTATGCTCACAAACTTAATATTTCATTTTTTTTTAAAGCCAGGATTAAGTGAATGTGAGTATTAATTTTATCATTAAGAACAAATTTACAAATTCTCTTTTGTTAAATTCTATGACTGAGAACAAGTTTTCTTGTCCTGTCCAGTTTATTTTTATTATGCCAGTGCATAAATATATTGTGGTTTAAACTGTAAAATACTGCATACTTCATTTTATAATTTAGAACAAATTTGCATTTTTGCTTTTTATTTATTCAGTGTATAAATATAGCATGTCTTAAACTGTAACTTGAATTGTTGCATGCTTGATTTTGTGATTGAAAACAATTTTTCTTGTTCTATCCTATTTAGTTATGATCACTCAGTGAATAGTAAATAAATGTATCATGTTTTAACTTGTTCAATTCTAGAATTTATTTAGCTTCTCATTAGAACTCAGTTGTGTTTTGTCTTAAAGCAGGGGTGCAAAAATCTAGGCGCCAGCTAGCAGTCTCTCACCACTAAAATTTAAAAGTTTTCTTCGCTTAAAATTTAATAGCATTTTTACAAGAATTTTATGCGAAATATTATACGAAAATTAACGAAATAATTTTAGTGGTGAGAGTCTGCCTGCTGGCGCCTAGATTTTTGCACCCCTGGTCTTAAAGGTTGTTCTGCCAACAAATTCCTGGTACAAGAACATATCGCCAATTTATACCATGAAGTGAAAGTGTTATCAGCTGCTTTGTAGCATCTATATGTAAACAGTATAATGACCACAATATCTCAAAAATTTGGAAAAGCTTGCTATAATTCAAAGTAAATGATTGTATTTTGTGCATTTATGATAAAAAGTGGTGGATTGGAAAAATTCTTGAGCTAAGTGAAGAAAACAATGACCTGTTTATTCACTTTTTTTTTTAGCTGTACTCTATAGACCAACAACTTCTTTGCAATTGTCCAAAAATGAAACAGTTCCTGTAAGTAACATGCTTCAGAAACTAACACCATTGGAACTAATTACAGTCATTGTACACAGCTACAATATTACTGAGACACTTTGCAATGAAATATTCAGATAATTATTTCTATGAGTGTAAAATAGGTTTAATTATTATGTATTCTATGTAAGAAAAAACATGTATTATACTTTTAACAGTACCATTTGAAATACTAATAATAAAAAAATAAATAAATTATGCATTTAGGAGTAGTTTAAAAAAAAAAATGTGTAAACAAATGTGATTTTCAAGCCAATTTCAAAGTTCCATATTTTTAAAACCACGTATATATCACTCATAATATTTTTGGTACATGTTTACATCCATAAGAAGGTTATCCTGCTAAATTTTCATTTTTTTTTAGCAAGTCCTTTTTTAGATATTGAACTTCAAATTTAGCGTTTTGATGCTGAGATGCCAACTTTGACTAATTATAGAAAAAGAAGGAGCGTCTCTAAATGTTTCATATTTCTTCTGAGAATAGTTCATTAGAGTATATATTCAGAAAAATAAATGTAAAGGTGAATTTTATTTTCTTCTATTAAAATGTTTATGTCAAAAAAGACAATTTTTCACTGTAAAAATGATATATTTAATCTTATTTTATACAATTTTTTTAATCATTTTCATAAAAATACCTATTATGAAAATTTAGTTCATTCATTACTAATTATAATGGGTTTTAAATCATTTTGATACGTTTAGAAATAAAAAAGTTAAAGGATTTTGTAAAGTACTATTTTCATGAAAAACCGCTTGTGACATGACAAAAAAATGGATGCCAAAAAAAATTCAAAAGGTTTAAAATTTTTTTAATCTTTGTTTTAGACTCCTTAAAGTACAATAAATTAACTGGTAAAGTAGGGGTGCACAACCTTTTCATGAGAAGGGCCACTTTCAAATAAGTCTGGATGGTCGAGGGCCACATCAATAACATGGAGAATTCCATTTTGAAGGTGATATGTGGTCTATTAATCGGATAAAAAATGTTTTCAGAGAGAAGTGGGGGAAATACTCCCTTAGGATTGCTTAACCAGTGAAACATCCAATTCTGTTGGCAGGGATATATCAGCTGTTTTTACATTTCTATATATAACAGATATAGCAAGGATTATTCTTAAGATGTAATAGTATTCCTTGACTTTATTCAAGACAGTAAATTTGTTTTATTAAAAGTGCTAAAAAACAAAGATAAGTGGCTAGTGCAGAGAAAAATGTGAACATTATCAATGAAAGAGAGGGAAGGAGCCGATCAACAAGATTTTTCCGTGTCTCATCACTGAAATTCCCTATTTTTCAACGCCCAGTCAACAAAATTTGCAGCTTTCCGAGCCTAATCAACCAAATTTGGGGTTTTTACGAAAGTGATCGACAAAATCCACAATTTTTACGAAACTGATCGAGAAAATACAATCTTTCTGTGCCTGATCAACAAAATTTGTGATCATTACAAAACCGATCGAGAAAATTCGCGATTTTTATGAAACCGATCGACAAAATTCACAAATTTGCGATTTTTACAAAGCCGATCGACGAAATTTGCGATTTTTAAGAAGCCTATAATCGGAATTCGCAATTTTCACGAAGCCAATCGCTGAAATTTTCAATTTTCACAAAGCTGATCGGCGAAATTCGGGATTTTTCTTTGCATGATCGATAAAATTCGTGATTTTTCTGCGACTGATCGACGAAATTATCAATTTTTATGAAGCCGATCGACGAAATTCGCAGTTTTTACAAAGTTGATCTAAGAAATAAACGTGATTTTTACGAAACCGATCGTCGAAATTTGCGATTTTTACAAAGCTAGTCGGCGAGATTCACGATTTTTCTTCGCATGATCAAAACATATTCGTGATTTTTTTGCAGTTTATCGAAAAAATTATCGATTTTTATGAATCCGATCGACAAAATTCGCGATTTTTACTAAGCCGATCGACCAAATTTTCCGATTTTTACAAAGCTGGTCGGCAAAATTCGCTATTTTTCTTCAGATCATCGATAAAATTCGCTATTTTTCTTCAGATCGATAAAATTCGATATTTTTCTGCAGCTGACCGACGAAATTATCGATTTTTACGAAGCCGATCATCGAAATTATCGATCTTTACGAAGCCGATCGACGGAATAATCGATCTTTAGGAAGCCGATCGACGGAATAATCGATTTATATCAACAAAATTCGCATTATTCCTATGTCCGACCAACGGAATTCGCAACTTTTTGGAGCCTGGTCAATAAAACTCGTGATTTTTTCGTATCTGACCGATGAAATTTCACTTTCGCGATAAACTTACAAAGCCCACGATTGTTTTGCAGCTGATTAACTAAATTTTCAATTTTTTCGCGCGTTATCACGAAATTTCCGATTTTCTGGTGCGTTATCAACGAACTTTGAGATTTTTTCGTTCTTGATCGACAAAATTTGCAAATTTTTCTTGCTTAATCTAGGATATTCGCGTTTTCTTTCACGCGATAAACCGAGAAAACATTCAATTTTTCTGCAGCCAATAAGTTTAAATTGCAATTTTTTCGTGCATCATCAACAAACCTGATATTTTTTTCTTGCCCGATCAACGAAATGTACAAAATTTCGCTCCGATCGACAAAATTCGCGATTTTTTACGTGTCTGATCGACAAAAACTTGCGATTTTCTGTGTCCGATCGGCTAAATTTGTTATTTTTTCTGACCCTCATGGGGAAAATTCGCGATTTTTTCACACCTGATGAACAAAATGTGCGATTTTTCCGCACTTGATCAATGAAATTCGCGATTTTTCCGTACCCGATCAAATAAATTTGTGATTCTTAAGTGATTGACGAAATTTTATATTTTTCCCGCAGTAAATTGACGAAATTTATGATTTTTTTATGCGACTTTCACACAAAATGGTATTTTTTTCTAGTTGTAAATTGACGATGTTCACGGGCCACATGTTAACCCATCGCGGGCCATAGGTTGTGCATCCCTATGGTAAAGAATTAAAAAAATCTAAAATATTGAGCAACATGGTCTGGATGATTTCACATGGATTGACCCATCAACGTTGTAATTTATTAATATCTTTTACTTGCCATTCGATTAAATAAAAACTGGCGTTACATCTAATAGAAAAATATAACAAATTACTGCAGTCAAAATAAAAGTTAAACATGTATTTGATGATATTTAGACGTACTTAATACAATGTATAAAAGAAACAAGGAAATTAAAAGTTATTTTTGACACTAGTGTTTATCATTCACATTAGGTCTCCGTGACCTAACAGTCTTCCCACCAAAGTTTTATTGCTGCATCAGGATCATAATCATTTAATCGAATTTTAGATTATTTCACCATTAGACGATCATGCAGCATGCAGTGATGCCGCTGGACTTGAAAAATCCTGGGTCCCTTTTTTACAAAAGCAGGTCCCCACTAATAATAAGTAATATTTTTAGATGCAAAAATTGAACTTGTACATTTGCGAAAGAAAAATTAAATGCAATAATTATTGTTTTAATAATAATGTACAAATAATTAAAGCTAATATTAATTGTCTTTATTTTTTTTCTTTACTTTAAAAAAAAATAAATGTCCAAGATACAAACTGAATTATAAAATAATGCTTATTTGATTGTAGAAGATAACAAGTATCACTATTGTTCGCATTTCTTTTAAAAAGGAGCAAAACTGATTTATTGAAAAATAGATTTTTCCTGAAAAAAAAAAAAAAGTACTTTTGTTGAGTAAAAAGGTACTTTTTGTTTAATGAAGGGGTGTTTTCAGAAGTTACATTCACTCAGAAAGATTTGGAACAAAAAAAGCAGATTGTGAAGCAGGAAAATCTGTTTTTAAAGCAGCAAAAGAAGAAAAAAAAAATTGGAATTAGGAAACTTAACTTTTGGAACAGAAAAATTCTATCCTGGCATTAACTTTTTTTTTTTTTTTGTGCCCTTTTGACAAAAATTGCTTTTTAAAGCGATTTTTTAATGAAATTTCTTTTTTTAGGTGATTTTTTTCGACGAAATTTGCCTTTTTTGTGATTTTTTTGGCAAAATTTGTCGCTTTTCGCGATCTTTTGATGAAAATTACTGTTTTATCATGATTTTTTTGATGAAAATTGTCGTTTTTTCGCGAATCTTTTGACGAAATTTGCCCTTTTTATCGATTTTTGGACGAAGTTTGTCATTTTTTCACGATTTTTTTTCAGGAAATCTACCTTTTTCTGGGATTTTATAACAAAATTAGCCATTTTCGCAAATCTTTTGACGAAATTTGCCGAAAATTATTTATTATATCACGATTTTTTAACGAAATTTGCCTTTTTTGCGATTCTTTGATGAAATATGCTAGTTTTTCCTGATCTTTTCACGAAATGTGTCAAGATTTCTTGATCTTTGGCAAGTTACCGTTTTATCACGATTTTTCTAATGAAAATTGCCACTTTATCGCAATTTTTGGACGAAATTTGTCATTTTTTCGCGATATTTTGAGGAAATTGCCTTTTTATTGGGATTTTGTAACAAAATCAGCCATTTTTTCGCGAATCTTTTGACGGAAATTATTTATCATTTTGCGATTTTTTTAACGAAATGTGCCTTTTTTGCGATTTTTTGACGAAATGGGCCAGTTTTTTGTGATCTTTTGACAAAAGTTAACGTTTTATCACAAGTTTTTGATACAAATTGCCGTTTTTCGCAATTTTTTGAGAAAAATCGGCTTTTTTCAGAATTTTGTAACAAATTTAGCCTTTTTTTCGCGAATTTCTTGCCGGAATTTGCCGAAAATTATTCGTTATTTCGCAATTTTTTATAAAATTTGCCTTTTATGCAATTTTTTGCCGAAAATTGCGCGTCCCGCCGGATGCGTAAGCTTCATTTTTTTGCGTCCCATCGCCGATCTTTTGCGTATTTTATGCGCTATAGCGCGTCCGCAGCATCCCTGAGCATGTTTCACTGGCATTGATACATCGTTTAGCTATCGCATTCGGCGAGTGGTGTCTATTAAATTTGGCGAGTGATGACAAAGTTAATCGCCATGTTTTAAAAGTTACTCGACGATTGGCGAGTGCTATAAAATAGTTTCATATTCAGCCTAACCAAATATTCGGTAACATGACCGAATACTGGTATAATAGAATACCGAATATTCGGTACATCCCTAATATTAACATAATTATTTGAGTTATTCAGTCTTAGATTAATACTTATAGAAATTTTAACTGTTTAGTATTTTAAAATAAAAAAGTGGCCGTTAGTTTAAACAAAGTGGCCTCTTGAAAAACCGGTCTTACTGGCCAGTGGCCACTAATGAAATTTCCCAATTTTGCCCTATACCTGCTAAGTAATTATTATACGTTGACTGAACTAAATTTGATAAAGGCGAAGGAAAAATGAAAAAATCATTGGAAATTAAAGAAAAAAATTTTCTTTGATCATTAAATATAATGTACGTATCATAGCATTTACATATGTTTCAGAACTCACAAGATGAATGCGTTTGCTTTTATATGTAGTTTTAAATGTATAGATTAGGTAATCCTAATCTTTATTTAGTTCTCTCATGATGGGAGAAAACAATAGTAGCTGCTGCTTAGTTACAAGAAAACATGGAAACGAAAAATACAAATAAATGCCATCATAATATAAATGCATTAAACCTTCACTCCAATGAAAATAAATAGGACTTCAGAAGAAATTATTTAAAAGAAGTCGCCTGGCTTGTATAAATCAAAAACTTTCTGAGCACATATTTCAATAAAAACTTTCTGAAAATTGATTAAAAGTTTAGTTTAATAAAATTATGTGCTATTATTTTGACATGGACGAAATTTGAGTTTTTTATGCAATTCACGGACGTAATTAGCATTTTTCACGCGATTCTTGGATTTAATTAGCTTTTTATAAGCAATCTGCCTGAAATTCGAGTTTTTCGAGCGGTTTTTAGACGAAATTAGCATTTTTGCGCAGTCTATTTTCGAAAATCATGTTTACCGCATGATTCTTTGTCGAAATTCGCGTTTTTCTCGTAATTCTTGGTTGAAATAAAAGTTTTTTACGCAATTCTTTATTGAAATGCGACTTTTTTTTACGCGATTCTTTGTTTTCGGCATGAAATACCTTAAATTTTCGGAAAATTCGAAAACCGGAACTGCTTTTAATAGTGCATTAACAGTAAATATTTGATTTTTTGGTACTAAAAAAAAAATAAAAAAAGTTGCAAAAATAATTTTTTTTCCTGTAAAATTTTCTGCACACGACGTGCGTTTATATTATACAACTCTGGAAGTCGCATGGTACGAAACAATGACTTTGAGAAGTAAGATAGTCACTTTTTTTTCGTTTTCAGTTCTTCATCCAAACAATAATCGCACTATAGAACTAACAGATAATGCATTTATTTAGAATTTATTATTATAAATTAATACTTCTCTAAATAAAGAATAGATATCCTTTAGAGCTTTAGAATGCGATCGTCATTGAAGAACTGAGAACAATATCTTTTAAAATTAAAGATCTTATTATTAAAATATAAAACACTTAAACTAGTTAACATATATTTACCCTTAAACTCTGATACACGGCAATTAAACGCGCATTAATCAGCTCAAAAAGCACCAGCAATTAAATTTCTAAAATAAAAAGAAAACTTCAAACTTTCTTCACAAATTTACCAGACAATGTGGATTCAAATCATGAGTAATCATTCCGAAATCAAACAACTCGCTAAACCGAACTGTCAAGAAAACTCAAAGAATCGTAGATGATTCAGTGCATAATTTGCGAATTCGCAGAGATCACAAAAGTTTGCAAATATGCCTGGATCCAGATGTATCCTTCGTTGTTAGCAAAACGAGTCAAACAAAAGTCAAAATTTCAGCAAACCACGAAAAGTTCGCAAAAATGCGAGCTTCAGTGAAATATCTATCTGGATCTCGTGCGTTGTGCAAAAATGGACTTAGCAAAAAGTGCTAAAAAATGTTGAATTTGAATATTCCTAAATGACAAATATAGACTTCAGCGACATCTATTAATTCCATCACTGCGATCGACATTTGTCAATCAGCATTGTTCTGTATTTAAGAAATTCAATAATTCAGCACTTTTTAAAGCATTATTGAATAGCCGGTTTCTAAACTATATCTTCTAGACGCTATAGTGAAACTAATAAATGCACAAAATTGCATGGCCTTCTTAATAAAATTTTTAGCTAGAAAGAGTCTGCCACCATTAGCTACACTGTGAAAAATTTGACCCTTTTGCTGCATCTTCACTGCCGCGCTTTTATAGAATATCTCTCTCTATTGTTGACCATTGACTTTCTAACGCCACATCGCATTGTTCTCTCGGCATGGTTTCGAATCCAGCATCTTAGGCGAAAATATGCTGTTTTTTGGCGGTGATCGCTTTATTGGCAACTTTCAGATTTCACGTTCTCTTTTTAGAGAAGCAGAAATGCGGTCAAGACATAACAATATGAGTTTCGGCGGGAGAAAAACTGGTTTGGCAAACTAAATCTGCCCTCCGTCACGTGACGGAAGGCAAAGATGTCGGCCTAAGAAAAGGTTGCTATTGTTGGTGTCTAGGTATCTTAGGTCATTGCTTTTGACACACGAGAATGCTCCATAATAGGGTGAAGTAATCGTTTCCTATAAAAGCGGTGGAGTGACGGTGCAGCAAAAGGGTCAAATTTTTAACAGTGCATGAGAATGCTCCATAATAGGGTGAAATAATCGTTTTCTATAAAAGCGGTGGAGTAACGATGCAGCAAAAGTGTAAAAATTTTAACAGTGTTTAATTTTATAAGAATTTTTAGACTTTTTCAGGGACAGGACGCGGAATTTTAAAATGGAGGGCCAAAATCACAGTCCGGTGAAATCCAAGCGCATTATTGGTCATTGAGCCGTGTCCTTTTCAGAGAATAATCTCTTAGCGGTAGGGGAAATGTCGCCTTACTCCTTTTTCCGAGAAAAAATCGTAGCGGCAATTTTGAAGTAAATCTGATCTGTTTTCATTTATAATCAAAAATTTTGACTCTCGTTCTATAAAATGTCATCGAAATACCTTAACTGAGTTAATTTCGATGGTTTATCGTAAATAAAAACAGACGGTAACAATCGTTTGAAAATTACTTTACCCCTCCTTCTTTTTCAAATGGAGAAACAAATTCGTGATTTTCACCCTTTCCACACGACCAATGAGGTATCTGGATTTTACTTGACTGTGAATTTGGCCCTCCATTTTAAAATTTCGCGTACAGGACCCTGAGAATTGACCCTTTTGCTGCATCGTCACTCCGCCGCTTTTATAGAAAACGATTTCTTTAGCCTATTATGGAGCATTCTCATGGGTCAAAAGAGAAATATTCTATAAAAGCGGAGAGTGACGATGCAGCAAAAGGGTCAATTTTTTTACAGTGTAAGAGTTACACATGAATTCTTTTTTTTTTCTATTTTAAAGCATTTGCATGCACATTTTTCATTTATTTATAAAATAAAAAAATAATTTTAATTAATCACTATGTATGGACTTTGATTAGTATGTACAGGGTGATTCATAAAAGATGGGCAGAACTTTAAGGGGTTATAGTACACTTAAAGACAAATAATATTAAATAGGAGACTAAGGGTCCCAGACGTATTCCCAAGGAGATAGGGAGCATTAAAGTTTAGGGTCCGAAATTTCAAATGATTATAAAAAATGGAAAAATTGGTCGATTCGTTTGCGGTTTTTGCAAAAAATTTTCTTTATGCCAGTATTTTCTTGAAATAAAATTTTAAAGTTCAATTTCAAAAAATGCCGATAGGGAGCGCTTTAGACTTTGGAGTAACAAACAACTATTTTTTAACGTTATTTTTTGTATTTCTTTAAATGATTTCGAAAGCTTAGACTTAAACTTAAATTTTGATCTAAAAATCTGAGTCCTAACGAGTAGTTAAGTAGCGTAAACTGAAATTTGAAATTTGAAACCCTTCTCCCCCCAGAACAAAAATCAGTTATTCCCGATCTTTGTGTCGTAGATTAGGCTGTAACTACTGCCGCGTTTTGCTAAAATTATTCTTTATGTCAGTATTTTCTTGAAAATAAATTTTAAAGAAAAGTTTCAAAAAATTCCGATAGAGGGCGCTTTAGACTTTGGAGTAACGAACAACTATTTTATACCGTTATTTTTTGTGTCTCATTAAATGCTTTCTAAAGCTTAGACTTAAACTTAAATTTTCAGCTCAAAATCTGAATCGCTGAGCGTAGTTCAGTAGCGAGGGGAGGGGGGTTCAAATTTCAACTTCTGAACATAGTTCAGTTTGCACTACTTAACCATGCCCAACGATTCTGTGCTGTGATACGAGGCAAAAATACAACTTTCGTCAAGGACTGCATAGTCAGAATTCACTCATAAAGGCACTGGCACAGTTGGAAACGTCGCTCAAGCAAACGTTAAAGCTCCATTCCTGACGCTAGTCACCGGGTGAAGAAGGAGACAGAAAGTATGCAAATGTCAAATGGGGAAGAAGAAGAACACGTATGCAAAATTTCGACACGATTCAGGCATAAAAACCACTGAACGGTGAGTCAAGTGTAAGTCGCTGTAGTAATGAATCGGAAGATGGTGCCCTTCACGAATAAGGAAAAGGCTGAGATGCATTTAATTTACGGAGCGGCAGATGGAAATGGTGCAGAGGCACAACGAATGTACGGAGAGCGATTTCCCAACAGGCGGTTGCCTAACCGCAAAACTTTCGAGCGCTTGCACAGACAGTTGTGTGAGACGGGATCATTTCTCGCTTCCCGGTCGAATGCAGGTCGTGCGAAAAAGGACGAATCAGTAGTTGTTGCAGAAGCCATTCTGGATGTAGTAGCGGCGCAGCCAAGTACAAGTACACGAACAGTGGCTAGGCAGGTGGATACCTCACAGTCCATGACTTGGAGGGTACTGAAGGATGAACATTTGCTCCCGTTTCATGTGCAACGAGTCCAGAAACTGTCTCCAGGGGATTATCCAAATCGTATTGAATTCGCCCGCTGGTTTCTGCAGCAGAACGCGCTAAATCCACATTTTGGACGAACTGTGCTTTTCACCGATGAATGTACCTTCACACGTGAAGGTACATTTAACACACACAATGCACATGTATGGGCGGATGTCAATCCACATGCTACGTATCCACATGCTCATCAGAGACGCTTTTCCATCAGTGTTTGGGCAGGAATCCTCGGAGACCACCTAATCGGACCGTACCTTCTTCCTGAACGCCTCAACGGTAAAACATACCTTACATTTCTGCAACATGTGCTGCCAGACCTGTTAAACGTTGTTCCCCCACGCATCCGGCGGGTCATGTGGTTCCAGCACGATAGAGCACCAGCCCATTACGTACGAGACGTCCGCAACTATCTGGACATCACATTTCCGAACAGATGGATTGGTCGAGGTGGTCCTGTTGCTTGGCCTGCTCGCTCGCCAGATCTTTCACCCCTCGATTTCTTTTTTTGTGGACAATTGAAGGCTCTTATGTATGAGACACCCATTGAATCCCCCGAGGAACTGGTCGCCAGACTTCCCGCCGCTGTAGGGGAAGTGCTCGAAAAGCCTGATGTTTTCGCGAATGTTCGCCGTTCCATTCTTCGCCGTTGTTCTGCGTGCATAACCTCTGGTGGTCACAATTTTAAACATTTATTGTAATTACATGTTAATAAATATGCTTTGGTAACATAATCCTAATTTGTGTCTTTTTACCTCGTATCACAGCACACAATGTGTGGACATGGTAAACTGAACTGTGCTCAGGAGTAGAAATTTCAAACCCCTCTCCCCAGAAACTTAACCACGTCTAACGATTCAGATTTTGGGCTGAAAATTTAAGTCTAAGCTTTAGAAAGCATTTAATGAGACACAAAAAATATCGTATAAAATAGTTGTTCGTTACTCCAAAGTCTAAAGCGCCCTCTATCGGAATTTTTTGAAAATTTTCTTTAAAATTTATTTTCAAGAAAATACTGACATAAAGAATAATTTTAGCAAAACGCGGCAGTAGTTAGAGCCTAATCTACGACACAAAGATCGGGAATAACTGATTTTTGTTCTGGAGGGAGAAGGGTTTCAAATTTCAAATTTCAGTTTACGCTACTTAACTACTCGTTAGGACTCAGATTTTTAGATCAAAATTTAAGTTTAAGTCTAAGCTTTCGAAATCATTTAAAGAAATACAAAAAATAACGTTAAAAAATAGTTGTTTGTTACTCCAAAGTCTAAAGCGCCCCCTATCGGCATTTTTTGAAATTGAACTTTAAAATTTTATTTCAAGAAAATACTGGCATAAAGAAAATTTTTTGCAAAAACCGCAAACGAATCGACCAATTTTTCCATTTTTTATAATCATTTGAAATTTCGGACCCTAAACTTTAATGCCCCCTATCTCCTTGGGAATACGTCTGGGACCCTTAGTCTCCTATTTAATATTATTTGTCTTTAAGTGTACTATAACCCCTTAAAGTTCTGCCCATCTTTTATGAATCACCCTGTATATGAGTAGTGATCGAAAATAATTCATGCAGAATAAATCTGCAGTATTTTACTCATGCATTTATCTGCATTTATGTGCTTCATCAAGTGATGCAATAACAAAACAAACGCGTTGCAGTTGTTATTTTTAACCACGTGATTTCCACTGTGACGTCATGAAAATACTGTCCTTTTGGTCTTGCTCATACAAAGTATCGAGACCTGGTGTATTTTATAACTCTGTACATAAAAGTTAGAGAACCGATAAAATTTCTCTGCTAAAATAATATTTCATATATATTTTTTATATACTACTTTAAAATTTTTATTATTGGATTTTTATTTCTTTACTTCAGACCAAAAGTCAGTTAAATCGCCACATATGACGCTACTTTTGTCTGCCTTGCCCGAAAACTTTACTTCTGAAAATACGCCAGTTTTTTCCCCGCGAAAAATATTAATATGAGGTCTTAATTTATTAAAACCAAATTCGTAAGTTTTTGAAGTAATTTTAAAACTTTTCAATATTTTATATTTATTATTAATTAATTAAACTATAAATTAATTAATGATAAATAATATAAAAAATAAATGTTTTAAATGTTTTTCTTAAAAAAATTTTAGACAAAAAAAAAAAAAAAAAAAAAAAAAAAAAAAAAAAAAAAAACTAATTTAATAGTCCGATAAGTGATCTTGAAAATGGAATTTTCAGAAATTTATGTTGCTGCAAAATCAAAAAACTAGTCGTTGGGGGCTACCGTAATACTTACCCATCATAGATATGCATACTATAACATATGAAAATAAAATATGCGGAAACTATTTATAAAATGCATTGAATTACAAAACAAAACTTAAACGTATATTTAAATGTTTTTAATATATATAATAATGGTCTGTAAATGAATTGCTGATGAACCTATTTCGACATATTATATACAACGCCAAATTACTCAAATAGTACCGAATTGTGTAAAAGAAACATCCTTATAACTCCAAAAATAATAATCATTAACTAACAGATTACTGCGTCAAATTAAGCATCTCATTTCCAATTAAAATATGTCTTTGAATTGAAATTTGATTGAAATACAGGGACATGAAAAGTCGAAGATTGTTAAAAACAGGATTGAAAATATTTCAGCAACTAAATATCCGATCGACTTCCTTCTTTATGCAATTTTTTTGTTATTTTATTGCCTTTTACGTCCTCTCCTTAAAATAAAAAAAAAATCGAAAATTTTTATATACCTTTCATCAGAACGAATTTTTCGAGAGTCCGAAAACAATAGTGCCGGATAATCGAGGTTACTGATATTAAATAGGCTTCGTCCCATTCTTACATACTAAGCACATACAAAATTTCAAGTCTCTATCTCAATTTGTTCAGGAGATAGAGCGTTTACAGACAAACTGACAGACGGCAATTTTTTTCTAAAAATATGTTTTTCGGAATCTCCACTATCTGAAACGTGTAAATACGTCAAATTTTTTTTTCGATTTTCAAAACGGTTGAAAGACTTACCCTATACTACGTATGATGGATAAGTAATATGACTTTAACAGAAATTTTTTTTTCGATTCTTAAACTTCCTTTAAACCAGGGCTTTAAAATGCACCAAGTCTCAGTGGTAGATGCGAGTAACACCAAAAGTACAGTGTAGGATAAAGAACGGCAGCTGACGTCACTGTTGATCGGCTAGAAACACTTGCTCATTCTTTATAATTCCTACTGTACACATGAGCTCCGGAAATTTGATTGGTCTGCGTTTGGCAGCTCTGCCATAAGCGATGATACGATTTGCTTACAATGCCTAGACAATTCCTGCAATGATCGCCCTGATAAAAATGTAGTGGTAAATTGGTTGACGGAAGTGTTTGTTTGCAAACATGCCCTTTTTTCGGTCACAAAATAGTACTAAAAATTCTATTCGATAAATGTGCAACGATGCTGAAGAACAAACTGTTGATCGCAACGACATCTGCCATTTCTAAGCTCTTTTCGATTTAAACATTGTTTGAGAGTAGAATTCAGAAAATGTTACGGCTCAAAGATGGATATATAATATTTAAATTGTATTTTAAACAAATAACACATTTTAAAACAAAACTCAAATAAAAAATAAAGAATTTCAGCTGAAAATATTAAAAGATTAATACAGATGTTTAACTTTTAGAAAAGATTTAATTCTTCTGTCTTTTTTTTAATATAAAAAACATGGACACTTCCGGTACGGATGTGGAAGACTAAAATATTTAAATATATGTCAGTTAAAAGCATTTATATTGATATTGATGTCAAAATCTCATTATGTCCGTGTGCGTGGACTGATCAGTAGCGGCAGCTGCTGCCACGCCGAGGTGTCGGTTTCGAATCCTGGTAAGACATGGATGTTGTTGTGCTGTCCCTTTGTAGTGATGTGTATATAATGTATAGAAGAATAAAAATTGTGAAAAGGTTTTTCTTTGGTCGGAGTAGGTTGGTGCGGTTTGGCAACATCTCCGATATTTACATCGTGGTGGGCGGTGTTGGTTATGCGTGCGAGGTGAGCACGTTTTTTTTTCTATTCGTTTCCTTCTAAGGAAGGTTCTGCTTTCCGTTCAGGTTGTATTTTATCATTATATTTTATTTTACTTGAACTGTTGGCAAGTTTTTACGTGGTGTTTTTTCAATTTTGTGTTTGTATTTTTCGTGCATTACTATTTCATGTCTTTCAAGTGTTGAGTTGCTAGAACGTCGGAGTCACCCCAATCTCTAGCGGATGAAAATAATGCTCCCACAAGTAAAAAATGTTCATGTAAATAATCTGGAAATGAAAAGTGAGGAAGTCCCTGTACAAAATAGGACAGTTTTATACCGTAAAAATAAATCCCAAATTGAAACTTTAAATAAAGCCAATGAGGCTGGCACAGCGGGTGTCTCGATAATTATCTCTGCTATTACGAGTGCTATTCCGAACTTCCATCCAAAAGCTTTTCGCGATGCCATCTCCGCGCAAATTGATAATCACGAGGGAATCGAATCTTTGCAGCTGTCTCGGCAAGGGAAAATCCCTTTGTATACTCAGAACACTGTTACGGCGATTCAAACGTTGAGCATCCAAACTGTCCTGTATATCCCTGTCTCTGCCCAGTTGCTAATAGATAATAAATTATGCTAGAATTTTACTGCATAACATGGACTCTCAAATTAATTGTAAAGACATAGCGGAGGAGATAGAATATTCTGGTATTCCCGTTCTGGAGGTGCGACAATTCCCACGGAAGGACACTGGCCCCACCGCGATCGTTCTAGCAACGAAGTTGGGATGCAATTTGCCCGAGTCTGTCAAAATGTGGTATCACATATATAAAATTTCTCTGTTTATAGACTGGCCTAGGCAGTGTTTCCTTTGTTGGAAATGCTACTTCTCAAGTTGTGCTACTTCTCATCGGGTCCCTGTACGGTTTATCCCCCTGTTTGCGCCAACTGTAAAGGTAGCCATTACGTTACGGATAAATGTTGTCCTAAGTATAGTCGAGTCTCTGTATAATGAAACTCCATACATCGAATTTCTCTATATAACGAATTTTTAGCCGGAACGGTCCTCTTTTTTCATGATTAAATTAAAAACAGTCTCTATATAGCGAAATATCTATCTCCATATAGCGAATTTTTTCATAAAATGTCCTTTATTTATTCAGTTTTAAAAAAAGCTTCAAAATCACGTGGAATCAAATTTCCTTCACTTATTTTTTATTTATCATTGAAGGCTGCGTTTTTTATATTGCTTCTATACCTTGAATCCCCTCAATCTTTAAGTCCAACGAATTCATTCACCAGCTATTCGGATACACATCTTTTAACATTCTTCGAGAAACAGTGTCAATTTAATTTTTGCACATATAAAACCTGGATCAATGTGGTAATTGAAGTCAGTGCTGATTTCAGAGGGTGGCTTGGGAGGACATTCACTCCCGGAGCAATGAGATCGCCCTCGAAAATTTGAGAAAATTGTGTTTTCGATGGCAAAAAAATTAACGTACGTTTTTCTTGTGCGATTTTTATCAAGCTTTTAAATAAATGTCTATTCTCTGTTTCGAAACTGTTCAAATAATTAATAAATAGCATATTACGTTCATATTTATAGTTAATATCACTTCACATTTTTAATTAAACGTATAAAAAATAATATTTGTTCAAAAGTTGCACATTAAACAGAACTTTTAACGGCTTTCTCTATTCAACGAATTTCTCTATATAACGAATTTTTTGCTGGAACAATGGATTTCGTTATTTAGAGACTCGAATGTATATACAGGAAACTAGATTATTGAAATATACTTTATGCACGCATAATGAGATCGAGGCTAAAATTCGGCTGCTGGCGGTGTGTACTAGCGGTATTTAGCATAGCATTCTATGGAGTGTGAGTTATTAATGTTTGTTTGTTAAAAATAGCGGAAAAGAATTCTTTGCTGTAGAAGCATATGCTTAACATATTGTAATATAAAATCAAGATTGTTGTTCTGCTTGCGTGTAAATTCTCTAAATTTGTAAATTTTCCGTTTAAATGTATTCTTTCAACATGGTTCAAGGCTGAAATCGTCTGCTAGAGATGTTTGCGCCTGCGCATACTGGCATTCTGACAGTGCAATGGGTAGAGTAATAGATTAGCATACTGCCAGTTCTGGCGTCTGACGTCACGAGCATAAGGTCCATTCAAATGTGAATAACACTTGGGATTCAGTGCGGCCCGGAAACAATTTCCGGCCAGTGGTTACGCAAAAGCCGAGCCATACGCCTATTGTGTCTCTTCTTCTCTCCCACGGATAGCTGACTATGTCACAAAAACTGACCTTCAAGTTATGCTTAAAGCTTCACCGAAAATATTGCTGTCATGATGCAGTCTGTTCTGGACGCCCATACTATAAGCTATCAAAATATGGTATCCACCATCACCTCGTCTATTGTCGGGGCCCTGTGGGACGAATTGCCCCAAGTGATTCCCCACCTTCACAGAGCCCTACTAGAAAGTAGCAAGGACCTGTTATTCCTTCGGTTCGCCTTTTTTCGCGAACAAGCAAAGGCAAAAAATTGTGTACTGACCATCTATCCTGACCCGTTTCCAAATGCAGAATATAGACTCTTCCTCAGGGGATGTCTGGATTTTTGATGATCCTTCCACTACGACCGACAAGCCCGCTTCTATTGCCTTCATCACCTAAAGTGGTTGAGGTAAGTTTCTTTTCCTTGTATGTTCCTTTTTGTGTTGTTTTTTGTATTTTTTTTCAGTCAGTTGAGTTATTGTCTTATTCTGTTACGGTATGTTATGCTAATTTTGGATTTTGTTTTGGTTTACGAGTTATCCTCGTATTCGATCTCCGCGACTGGGTTCCTGGGCTGGGGTTCACGGAGTTTTGGTTGCTGGGTTTTTTCCCACAAGCCTTCTCTTTGTGGTTTTATTTTATTAACAGCTTTCTGGCTCATTGGAACTGCAGAAGTATATGGGATAATGGCCATTGGCTCCGCTCCCCTACCTTCGCATAGTCTCGTAACATTTGCTTGCAAGAAACTTTTCTTTCGCCGTCGGATAACATTACGCTTCTGGGCCTGAATGTGTTTCAAAAGTACTGTCTGGCTGCCTGTGGTGGTGTCTTTGTGACAGCTATTTAGGTCTCTTTGGCTGTTCTTCTGGTGCCACTGCCTTCCTGTCTGCAGCCAGATTTCGAAGTTTGAACTGTCAAAATATCTGGTTTAATCGCTCCTGGATACATTTGCTAAATGTCTACCCCCCTCGGGCATTTTTCCGGAGGAGTAGATTTCTGGTGTTATTAATTCGTGTAATTCCCCGATCATTCCCTTTCATTGGGCGATTTCAACATCAACCTGTTGGGTCGTGATCCTCCGCTCCTTCGTAGAGTCCTTCTACTGATGGATTGGCCCGCTTTGCATTAGGTCTGTTTCCTGAATATGGATTCTCCGACGCACTCTGCTCCTAATGGGCTGGCGTTCCTGCTGGATCTTACTTTGTTATCCCCCTCCCTTCATAGGAACATTCATTACTATGTTCACCCTGATACTTTCGATTCCATCCACCATCATGTATATCTGTTCCACAATAGCGATCGCCCCGGCTAGGCCTGGCTTTGGTGAATTGGTCTAAGTCAAGTGCTTGTCTGAATGAGCTGTTGAACGTTTCGGATCGTATCTACTTAGAGTTCGAACAGTTGTGCATTCAGGACATAAAGCCTCATCACGTGATCCGGCGTGCCCGTCCCTCTCTTGGTGGGATGCTACTTGCCAGTTTTAACTGCGCCAGAAGCGGAGGTCTCTTAAGTGGGACCACTCGGCTTGCTCCAGGGAACACTGGAAAAATTATAAGCTTTTTGCTGCTGAACTTCGGAGGCACATGAAGTTTGCGTCCCGCCACTACTGGGACAAAATTTGTCGGGATAGCTGCTCGAGTAGTAGAATCTTTAAGATACTGAAGCGCCTTGCGAACAGAGAGACTTCACATGGGGACAATGTGTTGTTACCTCCACATCCAGTTGCCTCTGCGCATCTACAGGCCGAGGCCTTCTTGCAGTACTTTCAACAATTGAATACCTTTGAACCCGTGCCTTTTGATCTTAGCGATGACGACTGTTTTTTAGATGCCTGCTTTTCCTTGGAGAAGCTTTCGTATGCGCTTAAATGCATCAGGTCTACATCCCTTGGTGCTGACGGTATCTCCTCCCAACTTTTGCAACACCTTCATTCTGCTAATCGCCAAAGCTCTTTCGATTTACAACGCTTCTTTTGAAAGTTAGACGCTTCCAGACTCCTGGAAATTGGCTACTATCATCCCTATTCGTAAGCCGGGCAAACCGACTATGCATACGAGTTCATACAGACTAATAGCTCTGACTTCTGCCTGCATAAAGGTTATGGAGAGGATGATTCTCTCTCGCCTTCTGATCTGGATGGGTGCGCGGAATTTTTTTCTCCCAGCCAATTTGGCTTCCTCCCCTTTAGGAACTGTACTACGGCTCTGTGGACTCTCTTTGATCACGTGCGCCCTGCGAGGGAGAACACCCATTTCGTGGCTGCCGTGTGTCTGGACATCAAGGCTGCCTACGACTCAATTTGGATAGACATTCTTATTTACAAGTTGGCTTCTTAAGGCATTCGTAGACGTTGGATAGCAGAATTTCTCACGGAGTGCCGGATCCAAATAAGATGGAAGTCGGCTACTTCTGGGGAGGGCACTTGTCGTCCTGGCGTTCTTTAGGGGAGTGTGCTCTCCCCCTCGTTTTTTACTATACTTGGCTGATATCGTGGAGATCTTGGAAGACGGCGTATACCTCATTGTCTATGCCGATGACATCATTGTGTACGTCATTGACCCAAACGACTGTCGCACTCGTGACAAGCTCAACAATGCACTTCAGAGGATTAGTACGTGGTGTGCTGCCAACAAGTTAAGGGTCTCTCCTGAAAATTTGCTATTAACTTTTCTCGCAGCAGTGACTCGGGAAACCCTCCGATTGTCGCGGAGCAAGAGGTCCCGTGGAGAGCCACTGTGAAAATCTTGGGATTCTGGATTAGTCGCATCCTCAACTTTCGTCTACATTTCTCGATGATCCGTGTCAAAGCTCTTCGACGCCTAATCAAGGCTGTGGAAAGTCACTCTAGGGGCACAGCTAACACGCATTTGCTGCGCATTGTTAATGCTTTGGTAAGAAGCCTTCTCGAATACGGGAGTGCGCTCTTCTTCGACTGCAATCAGTCTGCTATGACTACCCTGGAAATAATCTACTATGCTGCTCTTCGCACTACTACTGGTCTTCCTTTGTGAACTCCTATCCCGGTCCTTTTCTGTGAAGCCGGCGCGACCACAATCCACAGCCGGCACCTTTCCTGGTCAAGATTTTCCTCTTAAGGCAGCTCGCTCTGCCTCCGGGACTTGCACTCAGTGACTCTCTTCTGTCGACTCAGCTTCCCGATAGACCTGGATCCAATTGGTCTAGCCTTTCCGACTCTTTGTTTGCCTCATATGATTTCGATCCTTCTCAGAAAATCCGCTTTATCTGGCTTTTTCTCTCTCAGAATCTGTCTCTACAGATAACCACTGAGGGCCTTCCCTTTCAGGAAGTCTCTCTCTTAGACCGCGTCCTTGTAGGTGAATGGGCCCGCTGGCGCGAGGCCCACTTCACCTGTGCTGTCTTTTCTTCAGATGCTTCCAAAGACTACGCGAAGACACCAGTGACGACAATTGATGCCGACTCTGACCGTGCTGTTGCTACCCGGATTCCTCACTGTAATTCCATTTTCACTGCCGAGGTGATAGCCCTGTGGTTGGCCATCACTCATCTTCCTTCTGTTCATTGGACAATTTTCTTTTTGACGGATAGCTTGTCTGTCCTGCGTGTTCTCCCGGCCTATTCACTTCGTTCGCCAAAGGTTATTCTCCATCTGTTTCATATTATTTCGGCTAGTAGTAGCATGGGCTACTCCATCACCTTGGTCTGGTGCTTTGTTCATAAGAGTACCGCTCTGAATGAGAGGGCTGATATTCTGGCTGAAAATGGTCCCTTTCTGTGTCAGTCCATCCCTTGGATTTCCCCGGAGGACTCACATCAAAAAGAATTGGCTCACTGACATTTTATGGCTTAATAGTGACTACACGTCCACTTACCCTCATCTCACCCCAGATCGGTCGTTTTCGCTGGACTCCATCCAGGGCAACTGTAGTGCCCGATAGAGGGCTAAAATGATCCTCACTCAGCCGCAACTCTTCCGCATGAATTACATTTTCTCCCCGCTTTGTAGGCATTGTTTCGAGTTGTACACACCGGAGCATGTTCTCCTTCGCTGCATGTTCTTTAACGGCCCTCGCCACCAGCTATTTTTGTCACTCAACTTGCCTGCCACCTCGAGTTATAGTGATATCATGTCTGTTGCTCTCCCTTCTCCTCATGGAGTTGCGGCCCTAATTCGTTTTTCCCGTGTGGCACTCCCCCATTTGTTTAGATTGCTATTTTTTGACAGCCTGCTCTGTGGTCCTGATGCTACTGATCTCTACTTACGTACCTCTGTTTCTTACATGGTTTGATCATGAATGCTTATCATAGCGTTTACTATTTTGGATTTTCGAAACAAAAGCCTCCTTTACGGGTAGTAGCATAAGTCCCAGTATTTGCCAACCAACCAACCAACCAACCAATAAAAATTGTACTGACTTGTCGTTGTTTCTATGTATATTACGGATCGTTCGAGGCAAAAGCCATAGTTGCTATAGGCCCCAAAGCAATCACCTATCAAATCAAATGTTGTGCAAATGTCAATAACAAAATGTTCAAATCTCAGTATTGTTTATTTTTGGAAAGGTTTGAAAAATGATGATTTCGTGGTTAGTAATCTGAAATTTTTTGTTTTTTCTTTTTAATATAATTTTAAATCCATAGAAATTTAAGCTAATTAATAACTAAAATATAGCTGAATTTTTTAAAGTCTAAAATAGCTCAAAATTTCAAAGAATTTTTTAAAATAATATATATCGAACTTTGATTCGCACTGAACTTTTCAATTGCTTAAGGGCCCTCACTATTTACTGAAAAAGACCTAAATGATAAAGTTATGTCTATGGCGACGTTCTTTCCAAATATCTCGCTCAAAATTTAATATTTTTACATGATTTTTTTCTTTGCATAGGATAGCTGAAGACGGTCAGCAATCGGGCTACTTTTTACATTTAAAATTTTCGTTATATATTTTTTTTATATCGCTTGTGGGCTGCAATAGTGGTACAACTCAAAAAATCAGGTTCTGAGATTAATGGGTTTGAAGTTTCACCTTGTAATGAAATGCAAAATTTACACGATTCATTGTTGTCATAAATGTTAAGTGGTACTAAATGACTTCGTAAAGATTCAATTAATAATAATGCAAAGAAAATAGGCTTAAAAAATATTTTAAGGGTCGGGGCCCCTAATGCCCCTATGCACCTAATTGTTAATAACTTGACCCCTTTTTATCATTCTTCTTCGTTTTGGAGGACCTTTCTTCATTTAGCTATCCTCGCTTTTTTGCTTTTCAGTTATGACCCTGGACCCTTGGGGCCCGTTTCAGAGTCCCTTTAAGTTTTTGAGATAATAAATTGTTAATAAATTGCTTCCAATTAATTTGAACTTCAATTTTGGAATACCTGTTCCATTTAGATATTTTCAAGTTTTAACATTACACATAAGACACTGGGGCCTCCTAGGTAATGATAGGCCCCGACCCAGGGCACTTTGATCTTTTTGTGTGCCAAAGATTTTTCACTAAGAAATAAGAAAATAAGAAAGGCTGCTGGAAAGAATACCAATCTGCAATGCTGGAAAGCGCATTAACTCAAAATTCGTATTTTTTGAGTTGTGCCACTATTGCAGCCCACGAGCGATATTATGATAGTTTCAATTTCAGTCTCAAAGTTAAAGAAATTTTTTTGAAAAATCTGAAACCAAAATCGAAAAAGTAAAAACTAGCCCGGTTGTAGATCGGCCTCAGCTATCCTATGTAAAAAAAAGTCATGTAAAGATAATAAAATTTGAGCAGATATTTGAAAAAAAAAAAACGCTCCCATAGACTTAACATTATCACCCGGTTCTTTTTCAGTCAGTAATGTGGGCTATTAAGAAATTAAAAATCTAGTAAATGGATGCTTCTTTTCAAACCATGTAATTTCGGATTTTTTTTCTAAAATATCCTTTTTGAAATCCATAGCCATATAATCATGATCGTTTCATGTGAATGCAATAAATGCTTCATTTTCATTAACTGAATATTGTAGGGGAGAATGGGGCAAATTGGAATACTTTTTTAGAAAAAATAAGAAAATCAAGTTTATTTAATACAAAAGCAAGCATTTCGATTTATGAAATACAAAATGAAATACTTTCTACTGTTCTTAAACAATATTGAAACATAATTTTCGAAAGCAATTTTAAAGAAACAGTAAATTACAAACTGTGTCGAATACCTCCCCACTAACAGGAGGTATAGGAGAGTTGTAAAACAATGTATAAGAAACAAATAACCTAGTGTCGACTATATATATAATATAACAAAGATTATACGTTGATAATGTATCTGCTACAATATCAAATTCCAGGATGTTCATCACTGGTTGGAAAATTCAAGATTACCAGTCAGAGAAGACATTAAAAAAATTATCAGTTCAATTTATTCAACTTTTAAAGTTAATGAATATATAATCAATGTTATAATTAATATACTACCCCTAAAAATATTTGCATATTAGCAATTTACACTTACCTTACTAAAAAGAAGGAATTAAACTTGTCCCGTTCCTCCCTCTACATTATTTTATGTTGAACTTCTTGTATAAAAAATATGCTGCATTTAGTCATAGTTTAAATTATATATAATATACGGCATAATGTTCCATAAATAGGGAAACAATTTCATCTATGCATAAACAAATCATTGATATACAGAAATCATATGAAGCAAATTGACTTTTGATTCTTGAAGTAATCTTTTAGGTAGCTTTCATTACAAAAAATAAAAAAGCTATCTATTTCAGCCGTCCGGAGGAAAGCATTTCCGGAAAGTTTTGGTATATTTTCACCGATCATGACCCCCAGACCATTAAACCATCCTCCCTTCGAATGTTGACACACACATATATACATCTGATTTTGTCATGCTATAACTATCGTATTTATGAACCGATTTGAATGAAACTTGGTGTGTACATAGTATATACTAATGGCTCGACCAAGTTCGTTGGCCAGCATCTTTCGCCATCTTGTTTCAAAATGGCGACCATTTAAATTAAAAAAAAATTAAATTTAAATTGAAGTGCAAAAAATTTAATTTGAAAAATATTTTTCTCTCATGTGTTAGACGATCTTGAAACAAAGATTCCAGAGCATTTTTTATTTCGTCTTTATCTTTAAAAATGACTGAGTCATAGCACTTTAAATTTCTAGTGTGGCTGACATTTTGAAACGATCTGGTGTTTTGTCACGTGATAACACGCATATTTATGAAACGATTTGGATGTAACTTGGTGTGTACATAATAAAAAAGTAAGATATCAAGAAATATTTTTCTTTTATGTGTTTGACCTTTAATACAAAGATTCCAAAACATTTTTTGTTTAGTCTATATCTTAAAAATTGCTGAGTTATAGTTCTTTCAATTTCTAGTGGGGCTGACATTTTAAAATGTTTTGATTTTTGTCACACGATAACGCGTGCATTTATGATCCGATTTGGATGCAACTTGGTGTGTTCATAGTATACATCGTTCGTACCGATGCCTGGACCTAGTTCGTTGCCAGTTCCATCTGCCATCTTGTTTCAAAATGGCGGCCATTTAAATTTAAAAAAATTAAAATTTAAAGTTAGGTACAAAAAAGTGAGAAATTGAAAAAGATTTTTCTTTTATGCATTTGACATTGATACAAAGATTACAGGGCATTTTTTGTTTCGTCTATATCTTTAAAAATGACTGAGTTATAACACTTTAAATTTCTACTGTGGCTGACGTTTTGAAATAATCTGATTTTTGTCACGTGATAATACGCGTATTTATGAATCTATTTGGATGTAACTTGGTGTGTACATAGTACATACCGATGCCTGGACCAAATTTGTTAGCCGATTCCATCCACAATCTTGTTTCAAAATGGCAGCCATTTAATTAAAAAAAATTTTAAATTCAAAATTAGGTACAAAAAAGTAAGATACTGAAAACTATTTTTCCTTTAGGTGTTTGACCTTGATACAAAGATTCCAGAGCATTTTTTGTTTTGTCTATATCTTAAGAAATGGCTGAGTTATAGCACTTTCAATTTCTAGTGTGGCTGACATCTTGAAACGGTCTAAATTTTGTCATGCTATAGCACGCATATTTATGAACCGATTTGGATGTAACTCCGTGTATACATAGTACATACAAACATCTTGACCGAACTGTTGGCCAACTTAGTCCGTTTTCTTGTTTCAAAATGGCGGCCATTTATTTTATTTTTTTACTTAATTTTAAACTTAAAATAAGGTAAAAAAAATCTTATGTGTTCAATTGTGGTACAAAGATTTTAAAGAATTCTTTGATTCGTCTATATCTTTAAAAAATGACTGAGTTATATCACTTTTAATTTCTAGTGGGGCTAACATTTTGAAACGATCCGATTTTTTTTTCATGCGATAATACGCGTATTTATGAACTGATTTGGATGTAATTTGGTGTGTACATAGTACATACCAATGTCTCGCCCGAGTACATTGGCAACTTCATCCGCCATCTTGTTTCAAAATGGCGGCCATTTAAGTTTGTCAAAAAACGTTTAAATGTATAATGGTGTACAATAATAAATAAATAAATAATAAAAACAGAAATAGAATTTTTTTTTGTGAAGTGTTTGATTTTAATGCATGAATTCTTGAGTATTTTTTGTTTTGTCTTTATCTTTAAAAAAAACTGAGATAAAGCAGTTTGAATTTCTTAATGTACGTGACATTTTAAAAAATCAATTTGCTTGCGACAGCACTCGTAATATGCCAACCAATTTCGATGCGAGTGTGCATTTGTACATGAATTAAGATTTCGACCAAGCTCATTGGTTCGCTTTACGCAACATGTTGTTTTAAAATGGCAGGCACTTCATGATATCGTGGAATTTGCGACCTTATAAATCGCTTAAAATAAAACCAGCTTCAATAAAAGATGACTAATTTCTAAAAATTCCCATTAATATTCAGTATTTACAAAAACTGGTATTGATTCTTATATAATCAGGTTCCACTAATTTGAGTTTCGTATGGTTGAATAATGTAACTTAATTTAAAATAAATAAATAAATAAGGCATATAAAAGCTATCTCTTTTTCCCGGTACTGGCCGGAAGGACTTTATTTTATACATTTGCACGCATATGCTGATCAGCTACTTTTTCAACTGAAGATTGGGGTACCGTTGCTTCTTCTATTGTGTGATTGATGAAATGTTTGGAATCATATCTAACGAAAAGAACCCACTTTCCCAATCCACTCCACTGTCCCCTATATAACTCAAAATAGATCCATTTAAAAGAATACTGTTCATTCTAGAACAGAATATTTAAAAATTCATCCATAACTGTTTTCTTTTTATCTCATTAATATCTTTTCATTATATTTTAACATTTAACTGATGTGACGAAAATTGTAACGTAACTAGTATGAGGGGGTCTGTGAGACCGCAAGATCGAAAGGTGAATAAAAGGCATGATTAACTCACAAGATGAAGTTTTTGAACTAAATTTTTTGTACAGGACTATTATAGACGTTTCTTCACTTCACTTCAAGTATATTATAATAAATATTCGCCTTTTTAAAAGTCTCTGGTGATAGTGCTAAAGTTCCAAATGAAACAAAATTTCGGTAATGTTTGTATTGCGCATTTTGCCATTTCAAAACTTTCTTGAAGAGGGCAAAGATATTTTGAGGGAAATTATATAGCTAAGGTAAGATCCGAGCGTCTAATTCCTCCTTCCCTCGAAAGAGAAACGTTTACTGAAACATGCTTACACAAACAGCACAAACTTCGAATATGGAAAGCAAAAAGACAATGAAAAGTTTCGTTTTAAACACGTTTTCTTCTTAAGGTAAAATTTTAGTATGTTGAGCATGAACTTTTCTTTTTAGACAGAATTCTGTTATAGGCAGTCATATTTCTGTTATATCCGTTTCTACAGATATCTCCAAAGACTTTTAAAACACCCTTTCTATAGTATAGCTCTGAAAATAGATGCATTACTGTAAAACTTGTGAAAACAAAATTTGTCTGTAACACAATTCTTTGTAGGCAAGGAAAAAAAAAATCAAATTTCGATCAAAAAACATTATACAGTTATATTTGCTAAAATGGAGCTTTTTTTTGTAGTTGCTCTTTTTTTTTCGGGCTTTACTACAGGGGTGCCTTTTGGTGAAAGACAAGGTAAAATTTTCTTTGAGGAACAGGGAACGTGCAGAATGGCACAGCCTTCAGACTTGCACAACCTGAAGAACTGTACGAATCACGCAGAAAATGGGGAAAATCCCGCACAATAAAGAAAATCTTTGTCCGATTTTGTCCCCTTAACGTCTTGTACAAGCATGTAATTATTCAATATTCCGCAAATTTTTTAAAATTATTTTCGTGAAAAACCGCGATGTTTTTTCTTTTGAATTCCGCAAAATCAACTCGTCAATGTGTCGCAGAAAAAATTGCGAATTTTTCAAATTTTGAAAAATAGTCCCCAAATGGTCGCTTAAAAATCGCTATTTTCTTTAAACGACTCTGGAAAATATGATTAATTTCATCAGAGATTACGAAAAGAAATGCAAATTTTGCCAAAGTATTGCACAAACTAAAGTATCAAATTTCGTGAAAAGTGGGTAGAATATTTTTACTATAATGAGTCACTTATTAAAAAAAGAAAGGAAAAAAAGTGTCTTGAATCAATATCTGTATATCGTTTGCAATTCTTTTTTTTTGAAGCGTGTTTCGTTCTTTAAATTTAAAGATAGCCCGAAGAAATATTTTGTATCCCCTCTCCTCCGAAAAAAAATCACTCCTAGGAATTTATGTCTTTGTTATGCTGTTGTAATATACATTCACCAAACATCTGCGAAAATTCTTTCTTAGCCAATTTTCCTATTTAGGGCTGCCGCGTGTGATTATTTTTAAAATTATACTTTGCACCCGTTTTTCGAAACAAAAATCTTTGATACATAGTTTGGCAATATTTGC
Organism: Maratus speculifer; assembly: GCA_964019185.1. Classification (NCBI taxonomy): domain Eukaryota; kingdom Metazoa; phylum Arthropoda; class Arachnida; order Araneae; family Salticidae; genus Maratus; species Maratus speculifer. The sequence continues at coordinate 374,778,563 of OZ025293.1, forward strand.
AAGAGAAATATACAATTTTTTTTTTAAATATTGGTTCAAATAGAATAGAAAAATAGTCGCTTGTGGGAGTGTGTTTATTAATAGTACGCACGAAAATTATATTCCTTAGATTTCGGTGAATCTTATGTACGTTAATCCCTTTTGCAATGAGTGGCACGTATACCCGCCGTTTCAGGGGAATGAAATCATTGAATTTGAATACAAATATACTTTAGGGCAGAATTTTTCGCTTTATCTAATCTCAAATTTTTGACGATTAAATAAAACAAAAATTTAAAAAAGTGATGCCGAAAAATTGAACGAAGTGGAAAAGATGCTCCTCTTGAGGAGGTTAAAATTTGAGCAAATTTTAATTTTTGCACTTGTCATTTGCAAAGTTGCTTTAAATTTTTTAATACCTGAAAGTAATAACTTCTCTTCCTTCAAATATATATATATATATCCTGAAAGGTTTAAATGACTTAGTCGACAAAATACTTTTTAAACTAATGTGCACTTACATTGTTTTTGTCACCTACAAAAATAAATATTTTCGCTATCATAAGTCACTTATTAATATTTCAACAGATTGATATATTACACAAGATCATTGGAATCAGTATCTAGCGAAGCATCTCAGATTATTTGCGCAATCACCACCTCATACCTCCCCCGAATCTCCAAGGAAAAGAAAAATATGCTCCAATACACATCATTGGCCTTCATCTCAATTTGATTTGGTATTTTGTGCTGCTTTTATTAGCGTTATAAATACCTCGATCTATCAAGAAATGATTTCACATTACTTGGATAAATCTCTTATTGTAACAAAAATGAATCACTCGGTTTGAATTTGTCACCAAACTTATAAAAGCATTTCAGATAGAATGAATATAAGTTAATTTTATCTTACGTATACAGGGTGCCCAGCTAATAAGAACCTGATTTCAAAATTAAATTTCTCAAAAACAAAGATCGATAGAATTATGTAGTAAGGGGCCCTCCATAAATGATGTCACGTATTTTTTCAATATTTCTCCTCCTTTGTCACACAGTGTCACACATGACTTTACCTCCTCCTCCCCTCTTGTCACATGTCAAGCTGTGTTACGTAAACATACACTTGCAGATCAGAAACAAAGCTCTATGTTTTAGATCACATTTCATATTTTAATTTTAAACTTTAACTATGTGTTTTAATGACATTTGTGAGCTGAACAATAAAAATGATTCGTATTTTTTTTTTTTTTTTTTTTTATAAAATAAGGTTTACAAATAATAATAATAATATAGAATAGTAATAAATTATTAATATGAAATAGCAATTGAAAACAATAGTATTTTGGAATTTGAAGTAGAATTTAACATATTTGGCTTTAAATCTTATCTTTATGATAACAAAATATTTTAATTTTAAAATAACTTCATAATTTAATCCACTGAATTTTAATTCTTTCATTTAAACCAAAATGCGTGATGTCACAATTCTTCTCACCCCCTCCCAACCCTTTATCACAAACTGTCACAATTTGATGACCCCCCCCCCATTAAGCGTGACATCATTTATGGATGGCCTCTAAACGGTTTGTTTATTAGGTAAGCTGTAAAATCTTATTCAGAAGTTTCGAACGGTGAATATTTTTAAAATATTGTGTTCTGATTGCAAAGAATGCTTGATTTGACATTTTTCTAGTTTTAGATTGCTTGCAGAGAACGAGTTTTTCGGCTTACAATGCCATAATTTAACAATTTTTGGAATTAAAATTTTGAAATTTCAAAAATTTAGTTCGAAAAATCCAATTTTAACTTAAAAAATTTTTAATTTGAAATTAACAATTTCCGAAAAATCTTGATGTGATGGTTAAAAATGAACTCATTTTCTGATTAAGTGATAAAAAATACATAAAAATCAATTACCAAACGTTAGAAACACAACCTTTACATCTATTTTATTGTATCGAATTCCCGATAGTTTTTTAAACTTTAAAACTTACGATTTGCAAAAAATCTTTACATGATGATAAAAAATGAAGGTAAAGTTTGGATTCAGTCCGAAGTATTGATCAAGAATCAACTATCAAAAACTCAAAAAACATGACCTAACCCATCTTTTGTAGGCTAGTGCAATCTAATAACATTTAAATGTATGTATCATTTTGTAAACAATTGAGGGTATTAATTTTCATCCTTTATTTAATGAAATTTTTGTTTTTTCTCCCCTTATATGTTTATCACAAATTGTATAGTTTCCATTAATATTTTAGAATGATTAAATATTCCAAACTTATATTGCAATTTTATTTTTATTTTCAACCCTTTTTTTAATGTTTCTGAGGAAGTTATATTTTTGCTAAATTTGTGAATGACCCCTAATTTGCAGGAAAAACTACGCTACAACTTTAAACAACTATTACTTGTTCAATTTTAAACGTAGATTAACGGGACTTTTTAAAACTTACTTGTCAGTGTTACAGGAAAATTTTACTAAATGCGGGATCGGAAGACCGTATAAAAATTTAAATTTCGTAATCTTTTAAGAAATGTTTTTATTGATTCAGATCCCTCTTAAAACGTTTCTTTACTTCATTTAAAACATTTTAATAAGTGGTATTATAGTTATATGTCTATGACTAACGGTTAAGGAATTAGCCATTGACCGCCGTTGAGAGTGAACACCCTGTATATATATATATATATATATATATATATATATATTTATATGTGTGTGCACGTGTATGTATTTGTATCTATGTATATATAATATCCATATGACGTACGCATTCGTCAAACACAATTAATAAATTACGCAAGACATGACGTAATAAATATTTACGCTTTGAGGAATCTGAAATTCCTTTTAATGATCGATTTCAGAATGTTTCATTATTTTTTATAATTCAGTGCTATTTGTGCTGTCACTACCCCCCTTTTCCCCCACCTAGAATTCATGGCCTTTCATCAGCTGAAACCATAACATAAAGAACTCTTAACATCTTCAAGCATCCTTAATCAAGCGACACACTATCGGAAATAAGTTTTCCTTTTTTTTTTTTTTTTTTCTCCGTAAAAAAGCTGAAAGGGCGGGGGGATAAAATCTCCACCTTCAAAGAAAATCTTTCTTTTATGTATTTTTTTATTTGAAAAAATCAAATATTTTATTGCAATCGTGAAATTAAATGTCGACAAAATTTACATAAATGTGAAGATCCATTTATTTATTTCTTGCATCTCTCCGAACGCAAGTATAATGGTATTTAAAACATGTTAAGTGAGACGTGCTAAATTAATCTCAAGGAAAAGGATGAAGAATTGCAATACATTACAAGGATAATCAACGTTCGTAAATATTTTTAATTAAGTCGTTTTGAAACGTTTGGAATAAAAATGCATAAAAATAAATTTCGAAGAAAGCGCTTCAATAAAAAGAATGAATGGAGAGAAAATGATTTTTAACATTTTCATTTTTTTTTCAGTTTCAAACCATTTAATGTGTTTTAATGTATATTTTTGAAACAATTTTTTTTCGGGATGCAGATAAAAAGAATCATGAATTTTCGGACTTTATTGCGTTCTTTATGGGTGATTCTACATTAAGAGGTTTCAAGTACATAGAGGATACAGCCAAAAAGAAAAGTTTGAGTTTTATCAAAAACCTTTAAATTATGATTTTTGTCCCGTTTATTTACCTTTTCATATAAGGGCAAGTCACTTTATACATATTTTACAACTTTTTCTGGTCAGTGACTCTATCCCTTGGCAGTTATCTTGACAGGGGAAATACGGCAGGGGAGAGACATTTTCATTATAAATTCAAATTTTTTAACTGTCTGAATTAGTTTTTGGGTTAATTGTATATTTCACTTTAATTATTACTGTATTGTTTAATTAGGGCAGTAAATGCAATTGAATTAAATGAATATTATAAGTTTTATGATTTACCAGGGGAGATACACAATCTCCTTGCGAAACCACTATACCGCACGGTCGCGTCGCAACAACTAAAAATGGCGACGCTTAAATGGCTTGCGCGTTTAGTATTGCCAACTTCAAGCCGATAGATGTCCTTAAGCGCTACTTCCAATATAGCTATCCTTGAATTTATATTTGTTTCAGCGGAACGAAATTTGACAGTGTAGATACACACACACACAAAAAAGCGGGACAAAAGTTAATTAAAAAAAATTGAAATTAACAAAATTATTTTATTTTTTATTTTATAATACGTAAGTATAATTACTTAAATAATTGTATAATTACTTTAGTTAAGCATCTGATGGAAAAAATATATGTATTGTTTGAAAGTTAAATTGAAACCAGCAAGGGGACATGCCAGGGTAGAGACTTTTTTAGACTTTGTAAGAAATTTCAGAAAAATGTGTTTTAATTAGGCATTCAATCGTGATGTTATTTAATAAAGTATATTAAGATGATGCGATTCATTGCAAAAAAAGGCAACATATAGAATAAAAAATCTGTTTTAAACGGATTGCCGTACAAATTACCTCTTATCGTAGAATCACCCTTATACAGTTACATTTCGTGGTAAGTTGGTGTTGTAGTAATTTCAGCCAGAGCCTTTGCTTAGATAGCGAGGGAGGCGGATGCTTGGCAAATTTACTAACTTAGTTGGCAATTTTTTACTGCTTTAATTCCTTCGGAACGAGAGCCCTTTACGGAAATTTAAATGTTTTGTCATCAGTTTTTAGAAAAAGAAATTTGTACCTTATTGAATCGAGAAAATGCTTCGCTTAAATAAGATAAATTTTATAGTAAAATTTGACTGGTGGAAATAAACAAGGATTCTTAAGGGGTGTCAGGAGTTTTAAATTTAACGCACGTCATGAAAATGTGCTTCCGCTTCGAGTTCGCATAACTTCATAAATATTCAAAGTATTTACTTAATTTTTTGTGGTATATTTGGGATAGGGTTTAGGTCTAATAATATCATAAAATAAAGACTCACAACAGACTAAAAAAAAATATAGCAAGAACATTTAAGTAATGAAATTTTCATGTATTTTTTCAAAAAGGCTATCACTATCCGTAAGATAACTAAACTTTGAGTAGACCTATAAACTTCATTCATAGACTAAAATGATCTCTAAACTCTATTTTATAGAATGAATTAAGGATATAGACATTGCTTGAAATTAACTACTTTAAAATGGCATCTCAATTTGAAAATTTGAAAAATCGTTAAAATTACAATTAATTAATCATTAAAAAATTAATTAAATTTTAAATTATCTTTACAAAATTAATTCATTTTATAGGGAATGTTAATATAAACATATGTGAGAAATTTCCAGATGATACTTCAAATAGATTTTTTTTAATCTTACGGATTGTTTTGAAAAATACAGTTCTGAGAAAACGACACTTAAAGTTAAAATTATGAAAAAAAAGTTTAAAAACTAGCCTGGACTATTTAAAATGCTTCTGGGTCATATGTTGTTCCTTCCTTTAGCTCTAGTTTATCAAATTTTATTTTTTCTTTTAAGCTTCTAGCTCTTCTAGCTTCTAAACTACTGAAATCGGCTCGCTTTTCAGCAACGCGCACTCGTTTCAGATCAGACGACTTAGCAGCTTCGACTGTGTAGGTACCTAGATTAATACCCAATTCTTCCAGAGTACTTAGACGACTACTACTGCCATCATTAAAAGCAATTACTGTTTCATAAGTGGCAAGTTCTGCAACTGTGAAACCAGCACCAGATACCTTTGGACAAAACTTCCAAATGACTGAATTAAAATTTTCGTTTTGATTCTGTGTTTTACCACTAAGGCAGCATTTTAATAAATTAGGTGCAGCTAGGTCCGCATATATACATTTTATCTTCTTCATCACCTCTAAAGGCACTGAGGGTTTATGGCGAAAAGGTGCTGTAGTATTAGGTGAAGAGACATGTCTTTGGTACTTGCACCAAGAATCGATACCCTTTGGGCAAAACATATGCATTGGTTCTTCGTCCGTGGAACACATATGGCAGTACGTTGCCCAAACCGCTGCTCTCATACTTTCTAAACAATGCGTGTTTGACCTTATTGCATTACCATAGTACACTGTCAATTTATTGATCAAACCATCAGTTAGACGGCCTTTTCCTCCTAGGGCTTTGCCATCGGAAAGTTTCACACCGCGCAGCGTCTGTTTCAGTTTATGTAAACGAGAGCCCATTCTCTTCTGCACGTGCCCTATGCACTCGAATTTTTCTATTTTGAGTTCCTTATATGGTTCAGCTTTGGTTAGTTCGAGGAATGTTTTTGTGTCTCCATCTCCGAGGTACTTCTGATATTTCACACTTCGAGTAACTTCGGAACGTAGAAAAATTCTCTTCATACCTATCACCTCCATACTGCCGGAACTTCCCGAATGATTGGTTTTACAATCATGGCTTGAAGATGATGATGTCTCGCAGGCTTTGCAGTATGAGGAAAGTACTTCTACATCAATTACTTTTCCACTTTCAATGCCAATAACACTGCACACACCAATTTTTGATGTGTACCCTCGTACCACGTGCCATCTCCACTGATGCAAATGTTGGAATCTCCACTCAGTGTAATTTCTTCTTCAGAAGTTTCTTTCATTGATTTCACAGCAGCTTTTTTTGAGGCGACCTTCAGTTTGTTGGTTATGGTATCATAACTTTTCTGGGAGATAGGTGGTGGCATATTCATAAGAGAACACAGTGTTCTGAGGCCAGCTAAGACCTGACCTATTGAACGTAAGCTATAAACTAGCCTAATATTTACCTCTGGAACATTATGTTTGGGTCCAATCATGGGGCAACTATTTATTTTATTATTCAGATTAGTTTTCACAGTTCACACTGAAAACTGATGCATTGCCACGAATTGATTCCTCTGTAAAATTTACACTAGTATGACAAATATTGCAGGAAACATACTTAGAAATTTCTTTGAAAAAAACAGCTATATCTATTAGACGATAGCCTGTCAATTCACAACTATTAGAATTTTCAGGTGCACTTGAAATGTCAAGCTTCAGTTTCTTAGAGGAAGCCGATTTTCCAGTAAAAATGTCAGAGCTGTTCTCAGATTTCCTTCCATGAAAACGATGTTTCTTACTTCTATATCCCACAGATCTGTTGTAAGCTTTACTCATTTTCAAAGTATAATAAATACTCAGTTAGAAATTATTCTAATAAACTCGAAAAAATAAAGATAACTTGCAAAATAATGCAAAATATAATCATCAAAATCGAAAGCAGCGAACGCACGTTTGCTTTTTTTGATCATAACATGAGCTTCAAAATCAGCGAAAGTTTAGTTGTGCACATCCTTCTTCTGTCCAAAAATGTTTTCAGTAAATCATGGGGTAAAGAAAAACGAAAAATGTGAATGAGTAGATTCACTTGTGAGACAGAAACACAGTTTCAAGCTTCAGGCGAAAATGTAAACAAATGCCAAGGTCCTTTTAAATGGGTGAAGCGGAAGCAGATTTTGAGAGTGGGTCATGTTTAAACACATATAACTCAAAAAGTAATGCGAATATTGAAAAGCGGTTTTTTGTAGTTTGTTAAGGATTGTTCAAACTTTTGAAATAGATAATAAAAAAAAATCGATTTTTTGACCATTTAAAACTCCTGACACCCCTTAAGCATTTTTGCGGCACGTATACGTGTCGCTCGTCCCCAAGGGGTTAACAAAAACTACCATACACCCTATTTTTGATTGACTTAACAAAGTTAGAAATCTATTGGGACTATTAACACACATTTTAGAAATAAGAACTAAATACATTCTTTAACCCGCGAGAACTCGCGCATGAGATTTTCTTTCACCATCGTACCCTTTTTAAGACTATTTTAAGGCTATTTTTCCTTTTAATAAAATTTCAAAATGTGATTTCGATTACTTTATCTCTTTTTTGAATAAAAGTACTAAGCCAAACAAAAAACTTGATATTAAGTCACTGTAAAGTAAAAGAAAAGAATTGGGCACCGTGAGAGAAATTCTCATAGCGAGTTCTCCCAGGTTAAATTATGGCAACTTGGCAAAATTATAAAATAGTTAGCATATACTGAACTTTGACTTGGCGATTTAAAGTTCTCTCCCCTCCCAATAAAAAGTCTCAGCGATGGCTCTGACTTCAGCCATAAGATGGTTAACTTCTTTACCATCAGTTTGGTAGTTTAAAGGATCTATGTAATGGTTCAATACTGAATCATCATAATTTCGTTTTAGGTTGAACTAAAAACTTGTGCAGGTTGGCCCATTAACGGGTGAAATGTTGAACCACAAACATATAAAATGCTAAAGAGTAAACTGGTTAAATACTGAACCACAAAGTGGCTAAAGTTATTCTTAGCAAATAAATAATATTTAGATAGTAAGATATATTTAACTCCAGAAAACAAATTATTCTCGAAATTTAAAGAAGAACCTATAAAAATATTTTTTTATTAGCTGCCCATAATTTTTGGAAACATTTTCGAGTAGCTTTTACGATGCATTAATTAGTTCTCTCCACCCCAAAAATTGGTTTTCCGGATGCTATCAGACCTTTTTTCTCAATTCAGCTGATTTGACTGTGTAATTAGTATTACTACTACTAATCAATCTAAATAAACTGTTTGGCAGGCATCATTCACCTACTTCTGTAGCATTGTGTAATCTGGTTGTTTCATTTTTACGATTCTACTATGCATTAGCATTGGTTTTTGTCATTGGTACTATTGGTACTTTCATCGTGTATTATTATTAGTATTTTCAACGTTTTTAATTATCTTATTAGACATTTTTAGTGTTGGCATCATTACAGTATCCCTTTGAGTGAAATTTTCACATTTGGTTCACATATTCATTTCATTTGTTTGGCGTACTTTTACTTGTTCAATAATGTATCATTAACGGTTTTATCAATATTGGATCACAGACCCTCCTCCACGAAGAAAGTAAAGTTAAACACATATATTTTTTATTTTTGAAAATTAAAAAATAATTTTTAGAATTTCTGTCTGATAGAATGAACCTAACTAAACAGATTTACAGAGGTCCAAAGTTTAATTCAAATGAACATTAGCTTTTGGAAGCTGAATTGTCAGAATCTCCATAGCAGAATTGTAAAATTATGGCCCAGTTGCCCCATGTAACCCTATAATGAATTATCTCTTCCCCAAAAAAATCTTCGATAGTTTTTTTGTTCTGGGTATTTTAGAAAACAGCTTAATAAATTCTTTGCGAGGCTTAAAAAAAAAAAAAAACTTGTAAAACTTTTCTTGCTCTATATAATACTTTTTCTGGCATACTGTATCTAGTTCGGGATACCTACTTTTAATTCTAAGCTTGCAAAAGGCACCAATAATATTTTAATGAAATTTTGCTGTTATGGTGAAAGCTTAAAATAAGGGATTCTTATTTTCTTAAAAAGTTGTTTCTAAATTCCGGTGTCAGTCCATAATTTCTCATTTTACTAATATAATTCGTCCGTGCTGGAAAGAGTTAATTTAGGAATCTGAAATTATTTAAAAGAAAACAACATAATATTTAAAATTAAAGAAAACAATCTAATATAGCTTTGTGCTGTCTAAAAAGCTTGCTATAGCTTTTCTTGCTTTATGTATTTCATTTAGGAATATAAATTTAAAATGTAAAATTAAAAGAAAAAAAAATTAGCAAACTAACGTATCTGTCTATATCTATCTCTATATAATAATAACTTTTTGTTGTCTAAAAACCCATACAATTTTTTACTTTATATACTTAATTTAGGAATCTGACAGATGAATTCTATTTGAAATTCAATACAGATAAATGCAATAAGAAAGTTTGTCTGTCCAAGAATTCTCGTTATATGTCAAAGATTCAGATCTGTGGAATTAGAGAGTTTGGATTATTCCAATGTTTTATTCATCGGATGCACAGATTTTCAAATTTAGATAATACAGAAGCAAATTTAGGTCAAACATTATTTTATCAGACCAAAAACAAGTACAAAAACAAAACTATCAAATAAACTAATAGCTGCATTGAGAAATAATGCGCCTTAATGTATTTCATACAAGGGCTAGGATAATATTTTGCTATTTTTTTTTTTTTAATGGTATTTGAAGCTTGCGGAAAACAAATGAAATCACTTAAATTTAGGAGCTATGAAACTTTTAAACTTTAAGTTTTTGATTTTTTCGGGATGTTTTAGTTTACGTTATATTGAGAAATAACGTTGTTTACGTTAGTTAGTTTATGTTATATAGAGGAATAATGTGCCTTAATATACTTTATACAAGGGTAGAATAATATTTTGGAATATTTTATTTATGGGATTTGGAGCTTTGCTGAAAACAAATGAAATCACTTAAATTTAGGAGCCATGAGACTTTTAATCTTAAAAGTTTTTGATTTTTTTATGGATATTTTTAAGTTTTAATTTACATTATATTGAGAAATAATGTTGTTTACACTAGTTAGTTTACGTTATATTGAGAAATAACGCGCTTTTGTCCCTGAAGGAGTTAACTCTTTCCAGCACTGTGGTCCCATTCCCGAGTACATCTAATTTTATTTCTAAACTTGCAGTCGGCACCAAGAATATTTTAATAAAAGTTTGCTTTTAAAATGAAGGCATGAATTATGAAATTCTTAATTTCTAACAAAAGTCGTTTGTAAATTCCGGTGTCAGTCAACAATTTCTCATTTTATGAACAAAATTTGCCTGTGCCGGAAAGGATTAAAATGCCTGTGATAATGCTTAGTGTGATAGGACTTTTTTTCTAAACATGTGTTGTTATACTTTAGATCTAATAGATGGTGAACATATCTTTATTGGGTATGCATTTTATCCATTAAAATGTAAATTTCCTGTTTCTTTTTTCTTTATTTATTATGTCACTTATGTTACGTGTAGAAATATTAAAACCATGCTCTTCGCATCTTTTTTTAATAATCGAATACGAGTTTTTCTCTTCGTAAAGAACAAATTCAGAGCCTTCGATCAGTGTTTATTTTTGAATGACATTTTAAAGCAAAGAATGTTTTTAACGTTGCAGACAATAATTAAACCCTATTCTGAACAGACGATCATACAGGTGTTATTGTTTGTTTAAATTTAAATCAGAGTGAAAATCAAAATCGTTCCAAAAATGTGTCCTCTGTATGCATGAACATGATAATAATAATAATAAAAAATCTTAGTCGATATAAGGAGATCCTTAGTGGTAACCTTTAACAGGGTTCGTACGGATATCGTTATTTTTCCAGGTCAAATATCAGTATTTTTTTAATAAAAAAAAATCTAGTTAAAACGCACAAAATTTCGCCTAAGTAAAGAGAAATTTTCTATCATAAATTACTGACACCGAAGAATTTCCTGGTCTTGAAATTTCAGAACCCGTATGAACCTTGTTTAACCCTTTCCGGCACACTGTGCCCGGTCTGGGATACCTAATTTTAATTCCAAACTTGGAAACGGCACCAATAATATTTTTGTAAAATTTTGCTTTTACAATAAAAGCTTAAATTAAGGACTTCAAAATATCTAAAAAATTCGTTTGCGAATTCCGGTGTTAGTCAATAATTTCTCATTTTAGTAACATATTTTACCCGTGCCGGAAAGGGTTAAGGAAACAGGATTACATTTGCGATGTGGCTATTTTATGGCCATGGATTCAAAAACGAGGTAACGAACCGGTCTTTCACAGTTACTATTATTGAGACAGAATTTTGAACATTTCAAACAGCAGCATACAATTTTTTCATCACAAAATGATCTTCACAACTAAAAACGGTACCTACGGTTTAAAAAAAAAAAACTTTAGCTTCAAAAATGGGGGCTTAAAACAAACTAAATAAGACAATCTTGTTCTCCAAGTGTGCTAATCGAACAAATGAATGCAGTGTTCGTACGCACGAGGAATTAAAAAAGAAAATTAGACTTTTTAGCACTAGGATTTTTTAAAAAGTATAATTTGCCTTATTTAATGCAAAACCTAACTTCAGATATAGCGACCCCTACGTTGCGAAATTACTGGTACTAAAATGTCTAAAGTTTTTTTTTTTCAATTCCTGATGCTTAATAGGAGCGCTGTGAGTGACATTGTCATGTTCCTCCATTTCTCGTTTCTGTGGTCATAAGGGTCATCCAAATACAATTCATTCGGTTTTGTCTTTTGGTGTGTTTAAAATTTTAAGTATACAAATCAAATCTGCTAAGGGAATTTGATATGAAAAACACCATCAAATGTGAGTTTCTTCATTATTTTCATCCCATGAATTATTGTTGTCGCGCATATTCCGCGCATGCGATGCATCATAGCCTGCGAATTTAAGGTTTTAATATCAAAGTAAAATTATTATTATTATTATTATTATTATTATTATTACTTCGATGTGTTGGTGCATTTCTTTTTCTGCCTGTTTTTCTTTGCGTCTGTTTTATGTTGCCATTTTAACTTCTGAACTTAATTTCCTAATGCCATTTTTTTCACTATGAAGATCATTTTGCAATCAACAAATCGGGCGTTTGAATTTTCAAAAATTTTGCCATTGTCGCAGCAGTGATTGCTCGTTTATAGTCTTTTATTTATTTCTCGAGCCCTTGCAATAAAATAACGACATCTCAAACGGTATTCAGTTTCCTTCAACGATATAGCGGTTAGAGGTTCATATATCTGGCAAAGATTTTTTTTTTAATACATCTATAGTGCAGTGAATACATCTATAATGCAGTGTTCGCTATAATGCGAAATAAAGCCACTATGATTTTGTACTGTTGTTGGACACGAAACAAGCTCATGAGAACAACAACAACAACAAAAAATATATCTATACTAATAAAATAGCTAATCGCTCTGTGTGTGTGTGTATCCGCGTGTCTGCGATGCCTAACGAAAACTACGGTACGTACGAGGCTTAACTTTTTGTGTGAAGATTGTTCAAGGCCTCTCCTAATGTACCTGACCCCCAGAATTCAATTCTTATAATTAGTTGCGATATTAATTAAAATTCCTAAATGAGAAGAATGGAAAAGTACTCATAATTCAATAGAAGCATAGATTTTTTATCAAACCGCAGAATAGTTCTGCGAAAGCTGGAAGAGAGGGAAAAGGGTTAATGTAATAAAGGGTAAATAGAGGGCTACCATCTACCATGGCAATAAATGTACTCTTTTTTTTAAATAAAGGGATGTGTTTTAAAATCTACTGAGCCTAAAAACTCAAAAATTAGGCAACTAGGTACAAAAAAAAAAAAAAAAAAAAAAAAAAAAAAAAAAAAATCACCTTTTAGAAATTTTAAAAATTATTTTCCTACTCCTATAAATAGTTTAAAAATTCATTGAAAATCCATTTATAAAATCTCATATTATTTCCGTTTAAAGAAACAGATTTTTGAGAAATCTTTCATAACGAGAGCAGGTGCTCATCGCAGACAGCTGGGCGCTAATGGGTACTGGCATTTATAGACGACCTGTAAATTTTTTCAAATATTAAATTTATAAATTTAATATTTATATATCCAGATGACAAATTTTTTGCTGATTTCAAATATGTAAATATCTTCACAGTCGCTCAATTACAACCTTAGATATTAATTTCTAATTCGTTACTTGGATGACTTGGTCTATTTAAAAGCGAGTTTTTCGAAACCATAAACGATTTTTATATAAGGATTCTTTGGTACCCTGTCAAACTTTTAAAACTACACTATTTGGATATTTTAAAGCTATGCATTGAGCAATATCTTTAAACACTGTTTAATAATTTATAAAAATCCAAGTTCTTTTTTAAAATAATTTTTTTAAAAGAAAAGAAATGTGGAAACACAAATTAATTAAAATTCTTAAAAAAAAACCTCTCACAAAACTATAGTTTTTGAGCTTTCAGATAAATTATAACACATAGTACATATTTTAAAGAGTAGTGAGCATCAAATAAAAAAGTGAGCAACATTAAAACCACTATATCTTCTACTTTTTATTTATGAAACATTTCGGATCTGTTTCAAGATGTTATTACTTCTCAGTAAAGGATTAAAAATTATCTCTAATCCTGATTTAGTTTTTGTTGGAGAAATTAGTAATTAATTTTGAAATCTATCTATGTCCTAGGCCGCATCGGCACGATTTTTTTTTTTTTAATTGCAAACTTACATAATTCCCTAATTTTATTGATGTTTTTTTTTCTTTAGAAATTTCTTTCATTTTTTATGCATAAAATAAAAGCGGACTTTTTATTGAAAACTGATAGATTAAATTTAAAAGTTTACCATTTCATTAAAATTTTCAAGACTCTTTGATCAAGGACTACACAATTGCGTATATTAAAAGATCCAAACAGAGTTACCCCAATTATAGGTTATAGATGAGAATCATTTTTTTAACATTAAAATCTAACAGATTTTTCACATTTAATATTTTTTTACATTGCCAAGTAACAACAACAAAAATGGTTTATATATGAATAATAGCAATAATATGCCCCAATAAATTTTTGAAATTTATTGAAAGTGACATTTACGTATTAAGGCCCCTGTCCTCGCTCGAGGAAACGCTCGCGAGCTAATGCTTTTCCTATGGGGAAGCATTTTTCTAATAACTTTTTCGCATTTTGACATTTTTGAATGATTTTTTTGCATTGGATAGCTGAGGTACATGCCGACAGCGCACCCTTTTTACTTTTTCGATTTTGGTTGCAGATATTTTTTACAAAGTTAGTTTCACTTTCAAAACCGGTTTCGAAACTGAAAGTGCTTTTTAAAAAATATATCTGCAACCAAAATCGAAAAAGTAAAAAAGATGCGCTGTCGAAATGCACCTCAGCTATCCAATGCAAAAAGAATTATTCAAAAATGTCAAAATGCGAAAGAGTTATTAGAAAAATGCTTCCCCATGGGAATAGCATTAGCTCGCGAGCGTTCCCTCGAGCGAGGACAGGGGCCTTAATCGCATACCAGGATTTAATCGAAGAAATCATCAACGACTTTGCCATTTACAGCAATTTGTTGACTCTGATATTTCAGTGGTTTAAATGGGGAGTTTGATTAACACGTTTTTTATTTACGTTATGTATTCATTTATTTATTTACTGATCAAATGATAATTTTGCATAGAATATTAACCGGAAAGAAATTCTGAACTACTTACATTATTTAAAGCGTAAGCGGGTTAATCTTTCTTAATCGGACGGCACGTGATGGAGATAGACAAAATATAATGCAGAAAAATTATTTTACAACCCATATAAACCATTAAATTGAGATTCAATTTGCAATCAAATTGCATTTGACAGAATATTTTCATCTTTACTCAACGCTGTAAAAAAGTAAATTGTGCAACGTCTAGGAGTTAAAAAACTGCATCAAAAGCAGAATTATTTCCTAAATTCGTTGGCAGAACACCGTCCCCTGAATAGTACACCTGAGCGCTGAGACAAACAGGAGGACCAGCGTCACCACGTTGCTAGTTGCTTGAGAGCGTAGGAGGTTTGTGGGTTCGATTCCCGCTGACTCCGCTGCATACTCTTTGTGAAACTCCCGGCAGTAAATTTTCAGTATTGTAAATATCCTTGTACTTTGTACTATCTCGTCCTTGTATATACATACGCTGCACAACAACTAGAAAAAGCGAGTCCAAAAGGCACATTTTTCAATAAAAAATAATGAAATTACGGTTTATGACAACTCAAAACATATGCTTATTATGCAAGTCTTTTGCATCATGGCGCTATTGGAGATCGTTACCTGAATTTATTTTCTAATTCTATACTCAGAGTTATTAAAATAACTAAAAAATGACTATCAGTATAATATTTACCTTTCTTTTCAATACTATTAAATTTTTATCGTACAAATATTTACAGCACTTTAGTACATAGAATGCGAAACGCTGTAACTTGTTGATGCTACAAAATATGTTTGTATCTTTCAGAATTTTTTAGATAGACCGAAAATGCCAATGTAAATCGAGAATAAATAAAACAAGTGCAATTGTTGTGATGATTCAAGGTGATAGTTATACGACAGAAGAGTTTTTCAAAGAGTGAAAGAAAAACGGTAGAAAACACCAAAGAGAAGATAATAAAAGAAGAGTAGTATAACAAAAACCTTAGGACTCTTCGATCAAAAGAATAAGAATAAAGAAGTTATTATAGATAAGCACTAGTGAAACAGATAACTCTCAAGAGGTAAATTAAGCAAATTCCCTTGGGAAAGAAAGCTAATAAGAATAAAAATGAAAATGAAGCTGATGGAGAAATAAGGAGAAAAGTGCCCTTGTATCTCAGTATTACAGCCCTTTTGGAGTGAATGTTAGCAATACATGTAAGTTTTATATTGAAAGATATTTCTAGGCTCGACAAAACGCTCAAATGCGTCATTTAGGGAAGGCAAGGCAAAGTAATTTCTCCCCATCTAAATTTGAAACCCTTTTTTTTTATATATTATTTGTTTCTTCAACTTTTTGTTGATATTCTGATATTTACACTTTTTTTAATCAATATGTTAATAATTATATGTAAGTAAATTATAATAATAAATTGTTTCTTTGTAAAAATATGCATGAAAAATGAATGCTAGAAAAAGTAACAAAATATATTTATTTACTATGTCCAGCAAAATAATTTTAGCCCCTGAAAATGGCATTCCAGGGCACATGCCTAGAAGCCTTGATTTGAGTGTCTTCAAGAAATTGAAGGTATCGAAAAACTGGCATTTTCCAATCGATAGCGAAAGTATTATAATCAAAGACTTTTAACACTAGAACCGCGGGAAAATTACCTCAAGTTTTATAAAAATATTTCTTACCGGAATTTTCATGTAAAACTGTTTAAGTTATTTATTGAAAATATTTTTTGCTCAGCATATATTAAGCTTATTTTATTAAGAGTTTTCTGGTTCGAATCGATATCTCTGCATATGATACGGGTCAAAATGACCCGTCACCGCGGTTCTAGTGTTAAGGCTATTTAAAATGAAATAATTTGTCTATAGTCATTCCTAAAAAATAATTATGAAACAAGGAAAACATTTCCATGAAAAGGCTTTCCTTATGACAGTGCATTCACTTAAAACTTCATTCAAAAATCTCGTTTACATTATCGTTTTGTTTTTAAAATATACTTTTCATAAAAGTATCAATTTGATATAGAAATCCAAATCTCAGAATCTAAATTCTCTTTAACCTTTAGATTACGGAGTAGAACTGGCAACTATTTTTATATTCATCCGTACCACAATTTAGAAGAAAAATTCTTCGTATTAGCTATCTCGTGAAATTACACTAGTATTAGTTTATGATAGGGACTAGTTTTCAAAAATTGGTGCGAAAACAATAAAGAAATAGTCTCTGGGACGACATATATCCCAACCCCGTAAGCAAAGGGTTAACTAGATTTTGAAAATAGAGATGTAAGTGAATTTTTCATTATGGAAATGAAAAATTCATTTGGAATTGATAATGCATGATAAAAAGAAGTTTACCTTTTAATAAAGTGAACTGTTCCCTGTGACTATTCCTTGTTACAAATGGAAAAATGCTGTTTCAGATGGTCGGAACATTCGTTAAGCATCAATTATGAAACACTTTCTAACATTTCCAGAATATTTAAACAATACTTGGCTATTTAATAAGGTAAAAAAGATATCCAAATAATCGTTTTACAAAGCGCATAGTATATTTAACAAGTTGGAAATTGCACGTGAACGTAGCAAATGAGGTGCGTTCGTTAAAAATATTCAGATCTTGCTGATATAGTAGAGCGTACTTCGGATACAGTATAGTAGTCGAAATCTTTGTGTTTCTGTAAATATGCAGAAAGTAATTTTAATTACACCTCAGAAACGTATATCTTATTCATAAAATGTGAAATAGTTGAATATAATTAAAACACGCCCCAAACAATGTTTCCCCGTATAGCATTATGTAGTGGAAGACTTTTGTGTGGCCCTGTAATTTAATAATACAAATTCTTTGCATCACAGATTGTACAGAATGCATATTTTAGTATATATTTCATAGATTCATACCAATTCTATTATGTTCGAATTAGTGTAACATCATAAAAATGCATTTGAATATTTTTTCCCATTGACCGTAATGTAATGGAATACCTTTGATTGTCCCTGTAAATGATCTATGCATCCGACTTTCATAACATTTGAAATGACTCGATAAAATTACGAAATAATTATATGTTTTAAATTTCAAACGATTAAAATGCATTTGAAATTTTTTCCCCATTGACCATAATGTAACGGAATTCTTTTGATTGTCCCTGTAATTGATCTATGCATCCGATTTTCATAACAATTGAAATGATTCGACAAAATTACGCAATAATTATATGTTTTAAATTTCAAACGATTAAAATGCATTTGAAACTTTTTTCCCCATTAACCGTAATGTAACGGAATCCTTTTGATTATCCCTGTAATTAATCTATCCATCGGATTTTCATGAAATTTGAAATGACTCGACAAAATTATGTTATAATTATGTATTTTAAATTTCAAACGATTCGGTTGGGTAGTTTTTGCGTTGTTATATGCGGACGGACAGACGGACAGACGGACAGACAGACAGACAGACGGACAGACAGACTGACAGACAGACAGACGGATGGACTGAGCGACAACAATAGGTGCTACGTATTTACATAATTACGAACGCACCTAAAAAACAGTATTCAGCAATTACTACCCATAGACGGAAAGGTACTTCAATTCATTTGTGGAAAAATACTTGAATTCTTTTGCAAAGCTCTGTAAATAAAAAAAGACATTGTACAGGGATATTAATACACGGAGGGCGTGAGCTTAATTTTAATTCATTAAAAAACATGCTTAAAAGTATTGAAATAACACTTTTAAAGATGAACCCGAGAGCTCTGCATTGGGCCCGATAGACCCAGAATGCGTAAAGTTTTTACAACTGTCAACACTACATTTTAAAAAGTAATCTTCAAATTATTTTATCACAGAATTTGTAACAATTGTCTCCGAGTGCAAAAGCTGACGATTAATGTTAGTATTTATTGGTGATAAAATAAAAACCATTCATACCTTGGGTATGTACGGGTTTTCCCGGGTTAATGTCTATAAGTGGTCATTTATCTATTTCTTTTTTTGATCAAGTATATGATTTTATTTATATTCTACAAACATCTCTGACTATGCTAAATATAAAAAATGGTTAGCTTCAAAATGGATAACTCAATTATAATTTATCTTTAAAAAATTCAAGCTCATAGTCTGAAATGCTTGCGAAGCCTTGCGTATGATCTATAGCATTTATATATACCCTGTAATATTCTAAATTTTGCTAAATTTAAAAATGCATATCATAACTGGAAACGCATTTACCGAAGTTATCATTCATAGACAGTACTTCGGATACCGCACTCTACCCAAAATCTTTTTTGTGTCCCTGTAAATGAACAAAAAATAATATTTACATCATATTCTACTGGAAAGTATTTTCTTGAAGTAAATCTCATTAATGTATATCAATTTCAGTGCATTCGAAATAGTGTAATATAGTTATAATATAATAAAAGTAGTTTAACTCCGTAGACCATTATGTAATGGAATTCTTTTGTGTGACCCTGTAAATAAATAGTAAATTCTTTACACCTCGTACTCCACAGAATGCATAAGAATAATTCCCCGTTATATATCCATATAAATTTCAATATGTTTGAGATGGTGCAACTTGAATAAAATGTACTCACTGTAAAAAAATAAATAAATAAAAAGAATAATAATAAAGAAAAAATATGTGTGGCACTCGGGGACTGCCGCGGTAAAGCTATTGCATAGCATTTTTTATCAACTTATGCAAAAATACCGCGTCAATGTCTGCTAAAGTCTATCGAAGGATACCGCGCCGAAGTCTGCCAAACTGAAACGTCGTTATCCGGAGTGTTAGCATTTTTTCTCATTACGGAATTCCTAGATTCCGCCGCCGCGCTCAAAGCCCGCGATAATAGCTATGCAATAGCTTAATAAATTACCAAACAAAATTTGGTCGCGCTACGAAAATTAGATCGCGAGTTATAAACATTTTAAATTTTTCGACCCTCACGGTGGGGGGGGGGGGGGTCTCCTGTCACCAAAAATTAACACTTTCTCATAAAGAATTACCAAACAAAATTTGGCCGCGCTACGAAAATTAGATCGCGAGTTATAAGCATTTTAAAATTTTCGGCCCTCACCATGGGGGTCTCCTGTCACCAAAAATTAACAATATCTCATAATAAATTACCAAACAAAATTTGGCCGCGCTACGAAAATTAGATCGCGAGTTATAAGCATTTTAATTTTTTCGACCCTCACCATGGGGGGTCTCTTGTCACCAAAAATTAACACTGACTCATAATAAATTACCAAACAAAATTTGGCCGCGCTACGAAAATTAGATAGCGAGTTATAAGCATTTTAAATTTTTGACCCTCACCGTGGGGGGTCTCCTGTCACCAAAAATTAACACTGTCTTATAATAAATTACCAAACAATATTTTGCCAAGCTACCAAAATTAGATCGCGAGTTATAAGCATTTTTAATTTTTCGACCCTCATCTTGGGGTGTCTTCTGTCACCAACAATTAACAATGTCTCATAATAAATTACCAAACAAAATTTGGCCGCGCTACGAAAATTAGATCGCGAGTTATAAACATTTCAAATTTTTCGACCCTCACCGTGGGGGGTCTCCTGTCACCAAAAATTAACAGTCTCATATTAAATTACCAAACAAAATTTGGCCGCGCTACGAAAATTAGATCGTGAGTTATAAGCATTTCAAATTTTTCGACCCTCACCGTGGAGGTCTAATGTCCCCAAAAATTAACACTGTCCCATAATAAATTACCAAACAAAATTTGGCCGCGCTACGAAAATTAGATCGCGACTTATAAGCATTTTAAATTTTTCGACCCTCACCGTGGGGGGGTCTCCTGTCACCAAAAATTAACAGTCTCATAATAAATTACCAAACAAAATTTGGCCGCGCTACGAAAATTAGATCGCGAGTTATAAGCATTTCAAATTTTTCGACCCTCACCGTGGGGGGGTCTCCTGTCACCAAAAATTAACAGTTTCATATTAAATTACCAAACGAAATTTGGCCGCGCTACGAAAATTAGATCGCGAGTTATAAGCATTTTAAATTTTTTGACCCTCACCGTGGGAGGTTTAATGTCCCCAAAAATTAACACTGCCTCATAATAAATTACCAAACAAAATATGGCCGCGCTAAAAAAATTAGATCACGAGTTATAAGCATTTAAAATTTTTCGACCCTCACTTTGGAAGGTCTCCTGTCACCAAAAATCAACACTGTCCCATAATAAATTACCAAACAAATTTTGGCCGCGCTACGAAAATTAGATCGCGACTAATAAGCATTTTTAATTTTTCGACCCTCACCGTGGGGGGTCTCCTGTCACCAAAAATTAACACTGTCTTATAATAAATTACCAAACAATATTTTGCCAAGCTACCAAAATTAGATCGCGAGTTATAAGCATTTTAAATTTTTCGATCCTCACCGTGTGGGGTCTCCTGTCACCAAAAATTAACACTGTCTCATAATAAATTACCAAACAAGTTTGGCCGCGCTACGAAAGTTAGATCGCGAGTTATAAGCATTTTAAATTTTTCGACCCTCACGTTGGGAGGTCTCCTGTCACCAAAATAAATAAGACCACCAAAATAAACATTGTCTCATATTAAATTACCAAACAAAATTTGGCCGCGCTATGAAAATTAGATCATAAGAAACATAACTTTGAGACTTGATATCCTAATATCTGATAAACACCACGTCAATGTCTGCCGAAGTCTACCGACGGAAACCGTTTCGAAGTTTTCCGAACGGAAACGATGTTAGTCGAGTGTTAGGTTTTTTCGTTACGGATGTGTTAGGATTTTTCGCGTTACGGAATTTTTGGATTCGGTCACCACGCTCAAAGCCCGCGATAAAAGCTATGCAATAGCTTAAAAATAAAAATAAAAAATAAAAATAAAATAAAAAGAATATTGCCCAGTTAAGCTGATGGCATTGAGCTTACAGGCTACGCATATTAATTGTATATTACAGCCTTATATTTAAGGGCGAAAAACAAATTAAGGAGGGAAATAGCTCCCCCCAATCATTTCCAATTTTTATACTTAATCATTGAACACCCTAAATTAATCAGGCATGTGCTTTTTAACGGAAAACTTCCGTAAATACCAGAAAATTTCCAAAAAAAAAAGGGAATTTTTTCTTTAATTTAAGGGAATTTTTCCGTTAAAAAAGTAAATCGAACTGGTGTCCCGATTATCAGTAGAATCTTCGTAAAATTGTCCTTTTTTAATAGTGTTGAAATGATTTTTTCCATCGACCATAATGTAATTGAATACTTTTGACTGTCATTGAAATGAACTATAAATGATATGGTCTTCATTTTCAATAGGAATCCTACAATAGCAAATGTCGATAACATATTCATATTACTTAGAAATCCGAGTATATTTTCGAGAGCTGGAGCATGGACTGGTGGATAGACAAACCGTTTGCATAAACACTTTTTAACTATGTTGGAAAGTGTTAATAAAAAATCCGAAGGTCGGATTTTGAATTAAATTACATTTGGAATTGATAATGAATGGTAAAAATAAACTATTCTGTGTAAATATTGCCTCCTACAATTTTATACCTGTTTTATAACGGGCGTTTCAAAAGGTCAGAGCAAAAGTAAAATACCATAAAAAAGTATCTAAGGATTGGAGAGATTTTATATTTGCAGTAATATGATTGAGGATTTTACGTAGCATATTTTATCCTCTTTTTATGGGCCTGCTGGGTAGACCATTGGGAGAGATTAAAAGGAGGCAATTGCCCTTTAAGGAAGCTGCCATTTCAGAATGTATACATCGTTACAATTCATACTTAAAACAAAAAACTTTCAAAAATTACACAAAAGTTGAAATTACTTGTCAAATTTGATTAAAACAGAAATTGAGAATAAACACTTTAAGCACAAATGTTAATAATTCTCAATAATATTCACTAAAGGTTTGTTGTTTCAGCATTATCAAAGTGAGACTTATTCAACAATAATGTGTCCTTTGGCCAATTTTTAAACTATATGCTAGAATAAAACTAGAACAATACTTTCTGAGATGTATTCATCAAGATTAAAATAAATTTTGCGCCTCCATCCCCCCTCCCCAAAGAAAACTTTGCTCTCGTCAAAGGAAGTTTTGAAATGGTAAGCAGCCACTCGCAAATCATACACTGTTTTAACAATTTTCTTGTTCCCCTAAATATTTAGAATTCAAGAAATCTTCTTCTCTAACCCTCTTTGCAGCACGCCACTGAGTAAATATGTGTCGAGGCAAAATAATAATAATATAAAAATAAAATAAAATAAAAGGGAATTGAGAAGAATTATGTTACTGGGTGAATGTTTTTTTTTCCGAAAGTGTTATTAATTCTTTCATTTTCCCTAACTTTTGTAGGTGGAGGTAAAAACACGCCTCGCAGATTAAATATGAACTAATTTAAATGTTAAACAGTACTTCTGCAGTTAGGTTTGAATTGTAGCTGTTGTTCGTTGATAACATGTGAAGAAAATTGCATTCACTGGAGAGAAAATAAGGTAAGTTTCAATTTTTCATTTTTGATGCAATTAAAAAAAAAAAAAAAAAAAAAAAAAAATACGTGATCGATGAGATGATTATACAGTCGAACCTCTTTAACATGAACCTCAAGGGGAATCAAAATGTTGTTCATGTTAACAGTAATTCATGTTATCAGTATCAAATCTTTGTATTCGTTTTTTTAGGGGATTGCTAAAACAATTCATGTTAAAAGTAAGCATGCTCATGTTAACGAGGTTTAACGTTCTATAAATGTCTATAAATTCAAAAATTCAATGAAGAACGGCAACTCTTTAGCTTTTAAACACTAGTAGTTTATCTGTATACATTTTTGTAAACTTTCACCTTTCACTGCAAATTTTTACCCCAACCAATGGGCCAAAGACAAACAGAGCAATGTTTTTAAAAATTGCAATTTCTTGCGAAATTATTATTTGACGGGATTTAGACTGATAGTAATAATGAGTGAGGTTCTAATATAACATTTTATTCAGTTATATAACTAATTTAGATCAATGTGTTTGTTTAAAATAAAAATTTATGAAAAGTGCATTTCTTTATCCTCCACCTATCCTATATTCAACCTATATCAATGAGCCAATAAAATAAAATGAAAATAAAAATAAAAATAAAATAAATAAAGTAAAATAAAATAAAATAAAATAAAATAAACCTAGTCGGATGTAGCAATATCAAAACTTTCTTCTGGCGCATACACGTTAACGCTTCCAGAAAAATTAAACATAGCGGCGTCATTGATTAGGTAATTTTCACCAAAATCTCGTCTGCAACAACTTAGTTCAAGTTCCATCTGAATCTGAAATTTAATGAAAGTCCGTGTATTAGTATTTGAGATACAATTATCGCAGAAATCGAAAAAAAAAAAAAAAAAAAAAAAAAAAAAATGGATATAAGTGCCACTTGTTTGGCGATTTAGTCCAAAAACTAAAGAATACTAATTTATATAAAGGACTAACTGAACTAGAAATTTGATGAAAATCCGTGCATTTTTTCCTGGGGTAGAGTTATTGAGATAATCACGAATAATATCTCATAGCAGCGTCACCTGTAGAGCGATTTACACCAAAACGTAATCAGAACCGTGTTATATCAAAAACTAACGGAATCTGAAGTTTTATGAAAATATGTTCAATAGTTCCTGAGTAGCTGTTGTCGAAATCATGTAAAAGACTGGATAGCAGCGTCACCTGTTGAGAGATATACACCAAAAATAACCAGATCCAGTACATATTAAGGTTTAACTGAATCCAAAGTTTTGTGAAATTCCGTGCACTAGTTCTTGAGATAGAGTGCGCAGAAAAATTATGACACATAGATACAGAGTGATAGACATCTTGTAAAAACATGTTTTTTGGAATCTCTGACTCCTAAAACGTGTAAATCCATCGGAAACCGGAATTCGAAAATTTTTACGAATCCAAAACTTCCTTCTTGTAAAGATAGAAAACAGTTATAAAATAAATAAATAAAACAGCATGTAAATATCTTGGAAAAATCTCAAATGCAACGGGTATTGAACATGTGTTAAATATACTGAAATATGAAAAACCACAATTTTCTAAAAAAAAATTATGCTAAAAATGTTTTAAATATAAGGGAATTTTAAAATACAGTTTCAATTATATGTCAGATTTGTCTCTTTCTCTTGTTTCAATGTTGCTCAAGGCTGCGATATGGAAAATGCGAGTTAAAAATTTAAAACTTAGCAGCAAACAAATTCAATTATGTTTAAACGCAAGTGAGCAAAATATTTTTATTTTCCTTTTAAAAATACAGTAATATGAAAATAAAGTTCATTTATGCTATGTTAGTCTTTTGGTATACTTTATGAAAATCTAAAAAAATGTATATCTAATTATCTTAAATATATTTGAGTAAACAGCAAAACTAAAGATAAATTCTCAATAAATATGCACATTTCCTAGATATTTATAGCTATGCACTTTAAAATATTTCACAGTGAATATAACCAAGTTTTATGCTCTCATACATACATATTTTTATTTCACATTTTACGAATTTTTATACCTTAATATTTAAAAAAATTACGTAAAAAAAGCAAATGAACGTTGAAAATTTATATTTCGTTAAGTTAAACTTTTATGTTTTTAATTTTTAACATAAATACAAAGCTATTTAAAATTTTCCTATACCATATTTTTTTCGCTATTTTTTTCAACATTTTGCACTGGAGAGGTGACTCTCATTCGCCAGTGGTGTTGTCAGGTGATTCTCGTAAATCCAGACACCAATAATATCTTACAGTTTAACCCTTTGCACTCGAAAATGGATTCTCATTGACCATTAGTGTCCCGTCTAAATGGGTGCTCCAAATTCTCTGGACACCGGTATTTTAAACTAATTTTCTTCCCCTTATCTAATGGCCAAATAATCTGTTTTAAGGCCCCTGTCCTCGCTCGAGGAAACGCTTGCAAGCTAATACTATTCCTATGGGGAAGCATTTTTCTAATAACTCTTTCGCATTTTGACATTTTTGAATAATTTTTTTTGCATTGGATAGCTGAGGTGCATGCCGTCAGCGCACCTTTTTTACTTTTTCGATTTTGGTTGCAGATTTATTTTTTAAAGCACTTTCAGTTTCGAAATCGGTTTTGAAAGTGAAACTAACTTTGTAAAAAATATTATGCAACCAAAATCGAAAAAGTAAAAAAGGTGCGCTGTCGGCATGCACCTCAGCTATCCAATGCAAAAAAATTATTCAAAATGTAAAAATGCGAAAGAGTTATTAGAAAAATGCTTCCCCATAGGAATAGCATTAACTCGCGAGCGTTTCCTCGAGCGAGGACAGGGGCCTTAAGACAGATTATTTGGCCATTAGATAAGGGGAAGAAAATTAGTTTAAAATACCGGTGTCCAGAGAATTTGGAGCACCCATTTAGACGGGACACTAATGGTCAATGAGAATCCATTTTCGAGTGCAAAGGGTTAATACTTTTTTATGGATTATACCCATTTTTTAGCACTTTCCAACAAAGTTGAAAAGTGCTTATGCATTCGGTTTGTTTGTCCGTCTGTCTACGCTCTTTCTCCTGTAAATATACTCGGATGCAATTGATAAAGCTTATTTAGGATCACCAAAGGATGCTTGGTAATTGCATATGAAGTGTTGCATAACATCATAACATCTGAGATTGCAGGTTTGAATCGTTCGAATAGTATTCAAATTGTCGAAAAGTTCGTATTAATGTGTCAGTTCAAATATTAAATTCAAAACGCAGTGACTCTTACTTGAAGTAATTAAATTAACTTCAGATTAAAAAAAAAGACTATATACATATTTATTTACAAAGAATAATAATTATTACTCTCATTGAGAGTTCAATTTTACCGAACGAGTCGGTTCCAAAAAACATTCTACTGCTGAGAATAAAAATCGTCTGACTAAAATAAAAACAAAAAAGGTACGTTGCCATCAGCAACCGAGTAACAAAAATTGGTTTTCGAAACCAAGGAGGCATTCGCAACATACTGCCCCCGGCTGAACATTTAGTTCAGCATCTAAATTAAACATTTTAATAAACATAAGAATATACTTACATACTTTACATAAGTTTCGGATAACATTCGTAAATACAGGTACAATGTAAGATAATAAGAAATCTTCTATATAAGAAAAGAAAACATGTAAAATAAATGCAAATTAAACAACAATAAAGGTAAATTATATCAACAAAGAAATGTAGAAGTTTTAGAGTTTATAGAGTCTATCAAGTCCAATTCTAAGTTATAAGAAAATATGCACTGGTCTTTTAAGATCGCCGTTTTCAGTCTTTAATACACATGATTTTATTCTGGAGTAGCGACCATATATAAGTTCTTTAACACGAACACACTTCCACATGTGTTGGGGGAGCCTTTCATCATGAATTAACACTATAGCCCGAACTTTGAGCTGAGGTGACGAATTTATGTTTTTAACTTGAAAAGTAGATTTAAGTTCTAAGAGATATTTTTCTCTTCGCCTTTTCCAAAAGTGGTCAGTAATTTGTTCCTTGTATTTATATTTTTTCGTGAACAGAATCTTGTTAGATTTTTCTTGAGCACAAATTGGAAATCCATAAAAAGGTGAAGACCTTAATCGTTTAGCAATTAAAGAAAGACAGGCAGTTAAGTCATTTATTTGTTTTTCATTATTCTTGACGAGTTCATCAAAAGCCGTAATTAATCTCTTCCTTAAAGTCTTCTTTTGTTCAGTTAGTATTTCAATATCAGCATTATTAAAACTTTTGTTTCTTGCTTCTGAAGACTGGTACTGTTTATTTAACGTCTGCAAATTATATTCTAATGATCTAATTTCCTTTTCTTTATTCGTTTCTTTTAAATTTGTAATGCTAGTTGCGGTAACTTCACGGGACTGGGTGTATTCGGAAACTTTAGTTTCAGCATATTCTTTCGATGACTTCACATTTCTAAGTTCTACCTCATACTCTGATATAGTCATCTTCCTTTCATCAGTTTTTCTGTCTTTTTTCTTAATGACAGCTGACTTACTGAATTCCAAATTTCTTACTTCTTCGGCCAGTCTTCTCTTTTTTCCCTCAAATGACTTGATCTCTTCTTTATAATGATGTATGCCAGTAATTTTTGTAACTATTTCCTTTTCAACATTCTTTTTGTCTTCTAATTTTCTTCTAGACTGATAAATTTCGATAATACATCTACTATGCTCACTTCTTAATTCTTCTTCTTGTTTCTGCATTCGTGACACAGAATTCTTTAAATCATCTCTCTCTTTCTCAGTCGAACTTAGCTTATCAATCATTTTCATCAATGTTGATTTCAATAAGTCAATATCATTGTCTGCAACACTAATTTGAGTAAAAGATGCATTTTTCGAGGTTTTCAATTTATGTGGACTTTCACTAAATGATGTCTTAACATTATTAACAGATCTTTGAGAAGGAGTTCTGTAGAATGGGAGATTAATAGATATAAACCCATTATCTGATTCTAGGCCAATAGTTGATCGAAGGAAACAACATATGGAGTAGAGCTTGCTTTCAACATTTCGTTTAGCTCCATCTAACTTTGGGACTCGTGATTCCAAAGCCAGAACTTTATCTTCTTCAAAATTCAAATTAGATCTCAGTCTTTGAATTTCTTTTGTTGCATACACCATTGATCCTTCTAAACTCAAACGATATTCAGAAAGCATCTGTTCATTGGATAAGGATTCTTGAAGTGATAAATGATCCTGTTCCAGCTGTAATTTTAATTTATGTTCTATGTTAGGTAAATTTTGCTTGGTAGGCATCAGTTCTTTTCTCAAAGCTTCAGTAGATGCGCCAGATTCTATAAGTTTTTTCTGTAATGATACAGTTTCATATTTCAATTCATTTTCTTTATCTTCATCTTCATTGCGAAAGACTATCATTTCTGTAATTTCTTGTTCTTTTATTTTCATTTCATTTTTCACTAAGTTTAAATTGCTCTTCAAATTAGATGCTCCTCTTTTCAGTTCTTGATATCTCTCTTCAGTTTGTTTTAAATCATTATTAAATTCCAAAATGGAAGACTGATTCTTACTATTCAAGCTTTCAAGAAAATTGATCTTATGATTTGTTTCATTAATCTGGGTTTTCAGCTTAATAGTTACTCCTTGATTAATTTTCAAATTTTCAAGACTTATTGCACTAATTTCATCTTTAAGTTTTCTTACATTCATCCCAACATCTTCGAGAATTTCAGAAGCTGTTGCTGATAAATAATAAACTTCATTATCAAAATCTGATCCGCAAATTAGATCATCCAGATATAGGAAATTGTCTAGCACATTTTCAAAACTTGGATGTTGATCGCGATATTTTTTAAGATGATGTTTAATCGTGGCAGCCAAAATAAATTGTGAGCATGAAACGCCAAATGGTACACGAGTAAATCTTAAAATTTTGAAAAAGTTGTTAGGATCATTATCGAACCAAAGAAATTTAAGGAAATCGCGGTCTTCTTCTGCTACGGAAATTTGGAGAAAGGCCTTTTCGATATCTGCACAAAATGCAGTATTAAATTTTCTGAAATTAAGAGTAATTTCTAATAAATTTGGATTCAAATTAGGGCCACTGTACAGATAATCATTTAACGATTTGTTGTTTTCTTTTGAAGAAGCGTCGAATATTATTCTAACTTTAGTTGTGGATTTATCATTTCGCAAGACAGGGCGGTGCGGCATGAAATATCCGCTGTTTATAATTTTATTGGGGGATTCTTCTACTATGTTATTTAATTCCTGTTCAATTACAATTTCTTTATATTTCTGCAATAATTCTTTATTTTTGTGTAATTTTCTATTCAAGTTAAAAAATCTATGTCTAGAATTATTATAATTGCTACCAAAATCGCTTTTATCACCTTTCCATAACAATTTAGTTTCATAACGGTGCTCAAGGAAATGCAAATTGTCTTCAAATTTTTTAATTAATTCTTTATCTAACTCTGAAATGTTTTCTTCTGTATTAATTCCTAAAGCTTCTAACTCCCACAATGATTTTAAATCATTTTCAATAGGTTTCATAACCTGAGTCGATAAGACACCAGCTTGATTACTATCGCTATTTTTGTTCGAGTCAATTGTCCCACAAAGTGAATGTCCAAATAAATTTTCACACACGAATAAGGATTTATTTATTGGATATATTTTACCGTTAATCTGATACATATTATCTGCACCTAATAAAATTTCGACATTACGATTATCAAAATCTTCCCATCTGTCAAGACGAAATTTAGAAAGTTTTCTCTTTATATTGATTGGAAGGGGAGGAATTTGTATCAAAGAATTAGTTATGATTGGAGTGACTAAAGCTTCCACAACTATACTACGTTTTTTGTCTTTCAAGTGAGTTAGTTTCAACTGAACGACATCATAACATCGTTCTTCAGACTTTTTCGAACCAAAAGTATATACAGTTAAATTTTCATTTCTAATGATTTCAAGTTTTAGTTTAGAAACTAAATTTTCTGTAACGAAGGTACGATGACTAGCAGAGTCAAACAAACAAAGTGCGATTTCGGAATTTTCAGCTGCTTCTACCTTTACATGAATAGTTTGCAATATAACTTCCTTATTTAAATTATTTATATTACTATTACAGTGGGATACTGAGGATACAATGCTACTTTTCTGCTCTGATATTTCTGGTTTTTTATTTTGAGAATTGCAAAGTATTGTATTATGAAATGTTTTGCCACAAATTTTACAATTTTCATTTGAAAACTTACAAAAGCTGGAAATGTGAAATTTTCTAAAGCACTTAAAACACCTTCCCTCCCTTTTCAACTTTTCTCGCATTTCTGGAACGGTCAGCGACTTGCAATTTTCGGTATTATGTTCACTTTTATTGCAAAAAACGCAGTTATTCTTAACATTTGTTGTTAATGCTGAGGTTGTTGGAACGCTTCTTTTATAAGTGTTAAAATTTTTCTTATTAGGCTCATATTTATTTTCATGAATTGTTTTTTCAAAACCATTCAATTGTATAGTGGCTTCACGAGATTCGATTTCTTCTTTTAAAAAATTTATTAATTCAGTTACATCCCAGTCGGTACATTTAGTGCGCTTTCTATTAAATTCCAGAGCAATATCAGATGGAATAATTTTAAGAATAATAGGACATAATAAATGTCCGTATGAACCTGATGCTACACCTAACGAATTCAGATTTCTTATTTGAATTTCGCACTCGTCATATAATTCTCTAAGAGCTTTAATGTTACTTGAATTTCTCACAGGTTTTAAATTAAGTAATTTAGTCATATGACTGTTAATTACAAGGTCGTTACGACCAAAACGACTTGTCAATATCTCTATAGCATGAGAATAATTTTCTTCAGTCAGCGAAAATCCTGCAATAGAATTCGCAGCACTTCTGCCTAAAAGTGACTTTAAATAGGAAAATTTATCAATTGGAGTTAAATGCTCATTATTATCAATTGAGTTCGAAAATTGACTCCAAAATTCAAGCCATAAAGATGGATCACCATAAAACTTAGATATGTTAAGTTTTGGTAGTTTAACTATATTTTGATTCAAAGTTTTTTGACTTTTTAGTAGAGAACTATTCTTACTACTACTATCACTTTCATTATCTGAAGCATCTTGCTTAGTTTCAGAAGTAACTGTATTGTCATTTATAAATTTGGAAATTTTAAATTTCCATTCAATTATATTTTCATTATATGTTTCGGACTTTTCAATTTCCTTTTCAAATTCAGCATCGGGAACCAATGGTTCTATCTCAGAGTTCAACGATTTTAACGTTTTCAATTTATCATTTAACTGCTGCATTAAAATATTTAACTGCGTTTTCTTATTTTCGATTTCTAAAGTTTGTGTATCATCTAATAAATCTTTAACCTTATCAAATATTTTCGTAACTTGAGTACGAATAACTGCTCTTTTTTTCTTTAGCAGTTCAAGATCCATTTTAAATACAATGTATTTTAATCAAATAATAAATAATTCTTTTCAAATAATTTATTTCAAATAATTAAATTTGAGGTACTTACCTCATTCTTTCGTTTTCAGATCATTCAGAAATCAAGTGTTTCATCATACATCCTGTCGCGTTGACGCCAAAAATGTTGCATAACATCATAACATCTGAGATTGCAGGTTTGAATCGTTCGAATAGTATTCAAATTGTCGAAAAGTTCGTATTAATGTGTCAGTTCAAATATTAAATTCAAAACGCAGTGACTCTTACTTGAAGTAATTAAATTAACTTCAGATTAAAAAAAAGACTATATACATATTTATTTACAAAGAATAATAATTATTACTCTCATTGAGAGTTCAATTTTACCGAACGAGTCGGTTCCAAAAAACATTCTACTGCTGAGAATAAAAATCGTCTGACTAAAATAAAAACAAAAAAGGTACGTTGCCATCAGCAACCGAGTAACAAAAATTGGTTTTCGAAACCAAGGAGGCATTCGCAACATGAAGTATATACGATTAATGGTTCATTTACAGGAACAATCAAAATGAATCGATTGCATTATAGGGAAGAAATTCGTTTGGAGAGTATTTTAATGACATTACGCTGTTTCATAATTATTGAAATTGATATAAGTCACTGAATTTCCCTATGATCACTTTAAAACGCAGCATTTGTGGCATTTTTTAAAATTAATTTAGAGGGGCACACAAAAGAAATCGGTTACAGTTCTGCTTTTGAGTAATAACTGCTGGAGAGAACGTTTTAAAATTTGGTTTGCGCTTTTAAATTTAATTAATTTTTGCATATTACTTTTTATATATCAGGACCCCAGAAGCCAAGGGGTATAAATGACAAAATTGAAAAAAATTGAACTACGTGCACAGAGACCTGTAAATGTGCTTTTTTCTTTTTAGGCAAAGAAATATAACTGATTTTTCAATTATGTGGTGCGTTCTGGAGATAAACCATTTTTGCCGAATAATAATGAATATTGATTAATTATATATTTAAAGAAAATTGTGCTCTGATTCTTTTACACAAAAGGCACACCATTCTCTTTATTATAGAGGAAAATGCTGAAGGGAATTTTCAACTGAAATATGTGTGTTTCTTAAATGAAATAAATTTTGGAATGCATGTTGTTAATAGATACAAATACTGTATGATATACAAAGCTGCTAAAAAATTTGGTTAATTTTCCGATTGTTGATGGGAACAGCTGAAATTCGGTTTTGAAAAGCGTTATACATTTCTATATGGTGAAATGAGACATAATATTTTAATTTTTTAAACGGTGCAGTTTTGTTACATTATTCTGACAATGTTGGAAAGTGCTTCCTAATCTGTGCTTGACACATGATTTTTTCCTTCTTGTTAATTGTATTTCAAATTAACATCAATATAGTAAATTAATTCCTTAATCAAATGAACTCTAATGTAATCCAAGAATTGTTTTAAAAATTAATTATTCAGGTTCCCTTCACTTTAAACATGCAACTCATAACGTTAAACATACCTTTATTAGTTTGCGAGGACATTTATAATTTATTGTTCAATTAATAGTTGTTTTTTTTGCATGGCGGAAATTTGCAGTGGGGAATCAGTACAATCAAATGAAATAAAAATTCATGGGATGAAGCCAAATTCAGCAATTAGACTTTAAGCAAATAACAGATTACATGTAAAGGTGGAGATTTTACAAATGAGTAATAAAAGAAACTGCTATTACTTCTAACCCTTTATCTACATAAATATAATTTCATGAAAATTTTCCATTCTAAAGTATTTTACGTAAATTGTTTAAAGTAAATTAAGAGATTTACACAATCATTTAATTAATTTTTGAAGGATTTTAGAAGGATTGAGAGATTTAGAAAGATTAATTAAATTTGAATTTACAGGGATTTTGTGCAATATTTATAACCCCACTCAAATCTTTATTTTAAATTGTTTTCTTAGTATTTTGTAGAATTATAAAATGTACAAATATGATGTTTTTACAATATAAATATAGAAAAATTTCCGAATTGGAAAATCCCTACCCCCCTCCGTCAGCACTGAGAAAGCTGAAAAGATACAAAGGCAAAATAAATCATCCTTTAAAATTTTTTTTTGTTTTGTGTAACCAATAATGATTTTGGAACAAAATAAAGTAATGTATCTGTAACCCATTCTAAACAGTATTACAACTAATCGACATATTAAAAGCATTTTATAATAAATAGTTTTATGGTACTTATAAGTACCGTCGATGATTAAATTATACTGAGAGTTCAATGGCTAATTCCTAAATTGTTAGGCATTAGGCACATTCTTCCAGTTAAAAAAAATGTTTTGAACAATGTAGAGAAGTATTTTAAAAGCGATTCGGGTCAATAAAAACATTTCTTAAAAAAAAAAAAAAAAAAAAAAAAAAAAGAATTAATATTTTTATACGGTCTTTTGGTCCTATAAATTATTTTCATTAAAAATATCCCATTACATCAAGAAGTAAGACAAAAATAACTCCCTCTCTTCTACAATTAAAATTGACCGAGTAACATATGTTGAAGCATCTTCGTTTATTTACCTACTGTTTATCTATCGCAACTTCGTTTATCTAGTTTGTATTATTTGCATAATGCAGTCATAATGATAACGTCCGAAGCGCTGAATCAATTCACACCTAAGGGGGAAAATGTATTGATGTTGCCAGTATCCAGGATGAGTTCGTTATCTAAGTATGTAGCACTTATTATTTGTTTACAAAGACTCACAAAA
The DNA here is from genome assembly GCA_964019185.1 of Maratus speculifer. Classification (NCBI taxonomy): domain Eukaryota; kingdom Metazoa; phylum Arthropoda; class Arachnida; order Araneae; family Salticidae; genus Maratus; species Maratus speculifer. The sequence goes on from OZ025293.1 coordinate 374,813,383, forward strand.
GAAAAAAAAAAAAAAAAAAAAAAAAAAAAAAAAAAAAAAAAAAAAAAAAAAATGCTTTTTTTTATAACATTTGAAACATTGAAATAATTCGAATCTAACCAGGAGGTGTATTAATATTATAAGTATCCCAAATCAGTTTGTACGAACTGAATTAGAATTTTATAAGCTTTTCAGAATACTTTTTGTCACCTTTTTAGAACATTTTGAAGCACGCATTTTGAAAAAAGTTTTTAGGATGCTTCTAAGAACACTAATTTTTAAAGCACATTTTTTAGAGTTCTTTTTAAACACTTTTGCGAACACGCATGTGTTTCACAAGTGTACCAAAATGTATTCTCAATCTGTTCTTAAATATGTTCCCAAATTATAATACATCTTGAGCAAAACATATCCAGTGAACTTTCCGAATACTTTCTTCATAGCGGAACATATTCGGAAAAAAATTAGGGTAATTGAAACACCTTTATTGAATCAAAGTGTGTTCTCAATGTGTGCTGGGGATTGGCAGCGCAAGTATGTTGCTCTGATAGTTCATGTACAGGAACACTCAAAAGCAGAAAACATAAAATGGTTGCATCATGATAACGTTCGAATTATTAAACTAATTCAAATAAAATTCTGATAGCGTATCTATCTTGCAAATATATTGATTTAGTTCGTAAATCAAGTATTCAGCGCTTATAATTCGTTTACAGGTACACAGAAAACCCCCAAAAGATACAAAATTTGTCATCGTGATAGTATTTGAAATACTGAAGTAATTCTAATCTAATAACGGCTATGAATTTACCTTGGGAAGTATCAGGAATGAGTTAGTTAGTGATGTATATTGCCATTATACTACATTTAAATTATGCACACAAAAATTTTAGATTGCAGTCATTGAATGGTGTCAGTTATAGGACGGCATACGAACAGTGTTTATGAGTTAAAAAAAATTAACATATTTTAACTCAAAACAGTTTTAATATAACTGAATCATATTTCTTCAATTATACACTTCGTAAGCATAATTTAAAATTTCCCTGCAAATTGCGTTTCTAACTAAAATACTGAACTTAGAAAAAGTGACAGCAATTTGATTAATTTGTATTAAATTTCATGCATGTATTTTTTTTTCTTTTTTAAAGAAGTAATCAACTTACTTTGTCGACTGAGTCGGGAGGTATTTGTTTTTGCTTTTATATCTTTTTTAATGCATAAAATTATTTAAAAAATAAAAGTAGTGTAACACAATTTTCTTAAAACAAATTATCATAATAAATAAATAAAAAACGGAAAATCTAATAAGTTATGGAAAAGAAGTAGTAATGTTTATTTGGACATGTTGAAATTAATACAGTTTTGTGTCACTATGTAATTACATGACGCCATTTTTAGTTAGTGCCTGGAAAAGAGTATTTTTACTGAGCAACAATATAAAGTACATAAATAATCTGAAATGTTGAATTCATCTAAAATTTGTGTCCCTAATTTTAATAAAAATGTAAATGGATTCATATATTTTAGATTTTTTTCATAATGATATTAAATCCCTTGAGGGGCGGTGGGAAATTTTTTAACACTTAATTTTAATCAAGACTTGCACCCGAATTTTTAAACAATTTTTTAATTTAGAGCTTTGGTTGAAATAAAATGCAAAATTGCATTTCTTTATTTTGATGCAAAATTTTCGAAAGTTGGTTTAAATTCAGCATTACACTAACAAGATTAATCTCCCAAGAAAATGTTAAATAGTTAAAACATGAATTATTTTAAAATTTCAAGATTTTAATTTTGCGCTTAAAAGATAAAGCGGACTCAGAGATGTCGCTGTCTCTGAGATTTAAACAAATTGAAAATGTAGGTAGGCGTACAAGTTAAAACTTAAAACGAACCTGAACAGCCAATCAGTAAGAACCCCAATTCCAATCAGAGTTAATGGTATTCGGCTGGGTCTAGCCGTAGAATTAGTCGACTGCAAGAGCCGACAGCACAAAACCCTAAGTCATCGAGCACAAAAAAAATCTTTCATTTTATGAAAGAGTAGTAATAGAAGAATCTAATGATCCATGTCTGCCAGAAGCGAAGTGATGCATCAGCCAAAAATTAATACCACTAGTATTTGGCTCGTAGGATTAGCATTGTGTTTTCCTGAACCCAATTTTCCATGTTTTCCTACTTTTGATTGTAAGGCAAACACAATGCCAAACCTACGAGTAAACACTAGTGGTATAATTTTTTGGCTTATGCACCATTTCGCTTACGACAGACATGGACCATTAGATTCCTCTATTACTATTCTTCCATAAAATGAAGAATTTTTTCTTGTGCTCGGTGACTTAGGGTTTTGTGCGGTCGGCTCTTGGACTAATTGTTTTTATTCACCAAGTGAGTTTGTGGAACTCATATCTATTGGCAGCGAATATTTAAAATATCTTAGCCTGTAAAGGTTAAAATTCAACATTTGTATTAGTAGCCAGTGGCCAGTAGAGGCTGAATGTTTAGTAGCCACTATTGTCAACTTAGTGGCCACAAATTACTATCAGTGATTCTTTGACAAAATTGCCGTTGCGGCTATTGGTGATTTGTTTGATCTACAGCGATTTTGATCCAGGCAACCAGGAACCTGAATGAAAAAAAAAAAAAAAAAAAAAAAAAATACGTACTGAGAAAGATTTCTGGTCTGGGTTCCCCGGGATCGCTATTTTTCAAGCCTTATATTGTGAGATATTGCAAATTATGTTAATAAATCCAGCACAATGACTCAATTAAATAAAAACTTTAAACTGATTTTTCTCCTGTTCATGTTTTTTATAATTTGCTTGTTCGAAAAAATTTCAAAGGTTTTTTTTTTTTTTTTTTTTTTTTTTTTTTTTTTTTTGCTAATTGAGACAGACTTGATTTAATTTTTCTCCATGGTGTATTTAACATTTTTATATATGGATTTAACATTCAAGTTTATAGTTATTTTTTAAAAATTATTTAAATTGAGATTTTGCTGAATTTCTTTCTTTTTTTTATATAAAGGGGAAAAAATATTACAGTATATTACATATACGCATATATTACAGTATTATTCAAAATTGAAGAGATGGTTTCAAAGGTACTGGTGTCCCCTTAAAATGTTTTATAGCATTTTCCATAATAAATAAACTGCATTTTCATAGTTGGATTGGTGTAAACGAATAGTTACCTCGCTTTTTGTCAATATGTACAATTTTATACTACACTAACATTATTTTGCCCAAATATAGAATTTGGTTTCATGGAATTCTAATCAGAATATCAAATAGTTAATTATTTTATGCATATAGAAAATCATAACTTTGTTCAAAGTTATGATTTTTAATGGATTTCGTGATCTTTTGAAGAAATTTGCAATTTTTTGACAATTTACATTATTTTCACAATTTTTGGATGAAATTAATCGTTTCTTTGGGATTTTTGGACGAAATTTGCTGTTTTTTTCGCAGTTTTTTGAAGATCTGCCGTTTTTTTGCGATCTTTTGACGAAATCTGCCGGTTTTTCGCGATCTTTTGACAAAATTTGCTGTTTTTCGCAATGATTGACAAAGATTAAAGTTTTTTCGCGATTTTTTGACGAGATCAGCGATTTTTTTTTTGGAGAAGTTTGCCGTTTCTTCACGATATTTTGATGAAATTTGTCGTATTTTCGCGATATTTTGATGAAATTTGCCGTATTTTCATCGACATTTTCATGAAATTTGCCGTATTTTCATCGATATTTTGATAAAATTTGCCGTAATTTAATCGATATTTTGATGAAATTTGCCGTATTTTCAATGATATATTTTATGAAATTTGCCGTATTTTCATCGATATTTTGATGAAATGTGCCGTATTTTTATCATTTCTTGTCGAAATTTACTTTTTTCGCCACGATTTTTTTGCCGAAATTTGTCAAAATCTTTTGATTAAATTTGCATTTTTCCGCGATCCTTTTACGGTATTAGCGATTGTTCTTCAAACGATTGGCGAAATTGGTTATTTTCGGCGACCATTTTTCGAAATTCGCGATATATTTTATGTCCTAATTTTCGGATTTATGACCGATTTTTTTCTTAATTTTCGAAAATGATTGATTGCCATTTTGACGAGCAAACGCATAACATTAAGTCGCCAATTTTTTACATTTAGTCGCCCTGTGGCCGGTGGCGACCGTGAATTTTAACCTTTATTAGCCTGACATTTTTGAAATGGTACCCTCTCAGAATTGAATGCATGTTCACATCGCAAAATTCTTCTAACAAGAGAGATCGCTTACTGGACATTCTCAGATTATTTTGAAAAAAAGTTCTAGCGAAATTATGCATGTAATGTAATACAAGATCAATGAAATTTAGCGGCAGAATTACTGTACAAAATCTGTAAAAATATTAAAATACTTTCGAATAATTGACGCGAAAATACGAAAGTGACACGCGTTGTGGCGAGTAGGATTTTTCCTGGCCAAAAGCAAATGACGTTAATGCAACTGAAAATTGCTTTGTAATTGTTTTTTAGAGTGAATGATATTTAATGAATTTAAACTTAATTAATGAAAGAGTTTATTAAATATATTTTTTTATTACACGTACATGTTGCTTGTTTCTTTAGTTATTTATTTTTATCACAGGAAAAATATTTTCTACGTTTGCAAGATACAAATACATATTTTAAGTTATAGCCAGCTTACATCATTTGATTTTTAATTACTTAATTTGTTTATTTTATGTTTTCGAGTTCGAAATACTATTTACGTACTTATGAGTTTTATTAATTTATTCCGTAAAATAATGAGTAACTGCCCCTTTTTTTAATTTTGCCATTGCTTTATCCTCCAATCCAAGATTTTTTACATTTTAAATAAAATTTTCTGTTTAAAACTAAAGTCCGCCTTGAAGACTTCTGTTATTACAGTGGTGGAAAAAATTATAATTATATATACTTAATTATATTATTATTATTAAGTGGTGAAAAAATTAATATAAAAATTATAATTACACTTGAAAATATGATATAATTTAAAAAGTCCTTCCGGCAATGCCGGCAAAGGAAGAGGTAGCTTTCATATACTTATTTATTTTTTTATATTAAGTTATATAAATCAAATATAGGAAGTTCAGAATAGTGGAACACGATTATGTAACATTGAATACTAGTTTTTGTCAATACTGAATATTAATAGAAATTTTTAGAAATTAGTCATCTTTTATTCAACCTGGTTTTATTTTAAGCGATTTGTAGAGTCGCCAAATTCCACGATATCCATTTTAAAGCTGCATGATGGATAAAAAAAAAAAAAAAAAAAAAAAAAAAAAAAACAATGAGCTTGATCGAAATCTTAATTCATGTAAACATGCACACTCGCATCGAAATCCATTTATATGTATACGAGTGCTATCGCGGGCAAATTGACGTTTTAAAAAAAATGTCACCCACATTAGAAATTCAATCTGCTATATCCCAGGCATTTTTTAAGGTAAAGACAAAGCAAAAAATACTCCGGAATTCATTATTAAGATAAATTGTTTAGAAAGAACCTTTTTTTAATTTCTAATTTTTTGTTTATTCATCATTATACATTTAAAAGATTTTTGAGAAATTTAAATGGCCGCCATTTTGAAACAAGATGGCGGATAAAGTTGGACCGTGAACTCGGTCAAGACATTGGTATGTACCATGAACACACGGAGTTACATCGAAATCAGTTTATAAATATGCGTATTAACGCGTGACAAATTTTAGACCGTTTCAAAATGTCAATCTCACTAGCAATTGAAAGTGCTAAAACTCAGCCATTTTTCAGGATATTGATGAAACAAAAAATGCTCTAGAATCTTTGTATTAAAGTCAAAACACAAAAGAAAAATCTTTTTCAATTTTTTACTTTTTTTCTCCTAATTTTAAAATTTAAATTAAAAAAATAATAATATTCCGCCATTTTGAAACATGACGGCGGTTGGAACTGGCCAACGAACTCGGTCCAGGCATAAATATGTCCTATCTACGCATCAAGTTTCATCCAAATCGGTGTATAAATAAGCGTGTTATCACGTGACGAAAACCAGATCATTTCAAAATGTGAGCAACACTAGAAATTAAAAGTACTATAACTCAGACATTTTTTAAGATACAGACGAAACAAAAAGTGCTTTGGAATCTTTGTATCAAGGTCAAATGCATAAAAGAAAAATCTCTTTCAATTTCTCACTTTTTTGTACCTAATTTCAAATTTTAAATTTCTTCAAAAAAATTTAAATGGCCGCCATTTTTAAACAAGATAGTGGATGGAACTCGTTAACGAACTCGGTCCAGGCTTTATTAAGTACTATGTACATACCAAGTTAAATCCAAATCGATTTATAAATACGAGTGTTATCACGTGACAAAATCAGATCGTTTCAAAATGTCAGCCATAAGAAAAATTCAAAGTGCTATAACTCAATCATTTTTTTAAGATATAGACAAAGTAAAAAGTGTTCTAGAATTGGTGTTTTAAGATCTAACACATAAAATAAAAATGTTTTTCAACTTTTAATTTTTTTCGCATTTATTTTTAAATTTTAAATTTTTAAATTTTTTTAAATGGCCGCCATTTTGAAACAAGATGGCGGGTGATGCTGGCCAATGAACTCGATCGAGATATTTGTATGTACTATGTACATATAAAGTTTCATTCAAATCGGTTCGTAAATACGTTAGTTATAGCATGGCAAAAATCAGATCGTTTCAAAATGCCAGCCATAAGAAAAATTCAAAGTGCTATAACTCAATCATTTTTTAAGATATAGACAAAGTAAAAAATGGCGTTCTGGATATGGCGTTTTAAGATCTTACACATAAAATAAAAATATATTTCAACTTTAAATTTTTTCGCATTTAATTTTAAATTTTAAATTTTTTAAATTTTTTTAAATGGCTGCCATTTTGAAACAAGATAACGGATGATGCTGGCCAACGATCTCGGTCGAGATATTTGTATACGCTATGTACATACCAAGTTTCATTCAAATCGGTTCATAAATTCGTTAGTTATAGCATGACAAAAATTAGATCGTTTCAAAATGTCAGCCATAAGAAAAATTCAAAGTACTATAACTCAATCATTTTTTAAGATATAGACAAAACAAAAAGTCTTCTGAAATTGGTGTTTTAAGATCTAACACATAAAATAAAAATATTTTTCAACTTTTAATTTTTTCACATTTAATTTTAAATTTTAAATTTTAAAATTTTTTTTAAATGGCCGCCATTTTGAAACAAAATGGCGGATGATGCTGGCCAACGAACTCGGTCGAGATATTTGTATGTACTATGTACATACCAAGTTTCATTCAAATCAGTTCATAAATACGTTAGTTATCGCATGACAAAAATCAGATATATATATATATATATATATATATATATATGTCAACATTTGAACGAAGGGTGGTTTTGGGTCTGGGGGTCATGATCGGTGAAAATAAACCAAAATTTTCTGGAAATGCTTTCCTCCGGACAGCTGGTATAGATAGCTTTTTACTTTTTGTAATGAAAGCTATACCTAATACTTTGTGTAATGAAAGCTACCTAAAACAAAAGATGGAACATTTATGAAATGCAATACATATATATCATATGCTACAAGGATGTAAAGAAGAAAATAAATTCATTAATAACTGCATTAATAACTATATTAATAAAATATTAATAGACGTGATAAAATTTTCTGCACAAAGAAAATTGGAAAAAATTATAAAGTCAATACATGTATTTTATTAATAATCGATGCGAGATCTTTTTTTTTTTGGATTATTTTGACTAGTCCTTGTTCACTGAATCTATCAGACTACACAAAGCACTCGCATCAAATGTGGACAAATTTTGCTAGTATATTTTTTTGTTTTCAAATGAAATTTAAGGGGCGTTAAATGTGATTTCAACGTTATTTGAATACTGTTATTTCCCCCTAAAAAGGTTAAAAAATAGCCAATGCAATAAACATATAGAAAAGATGCTTGATATTAGAAGCTTAAAATCCTCATATTCATGATATAAAAAAATAATTTGTATGAATTGTTTGATATTCAAAATTAGATTTTGTTGTAAAATAGAAATACGATTTCGACTTAAAGTGTTTCTATAAAAATTGTGTTTGTTCGCTTTTCAATATGAAAACTTCATTCTAATAAAATTTAAGGCAGCACTATATATAGAAAAAGAATTTCTAGTCGAAATGTGTCTTTACGATCTGTTTATGACAAATTGTGTTTGAATAGCAAGAAGTATGGCACGTCTTTTCCTCCCTTCCAATTTGATATATCTTTTATCAATACTTTGTAAAAAATTGAAAATAAATTTGACACAAGAAACTCAGTATTTGATGCATTGATGATTTAAAAAATATATATACTGCATATGCTGTGATTGATATTTGAAGTCAAATTTTGTTGTAAACTTGTAAAAAAGAAAATGGCGTCGAACTTATTAGGATGTCATTAAAAATCTTGTTTGTGTGCTTTTCAATATAGTAAAGCCTTTTATGGAAGATTTTAGATATTGAAGTTTTCGTGATTTCTATTCGAACTGGGCTTTTATAGCCTGTTTATAATAAATCGTGGATAAATAATACTAAAACGGATGTTTCTTTAAGAAATAATTTATCAAATTATTTTTCGAAATATTTTTACTCTTACTGTGGTGTTCATTTTGAATGTACAGTATTTCAAATATGCAGAACTTTCAAGTTTCCTACCCATATTTTAACTCGGAAAATGTTATTTTATTTAATTGGAACATTTAGCCGATTTAACAAATAAACCATTTTTCTAAAAAAAAAAAAAAAAAAAATTATGTGCAAAAAGCCGTAGATTTAATAACTTCGAATAAGGTTTTTGTATCGAAATGGACCCAAACGCTATAGCAAGGTTAAGGTATCAGTAGAGAGATTTTGAGAGAAAAATGATCTACTTTCTTGTAGACGAAGCAATTAGATGATTATATCGCTTTTAAATGGGATTTAAATTGTACTACGACATTTAAATTGTATGTAAAGAGGAGAGGAGGGTGGGTGTGGCACCTTGGTACACATAACATTTATGGAGTTTTGGAACAGAAGTAATTATAATACAGAAGTGTAGTGCAAATACTCATAATACAGTTTATTCTTACTGTAGTACAATCTTACATGGGTGAATATAAAAAAAAAAAAATTAGAAATTTCAGTCCGCATAGTAAAATGCCTATTAAATACTACTTAATGCAATTTCTTTTGATACATTCTAATAAAAATATCTTTGGAAGAATTTTCAAGAGACTTTAACATTTCTAATAAAATAAATAAAGCAGTTAAAAGGCTTAGAATTTCCGATTGTCATTTTCTTAGCACGTCATACTGCGATGTGTGTATCTTTTTCTAGTTGTTTATATGTAATATGAGGAAGGCAACAAATTCTGTATTTTACAAATAATTTTTCATAATTAAAATATGTTGTCATTAAAAATGAATGCCATTTTTCTGGCTTGTTTTTCGTTCTATATTAGGCATAAATATGGCGCTGCAGAGGAGTTCTTATTTTTGGCATAGTTCAAGTCAGAAGTCGTAAAATCATAGCTACCAGAAAGATTTTTTAGATATTTCTTTAAAAATAATGTGATTAAAGTCTTTGTAAAAGTTGAGTATATTATCCTGGCTTCCACAAGTTAACAAATAAAACTGAACGTTAGATGGAATTTGAGCTACTATATTGAAAGAATGTTCCTTTAAATGAAATTAAAATGTTAGACCTAAAAATAAAAAAACAAGAGTGTGAAAAATGTTTTAGAGCAAAATTGTCATTATCCTGGCATACATATGCCAAAAAATGACATATAATTGCATAAAAATTAGCTTATTATTTACGTTCTTCAAAATTTAGCAACTTTATATGGATTATCCTTTGTACTTTAATAGAAAATGAATTTCTCTCTTGAAATTTTGAATTGTTTTCAATGGATACTTTCAATATCTCAGATGATCAAAATCCGACATTTTGTGATAGTCACCCACATAGTACTATGTATTCGATACGAACAGTCTGCAGTAGAGTCTGTATTTATAGTAGAACAGTCGTACTAAGTAGTCGTACATGATAGTCGTACATAGTAGTAAATAGTAGACAGTAGTACAATCTTCAGTACTCATAGTACAGTCCATAATGTAGAAGTACTCTTTGTAAACATATGACAACAGTAGTACTCATACATTGTGATAGATTGCAGAACAATCTACTTTCAACTGTAATATGAAATTCATGTGATGAACACGTTATAATTTTTATCACTTCATTATTTTCACAACGTAGTAGTACCGTAATTTCGGGTGTATAAGCCGGGGATCAAACAATTCTTTTTGGACCCAGAAATTTTATATAGTGATTGAAGACAAATATTTACGGCGATCTAACTAGTTATATTTGTTTCTTAAAAAATTCTGGGTCGAAAAAGAATTGTTTGATATTCGGCTTATACACCCGAAATTACGGTAAATTTGCTCAATTGATTTATAAGAGAATTTTTTATTATAAAGAGTACAAATAAAGGGTACAGAATAAATATCATTTTTAAAAAAATACACAGATTTATCATGATTTTAATTGTTCAAACTTTCATTACAGTCCCAAGCATAACAAGCATAAATTGTAAAATCACAAGATTGGAAGTGGGGCAGGTTGGGGCACATGAAAATGTTACAAGTATTACACAGCGTAAGATGCTCAAAACAAGAAAGTTTGTGTTAACCCTTTGAGCTCTGGGGTGTAAATTTCTTCAAAATTCCAAATGTCACATTGGCACCAGTATTTTGCAAAGAAAAAACTGGTTAAAGATAAATACGAAAAAATGCATTAAACCTTTTTCAAATAAATTTGATCGAATTTTTTGGTGCCATTGTGACATTTCGGAATTAAATTTATGTGGTAGCAAATTCTACCATCAGAGCTCAAGGGGTTAATAGTAACATATAGCAGTGAAAATGCAATTCTGAAAAAAAAAAAATAAAATAAAATAAAACGGCAGCAAGTATTATTAGGTAAAAATGGCTCTGTTACGATAACTATGAATACTTTGGCAAATATTTTAAATAAATAATTTGTTCAACAACGATTTTAATTTGCTACATAATGACTGGTGAGTTTTAACAATATATATATCAGGACCCCAGAAGCCAAGGGGTATAAGTGACAAAATTGAAAAAAATGAGTTAAGTGCACAGGGTATCTGGAAATATGCTTTTTTCATTTCAGGTAAAGAAATATAGGTCATTTTCTGATTATTTGGGAAGTTATAGAGATAAACCACTTTTTTCGAAAAACAAACAATATTGATTAATTATACATTTAAAGAAAATTGTACTCTATTTTTTTTAACAGTTATTGAAATGAGAGTTCAAAGATTTAGAATGCAACAAGCAGATGTTTCCTATTTCAATTTAGTCAATTGTTATTGATGTTCCAATTTAACATCAATTATCTTTAAACTCAATTTACTCCAAATCGACATTTTGTCACTTGTACCCCTTGGCTTCTGGGCTCCTCATATATAAACCATTATATAAAATTCTTCTTTACTGAATAATTTATCATAATATCGCAAATAAAATGCAAAACAATGGGTCCGAAATTGCTCCACTCGGTATGGAAAGCTGGCATGTTTAAGAATGTAAATTTCTTTTAAAAAAGTGTTTTCAAAGGCATCTATTTTAGACCGGGAGGCGGTAGCACAAAATAACATCTCGTCGAGTTCAGGGATGAAAATCTAGGATTAGTTAAATCTTAATTTTCTTTTAAAAGACAAGATGTCTGCCAAGTCATATCTTGATGTAAAACAGCTAAAAACCCGAATTTAGTGATTAACTTATAGGTTTATCATTATGTTTTCCTGCTCCCCATGTTTGCATACTTTTGGGTGCAGAAAAGTACAATTATAAACCTGTGAGTCACTCGCTAAAATCGGAATTTTTAGGTGTTTTCCACCATGATATGACTTGGCAGACCGATTGCGTTTTAATATGTGAATCGAGATTTAAGTAGTCCTGGATTCTCATCATTGAACTCGATGAAGTGATTGTCTGTGCTGCCGCTCCGGCCTATTTCAGTCACCTTTCTTTTTTATGATCATCAACATCACTAAATCAGCCTAATAACTGCTATCTTTGAACTCCAACCAGAGTGGCGAGTGGCTAGATAAAAACACAGTCAATATAGACGATAAATGCCAGCATTTTTAGCTCACAGGCTATCATAGCCTGAGAGCTTATGTGCCCGTCCGTTCTGTATATACGTTCGTACGTGCGTTCGTGCGTAACGCGATAACTCATGATAAAAATATCCGATCCACTTGAAATTTTGTATGTAGGTATATCCTGACCTGACTAGGCGCTTCCCTGATTAGTTTTTGAAGTTCATTCAATAAGTATAAGAGGGGGAACGGGGGGCTGATGCCCTTCCCCTTAGTTGATATAAATGGGATTTTCATGCAGAATTAAGTTTTCGTTCAAAATTTAGATTAGGATCATTCTGATGAGGCGATTCCGTGACTGTTATTAGGTGTTCATTGAATAAGTATAAATAGAGGGAACAGGGGTTCTAATGCTCCCCCCCCCCTTAATTTATATAAATGGGTTTTTCAAGCAGAATTTTCAGATTTCGTTCAAATCTCTGAATAGTTTTGGAAGTTTAATGGTTAAGTATAAAAGAGGGGGATTAAATTATATAAATGCTAAATGGGTGTTTATTAAGAATTATCTCATTTGCTCTGAATTTTGGATATAGATTTTTTATATGATAAAGCAATGATTCAATGATTAAGTATAAAAAAGAGGAAAGGGGAGAGATGTTTCCTCTTAATTTTTTTTCGAACGGAATTAACCCTTGAAAATATAAGGCTTTAATGTACAATTAGTATTTGTAGCCTGTGAGCTCAATGCCATCAGTTTAACTGGGCAGTATTCTTTATTTAAAGATAAATTCAGTTTACATAATCTCTTTATATTATTTGAAGTATTTTCTGTCAGAAGATACTGGTAGTTTTCTCTTTCCTTGACTGTGTTTTTCCCGGTTTTCCCTGATCACCGCCACCCTGCGAACATAGATGAAATTCTTTACCATCAGAATTACATTATCACGTGCTTTGCGCAAAGGGAAAAGAAAAAGTTATTGGAGTCAGTAATTTTTCTGCACAGTAAATGCACGATTTTCATTAACTCTACGATCGCTGTACTTCTTGTATACGCGCCTTAACCCCTTCGTGACGAGCATCTTATACAGCATTTTTAATCTTTTATCGCCGGTTTTTTAAAGCAGAGATTTTACCTAGTTGAATCGCAAAAAGGGTCGAATTAATAAGAAAAATTAAATTAAACAAAAACTTACTAATGAGAATAATCAAGGATGCTGAACACATTATGCGGTATGTATATGCCAGTCGCTTGTCTCCAAGGGGTTAAATAAAGAAAAAAAAATAGTTTTTGCTACATTTATGCTCATTAGGGTTTTCTTTCTTATTGTTCGTGAATCGAATCACATTTCATTCCAATTTCTTTCTGGATAACTGTTCGAGAATCGACGATCTAATCTATATGCATTAATTTGAAAATACAAATGTGCGTAAGTAAGTAAGAGTATGTACATTTAAACTTCAAAGCACAGTTGCAAAAGAAATAATAATAAAAAGCTTTGTTTTTCTTCTGCGCAACAAGTTCTAAATTTATTTATTTTCCTTTTTCATTTTTAAATAAATATACATTCAGCAAAAAGCGTATGATCTGCTAAGTTATATTTTTAGAACTGTTGCCAAAAATGGAAAGCTATGATTGATTTATTATCCAATCCGCGCACTTTTAACGATACTTTAATCTTTCAATAGATGGCGGTAGGGTTAAGTTTCGGAAAAAATTCGGAGATCAATTTTCGGAAAGAGTGTTTTTACTTTGTTAGAAATATTGAACACTAAATTTGCTTTATCATTCAAGCTTTAGAGCGCTCAGTGCTCTGTTAAAGTTTTAATTTCGCATGAAAAGTGTAAGTATTCTAAAATTTGAACTATTTTGGAGGATTTTTAGAACAACAATATCACAGTATTAAAGGGACAAGAAATTTAAATATAGAATTCGTTTTTAAGGTTATTTAAATAACTAGCTCATGACGCACGAATTTAAAAAGCAATGTTATTATTTAATCCTCTGCGCGAGGCTCTTGTAATTTACGCGGTTATCAAGTTTTTATTTTTTTCGCCAATATTGATCATGTAAAAATCTTATTCGAAGGGTTGACAAAAAAAAAAAAAAAAAAAAAAAAACTACTTTTTCTTTTATTGGTGCTGTCTATCGCACTATCTATCGCACTGCGCGTCTATCGCACTGCGCTATCACAAAAAGAAAAAAAAAAAAAAAAAAAAAAAAAAAAAACTCTGTACTGCATTTCGAATGGATATTATTGAATCTTCGTGTATGGAAATGTAGAAAATTACTGTTCGGAAATAGTGGCAGAAAAAATAATAAAAATATAGCCGCACATGTATCTTGTTGTATGTATTATATTTTCAGGCTATTTTTAAAATTTTCAGTATACTTATTATGTACACATTTTGAAAAGGAAAAATCTATTAAAATTCTTCTATTAGACTAAAATTGTCCACAACGGTGTGAGTAGAAATATATGCATATTTAAAATATATAAGAAAAGAAAGAAAAGAAAAGAAAAGAAAAAAATATGTTATCTTCGTCAAGACTTTAATTTTGCTTCAAATGTTGTCGTAAATATTTTCAAATGTGAAGTATTTTAGAGAATTTTGAGAACGACAATACCGCAATTATTTGAAAAAGCGTCATGAAAAATAAATGCAGTTTTTCTTGGGTATTTAAATATTAAGTTAATGACACGTGAATGAAACTAAACAATGTTATTATGTAATCCTGTGCGCGCGTCTTCCGCAGTTTATCAAATTGGTCTGCTAATACGTTCACGTGAAAATCTCAAACGGTATTTCAGAACTGAAATGTGTTCAAGTCAAGCCCGTACGCGGAGGACTAATGAAAATGAGAGAGTAAAAATTTTAATTAGGTGAATTTTATGATTTTTATGAATTTTTATTTATCATAGTATTTATAATTATGAATATTATGATACAATATTTTTACGTAAATGTTACGTGAAATTATATGATTTATATAATTTTTATTTTAATGACTGCAGATTAAAAAAAAAAAGACGAGAAATAGTATTACAAACGCTTTTGGTAAAAATAATGGGAACCGTTAACAGGCAAAAGTAGTCGGATGTGCCAATCTTAAAATTTTCTTCCTCCTTATAAATGTTAATACTTCGAAATTTGCTAGCACAGTGGCAAAATTAAATGGCAATCTATACTCATCATGATAATGCTAAACATATGAAATTAGCATTAGTGCTTGACGTATGACTATTGCTAAAATTGCGTAAATCACGCAAAATGCAGCATAAAAGAGCGACATGGTGGTGGTTTACACGGAAAACCTAATTAGAAAGAACTTGCGTCACCGTCTAACTGAATCTGAAATTAAATGAAAATTCGCGCACTGATTTTTGAGATAGAACGGGTGCGGAAATCGTTAAAATTCAGCATAGAAGCGCCATCTATTGGACGAGTTACATCAAAACATAATCAGCATCAATATTTTTCAAAGTATTTCAAAATCTGCAGTTTTAAGAAAATCTGTACATTAACTCTTGAGATAGAGCTATTGTGGATATCATGAAAAATGCAGTATAGAAGAGCCATCTGTTGGGCTGTATACACCAAAAGCTAATCAGCACCATTTAATATCAAGGTCTAACTCTTAGGTTCCCAACGGGGGCGGTACCGCCCCCCAGTGTGCGCTGGAGCCTTCCAGGGGGGCGGTAGCGGGTCTGGAGAAAAACGGGGGCCGTTAGGTCAGTCAAGGGGGGTGGTCATGGCTTACTTGATTATATAGGAATTATACACTGGCGGGAAAAAAATCTCAACACAAAAAGAAAAAACTTATTGCAGAGTAATGAAATTTAGACAGTGCATTTGTCTAGTTAACATGCTGATTTGATTAGATTTTCGAGATCACAGGTTAATTTAAGCTCAATAAAGTGCATTTCAAATGTGAAATGCTGTTACATTAATAGTCGCTATAACCTCCAGAATTTTGAATGCAATCCTGCATACGTGCATGCATTGTGTCATACAGTGTCACTTTGTGGTACTGAATTCCATGCTTGTTGTACTTGCCTTAACCAATACTGTGATGGTCAGTGCTGGCTGGGGATGACACCGGAGTTATAATCCAATGATATCTCATACGTGCTCAATGGGAGACAGATCTGGTGATCTCGCTGGCCAAGGTAATATGTCGACATTCTGTAGAGCATGTTGCGTTAGAACAGCGGCGTGAGGGCGAGCGCTATCCTGTTGGAAAACTCCCCTTTGAATGCTGTTCTTGAATGGCAGCATTACAGGTTGAATTACCAGACTGATGTACATATTTGCAGTCAGTGTGTTTAGGATAACCACGAATGTGCTTCTGCTGTCATAGGAAATTGCTCCCCAGACCATGACTCCAGGTGTAGGTCCAGTGTGTCTCGTCCGCAGACAGTTTGGTTGTAGACGTTCCCATGGTGTCCTTCTGACCAGCACATGACCATCACTGGCACAAAGACAGAACTGGCTTTCATCAGAAAATGCAACAGATCTCCACTCCCTCATTCAATGAGCTCTGGCTTGACCCCACTGGCGTCGCAAATGGCAATGACTTGGAGTCAGTGGATTGCACGCTACAAGGTGTCTTGCTTGGAGCTGCTCTTGCAGAAACCGACTTCTAACAGTTTTTTGAGTCACTGTGGTATCAAATGCAGCTCGAATTTTTGCCGCAGACACAGTACGATGCGCCACAGCCATACGCCGAATACGACGGTCCTTCCTCTCAGAAGTGCCATGTGGTCACCCGAAACCCGTTCTTTTTGAGGCAGTATCATCTCTTGACCATTGTTCCCAACAATCATGCACAGTGGATACATTCCGGCCAAGTCTTTCTGCAATATCGCGGAAAGAAAATGCTCATTCTCGTAGCCCTATTATATGACCTCTTTCCAACTCGGTGAGCTGATAACAATGGCGTCTTTGTCTTCTTACAGGCATTCTTGGTCAGCCTCAACTCAATTCCTCAAATTTCGAATATAAATAATGCTCACGGACGTTACAGTACGCATTTAAAACAAACCTGACTTGAAAGCTGTGAGTGGCGCTACTAGCGCTACACTTATGCGCGAAGCGTGAAATTTGAATCGATGTCGTCTTTCAAATGTATAAACACGCCTACAAAATTTCTTTTAGCTAGCACAAGTCTTTATTGGTGTTGGGAATTTTTTTTTTTTTTCGTCAGTATATGAAAATAGTTGATCTCCTCTGCATTGCCGGTCCGTGACGAAAACCTTAACTGCAAATTTAAATGTAAATCTATGCAGGCGAACCTAGATCTGAGGGTTAAATTTATTTTACTAGTGTAAAAAAAATCGCCGTGGAAGACGAAAAAAGGCTAAAATCGCGGAGAACAAAATTTTATTATATCAGACTAAAAACATTGTAGCTGCAGTTCTTTCATGAATGTCAAAATATCACATCGGAACACGAAAAATCACTATGACTCACATTAAAAATCATTATGAATTCAAAAATTGTAGAGTACAAAATTCGCGATAATTGTTTGTATGAAAATTTTAAACATAATTCTTTTTTATTAACCTGTATTTTAAAAAATTCTGAAATATGGCTACATATGTCTGAACAGAGATTTTTAAACGAACATGTGATTTGAATCAATTGAAATTTTTTTTAAGTGAAAGTGATAAAAAATTTTATATCTATAAATTTGTTCAAATTTAAATTTATTTTAACTTAAATAGGTAAAAATTTATTTCAAAATATCTTAATCAAAGAAAAAGTGGCCGCAATACAATATTGAGTATTTGAAATATGGATCTACGCACTCTCCTACAAATCACTCGTTATCTATGTGCTTAATTTGCCAAAAAATGTTTTTTTCAAATAAAGCAGCGAAGCCTTCTAGGCTATAAAAGCATTTGAATAACTACGTGCTGATAGAAAAGACAGAGCTGCCAAGTCTCCAGCTTTTATTTTACCATTATTATCTTAGTGAAAATATGGTTATTTAATATTTCCCAAATGTTAAAATTAAATAAAAATCATTTTCTGAATTAAAATATTGGTATCGAAAAAGCCGGAGAGTATTGGCAGCTCTGGAAAAGATATGTCCTATTTTTCAAAGACTAGAAAAGAAAAATTTAGAACTGTCAATTATATCAAACCTTTTATGTTGCTTCTAAATAAAATGACGGACTACGAGCCTCATATTAATAATATATTGTTAATCAGAAAAGTATGAAAACCGCACACAAATGACGAAAACTTGCCGGCAGTCAGAGAGATAAAAAAAAATGTTCTTCATCATAAGAAACTGCCAGATATCATCAGAAAAAATACTGAGTAATAATTCGCTACAAAGAAGTATAGATGGCTAAAGGCATTGAAATAGCATCATACTGTTACTTAAACACATGCAAATTTTCCATTCAACTCGATGGTCAGCGTTACCAAATAAACAAAAGCTCACAAAAGATAAAAAATGTCAAGAGTTATTATTTGCTAAAAAATTTGGAAACTAATACTAAGAGAGAATCGATATTTAATACCATGAAATTAGTCCAAGAGAAATTTCTTTTCATAATATCTTGCTACTGATGTTGCCCCAGCAACGACAGGCCATCATAAGGGTTTCATTAACAAATTTGAAACAAGCAGTACTAAATGTATTCTCTGTACAATCTGTTACACATCATCAGCATTTGGTTTCAAAATTGTTGAATGAACACCTGTATACGTCGCTTCATTTCAATATGACAGTATTCAATACTAATAGAAGCAATTTATTGAATGACAATAAAGATATTCAGCCAACTTTATAGTGAAAACAATTTCACAACAAAGTGAAACAATTGTTTCATTTGTAGTGCAGTTGCCACTATCACTTTGCAGCAGACTTGCAAATGATTGCAATTGTTTGCTGCTGCATACAGAAGTTCGTTTTCTTTGAAAAAGTATTTGTCTGAATCGTTTTTCAATATATTTTATTCTGTATTATACTTAATTGAAAAAAGTGGTGTAAAAATACACTAAAACCTGATTACATTAAAGAGATGACATCGATTATTTGACAGATCTGTTTAAAATCTTTAATTAAATCAATTTAAATATTCGCTAAATATGTTTAATAAGGCATCAGATGATTGCAAGATGATGAGTTAAATTTAATTAAAACAAAAAACCTCACAGCTGCATCTATGGGTAAACTTTTTTTGTTCAAACAAATCTAAGTAAATGAGAATACAGCCACTTTGACACATTATTCGCAGTTTGTGAAAACAGGAATATTTACTCCGCAAATGCAGATATAGCAATATCATTATATTTAGACGAGGAAATCGTGGAACTCCCAGCAAACAATAACTAAAAGTAAAATTCAAAAATGGATACTAAGAGTTCTCATTAAAAAAAAAAAAAACAATGCAGATCTTTAATCTGGATTGTAAAGCGAGACTACATAAAATTTTAATTGCTTTTCCTTCATCAGATTTGCTGAGAGTGGGTTCCGTGCAGTAGCTAATTTATTGTATAAGAAAGGGAACACACATCTTTAAACTGACAATTTGTGACTGATGTTAAAGAAATTGGAATCTGACATTGAACAAATTGCTAAAACTCCTCCAGCATCAACCATTTAGGTATTTAAAAATATATATATATATTGGTTTTGAGTTTAGTTTTCAGTTTTTAATAGACATTTTTTTTTTTACTACATTTGATGATCGTTTTAATTAACTTCTACTTTGTGATTCTTAATAGATAGATATACAGATAAAATGTTGATAATGTGCAACAATATTTTTACATTTTGTATAATTAACTATTTTGAAAGAGGGGGGGGGGGCGTTGGCATTTTTTTCTCTTGTAAAGGGGGCGGTGGTCCAGAAAAGGTTGGGAACCTATGGTCTAACTGAATCTAAAATTTTGTACAAATTCCGTGTATTATTTCTTTACACAAAGCGCCTACAAAATTTTGTCACATACAGATAGACTCCCAGACAGACATTTTCTAAAAGGTATCAAACCGTGTTCGAGACCTTATAAAACATATAAATCCATGGAAAACCGGAAGTCGAAATTTTTCATGAATCCAATTCTTTGTTTCTGTAACGATAGAAATAAGTAAAAATTAAAATTCTTTCCAATCTTTTTGGGACACACTGTATATTAAAACCTAATGTCTCAGTAAGATTGAAATTTCTGTGAAAATTACATTGTACGTAAAAGTTGTACTTTTGCGCTTAAAAAAAGAAATTTTGTTCAACGTTGATATATTTGATGGTTTAAAATAATAATAATAACATAAGCATCAAAATAGCTTTCACTTGGTTTTACTGATTATAACAAAACTTCAACAATTGTTCCACTTTTCATAATTCTTTGGCAATGTGTAAAAAAAGAAAAAAAAATAGGAAAAATAATTCTATACACCCTCAATTTTTCGCTTTAGAAAACGATGCTTTCCGTGTGGTTTTAGAGATCTGCATTGGACAAAATTTCCAGGTTCGGCCCCGGCTCGAAAAAGAAATAATTAGGCCCAGCCCAGTGGAAAAACTAAAAGTGTGACCCAACATGTTTGCATTTTTGCAGTTCACGACTGGGCCTGTGCAAAGAAAAAAAAAAATTAGATCTGACTTAATTTCCACAATTTTTTTTTTACTTTTCTTGAATACTGCATAAATATTTATGGGAAAATTTAACTACATATTTTAAATTACTATATGTTTGCAAACCAGAGCATACAGACTAGCAACTTTAGCAATCACTTGGATTCATTAGACTCTGAAATTCAAATAAAGATTCATTAAAACATTAATCAGTTCAAACTGAAAGAAAAACTTTAGTTAAAAACATCATAGATTTGGAAGATGTATAATTAAAAAAAAGGGAAATTAAAAAAAAAATATTTCTCTGTAATTTATTAAGGTATATTTTCAATTTTTCTGTTACCGAAAGTTCATTATTACTACATTATTATTTTTAAAAAACTAATTATTTGTCCAACGAGACTATTCCCGTCATATAAAAAGGCTTATTCGATAATATTAATCCAAAGAAAGAAATTTTAAAATATCATGTTTGCATTTCAGTATTTTAAAAAAATTGCATTGAATAGCCGAGGTCGATCTATACAAAGGCTACTTTTTTACTTTTTCGATTTTGTTTGCAGTTTTTTTTATGAAGATGCTTTCATTTTCGAAATCAGTTCCAAAAGTGAATATTTACTGATTAAAAATGCCTGCAAATAAACTCGAAAAAATACAATGAAGAGATAAAACTCATCTGTCCAATGCAGAAAAAAAAAATCATTTAAAAATATGGGAATGCAAAAGAGATATCTTAAAAAATTCTCCCATTGGATTAACATTAGCAAACGGGTGTTTTCGCATGATTGAAACCGGGATAGTTTTTACTTTTAGGATTTTGGTCATATATTTTTATATTGTGATTGTTTCAATTTCAGAACTGGTTCCAACCGGTTCTGAAAGTTAAAGTAAGTTAAAAAAAAATCTGAACCCAAAATCGAATGCTATGGAAAACAAACCATATAAAAATATTAAAATCTGAGCGAGATATTTGAAAATAATACCCCGTACACTAACATTATCACTCGGGACTTTTTGAGTGACTAGTGTAGGCTCTTAATGGGATTCAGTACCTGTTATTTTCATTAAACAAGAAGTTAAGTGTGATCCTAGATTGCACAGACGGTTTCGTTTAATATTTCTTTAAAAACAACTTATCCTTTAATTGATAAATCCAAATTGTTAATTTGAAGTTATTAAATTTTTACATAGACGGTAGCACCAATAAATTCAATTTTAAAATACTTAAATAAAGTAAGTTATTTACTTCAATCAAACTAAAAATTTTCAAATGAAATTATTTAAATAAAATTCAAAATTCCAATTTTTTAAAAATTCCCCCCCCCCAAAAAAAAAAAAGTTGTGGTATAAATAAAATTTTAACTATCTAAAAACGAAAAAAAAATTTAAACGAAATTTTAAATGCTGAATCATCAATAAATCGCAGTAGTTTTTAAAACAGAAAGAAAATTGAGTTCCAAAAAGCAGTATGAATGTCAGGGATAAAAAAAATATATATAAAGCCTTAAATTGCTCCCCCCCCCCCAAAAAAAAATACAAGATTTATATTAATTAAATCCATCTTGGTAAGAAAATTTCAAGTTCTAGTACCAGGATTCGAACTAAGAGTTTTCTGTTTATTAGCGAGATGCGCTACCTCCAAGTTATGATGGCTACGCGCAAAACGTTGAAATTAAAGTTCTCTTTTAAAATTCAAATCATAAAAATGAACGGATGACATCAAAAAATTAATTTAATTAAAATGATAGTTTTTTTTCCAAAATTTTATGATTTTTTCGTGTGATCCGAGGAATTTAGCTTTAAGAACACAAAATTTGAAACCTCTGACTTATAGAGTTTCTGCGTACGAACTTTGTGACGGACGGACAGACAGGGGACTGAGACGAATAGGGTTTCGCCAGACGAACAAAATCCTAAAAAAGGACATGTCTGTCGAATTTCGGATTTCTATTTTAAAATGTGTCTTAGTATTCTTAGAACATTCTGTCCAAATTTTTGAACGATTCGATAAATAATAATGGAGATATACTTAGGTTATAAAGATTAATTTTAATATAATTTATGTGTAAGTGAAATGTTTCAACTAACTTTTCTCGGTGCAAATATACAGGGTGATTCTGAATTCATCATCAATATTTGGTGGGCAGGTAGGGAACAGGAAAAGAACACTATTTCACATAGGAAAGCATAGGCACAAACGAACGCATGACGGTGTAGAGGGCGCTTTGTGTCCGCATCTCCCATGAACGCGCATAGCTGTCTGCCGTGTGCAGCCAGTCGTCATTCGGCAAGGTGACTTCGCAGAAGTAACATGAACCGGTATACGTTTCAAGAACTTGCACATATGCATCTAACTTACGGTGCCGCAGTAGAAAGCTGTCTTAGAGCTAGGCAAATGTATGCAGAGCGCTACCCCAACCGGCGCGTGCCACAGCATCAAATGTTTTCACGTGTTCATCGACAACTGTGCGAAACTGGATCATTTGCTGGTATTAATGTTGATCGAGGCAGCCGCCGATCAACACGGACAGTTTCAGTCGAGGAAGATGTCCTACAGTCTATCGAAGAACAGCCAAGTTCTAGCACACGAGGTATTGCTCGCCAGTTTGGAGTTTCACAATCAACAGTGTGGCGGATACTGAACGAGGAACGTTTACATCCTTTTCATTTGCAAAGAGTGCAGTTACTGGAAGCAGAGGACTATCCCAAACGTGTTACTTTTTGTCAGTGGTTCATGCAGAGAACAGCCGTTGATCCCAATTTCCCAACGTATGTTCTTTTCACAGATGAAGCGTCCTTCACTCGTGAAGGTGTCTTCAACACACACAATTCGCATGTGTGGGCTAATCAGAATCCACACGGTACGAGAGTTAGAGCTGCGCAACAACGCTTTGCTGCCAATGTGTGGACTGGGATCGTCGGCGACTGTTTGCTGGGACCGTATTTACTACCATCCCGTTTAGATTGCGCAAACTACCTCATATTTCTTCAGACTGTGTTACCGGGTCTTATGAACGAGGTTCCTGCTGTTATTCTCCGGCGAATGTGGTTCCAGCATGACGGCGCTCCAGCACATTTCGCAAATGATGTGCGTTGTTATCTGACCAGAAAATTTGGAGCTCAATGGATTAGTCGCGGTGGATCGGTTTGTTGGCCACCACGGTCACCGGATTTATCTCAAATAGACTTCTTTGTATAGGGTGCCATGAAAAACATGGTGTACGAGACCCCTGTTGCCAGTGCTATGGATCTTGTAGCACAAATATCGGTTGCCGCCGCAAACATCCGGGAAACGCCAGGCATATTCCAGAAAGTTCGGTTATCCATGCAACGTCGTTGTGAGGCATGTACTCTAGCAAATGGTCAGAATTTCGAGCACCTCTTGTAAGTCTGTACAAAAGATGTACAAATAAATGTTTTTTCTCTTACCACTTTCTTGTTATGTTTTCTTTCCATCATTTAACCGGATTCATATTGCCCTACTACATGACGTCTGCGCCCATGCTTTCCTATGTGAAATAGTGTTCTTTTCCTATTCCCTACCTCCCCACCAAATATTGATGATGAATTCAGAATCACCCTGTATATTTGGTGAGAATATATATATATATATATTAATTAAAATGCTAAGGCTTCTAGAATGCACAAATATGTGAGGCGCAAATGATCGGAATTAAAAAAAAAGTGTGTACTACAATGTTACCCCCTGATGCCAATCTATTCTTTGGATATGTTTTCTGTATTGATGGTGTAAATTTAGAATTAAAAAATGCAGCACATTTATACTTATTCTCGCACCGGTCACATCCATGAAAAATTGTTAGTATTTTATCGGCTTAGTTTGATTCTTTAAAATTGTCTTTAATCAGAAGGGCCATCAGAAATTTATGTTTCATTTTCTAGGACGTCTACAGGCCTCGGGCCAACCTTGGACCCGTGCAGATCTCTAGTGCTTGTAAAAATGTTAAGTTAAAATTTGGTTGCAAGTCTACAAGTGTGAGGTTCGAATACTGTTAATCTTTGTGATTCAATATTTTCAATTTGAAAAAAAAAAAAAAAAAAAAAAAAAAAAAAACTTATTCAGATGTTAGAAAACATCATTTTAAGCATGAAAAATAAATGACGAACTTAAAAAAATATTTGCTAAATGGTACATTTTTTCACATCTCCAATAAACAGAAATGACACACTTCTCATAAATATTGTCAATTTTTTAATACAAAATTGTAAAAGTATGCAAACTTACCATTGTAAAAAATCAATTTTTCGAGTCTTCAGCTTTTTTAATTTGAAAAAAATTCTGAAGTTTATTTCAGCTTTAATGATGGAAACTACTGAAATGATAAATAAAATTTTGGCATGAAAAATTTACTGAGTATCGTCATATATTGAGACTTCTATGATCAATTTATGGTAACTGCTTGGTTCAGAGATAGCAGCAATAAAGAAAATCATTTTTTAACCGCTTCCCTGATTTGCCCGTACGTTAAACGGGCAACATGTTTTTGCCAATCATGATTTATTATTCTCACCAGTAAACTTTTACAGTAAATTTTCTATTATTTAACACGAGCATTTTTCTGATACCACTAGGCAAAAATTTCTGTTTTGAAAAACAAGTGATAAAAAATAAAAAAAATATGTGAAAGACATGAAAAAAAAGAAGTTTTTTAACCCATTAACGCCCAGCGTCCTCGTTTGAGGACGGTTACAAAAACAGCAAGAAAGCGGTTTTCCCACCAGTAAAGAGAAAGATAAATATATACCTTATTTCATGAGACAGAATCATCGATAAATTTAGATAAAACTTAATTTGCTTTTAAAAGTGGTGGGAAATACAAAATTTAAATTTTAGCGAAGAAAATAATTTGGGCGTTAATGGGTTAAAATATCGATCAGTTAAGTTACCCACGGTGTCTAAGTACCCACGGTATAAGTAACATTGACTTTTGGGGAGGTTGCAGAAATGCAACAAGTGATATAAAGGGTCCGTGATTCAGATGTCCATGTTTTCACATTAAACATACATCCCGAGCTGATTAACCCTTTTTTGAAAAAGATAACTGTTGTTACTTTATGGTTCAACCCGCGCACCAAATATAACTTTTTCGGAACCATTTTTTGATGAAATCCTGAACCAAATTTTTAACAGTTTTATCAAAATAAAAACATTCTGTTGATAAAGGTTTTTTGTTTTCTTTAAAAAAAAAAAAAAAAAAAAAAAAAAAAAAGACAAATATCTATATAAATTTGTACAGAAGATGATTAAATTTTATGAAGCCACACAAAAATTCCGGTAAGTCCTGTTTCATTTCAATTCATTACAAATATCCGAAATAAATATATATTTATTTATTCGAACGTTTATGCAAACAATTTGAAATTAAAAGGGAAATATTTTAGTTTCTTAATAATACATGTTTATCCAAGAAAACTTAAATATTTTTCTTTATGAAAACTTCTTATTAATTTTCTGAACAGTACAATGCAAGATTTTCTAAAAGACGCTAGAACCTTTTATTTAGAAAACAAGTCTTTATCTTAAATCTAAAGGAATGTGAACTTTTAGTGCTTCCTAATAAGTTTCATAAGAATCAGATTTACGAAAAAAAAAAAAGAAAAAAAATCAAAACAGGCATTCTAACACTAGATTCTGGCAATATTAGAGTTTTGTATGTTCTTTTGAAATGGTTACAGAAGCCTTAACAATAAGTTTTGTGACTTCTGACAGATTTCCTCGAAAACATTCAGATGAAAGTTTATTTGTATTTCCCATACTTTTTATGACTTCTTTCTTGGGGAGTTTTCTCTATTTTTATGATGTAGGTACAATGCTTGTTTTTCTATTGTAACTAGCAAATAAAAAGTTTTTCCAATCAAAATAATTCGGGAAGAATTCTGAAAACTGAACATTAAGCAAAATTTTAGTAAAAATGAAAGAAGTTTAAATTATTTTTTGTCAGCTAAAAAAACATTTTTGACTTCGACTATCTGAAATTAATTTATGTCTCTTCTGAATATTTGTATATACTGTTTGTTTAAAATAAGTTTTTCATTCCTGGTGAGAAAGCAGCATTTTCTAGGCGTAACAACATGGGCGCCCGCAGAATAGAATTCAGGAAGGAGCAAGATTTTAACCCTTTATCTACCGAATTATAAATTCATTAAAATTTTACATTCTAAAGCATTTTACGTAAATTGTTTAAAGTAAATTAAAAGATTTACATAATCATTTAATAAATTTTTGAAGGATTTTAGACGAATCGAAGGATTTAGAAGGATTAATTAAATTTGAATTTACAGGGATTTTGTGCAACATTTATAACCCCACTCAAATCTTTTATTTTAAATTGTTTTGTTAGTAATTTGTAGATTTTTAAAATGTACAAATATGACGTTATTACAGTATAAATATAGAAATATTTCCGAATTGAAAAATCCCCCTCCCCCTCTCTCAAGCTGAAAAGATGCAAATGCAAAAGAAATCATCTTTTGAAAAATATTTTTGTTTTGTATAACAAATAATGCTTTTGGAACAAAATAAAATAATGTATCTGTAACTCATTCTTAACAGTATTACAACTAATCGATGTATTAAAAGAATTTTATAATAAGTAATTTTAATGATGCTGATAAGTACCGTCGGTAGATAAAGGTTTAAAAGAGATGTGCATGGAATGCTTTGCTAAGACAGATCTTTTCTTTTCTATTTTTTCTTGCTCTTTTTTTGAGAAAATGAAATTAAAGTTAAAAAAAAAAAATATATATATATATATTTATTAACACACGAATAAAAAAAATAAGTTGGAAATTGCACGTGAAGCGTAGCAAATGAGGTGCGTTCGTACGATAAGGAAGTTTTAAAAATATTCAGATCTTGCTGTTATAGCAGATAGTACTTGGAATACAGTATAGTGATCATTTTTCTTTGTGTGTGTGTTCCTGTAAATATACAGGAAGTAACTTTTATTTCACCTCAGCAACGTATATCATACGCTATACTATCTGCTTTCTTTATGCAGGAAATAACT
Organism: Maratus speculifer; assembly: GCA_964019185.1. Classification (NCBI taxonomy): domain Eukaryota; kingdom Metazoa; phylum Arthropoda; class Arachnida; order Araneae; family Salticidae; genus Maratus; species Maratus speculifer. The sequence continues at coordinate 374,841,188 of OZ025293.1, forward strand.
TGTAGCATTCCTCAGCAACGTATATCAGTCTCATAAAATGTTAAATAGTAATTACAATTAAAACGCGCACCAAAAAATGTTCTCCCTATACCATTATGTAATGGAATACTTTTGTGTGGCTCTGTAAATTAATAACAAATGTTTTTTGCACCACAGATTGTGAAAAATGTATATTATAATACGTACTTCACAGATTCATAACAATTTTATTGTATTCGAATGAGTGTAACACCATTAAAATGCATTTGAAAGTTTTTTCCCTATTGACCGTAATGTAACCGAATACTTTTGATTGTCCCTGTAATTGATCTGTGCATCCGATTTTTATAAAATTTTAAAAGACTCGATAAAATTATGTAATAATTATATAAGGTATTTGTACCCTATATGGACAGGGCTCTCAATATGGACACCCCTAATATTTTTAAAGGTAATAATTTTGATCGAGAAATGGCTAAACATTTTCGCGAAGAAAAACAGTTGAAAAGATAATTAAGTCTGGAAAGTGTAAAAAAGCGCGCTGTTCGCCATTTAGGAGGAAACTTGTTATTTCGAGATGTGCTGATCTTAATTACTTGTAAGCTTAAATTCTTATTAGATATGGTAAAATTACATTAAATGCTGAAAAGTGGAGTATTTTATAAAGCTAATAAAACATATTTTCGATTGCTATTGCATATTTTGCTTAAAATAATTTTCCTTATTCATTTGGTACAAGATTTAGTAAAACTACGCCCAGTTCCCAATATGGACAGCTTATGTCCCCATCGACTACAACTGTAAGAAAGAAGAAAATTCAACGTTGCCAAGCAATAACTTGAAAAGTCATCAAAGTGGTAAAATCTTTGTTCAACAAGATGCTATTTGAACAATCCCCCAAAAACCTTCCTCCAAAAAACCCTTGCAGAAAAATAAAAAGACCCCCCAGTAGGTTATCTATTGGCGAAATCGTAGGTACCAATGGTATGACTTCCTCAACAAAGCAGAGCTGTTACTGCTTCTTTTGCAGTATTGATGCTTTTTCAAACATGCGGCCATACATCATATGTGGCAGATATGTTCATGAGGATTATGTGGGATTTACTGCTCATGGTGAAAAAGTTTCTATTTGTCCATGCTGTGAGGACTGAGTAATAACAGATGTAAATTCGCAGACAGATGCAATAAAGCTAAGCAAAACCAACAATATAAAAATTTATAATATTTACTAGTAACTAAGGGGCTTTGCATGGGTCTTCGAAGGGTAAAAACCGAGAATGCCCCCCCCCTTTCTAAAATGCATGTTATGAAGATATTTACTGTCCCCCCTCCTCTTCGGAATACTTTAAAATAAATTTTTTTTTATTTCCTCTCCTCTAAAATCCCTTGGAAAAGTGGCTCTTCCATACACACTGTGTAGAAAGTCAATAAGGAAACACCTGCCCATAATAGGGACAAGTAGTTCCTTATATGGACACTTGTAAACATTTTTTTGTTTTTATCATTTAAATTAAACCAGAATAATTACAAGGTCGCTATTTTTAATAATGATAGTCAATAGTCCAAGGATAGTGGTCACATATTTTTGGAGTCCTATGACTTATTCATGGGGGTGAAAAAAATACATTTTCCTTAGGGTGTTCATATTGGGTACAGGTACCTTATTTTAAATTTCAAACGATTAAAATGCATATGAAACTTTTTTCCCCATTGACCGTAATGTAACGGAATATTTTGATTGTCCTTGTAATTGATCTATGCATCCAATTTTTATAAAATTTGAAAAGACTCGTTAAAATTATGTAATAATTATATATTTTAAATTTCAAACGATTAAAATACATATGAAGCTTTTTTCCCCATTGACCGTAATGTAACGGAATACTTTTGATTGTCTCTGTAATTGATCTATGCATTCGATTTTCATAAAATTTGAAATGACCCGACAAAATTATCTAATAATTATGTACTTTAAATTTCAAACGATTTGGTTGGGTAGTTATTGCGTTGTTATATGCGAACAGACGGACGGACCGAGCGACAACTATAGATGCTACGTATTTACGTAATAACGAACGCACATAAAAACAGAATTAAAATTTGTCTTCCATGGGATGATCAAGATATCGCTCACATACAAGAAAAGTGACAAATCTTGACAAAAGTAAATTTCACAGAAGAGATAAAAGAAGATTCGCATCTTTTAATTCTAACATAAATTATAGCACTTAGCTATGTATGCAGCATTAAAAATACGCATAAAAGCATAGAAATCTTAAGAATGAAGACGTAGATGAGGTTTGGAGCGTTGTGTAAATTTACCTTCCCACACAATCCCGCCTCCCCCCTTCTTTTTGTGGTCACGAATGAACAAATACTGTAATAAAGGGATTTTTCGTATAACTACACTAATGAAAAATAAACTTTTTCTGAGGTAAGATGCTCCTGCGACAGACAAATTAGTGAAATAAAGTGCAAAATAATTTTCTGCGAGTTTTGTTACTTTTCTTGCGGGTGAGCGATATATATAATATAGCCATAATTAAATTGCCATGGAATTGCGAGAAAGAAGCCAAATATTTTAGGATGATTAAACAAGACGGGGGATTCCGTGCAAAAATTGTTACAAAAGTCACCGCTAGGATGTTATGTGGCGCTGAACAAAGATTTTTGCATTATTTATGCAGAAGCTTTCAGTCGATAAAAACTTTCAAAATAATTTGTGCTACATATCGCTTTAGAAATTGGATATACTATTCGAGCGGTCATTATACAAAAGCAAAGAACTTTTTCACTGTAGCGTAAAGATTTTTTCATCGTTATCAAATTTTACAGTAGTTTTTTTCTTATAACAAGTATAAAAAAACGTGTTGAAGTGTCAATCACAGAACTTTTTGTATAAGAAAAAAAGACTGAAATCTTTTACGCCAGTTTTTCCTTAAAAATTTTCGCAGAATAATAACAGCACTACGTCGATTGATATTTAACACTACATCGTTTCCAACCATTCCTCGGGGATCTCTTGGCAAAGTAACAAAGGAATTACGCTTGGTTCACATTTTCCGGAGATTTTTTAAGTGAAAAATAAACACTTTGGTATTCTTGAGAAGAAAAGTATGTTTCTTTGAAGTAAAACACCATAGATGAGTATTATTTTTTTCTGCTGCTACTTAGTCTTTTTCACGAAGAATTATAATAGAAAAAATGAATAAATTTAATTTTGTGAGAAAGACAGCTTGTTCTGTTGTAAAATTTCTAATACTGGAAAATTAATTATAATAAGTAAAAAAAATAGTTTTTGGTTATTATAATTTTATATTTATATATAACAATATTCCTTTGATAGCATTATACTTTCATTAGATTTATAAAGGCAAGAGAAGAAAGAGAAGAGTTCTTTTAGTATTGAATAAAGACTTTAAAAATCAAAATTAATCAAGATTTAATCTTGCAGTAAGTTTTTGAAGGACAGTCTAGTTAATGAAGGCAATATGTCCATATGCAGGTAATATGGCCATAGGTAAAATATAATGAAAATATTCATATTTAACACATTAGAAAGTAAAACCGCAGAAAGCCTAATTCATTTTTTGAGTTTTTACAAAAAATAATGAAAAAAAAATTAATTTATTTCAATATTATTACATTTGATTCCTTTTGTGTTTACTTGGTAGTAATATATATTTTTAAAAGTTTATTCATTTAGTATTTATTGCTGATAATGCATTTCATTTTTTAACCCAGTTATTAGCATAAATGAATAAATATAAAAAGAAGGGAAATTTATTTATATGAACGTAGTATGCCATACGTGCAGGTAATATGCCCAATGGGCATATTACTATATTGCCACTATATTGCCATTGATTATGGGACACTTGCGATTTTAGACATTTTACTAAATATCTAGAAAAATGCATGAGGAATCATCTCGAAACTCTTAGTGTATAAATATAATAGTATAAGTCATACATCTCCGTGAAGATTTTTTCCCGAAACTCCAAAGGGGACCGTCAACAAATTAAAAAAGAATGAATATCTTTTGAATAACCCTGTCAAAACTAATGTAGCAAAAGCGCTCAAACTCTACATTGTGATTGAATGCCTTATTGTAATAAGCCTTGTTCATTTTTATGCAAATAGCATGCATACTCGCAGAGTAATTAAGGTTTTTATAAAAATGATCCCAAATTTTTCCAAGTTTTTTCCTTATAATTTTCAGAGTTCTTAATATAAAATTTTTTTTCAGAAAATATGACAAACAACATTGCACACAGTACCCAGTAATCAGAATTAAAAAATAATGAAAATTGTATAAAAAATGAGTTGGTTTACTAAATAATTTTTTACTGCGCATGCGTCAACGATATCAAAATTTCATTTGCATATTATGTAGCTAAATGTATAGAGCAACTTTTGTGAAAGTCATAAAATCATAACTTGAAAATTCTGACAATAATCGTCAATTGAATAAGTCGAAAATCCGTTATTCTCAAAATGAAGCAAAAACAAGAGGGGTTGTATCCATATATTCATTGATTAGTGTCAATATAGAATACACAATATGGGATGTACTACTGCATTTGGATAAAATCCCTCATTTTTTTGCTTCATTTTGGAAACAACGGATTTTGTCCCTTTTCTATAGACGATTACTTTCAGAATTTTCAAGCTATGATTTTGAGATTTTTACAAAAGTTGCTCTATACATTTAGCTAACATAATATGCAAATGAAATTTTGATATCTTTGACGCATGCGCAGTAAAAAATTATATAGTAAACCTACTCATTTTTCATACAATTTTTATTATTTTTTAATTCTGATTACAAGGTACTGTGTGCAATGTTGTTTGTCATATTTTCTGAAAAAAATATTACTTTATATTAAGAACTCTGAAAATTATAATGAAAAAACTTGGAAAAATTTGGGACCATTTTTATAAAAACCTTAATTACTCTGCGAGTGTGCATGCTATTTGCATAAAAATGAACACAGTGTATTACAATAAGGCATTCAATCATAATCTAGAGTTTGAGCGCTTTTACTACATTAGTTTTGACAGGGTTATTCAAAAGATATTCATTGTTTTTTAATTTGTTGACGGTCCCCTATGGCGTTTCGGTAAAAAATCTTCACGGAGATGTATGACGTATACTATTATATTTATACACTAAGAGTTTCGAGATGATTCCTCATGTATTTTTCTAGATATTTAGCAAAATGTCTAAAATCGCAAGTGTCCCATAATCAATGGCAATATAGTGTATTACCTGCACGTATTGGGTAATATGCCCAATGGGCATATTACCAACAATGATGAGTTTTGAAAAGGTGTTCGTAATTCTGCCTGAGCATTCAGATTTTAAAATTCATTTTTACAGTTAAAAAGGGCTTTAAACCAGATAAAATATTATGCATAACAATAAATTCAAGTTTTTTGTTTAAATAAGAAAAATAACAAACTTACCAGAGAAAAATTTATAAAATACCAACGCAACTAAAAACAAATCGACAATGACTGCTCCCCTATGCACGTGATCAAGGACTGCGGCGTTAACGGTACTCCACTATGTAATTCGGATATCTAAGTAATAGATCCAAGCATCATCTTTTGGATTTAACTGAAATTAATAACAATATTGTAGACTGGCCATATTACCTGCATTGGCCATATTTACATCACATACCTTAGCAATAAATTCCTTAACTAAGAAAAGAGGAAGTTTCTAATGTTGAATGAAGATAATTAAGTTTTTTCCTTGGATAATTTGAAAGTATTTTCACCAGAAGATTCCAGGATTCATTCTTTATTAAAATTTCTTAAGTAAGCTTTCGTAAGAAATCTTGAGAAAGCTTCTGATATTAAAAGAGAACAATTTAGATTTCACTTCAATAATTTTAATATGTTTTCATATAAAGATTCAAAGAAGCTTTTACGATGATTGGGATGGCAAATAGTAGAATAATTTCTGGAACACTTTCATCAGAGTCTTCTCAATCTTTTAAGTTTATGCTACTCATTATCTTTTTTTTATATTAATTGACCACATATAAAACATTTAATGTCTTTAATATCATAAAACATACTGCAGGTATACTCAATTGCAAAAATAAAAGAGAAAATTACACCTGTAAAAAAACCTTAAAATGATACAATATAAAACATATGCTATTTATATGATTATAAAAAATCTTTGCTTTCAAACTTTCTATTTACTTAATTTTAATTATCATAGTTCTACATATCTAATATAACTTTCAGATATTTTTTGCCTCCCCCCCCCAAAAAAAAAAAAAAATTGAAAAAAGAGAATGTTTTTAATACTAAAGAAGGATAATAAAGATACATTAAGTCTAATATTTAAGTCTAATAATAAGTCTAATATTCAACCGCTGATGAGAAATTCAGGACGTCTTTTGATCTGGAGAGAACAATTCATTCGATACCATCAATTAAACTGTGTCGAAACACACAGGTGCAGAAATGGTGAAGTCATGGTTTGGGCAGGGATCTCACTCGGAGGCCACACTGACCTGCATGTGTTCCTTGGAGGAATTCTGACTGGTGCGAGATACCGGGATGAGATCCTTGATTCATATGTGCGCCCATATGCCGGCGCTATTGGCAATGATTTCATTCTAATGGATGATAATGCGAGACCACACCGAGCCGTGGTTGTTGAGGATTATCTTGAGGATCACGACTTGGAGAAAATGGAATGACCAGCTCACTCTCCAGACTTGAATCCGATAGAACATCTTTGGGACTATCTTGGAAGACAGGTTGCGGCTTTAAGTCCTCCTCCTAGGTCATTTAAATGAGCTGGAACAAGACTTACTCCATGTCTGGTCAGCGCTACCTATTTCGGTGTCCGAAAATTGAATTAAGAGCATGAAAAGTTGATGCCACCAATGTATTCAAGTCCGGGGTGGTCATATTCCGTATTAGAATCAGTTTTTTAATATTTCTGTCACATTTTACTACATAATACTGCCATGTACTGATTTCTCAAAGAATGGAATTTTCCACCATGAGTGCTTTTTTGTTGTAATTTCATTTATACATTTAACTTAAGTAAATTTCTATGTCATATTTAATAAATAACAGTTTAGCGCACATTTCCTACAAAGTCGTCGTTTCTATATTCATTCATCTGTAATTTAGACGCAAAAAATCGGTTGTACCTTAACTTTTGGAGGCCAGTATATATTTTTGCGATAATTTAAATATATTTTCACAGCACAGGTCTAGAAGTCTTTATGAATAATTACCATTTTGATGACGACTCGAATACATTTTGATATTGTCATTGACCAATCTTTGGTTTAGCTGGCCTGTTAGTCGGTAAACAGCTTGAAACTTTTACTACGCCAAAGGTGGCTTTGTCTCGTCTACTTTAACCTTCCTACCCTGAATGGGTCAAATCGACCTATAGCTATAATTTGTTTTATACGATTCGCACCAGAACTTTTTTCAAAAAGAAAGTTAAATAACACATCAAGGAAAATAAGCCAATTAAATATATTAAAATGATTTAAATAACAATTCTGCTGTGAAATATTTTAATCAAGATTGAATAAAATTTGAACGGGGTAGGAAGGTTAAAAGAAATGAAGCGAGACCAATGGGCTATCCAGCAAGACAAAGATACAATTTACTTGCGAGAAACCACAGAGGAGAATTCGGACAAAGTAATAACGCAGCTAGACGGAAAGCGGCGTGAGGATGCCCGCTTAGGTGGACTGGGGTTTCAGGCCAAGCGCAGACAGTAAAAATAGCCTTTTCCGAGTTGTATTACCCATACTGCAGGAGGGCGTGATTGGGGGTCTCAGGGACACAGCAGAGCAAACACAATGGAAAAAGAGGCCTATTCATCCTGAAAAGTCCGTAATTAGTCAACCAAGTGCAGGTGTGCCATCAAGATATCCAAAAGTTTTCATGGTGACGGCAGGTCCACTGCCGAAAAATCTTCTCCTCACTAAAGTGAGTGAAATCGGAGTAATAATCGCTGTACAGCCATGCGTAAGACTTATCAGCTAACCAGTCGCAGCGGATCTGAGCCGCAAGATCACCAGGAGCGACCAAGTTAAGGATGCGAGTGATGTATGGACCATTCCGGGCCTGAGAATCGGCCACTTCGTTGGAAGATACCCTTTTGGCTAGGGCACCACACGGGAGTCAGATATACACAATGAGTCGATAGAATCCTATAGATAGTGTTATGAAGAAGTGTGACCGCTCTAGGAGAGCGAAGAAAGATGTTATCCAGGGCAGCGAGAACAGAGGTCTATCAGTGAGAAGTAAATATCGACCCTCTTCTGAAACAGTTTTATATTTTTATTAATGTGTCCTGAAATTAGTCTTTTAATGAGCTAAATTTTATAAGCAATAACCTTAAATATCCAAACATAAATACGTTGAATTTGCAATTTTTATATGTTTATGATATGAATTATGAAATTTTTATTCGAAAAAATTATGAAATGAAACCTTCAATTTTTTGATGGATTTAAATTTTTTAAGTCTTGCTATATGGAAATCCAAAATTTCAAATTTTTCTTCCAAGTAGTTTTCAAATTATATTTAAAAAAAGGGCAAAATGATGGTTTAAGGGCCGTCTATAATAGAAGTGACTAGATATTTTGAAACTTCTTATGCTATCCTGTAATCTAGCAATTTTTAAAAACTGCTTGAGTGGCTCATAAGATGCCTTGATCAAGAAAAGAGCTCCCTTGGTAAACAATCGAGTACTGATCTTCAATTTGTATATAGCCCCTAAAGTATGCTTGTTTTAAAATAATTAATTTCTCGTAAACTTGTACAAATTGCATGAAAAATTGTTTCTAGGCTAAAAGAAGGGTGTAGAATTCATTATGCTGTCAGAATTGGGTACTGCTATTGAAAAAAAAAGTTAGGGTTAGTTTTAATATGTAAATAGCTCTATGAGAATTCCATATGCTTCATTTTAAAGTAGACTATTTACAATCACTTACCAGTAACTTTCCTCTACGATAATGTTTTGAAAAGTTAGTAGGGGGTGTTTACTTTTTTCCATGACTGTACAAGCATTGCGATGCTAGATCCAGTTATATTATTATGAACAGTAAAACGGTTGTTTGGAGGAGTCCTTGGAGGCATTAGAAGAGAGCGGGTAGTACATGAGGTTGCGATATTCCATAACTTTCAAGCTTAATAGATGGCCCCTGAAGGGAGAGAGTATTCTGTAAAGGAAAACCTTTGGTGAGAATTATAGCGCACTCGCAACAACGACCGCTTTTACAAGGCATGTGAATTATGAGTAAATTTGAAACAATTCGTGCATTGGCACGGTTTGTCCACAAAGAGAGAGATCCGATGGAACTGATATCATAGTTTAATGTCAGAGGTAAGGGAGTGACCAAGTTATGTGACCTGGACGGAGGTGGTTGGAATATAGCCTTGATGCAGGAAACGCCTCACCTCAAGAGCTTTGACTGCCATGAAGTTTAATTCTTCTGCTATTTTAGTGCAGTCCATAAGCGGGTCAATATTATGAAGTAGAAGCCGAATGGAAATTTCTTCCAATGGTAGGAAGCGGTTGCAGCAGTATTGAGCAAGGCTTTGATTTTCAGAAGTTGAATGGCAGTTTCGGCCGACTGGGTATGAATGAGTAATTTACCTTGGCAGGTAATTTTGATAAAGTCAATGCACTTTTAGGAGGAGACTTGTGAGGTGATTGCATCCTTTAAAATTCTGGGGTGAGTCGTGGGTATAGAGTCATTATCAGCAGTAAGGGTAAAAGAAACAGCACCGATACCAAATCTGCTAGCTTCTAGAAAAATAGTTTTTTTTTCAGGAGAACTATCTAATCAGTACAAAAAAGGGTTATGTGTAATGCTGTTATTCTTCTTCATGTACAAAGCGCTGGCTTGACCATTACCTTGAGTATTCATTTCATTACCCGTGACTGTCACTAGTTAACAGTCAGCCACAATCACAACAGATGAAAAGTTCAAACAAACGGAAGAAAGAAACACTCAAAACTTGCCAGTACAGATGAAAATTCCATGAAATTCTTACAGGTAACAATAAAAAGTGTAATTAATAGAAGAGAAGCATGAATTTTTAAAGAAAACTACCCCTTAAGGGTGGGAAATGCACACACGAAACCTGTTGGCAAGAAACGCGCACCAAAAATCTGATGAACCCAAGCCGTTTCCAGGTGCAACCAACACATCCGACAAATTCGGAGCGACTTTTGATTTAATTTGCTTCGGCTTATTGAATACATATATATGACCTGTGTGCTTGACGTCTGGCACCCGGTTATAAATCGCTGATAATATACAGGGACAAGATAGCGCAAGGAAATTTATGATACAAGAGAATTACTATTGGGAGCTCAACATAGAATGCGCAAAGGTGCTGGTGGGAAATGAACCCGCAACCCACCTACGCTCTCATGGGGTTGGCGGTGTGGTGCCTTAACCACTCGGCCACGATGGCCCTATTGATCGATGTTGTTATTGTAGTAAACAGAAATTTTGGGTGACAACGGATACATAAATTTATGCAATGTTTATCTACGCATTTAGGCATACTTTCAAAGTCACGCTCACAAGAAAATAACACATTTCGAAAAAAGTAGTTTATGTAATTTTCGAAATACCTGATTTAGATATTTAAAAGAGTGCAAGGTGAAAAAGGGTGCTATTATGAGGGAAAATTTTCAACTTGAAATTCTTATATCAAAGTTTCTATTTAATTGAGTTTTAATAATTATAACTCTTTTTCTGCATCTCTAATATAATATAGAATTCTATTAAATCTGTCTAAAAGATCAAAATAAATTCCATATGTATTTATATTTTTTATGAAAAGCCTTTATTTTGATTAACTTCTTTGAAACTGAATGAGTATAATTAAGTCTTTTCTTTAATAATTTGAATGTTTCTTCGGAAGATTCTTAGAAGCTTTTAAGAAGATTGCAATAGCGTTTAAATGAAAACTATTCGAACTCTTTCATCAGAATATTCTTAGGAATTTTAAAATTTTATACCGAAAACTATCCTTCTTAGATTAATAGACCAATTAGAAAGTATTTAGTATAATGGAGTTATGAATAAAAAGGAGGAGACATATAGTCTATTGTCTATCATTGGCGAGTGAAGTAACTGAGTTGGTTGTCACAATATGACAGCTGTTTCATTTAATCAGATACACACTCTCCCACCAGTAAAGTTAACTAGAAAATTTCGTCTTATTTTAGAGCCTTATTGACTAAAAAATTCTTTGACAAATGTAGTAAAAAAATTGTATTTCTTTTAACTGGTGTCTGTTTGGCAAGGTGTTGTAATCTTTTTACTGACATAGTTTTGGTTGTCACAATGTGGCGGATATATAACCAGAGAAGTAAACTGTTACCAGTAAAAGTAAATATTAGTTTTTTTAATTCTTTTTAATTGATGATTTTTGTTAATGAGTCGTTTGAATAAAGAGAAGTTTTCTGCATAATTTTATTGGTTACAGTTCGGCGCGGTAGTAATAAATAACTGTGAAAGCGGTTACAGTTGAAGCTTCACTATTTTAAGGCTCTGTCAGTTCCTCTTCCTTAATAGTTCCATGTTTAGTATAGGGCCTTTCAAGCAATGTGATCATAATGTGCAAAAAGCTTATTTTACGGTATAAAAAGTTTATTTCTTTTCTAAGTGTTTGAATATTTTAACTAGATAAAAAGTGTATTTTATTTCTGTGTGATTGGATATTTTAAAATATTTTTACCTTGAAACTTGTGCGTATGAAATGATCACTTTAAAAAAAATCAACATTTTAATCCCTTGAAGGTGATGGTATATTATTTATGACCGAGTAAATTGTGCCCACCACATTTGTTCAGGATAGCTGAGTTGGCAGATGAATGGGCAGCTGAAAGCAAATGTCCCTGGTTCAAATCCTAGACTGGACACTTTTCCTTCAGTTAGATTAGTCTTTGCCAATATTTCTAAAAAGATGCACATTGTATGACTTCTTGATATTTTACACAAATTAATGTGATCAAATGTTCTCATTTTTTGTGGATAGGCTTGCAATGAAGGCAATTCATCCATTTTTGCACATTTTAAATGATACATTAGCATAACCAGAGCAGGTAAATAGCTTAATCCAGTTAGCTGCCCCGTCAGATGTAGATATGGCTTAAAATTGAACATTTTTCAGAAAATGAGAAAATGTTCTGATCCTTGTCATTTGGTCATCAAGTTGTTGGATTAAATTTTGAGTTCGGATTTATAAAACTGTCAACCAATACTTCATAAATTTTAAGCAATTTTTATGTTTTTCCCTTTTTCCCCCCAAATGAGATATTAACAAGCTGGATTAGTATACGAGGAAGCAGCATGCATGAAGAAATACCGTATGCGTATTGTTAATAGTAGAAATGATAAAGATAGTCAGGAAAAAAAATCTTTAAACTTCTTTGTGCAATTTCTATAAACTCCCTTTTTTTTATGGAAAAATAAATCTAGGTAAAAGCGCGAAATTTTGCCTTATTAAAGAAATGAATTTCTATAAGAAAATACTGATTCCGATGGATATACGCGTTTTGAAATTTCAGTCGAAGTTGAACGCCTGACATAGCATCTACATAATGTTAAAATACACTTTTAATGAAAAATTTTAAAGACCAAAGAAAATACTGGCGCAATGTTAGAAAAGTCCAAGTAATATAAAGACTTAAAAAAATCGTCTATACTCTCTTAAAACGAAAAAGCTGAAATAACTCAAGTTGAGCTGAAATCCACTCTTTTCCCATGTTGAAAGGAACCTTCTCAAGAAGAGCTGAAACAACTCAAGTGAATGAGTTGTTTTTAATCAACTCATGATTGAGTGATCTCAATTTTACTCATACTTGAGTGAAATCAAATCAATAAAGGTTAAATCCAGTAGTACTTGAGTGATTTGTAATAAAGTCATACTTGAGTGAAATGAAGTCATTTAAGACTGAATCTCGTAGCACTTGAGCAATTTGTAACCAAATCATACTTGAGTGAAATGAAGTCTTTAGGATTAAATCGAGTAGCACTTGAGTTAGCTGCAGCCAACTCGTATTTGAGTGAAGTGAAATAATTTAAGGCAAATCCAGTAGCACTTGAGCGATTTGTTATCAATTCAAGTTGGAGTGAAATGTCGTCATTTTTGATTTAATCCAGTAGCACTTAGGCGATTTGTAACCAATTCATACATGAATAAAATCAACTCATTTAAGAGTTAATCCAAAACTCCTTGAATTTGTAGAATTGAATAAATTCACTCTTAAGAAAAGCAAAATTGCTTAAAATTACAAAAATCTTCAAACGATTTCTAAATCGTCTAAATAAAATCACATCATTTAAAACTAAATTCAGTAATCCTCGATTAACTTTTATCAATGAAATTCAACATAACATGGAATTATTGCCACATTTTCAAGTGTTGCAATTAAATTCTCATTTCGGATTTAAATTTCTGTTTATTGACATTACAAGGGTATATATATATATATATATATATAGAGAGAGAGAGAGAGAGAGAGAGATTGGAAAACTGTAACATAGATTCTCCAATATTTCTTCAAGGCTTTAATTAACAAGACTTAAAACATTCTAATTTACATGACTGAAAGTTCTCTAATGAATCATAAAAACATTTTTTTTTCTTTCTAATTCAACGAAACTGTTTCCTATGTCAATTTAGGGGGAAAGGCAATTGAATCGTTAAACAAAATTAAATATAGCTTACATGAATTTTTTATTATTCTGTCAAATCAGAAATTTTTAACATCAGAATTTTCTTTTTTAAATTTAAAAGTACATATATTCATTAAATAAAAAATACTGGAGATCTCAAAATTGCAAATTTGAAAACACTTATTCATGCAAACTGCCTAAATTTGCATAACTGTACAACAGACCAGAACAACATTAAACAGAATATCAGCTTCTGATGCTGTGGTGCTAATGGGATTTTTCCTTTCTTTTCTTGGGCAATTTCAAGTTTACATATTTTTCAATGATACTTATAGCTTCAGATATGCTTATATACAATTTTAATTTTTTCATTAGCTTCTGATTTAATTGTAAATAACAATTATTTTTTTATTAAAAATTTACGATTTCAATCAAATAAACCAATCTTAGGCATCTTACTAAAAAAATATTCAAAAAATAAACTTGATATCAGCCCAACGACTCAACTTCAGCACCACAATGGCAGAAGCTGATTGTTCCCCTTAAGAGTTTAGATAATCCTATGCAGAAGTTATTTTCAAATATCTTGTTTGGATTTTAAAATGTTTACCCTTTTTTTTTTGGGGGGGGGGAATAGAATATTTGAGGATGATCTGTAAGTGGGTTAGTTTTTACTTTTGCAATTTTGGTTAATTATATATTTTTTAAATATTAATAGGAGTTTCAGACCCAGTTTTGAAAAAGAAAGTATTAAAAAACATAAAACCTAAATTTAAAAAAGTATTCCCCTCCCCACACATGGCCAGTGCAGGGTTTAAATAATTGAAATCGAAAATATTTTAAATGGATAAACATCAACCCATGATATCTTGTTGTAATTTTTCCTCGATTTAAATCTCAATCAAAATCATATTTCTTAAACTGACTAAATTTTAAAAAAATATTTTAATTGTTTAGTTTGAAATCTGAAATGGTTTTGAAATCTTAGATAAAATAATTGTTACCCATAGCATTTATATAAGCACATTGCAATTGGGAAATGTGGAGGAATGCCATTAAAAAACTTGTATAGCTAAAATTTTGATTATGGACAATTATTTTATTGTATGAAGTTAAATGCAGATATAACTGAGAAATGGATTTATTGACCATGTGCAATTATTTTTTATATCATTTAAAACATTTGTTAAAACTTGAATTTATATTCAAGAATAACTTACTTCTTCTTAGTAAAGAATTTTTGATTTAATTTTTGATTTTGTTCAATGTTTCTTAAATCAACTAACTTTTAAATAAATTTAAAAGTATAAGACTGCAGCAGTTTATGTCAAAAGTAGAGCCAAATGTGCAATTTAGAATGTTGCAAGAAAGAAAAAAAACTAATTTTATTTAACAACAAAAACATTTTATTTAGCAAGGACAAAATAAACCTAACATTAATTGATAACAATTCTTTCCAACATCAAATAAACAAGTTTCAATAACATCTTTAACAGGACCTTTATAAATATAACAGTCCATTTGCATTAAACATTAAATACATAAAGAGCATATTGTAATCTGTCCACTGGTTTGTCCAACTTTTAAAATCTTAGGCAAAATAGACACTTTCTTGAAAATACTTGAGATTAAATAAGATTGTTGAATTTGACTCCTCACTCACAGTAGAATTTTACTCCTCCATGAAATCACCATCTTCCTGTGTTAAAAGAAAATATTGAAATTAAGTTAAATAGCAATAAGTATAATGTTAAGGAATGATTATGAACATATTAAAATATTTTGCAGCTTTCAGATTAAATGTTTTACAAAATTTCCCATCCATAGTCTAAACATAAAATGAACCATACACTAAAAATTTTAGCTTTATAAATATTACACTACTGAAAATTCAGCCAATCATGAATAAAATGGAAATAGAATAAATAAATCCTGTGCGATTACACTTATCTGCTTGTTTAAATCATGGTGTTACATCTGATACAATAAATCACCATTTTAAAAACAAATTTAAAATGAAAGTTCTTAAAGCAACATTATAAAATATTGTTGAAAATTCACCTTTGTTGCTACTTTCAAAATGTATCAGCGCTGGCAAATACCCAACCAATACAGGTTTTTGTGGATTTTTAGTTGTTTTCTATATATTTGCATATTTATATAATGCAAGATAGAACCTACAACAATTAGAACAGGGTTGGGACGGTTTAAACCAATTGGTTTTAACTATGGTTTAAACAACTGTTTACTCCTTTTGGTTTAAACAACGGTTTAGTTTAAACCAAACTGGTATTTTTCTTAAAAAAAAAAATCAGAAGAAATCTAATGACATTTTCTCTTTTTCTTAATAATTTATGTATGTCAGATAATTGAATATAAATAACTTCTATATTTAACACTTTATATCAGCAATAAGCATTGGATGTAGCAGGTTTAGATCATTTTTTTGGGTATAGGATTAAAATCAGTCTGCATTGGTGAACATATTTATTTCTCTTTAGAAAAAGCTTCAAACATGTGAATTGATCTAATATAAAATAGATTAAAAATATTCAATATTTAATAGAAAATATCTTAATTTTTTGAAAATTGCAGATTATTTAACGCAATAACATAACACAATCCATAAGATTTCAAGCTGTAAAAGAAATCCCCAATCTTAATTGGGGAGGTTATCTTAAGCATTAAAATCAAAATATGAAGTCGAATATGAGAGTTTTCAAAGATTGGATGCTACTTATAGCATTTTAATAAGTGATTCCCTTCCCCCCCCCCCCCTGTTAGTTATCTGCTGAATCTATGACCAAAAATGTTGACTTCAAATTGTCATTGAAGAAACAAAATCTCAAGAAGTATTTGAAATTTATTATTTAGATAGCTAAGGAGAAGAATATTTTATTTATCAGACTACTTTCAAATATTTATTATTAGTAATTAAAATATTAGTTATAAAGATCCACGCTGCGTGTGGATGAAGATTTATTTGACAACGGTCACTTCCCGACTGACATTTCTATCACTATTAATCCCACCCTCTCCTCCTTGTCGTCCCCTTTATAATTGGCCGTTGATCTGCCGTGATATAACAACAAGCTGCACTCATTGATGGAGATAAACTTTAACTCTTTCCTCACTCTGGTCCAAAACTCGAAGGCTATGTTCAGCACTGCTAGATCTAACCCCACAATGAACCTTCCACTTTAGTGAACTAAAAGGTGCAGTAATCTCCACAATCGGAAGAATTTTTTTTTAAAATTTGGTTGCATAAGATCGGGGTATTGCGGGTCTCTCCCCTAAAATTCATCTGTGCTGGGTTCTGGGACACCGGGGGATCCCCTTAAATGAATAAGCTGATGATCTCACTAAGAGGGTTATTGACTCCAGGGGTGACCACCCCCCCCCCCCAAAAAAAAAATCTTCATACATTAACATTGCCCCCCCCCCCTCCTAAACAGAATATCAATTGTAAAATATATTTTATTTATAACTTACTGCACCATCAAAAGATAGTGAGTTAAGCATAATGAAATGAGTTCTTATTGCCCTTATCTAGAATTAAAAAAAAAAAAAAAATACAGAAACATTTCTGGAAATTCAGTGTTGAAAAAATTTAAAAGTGAAATTTAAGAATCAAGATTTACAAAGATAGCGAGTTGAGTATAGCAGAATGAGTTCTTATTGCCCTTATCTAGAATTTAAAGAAAGAAAATACAGGGACTTTTCTGGAAATTAAATGTTGAAAAAAATTAAAAGTGATATTAAAAATCAAGATACTTTTTTAACAGTAAAAACAAGAAATATTAAGAATTTAAAATCCCCTCCCCCCAAAAATATACTTTTTCTCAAATTATCCCCCCCCCCCAAACTAAGTTATAGGACGCATCTTGCGTCATCAAACCCCTCTCTGGGCACCCCTGACTGAGTCCGACATCCTGATTGATTAGACCTCTCCGGAAGACTTGATTCAGCCTATAAGCAGAAGATCAAATTGATGGTTGGTCAGTTTTTCGTCCTTTGTTCATTTTAGTCGTAAGTTCTGTACATCTGATGGATTTTGTTCAGCTACTCTTTGCTTTCAGTAGAGTATCGACAAGATGTAGTTGGTTGTGAGTTCTAGTCATGGCGACCTTTTGTGGATAAATTGAAACTACAGCCTGGTTGCTAGAGATCTCACCCCCCCCCCCCTTTAAACATTCAAAGAAGCTTGTTTTTGGCATTGCTAATAAAACAAAATTTATTCTCGTGAATAAAATCAAGGCATATTATTACATCTTGAAAATAATCTTAGATTTATATGTTATATATACAAATGTAAAAATTGCTGATATATCTTTACCAACTGAATTTGATATTTTGACTGGGTAAGAAAATTTAAAGGGTTAATCTCCTCCCCCCAAGGGTCCTCTAATTCATATATTTTATCAGATTATAGGCCACAAGAATAAAGCGATGACACACCACAATGAATTGTGGGGGTGACACCTAATATTGAGTTAACTGAATGAAAATGAATTAAATTTAATAATTGCAACTGTATTAATGCTATATTGTCATCAAAAACATTATGTACAACTTTTATGATTCTAACATACCAGGAAGCCGGTTAAAAATCGTTTGAAACATTACAGACTTACATAAACCATATTATTATTATTAAATATAAATGAAAAAAAATAAGGCATGTTTTATTAATATAACATGCACAATACTGTACATTTTTAAAAAATGCATTAAAAGATAGAAAATTTCACTAAATTGTTTTTATATATGGCAAATTATTTTTGCTGCCAAATTTAAGGATATCACAAGTAGGTCAAAATTTGGCACTTTGCTAGTAATACTGCTATTACAGTAGACTTCCTCAAATCCGCACAGCTTGGGACCAGAGGTTTTGCAGATTTTAGAATTTTGCGGATTTCTGGTCATTATTTCCTTTACATTTTTTAAACAATAATTTGAATGTAACTAACAAGGAAATCTAAACTATTGTAAGGGCTTACAATATAATAAAATATTAAAATAAGTAATAAACTAAAATAAGGATGCACAACCTGTGGCCCGCGAGTTTCATCAATTTACAACTGGAAAAAAATTGAAATTTTTGTTGATAAAGCACAAAAAAAATCTGGAATTTCATTGATCAGGCACAGAAAAAATCTTGTTGATTGTTTTCTTATCTCTTCCACTTTCATTAAGTTTCCTTTTTTTTTTATATGCACCAGTCACTTATATTTGTTTTTTAGCATTTTTAATTAACAAAATAATGTACTTTCCTCAATAAAGTTAAGGAAAATTATTACATCTTGAAAATATTCCTTGCTGCATGTGCTATATATATACAAATGTAAAAACTCTTGATATATCCTTGATAACTGAATTGGAAGTTTTGATTGGGTAAGCAAAATTAAGTCCTTCCTACTCCCCTCTGAAACTATATTTTTTATCGGATTATAGGCCATAGATCACTTCCTCGAAACTGAATTATCTCTGTATTGTCCTCGACCACCGAGGCATATTTGTAAGTGGCCCTTTTCTTGAAAAGATTGTGCACCCCTAGTTTAAACCAACTGTTTTTTTCCTTCAAAAATTGTTCTTTTTTAATAAAAACATAATGACATTCTCTCTTTTTATATTTAATTTAAATGTTTCAAATTATTGGATATAAATAATTTCTATTTTTAACACTATTCCTGCGTTTGTATTGATAGGTTTAAAATTGTGCTGATGAACATACCTATTGTTCTAAAGAAAAGCTTAAACATGTGAATTTATCAAACTTAAAATAGATTAAAAACATTTGATAATATTTAGTATAAAATATTTTTTAAAAAAGCAAATTATTTAAGTAATCTGTCATAAGATGCATGGTGATTTTGAATATAGAGACACATAACTCATTGATCTTTAAGATTTTAGTCAAGCGGTAAAAGAAATTCTTCTTGATTAGGGAAATTACCCGGGTGTCATCCTCTAAAGGGTGACACCAAATCTTTATTTGCAAATAAAAAATACAATTTTATAAAATTTTGGAGACTAATTAGGAAATAAAATGAGATTTTTAGCTCATGATGCAATACAGCTAGTTTTCTTTTCTTTGCTAAAGTGAAGTATTATACAGAATGGTGTGTCTAAATAAGATATGCAACAGGGAACAAAAACCAACCTAGTCAACGAGTGGGTAACAAAAGCAAACTTTAAAAGAAAGAATTTTCTTCTACGTATAGACACGGCATTGACTTGTGCAGACTATGGGTTGAGTGATGATTCACTTCTGCGGTTTTTTTTATGCAGAAGGACAAAAGGTAAATAAGGAATGGTAAGGTTATTTTTTATAAGAATGTAGAATTGAGATTGAAAAAATATGACAGATTGGAAAGGAGGAGGAGGAGGGGGGGGGGGGGCTTGACACCTTTTACATCTGTCCCGGGATGTCACCCATCCTAGCTACACCATTGAACACCCACTTCATCTCTGACAAGTAAATAAATTTTCCTGCCTGAGAAAACCGTACCAAACACAAACCATAAAATATTACTTGAAAAAATAATTATAAGAAAATAATGCATTAATCCTTACTATCTGTTAAATAAATGATCGGAAATAAAATACACAATTTTATAGTTTTAGTTTACATACTACATACTTTTTTATAAAATAAGTAATTTTCCATTTTATTATGCCACAAATTTTGTATAACTGCAAAGGAAGTTTGGTTTATTTTACATTCTAGTAGGAGTGTGTGTGTGAAGAGGAGGGGGGGGCGGTTAAAAGTATTTTATAGAATTTTATGTAGCGGGTTACTGATGACTCTTTCTGACCAGTAAAGTCTCATGCGTACTGGTCTTTGGGACCAGTAACTTTTTTAAATCAATTCTACCACTGGGCTATGCATAAAAATGTTAAGGGAAAGGGATGATATTACAAGGTATTTTCTAAAGAGAAAGAGGATTTGCTTTTTGGTATCGTTGCATAATATTTAGGAAATAATACTTGCATTTACCAGTATAGAAAGGCAAACTTTTGTCCACTGTTTTCGTTTTATTTATAAATTCTCATTTAGATTTAAAGCTACCTGGGAAGCAGGCACAAGAAAACTATTATTTCTGCATGCATTATGTAACAACTTATAAATATTAAGCAGATTATTATAATACAGACCATGCATGCAATAATTTTACCCAATAACAGTATGAAACTTTGCCAAACAAAACAGTAACACAAGTTCAACATTAAGAATGGAAAAAAAAATCTTAGAAATGTGTATAATGTAATCCGGAGCACGTTTTTACTAAGACACTGCAAACAAGACGTAAATACAATGCTTTGATAAATTTCTATGAATAAAGATATAATAATTACAAAACTTTAATACAAGGCAATTAAATAACGAGATATTTACATTCCATTAACAATTTTTACTCTGATTAAATATAGTAATTTATTTTATTAAAGCACGAAAGTTTTGTAGCAGCACTGTAACACCAATTATTAATATAGAAATGCATTAAACACATTCTCAATATTACCGTGTGACACGACATTTTAATTTCAATGTATGATACTGTTATGAATTTTAGTCTGTTAAAAAGAGAAGGGAAAGTTATTAAAAGAAAGCATAATTAAAATAAAATACTTATATAAAACTTACTTCGTAAAAAAGGCATTTTCAGCAAATTGTTTAGCGAACGCCGGAAGTCTCCATCTTATCTTGCAAGGTCACGTGACGAGTCAGCGGCGAAAATCAGCGCCGGAAAAGAGCTGTTTCATTATTGAGTTGAGTTGTTTAGTTTTAAAGCTGTATGAGTGGATTAGAAAGAGAAAAAATCAAACCAAGATGACTGAATCGGTTAAAAATCAACTCATTTACGATCCAATAAATTAGAACTCTTTCTTGAGCAGCCAAATCCACTCTTTCGTTTTAAGAGAGTACCCTGTTCGCATTAGGATACTTAAGATATCTCAGGCCGCCGAGCTCTCTGAGAGAGTTACACAAACTCTCTCAATAAGTTTCAACTTGATTATGCTAGATACAGGGGAGTTACCACTCATTCTCGTTGGCTATAAATTTTCGCTTTTAACGATTGGCTGTTCTAGCCGATTTAATTTTAAATCCATGCACATACTTCAAATTTGTTCAGACTACAAACACAGTGTCGTTCACTGAGATATCTTAGGTACGTTTTTTGATGTGAACAGGTATTCAATTCCGGGAGAGTACCACTTCAAAAACGGCGGTCTAAGGCATCTTATGCATCTAGTGTGACCAGGGTAAGCGTTGAAAATGTGCGTTCTGAAGGATGGGTTCTAAAATTAGAGAATGACCCATCTATGTTTATATGATAGATGTTGTTTGGGTTATCAAAAATGTCTTGTCAGAATTATTACAGTATTTATCATAATGAATCCAGTAGCGTTTAATTATTACATGATTATGCTAGTCTCAAAATTAAAAATATTTTTGTAGAACAGAAAGCACAATGATTGAGTTTTATGATTTTGTCGATGCTGAATCAGAAATTTAAATGAGTTTTCCATCACGTATGACATTTTTGTTATAAAACTTACGAAAGTTTCATTTACGATCACAATTATAATAAAACAGCACTTTAACGAATCATCGTTATGTCGATCATAAATAATCATTATGTTACATTTATCATTTCCACAACCTTCCATAAAGTATCATCACTAAAAAATTATGAAAAATGCAATAATACCAATATACAGCGAAATATATTTTTTCTGATTTTAAAAATGGGGTTTTTTAAAAAATTTCTTTCCTACTTTTGCATATAATTTTCTTTGTCAAAATAATTTATATAGAAGCGCAAAACTAAATTAAATTCATTTGAATTGTTTTAAGCTGATTTTATTTAGTTTTTTTTTCGATTTCATGTTATACAATAAAGTCATTTTCATTTTCCTCTATATTTTCTCAGAGTTAATGAAAGAAAATAAAATTGTCTTATTTGTTCATAGAAAAATGAGGAAATGACTAAGTAAGAGAAAATAGAGCTATCACGGAACATAACAAGCTCTTTTGAAAACGCTTCAGTGAAGTTAATTTCCTTTTATATCGTTTTATCTTTTTATTTCATAGAGTTAAAAAAATAGCATTTTTACACATAATTTCCTTTTTTAATCCTTTAGCGCCCTTTTTTAAAACTGATTTTGAAGAAAAATTACTTTTTGATTTAAAGGGGCACAGGATCTTTGAGCTTGTCGAAACGACCATAAACATCGCCTGTATAGGGGAGAGGGGGCACCTTTGAACTAGGGGCACCTTTGAACATTCTAAATAATTTCCTTCAAATAAATTATTTAAAAAAAAATCTATATGGCAATACATTACTGGTGCTTCAAGGAAATAATTATACAAAGCTGTATCATTTTGTATGAACAGTCTTGTCTAAACAAGATATGTATTTTTCTCCCTCTTGAATCTAAACTTAAGGAAAAAAGTTGTAAGATTTGTGTTTACAAACTTCTATTCCTAAAATTTTAATTTATTGTTCAATGCTTAAACAAAGGTGTTAGCTTTAATTTATAAGCTTTGTTTTATTCAAATTCTTCAGCTGAATTGAGTAAACCGTTGTAATGTTGAACTCCATGTGATGGGGCACCATTGAACAAAAAAGCTGGAGCACCACTGAACAGAGAAAAAACACCGAATAAACTGGTGATAAATAATAATTGAAATAATTTAAAGAGAACACTTAAAACTATGAAGTAAAGAGTTGTTAATGTATATAAATATTATTTCTGAATTTTTTTCATGTGAAAAAGATTATTTGAGAATGCCCAAGAACATGGATTTATACTGCTAACAATTTCTCTTACTGCACATATAGGTTTCAACCTATGTATGTATCAGTGATGGGAAGTTTCAAATCTAAATTCATTTATTTCATAATTGCAAATCCAGGATATAAAATAATAATTCATGGTTTAATAGGTTTCCAAACATTATTTCAGGTTTCCATAACTGATAAAACGGATTTTACATCAGGTCTCTTAAAAAAATAGTGAATGATAAATTTTAATTTTCTAGAAGTGTCAGATATCACATTGGTGTATTTTAAGGATATTGTAAAAAAGTTTTTACAACCAAATACAACTGGAGGTGATAAAACGAATTTTACATCAGGTCTCTTAAAAAAATAGCGAATGTTAAATTTTAATTTTCTAGAAGTGTCAGATATCACATTGGTGTATTTTGAGGATATTGTAAAAAAGTTTTTACAACCAAATACAACTGGAAGTGATAAAACGAATTTTACATCAGGTCTCTTAAAAAAATAGCCAATATCTGAATTTCAGGTCTCTTAAAAAAATAGCAAATGATAAATTTTAATTTTCTAGAAGCGTCAGCTATCACATTGGTGTATTTTAAGGATATTGTAAAAAAGTTTTTACAACCAAATACAATTGGAGGGACACTTTGTGTTTTATCAACAAAGAATTTTGAGATCAAGTTTTATGGATTGAAGTTTGGTTAAATAGCAAAAAAATAGTGATTTCAACAAAATGTATGTTTTTTTTTATTCATATTACTTTAGATTTCTGTAACATATGCAACTTTTTATAAAAACTCTCAATATTTTCATATTTTATTCATTTGTTCAAAGGTGCCCTTTGCTTGTTCAAAGGTACCCCTACATGGGGCAGGTTTGAACAAATATTTTTCAACTTTTTAAATCCTCACAACTTATATAATTTCTTTGGAAAATGCTTAATTTATGGTTTATATGATGGAGAAATGCGTTGTTTTTATTATGCAATAATTAAAACTCAATAAATATAAATCAAGTCAGAAATATATCGATTTTCTGAAAATTTGTTCAAAGGTGCCCCCCTCTCCCCTAAATATACCAAAACACAAATAATATGCAAATAAGATATTTTTCCCTTTTAAGACTAAAATACAGTCAAAGTTCTATAATCCGCACACCCATAATCCACTGTTTTCTATAATTCACGTTATTTTATGAATATAAACAATGAAATAAACAGTTAAAACATTTACAAATTAGTGATCCAAAAAAGATAAAAAAAAAAAAAAATGAGGAAACAATGAGAAAACAGTGGATTATGGGTGTGCGGATTATAGAACTTTGACTGTATTATTATTATTAACGACATTATCCAGAAAAATTATTGTTGTACATGCAAAATTAAGATTTCAATTTTGGCTCAAAAATTCATTTCACTAATACGTGAATTAAAAGTAGTGCGCGCATAATAAAACTCTAAATTATGTATACAGAAAACAGTTTTTGAATAAAATAGAATCATAACGTTCCAATTTATAAATTACAACCAAAATATATACAACAAGTTGTGTTTAAAATTTATTTTTACTACAAAATAAAAAACACTCAAAATTTGAAATTTTTTTAAAAAGTTTTTCAAACACATAATAAAATAAATAACCAAATATGTGATTTTTCTTTTTGATTTTAGCATAAAAACTAGTGTATCTAAATGGCTTTCTGATGAATCATACCAGGCGCAGGGCCCCTACGCCAATATCGAATGCAAGGAAACAACAAGCATTCTCCTCAAAGCCTCCAGATATGCATACGACGATCAGATTACTGCATCTCAGAACCGAGACTTGTCTGAAAAGACAACGTTGTGCCACTTCTGTATCCAGCTTTGTCGTTCAGTGCGCCAGAGTCGTCGTCTCTCTCTATGTTGCTATGTGAAGGAAAGCCACAATAATGGTCGCCGTTCTGACAGTTCACGTTGCTGTGAACGTCATCTCATCGTACGATCGGATACTGGGGGCGCTGCAGACATGCCCATTTTCTGTTTAACCCGGGAGTACACACGCCGGGTCTTTTTGACCCGGAGTGCGTATGATTTTTGCAATTGTAACCACTTATCTTTTAAAAGTAATCTTCAATTTATTTTATCGCAAAATTTGTAAAGATTGTCTCCGCCTAAATAAAGTGACGGTTATTATTTGATTTTGTTGGTGACAAAGTTAAAACCATTTCTACCCTGGGTAAGCGCGTGTTCTCCCGGGTTAAATATCAGTGATGGGGTTGTACGGTTTTGCAGGGCCGACCTCACAATATGTCTGCTTTTTCGGGCTTAAGTCATGGGAGGGCATTGAGATCCTGCATACCGTTCAGTATAACCCTCAGCAATCCATTGATTTCATATTCGCATAGCAGTGGTTAGATTTCGATTAGTTTGACGGGCGGTATGATGGAATGATAATCCACACTATCGACAGGCAATGATTCTGCCTCTATCGAATTTCGACACTTGCTGGTAAGCATTTCTTCTTATTATTCGAGGCATAACACGGTATTTTGAGCAAACTGCAAACACCGACCTTAAAAAGCGCTTTCCCAATGAGAAATCCACTGTGCAACTTACATTTTATGTAGTGTTTCAGATGTCGTTTCTCCCGCCTGCGTCGTCTAAATGCGCTGAAATACTAATCATTTGCATATTTTAACGTCTACTTCTTTCCATGGGATTTTGACGTTCGTCAGATCATTCCTTCCTGTTGTTGCAACTTTAATGGCCAGCAGTATGTAAGAAAACGGATTTTAAAATTTTAATTTCTACGGATATTCAATCGTACTCACCTTCTATAAATGATTTTAATTCAAGAGATAATGGAGATAACTGAATGGGTTTTTTTTACATGTTGTTTAGAAATAGAAAAAAAAAATAGAGAGAATGAAACAAAATTTGAAAACTAATATTTTGAAAGTTTAAAGGGTCTGTTTCCCCTTAAAAGAATAAAAGTAGTTATCCAAAAAACTAACATTATGGTTTACTAAAGATAGTAAATACAGTGTGTCCAGCAAATAACACCCTGATTTCAAAATTAAATTTCTCAAAAACAAAGATCGATAGAATTATGCGGTAAACGGTTTGTTTATTAGGTGAGCTGTAAAAATCTTACACAGAAGTTTCGAACGGTGAATATTTTGAGAAGATAGTGTTCTGATTGCAAAGAATACTTGACTTGACATTTTTCTTGTTTTACTAGGGGCGATCAAATGAAAAAGTACGAAACGCCCTAATTACCAAACCGGTTGAAATTTGAATATGCCGCTTTGGAATAAAGTAGTGAGACATCGAGAGATGCGATTGGAGTATCCAGCGTAGTTGTGAACATGCGTAGGCTCTTGTGCATGAAGGGGGAGAGAAGCAGACAGCAAGTGAGTTCCGTCCAATTGACGCGGCAGTGCCTGTGAAGCCATCATGGCTTTCCCATTGCATTTAATCATCGGATTTTGCAATGGGAAAGCTATGATGGCCTCACAGGCACTGCCGTGTCAATTGGACAGAACTCACTTGCTGTCTGTTTCTCTCTCCTTTGCGCCTACGCATGTTCACAACTACGCTGGATACTCCAATCGCATCTCTTAATGTCTCTCTACTTTATTTCAAAGCGGCATATTCAAATTTCAACCGGTTTGAAAGTTAGGGTGTTTCGTACCGTTTCATTTGATCGCCCCTAGTAGATTGCTTGTAGTGAACGAAGTTTTTGCCTTACAGTGCCATATTTTAATGACTTTTTGGATTAAATTTTTGAAATTTCAAAATTCCAAGAAATTTAGTTCGAAAAATCGTTAAAATATGGCACTGTACGCTGAAAAACTCGTTTTCTGCAAGCAATCTAAAGCAAGAAAAATGTCAAGCCAAGTATTCTTTGCAATCAGAACACTATCTTCTCAAAATATTCACCGTTCGAAACTTCTGTGTAAGATTTTTACAGCTCACCTAATAAACAAACCGTTTACCGCATAAATCTATCGATCTTTGTTTTTGAGAAATTTAATTTTGAAATCAGGGTGTTATTTGTTGGACACCCTGTATGTCAGTATTTAGAAACTTTAAAAGTGGACTTTACGTTGTATTAAAATCCCCGTATTAAATTCATTGTTTCTGATTCTCCTGATCCGTGCAAAAATCAGTAAAATTTGACTCAGCCTAAAATTCTTTGCAAAAAATGCATATATTTTTAAATCGCCCTTACTTTAGAATTAAACTTTCAAATTCATTTTTTAAAGGATAGTACATTTAAAGTCAAAAATTAAAATACAGTAAAACAAGTTTTAAAAAATGCTTATGACGGAATCCTGTCTTAAACGGAAAATGCGCTGATCCATGCAAAACTAATACAATAACACCTGAGAAAAGAATAGACTACATTTACATTTCCTAAGAAGGGAACTTGCCTATAACGCATTTTTTTACTTAGAAGATTTTACTATATAAGTTTTTTAAAGTTTTCAATACATGTAATAGAGATTAATGTTATTAAATGACAAGTAAAACATTTACATTCAAATAGAGATTCATTAAAAAAATATATATCAAATCAATTGGTGCTTCTTTTAAAATGAAGATTATAAACATGAAAAAAGATAAGTTATAATAAATATTTTTGGTCAAAACTTTTACATACGAAACAATTTTTGACCATATTTACATAATAAAAACTAATGTTTTGTAGACATTTAGTCTAACCGTGTCGGGGTTGAGCTAAAGGTTTAACCTTTTTCTGGCCGGCCTGAACTTTTTCAATAGGTTGGCTTGGGATAGGGGCTAAATATTTTGACTCGTGCAGACCTATAGTGCAGACCTCCAACATATTTTGAATGCAGATTTAACGTAATATCTATACGCTGCTATTTTGCGTTCAAAAGACAGGCACTGTATTAAATTCACTTTAAATAACGTACAATTTGTGAATGATCCCTAATCCCTATTTTGCATCCAAACTGAGTCAACAACTCATTGCTCAGAGGTATGGATAAATGATGTGAATCATGAATTTTCGACTTTAATATCTCTGCGAGTTTTGCAGATATCGAGATGAATTTTTTTGTGTTTAATTCAGGAATGGATAACGAAAATACTCTTAAATGAAAATTTTACTTTACGCTGGCCGTATAAAAATTTTGTTTTTGTATTTTCTGAAGTACACAATTTTCATACAAAATCTTTTTGTAGTTGCAACTTGTGTCATTAAATTTTGCACTTTTCTTTATGAAGCTTGCAATTGGAAGTATCTGTCTTGGGGCAATGTTTAAGGAGGTGTTTAGTTATTATTTTGATCTTTATGTATCGCTCTATATATAATGAGTAGCCGAGGAAAAATAATTTGTTAAGGCCATTTTTCAGTTGTGAGCAATATACAAAACCTACACATGTCTGTTTTATTATTTGTGTTTTGATATAGATGCATGATTTTTGAAAATTTTATAATTTGTAAAATTATTGTCTTATAAAGTCAAGATCGTGCTATATTGCTCAAAATGTTTGATATATTTAGTGTTGCCAGGTGTTCAACGTAAATTGGGGCTACAAATGATCAGGAAACAAGCATCTTCCTTGAGTTATTTAATAACAGAAGATGTGATAGTGATTTAAATTAGGTGTGATTAAAAATGGCGAAATAAACTGTAAGAAATTAGTGGTATCCAGACCATTTGAAGTCTTGATTAACTGTTATATAAACTGTAATAAAAAAGTAAATTCCCAGTATTTTACTGTGAATTGCTATAGTAAATTTACGAAAAATGTCTCTTTTTCGAAAGAAACGGTCAACTCCCGAAATTGATATGTTTAACAGGAAAAACCCGTTTATCTAAAGGCGAACTCTGTTAATATAGAAACAAAGTCCTTTTTTTTATGTCTTTTTGCCTGGGATCTCTGTTGCAATAAATTTACTCCAGCAATATTTTACTGTGCATTGCCACAATAAGGTGAACAAATGAACAATTGTTGGTAGTTTATGTATAATCAGACGATTTGAAAAATCAAACTAACCATGTTTTATTATTTCTGCAATCTTCCGTTTTTTCCATCACCAAATGATTCATTATTTAACGAACATTTTTTACAAATTAAATGATTAACAATTTTATTTTATTTATGCATATTTTCAAAAGGTTGAATGTGGAATTTGGTCTCCTTATGTTTATTAGTTTTAACTAAAAATTCTATTAAACAAGAAAAGTAATTTTATGGTGACCCTGTATATTACGTAAAAGTTTTTGAACTCAGTTTGTACAAAACTATCATAATTAAGACAGTTTTAGTATATGTGTAAAAAAAAGTAAAAACCCTATTCATTTAAATTCATAATAAGGAGAATAACTAACTCGTGAAATTTAAAAAATTAGGATTATGATTTGTGAAAAGATAAACACGTTTAAAAAACTTGGAAGTCATAACACACCTAGAAAATGTATACAAAAAATCGTGGCGTGTTTCTTTTATCTTGAGTTGAAATTAATTTACAAACTGCATTTTGTTTAGAATATTTACTATTTTCCGAGGTAGTTAACTTTTCAGAGAAAGGTAATGGCACATTTTTTTTTTCTCAGACATTTTTAGAGTAATTTTACTTCTCTCAAAAAATTTCGTAGAATATTTTCTGGCATTGTTAACGAAATCATTAAGAAGCTAAGAGTTTATTATGTAAAGTGTGAATGCATTTTAATTGGGATACCATAGTTGTACTTCTCTTATTTGAAGTTTACTAATGATCAACACGCAAAAGTTGCTAAATAGTATGTACAGAAATAGATAGGTAGCTGTTTTGTCTCTCTTTTTCACTCGCTTGTTTTTTCTCTCCTGTCCTCATTTCCTTTGCATGCGCGCATGCTTGTGTGTGTTTATGCAAATTGTGTGTATTTATACAAATAAATAACGTAACAATGTTTACCAGTATACTAAAATTGTAAAACATTTTTTTAAAGGCAATATATCGAGTAATATCTAGTAATATGTAATCTAATATAATTTAGGAAGTATATCTAGTTGCTTGGCAAATTTTTGGATTAAAAATCACTGTTAATTATTCTTTTTTCAAAATATATTTTTATAAATGTTTAGAATGATTAAAACATACAATCAGGCTCTGTGTATGGGAATGTAATATTGGACCGCATCCCTGAGTCCTCAATGACTCAGGATTCCAAAGTAAATTTTTAATCTGTATTAAGCTATATAAAGCTGTTAATTTTCTTAAAAAATACTTATAAACTTCTACATGAGAGAAAAATAATTTTTTTAAATGATACTAGCGGTCTGAAATAGCTTGAAAAATGTTTCATATTTCGAATATTTCTCCTCAACATTTGTGATTCAAAATCGCTCGGCTGTAAATCCATTTTTCCAGTTTTTCAATCTCTTTTTCCAAATAGCAAGTAAGGTAAACTTCATGCATTCTAATTATCTCTTCTAATTCGCCACAACATTTATGTTTATCGTTTATGTTCTAATAAACTCAGAATAAACCCATTGCCCGACACCCGACTCTCTTATCACAAGTGGTTCCTAAACTTTTATGCTTCGCGTACCCTTTGAAGAGAAATGCGTTCTTGGCGCCCCCTACATTTTAGCATACAAAAATCACGAATAGGAAGACTGGGAAAAGATAACGATGAATGGGTGCAAATAAACGTATTAATTATTTTGCATTTAAAGCTGTTTTTATATAGGAAGAATGTTCAGTAACATGACGGGTGCACTTTGTAGGTAGCCTTGCACATATGGTGTTATTTTAATGAAACACAGTCATACACTGTAAAAAATAACGGACGATTTAACGGAAGTATTACTGGTAATCTAGACGCCAGTACTATTTACTGTTTTTAACGGAAAAATTTCCGTAAATTCCGGGAAAAGTCGAAAAAAACGGAATATTCACGGAAATATTTCCGTTAAAAAACAGTAAATAGTACTGGCATCTAGATTACCAGTAATATTTCCGTTAATTCGTCCGTTTTTTTACAGTGTAAGTCATCTGGTTCATTATTAAAACAGTTAAAGAAAAATATTTTTGGTGACGTATTGAGCGGTCTAACTTCGTATATGGATTTCGATAAGAGACACAATAAGAAGGAATTTTCTAAAAATTGTCATTTTTTATTTTATTACTTTTTAATTTTCATTTCTTATTAATGTTTTCATTTTTCTAGGAAAACTGCTAAAATGAGATCATTTCAACAAATAAATAAAAATCATAAGAATCGTAGCATTCGTAAAAATCCCTGTCGGCTTGGCCTATAGGCGGACGTAGATTTCGAAGAGTTTTCATTTCAAGAACAAAAAATAAAATATTATTAACGATAAACCCAGTTTAACTGTTTTATTTGGCTGCTTTTCAAAAATTTTTAATTTCATTTTTCTGTAAGAACTGATTTTATCAAAATCCTCTTAAACGAAATTCGGCTCAAATGCCCATTTTGAAAACATATTTTGAATATATATTCTGACTTTATTAAAAAATAGACCGGAATGCACACTATATAATTCCTAAAAAAAAATAAAAAAAAAAAAAAAAAAAAAAAAAACTGTCAATTGAATGCGTTTGAGAGCAAAATTGAATTTAAAAATGAGTCATAAAATAACCAATTTGTTATTTGAATAACAAGCGCAAAAAGTTTTGACACATTTACATATTCATTTTTTAACAAAAAGTTATACAATTGGAATGCCTGACTATGGAAGCAATTTCGAATCGGACTGACTTTACCATTTTTTGATCCATAAATTACCTATCCAGTTCTAAGCTATTTCGACCACGCAATCACCCGTTTTTCTCCTGCTTTTCGACCGGTTTTTCTGCTTTCGTCGGGAAATGTGCTCAGAAACGTCATCTATGAAGGCTTGTTATGAAAGATCTATTGCGTTAAAAAAAAAAAAAAAAAAAAAAAAAAAAAAAAAAAAAAAATTGAGTGCAATTAGACAGTTTCTGAATAACAACACCTGTTATTTTCATGCATTTTCGAATAAAAACAAATTAAAGTATGTGTCACAAAGTTGCCATTTTTTATTTATGAACACCCTTAATCAAGATCGCTTTGGGAAATTTTGTGCGAAGTGCCCAATTTGACAGCTTTTTAGCTCACAGGCTATCATAGCCTGAGAGCTTATGTGCCCGTCCGTTCTGTATGTATGTGCGTATGTGCGTATGTGCGTAACGCGATAACTCATGATAAAAATATCGGATCCACTTGAAATTTTGTATGTAGGTATATCCTGATAAGGCGCTTCCCTGATTAGTTTTTGGAGTTCATTCGATATGTATAAGAGGGGGAACGGGGGGCTCATGCCCCCCGTTAGTTGATATAAATGGGATTTTCATGCAGAATTAAGTTTTCAAAATTTAGATTAGGATCATTCTGATGAGGGGATTCCGTGACTGTTATTAGGTGTTCATTGAATAAGTATAAATAGGGGGAACAGGGGTTCTAATCCCCCCCCCCGTTAGTTGATATAAATGGGATTTTCATGCAGAATTAAGTTTTCGTTCAAAATTTAGATTAGGATCATTCTGATGAGGCGATTCCGTGGCTGTTATTAGGTGTTCATTGAATAAGTATAAATAGGGGGAACAGGGGTTCTAATGCCCCCCCCCCCCCGTTAGTTGATATAAATGGGATTTTCATGCAGAATTAAGTTTTCGTTCAAAATTTAGATTAGGATCATTCTGATGAGGCGATTCAGTGACTGTTATTAGTTGTTCATTGAATAAGTATAAATAGGGGGAACAGGGGTTCTAATGCCCCCCCCCCGTTAGTTGATATAAATGGGATTTTAATTGAGAATTAAGTTTTCGTTCAAAATTTAGATTAGGATCATTCTGATGAGGCGATTCCGTGACTGTTATTAGGTGTTCATTCAATAAGTATAAATAGGGGGAACAGGGGTTCTAATGCCCCCCCCCCCGTTAGTTGATATAAATGGGATTTTCATGCAGAATTAAGTTTTCGTTCAAAATTTAGATTAGGATCATTCAGATGAGGCGATTCAGTGACTGTTATTAGGTGTTCATTGTATAAGTATAAATAGGGGGAACAGGGGTTCTAATGCCCCCCCCCCCCGTTAGTTGATATAAATGGGATTTTCATGCAGAATTAAGTTTTCGTTCAAAATTTAGATTAGGATCATTCTGATGAGACGATTCCGTGACTGTTATTAGGTGTTCATTGAATAAGTATAAATAGGGGGAACAGGGGCTCTAATGCCCCCCCCCCCGTTAGTTGATATAAATGGGATTTTCATGCAGAATTAAGTTTTCGTTCAAAATTTAGATTAGGATCATTCTGATGAGACGATTCCGTG
Organism: Maratus speculifer; assembly: GCA_964019185.1. Classification (NCBI taxonomy): domain Eukaryota; kingdom Metazoa; phylum Arthropoda; class Arachnida; order Araneae; family Salticidae; genus Maratus; species Maratus speculifer. Next base: position 374,874,988 of record OZ025293.1, read on the forward strand.
ACTGTTATTAGGTGTTCATTGAATAAGTATAAATAGGGGGAACAGGGGTTCTAATGCCCCCCCCCCCCGTTAGTTGATATAAATGGGATTTTCATGCAGAATTAAGTTTTCGTTCAAAATTTAGATTAGGATCATTCAGATGAGGCGATTCAGTGACTGTTATTAGGTGTTCATTGTATAAGTATAAATAGGGGGAACAGGGGTTCTAATGCTTCCCCCCCCCCTTAATTTATATAAATGGGTTTTTCAAGCAGAATTTTCAGATTTCGTTCAAATCTCTGAATAGTTTTGGAAGTTTAATGGTTAAGTATAAAAGAGGCGGATAACTCCTTTTAAATTATATAAATGCTAAATGGGTTTTTATTAAGAATTATATAATTTGCTCTGAATTTTGGATATAGATTTTTTATATGATAAAGCATGTCTTTGATAGTATAGAAGGTTCAATGATTAAGTATAAAAAAAGAGGAAAGAAGAGAGCTGTTTCCCTTTCTTAATTTTTTTTTCGAACGGAATTAACCCTTGAAAATATAAGGCTTTAATGTACAATTAGTATTTGTAGCCTGTGAGCTCAATGCCATCAGTTTAACTGGGCAGTATTCTTTATTAAAAATATATATTTAGCTTTTATCAAAAAACTGATCAATACGGCCCATTACACAGTTCCTAAATAACAAATAACTGTCAATTGAATACGTTTGAGAGCAAAATTGAATTTAAAAATGAGTCATAAAATAACCAATTTGTTATTTGAATACATCCTCAATTCTTTAATTATGATCGCTTTGGGAAATTTTTTTTGCGAAGTGCCCACTTTGACAGCTTTTTTTAAAAATATATTTAGCATTTATCAAAAAATTGATGAATGCGCACATTATATAGTTTCTAAATAACAAAAAACTGTTAATTGAATGCGTTGGAGAGCAAAACTGGATTTAAAAATGAGTCATAAAATAATCAATTTGTTATTTGAATACATCCTCTATTCTTTAATCATTATCGCATTCGGAAATTTTGTGCGAAGTGCCCGTTTTATAAAATCTAGCTTTTGCTTATAGGGCAATAGCACATGTTTCATGACTAATGTAACGAAAATTTTACATTTTGGAAATTTGTTGGTCCTATTTTTCATTTATACAGCTAAGATGTTTGTTTTGCTATGATGTTCTTTTTTTAAATCAATTTATTTTTATTTATTTATTTATTTAATAACAATAAAAAATAAGAAATAAAGTTGAATAACAATTACCATAATTTTTAGCTCACAGGCTATCATAGCCTCAGAGCTTATGTGCCCGTCCGTTCTGTATGTTTGTTCGTGCGTAACGCGATAACTCGTGATAAAAATATCCGATCCACTTGAAATTTTGTATGTAGGTATATCCTGACAAGGCACTTCCCTGATTAGTTTTTGGAGGTCATTCGATATGTATAAGAGGGGGAACGGGGGGCTCATGCCCCTCCCCTTAGTTGATATAAATGGGATTTTCATGCAGAATTAAATTTTCGTTCAAAATTTAGATTAGGATCATTCTGAGGAGGCGATTCCGTGACTGTTATTAGGTGTTCATTGAATAAGTATAAATAGGGGGAACAGGGGTTCTAATGCCCCCCCCCCCTTAATTTATATAAATGGGTTTTTCAAGCAGAATTTTGATTTCGTTCAAATCTCTGAATAGTTTTGGAAGTTTAATGGTTAAGTATAAAAGAGGGGGATAACTCCTTTTAAATTATATAAATGCTAAATGGGTTTTTATTAAGAATTATCTCATTTGCTCTGAATTTTGGATATAGATTTTTTATATGATAAAGCATGTCTTTGATAGTATAGGAGGTTCAATGATTAAGTATAAAAAAAGAGGAAAGGGGAGAGCTGTTTCCCCTTCTTAATTTTTTTTCGAACGGAATTAACCCTTGAAAATATAAGGCTTTAATGTACAATTAGTATTTGTAGCCTGTGAGCTCAATGCCATCAGTTTAACTGGGCAGTATTCTTTTTTATAATATCTGCATTCATTTGTATTGCTTAAAATATGGTGGATTTTTCATTTAACCCTTTATCTACCGCCTTATGAATTCATGAAAATTTCACATTCTAAAGCATTTTACGGAAATTTTTTTAACTAAATTAAAAGATTTACAAAATCATTTAGTAAATATTTAAAGGGTTTTAGAAGGATTGAAGGATTTAGAAGGATTAATTAAATTTGAATTTACAGGGATTTTGTGCAATTTTTATAACCCCACTCTAATCTTTAGTTTTTAATTTTTTTCTTAGTATTTTGTAGAAATATAAAAAGTACAAATATGATGTTCTTACAATATAAATATAGAAACATTTCTGCATTGAAAAATCCCCCCCCCCCCCCTCAGCGCCAAGAAAGCTGAAAAAATGTAAAGGCAAAATAAATCATCCATTTAAAAATATTTTTCTTTTGTGTAACCAATAATGCTTCTGGAACAAGATCGATTTTCAGTAATGTATCTGTAACTCATTCTAAACAGTATTACAACTAACTGACGTATTAAAAGAATTTTATAATAAGTCATTTTAATGGTACTTATAAGTACCGTCGGTAGATAAAGGGTTAAAATCAGATGTACTAAAAAGTAATTCCTGTAATCCTGGATATTTTAAATAGAAATGCCCGGTATATAATCTATCACTTATCATACGATAAATACAGTACTGTCTGTGTATGTATATTTTTTTCTAATTTCTTGAATAATTAATACAAAATTACAGACTATTTTATTGCCTTTAAAAGATCTATCTTATTTAAATTGAAAACATCGAACTGAAAGTTTTCTATTATGTTTAGATACAATACCGTCTACATATTTTGACGGAAAGGCGACGTTCGTGTGAATGAATGCAGCGCAGATGATTATTTTTCACTCGAAAACCAAAGCGTTGAGAAAATCGGTAATCTGACATTAGCCTAAAATTAGTGGGTAAGTACACAGAGGGTTTCGTTTAATATTTCTTTCAAAACAACTTATCCTTTAATTAATAAATCGAAATTTTTATTTATAATTATTAAATTTTGACATAGATTGTAGCACCAATAAATTTAATTTTTAAATCGTTAGAAAATGAAGTTATTATTTTAACCAAATAAAAATGTTCAATCAAATTATTTGAAAAAATTTAAAAATTTCACGTTTATTGAAAATCAAAAAAAAAAAAAAAAAAAAAAAAAAAATTAGCGGAGATATAAATGAAATTTTAAATTTCTCAAAACGAAAAAAATTGTTTAAATGAAATTTAAATTGCTGAATCATTAATAAATCGCAATAGTTTTTAAAATAGAAAAAAAAATTCCAAAAAATATTATTAATGTCAGTGATAAAAAAAATAATAATATAAACGCTTAAATTATCTAAAAAAAATCTATTTTAATAAAATACGCCTTAATATGAAAATTTCCAGTTCCAGCACCAGAGATCGAGCTAACAACCTCCTGTTTACAAGCGAGTTTTACCTCCAAGCAGTAATGTCTGCACGTATGCCGTTGAAATTAACGCTCAGTTTTAAAATTTCAGTCGCAAAAAAGAACGGACGACATTGATAAAATTGATTTAATTAAAATAATAGACCTTTTTAAAATTTTATGATTTGTTGTGTGACACGAATATTTAGCTTTAAGTACACAGAATTTGAAATCTCTGACTTATACAGTTATTCTGTACGGACTCTGTGACAGACGGACAGACACGAATAGGGTGTCGTCAGCCGTCAACAGGGTCAAACTTTCCGTTATTTATGTTTGATCAGAAACTGCCATTTCAACAAAAATGTAAATCAAACAAGCATTTTCTCCTAAAATTCTGTAGATTAACATCACCTAGTGGTAAATTAGGGGGCTCGGACAGCATCTATCCGTGTTCCCATGTATTCTCGGATAGATGCTGTCCGAGCCCCCGCGTTTAACTCTTATAAGTTATCTGTCAGTTAATGATTATCAAAATTGAAATGGTGTCAATTACTGGAGTCATTGACCATATTTATGAAAAAAAAAAAAAAAAAAAAAAAAAAAAATTAGTAAAAAAAAAGTATATTTTTTTCAAAATTGTATCAATAATATTTTTTAGAGTATCTTTGCCATATTTCAAAATCTGGTAAAAGTATAAAATAGATTTAAAACTTCGTAATAGTGATTTGAACAAGAAAGAACCCTTAAGGTGTCTAAGTGAGGATTTCATCTTATTTTGGCATTTTTTCTGAATGAGTAGAGTATGAGAAAATATTTTATAAATTTTAGTAAAAATAATGCTTTGTTGCTCTACACTGTAAAAAAAAGGGTCGATCTACTAAAAAAATTTTAGTGATCTTTGTAATTACTAAAAAAATTTTAGTAATCTTACTCGGTTACAAGGAATCTGTAAGAATTACTAGAAAAAAGCTAGCAACGAATAGAGTTAATAGTTTTACATTTTTAAAAGCTATTACTAAAACTCACTTGGCGTGGCCGTGATAGCCTAGTGGTCATAGCACCGAACTCCAGGCTGAAAGTACCTGGGTTCCCTGTAGAAACATGCCAGAATAGAGCAGGTAGCAATGTTTGGTGCTGCCATCTATTGCGGCTTCCCCGAAAATCTTCCATTTCAGTAGGCTGAATTTTTACCCACTGGATGCAGCTCGAAGGAAGCTCCTGCCCTTCGGGCACACGTAATGGTTATCAAAAATAATTTTGGAGCTGTTACTAAAATTTGCTTAGTGGCTCATACTAAAAAGTTTTAAGTTAGTTATACAAAAAATTCTTCTGTTCAGTTTACAAAAAAAAAAAAAAAAAATGCTTGTTTTATTTGCAAAAAAAAGTTTGTAATGTTTACTAAAAAATTCTGTGGAATAAAAATTTACTAAAAAATTTTTAGTAACTTCTTGAATTTTTTTACAGTGTAAAAATCTAATGCGATTTGATAGGTAGAACCATTTCATTTAAAATTCATTTAAAATGCAGTAATTGAATCAATTAACCTATCGACCAATTTTTAAGTGGGAACTATTGCAGATAATAACTTTTTTTAATAATCACATGCCTGATAGCTTGGTGAAGTTACTCATTCACGACTCCAAAATGGGGCCATTCCAGCCCCACTGTTGATTCTAGATGGCCAATAATTTTACTAAATTATGTCAGAATGCTTAGAATCACAAAAACAATGTAAATCAATTATAAATAAAAATAAAATTTAGTATATGTCTTAGTAATGGGGCCCCATGGAATAATTTAACAAACAGTGACACAAAAGTGTACCAAATCTCAAAATTAATAAAATTATCCTTTTTATGTTCGTTTATTTAGCGTATTATTTAACAAATTGTTTACACTGTAATTAAATGTAAAATGGAATTTTAATGCAAAGTAAAACATTCTATTAAAAGCAATATTTTAAATGACATCTTACCTCTTAAAGAAACTGATGAAAATGTGCTAAAAAATTCGTTTTTGAGGACACTCTAAAAAAAAAAAACTTCTTCACCAACAAAATGAAACAATTATTCTAAACAGTTATGGAAAGTTAAAGATAAGGATTTTAGCTAATTAGATTTATTTCAGACTTTATCCGAAAAACGCCCTGGGCTTGTTTTTAACCCCTTAACGCGCAGTGTTGCCGGGTCTGCAACACCTAAAGTTCCCCCTGTTTAGAGACACAAAAACTCCGTGAATTTTTCAAAACTACGCTAATGGCTACTTTAAATCTTTCTTATGAGTTCTAGATGGCAGCACCACAGAGATCAAACTCTACTGTTTTTAAAAAATAGGTAGAATGTTTTACTGTAATACGCGCTTCACAGCAATGCTCTTCTCACTGCGCTTATCAATGCTTTACTTATGGGAGGTTACCGCAACGGCAACAGCTGTATAATTAAAATGGTTAGTGCAATCTTTACAAAACAATACCTGTGTACTCCTCTAGGCCTAAATAGATTGCCTATTTTTTTTCTTTAAATTCCAACTTTAAAGAGTAGTGCGCCGGAAAGGGTTAAACTGTAATATGAGAGGAAAAATGGGACTACATGGCACAATAACGCTAGCTAAGACTTGTTCTCAAGTTTACTGCTCAGTAAACGTAAAACTTTCAGACACAATGACGGACACATTTTTAAACGTAAAGACATAAAATTGTTAGACCTGACTATGGAAGTGATTTCGAATCGAAATAATTTTTCGATTTTTTGATAAATAAATTATCTATCGAGTTTTAAGCGAATTTGATCACGTGATAAGATGTTTTTCTCCCTTCTTTGACTGGTTTTTCTGATTTCGTCCGGAGATTTTGCTCAAACCGCACTTTGACAGTATTTTCTGAAAAATCTATTGCGCTTACAAAAAGAAAAATAATAAAGGCCTTTCAATGATACATTTTCAAAATAACAATACCTGCCAGGTTTATGCATCTCCGAACAAAAATGAATTAAAAAATATATCATAGTTGCCTCTTTGGATTTGAGACCAGTCTTGCTGTTGTTCTCAAATCCAAACTAGATATTTTCTGGGACATTCCTGGATTTATATTTATTCCTGAATGCATGAAATTGGAAGGTTCTATTATTTAGAAGCTGTTAAATTGAGTAGTACTTTTCACTTTTGGATACAGCAAGAGGATTTTTCAGAAAATGCTGTCAAATTTGGTTTCTGATTGGAATTTCTGCACGCAACACCCCGATAGATTTTGTCATGATAGAACATTCATTTATTACTTAAGATTAAGATTTGACCGAAACAGGTTTTTGAGACGTAAACCGGAACCAAATTTTGCTAGTCTTCCTATTTTCGGCTGATAACGAAATCGAAATTTTGATCGATCTCTAATAATCAATTTATTGAAATATAAAAAACACGACCCAGTTCCAATTGATTACTTACTCGTTTTAGGCTATTACGTTTAAAAATGAATCCATAAATGCACCAGAAAGTTTTGCAATGTTAAACAAAGATTTTTTTTCGAGAATTGTTGTAAGAAATAAAGAAAAGGAAAGTCTGCTTTTATTATCTTTTATTGAGTAATTTCGGTAGAATTTAGGGAATGTCAGAAATAACTATTTCTCATAAGAATTCGTCAATAATGAAATCGGACGGATTCGATTTCTATTCACAATTCCATCTTGGAATAAATATATTTAAATTTAGATAAAAGAAGAATAAAATAAATAGAAGAAACGATTCTCTTTATGCGAACTTATTTCAACTAAAGTCTGAAAATATTTTCGCTACAAAAATATTAAGTTATTTTCTCGAAGAATGAATTTACTTCTTCTTTATAAAAAAGTTTACTCTTTTTAGTTCTGTATTTTTTAAATAACTTTCAGAAATTCTTTCCTAGAAAATGACAGATAATACTAGCATTTTTTTTTCTTTTTCTCCAGAAAAACTTACAAAATTTATGATAATTATCAATAGAATAGGTTTAAAAAATGAGTAAAAGGAAAAGTTATAATAATTTGATCAACTGTTATCAAGCATTTGAACTTAAAAATTAACAAGACGAGAATTGTACGTCAAGCGTAGTAAATGAGGTGTGTTCGTACTATACCGAAGTTTTCAAAATATACAGTACTTCGGATACAGTACAGTATACGAAATCTTTTGTGTGTCCTTGTAAATACTATATGCTTTCTAATATACAGGAATTAATTTGTCGTAAACCCCATCAACGTATATCAATTTCATAAAATGTGAAATAGTGTAATATTCTTAAAATGAACACCAAACAATATTTCACCCTATACCATTATGAAATGGAATACTTTTGTGTAGCCCTGTAAAGGAATAACAAATATTATTTGAAACACAGATTGTACAGAATGTATGTTTTAGTATATACTTAATAGATGCATATCAATTTTATTATGTTCGAAAGAGTGTATCACCATTAAATGCCCTTGAAACTTTTTTCCCATTGACCGTAATGTAACGCAATACTTTTGATTGTCCCTGTAATTGAACTAAACACCCAAAATTTGAAATGGCACCAAAAGAGGAAGAGTAAACTGTATAACTGTTGTTTCAGATTGAACTAAAACCGGAACTGCACTTTTTTTTGTTGTTGTTTTCTGTTTCGAAACTGAACCGAAATTTTTTTTCTGCTGTTGAGCTGATCGGGAAAAGCATAATTTTTTTTATGCGTGTATTACTCGCGCTTTCCCCCCAAAAATTATGGATCCAAAAATTAGAGTCCCTACAGAAGGTCTGTACAGCTGTATACTCTATAAAAAGCATGAATATTCTTTATTCTAAGAGAAATACAATGTAACCACAAACAAAAATAATCAATAATATTCTGCGAGTAACCCACGTTTATGAAAAGCGTTCCTTATCTTTGGAAATAGCAGAAACCAATTTATAGGAAAGAAGTTTCTTTTGCTATCGCTGATTTTCGGGAATGTTACCGAGTAAGTGTATAAGTAAATTTCGTCAAAATGGAATATCAGTTTTTGAATTTCAGTTATGAATTTTATCAGTTATGAATTTCCAAATAAACATTTCCGTGTGGAACAAACATGCTAAATTTAATAGCACTAACATAAAATTAAAATGAATATTACTTTTTTATTCTACATGTATAAATTCAATCACGAAGCTGAAAATTATTATTTGAGAATGGGTAGCATTAGGAAAACATATATCTCTGGTTAGGAAAACTGATTAATATATTATAAAAAACACTCGGAAACGTGCCTGAAAATCAATGGCAGAAAAAAAACTTTATTTTTTATAAAGGTTTCTTTAAATATTGAAAATGTATTGCTTTTAGAGGCTTTTAGAGATAAAAAATGCCTATCGGAATCATGGATGACTGGGAAAATTTGTTGTGTATTTTTGTTCGAGTTTATTGTTATATTTTCGTAGATTACGAAAAAATTGTCCTTCTTTTCAGTGTATAAACAACCTGTTAAGATGAAAACCCAATTGAAATTAATCTTTCTGTAGTCACTTCAGATTTTGTCTTAGAAAGTTTTATTGCATTGAAAATGCATTAAAAATCTTCCTAATCAGTAAAATCTGTGAAAGCTGAATCGCTAGCTGCTGCGACAAAGTTTTCCGTTATACACAGGGTATGATTTCTTAGGATTTACTAAAAAAGGAGTAGTAAAACCAATAAAAAAAGAAGCAGGAAAATATTCTGTTTTATTGAAATTTCCGGTTAAGCAGGTACGTTATTCCTTTTCCGGGACCATACAAACATTCTGTTAAATGCATGTTCTGCTTTCATCGGTGTATGAAAGTCTCATTCAATTCACATCAAGAAACAACAAAAAAAAAAAAAAAAAAAAAAAAAAAAAAAAAAAAAAAAATTGTGCATCTTAAAAAAATTTGGACTTTTGGCGTTCAGCGCGCAATGGTTTCGTGGACCGGTCGGAACTTTGGAAAATCGGGACATCTTGGGGATCGGGGCGTAAAAAAATTCCATTTTAGAAAATTCCGTTTAAGTAGGTAGATATGTAAGGTATTCTTTTATGCGGGAACATGCACACCTTTACCTTAAATACAAGTTCTTTTTTCAGTGGTTTTAATGAGTTAAGTTCCATTCGATGCAGATTAAAGACTGGCATGGAATTAAAAAAATTTAAAAGAATTCGTACGACCTAAAAAATTGGACTTTCGGCGTTTTGCGTAATTGTCCGCGGAACAAGTCTGTGAACCGTTGAAAATCAGGATATCCCAAATAAATCAGGACACCTAACATTTTTTTTGTTTAACCTTAAGGGATAAATTTCGAGTCGTTATCGATTCCTCCATGACAATACTCCTTTCCTGACTATGATTCGGCTTTAAATGCCAAAATACCAACTTTAAACAGATTTTTGGCATTACCTTTTGCTTATTTTTTTAATTAAAAATAAATAAAATACAGAAAAATGTTATTCCATTTCTTTGTATCTAGATAAAAACTTTTGTAAATTCATTGCATTTACGAACACGATTCATTTCGTGAATATGACACAAAGTAACAAATTTGAATTTCCTTATAATTGAAAGTAATACACACATAAGAAATATTTCATCTTACTACACAGCATGAATAAGGGGACCCTATAACGTTTATTCTCAGGGCCCCCTAAAGAGATTTCTGAGTCCTAAAAAGCAACAAAAATATAAAGATTCAAAGTCTGGATTTTTATATAAAAAAAAGATAGGGATTAAAAAATATTTTTTTTTAATCTGAAAACCTTCATTAAAAAAAGCTAATAGTTTTAAGATATGATCTATTAATAAGCTTCCCAGTTCCCATCTGTTTCTTACAAAAGAATGACACTCTCTGACGTCACAGGGCTTAAGAAATGACGTCTAGCAGTGAGATGAATGACGAAAAAATTAATTTTTCTCCATTTTGATGGAAGAGACTGTGTACTGTTTGTTTAATATTCATTGTAATAAGCTTATTTATTTTAGAATGACTATTTTTAGTTACGAGTTGATGGATATGGCTTGAGGCTAAACGTATAATTAATAATTTTTGCGTGAAAAAAAATGAAACTTTTCCTCTTGCATTTTTAAACAAGTTTTCATATTGAATATGCTTTTAAGTTTTGAAATAACATCACGATTGTTTAAAATTTATTCCAAGAATGGACAAGTAAAGAAGGGCGGCATTAAACAATTTTTGGAGGGGTGTGGGGGGGGGTACAAGGAGGAGGAGGCAAAATTCGTTGAGCGGTGTGCCAGTTTATTTTGATTTTATTTTGCACAAATGAGATGGAATTAAGTTATATTTCTCATATATATTTTTTGAATTATTAAAAGCATGCGTAAACGATAAATGTTGAAAATGTTGCAATATTTAGTACTTATTGTTTATAATTTTTTAGTGTCTCTGCCTAAAGCGTTTATTTAATGCAAATGTTTCTGTATTAACGAGATCAACAAGTCATTTTACCTTTTATTCAATTTCCGAAAAATAAATTATCTTACCTATGATGACTGATGAACTGTGATATGTGAAATTCTTTGAAAGATACGGATGGAACAACCGACCTCTATTCCCCTTCTAATATCCAAAAGTCTAATATAATATCGGGATTACTTTGCATCCAGTACACATAAGAGTAAGTAGCATTTTGTTCGGGTGATAAATATATGACATTATTCAAACAATTACTATCCACTGAGAATAATATCCTCGAGCTGTTTTTGCACAAATGGTGCGGATACCGTAGTCTTATATGAAAATTAGTTGACTCGACCGCCTGGCTGGGCTCGTGATGAATGACCCTTAACCACTTAGGGACGAGCGACCGGTATACGTGCCGCATAAAGTGATTAGAATCCTTGATTATTCTCATAAATAAAATTTTACTGTAAATTTTGCCCTATTTAATCGGATCATTTTCTCGATTCAATTAAGCAAAAATTTCTGTTTCGAAAAACCGGTGATAAAAGATTAAGAAGTGTGAAGAAAATACGCTTAAATGAACCTCAAATTTGTATGATGTTATATTTTTAACTTCATTTTGCAATTTTTATATTTTTAAATGAAAAAAATCTCCTAAAATATTGAATTGAAAAGATGTGCTATTTAGTATTTTATTTTCTACATAATTTTATTTTTGGAATCTATGTGTACTGAAAGTAAGCGAAACCCCAAAGTAACAATCAGGTTTTTACTGATTTCGTCGAAATTTTCATGCAGTTTATTTTGTAAAAACTATTTCGGACGTTTAAAAAATTTTCTAAGTGATGTAAACCTTTTCTATTGAGATGCTCTAAAAAGTATGTGTTGAAATTTGGACGTTTTGATATTTTTAGTGTTGAAAAAAATATCGTTTCCGTGAGGCGCAAAGTGATTTGCCGGCAAATTTGAAACGGTGAAAATTAATAGTTTAAAACTCACTTCCTATAGACCATATTGTGCTTGAATTACTTTATGAGACCTTTTTGAAGAACTATGAAGTCTATACACATCATTTACCATTGGTTCAGTCCTTTGACAGTACTATAAAATCTACATACGCCATTGGCAATCTGTTGCAATTTTTCAGAAAAGGATATTTTTGAAAATGTATTTTATAAAAGGGAAAATGCATTTTTTTATGTTTTACAAGTGTATTTTACTTAGGTTTCTTAAAATGTGTTTTACTTAACACCAAAAATGAATTTATTTGGAATTTATAGTCACAATTAAAATAATGATAATGTAATATCATTTTAAAAAATGGTAGATTCCGTGATATTATAAAATTTTAATAAGTTATTCTGAAAGTTCCAAAGGAAAAAAAGTATTTTTGACAATAATATTTTTTTTGTTTTTCGTGTTAGGATTTGCCAGATGCGAACAGTACGGGTAATGCCAGATTTTGCGGCATGTTTTAATTTGGCACCAAATATGTGTTTTAGCATTGGTTATCTTGATAGTCGCTTTTTTGGCTAATACTTCCCCAAATACTACCAACTTATCGGCTTCGTTTACTGCCAACAATTTAAAAACTTGATAATTGTTTCAACTTTAATTCCCATTGAAATGCATTGACACATAGTGACCTCCCAAATAACTCACTAATCAACTCATTGTGATTAATACAATATATTTCTCGCAATCCAAAACAATCGAATGGAAAATTTGTACATGATATGTACAAATTTTGCATATAATTCTACATGTTATTGTAATATGATGAGTTGCAGAGGAGGCGTTTAAGAGGCTGAAAAGAAACAACATTCGAGCAAATAAAGGAGAACTGAAATCAGTAAAAGTAAGGCCCTTAGGAGTGAAGGTGGGTGATATGGTTTAGATATAATTAGCTTATTTACGAAATCTCACGAATCATCTCATAAAACTCACTGTCTTTGAAAACAAGATTGTACAGCCTATTCCCCTGGGTACAAAATCGTTAGTGCCGCTTTTAGATACAATTAGCTTTATACTGACACATTGTGACCCAAAATGACCCACTAATTGAATTTTCTCGAACATGCAATCTAACCTAATGGTCTTCTGGAGTCCGTAAACGATAGAATACAGAATTTAACCGAAATCGTTAGAGCAAATATTTAGATAAAATTAGCTTGGCCCGTAGTGACACAAATATGACCCACTAATTGAAATTTTTTTAACATCTGACCCATTTTTGTTGTCTTCTTGTGCCCAAAAACGGTTGGATACAAAATTTAGCAAAAATCAATTGAGCATTTTACTGATATAATTAGCTTGACACTGACCAAGTGTGACCCAAAAAGGCACACTAATCGACTTTTCTTGAACATGCTGTAACGATGGTCGATGAGCCACAGAGTTCCAGTGTAATTTTTGAATAAAATGAGCAATATGGTACATTATTTTCCCAATGACCTTTTATTCATCCCAACAAAACTAATTAAACGTATACATTCTAAAACTTTTCAACTAAAACTTTATACACATAAAGAAAAAAATTAAAACATTGGTTTCGGTAGTCACTGTCTCATCTCGCTCCAGTCTCTGTTTCCCTTCGCCGGTTCCGTCAACAGGCTATATCACATCAGTGCCGTCTGGCTTACGTAAGAGCAGAAGCAGTCCAAAGTCAGGAACTCACAGTCAACCTCGCTTCTTGGAAGATTATAGACGGAAGTTTTGCACCAAAGTTAAGGAATCATTTGGGGTGGTTACAGTGCGACCTAGCGCAATGGCCTTCTTGAGCCCGGAAACGATACAACATAAGTTTAGCCAAAATCGTTTGAACCGTTCTCTAGATAAAATTAGCTTGACCCACATTGACCCAAAAGTGATCCACTAATCAGATTTTCTCAAATATATAACTTAACCAGGGTTCGCACAATTCTACCACAAAATTTTTACAGTATTTTCAATGTATTTCACTGTAGAAAAAAAATGCGAAAATTGTGAATCGTGTAGGTGTTTGCGAATTATGTTTCTTAAAAATTAAATATAAATTTTCTTATCATTAATAGTGGTGCCAGAGTCCTTACAAAATATAAGGAGTGTGCGAACCCTGTTAACTCAATGGCCTTGTAATTATATATATAAAACCCCTCCGTGTATAACAATTCCGGGATCAACCTATCCACGAGAAAAAGAAACTCATTCACCAATGAAAACGTTTCATATTCGTAATGGAGCGTTCTCATTGGTCAGATTTACAGTGAGAGCTGTAAATGACGTCACTACATTTTACTTCGCTTTGGAATCTTTCCACGATTTCAAAAAGTACACTGTTAAAAATTTGACCCATTTGCTGCAGCGGCACTCCGCAGCTGTTATAGAATATCTCTTTTAAGACCAATGAGAATGCTCCATAACACAATAAAGTAACCGTTTTCTATAAAAGCGGTGGAGTGACGCTGTAGCAAATGAGTCAAATTTTTTACAGTGTATTTTTAATTAAAACTTTTTATTAAAGGAAAGCGAAGGTGCGTTTTAAATGCAATATTGTTAAAATTTTTACATTCGGGTTGCTTTATTTTTTTTTCTTTACAGCCGTGAATGACTCTTGAGAATTTCAAATCTATGAAAAACATTGTGAAAAGTTACCTCCGATTTTAAAGGCAATCTATTTTCTGACCAATGAAACCGTTCCATAGTCGTAATGGAGCGTTCTCAATGGTCAGATTTACAGTGGAGGCTGTAAATGAAGTCACTACATTTTACTTCGCTTTGAAATCTTTTCACGATTTCAAAAACACTATTTAATTAAAACTTTTTATTTAAGCAAACCGCGGGTGCGTTTTAAATTTCATTATAATCCCCACCCCCATATGCCAGATAGTTTTGCTATAGTTTTAAATGCAGATTTCTTTTGGAATTTTCTTTCTTTCTTTCTTTCTTTTTTTTTTTTTTTGTTAGATTTTTTTTTCTTTCCAAGTTTAATCGCTGTATTTATCAAAATTATTTCAGCCTAAAGTGGCTATGATTGACCACAGTTGTTGTAATTTCTTATCATCCTTTAAAAATACAAACACGTCATTTTGACGGGCTATCTTCTAGTCTAAAATGTTAGAGTAAAAAATTTAGTCAATACATTAGAGCAATTTTTTAGGTAAAATTAGCTTGAACCTGAGTGACCCAAAAATGACAATATAATCGAAATTTCTCGAACATGTGATCGAGCCCCAGAATTTTCTCGTGCCTAAAAACGATTGGATGCAAAATATAGTTAAAATCGATTGATCCATTTTTTAGATATAATTAGTTTCAGACCCACAGTGAATCCAAAGTGACCCTCTAATCGAATTTTCTCAAACATGTGACCTAATTTATTGGTCTTTTCGTCTCCGAAAACGGTTGGACACAAAATTTAGTCAAAATCGATTGACCATTTTTGTAGATATAATTAGTTTGACCCTGGCCCACAGTGACCTAAAGTGACCCTCTAATCGAATTTTTTCAAACATGTGATCAAGCCCATCGATCTTCTCGTCTCCGAAATCGGTAAGATAGAAACGTTAGTCAAAATGGTTAGGGTCGTTCTTAAGATAATATATATACACAAACGTACAATTTTTCGCTTGTACAGTGAAACCTCGATTATCCAAGCTAATTGGAACGAATTGCTAGTACCTCGGTTAGAAAAATTGTATATATAAACTCGCGAATTTGTCAACTCTTAGAATGAAAAACAATAGAATGGTTCTTTAATGATAAAAATAAACAAATGTAAAGCTGTATTTCACCGATGAGGGGAATGTAACTGTCCGATAATACATTGCACCCGGTGTTCAACAGGACCACACGGTCATTGAAAACAAAGCAATGTTCGCTGTTGACATTTAAGGGTGCAATGTTTCTTGGACGTTATGTGTTTTGCAATGCGAAAGGCTCTGCAAAGCGGCCCTGAAATAGCATGGACAGAGAAATAAAAAGTGCGGTAATTTTCAAGACTCATTCACAAAAAGAAAAAAAAATCAGACTTCTATATTGCCTCGTTTAACATAAACCTGGATTAACGAAACTCGGTTAATCGAATTTCCGCTGTATTATAATATAAGATAACAAAATTTTCGTGGAAATCCAATTCTGATAAAATAAAAAAGACAGTAGAATGGTTTTTGAATGATAAGAAACATATATAAAGTTGTATTTCACGGATGAGGGGAATGTAAATGTCCGATAACATAATGCGCCTTGTGTTCAATAGGACCACATGGTCACTGAAAACAAAGCGATTTTCGCTGTTAGCTAATTACATGAAAACTTGTCATTTCTGTCACACACAACGATTTTTGGCTGCCAGTATTTTAGAACGGAAAATTTGACTTATTTTATCGGAGATATCTCATCAATTGAATAGGGTGAAGGAAAATTTTCGAAAATAACGGTGGCGAACAAGCTTAGCGACTTTTAGTTGTGTGGCGGACATGAAAAGATTTTATGGAATTAACCTGTTGACATATTAGAGTGCAATGTTACTCAGACGTTATGTGTTTTGGAAGGCGGAAGACCCTGTATCACGGACAGAGAAAAAAAATGTCTTTTTCAAGACTCATTCACAAAAGAAACAAAATCAGACTTCGTTATCGGATCGGTTAACATAAACCTAGATTAATCGAAGCTTGGTTAATCGAAGTTCCACTGTATTATAATATAAGATAGCAATATTTTTGAGGAAGTCCAATTCTAAAGTGCTATTGACATTAAAGGTAATTTTAGCGCTTTGAAAATAAAACTATAGCCGGAATCCCAAGAATCCTTGGCCACAGGAGATTTGAAAATTTCTTGCTCTGACGATTTTACTTGGTTCTTGGTTGGACCGAAGTCTTGTTCCTCTCTTCTAAATAGTAGCAAGTTGTCTTTGTTCTTGAAGAAGAAAGAAGTTCTTTCGAAAGAATTAGCGAATTTCTTAATTTTATGGTCTTATTAAGAATTTTTTAGATTTTATTTTATCACGTCACTTTTTCTAATATTTCAATGTAAAAAAATGGAATAAAACACGTAAACAGAAATGTTTTTAAATATTTTTTATTTTCGACATCGCTAAATCAACCACAAAGGAAATTTTAACATTTATTTTTCTATTGATCTGAAATGAATCATAATGAGTATTCCTAATCATGCGTTTGTTCTTCAAACTTTTCCAAGTAATTTCTTTCAATTTACTGACTTTGCAAAATCAGCACAATAATTATTGCTAACTGTTATTATTGTTATCTTGTTTTTCTACAAAGAGGGAAATTCTTAGAATTAGTCCTTAATAAAGTTCTTAAAAACTGTTTATTTAACTTGTCAAGGTTAACTTATTTTGTATGCATGGTCCCAATTACGAGAAAACACCAAGGTAATAATGTGAAAAAATGCAAATCGCCTGATATTATAAATGTTATATGGTAAAAATTAACATACGATAAAAATTATTCTAAAGCTTGCCAGCAAAATGTGTTTTTTGGATTAACCTTTTTGTTTCGACTTGAGTTTCTGGAAAAGAAAGATAGGAAAAGGAACTGAACTCTCTAATATAATCTCAATCCTAAGATATATACGTAAAATTTTGTTTCCTATAATTTGCATTAAATGAAAATCGCTTTTAAGGCTGTTCTCAAATCCCAAGGAGCTACTTTGTGACATATTTTTGAATTCTTTGTTGTTCGGAAACTCATGAAATTGGCAGGTGTTCTTATTCAGAAAGTCGAATAGACTGGTGTTTTCTATTTTAGGATAAAGGCAGACGATCTTTCAGAATATAAGTAAGCATTTTGAACTGAATTTTCTTGCACAACAGCACCGGAAAGTAAAAAATACGTTAAATGACAACAATCATTTACATAATTTATAAGTACGTTATAACAAAATAAGTAATTTATTTACCAAATATTAAAATACCATCCGATTCCAAATGGCTTCAACAGTCATGCATGCCAATTTTATGCCTGTACGTTGACGAATAAGTCAGAAAATATGTCAGAAAGTTTCGCGTTTTTGAACAAGGTATTTGAGAACGGCCTTAACGAAATTGATGCGCGTTAAAAAATTATTCGTAACACGAGGACTTCGTCATAACCGGTGTCCTTACAACATGTTGGATTTAGGAAATTTGAAAATGCTCGATTTTCCCGTTACTTCAATTCAAACAATATCGCAAGAAAGATTTGGAATTTGTACATCCGACTAATTTTTTGCTTCAATTTTGTTTTATTTCCATACTTATATAGGCGTACATAAGTAAAATTTATTTTTCGGTAGGTTCCGTTATCAAATAACACGAAAGGAAGAACGCTGAAGCATTGTTCAACAAGATTCTTTTTACTCTCTCGCTGCGTATCCCGCGATTTCCATGGCAACGTAAACGTCCAACATTTGTACAATAAGCGATTACCGCGGGGCTGGGGCACATTTGTTTTTCGTCTATTTAACAGCGCAACCTACTATTTTTCAATTCAACAGTTCACTTTGGCTTTTCTGAGATGTTTAATCAGGGTTCGCACAATTCTACCACAAAATTTTTACAGTATTTTCAATGTATTTCACTGTAGAAAAAAAATGCGAAAATTGTGAATCGTGTAGGTGTTTGCGAATTATGTTTCTTAAAAATTAAATATAAATTTTCTTATCATTAATAGTGGTGCCAGAGTCCTTACAAAATATAAGGAGTGTGCGAACCCTGTTAATTATTGATTCAGGTCTGGGTTAACTGACAACATTTGATGCCTACAACGTGATTCTAAATTAATGGCAATTCTACCTTCTATTAGCAATATTAACTAGGAAAATATTAAAGATATGAGAAGTAAGTCAAGTAGAAAGCTTTCAAGAGTCGTCGTTAAAACAAGAAATTACACTGTATGTGATTAATTTGATTAAATCAATAGCGAAATGGACGAATATCATATTGTATCATTTACTTCATTGCTTCTGCAGGAACAGGATCACCATAACCTGGGCACCAACCAAAATTTGGCATAGGTGGCAACCCCAGGCGGAAATTACCCTGCACCACTCAGCCAAAGCACATCCAGGGCAACAGACCCAGAAATCCAACGGGCATTTCTTAATAAATTAAAATAAATATTAATACAAAATAGATTTAAGTGCCCTGACACTTAAAAACAAAAAACACAAAAATACATTTTTTAAAGACATTTACAAATTATAAACATACGTCTGTAAAATATAATAAAAATAGATAACAGAATTTTATAAACAATTTCATTTTTGAAGTTCTCCTATATTCATTAGAATACCAATCAGCTAAAATAATATGGATTATCATAAATCAAAATTTATACTTTATGAATGAAAAGTTCTTATTCAAATCATTATAAATTTTTGTTAATAGTTCATAGTTCTATCTATTCAGAAGTACTGCTCTCAGGTTCCATTCAGTTGTCCTGTTATGGATAAATGAAAATTTATTCCTCGACACACAACAGTTTTGAAACAGATAATGGAAAGTGTCGCCTCTTTTACCACAGATGCACTTATTAGTCTGTCGTTTACCATTATTTTGTAAAAAAGAAGGAAATGCACCATTTCCGCTGATAAAGTAAGCTGCTGCTTGTGGATAGCAAATAAAATCTGTAGATACATCTGGCTATACTTTATAGGTGTCAGGACCTATATCTGTAAACGACCATCTTGTTTGCCAATCCGTTATATTTTTCTTTCGAAAATAGCACTTAGGAACACTTATAGGAAATAAAACCTCAGAGTCAAAAATTTTATCTATAATTACCGATTTTGCCATTTCGTCGGCACGATCGTTGCCACTGATACCAACATGCGACTTTATCCATCCGACATGTATCATTTTGTTGTATAATAAACGAAGATTTGTAAAAACATCAAATAAAATTTCATTACTAGGAAAAAGTTTACGTAAAGCTGAGATAGAAGGAAGGCTATCTGTATATAAGAATAAATGTTTAAATGAAGCTGTACTAAACCATTTAATAGCCTCAAGGATGGCATAAAGTTCCACCTGAAAATCAGTGTTGTAACTACATAAGCTAATTCTCTTATTAAAAATTTCAGTTTCCTGAAAATAAACAACAAAAGCTGCAGCCACTCCTTCCGGCATTTTTGATCCATCCGTATACGCTATAGGTTAGGGATGCACAACCTTTTTGCCAGAAAATCGTTTGACACCAGAATATTTGAAAAGTGACGTTTCTTTTCTTTCAAAACAAAACTTCTGTCATTATTATAAGGAAAATTATTCTGCATAAAATTAGTGGTATCAGTTTGGCCCGCGGGCCACAGGTTGTGCACCCCTACTATAGGTGAATCTCTATGAAGAACTGTTTTAGTTACAGGTGCAATAAAATTGATACGATGTTTTTCATAAAAACCAGGATAATAATAAGTAGGCATCCTCTTAGAGACTTCTTTAGAGCAAATTTGATAATTATCTATATTTAGCACAGAATCTCCACGAAGTAAATTATACAATTCATGCGAGTTATTTAATTCTATGTCAATTGGAATGACTCCAGCCAAAGCACAGAGAGCCTCTGTTGAAATAGAGCGGTAGCTTCTAATTATAGTTAGAAGACAAATTTTGTGATAAGACGAAAGTCTTCTCAGACCACGTGAGTTAAGATCATTAAACCACACCTCATGGCCATATGAAATTTGCTTTTTGAGTACCGTGGAATACCAAATTTTCAAAAACTGTACTGAGATTCCAATGTCACGAATTCTCATCTTTCTTACATTACATGTAAAAGAAAATAGTTTACCTTTAATCATATCAAGATGATCCATCCAGTTAAATCGACTATCTAAAAGAAATCCTACATACATTATATTGTTCCTCACTGAGATAGACTGTCCTTGATATTTAAAAATCGGTTTTCTCTTTTTCATTGTATTCTTTCCAAAGAGCATGGCCTCTGTTTTTGTCAAATTCAGTTGTAAATGAAGGTCTAGACACAATTCTGAAAAAGTACCAATTGAATTATTTATTTTATTTTCTAAGGCTGCCCTAGCATTCGCACCCTCCACCACTACAGAATCATCCGCATATGAAATCAAATCAAGTAGACGTTCATGACCTCTTTTAAGTAAGAGACCTGCAACCAAATTCCATATCATAGGTCCCAAACAAGAACCTTGTGAACAGCCCATACATATTCTAAACCATTTTATATCACGTAAGAATTTAAAACCAATTAGTCTATCCGAGATATAGTTTTTTAAGACACTCTTCAAATAATCAAATAATGGAAGATTTACTATTATATCAGCAACAATATTCCAGTCCAGAACATCGAATGCACCAGCAATGTCAAAAGAAACCGCAGCACAGTATTTAAAATCAGTCAATGTTTCAACTACCTTCTTTTTAAGCGCTTCTATAGCAGTGACTGTGTTTCTGCGCTCCCTGAAACCATGTTGTCTATCGTCCAAGTAATAAGCAGCCTCAAGCATTGTCAGGATTCTCACCTTCTGCATACGTTCATAAATTTTACCTATAATTGGCAATAGTGCAATTGGTCTGTATGATTTATAGTGTCCTTCCGGCCTATTTCTTTTCCTGAAGAAAATAACCACGCCCTTTTTCCAACGACTAGGAAAATGAGCAAAACGAAGGCAGGTATTAAAAATATTTAACATTAAAGTTGAAAATCTTTTACAAAGATTTTTAACAATCAAGGCATCAATTTCGTCAAATCCGGGAGCTTTATTGTTATGCTGCTGTGATAAAGCAAATGAGAGTTCTTTTCTAGTTAATTTCTTAAAATCTAGATCATTTTTGTAATCTTTAACACTCGTAAATGAATGAACATTTAAAGGCACATCTTCTATCCCAAAGTGCTCGTTTGAACGTTTGAATTTTCAAACGTTGAGAAAGCCATGTCCTCATGTTTAAATTTTTTACCCGACACAAATTTAAAAAGATTTCCACATATTTCATCGGTTTTAGAACAGTAATCTATCCAACTTTTTCTCTTAGCTCTCCTGATTGCACGCTTATATTGTCTTCTAATTTCAATATATGAATCCTTATAATTTACATTTTCCGAATTACGTCTGTATCTTTTATAACAAGCTGTTACTTTATCTCTCAGCACCCTGAGATCCTGAGTAAACCAAGTGACTGTCGGTCTATGGGAAAGCTCACAAATTTTAAAAACTTCATTGCTTCTGCAGCATGAAACTATTAATTAAAAGGAACTGAGATATCCTTAAAATAAAGAAGCTTTAACTTGAACCGCTTTCGCATGTGTTGATTATCGCCGGTGGAAACTTCCACTAGCAAATTTACATGGAATTTTACTACTTATTTAAACGCCGCCTTAATGCAAGCTTTCCATCATAAATAATGACAGAAAAGCAACGTGTTAATTTTTACTGGTGGAAGTTTACTTTGAAGGTTGGCAGGTCCTATGTTTCTGCCCTATTCTGACAACTAATGAAACAAACGAACTGTTTTACCAGGCAAACTGACATCAGTAAAAACATATGTAAATTTTTACTAGATCAATTATAGCATGATAGTTTTGTGAAATTGTAAAACTCAAACAAAAAAGTTAAAAAAAGGCAACAAATGAAAGTATATTTTTATTAAAATGGATTTAAAATAATTAGTCTTGCACTCAGTCTGGTTTATTTAAAAACATGGCCGGCAAATGTAGTCTGGTAGCCTAACATATCATTGCTGCATCTGACTCTCATTTGTTACTATATCTTCAAACTTTTAAAGTGGAAAATCTTATTTTCAAATGAGATAAATCCACTAGATAGTTTTTACCGCTAAGTCAGTTCAGCTCTGGTAGAACTCTGAAATTGTCCGAAGTGAAGTTTAAAGTTTGAAGAAAAAGACATACCATACTTTGAAACATAACGCTTTCATTTTTTTCCCGTTTTCTCAAAATGTCACGAAAATATGTTTAGAACTTCTCGGATAAACCAGTAATTGGGATCACTCCGGTTATTGATCTATGACAGATATAACATGCTCTTTAATACATCAAACATGCTTGACGTACATTGCTGTATCTGACTCTCGTTTGTTACGGTATTTTCAAATTTTTTTATGTAGAAAATGTTATTTTCATATAAAGATAAATCTATTCAATAGTTTTTTCTACCGAATCTGTTCAGGTTTATAATGACAGAAGTTTGAAACTGCCTGAAGTAAAGCTGAGAATTAGATTAAAAAGACCATACTTTGAAACATACAGCAAAACATTCTTTTTTTAAAGTAAGTTGTAATAATATCAGTTCTGCTACATAGTTTTACTTTATATTTACCTATTCACAGACACTGAAGTATTGTTTTCGCACATAAAAATCATGCAGATATCATTTAAAAGCGCTTAACCTTTTTCCGGATAATAGAAGTCTGTCATTAACATCTTCAGTCCCTGAGTACCCAAATGGGTACATCAGTTTTGTCCCATTTTATTAATGATACTCAAATATAAATGAAATTTCTATATAAGAATAATATGTTTCGAATTCTAAGATTCGAGCTAATGAAAATAAAACAAAAATCTCGCCCTGAAGTCAAACGAGAGAAGAAATAATTCAGTAATAATTAAAAATACTGTAATAATCACCAGTAGCGAAGAGGTTAAAAACCTTTTCTACGAACGTTACTGCGTATGAATTTTTAAACACCGATTTCTCCAATCCTGAATAAAATTTAAAAAAGTATATTCAAATGGCATCTATATGATTTTTATGTATGAAAAAATATTAATATATGGGAATTGGTAAATATAAAGTAAAAGTATGATAAAATACTATTTTTTTTTTTTCGTTTTCTGAAAATGTCAGGGGAAAAAAATTCCGAACTTTTCGGATAAACCTATATTTGTGAAAACTCTGATTATTGATCTGCCACACACATAATATAACATTGCTGCCAATTCTTATGCTGGTTTTGTGCTACAAAATTTCATAGTAAATTTTATTATTTTAAATTGCCGTAATCTGCTGATTAAATAAGACAAACATTTCTATTAACTTTTTGTGATACAAAGTAGCGGAAGAGTTAGCAGATAAGATATGATCCTTTCACATCAAACGTGCTTAGGTACCAATGTTTTAAATGACTATTTTTTTTCGCTATCTTCTAATTTATTTAGAGAAAAAAATGTATTCTGCGATCACTCATGTTATTTACACACATAGAGTATTATTGTAACACTAAAACACCCATAACATGCACTTTAACCCTTTCCGGCACACTGTGCCCAGTCTGGGATACTTAATTTTAATTCCAAACTTGTACACAGCACCAATAATATTTTAACAAAATTTTGCTGTTACAACGAAAGCTAAAATTAAGGAATTCTTAATTTCTAAAAAAGGAAATCCTTTTAGATAGCGTTAAGTTTTTAAATAGTTTTTGTTATAAAGCCAGTACAGTTTCATTCTGACAGAATTTTGAAATAGATTGAAGTGAAGCTTAAATTTGAGAGAAAAAAACAGACGAGTCTTTGAAACAAAGATGCAAACTTCCTTTTTTTGAATTTTTTTCTAAATTTCACCAAAAAATGTTTAGAAATTTCCAGACAGCCCAATAATTGTGGTCACTCAGGCTATGGATTTTTGACTTTTCGAACTTCCAAAAACGGCCATTCTTCTTGCCTAAGAAAATTTCCAAAGAAAAACACACAAAACCTCGATCCCATATATCATCACGTTAGGCATACCTGATATTTTCTTCTAAACCGGTGTTTCAAGAAGAAATCTTCTAAAAAACGACTGTAGAATAGTTTTTCCCAATAATTTTATTTCTGAGAAATTAAGCATTGTATATTGTGTGATAGATATTAGTTCGAATTCCAAAAAAAATCCCTGTCGGCTGGGCCTATAGGCGGAAATAGATTTCGAAAAGTGCTCATTTCAAAAAAAAAAAAAAAATATATATATATATATATATATATATATATATATATATATATATATATATATTAGAGATAAATCCAGTTTAATAACTTCATTTGGCCGTTTATGAAAAATTTTTAATTTCATTTTTTTGCAAAAACTGGTTTTATCAGGATCATCTTAAGAAAAATTCAGCTCAAATGCCCATTTTGACAACATATTTTGAAATAAATTCTGAATTTATTAAAAAATCGACCAAAACAGTACATTATATAGTTCCTTAATAACAAAAAACTGTCAGTTGAATGCATTTGAGAAAAAAATTGAATTTAAAAATGAGTCATAAAATAACCGATTTGTTGTTTGAATACATCCTTAATTCTTTAATCATGATTGCTTCGGAAAACTTTGTGCGAAATACTCACTTTGACAGCATTTTAAAAAATATATTCTATCTTTATCAAAAAACTGGCCAATGCATCACAGTATGTAGTTCCTAAATAAGAGGATATGTAAATTGGATGCGTTTGAGAGCGATAATAGATTTTAAAACGAGTCATAAGAAACACAATTTGCTATGTGAATACTTCCTTAAATTTTCAAATCACGATGACTTCGGGAAATTCTGTTCAAAATACCCTTTTTGGTAGCCTTTTTCGAAATATATATTCTGTCTTTATCAAAAAACCGATCAATGCATCACATTATATAGTTCCTAAATAAGAGGATCTGTAAATTGGATGCGTTTGAGAGCAAAAATGGATTTAAAAACGAGTCAGAAAAAACGCAATTTCTTATTTGAACACTTTCTTAAATTTACAGTCATGATGACTTCGGGAAATTCTGTTCAAAATACCCTCTTTGGTAGCCTTTTTTGAAATATATTCCTTCTTTATCAAAAAACTGACCAATGCATCACATTATATAGTTCCTAAATAAGAGGATCTGTAAATTGGATGCGTTTGAGAACAAAAATGGATTTAAAAACGAGTCAGAAAAAAACGCAATTTCTTATTCGAATACTTCCTTAAATTTTCAGTCCCGATGATTTTTGGGGAATTCTGTTCAAAATACCCTTTTGGTAGCCTTTTTTGAAATATATTCTATCTTTATCAGAAAATTGACCAATGCGTCACTTTATACAGTTTCTAAATAAGAGGATCTACCATTTGGATGCATTTAAAATCAAAAATAAATTTAAAAATAGAGTCAGAATATAAGCAGTTTGGATTTGAGGTTTTTTCTCCAACTCCTATTTTTGTTTAATATCTTTTTACTATACGAATTGGTCCCATGAAAAACTTGTCAATATAAAAGTTGTAGATATTTTTGAGAAGTTGTAAAATAAATTTAATCAGATTTGATAGCTTAAAAATTGACGGAGTTATGGATTTTTTTCTTTTTTCACCGCCCTTTTTCTTTTCGTTTTTAATTTTTTTCATCGGTAAAAGTTGGTCTTATCAAAAACTTGTAAATACAAAAGTTTTAGATAATTTTAAGAAAATTCATAAAAAATTTATTTGGACTTAATATCTTTAGAAGTGACGAAGTTATGAATTTTTTTTCTCTCAAAAACCCTGTTTTTTTGCACCCCTTGAGCCCACTTCTAAATTTATCAAAAATCTGTCATGCATAAACTTTTGGCCCATTTTTAAGAAGTAATATAAACTTTAAACAGATTCGATATCTACTTTATTTAAGAAGTTATGGCGTTTTTTCGGTTTTCACAAAAACGCCCTCTATTCCGACCCCCTTGGTCCGATTTTGCCCATTAACGAACTTAGCCGACATTTTATCCCCTTTGATTTTATGTACCAGTTTGGTGGAGATTGGTGAAGAATTATAGAAGTTATCGTGTCCATAAAAAAGTGAGATATATAGATAGATACACAGAGTACAGAACAGATAATCAACTTTCATAGACTGTAATGGCAACTTGTTTAACATGGGATTACGCATAGACAGTAGCGATACGAGCGGATGACTCTGAAACTACGATCATAACATAAGAGAGGTTGCTAATTCGGCAAAACATCGCTTCCTTGGCGACAAATGATAAGGGAAAAAAGAAAAAAAGATACAGCGACGGCTTGCTGCTTATTGTTTTGAAATTTATGAAAGAATTATTTTAATATGAAATAACTTTGACGTATTCGTCTTGCAAACAATACATGTGTTTCTTCTTAACATGGCGACCTAATAATGTAAACTTGAAAATTCAAGAACAATAACAGTAATAATTACGAATCAATATAAGCGCGGAAATCTAAGATCAAATAGAATAAGCACGTGTGCAAAGATAATCAAATCAGCATTCAGCAAGTGCCAAGCCAGAATATGGTTACACTTAAACAGAAATCACGAGGATAAAAATCGCCAACGCGATGGTTTAGTTTTTAAGTGACTACTGAGGGCGTTCTTTTCAAGCCGAGTTGAGGCTCTGTCCGTACTCTGTGGATATATATATATATATATATATAAAAACTGGTGCGATTGCAATAGGTAGTATTTCATACGAAATCTACCTGAATCAGATTGCTTTAATCCTTTCCGGCACACTGTGCCCGGTCTGGGATACCTAATTTTAATTCCAAACTTGCAAACGGTACCAATAATATTTTAGCAAAATTTTGCTTCAGCAATGAAAGCTTAAATTAAGGGTTTCAAAATATGTAAAAATATCTGCTGTGAATTTCGGTGTCAATCGATAATTTATCATTTTACTAACAGATATTGCCCTGCCGGAAAGGGTTAAAGCTTTTTCTTAGTTTTAGTGCTTTGTAATGCTCTTAAAAAACATTAGAAATGACAAATGTTTCGCATATTGCTCAAATTTGCGGATTCCGTTTCCGACCGGGAAGCGGTAGCACAGACAATCACCTCATGAAGATTATGGCTGAAATTTTAGAATTAGTTAAAACTCGATTCCCACATTAAAATGTAATTGGGTTCTTGGTGGATAACGGCTAAAACTCGACATTAGCGATTGACTCGTAGGTTTACCATTAAGTTTTCCTGCACAGAATGGTATAAAAACGTGGAGAACTGGGAGCAGGAAAGCATAATGGTAAACCAACGAGTCAGAAACTAAAATCGGGTTTTCAGGTGTTTTCCACCAAGATATGGCTTAGCAGACCGATTGCGTTTTAATGTGCGAATCGAGTTTTAACTAAATCTAAAATTTCAGCCGTGAGCTGGATGAGGTGATTGTCTGTGCTATCGGCCTTGAAAATACCTTGCTTTTTCAAAGGATTATTAGAATCAAGTAAGATGCAACAGCATATTATTTCAGATCAAAGTATAGTATGTATGATATAAATATTAGAACAGTATTCTTACTTCCACTCGAAATTTAACACACGTAAAAAAAAAAATATTTTCGCCGAAATTTCTACAGCAAACGAATGAAAGAACAAAATACAGTGATCTCTAATTTATACCGGATTGGAAAACCTGACCATTTTATAACTCTTTAACCCATTAATGCCTGGATTATTTTCATCGTTAAAATTCAAATTTTGCATTTTCCCACCACTTTTAAAACAAGAATAACTTTTATCTTAATTTATTGAGGAATTTGTCTCGAGAAAGAAAGCATTTATTTATCCTCCTTTTTACTGGTGTGAAACGCGCTTATTTGAATTTTTTAAAACTGTCCCAAAAATGGGACGATAGGCACTAATGGGTTAAGGATCAAGTAATTGTGTTTCTTTAATGCTGAACTCATACCGGAATTTAAAAAAAAATTACTTAAAAATAAAGTAAAGGTTTAAAAAAATTTTTTTTACTTTTTTTACACCAAAGCTAGCAAAGTAAAATTTAATTAGAAAATTTAATTAGAAAATTCCGGTGGAAATCTGGATTAAAATATCCCACCACCCCTCAGTGGTAACCACTAAACTGATCAATATTTCTGAAATTTTTTTTTCAAATAATGCTTATTTTATTTAATCTTTTACAGAATTTTTAATCTTTTATACCCGGTTTTAGAAAATAGATATTTTTGCCCAGAAAAAGGCTAGGACTAAATAATGCAAAATTTATACAATAAAAATTTATTGGTGTGAATAATAAATCATGATTTGAAATCACTTGCCTGTACTTAGTACGGGCAAATCATTGATTTGTGTACGTTGCCCGTTTGACGTACGATCAAATCAGGGAACTAGTTAAAGCGCATAAAGAGAGAGCACAACTCAGAAGAGGCTTTTGGGCGTGAATTTATTAAGCACGCATATTTTACATAGAAGTAAACTAAAATAATATTTTACTTTTAAGGCCCCACACTAGACACAGAAAAAGACCCGGATGATAATGTAAAGTCTATGGGAAAGTTCTTTTCAAATATAGCGCTCAAATTTTAATATTTTTACATGATATTTTTGCACAAGATAGCTGAGGACGATCCACAACCGGCCTGGTTTTTGCTTTTTCGATTTTGCTTATATTTTTTTTCATATTAAGATAGTTTCAGTTTCCGAACCGGTTTAAACCGGTTTCGAAAATTGAAGTAATTTTTTAAAAAAATTCTGAAACCAAAACTGAAAAAGTAAAGACTAGGCCGGTTGTGAATCGTCCTCAGCTATCTTGTTAAAAAAAAAAAAAATAAATAAAATAAAAATATTAAAATTCGGGTAAAATATTTGAAAAGAACGCCCCCATAGACTTTACATTATCTTCTAAGTCTTTTTCTGTGCCTAGTGTTGCGCCTTAAAACACAAACTTATGTATAGCAAATCTTAGAAATGATAAAATTGTAGTAAGACACTAAAACATTAGTAATTATCTATTTGTTTTACTTTAATAGAACATTTTACAAAAAATAATATATTACATTCATATATTTACCCTGAAGAAAAATTATTTACTTTACTTTATGTAATTATTATAAGAGTATGCCAATAACATTTAAAAAGCAAGTCATCAATATTATTAACCCCTTAACTGATTTGCCTGTACGCCGTTCGGGCAAGACGAATTTGCTTAATTCATCATTTAAACTTTTTGACACCACTATTTTTAAAAAAAAATAATTTCATACGTGTAAAGGTGGTAATGTTTAGATTAAATGTTACGAATATTTTATTTAAAAAATAGTGGTGTGAATTCGTTTTTTTCAATTTATTGAACGGAAAAGAAAGAACCAGTTAAGGGGTTAACATTTTTAGGCTGTGTTTATACAACTAAATTTTCTTACTCATTACAATGAGTAATTGCATTAAAAAATTGGAGCTTATATCCGAAATATAAAATATAATCTCGAATTCCTCATGCTGAGACATTGAAAAACCTCCTAAGAAAGAGAGAAGAGTAAAATTGATTGACATATTATGGAGAGATTGCTGCAGTATAAGATTTTTAACTATCGTAATTTCACGCGTACACGCCGCACCTCAGATAACTCAACATTGTATCAGCATTTATTTTTTTAAAAATGTGGCAGGTCTGCTTAGCATTTATTTGTTTTCTTTTTTCAATAAAATTTCCGGTTTGAAAAAGACTTAACTAAGCCTGTAAGCGGTGTATAGGTGGGGAATTACGGTAATATAGTGAATTTTACAAAGAATGTTATTTTTTTATATAATAATGTTGTAAATATAAAAAACATAATTCATTGAGCTTATTAGCAGAAAGTAATCGAAAATCAGAATTTTTTTTTTTTTTTTTTTTTTTTTTTTTTTTTTTACCTGGAAACATAACAACCACAGAATACTTCAAAATGGTGCACTATTTCATTTACAATCGGTGGTTGATTTCAGTTGAAACGGTGTAAGACTTCTACAATATGTTTAAAGGGTTAAAATTACGCCATTTCTAATATTTTAAACCACTTAAAAGTGTGTTGACACGAGAAAGAGACCATATTTAAACTTGTTTCGGCATATTATAAACCGTAATTAAGTGCAATACTACTCCCTTTTTTTTTACAGTGTAGAAAGGAACGAAGCAGCGCGATAGTGCTTCTTTCATTTTATGCCAAAAATCCCCAAGCAGTGCGATAGTGCACTCTAAAAAATAAATGTGTAAATTAGCTAATTTTACCCGAATATATGTGTAAATTTCTAAAATTACACACCTGTCGTAAAATTTACACATTTTTTTCTGAAATTTACCTGTTTATATGTGTATTTAGGATGTGAAAGTAAGTGTGTAATTTTTTATCAGTTGAAAAACTCAAACAAGTGTGTAAATGTCTAGAAATGCTTGGATTTACACTTATTTATGTGTTAGTCTAATTTAAACTTAATTATAAGTACACACATAAGTGAGTAATTTTTTACAAATGCATACTTGTCATAAAATTTACACATTTTGAACAAAAAATTACCTTTTTTTATGTGTACCTAGCATGTGAAATCAAATGTGCAATTTGTTATCGCTTGATTAACTCATACAGATGTGTAAATGTAGAAAAGTACTTGCATTTACACGAATGAAAGTGTTAATCATAATTAAGGATCAACTGAATCAACGATTTTTAAGATCAAAACAGAAACTGAAACCGAATTTTGGTACTCATCCTATTTTCGGCCGAAAACGAAAACGATAAAAAAAATTTAAGTGTTTAATACATACAAAATGATACAAAATTAGGTCCGTTCGTAATTATGTATGTATGTAAGACCGATTGTCGTTGTTCAGTCCATTCATTCGTCTGTCTGTCCGTCTGTCCGCATATAATAGAGCAAAAACTATCCAACCGAATCGTTTGAAATTTAAAATATAAAATTGTTCCATAATTTTGTCGAGTTTTTCAAATTTTATGAAAATCGGATGTATAGTTTGATTACAGGGATAATCAAAAGTATTACGTTACATTACCGTCAATGAGAAAAAAATGTTTCAAGTTCATTTGAATGGTGTTACAGCATTCCAAACAGGAAAAAAATTATATACATTTACCGAAGCGTATTAAAATATACATTCGGTGCAATATATGGTGAAAAAACGTTTATTATTCATTTACAGAGCTACACAAAAGAATTCCGTCACATAATGATATATGGGAAAACATTGTTTTCTGCGTATTTCAATCATGTTAAATTATTTCGTATATAATTAAGTTGATATACGTTGCTCAGTTTTATTGCAAGTTACTTCTTTAATAATAGAAAGCGCTAACAGTATTTACAAGCACTCACAAAAGATTTCGGATACTATACTGCACCAGAACTACTCTACATTACAGATTTTTGCTAGAAGTGCACTTTTAGTTGTGATATGAGTTTTTAAGTGTAACCATATTTTTGCATATTACTTTGTGTACATAAATGCTGTAAATCATATACAGGGTAACACAAAAGAATCTGTAAGAGTTACAGAGTAAAAATGAAAATAGCAGTGGTTTTCGAATCAGTTACGCATTTTCACGGTATCCCATGATAAGTAATGATTCTAGGTTTGCGATCTTGATTGCGTCCTATTTAAGAAGAGGTCCTATTATTTTCGTGTTACTGAATTGGAGATATATAATCGTATCAAATTTTATATTCATGCATTTTAGCATAAGAATTTAACAGCTAATGTATTAAGCTCAGAATATTTATAAAATTAATTGTAGTACGAACGCAGCTCATTTGCCACGTTTGACGCGCAATTTCCAATTTGTTAATGATGCTACACGCTTTCGAATATAATACAATCTATATGTATCTAAGAAATGTATGATAAAATATACGTTCTGCACAATCGGTGGTGCAAAGAATATTCATTATTAATTTCCAGGGCCACACACAAGTATTCCATTACATAATATTATAGGGGAGATACCGTTCGGGGCGCGTTATAATACGATTAAACTATTTCACATTTTATGTACGTTGTTGAGGTTTATTATAAGTTACTTCCTGTATAATACAAAGCAGGGATGTAGTGGAGGGTATACGCGGGTACACGCCGTATACCCTTTGGATTTTTTTAAGGAACTCGGTATACCCTCTGTTTCTCAAAAGAGCTACAGTGTATACACTCTAGGGTATACCCTCTGTTTTATGCATATACCCTTTGCTTTTTTTACGACTAC
Organism: Maratus speculifer; assembly: GCA_964019185.1. NCBI lineage: Eukaryota > Metazoa > Arthropoda > Arachnida > Araneae > Salticidae > Maratus > Maratus speculifer. The sequence continues at coordinate 374,907,725 of OZ025293.1, forward strand.
ACCGCTGACAGAAAGCAGATAGTATTTACAGGGACACACCGAAGATTTCGGCCACTATACTGTATCCGAAATACTGTATCCATTACACCAAAAACTGAATATTTTTAGAACTTTGTCATAGCACGAACGCATCTCATTTGCTACGTTTAAAATGCAATTTTCAGCTTGTTATAAATTAATTATTGACATATAGAATCACATTTCTAACACACAAATATATATATATGCATGTGTATGTATAAGGTTCAAATAAAATGAAAACGTATTCCATGTATTAGTTCTTGAGATAGAGTGCCAACAAAATTTATATCACATAGAGACAGACAGAGTCACAGACATACAAAAAACATTTTATAAAAACATTTTTAACCTTATAAAATGTGTAAAATCCATTAAAAACAAGAATTCGAAAATTTTCACGAATCTAGTATTTTTTTCTTGCAAAAATAGAAGAGTGTAAAAATGTTTCAGGTTCAGGTATATATGTCAGTTTATCTTTTACGGTGATTTTTTGTCAACAATCAGCTGTCGTTAACAAAACACACTTCTGCGACACTTATACTTCTGTGGTTTCAAAAAGGAAAAAAAAAAAATATTAAGCCTGCTGTTTTGAACGAACAGGTGATAAACTTGGAAGTTTAGTAATGTAAGCATTTTTTGCTTTATAATTTTTGCATGCGCATATGCCATGTGCAATAGGGAAAACTCGCAGACGATTTTTTAATTAAAGACAGTAAAGTTTATTTGTTGATCTTTGGAATACACAGAGAACGAGAACATTTTGTTTGTAAAAATAGCCGTTTATGTACGTATAGTCCGTCTAAGTTTAAAAATTTAAGCAAAAAATATTACAAGAGTATCGCAAAATTCTGTTTCATACAAAATACGTCCAAGAAAGTTTACAAATGCTGTTGGTATGTGTAAAATAGATTCATGCCACTGCTTTTGTAATTAATATTGGACTATTTGTTTTCTACAAATGATTCTATGGATTACCATCAAAAAATGAAGAAATATGTCGATGGAAAATAGGTATGAAAAATATTTTTTCTGTTTGCTTTTCTTTAAATTACAATGATTTTGTTGAAATAAATAAAAATCTATGAATAATCCATATGTTTGAAGGAATGAGACTGAAATGTCATAATTATATTGTCTATTTATTTTTTTTAAATTCTAGAAGCTTTTATTATTTTATTTTGTGAATGATTTTAATGGAAGGAATTTCAAAATATCTATACGATACACAGTATCAGAAAATATATGATTAACCCACGAAAAAAGAAATAAAAGATAAACAGTGCACAAAAATTACAATAATGCATACAACCACAGTTAAAATTCATTAGCTTTTATTCGATATATTTTTTAAATGTTTCGAGATTTTTATGAATTTAGATCTAATAAAACAAGTTTACAAACCAATTTCTAAATTTTATCGCATTCATTTGGATTTTACTTAGGGTGTTAACTATTTTAAAAAGTGGATTTAAGCTAGCGATTAAATCATTATTTTAATCAACAATTTGAAATAAAAATCAATTATTTAAATCAAAATTGATTTAAATCTAATTGTTTTAAATGACACAAACGTATTAAAATCTAAGATTAATGTAATTTGGAAAGTGTATTAAAATTAATGTAATTTGGAATACTGTATACAGTACACCAAAATCTGATAAAAAAGCTTTAAATAATTGTTTCTAATCTTAATTTCTGAGTCCTGCGAAACATTAAATACAATAACTTTGTTAAGGCATAAAAGATATTTCATTTAAATATTATATTTAAATCTAAATCTAATATAATTTGTGATGTCATAATTTCCTTTAAGTAATTAAATTGTTTATTCTTTTATATGAAATAAGCATTTAAAGTATGCTAAATTTCGGCTATATATATATATATATATATATATATATATATATATATATATATATATTAGTATGCACATACATTGTGTAAGGTATGATTTATGCTATTAACAGTAATTTTTGTTACTACAAATGCAAAATGAGCTACCAATAATATTTGTTAGTTATGTTGGTTATGCCATATTGAAATCACTTATTTGCTGTTTTTATTAATTCTGTTGATTACTGTTTCATTTTGGCTATTTGTAAAGGCTGCAACACTTTGCCCCTTTTGAAATTAACAAAATGCACCCTACCTTTTAAAAAATAGTGAAATATAGCCAGATCTTTTTTGAAATAAATCCCTCCATACCGCAGTACTTCTAAATATGTGCACCCAAGACTTAACAAAAATGATAGAACTTTATTTCTTGGAAAAAAGCAGGATATTATTAAAACATGTTATTTAATTGTATTTTTCAATTCGTGATTTATAGAAATATTGAAAATTAATGATTTTTATATTTATCATACTAAAAAATTATGTACTTATTTTTATTGCTACTAAGCACATTAGTAATATATTTTCTTATGTAGTAGTGCCTTTTTTTTAGAACAAGCATTCTGCCCTTTTTCTTTTTAGAATAAATATTAAATACTGAATTATCGTTTATTAATTTAAGCATTACAATATGCATTATATACCTAATTAAAGATTGTAATCAATTTAAAATTAGATGCAGCAACTGATAATTTTAATAAATGTAAAATCATTATTTTTTAATATAGTTTTACATAATTATTGCAAAATATTAATGTATATAACTTTATAGTATTATATTAATTAATGAAATTACTAATTTACAGTTTTAATAATTTTTGTAGTTACTAAATAATAATTAAATTTTATTGATTAAAGTGCAAAAACATAGATTATGTTAGTAAATAAAAGTCTAATTTTTTAGAAACCTAGAATCTATTAATCTTAGAAACCTAGGCTAAACCTACATCTATTCAATATTTCAATGCTGGAAAAAAAAAATCCGATTCAAATAAAAAGAAATATGATTTAAATACAAAAATTCGATCTTTATTATTATTGCTTTTTAAATCATGATTTTTTTACACCCTATTTTTACGGAATTTTAAACTAATTTTTGTTGGCCGATCCGACGCGACGGGGGAACTGTCTGGTAGGCGGAGTGTTAAAATAAGTTTTGTTATTTATAACTATCCTCCATTCTTGTAAATAAAATATTAATGATAATATACCAAAGTGTGATTTTATTTTATGTATGGTCTGCAATTTTATACTTCATTCACATAAAAAAAAGTTATTAACTGTGTATTCCTACTTTGTTTTTAGCTGTGTCTGGTAAAAATAAGTACGGTTATATGGATTTCTAACAGACAATTATATGGAAAAAAAATTATCACATTTCATTTAAAGCCACTATAGTAAATTCTTATAAATCCGCTTGTATTATTTTATGACGATATCAGAGTGATATTGGCCCTGGCAACATAGATTCTTGGAAAATTGTGCAAAAACTTTCATATAAGACCTGAAAAATGAGCTTTGTTTTCAAAAATGATAATCATAGATAGCAAGAGTTATTATTTTTAAATGCACAATTTTATAAATAAAAATGTAATTTTCGCAATGAATGATTAAAATTATTTTTTAATAACTAAATTTTTTAAAGTTTGAATTTTGCTTCAGTCAGATCATAATGTAAAGTGAATTACACCTTTGTATCTCCGTGTTACATAACTGCGATGTACACTAAAGTCAAAATGACCAGCGAGCATTAAGGGTGCATTCGAAAACATTTTTTTCACCTTCAACAGTTCGAAATTTTCTGATACAATTTCAGACTCACTTTTAGAAGTAAAAACACGAAACTTGCTGATGTGACTTTTAAAGAGATCTATAAGATGTCGTGTGATTTTAATTTTTGTTAAATTCATTAGAATTAGATTTATAAACTATTATTTCCCCAGTATGACTCTTTTTTTCGTTCCCAGATCTCCCGCTTCGGAAAATTCGGTTTAAAACGTTGACTTTAACAGCATTTTTTTGCAATATTTTCTGCATTTATCAAAAAATTGAAAAGCACGGGACCTAATATACTTTCTAAATAAGAGAATTTGCCAGTTTGATGCGCTTGAGAGAAAAAACGAATTTAAAAATAAATCAGAAAAAAGGCAATTTGTATTGAAATACACCCTTAATCGGGGGTCTTATTTATTACTGCTATCATCCATCATAGAATTTTTGCCACATATGTTCTTAAAATTCTCAACATACGACGATACTGAGTTTGATCACATGAGCAGTTTTAGATCATTATTGCTAAAATGAATTTTGAATTTTGATAGCCCAGAACAGATTTTTTTTCAAAGGTAAGTTCATTTATTTTATAATTTAACACTTGAAAATTATAATATGGATGAGAAGTGTGTTATTTTCTGCTTATTACAAATTTGGAAAAAATAATTTATTATTTTTGTGTTTTAAATCATTTCTTCATGTTTAAAATCACATATTGTAACATAAGAGTAAATATTTGCAGTTTTAACATTATATAGCATTTAAAATAATTATTCGGTTTAAATACTATCTATTTCAGCGTGTTTATAATATATTTTGCTATAAAACTTCGAGTTTTTATTATTTTACATGCTATACATTTCTTATTTCATTTTATACCGATGACAAAAGACAGCTTTTCATAGATTTCAATTCATGGTTTTTCGTTTGTGATTTTTAAATTGAAGACTTTTTGTAAGCGTATTGCATTCAAAAACTACAAGAAAAATAAATAAAAACTCTAAAAAAAATGTCATTTGAAGTCAGAAGAAATAGTTTTTTTAACCTAGTCCGAAAAATTCAAATGTTTACACCAAATCCAATTACAGACACAGAAGCAATTATAACTTTTTTTCAGATAAATTTTTATAAAATTAATACACGTCCCAAACAATGTTTCCTTCTTTACCATAATGTAATGTAATATTTTAGTATGGCCCTGTAAATTAATAAAAACTATTCTCTGTACTACAGATTATACAGAATTTATATTGTAGTACATACTTCATAGATGCAAGTCAATTTTATTATGTTCGAAAACGTGTAACATTATTAAAAGGCACTTGAAACTATTTTTATACATGGGCCGTTATGCAAGGGAACGCTTTTGACTGTCTCTATAATTGAATTATGCATCTCATTTTCATAAAAATTGAAATGACTTGATAAAATTATGCAAGATTTATGTATTTTAAATTTCAAACAATTCGGATTAAGTAGTTTTTGCGTTGTTATATGCGAACGGACAGACAGACGGACGGATTGAATGACAACTATAGTTATTACGTATTTACATAATTACGATCGCGTACTTAGAAACAAGTCAAGCATACGAATTTGTTCTTCATGTAATTTTGTTTTGCTATTTTAAAAACTTTTTCGCAGTTTACACATCAAAGAATAAGGTAAATCTTTGTACACAAAAACCTATGTATTTTAAATATTACACAAAAATGTATTTTCCATGTTACATAGACATATGTGTAAAAGCAGAATATTACACAAAAATCTGTGCATTCTGTACATAACACAAAAACATGTGTATTTTGCATATTACACAACATTGTAGGTATTTTCCTATTGCACAAAAATATATGTAAAAAAAGAGTATTACACATATGTATATGTAAAAATAGTGCTCAGAAATATGTGTATTTCAGTGCAATTCACACATTAAAGTGTGTATTTCAAGAGTTATCAGATAACTTTTACACATTTGGACTTATCATCAAATTACACATTAAAATGTGTATTCTGAAATTTACACATTTGGCGCAATTTACACACAAATTTACACACATAGACATGTCGTTTTTGTATCATCGATTTACACATTTTTGTGTGTAAATTTACACATTTTTTTTTTAGAGTGTGCTTCCTTTATTTTATGTCGATAAATAAGAAGCGGCGCGAAAGCGCTTCGTCTATTTTACGTCGATAAGCACCAATCGGCGCACCACCAGTTGTCTAGAACACTCGAAATGTGCTGGGCTTTCTCGACATAAGAGCTGAACAGCACGATCGGGTTTCTTGGGACTCAGACGGTTAAGTAATGTTCAATACACATCGAAATTTTCGAAATTTTTCAATGCAGAATAAAGCAAAGCAGTTTTGCAACAATTTTCGACAAAAGCTATAACATAAAGATTTTAAAAATGTTTCTGATGCAAATCTTGATTTAAATTAGGTGACATATAATGTGTCCCACCTCCCCTTAAGGGATTAAATATTCAAACAATAATATTATTAATGCGAATACTTCAAGAAACATGAATTCCATTATGAAAATTATTAAGTGATTTGATGACTTTATGTTATAGTAATATAGTGTGTCCGACAAAGATTGAAACGTGTTTTAATTTTTTTTTTAATCTACTGGAGATACGTAGACGGTAGTGTTATTTATGACGTCCAATTATCTACTCGAAGGATATTGGCCCAAAGTAAGCCCTGTATGGAGATCTTTCTGAGGGCGCATAACCCGTATTTACGCAAGGAAATCCAAGATTCGAAGAAACCACAAAAAACTTCGAATGATTAGAACGACGGGCGCGATTGGGTTGGAGCCCAGCACTCCCGTCTACCAGCTTTGAGAGCAGAACCTCTTGGCTACTGGTGGGGGCAGATATACGTAAGTTATGCAAATTGAAAAAGGTGTTCAAAATAAGTGGGAATTAAGATTAGATTGATTAAATAGCCCTGCCACTAACTTTCAAGAATTCACATTTTTAAAATTTTTATAAGTTCTCTGGGTCTTATAAATTACAGTTAGGAAATGATTTCCATGTTTGGACAAGTAAAACAGAAAATAATTCATTCCTCTACGCCCAGTTTTCGCCATATGTATGGTACTTTGAATTTTACAAAATGTCGGATCTTTTCTGCACTAAAAACAGCTATCCAATTTTTTAGAGCCAGGAAGCACCGAAATTTCACAAAATTCAAATTAATATAATTCGGTCAGTTTTGGTTGTTGAAAAATGAAATTTATACTTTGTTACTTGTCAAAAAACAGAGAATATTTTCTAAATGTCTTATAGAACCCTTGGACAGTAAAATAAAAAAATCAAAAGAGCGACTTCTTGAAAATTAGTGGCATGACTATTTGATCGATATAAACTTAATTCTACCTTATTCTCAACTCTCGAAATTTACATTCTTTCATATTTCCAAAGGGAAAAAATTTTAAGTTTGTTTCAATCTTTTCGGGACGACGCTGTACATAATAATAAACTCTTTTTAAAAAGGAAAAGAATTTTATACATGAAATAGTAATTTAAATATGGATTTATTTTAAATTCAAGATTATGTATGTCTCATATTTTTTTTACGTTTTCTTTTTTAAGCCCTTAAAGGACTCATTTTAGAGCTATTTTGCTGACTAAAAAATCCCTCTTATTTTAGAAATTACTTTTTTCATTCTTTCTGAAATTGGAAATGGAATTTGTATTGCAATATTTTGTTTAGTTTAGGAGAGGCCTTTTTACACCTTTAATTTAAGCATACATGTGTATAAAATGATTCACTGTTGTTAAGTAAGTTTTGCAAACAATAATTTTTTTTTTTTTTTGAAAAAAGGTCAATAGTTTTAAATAATTGCGCATTAATTCACGAATTGCTTGCAACGGTGCAAAAACACATTATTAAAACTGTTTTTTTTCTTTAATTGATGCGCTACAGTTGGCCTATTTCAGCGAGAATGGTTTGGCACAACAGAGTGTTTTTGTGGCAAACTTTTATTGATATTTTCCCTTTCATTTTAATTTGAATTATTGCGAGAAAAATGCCTAATAAATAAGAGATTGGTGACACAGGCACATGCCGCATACTCAATTTGAAAATTTTAGTTCATATTATGACAACTTACATTTTAAAACCTGGCAAAACTCCCACGTAAAACTTTGATTATACGGGTGAGACAAGTCAACAAACGTTAGCTTGTTGATGATGTCAGGTGCACCAAGTGTTTATTCAAAATGCTTTCAATTATTCAAATTTCATTGGTGGGCCTCCGTGGCTGAGTGGTTAAGACATCACGCCGCTAATCGTGAGGTTGTGAGTTCGAATCCCACTGGCTCCATTGCACACACACTTTGTGCGGAGCTCCTGGTTGTACTTCTCGTGTGTTGTAATATTTCCTTGTGGGCTATCTCGTCCCTGTATATTGACGATGGCTTATAAGCAGGCTTTATGTCGAGCACACAAGTCAGATGTATGTTGTTCAATAAACAAACAAACAAACAAATTTCATTGGTCATAAGTCACCAGTAATTCTTATTTATAAAATCACTCTAATTTTCTTTAGCACTCACTTTTGACACGCAGTAGACAGCCAAATATTATAATTTTATCGATGCAGGACAAAATCAATGCATCGACAAAATGTATGTACATTGTTAAAAATCTGCTGCATTTTGCTGCAACGCACTCCCCTGCTTGTATAGAAAACGGTTACTTGGCCGTGAAATGGAGCTTTCTCATTGGTTGGAATAGAGATATTAGATACAAGCGGTGGAGTGCGTTGCAGCAAAATGCAGCAGATTTTTAACAGTGTAAAAGCACCGGCAAAATTTGTGTCGATGCTTTTACAATATGCAGGATACGATGTCTATGTATACCACTATTCCCTTGGTAACGAATATTGTAGTGTAGAAAGGTTATATCAAAACTCGTTTACATGTTTTTGACGAAATTGCGGACATACATACTTGCAGATCCATCGTGGCCAATTGATTGAGGCTCTACACTACTAATCGGTTTAGGTGGGTTGAGGATTCGACTTCAGCAGTCTCTGTTGCACATTCTTTGTGGAGCAACCAGTCGTAATTATCTAGTGTTGTAAATTTCCTTCGGCTGTTTCGTCCCTGTATATTGGCGATGACTTGAAGGCGGTCGAGTGACGTGAAGCACACACAGGTCAGTTATATGTATTCATTAATAATAATACTAATAATAAAATACATGCACGCATAACGAAAAAAAACCCAGAAGGCTAATCTTTCGAAGTCGCTGAAAAATTATCGCATGCCTGATTTCAGAGGCGTAAAACATTGAACCGTGAACAATGAAAAAAAAACTTTTGAAAAAAACTAATTTAACTACAATTTTCTTTAGTATTTTTCGTCAAAAGTCTTGAGAACGGTAATTTATAACTTGCAAAATTCTTATACATTAATGCTACTAAAATTTTCTTCTAACTATATTTTATAAGAGGTATATTTCCTAATGTGACACTTAAATCGAAACTTTTTGCCATAAATAAAAGAAGAATTCTTGCATTTTCGTTCACATTATTTTCTTTTATACTTTTTATTCCTTTTATAAAAATGTAAATCTTTACTAGAAGTCCAATTTTTTTTAACGTTCTAAATTACGTTTATTTTTCTTCCTTTTAGTGAGTTTCCCCCTTTGAGGATTTACAATCGCATGATGTTTTAAAATGAGATCTCTGTCAGTCCATTTATTTTAAACTCGTTCTAGTTCATGTCAGATATTTTAGCATTATGAATTGTGGCAACCTTTGTTTGAAATTGTTGATGATGCTTTTACTGGTTGTTTATTTATTTTATTCATTTATTTGTAAAATTGCGAATAAAATCATAAAGTACTGAATCTTTGTTTTTATTTTTTTATAAAAAGTTTTTTCAAGGATTGTTTCGTTCTTTTATTAAAAATTGTAAAGCGTCATATTGGTGATATGATATAATTGATTTTAAGGAAATTTAACAGCTTCAATGCCAGGAAGACATTATTTAGCACATAAGATCGGATAGTTTTGATACTATTGGTTTAGAAGGAATGTGTAATTGATGCCGTGAATTGGGACAATCTTCATTTGAAATTGTTGATAATTGTTTTCTTAAATAATTGTTTATTTAATTTATTTACTCATTTATAAAATTACAAATAAATTCATACAGCTATGGAATTTTTCTTATAAATATTTAATCTAAGGATTCTTTGGTTCTTTAATAAAAATTACCACGTATTATATCGTCATGTAAGAAAGTGATTTTTCAAAAATTTGCCCCACCAGTGGCTGAGAGGTTCTGCTATCGAGGCTAATAGACAGGATGTTCTGGGTTCGAAACCAATCGTTCCCGTCGGTCTAACCGTTCGGAGTTTTTGTGGTTTTCTTCAAACTTTTTGGAAATACGAGTTAGGCTCCCTTAGAAAGACCCCCCCTCCAAGGGCACTCCCCTAGGGCCCATATCTCTCGTACTGACAATCGGCCGTCATAAATAACACATTGGAAGACTTTCTTTTTTGTATAGGATAGTTTTGACACTATCGGTGAAGTAAAAATGTCTAATTATGTAAATGAATTTTGGCAGTCATTATTTGAAATTGTTAATAATGCTTTTATTTATTATTTGTTTGCTTATTCCATTCATTTATTTACAAAACTGCGCATAAAATCACAGAGTATGGAATCTTTTGTTTATCTTTATATATATGAATCTTCTGTATGTGTGCATGTCACAGAACTCCTCTTAAACGATTGGACCGATTTTAATGAAAATTTTTGTGTGTGTTCCAGTGGATTAGAGAATGGTTTAGATTCACATTTCATCGAAATTGATTCAGTACTTTTTTAGTAATTAGGCAAAAACCAATAAAGTTAGTGATTTTTTCGCTAATTCAAAGTGTTGAATAAGTTCGCTAAATAGAGTGCGGACAGAATGGCCGAGCTGTCTAAGGCGCCAGATTTAAGCTCTGGCTCTCGAAGAAAGAGATCGTGTGCTCGAACCCCACTCCTGACGTACGTGTATGTTTTACAATATTTTTTCTATAATGTAATTTTAATTAACCGACTTCAGAAAAGCGTTAACTTTTAACTAAGAGAAAAATAAACGTTTCTATAAAAAATTGAGCCGACTTCAAAAATTACTGCAAAGGGAAAAATAATTTCCTTACATAATTGCAATAAGAAATTAAATTAAGAGCGTAGTATTTATCATGCGTATTATTATATTTATGTACATTTATTTGATTTTTTGGAGTCTGTGCCAGCCAGATCAATTTCTAAATTAAAATTAAGTATCCAATGCAAATCTTTATATATATATCTCTTCTGTGCGTGTGTATGTCACTGAACTCCTCCTAAACGACTGGACTGATTTTAATGAAATTTTTTGTGTGTGTTCCAGTGGATTCTAGAATGGTTTAGATTCACATTTAATGGATATTTATTCAGTACTTTTTTAGTAATTAGGCAAAAACTAATAAAGTTAGTGATTTTTCGCTAATTAAAAGTGTTGAATAAGTTCGCTGACTACAGTGCGGACAGAATGGCTGAGTGGTCTAAGGCGCCAGATTTAAGCTCTGGTTCTAGAAGAAAGAGATAGTGTGTTCGAACCTCACTTCTGACCTACGTGTATGATTTACAATAAATTTTCCTGAATTATAATAAGGAATATTCTAGAAGGAATGTCTAAGATCTCATTATGGCCTAAGTGCTGTGGCATTTACCTAGGCCTCCATATCTTTTAAGAGGCCCAAAGCAATTCAAAATTAATTTTAATCTAAAATCTTTTCTATATGAAATGGAATAATAAATAAATATTTAGAGACTATTTCAAATAAAATCATTTCTCCATTAATATTATTATAATTAACCCTTAACTGCTGTGACAAAAATTGTCGCATAACTACTGTGAGCGGTCTGTCAGACCGCTTAATTTAAAGATGAATAAAATGTTACATTAACTTTCAGAATACTATTTAAGTATTAAACTTTATATACTAGACTATTATAAATAAAATTCAGCTTTCAGAAGTCTCTAGAAGTAGCAATGAGACTCCAAATGAAACAAAAATTGACCAATATCTATAGTTAAACTAAAAATTACGAGTTAAACTGTGAAACTTGAGAAACTCAGCGGTCTCTGAGACCGCTAACAGTACTTACGGGTTAATACGAAAAGAGAAAAAGATCCTTTGCCTAATCATCGTTTAATGCACGAGATTTTATCCGAGATTTCTTCTATGAAAGCCGCAAATCTCTAGCAAATTATTTTTCATGAGATTTTGTGGGAAAAAAATTAGTTTGTTTAAAATTAAAGTTAAAAAAAACCTTTTTATATTTTTGATGTGCCGATTTATACATAACTGTTAAAAAAGCCTTTATTAAATCTCACAGAGATACTTTGAGCAATGCATCAGTTTTATTTATGTGATTTCAATGCATGTCTTTACTTTTTTTTTTTTTTTTTATCAAGAATTCAATATTTAAATAGATTGCGATTACAAGGTTGAACTTGGATTCAAATAAAAGATAAAGTTCCCAATTTGAACAAGCTTTTGTGCCAGCTTTTACTTTCGCCTCTCGGATGTTATAATTTTCTTTCGTGATTTATTATCTGCCTGAAGAGGATGAAAAGAGAAGAAAACGTGTTATCTCTTTTTGTATCCTGCCAATGTTGTTTCTCTGCTGGAAAATTCACACGACGGGAAAAATCTCACAATGCGCTGAATATTGAAAACTGAATATTAGGAACATTTTTTGAAAATACACAAGAAGATTCGTCCATCAAATCTTGAGAAAAATTTCATTGAAGAGATTTTGCTCAAGGCGACAGAAAAGAAAGATGTAATAGTTAAAGAGTTTTTAAATATAGCTTTTAATGATTGAAAATGTACTGCTTTATATGTGGGGGAATACTAAAGCTTTAATACAAGCGACTGTTTTTTATATTCTATTCGCACCACAATTCTTTAAAAATACATTTCGTAATATATATCTCTTTTAAATGTTCTCAAAACGTTTGTAAAAGACTTTTTATTTTTTTTTAAAAAGGGTGCGAGTTAGTATTAACAAACATTCGCCTGTAATTGAAAAATTACGATATCCCTATGTGCTTACTTATTAGGTCTTTAGCGGGCAGTGACAGCAAAGAAAAAAAAAGGACACCTAATTTTAAGAACATTGGTATCCAGAATACTTAATTAAATCTCTCCTTTTACAAAACGCATTTTTTTTTTTTTTTTTTTTTTTTTTTTTTTTTTTTTAATACATTTGTTTGTAGATTCTGGTGTCAGTACACTATTTTATCATTTTACAAACGAAAATACTCCGCGCCAGAAAGAGTTAAAGTAATATTTAATATTTACTGAATCTGATAGATTATCTTTGAGCAATGTAACATTTTTTTATGGGGAATCCAATATCTTTACTTTCTATCAAAAACAGAATATTGAAATAAATTGTTTTTAAAAGTTTGAACTTAAATTCAAATAAAAGAAAAACTTCTCAGTTTGAACAAGTTTTTGTGCCAGCTTTTACTTTCTCTTCTCGGAAGTTATAATTATCTTTCGGGGTTTATTATCTGCCTGAAGGGGAAGAAAAGAGCAGGGAACGCGTTATCTCTTTTCGTATCCTGTCAATGTTGTTTCACTGCTGGAGGACTCAAACAACGGGGAAAATCTCACAATGCGCTGAATATTGAAAACTGAATATTATGAAAAATTTTTGAAAATACGTTAGCAAAATTTCACTGACAAGACTTTGCTAGCGAAAAAGAAATATGCAATGTATGCAATAGTTCGAATAAAAGAGTATTTTAAATGTACCTTTTAATGATTGGAAATGTATTGCTTTATACGTGGACATATCGTAAAGTTTTAATTGCAGGAGACGATTTATATTTTATTCGTACCACAATTTAAAAAAAATGTATATTTCGTAGTATATTTCTCTTGCAAAAGTTCTCAAGGCGTATGTTAACCTTTTAAACGCCAATGTTCCCAAATGGAAACATTGCATTATTTGTAATACAAAACTTATATTTACCAACATAACAATGATGTGCTAATTTTTCCTATAAAATATAAGGTGGATTTGAACTTTTGAAGAAAAAATATTTATATTTAAGCATTTATTACAGGTATAAGGAAAATGTAATTTCCTTAATTTGCATAAAATATATATTATTTGCTTTTATCGTTTCCTTTATATTACTTACATTTGACCGCTGAGAATCTAAATGTGTTTGGAAGTCTAGAAAATACTCAAGAACAGTGTACAATAGCATATACAGAGTTCGCACACTCCTTATATTTTATAAGGACTCTGGCACCACTATTAATGATAAGAAAATTTATATTTAACTTTTAAGAAACAAAAATTTCAACCACCACTTATATTCTCAGGTTTTGGAATATTTTTCTGCAACGAAATACATTGAAAATACTGTAAAAATTTTGTGGTAACACTGTGCGAACCCTGATATAGCGGAAAATAATTTATTATATTTGCATATTTTGTCAATCAATAATCATGTATCAAAATGCGAACTCTGAAATGAAAACAGCCAAAAAAAACTTCAGAAATACTTGCTTTTGTATTTTCTAAATTTGTACGCATAAATTAAAACATTTGAAGCTGATAGGAAAAACAAAATTATATTTACATTGCGATATTAATTCGGCGTGTAAACGGTTAAAGATTTTTGTTTTGAAAAAACAGTGCGAGGTAGCATTAACCCCTTGAGGTTTACATACTTCTATTCTCAAAATGCTGAAAGGATTGAACGACACCAGAATTTTAAAACAAATTTATTTCAAAATAGATAAAAGCTTTTCTTTACGTACTTGATAAAATTAAAATTTCCATTTCAAAATTATAGATTTAATACAGCATTTCGCAATTAAAGTTAAGCAGGATATATTTTATCCCACCGCCCTTTAAGGGGTCAAAAATTATTCGCATGTAATTGAAACTTTATGATACCCCCACGTACATACTTATTAGACCTTTAGCGGGCAGTGTCAACAAAAAGGACACCTGATTTTAAGAAAATTGCACCCAGAATATTTAATTAAATTTTTAGATTTGCTTGTAAATTTTGGTGTTAGTGCAGAATTATAATATTTTACAAACAAAATTATTCTGCGACGGAAAGTTTTAAAGTAATCTGCAATAATTATTGAATGTGACGGAAAAACTTTCAGCAATATATCATTTTTTATAGGGAACCCAATACATTTTTACTTTCCATCAACAACTGAATATTTAAGTAGATTGTTTTTAAAAGTTTGAATTTGACTTCAAATATAACATAAACTTCCCAGTTTGAACAAATTTTCGATCAAGCTTTTACTTTCTCCTCTCGGGAGTTATAATTTTCTTTCGTGCTTTATTATCTGCCTGAAGAAGATGAAAAGAGCAGAAAACGCGTTATCTCTTTTCGTATCCTGTCAATGTTGTTTCTCTACTAGAGGATTCACACGACGGAATACTCTCAAAGTGCGCTGAATATTGAAAACTGAATATTAAGAACAATTTTTGAAAATACCCTAGAGATTCGTCCAGAAAATCTTGGAGCAAAATTTCATTGACGAGGTTTTGAAGGAAAAGAAATGCTTAATAGTTAAAATTAAAGAATTTTATTTAAAATATGACTTTTTATAAATTGAAAAGAAATACGTAATAGTTAAAATGAAAGAGATTTTTAGATGTACCGTAATTTCGGGTGTATAAGCCGCGGATCAAACAATTTCTCTTTGGACCCAGAAATCTTATTTAGTGATTGAAGACAAATATTTACGGCCATCTAAATAGTTATATTTGTTTGTTAAAAAATTCTGGGTCGAAAAAGAATTGTTTGATCTGCGGCTTATACACCCGAAATTACGGTACCTTTTAGTTATTGGAAATGTAATGCTTTTTACGTGGGGATATCATACAGTTTTAATTACAGGCGACTATTTATATATTCTATTCTCATCACAATGGGGCAATGTACTTCCATTCTTAAAATGCTGAAATGATTGAATGACACCAGTATTTTAAAACAAATTTATTTCAAAATAAATAGAAGTTTTTCTTTGCGTACATGATAAAACTAAAATTTCCATTTCAAAATTGAGCTGTGAATACAACATTTCGCAATAAAAATTAAGTAAGATATATTTTTTTTAGCCGCCCTTCAAGGTGTTAAAGAATTTTCGTCGGTAATTGAAATTTTATGATACCCCCATGTACGTACTTATTAGAACTTTAGTGGAGGGTGTCTGCAAAAAGGATATCTAATTTTAAGAGAACTGGTTCCTAGAATATTAAATTGAACTTTTCATTTTATAAAATACGGGGAAATAATCAAGTTTTTATTTTCTAATAGATTTGTCTGTAAATTCTGCATTCAGTGCAACATTATATCATTTTACAAAGAAAATTACTCCCCGCCGGAAAGTATTAAAACAATATGTAATAATTATTGAATCTGACAGAAAAACTTTGAGAAATGTATAATTTTTTTTATAGGGAATCCAATACATGTTTTACTTTCCATCATGAACTGAATATTTAAGTAGATGTTGTTTAAAAGTTTGAACTTGAATTCAAATAAAAGATTCAGTTCCCAGTTTCAACAAGTTTTTGTGCCAGCTTTTACTTTCTCCTCTCGGAAGTTATAATTTTCTTTTGTGCTTTATTATCCGTCTGAAGAGGTTGAAAAGAGCAGAAAACGCGTTATCTCTCTGCCAATGTTGTTTCTCTACTGGATGATTCACACGACGGAAAAAATCTCACAATGCGCTGAATATTGAAAGCTGAATATTAAAAACAATATTTGAAATACGCTAGAAGATTCATTCAGCAAATCTTGAGCAAAATTCACTGACGAAACCTTGCTTAAGAACAAAGAAAAGAAATACATAGCAGTTAGGATTAAAGCGTTTTTTAAATGTACCTTTTAATGATTGGAAAAGCGTTGTTTTATACCTGAGGATATCGTAAAGGTTTACTTACAGGCGACTATTTTTATAATCTATTCGCATCACAATTTTAAAAAATATATATTTCGTCGAATATTCTCTTTCAAAAGTTCACAAAACGTATGTTAAAGAATTTTTTTTTTTTTTTTTGAAAAAACAGTGCGAGGTAGCATTAATCCCTTCAGGGGCAACGTACTTCTATTCTTAAAATGCTGAAATGATTGAACGACATCAGAATTTTATAACAAATTTGTTTCAATATAGGTAAAAACTTTTCTTTGCGTACTTGATAAAATTAAAATTTCCATTTTGAAATTCTGGTGTCAGTACAGCATTTCGCAATTAAAATTAAGTGGGATATATTTCATCCCTTCAAGTGGTTAAAAATTATTCGCCTGAAGTTGAATCTTTATGACCCCAAACGTACGTACGTTTTAGTTCTTTAGCGGGTGGTGTTCACAAAAAGGACGCCTAATTTTAAGAGAAATGGTACCCAGAATATTTAATTGAATTTTTCCTTTTATAAAATAAGGGGAAAATAATCAAGTTTTTATTCTCTAATATATTTGCTTGAAAATTCTGGTGACAGTGCAGCATTATACTATTTTACAAACAAAATTACTCCGCGACGGAAAGTTTTAAAGTAATCGCTAATAATTATTGAATCCAACAGAAAAAAAATTTGAGCAAGATATCATTTTTATAGGGAATCTAATATATGTTTTATTTTCCATCAAGAACAGAATATTTAAATAGACTGTTTTTAAAAGTTTGAACTTGAATTCAAATAAAAGATAAAGTTTCCAGTTTGAGCAAGTTTTTGTGCCAGCTTTTACTTTCTCCTCTCGGAAGTTATAATTTTCTTTTGTGCTTTATTATCTGCCTGAAGAGACTGAAAAGAGCAGAAAGCGCGTTATCTCTTTTTATACCATGTCAACGTTGTTTCTCTGCGGGAGAATTCACACGACGGGAAAAATCTCACAATGTGCTAAATATTGAAAAGAGAATATCAAGAACAATATTTGGAAATACATTAGAAGATTCGTTCAGCAAATCTTGAGCAAAATTCACTGACGAAACTTTGCTCAAGAAGAAAGAAAAAAAATACGTAACAGTTAGAATTAAAGAGTTTTTTAAATGTACCTTTTGATGATTGGAAATGTATTGTTTTATACGTGGGGATATCGTAAAGTTTTAATTACAGGCGACAAATTTTATATTCTATTCGCATCACAATTAAAAAAAAATATATATTTCGTAGAATATTTTTCTTGCAAAAATTTTCAAAGCGTATGCTAAAGATTTTTGTTTTGAAAAAATTGTGCGAGGTAGCATTGATTTCTTGAGGGGCAACGTACTTCTAATGCTGAAATGACTGAACGACGTTAAAATTTCAATACAAACTTATTTAAAAATAGATAAACGCTTTTCTTTGTGTATTTTATAAATTTAAAATTTCCATTTCAAAATTCTAGCATCAATGCAGCATTTCGCAATTAAAAGTAAGCGGGATATATTTTATTCCACCGCCTTTCAGGGGGTTAAAAAATATTCGCCTGTAATTGAAACTTTATGATACGCTCACGTAGGTACTTATTAACCTTTTTAACCGACTTCCAAAAAGGAGAGGAGGTTATCAATTCAACGCGCATGTATTTTTTTTATGTATGTTCACCGATTACTCCGAAACTATGCAACCGATTTCTGTTATTTTTATTTTAAATGACAGAGGATGCTCTCGAATTGGTACCACTTGAGTTTCATCGAAATTTATTCAGTACTTTTTTAGTAATTAGGCAAAAACTAATAAAATTAGTGATTTTTTGCTAATTAAAACTATTGAATAAGTTCGCTGAATGGAGTGCAGACGGAATGGCCGAGCGATCAAAGGCGCCAGATTTAAGCTCTGTTTTTCGAAAGACAGAATGGGTTCGAACCCTACTCCTGACATAATTTATATCCATGTTTAATTTACCTTAGCTTTTTTCGTATTACAATTTTTATTATTAATCGGTTTCAGAAAAGGAAGAGGAAATTATCGATTCGACGCGTATGTATTTTTTTTATGTATGCTCACCGATTATTCCGAAACTATCCAACCGATTAATTTGGTTTTTATGTTAAATAAAAGAGGCTACTCTCGAATTGGTACCACTTCCATTTCATAGAAATTGGTTCAGTACTTTTTTAGTAATTAGGAAAAATCTAATAAAATTCGTGATTTTTCGTAAATCAAAAGTAACATGGACTTTGAATAAGCTCGCCGACGGTATAAGGAGCCAGATTTAAAATCTGGTTCTGGAAAGAGAATGAGTGTTCGAACCCCACTTCTGACAAAATTTACATCCATGTATAATTTACAATATTTTTTTCCGTATTATAATTTTTATTACCGACTTCAAAAAATCGTTAACTTTTAACTAAAAAGAGAAAAATAAACTTTTCTACCAAAAATTGAACTGACTTCAAAAACTACTGCAAAGAGAAAAATAATTTTTGTACATAATAGTAATAAGAAATTAAATTAAGAGCGTAGTATTTACCATGCATATTATTATATTTATGTACATTAATTTGATTTTTTGGAGTCGGTGCTCTTAATTTAATTTCTCATTACTATTAAGTTAAAAAATTATTTTTACCTTTGCAGTAGTTTTTGAAGTCGGTTCAATTTTTGGTAGAAAAGTTTATAGCGGGTGGTGTCCACAAAAAGGACGCCCTAATTTTAAGAGAACTGGCACCCAAAACATTTAATTGAATTTTTAGATTTGCTTGTAAATTCTGGTGTTAGTTCAGCATCATATTATTTTACAAACAAAATTACTCCGAGACGGACAATCTGTAATAATTATTGAATTTGACAGAAAAACTTTGAACAATGTATAATTTTTTATAAGGAATCCAATATATGTTTTATTTTCCATCAAGAACTGAATATTTAAGTAGATTATTTTGTGAAATTTGAATGAGAATTCAAATAAAAGATAAAGTTCCCAGTTTGAACAAGTTTTTGTGCCAGCATTTACTTTCTGCTCTCGGAAGTTATAATTTTCTTTTGTGCTTTATTATCTGACTGAAGAGGATGAAAAGAGTAGAAAACGCGTTATCTCTTTTCGTATCCTGTCAATTTTGTTTTTCCCCCGCGAGAATTCACACGACGGGAAAAATCTCACAATGCGCTGATCTCTGAATATTGAAAACTGAATATTAGGAACAATTTTTGAAAATACGCTAAAAGATTTGTCCAACAAATCTGGAGCAAAATATTATTAAAGAGATTTTGCTCAGGAAGATGGAAAAGAAATACGTAATAGTTAAAATGAAAGAGTTTTTTAATATCTTTTATAATGATTGGAAACAGAGTGACTTATAGGTAGGGGTATCGTAAAGTTTTAATTACAGGCCACTATTTTTATATTCTATTCGCATCACAAATTCTTAGGAATATATTTCTTAGTATATTTCTCTTGAAAATGTTTCCAAAGCATACGTAAAATGATTTTTGTTATGCTAAAAGTGGTGCGAGTTATAATTAAAAAATATTTGCCTGTAATTGAAAAATTACGGTATCCCCGCCTACTTACTTATCAGTCCTATAGTGGGCGGTGTCGACCAAAAAGGACACCTAATTTTAAGAATACTGGTATCTAAAACATTTAATTATATTTTTCCTTCTATAAAATACGGAAAAAAAACTTTTTTTTTTTAAATTTTATAATAGATTCATTTGTAAATTCTGGCGCCAATACATCATTTTATCATTTTATAAACGAAATTACTCCGTTCCGGAAAGAGTTAAAGCAATCTTTAATATTTACTGAATTTGATAGAAAATCTTTGAGCAATATATCATTTTTATGGGAAATCCAGTATATATACTTACTTTCCATGAAGAACTGAATATTTAAATAGATTTTGTTTTAAAGTTTGAACTTGGATTCAAATATCAAATTCCGAATTTGCAGAAAATTTTGTGTCAGCTTTTTTTCTTCCTCTTCTTGGTAGTTATAATTTTCTTTCGTGTTTCTGTTACGGGCTGTGCATACATAACGTTATCATATAAGGGGGGGAGGGGGAGTCTGGCACATGATATCGTAAGATATCTCGAGGGGGAGTTGGGGTTTGTCTTTCGATATTTATACCATTTTTGACCCAATCAAAATTCTCTCTTTTTATTTGTAACATGGTCTTTTGTTTAAAATGCTATATTAAATTTTTCTAGACTGTTTTTCATTTTTATGAAAATGCAAAGTTAGTATTAAAATCACTAAATTATAATAAAATTAACTAATCTAAAATGTGGTATACCCCAACATTTGACATTCCTATTCATCTTCATATGCGTATGCATGTATAATCAATGTTCGAGAAACCATATGTGAAGTATATTTGAAATGAAGTTTGTGCTTACTAATAAATAAAAGAGAAAGAATGTTGTCCACTTGTTTTGTTAATAGAATTTCTATCTGCTTCTCCCTCCATCCTACCTCCGTTCGAGGCAAGTTAAGCAAAACTTTGTTACTCTTGAATGCATTGTTTAACAAAAAGCTATTATAAAATACTTTTAAATAGTAACTATTTTTTTTTAATTTCATTTGGATATAGCGATATTTTATTGACTTCCCTTCATTTGAATCAATAAAGTATGTGAAAAATAAATTTAGCCAGTTTTGTATATTACTCCAAACAAAAGAACAAAATTCTATAAATAAAACACACTTTGATAACGATATTATTACCGGTGGGTGGGTGGGTGGGGGGGGGGGGGTCGAAGGATGATAATGTATGATATCAAAAGAGGGGAAGGGGGTCCAAAATTACCAAAAAGTTGATAACGTTATATTTGCACAACCCGTTATTTGCCTGAAGAGCATAAGAAGCGAATTTTCCTGAATCTTGCCAATGTTGTTCCTCTGCTGAAAGATTGACGCGACCGTAAAAATCTCATACTGCGATAAATATCGAAAATTGAGCTTTAGGAACAACTTTTGAAAATCTGCTAGAAGTTTCATGCCGTAAATCTTGAGCAAAATCTCATTGTTGGAGTTTTGAAGGAAAAGGAATGCTTAATAGTTAAATTTAAAGATTTTTATTTAAAAAATTAGTTTTTATGAATTTTAACGTAACTGATTTATACACATTTAATGATTATCGAATCTCTGATAAATGCTTGGAGCAATGTATCTATTTTTGAAAGGGGGGGGGGGGTGGATTCCAATATACAAAATGAGTCAAAATGAATATAGCAATTACAAACAGCTATAACTATTTAATCGAAAATAATTCATGGATAAGATTTAAACAAAATATAAAAGGAAGTTCAAAATTTTGTTTACACACATTATGAATGTTTTATGGGATTCTCCTTCGTCACACGGACAACATCTAAACATCCTTTATGTTCAAAGATCAGATACCATCTTTATGTTTTGTTAGCATTTTGGAGAATTCTGTGTGTTAGTATTTCATATTTGTCATTTCTTGTCCGTGTGACGCAGGAGAATCACATATAACATTTATAATGTGTGTAAACAAAATCTTGAACCTCTTTTTACATTTTGTGCAATTCTTATCGATAAATTCTTTTCGATTAAATAGTTATAGCCGTCTGTAATCGCTATATTCATTTTGACTTACCCCGTATCTCTATATTAAAGTCGCAACCAAGGTGCGTACCCAAGTGCTCTAAATGAAGTTTTGAAAGTTCTGTTCGCCTTATCTAACCAGAAAACTTTCTGCTATGAATCAAAAAGAAGAAAACCCTACAATATTACTGGTTTTGGGCACCCCCCCCCCTCGTTACCCCATTATTTCTCATCAACAATTGTATATTTAAATACACTGTGCTTAAAAGTTAGAACTCTGATTCAAATATCAGATCAAGTTTCGAGTTTGATTTCACAAGTTTTATTATTTCTCCTCTCGGGAGTTTAAATTTTTGTTCGTGCTTCTATTATCTGCCCGAAAAGAGAAAAGAGCAGAAAAAGCTTTATCTCTCTTTGTAATTAAGGCTTCAAATTTCTGAATCCTGTCAATGTGGTTTTTTCAGCTGGACGATTGGCATGAAGGGAAAAATCTCATATCTGAATTTTGGAAACTGAATATTAGGTACAATTGTTGAAAATATGCTAGAAAATTTATGCAAGCAATAAATACATTTTAGAACGATTTCTTGAATATTCAGACTTGAATTTCACACAGAAATTCCTAAGAGTTTAGTCGAATATTTTAAACTCTACTAAAATAGTTATTTGAAACATTATTCTTAATATATTATGGACATTAAAAAATGTTCAATTATGATGGCCTTATATACAAATACAGAAAAATTTCAGAGCTGAAATTTCCTGCTACAGTATTTTTTACCCTCGAGGAAGCTAAATAGTTATAACTGAAAAAAAAACATAACATAGGATAGAAACAGTTGCTAAATATGTAAAACAGATAACATTGATGTACCTTTTTTTGGAAAATATCGAAGCTGTTTAAATATTTTTTTTTCGTCACTAAACTATAAATTAATCATTCGGCAAAAAATGATCTAGATAACTATTATATTTTTATGCATACATTTTACTGAACGACCAATTTATAGTTTGGTTATTGGTAAAATTGTTTATAAAGTATTAATTTTTTTTCAGTAGTATAATGTCAACTGCTTGATATGTGAATGTTTTTTTTTTTTTTTTTTTTTTTTTTTTTTTTTTTCAAAATCGGATAAATATTGTATTTTTAATTTTTTGTTAATAGACAAGTTATAGTTTATCTGTTTCAAAGCTTATTAAAAAACGTTATTGAAATCGTTTTAGTAGTTCCCGGGCAAAGGTATATTAATGTCAGCTGTTTTACATGTGATTTCGCAACAGTTGTCGCACCTTTAAAAGTATTTTTACTTTGTGCAACGGATAATGCTTTTGAATCACCCTAAAATAAAGCATATTCAGCGCAATTCTAGATTGTATGATTGTATTACTGCCTATCGATGTATGAAATGAATTTTATAACAAGTTTTCTTTATGGTAGTTTAAGTACCATTAGGAAATAAAGGGTTAAGTTCACTTTTTTTTTTTTTTCAAAGACGTAATAACATTTTTCTGAAAATACGATAAAGCTTTCCGGAAAATCCTCGATAAAACATGAAGTAATGATATTGTTGAATTCCTGGAAACTCTACGATTGCTTTTACATTTTTGAAAAAAATTGTAATTTTCAGTGAATAAAACATTTGTGAAAAGCAAAATAAGATTTATAGATGCGAATTTTCATTGTGGAAAAATGTATTTTTGTGCACAAAAGCTTGTAGTTTCTAGAATAATTTTATGCGTTTTCAAAGAAGAATTTTTATACGATTTTTTCATTTAGTCTTAAAGATTTTGACGTCAATATTTTACGAACATAAACAACGTTACGTCATTCTAAGAAAATTCATTATTTGTTTTCGTGTAAGTTTCTCATAGAAGTCATAACTTTCTCGGAGAAAAAAAAGATTACTAACTCTGATCATAAGTAGTAGGAAAACGACAGTACGGGGACAGCCGGAGGCGGCACTGCGGCACCGTGCCGCCTGCTCCTCCGGCTGCCCCACCTGCGGCCCCTCAGCATCCCTCCGCGCCCCTCCGCATCCCTCCGCGTCCCCCCTGCGGTGCCGCCTGTGGTACCTCCTGCCCCCACCATACATCCCCCTCCACAAACGCCCCCTAGTGGAAAAAAGGAACATTCTATTCTAACAGGAGAGGTCATCGTCCTTCCCTATTCAAAAATATTATCAATCACATCTCAACTCGGACAATACCTCTCTTTAACTGACATTTCCTCTCCTAAACGACCATTCCCTCCCTGAAACGGTCATTACCTTGTAAACAATCATTTCTAAAGCTATATAAATCTATGTTTTTCGATATTATTTTTAAAAGGATGTTAAACATCGAAGTGATTAGTGCTTTATGTGTTTACATATTGATGTGTGCCGTTTTTTCACTTGTTTATATTTTTACTAAAGTTGATAGACTAGCAGTAGATTTTATATTAAATTTTAACGATACAGAGAATTTTTCCCATTAATATCATATTATGGAGAAAAGTTATCAGGATCCAAGTCAAATTGCTAGTTTTGGAGGAGTGGACGCTCTTCATCGAGCAGTTCACGGTAAGGTATCTAAGAAAAAAATTAAATCTTGGTTAGAAGGGGTTGATGCTTACACTCTTCATAAACCTGTACGCAGAAAATTTCAAACAAATCGAGTGATTGTGTATTCTATAGATCAGCAGTGGCAAGCGGATTTGGTAGATTTAACTTCTTTACAGAAATTTAATGACGGATTTCGTTACATTTTAACATGCATTGATATTTTATCTAAGTATGCATGGGCTTACCCTTTGAAATCGAAACGTGCTGAAGATATAGTAGCGGTGTTTGAATCCATTTTTCGAACAAGGAAACCAAAGTATTTGAATACTGACGCAGGTAAAGAATTTTTAAATTCTCGTTTACAGAAGTTTCTGAAGCAACAAGGTGTTCGATTTTTTAGAACTTTTAACAATACGAAAGCTTGTGTAGTGGAAAGATTTAACCGCACTCTGAAAACTAAAATGTGGAAATATTTTACAACGCATCACACTTATCGATATATTGATGTATTGGATCAATTTTTAGATAGTTATAATCACACCTACCATACCACCATTAAGAGACCCCCAAGTGAAGTGAATAAGGATAATGAAAGTGAAGTGTGGTTTTCTATTTACGGTAATATGTCAAAACTGAAAAGGAAACCTTGTGTTTTTAATTCAGGGGACTTAGTACGTGTTTCTAAACATAAAATGACTTTCGAAAAAGGATATGAAACAAATTGGACGGAAGAACTATTTTTAGTAACAGAATGTGTCACGAGAATTCCTCCAGTTTACAAAATCAAAGATTTATTAGACGAACCTATTGAAGGAACTTTTTATGCAGAAGAATTACAAAAAGTACAACCAAAAAACCACTTTGACGTTGAAAAGATTCTGAAAAAACGTAAAAGAAAAGGGCAACTTGAGTATCAAGTTAAGTTTAAAGGTTACCCTTCTAAATTTAATCAGTGGATACCTTCTTCAGATTTATTTTCTCTATAAAACACCCATTTTTTACAACGAATGATCATTCACAATCATGTCATTCTACGTGACGCTACCTTCTGACAGTTCAATGAACTATTTTCCAGAAAACAAAATTTCACATTATTTTACAAGATTACCTATGCCTTTAGATTTAAAAGGTGAATGGGAAGTCGGTTTAACTGAATTGATTTATCCTCATACATGGCGTAATATTACTGAATATGGTAACGAGTATGAATATGTGTTAGGTAACAGTTTAGAATTACCAGATGGAAGACCTAGAAACGGTAATGAATATGAACAAGATGACAGTGACACGAAAAAAATTCGAATCCCATCAGGATATTATGAATCTCCTAACGACATCATTAAAGTGATAAATTATCAAAAATTTAGTGATAGAATTTCAGTTAGCTACAATAAACACACTAAAAAAGTGAAAGTTTCTTTGAAGAAATATGCACAATTGAAATTTTTATCCGGTTTAGCCGAATGTTTAGGATTCTTACCAGATGAAGTAATCTCAAATGTTTCGACTCCCTCATTATCTTTTGAAAGTCCCTTTATAGCTGACCCACACGCAGATTTTAAATTGCTCTACTTGTATAGTGATATTGTAGAACCTCAGATTGTTGGAGATACAGTGGCACCCTTATTGCGAGTGATTCCTGTTAAAGGGGAAGACGGAGATATGATTCATGAAGTGTTTGACAGACCTCATTACATACCAGTGACTCGAAAAAATTTTCAAACGATTGAAACTGTTATAAGAACACACACAGGACGTTTAGTGTCATTTGATCGCGGGAAGTTGATTGTGAAACTACATTTCCGTCAGAAATATCTTTCATAATGCTTGTTCCTTACCAATGCTGTAATCAATCTTTTGAAGATTATTATACTCATCAAACAGGTAGCGGATTGAACTATTATCAAGGAAATTCTTTCCAGAAAGGTTATGGTTTCGGAGGACTTTTCCGTTCACTTTTCCGTGCAGCTGTACCTTTATTTAAATCGGGTGCTAAAGCAGTTGGAAAGCAGTTATTTCATACCGGTGTAGATGTGCTAAATGATATTTCTCAAGGTGATAATATTAAAACAGCGGCTAAACGGCGATTTAAGGAAGCCGGGAAAAATCTGACAGACAAAGCAGCAGTTAAAGTGAAATCTATGATTGGATCAGGTCAAAGGAATAAAAAACGAAAGAGACTTCAAAGTTCTCTCAGTCGCCCTAAAGCCAAGAAAGTGAAAGCACGCGATATTTTTGCTTAAAGATGTCTGGTCTTATTCATAAAGATTCTCCCGTTTGCGTCAAATCTGAACTAGACCTGTTTATGATTCCACCTACGCAAACAGCTATAGAAAAAGGTCACTTTGTAGAATATCATCCACTGGCTACTATATCTGAGAGTGGACCAGTTGAGTTTAACATTACAGGCAATAGTGAAGATTATATTGATTTATCAGCATCTTACCTTTACGTGAAAGTAAAACTAACTAACGCTGATGGAACCCCCTTACCCGACAAGACACCTGTAGCACCTGTTAATTTATTTTTACAAGCATTGTTTTCTCAAGTAGATGTGAGTTTGAACGAAAGAGTGATTTCCTCTTCTAGTAATACTTACCCGTATCGTGCTTACATCGAGACTTTACTGAATTATGGAGAAGATGCTAAGAAAAGTTTACTTTCTTGCGAATGTTTTTTCAAAGATGAATGTTTGGATACAGTCAATCCTACACTTACCGATAACCCAGGACTTCATAAAAGATATGAATTAACTTCAAAAAGTAAAGTTTTGGATATGATAGGCTCACTACATTGTGATATTTTTCAACAAAATAGACTTTTATTGAATATGGTAGATTTGAAAATTAAAATGACACGTAGCAAACCCAATTTTTGTTTGATGGCTGATAAAGTCGGAGATAAAACACCTGAATATAAAGTGGTGTTACAACACGCCTCTTTGTTTATTCGAAAGGTGAAAGTTAGTCCAGGTGTTTCTATCGGACACGCTAAAGCGTTAGAGAAAAGTAATGCTAAATATCCTATCGATAGAGTTTTGTGTAAAACATACTCAATATCGAGTGGAAGCTGGTCTTTTATGCAAGATAACGTATTCTTAGGATCTATGCCTAAACGTGTAATTATAGGATTATTAGAAAATTCAGCTATTAACGGACAGTATGACCTTAACCCGTTTTTCTTTAACCACTACAACGTCAACTTTTTAAGTATTTACATTGACGGACAACCAATACCATCTAAACCATTAGAATTAAATTTTAACGAAGGAAATTATATTGCAGCCTACCATCGATTGTTTCCCGGCTTTAACCGAGATAATGGAAATTATCTATCTCGAGAAGATTATGCTAAAGGACACACTCTATATGCATTCGATTTAAGTCCGGATTTATGTGATGGACCACATTTGAATTTACAACATCAAGGAAATTTAAGAGTTGAAATTAAGTTTTCTTCAGCACTTTCATCAACTATTTCCGTTCTGATCTATGCAGAATTTGAAAACATTATCGAAATTTCTAAATCAAGGCATGTGTTGTGTGACTTTCCGAACTAGACAAAGATGAACTCTCAACAGATTAAAGACATTTTATCTCATAACAAATACACTAAGAAATATTTTTTAGATGTGTTTCCCAGCGATATGCTTCCTAACACAATTAAGCAATACCCCTGCTGTTTCGTATGCAACGTCGATTCTTCTGATCAACCCGGTAGCCATTGGCTTGCTTTCTACATAACTTCACCTAGAAGAGTAGAATTCTTTGATTCTTACGGAAATACTCCAGACTTTTATCAAGGACCTATTTTAGACTTTACTTTAAAATTCTCTCAAGTGATTTTTAACCCTTTAACATTACAAACAAATGTTACAGCTGTTTGTGGTCAATATACAATTTTTTTCCTCCTCTGTAGATGTAGAGGTGAATCTCTGAAAAAGTTTTTGTCACAGTTTGTATCTGAAAACTTATGTAACGACCAAAGAGTGTATAATTTTGTTGCCAAACGATTTCATGTGTATGTGAATTTTTATCAATAAAAAGTCTTATAAAATGCCATATCTTTTGTGTCTGTTTTTATTTGTTATGGATTTCCCAAGCCTTCAACACCCCTTCACAGCTGTTTTAGCAGGACCTTCGAAAAGTGGGAAATCTTTTTTTATAAAAGATTTCATCTACTTTAAAACATACATGGTAAAACCTACACCCGATAAAATTGTTTGGTTTTACGGCATCTACCAAAATTTATATGATGAAATATCTGACGTTACGTTCATTGAAGGTTTCCCAACTAATTATGAAGAATATTTAGGAACCAATACACTGTTCATTATAGATGATCTTATGTGTGAAGTTGGTGGTGATCGTCGACTTACAAATTTATTTACCAAGGGGAGTCATCACCACAATTTAAGTATTTTTTTTATCACACAAAATTTTTTTTATAAAGGAACGAAAGATCTTCGATTGAATGCTGACTATCTTTTCCTATTTAAAAACAGACGTGATTTAAATCAAATCACATGTTTAGGAAGACAATTATACCCACGAAATCATAAATTTTTCCAAGAAGTTTACGCAGATGCTACCCGAAAACCTTTTACCTACTTATTAATTGATTTGAAAAATGAAACAGATGAAGAACATCGGTTAAGAACACAAATCTTACCGAATCAAAATCAGTATTATTACACTCTGAAATATAAATAATTGCGAAAAACGACAGACTCATCATTCCATAAAATGTCACCGACCCGTAAACAGGTCAAGGATTTACAGCTAATTCACTCATGCCCAAAAGCATTGCGCAAGCAGTTACTGAAAAAGCTACCTTCAAAAGTGGTTAAAACCATCTGTGAATGTTCTTTAAACGTGTTAAAAGGAAATATACCAATTTCACATTATCAGAAGAAGCAGCTTGGAAAACACAAATATCTTCTAAGAAAATTAGCCTCTAAAAAAGGTAGTCTTTACCAGAAAAAACGTTTAATTATTCAAAAAGGAGGTTTTTTAAATATTTTGATACCAGCTGCTGTTACAGCTTTGTCAGCGCTTATAAATGGAGTTTAGCAAAAAGTTTGTTTTAGTCCCTGAGAGTGATTTTTCTAAACATACACCTTCTCAAAAGCAACTAAGCGAGTTTGATAAAGAAATGCAGAAAATTTTGAATAGTAAATTACAAGATTTTGAAAAACTGCAATTATACTACGACTTGTTAAAAAGAAAAATGAATTTAGAAGATTTTAACCCACCATTCAAAATGGATGTTACAGAAAAGGATGAACCCCCAAAACCGGCTGAAGATGAAACTATGCAAAATCCTGCAAATTCCGAAGACAACATTTTAAAAATGATTCCAACAGGTGTTCAAAAACAAGGTGAACAACTCTTGCAATATTTGAAAACGTATCCAAATATTTTACGTTGGAATGAACGAGGAGAGATTATTTATAAAAACCAATTAATCCCTAAGTCTAATCTAACTGATTTGATTGGTTTAATACTCACTCAGAGAAAATCTTATAAACATTTATCTGGTAGAGAAGAATTTTTAAAAGCGTTGAGTTCCATGAATACTCCCAAGCTTTTCTTCAAGAACAAATATTTAACTATAGATGATAATGTGTATTCACCTATAAAAAATGTTAAATCGATTGTTAAAGCTAAAAAGACTCTTAAGTCCCCTGTAATACGTTGGCAGAAATTATATAAATAAATATATTTTTTCACTAAATTTATCATGTGTCATCTTTCTTTCTTTCTTAAACACCCACTTTCTTATACGTAAACAAACATTTTTTCCTCATCTAATATTTTTAAACAAAACTTTTTTTTCATTTGAAATATTTTTTTCACTTTGAATTTTTTTTTTTTCATTTCGAATTTTTTTTTTTTTTTTTTTTTTTTTTTTTCATTTCGAAATTTTTTTTTTTTCACTTTGAATTTTTTTACATTTCGAAATTTTTTTTTTTTTCACTTTGAAATTTTTTTTTTTTTCACTTTGAAATTTTTTTTTTTTCATTTGAAAAAATTTTTTTTCACTTTACATTTTTTTTTTTTTTTTTTTTTTTTTTTTGTTTGGAAAGTGAAAGTTAATCTTTGAAAAAATTTTTTATTCAAAATCTGTTCAAAGATTTTAATGTAGAGTTGATTTTTCTGAAAAAAGAAACTTCTTTTTTTCCTGAAAGAAAAAGTATAAATTATTTTAACACATTAATTACACCATTTTGAGACACACCAGTTTATTTTTCTAAAATTTACAAATCATCAACTGTTTTAAACAGAACACCAGCTAACACTTTGTAATTTACATTTTGAAGGAAATAATGTGAAACAGTCTGTGTTTCCTTGACAAAAAGTTCTGATAATGCTTTAAAGTCGATTGTACAGAGAGATAATTCTCCTAAACTTAAAAATTTTTCTAAGTCACTGGAAGTCATACAAGCATGGCGAAGTTGTGCGGGTGAATTGTAGACGCATCCAAGACATTCATACTCTGATTTAAAAACTTTTTGCAGTTCTACTTCTATCATTGCTACTAAGCGTAATTCTAAAGATGTAAATTCTACAGCGCATGTTTCCGAAGGTAAGAGTTTATGAGCAATTAGAGTTGGTAAGTGATTTTCATACAGATATGTAAGCACTGTTTCATTGAAGGAGCTTAGATGGTGTTTTAAATTCTCAAGTTGATATTCATCTAACCGAATGCAACAACCTTTCTGAATGCTGCTGATTTCAGCGATACCATCTTTAGATAATATGAGGATGGAGTTGTTTGCAATGAAAGATGATGTTGTATAAATTAAATTGAAGTCAAATATTTTCTGAACGAAACGATACCATGATTTTAAATTCATGGAAACACCATTTTTTGTAGGAGTTAGTGGTTGAGTTTCAGAAGATCGAAGAAATTTTCGAATGTGGATAATGACAGAACCTTTGAACAGTTCACAGGTTAAATAGATACTATTTCCAAGTTCTTTTAAACAGATCCGCTGATTGGAATAGCCATCGTTCATATCCATAGATTGAGACCTTTTCTCATTTCCGCTAGATAATGTAGGAATTGCATCGGCGATTGGCGTAGATGAAGTCTGGAATGTAGTTGAAGAAGTGGGTTTGTCAGATGAAGACTCAGCTACAACTGGAGAGGGGGGTTCATCAGACAAGTCCATAATTAGTTTATTAAAATCGATACTTTGAAACACATCATCCAAATTATCAAAAACATCTTCTAAATCACATTCATTTTTCGATTTTTTCTCGCAACCATTCTGAGAAGAATTATTAGATCGTTTCATTTTTCCAAGAGAAAAATTGATGCGACTTTCCACAACAAAATATAACAGAGTTATGTTGCCACGTACAAATTCGAACTCACGCATAACTTCTGTGACGTCATATTGAAACCAATATCTTAGTTCACATTTTATGCACCTGGTGTTGACACAAACCGAAAAATTCTTTCTCACGGTTTTTGAAAACACCTGCTTCTTGTGACGTCATATTCGAACTAATTTTTTTTTCCTTTACTTTAAGTTTCTACACCTGGTGTTGTCATAAATCGTAAAATACTTTTTATTTAAAAACAACATCTGCTTCTTGCAGTTTTATGAGCCAACCTTGAAAACATGTTCTGTAACCGAAATTTTAATCTTTAAAACTGTAAACAAACTAGAAAATTTCATGACAGAAAAATTAATTTTCTGAATGCGAATACAAAAACTCTTAATTAAATTATTAAAACTAGATTTTTATTTAGAAATAGTCTTCTTTTCAACCCTGAATTTAAAAATGAAATGTATGTTTAAAAAGAAAAAATATTTTTTTTTTATGGGGTCCCTCCGCCTCCCGCCACATCTCCTTATGTGGCGCCCCACTTTTTTTATCCAGATCTTCATTTTCTTTTCCTCATTTTTTTCTTTTTCTGTTTTTTTAATTTAATTTTTCTGTTTTAAATTTGATGATGACCATAAGCGAGACTTGTTATACCATCATCTAGAATAAATCGTTTGTCGTCAAACGGGCTGAGTGCTAGCTTCTGTTGCTGTATAGTGTACAATTGATGGTGATCTTGCTGGATTCTTTTGTTTATTGTACAGAGTGTTTTCAGGTGATGTATGCATTCGGAATATTGTGAGTGTTTTATTTTCTTTCGAACGATAGATGTAGGTACTCCTTTAGCTCTTTTTTTCTCTCCATCTTCTGATAGGATGCTGTACATTTTCGCTTTAAGGCCGACAAATTCAAAAATAGTTTTTCCATTCATCTCATCCTTAAATTTACCTATTGTTTTCTTATTTTTTACAGAGTAGAGGGGGTGGTTCTTAGGATAATCGGAGAAGTCGAATTCGTCTTGATGTTCTTGCATATCTTGTAGTATATTATCTGTTTGGATGTGGTAGGTGAGTGAGTCAGTGTCAGTGAAAAGCAGTTGAGCACGATCTTGATAATGTTTCTTAATTATGTTGTAATGGAATTTGTACATATGTAATTTAGCGAGATCTAGAATAGCGAACCCTACATAGATTGGACGATTCATAGTCAGAGTGGTTTTGACTCGTTCCACGGCTACCAGTCCCTCATTGAAAATCTTGAAGTTGTTAAATGCTGGAGATGCGACAAGTTTTTTTGACCTCTTCTCGTTGTTACACAACTCAATATTCCGTCTCAAGCGGAGATTCTCCATTGTTTTACCGAAAACTGAATTGTTCAACAATTTGAAGAAGTCTTTCTCGAAAGAACTGGTAGCTTGTTTCCTCTTATCAGTGTTGAATTCTATGTAGGGCTTTAACCAAGGTGCTTGCCTGAATTTAATTATTCTGTGAATGTTAATGAGTTCGAGACCAAGTTGGAGATAGAGTTTCAAGTTTCTGTAGTGGACGATGTAGTGTTCTTTGTCTTTTAAATTCGGTGAGAGCTTCGAACTTCCTTTGTAGGGTCTGTTGTTTAATAAAGATTTTGTGTAAGGAGATAACATGTCTTCAGTGATGTGAATGTTTTCCGGAGCAAGTGGGTATTCGTTGTGGAGTAGATGAAGTTCAGGGGGGTAACGCAAGTCCACCTCCAGGACATAGCCGTAATCTGCATTATCTGGATGGGAAAGGATGCTGTTTATATCTGTTTCAGATGGTTGAATCCATTGAAACTCCCCAACAGGTAAGTATTCGGACATAGCCCAGCCATATAAGTTGTTAGCATCCCAATACATGATATGACTTGTTTTATTATTTTTGTTATAATTAGGGACGTTGGGATTGTTCGCTTTTGCATATCGTTTAGTGATAGCACTCACACCACCTCTTACACCCTTCTCAAAAAACAAGAGCATGTCAATGTCTGTGAGAAGTTCCAATTGTACCTGAGTCATTCTAAGACAAGCTTGCCATGCGAGTCCTGGAGATGTGAACATGTGTGTAGGATCAATTTTGTAATATTGTAGGCAAAGTTTTCTGAAGTTTTGGAAGATGTCAGCTAGAAGAAGGACGTCACATTTAACATATAAATCGTGATATTCACCGAGATTTTGAATGTTAAAAGTTTTCCAAACATTTTGAGCATGTTCATAATCTTCTATGGAAATGGGTTCATCTGTTAAATCGTTATGGAATGATGAAGGTGGTGGGAGTTGTGTTTCATCAAATTTTTGGAAGTCTGTAAAATAGCTATATGGATATATCCCTTTTCGAGTAAGGAGTGAGAGGTCTGTATCTTTAGGGAAATTAGCTTTAAGGAGGTGAAAGTCTGTTGGTTGCAGATTAGCTGTTAATTTTTCAAGAGATGTAGGTAAAAATTGGAAGGAGTCGAGAAATCTAAGTTTTATGGGACAGTCTTGTTTTTTGATAGTAAATGATATGTATTTTTCCATTGTATTTGCGATGACATCTATACCGTAACTTTTAAATTTTCCTAATTCCGTCATCAGATGGTGACCGTCGTAATGTTTTAGATTGTGAAAAATAACTGGGATGACTTTAGGTTGTTTATATTGTAAATTACAGTTCATATGGGCAGCACCACGGTATACACCTGTTATATGATCATGTTCTCGGCATCGCTTGTTGCCTAAGGGCTGATCGCAGATGCAACACACAGTCGCTTCTCTAAAGGCTTTTTCTTGTTCTTTGGATGGTTTCAGAGGTTTGATGGTGATTAATGTTTCGGCTAATTCATCTCTTTCTTGAAAAATATTCTTCAAAAAATCTGATACGGCATCTTCTCCCCGATACGTTTTCATCTTCT
This sequence comes from Maratus speculifer, assembly GCA_964019185.1. NCBI lineage: Eukaryota > Metazoa > Arthropoda > Arachnida > Araneae > Salticidae > Maratus > Maratus speculifer. The sequence goes on from OZ025293.1 coordinate 374,942,759, forward strand.
TATGTGTTTTTCCATCTTGATCAATTATTATGTAGGCATAGCCGCAAGGGATATGTTTTTGTGTGGGGATAGTGTAAGAAGTGCTAGGATTAGGTTCTGTAGTGTGAATTGGGACGACAAGACTTTCAAAATCGGCTATTATGATGTAAGGTGTTAAGTGTTGGAAATGATATCCGTTAAATTTTAAAATATTTTTCTCTGGATCAGGCATCTTGATGTGTTGAGGAGCGTGTTCTGAGCAATATGGAAGGTGATTGTCTAGAAGTGTCTGAGTCATAAAGCGATGGAGACATCGATAACAAAAATAGACTTCTCCGTCATGTTTGGTGAGATGGGAAAAGAGCCTTGACATATTTTTTATGTATATATAGTGGGTGTTCTTATCTTCATCCCCAATTAATAATAAGTTAATCGCTTCTTGATGGGTTCGATTTGAGATGTGAAGCATTCCAAATTCATCTTCTTCCTCGTCATATGAATATACATTAATTCTTAAATTGTTTTTTTCTTCAACATCTTTAATTTTATGGTAGGGGACAGGACAAGGAATATCATCAATGATTATTTCATGTTCGAAAGGTGTGTAGTTGGAAACACGTTCAGGGTGAATTTCAATTTTCTTTTTGTGAGCTAGTAGGCACCAAATAAGACATTTATTATCGGTAAAGTTTTGAATATTAATAAGTGCTTCTTTTCTTTTTAATTTTTGAGGGGTTTCAATATAACTGCTTCCAGTTAGTGGCTTGTAATGTGCAATGTATAGATCTGTATGAATTATTTTTTCTAGCACCCAGCCCGACCCGAGTTGAAGAAATTCTTCAAAATGGGTCTTAATTTTTTCTAAATTCTCGATGATGTGGTTTCTGACTGTTTCTTCAATATGTTCTGGACAGGGATCAGACCTAAAATAACCTAACATTGATTCAACTTCCTCATCTTCATTAAATCGAGTAAACTTGATGGTGTGAATAAGATGCCATTTAAGGGATTTCAAAGTATTTAGAGAATTCAATATATGGTTTTGGATTTCATCTATAATCTGGTTATTGAAAATGTCAATGTCATGAGCGTTTTCTTCTGTAGCTGGAATCGTAATTTTCTCAAACGTATTTAATGCTTTTTCAGTGGATCTTTTTTTTGTGTTAACAGGTTTTGTTTTCTGTGGGGGGACTGTTTTTTTCGTTGTGTGGTGCGTACGTTTATGTTGAAGGAGATTACTTTTTTTCCAAAAAGATTTATCGCATACTTCACATTGATGAGAAGCAGATGAATTTGTGTGGTGTTCTTGATGTCTTCTAAGATCAGATTTGCGCGTAAAAGATATTTGACACTCTTCGCAAGAAAACGATTTTTCATTGTTGTGAATCTTCATGTGGCGGTTAAAATTATCTTTTCTGCTAAAGGAGTCGTTGCAGATTTTACACTTGAACTGTTTTTCACTCGTGTGTGTTTTCAGATGTCGATTCAAATCATCTTTTCTACTGAATGATTTGTTACATTGTTCACATTTAAACGATTTTTCACTTTTGTGAGTCTTCATGTGACGGTTTAAAACACCTCGATGGTTAAAGGTTTTGTTGCAGATGGAACATTCCTGGAAAGAATAAAAGTGATTTTGAGTATTGAGTATTTTTAACATGATTATTTTTTAAATTAATTGTATATGGAACAGTTCTGCAAGAAATAAAAGTGCTTTTGAATATTTAAATAGATAATATATTTTTTAAATTGATTTTTAGATTTTTTTTTCTTTAATTTAGAAATAAAAGTGTTTTTGAATATTGATTTTTTTAATGTGATTATTTTTAAATTCATTTGTAGTGTACTTTTTAACTAACAATTTAGAATTTTTGTACTTGTTTTTAATACTTAAAATCTAATTTGAGTGTCCCTAAAAATTTCCTACCTAACAGAGAGAAATTCAGGTGAGTTAGGCTTAACGCGCTGAAGTGTCTCGAGAGTACTGTTGGGTCAGTCATACCTCGATGTAAACTTCGAAATAGAAAACAGTACTAGCAGAATAAACTTCTCCTAATACTATCCCCAGCTAATCTCACCAAAGAGAGATAGGTTTTGAAAAAATACTTACATGAGATGAAGCTTGCATCACTTCGCTACGACTTTGGGTATTTCCATCTTCTTTACTAACTTCAGGATGTTCCTCATCAGATGTCTCGTTGTCGTGCCATCTGATGTGTCTTAAAAGATGACGTTTTTGTGCGAATTGACATACACAAAGTGGGCAACTCTAAAAATAGATAAAAGAAAAAAAAACACATAAAAAACACTATTTTTACAAATTAAAAAGAAATTTTTTCAAACTCCTTTTTCTATTAAAAAAAAAAAAAAAAAAAACTTACTAAATGTTTGTCGTTTTTGATGAGATTTGATCCACTGGGGCCAGCAACACCTTCCGAATCTCCTAATTTCCTTTTCTTAGAAAGTGGGGTGGTAGAATCCTGAAAAACATTAAAAAGAACAAAAAAAAAAAAAATTATTTCAACAAATTGTAACTAAAAGAAAATTTCAAATTAGTTTTCTATATAGATATTAAAGAAAAACTCTTACCGAAGAGTCCTCTACATTCACTCTTTTAGATGGCGCAGACGATGAAGAATCCTCCTGTTCAATTTTATTGCAAATTTCATGTAATTCGGAAGGGGATATTCCAAAATCGAAAAATATATCATCCTAAAAAAATAAATAAAAATAAATTAAGATATCTAATTATTTTCAATTTCATTTAAAAAAATGGTTACAGAGCTTTTTAAGAAAACGTAGAAAAAATATAAAATAAAGTTTACCTCTGATTGGGTGTGCAATTGAGATGACATTTTGCGTAATATAAGCGTAGATCTCTTCACTCAACAGAAAAAGAAGCAAGTCTTTATGCTACCGAGACGAAAGCAGAATAAATTCTAGATATGTTTTCTTTCCGTAACACAAACCAAAATTCGCTACATACCCGGATATATGAACCGAGGTGACGTAATAAGTGAATGACCTCTTTTTCATCACCCCACGGAAGCAGATGTTTGCGTGGGGGAAAAGAAACTGGAGTGACGTAATAAGTGAATGACCTCTTTTTCATCACCCCACGGAAGCAGATGTTTGCGTGGGGGAAAAGAACATCCTTCGCCTCTTGGCAGTGGGGGAGATTTTTTTTTTTTTTTTTCTTTTTTTGCGAAGATGTGATTGAGCAACATTCGTTTGAGAAAAAATACACAGATTAAATATATAATATTTTCATTTATGAGATGAACTTTTCGTGTGTAGAATTGAAACAATTCTATTTTTTCTAAAATCAACTTTAGAAATGCTGTTAGCTAATTAATAATATTTTTAATGAAAGAAAGAAAAAATATTTACTTTTCATGCGTAAAATTTAAACAATTCTATTTTAAATATCTAAAATCAGTTTTAGAAATGATGTTAGCTAATTAATAATATTTTTAATGAAAGAAAGAAAAAATATTTACTTTTCATGTGTAAAATTTAAACAATTATATTTTTAATTTCTAAAATCAATTTTAGAAATGATATTAGTGAGTTTTAAAACAAAATTAAATAATATTAACAAATTTACTATACTTTTTAATGAAAGAATAGAGGAATTGTGTTTGAATAAATATTTTCATTTATATGATATTGAATTGGAATGTATTGGTCGTTTAGGAGAGGAAATGTCAGTTAAAGAGAGGTATTGTCTGAGTTGAGATGTGATTGATAATATTTTTGAATAGGGAAGGACGATGACCTCTCCTGTTAGAATAGAATGTTCCTTTTTTCCACTAGGGGGCGCAGGAGGGCGGCGGTGAGATGGTGGGAGCAGGAGGGGCCAGGAGGGGTGGTGGCGGGGCCGCAGGTGGGGCAGCCGGAGGAGCAGGTGGGGCAGCCGGAGGAGCAGGCGGCACGGTGCCGCAGTGCCGCCTCCGGCTGTCCCCGTACTGTCGTTTTCCTACTACTATCATATAAATATGTGACTGGTACAAAACGACTAGTAAAAATGTTGTTTTTACTAGTAGTTACTAGTCGGTTTGCTAATATAAAAGCTATAGCTTTGTTATATGTATAATCGTTGAAAAAAAAACCCCATACTTCGCAAAAAAATCACGGAGAAAACGAATATAGCCATTCTATTGGGAATTATAGCTTCTTTCAATTTATGGTAAAAAACAGGCATAGTGGTCATCTCCATATTGAAAGTGTAACAAACTTTGAATTTTTTAGTATAAACACTCAATTTTGACATCATATTTGAACCAAAATTTCGCTTTGGTGTACTGCCATGTAGTAAATCGACCTTGCCTTTTTAAGACATAGACAGTTTTCCCTGATGCTTATAAATATAAAGCTTTACAATTTACAGGAATATTTTGTTTTAAAAGTGCAAGGAACGAGGTTGTTCAACAATTGTAAGCTTTCCCAGCAAAGAAAGAAACAGTGGAGCAACAGTTAGAAACAATAGGGCTGCCAACATTGCCATCAGCGTTGAAGTGCAATAGTCCCATTACTTAAACCAGTTTTAAAGTGTCCGTGCAGAAATGCAGCTGGCTCATCAGTGATGGCCAATAGCAGTCCAGCACTTTTATACCATCACATTGCCGGACTGAAGTGTCCGGAACTTTTCCGGTAAAGGTGGAAAAAATAAAATAAAATATTCAAATATTGAAATTGTGGCTTAAGTGTCAAGAATTTTTTTGCTGGCACTGTATTTCAGATATTTTCAACTTAATTTAATCATATATGGGCTCAATAATATATGGACTCAGCATTATATCAGTATTAGTTTCCTTTTTCCTTTAAAATAATCTAAATTGCTGAAATTTCATCTTTTCTAATATAACCAAATTGAAAACTGCATGCAATATATTTTTATATCAATTTTTGCAGGATTTTAAAAAGGTTTTTGTTCATTAAACCTTTAATTACAGACCACCACAGATGATTACTTTTATATTCAATCAATCGTACCACAAATTACACTTTTTTCTTTCCAGTATGTTTCTCTTTAAAATATACAAGTGTAAATGCACACATTGCAATGCGACTGTAATACAATATATATACATATATTGTAAAAATTGCCCACTGTAACGTTTAAGTTCAACCCGTAACCAAAGGGCAAACAATCACCATAATTAATCATTTAACGTTGAAAAAATGGCTGTATTTTCATGTAAATTTTCGTTGGCCTTAAATTGATAAAATTATTAATTAAATAACAGATAATAAAATTTTCAAATGATAAATAATAAATACAAATATATTATTTTAAAAATATATGAAATATATAAAGATGTTCTTAAATTAAATAAAATACATACGATAAAATATAAACAATATTACATTTAATCATAATTAACTATTAATATAATAAAATAATTATTATTTTAACATTAATTAATATCAATCTATATATATATATAAATGCAAATTATGTATGTTATTAACACATCGTTGACTCGTTACGAATATACTCATACATAAATAACTGCCAACTTATGAGGTTTTTTGTTACAACTGTATTTAAATAATAATTTTCAGTTTATTTAATCGTATTTATTCATTTATATTTGAATTTGGTATGCTTTAAAACCATACATAAATTTCTAAAATTTAACAAAAATATTTCCAAAATATTTGTATCATATTGTATCCGATATAAAAATTCTTTTCGCAACTCTCCGGTTACATTGTAAATATTTCCATCTAAAGACAATCAATAAAATATTAGGACAACATTTAATCAATATTTTTTAATAAATTTATTTTTATGTAAATATGATAATTTAATAAAATTACATATATTTATTTTCTAAAGTTTTACCAATACTAATATTTTAGTAATATTTGCATCATATGATAAATAATTCCAATATTTTAGACCATGGTTGCCAGTTTGGCCTACATTTTTAATCCGAAATTTCAACTTCATACCGGAACTTTTTGTAGAAGCACATGTAATACTGGTAGCAAAGAAAAATCTGACGTTAAGTAAAACTGAAATTACTTTTTCCACTTTCTGGTTTGAATCCCATTTTTTAAAAATAAAAATGGACTCCAAACTGGCAACCCTGTCATAGACATTTTTTCGCAAAATCATATTTTCAAACTTCCCTTAATTAAAAATAAATAAAATAAAACAAAGAATAAACCCAGAAAATTTATTTAATAAAATATTTCTTTTTCTGTGTTTCATTTATAGGATTTTGTTTGTTACGATAAACTTGTGATTCGAAATTTTTTTGTTTGACATGAAAAAAATTGGAAGGTTTGCAACTGTGCAATATTCGCATTACATTTCAAATATTTGCAAGTTAAGTCAACCAGTAAAATATTTAATTCCTATTCGTTTTCCATTTGCTTTGAAATCGTATAACGTGTTGAAATTTAATCTCTTTCGATCTAATTAGTTTGAAAACGTGTGCCATATATTTCTTTCATTATTTGAAGTACATTTAAAAATTCTATCGTAATTAATTATTTATCTTTGGTGAAATAGTGGCTTTAATTTAATGTATTAATTACAGAAGCTATCAATTAATATCAATTAATAATCATTAAATAGGAATGTAAGCTATGTACGATATTAAAGAATCAAATATATTTGCTTTCATGTAGATTCTTTAAGATTATATAGAAATGGTTCAAATTTTACCCATACTAATATTTTAGGAAAACTTATATCCTATTACAAGTCATTCTTTTCGTAATAGGCATATTCCATTTTGAATATTTGTAACTTAAACTAGTAATAAAATATTACAGCAACATTTAATCAGTATTAGTTTTCCATTTACTTTAAAATCATCTAACTTGTGTAATCGTAATTTTCTTATGTATTAAGTTTGAAAAAGCATGCGGTATATTACTTCCATCATTTGCAACACATTTTTAAATTCTAGTTCATTAAATTATCATGATTAATCGCTTAACATTAGTAAAATATTCGCTTCTATTTCATGTGCGGAAACTATCTATTAATATCATACATAAATTCAATTTATATATTATAGTAAAATATGATATATATTTGTAATTACGTGTGCTTTAAAATCATATATAAATTACTGAAATTTTAGCAATACCAATATTTTAGCAATATTCGCACAATATTCTCGGTATTTCCAATGTTGCAGTTATGATTCTGGAATATGCATGTTCCAATGCAAATATTTGCAGCCAATATTACCAATGAATAAAATACTGGCGCAACATACTAATCAATATTTATTGTCAGCTTTATTTATGTAGATAATAATTTAATATTATATGCAATTGCAAATCATATACATCAATTTCTCATATTTAATTTCCCGCAACTTTACCAGAACCAATGTTAGCGCCATATTAGAAATAATTCCGATATTATTAGCATATGTTCGCAATATTCCTTACACATTTTAAATATTTGAAACTCAACTCAATCAATAAAATATTGGTGCTAGATATTTAATCAATATTAGTTTAAAATCATCTAAATTGCTGAAATTTTATCTTTCTGAATCTAATCAGTTTGCAAAACGCATGCGACATATTTCTGCCAACATTTGCAGCACCTTTAAAAATTCTAGTTCATTAAACGATCGTAATTAATCTGATCTCCCCACTTAACTGATCTCTGACCACAGACAGGGAACTTATTGTCCCTCCACCCTTTCCTAACACCTTTTCTCACGTTGAAAATGGTTCCCTTTTGCACAGCTTTCGTAACATCCGCATCCGGCGCACGCGCTTTGGCAGATCACAGATCGATGGCGGGGGTTTACAAGACGTCATTTCCGCGAGTCTGAACCCCCCTATTTCGAGATTTTAAGGGAACCAGGGGGCAGGGTGGTGAAAATGTTGATTATCTGCATTTGGTTAGTGATGGGAATGGATCACTAGGTCTATTATGATATTACAGCTATGATAAAATAATTTCAAAATTACTGAAAGAATAGAATCATATAAATCAAATGGAAATATGTAAATCATAAGCATTGACAATAAGCTGCAGAAAATTTAGCCAAATTATTTTAAGTTAAATTTCATGCAGCTTATGTATCGTATAAATATTTTTTTTTTTAATAGACATGTTTGAGTGCGGAAGGTTAAAAAACATATTTTTAATGTGCATTTCTTTAAAAAAAAAAAAAAAAAAAAAAAAAAAAAAAAAAAAAAAAAAAAAACTTTCCCCACTCTTACTTCTAGATTTAGATGAACCAAGGTGGAGAAAGGTGGGGGTAATGTTATATTATTTGCATTTGGTAAGCGATGTGAATGGATAGCTAGAATTATTATACAATTAGAGTTATGAAATGTAAATGTCAAAGTTACTGAAATAATAGAATTATTTAAATTACCGTAATTTCGGGTGTATAAGCCGCGAATCAAACAATTCTTTTTGGACCCAGAAATCTTATTTAGTGATCGAAGACAAATATCTTCGGCGATCTAAGTAGTTATATGTGTTTAAAAAAAATTCTGGGTCGAAAAAGAATTGTTTGATCTGCGGCTTATACACCCGAAATTACAGTAAATGAAAAAATGTCATTGATAAGCATTGACCATATAATGCATTAAATTTAATAAAACTAGTTTGGATAAATTTTATGTAGCCTATATAGCTTTTGTTTATGCAGTTTATATAAATCAGGGTGGCACGAGTGGTCAGAGAAAAACACAGTAAATAATAAGGTGTTAAATATCAGTATTTTGTTAAATAGAAATTTGCCTTCTTTAATCCTTTTATATTATTTGAATTATTTTCTATTAGAAAATACTAGTAGCTTCCTCTTTTTTTGACTATGTTTTTTCCTGACCACTCGCCACCCCGTATCGCTATATCTGAAGGTAGATTCACCCCCCCCCCCCTCCACACACACACTAAATAAGGCTAATATTACTTTACAAAAATTCTGGTAAAAAGTCTTTGGAAATCACTGAAGTGCACGAATCCTGATGATATCAAAAATTTTTAGACCAGAATTATATATCAATTTCAAAATGACTCAAAGAATAAATTTAAATTAAATGGAAATTTGTAATTAATTCATAGGCATTGGCAATAAGCTGCATGAAATTTAGTCAAAACAAGTTGGATATATTGTGTCTAGAGTATGACCACAATGTCTAAAATGCGGATAGTTAAAATAAGTAGAATATTTTCAAAATCTATTTATTAATTGTTTGATACACAAGCAGTTGCGCTTCTGTAACATTGAATTAACGCCAGAATTTTCGAAAATTTTCATTGGAAAATAAGAAAATGCAATTTTTTAGGAATTCACAGAAAATTTATAAAAAGTGAAATTTGTTTACAATTCTGGTACAAATCTTCATTAAAATTAAGTGGGCTAAAAAATATTTCACCACTCTTCAAAGAGTTAACTCTTTATCGGGTAATGGGAACATATAGCGGGGTGCAAAATGATAGGAACGCTACAAAAACAAAGAAATTAATTCGCGTTAACTATGTAAATGCGCAAATCTTTGTGTTAAAATTAAATACACGGCATTCCAGTTAATATTAAAGTAATCGTTTACAAAAATTACAAAGAATTAACTCTTTATCGGGTAATGGGAACATATAGCGGGGTGCAAAATGATAGGAACGCTACAAAAACAACGAAATTAATTCGCGTTAACTATGTAAATGCGCAAATCTTTGTGTTAAAATTAAATACACGGCATTCCAGTTAATATTAAAGTAATCGTTTACAAAAATTACAAAGAGTTAACTCTTTATCGGGTAATGGGAACATATAGCGGGGTGCAAAATGATAGGAACGCTACAAAAACAACGAAATTAATTCGCGTTAACTATGTAAATGCGCAAATCTTTGTGTTAAAATTAAATACACGGCATTCCAATTAATATTAAAGTAATCGTTTACAAAAATTGCATATATCTTTTAAATCTTTTAAAAAATATGTACTTTGCTAAATTTACACAAGAACAAAATGGTAAAAACGCAGTTAATATTTCTAAAACCGCAGAACATGATTGGCGGATATTCTCTCATATGATTTAAAAACGCATGTAAAAGACATTCCGAGCACATTTGTTTAGTTCGCAAAACATTTGCATCACAAGGTGAATCAAAATGATTTGTAACTTCGAAAGAGTGCAAATTCTAGTTTACGACAACATCGGAACGTAATTTAAAAGAATTACTGATGAAATTAAACTTTCAAAGACTGTCATTTTTTAATTTTCACATAATCTAACATTACTATACAAACTAACATACTATTACATACTATATACTAGGTAATACTAACATACTATTACATTACTACAAAATCTACAGGGAGACCGAAAATTCTTTCAAATTATCCTAAAATATGATTATTCGCACGGTTCCAAGTAAAATAATGACAACAAAGGAATTTGGAAGCCAGATATAGACGCCATCTGACATCTGACAGTAAAAAAGCCCGTTTTCTGTTGCCGAGAAACACCTGAAACAGCAAATGATTGGTCTAAAATTATCTTCAGTGCTAAAAAGAAGTTTAATTTCGATATTCCAGACTGTAATCACTTATATTTGCATGGTCTTAAAAATGAAAAAGACGTATTTTCTACGCATCAATTATCTGGGCTTCTTAATAGTTTGGGTAACTTTTTCCTTGGTAGCTATGCTTTGTAATTGCTTCTCTAGATGAATAAACAAAATAGACATACCTTTATTCACGTGTTAGAATGCCGTTTGTTGAACTTGAGTGCAAACATTATCAACTTTTACGAAATTTTCAACAAGCTAATGCCTAAATTCAATCAGAAAAATGCACGAAAAAGTGGTTTGAAGATAAATAAGATTCTCAAACTTGATTGGCCAGACAATGGTCCAAACCTAAATCCATGAATAATGTTTGTGTTTTTATAGGACATAAATATGATGAAAGATGGTCGAAAACCTGAAATGTGTTTTGTCACCTCAACAAATTCAAAACTATATAAACTCTGCTCTACAATGTTGCATTAAAATTATTAAACATAAAATAAGTCCAATTGACATGTAATATTGCTATTATTTAGAAAAATCTGTTTCATTCTTATCATTTTGCTCCCAGTGCATATCAACTAAAAATGCAATGGATTATATTATATTTATGACAATTGTTTTAGAATGTTTTCTTTACGTTTATGTTGAGTATATAACATGATACAATAAATTTGTATAGTTTATATGAAGAATAATAGAATTATGTTTTTTATTTAGGCAGTTACATGATCGTACCTATCATTTTGCACGCCGGTTTACTTCTCACTTAGTTTTTATTGAAAACTTGTCATTCACGCCGGAATTTTCAGTAAAGTATTTTATTTTTATCATGCACATGAGTTAGAAAAAAGACCGCTTTTAATTTACGTATAAATTAGTTTCTGGATTATGGTGACGGTAAATCTTTTCACCATTCAACCACAAAATTGATTTGCCCAATAAAGGCTTTACAGAGACAGTTCAGTTTTCATTTGAATTTGACAAAGCAGTGCTCAATGTTGCACAATATTTCACCAGAAAATGTGTTTTTATATCTTTGAAGCTAGAGTCAGAATTTTTAAACAAAATTTACAATGATAGTCAAATCTTTAGCTAGAATTCGAACTTTACGGAAAAAAAAAGGCAAAGACTCATTTAGCCCATTGTACAGAAAGCTGATTCAAATACAAGTGGACACAGTATCTGGGACAGGAAGTTCATCGGTTCAATTCAGTATATAGCTCAACCAGAATAATTCTGTAAGGTTTTAATGTTTTTCTTCTGCAAGAGCTATAATTGAAGATATGTTTTCTTTCAAAAGTTCCCCCATAAAGACATTTATTTTGTAACAGAGTACGGATAAATCTAATCGATTTTCAATGTAATCACTATTTCAATTCAACCTAAGATTATGTAAAATATTTAAATTAAAATAACGTTATTTGCATGACTTAGAAGTTTCTGAAATGTTGTTATTATTTCATAAATAATTCTGGTACAGTCAGTACGATCTTTATCAGAGAGTTAGTTGGGTTGGGTTAGTCTCCAAATAAATACTGGGACTCGGAGAATTTCGGAGATAACCCTTTAAGACCCAAACTTTTGATCGATTGTAAATAAAGTTAGTAATGCCGGCAGAAAGTAAAACAACGTATCACCCAACAACCACTATCTGTTGACAAAAAATTGTATTTTACTCTTTCTAGAAACCACAATTATCTTTCGATTTGGGCTTTTATTATATGCATCTCAGAAGAAACAATTGAAAAGAATGTCTAACCCACATGATCGTGCGGGTTGGGTATTAAAGGTATAATATTGTTTGTTTTGTACTTTAAATTCAAAAGCACATATATGTAGAAATTAGTTTCACAATGAACTGTAATAACAAAATCTTTCTTATTTTTACTATTATTATGGTTTTTAGCAAGTGTAAAGATTATTTTAAGTAAATTAAAGTTAAATTAAAGTATTTAGCAATAAAGTAGTAATATTTTCACTGTTGGCCTATAAATAATAAAATGAAAACACTGACCCTCTCTTTTTATAATCATAAAATAATGAAAAATTCTAACAGCTCTGTACTATAGTTTGATATTAATGATCAATTTACAGTGGATTAGGATATAATAGAATTCAATGTATAAGAGCTTCTTGATCAGAATATTTCAAAGTTCTATTCCCACTCAGGAAAGATCAAAGAAATAGATACATCATCCAATCGGATGTTTCTCTCACAGAAAATGTAAAAAGATTTAGAAGCAGCACTGCCCTGATACAACCCTTTAAAACACTGTGACAAAACTTTGAGTGTACTTGACCGTAAAAGGGCATTTTCGAGGTGAAAAAGTGCTAAAAAATGAAAACCCCATAGAATATAATAATTTGGAGATCTTCTCACACCGAAGCAAGAGTGGACGGTGATAACCCTAGATCTGAGATCCACGAAACAGTGTGGAAAAAAAGGACAGGAGAAAGAGTTAGGAGTTTGATTTTTTGTGGGAAGAAAAGCTCGTTAGAAAAAGATCTCTAGAGGCGAGAGCAGTTTATAGTAACTCCAGGTGCTGTAGAACTAATTAAGTCCAGATAGGACTTTGAAAAAATATTTGGCTCAGCAAAAATATGTGTAAGAAATTAATGAATTAGTCTTTGTTCCCTCTGCCTCAGATTGTACTTGTTGCTAATGACACTCATATATAACGTAACGTTCTAATTTGAATTAGTTAATGAGAACACAATTTTTTTTTCAAAAACAAATTGTTATTTATTAACAACAATGTATTAGAGAAATAAAAAATTAGTTTTCATCAAAGTGTCCTCATTTTGCTTTCATGTAGAGTCGCAAACGTTTTATGAAATTTTTCGTAATTAGTCACAGCTCGGCCGAAGAGACTTGCTTCCATTTCCGAATCAACGAACGTTGCAGATCTTCCAAACTTTTCTGAGGCTTTACACTTTGACATTGTTGAACCATGGAAGACTTGCCTGAATATGTTGTCGACCGAATCCGATCTTTCGGAAGATTGCACGATTGGTGCACCGAGAATAGGTTTTCATCAGAAAACAGGATCTATTTCCAGTGTGCAGTTTCAGTTCGCTTCTGTAGTTTCCTACATCTTTCGAGCCGTACTCGTTTGTTTTCATCGATGAAAAATCACGCTTGTTTGAGGATTAAGGTTAAGGATGAAGGTTCAAATTCTCATTTTCTATAAGTGTAACCGATTCACGAGCAATCCCTATCTGCCTCACTATTTTTCTCATCGACATCTGAGGATTTCTTAATATAATTTCCTTAATGAATTTTCAGTTTCTGACAATGTTCACAGTCTTTTTTCTGTCTCTTCCCTGTTGATTTCCTTCATGGTCAAACTCTTTGAATCTCTTGATTTTTTTTTAATTGAAACGTTTGTACATTTTATGCAATCGAGCAATCTTACACATATGCTTTCCTTGACGATACAGCTCCAAAATCTGTTTGCCGCCCTATTGAAAAAAATCGAATTATAACAAAAATCAATAAGTGAAAAAAAAAAAACTCTGATAATAACAGAAGATCACCCTTACTTCTACTCAGTGTTACGTTATTTCAGGTCAATCCTGTAACAAAACAGCCTTTTTTCTTCTTAAAATAGTAAAAAGAGCAATTAAAATTAATCACGTAGTAAAGATAACACTGCAAACTGTTTTTCTGTTTTATTAGTTAGACTGGATTTGGTTAGATTTCGAACTTTTTTGTTAAAACGTGTAAGGAAATAAGAAATTGTTCATTCTGTGAAAGCTTATATATATATATTATTTATATAAAATTTGCAAAGGCTTATGATCAAAACATTCTGATGCATATTTCCTAATCTAGAATCATAAAACGCTTAAAATTATCCCCGGAAAAGATTTGTTTTTAATGTATCAATATGAATGATGAATATAATTAATTTTCAAATTATTCAACATCATGATGGTATATGAGCTAAAATGAACTATAAACTCTTTACTTTACACAAAAAAGTGAGTCAAAACGTTTTAAGGACATTTATATACAATTATATAAAGTTGAGCAAAGAAAGAGTGTAATTTTTTCCCTGAGTTTTGACCAGCATTTTGAGGTATTTCGCCTTTCTGTGACATATAAGTATAAACTTCGTTTAAACTTATAAACAAAACAAGGATCTACTTTATCAGTTAAATGATTTAATCCTTATCTTGTGTTGTAGTGTCATTTAGTTCCACGTATTTTTTTAGTCGTGCATTATCTTCACCAATCAGTAAAATTGGGTTAAAATAATAAAGTAGATAAGTGCTATACTGATTTATTCAACTGACAAATACAATCATCTAAAAATACCAATGTTTTTTATAAAAATTTATTTTAATATTTTTTCAATAAGCTATAATACTAGTTGGGGGCAAAATCGCATTATAACGCCGTTGTGCACAAATTTTTCACGGGTCAATTAAGAATCAAAGGTGATATCAAATCTCCCCGATCTTTATTTTTCTGAATTTTATCAGAATTCAGGGTTTGCATCAGTGCTAAGATTTTTTCACTTTGCTACGATATTATTATAGATTTCCTTGCATATGCTAAAGGAAACTAGCATGAAGTTATTTCAAACAGTTGTAGTAATTGTAGAAAGATTTGGGAACGTTGGGAGACCTGGCTTTTAACATTTCGATGCCTAGATTTGACTAGCACAGGATGGCGAGTGGTCAAGGAAAAACACAGTAAAAAAAGAGAAGAATCTACCAGTATTTTCTTATAGAAAACTTTGAACAATATCAAGAGATTAAAAAAAGAGGTGAATTTCTCTTTAACAAAATACTGGTATTTAACACTAGAACCGCGGCGACGAGTCATTTTGATCCGTATCATATGGAAATATGTCGATTCGATCCAGAAAACTGTTAATAAAATAATCTACATATATGCTGAGCAAAAATATTTTCAATCAATAACTTAAACAGTTTTCAATCAAAATTCCGGTGAGAAATATTTTTATAAAATTTGAATGAATTTTCCCGCGGTTCTAGTGTTAACGCCTTTTTTGACTGTGTTCTTCCCTGACCACTCGCTACCTTGAAGTATTTTTTAATTTTATGTGAATCCGATACATCTTGACAGATTCATTCGCTTCAAAGACGCAACATTTACTAAAAATTTTATAAAGTCATACTCGCCTTACCTAATAAAAAAATCTCTCTTTAGATATAGCTACCAGTATTTTACAAAATTTCTGGTGCTAAAACACCTAAAATCCAAGGAATCCCTTGGCGCGTACGAGCCCTGTTTGAGTTATACCAGTTACTCTCCGATGGTTATCATTCTGCTTACATCGTATCCCAAAAATCGTTTCAAAAAGCCAAACGTGGCGTTATTTTTATCAACGATTCGTTCCTTTAATAGGAAACTAAGAATTCCTGTATGATCCAAGTTGCCTTAATAAGAATGATTACAAAATTCAAGTATTTACTAATCAAAATGTTTGCATGAATGTGACAGAAAATAGCAAATTTGAACTTGAGAACTGCTTTTAAATTAAAATAATCATCCTCATTGGTATAATTAATACTCGTGAGAATCATTATTCTATACTCTGAATAATGAAATTATTAGACTGTGCCATAAAACTTAATTTCAAAATGCAATTACTCCTCCTTTAGGGTGTAAAATAATGGCACGTTCGAGTGACATAGATTCAACAAGTGGAAAGATTAAAAGGGATTCTTCTCAAATGGTCTTTATCACGTGATTCCCTTTAGGGTGATAAAAGTTTAATCGTTGGTTATTGCTCATCGTAGATGGATTAGAGAAAATTTTGCTTGTCGAAAGAGAAAAGCTTGTAAATGTTCATGAAATTTGACATATTTTAGACGAAATAAAAGAGCTACAATATTTTGTGATCAGGGGTATATGTAGAAATAAGGACAGCTTTAACTTAAAAACATACAGTGTGATTCAAAGTAATTCGAAAGATGTCTATATTTCATATGTAATTCATCAATTGTCAAAATAAGACATAAAAGTAATGGTCTGAGTTTATGTAGCAATGGTTATAGCAAAATTAACTTATATATACTAAAAATAGGCGTTTTGTAATGTTCACAACCCGCCTATCAACTTTACCCACACGCGTTTTACAATTTCCTCATAGATGGTTTGCATTTGCATCGTATCCGCATAAGGCTATCTCGATATATATTGGATTTCTTGAGCCACTGGAGCAGTGATGTAGGATACCAAGGTTAACCACTCGGCCATAACCAAGGATAATCGTCGTGCCAGAGACATTCACGGGCTGCAAGCTTCACGACATTTATTCAGAATTCTTTGATTCCCACCATTTTTATAAAATAATGTAATTGGTTTTAGTCTGGTATCATGTTACTTGTCATTAAATAAGATGAATAATTTTCAAAAAAGTGGTGGCAATAATGAATTTGAATTTTTAAACCGGAATTTAATGCGACCATTAAGTGGTTAAAACACCTCCTAGAGATACATGCAAATGCAAAATTTCTTTTGTCAAGAAAAATATATCATTTATAAAAACAAAATTAAACTAGACGAATGTGGCAATCCTAGAACTTTCTTGCATAGCATCCGTGTTAATATTTCAAAATTCGTTATCACAGTGCCAAAATTAAATGGCAATCTGTGCCCATCTGGGGAATTCTAATGATATGAAATTCCGTGCATTAGTTCTTGAGATATGATTATTGCTAAAATAACATAAATCATGCAGAATGTATCATATCAGCGCTACTTGTTGGGTGATTTACAGCGAAACCTAAATTGCAACAACTTATGTCAACATCTAACTGAATCTGAAGTTTGATGACAATCCGTTCATTAGTTCTTGAGATAGGGCTATGGCGGAAATCGTGATAAATGCAGCACAGAAGTACGATCTGTTGGGAGATTTACACCAAAATGTAAACAACACCAAGTAATATTAAGGAATAACAAAATATGAAGTTTTATGAAAATCCGCGCATTTTTTTTTCTAGAGATAAAGTTATCGCGGAAATCGCAAAAAATGCAGCATATCAGTGCTATTTGTTGACGATTTACAGTAAAAAATAGAAAAGACCTATTCATGTCAAGGACTAACTGAATTTGAAGTTTGAGGAAAATCCGTTTGTTGCTTTTCGAGATTGAGCTATTGCGGATATCATCAAAAAAGCTGCATAACAGCGCCATCTGTTGAGCGATTTACAGCAAAATGTAGAAGACTTTAACTCATGTTAAGCACTAACTATATCTATGGTTTGATGAAAATCCGTTCATTAGTTCTTGAGATAGAACAATTGTGGAAACCATGATAAATGCTGCACAGCAGCGCCACCTGTAGAGCGATTTACACCAAAATGTAGATAATGTCAATTCATTTCACGAACAAACTGAATGGGAAGTTTGATCAAAATCCGTACTTTAGTTCTTGAGATAGAGCTATTGCGGAAATCGTGAAAAATGCTACATAACAGCGCCACCTGTTGAGCGCATTCACCAAAAATTAATCTACACCAATTTATATCAGGGACTAACAGAATATAAATTCTTATTAATCCCATGCATTAGTTCTTGAGATAGAGCGTCCACAAAATTTGTGTGACATGCAGACAGACAGACTCACAGACAGATATTTTGTAAAAACACGTTTTAGGGGTCCTATGCCCCATAAAACGTGTAAATCCCTCGAAAACTGGAATTCGAAAATTTTCAGAAATCCAGTACTTTCTTCTTGTAATGATGAAAGTATCAAAGCGTAAAATCAAGGCTGCTTCAATGCTCCATAATAAGATTCGCAATTTCAATGCAAAATTAATAGAAGAAATCGGAACAATAGCTTCAAAATAAGATGTATGTTAAAGCATGTGCCTACCCTTAAATCGCTGTTTTTACAACATTTTTTTTTTAAATTAAAGTTTAAACATTTAGAATTCCAAAAATGCTTTACTTTTGGTTCAACGATAGTAAGATGCAAAGTTTATAGCCCCAAATATAAACCGGGAATGAACTTCCTGAAATCATAAATGGTCGTTTAAAGAGCCATAGAATGTTAAAATTTTTTGTACTCATTTATATGAAAATCAAATTTCAAATTCCTTAATTGCTTATAGGCGTTAAAGCCAAACTACTGAAAAAGTTTCCATGCCGCGAAACGAACTCGGGCCATCAGTATATCGCACTGACGTTCTACCGACTAACCCACATGGAATAACACCGAGCCTGGAACTTCTCACTATTACGTCTTGGCAAAGATACATTCGCAGAACAAGATGGAATATATTCCGTGTGCCACCGATCTGGGGCAAACACGGAACTCATATAGAAGCAGTATCGATAAATATACGTGGAATTTTTTCCAGAGAGAAAATTCACCTTGAATACAACATTTCATATGAAAATCAAATTTTAAATTATTTAATTGCTTATAGGCGTTGATGCCAAACTAGTGAAAAAGATTCCATGCCGGGAATAACCCTCAATTTTTTGTGCTTTTTCAAAACCTTAACTTACATTTCCTGGAAAAATGCGTTTTTCATTACAAAGTTTTTAAAATATTGAAATAAAATTTTACGACAAGGTTCTGCTCATCTATTGGTATGATATGAAGCAAAATGTAGCTTGTAAGTTTGTAAGTAATTTAAGAGCCATTTTTATTTAATAAAAAAATTAAGAAAAAAAACCATGTTTGCATGCAAAATTTGGTATATGTTAATAACTATAAGAAGCATTTCAAATATTTTGCTTCGTAACACAGGTAAGGTAAACACCTTACCTGTTAATATATTGTTAAAAAAAGGGTGTATATATTGCATAGATTTTCTTATAGAAGATGAGGCATAAACGCTAGTTTTTACTAAAATTTGACTAAATATTGCCTAAATTAAAAAAGTTAATTAAAATCCCATTAAAAATTTGTCTGAATTTATACTTCTATTCCCTGTTTTGACTAAAAAGACGCATGCTTGATAAAACTTTTATGTCTGTCAAAAAAAGTGCTCCGTAGTTAAGGCACATAACCTTAATATTACTACCACCGCTCTTTCTTCCTCTTTTCTTTTTTCTTTCTGAAGAATGATCGTATATAAAATTATGTTTGTTGACGATCGTTTATAAAATTTTTAAACACGTAAATTCTAAATTTATTTTGTGGATGCATTTAGGAAACGTATCATTAGTTACAAAGTATAAAGCTTTAAATAAACAATCCATTTTCCATTCGTCTCGTTCTTCCTGTAAAAAGCACACAATATGCATCTCTCATCCATAGTGTTGCTGGCATCTAATTGTCTAAAATATTGGTAAATTGGTGGTATGCGCAGACGATATCCTTTACATATATGTTACTTAAAAAAATCGCACAGTGTGAGTTCGTATGATTTCACACCATAAAACATATGGATGAAGTTAACTCTTTAACTGTAACATTTTTTTAACATAAATTAAAAATAGGGGCTAAACACCACTTTTTATTGACTAAAATATCTCACAATCAATAAAGGTAAATTTACAGTTAGAAATTAGTTGTATGAAAAAGCATTAATAACGAACCAAACAAAGTGTTCTTGCCGGAATCCAATTTGGGACACAGTTAAGGGTTGAAGTGTGCACATTTTCTGTATGTTAATTGATAAAAAAAATCCCTGTTAAAGTTCAGATATTTAAAGCTATAGTCAATAACATCGCATAAATTGCGGTTTACATAAATATCACAATTATTTTTGGAGACAAGCATTTTTCGAAACATATGATTCATGAAAATCATGGTTTTTATAATACACATTTAAGGTTTTTATATTTGATAAATATAAAATTTTAATAAAAAAACCCCGACTAAAATAACTTGATTTTATATTAAATTTCAAACAATGACACCGACTTTAGGCCCACCTTGTATGCTTACAAATCCTTTCACTGTAAAAATATAATTCTTCCAATAAAGCGAGTGTACCACAGAAATCTTTTAATGAATTAAAAAAAATTTACATTTTCTTTTCGTCTAAAAAGATTTTAACGATTAAAACATTGCTTTTTGGTTTACCTTAAAACAATCATAGAAACAAAACTGTATAAAGAGGAGAAGGAATTGCCGGCCTGTGACTTTCTGGCCAAACACGCAACGTCCCTTAATGAAAATCTCCAAAAAATAAATATTTCAAAATTGTTCAATTTGTTCAATTTTTTTTCTGAGTTTCTAAAAAAAGCACTGAACTAATGAAATCAAGATGGGTCCATTTAGATAGTTTCCTATTTTAATATTAAAATAATAATAATAATAACAAGAATAGGTCGCATAGTTTTGGGAGTAATTGGTGAATGAAAGAAAAAAGAAAATGAAAATACATACGCGCCGAATTAAGAATCTCCTTTTTAGGTGCGTTCGTAATCATATAAATGCATAGCACCTAATAGTCGTCATCTGGTCTATCCGTCCGCAGTAACAATGCATCCAAACGAATGGTTTAAAATTTAAAATGCAGTGAGCAAAAAAAGTATTTGCACACAGACGATTTTTTGCATAAGTAACCATAGAAAGCAAATTTGATACTATTCTCTTAATTATTCATTTATATAAATAAGAAGAAAATAAAAATAACTACACTCTTAAAACGGAAGAGCTGATTTGGCTTCTCATGAAAGAGCTGTAATTTTTTCGATCATAAAAGAGTTGTTTTTCAAACGACTAAATCTTCTTGATCTAAATTGATTATTTAAATAGCTCAACTTCATTTAAATTGGTTAAAACTCGAGTTATTTCAACTCTTTTTTGAGAAGCTGCCTTTCAACATTGAGATGAGTGGATTTCAGCTCAAATTGAGCTATTTTGTGGCTGACTTTTTAAGAGAGTACCCATTTTCCTTAAACAGTAATATTACACATAAAAAAAATATTTTCTCATGCCTAAAAAGTATTTGCACACGAAGCATTGACTGTTTAAAAAGGCATTAATGTGAACATTATGCAAATGTTTAGCATATCCGTCCCGCAGTGCATTAGTCCCGCACTTTAAAGTCACGTAATATATTAACTGGAGCAGGGATTCTGGGGAGTTTTTGCTCTAATGACACCGAAAACGTGTGAACTATGTGTTACTACCCGTGAGAAGATTACATTTCTTAACAATTCTGGATTAAGTTACCAAGGAATAGGTAAGAAATTAAATCTAAACTTTTCTAGTGTTAGTTATGTAATAAAAAAAAAAAAAAAGAAACTGGTTCGGTAATAAATAAACCGCAAACTGGGCGTCCAAGAAAGCTAAATGCCAGGCAAAGGAGAGCCATCATAAAAGAATCTTCAAAAAACCCTTTTCTAACAAGGACGGGCCTCTTTCTTCGGGACTTTTCCATACGGGCATACTCAGAAAAATCTGAAAAAATTACAGAATGTTCTTCTCTTATAGTTATATATGTTTTTAAAAAAAATTTCGGCTGAACCTCCTTATAACGTCCGTAAAAAAATAATAAAAATTTCGTTTATTTGGCGATTTATCTCCGGTTGGCGAAAAAAACGAAATTTTGAAAAATACGCTTTTACGCTTCGAATACTTTTTAAAGAAAAAACTTTCTATGTTCAATTTATTTAAATAAGTTTAGTTTAAGTAATTTTAGTTTTGCATTTTTACTTTATTTTAAGTGTAATTTTGTCATATACGTTTATATGTACTTATAACAAAATGAAATTAATATATTTTATCATTTAAAACACAATTTAAATTGATTAAAATTGTTCCAAATTGAAAAATACACTGTTAAAAATCTGCTGCATTTTGTTGCAACGCACTCCCTTGTTTGTATAGAAAACGGTTACTTGGCCGTGAAATGGAGCTTTCTCATTCGTTGGAATAGAGATAATATACACAAGCGGTGGAGTGCGTTGCAGCAAAATGCAGTAGATTTTTAACAGTGTATTTTTCAATTTGGAACAATTTTAATCAATTTAAATTGTGTTTTAAATGATAAAATATATTAATTTCATTATATATCATAATGTTGCAGAAGCTACAACACCACTAAAAATCTGTACCATTTTCTGCAGCGTCACTCCACCGCTTTTATAGAAAACGGTCAATTCACCGCGCTATGGAGCATTCTCATTGGTCAGAAGAGAGATATTCTATAAAAGTAGTGGTGTGACGTTGCAGTAAATGCTGCAGATTTTTAACAGTGAAGTCAATTAAAATCAATTTTCAGATTCGTTAAAATCGTCTGCTTTTGGCGAGGAAATGCACTGCTCGCCAAATCCCGCGTCGCTTTCAGCTTTTCACGCCAATTATTCCAAACTATTTTATTTTTTTACATATCTAATAATGTAATTCCGCCGCTAATTTTCACTGATCCTTTATTACCTACATGAGTAGTTTAATTCGTATTTTTTTCAAAAAATTCTGAGTATGCCCCCAATGGAGACTGTCGGACGCTCCTCTCAGTCCACAAAACTTCGAAGAATGTCCTAGGTAGTTTTAGCTGCCACCACCGATATTAATGGGTGATATCGGTCACCTGCTGTGAGGATTGGGTAAAATAACACTGACGCTGTTAATGAACTGAACTAACAGTTTATTTAAGATATAGATATGTACACAAGAAACAATATTTACAGCTATATACAATTACAACTCGGATATAGATGATCCGGTTCAACATTAAATTAACTACAATAAACGTTGGTTGTGTACCGTTCAACTTACACTTTCTTCCTCACACTCAACGCACGTTAGATACGCTTTATCAGAGATTACTGCAGAATCTCAATACACAAGGGTACTAGGCCTCACTTCTCGGCCTATAACACTATCCACCGGGACGCCTTGTCCCACGCTCAAAATATACACTATCCAACAGGACCACAAATCCTGAGCGACCTATCGGTCTCAACGCCAAGCGAGAACTGTCTCCAACCTCTCAGTCCAGAGTTGACCTTGTCAGAGATCTTCCTTCCCCCAGCAGGGCCTCTTAGAGTTCCTCCATTGGTTCAATTCCGCATACCAACCTTGAGTCATGACATCTACTGTTTACACATCACTCCAATAGCTAGATGACAGCTGAGGCACGCCCCGCGGCCATCACTTTCATTCATCAACGAGTGCGTCATCTGCACACCTGTGTCAACATCTGTCATTCGTTATTATAGAAAAGAAAGAAAGGTATTTCGAGCTTCACGGATACACAACCCACAATACATAAAATATTCAGATAAGGAAATGCCATTGCTTTCTAATTCAGAGCAGAGGTTTTTTCTAGGAACCTGACAGAGACCTTCCTTGTAAGTGCTCGAGAATTGGTTGTTGATGTTGCTTCAACGTCGGTAACAATAGTTACACTACAATCAATTAAAAATATTCGTCATAATGTAAATATTCGAGGAAAAGCCCCTCGAAAAAAAAATTATTAGTGAAACAAATAGGGTGAAAAGACTTGAATTTCCAAAAGCTTATATCAGTAAACCACTGGAGTTTTGGAAAACGGTTTTTTTTTTTTTCGATGAAAGTAAGCTCAATATTTTTGGCTCAGATGGTAAAAAAACTGTATGGCGAAAGCCAAATACTTCTCTTCACATTAAAAACTTGAAACCAACTGTAAAAATGGTGGTGGTCATGTAATGATTTGAGGATGCATGTCTTTTAACGGAGTTGGCGAAATGACTTTTAATGAAGGCAATATGAATGCTAAACAATATATTAATATATTGCAAGATCATTTATCTAATAGTGCTCTGAAATTAGGAATTCCTAATTCATATTATTTCCAATAGGATAACGATCCGAAACACACTGCATATATTACGAGGTTATGGTTGCTGTATACGGTAAAAAATCAATTGAAAACGCCAACACAATCACCTAACCTCAATCCGATTTAAAATTTATGGCATAGTTTGGATGCGAAAATAAGGAAAAAAATTTTCTACCAAATCAGAACTTAAGTAAGCTCTTAGGGAAGAATGGCTTTAGAAATTAGTAGCGAAACATGTCACAAATTAATAGAATCAATGCCCAGACGATTACAAGTTGTAATTTAAGCAAAGAGCATGCATATCAAATATTTTAATTTATGAAAATTCCTATAGTTCTATTTTTATGGCTAGTGTGCAAATATTCTTTTGGCAGTACAAATGCTCCTTTTTTATGTTTTCATATTTTAACCCGCGAGGACGCGCGCAGGGCCTAAAAGACCCTGAGTGCGTGTGGTTTTTTACAATTGTAACCACTAATTTTTTAAAAGGGATCGTCAATTTATTTTATCACAAAATTTGTAAGAATTGTCTCCGTCTTAATAAAGTGACTGTTATAATTAGATTTTATTGGTGGCAAAGTTAAAATCATTCATACCTTGAAAAGCGCGCGTTCTCCCGGGTTAAATATAATTAATAAGTCAGGTATTAAATATGTTTATTTGTTTTGTAAAAGTGTTGGTATTTTTAATTCTTAGTTGCTTTTTATTTATTTATACATATTCTACAAGAAATTTACCTGGTGTGCAAATACTTGTTTTGCTCACTGTATATAATTGTTGCATACTTTTGTCGGATTATGTCAAATTTCATGAAAATTGGATGTGTAGCTTAATTGAAAATAATTACAAAAAAAGTTATGAAGATGTTTCAAAGAATATTAATTTAAATATCGTGCATAATGGTCAACCAACCACTATACATACTACTATTTAAAATCACATTTTTGAACTTTTTTATAACATTTTTTGTAAATTTTCAAACTTTTTTGTATTTATATTTGTATTATTAAATTTAATGGTTATGGTTGTGTGCGTACACATATATACGTAGGTAGATATATATAGATATATTTACATAATTACCTTTTGAAAAAAAAAAAGTAAATTTTATTTTTTATTTTGCGATTTATTTATTATTTTTATTTTATTTTTTCACATTTGTAATTTTTTCTTTTTACCTTTGTAATTTA
This sequence comes from Maratus speculifer, assembly GCA_964019185.1. NCBI lineage: Eukaryota > Metazoa > Arthropoda > Arachnida > Araneae > Salticidae > Maratus > Maratus speculifer. The sequence goes on from OZ025293.1 coordinate 374,968,158, forward strand.
TTTAAGGTTGAAAATATTTTGTAAATACTTCTAGAAAATTAGAATTTTTCTAAGAAATTATTTTATCTGCACATTTTTTCATTCATCTGTTAATTTTTGTCTGCTTTTATGAATTTTTTTTAAGTTGCTAAGCATTTTTTCGTTTAAAATGTTATGAGATATATCCCATTAATGAAATAGGCTTTCGAAAAATAAACACGCTGATATCTGTGAGTAAATGAATATTTATTATAACCATTTAAAAAATACATTGTGAATAATATCTACGTTCATGTTAGTTTGAAGAACCACGAAAAACAAAAAATTCTTTACAGCAGTGTATATGCCTTTCGGATTTTATTTTTGGGCTATTGTGGTAACTATTCTGAAATTAGATTGGATGGGCCATTTTCACCATTCACTTACATTTCTGAATTTTATTTTTATTTTGCAAACTTAATAATTTCTTTTAAAAATGGAGACAGGTGTTAAAGTAAATGTTTAAGGTACATGAAATTCTTTTTTATTCACTTTGCCCAATAATATAATACGTAAATGCTGTTTAACCCGCGAGGACGCGCGCAGGGCCTAAAAGACCCTGAGTGCGTGTGGTTTTTTACAATTGTAACCACTAATTTTTTAAAAGGGATCGTCAATTTATTTTATCACAAAATTTGTAAGAATTGTCTCCGTCTTAATAAAGTGACTGTTATAATTAGATTTTATTGGTGGCAAAGTTAAAATCATTCATACCTTGAAAAGCGCGCGTTCTCCCGGGTTAAAGTTGACTTGTAATGCAAATTGTCAAGTCTGTTACCATACAAAATTACTGAAAATACTCAGCTTTAAATTTATTAAATTTCCTAAAATCAACTTTCTTTGAAGTGACTTATGTCCCTAAATTTCAAAACATGATATTTATTAATAAAACTTAAATTAAATTGAAATGAGAGACAGTTTTAGCCACAAGATTTTGATCACATAGAAATCATACAAGAATTTATTCTAATAATTACAGTATATATTCATGTAAATTATTAAATTTTAAGAAAATTGCATATTTGTTTCTTAGTTGAATAAAAAATAAAAGTAAAATGGTGAAAAAATAATAATCATTAACACTAGAACGCCGGCAAGGTGTCATTTCGACACCGATCTCTGGACTAATTGTCGATTCGAACCAGAAAAATCTTCAAGAAATAAGTTATATATCAGTTGCAATAAAATGAGCTAAACAAATAAAGTAAATAATTTCAAATTATTTTTCTGGTTTTAAATACATTTTATAAAACTTGCGTAAAATTTCCCGGCGTTCTAGTGTTAAAAAACCATGCGTAACTGACTTGACATTTGATAACGGACTTGACACTATGTTGAAAATGGTCGGTGTAAATAGTCTAAATCTCTTTCTTGATTGTTATATTCTTCAAGCATCTGTTTATTTTTTTAATATCTTCACAAAGTTTACAAACAACGAATATGACGTCGTATGTATTTTTGATTCATATTTTCTTTAAAATGGTTTTTGGTAACCTTCACGACTGCAGGGTTTTTCATCTGTATAGATCTGAATGTGTTCTTTTAAATTCCATTTACCGCAATTTCCGGCGTATAATCCGCAGATCAAACAATAATTTTTTGACCCAGAATTTTCTAAAAAGAAATGCAACATATTAGATTGCCGTAAATATTTTTCTCCAATCATTAAGTAATAGAGATGGGAAATATAGTTATTTTTGGTTAACAGGTTACATCGTTCCACACATTCACAGGTAACAGGTTTCAACAACCTGTTATTTTTGTAACGTATAACTAATCGATGAGACTATGCTGTCAACAGACATTTTAATTATAGGGCCGTTAATTAAGGTGTCTTGAATAATTTTGATACATAAGTATAGACGCTGTTTTAGTTCAGATAAACATGCGCCTTTAAAATCAACATAGAGTTAAAATTTTAATTTTTGCAAGACAAAAACTTAGTTAGTTATGATACTTTACATTTCACGTATTATTAGCGTTTTCTTGCACTAAAAATGTATTTTTCCTCGTTGAAAATTTATAAGTATCATAACTCAGTAAATTTTGCCCGTAGAACTTTTTTTCTGATCTACTTGTTAAAACACATAAAAACTTTTTCTAAATAAAAGTTATAGGAAACTTACTGAACACTGTATAAAATATGTAGTTTCTTAACAATTTAAAAAATAATTATTTTAATGTAAATTAATATTTATATGATGCAGAAGAAAGTTTAAAGCATTTTTACAATTGTTACAATGACTCCAAAACTGACGGTTTAGAAATTAATTTTTTTAACCGATCAGAAATATCCTCCATAAAAACAACACCGTTTTAACAATACGATTTGTTCAAATAAATAAATAAATAAATAAAATTGATCTTCATTCGTTAGCATCTTGATTTGAAGTTCGAATTTTGACATCCCCGAATCAATATCTGTCAACGCACATTCAAAGCTTATCCCACAAGAGCACGAAACATTACTTGTATATTTTTAATCAAATGTCATTCATCCCACAAATTTCGTATGTGCAAGTACGTATTGAAAATCCCCTCCCCAAAACTTGTGACAGGCCAAAAAATGACGTTGGTAGTATAAAATTGGCGCCCTATAAATTTCCGCGTCCGTCGGGACCGCCCCCCCTTCGCCCCCCCTCCCATCACTTTTCGAATGGCTGTGTCCTCACCAGGCTATTTTTCTTCTTTTTTTTCAGTAAAATACAATTACAAAAGTAATGTTTTCCAGTTCGTATTTTCTAACGACACAATATTGACAAAATAATAATGATAAAAAAAAACAGCAATAAACATTTTATTAAATAAAAATCATAGCGCCAGAATACCCCCCCTTCCCCAAATACCATGAGTACATAGTAATATTCCTTTTAAATATTCAAACTCAAAGATTGCCACCGTTTTACCCATCTAACTACATCAACGAAAGAATATGTCCCGTGCCCGAGCGATAAACACCCTTCTATTAACAATTAAATCCGTAAATCTCTTTAATTCCATTTTTCAAACAGAGATTCCTTCCCATTAAAAATATGACCAAAGATGGCCGACATTATTTCCTTGCTTTTTAATAATCTGCAAGCGTCATTCACTAACTTTACGTACTTTAGAATAAAAACACATTTTTCCCTCATTTCATTTTCAGTATTCTACCTATTTGTTTGATAAAAGCAATTTTCATTATTCCTGCTATTATTTTGAATAAATGTTGTTTTCGTTATTCTAAAAACTGATTCTATTGCTTTAATCTTTGTAACTGTGAGCGTTATAAAAAATTCAAACGATAAAATATATTCTGTAAAGAATCGAAGCCAGATGTTTTTAAATATTCATAGAATAATCAACAACGAATAGCTTTTGAGAGATTTTATCACGTGAACTTTTGAGATAGCAAAAGGACAAGGTTTCCTATGATTGGCTTCCTTGATTAGACCAAAAGGATTTTTAATGTCTTGGACAATGCAAAAGGAAAATGGTTTTATGATTGGCTTCCTTGATTAAACCAAAGGGATTTTTAATGTCTTGGAATCGTAGATCGACAGTGACGCGTCAAAAAGAAAGTTTTATAGGGTTTTTTTTTTGTGCGTCGGATTTTTTTTTTCTTTGACTGTCTCAAAAGCGTTTTAATGCAGTTGGCGATTTTTGTTTTCTGCAGTAATAAAAATTCTTTGCCTCAGAATTCAAATAGATTTATAACTTGGAATCTTTTTATATAACTAAACTTTTATTAATTTATAAATATGTATTCCTAAAATGATTTTCAGCCTTACTATTTGTTTCTTCTTTTTTAAAATGCTTATCATACGAGGCGTTCCAAAATTAACAGGGACTTTTTGGTAATCTGTTATTGAATAATAAGTTTTTGGTTAATATTACGAATATTTATCCTGTTATGTTAAATAATGCCTATCTCTACTAAGTAAGATTTCTGGGTCCAAGAAGAATTGTTTGATCCGCGGATTATATGCCGGAAATTACGGTACTTAAAAAGTGTTTGTAATAAGTAGAACAGATCTGCAAGTGAAATAAATGTAAAGAATATCGCTTCAACAATGTAGGTAAAAAACAGTTGTAAAAATATGGACAAAAAATATTTGATTTTAAATTTACTATTATTACTTTTCATCTAGGGATTCTAGTATTTCATATATAAGTACTCATACATTTATTATTCTTTAATTGTACATGTGATAAGGACGAATCATTCAGATGATTCAGATCATTCATTTTTGATAAAAAAGTTTGATGCTATTTTGATTAATCTTGCTACGACATCTGTGCAATAAAAGAAAGAGAAGTTTTAATAGCATAAATAATCATTTAATTAGTGTTTATTTTTATTAATACATAAATATTGTGATGATGTACTAAAACTTACTTTATTCGCTAACGAAGAAATTGATTCCTTACTTGAATTAAAAGCTGGAAATTTATCAGAGTTGCGTACTCAAAGTCACCTTCTCTCATATGTATATTAGTGGAAATGAGAAATGCTGCACTGCTCTTCGAAAATTTATATTATTCTCAAGCATTTCATTATAAATTTATATTATTCACGGTACAACTCATGCATACTTACAAATCAGTAGTATCATAAATGTTGTCAAGAAATTTTACTATAGTAAACCATAGATTATCATTTCTAAGAAGAGATACTGGTAATGACGTATAAGGTAGCAGTTAAACTTGTTAAACTTACAACCGTTAGATTTTTTTTTTTTTTTTAGAAAATTTTAAATTTTTAACTGATTTTTGTAAAAAATTTTTATTTTGTAAATTTTGCTTTTTTTACTTTTGTAATTTTTTGTATTGTAACTTTTCTTTGTGTTATAAAATTTTAAAATGTTTTTGTAATTTTTTTAATTCATCAGTTGAAATTTTATGTGTAATAGATGGGATTTTACGAGATAGTTAATTATTTTAATTGATTATTTGTTTTTTCTTCTGTGATACTTTTCGCATATGGGGTTATCTAATCACTTAACTGATTTGCTTGTACGACGTGCGGGCAAGAAGAGTTTGCTTGATCCATCCCTAAAGTTTTTTGATATTTCTAAATTTTTAATAACAATTTTATACTATTTAATAACAATTTTATACTATTGCAGAAATATTTAGACAAAACATTCGGAATATTTTAGCTTAAAAAAAGTTGTGATTATCCCATATTTTTAATTTATTGTATGTAAAAATGTGGAATCAGTTAAGTGGTTAATATTTATTATAAAATACATATTCTTTTACTTATTCACACGATTTTAATATTGCTGAGAACATTATGATGATAAGCGATAGATATAAAAGGGTGAAGCACAAATCGTTCTGTGATATTGATAAACATTGTAATAAAATTTTATATAGCTTGGTTTCAAAAATAGGTTATTTGAAATATGAAATGTTAAAATTAAAAGTTGTATTCATGCATATTATCTATAATTAAAAGATATAAACATAATAATTTAAATAACTTGATGGATGATAATTCAGAAATCTCCGAAGAGTAAGTTGAAATATATAATTGACTATTAATATGAACGGAATAACTCAGACTAGACACGTATACTACATATAATTAAAATTATAAAGATAGTATTTATATTTAAAAAATCTTGTTGGATGATAACTCAGAAATCTCTGAAGTACAAGGTTAAAGACATGATAATTTGACTAATGATATAAGTAGAGTAGCCCAGACTCGTTTTCATATCTCTAATTATCGTAGCAGTAAGAAATGTCATGTAGGAGCAACTCATACAAGGAGAAAATCGAGTAGAATCAATTGACTTCAACTTTACAATTACTGTTCCAAGTCAGTATCTATCTCAAATGTGTATTGTAAGAAATGTAAAGAGAAAAAAATCAAGTTTTTTGTAGATAAATATTACGATATTGGTTTAAAATCTAAAAAGTCACTGAATTTAACTGAATCAGAAAGTATAGAATTTGATTAAATGATGCTTTGTGTATAAAAATGAAGATTGAATGTGATAAAATTATGGAATATGTTTACATGTATAATCATGAAAATATTTTTTTTAATGTAGAATTGCAATTATTGATTTTATTTTTGTTTAATTATGCATATTTTTTGAAGTGTATGTAATCCAAGAATTAAAATCTTACAAATTCGATGCTAAATATTCAAGAAATTATGGTTTGTGATCAGACAAAGACGCGACTTTGGTAAATTTGTAAATAATTTCAGAATTTTTTTTAATTATTTCTCTAACTTGTCATTCCTCTGTTAATTATTTTAACGTTTGTAAATAATAATAATAATTTTTCAGTAATTTGTATTATTTTTCGTTGAACAGTTGATTTTATTGATGATTATTATTCTCATTCATTGTAATTTCGTGTATAGGGCAGGGCTCTCAAATAGTCCGCGAACTGAACATCAATATTGTTTAACAGAAAATTTCATGATATGTTTCTACAGTATTTGCGCTAGAATTAACTTTCAAAGTTAGTTTCTTGGAAATCTTGCAAAAAAAATCTAAAAATAAAATTTCTCTAAACAATTCTGATGTTCAGTTGGCGGACCATTGGGGAGCCCTGATGGGGTTATTAAATTATAAATATGTATTAATTTTCATTACTGTTTCATATAATAGTAACATTTCTGAGGAATAGATCTGATAATTATTAGAATGATAAGCAAGAGAGGTAAAAATATGAAGCATAAATCGCTCTGTGATTTAATAAATTTCTAACAAATGGATAAAAATAGTTGTTAAAAGTATATAATATTAAAATATATATTAGCAAGAGTCGTGTTTGATGTAGATAAGTATTGCGGTAAAGGTCAATTCGTTGTTAAATTTTCAAGAAATTGTGTGAAAACAGGACTTTTTATAGGGAGTTGATGTAATTTTATCAACAGTTCTTGGAAAATTAATCCAAAAGTGGACATATGATATTTTTAAAAGTAATGGTGCAAACATGTAAGCAATATGAATGAGGAAAAATGCAGTCTAATATTTGCTCTTATGTAGTGAAAATTTCAAATAGTTTGATTTGAAATACAGAAAATTTGAAATATGAAATGTTTAGAAAAAATTAAAGTTTGTATTTATGTATACTCTGAATCATTAAAAATTTGTAAATATATTGTTCATATTTTAAACAACTTGATGGGTGATGATTCAGAAATTTGTGAAGTGTAAAGTGAATCATATGATAATTTGATTAATAGCATGTACTGAATAACTGATACTACTTTCAATTTGTCAAATGATTGTAGCACTTAAAATATGGGTTTCTGGGGCATATATAATCGGAATATGTAAGAATATCTTAGAAAAATGGTGTTGAAAATATTAAGTACAGTTAATTACTCTGATTTTAAAAATTTCTCTTAAAATGAGTCACATGATTTCAAGTGAAAGCAATTTGAAAGTAAATACGGGCTATTTAACATACAAAATTCGTGTTAATGAACTAGCGTTGAAAAACATGGGTTATATTAACACTAGAACCATCACAGATCTTTTTGACCGATAAAAAAGGAAAATATTTCGACTCGAACCAGAATTGTGTTGCTAAAATAAGTTGGACGTGTTCCCTTGTGAAATAAGCTTAAGTGTACCACGGAGAACTAACTCAAATAATTAAGATAAAAATTATGGTATGAAATATTTCTATAACACTTGGATAAAATTTCTGGTGGTTCTAGTGTTAAAATATAGCTAAGATTTACTTATTAATTGGGGAATTTTTTATGTCTAAATATATGAAATATACAGTGTTTAATCACAAGTATATAATTAAATCATCTGTTAATAAATTAGGTTATTAGTAAAAAATAAATAACTATTCCTTAAACTTTAAAAAACTATGCTTGTAATAACGTAAAATTATTAATATTTTGGTCCACTTTAATGCAAGGATTTTGAAAAAAAGTTTGCATTCCCGAAAACAAGCGACGGCAGTAATCGACACCCTTCAAAGGGAGGATGCGGGTTTTCCTATGTATTTGTAGCAGAAATACGGATGCATTTCACGAAAGAAAAATAAATCTGGTTATATATACTTTTATAAGAAATGTGATATTGAATGATAAATATATGGGAATTACTTAAACGTTAAAATCTCAGTAAAAACCTTATGAAATCATTAGGGAGGTGCAAAAATTACTAAGTACAAACTAAAATTGCTTATATATCTTAAAAATTCTCATTTAAACTGTGGTAAAATTAAGCAATTGGTTTGAAAACTCCAAATTTTGTATAAAAATGATAAAAAATTAGACATTAACCCTTTGAGTTCTGATGGTAGAATTTTCTACCACTTAGTTTTAATTCCGAAATGTTCACACTGGCACCGGAATATTCGACAGATTTACTTGAAAAAGGTTTAATGCATTTTTTCGTGTATATCGTAAACCGAATTTTTCCTTTGCAAAATACTGGTGCCGATGTGACATTTGGAATTTTGAAGAAATTTACCTACCAGAGCTCAAAGTGTTAACGAATGAAAGCGGTGAATGGGTTCGAAGTATTACATAAAAGTATAAAAAAAATATTATTGGACCATATTTAACTTATATATATTTAACTTTAACCAGTAAAATTGAATAGAAATATTTACCCTATTTGAAAGAGTTTTTTTGGCATGTAAAAACGGCTAAAATGAACCGAAATTTTAGATTCACAATTTACAGGTGGAAGTTTGATTCTGTGATAATCAGAAACTCCTGTTCTGATTTAGCCCATTAATACCTGAATTATTTTCTTCGTTAAAATTTAAATTTTGAATTTCCCAACAGTTTTTAAAAGAAAATCAACTTTTATATTAATTTATCGAAGAATTTATTTCACGAAAGAAAGTATTCATTTATCTTCATATTTACTGGTGTGAAAAGAGCTTTCTTGTCATTTGGCAGCCATCTTTTGACAACCTGCTTAGTTACTTCACTCGCAGCTGGTAGATTCTAGATTATGTCTCCTCCTTTTTATTCATAACTCTATTCTTTCACCTGCACGAAAGCACACACACACGCACACACATGATTACAATACTTTCCTTATGATATTTATTCGGAAAGTGAAAGTATGATATTTACTCGAAATTGTCTTTTGAAACGAAAATCGGGGTACTTTAATTGCAAAAATGGTAGAGGGATTTTATCTCTAAGTTTTTTCTGATAAAAACCTTTTAAGGGATCAAATTTGTAAGATATTCCTGATAAAAGCTTTGGATAAGATTTGTAAAAGATTTCCGATAAAAACTTTAAATAAGATTTAAATCAGAATCCTGGGGAAATGTCTTCAATCCTAAATAAAGCCAAACAAATGCTAGTTTAAAATAAATAAAATCTGTATTAAGCTTAAGATCATTTAAAAACGTTTTTCCATCGCAAAAAACCATTATAAGAGCGGTTTTTTTTTTTAACGATAATAAAACGCGGATTTCGTGTACGTCTTCTTCTTGTTACTTTATCTTGTCTTGGGAGTATGAACAAAGCAACTAATTTTCTTTCTTGCCTTTATCCTTTTGTATCCCGAGCCTACCGTCTTGTAAAACAATCTTAATCTTTCTTTCGAAACAATAAAAGGAATAAACAAAAAGAAAACAGCTTGCAACAGATGTGAAATATCTCTACTTATTCTTTGAGTAAGTTCCATTAAAAGGATGAAAAGATGTACTTCCTCCCGTCTACAAAAATCGAAGAAACGTGACAAAATACTTTTTCTTCCCTGGAACACAATCAACGAAACGCGCAGATCAATTTTTTATGAACTCAACTGTCTCTTTATTTAGTTTGGGTTTTAATCTGAATCAAAAATGCTACCTTAAATGTATTTAAAAAACAGGTAGCAAACCTTTCTTTAATTCTCGTACATTCTTTTGTTTACGTTTTTTCTTGCTCATTTTAACACATTAAGGAAAATAATTATTATTTAAAATTTACAAGGTATGCAGAGAGCGAAAAAATATACTTTCAATCCAGTAACACATTTTTTATGGCCTGGAATGTCTCTATTTATATAAATATAATTTTTATATAATTTCAATTACAGAAAAATTTAGTTTTTTAATATAAATTAAATATGTTTCTTGAAATTTATTTAAAAACGAAGTAATAAAATATTCCTTGATACTGAAAATTATTTTGTTCTTTCTTTGTTTTTGTATTTGTGTTTGCTTGCTGAGTTTAAATTATTCTTAGAAATAATTATTAATTAAAATCTACAAGAAATGCCAAATTTGACAAAATAAATTTTCTAATCTGGAATGCAATCATCTCGAACGTGCAGTTTTTTGTATTCAAATATTTCTTTCTTTAATTTATATTTTAAACTAAATTGAAATATTAATGTAAGTATTGGAAAAATAGTGAAGAGAGCAGAAAGAGAGATGACTCTTCCTACGAACTCTGATGTACTTCATTTAACCAACGACATGCAAGACCAGTTCACGACATTTAAAGCGTCCCATGGAGTGGATCATTTTTACACAGTGATTGATACAAAGCAGCGCGTCCATCGTTTTGTGCCAATCGCTGTGTAAAGAGGATCCACTCCGTGTAAGGTTTTAAAATTCATGAACTGCCTTGTATGTCGTTGATTGCGGCTGCACTCGACCAAAAACGTGATCAAGCGTGTCCACCTGGTTCCAATCGATTAGTTATAGTTAATAACATTTATTAATTAATGTACACTTCAGTTTGTTTATAGTTCGTTACACAAATGGAAATTGTAACAAATCTTAACATTTTCAAATATTAAAATTTAATTTTGACATAATATAAGAATTTTTCGGCATATTTTATCTTCGGATATCACTCTTAATGTTACATTCATTTGTAATCGTTGCAAAATAGATTGTAACGCAGTTAGTTTTTTAAACATAACTGAAAACTATTGGGCACAATGAGCTGTAATTTTTGGTTCGTCTATTTGAAGCTTCTAGAAATTGATTCGTGTTAAGAAATAATCATAGGTTAGAATTAATTTTATTTTCGAAAATTAATTTAAAACCATACATTTTGAGACTTTCGTAATTATACATATTTTGAATCACAACAACGAAAAACACACATAATTTTTTATGAACTCAAACGTCTCTTTATTTTAGTTTCATAATATAAATCAAAATGTTATGTTAAATATATTTAAAATAAGGTATCAAAATTTTCTTTATTACTCAAAACATTTTTTTTGTTGTTTTGTGTTACTTATATGCCTGTTAACTTTAACAGATTAAGGCGCAACACTAGTCACAGAAAAAAACCCGGATGATAATGTAAAGTCTATGGAAGCGTTCTTATCAACTATCTCGTTCAAATTTTGATATTTTTTCATGATTTTTTGCATAGGATAGCTGAGGACGATCCACAACCGGCCTAGTTTTTACTTTTTCAATTTTGGTTTCAGATTTAAAAAAAAAAAGGTACTTCAAATTTCAAAACCCATTTAATCCGGTTTTGGATTAAACGGGATTAAAATCATAACATAAAAAATATATAAGCAAAATCGAAAAAGTACAAACTAGGCCGGTTGTAGATCGTCCTCAGCTATCCTATGCAAAAAAAAAAAAAAAAAAAAATTCCTGTAAAAATGTTAGAATTTGAGCGAGATATTTGAAAAGAACGCTCCCATAGACATTACATTATCATTAGGGTATTTTTCTGTGACTATTGTGGGGATTTGCGAAATTTTAATATTTTTAGATGTTTTTTTTACTTAGGATAGCTGTGGACAATGTACAACCGGCCTAGTTTTTGCTTTTTTGATTTTGGTTTCAGATTTAAAAAAAAAATATTTTAACTTTCAGAACCAGTTTGAACTGGTTGGGAAACTGAAACGGTCCTAATAATAAACGGTCTTTTTCGGTGACTATTTGTCATCTGAGAATAATAAGGTTTTATCTGTGTTTTTAAAAAAATTTGATTTATCGATATGGAAAGGCTCTATTTGTATCTATAAAGACATTTCTGAATTAAAATAATGTCATATATAATTGCAATGCCATATGTAAATTTTATATGTAACATCATTTTGATGCGAAAATGCCTTCATAGATACAAATACAGCCTTTCTATATTGATAAGTGAATTTTTTCAAAAACACAGATAGAACCTTATTATTCTCAGGTAACGTATTGTGGGGCCTTAAGTAAAATAACTCTCATTCAAAGTTTACAACGTGTGTGAAACGTGACGACATATTTTTTCTTTCCTGAAGCAGAATCATCGAAACGCTCAATTTTTTTAAAAACCGAAATGTATCACCATTTAGCTGCGTTTTTATTCTAAATTAAAATGTTACCTTAAATTTTAATTAAAAACAAGAGAGCAAAACTTTTTTTTTCAAACCTTGTATTGCTGTGGTTGTTGTAATTTGTTCCTTGCTTCTTAAATTCAACAGATTTACGATAATTATTTGAAGTTTGCAAGATAATATGCGGAAAAGGAAAAAGGTATTTTCGCCCATGTAACACAACAGCGAACAAAATTCGCTGATCGATTATCATAAGTTCACATGTCTACATAAGCTCTTAATTTCAATTAAATTGTTGCACTTAAAAATATTTAAAAATTAGGCAGAAGGAACTTCGTTTCTCCAACAATTATTACTTTCTTCTATCTTTACAAGAAAAAAGTATTGGATTCGTGAAAATTCCGGTTTTCGACGAAATTAACATTTTAGGGGTCAGAGAACCCGAAAAACATGTTTTTTAAAAATTTCTGTCTGTGAGTCTGTGAGCCTGGTCTGTCTGTCTGTGTGTGACAAAAATTTTGTGGGTGCTCTATCTCAAGAACTAATGAACGGAATTTCACAATTCTGGTTGACCTTAAAGCAAACTAGATTTGATTAATGTTTGGTGTATATCGCCGAACAGGTGGAGCTGCTGCGGTACATTGACAATTTTTACAATAGCCATACCTCAAAAACTAGAGCATGGATTTCCATAAAACTTTAGATTTAGTTAGTACTTGATGTAAAATGATACTGATTACGTTTTGGTGCAAATCGTTCAACAGGTGGTGCTGCCATAGTGCATTATTCGTGATTATTTCAATAGCTCTATCTCAAGAACTAAAGCACGAAAATTTCTAAAACTTCAGATTCAGTTAGTCTGAATGTGGTTTAGTTTTTGGTGTAAAATGCCTTACAGATGGCGCTGCTATTCTGCATTTTTCAAGACTTCGCTATAAATATATCTCAAGAACTAATGCATGGATTTTCATCAGACTTCAGATTTAGTTAGTACCTGATAAAAAATTGATCCTGATCAGTTTTTGATGTTTACCACTCAACATGTGGCGCTATTATGCCGATTTTTCTTTAAGATTTTGTAGTAGCTCTTTACAAAAACTAATGCACGGATTTTCATCAACTTCAGATTCAGTTATAAAATGACATAAGTTGAGGCTGGCAAGATTTTGGTTTAAACCATCTAACCGGTGGCGCTGCTATGTTGCATTTTCAGGAAGTATCAGCATATATAAGATAGAAGAAAGTTCTGGGATTGCCACATCTGACTAATTTTAGTTTTATCCCCTATTAACTCACAGGATATCAAGGCCTGGAAGCTAATGTGGCCGAAGGTGCTGTATATACGCATGTTTGCACGTACGTAACGGGAAAACTCTTGATGGAATTATCCGATTTGCTTCAAATTTTGGCTATAGGTTTACTCTCATAAAGTGCTACGTTGATTAATTTTGGGGGTTAAGTATAGTTAAGTATAAAGGAGTAAGGAGAATTAACCCGCCTTTAATTTAGATTAATGGGGTTTTCCAGGAAGAAAAAACATATCTGCTTCAGATTTTGTATGTTGGTACATTCTCATAAGGCATTTCCCAGATAGTTTTGCGGGTTCATTGATTTAGTAAAAAGGGGTAAAATGGGGGGATAATCCCTCTTTATTTTTGACAAATGGATTTTTCATGAAATAAAATCTGGTTTTATTTTGTATAACTTCATTCTGATAAGGCTCTTCTTGATTAGTTTTGGGGGTTAAATATAAAGGAGGGATTGGTGGATAAACGGGTTTTTCACGCAGAATTATCTAATTTGGAATGCAAGCGCTGCGCTACTAATGATTGATTACTACCACTAAATTTTTATAGTATCCCTCATTTTATTTATTGAATTTCTGAAACCTTATAAGTCCAAAAATACTATTAGAATTTAGTGGTGCAAATCAGCTGTTTGTGGCGCAGCGCGTGCATCCCAGGGTATACTTGATTATTCTGATAAGGCGCTTCCCTGATTAGATTTGGATGATTATTGGTTAAGAATAAAGAAGGGTAAATGGGGTAGCTACTCCTTTAATTTATTTTTCGAGGAGCATTATTATTTGAGAAAATAAGAATATAATATGCAATTAACGTGAATAGCCGGAGAACTCAGTGCCACCAGTTTAACTGGGCACTTTTCTCTTTATTTATATGTTTGTTAAATTTAGAGCAATAAGTAAAATACGAGGACTATTCAATAAAGAATGATCATAATTTTTTATTGTCATACTTTATTGCACACAAATTTACATTTATGTTCCATTGTTAATTTAATATGTACTGAAAACGGTGTAATTTTTTTGTTCGTTTATTTCCAGTAGTACGTTAGTGGCAGCTATGAAAGTTCAAATACTTTCAGTAACGCCTACGAGTGTGATGGAGGTAACACGCAATGACCAAGTATGCTCTTGCCTGATGAAACTTTTGCTTTCAAAAGATGAAATCGTTATTTGAAGAGTATAACTATAGGAGAGTTATCGAATGCCTTTTCTTCTCTGTAGCATAGTCAGATGCTGGTTTGAGATGTTTAAGAAATTATCTTCAAAGGAAGGTGGACACGGAATTCCTGTATAACCTCTTCAGACCTGAGCATAAAATAACTCTACAAATATATATTTATTACTTTTGCATAATCGAAAAGACACCATAGATGGCAGAAAGAGTCATTTTTATGAAATCAGTACTTTAGGGGACTGTTAATTTAGGTTTTAAAATATGCATGTAAAAGTATTAATCCCCTTAAAACATCAGTTTAACTTACAAATTTACGCACTAACAACATTAAGGTCGTTAAACAAGTAAATGATCAGCAAATCCTTAAAATTTCCTATTGTAAAACATTTAAGTTAAATAATCATGAATATTTCGTACTTTCTTGGCCACAATGTCTTGAAGGTATTTTCGAAACTCTGATGAAAATAAAATTAATTTTATGAGGTAATATTCACCAGTGCTGGTATTTATTGGTTTTGTTCTAAAGCAAAACACATTCAGCAGTATAGAAGTAAAGTAAAAATCCAAAAAAATCGAACAATTTAGTTTTTATGAGAGAAAAAATGGAGGTACACATTTGTGTACCACAGGTCTGAAGAGGATAAATGATATTACCGAAGATTACATAATACCGTCGCCATTATAGTCAAAGATCGTTAGATATAAAACTGTTTAAAAAACTGCAGCTATAATAGCTTTCCACTCACATATTGTTAACAGAAAAGTGGGTATGAGACGTGTTTGTTTGCTTCGAATCACGAGACTCTTCATAACCAAAGATCTGGACGCTCGCGTAGATGTTGTTCAAAATTGAAGATGGTGTTACATGAACATAACCTCCTCATTCCGGAGACAAATAGTACAAGGCACCTTAAAATTACTGTAAAACATTTCTAAAGATGTATTAGCCTATATACTAATGCCTGTGACATGTGTACATTTATTAAAAATGTCTGGAAGTAATTTTAACAATTCTAGAAGCATTTAAATTCAATTAAATGGTGTTCTTTGGTGTCGCTTACAGGTGACATCAGTACTGAGGGGGTTAAGATGAATCCTCTAATGTATTAACCTTCCTGCCCTGTTCAAATTTTACTCAATCTTGATTAAAAACATTTCACACCAGAATTGTTATTTAAAATATTTTAATGTATTTAATTAACTTATTTCTCTGAATCTGTTATTTAACTTTCTTTATGAAAAAGGTTCTGGTTCGAATCGTATAAAACCAATTATAGTTATGGGTCGATTAGACCCATTCAGGGTAGGAAGGTTAATAAACTTCGACTGATGATTTCTTCAGGGGAACGCAAAATTTTCATCAGGCAAGAGCATACTTGCTCATTGCATGTTGCCTCCAGCGTACCGTAGTCGATACAGAAAATTTTTAAACTTTCATGGCTGCCACTGATGTACTACTGAAAATTAATGAACAACAAAATTGCCCCGTATTCATTAAACCTAAATCTACAATGAAACATAGTAAATTTGTGTCAATAATATATGCTAATAAAATAATTATGATCATTCTTTATTGAACAATCTCCGTAATTATCATTACAAGTTTTCAAGCTGTGAGAAATGTCACAGAATAACTTCTCTTTTCTGTAAACGCAATCATGCAAAGGTTCATCATTATGAGCCCAAATGTCTCTTTATTTAATTTACATTAGTAATATAAATTAAAATATTACCTTAATTTATTTAAAAATTTATTTTCTTGTTTCACGAAATTTTATTCGTTTATTTCCTTATTCGTTTTCTAGTTAAGTTCAATAAATTAAAACTGAAAATTATTATTGAAAGTTACCAAATTAATTGGAAGCTGAAAAAGTACAAGGTGGCCATAATAAAATTAACATATCCCTCTAATGGGGACTTTTTGAACTATATTTTTCTTAGAAACCTTTATTCCCTGTTTTTTTTTTTTTTTTTTTTTTTTATTATCCTTCAAAATTTAGCTCCATTATCGCAATTAGGTCGCACTACAGAACACGCTGAGTACTGCCAAGTTAATTATGGCCACTGTGTACTTTACTTCCCTAGAACGAAATCACTGAAAGGCGCAGATCAAGTTTTACGTGAACTAAAATGTATGTACAGTAGAACCTGGATTAACCGGGCGTCATTTAATCGAGGTTTTTGTTAACTGAACCAATAACGAAGTCCGCTATTTTATTTTTTATGAATGAGCCTTGAAAAGTACCACACTTTTTAGTTCACTGTCCGTGCTACAAGCTCATTTAGAAGTTTGCAAGGGCCCGTGAGTCCATAACCGGCCCGGCAGAATTAAGAGAATTCTTTCAACAGGCCGAACCGAAAAAAAATTGAACGGAACTATTGGGCCGGTTTAAAAAACTAGACGAAGGCAATAAAATATGAACCATTTTCAATTAATAGGATTTTCGCGCGAATGTGCGTTACAAACCAATGTTAGCTTGACAACATCGTAGAGATCGGTAAAGGACAGCTACATGGTGTCTAAGACCAGGCATAAATTTTTTCAGCCGACTCGTGCGGGGTCGATATAAGGCTTGCATTTTTTTCCCTACGTAGTCCAGTCGGGCCGAAACTAGACTTAACTGTTTCTCAGGATGTGTAGGGAAGTGAATATGCTTTGTTAAATATTATTAGCGTAATAAACTTCTGTTTTGGAAATGGACTGAAATATTTGGAAATGGTTTTTATTTATGGAGTTGTGAAACATAAATTTATATGTGTCTATTTCTATCATTTGAAGAAGTTTTATTATTTTTCTTTCTAAGAAATATTAAATTCGTGAGCACGGCAAGTTTTTATACATAGTTTCTATTAACCGAGATTTCCAATATCTGAGACACTAGCATTAGTTTGGGTAATCGAGGTTTCACTGTATTTGTTTTGCAAATTTAAATTTGTGTTACTTTACATTTATTTAAAAACCAGATAGTAAGCATATCTTTATTTCTCAAACCTTTTTCCTTCCTTTATTTGTTTGCTTGTGATGTTTAATAGATGAAGAAAATAATATTTTTTAGGGTTTTGTTTATCTAACGAAATCCTATTTATCCCTGTCCTCTGTCTGCCCGTCTGTCACAAAGTCCTTACACAAAAACTGTATAAGTCAGACACTTCAAATTTTGTGTACTTACAACTAAATACCTTGTGTCACACGACAAATCATAAAATTTTGAAAAAGTCTATTATTTCAATTAAATTAATTTTATCAATGTCATCTGTTCATTTTTGCGATTTACATTTTAAATGAGAACCTTAATTTGAACGTTTTTTGTGTAGATATCATAGTTGGAGATAAAGAGTCTCGCTAGTAAACAGGAGATTGTAGATTCGATTCCCGATGTTGCAAGTTGAAATTTTCAAAAAGAAATTTCGTTTTTGTTTTGCCAATTTAAGGCTTTATATTATTAGGGTTTCGTTCATCTGACATTTATAATATCTTTTGTAATTCAATTTTCTTTCTATTTTAAAAACTATTGTGATTTATTAATTATTCAGCATTTTAAATTCGTATAGACAGTTTTTTCTATTCTTTTTTTTTTTAGAAATTTTAAATTTATATTTCCGCTATTTTTTTTTATTTTTTTTTTTTTTTGGATTTACAAAAAATTTGGAATCTTGGAATTATTTAAATAATTTGATTTGAACATGTTTAATTTGATTAAAATAAATAAGTTCATTTTATAATTATTTTAAAATTAAAGTTGTTGGTACTACCATCTATGTAAGAATTTATCAATTATAAAATAACAATTTAGATTTATTAATTAAAGTATAAGCTGTTTTGAAAGTAACATTAAATAAAATCCTCTGTGCGATTTGCGCTCACACTTACCCACTTGTTAAAATGCAGAAAATATGCAGGACATGGCAAATA
Organism: Maratus speculifer; assembly: GCA_964019185.1. NCBI lineage: Eukaryota > Metazoa > Arthropoda > Arachnida > Araneae > Salticidae > Maratus > Maratus speculifer. Next base: position 374,986,793 of record OZ025293.1, read on the forward strand.
TATTTTGGTACTAGAACACAATCCCTGAAATGCGTTGATAAAGTTTTTTATAAACGAAGAGCTTTTAAGAGCTTTTTAATCTAAATTAAAATGCTACCTTAACTTTACTTGAAAACTAGGTTAACGGAATTAAAAATGTTTTTTTAACTGTTTTTGCTATTTTTTTTCTATTGTTAAGTTTAATAGATAACGAAAATAATTACTAATTAAAGCTTGCGAGTTATGTGGGTTACTTAGAAGGTGGCAAAGAAGTTATGTTTAAAGTTACTTTTGTAAAATCTAGTTAAAAAGAAGCAGAAAAATTGATCATTAAAAAAAACAGTTTGTCGTGTTTTGTTTGGTAAGTATAAATGACTGTCAAAACAGTTGTTAAATAGAGTTTAAAAAGCGAGCGGGTTACTTCGAGTAAACTAAGTTTTTGTGAATTCAAATGGCTCTTAATTTAGTTAAAGTTTTAATCTAAATTAAAATGTTTATTTATTTATTTAAAATTCTGATTTAAAAGGATCGAATTATTTTCTCAAACATTTTTGCTGCTGCTGTTTGTATATTTGGTAATTTTAACAGATTACCGAAAATAAATATTAAATCCTTGACTAAGACCCTTTTAGCATTCCATGCACACGCTTATGATACAATTGTTCTTAAAAGAAATTTGAAACTTCTAGGCTTAGGCTTAGGATTTTATTTCTGAACAAATATTTTTCAACAATCTAAAAAGTCCTTTTTAAAATAATGTTTTTAATATAACATATCTAGGGAAATATTAACTATTAATTGATTCAAATTAGTTTGAACTTTTTATCTCAAAGCTAAGTCAGAGTTGATTTGTACTTTATTTAGTAAATTTTTATTAACCTTCCTACCCTGTTCAAATTTTACTCAAGCTTGATAAAAACATGTCACACCAGAATTGTTATTTAAAATATTTTAATATTTTTAATTGACTTATTTCTCTGAATCTATTATTTAACTTTTTTTATGAAAAAAGTTCTGGTTCGAATCGTACAGAACAAATTATAGTTATGGGTCGATTAGACCCATTCAGGGTAGGAAGGTTAAAAAACTTTAGACTGAACATTATTTTTTTATTTCACGTAATTCACTACACTGCAAACGCACTGAAACACTTTTGCAACACTAACTGAACATAAAATCAACACTTCTGACTAGAATCGTATTCGATTGTGCTGTTTCGATTATGCATGGTTCTGTTCATTTTTAAAATTGTGTAATTTTAAAGGCACCATCTTGAAAATAGCTTGAAGATTTGTTGCATATGTTGTTTTATAGTGTACCAAATTGTAAAAGTTTACGATGTGTTGTTAATTTGGGGACAAAGTGTTGTGCTGCACAACACTATTTTAAGAAACTATTTTCATCAACACTATTTACAACACTATTTCCACGCAATTAACAACAGTATTTTTAGAACACATTTCTGAATAGCAATACTTTTGCAACATATTAAGAAGTTATTTCTAGAGAACAGCACTTTTACAATATATTAAGAACACAATCACAACAGAAAACACATTTCGCAACATAATAATGTGTTGTGAATTTGAGGACAAAAGTGTTCCAAAATGTGTTTATTTTTGCGTTTTGAGCTTTTGCAGTGTATCAGTTAATAGTGATAACTATATGTGTACAATGCTGGCAATAATAATAGGGATACCAAACGTAGGCTATGAACTATTTTCAATGGAGCAAAGGTCATAAAAAAACTACAAATTTTCACTTTTCAATGTAAATCGAATTCAAAAATATGTGTGTATATATAATTTATAAAAATTTTCAATACATAAACCATAAAACTGCGCCGCTACGTTCGTCACTTTATTCCCCGTTCATGTGTCCCCTTTCATTTTTTTCATTTTTTCTCAGAAAACATTTTTTATATATTTCGGTACACATTTTTTAAATCCGTTCAAGGTAAAGGACTGAAAGTTTTTTTTTAATTGTTTCTTTGAAAGTACGTAAAATTATAAATATAAAAATTAAATTACATAAGACATTATGAACATATTACATATTTTTCTAGGAATTTCTGAATATTTCAATAACCATTTTTGTAATAATTTGGTTTTCAAAAAAAAAAAAAAAAAAAAAAAAAAATGAAAAATGCTTCTTTTTATTATTAAATGATATATTTTTTTAACCTTCAAGTAAAATGTAAAGAAGTTTGTTAGATCTCTGACGATAATGAGACATATATTTAAAGCATACTACCTTTTATAATTAATTTTATTTTCTTTGTATTTCCTTAGCTATCTGTATATTATTATCTACGCACTTGAGTTGTGGATATATTTTTTGCCTATGATATTAAAATGAGTAAGAAGTATGAAAAAAGTTAAAAAAAAAAGAGGTTACTATTGCTTACTGGAATGTAGATAATGGTTAGGGAACAGCTAGTTGTGGACAAAAAATAATTTTTTGAGATGGCCTAGATGGCCTGTCTTGGAATAAGCTGCTCTGAGAATCACGTGGAATTGCACAGGAAAATATAAAAGAAAATGTCTTTATAAACACTATTTACAACACAATTGACAAACCTATTTTTAGAACACATTTCTAGATAGCAATACTTTTGCAACATATTAAGAACATAGTGACAATACGAAACATGTTTTGTATATGAAGTTTTCTAATCACAATCACAACACATTAATCTGTTGTAAATTTGATGACAAAATGTTCTAAAATGTGTTTATTTTTGTGTGTTGAGAATGTGTAGTGAGGACAGAAATACAAATGAATACCCACGGATAAATGGTGCTTTTCTTTGGACCCGGATAACGCCGAGATGGTTTTCTGTACTAAATAAATTTATTTACAGGGTGTCAGTAAACCATTTTAACAAAATAAAAAGTTTTATAGTATTGATAAGGTGAATGCATTTACCGGGTGTCCCAAAAATGACTGATGGATTTTAAAATTGAATAACTTGCAAACGGTGACAGCTATTAAAAAAAATTTTGCAGGAGGGTTATGTATAGTGTCAGGAATTTTTTACCGTAATTTTTTATTTTAGTTCGCATCTTAAACAATAGGTGGCGCTGACGGCGATTGAAGGTCATGTCGACGCTTAACTCAGCATTGATCACTTGGCCTTCAATCGCCGTCAGCGCCACCTATTGTTTGAGATGCGAATTAAAATAAAAAAAATACGGTAAAAAAAACTCCTGACATCATACATAACCATCCTGCAAAAATTTTTTAAATAGCTGTCACCGTTTGCAAGTTATTGAATTTTAAAATCCATCAGTCATTTTTGGGACACCCGGTATATGGAAAACCAGATGCATAATTTACATATTGAGACAAAAATGCAGGGCGTTTTGTCCATTCAAATTTTTGTTCGTAACTGCACCAATAGTGAAGCTATTGCAACTTTTTCCCCAACAGATGTCCTTTGATACTTGGTATATATAATAATATTATGAGAAATGCTGTAAATGACAGGTATTTGATAGTTTCAAGTTTTAAAATGTGGCTGACAATACTTACATTATCACTGAACTAACAGAAGTGCACTTCTAGCATGTCTCATGCTTTCACGCAAAAGGAAGTTAATCTGATGAAAAATTAGCTGGTAAAGCTATGAACGAAAATCCGGAATGAAAAAATATCGTGTAAAGTAAACGTGAAGCGACGTGTAATTGCAGAAAGAGAGTTGGGAAATTTTAAGTTAAATTAAGACAATAAAGTTTATTTTTTTTCTCGGCACCTGATAAATGTATTCTTCGATTCACAGCATATTAAGTGGAAATTTTGTTTCAGCATACTAGTTATTCACATTACAAGAAATACTAAAGAGTTACTTTTGTAATTTATTTCCCATTCTCTTATCAGAACCAGTAGTCGCGATATTTCTTTCTTTAGGCGGCATTTATCTTATTATCACTGTTCTTTCGCAATTTTTTTACCAGCGGATTTATCTCTCTCTACTTTTATTTTTCTTGTTTATGTTCACATTCATCAATAAATTTCGTGCGGCAATTTCTTTAATTTACCATTTCAGAAACACTGTTTGTTGAATGATATTCTTCCAGAGCAGTTTGGAAAGGGATTTTTTTTATTTCTATTTTGCAGCTAGTATCCAAACTTTATGTACCTTACAAATTACGTCTTTGACGATTAAGGGAGACCCGAACCTCATTTTCGGCCAAAAATCATTATCTCAGAAAACGATAAAATACATATTTGCGAATATCCATGCAAAATTTCAGAGCTCGGGGACTCTTGGAACAGGTAGCAAATGAGCTTTTTTTAATTGTAGTCACTATAGAGTTTAAAGGACTAGCGGCCATTTAAAATGTGTTTTCCTGAAAATGACTTTTTCCATATTTTGCCTAAGTTCAAAGTACTAAGGCTCAGTGGTAAAATGATTTAGAAACAAAGTATTTACGTTTTTAGAATCTTAAAAAAATTTGCAACAAAAGTAAGGAGAGATATTTTTTTAACTATTTCTGAAAATTTTGCATAAATTGGTAAACATGAAAATTATAACGAATTTAAGGAAATTTACCATGGGTAATTTTTTTTAGCTGATTAAAATAGAAAATTAAAAATATCTCTCCCTAGGTCTTTTACATATACCATAACACTATTTAAGAAATTTTAGTAATACCAAAATATTAAAAATTGAATGAGGAGTAGTAATTTTAAAAAGTGTATTTTTCGACAAAAAAAAAAAAAAAAAAAAAAAAAAAAAAAAAAAAAAAATCATAAAAATCCCCATAAAAATATACTTTTTAATAAAAAGTGAATTTTTTTGCTAATTATTCCTTACAAAAAGATTCTTAAATAGTACACCAAAATTCATTACTTTAAAATCAATAATAAAAATTTGGGGTTTTTTCTTACGGGTCTCCCTTAAAATGTACTAAATGGTATAAATATCGAGCTCGAAATCGTTTACATTCTGAGATCAAGATCACGGAATCTGGTTGAGCTCGTTCATCTCTGATGGCTTTCAGTTTTTTCAGTGCTTCACAAACTTTAGCATTCCGAAAAAAATATTGTTTCAATAATTAATCATTGAGTAGTATCAGAGTGGAACCGTAAACCCCTCCAACACGTTAAGATAAAAGCCTCAGCAGTGGCTAACCCAGGAAGAGCTGATCAAGTTAGCGGCTCGAATCATTAAAAATAATTGAAAGATTAGTGTGCACTGAGATTTTTCACTTATAAATTTTAGGCATATACAGTACCAACTAAATATATTTATACAATGCAATATTTTTTAGATGTTGTGAGATCTGATCAAAAACTGTATGAACTGTACAAGCGGATTTATCTCTCTCTACTCTTATTTTTCTTGTTTATGTTCACATTCATTAATAATTTTCGCGCGGCATTCTTTAATTTACCATTTCAAGAAACGCTGTTTGATGAGTGATATTCTTCTAGAGCAGTCTAGAAAGGGATTTTTTTTTTTCTATTTTGCAGCTATAATCCAAACTTTATGTACCTTACAAATTACGTCTTTGGCGATTAAAATTTACATAACATCAACGGGTGTGATTGTTTATGTTTAACAAATTTGGTGCATGTAAAAACCTTTCTCCTTTTCAAAAACATATTTACAGCTATTTCTTTTCTTTTTCCTTTTTAGAGTTCCGTACTTATAAAATGAAAACGGAACCATTATAAGGTCGCTCCATTGTCTGTCTGTCCGTCTGTCATGGCCATTTCACTCATAAACTATGAAACGTGGGGGAAGTAATAAAGGCTATTGACCCAAAAATTTACAGATTATTAAACATTTACAAATTATTTAGGAGGGAGGTAGGGTTAATTAAGTTACTTGAAAAAAAAAATCTTTTCTTTGTAATATCATGTGGGGTATCTTGTGAAAGCTTCCCTTACGATGAACTCAAAACTATATTTCTTTTAATTTTTTTAAATCTACTGAAATTAAAATTATGAAAAAATTGGAAGTGATAGATGTTACTTTAAACCTTGCAGAAAAACTATAGCGATTACTCTAGATCACATAATTTTTGAGAAAAGCATATTTCTCTGTTACACATGAATTTCGATTTGTGGGCTTTGAAGCAAAGGTATTGAGGAGTGTTGGCGGTATCTATCGTAGCAGAAGTATAAAAGCATTGTTAATAATGACCTTTTAAAAATTCGTCGTTAATTATCCGAGATATTAACCGTGAAACCCAAGGACGGTTTGGATATAAATAATTGATGTCTGCCTATTATCGGCTTTTAAAGCCTAGATAACAACTTTTATTAATATATTTGTCTAACGCAATATCTAGTAGCAGTATAAAATAATAAACTTCATAGTGTAGAAAATACACTAATTTAATTAGAATTAATCACATAAATCAGAGTTTACGCATAAGAAATAAAACAAGTTGGAAATTGCACGTGAAGCGTAGCAAATTAGGTGCGTTCGTACGATAACGAAGTTTTAAAAATATTACTTTCATATATCAATCTCATAAAATTGTAAATAGTGAATTACAATTAAAAAGCTCATCAATGTTCTCCCTATCCCATTATGTAGTGGAATACTTTTGTGTGACCTTGTAAATCAATAACAAATGTTCTTTGCACCACAAATTATGTAATATGTATATTATAATATGTACTTTATAGTTGCATATAAATTTTATTAAGTTCGCATGAGTGTAACACGATTAAAATGCATTTGAAACATTTTTTCCCATTGACCGTAATGTAATGGAATACTTTTGATTGTCTCTGTAATTGATCTATGCATCCGATTTTCATAAAATTTGAGATAACTCGAAAAAATTATGCAATAATTATGTATTTTAAATTTCAAACTTATAGAATATATTTGAAACTTTTTCCCCATTGACCATAATGTAATTGAATACTTTTGATTGCCCCTGTAATTGATCTATTACAGGATGCACGCGATTATCAAAAAATTTGAAATAACTCGACAGAATTATGTAATAATTGCGTATTTTAAATTTCAAACTATTAAAATGCATTTGAAACTTTTTTCCCCATTGACCGTAATGTAATGGAATACTTTTGATTGCCCCTGTAATTGATCTGTGAATCCGAGTTTTATAAAATTTGAAATGACTCGACAAAATTATGTAATAATTATGTATTTTAAATTTCAAACGATTCGGTTGGGTAGTTTTTGCGTTGTTATATGCGGAGGGACAGACGGACTGACAGACAGACGGACGGACGGACTGAACGACCACTATAGGTGCTACATATTATATAATTACGAACGCACCTAAAAATATCCATATTAGTACGAGGATTTTTTTTTTTTAAACATTATTTCTCTTATTTAATGCTAAACGTTCCTAACTTCGGATGCGGCCACAACATCATTGAGTGGGTTTCTCATTATGATTCTTATGCATTTAAAAGTTATTTAAAAACCTATCTGGTAAAACGCGTCATGGATGAAAGCGGCTTTGAAAATTTGCGTGCTCCTTTCTACACAAGCTCCTTTAGTACAATGCCAAGTTTAAACATTGAACAACAGTTTAGTGTTAGATACACTGGAAGAAGAAAGATTTATTTCTACGCTGAATTTAGTTTTATGAAATGCCAAATGAAGTTTAAATATGCACTACCTTTTATTCTCAGTACAGAGTAATAGTTCCTTATAAATAGATAAAGATAAGATAAAAGAAGAGTTGTACAGAAACGACTTTCTTTTAATTATACAGTTAATTTAATCGCGACGAGAGCACTTGCTTAATTTTTAATCTTTTACCATCAGTTTTTCAAAACAGAAAATTTTCTCTACTTAAATCGCGAAAATTCTCCCATTAAACGAAATAAACTTTGCAACAAAAATAACTTGTGGGAATAATGAAGGATTCTGAGATTTTTAAGTGGCACGTTTACCAATCGCTCGTCCCCTATAGGAATTAATGATACATGTGTTTACTATACGGAACCCTCTGAGCGCGAGTAATACTCGCGCTTGACCATTTATTTTTTTCTTTTTCATCTATTAAATGGGTACAATGACTGTATTCTATGATTCTATGAGCAGGGATGTAAATGTGGTGCGACAATGACCCGACTGCGAATATTAAATTTTAATAGTAAATTTTAACATTAATTTTTAATTCGCCTTATCCAGTGGCAGAATGTCCGAGATTTATTAAACTGAAGAATAATATTAAAATTTAGTCATGATAATCGTCGTAACTTTACTGCAGCACTTTCAACCCTGTATATGAGTCAAGGATACATTTTGTAATTTTGTTTCTTATTAGTGTCAACTGTTAACTTCAAAAAACATACACAAGTTTCCAGTTTTTACAGTATTTTTAATTTATGCTATGTGCGTTTCCAAAATTGTAAAAATAGAAAAGATTCTGTGAACTATCTCTCTTAGAACTAAAAATTTTAGTATTGTAGAATTTACATGTTTTAAAATTACGTCCAGTTATAATTCCCATAGATAAGTTATAAGCAATGTTTATATAAAAAAAATATGGTACATAAGAATAAATGCGCAAGAGGCTCATTAATTAAATGAACATAATATTTAACGTAGTTGCTGATGATTATTCAATAAAATTAAGTCTTAACAGATAAAACTGCACTCTCTGAAATACTTTCTTTAATTTAAGAAAATTTTCCTGGCAGCAGTGCTACCAATATTTTTTCGTTAATTAAAGAATATCTATTTCTTTTTTCTCCTTTATAGGAGGTAAAATATACGTCAGTTAAGAAAGTGGGGAAAAAATAAAAGCTGCTAACCTTGGAGCCGAACCAGCTACCTTTGTGTTACGAGCCGAGTACTCTAACCAGAAGGATATTGATGAACAGTTGTTGAAAACTTTGAAGTAAATATGTTTGTTTCAAATGGATATGGCTTAATTAATTTCTTTAAAAATCTTTTAAATTTGAAATTAATTTAGAGAAGATTTCGTTTTAAATGAGATTGTGGCTGGGGTTTTAATATTTTAGTTTTGGTATATTATAAAAATATGAACTATAAATTTTTTTAAGTAGATTGCTAGATGTAAAATATGAATATTATATTTTCATTCGATAAGAATTTTTTCGGTTTTTGAGTTAAACTGATTTTATTTTTCATTTAATATTTAAATTAAAATGTCTTTCGTTCATTTAAAATTTATTTAAAATGCAAATATTTTTTTTTTATAAATTCAACTTTAGTTAACTTTATTCAACTTATTTAACTTTTAAAAAAATTGAGTAAATTTGAACGAATAATAACAGTAATTGTTATTCATTTTTAAAATTCCAAAAATTCTTCTTTGTAAATTAAATTAGAAATCTTAATTTATAGGTTTATATATATATATATATATATATATATATATATATATATATATATATATATATATATATATATAAATTTGTATTTTTGTATTAAATGCGTGCTAGGAATGAAGGGAATTTCACCCTCTTCTTTAGACTTTTAGGAAGAATTCGCGTATAAAATACGTTTTCTACGTGTATGGAAATTATTTGTAAAAAAAAAAAAAAAAAAAAAAAAAGAGTTTTTGAAAATTTGTTAAATAATATAGCGTATATTGGCAAGTTTTCCTAATAGTGTTGATTTTAGAAAAGTTTTAGATTTTTTTTTGAACAAACAAAAATAACAAATTATAATAATCATTTGGAAAATAAAATTTTAATTAATTTGACACGTTAGATTCATATTCAGATGATGAAAATTTATCTGATGTATGTTTATCGGATTCAGATTCGAGTTTATCCAATTTAAATGGTCAGCTAATAGTTTAATAATAATAAGCTTGACGCAGAAATAACAATCGATTTATTACATTCTGCCATAGCTACCAATATTATCATAAAACGAATCACTGTTATTTTTCATTGTTTGCTTCTTTTATTACTTCTTTTATTATTGTTCCGGTGACCGTATAAAAGTTAAAAATTCAAGTTGAATTTCAGATGCTCTAGAATTTTATTGAGATTTAAGTGTCATGACTAGTAATGCTTAAAGGCAGATATATTTATCTCGTATCCACATGTTATGTAAAACTATATAAAATAGCTGAATAAGAACTAATCAACACCTTTTATGCTAGTGGCCACAGAAAATATCCTTTAAAAATCTTCCTTTTCTATTTCCTACATTACTATTATCTTTTCCTTGTTTTGGAGTTTTTATTAATAATTCTCTTTCAGATATAAATCTTTCTATTATATATTTTTTCTTTGTGCATTATACTGTTTTATTCATGCTTTCCGAACTTCTCCTTTTTTTGCTTGAAATCTATAACCAATATTTAAGATTTTATCGATAGATCTTGAGCATGTCCGATAAGTCTCAAGAAAATTTGTGAGTATTATTCGTATATCATCGAATCATTTTTAAGTTATTAATCACCATAGATTTTCCATTACAGACATTGCATTTTTAAGTTGCTTTATTTAAAGATAAAATGCTGAAAATTGTGCTATCTACCACTATGTCTGAAAATTTGTGTTCTATGTAATATGGCTGAACATTGAATTCTACTATTAGTCAGTGCAAGAGCTGTAAAGTTTTAATTTCTGACAATTTGATATTCTTCTGTAATATTGGCTGATTAGTTTGCACAGTGATCTTATGGGTCTAGAGTAAGTAGTAGATAACAGATAGGGATTTAGCCGTTATAAAAGTTTGATTTACTTCATGACAGCCCTTTTTATATGAGGAGTATCGGATTTTTTGAACAGTTTTTTAAATTGTTATTCTTCTTTTAGGGCTTTCAGATATTTTTTTAAGACACTCGCAGCATCCTTTCGTCCAGACTGCCTCGGTTTTAAATATGTAGTATGTGTTAAATTATTTGTGCTGCGAGAACAGCAAACGCACCTTGTGTTTTCTGATTTTATTCCATTTAAAATAGAACAAAATTCTTTGGTCGTCCTGCTTTTTTTTTCTTTTTGAGTAGTCATTATTGTTTCTGTCCTTTAAATATATTTATTGTTAATATACGAGCCATCCCACCAGTGGCTGAGAGATTCTTTTCTTGAAGATGGTAGATGGGAGGTGATGGGTTCGAATCCAATTGCACCCGTTGGCCTAACATAACAGATGAGCATGAATTAAGTTGAAGATTATATTTATATAATACTTAGTCTATCTGAATATTTTTAGAGTTCACATGGAGTGATTCATGTTCACTAACATAATTTTGCAAAATCTCATACAATTCTCTTTTTGAAACTTACACTTCCGTGTTTGATAAAAATAATATTTAAATTTAAGTTTTGCAAATAGTTGTAGCTGAAATTGATTTATTTCAATCTATATGCATACATAATTACAATACATACATACATATATATATATATATATATATATATATATATATATATATATATAGTCGATTTTTGGATCTTTTTTCAGCTAGATTTGCAATATCTTACACTGTGCGGCGGGTAAACTAAGAATTGGTTAACATGCATTTTTCATTGAATAAGTAGACTGCGACATTAGTTTCCTACACAAAAAATATTAATCTTCATGACAATTATTTTGTTAGCCCTTGAAAGACGGGGAGATACTTTTCCCATCTTTTAATTTTAATCATGATTTGTACCAGAATATTTGAACAATATTTTACTTTTATAACTTTGATATTTAAATCTACAAAATGGCATTTCCTTATTTTCATTAATTTTTTTTTTCAAAATGGTGCAAAATTCGGTGCAAATTTAACATTACAGAAACACAATTACTTGCCTTTGAAAGGATTAAAGTTGTTAGTATAACAGTGTATATACAGTAATCATTTTGACAGTTATATATAAAATAAAACATAGAACGTGAAAAAAAAAAACATAAAAAGATTAACTTAAAAAATTATATTGGTTTATAAACAACTGACATCGTTATGAATATTTTCCAAGGAAATGTACTTCGATCACTCTGTGATGATGTCATACGTGGCCATAAAATACTAAAAAAAAAAACGCTTAAAAATTAATAAGTTTGTTGTTAACGATACAATGAAATTTCTGCATGTCGAATGCTTATATTTACTTATAAAACTATTATGTTAAAATTAATAGCTCAGGTTAAATATTAAATGAAATCCTACGTCTAGTTGAATAACGTTTGAAACTAGTATAATTCTTGCACAAACCAGTGCTGTGGAAGAACATAGATGGATAACGTGTTGTCGATAATAGATAAAGTGCATTTTTGATTTTTAATTTCATTTCTGATTGATAAAACAAATATTACAGACACTTACATCATGTTAAGAGTTTGTTTGGTAAAGTAATTTATTTTCATTAGCCTCGAATAGCAAATTATAAGTTCTCCCCATATTTCATATCGATTTGTGTTTAACTATAAGAGTTATAACCAGTGCGTGATTTTGCGGGAATGCCATTCGGTTAAATCTAATTTCTGAATAGATTTGAAGATTAATTCTTGCTTTCAATTTTACTGCATGATCAAATGCACAATGCGTGTATTTTGCTGACTAGCATACCGTAAAATTGTAATAAATGGGATATTTTCCAGTTTACTCAACGTTGTTTCAGCACGTTTCTAAATTTCACAAAGAAATGAAAATAATGAAAAGTTGAATCAAATGGCTGAGTTATTGTAGTATATATTCCAGAAAAATATTGATGAATGGATTTTTTCCCTCTTTAATCTGGACGCTGCATATTTGAACAACAACGATCTTTTCAAAAAATAATAATTTTTAAATAAGAAAGATAAGTGTTAGTGTTTCGCCTTTTTAATACTAAGCATTTTGCCTTACACGTTTCGAAAATGTTATAAAAAACCGCCTTTTCTTAAGAATATTCATAAATTAACCCGGAAGTACACGCGGCGGGTCGTTTTGACCCGGAGTGCGTCTGATTTTTGCAATTGTAACCACTTATCTTTTAAAAGTAAGCTTCAACTTATTTTATCGCAAAATTTGTAAGGATTGTTTCCGCTTAAATAAAATGACGGTTATATTTTGATTTTATTGGTGTCAAAGTTAAAACCATTTCTACCCTGGGTAAGCGCGTGTTCTTCCGGGTTAAATCTCAAATCCTCCTCTCCAATGTTAAAATTATGAATATAGAATGCATTCATACGCTGCAAATGCATGAAACACTTTTGCAACTCTAACGGAACATGATAATCAACACTTCTAACTAAAATCATTTTCGATTGTGTTGTGAATAAATTGTAAATGCGTTGTGAATGTGTTGTACGGAATATACAGATTGTGCAAAAAGTGTTGTTAAAAATTACAAGAGGAGAAAATGTGTTTTTAAAAAATATTTCAAAACATAAATTTTTTAAATTATGTACTTTTAAAGGCATCATGTAGAAAACATTTTGAAAGTGCTTCACATATGTTGTTTTTATAGTGTTTTAAATTGTGTGGTGTTTACAATATATTGTTAATTTGGGGACAAAGTATTGTGTAGCACAACACTATTTTAAGAAACTATTTTCATCAGCACTCTTTACAACCCCATTTCAGCACAATTAACAACACCATTTTTAGAACACATTTCTGGATAGCAATAATTTGAAAAGTATTAAAAACCCATTTCTAGAGAGCAATGTTTTTCCAACATATTAAGAACACAATCACAACACAAAAATCGTTTCACAACACAAATGTATCGGGGTCAAAAAGTGTTCCGAAATGTGTTTATTTTTGTGTTTGAGAATTTGCAGCGTATTTTTAAATTTCCCAGCCGAAAGTTAATATTAACTATTTACACTAGCATTAAAGAATGTTATTTGCAGGTTCGTTTGAAAACTATTTCGAAAACATACGCTTAATTTTATATTTTATGCGCTCCAATCTCAGTGAAGTTGGCGAGCTATTAGTAAAATTTTAACACTTCTACAATCATATATTGACACACTTAAGTTCATTTATTAATTATAGTATTTGAAATAAAGCCATGTGAAGAACATTTGCTTCGCTGAAAATCCTTTTGGGAATAAATAAGTCGAACAAAAATTAAATGAGAGACAAATAATAATAATATTAATAATATATGTAATAAAATAAAAAATTTTGCGCCATTTTTTTTTTTTTTTTTTTTTTTTTTTTTTTTTTTTTTTTGTTCTCTCTTAGCTTCAATTCTAAATTTGTGGAACATATTTCAATCTTAGTTTCGTAACTTGTAACAGCTAAAATTCTTTTTCTTACTTTAGTTATTAATAAATTATTTCTTGCTTCTCAAAAAGGCGGGAGGTATTTTGTAAGTTTTTTACTTTCTGGAATATTCCTGGGATTTTAATTTTATTTTTTATTTTTAACATCGCGTGACAGGTGTTACTACGCGTAGCTAAAGGGTTTGTTCTTCCGAGGAAAAAATATAGTTCTTGCCAAGGACCGCCTGCTACGACCAATTAGAATTGATCATTTTTGTCCGTTTGAGGCTCGAGTTCATCCTAATTGGTTTTTTAAAATGATTGACGCGGAGTAGGAGGGCGCTAGTTTTGTCGTGAAAATTATTTTTTCATTTGGTCTTTTAGGAGGTTAGAATGCATCTCTACTTTAAACTACTCGGAAGCCATGTCATTTTTTCCGAGAATGCGACTGACTTTTAAAATATTAGGATGCTGTTTCTTTTTTCCCCGAAAAATTCTAATATCTTGGAATGCAGCTTAATCACGAAGTTTTGGAATATTTGATGATCAGGCCAAGGTGAATGTGGGGAAGAACTTACGTAGTTTATGAGTTAATAAATAAAGGAATTGAAAGACTCATGGATTTTGTTTTTATAATGGGGAAATTCCCCAATGCAACTCTTCCACTGCTTGCCAACTGCCGGAGCGACTACTCTGCTCGTGCTGCTGCTGATTCTTAGAAGTAACATTCTTGGAAGTTTACGGAACATAGCCTTCGTCGAATTATTATTACACTGAAGATAAGGCCTCAAAGATATTGGTAGGTCAGATTTAAGATAAATACGCTGAGGTTCAATATTAATTCTCCCTACATCATATTTATTTTTTGCAAAAATATCTAAATAATCCCTTAAAAGTTCCCTTACATTTTTATTTTGAATAGCACTCAGACTCCCCAATAGATTATAATCATCATTATTAGTTCGCGGCAAGGATTGAGGAGTTATGGTATTTCCATAATCGGGTTGCACAGTAGTATCATTTTTTATAATATCAAAATGAAGCAATTCTAAGTTATCACTGGATATGTTGACATATTGGTTTAACGAAATATTGTCTTGTAACACCTGGCTTTTTGCACAATCAATTTTCAATTTAAATTTGGCACAATCAGGTAAACCTAAAATAGCATAGTCCAAATCAAGCTTACTTACTAAAAAATTAACATATCTCTTTATATTACCGAATTTTATACATAATCGACAAGATTTATTAATTGTAAGAGTTCCTTGTGCCTGTCTAATAGTAATAGGGGTAACATTATGTAAATTACCATTTAAATATCGAACAAATTTGAGGGGTAAAATTGAGACAGTTGATCCACTATCAACCACACAGTACACTTTGTTATTGCCCACATATCCAGGGATGATTAATTGTCAAATATTATTAGTAGGGGGTGGTTGAATATGAGCAGGAGTTTGAGATTGAAAGGAATTTGTGTTAAATATACAACTCCTCTCCCAATGATATGCATTTTCTATGCCTCTGTTTAAACATATTCTGCACGGACGACTAGGGTAGTTGTTTTGATAATGAGTTGCAGGCATTCTAGGAGTGAAAAACCTAGGATTAAAATTTTGGAATGGATTGTTTGGAGTAGGTCGAGTCCAATGTCTGGGCTGAGGATTGGGATTGTGCATAGGTCTAGTTTGTTGAAAATTTCTATTGCTGTTATTAGAGGTATGATTTGGAATCGCTGCTAATTGTTTAGCAATGCGAAACCATTCACGAGTATTGGAAGGAGGGTTAACCATCAAACAATTTTGATACTCCGGCTGAAGTCCATCAGTTAATCCCTGTATAATTAAATTTTCCCCAAGCTGAAGTTGCCTTCCAATCTCAACTTTCTTTCTAAAATAAGAATCCAAATCACTTAGATCATTCAACTTTAAGGAGGTAAACTCAGAAAATTTTGGAACTCTAACCTTAATGAATTTTTCAGTTAAAATCTCGACAATTTCCTCATAAGTAGCACAATCCAAACAATCATTTATATAAGCTTTTAGCGCTTCCCCCTTTAAATATTTTGAAAGATTTTGTTTTTTCCACTCATTATCTTTTTTTTCTCCAGAACATTCATTATCAAAGTGTTTAAACCACTTAAAAATGTCCATGCCTGACTCAAAGTCAAAAGGGACAATATCAAGTTTATTTTCTGACATTTTTTCTTCTTTTACTAATCCTGACCTTAATAACATGAAAGAAGGATAATTCATATGGAAAATATTTAAATGCTATACTTCAATTATTAAAATTCAATTACTATAGTTCAAATACTTCAATAATAACAATAAAAATAATAAATAATAAATAAATAAATTCTGTTTGAATTCATGTGAAATAAATAAATAATAAATAAATAAGTAATAAAATAATAAAATAATAAATATCGGTTTTCCATACATGGGAAATAACAAAAATTTTAAGAACAAAAATACTTTTCTTTACGTATTGAAAATAAATTTAGCAACAGAGTATTTTTTAAGAACAAAATAATCCATCTTTTGATTTAAAAAACACCTTTAAAACTAAATAAAACTTCTATGAGCAGAAAATTTCAATTAATTATAAATTAAGAACAAATTTATTTTTTAATATCTGTAATAAAAGAGAAAGAAAAAGTCAAGAATTTAAACAAAGAAATTATTATTAAAATTTCTTAATCAATAAACAAATAAAATAATAAATAATAACTTACAGACACCTCGATGTGGCCTTGTTCAAATACCTAAAATTTATTAAAATAAACAAAAATAAAGCACTTCGTAGATACGACTCACAGGTGCAAATTTCAATTAGCTTGTATTACCGATGGTATCAGCCGTGGTTTCGCAATCGTGATGAAGTGTTCATTTATTATGAAATGAAAATTTATCATAATATTTCTGCATTTTTACCTAGAAAATACAGTAATAAATAAATAAAAGTAAATGATGTTGAAATTTGTCGTGCAGGTGTTCTTTAGATTAAATAATCAGCATACGTTTTTCATCGCTGTCAAGAAAAAAAAATACTGCAGGCATATCTCACACTTAAAAATTTGCAGATGCTAGACATAGTCACACAAAACTTCATAAGACGATCCGTTTCCCAGCTGAAGGGTTTATCATTTATGCACATGAAGAATCGGCGTATTCGGCAAAAATGGCGCGTGCAGTTCTCTTGATGTAGTTGGAACGGGAAGTGTAAGACAAACACATTTCTTCCTAGAACATGGCGAGCACACACTCATCGCTTTAGGTTTCTCTGACAGGAACAGTCTGCAGTTGGCAAACCATACTAGTTTAATATTTTCCCAGAGATGCACGCCGGCTCATAAATACTGCCGGCTTACAGTGTAATAATAATTCGACGAAGGCTATGTTCCGTAAACTTCCAAGAATGTTACTTCTAAGAATCAGCAGCAGCACGAGCAGAGTAGTCGCTCCGGCAGTTGGCAAGCAGTGGAAGAGTTGCATTGGGGAATTTCCCCATTATAAAAACAAAATCCATGAGTCTTTCAATTCCTTTATTTATTAACTCATAAACTACGTAAGTTCTTCCCCACATTCACCTTGGCCTGATCATCAAATATTCCAAAACTTCGTGATTAAGCTGCATTCCAAGATATTAGAATTTTTCGGGGAAAAAAGAAACAGCATCCTAATATTTTAAAAGTCAATCGCATTCTCGGAAAAAATGACATGGCTTCCGAGTAGTTTAAAGTAGAGATGCATTCTAACCTCCTAAAAGACCAAATGAAAAAATAATTTTCACGACAAAACTAGCGCCCTCCTACTCCGCGTCAATCATTTTAAAAAACCAATTAGGATGAACTCGAGCCTCAAACGGACAAAAATGATCAATTGTAATTGGTCGTAGCAGACGGTCCTTGGCAAGAACTATATTTTTTCCTCGGAAGAACAAACCCTTTAGCTACGCGTAGTAACACCTGTCACGCGATGTTAAAAATAAAAAATAAAATTAAAATCCCAGGAATATTCCAGAAAGTAAAAAACTTACAAAATACCTCCCGCCTTTTTGAGAAGCAAGAAATAATTTATTAATAACTAAAGTAAGAAAAAGAATTTTAGCTGTTACAAGTTACGAAACTAAGATTGAAATATGTTCCACAAATTTAGAATTGAAGCTAAGAGAGAACAAAAAAAAAAAAAAAAAAAAAAAAAAAAAAAAAATGGCGCAAAATTTTTTATTTTATTACATATATGAAATAATGTACCTTTTTATTTTGAAGAACATGGGGGGGGGGGGGGGATAAAAAAACGAAAAGAAATTGAGTAATATATTTCAATATATTAAAAATATCTCGTGTCCTTTAGAAACTGTATTACATTACTTACGTAGCAAATTAATTACTTTAACGTACTTACAACATTTTGAAATCGTATGTCCAGTAAAACTGAAAACGGAGAAATGAACAGGATGGAAAATTAATGCAAAGTTGAAAATACTTTTCCAATGCCTCTTTTTATTTCTATGCATTTTTATTCATTTTATGATTATCTATAATGTGCATTCAAGTGTTACCTATAAGTATCTCATACTGGAGGAGCAAGTTCCCATAAATATATCTTACAGTGTAATAAATGTAGTTCAGGGGGAAAGTACATATTACAACTAAACGCCTTTAAGCAATTATCGTCCATAGACAATAATTAGAAACTTTTTTGCACTACCCTGTTTGTAAGCCAAGGAACTTATACACACCACCTATTTTACTAAGTTTATTAGAGCTTAAAAACGCATGTTGTATGTTTTTGTCTAGAAACGCTCATCCACTGATTACTGGTCAATGAAAGTTTTGCAATTGAATTCTTTTCAGCAAATGGATATTTGGCAAATGGATTTCTGTAAATGAATGAATAAGAGCTGTGCTCTTCATAGACCAGATTGAGCATCTTTCAGTGCCCCTCAGCAATATAAACCATTTTCATTATTGTTTAAATAACCCAAAATTTTTAAAATACACTGCTAATAACTCTTTCACCATAGACCATAATTTAAAAAACTCTTTATTATGACCATGAAACGAAATTATAAATGCTATGAATTCCATAATCCCAAGGACGAATGTTATAATGTATATCTCAATAATGTATAACAATTTCATTATGTTTGACAAAGATTAAATTTGTTTAAATCTGCTGTAGAGGAATTTTTTTCCAAAGACCATAATGTAACAGTTATGTCAAACTTTAGATTCGGTTAATACCTGATAAAAAAAAAAAAAAAAAAAAAAAAAAAAAAAAAAAAAAAAAAAAAAAATTGGTCCTGATTTGTTGTTGAAGCACATTACCCAACCTGTAGCGCTGTTCTGCAGATTTTTTAAAGATGTTGCAATAGCTATATCTCAAAAACTGGAAGCAGGACGTTTCGGTCCCGCCATTTCGGTCCCGCCGTTTCGGTCCCGCCGTTTCGGTCCCAAGACGTTTCGGTCCCAAGACATTTCGGTCTCGAGACATTTCGGTCCCAAGACATTTCGGTCCCTGGCCATTTCGGTCCCGAGACGTTTCGGTCCCGAGACATTTCGGTCCCGAGACATTTCGGTCCATGGTCATTTCGGTCCCGAGACATTTCGGTCCCTGGCCTTTTCGGTTTCTTCTCCAGCAAGCTGAAATTTTGTGCACGGGAAATATCTGACATAATGTTATAAGGAACATTTCAGAGTGTTGAATTCAGGGGCAGGTCATTCCCCCCGGAACTATCAATTACCCCCCCCCCCACGGAAATTTTGAAATTTTGTGTTTTCATTGGTAAAAAAGTGTAATCCCCCCCCGGAGCCACAGAAGTCCTTCCCGGAGAAAAGTGTCTGAATTCAAACACTGTTTTTTTAACTGAAAGTCGCATAAAATTTTAGTGTAATGCGATTAGTTAGAAGTAACAAGTACCCCAAAAGTTGATCAATTATTTAGAAATCGATGGAGATTTCTGAAAAAAATTCACAGATGAATGGCATTTTTTACGTTGAATTCAGGGACAGGTCATTCCCCCCGGAGCTATCAATAACCCCCCCCCCCGGAAAATTTGAAATTTTGTGTTTTCATTGGTAAAAAAGTGTAATCCCCCCCCCCCCCCGGAGCCACAGAAGTCCTTCCTGGAGAAAAGTGTCTGAATTCAACACTGGTTTTTTAGCTGAAAGTCGCATAAAATTTTAGTGTAATGCGATTAATTAGAAGTAACAATTACCCCAAAAGTTGATCAATTATTTAGAAATCGATGGAGATTTCTGAAAAAAATTCACAGATGAATGGCATTTTTTATGTTGAATTCAGGGGCAGGTCATTCCCCCCGGAGCTATCAATAACCCCCCCGGAAAATTTGAAATTGTGTTTTCATTGGTAAAAAAGTGTAATCCCCCCCGGAGCCACAGAAATCCCTCCCGGAGAAAAGTGTCTGAATTCAACACTGGTTTTTTAACTGAAAGTCGATAAAATTTTAGTGTAATGCGATAATTTAGAAGTAATAAGTACCCCAAAACTTGATCAATTATTTAGAAATCGATGGAGATTTCTGAAAAAAATTCACAGATGAATGGCATTTTTAAAAATTGCCAGAATGTTTTGAATTCTTGAACGAGGAAACGGAGAAGTTAACTTGGAAACTGATAACTAAATTTATAAAATAACCCAATTAACTTATGATATTAACACACCCCATAATAGTTGTAAAATTTTAACTTCTGAGATGCATGTTTCCTCTCCAGGGAGACAAAGGCTTTTAAATTGTCAGGAGAAAAGAAAGAGTTATTGTTATATGGAATTTATATTCTGACACTTAGCATATTATAGGATTTCATCGCTGAAGCCAATTTTCACAATTATAAGTGTTTCATTATTTTGAACCCCTGCCACTTCCCGCATAAGAGCAAAAATGTTGAAATAAATAAAAAACATCTGTATCTGGTGGTATTTTACCCCCTGTGCCAAAATTATCATTGAATCCTCTTTTTGTTTATGGCATTTTTTATATGTTGTTTTTGGTTACTAGCGTTTATTTTCCTTTTAAACTTTTCCGTTTTTAAATTAAGAAAAGAGTTTCCAGATTGCAACACGTGGAGGTAGTTAGCATTGCAATTATTTTATGACATAAATATATGACACGAGCAGAAATAATTATTAAAATGATTTGTAACTTAAAGATTTTTTTTTTTTTTTTTTTTTTTTTTTACATTTTTAAAAAATGAATTACATCTTGAATTATTAGCAATTATTTTTTTCATGACAACAGTTCTTTTTTTATTGTTATTATTACAATCTAGAATGTTTATTATATTGACGCTTCCCTGATTTTATTAATGTTTTCCAAAACAACGGCAACAGCAAAAAAATTATATTGCCATACTTTTATGCATATATCACATTTATACAACATATCTGTTAAATTTTCTAAAACCAGCTTAAGGAAACTAATTACAAAACTATTAATGTAATGCGTATTGAAATTTGTCATTTCATTTAAAGCTGATATTATTATATAAAATAATTATTTTTAACATTAAAATATAAAAACCCTCATAAAAAATATGAAAAAAAAAGCCTTCTGTCAAAATAAGTTAAATTAAAAAAGGTAACTTAAAATATTATGTCTAGGTGGTAAATATCTTATCTAACAATCTTATTTAGTTATGTTATAAGTTTTGAATATTTCAATGTCATTCATAAGCTGTAATAATAAGGATAAAAAATATTCCATTCTACTTTTTATACTGGTTTAATTGATACTAAAAGCGTTTGAAATGAAGATAACAGCAAGAGGAATAAAAAAAGCACCGAGAAATGCTGTTCTTTTCAAAACATTCATATTTCTTCTAAAAAATGCCAGCGATTATGTGGGAGGTCCGTCCGCATTTGAACTCCAGAGTATAAAGGACATTGTAAAGAATAAGGGTTTCATCTGACAAGTGTATAAAGATCAAGATACGTAGAATAAAGCTAGCTACCTAGCTCTTCTAGCTATCTTGTATAAAGATGACTATTTGTTCAGATGGGCGTTGACAATTGATTGACATGCAGAATTTTTGCTTAAAAGAGGTTAATCGTAGTACGTAGTACTTAGCTGATACTTATATGCATACATTTCCAATTTTATAGGAACACCAACATAAGAAAAGTGTTTAAAAATTCTCGGCACACGGTTTTGATTTGTTATTTACTTAATGTTATACATTATTTTATTAAATGATTAACATCATCTTAGAACATTTGAAAGCCTTAATAATTATGTTGTTAAATTAAAAAATTCTCAAAAATTAAATTATTTTTATCAAACATATTTATTAATAAGGATTCAAAATTATTTTAACTATTAATTGTTTAAGTGACTTATTTATCAATTACTTGTTTAAAATCTAGTACAAGAACTATATAGAAGTTATAGCAAAAATGAAAAAAACATATTTTTAAATTTCAGCTACTATAATGTTATTAACTTCATTAGGATGTATAAAAATGAAAAGGATTCTCAAAATAAATGTTATTTATTCATTTATTGGTTAGTTTATCATATTTTTCTTACTCTTTAAATATAATAATTAATACACGATTGATTTTTGCGAACTGTAAACTATAACTTTGTTTTAAAAAATTTAAATCTGCATCTGGATAATAATGTTACCTAAACCTGTTAAGAAATATTTTTACGCATTGTTACAGTGTTGCATTATTATGTTTAATTAATTATTACGTTACGTTACTAATTGATTTTTCAAAATAATAATAATAATAATAATAATTTCCGTTTTTGAAATAAATAACAATTATTGAATAATAACTTATGGTGATGAATAATTGCTATAAATTAAATCTCAAAACAGTTAGTGATTTTAAAAGGAAAATCAAATTAATATTTTATTAAATTTATGTATTTTTAATTTAATGAATCTTTATATAATTAAATTGATAAAATTATTAATATGCATTTCGAATTTTACTTTACATAAACTCAATAAATAATCTGTCTTATATTCAATTTATCATTATGTTTTGTAGTAGTTATAAACTGAAGCTTATCGTTTACCTGTTTATTTATTTTATATTTAAAGTTACTGAAATTTAAAACTATTTATTCAATTAATAATAAAATTAAAATAAAAATTGTCAATTTTTTTCTGTGAAAGTGGGAGCGAAAAGGTAATGGAAATAAATAAATAAACGATAAAATAAAAACGCTTAGTGTTGTCAGTTAAAAATCGAAAATAAAATTATTTAAAATAATAGTTACATTATTATATAAAATAAAAAAATAATCATTTTATTACAAAGAAATAGGCCCACTTTCAATAAAATTAACTCACAAAAATTGTCTTCATAAGGTAAAAAAACTGTTAAAAAAAAAAAAAAAAAAAAAAAAAAAAAAAAAAAAAAAAAAATGCAACCAATAATTATTACATAAAAAAAGGTCGTTGGAGCATTTTTATTTTTTTAACAAAAATTTTTTATAGCACGCCTAGTTACGAAATCACTAATTTAAAGATTCTAAGAAAGTGTGCGAAAACAATCAATAAAAATAAAAGTTAATCAATAAAAATAATAGTTTATAGTATAGATAAAATACCTAATACAAAAAATATATGATAAAACTTAAAATATTTATTCTGTTAAATAATAATAATAAAGACAGTGTAAAATTATAAAACATTGCTTAATCAAATTTACAACTCGCTGTGATTTTATTATCACGAGTTACAATAGATTAAACTTATTGGACTATTATATTCAGCTTTGTATAAAATTTGAGGGAAGGGGGGCAGGAGAATAAAAATATTAAAAAAGGCCCGAACAATGTTGAGCTTACAGCGTTTAGTGGGCCTTCATCAATCAGAAACCGAGTTATAAAGTGGCCGGTAAAGAAATAGCAATGGACCGAAATGGCAAGAGACCAAAATGATTATGGACCGAAATGGCCAGGGACCGAAATGGAAAGGGACCGAAATGGAAAGGGACCGAAATGGAAAGGGACCGAAATGTCTCGGGACCGAAATGTCCAGGGACCGAAATGTCTCGGGACCGAAATGTCCAGGGACCGAAATGTCCGGGGACCGAAATGTCCAGGGACCGAAATGTCTCGGGACCGAAATGTCCAGGGACCGAAATGTCTCGGGACCGAAATGTCCAGGGACCGAAATGTCTCGGGACCGAAACGGCGGGACCGAAACGGCGGGACCGAAATGGCGGGACCGAAATGTCGTGTACCCTCAAAAACTATTCCACGGAATTTCATCAAACTTCAGATTCAGTAATAAGTTGACATAAGTCGTTACTGACTAGATTTTGGTTTAAACAATCTAGTAGGTGGCGCTGCTATGCTGCATTTTTCAGGAAGTATTAACATGCAAAAGACAGAAGAAAGTCTTGGGATTGCCACATGTGACTAGTTTTTTCAGATGATAGGATAACTATTTATTTGTCTTTTATTTTAGAATTTAACTTTTTTTCTTAAAATTAAAATATATATATCAAGAGAGAATTTTCTTTTGTTGTTTGAGAATTTTTTTTAAACTTAGTTAAAAAGGTTTTTTCTTTCGCATGACATAAAATTTTGTGAAGTTAGCCTGTATCCATTTATCCATTGATTAGTGTCAATATACAACACACAATATGGTACGTAATACTATATAATACTCATTTTTTTTCTTCATTTTTGGAACAACAGATTTTGAGCTTATTCTATCGACGATCACTTTCAGAATTTTCAAGCAATGTTTTTGAGACTTTCACAAAAGTTTCTCCATATATTTATCTAACACAATATCCAAATGAAAATTTGATAGCGTTCACGCATGCGCAAAGAAAAATTATTTAGTAAACCTGCTCATTTTCATACATTTTTTATTATCGTTTAATTCTGATTACAAGGTATTATGTACAATGCTGTTTGTCATATTTTCGAAAGTGAACATTATTTTATATTAAGAACTCTGCAAATTATAATAAAAAACTTGAAAAAATTTGGGACTTTTTTTTTATAAAAACCTTTATTTCTCTACGACTATACACGCTATCCGCATAAAAAGGAATAAAGTTTATTAAAATAAGCCATTTAATCATAATCTACAGTTTGGACGCTCTTTCTACATTAGTTTTTATAGGGTTATCCAAAAGATATTCGTTCTTTTTCAATTTGTTGACGTCCCCTTCAGAGTTTCGGGGAAAAAAATCTTCACGGAAATGTATGACCTGTACTATTATGTTTACACAATTTGAGTTTCAGGAAAATTCCTCACGTATTTTTCTAGGTATTTAACAAAATGTCTAAAATCGCAAGTGGCCGGTCACCTTTGGCCATATAGTATACTATTTTAGAAGCCTAAATTGGGTATGTTTTCGAACGGCAACACACGGGTTTTAAGGGTTAATATATTTTTGTAAATCTTTAGAATCATACTTTAATACAAATATAAATGAATACACTTCCGTTTACTCGAGAGTTAGAACGGACTTGTGTAAAACTAAGAAGTAAAATACGCAGTTAAAGTTTACTTTTACTAAGATTTTTATAAAGAAAAATAAAGTATTAAAGACGAACTTTTTAATAAATCACCTTTTAAATCATCTGATATTTAATTTCTTTTCTCTCTTTCTTGCCGTTCACAAAAGAAGTGTAAGGCAGGAATTCATTATCTTACATTATAAAAACTTATTAAAGCGCACGTAGAAAATAAGTATAAACGAAGACAATCAAGAAAATTACGAAAATTCTTTTAATTTAAATTATGTCTAGTGAAGAAAATTACTTGCGCACTGGCACTTGGTATTTTTTTTCTTTTCTTTTTGTAATGAAAGAAAATGAACGGCTTTGGACGGAATATAATTTTGTGAAGGAAGTTTATATAAGTTTCGAAGAGAGTCGATATAACTTTCTGAGAAGTATTAAAATAAATTTTGGTCATGACTAAAAAAAAATGCCTTCATTATGCAATTTTATTCCCTTGGATAGTGTATAATTGGTAAAATTGCTTTCCGACGTGCACTGTAAAAAAAAAGGGTCGATCTACTAAAAAAACTTTAGTAATCCTTGTAATTACTAAAAAATGTTTAGTAATCTTAGTCGGTTACTAGAAAATCTGTAAGAATTACTAGAAAAAAGTTAGCAACGAATAGAGTTAATAGTTTTATATTTTTAATAGCTATTACTAACACTCACTTGGCGTGACCTCGATAGCATAGTGGTTATAGTAACGGACTCCAGGCTGAAAGGTCCCGGGTTCAAAACTGAACAGCACCAAGTACGCCCCGAATGTATGTAGTGTAAGTACTCTCTAATAAATGGGTTATGGATTTCCTGTTGGAGCTGGTCGCAATGTTGTGCTGCCATCTATTGCGTTTTTGCCGAAAATCTATCATTTCAGAAGTCTGGATGCAGCTCGAAGGAAGCTCCTGCTGTTCGGACGCACGCAATTGTTATTAAAAATAATTTTCGAGCTATTACTAAAATTTGCTTGGTGGCTCATACTAAAAAATTTTAAGTTTGTTATACAAAATACTCTTTTGTTCAGTTTACAAAAGAAATGCTTGTTTCACTTGCAAAAAAAAAGTTTGTAATGGTTACTAAAAAATTCTGTGGAATACAAATTTACTAAAAAATTTTTAGTAACCTCTTGAATTTTTTTTTTTACAGTGTGTATTTTCAGGATTCGTATCTTATTTTCGAAAAATCCTATCTACCTTATTAGCTTTTAACATTTGAAAAATCTTTAAGTGTAAGCGTCAAACACTTGGTATAGCCATAACTCATTCATAAAACATTTCGGATTCATTCATTCATAAAACATTCGTAAAACATTGTCTGTTTTCACATCTGTTTTCAAAAGATGGCGCCGGCTGTTTCGAATGTTTATAATGACAATTGATTTCGGTGGTTTCAGAAATGTTAAACATCCGTCAATAATATAGTTTATATCGCTTTGGGTTTCATAAAAAAAACCTTGTTTTTTACTGTGTTGATTATTACAAATTTTGTTCTAACTAAGCAGTGTTTGCGGGAAGTTGTAGTTTTGTGTTTTAATTGGAAGAAAACTGCATCAAAAGCCCTTTGAATGCTGTAGAATATTATGGTGAGACTGCTTCCACTAGATAAATCATATATGGAATGGTTTCGACGTTTCATAATGGCATAGCTGCCAACTTTTACGCATTTTAACTATCACTAAAATTGTACAGAGGTTTTCCATTTGTTTAAATTTAAGATTTCGACGATTAAACAAAACAATATTTACTGTGAAATTTTTGTAGTAGGAAAAATGCGTAAAAGTTGGCAGCTAATAATGGTGATTTCAGTGTTGAAGACAAGCTTTGTCTAAACAACCAAAAAATTCGAAGACAAAGATTTAGAAGCGTTATTGGATGAAAATCCGAGTCCAACGTAAGAAGATATTACAGAATCATTGGGAGTGAGTCAATAAACCGCTTTCGAACGATTGAAATCCATGGGAATGATTGAAATGCAAGAAATTTGGGTGCCGTATGAACTGAAACCGAAAGATGTTGAAAGACAATTTAACGCAAAAGTCGTAAAAAGTATAAGGAATGTTTTATCCCACCCACGTATTCTCCGAACATTGAAATTTCTCATTATTGCTTGTTCAGACGAATGCAGCGCGAATTAGATGGTCACCGGTTCACTTCTTTTGAAAATTGACTTCAAACTTGGATCCCTCAAAAGACGAGTTATTTTTTCGAGCTGGAATTCGAAAATTGCCTGAGATGTGGAAGACAGTAATAGTCAACGCTAGACAATACTTTGATTATAACAGGTGTAAATTTTCCATTGTTCAATTAATCTAATACTTTGATTAATCTGTTCATTCATTTTGTTTTGAAATAAACTTATATTTGAACACAAAATATGGACCGAACTATTTTTTACTTGCAATATTTGTTAGTTTTATAAAGAAAGTTTTGTAATTTTGAGTGTATGTTGCTGTTTGCTTTACAGTTTTCAAACAAAATAATTTTGTGAACACCATTCCTTATACAGTGGCGGTCAAAAGTTTCCGGCCAGTTAGCTTCTTAGATTTTTTTACCAAAAGGTTTCAGCAAAGAAGAAGCACAAATGCTTCAAAAGTTAGGAATATGTGAATGACCTCTGACCATATGATCATTTTGATTGGATACTGAATACGCTCCATGCAAAGGGGGAAAATTCGAAGTTCACATGCGCAAAAGTTTCCGACCACTCATCATTCTTTAGTTGTTGTTTTTTTTTTAAACTAAAGTGTTTTTTGGTGGTGTTTGTGAATGAATCAACGTGAATAGCATAGTTTAAATTCGAAATTGAAAAACTCAACAACTATTGTTCGTAAATTAGTGATTAGTTTGTCGTCAAAGGGCCAAACTTTTCGAAATATTGCTGCAAGGTTATCGATCGGTAGATCGACTGTGAATGATATTTATAAGGATATAAAAAGATGGTCATGACCTTCTGGACTTTCTGAGGTCCGGGAGACTCCGGAAAATTACTATTCTTGTGGTCAGAATTGTGAGGAGAAAAACAATTTATGACCTCCTTTAAAATTCCGCTGCAATATCCCTCAATTTACGGAATGAAAATATTGATGAAATAAGTCGGGCTACCGTGTCAAGATGCTGACGTGATGCAGAACTTTATGGAAGAGTCGGTGTTCAAAAAATTTTCATAGGTAAAAAAATATAAACGTACTCGATTGGCATTTTCCAAAAAACACAAAGTCTGGTCAAGTGAAAACTGGATAAAAGGACTATTTTAAAATCAATTGAATTTCAAACTTTTTTGAGAATGATGGCAGATACTATATCCGATGGCCTAACAACAAAAGATATAATTCGACCTGTGTTATTCCTACAATGAAGCAGGCCGAGGACACGATATGTTGTGGGAAATAATTTCTTAAAAAAGTGTCGGTCCGTTATTTGAAATCCACTGCAAGATGAATGATGCAATGTGTTAGGATATCTTTCAAGATTATTTGCTGCCTCATTAGAAGAAAAATTGTGGTCGCAACTATTTGTTTTAACATGATAACGACTTATATAATGTATGCAAAACTCGACAAGAAATGGCTTTCGCACAAAAAAATTTCCCTTTTTAAATGGCCAGCCCAAACGCCTGACGTGAATCCAATGGAAAATCTTTGGAAAGAAATTGACAAACGTGTGCGGAACTATAAATATTCCTACTCAGCCAAAATTTTCAAACGCAAAAAATGAGGAAAAACGTACCATAGATTATATTTAACCGTTAAACCGTTAACTGTATGAATGTGAGATTGCTGCCCCGCAGTATTTATCACTAAAGGTATGACGATAAAATACTAATTGTAAATGTTGTTAATCACTGTAATTTTCTATTACAATGTCATTTTTTCTCAAACTTGGGAAGGTGGCCGGAAACTTTTGAGAACGTACATTTTCCTTTATACTTAATTTTGTCAGTTAAATTTATTGATATTTAAATGTTATTCCGTAAGTAAGTGTCTAACTATTATGTCTATAAAATGTATAATTATCACTTTGATATTTGTCTTCATATGGATATACTTACAAATTAACTAAAAAATTTTCGCTGGCCGGAAACTTTTGACAGCCACAGTATATTTACATTTGTTATAATAACATGAATATGACAACAAGTTGATAAGACGAGAAGAGAAGTACATAGTAAAGCATTTCAGCCAAGTATTTTATGGATCTTAAAGCAATAAAATAGATAGTCATTGACTTGTATTTAGCAATAAAATACTGTGGTAATATATGTTTATGCAAAAATATGATTTGCATTGAATGAAGATACTTTAAGTGTTTGTGTGTGTGTGTGTGTTACGTCATCTTTGGCGCTTTTAAATAAAATAATTTTGAGAACATCAGCAGAATGAATTTTATTTTAGCGGATCAAAAATAAATAAATAGATAGATAGATAATTAGAACAATGAATATTGGGTGGGCTGGGACAGCAAAAGACTCGGGGCTAACAGACTCATATAAGTCGGTGGCACTGAAAACAAATATCATTTGTAGATGAAATCCCTGTCTGTCTCGGTTCCCTTATTCAATAAAATATACGAATTTCGGATTTTCTTTTATAAATTTAACTGCAATTAAGGTAACTTAACAAAATTTCCAAAAAAGTTATCTATGTCTCGTATGAAATATTTTGACACGAAGAGACATAGTAGGGGAGAGTGGGGATACTTGAGCATAGGGGATACTTGAGCCACCCCTATTATCTTTACAGTTAGCTTTTTTTTTTTTTTTTTTTTCTACCATTTTTCTTTCTAAAACTGACAATATGGTAACATATTTATAGTTCTGAACATGTAAAAAAGAAATCACACGCCTTGGTACCATTTTGAAAGTATAGTGATTAATAGTTGTTTTTTCCCTATCTGAAGTAAATATTTAGGTGTATGTTTTTTTATTTTTTTGTAATCAAAGTTTTGTTTAAAGTTGCAACTATATACATAAATTTAATAAGTATAATTTCAATTGTATTTTGAATCTAAAATAGTTCTAATAGCTGCATGCTTTATTTAATAAAACTCTGATAAACAAAAATAGTGGTAATGGGGATACTTGAGCCATGGCTCAACCATCCCCACTAAGAAATTAGACATGGGTGAAACAAACAAAAAATAAAATTACATCCTTATATTTACTAATAGATTTTTTCTGGATAAAAGGGAGAATAATTTTTCATTTTATTTTTTTTTTCTTAAAAAAATAACGACCTAAAAATGTTTAAAAACGTATATGTTTTTACTGAAAATATCCATTTTATTTTTCATTTTGAATAACAAAATAGCCTGTCTAGATAAATGTAAACATAATTTTCAATTTAACTTTTATTAAATTAAAATAACTTTTTAAAACTGTTTTACAGGTTATAATCTCTAATACTTTAATTAGTTAGGTCCAACATATTAAAATATATATTTTTTAATATAATATATTAAGATTAATATTTTATATTGAAATTGTAACCTTTGTTGCTGTAACATTTTTTTAAACTAAGAAAATTGAAGAATTGGTAAAATGAGCGCACAAAAAATAAGAAAAGCAACAAAAATCACGGTTCAAACTTACCTGCATGGAGCCAAAGGGTAAGACAAAATCTTTTTCTATGAAATCAAAAAAGTGTTTGAAATAGTAGAATGATACATCTGGCTCAGATTCCGACAGCTACTCAATTAAAAACATGAATTCGACAATATCATTAGATGAAAATTCTAACAATGATGGTGATGACATGAGAAGAAAACCTTTTATTGATAATTGGTTGCTAGTAAAATATGCCGGAAAGAAACCTGTAAAAAGATTTGTTGGACAAGTTCTTAAAACTTCAGAAGATGAATTAAAAATTAAATTTGCTCGAAGAATTGCAGATTCCAAATTTAAATGGCTCCCAACTGAGGATGTTGCTACCATCGATATAATTCAAGTTGAAATGATCCTTTGACCACCAATTCTAACGACAAAAAATGATCGTATTAACCTTTGTTTTTTTCAATTGGTTTTGAAGGACTTTATGTATCGTAATTTATCATTCTGTAAAATGTTTGAGCAAAAATAAAGCGAAATAAATACTTTTGCAGGTATTTTTCTGTACTGGCTCAAGTATCCCTTCACCATGGCTCAAGTATCCCCATGAGGGGGATACTTGAGCCACGATGTAAAACAAAAAGTAAAAATTTATTAGACATCGAAAAATAGTTCAAAATTAATTGAAAGTGGTTTTCAGTTGAAGAAAAAAATATCAAATTTTCATTTTCAATGATTTATTTTATTCTAAGAAATTATAAAAATTTAAAAAAATTAAAATTCAAAAAATGGCTCAAGTATCCCCATCTTCCCCTACATAACACACACATTTTGACACAGTACTTAAATCACTGACACCGTATACACTGTCCACTACATTCCGAATTACAAGATTTTTAATGTTACTTGGACACGGTTGGTGGCCATTTACAACATATATCCTTAGGAGCATATTTACGAAAATTAAAGCAAATCTATCAAAAATATCGTTTATTTATTTATTTATTTTTTATTTTTTTCAAAATTAAGAAGGAAAGTCCGTCTTTGGATTAGCATTTTCGAATATCCTGTATTTTCACGAAATAAGGATTGTCACATTAGTTTTCGACACAAATATTGGTTTCTTCGATATTCCTTATCATCATTAAGCCTTTTTACTAGTAATTTTGAGATATCTTGTATAATTTAACTGAGCTTATAATTAACTACCTTTCTTAATTATCTGTAAGATAATTTTGATTTACTAAGACATTGCTCCTTTTAAGGATATATATACAGGGTGTCCGAAAAGTCTGGAAACGGTCGAATAACTTGAAAAATACATATGAGATTGAAAAACGTAAATATACGTGTTAAATATTTTTAAATAAGCTACTCAGTGATACCAAATTTAACCTTCGTAACCGACCCCCTGGGGGTCAGAGGGGGTCCAACTTTGAAATCTTAAATTATAACCCCCATTTTTTATTGCAGATTCGGATTCTACGGACAAAAATACGTAACTTTTGTATTTGATGTTTATTTCGAATCCTCGTTTATCACGGTGTAATTGAGCATATTAAATCGATACATATTTCGGCTTTTCCAACGGGATTTTCCCTAATCGAAACTAATTGGGGAGAATTTATGACATCAAATTCCTCGTCTTTTGCAATAATAGCGTTTTCTGAAAATCACCCGTGCCGATTATTTCGGTAGTGCTACACAGTTAAAAATTTGATCCATTTGCTGTAGCGTCACTCCACAGCTTTTATAGAATATCGCTTTCATGACCAATGAGAATGTTCCATAACACAATAAAGTACACTGTAAAAAAATTGACCCTTTTGCTGCATCGTCACTCCACCGCTTTTATAGAAAACGATTACTTTACTGTGTTATGGAGCATTCTCATTCGTCACAAAAGAGATATTCTATAATAGCTGTGGAGTGACGCTGCAACAAATGGGTCAAATTTTTAACAGTGTAGCACTATTGAAATAATCGCCACGGGTGATTTTCAGGAAACGCTATTCCTACAAAAGACGAGGAATTTGACGTCAAAAATTCTGCCCAATCAGTTTCGATTAGGGAAAATCCCGTTGGAAAAGCGGGAATATGTATCGATTTAATATGCTCGATTACACCGTGATAAACGAAGATTTGAAATAAACATCAAATACAAAAGTTACGTATTTTTGTCCGTAGAATCCGAATCTGCAATAAAAAATGGGGGTTATAATTTAAGATTTCAAAGTTGGACCCCCTCTGACCCCCAGGGGGTCGGTTTCGAAGGTCAAATTTGGTATCACAGAGTAGCTTATTTAAAAATATTTAACACGTATATTTACGTTTATCAATCTCATATGTATTTCTCGAGTTATTCGGCCGTTTCCAGACTTTTCGGACACCCTGTATATATATATATACATTTAGTTCAAGGCAAATTAATAATAAAATGCAGTCAATTACATGTGCTTGATAATAATATAGCAATAATGCGACAAACTGCATAGATGTACGCTTATGTATTTCAAATTCCTTGCTTATCCCAAAATATTTTTATTAGCAGAGTATTCAACCTCATTTGGAAATATTCAAATAGCATATAAATTTGTATCATAGCAATATATTTTGTCGGTATCTCACAGAAGGTTTTCCAAAGCATTTCTCTCCACAGTGTTTCTTCTATCACAGTAAACTTTATTATTATTTATGATAGAGGAATATTTATTCGATACTACAAACCGGGAAATTCAAAATTCCGCAGCAAAAATAAAACCTTATTAAGAAATTAACTGTAAGGGTAGGAGAGACTTGCTGTTGTAGATTAATATTAACTGAGATTCAAGATTTTATGTAGCATGGAAAAATAATTACTTCAAAATCCAGACAATAAAAGTTTTTGAAGCAAAGAGAACAATGAAATGTTACAATTTTCAAATGACAGAAATTTTTCAGTGTCATTTACACCTACAAGTTCTTAATATGTTCATCAATCTATTCCAGTACTGAATATAGCTGCAATACTACGTCTGGTACAGCATCATTGAAAATGGCATCTTCACTTTCGGAACTGGTTTCGAAAGTGAAAATATCTTCATAAAAAACTGCGAATAAAATAAAAAATAAAAACTGTCCTTTGTAGAGATCGACCTTGTGGCTGTTCAATGTAAAAAAAAAAAAAAAAAAAAAAAAAAAAATGAAATTGTAAACGAGATTTTTTAGAACTTCTCTAATAGGATTGGGTGTAAATCAACTGCACTTACAGTAGGAGGAGATCATAAATTGCACTAGCTTTGACCTCACTTTTATTAAATGTACTCGAGGGGTTGAGATAAGCAAACCATCTTTGTATTTAGAGTCAGGGCTTGATTACCGCACAGGCCAATTAGGCCATGGCTTTGGGCCCACTGCTATTGGGGGCCTAAAATTTAGTAAAATGATTTTAAAAAATCTTAAAACTGCAGTATCCGCACTAATTTTTTCAAAAACAAAAATATATTTTGATTAAATTTGCAACACTATCGTAATACCTAATAATAATATTTTCCTTTCCCCCCCCCCCCTTTCCCCGCTCTCTTAAAAAAATGTAGCAACTATTTTACTGCAAGGAGCCTTCAAAAAAGGTGATGGCCCTTGGGCCTCGTACAACCTCGATCGGGCTCTGTTTAGAGTTGCTTTTAAGAGATTTTTTCCCGAAAAAAAAAACGACTAGATGCAAATTGAACCATGGTGAATGTTGGCTACAGTAATCATAATATACTTATAAGCACGTGGTCTGCTTTATCTAATATTGTATTGCATCTTTATTTTTATTTGAAAGTTACAATATTTTAGCGATAAGATATTCAACATAATAAATACAAATGAAATATTAAAAGAATTCCTCAAATAGAGGTTACTTACTAATATTTACTAAAAAAAGAAGGGGGATTTCCGATTTAAATGTGTCCGGTGAAAAAAGTCCGTCCCAAGTTTTGTCAGTTCTATCAAGAACTGACAAAAGCAATATCTAACCTATCCTTCCAAGCAATATCTAATGTTAATTAAAAATACTCATAATTGTTGAGAAAGTCATTGTTTCGATTTGTAACATTTGATAAAAGGCTTTTTTCCGTTTTTAATGACAAAAAAAAAAAAAAAAAAAAAAAAAAAAAAAAGAAAAAAAAAAAAAAGCTAAAAATTCATAAAATTCAAATTAACTCGGTAAGTTTTATTTGTACAAAAATGAAATGTTTATGGCTTTAATTGTTAGTACATGAGAAATTTTTACTACTTAGATCTCGTAAAAAAAAAATTACATTTCTGTAACTCTTAAAAATAACATTTTCTATATAAAAAAATTTATTTAGGATGAAAAATAACATTAAAATATCTTTCTTATTGAAACTTTACTTCCAAAGCTAATGCTTTAGGAAATTTCTCATTGGGCAACAATTAAGCTTACACTCTTATATACTATATATCACAATTTTTAATATTTTAAACTCAAAAATTCATTGATCAAAACAGTTCTAAGCTAAAAGCTTTTGGATGTTTATACTTTTTTGTTGATTGGTTTATACATATCATGTATTTCTTTAACACAATGGATTATGTATGCATTTTATTGGTATACGTATAAATACTTTTGGAGGAATTTAATGTCACCTCCCCCACCCCCACCCTTTCTTTGTGCCAGTGATGTTTAAAATGGAACACTTTATTTTATTGTTTAAATTGAAAATCTATTGAATGATTAAATAAAAATAATTTAATTTCAAAATGCATCTATTTTTGTAATAAACAGATAGTTAAATAAAGTAAATATTTTATTCTCCGATGGGAAAATTTTTGGCAAAGTATTGACGACCGAAAATCACGAAATAAACTGAAACAGATAATCACAACCGTCATTTCTAGAGCTATTGTGACTTTCAATATGTGATGAAAATTTAAAATTTTGAAAGAAAAAAAAATAATGGACTTGATGGACTTGAACTTTTCGCAAAATTTTTCCGTAAATGAAACAAACTTGTCAACAGCATATTTAAATTTACAAGATTATTATTATGGATTGTAGTATTAATAGTATTAATAGTATTACTTTAAAATAAAGCAGAAGAAAGAAGAATTCAAATTTAGAATTATGTTAAAAATCATTAATATGTTACATTTTTGTATTGCAACATAATTTTAATCAAAATATCTATCTATCTATTCATTTATTTGATATTCTCTTTCAGATAACAATTAACGGAACCATTAGTTCTGTTTAAAAATTTGGCTCTAAAACAGTCAGCGAAAATTTAATTTTAAGATATTTTGAGGATCAAAATCCTAAAGTCAACTATAATTTATTATTTAAAGGGTATCTTTCTTTTGTAAGAAATCGCCTATTATTAAAATAGTCCTTCCGGCAATGCCGGGAGGAAGAGGTAGCTTCCATATACTTATTTATTTATTTTAATATTAAGTAAAATAAATCAAATATACGAAGCTCAAAATAGTGGAACACGATTATGTAAGATTGAATACTAGTTTTTGTCAATATTGAATATTCAAAGAAATTTTTATAAATTAGTCAACTTTTATTCAACCTGGTTTTATTTTAAGCGATTTATAGGGTCGCCAAATTCCACGATATCCATTTTAAAGCAGCTTGATGGATAAAAAATAAAACCCAATGAGCTTGATCGAAATCTTAATTCATGTGAACATGCACACTTACATCGAAATCGATTAATATATACGAGTGCTGTCGCGGGCAAATTGACTTATTTTAAAAAAATGTCACACACATTAGAAATTCAAACTGCTATATCCCAGGCATTTTTCAAGGTAAAGATAAAGCAAAAAATACTCCCGAATTCATTATTATAATAAATAGTTTAGAAAGAACCTTTTTTCAATTTCTAATTTTTTTGTTTATATATCAATATACATTTAAAAGATTTTTGACAAATTTAAGCTGCCGCCATTTTGAAACAAGATGGCGGATAAAGTGGCCCGTGAATTCGGTCAAGATATTGGTATGTACTATGAATACACGAAGTTATATAGAAATCATTCTATAAATATGCGTATTAACGCGTGACAAATTTCAGACCGTTTCAAAATGTCAATCTCACTGGAAATTGAAAGTGCTAAAACTCAGCCATTTTTCAAATTATAGATGAAACAAAAAATGCTCTGGAATCTTTGCATCAAGGTCAAAACACAGAAAGAAAAATCTTTTTCAATTTCTTACTTTTTTGAACCTAATTTTAAAATTTAAATTAAAAAAAAATAATATTCGGCCATTTTGAAACAAGACGGCGGATGGAACTGGCCAACGAACTCGGTCCAGGCATAAGTATATCCTATCTACACACCAAGTTTCATCCAAATCGGTGTATAAATACGCGTGCTATCACGTGACAAACCCAGATCATTTCAAAATGTGAGCAACACTAGATATTAAAATTACTATAACTCAGACATTTTATAAGATACAGACGAAACAAAAAGTGCTTTGGAATCTTTGTAGCAAGGTCAAATGCATAAAAGAAAAACTTTTTTGAATTTCTCACTTTTTTGTACCTAATTGCAAATTTTAAATTTCTTTTAAAAAAATTTAAATGGCCGTCATTTTTAAACAAGATGGCGGAAGAACTGGTTAACGAACTCGGTCAAGGCTTTATTAAGTACTATGTACACACCAAGTTACATCCAAATCGATTTATAAATACGAGTGTTATCACGTGAAAAAAACAGATCGTTTCAAAATGTCAGCCATAAGAAAAATTCAAAGTGCTATAACTCAATCATTTTTTAAGATATAGACAAAGTAAAAAGTGTTCTGGGTGTGATGTTTTAAGATCTAACACATAAAATAAAAATATTTTTCAACTTTTAATTTTTTCGCATTTAATTTTAAATTTTAAAATTTTGAAATTTTTTTAAATGGCTGCCATTTTGAAACAAGATGGCGGATGATGCTGGCCAACGAATTCTGTCGAGATATTTGTATATGCTATGTACATACCAAGTTTTATTCAAATCGGTTCATAAATTCGTTAGTTATAGCATGACAAAAATCAGATAGTTTCAAAATGTCAGCCATAAAAAAAATTCAAAGTCCTATAACTCAATCATTTTTTAAGATATAGACAAAATAAAAAGTGTTCTGGAATTGGTGTTTTAAGATCTAACACATAAAATAAAAATATTTTACAAATTTTAATTTTTTCGCATTTAATTTTAAATTTTAAATTTTTTAAAAAAATTTAAATGGCCGCCATTTTGAAACAAGATGGCGGATGATGCTGGCCAACGAACTCGGTCGAGATAATTGTATGTACTATGTACATACCAAGTTTCATTCAAATCGGTTCATAAATACGTTAGTTATCGCATGACAAATATCATATATATATATATATATATATATATATATATATATATGTCAACATTTGAACGGAGGGTGGTTTTGGGGTCTGGGGGTCATGATCGTTGAAAATATACCAAAATTTTCTGGAAGTGTTTTCCTCCGGACGGCTGCAATAGGTAGCTTTTTACTTTTTGTAATGAAAGCTACCTAAAAATATATATTGCTTTGAAATTAGAAACATTTTACATCGCAATTTTAGGTAGCTTTCATTACAAAAAGTAAAAAGCTACCTATTTATTCTTAAAAACATTCTTTGTTTTTATGGAAGAAATATCAAGAGTGCCTATTCAAAGATTTTTCTTTTCCCGATTTGAATTATTTGCATGAATTTTGTTACATTATTAATTTCCTAGCAAAAAATAGCCATTCAAAAGCTTAATTCATTGTTTGCACATTTTTTTCGATGTAAAACTATATTTTCTATTATTTTATTGAAAAATTAAGATATCAAAAGTTGTATATTATTCTCTATGCTGTATATTTCTACTTTATAATTGTAAAATGAATTGAGCAAGAACTCACATTGTTTCAATTGATGTTTATGTTTGTAAAAATGAAATTAAAATTTTACTTTTTAAAATTATTTTATTATTTCTGACTTCTGTTTTATTTGTCATTCATTTCAATGATATAGTCGAACCCATAGATATTGGGGGTTTGACTTATACACGAGTATATACGGTATACATAACTGAAGTGCACTACAAGAGGGGAATCAGGTCTGCAGAGCATTTCGACGTTCATTTACATGGACACACAAAATAATTCGGTTGCATTTCTATGTAAAATCAATTATTGCTGAAAGTACGTTTTAAGTTGTCGTACAAGGTTTATATTAAACCAAATATTTCCATATTGCTTGGACAGTAGAAATTCTACAGAGGATATACAAGGAAACACAAAAGATCTCGATACATTTCCGTGTATTGACTGAATTTGTTGAAAGGAAATTTGCAACTGTTCGCCACATTTCCTAACTGAACTATCTATACAAATATTTAAGTAATATTTAGGGCTATAAAAAGAAATCTAATATTTTTCTGAGTGTGGATTGTAGTTTCTGAAATTGTGTTTTCAACTGTGTTATATGTTTTATAAAATTGTTTACTTAGACAATTTTCTCCTAAACAAACGGCGATATTTTGTTTATGTACTTTAGAAGTGTTGGAAAGTGGTTCTTAATTTATGTTTGACGGGTGATTTTCCGATCTTGTTAAAATAATTTTTGTTTACATGTCCTAAATGTTAACGTTGATTCTATATAGCGAATTATTTTTACTAGCTACCATTAGCAGTATCAAAGACAATTTAAAGAAAACACGTTCACTATAACAGATTAACTCAATATCCAATGCAAAACTTTTTATTGAAATGTACGAATACAGATCATAAAAAGTCTAAATAGCTCCAGTCCCTAGTTTCCAGTGTCTGTCCTTTTCCAGGTTTCATTTTCAATGTTGACACTGATATCGGAACTGCAAGTCTGAAAAAAAAAAAAAAAAAAAAAAAAAAAAAAAAAACGTTTTGATCATTCTATAATTTTTTATTTAACAATTATCATTGCTTAATTAGAAAGGTTTATGCTTGCATGCGAATAACTATCTACCGGGGTACCATGAACTAATGAGCTAAGCTGTAAGGGAAGGTAAATTACACATAAAGAAGCAATTTTTTGTATAGCAATGTGGGTTTGGAAGTGAAGAGTGTTAGCGAAAAGCAATAAATGTGGAGGAAATATGAAAACAAGCATTGTATTCACCATCGGTGAATAGCATATTCCAAGGGTAGCAGGTTCGATCCCCGGCTTGGACATTTTTCACCCTGTACACTTAGTTAGGAAATGATAAACCATGTATTAAATATTCAATAATTTCAGCGTAATTTCATTGCTGAAAATTAATTGAAAAATTAATTAAGTTGTATTTGTGTTCACCGTTTGTGTGCACCGTTACACACCGTTGTGTGTTTGTGGTATATGCTTAAACTGTAAGGCCATAATGTTAAAAAAGAGAAGGTATTGAAAGAATGTTGCGATGTTATAGTTGCGGATAAAACATCAGTTTCAACTGACGTCACAAACATTTACTAGTCAAAAAGTATTATTAAGAAAATGTTATATAAATAAATAATTATCTAGTATTTTTTTCTTTTTATTACTTTCGTTAGTATATTGTAAAATTATAATTATAATTGTATTGTAAATTTTAAGTTACTGATAGTTGATTATTTAGTGCGTGGTGCTAATGCAAAATTTATTTTATGATTTTCCCGATGCTACGGTTACATACAAAAGATCAGTTTCAAATGACGTCACAAATATTCACTAGTCAAAAGGGATTATTAAGAAATATATTGTAAATAAATAAATATCGAGTATTTTTTTAATTACTAAATTACGAGGTTATCGAATATTCACTTTATTATTTTTTTTAATAGATTCCAAAGGGGACATTCTTCGACTTGTTTAATCGGTGTTACTGTCTGGCGAATAGTTTGGTACTTTTTTTACAATACTGGCGCTCGGTTAACCGAAAAGTACCATTTTTCATGGAACATGTAAGTGGGATAATGAAGAATTACCGAAATCAGCTATATAATAAGATTTTATATAAAGTATCAGTAAATAAGATTTACTTACCATTTTTTACCTTAGTTTTTTTCTTTTACACATTGAGGCAAAGGACGGCTCCATTTACCGGATGGTTGGCAGGTGAACCAGCCATGATTCTCGCCATCACAAGTGATTTCACAATGTCTGAGCTCTTGATCACGTTTGCAGGTATAATGCCCCTCAACATTTCCAGCAAATGTAAATCGACATGTTCCATTAGCTAAAACAGGAAACAAGCTATACTAATAAAGGAAAGTTTTGATATAAAGGAAATAAAGGAAAATATAATACCATTAATTGTAAAACAATATATGAACCATTAAATTTAATATAAAATTACCACATTGAAACATGGGAAAAAATTAAAATGAATACAAATGAAATTTGCAGAACCATATATATATATACCCCATAACTTCTTAGTTGAAATAGATGGCGAATAAATTTAAAGTTTATATTACTTCTAAAAAAAGGGCCAGTAGTTTATGCATGACAGATTTTTCATAAAGTTAAAAATGGTCTCAATGGGCGAAAAAAATAGGGTTTTGGGGAGAAAAAAATTCACAACTTCGTCAATTCTCAAGATATCAGATCGAATTAAGTTTATTATAAATTTTCTTAATATAATATAAAACTTTTGCTTTACAAGTTTTTGATAAAACCAA
This sequence comes from Maratus speculifer, assembly GCA_964019185.1. Taxonomy (NCBI): domain Eukaryota; kingdom Metazoa; phylum Arthropoda; class Arachnida; order Araneae; family Salticidae; genus Maratus; species Maratus speculifer. The sequence goes on from OZ025293.1 coordinate 375,028,612, forward strand.
CTCTTATCCCACACACACACGCACAAAAAAAAAAAAAAAAAAAAAAAAAAAAAACGAAAACAAAAAGGGAGCGGAAGAAAAAAAAATCCATAACTTCGTCAACTCTTAAGATATCAAATGCGATTAAATTTATAATACATCTTCTGAATAATACCTACAGCATTTATACTGATATGTTTCTGAAAGGATCAATGCTTTATGCCAAAAACAAATTAAACAAAAATAGGAGTTGAAGGGAAAATCGTATAAGGGTGTACTCAAATCCAAACTGATTATATTCTGACTCATTTTTAAAATCATTTTGCTCTGAAACATATCCAATTGACAGATTCTTTTATTTAGGAACTATATAATGTGATGTATTGGCCAGTTTTTGATAAAGGCAGAATATATTTTAAAACAGTGGGCGTTTTGAAAAGAATTTCCCGAAGCGACCATAATTGAAAAATTGAGAAAGCATTCAAATAACAAATTGCTTATTTTCTGACTCATTTTTAAATCCTTTTTTGACCTCAAACGCATCCAATTGACATGTTCTCTATTTAGGAACTGTATACTGCTCCGTATTGGTCAGTTATTTGATAAAGGCAGAATTTTTTTTTTTTTAATGCTGTCAAAGTGAGCATTTTGACCAGAATTTCCGGAAGTGCGCGTGATTGAAGAATTGAGGATGTATTCAAATAATAAATTGCTTATTTTAAGACTCATTTTTAAATTCAATTTCGATCTCAAACGCATTCAATTGACAGTTTCTCTTATTTATGAACCATATAATGCGCCATATAGGTCGATTTCTTTCATATAGTCAGATTATATTTCCAAAAATGCTGTCAAGTTGGGCATTTTGAGCCGAATTTAGCTTAAGATGATTCTGATAAATCCAACTCTTACAGAAAAATGAAATTAAAAATTCTTCAAAAGGGGCCAAACAAAATTGTTAAACTGGGTTTATCTCTAATCATATTTCTTTTTTGTTGTTGTTGAAATGCGAACTTAATTTCGAAATCTATCTCTCACCAAAGATCAAGCCTAGAGGGATTTTTTAAAATTATGTAAGGAGAGTAATTATATATGATCATTACCTTCGGTCTGATTCGAGATTATCCGGCCTTCGCACACAAAAATTAGCTGCACCATGACAAGAAAGAAAATTGCTTGGTATTTCATTTTCTTGCGGATGATAATTGCCCACAGTTTCTGTAAATAAAAAAAATGTGTTTAAATATACAATGAAAGGCAATTAATAAATAATTGATACATTTATACAATTAATAGAAAATTGATTCATGGCTATGATTTTGTTCTTTTACTTATGGTGATTTTGTTCAATACTCTAATAAAGTGTGTATAGATAAGGAAATTTCCTAAAATGGAAAAAATTAAGTTTTTGAAATCCCCCCCCCCATCTCCCAATTCTTCTCTATGTATGTTTATATTTCTTTTATGTGCATCTTGGCTACATGCCTAAAGTAAAAATTAAGGTAATAATAATAACTATGTTAGTGTGAAAGACATCACATTATTTTTTAAATGTTATAATAGTTTGAAAACATAAAAGACACGCTTTTATTTCATATATAAGGACTTCTTTGGCATCCGCAAATAAATTCAATGTTTATTTGCGGTCCAGTCTTAAACAACATCTACAGGAAAGTATGTATGTGATGTCAGTATCACAGAACAATGCACTAATCCAGCAAAAAAGCGATGTCGTTCAAGAAATCCGAAAGAAAAAAGTATCGAAGGATTTATATATTTGTAACATTAATATGGATATATAAAATCAAATATGCTATAAGATGCTAGCTGCATGTTTTAATTACAATTTCTTTCAGCTCTTATGGGGAAATGGCAACCAAAAGGTCTATCTTCCAATTATTTTTTATTTATTTATTAATTTATTTATTTTTACGTTTTACAGAAATGGCATACTAAATTCCTCCTCCCCCGAATAATAAAAAAATCGTTAAAAACTACAAAAACAATAATAACTCAAAAATGCGTTGAGATGCAGTTTTCAAACAAATTGAATTTAAAAGTACTTTTTTTTTCCTATACGACGATGCAAAAATTGAAAATGTGCTATACATAGAAGTTAAAAAAATTGCAGTAGATATGATCCCTCACATGTGATTTGTTTTATAGCTGTGGCTTATACACCGGGACGTAACTATTATTATTTTTTTAGACGAGACTATATACTGGCCGAAAAAGATACCCACATGGGGACTAATAAGAAAAACATTTTCTTTTGACAAAGAAAGATCTTTACAAAAATCTGAATACCTGAATGTAACTCAGGAAAATGCATGGTTCGTTTTACGATAACGTAATTTCACTAAATGTCACATTGGCCAGCAGATCTTTCGAATACATTTACTCTTTTATAAAGAAAATTAAGAAAGATTTTTCGTATTTTAAAATAATTTGTTTTGTAAGTTCTAGAGCAATTCAGTCGTTTCGGCATTTTACGAAAACAGGTACTTTGCCCCTTAAAGGGTTAAAACAAAATGAATTATAATGAACACAAAGCGGATTCATACAACTTTATCGTACTATTTGCAACAGCATTATTTCACGAGCAAAAAAAAACTACTAACAATGGATTTCTTTTCATCGAAAATATGTAACATGTGTTAAAGAATGCATTACAAATAAAACGAAATAATGCATTACACAGTAAGAAATCATGTAAAAAGACTAATATCTATATTATAAAGGAAAAACGTATCTATGCGTAACGTTCGCGTAATTTTTACACCGCCAAATAAATGAAATATTGTATTTTAAAATGCAATTTGTTTGAAAACTGCATAGCAATTTATTTAATTTTGGTTGTTTTCAAAATAATTTTCAAGCATAATTTTTTCAGATCTATTTCTGTCTCTTGCAAACAGACTGTTACAAAAGATAAATATGTTTGTACTTAAATTAATGTCAATTAATTTAACAGCATTTGTTTCCAGCTTATAGTTCATAATGAAATTTAAACTTTATCTATCCTTAAATAAAATAATAATAATAACAAAACAGGACACGTAAACGAATCAAGCTTATAACACTGAAATTGCCAAAATAAAAAGACTAGCAATTTTTGGAGAATTCTTTGACTGCTAATTCCCAGTACTAGGCCAATATGAAAGTATCGCTTTTAATAAATTTCAAAATTTTAAATATATGCATAAATGATAACATATAAAAGGTATTGTTGATATTGTTAGTGAAAAACCGAAAAAATGTACATTAAATGTAAAATATCTATTAGAGTTTTAAATTCATATACAGTAGAACTCCGTTAAACCGAAATTTCGAAATTTTTTTCAACTCTCCGTAGAAAGTTAATTTAAGTAAGTTTAACTTAAATAAATGTTTTTGTATAACTTTAGTTTTGTCATATACGGAAATTTAGCAATTATAATTATTCTGTTAAAAAAATTAAATGAGTTAAAAAAATTCTAACTGAAATTTAAGGTCCGATTTTCAGATAAAATGTTTTATACTTACCAGTCAATATGCAGTCAATATAAACAGTCAATGTTATGAAGACGCCCAACAGAAGTGAGATTGGAAAATGTTGTAGACGACTAATTTTTACCAGTATATATACGTTGAAAAACTAAAGAAAAAAAAAACAGAATTAACAATTATATTAGTAATTAAGATTATGAAATACTTAAATTGCGGAAATTGTTTATTGTGGCATTACGAATTTCGTAACATTCGATTATACTAGTGAATAAATTGATTCTCTTCAAATAATGGAAGAATAAATATTTTTTGCGTTTTCTCATTGTTTGCGTATTCAGCAGGAAATTACTATTTTTATTAATTTATATTTCAACATTTATGATCACACCTACTGTTTTAGATATGTAACGCAATCGCTTGCAAAACAATGGAAATCTATTTATTGAGGTTTAATAAAATTTTTTATGTAATGCAGTATCTCCCCCCTTCTTTTTTTTTTGGCTTTGTACCAGGAAATTAATTAAAATTTCCAGATTATGCAAGTCTATTACGTTTGATGTGTGCATTACTCAAGGAGATTAGAAAAAGAAAATAAATGTATAAAATAAACACAATAGTTAATTAAAAAATATTTATTTAATCAATATAAATTATTAATTGGTGAAGTGATGTTTGTTTCAGTCAATGTTCTCTTACACGAAATAGCTGATATCAGTGCAATTAACAGACATAGAAATTTTTATTACTTTTTAAATATCCAGCAGCTTACGTTGACGTAACTTTATGTTACGGAAATACTGAAACGATTTTAAAACATTTTTACGATTCCGAATCTCAAAAAGAGAAAACGGGACTCTTATAGCCTACAATTTAAGAAATAAATGTGTAAATTAGGTAATTTTACACACATATATGTGTAATATTTTAAAATTAAATATTTGTCATTAAAATTACACATTTTTTTCAGACATTTATCTGTTTTTATGTGTGTTTAGCTTATGAAACTAAGTATATAATTTTTTATCGCTTGATAAACTCAGACAAATTTGTGAATGCCTGGTTTTACAGGAATTGGAGTGTTATTATCATGTAAGGCCCTACTTCAGTAACACTCCGAGATAGAACGGCTAATGTTATTTCAATGGAAGAAATTTATCGCTTTCATTCCTTTGCATTTTGCTCAAATTTAATAATTTTTGTTGTTTTGAAAACCTGTAGGTTTAAACTATGTACGTCATTTTGAAATATTATTTCTTTTTTTAATTTTAAGGCGATACAAGTGCGTTATTTTATAGTCTTTAAAATTTACCTTTAATGTCTTATTACGAAAAATCTGTTTGACATTTTAAAATTTGGTAAAACAGCATGCAGAGTTTAATTATTTAGCTTTTAGAAAGTGTTTTTATTTTGATTTAAAAAATTTTTTAATCTATGCTATTTGCATAAAAAGTTTAAACACTTTGATTTAAAATAGTCGAAAATGCTGTTTATCCCCGCCTTCAAAAGGGAGACGCCTTAAAAGTAATTAGGGTGTAAGACAATATGTCTTTACTCTCCAGGGAGTCCAGGGACGTATAGGTGAATTTCTTGCCTCTGGCTATTCGTAAAATGTTGTTTGCTGCTTGTAGGATAAAAAATAAAAACATCCTTTCCTGAGTGCATGATATTTCACACGAGAAGTTGGATCAGAAATGATGTAAATAGATGTTGATTTGAAAAAGTTTGTTTAACTAGGCATGTAATCTCAAATGTACTTGAAAAGTATTATTGATTTCGAATAAAAACACATTTACCATTTTTATTATTTTTCTTTCATATATTTGAAGTTTAATTTCTAAAAATTTCTAAAAATTTCTAATTTCTAAAGGTTCTTTAATTGCGTACAACATCAAAATGCAAAATTCGTTAATTCATAAAACATAATAGAATTAACTTTTTGTCATCTGCACTCGACAAAGAGGTGCGGGCAGAAAGAAAATAACAATGGTTCTGACATTAAAAATGAATAGATATATTCGCAAATAAATACATTTGTATTCAATTTTTCTATATCTTTTTTGTATCATTTTTTAGACAATTCTTAATGAATTAGTTTAAATGTTCCTTTCATAAATATTTCATAAATATTTCTATTTTAATGAATAAATGTTTGCAGTATACCCACTCTAAAATATAAGATAATTATTATGCAATTCATTATTAAGTTGGATAACACTAATTTAAAAGATAGAAATATATTTATTTTTACACTTCTATCGAAAATTATGACTAATTTACAATACTTTAGCAAACATATTCTGTTGCGGTAAAATTCACATCCGTAAATGATATATTTATGCTTTATTGTATATAAATTGTCTTTCCTTTCTTTTTCCCTTTCAGAAAGATAAACGAATAATTTTTAAAATTCTTATACTATTTTGACTAAATAATAAGCATATGTTCCAAAGCCTGTCATAGTCTAACTGATCTAATTTTTAGAATAACGGTTGTTTCAGTCACGCGAAAAGACAAACTTAATAATACTAAACCTACGGAAGATTTTTATAAAGATACCATATTTTCATTCCATTTTTTAATTATTTTTTTTCTGTATAGTATAGCTGACGATGGTTTGTATAAAGACCGCTCTTTACTTTTTTCGATACTGATTGTAGATTTTAAATATGAGGATAATATCACTTTTGAAAACGGTTCCTAAAATGAAACTTTCCTGTAAAGAAAATTGAAAAGGTAGAAAAAGGTCTTTTGAAGATATCGCTCTGAGTTATTAAATGGAAAAAAATATTAAAATGCAGACGGAGATTTATTTATAAATTTCGACCGTTGGATTATCGTCGAAAGAATTATCATAAGCTAGTAAATTGTTTCGCTTGACTGAAGTATTCTTTTTAAAATACCCATAAAAGCAGAAAATGGCCCTTGTACAAATACATCTCAGCTACCCAATGCCAAAATAAATAAAAATAAAATAAAATAAATAATATTAATAAAATCCGACCGTTGGATTATCATAAGCTAGTGAATTGTTTCGCTTGACTAAAGAATTTTTTTTCTTTTTTTAATACCCGTAAAATAAATCAAAAAAGTAGAAAATGGCCTTTGTGCAAATCGATATCAACTAGGCAATGTATAAAAAAAAATACTTAAAACTATTAAAACACAGACGATAAACTTTTATAAATTTCTTTCATAGCATTAGCTTTAAAGCGAAGGCATTGTTTTGTTTAACTGCCTCTTTAAAATAAATAAAATCTTAATACTCCTTTAGGCAATGCAGGTAGAAAGAGGTAGCTTTCATATACTTATTTATTTATTTTATATTAAGTAATATAAATCAAATATACGAAGCTCAAAATAGTGGAACACGATTATGTAAGATTGAATACTAGTTTTTGTCAATACTGAATATTAATAGAAATTTTTAGAAATTAGTCATCTTTTATTCAATCTGGTTTTATTTTAAGCGATTTATAGGGTCGCCAAATTCCACGATAGCCATTTTAAAGCAGCATGATGGATTAAAAAAACCTCAATGAGCTTGATCGAAATCTTAATTCATGTGAACATGCACACTTACATCGAAATAGTTTAATATATACGAGTGCTGTCGCGGGCAAATTTACTTTTAAAAAAAAAATGTCACCCACATTAGAAATACAAACTGCTATATCCCAGGCGTTTTTCAAGGTAAAGGCAAAGCACGCTCATGTACACACATCATTTACGCTAATGGCGCCTGGTGCATGTAAAATCCGTCGTGGGTGCAAAGTCCTCCAAGTTACCTGTGAATTATACCTCTGGAGGTGCCTTGCCAGGTGAAGGTCTCGTCATCTGATCAAGGCTCAAAATTACGAGACCATCTTGCGAAGCCATTTGCAGTTCAAACAACAGGATGTACCATTAATTAACAGGCGAAACAAAGTATGCTCAACGACAAGCAAATACTGCAGAAATGATGGCATGCGAAGCAAAGAAATCAGTTTTATTGCCGATACGCAGCAATTAGGTGATCGACCGCCCCGATACCAGGTATCTAACCCGTTAAGCTGAGATAACTAGGCAGGTAGGGGCCTGGTTATCGGTTAGAAAGAAAGAAAGGTAAAGACAAAGCAAAAAATACTCCGGAATTCATTATTAAGATAAATAGTTTAGAAAGAACCTTTTTTCAATTTCTAATTATTTGTTTATACATCAATATACATTTAAAAGATTTTTGACAAATTTAAGCTGCCGCCATTTTGAAACAAGATGGCGGATAAAGTGGCCCGTGAACTCGGTCAAGATATTGGTATGTACCATGAACACACGACGTTATATCGAAATCATTCTATAAATATGCGTATTAACGCGTGATAAATTTCAGACCGTTTCAAAATGTCAATCTCACTGGAAATTGAAAGTGCTAAAACTCAACCATTTTTCAAGATATAGATGAAACAAAAAATGCTCTGCAATCTTTGTATTAAGGTCAAAACACAGAAAGAAAAATCTTTTTCAATTTCTTACTTTTTTGCACCTAATTTTAAAATTTAAATTAAAAAAAAATAATATTCGGCCATTTTGAAACAAGACGGCGGTTGAAACTGGCCAACGAACTCGGTCCAGTCATAAGAATGTTCTATCTACACACCAAGTACCATCCAAATCGGTATATAAATACGCGTGTTATCACGTGACAAAACTAGATCATTTCAAAATGTGAGCAACACTAGAAATTAAAATTACTATAACTCAGACATTTTCTAAGATACAGACTAAACAAAAAGTGCTTTGGAATCTTTGTAGCAAGGTCAAATGCATAAAAAAAAATCTTTTGCAATTTCTCACTTTTTTGTACCTAATTGCAAATTTTAAATTTCTTTAAAAAAATTTAAATGGCCGTCATTTTTAAACAAGATGGCGGATGGAACTAGTTAACGAACTCGGTCCAGGCTTTATTAAGTACTATATACACACAAAGTTACATCCAAATCGATTTATAAATACGAGTGTTATTACGTGACGAAAATCAGATCGTTTCAAAATGTCAGCCATAAGAAAAATTTAAAGTGCTATAACTGAATCATTTTTTAAGATATAGACAACGTAAAAAGTGTTCTAGAATCGGTGTTTTAGGATCTAACACACAAAATAAAAATATTGAGAAACACCGAAATCACTGGCGATAAATTTATAAATAATCTAAAAAACTTTGTAAAATCACCATAAAAAAGAAAATTAAACAGGACGCGTTTCGAGCTCAAAAATACTGTTCGTCATCAGCTAATCCAAACACGTGTCACAAGGGACAGAGTGGAAAATACTCCACTCTGTCTGTTTTATTTCTGTGTCTGTTTTTCCACTCTGTCCCTTGTGACACGTGTTTGGATTAGCTCATGACGAGCGGTATTTTTGAAGCTCGAAACGCGTCCTGTTTAATTTTCTTTTTTATGGTGATTTTACAAAGTTTTTTGGATTATTTACAAAATAAAAGTAGTTCTCAACTTTTAATTTTTCGCATTTATTTTTAAATTTTAGATTTTTTAATTTTTTTTAATGACCGCCATTTTGAAACAAGATGGCGGATGATGCTGGCCAACGAACTCGGTCGAGATATTTGTATGTACTATGTACATACCAAGTTTCATTCAAATCGGTTAATAAATACGTTAGTTATAGCATGACAAAAATCAGATTGTTTCAAAATGTCAGCCAAAAGAAAAATTCAAAGTGCTATAACTCAATCATTTTTTAAGATATAGACAAAGTAAAAAGTGTTCTGGGTGTGATGTTTTAAGATCTAACACATAAAATAAAAATATTTTTCAACTTTTAATTTTTTCGCATTTAATTTTAAATTTAAAATTTTTGAATTTTTTTAAATGGCCGCCATTTTGAAACAAGATGGCGGATGATGCTGGCCAACGAACTCGGTCGAGATATTTGTATTTACTATGTACATACCAAGTTTCATTCAAATCGGTTCATAAATACGTTAGTTATCGCATGACAAATATCATATATATATATATATATATATATGTCAACACTTGAACGGATGGTGGTTTTGGGGTCTGGGGGTCATGATCGGTGAAAATATACCAAAATTTTCTGGAAGTGCTTTTCTCCGGACGGCTGCAATAGGTAGCTTTTTACTTTTTGTAATGAAAGCTACCTAAAAGATATTATATCTTCTTAGATGAGAGAATAGAACCTCAAAACTGTACTTGTAGCAGATGAGTTGAATTAGAAAATCATGATCTTATGTAGATTACTTTCTTCTGTCTTTACAAGAAGAAATTATTCTATTCATGAAAATTTTCAAAATCCGGTTTTCAACGGATTTACACGCTTTCGGGGACACAGAACCCGAAAAATATGTTTTAAAACAAATATCTGTCTATGAGCCTGTCTTTATGTAACAAAAATTTTGTGGGCGCTCTATCTCAGGAACTAATGCACGAAATTTCACAAAAATTTAGATTCTTTTAGACCTGGATATAAACTAGATCTGATTAGTGATGGTGTATATCGTTCAACAGGAGGTGCTGCTATGCTGAATTATTTACAATTACCACAATAGCCATATTTCAAGAATGGTGCATGGATTTTCATAAAACTTTAGATTTAGTTAGTACTTGATATATTATGCTGCTGATTACGTTTTAGTTTACGTTTAGTGCAAATCATTCAACAGGTGACGCTACTTTAGATTCTTTGAGACCTTGATATAAGCTATATCTGATTAATTTTTGGTATATATCGCTCAATAGGTGGCGCTGCCATGATCCATTATTCCTGATTATCGCAATAGCTCTATCTCAAGAATTAATGCACTAATTTTTCTAAAACTTCAGATTCAGTTAGTCTCTGATATTGATTAGTGTTGTTTAGTTTTTGGTGTAAATCGACCTTTAGATGGCGCTACTATGCTGCATTTTTCACGATTTCACAATAAATGTATCTCAAGAACTAATGCAAGGAGTTTCATCAAACTTCAGATTCAGTTAGTACCTAATAAAAAATTGATCCTGATTTGTTTTTGGTGTACATCACTCAACATGTGGCGTTGTTATGCAGATATTTTTAAAGATATTGCAGTAGCTCTATTTCAAAAACTAATGCACGGATTTTCATCAGACTTCAGATTCAGTTATGAGCTGACATAAGTTATTGTTGACTAGATTTTGGTTTAAGGGTATTTTAAGGATTTCCCTCGAAATTTTCTAACTTATTAACTCATTTTTAAACGTAAAAGCATGCCACAGGCAGACATGACTATTGATTTCATTTCGAATCTGAATAATCTTTCATTTTTTGATAACTGAATTACATTTTGAATTATAAGCGATTGTTGTTTGATAAAAATTGTATAGGACTATCACGTCCTTAAATTCAGTTTAGAATGATTTGTGGAAATTCAGTTCAAATATTAAATGTTTTTCAAGCATTTTGTGAAAAATTGCCTGTCATGAAAATTGGAAAAATCAATCGAATTCATAGTTCCTAAATAGCAGCATCTATTACTGTCATTCAAGTACAAACTAATATGAATTCTGGAAAGTAACCAGTTTAGATATATGGAAACAGTCTTAAGGCTGCTTTCTGAATTCATTTTTGTTCAAGAACACATTAAATTGGAAGGTGTTCTTTTTCAGAAACTATGAAATCAATTGACTTTTTCACTATATTGTAAGTAGATCATTTTACAGAAAATGCTGCAAAACCTATACGTTTTGAACCGAACTAATGAAGTAGTAGCGTGACAAAGGAGAAAAACTTGTTGGCACGTAACAAGAATAGCTTATAACTCTATAAGTAATTTATTTAACTGAAAATGAAAAAAAAAAAAGGCTACTCAATTCTGAATAGCTTCAATTGACCTGTCAATTTTATTCGTTTAAATGTAAAAAAGAATCAGAAAATGTATTACAAAACTTTGTGTTGTGAGCAGGGAATTTGTGAACCAGTTTAAGTATAGCTTAAGAAATTAATTTTCTTTACTCCACTTTTATATGCGTGTTTTATAAATTATGCCACAATTTTCAGTTATGAATTCATGACAGTGTAATGCTTCTCTTTTTATCATTATTATTTCCCAGCATGTGCACAAGAAAATCGTGCTCTATTATAAGAATTATATATTCAGCAAAAAATTAAAATTTATCAAACAATAAATATTTAATTTTCAGTTATGAAAAATCATGCAACCGCTTTAGAATTTTAAAATTTACTTTAGAATTTCGAAAAAAAAAGTTTCGAAAGAAAATAACATTTCAATATTTTAATACAATAGTTTCAAACAGGCTAATAATAATAATAGTAAAAACAATACTATTAAGAGAAATAAAAACAAGTACTAATTGGCGTTTACAAGAGTATTTCGGTAGTAAGAATATTCTTGTATTTAGAATGTTCTTCTTTTTCCTCAGTATCTTTCATTCAAAATACTACAGGTAATAATTTTAAGATGAAAATTATTTCTAGAATATTATTTGAAATAAGAAATATTTGTATACAAATGTTATAATTGCATAAGTCTGAGGTTCTATAAGAATCTTAGAATATCGTATCTGAAGGCACCGTCAAAGAGAAATTAGTTTAATCATGAAAAAAATATTTTTTTCATACATACTTAGCTTAATTTTATATTTTAAAAAGATATAGCTGAACGAATAATAATATGCTTGAAAAAACTTTCCTCTATTTTCCAATTCTTTTTCATGTATTCAATTTCCTGTTCTTATTAATCCTTTTTCTAAAGGGTCTGGCTGGATAAGCATAGTGAAATGGCCCCCATGATCGATTGTTGAAATAACATGTGTGGTAATAAGGCTCACCATGAAAATACAATATGGATTGTTTTAGCCCTTGATCTAGAACTGTCCTTCAGGTAATCTCAAGTAAGCGCCGGAGCTACTATTTTTCAAATTACTCTTTTTCTTTACTCACAAAGTACAAAAGTTAAAAAAAAAAAAAAAAAAAAAAAAAAACCCGCCAATTATTGAAGAATGTATTAGTTCACCTTGTATATATTTTTCACAATTTTACACAAATTTTAACATAGAATAATTAGCAAAAATATATTTTTTAAATTATTAGTGAAGTAATTTTATGCTTATAACTACCAAAAAATTACAGAATAACGTTCAATGCTGTGATAGCGATATTGTCCGCATCGGTTTTTCTTTATAAGTAACGAGTTCGAGTAAAACAAGAAGGGAAAAATACTCCAAGATGACAAAGATCACTCTTAAATATACAGCATTTTTATTTGAAGTTCTCCAGGTCTTATAAAAGAGGGGGCTTACCGGCGGTAGGGTCCGCCGACCGTAGAAGCGTATAAAAATCGTATTACATTTTCACAGCCAAGGATGCGAGTCGAATGATGACAAATACATTTTTTGAAGGCCCAAGTTTTGGCGAATCGCATTGGTATTTATCGCCAATAACGAACACCGGATGTACACTTTCGATGATAGAAGGCATGCATTTGATTCCCGTTACGTAGACTTAGAATGAGAATGGTCAAAGTGTAGAATTTGAAATAATTAACACCGAACGATAAAACAGTGATTATAGTACAGAAAACCACAAGGAATGAATTCCTCACAGGGGGTTAAAAAAGTCCCCCGGGATGAGAAGAGAAATAAACATTAATAAAAATAAAATAAGAAAACTAACATGATACAACTGGTTTTTAAGCAAGTAGTGTTTTAAATATGAATCAATTCTGCATAGAAACAAGGATTTATCAAAGGTTGTTGCTAGGGTGCAAAATCCATACAGTTACATGAAGGAAACGAATATACGTTGTGGTTTTAAAGAATTACTTTTAGAGATAACTGAAATCATAGCTTAAAAGAAAATGGCCGTTACCAACTGACAAGAATAATTGGGATTAAAAAATTTACTTATTAACCCGGGAGAACGCGCGCTTTTCAAAGTATGAATGATTTTAACTTTGCCACCAATAAAATCTATTTATAACAGTCACTTTATTAAGACGGAGACAATTCTTACAAATTTTGTGATAAAATAAATTGACGATCCCTTTTAAAAAATTAGTGGTTACAATTGTAAAAAACCACACGCACTCAGGGTCTTTTAGGCCCTGCGCGCGTCCTCGCGGGTTAAATAAAGTTACGAATTTAGAGAATATTGTAATTTTAAAAAGGAGGGATACCATTATTAAATAATTTGTAAAAGGAAGCGCCTTTACATATAAATGTACTTTTAACGAAAAAATTCGTCAAAATCGAAGATGCGCTTTTTGTGTTATAACAAAAATAAAACTAGCAACCTGCTAAAATATTCCTAACTTCCCCTATATGTATTTGTAGAAATAAACTACTATCAATGCATTGGTCGATTCGTGACACTTCTACTCAGGCAGGATGCGCAGTTCGTCAAACTAAGATATTTTTTACAGATATACCACTTTCCTTTAGGCTTGTTTCGTGTTTGTAAACATTCTTTTATTTTGGCGTACTGTGCATTCTTCTCACATAATAATATCAACTCGATGATTTAGTCCATTTCGCAGGTTAAGCTGAATAGGGGCTGTAAATGTATAAGGTTACCAACTTTTTGGCAATTTCGAACCTTCTCCCAACTTTCCGATATCATTCGTTATCATCCCTCGTAATCCATCCTCTTAATAATATCATTATCAATGTCTAAAAATTGTTTTTATTTTTATATATATTTTTAATAATATATAGATATATAGCTGTATATTTCTTATTCGCATATTTTACTGATTTAAATGAAGAGAAGAAATCGATAAAATATCACTACCGCATAAGAAATAACTTTATATCAAGTAACGTTTTAAAGAAATACTTAAAAGTTATTAATAATAGTTCTTTGTTATATTGTTTATTAGTTATCAGATTTTATTTTAGAACGAACAAATGTATTCATTTATAAATTATAAAAAATAAATTACTGAAAAATGGCTTCCTACTTGCATATATTGTTTAGTAGTTATTAGATTTCATTTTTATTTTAGAAAAAAAAAATAATTGTATATAATAACTGCAATGATATTTATATTAGAAGCTCTAATACTTATTAAAAGTGGTGTCAAAGTACTTTTTTTCTTTTTAAAATAAATGTATAGATTTTAGGCTCTTAAATATTCTTTGAGAAAATTCCCGCCAATTGACCATTTCATAAATTTACAGCCCAATTATACCCGACACACGTCACTAATTGCAACTCATTAATATTTGGATAATTTTTATTTGAAATTTGAATATAATCACGGAAACATAGAGGAAAATGTATAAAATAAAAAAACAGTTCCAGTTCTTCCGATGCATAGTGTGAATTTTGTACCAATTTACAATGGTGTATAAGATAGAAAATACCATAAAAGTGCGATCAGTTTTAGGTAGATTTCGTATGAAATACTACCTATTACATTCTCTCCCATGTTGGAATTTCTGAAAAATTTTTGCAGATCTACACCGATCATGACTCCTAGACCCCCAAAACTACCATGAGTAAAAAAGTTTATCTATCTATCTATATATATATTCACTTTCTTCTAGACACGATAACTTCTATAATTATGCTCAGATCTTCTTCAAAGTTTTACATAAAATCAAGGGGCATACAATCTCGGTCGAGTTCGGTAATGGACAAAATCGGACCAAAGGGTTGGAAACAGGGAAGGTTTTGTGAAAACCAAAAAAACGCGATATTTTTTAAATTAAAATAGATGTAGAATCAGTTTAAAGTTTATATTACTTCTAAAAAATGGACTAAAAGTTTATGCATGACAGATTTTTGATAAAGTTAAAAATGGGCTCAAGGGGCGAAAAAAACAGGGTTTTTAGGAGAAAAAAAATTCATAACTTCGTCCTTTTTCAAGATATCAAATCCAACTAAATTTTTTATAAATGTACTCAACAGTATCTAAAACGTTTGTATTTACAAGTTTTTGACTGGATCAACTTTTACCGATGAAAAAATTTAAAACGAAAAGAAAAAGGGGGGAGGAAAAAGAAAAAAATCCATAACTTACTATATTCTTAAGCAATCAAATATAATTAAATTTATTTTACATCTTCTCAATGATATCTACAACTTTTATACTAACAAGTTTTTCATAGGACGAATTATTATAGCAAAAATAAATTAAACAAATTTAGGAGTTGGAGAAAAAAACCTCAAATCCAAACTGCTTATATTCTGACTCATTTTTAAACTCCTTTTTGATTTTAAACGCATCCAAATGGCAGATCCTCTTATTTAGAAACTATATAATGTGACGTATTGGCCAGTGTTTTGATAAAGGCAGAATATATTTCAAAAAAAGCTGCCAAAAAGGGCATTTTCAGGGCTCCCAAATGGTCCGCGAACTGAACATCAGTATTTTTTAACAGAAAATTTCATAATATGTTTGCGCTAGAATCAACTTCCAAAGGTGGTTTCTTGACAATTTGCAAGAAAAATCTAAAAAGAAAATTTCTCTAAGAAAATTCTGATGTTCAGTTCGCGGACAATTTGGGAGCCCTGTATTTTGAACAGAATTTCCCGAGGTAATAGTGCTTGAAAAATTGAGGAAGTATAACAAATTGCGTTTTTTCTGAGTCATTTTTAAATCCATTTTTGTTCTCAAACGCATCCAATTTGCAGGTCGCCTTATTTAGGAACTGTATAGTGGGTCGGCTTGGCCATTTTTTTTGTTAAAGGTAGAATATATTTCAAAAAAGGCTACCAAAATGGGCCCTTCGCACAAAATTTCCCAAAGCGATCATGATTAAAGAATTGAGGATGTATTCAAATAACAAATTAGTTATTTTATGATTCGTTTTTAAATTCAATTTTGCTCTCAAACGCATTCAATTGACAGTTATTTTTTATTTAGGAACTGTGTAATGGGCCATATTGGTCAGTTTTTTGATAAAGGCTAAATATATATTAAAAAAAAAGCTGTCAAATTGGGCACTTCGCACAAAATTTCCCAAAGCGATCTTGATTAAAGAATTGTGGATGTATTCAAATAACCAATTGGTTATTTTATGACTCTTTTTAAATTCAATTTTGCTCTCAAGCGCATTCAATTGACAGTTTTTTTTTTTTTTTTTTTTTTTTTTTTTTTTTTTTTGTTATTTAGAAATTATATAATGTGTGCATTGGTCGATTTTTTAATAAAGTCAGAATATATTTCAAAATATGTTTTCAAAATGGACATTTGAGCCGAATTTCGTTTAAGATGATTTTGATAAAATCAGTTCTTACAGAAAAATGAAATCAAATAATTTTCAAAAGCGGCCGAATAAAGTAGTTAAACTGGTTTATCGCTAATAATATTTTATTTTTTGTTGTTGAAATGAAAACTCTTCGAAATCTACCTCCGCTTATAGGCTAAGCCGACAGGGATTTTTTTAATGCAGAAATCTTTCGTTTAAGTGAAATTCATCACGGAATTGCTGAAGTGTACGGTACGGGAACAATGAAAGATTCATCTGTAAGGCCATGGGCTCGAAATCTCATGGAGAATAGAGATTTTCTACGGAAATTTAAATGGGAGATTTTTTATCACCCTCGTTATAGCCCCGATTGGCTCCAAGTGACTATCTTTTCTTCACTAAATTCAAGAATTTCTTGTCAGGAGAACGTTTTCAAAGTGATTATGGCTTAAAAGAAGGAGTACAGCATTGGCTGGCTACTTTGGTGGTAAAGGTTTACGAGAAAAGCATAAGGAAACTGGTTTCAAGATACGACTAATGTCTCAACAACCGCAGTGACTGCATTGAAAAATGAGTAAATACGTTACTTTCATTTGAATAAAATCATTATTTACTTTCTTTCGTTTTTCTTTTATTAATTATATGCAAACAGATATTTTTTCCTTGACTAGCCCCGTATATTTCAGTAGCACATTACTCAACTATAATTTCTGACCAAACGACTGTGATTTACTAGTATTAGCTTTAAATCTTGTGAAATATTCTATAGTAACTGCTAGTGTTTATAATACAAAATCATTATATTTTACTTCATGAGTAAAGACCCTATATTTTTCGCAGTTATTTTAATTAAAAAGGAAAAATTATTGTATTAATAAGGATAACAATTGTACCCCCCCCCCCTCTAAGCTTCTTGGGTCAGGTTCTGTCCTAACTATGTTCTTTATCATATTCTTATTCATCATTTTAAGTAAATTCTAGCTTCCTTATGCCAGAATAAATTTCATTCTCTAGCTCTGTCTTTAAGGAATCTTTTATTCCAAAAATAAAAAGTTTTTTGTTAAAGGTAGGTATCTCAGGAGTCCATTCTCTTATTCAAGAGTTTCCTTTCGGGAATGGTGTTTATGAAGTTTCTGCAGACCGTCAGCAAAGCAGAAAAGATCTTCAAAGATTAGGAAGAGAAATTCGTTCGAAAATAATCAAAGATCACGATAAAAATATTGTTTTTACCGAAAAAGATAAGACTGCATTTATTTAACTCTTCCGAGAAAGATGCCTGTTCAATTAGATAAAAATAAGAGTTTGATGAAACAATTACCGTTTTGTTTATTACAATAAAACAATTTTGTTTGATTGGTAAATGCTAGCAATATTTATTTTAAGAATTATGGAAAATATATCGCATAGAAAAGTTTCAGAGTTTATTTGTAACTTAAAAATAAATAAATAAATCTGTATCTTTGTAATATTATCAAGAATCGAACCATTCTTATAAAAAAATTATACAAAAACAAATCTTGTCAGTAACTTTTATTTTTTTTCTTCTTCAAACTTGCTCCCCCTTTCAATTTAAAGGATATCACATTAGATAGTATGAGAGCAATTTTAAATTCTTATCAAAGTTTTATTGTTTTCTAAATAGATAACAAAAATACCAAATTCTACAAAATTTTATCAGTAAAGCACAAAGTCATAGTCTTTTACTTCTTATGTGTAAGCCACTATATTTTCACTCAGATATTAATCCAGAATTATTTTAACCAAAAATTAAATGTGTTTCATTAATAATGATTAAAACCAACATTTTTCCCCTTTATGAGTGAAGTTTCCATTCAATTAATGTATTTTATCGGATTATTATTGTCAATGTTCTTCAATCTAAGTAAATACATTCCGAATTTTTGCATGCCAAAGTCGCCGAAATAAATTTAATTTCTTTTTTTCTAATAAGCGGTATATTTTCTAAATAAAAATAAAATAAACGAATAAATTAATAAATAATACATATATATATAGCAGTAAATGAATGAAGAGTTTGTTAAAGATAGTTAATTAAACAGACCATTCGGATAATGCATTTTTTTCATTCGGAAGCGATGTTTATAAAGTTTCTGAAGAACATCAGGAAAACAGACGAGATCTAGAAAGATTGAGGCGCAACACTAGTCATAGAAAAAGACCCGGATGATAATGTAAAGTCTATGGGAGCGTTCTTTTCAAATATCTCGCTCAAATTTTAATATTTTTACATGTTTTGTTTTACATAGGATAGTTGAGAACGATCAACAACCGGCCTTGTTTTTGATTTTGCTTTTGACTTTTTTGATTTTGTTTATATATTTTTTATATTATGATAGTTTCAATTTCAGAGCTGGTTTAAAGCGGTTCTGAAATTAAAAGTAATTAAAAAAACTGAAACCAAAATTGAAAAAGTAAAAACTAAGCCGGTTGTGGATCATCCTCAGCTATCCTATGCAAAAAAATTCATGTAAAAATATTAAAATTTGAACGAGATATTTCAAAAGAACGCGCCCATAGACTTTACATTATCACCCGGGTCTTTTTCAGTGATTATTGTGGGGCCTAAAGTGATGAATTTTGAACGAAGATAATAAAACTTCATAATAAAAACATATATTACACCAGAATAGTCATAGTAAATTTTCTTAAGTGTTAAGATGTTTATCAAACTAGAACATGGCTGCCAGTTTGGCCTCAAATTTCTGTACGATATTTCAAATTTATACCGGATTTTTCAACAGTAGAATTTTTACTTTACATGATCGATAAATGTGTATCATTAAATATAGTATAAAATACTATTCTTTATTTCTGGTATAAACTCGAAATTTCTGAATAAAATTGTAGACCAAACTGGCCATTCAGAACTAGAAGGGTAAAAAAGAGATATAGGGGAAACTGGGGCACATTGATACAGCTTTTTTCTTAGAATTTTTTCGGTGTCCAGAAAGCAGAAATTTCAAGTTATTTTACCATGTGGTGTCAGCAAAATTTGTGTAGTGTGATATAAAAATGTACAATCGTTGTTTTATATATTATTTTTGCATGTAATTAAAAAAAAAATCAAAAAAGTCATTTGTATCAATGTGCCCCATCCCCAGGGCAGATTGATACACCTCATTGGGCACTTTGATATGTCTGGAAAAAATGGAGACAAAATAACACCAATGCAAATTTTTCATAGAAAAATAGTTAGCAAACCATTTTATATTTATTTATAGAAATTTAAATTACTCACAATCTATTTTTAAGCAATATTAAAGCAATCAAAGTGAAATGTATAATGACCTGATGTTCTGGCTGTTCCATGTCTGATTGTTGGCTGTGGTAAGTTTGCCATATCTGGCACTTCAACCTCAGCATTATTTTCTTTTTTAAGAAAGATGAAAAAATTACCATGTTTTCTGTTTATAAATCGGTTTATAAACAGAAAATAAAGGATAATTATATTAAAAATTCTGTTTATAATATAATTATCCTTTGCTGTTCTGCAGCTTGTTTCTATTACTCACCATTTCTCATGTCGAAAATACTTTTTCCTCTGGAGAATTGATACAAATTTGAGAATTTCCAGGCTGTCGTCCTTTTCTTTAGTTATTTCTACTAGCACTAGATGTTGGGTAAGTTCGTACGTCTTCTGTTTTTAAAAATACTACAAAATGTTCTAATATAAAGAAAATAAATCTATCTCACTTCAATAAAAACTAATATTAGAAATTTTTAGCGAGAAATGGTTAAATTAAGAAGTGTATGGTAAAAAAAAATAATAATAATAAAAGTCAATGAAAAAATGAACTGGGAAAGGATTTAGGTTGTATAAATGTTCCCCGACACAGACTGTATCAATGTGCCCCATACAGCCATTCTGAATAAAATGAGTCTCGAATCTAATGCTTCACAATTTATCTAACAATAAAGAACAGGGAACTGATAAAGAGTAGCTCTACTTTCCAGGAGAGTATTTTTTTCGGTTGAAAATATTGGAACAGTTGTATAATACCATTTCAATTGTACAACTCAAATTTACTTTTTTTCTACAAAAACAATAAATCACCCGTCCGATTTTTCAAACTACTGAATCATTCCAAGACTTTCTGTATGTACTTGAGTGTACTAGCATCATCTTTTGGACCTGTTGTGAAATTTCCTGTAATGACCCTGTGAGCAGTAGAGGGGATGTACCAATGTGCCCCAATTCCCCCTACTGATGAAACAATTATTCTTTTGCTTCTTACAATGAAAACATTTTGTTGGTTTGGTAAATAAAGAGGATATTCGTATAAAAAAAATGAAAACATACCTTAAATTTTTGAGGGGTTTTTCAACTCTTTTTTTTCACTTAAAAATCTGCATCATATTACTAAATCAAGAGTAAAAAAAGTCTCTTAATACAGAATTGTATCAGAAAAAAATCTGTCAAAAACTTTCATTTTTTTCACATATCCTCCACTCGTCTATTTCAATGATATATGATAATATAAGGATGTTTTTGAACTCTTGCCACACTAAAGTTTATTTTTAGGTAGACAATAAACAAATCAAATTAATAACAATTCTTATCAATAGAAAACAGAAGTGTATAGTCTTTTACTTCCATGTGTGTAACCCATTATACTTTTGTTCCTATATTATTCTCACAAACAGTTTAGCTAAAACACAACTTATTTTATGAATGGAGAGAAAAGTGTAATGGCTTTTCCTTTAATGAGTAACAGTCTATTCTAGCAGTAAAATTTATCTGATTCTTCTTAATAACCAAGTATATTCTGGCTTCCGTATGTCAGAATTTCATTTTCTTCTTGATCTTCCTCAAGGCAATTCTTAAATGTTCTGCTTAATAAACACGAAAATTTTTGGCGTATTTTGGGGATTATTTTTAAATTCAAAGGAATAAAATTGATTGAGTTGACTACTAAAGCAATTTGAAATCGAAAAGTTTTTTCCATTTTTAAAAAAATAAATATTTGACTGATAAATAGATGAATAAAATGTCTGATCATTAAATAATGAGATTGAATTTTTTTGTGCCAAGCAGAAGGCTGAAGAGTTTGCAAGTGATGTATGCGGTGGGGTCCGTCAGCTATAGATTCTAGAAAACGTCAATTGGCCTTGAGCCTTACACTATTAAAAATTTGAAACTTTTCCTGCATCGTCATTCCATCGCTTTTATAGAATATCTCTATTTGACCAATGAGAATGCTCCATAATGCAGCGAAGTAATCGTTTTCTATAAAAGCGGTGGAGTGACGATACAGCAAAAGTTAAAAATTTTTAACAGTGTACTCATAAAACAGACATGTGTTTGAAAGTGGCATTAGTTTTTCAGAATGAAGCGGAATGTGATAATGGGGTGAGCCATAAATTTTTGTGTAAAATTAAACAAATTGGTTAGTGAGAGTCTTCCCATGTTATAAGAAGCCTACGGGAATGAATCTTTGTTCAAGTCTCAAATGTTAAGATAGCATAAAGTCTTTAAAGACGGAAGAGAAGACATTGATGCCAAACAACGCTCTGGACGTCTATCAAGTTCTTGGAATTCAGGCAATGTGGCTAAAATGCAAGTGCTTTTGGTCTCTGATTGTCGGAAGAGTGTCCGAATGATTGCGGAGACGTTAGGAATTGTAAAATTGGTTGTGCGTTAAATTTTCACATAAGAACTTCAAATGCTGAAAAATTGTAACAAGCTGATTTCAATACATCTTTCAAATTGACCCAGTTTCTGGCAAAACACTGAGTCGAAATGCTGTCCCAACCACCTTACAGCCTCAATCTGTTCTCACTGGGCTTTTTCTATTTCTCTGTTAAAATCCAGCATAAAATATAATCATTTTGACAATCTTGAGAACATGCAGAAAAACGTGACGCGCGTTCTGAACAGCATTCCAGTTGGAGACTTCCAAGTGGGCATATAATGAGTGATAGAGTTGTTGACTACGGCATATTAATGCAAAAAGAGGCTATTTTGAAGAATAATAAATGTTTGTAAAATTATCTTCAAATAAATAAATTGTTATGAAATCAGTATCATTACTTACTGGACAGAACCTGTAAATTACTTGTTGAGTTATAAGCGTTTTTGATCGTATGATGACAGATTTTTCTCTTTTCCACATTGTCTCGAAAATGAGATTTAACCCATTCGTGCCCAGCATCTTTTGCGTAAATTTTATTTTGTTGGCACCACTATTTTTAGAAGATTTAAGTTTAGTTAATTAATCACGAAAATGCATCATTTAAATAAAATAATTATTGCTTTTCTTTTTTACCGGTGTCCAAAACAGTGCTGAATGCACCTTTTGAAGCGTCCCTAAAAAGGAACGCTAGGCACAAATTTGACAGCATATTCTATAAGATCATTTTCTTTTACCATAAAGTGGAAAAAGGTGTTCGATTAGACAGTTTTTGCTTAACACTAGAACCGCCATTAGGGGTCATTTTGACCCCCTGTCAAATTGAAAACGGCCGATTCGAACCAGAAATTTTTTCATGAGATTTGTTAAATATGCGAAATACAAAACTAAGCTAATTAAATAAGTTAGATAGTTTTCAATAAAAAATCTGGTGTCAAACACTTTTTTATAAAATTTTTATAAAATAGCCGGCGGTTCTAGTGTTAAGAACACTTTACAACGTTATGCTTTTCCGAACAAAAATGAATTCAGAAAAGTGTCAGAAAGTAGCTCATTTGGACTTGAGAACAACGTCGGTGAGACATCGTCGGTGAGACATCAAATTCCCCTGTCTAATATTAGACATATGAGCTTGAATGCATCCACAATTTTCAAATTTCTCCACTGAAAACCAACATTTTTACCCTCATTTTTCTGTATGCTTTTCTTGAAAGATAATTTTTTCTTTTTTATTTGACAATTAAAAAAATACATATATAATTAATTTTATATTTTAAGTGACTAAGATAAGTAGACAAGTTGCAAAAAATATTTTAACACTTGAAATAAAATTATGTATTTTTTCAATATTTTGAAATATTAATAAAAGGAGAAAGATCTTTTAAGAAGCACACGCAAAAATAAAGTAGTTATTGTTTTTAGATCTGAAAAATACGGAATATGCCAAGCCCGTAGGTTTAAAATTAGTCAGGGAGATTTCCGAAATGGCTGTTTTACTCACGCAAAAACATCCGCTCACTAATGCTAAACATCTTGAAAAGAAAAATATCTCGTTTACATTTCATTATTTTTAAGGGGCTCAGAGACACAAAAATTTTAATTTTTTCAAGATATATATATATATAAATTGCTTTAAAAATTCCTTTGTTTCTTTCTACTTAAAATGACGTTTAAATCATATTTCTATCTTAATTGGAACAGGAAATATTAATTTTTTCGTTTGGGTTTCTTTTTAGTACCTAGCTTTCAAGTAACGTATATGTCATGGAAATGACATTTTGTGAAAATACATTTTTCTTCACGATTTTTCCCCATTTCTCCTATTTAAATTATTATAAGTCAAGAACCGTTAGATATAAATGATTCAAACTTAGAACATGATTTTTTCAATTGTTTTACGTTAGTTTTCATTTAGCACATTAAAAAAAATTATTTACATTTTTTGAAAATATGATTTTTTAAAAAAGTTACATAATTTTTTTTTATTTTAAATATTTTTTATTTTTTATACAAATTAATGTTTTTAAAGATGCTGAAACAAGACTAAATCTTATATATTTCTGTTTATTTAAATTTAAAAAAATGAAATTCTACAAATAATATTTCGAGTTATAACGATTTTAAATTACCCCAATTTTTCAATAAATTTAAAATTAATTTTTTTATATAAAAATGAAAAATTTTTATCATATGATTATTTTAACAAATAATATGGTTAACCATCGAAAAAAAATTACTTAATAAATAAAAATTATTTTAAAATGTATCCCGGAGCCCCTTAAATGTTTTATTATTATTATTTTAGTTTTGGATAGCTGAGATGGATTTTTACAAAAATGTTTTTTACCTTCTTCTTTTTTTTTTTTTTTTTTTTTTTTTTTTTTTTTCAGGTATTTTTTTATGAGGATAGATATACTTTCGAAGCCAGTTCCGAAATTGAAAGAATTTCGCTTAAAGGAACGCGATAAGCAAAGCTGAAAAAATAAAAAAAAAACGCCCTTTCTATAGGCTAATTTTAACTACTCAATGAAGAAAAAAAATCATTTAAAAATACTGAAACGCAAAAGAGATATCTTAAAAGAACATAGATTAGCATTAACGAGTGGCTGTTTTCTCCTGATGAAGTATTTCTTATAGTAATTTTTTCACTAAAATAAAGAGTTTGCTGTTAAATCTTAGTGAATATGAGGAAACCATTCGTCCACTTAAGAGTTTCTTTCAATAATAATATTTACGAATGTTTTGTAGATCACCAGCAATTTAAAAAAAAAAAATCACTATTTAGATGCTTAAAATAAATTACATTTATTTGATTGATAAATAATGGCAATTTTTATTTTAATAGCTTGTATAATCTATCAACAATTTTCGATTTATTTGAAGGTATTTTTTTTTCAAACAAAATTTCTGCATGATATTAATATACCAAGAGAAAATTTCTTATAAGTAAGAGCCACAATATTTTCGCTTCGATACTTTCCCACAATTATTTTAACTAAAATGAAAAAAAAAATTTAATTAAAGCAATAAATTGCTCTCCTTTTATGGGTAACATTTCTATTCTAGCAATTTATTTCATGGTATTCTCATTTCTAATGCCATATAATCTGGGTAATTTCTCGCTTCCGTATGTCAAAATCTTTGAGATAAAGCACTGGTTTAAGATATTTTCCCCCAAAATAAAGTTTTTTTCTTAATCCCTTCGGGACGAGAGCCTTTTACGAAATTTTTAATGTTTTGTCACCAGTTTAAAAAAACAGAAATTTATTTCCTATTGAATCGGGAAATTGCTCTGATTTAATAAGGTAAATTTTACAGTATAATTTTACTGGTGGGAATAAAGGAGGATTCTTAAGCCTTTTTGCGGCACGTATACGTGTCGCTCGTCCCCAAGGGTTAAGCTTGTTATCGACCATTCAACCATTCAAGAGTTTCCTGTCGTGAATAATGTTTATGAAGTTTTTGTGTGACGACTTTAGAAGAACAGTGAAGAAAAGGCGATTTTCAAAGATTAAAAGAAGAATTTCGTCCTATGGTAAAAAGAAATCATAATAAAAGTAATTATTTTCCACCCCAAAAATATGGTTTATTCTTTACTTTTTCAAAGGCTCTCCCACACGAAAGAGAGAGTTCTACACCTGTGGCCTAAAATTCACGTGATTTTTATGATTTTCTTCTTTTAATTTTTCCCCTCAGTTACAAAGAAAATAGAAACTCCTTGAATTCCATTTATTGATATCACCGGTAGACCTAGTAACTTCTGGTAAATCTGAAGTCAAGGCCAAGGGCCCGGATCTCCAATGAGTGTCCGGTACATCCGAGTTTCTTAGAGGGCGTAGAGGTGTGATCCCCGAACCATGCGATTTAATTCTTCAGTACACGCATTCTATTGCAGCGACCATGACTTCCAATGATGTTTCTGACGCAGACGAAAGGCATATTGACGCTCGTTGGGCGGTGCTCTCCCTTGGCTAGCAGTATGTGCCATGGAGGCATCGCACTTATCGGTTCGCTTGACTTGTGATGGTGGCGTCAGGCTGGTTAGTAACATCTAACGTCTGCGCATTTATGGATTCCACAGAATCTTTGCTACGGGGCAGCTTGCTGAAAGGCATGTTAGTTTTACCTCTTCTGGGAATAATCCTTTGCAAACTAGGTAAAAATACACTGATAAAACAAATACCTATCTGCTTCTTCCCCACAAGAGGTTCTACTCTTGTGGCCTAAAATTCACGTGATTTTTACTATTTCTTCTTCCACCACCCCCTCCCTCAGTTACAAAGATGTCGGGATTTGTCGTGTGCTCGTAACATTCAGCTATCAGTTATTAAAATTTCAGGTCTCTAACTTATACAGTTTCTGAAAACGAATGCTGTGACGGGCAGACACACAAAGGGGTGAATGAACGAAACCTTAAAAAGAAAATAAACTAAATTAAGATATTTTGTCGAAAAAGTACATTTTAAACGAATACAAAAATGTAGCTGTGTTGGCATGTCCACTGTCGCAAAAAGCAGGACAATAAGACCAAACTGGGGTAGAGGTTTCTAAATCGGGACATAAAAATGCAATAAATTTTATTAAAAAAAACCGCATGGAATACAATACAATTATATTCTATATTAATTCTAAAAATTTCTGGACAGCAATCATTCCCGATATTTTGAAATTTCGTCTTAGAGGATTTTATTTTATTAAAAAAACACACTAATCCTATGCAATGAAAGTTGCAGTGAAAGGTAAAATAGCTAAAGACCAAAAGAAAAGTCCATTTTCAAGATGATCTTAACTAAGTAGTTATAATTTTAGAACATTCTTTTCATAAGGACCGTGAAATTTTTATCCTTAAGAAAAGAATTAGTTATTGACAAGTTCTATTTTCATAGATTTTACTAAACAAGATACAGTAAAAAATGTAACAACAGATTAACAAGATGCAAATCTATTCCATCAGAAACAGGCTTCTTCAGCAGGCAGATTTGTGCGGCATTTTTTTCGGCAGAATCATAAATTTTTCCATTTTACACAGATTCTGTTTTCACAGGTTTTACTATATTAACCCATTAGTGCCTAGCGTCCCTTTTTAGGGACGCTTCAAAAGGTGCATTCAGCACTGTTTTTGACACCGGTAAAAAAGAAAAGTAATAATTATTTTATTTAAATGATGCATTTTCGTGATTAATGAACTAAACTTAAATCTTCTAAAAATAGTGGTGCAAACCAAATAAAATTTACGCAAAAAATGCTGGGCACGAATGGGTTAAGTTCCACTCGATGTAAGCTGACAAATAGGTTGTGGTAGTAAATAGAATTTAAAAAAAATAAAAAAAATTGATAATAATAAAAAATTGGGACATTTGGCGTCCCGGAAAGTGGTTTCGTGGGGAGGATTTTGAAACACTTGGAAATCGGTACGGCCAGTATAAATCGGAACATCTATCAACACTTGGCTGAAAACAGTTTCGAAAATTGTAATAGAAATTAGCATGTTTTATCCTAAAAATAAACAATGTATTTCAATTTACACTCTTGATTACAGTGAAATTATTTTATTCTATTAAAAGTATTTTTGATTAAATATTTCACTGCAACTGGATTTCATTGTTCATTTTTTCATGAGCTTCATGGATTATGTCGATTTCCAAACACAGATTTCTTTTTCTATTTTACAAAGAAATATACGAACTTCTTTTTAAAAATACAGCAAAATTCATCAAAATTAGAAATCCAATAATACTATCTAAACTATAAATTTAACGTAAAACGAAATACTGCAGCAAATAAAAGAATTCTTCTAAAGTATTAGTTTTAAAAGCATTAGAATCTACAGGATTTATACTTCTCGTCTGTAATCTATATATAAATTGAAGGCTTAAAACAGAAGAAAAAACTGAAAGATCCGTTGTTACTTTAAATCGCTGTTTGAGTAAAGGAAAATCTTACGCTTTCCTCTTGTTGCTTTCTTTTATTTTTTTTTTTTCTTAACTGCGCTATTGTAGAATTTTAAGAGAAAAATTTTCAGGATAGATAAGGAACGCGGCCTAAAATATCTTAAATCTTAAAATTCAAAATAGTTTCATTTCGAGAGGAACCTGCATATGAGTGTGGCTGCATATATGTTCGGGAATTTTAATGCTGTTGAGTAAATAGTTACTGATAATGGCGAGGCTAAATATTGCTTTCGCTTCAAGATTTTGAAATTAAAAAACTAAGCCAGTTTTATTCTCTATCATACTCACTTATATTTCAATGAAAGCGAATTCAACAACAAGAACGAAAACTAATGCGTCCAGCATAAATTATAAAACACTTTCCAACACCTTCAGAGCAATGTAAAATAATTAGCAGAATATTAATCCAATTAAACCCGGAATCATTATGCTGTTTAAAATAAAAATCTTGCATTTGACATCAATTTTATTAAAATAGCCATTTTTGTTTTATTTTATTACGAAGTTTAATCCGTCAAACAAATGTGTTTCCATTTCAGTTAACTGGTATTCCAACAGAAAAATGATTAAGACTTTTCTGGTAGAATATTCTACAAACCGGCTTTAATGGGTTCCGGTTATGTTTAAATAAAGAATTTGAAAAACGTGTAACGCATTTGAAAACACATATAATTCAATTACCATCATTATTCGGAAGAATATTCGAAATTTGCTCTGCGCATAATTGTATGCACAACCTGGCCATTGATGAACGTCCATTTGCGATTTTAGACATTTTGTTAAATATCTAGAAAAATACATGAGGAATTATTCTGAAACTCTTAGTGTATAAAAATAATAGTACAAGTCATAGATTTCCGTGAAGACTTTTTCCCCCGAAACTCCATAGGAGACCGTCAAAAAATTAAAAAAGAATGAATATATTTTGAATAACCCTGCCAAAACTAATGTAGCAAAAGCACTCAAACTCTAGATTATGATTAAATGTTTTATTGTAATAAACTGTGTTCATTTGTATGCAAATACCATGCATACTCGCAGAGAAATTGAGGTTTTTATAAAATTGGTCCCAAATTTTGCCAAGTTTTTTGCTTATAATTTTCAGAGCTCTTAATATAAAGGAACATTCTTTTCTGAAAATATGACAAATAATATTGCACAGAATACTCTGTAATCAGAATTAAAAAATAGTAAAAATTGTTTGAAAAATGAGTAGGTTTACTAAATAATTTTTCACTGCGCATGCGTCAACGATATCAAAATTTCATTTGCATATTATGTTAGCTAAATGTGTAGAACAACTTTTGTGAAAGTCGCAAAATCATAGCTTGAAAATTCTGAAAGTAATCGTCTATAGAATAAGCACAAAATTCGTTGTTCCCAAAATGAAGCAAAAAAATGAGGGATTTTATCCAACTGTAGTAGTACGTCCCATATTGTGAACTCTATATTGACACTTATGAATGAATATATGGATACAACCCCTCTTGTTTTTGATTCATTTTTGGAATAACGGATTTTCAACTCTTTAAAATTTAACAAATTAACAATTCCTTAAAGTCGTTTTTCTCAGTTTGTGCTTTCAATATATCGATATGATCAAAATTCTAAATTTCAACATGCACTTAACTTGTTACTTTTAATGGCTGATTATTAAAGAGCATTTTTTAAATTAACGATCGGATTTTCAATAATCAAAATCGTTTATTTAAAAATTAAATAAATAGCGGGTCAATATATACTGTATTTTTAAATATGTTATGGTCTTTTATTTTACTTAATTTTAAAGAAATATGGTCCTTATATATAGGGAACACATTTGTAGAAAAAGTATGCAATTATTTTTAAGTTAAAATAGTAGAATAATTATGGTTTATAAAAATGGTTAATACTTTCCTTTATTATTATTATTTTTTAATTTTACGACAATAATTACATTTGTTTCTCTGATTAAATAAATTTTCTTAAAACCATTTAATTATATATATAAAAAAAATATATATTATAAAATACTGAAATACAACAACAATTTAAAGAGAACTGATCCACCTTTAAACGTAATAAAATCACTTTTAAGGATCATGAATTTAATACTTTTTTAAAGTTATTTTTAATAAGTCATAAAATGCACAAAATGCTATATAAATTAAAAGCAGTGTAATCGCCGCTCAAAGAAATAATTTATGATGCAGTTTAATAGGGATTTTTAATTAAAGACACTTTTAAATTCAAGAAAGTGTATTTTCACACTTACTCGATTAATGAAGGTTTCAGGGACACAGTTTGAAAGGGAATGTCACATAGTTAATCCATCAAGAGCAAGTAAAACCGTGCACCGTAAATTAATTCGCTTTTCTTGAATTCCTATTTTCTTTTTAATTTTTATACTATACTGGATGTTTAAAATAACAGTGTGCATCTTAACTTTTAAACATTTTGTTCAATAAATCAACATAAAAAAGTTTAAATAATGTAGAAAATATCAATTTTTCTAGAAAATTGGAAAAATTAACTTTAGATATTGTTTTAGAGGCTTAGTTTGAGGTATGAGCTGAGTATTTGCGTTGAGACCTTCCGCTACCAAGGCTGTTGTATTGAATGATCTTACATAGATTATAATTATTATTTTAGCTAATTTCATGCAAATCACATTTTCTGTTATAATTGATACGCTGGATATTCTCAGCAAAGTTTTCCAGAGTAGGAAGGTTTAAAAAAAAATAGGAAACTAAGCTGACTAAGCGTAGTACTCAAAAATCCAGGTTTTGGAGTTATTTGTGACGGCCGATTATCTGCACGAGAAATATAGGCCCTTCGCGGGAGGGGGGTCTTTCTAAGGGAACCTAACCCGTATTTACGCATGGAAATCCAGGGTTCGAAGAAAACCACGGAAAACTGCGAACGGCTAGTCCGACGGGCGCGATTAGATTCGAACCAGCACCTCCCGTCTACCAGTTTCGAGAGCAAAACTTCTCAGCCACCGAAAATCGAGGACCTCTTCTAATTTCAGGACTAGTTTACTTAGTTTCCGCAGTATTTAATGAAAACACATGCTATATGGGGTCAGGTACCCTTGGAGGAATCCAAAAATTGATTTTTCAAAAAATAGCTTATAATTAAGTATAATTCTTTAGGAACATTTAAAAACAAACCGCATCCAAAAATCCGAATTAGAAGAAGAGTTATGTTTAAAAAACTTTACGCTTTTCCTATATGATCAATGGGTGATTAAAACTTTAACGCCAATTTTCTCAAAACAGCGATTTTGATCATTGCGCGCACGATTTCGGAAAAATGGCTGGGTAGAGTTTCACAAAATTTTCGCTGAATGTATTAAACGTATACAGGCACAAAATGACCTACTATTATGTTCCTCAAATTAGAAGTTTAGAATTCACGACTGTTTTTTGTGTAAAAAATATCTCGATATTTCGAATTTTTTTTATAATTTTTTTCTCTGGATCTATAAATTTTACTTTTTTCATCGTAGGTCATTTTGAAAACACATTATATCTCTACTTATAAAAAAAATCTTGGATTGTTTTAGCCATTCAAATTTGAAAAATCGTGCGCGCAAGGCATACAAGAATTATTCTTTCGTAAAAATTGTATTATCTTTAAAAATCATTTTAAAATCATTGCATATGTGTATACTTTTTTTAAACACTTTATCTAATAAAATGAATCATTCTTAATATGTATTTTCAATTTTATAGTTAAAAGTCAAATAGATAAAGAGTGACTGCAATTCTTACAGAGGTCATTTTCATGTATTTTGTTAGTTCAAAGGGTACCTGACCCCTTAACTCATTTGGAACAATGGGTGCACACAGAATTTGTTTTTGGTACCAGTAAAAAAGAAAAGTAATATTTTCTTTTTTCAATTCGAATATTGTGGTGATTATTTAAGTGTCATTTTAAAAAAAAGTGGTGCAAACTGAATAAAATTTGTGTAAGAACCGTCGGTCCCGAAAGGTTAAAGGGAGCATATAGGACAAATTTTATTGTTCTTATCAGAATTTTTTATGCATAATCTTTAAGAGGCATTTTCATAAGACATGCAATAGGAATATATTATGAAGATTAGAGGTAAAATATTCTGGTCAGAACAATAAAATTTGTCCTATATGCTCCGACCTCTGGTTAAAGGAAGTGATAAATTTGTGGAACAAAAAATAAGGTACCTGTGCCTAATATGGAGACCCTAAGGAAAATCTATTTTTTTCACCCCCATGTACACGTAATAGGACATCAAAAATATAGGGCCATCATTATTGACTATCATTATTAAAATTAGCAACCTTGTAACTATTCCGGTTAAATTTAAATGATAAAAAGAAAAAATGTTTACAAATGTCCATATAAAGAACCACTAGTCCCTATTATGGACAGGTGGCTCCTTAATGATCTACTACAAAAGGTGTATGGAAGAACCACTTTTCTATGGAATTTTGGAGGAAAGGGGATAAAAAATGTATCTTAAGGTATTGCGCGGGAGGGTAGGATACAGTAAGTAACTTCAGAACATGCACTTTAGAACAGGTAGTCATTTTCGGTTGTGGTTCTTCGAAGACCGATGCAAAGCACCTCAGTTACTACAAAATATTATGAAATGGTAGTTGGTTTTGCCAAGCTCTCTATTTTTGTGAATCTAAAGATTCACCTGCTGTACTTCCAATGTGGAATTAAGATGTCCATATTGGGAATCGGGAGTAGTTTTATTAAATCTTGTAATAAATAAATAACGAAAACTTTTTAAGCAATATTTGCAATAGCAATTGAAAATATGTTTTAAAAGCTTTCTAAAACACTCCACTTTTTAATATTTAAAGTAATTTTACAATGTCTAATAAGAATTTAAAATTATCTGTATTTACGATCAGCACACCACGAAACAACAAGTTTCCTTCTAAATGGCGAACAGCGAGCTTTTTTGTACTTTCCTGGCTTAATTATCTTTTCAACTGCTTTTTTTCACGGACATGTAGCGCGATTTCTCTATCAAAATTGTTACTTTTAAAATTATTAGGGGTGCCCATATTCAGAGCATTGTCCATATAGGGTACAAGTACCTTATATATAGTATAAAAAAGTTAAGAATTTTAAAGTTGTGAAATTTTTCTAAAAATCCTGTTACAAAACCGTTATAAAATTTGGTCTTCCTAGTCGCAATGGAGACTTTGGGAATCGAAAATACAGTATCTTTAACTTTGTGGCAAATTAAATTGGGCCGCATATGTTTCCAATATCAAAATGCATTAATATTTTAAGTGACAAATTTTTTTAATTTCCCGATTTTTATTCAATGCGTTTTCGGATCTCGTTTTATCCTCGAAATACATGATAACTGTGATTTCATTAAGTAGATAACTTTTAATTTAAGAAGAGGATAAATTCGTGAGACAAAAAATATACTAAGCCTAAAAAAATTATAAATCATAAAAATTATGAAATTAAAAGAAATTCCTGGTAGGAAACAGTTATAAAATTTCTAGTCCTCACAGAAATTTCACAATGGATTCTTCGGAAATCGAACTTATTATCACCATGATGGAACATAAAATTCTTTACGTTAGCGGCAAATTAATTAAGACCGCTGATGTTGCCAATACCAAAATGTATTGATATACGTTGTACGAAAAAGCTTTTAAATTTTCTCGTTTGTTACTATTTTACTATGCTTTTAATTCGCGAAATATATGATGACTGTAATCACCAAACGTTGATAACTTTTAATTTAAGAAGATCATAAATTTATGGTATAAAAAACATATAAAGTTGCGAAGTTGGCAATAGTTTGCGAAATTGAGTTATATTTGGACAACGTATTGACGACATTAGGGTGATTTGGCGGAAAATGCGACTTTCAAGATTATCAATGCAAAAACACATGCTTAGAGCCAAATATAAGAATATCGGCAAATTTTGCAAAAGAATTTATTTTCAGAATGTGAAGGAATTTTCTAGAATGTTATAAAATAAAATGCTTTATATTTGTAAAACAGGAGAGTTTATAGTTATATCGAGTTGAATAAAAGGATAATTTTAACCGATCGTTGGTCGGTCTTCCCCACTAATTTAATCTAAACTCACTATTCCACATATTTCTACCATTTTCTATCGGCAAAGTAGTTTAACTATAACGTTTTCTAAAAGTTTATGTATTCCCTCAGGCACAATCCGTTAAGGCAGGTACTTATACATTGAAATGCCATTGAATTAAGGATAGGCAGTGCTATGCAAATTATTTAGTGAAGCGCCTCCTCTCTATGCATGTGAGGGCGCTGTAGTAACGGCGTATATATTAGCACTGTGGCTGTTGTGAATCACTCTTTTCAATTGCCAGGAAGAGTAATATTATTTAGACTACCTCGTAATTTAGACTACCTCGATCATGGACAAATAATAGGCGCTCGCCATATCGGCCATTCAATTTCCAAAATCATCAGAGAATTAAAATGTTCCCGTTCAATAGTTTCTAAAATATATCGAGTAGTATATTGAGAACGGTAGTGGGGAAAAACTAGCAATCGGGCAAACTGCAAAGGAAAATCAGCCTTGAACGAGCGTAGTAGCAGACAGCTCAGCCGTATTGTACGTAGCCAATGAGACCAAACATTAATTCAAACACCACACAGCTGAACCAGGGCGCCGTCCCCGTCTTACTGTCAGTAAACGGACCGTGCAACGCTTGGTTCATCATATGGGATTCGAGAGCCTTAGCCCACGAGAGTACCACTGCTCAATACACGCCATCGGGTTTTATGTCTTGCCTGGGCAAAAGAACACAGAAAATGGGCTCCAAAAGACGAGAAACGAGTAGTAAAAATAATTTTCGAGTACTTCCTGCTAATGGTATGTTGAGAATATAGTGACAGGCACAGTAGATCCTGTGTACCAGGTTGTTTCTTCACAACTTCATAGTGATTTAGCAATGAACTGGGGAGCTTTCTGTTGGAAATTTTGGGAATCTTTGGTGCTTGTACTAACCTTACTTAATGCAATTCGGTACGTAGAGCTGCTAGGTGATCACCTAAATCCGTTTAAGTCGTCTTGTCATCCACATGGAAATAGAGCAATCCTGAAAGACAACTTTTTCTCAAACAGGTTCCGGACGGTTACTGCCTGGTTGGATGAGCAATCCTTTGACTTATCTGCCACGAATTGGCTACCGAACGTGACAACAGTTTAAATCTTATTAACCTAAATTTAGTCCTTAGTCTGGATTTAATCCAGACTTGAATCTTATTAACACCTCTGGAATGTTTTGGAGAAAGATGTTTAAGTACGTCACACAGTCCCAGCGCCTTATGGACAACCCTAGCAGATATTTTGCAAGTTATGCTTGTAGAACACTTCCGTAAACTTGTTGAATCTATGCTCCGTCACGTCGTGTGGCAGGCATTATCAAGGCCAAAGGAGTCTCAATGCGTTATTAACCTGCTACTCCTAATTCGATGGCACTTCAGCGGAGAACAATGCATCTGTGATACAGTGGTCTTCATTGTAAGGGGGAGATTTTTTTTAAATAATTAATTTATCTGCTTTCACAAATTACCACAATTGCAGCATGTGGTTCCAAAGCAGATGTTGTATCCGAAAAAAGTAAGTTCCAAAGTGCATGGAATGCCCGCCGTAGAACGTAGTGTACAGGGTGTCTATAACTAAATAACCCTATTTTAAAGTTCTCTACAAAAAAGTTATTGTTCAAAAAGCTGTAAATTTTTGTAGACGACATAATGATGGGATGAGAATTTGTTCAAGCAAAAAAAAAAGTTCGAACGTTCGTTGTCAGAAGTTGTTTTTTATTGAATTACACGTTTAGCATGCAAGATAATTTACAAATTTTGTTCCATAACCTTATCTGATAGTAAAAATAGTATTTTATGACATGTCCTTAGCATTTTCCAGAACACACTGAAGTCGAATCTTACGATTCCAGATTTTACATTTGCCAAAAATTGCTTTTATGTATTTTTTTAACTAGTTATCTGGTCTTCATAGTTATAGAATATGTTTTGGTTTGATGTGGTTTTGCTTTGAGGCCTTTAGCAGCTACGGCTTTTGCCTCGAATGATCCATTACACAGAGACAACGACAATAAAGAACTATTTTATTATCTATTACATATTTAATATAATTACAAAGGTACAAACACACCATACATGTCTTACCCTGGATTCGAACCTGGACCCCTCGGCCGCTAATAATCACGCCACAGGGGCGACTAGTTATAGAATACAGTTGTATGAAAGCTACGCAGAAATTACTAAAAAATAAATGAATGAAAGCTTCAAAAAGTTCAGAATTGATAAAAAAAATTTAGTTTTAAAAATTTCTTAATTTTACATTAAATTTTTCGTATTTAATCACAAAAATTACATTTTTCCTTCATTAAATTATTTTCTTTCATCAAAACTTTTAATAGTATGTTAATTATTTTATGAAATACTGTTAAAAAACAATAGTTCAAAAGTTTTTCAGTCTCCCTTAAGTCTTAAAAAAAAAAAAAAAAAAAAAAAAAAAAAAAAAAAAACCTATTTTACGATTATAAATTTAATATTTTTTTTAATTCTTTTTTTTTAATAATCAATAAAATCCACATAATGCTATAGGAATTAAAAACTGGTGTAATAGTTGTTGAAAGAAATCGTTAATAATGAAGTTTAATAGGTACTTTTAATTTTAATTAAAGATACTTTTATAAATGTAATGGAATGTATTTTCACGCTTTCTCGATTAATGAATGTTTCAGCGACAGTGTTTGAAAAGGGAATGTGACATAGTAATTAATCCGTCAAGAGCAAGTAAAACCGTGCACCATAAATTAGTTTGCCGTTCTTAATTTTCTTTTTTATTTATTTTATTTTATTTTATTGTATAGTACTAGATGTTAAGAATAACAGCGTAGATCTTAATTTTTAAACATTTCTTTGC
This sequence comes from Maratus speculifer, assembly GCA_964019185.1. NCBI lineage: Eukaryota > Metazoa > Arthropoda > Arachnida > Araneae > Salticidae > Maratus > Maratus speculifer. The sequence continues at coordinate 375,065,806 of OZ025293.1, forward strand.
AAGCTAAATAAATTTAGAAGCAAAAACATTAAAAACTAGCAATTTTTCGAGAAAATTGGGAAAATTAATAAAATTAACTTCAGACATTATTTTAGAATTAAGCAGGCTAGTTTGAGATGAAGTTGGGTAACTGATTTGAGGGTTCTAACTAATAAGGTTGTTGTCTCGAAATTCATACATTATTAACTTAAAAAAATAATTTCATTCAATACACACTTCCTGCTACAATTTATCCACAGTACAAAATGTACAGGTCGAAGAGCAGGAAAATTTTACAATAAATGAAAACAAAGGTGGAAACGATAACTGCCGATATATTTAATCAGTTTCAATGGAAAAACATGTCTAAATTTCACATTACTATAATTTAAAAATTCTAGTATGTCTTCAGATGTTAGAGAAGATAAATATGGAGATGAAGCAATTTTTTGATAAAGTCAATTGATAAAAGTTTAACTAGTCATGGCCATTCATTGTTAAAGGAAGGATAGTTCAGCAAAATGTACATATTTTTTAGCACTCTTTCAGTTTATAATAAATCCGTAAAATAGTTTTAGTAATTACCATCCTGTAAATTTATTGTCAGTCAAATGTACATATTTTTTAGCACTCTTTCAGTTTATAATAAATCCGTAAAATAGTTTTAGTAATTACCATCCTGTAAATTTATTGTCAGTCAAGAACTGCAAATGAATAACAATAGTCCTATAAAATACGAATTGAATAATTTCTAACTGAGCGAAAAATTGCGTAAGGCAGGAATCGAACCTAGAACCATGGCTTACAAGGTCAATGCTTTACCGTTTAAGCTAACAGGGTGACAACCAGCAAGCATTTCTTGCTCAGATAATCTTATTTGTCATAACGTCTGGTCTGTCATTGTTCAATTACTCACTAGTGAAAAATGCTCCAAGGAGCAGTGCAAAAGCAGAATATGATTTTAATTGAGCATTAAAAAGTAATGGACAAGTGCTTCTGTTAATTACTGAGCATGAGGAAGGATAGGGGATCCCTTCTTGGCTACAACTCACTTCAATGCCAACTTTGAAAAAATCATATTTGTGCTTTTTCCATACAAAAGAAATTTGCGGTTCTTTAGTAGAATTTTCCACCGTGCTTTAGATGTTAACCAGGGGTGTAGTCATAAAAATAACATAAGATATATGCTCTAAGCAGAGGGATATTCTAGAATGTGTATACTATAAGCTTTCTTGAAAAACAGTGGGTATATGGTGTTCTATTAAAAAGTCCAGAAGGTGTACGGCGTATAGCCTGTACTACATCTCTGATGTTAACTGCACTGTTCACTCTGCACTAACTACAAATCAATTTTTTGTGCAATTATACACTTAGGGTATGCTTGGTGGCAGTGCATGAATGTGATACCTGCAGGAACTAGGTATCTGGCATTATGTCGCCTTCCTTTACATTTATGTCTAATTAAGCTGCATCTTTACTGGTTACTTCTTTACACTATACATTTTTATAGTAACTGCGACTGATTTGTTTTCACGGAAAAAGCGCAAATATGATTTTTTCAAAGTTGGCATTGAAGTGAGTTGTAGCCAAGAAGGGATCCCTTATCCTTCCTCTTGCTCAGTAATTAACAGAAGCACTTGTCCATTACTTTTTAATGCTCAATTAAAATCATATTCTGCTTTTGCACTGCTCCTTGGAGCATTTTTCACTAGTCCTTCTATTTTTCCATATTCAACTGGGATACTGCACAACTTGTTTTGTATTTTATATATAGAAATAAAAAATGTTCCCGGGATAAAAAGTTTGTCTTTTGTTTAAAAAAAAATTAAGTTTTTATCTTTAGTAGTTTTCGAGAAAAGTGCTGTGACACAAAATTTTTATCCGATTTTCAGAATACTCTACAGTACACCTACAGTATGATATAAAAAAAAATAATTTTTGTGCTATGTTGTGCTTCTTGGTCAGACGAACATTAAAAAAAAAATCATCAAAATTGGATAAGTATTTAGTTAGTTATTGCAAAAAGAAAAATTGAAAAATCCGTGTTTTTGCGGTTTCCTATGCTTAAGCATTATCGCTCAATCATATTATTGTTGCGCGCTGCCGCGTTTACAATGATTCCAACCAATGAGAAAGCGCCATTTCACGGCCAAGTAACCGTTTTCTATACAAGCAGGGGAGTGCGTTGCAGCAAAATGCAGCAGATTTTTAACAGTGTGCACATCCTTGGCGCTATAGTTTACAGGAGTGGTACATTGTTCAAAATTTGAAACTTTTGTTGCATCGCCACTGCATCGCTTTGATAGAATATCTCTATTTTGATCGATGAGAATCCTCGATAATGCATTTAAGTAATCGTTTTCTACTTATCTACTATATCGTTTCCGTATATTTATTTTTTCAATCAGCACCAAGGTGCGCACTTTATTAGAAGACGCGCTCTATTAGAGGGCGCATTCTATTAGGATAAATACGGTATATACTTATAGTAAATACACTTTGTTAAAGTACAGGGCCCCAATATTTGACAGGTATGCCAGGCATTTTTGCCATTGATGCCATTGTGCTAAAAACAAAATATAAATAAATGAAAAAAATGGATAAAATATAAATTTGGTATGGTGCAAAAAATTGCCTAATTTAAAATTAAAAATCAAATTTAACAGCCACCAGGGCTAGACACCGTGCATAATTATTCAGTAAATGATTCATTAACACTAGAACGCCCGGAAATTCTACTCAAGTTTGAAAATAATATTTCTCACCAGAATTTTTATTCAAAATTATTTAATTGATTTATTTAACGTAAATTTGCGTGGATTAGATTTAAATTATTTCAAGAAAATTTTTCTGGTTCGAATTGAAATTTAGTTACATGATTGGAGTGGAATCGACTCCATCCGGGCGTTCTAGTGTTAAAAAATGACAAAAATCAGCATGTCAAAAATTTCAAAAAATTCATAATTCGTTAAAAAATTAAGTTAAAAATAAGAGAAAAAAAAAGCATTCTGTATTTTTGTATGCTTAATCGAATGGTGTAACTGGTTTTTCTCTCCGATGATCACAAGTACCTTAGATTGATGACTGCCATTCTTTTATTTCATCTTGTAAAAAAACTGTTTAACGTAAAGCTATGAATTTTTGCAGGATTAATTAGCATCGCAAAATCTTTAAAATAAACTTTACCGCAACATTCTATCTGCAATAGAACGTTAGATATACCCATTTATGACCAAGTTTGGAAAATACGCAATTTCAGAAAAACCGCCCAGCGAAATAACGTTTTCTCGATGACTACCCCGGGATAAAAAGTTTGTCTTTTGTTTAAAAAAAAATTAAGTTTTTATCTTTAGTAGTTTTCGAGAAAAGTGCTGTGACACAAAATTTTTGTCCGATTTTCAGAATACTCTACAGTACACCTACAGTATGCCATAAAAAAAAATAATTTTTGTGCTATGTTGTGCTTCTTGGTCAGACGAACATTTAAAAAAAAAAAATCATCAAAATTGGATAAGTATTTAGTTAGTTATTGCAAAAAGAAAAATTGAAAAATCCGTGTGCATCATCGCTCAATCATATTATTGTAGCGCGCTGCCGCGCGCACAATGATTATTCAATTCGTATGAAATTTACCAATCAGTTTAATTGTGGTAAAATTATAATAGTCCTATAGTCTCTATAAAATCTAATCTAAACTCGCTATACTTAACATTTCCATCTCTTTATTCTCGAGGAACTTTTTAAAGTTTTATCAATTTCGGAAGCTTTTGGTCTACCCTGTGACGCAATCTGCTATCGCACGGTACTTATAGTGAGATACGTCGGGGTTGTGAGTTCGAGTCTCACTAGGAGACGTTTCTATGTTAATAACTAATTTACCTAAAAATATGTTAATTAATATTTTTTATTAATTAAAATAATCTATTTTCATCAATGTCCCTTTTTTTAATTTTATTATTATTAACATTACTGAAAATGAAGCAATTTTGTAGAATGTAGAACTGTCAAAATGTAAATAATTACAATACCTCAACCTCCGCCCCACAGATGTTGAAATTGGTTCAATGGTTCACAAGAAAAAAGTAAATCCCTATACTATTGGCTATTAGCTTATCGTCAAAGAAAACAGAAAAACAACAACAGCAAAAAATGATTGTCGTGCTCTTAAAAATAAAAAGGCATCTAATTACCAAAGATTTTAATATATATTCTACTTCTAATAATATCGAATATATCCTCTAGGCTCTATAAATTGAATATACAGGGTGTGCACTCTCAACGGTGGCCAATGGCTAATTCCTAAACCGTTAGTCACAGACATACAGTTTCAGTTACAAAAATGTTTTAAATGAGGCAAATATATATATATATATATATATATATATATATATATATATTTTAAAAAAAAATTGAGAAAACACGCGCACACACACACAAAAAAAAATCTTAAAAAATTAAGAAATTAAAAATTTTATACGGTCCCCTCTCCTATAAGTTATATTTAATAAAATTTTCCTGTTATACTGGTAAGTCCCATTATTCTATAATTAAAATTGACTCAGTAATAGCTATTTAAAGTTGGGGCATAATTTTTATTGCTATTTAGGGGTCATTTATAAATTTAGTAGAAATATAATTTTGTCAGATATATTTAAAAAAATGGTTTATAATAAAAATAACTTTGCGATGGGGGGTAAATTAGAAATGTTTAATAATTCTGATATAGGATTGCAAAATATACAATTTGTAATAAACATGTAAAGAAAAACAAGTTAGAAACTGTATGTCAGAATGTAGCAAATGAGGTGCGTTCGTAATATAACAAAGTTTTAAAAATATTCAGTTCTTAGTGTAATAATATAGAGTACATCGAATACAGTATAGTGACCAAAATCTTTTGTGTGTCTTTGTAAATACTATCTGCTTTTTACTATAAAGGAAGTAACTTGTAGTGTACTTCTGCAACATATATTAATTTTATGAAGTGTGGAATTGCTTAATAGTATTAAAACGCGCTTCAAACAGTGTTTCCCCCTATACCATTGTGTGGAATACTTTTGTGTGGCCCTGTAAATTAATAACAAATATTCTTTGCACCACAGTTTGTGCAGAATGTATTTTTTATACATTTCATAAATGCATATCAATTACATTATGTTCGAAAGATTATAACATTATTAAAATGCACTTGAAACTATTTTTCCCATTGACCGTCATGTAACGGAAATCTTTTAATTGTCTCTGGAACTAAACTATATTCCGATTTTCATAAAATTTCAAATGACTGGACAAGATTATGTAACAATTATAATTTAGAATTTTAAACGATTCGTTTGAGTAGTTGAAAATAGTCTTATAAATATTACGATTGAATTAAGTTCTTCGAAAACTGTAGCCCAAGAGGTTCTGCTTTCGATTCTGGAACAACAGAGGTGCTGGGTTTGAACCCAATCGCGCTTGTCGGCCTAACAGCTCGGCGTTTTCCGTGGTTTTCTTTGAAACTTCGTATTTTTACGTTAATAATTGGCCATCATAAATACAATCAACCAACCAGTTTCGAAAAATCTAAGAACTTCGCATTTGATCCATCAAATCATGGTCGAACCAGGGCCTGATTAATGCACGGGCCTCCGGGGCCTTGGCCCTGGGCCCACCAATTTCAGGGGCCCACAAATTATGTGACTGATTTTTTTTTTCCTTAATCAAATACCTTTCAAATAAAGTTGTTTTATAAAACATGAAATGTATAATTTAAATATTCTGAATGACGCAATAAAATTTTCAGAAGCTTTTAACCTAGGCACTTTTCACCCAAACAACTTTGTCAACTCGTCAAAAAACACGTCTTTTTTGTAAAAGTGTCGCCGAAAATGGGTAGGTAGGGGGCCCAATTTTTTAACAGGCCCTGGGCCCAACTTCAGCTTGATCGGGCTCTGGGTCGAACTCATTTGTTTTCAATGCAGGAAAGTGGTATAAGTCATGCATTTTTAAATTTCACAGGTCAATTTTAGTGTTACATGTACGGGACTTTTTTTTTTTTTTTTTTTTTTTTTTTTTTTTGTCTTACTTGTTAGTGTAATAGGAAAATTACTAAATATGACTTGCATAGGCGTAGAATTGTATGGGCCCACGGGGCTCGGGCTCCTCCAATAATTTTTTCAAATGGGCTTTATTTTTTGGCTTCAACCAATTCAGAAAAAAATCACAAATTTTGGAATTCATAATAATTTATAGAATTTTTTTAGTATTTTTTTTCCAGCGAAAATTTTTTTTCCCTAAATTCGTTGTTTACATTTATTCTTTATAAACGGCTAAAATAACCCAAGATAACTTTTACTATAGTGTATGGGCACTCTCTGTCTCTCAGGATTTTTTTTCTTTCTTTCTTCGATGGACAGTGAGCATAGTTTCTAGGAAAAATAACTTTTTCTTATTCTGACGTCCTGCACACTGGGCAATAAATTAACACGTCGTTACGCTAAGAACGTAGAAACGAGTCCAACACGATCAAATTACAAAACCGTAGATAAGATACTTGCCTTCCCCAAACATATAAAGAATGGGCCTTCCGGCCTAGGACAAAAAGGTCCTAATTTAGGAACTTCGAAGAACATGAGAGGTGCGGAAGAACATAGAGGCGGTTAGTTTTTTTTTTTTTTTTTTTTTTTTTTTTTTTTTTTTGCAGTGGATGATCAAAGAAAAAACATCAGTAATTTCTGTAAGGCAACGAATGCGGATGGGAAATTTTTTCTTTTTACTCAAGTCAGGCATAAAGTATAAAATTTGTATATAAATGCAAACTGCAAATGGAGAAATAGCTATCGAAGTTATCTAAAGGTACTCAGCAGTCTCTTGCAGTAATAGATGATTCCCAAGGATCAAGTTGTTTTAATAAACAGTAAGTATTCAAATGTTCCTACTTTTTATTTTAAAGAATTTATTTTTGCGTTACCTTGAATTATCTGATTAAAAGTCTGCACAGACCTGGGTCGGGAACGAAACTCGAACTCGGGCCAGTTTCCTTTCATTGACCGCAACGCAACCTAGTAAAGTCAGGGCCTCCCCCCCTCTCCCCCCCACACACACTCATCTCCTAAGCCTGAGCATTTTTTTTTTATCATATTAATCTGAAATTTGATTAATTATTATCGCTTAGATGTTCACATTAGAGATCTGTCCAGGCTTGCGGACCGATTTCCTGACATTCGAACCGGGCCCGGTCTAGTCATTAATCTTTTTAGGCCGGGCTGGGCTTGGGCCTTATGTTTTTCCTGGAGTATCGGGCCGGGCCTAACTTATTTTTCCATACGAAGCCGCTACTGATTTCATTCTTACTAGTTTTCACGGACCAAAATAATCAGTTTCGGGTTCCGGCTGAATTATCTCGTATGAAAATCATTTTCTCGGCGTGGTCAAGTCTGTTCAAAAATCATTAAAATTAGGCTTGGTCCAAAAATTTTTGCAAAAAAGGCATATACTTTTAAGTCGTCATTATTCTAAAATTAAATATTAGAATTTCTCCTTTTTAAAAAAGTCGTAGATTTCTAGGCTTAATGAAATAGAGTTAAAAGCATAAAAAAAATCTGCCTATGACGGAATTTTCTTTTAAACTGAAAACTGCAGTGCATTTCCCTTGCAATTGTTGCAGAAACCTACCACGAAATTTTTTCTTAAAAATTAGTGGTGTTCAAAAAACGGACCAATACGGGTCCTGAAACTACTTTAAAAATTTTAATTAAAAAATTCATTAAAAATAACAAAACTTCAAATTACAAAAAGCTTGTGTTAAACTACGTATGTGAGAAGAAAACTTGTGTTGAAAATATCAAAAGGTGTATATTGAATAGATTATGAGATAAAAATTTATTTAGACAAGTAAATAAATAAATAAATAAAGATTTAAAAAAAGTCAAATGAGGTTTGATATGTTATTATAAGACGTACATCAATAAATTTAATGCATTTCACTACCATAGAAAGGACGGTCTTCGCCCTATTTTTCAAGAAAAGTGTCTTCAATCTTCAACCTTTCTTTTGACTTTTTAACAATAAAAAAAGTAAGAATCTAAAATTAAAAAAAGGGTTCAAATTCTTCTTTGTAATGTAATTTTTTGAAATGATTTTTTCCCATAGGCCGTAATGTAACGGAAAATTTTTGACTGCCCCTGTAAATAAACTAATCATGGTAGAAACTTCATTTTCAATATTGTTCGTGCTAGGGTAAACGTCAATAACATCTATAAATTTCATGGCAGTCCGAGTATATTTACGAGAGTTAGAGCGCGGCCAGACGGACAGACAAACCGAAAGCACAAACACTTTTCAGCTTTGTTGGATAGTGTTAAAAGATTCTTATGCAAAGAAAACATCATATGTTAAAATTTATAAATTAATTACTAATTAGAATTAAAAATATGGAATGTTATCATGCACTTTGTGATAGATAATTTTACATTTCACCTTTTCCAACAAAGTTGAAAGTGTTTAAGATTACGGTATATATTGGTGGTATCTGATATATGAATAATCACTGTATATTTGCGACCCCAAAAATCTGTAACAACAGAATAGAAAATACTACATTAAATAAAGCTGATTTGGCATCCTTAATCAAAATTATTCGCTTGGCACTTTTTTTTTCTTTTTTAAGAAAACTTTCTTTTGTATATAATTACCTGTGCAAGAGATATTTTCTAAAAGATTTACTTTTAAAATATTGTGGCGCAAATAGAATATAAAAAAAAAACCATGCATTTAAAGCAACGTCCATAAGGATTAAACGCCATATGCAGCGTTAAAACCCCTTGAGCTCTGCTGGTAGAATTTTCTACCACATAATTTTATTTCCAAAATGTCACAATGACACCAGAAAATTTGACCAAATTTACTTCAAAGAGGTTTAATGCATTTTTTCGTGTTTATCGTTAACCGATTTTTTTCTTTGCAAAATTCTGGTGCCATTGTGACAATTGGAATTTTGAAGAAATTTACACCCCAGAGCTCAAAGGGTTAAATTAAGAGAATAATGAAACAAATTTCAACATATGTATATATTTCTAATTATTTTATTGCTAAATAGAATAAAAAGAATAGTCCAGGCATTACGTGCTCAAAAAGGACAAATAAATGCAAGTTTTGGTGTAGTTTTGATTTTTGGTTCCCTTTATGTTTTTTGGGTCGCTGAACACGAATCTGGCATTATCCAACAAAATTTCTCCCCGGAAACACGTTTTTTTGACAAAAAACGTGCAGAAAACGTGGCTTTTTTTCGTTTTTTCTAAATAACTTCAAAATTATGCATTTTACATAAAAGTCATCAATACATAAATTAAAGAGCACAAAATTTCCTACATTTTATGTATTTAAAGTTTTTTTCTCTGATCAATGGTTTAGCCGAGAGAGAGCCGCAAAAATGGGTGTGAAAAGCAGAAAATTCTGAAAAACGTGAATTACAGCACCGTACGTCGATGAAACATGAAAAATAACCATTTTACGCAAATTTTTCCCACTTAATAATACTAAATATATTATTATTGACTATATTTTATTAATCTGATGTTCATTGTTTCTTTCATAACTAATAAATAAATAAAAATGAACATATTTGTGATCAAAATCTTCATTTGCTATTACAAAATAATAATAGTAATAATTTCTTAATTTACTTTTAAATAATGTAAATAAAATAACTAAACCGGGCTTTAACATATAAAAGCTGACACGGATTCCAGTTCTTAAAATTCTAAAAGTTCAAAATGTGGGTGTGAAAATAAAAAAAATCCGGAAAATATGAATTATGGCTCTGTACATAGATTTAACATGAAAAATGACCATTTTTTAGTAAAGATTGACTTTAAATGATACTGAAGATATTATGATCGACTATATTTTACAATGAAGTTCCTAACAATAAAAACGACGACTCATTATTAATTATTATTTAATAATAAATAATTATGTACATTAGTAAGTACATTTCCTTAAAAAACAAAGTTCTATTTTCGCTTTCTTTTATTTGAGGATCCCTGCTTTTCACCGACATCTACAAAATAGAAAATAGACGAATGGAATTAGTGGGTGTGTTTATAACTATCAATATTATAAATAAAAGTTATTTAATAGTAAATATATGATACTTTGCGGCATAACAATTTCCCCTTCCATTGGGTCCTCTGATTCATTGTGTGGGCAATCCATTTCCAGATCGGTTTCAAAGTCTAGTTCCTCCTCTTCGTCTTGACACACAACTGCGATGTTTTTGCAGTTTCCCGAAGCAAATCTTCTATCTGATACCTTTGCAAATAATTTTTGCTGCTGCTTCAAGCACTCGCAGTCTCTCATCTCGATCAGATTTACATGTTTGCTGATACCATGCATTAGTCAGTATCTTTCCCTCCTATATTCTTGAAACACACAATGGACTTTTTTTTCTGATTCTTTGTGATCAGTATGTCGTCTCCATATCTCTCAATGAGGTTAAACTTTATAGTTCTCATATTAGGTTGATAACTCCCTGTAACCTGTTTCATTAACTCTTCCATGGAGAATTGACATTCGTCATCATGATTTTCAAGTTTAATCGTAGGTTCTTTCCATTGCTCTGTCGATTGCCTTGGCAAACGGACCACGTTTCTTCTGTTCTTGGACCTTCGGCCTCCTATAAATATATTTGAAACATTTGATGTGGTATTGATCATCTTCTGCGATCAAATCATTCACTGGTTCGATGAGCCTGCCCATAATCATCATTGCGAGCTCTTGCTGCTTTCAGAATTGTACTCCCATGTGTCGCACACTGTATACAGTATTGCGTTCGCTTGGTGGATTTTTCGCTTGTGTTGCAATGAACTCTTCCGAAATGCACAGTCCACATATAAAACAATTAGTTCAAAAATTAAACTGAGGAGTTGATGATCTTGAAATTTGAGAAGTGCTAGCACTTTGTTCCTCAACTGTCTTCACATAAGCAGTAATCATCCGTTCATTTACGTATGCTTTTCTGCACTTAACATGTATATCTACTGAGGTTTTCTCCTTTAGGACAACTGCCTTTACATCCTTTCTTTCTGTCGATAACTTTCACTGACGGCCCTTCTTCTAAAGGAGAGTCACAAATAAAACACAGCGACATCGCGCAAAATCACTTTAGCTGTTCACTATATTCACGAAGACACAAACAGTGAATTACTAAATTATAAGTAAGCAGTTGCATATGGAAACTGAGAGGAATGTGTCCTCGTGATAAGCTAGTGATCTGTGCGACGCATATTTATATTTCTAACAGAGGCGAGACTGGCGGGGAAGGGGGGGGGGTAGTATTCTACTGAACGTGGACATGGGATGAAGGGGTGGGCGCTTGAACAACGTTATTTCACACTTGTACCCCTTCAATCAAGAGGGAAAGTGCAGATGGGATCAGTTAAAGCCTGTTTTAGTTATTTTGTTTACATTATTTAAAAGTCAGATTTAGAAATTATTACTATTATTATTTTGTAATAGCAAATGAAGATTTTGATCAGATATACTCATTTTTATTTATTTTTTAGTTATGAAAGAAACGATGAACATCAGATTAATAAAATATAGTCAATAGTAATATATTTAGTATTATTAAGTGGGGAAAATTTGCGTAAAATGGTTGTTTTTCTTGTTTCATCAACTTACGGTGCTGTAATTCACGTTTTTCAGGATTTTTTGCTTTTCACACTTATTTTTGCGGCTCTCTCTCGGCTAAACCATTGATCATAGAAAAAAACTTTAAATACATAAAATGTAGGAAATTTTGTGCTCTTTAATTTATGTATTGATGACTTTTATGTAAAATGCATAATTTTGAAGTTATTTAGAAAAAACGAAAAAAAGCCACGTTTTCTGCACGTTTTTTTGCCAAAAAAACGTGTTTCCGGGGAGAAATTTTGTTGGATAATGCCAGATTCGTGTTCAGCGACCCAAAAAACATAAAGGGAACCAAAAATCAAAACTACACCAAAACTTGCATTTATTTTTTACCAAATGCCTGGACTAGAAAAGCAAGGCAAGAATTTCACAATATTAGAAAGGATTTCATATTCAACGATCAGTGCATGATTTAATCTTATTCTATATTCCCTAGTTTTATTTATATAGCGATTTTCATAAATTCGATCAAGGGCGGATCTGAAGAATCCTCAAGGGGGGAGGGGCGATATCAAAAAAATTGAAGACTCGAATCTGATGCGCGGATCGGGACTAATTTTTTTAATGCGCGTCGTTTTTTTTTTTTTTTTTTTTTTTTTTTTTTTTTTTTTTTTTTTTTTTGCTGTGGGTCGTGTTTGGGCTCAATTGACTTCTACTTCTACTGCGAGTCGGGTTTGGGTCCGGTTGACTTCTATTTTTACTTCGAAACGGGTTTGGGTTCTGTTGACTTCTATTTTTTGCCGCGAATCAGGTTTGGGTCCGGTTGGCCTCTATTTTTTGCTGTTGGTCAGGTTAACTAATACTGTTTTTGTGGGTCGCATTTGGGTCCGTTCGACTTCTACATTTTGCTGTGAGTCAGGTTAACTTCTATTTTTTTTTTCTTTGCCACGTGTCGGGTTTGAGTCCGGTTGACTACTATATTTTGCTGTTGGTCGGGTTAACTTATATTTTTTTGCTGTGGGTTGTGTTTGGGTCCGGTTGACTTCTTTTTGCTGCGGGTTAAGTTAATTTCTACTTTTTTACTGCGGGTCGGGCTGACGACTTCTAATTTTTAGTTGCCTTTAACGCGTTGGATTTTGATTTGACCTAACCAACCCAGAGTCTCATGAATTTAAAAAGGCACGACCAGTTCCATGCCTCGCCGGACTTGTTTTTGGCCCCAAATCATTTTCTGCGAGGATGCATAATGTCGCTTCGAAAACCCTTTATTAGCCATAGGGAGGGGGAACGATCGCCTTCCTTCCCCCTCTTAGATATGCGATTGAAAACAGACAAGAAAGGTACCAGCCCAACTTGGGCTCGTGGGAAAGAATATAGAGGAGTGCCCGGCTTGTAGTGTTTATCATACTATATAGATCAGAGACTTACCGAATGTTTAACTGTTATTCGGTGCCGAGCCTGGACCTAGAAATTTTGGCCAATGCAAAACTCCAGGAAGAATGAAATCCAGGCCAGGGTCGATTTTGAAGAAAAGAATCCTGGCCCGACCCGAATCTGCAAAAAATATAAGAACGGGACACAGTCCGATTCTAAATGAGAAGACCTGAAACAGCCCAAGTCTCTTGGATTTAAAATGGCACGACCGGGCCGGGCTGTGCCGGTCTCGAGCATCGCCTCATTTCTCGCGAGGATGCATAATGTCCCTTTGTAAAAAACCCTTTATTATCCCCTTGAGGAGTGGTGGTATGTCGATGAAACCACTTAATTTTAATTCCCATACACCACATTGGCACCAGAGTTTTGGTAATTTTTTTTTTTTTTCGGTTTAATGAATACGCGGAAAATAGCTCTTTGTTAATTACAAATAAAGTTGTTTCCAAATTTAGGTGCGAGTCATTAATTTCCATTTTAAGCAATGAATTTGCTCTGCATCGCAAATGGTTAGCCCTAGTGGCGGCGATCCTCCCCACCCCTCCTTAGATTCTCCTTTGCATAAAAGCTGGGTCTATCCCACACCGAGCGTTTAGCTTTTATAACGGATGGAGCCTGAGCTTGGAAATTATACCTCTAGGAAGAAAGAAAACCCACGCCAGGCCCGACCTGACAAAAAAAAAAAAAAAAAAGCGTGAAGACTGTACCCAGTTCCAGTTTAGTGAATTAAAGTTGACGCGGCCCGACCCGGGGCGCGCGCATCTCGGGTTTAGGTCCAACCTCTCTTCCGTGCGGACATCTAATTTTTTTTACAGATCCTTTATTGGGCTCAAGGGGGCGGGGGCGATCGCCCCATCGCCCCCCCCCCCCCTTAGATACGCCATTGAATTTGATATACATGTCTCATTTTCATTTTGCTACATTTTATTCATATTTAATTTTATTTCATTTATGACTTTTTAAACATGTAATTAGTTTCTTAATTACAGAATTGCTGAATCTTGTACAGATGAAAAACCTTTAAACACACCATTTCTTTTTAGTTGTGAATAAAATCTATCATCTTCAATAAACAGTCATGCGTTGCTGACGACGGATTTTTTCGTTAATCATTGCCACAGATTAATCTCAGAAAATGAAGATGAATTACGCTTTAAAATTTTCTTATTCGCCACACACATTGCCCGTATAATGGGGTTTTCACTAATTTTAAATATATGTGCTCTATTTAAAGACACTGTCTAAAAACACTATTTAATTATAATAGAACTTTATTTATATTTCAAACACACAAACGGACGCATATTTATTTTTTACGCATAAAAAAAGTTTTCCAGCTGAGCCCATTGACGCAGCCATAGGATTTCTTCTCAGAAAGGAAAAGGGGGTGTCCAGAATTTTCTTGTCATATATATATATAATGAAACCTACTTAAGACTGAATTTGAAGGCGAAAAATTCCACTTGACGTGTTTCTATCTTAATAGATGTAATTGCACGGTACTTTTTTCAACGAACTACAGCATTTTTCCGATTAAGATAGGTTCCGATTTCACAGATTTTGATATATTTACATATATCTTTATATGTATATTTGTTATACCTACATTAAAACTGCAAAAACGGAGCCTGTCTATAACAAATTCTTGTCTTAAATGGAAACTTTTTGTGCTCCGACGAAAGGATTACCATACAATCAAACCTGCTAAAGTCTGTCAAACACATTTTTTCGGTACTTTACACTTGATTTTCACACGTTTTATTGCATAAATATTTGACCTGTTTAAACGAAAATAGTCTATAAAAGAATCCTGCTTCAATCGGAAACATTCCATAACTATAACGAAATTAATACCTTAAAAGTTTACCTGTTAAGGCGGAAACTTATCTAAAACGAAAATTTTCTTGATTTCTTGCAATTTCATCTTAGAAATCATTACTATTTGTGTACCCATCATGAAATAATTAGTTTCTTGTTTCAAGGGGGGGGGGGGTCAGCCCCTTCCTCTCTCCGCCGCTGACTGAGCCCCTCCAATAATTTTGAAAACTCTACGCCTATGATGACTTGTAGGACCGGAGACCGTATAAAAATTTTAATTTTGTAATTATATATGAAATGATTTTATTGACAAAAATCGCTTTTAAAATATTTCTTTACCACATTTAAAACATTTTTTTGTTGCTGGAAATATATATCTATCACTAACGGTTTAGGAATTAGTCACTTGCCACCCGTTGAGAGGGACACACTGTACTTCACATTTGCACAACCTTCTTTCCATAAACCAGTTTAATCCTTTTTGAGTACAGCGCGTGTCCCCTGTGGCGCAATTGGTTAGAGCACGGTACTTATAGAACAGTGCTTGTGAGATATGCCGGGGCTGTGAGTTCGAGCCTCACCAGGGGAATATTTTTTTTTTTTTTTTTTTTAAGTGATAAGTTAAAATATATTCTTATGGTTAAGTTATTTGATGGATCGCCGTAGAATACAATATATTTTCATTTTATGTGTAACAATTGCCCGGGTTAAGCTAGACAAAGAAAAATAGAACAGTTTTTATCTTATCTTTCGTGTTCAAATAGTATCTTGAATTTAAAAAATATTATTTACTTTAAAAAAATCAATACACATCGACTCACATCAGTTTTCATATTTTCTCATTTTCAGCAATTAGTAATTGTCGCATCGGATTCCACGACAAAAATACGAAAACAAAAAATGTATCCACTTAATATGGAAGTACCTTCTCCTTTGTAATATATATACAGGGTGTCCGAAAAGTCTGGAAACGGCCGAATAACTTGAGAAATACATATGAGATTGAAAAACGTAAATATACATATTATATTTTTAAATAAGCTACTCTGTGATACCAAATTTGACCTTCGAAACCGACCCCTGGGGGTCAGAGGGGGTCCAACTTTGAAATCTTAAATTATAACCCCCATTTTTTATTGCAGATTCGGATTTTACGGACAAAAATACGTAACTTTCGTATTTGATGTTTATTTCAAATCTTCGTTTATCACGGTGTAATCGAGCATATTAAATCGATACATATTCCCGCTTTTCCAACGGGATTTTCCCTAATCGAAACTGATTGGGCAGAATTTTTGACGTCAAATTCCTCGTCTTTTGTAGGAATAGCGTTTCCTGAAAATCACCCGTGGCGATTATTTCAATAGTGCTACACTGTTAAAAATTTGACAAATTTGCTGCAGCGTCACTCCACAGCTATTATAGAATATCTCTTTTGTGACCAATGAGAATGCTCCATAACACAGTAAAGTAATCGTTTTCTATAAAAGCGGTGGAGTGACGATGCAGCAAAAGGGTCGATTTTTTACAGTGTACTTTACTGTGTTATGGAACATTCTCATTGGTCATGAAAGAGATATTCTATAAAAGCAGTGGAGTGACGCTACAGCAAATGGATCAAAGTTTTAACTGTGTAGCACTACCGAAATAATCGGCACGGGTGATTTTCAGGAAACACTATTATTGCAAAAGACGAGGAATTTGATGTCATAAATTCTTCCCAATTAGTTTCGATTAGGGAAAATCCCGTTATAAAAGCCGAAATATGTATTGGTTTAATATGCTCAATTACACCTTGATAAACGAGGTTCGAAATAAACATCAAATACAAAAGTTACGTATTTTTGTCCGTAGAATCCGAATCTGCAATAAAAAATGGGGGGTTATAATTTAAGATTTCAAAGTTGGACCCCCTCTGACCCCCATGGGGTCGGTTACGAAGGTCAAATTTGGTATCACTGAGTAGCTTATTCAAAAATATTTAACACGTATATTTACGTTTTTCAATCTCATATGTATTTCTCGAGTTATTCGACCGTTTCCAGACTTTTCGGACACCCTGTATATATATATATATATATATATATATACTTAATAATATGTTAATGTTGATTTTTTTCTGAATAATATTTTCTGAAGTTCTATTCCATGTTGTATTTCGTATTTTCTTATTTCTTTTAAAGAGTCCTGTTTTACTACATTTCGAAAAGTGTCGAATTTGCTTTCCTCACGGAAATATGAAAAAGTACATATATATCCACTTATTTCGTCTAGTATTTCAGATTTGGTAGCATCCTTGATTTCCAAAAATATTATTACTTACAATTTAAAAATTATTTCTCCGATATCGATTCGTATTATTCGTTTCCCTTTTTCCGTTTTTCACCAATCCCCTCAAGTTGCCAAGAGGTTTTGCTCTCAAAACTGGGAGACTGGAAGTACTGACAAGGAAGGTCTCCATTGGGGGCATACTCAGAATTTTTTGAAAAAAATACGAATTAAACTACTCATGTAGGTAATAAAGGATCAGTGAAAATTAGCGGCGGAATTACATTATTAGATATGTAAAAAAATAAAATAGTTTGGAATAATTGGCGTGAAAAGCTGAAAGCGACGCGGGATTTGGCAAGCAGTGCATTTCCTCGCCAAAAGCAGACGATTTTAATGAATCTGAAAATTGATTTTAATTGATTTCACTGTTAAAAATCTGCAGCATTTACTGCAACGTCACTCCACTACTTGTATAGAATATCTCTCTTCTGACCAATGAGAATGCTCCATAGCCCGGCGAATTGACCGTGTCATACACTGTTAAAAATCTGCTGCATTTTGTTGCAACGCACTCCACCGCTTGTATATAATATCTCTATTTCAACCAATGAGAAAGCTCCATTTCACGGCCAAGTAACCGTTTTCTATACAAGCAAGGGAGTACGTTGCAACAAAATGCAGCAGATTTTAACAGTGTATTTTTCAATTTGGAACAATTTTAATTCATTTAAATTGTGTTTTAAATGATAAAATATATTAATTTCATTTTGTTATAAGTACATATAAACGTATATGACAAAATTACACTTAAAGTAAAGTAAAAATGCAAAACTAAAATTACTTAAACTAAACTTATTTAAATAAATTGAACATAGAAAGTTTTTTCTTTAAAAAGTATTCGAAGCGTAAAAGCGTATATTTCAAAATTTCGTTTTTTCGCCAATCGGAGATAAACCGCCAAATAAACGAAATTTTTATTATTTTTTTACGGACGTTATAAGGAAATTCCGCCGAAATTTTTTTTATAAACATATATAACTATATGAGAAGAACATTCTGTATTTTTTTCAGATTTTTCTGAGTATGCCCGTATGGAGACCTTCCTTGTGAGTTCAAACCCGATCGCACCCGTCGGCCTAAACGTTTGGAGATATCCGTGGTTTTCTTCGATTCTTGGATATCCTTGCGTACATACGGGTTAGCTAACCGTTTTTCCTCCAGTTTTAAAATTGCGTCTCCTTTCTTCTCTCACTTATTTGCGAGTTCAAACGACGAAAGAGGGAGTAATATTAGTTATAATAACATATATATTTTAAAAATTAATTCTGTTTGTCAGAGCTAACTTTACTTTTAAAAAGTTAAAATAACGTTGTTAAATATCATTCGCCCTTTGAATTATTTTTTCGCAGCTTATAAATGTTATTTTCTGAAGCAACTGAAATCAAGTATATGTATAGGGCCCGACTAGGAAGTTTAGGTGTTCAGTGCACTTCAGTTTTTTGCGCCCACTTATCGTGATTGATTTACGTATACTGGTTTTTTTTTTTACAAATTACACACTTATTCGAAAAGTGTCAACTCAAAAAATTACGTTTTCTGATAAATTGAAAAAGACTCCAGGAATAATTTTTTTTTTTCAGTTGTTTATTTAAATGGGCTTTTAACCATATATTGAGATATGTTTTTGTGATTTTATCGTATTAATATCTCAAATATAATACTTTCTCCCAAAGGTGATCATTCTAGCGAAAATTGAGATGAAATCGTGAAAAATTTTGGGACCCTCAAAAATTCTGTTTCCAGGGCGTGTGCGCCGGGTGCGCGCGGAATAGTCAGGTCCTGAGTATATATATATATGTCTTGTATTTTCAAATTTTTAGAAACTGTTACCTCGGTGCTTGCATGATATTTCAATTTTTTGCAATTTATACAAACGCAAACGGCGAAAGAGTATCGAATACTTGTTTAAGAAAAGCAGATTTTTATTTTAAATGAATAACAAAAGCTAATTTTGGTAATCTTGGCGTACTAGTCTAGATATTTTTTCAGTACCTATACAAATAATATTTCTAAAGAAAATTATTTTAAATGATTCAGTTGAAAACAGTTGGCAGTTTTACTAGATATATGGCACCTGGGCCAGTTGTCAAACAAGAACAAAAAAATAAATAATTCAACAATTACTTGATTTAAGAATCGAAGTTTATTATTTTTATTATTATTAATTTTACTAAAAAGGAACAGATTTTGTAGAAAGTAGAACTTTCAAAATATAAATAATTATAATACCTCAACCTCCGCTCCCCCGGTTGTTGAAATCGCTTCAGTGGTTCCCGAGAAAAAAGTATACATTATATTATTAGCCTAACCTCTTCAGGCCTGAGGTACACAAATGTGTACCTCCATTCTTTTCCTCATAAAAACTAAACTGTTCGGTTTTTTTCCGTTTTTACTTTACTTCTATACAGCTGAATGTATTTAACTTTAAAACAAAACAAATAAATTTCAACACTGAAGAATATTACCTCATAAAATAAATATTATTTTCATCCGCGTTTTGAAAATACCTTCAAGACATTTTGGCCAAGAAAGTAAGAAATATTCATGATTATTTTAACTTAAATGCTTTACAATAAAACAATTTTGAGGATTTGCTGATCATTTACTTGTTTAAAGACCTTAATTTTGTTATTGCGTAAATTTATATTGCTAATAGTTCAAGTGGCGTTTTAAGGGGTGTTTTAAGTACTTTTATATCCATATCTATAAACCTGAATTATTAGTCCCTTAAAGTATTGATTTCATAAAAATTGACTCTTTCTGTCATGACTCTTTCTGTCATCTTCATGACTCTTTCTGTCATCTATGTTGTCATTTCGATTATGCAAAACCAATAAATATATATTTGTAGAGTTATTTTATGCACAGGTCTAAAGAGGTTATCGTCAAAGAAAGCAGAAAAGAAAAAAAAAAAGAAAAGAAAAGAAAAGAAAATGATTAGTGAGTTTTGGCCGTGCTCTTAAAAATGAAATGGCATCTCACTACCAAATATTTAAATATACAGGGGGAGTCATAAATATCGAAACAATAGGCTATCTTCTTAAATATTTCCCCTAGACCCATACTTCCAATTGCAAAGTTTCGCCAAAAATGGTAAATTTTTTGATAAGATAAGTTGCAACTCCATGGGGGGGGGTGTCTATTTTAAAAAATACGAAAATTAAATTTTTGTACGGCCCTCAGAGTATAAAACTTCCAATTAGAAAAAATTTCCTTATCCATTCCTGAATAGAACAACAACAAAAAAAATTCATCTTGATATCTGCAAATCCCTGAAAGATATTAAAATCCAAAAATTTTCAAAATTCGTGATTTACACCACTTAAGCATACCTCTGAGCGCAGCGATATCAGCTCATTTGAAATACAATTTAGGGATTGACCATTAATTTACGCATTATTAGATGTCGATCCAAGACAATACTTTAACTTTTAGATATAAAATAAAAGCGTATAGGTTTTTGCTTTAAACTTCCTTGAAGTATGCTAGATGTCTGCAATAACTCGAGCTTGGCGCCAGGCTCGTAAATGGCACGACCCATTGGCCGAACCGTCTTATTAAACACTTATTAAAAGTGTTATTAAATTAAGTGATATTAATTAAACTCTCATTAAACGTGTCCTTAAAACTTATTGCCGCAGGCAATAAGTTTAGTAAAAATAGTAATAGCGATAATGACACTTCTATTAACTGAGTTATATGGAATATATTTTAATGTTAATGGAAATATATTTTAATAAATTACACAGAAATATTTTCAAAAATCTAGTTTTTACTATTCAGCTTCAAAATTTATGTGGTTTTAAACCTTTTTTTTACTTTTTTCTATCTTTACAAGAGAAAAGTATTGGATTCATGAAAATTTTGAATTCCGGTTTTCGACGGATTCACACGTTTTAGGGCTCAGAGAAACCGAAAAACATTTTTTTACAAAATGTCTGTCTATGAGTCACTGCTCCTGTATCTCTGTATATGACATAAATTTTGTGAGCGCGCTATCTCAAGAACTAATCCACGGAATTTAATAAAAATTTACATTTACTTATTCCTTGATATAAATTAGTACTGATTAGTTTTTGGTGTGAATCGCTTAACAGGCTACCCTACTGTACAGGATATCCGCGATAGCTGTATCTCCAGAATTAATGTTATTAATATCATCAATCTTCAGATTCAGTTAGTTCTTGACATGAATTGATGTTGTTTATATTTTGTTGTATATAGCTCCACGTGTGGCGCTGAAACACTGAATTTGTTACGATTTCTGCAATAGCTCTACCTTAAGAACTAATGCAGGAATTTTCATAAAAAGTCAGATTCAGTTACTTCTTGACATGAATTTGTTTTGTTTACGTTTTTGTTTCAATCATCTTTCGGGTGGCGCTGTTATAATGAATTTTGTATAATTTACATGGTTTCAGTGATATAGAGTACTAATGTGCGGAATTTCATCTATCCTTATAGTCCTCGATTGCTACGTCCGTGTAGTTTATTTGTTCCAAACGGCATTTAAAAATCAAAAATATTTATTCGAATGTTAAATTCTAAGAGTATAACGTTTCTGTTTCGTATTTTTTTATGCTAAGCTCCCACTAATATTTCGTTATAAGTATATTTAATTGATCAAGGTTTAATGCATTCGAACCAAACATCTTTTAAGAAATTTAATTGAATAATTTCATCTTAAAAAGTTTAAATTAAATATGCCAAAGATACACTAAACATCTGTTCTTGTTTTAAAGTAGATAATTGATTCGCAAGTTGAACAAAATTTAAAATGTATTTGTAGTTGAACTGTAAACTGTATGTTAAACTCTAAAAAAGGAAAAAAAAACAGCGGCCTTTGAGACCGCTTACAGCAGTTAACACTTTGAGATTTTTTTTTTTTTTTATGCCGGCCAATTATCTACAATAGGGATATAGGCTGTGAGGGGAAGGGTGCCCTCCGTGAGGGTCTTTTTAAGGGAACCTAACCCGTATTTACGCAAAGAAATCCAGGGTTCGAAGAAAACCACGGAAAACTTCGAACGGTTAGGCCGACGGTCGCGATTGGGTTCGAACCGTCTCTTAGTTTGGAGGCCCGTAATTAGAGGTACCTTTTACGCATCGTGTAATAGCAATTTTAACAAGAAAAAAATGAAGTTGACAGGGATAAAACAATGAAAAAAATTGAAATCGGCGTGAAAAAAAATCAGGTTTAAATCAACTGACGCATTTAAATAGTAATTAAAGAAGGCGAGAATGGCAAAACTTAAACAAAATCTGAAATCGAAATTATACAAGAGGGAGTTAATCACTTAGAAACTTTTAAAAAGCATTTAAATGTTAAAAGCCCATCTTTGTTTAAAACTAAATGCACTTTTCTGCATCAGATGTTGAAAATTCAGTATTTCTCATTTTAAACTGACATAAATCAATAACCTTCGGTTACGGTAATAGTCCCACGAATTCAATAGTTTTTTAACATGTAAAAAAATGCCCTAAACACCGAAAGAAGTTTTCACCTCAGAAAATTTACTTTTAAAAATATGATTTGTTTACAAAAAATAGCATTTTTTTTTTTAAATTGCTATTTTAAATACTTTTATTTTTTAAAAAATATTACTTAAAATGCTGAATCAAAATTGAAAATTAGACATTTTTATTTAATCCAACGAAAAAAATTCATCGCGACAAATAATATTTTGAGTTATGACAATTTACTCTAAATTTTTTGAAAAAAAAATATTTTACTAAGAAAGCTTATGATGTGATAATGCTTACAAATTATGTGGTTAACCATCACAAAATATTCCAAATTTGAACTCAAAATAAATAAAATAAATGTTTCCTGGACAACTTACAACAAGATTGTTTCTTCGATTACACGCATTTCAATTTGTGTCTGATCCCTTGAAACCTCACGATTTATTAAAATTTTCATAACTCTCTGAGTTTTGAAGATATCAAGATGGAATTTTTTTGTTCAATTCAGGAATGGATAAGGAAAACTTTTCTAATTGGAAGTTTTATCCTCTGGGGACCGTATAAAAATTTAATTTTCGTATTTTTTCAAATAGACCCCCCATGGAGTTGCAACTTATCGAAAAATTTACCATTTTTGATGAAACTTTGCAATTGGGAGTATGGGTCTAGGGGCAATATTTAAGGAGATAGCCTGTTGTTTCGATATTTATGACTCACCCTGTATAATCTAGTTATTCTATAGTAATAACTAATAACGTATATTCCCTATAAATCTGATATATGTTCACTATACTCCACATTACCACCACCTTCTTTCGCGAAATTAGTTTCATTAAAAGAGTTTTATCATTTTTAAGTGCATAACGTGTCTACACTGTAAACTTAAACTCCAGTAAAAAAACGAAGAAGGTGCTGGCAGCAGAGTTGCCGTATCTGATCCGTTAAATCATAGAAATTCTTTTTCATTACTTTTCCGTTTCCAAGACTGAAGTGTTCCGTTTGAGACTGGAGATTGTCCGTTTTCGAAACTGGAGCGTCTCCGTTTTCAAAACTGGAGAGTCTCCGTTTTCGAAACTGGAGAGTTTCCGTTTTCGAAACTGGAGCGTCTCCGTTTTCGAAACTGGAGCGTCTCCGTTTTCGAAACTGGAGAGTTTCCGTTTTCGAAACTGGAGCGTCTCCATTTTCGAAACTGGAGCGTCTCTGTTTTCGAAACTGGAGCGTCTTCGTTTTCGAAACTGGAGAGTTTCCGTTTTCGAAACTGGAGCGTTTCCGTTTCCGAAACTGGAGCGTTTCCGCTTTCGAAACTGGAGCGGTTCCGTTTTCGAAACTGGAGCGGTTCCGTTTTCGAAACTGAAGTATTCCAATTGGGAAACTGAAGTACTCCAATTGGGAAACTGAAATACTCCAACTGGGAAACTGAAACGCTATGGTTTAGAAACAGAATATTGACTAAAATTTTGCATTTCAGAAAGAAATTTCAAATTAACGCATGATTAGTTTCTGTTGTACTAATTTATATTTTCAAACTTTACCTTACTGATCAAAACTTATTGGCATATAATTAGTTTCGTATTTATGTCGGTAAATATTTTTTGTGACTAATTTTTTCGGTATATTTTTCTTAATTTTTTTTTTTTTTTTTTTTTTTTTTTTTTGTTGAACTATTTTAAAAATAATGACTGCATGTGTTAAAGTATTAAGGAAATACATCAAACAATATCTATTATAATAATCAGGCCTTGTATATTTACATTGTACAGGGCCTGATTTCTGAAAAGGTCAGCCTTAGGCCCATTGCTCTTGGAGAACCAAAATAATTTAGAAAAGAATTCTTAAAAATGCTTTTTTCTCAATTTGCTTAAAAATTTTGTACTCCTTGGTTATCCCGTTGACCAATTTCGCCAAATTATACGAATCGTCCAACTATTATCCAAATTACTCAAATTGATGCTTTTTTTTTTTTTTTTTTTTTTTTTTTGTATATAACAAGAGTACAAATAAATTAGTAGATCATAAAGAAAAAAATGTCGAATCAAAAATCCCTTGACGACGGAACAAATACGTGCATTGTGTTTAATGCAAGTGAATGCGAAATTTACGGTAATCCATTACTGGCATTTAATCTTGGCATTAAATTTTTTGCCGACAGGATTACCAAGTGGTACCAAATATTTTAAATTAACTTGAAAACTGCATCGCATTATCTAACAGCTTCGAAATATACTCTGAATTAACTTAAGAATTTTTCCAAAGAATTTTTCATATTACAAACTGGCATTTTGACATTTCTCCTTATTGATCGAAACTTATTGGCCTATAATAGATTACAGATAATTTTTGTCAATAATTATTTGTAACTAACTCTTCCTGTATGCTTTTCTTAAGGAAAACCTTTTGTTTTAGTTTTCAAAATATTTTGATAAACTGGATGTGTTAAAATTAAAATGCAGAGAAAAAAGAAAGCAATATCAATTTTACTATAGACGTTCTTTGGTTTAATCTTAAAAATAAAATAGACATTACAGATTGTATTTATGTACATATTTACTCAAAAACTAACTATTTTACTTTTTTGGCAATTTTTAAATTGGAGAAAAAAAAATGTGCATATATATCAACTGCTTTCCATTTCACACATTCTGACATCCCTGGTGATTTCTGGTGTAAAATCATCTGAATTACAATTACTTGCTACCAAAAGTTTTAAATATGTTAACTGTCTTTTTTTTGTGTTTATATATAATGTATTGAACTGGATACAAGAATTTTCTTTGCTGTGTTGTCAAGTTTTAAATCCTAAAAATCAGGAAGTAAAAAAAAAAGTCAGAAACTTCAAAAGTATTCATTAATAATTCTTTATTAATATATAAAATATTAACAAAATAAAATAATACATGATGATCACATTAAAAAAGAAATCTACAGTTTTCAGTGTAATGCTATAATTCATTCATTCTAACAAATAGATTTCTTTGTATAATATTTTGCATTTGAGAGTGAAAATTGAAAATGTATTCAGAGAAACAAACATGAAGTTTTAAAAAGCAATCATATATGATTGCTGATAACTTCTATCACATCAAATAGTTCTAATAAACACAGTGACAATAAATAAGACTGAGAAAAATTGGGTTAAAAAATTAAGAGCAATAAATATGCAAAATATCAGAACACTAAATAAAACAATAAAATTATCGATTGTTGTATCCCAAATTAAAATGACTTTCAAAATCTCTAAGTTCATTTACTAACTATATAATTGGCTTGCTAATCTTATTAATTCTTCTTCCTTTCATCCTAGGTACTTTGATACCTTTATTTGGGTTAATAGTGGCAAAGATTCTGGAAAATGAAAATAGAAAATTTAGTAATAAAAGACACTTATAAAGTTAAAAGATGTAACATGGTATATTATTAAAAAATACCACACTTTCCTTTTATTTTACAATACTTTTTTTATATAAAAAAGGTGCAGGAAATACGAGAAAAAAAGTTCTAAGATAACTTACAGCAATTTTTGGCCTTACATAGGATAATTTTAACAATATCATGGTTTTTAAACAGACATGAAAACGATCGATACTAAAGAAAAAGAATATTTGATGCCTTTTCGTTCTCCCCCCTCCCCTTCGGTTTAGAAATTCATCCTGGCCATAAGCCGAAAGCTGGTCTCCAGGATGGGCGTCGAATTGTACTGCTGCCCTTTCGTTATGGTGTTTGGGGAAAGTGTCCCCTCTGTCCCTCTCCCTTTAGCATCGATCCAAAGAACTATAACAAATACCTTAACTTCCACCATTATAAAGGATTGTAATCCACAAAATCTGATTTTTAAAAAAATACTGAATGGTTCAGATTTTCTTCAACCTTAAATATGGGTCATTCCACGTGAAATCAACCAATTTAAGGAAAACTTGTTGCATCATAGTCACAGATTTTTTTTTAATTTTTATCATAGACAGACATAGTACTGAAACCCTCAAATCTGAAATTTAAAAGTAATTTTCACAATATTGGCCGAGATATGGCCATTTGAAAACTGGCCATTTTTACAAAATGGCGGCCATCTTGGAATTGTATCACTGTCTAAATATGGCCATAACTTGACAACTAATGGCTCAAAGTTTATATATCTGGTACCAATTTGAAGCTATTTGTACAAAGAATGAATATTTCACATCAAAACAATAATAAATTTTCATTTTTTACTTTTTATTATGTGCAAAGTGAAAATTTCACCCCAAAAAAGGGCAGATTGTAATGGCTCATAAAAAAAATGAATCATCATGAATTTTTCTGAAACTTGGTAAAAACGTTGCTCCATCTGTGTGCTTTAAATAAAAAAAAAATTGGAAAGGTAAAATTTGTTGTTTTAAAATAAATGGTTTTTTACAGATAAGGTGTCATTAACCAAATAATGATATTTTTAGAATCTGTGAGCATTCCTGATTCAAAAAATAATGGTTAAAATAAAATTTTCTAACATCTAAATTAATGTAAAAGTATAATCAAAACCTCATTTGTACTAATTTTGTAGAAATCTGCCTCCAGCCCCCCTCCCCCCCACCCAAAAAAAAAAAAAAAAAATTAGACAATTCAAAAAATTTTACACTAAAAAAGATAAGATAATAATTAAGGAATATAATGTATAATTATAAAATACCTATAAATGCAATGCATACATATGGTGATTTACTTCACATATAGGGGCAAGTGGGGTAGAATGGGACAGTAGGTTTTTCTCTTTATGTATCATTCTAAATATTTCATCAATCACATATTAGATGAAGTAATGGTACCCCAATCTTCAGTTGAAAAAAGTAGCTAATTTACACAAGCTTGCAATTATATAAAGAAAAAGATTATTTCAAGAATCAAAACATGAATTCAAAATTTTAAATTTTGAATTCAAAACATGATGTAAAAATTTCATTATGTTTCTATAAGCTGATGTAATATTGCATCATGTTCTATATAAGCTGATGCAATTTAAAGAAAAGATTGCTACTGTACCTTCATCTGCTTCTTAATTGGCTATAATCAAAGTATGATGCTATCTTGCATCATGTTCTATATGAGCTGATGCAATTTAAAGAAAAGATTGCTGCTTTACTTCATCTGCTTCTTAATTGGCTATAATTAAAGTATGATGTAATCTTGCATCATAATGTCCAAGAAACTTGAGTAATTCCTTTTAAATACCATATACCACTTCTAAAGTTTTCAATGAAGTGTATTTAGACATACAATAATTATTTTGTACTTATTATACAGTGGAGATGGAGTGTTTTGTATGTAAAAAACTCAATGTTTCTCTGAGTACTGATGTTATTTCTGTTCTTCAATTATCCCCACGGGATTTACATTTATTAAAAAAAAGGTTACATTATATAATCCCAGATGAAAAAAGTTTTTTGCATGCGAATATATGCAAGGTTCACAAGGATAAATTTCTAAAATTTTATAGTTTAAATCAGAGACAGTGTTGTGATCCATTTAATAAACATCCAAATAGTAACAGAGCAAAATCACTGAAAACAATTTCTTTAGATATGTCTATGACAAATCCAGACATCCTCATTCCAGGAAAAAAATTATGTACTTCCTGCTATTCATCAATAAATAAGATGATTTCTATTGTTGACATGAAAAGCATCTCTGATCCAGAATTTAGTGAACCCACAGTAGTAATGGAACAATTAAACAAAAGCTGTGAAATGTTAGAGTTATCGCCAATAAAAATGAATAGGCGTATCTCAAAGAGGAAACTTGGTTATTTGCAGACAAAAGTTACAAAAATCAGCAAAAATTACTTTTAAATTTCAGATTTGAGGGTTTCACTACTATGTCTATCTATGATAAAATTAAAAAAAAAATCTGTGACTATGATGCAACACCCATTGGTTGAATTCATGTGGAATGACCCTATTTCTTTAACTGCTACAGGAAGAACATACACTGTTCCACCAGAGGAAACTCGAACAATTCAAGCATTATTTTTAAACTTTAAAACTAATTAAATCCATTTTAGCTTAAATCTGAAGAAAAAACTGCTATATTATAAAGTTATATGCATGTAAGTAAATATTTTCTTCTTATTTTGTCTAGATTTGTTCCATGTGTAATTTTAAACTTTGGCTTATTTCTCATCATATTCAATGTTTTGCCCTGGATTTGTATTATATTATTGTTATTTATTTTTTTGTCTCATCATATCTAGATTTTTGTTCATATAAATTTTAATTCAGTGTGAACAAAAAATAACAAATGTCAACTCAATTAACTCATTTATATATATTTATTGTATTTA
Source organism: Maratus speculifer (assembly GCA_964019185.1). Classification (NCBI taxonomy): domain Eukaryota; kingdom Metazoa; phylum Arthropoda; class Arachnida; order Araneae; family Salticidae; genus Maratus; species Maratus speculifer. Next base: position 375,094,754 of record OZ025293.1, read on the forward strand.
AATTACACAATTGAATAATTTAACTCTGTAATTTACAGCTAGTATTTCTCCAACATTTCTGGAGAAAATATTATGTGCCTTTTTTTTTCATGCATTCCATAGTAAGGTATTTAAAATATTTATGTAAATATGTTTTGAGAATTATATTATCATATTTTGAATGAAATGAAATAAAAAGTGCTGTAAAAATAAATATTTAGTGTAAATAACTGCAAATTGATATTTCTTTATTGAATTATATAATATAAACACAATACTTTAATTTAGATGCTAGAAAATTTCATTTTAACCAATATTTCTTAAATTAAGAATACTTACAGATTTTAAAATAATCATTATTTGGGTCAATGACATCTTATATGTAGAAAACCATTTTTAAAACAACAAATTTTACCTCTCTAATTTTACAGTATAATGTTCCATATATAGAGAAACTGTTACATCTATGCATAATCAAATCATTATACAGAAAGCGTAAAAAGTATATGAACTAAATTTACTTTTCATTTTTGAAATAATCTTTTTCTTTATATAATTGCAAGCTTATGTAAATCAGCTACTTTTTTCAACTGAAGATTGGGGTACCATTACTTCACCTAATGTGTGATTGATGAAATATTTAGAATGATACTTAAAGAGAAAAACCTACTGTCCCATTCCACCCCACTCGCCCCTATATGTGAAGTAAATTATCATATATATATGCACTGCATTTATAGGTATTTTATAATTATACATTATATTCCTTAATTATTTTCTTATCTTTTTCAGTGTAAAATTTTTTGAATTGTCTAATTTTTTTTGGGGGGGGGGGTGGGGGGGTGGGGGGGGGGAGGGGGGCTGGGGGTAGATTTCTACAAAATTAGTACAAATGAGGTTTTGATTATACTTTTACATTAATTTAGATGTTAGAAAATTTTATTTTAACCATTATTTTTTGAATCAGGAATGCTTACAGATTCTAAAAATATCATTATTTGGTTAATGACACCTTATGTGTAAAAAACCATTTATTTTAAAACAACAAATTTTACCTTTCCAATTTTTTTTTATTTAAAGCACACAGATGGAGCAACGTTTTTACCAAGTTTCAGAAAAATTCATGATGATTCATTTTTTTTTATGAGCCATTACAATCTGCCCTTTTTTGCGGTGAAATTTTCACTTTGCACATAATAAAAAGTAAAAAAATGAAAATTTATTATTGTTTTGATGTGAAATATTCATTCTTTGTACAAATAGCTTCAAATTGGTACCAGATATATAAAATTTGAGCCATTAGTTGTCAAGTTATGGCCATATTTAGACAGTGATACAATTCCAAGATGGCCGCCATTTCGTAAAAATGGCCAGTTTTCAAATGGCCATATCTCGGCCAATATTGTGAAAATTACTTTTAAATTTCAGATTTGAGGGTTTCACTACTATGTCTATCTATGATAAAATTAAAAAAAAAAAATCTGTGACTATGATGCAACACCCATTGGTTGAATTCATGTGGAATGACCCATATATTAGGCATCACTAAATTTGAACACACAAAGCAATAGGGGAGACTAGGGTACATGTGAACAGTACACATAAATATAGCTTTTTCTCATAAATGGATTAATTTCTATAAACAAAAACTACTCAATATATTAAACAGAGCAATTTTGTATATGGTAATTTTTTTTAAATCGCTTTTATAGTTTCTTTCTTTTGATAGTTTTATAAATTAAAAATAACTGTTTCACAACTGTCCTACTATTGGAGTGACGAAAAAAGAGAATTTATAACGAAAAAATATCTATAAATTTCGCTAGTTTCTGGGTGATATGTTTAAGCACTGCATTATAAAATTGAAATAAGTAGATTTATGAAAGAGAGGGAGGATTAGATGATTGGTTTAATTGTTAAAATAAAAGGAATAATTAAAGAAGTAAATTTGAAAAAGAGAATATAAAACTTTTAAATTTTGCTTTGGGGTTTGTGTTTCTGGATTTTTTTTTTTTTTTTTTGGGGGGGGGGGGGTATTTAGATAATTCTCATCAGAAATCTAACAAAATATGAAAGATTCCCATCCATGTATTTGTCTTATTTACTTCTAAATTAATGATAAAGAAGGATTTTTGATGATTGTTAAAAAAAACTCGATTATAATATCTCCCCTAAATTTAACTTCTTTCCATTTGGTAAGAGAGAAGGGGGGGAGCTGCATAAAATCGTAATTTTATGATAGTCATTAGTTTAAAAATTTTACTTTCTTAAGATATTACTGATATCTATCACCGTTTAAACATCATATATATAACTATTTTAGAGAAAAGTAAGCAATCATTTCAAGTTTGGAAAAAAATAAATAGAAATTTTTGCTAAACTGTTTAACGCGAAACTTTTATTTTTCACAATGCATAAAACACCGTTTATTAAAATGTAGTATAACATTATTTAAGTTTATTAATTATTTTAAATTAAAATTAAGCGAGATTGTTGCTCTTTATGTATCTATTGACAGATGTTTTTGTGGAAGTTTGAATACAAAATCAAATGTTCTATGACAAACAGTCTTCTATTGCAGGAAACTTATAGAAACTGACATCATTTCTCATGAAGTTAACTGAAACGATCAGAATCTAAGAATGATTGTTGGGGCTCATATGAATTGTTCATATTTGCCCTCAACAAATTATTTCATAAATGCTCCACTTGTCATATACAGTTAAAATGACAAATCATTAACATTTTTCTATTTTTGAAGACTTTTTTGTATTGAAAAAATATTTATTAGTATTCATAGTATATGTTAAAACACTAAAATTCAAATGATAGAATAAATAAAATTATTAGCTTACCAAGTGGGAACTAAAATTTTACTTTTGAGATCTATAAACGGTGTTTTGCCTACCGAGGCTAAACAAAATGTCAAAGAGCTTCAATTTTTTCTTCTTTTTACCATATTTCTACAGGTGTTGTTATCATTAATATTTTTTTCAACTAAAAAATCATATAATAACTAGTGAAAAAATGCGATGTTCACATAGCTCTATTTTACTTCAACTTGCAGAAGTTTCTCTAAATATTAATGAGTAATTACAATATTTAATATATTTCTGCTTAGTTTTCCTTACTGTGGCAAAGTTTTATAATTGTGATTCAAATCGAACTTTAAAACACTTTTCTTTACTTACATAGTATTTTACTTTTTGACGAATGTTAAGTTTTATCTTCTTAAAAGTTTTTTTATTATCTGTGGCGTAAAATTAAACTACGTATATTAACGCACTATCATAGTATGTATTAATGTAATATGTTTATTTTCATCGCAAATTTATTTAAAACTAATGTCTGGGGAAAACTGATTTAAATAAATGATTTTTTAGTTTATTTAAATCGTGATTTAAATCAAAACTGATTAAAATTAACGAGTGTTGTTAAATTTATTTGAAAATAACTTTAGTAGTATACTTTTAAAATTCTGGTAATAAATACAATAAAAACACAATTCGGTAGTACTTTTCATGGAGTGTTTTGTCCCATTACTATAATTTTTATGTATTTCTGGATATGTGTGATTATTTGATGTATTAATGGAAAAAGAGACTGAGATTGGCTAAGTTTGTAGATTAATATAGAAAAAAACTGGAATATGTTGATTATAACATTATTTAAAAGATAGTTTTTAAAAATTCAATAAACTTAAGCTGTTTAAGAAAAAAGTTTTAGTGCTTCAGCAAAAATTAGAAAAAATAATTTTTCGGTTAGGGAGAAAAAAAGTTTTTCATATAAAGCATAAAACACGTATCCCACTTTTCATTAACATTTAACTAATATTACTGATTTCACAGACCACTGCTTTTATAATTGTTATAGTTTAACTTTCAATTTTTCAATTTAACTACAACTACTGATTAAATTTGGAACTTTAATACTATCACCGGAGACTTAAATAGGTGAATGTTGATTACAATATAATGTCTTGTGCAAAATGTTTAGTACAAAAAGTCCTTCCGGCAATGCCGGGAGGAAGAGGTAGCTTTCATATACTTACATATTTATTTATTATTTTAAGGTAAGTTACATTGTTCAAAAATACTAAGCTCAAATTAGTAGAAATAATCTTATAAAATTAGTGATTTTATAAGATTGAATACTAGTTTTTGTCAAGACTGAATATTAATAGGAATTTTTAGAAATTAGTCATCTTTTATTCAACCTGGTTTTATTTTAAGCGATTTAGAGAGTCACCAAATTCCACGATATCATAAAGTGTATGCCATTTTAAAGCAACATTGTGGATCGTTCAGATCAGACCGTTTCAAAATGTCAGCCATAAGCAAAATTCAAAGTGCTATAACTCAATCATTTTTTTAAATATAGACAAAATAAAAAGTGTTCCGGAATTGATGTTTTAAGTTCTAACACGTAAAAGAAAAATATTTTTCAACTTTTAATTTTTTCGCATTTAATTTTAAACTTTAAATTTTTTTAAAAATTTAAAATGGCTACCATTTTGAAACAAAATGGTGGATGATGCTGGCCAACGAACTCGGTCGAGACATTTGTATGTACTATGTACATACCAAGTTTCATTGAAATCGGTTCATAAATACGTGTGTTATCACGTGACAAAAATTAGATCGTTTCAAAATGTCAGCCATAAGAAAAATTCAAAGTGCTATAACTCAATCATTTTTAAAGATATAGACAAAATAAAAAGTGTTCTGGAATCGTTGTTATAAGTTCTAACACGTAAAAGAAAAATATTTTTCAACTTTTAATTTTTTCGCATTTAATTTTAAATTTTAATTTTTTCTAAAAATTTAAAATGGCCGCCATTTTGAAACAAAATGGCGGATGATGCTGACCAACGAACTCGGTCGAGACATTTGTATGTACTATGTACATACCAAGTTTCATTCAAATCGGTTCATAAATACGTTAGTTATCGCATGACAAAAATCAGATATATATATATATATATATATATATGGTTATATATATATATATATATATATATATATGTCAACATTTGAACGGAGGGTGTTTTTGGGGTCTGGGGGTCATGATCGGTGAAAATATACCAAAATTTTCCGGAAGTGCTTTCCTCCGGACGGCTGCAATAGGTAGCTTTTTACTTTTTGTAATGAAAGCTACCTAAAACACCATCGTATGAGTTTATTATTGTTTTTATTCATCTTTCGAACTTGCAGTCACACAAACCGCTTCACCCTAGTTGCGTTGCAATTTCTGATACGTCAGTTAAAGATTAAACTTGCTATCTGCATATTAAATTTATAGTCTACTATTATAAAAACAAAAATATTACAAGTAAATAAAGATATAAAAGAGTTAAGTAAAACAAATTCTCAATAAAATTATCACTAACATTTCATGCTTCATGGCTGGTAAAAATTGTTAATGATAATCCAATTAAGAAAATATACATGAGAGACTATTTCTTACTTGTGTTAAACTTTAAACATGCAGGGAAGAATGGGGCACATGTGAATATGGGGCAGATGTGAACATCACATTTTTTCACTAGTTATTATATGATTTTTTAGTTGAAATAAAATAACAATGATGACAGTACTTGTAGACATATGGTAAAAATTTTTTGAGGCTCTTTGACATTTTATTTGTCCTCGGCAGCCAAAACCTTGTTTATAGATCTCAAAAGTAAAATCTCATTTCCAACTTTCTAAGCAAATAACTATTTATCCTTTCATTTGAATGTTAGTGTTTTAACATAGACTATGAATACTAATAAATATTTTTTGTAAACAAAATCTTCAAAAATGAAGAACTGTTAATGATTTGTCACTTTAACTGAAGTGACCATGTGGGGGACACTTGTGAAAAGACTACTTCCTGGCAGATATGAACAGTTCATAAGTGCCCTAATAACAATTCTGTGATTCTGTTCCTTTAGTTAACTTCATGAGAAATAATGTCAGCTTCTATATCTATAATTTTCCTGCAATAGAAGACTGTAGTAGAATATTTGATTTTGTATTGAAACTTCCACAAAAACATCTGTCAACAGGTACATAAAGTGCAACAATCTCGTTTACTTTCAAGTGTAATTTAAATAAATTTAATGTTTTCTAAAATGTTATAATATTATACAATATTTTAATAAACGGTTTACTATATTATTTTTATGCATTGTTAATACAAAAAGTATTGCGTTAAATAACTTTGCTAATTGTTCTATTTAATTTTTCCAACCCTGAAATGATGGCTTACTTTTGTCTCTAAAATAGCTATGTATATCATGCTTTAATGGAGATAGATATCAGTAATATCTTAAGAAAGTAACATTTTAAAACTAATAACTACCATAAAATGCCAATTATTAGCATTTTCTCCCCCCTCCTTCTCCTCTCTCTTTCAAAAACAAAAGAAGTTAAATTTAGGGGAGAGATTATAATTGAGATTTTTTCAACAATCATTTAAAACCCTTCTTTATCATTAATTTAGAAGTAAATAAGACACATACATGAGTGAGAACCTTTCGTATTTCGTCAGATTTTTTATAAGTACTATCTAAATGCCTTGTCTAAAATTTCCCCGAAACACAAACCACTAAGCAAAATTTAAAAGCTGTATTTTTTTTTAACAATAAATCAATCATCTGATTCCCCTCTCCCTCCCCCCCAATCGACTTATTTTCATTTTGTAATTTAGTGTAAGCTATATTTATGTGAACTGTTCACATGTGCTCCAGACTCATAAAAAAAACTTTTTTTTGTCAAAGAACGAAAACATTAGGATACTTTCATTTTTGGATCATCTTTCAAACCAAGTTAAACAATTTTTTCCCTTACTGATATGATAAATTAGTCATTTATTCCTTACAGGGGTCTAGGTAAAGCTGTATTCTACATATAAAATAACATCATTAGTAAGAAATGATTGTTAGTCACTAACAAAATTAATCTTGGGATAAAAGAATTGTAATTTCATATTTTATAATTTTATCTTAACATTATTTTCAAATCCTAACATTTATTCATTCCTTTCCCAGTTGTAAAATAAATGTAATTTTTATTGTTCTGTGTTTCTATTGAATTAAAGGGGGGGGGGGGGACATGTTGCAAAGAAAATATTGTTTAAGTGTTATATATAAATCAAGTACATGCAAAACAAGTTACATTAGAAAACCATATAACTTAGAAAAACTTATCTACTTATTGTGTAATCTACATATGGTATTTTAAATTTATTTTTTCAAAAGCTCCTAGCATCTTAATTTGATTTTGTGGTAACCCATCACTAAATTCTTTTCTCAATAACAAATAAATTGTATTTGTATTTATTTATTTGGATCTGTCCTCCGATCCCCTAACAGAGATTATTTGTGCTCCAGAGAATATTTCTGTTAAAGATTGTATACGCATATAACTTATTTTTGTGATATCGTGATTGATTTCATTTCTTAAAATGGTTCATTACAAAAAGTCAGTCCCGCTCCTCCCCCCTCTCTCATATGTATAAGAAAAAAAAGGAAAGACATAAAAAAGAAACAAAATTATGATTTAATAATTGATTACAGTAAAGTAAATTCCAAAAGTAAAATGCATTATCATTAAATAGAAGCAATGTTGCATCTTGCTATACTAACAACATTTTTTCTTTAGTTGTTGTTTTTCTGAGCATACTTAAAAAAATACATATTGATATTTTTGATGGTTAAAATCACTTTAAACGTAATTTAAACTTACATCACGTCAAAAAATTTTTTTGACGGCTTCAACCAAACCCTGCATGTAAGCCAAACGTGCAATATTAGAAATAAACGTAACACGATCAGAATATCTAACACTCATTTAAAATAAGTACAATTTTCATTTAAAAAAATAATTACAAAATGAATCTGAATAACTTACCTTTTGTTACAAACGTAACGAAAGAATCCAGGTAAAAAAGATGACGAAATCGAAACAACGTTTTATTATTCGTGTAGTTTTAAGATATATGCTGCATCTAAATGTCAGCATCAGCTAAAATGATCGCAGAAATCTTTTCTAAACATAGCTTAAACATTCATAACCAACGATAACATAAAATCAACATGGCTGTCGACCGAGGTGTTCTGTTTTTGGTACGTCTGTTGCCACAAACGGAAACGCTCAGTTATCAAGGGCGTGTTCAGCAATGTCACCGGTAAGTAACCGGTAAGATTGGTTAGTTACCAATGCGTTCAGTGCTGTAACCGGTAAGCAACCAACGTCGTTCAGCACAAGTGACCGATGTGACCGGTAAGTGACCGAACTAACCGGGGGAAAATCTTGGTTAGTTGGGTCACGTGATCGGTTACATGTTATTTAGTTAAAAATAAATGGCAACTTCAAATCAACAGGCGGTAGATTCGGTTTCGTTTTCTGTTGTTCGATGTCAAAATGGAATATAGATGGCGCTACATGACATAACTAACCAGTGCGTCCAGAGAATCAGTCAATTGGTTAGCTACCGGTTACTTACCATTCCGGTAAGTTACCGGTTACATTGGTCACTTTGGTAAGCTCGCTGAACACGCCCCAAGTCAACAAAAAATGAAAAACTTCCTGGAATTTCTGGAAAACTAAGATTTTTTTCTAAAACGGAATTTCTCAATTAAAAAAGTTAAAATTCAAAGAATAACACCTGTAAAATTCAGGACACTTTTTTACAGTGTAACGTGTCTAACATAAATGGTTAGCGCACGATGGTTATATACTATAAGGTCAAAGGTGACCGGCCACTTGCGATTTTAGACATTTTGTTAAATATCTAGAAAAATACATGAGGAATTATCCTGAAGATCTAAGAGTGTAAACATAATAGTACATGTCATACATTTCCATGAAGATTTTTTTTTTCCCGAAACTCCATAGGGGACCGTCAACAAATTGAAAAAGAAAGAATATCTTTTGGATAACCCTGTCAAAACTAATGAAGCAAAAGCGTTCAAACTATAGATTGTGATTAAGTAGCTTAATGTAGTAGACTGTGTTTATTTTTATGCGCATAGCATGTATACTCGTAGAGAAATTAAGGTTTTTATAAAAACAGTCCCAAATTTTTCCAAGTTTTTTTATTATAATTTGCAGAGTTCTCAACATAAAATAATGTTCTTTCTGAAAATGTGACAAACAACATTGTACGCAATACTTTGTAATCAGAATTTAAAAATAATAAAAAATGTATAAAAAATGATCAGGTTTATTAAATAATTTTTCATTGCGCATGCGTGAACGCTATCAAAACTTCATTTGCATATTATGCTAGCTAAATATATAGAGACACTTTTGTAAAAATCTCACAAACATAGCTTAAAAATTCTGAAAGTGATCGTCAATAGAATAAGCATAAAATCCATTATTTTCAAAATAAAGCAAAAAGATGAAGGGCTGTATCCATTTAACCATTGATTAGTGTCAATATAGGTGTCAGTATAGGGATTTCTAAAATTGCTAAAATAAATGTTTAATATATTTTTAATAGTCTTGTTATCGTAAATTTCAAGTTTCTACCTAATACCTGCTGCTGGGATATGGTTAGTAACGGGCGATTCTCGAAAATTTACCAATTGAGAAAAATTGTCATCGTAAAAAAAAAACACAATCGATACTTCCATTGATCAATTCTGAGAATGTACAAGATGTTCAGTAATAGGTTATTAAAATCACTGTTTTTACATGCTTAGAAAGTCTACTTTAGTAAGTACATATCAACTAAAAACAGCTGGGATTACAAAGCAATAAATATAAGGTAGGCTATAAGGGATCCACACTAGTGGAAAAATCATGTGATGGCGTTCCCCAGTTCTAAAAAGTTGAAAAGCTGAAATATATATATAAAGTTAAGGGAGTTATAGCATGAAAAATTAGAATTTTTCGGCAATTAACAGCAAAATGGCCAAAAAACTGGGAACTAAAGCACCACTGGTTGTAAAAACAGGAACTAAAAAATGGCAAATGATATCAATAATTTTTATTGTTTTTTCTACGTCATTCGAGATCACTTCAACAATTTTTTTCATTAGTTGGAAATTTCTTTCTGGAACTCGTAAAACGCACTCCTCCGGGAAGCATTTTTAGAAAGAATCACGTTTTGAGCACCAACCTTGGCGAGTTGGCGAAAGCGAGAACGTTCAGCTAGCTGCATTGCCAAACACAAAATAAACTAAGTTCAAATGTGTCATAAAACATATGATTAATAGAATTATATTTATTACAAGAGAATCTTTACTAGTTTTTTTAATTAACCTCTCAATTTCTTCGAACATAGCGAGTTAAGAAAATAATAATTTTTGAATTGAGAAAAAAAAAAAAAAACTATCTACTTATAGTAATTTGCGTCTTTAGGATGTGTAAGAACGGTTCCAGGTCGTACCACTCGGGAATCCACTGAAGATTAACGCCACGTTAGGCTTAGCTGAAAATTGGTGCTGCTAAAATGATGCTTTTAAAATTTCTTCCACTTGAAATAATGTTTGTTCAGCATATTTTCATATAAAACATGTTTATGATACCCAATTATAATACATAAAGATATCAATGGAAGTTTGAACTGATAAGTTTTTTTTTATCGTTAGTACGATTTTATTTTATGGAGTGAAGGCTACCGACGTCTTACTCTCATCTAACACTTTTCAGTGCTGCCATCTATGAACTAACAAAGGGCTCGCAAACCTGTTTTTGAAGAGACCTTCTACTTTTCCGCGGAAACGCGAAACTCCGCTTTTTCGACGACGAATTTTACTACCCCTGTGATCAATGCAAAGGTACATTAAACTATATTGGTATTTTAAGGGGGGGGGGGGACATAATGGATGAAACAGAACAAAAAAGCCAGTACGAACTACATCAAATTAAGCAAATTTCTGCAAATGATCACACACACACAAAAAAAAAAGTTGAAAAAAATATTATTTTCTTCAGAGAATCGCGGGAGATAATGCGATTTCCATCAAAGGACTGCAGAAAAAAAAAAGAAAAAAATTTTCCGCTAAAGGATTGCGGGAAAAGATAGGATTATTGTTAAAGAATCACGAACAAGGCGCGATTTTCGTCAAAAGATTGCAGGGAAAACGCGATTTCCGTGAACAGGCTGCGGAAAAATACTCGAATTTCATCAAAAGATCGTGAAAAATACTCGAATTTTATCGAAAAATCGTGTAAAATACTCAAATTTTGCAGAAAAATAGTCCGAAAATACGCGAATCTTGAAGAAAGATCCGGGAAAATATCAAAATTTTGTAGAAAAATCGGGGAAAATACGCACATTTTGTCAAAAAATAGCGGAAAATAGGCGAATCTTAGCAAAAGATCGTGAGAAATACGAGAATTTTGACGAAAGATCAAGGAAAATATGCGAATTCTGTCAAAAAATCGCGGAAAATACGAGAATTTTGTCGAAAAATCGGGGAAAATGCGCGAAATTTGTCGAAAAATCGCGGAAAATACGCAAATTTTGTCAAAAAATCGCGGAAAATATGCGAATTTTCTCGAAAAATCAAGGGAAATAAACAAATTTTCTCGAAAAATCAAGGGAAATAAACGAATTTTCTTGAAAGATAGTCGAAATAACGCGAATTTTCTTGAAAAACTTGCTATTTTCAAAATAAAACTGCTATTTAAAAAAAAAAAGTTGTTTTGTTTATATTAACTGCGTAAGATAGCGCCAAATCCAAATTTAAAAAACAAAACACAAAGCTTCTTAATACATGCCTAAAAGCATCGAACTAAAAGCCTATCATATGCCCATGATTAAAGCCACTGCCGAATCATACTTTTAATAAAAATAATGTATTTTAAAATTTAAAAAACTTCAATATTTAATTTTAATGCTTTGTGAAATCTTCAGAAATTGAGTTTCATTTTGCTAATTATTATTATCGTTATTGTAATAAATACTGCTGCTCTTTGTTTTGAAATTAAAATTTGTTCAAAAACTAAATATCAAGTAAAAAAAAAACTTTATCATTTGTATTTGTAGAAATCTATTGTTATTTTTAAAATGTGCTTTTCTACAATACAAACTCTTCAATACTAAAATCTTCATTCTGTTTGTATTATTATGAAAATAAAATGCAAATGAAAATTCCGTCATTTTTGACGGGGTTATTATACTAGTGTTTAGATATTTTGTGAAATTTAAAGCATTTTAATCTGAAAAAGCTCTTTGTTTTAAGCTATGTTTTAATCGTAAACAACGGTGAATAATATTTCCTCATATTATAGTCTTTGCTTGATAACATTTACGAAAAAAACAAATGACCAATAAGCGCGATCTCTTTGCAAAAGGAAGGATTGCTATTTGCTAGGCGTTTGACGTCACAAACAAGAAAGGGTGCGTAGTGTTGACTTCATCACCGCGCCAATCATTGTTCTGGCGATAAGGTACTCAAAACGTGATTCTTTCTGAAAATGCCTCCGGGAAGGGGCAATTGAAATGCATAATATGAAGAATTGGTTACAGAGCCTTCCAACGATAGATCTCATGACGGGTGTCGGCTAAATATAGAAAAGGGGTCCCTCGCGGGCGCAAACTAGACGGAGGGACGTGGGAGGTTTATAACATGAAATAGCGGTTACAGAGTTTTCCAATGATGTATGATATGAGGGGTGACATAAAAAGCTTGAAATGTGCTCCCTCCCCCCTAGAGTTCAAACTATAGCGTTTCCAAGAATATACTCTCAACCTTTCTCTTTGAAATTTTTATATATTATAGGTAATATTTATTCGAGGGTTCCATAAAAATTTCGATTTAATATGATAAAAACGATGCGATTTCTAAAAATTTCGAAAAGTACCCCCTGGGGGGAAGCAAATTGGAGAAGGGGCAAGGAAGGTTCATAAAATGAAAGAGTGGTCCGAGAGTTCCGATGATATGTCACATGATAGGTCTAAAAATTTTGAAGTTTTTCGACCACCACTTTAGCCTTCTGAAAAGGTGGAAATTTTAAAATCGCTAAAATGTGTGTTAAATATATTTTCTCTATATTTATTTTCTACAGATCTTGCCTAAAACAGCAGCTGAGATGTGTCAAATGTTCTAAAATTTACGGCTCTCTTTAATCCTATTAAAGAGGGGCGATTCGTAAATTCGCTGAAATACATGTTTAATTACTTTTTAAGAAGATTTGTTTTTTGAAATTTCATGCTCCTACCTAAAACGGCTGCTGAGATATAGCAAGACATTTTATAATTTTTTACCCTTCCCCTCATCCGTTGACACCGTAAGGGAAGAATTTGCAAGTATACTGTCTTATAGTTAGTACACTCTTACGTCATAAGAATTTTATTATCCCCAATTTTCATGCTTCTACATCCAGTAGCTCGGTTTGATTATCAGTTAAACCGTGTGTTGATTATTAATCAGTCAGCTCAACTGTTATATACTCAACTATTATAGCTATAGTATTTTTCGAAATTCCATTCCGGGTTGTGTTTCGTGTTTTCAGACTGCTTTTAAAGTTTCATGTTTTTCACCATTTTAAAAATGCCAAATTCTCTTTCCTCGCGAAAATAAAGAAAAAAAAAATATCTATCCTCTTATTTTGTGTAGTATTTCAGCATTGGTGGACGTGTAACCTGAAACGTGTAAATTCGATAAAAACCTGAATTAGAAATTTTCAAGAACCCAATATTTTCTTTTTATAAATATAGAAGAAAGTAATATATATATATATATATATATTTGTCTTCTTCGCATCAAAAGTATCACAAGTAATACTCATGTTTCCGATTTTTTTTTTTTTTTTTTTTTTTTTTTTTAATGCCGATTATATGAAAATCAGCTGAAAACGGTATTATCACATGTTATATGCTTCAAATTATTGCGCGTAATTTTTTAGTTCCTTTATACAAGGAAGCACAGATCTCATAACAGATTTTTTCATTGCATCTTCAGCTATAAACATGATTTCTTCATTTAGTTCAAGTAAGTCTTTTATAACTATTTATTTGCAAATGCAGCACGGTTTAAGAATATACATTTTATTTAGATATATAAAAGCTTGTAGACACTTATGGAGCAGTAAACATTTTAGTATCGCGTGTGATACTTTGGGTTCAATAGCGCCTGGCTATTTTTGACCTATTTCTTTTGAAAATAAATAATTTTGCCATTTTTACAAGTTATTCAATATTGTACATATTTTCGATTATTTTTCCTTTAGACTGAATGCTGCCACAACTGTAATCTATGGGGTGAAACAATCTTAAACAATAATTTACTCTGTAAGTTCATCTGACAATTCTGTTGATGAACTCCTCAGGTATATGAAGGGTATCTGGAAGTTCGCCGCATGAATCCGCAATAAAATTTGACAGATGTGGCAATCCCAAAACTTTCTTCTATCTCATACATGTTAATACTTCAAGAAAATAGAGCATAGCAGTGCCACCAGTTAGTTAAGTTAGGTAAGTTTTTTTCTGTCATTTTTTGAGCTATTAGAAACATCTAATTCTCTCTAGGTCTATGACAAGACTTGCTTTTACTCTTTTGGGGACGAGCGACAGGTATACGCGCCACAAAAAAGCGTAAAAATCCTTGTTTATAGTCAGCAGTAAATTTTTACTGTAAAATTTGCTTTCTTTAATCTGAACGGTTTCTCGATTTAATATGGCACAAATTTCTGTTTTTAAAAACCGGTGACAAAACATTAAAAATTTTGTAAAAGGATCCCGTCGCGAAGGAGTTAATTTCCTAAACTCTGTGGATACATTTATATGAAAATATTATATTTAATTAATTTTCTTTCATTATTTACACGTATTTTTCGGTTATACTGCGCTATATTTTGGTAATAATATTTTTTAATTGCAATTTTTTTAAAATAAACATACTGTGATATTCTTTAAGCGCTCTAGGAAATTGATCAAATGAAAGACAGTGCCTAGGTCTCAATATACTTTAGACCCGGCCTTATGCTGATTCAAGCTCGTGATCTTCGGTGACGAGCTTCTAACATTTGTAAACAAAATAATAACTAATAGGCTAATAAATTAGACCAACTCAAACAAAACTTCAAAAACTTCATTCATGTTTTCTAATTAAACTTTTACTAAATGTTTTGAACTTGTTTAACCAATTTACAGATAATTTTAAAAATGTATTTATTTAGAAGAGACTTTAAGATAAATTGCCCAGTTTAAGCAGTAATTAAAATCTCATTTTTCGAATAAATTTCTGAAGAGTTTCAATGATTTTTCAATAAATTTTCTAATTAAAAAGCTATCTCAAAGTTTTCACTAATTGTTGCCGTAAAGATAACAACTCACTAAAGTTGAGTGCGATCGATATTTCTGGTATAAACAAAACTAGCTTTAAATGTTCTTTCCTGTCATATTTGATAGAATAGTATAATAAACCGTATCTGATTTTACAAAGTTATGAACATTATCATATTAATATAGACAATATTTTTATCTGGGTATTTTATATCGCTACATAAAAACACGAGAATTTTCATAAATTAAAAAAAACAAATTCCGTTCTAATAAACATCCCAGTAACAATCCAATATTGATAATACTGATGCCTAACAAAGTCCGTAGACAGGAGGGCAAGTACCCTAAATCCCCTCAACTCCACCACCCACCACAAAAAAGTTGTAAATGTCTAATAATATACTTTTATTAAGGCATTGTAACTTAAAATCTACAAATTTTCCTCACCGCCCTCTCCCGAAAAAAAATCCACCTACGATCTTTGGCCTAGTATTGCATTCATCAAACATAGTTCCAGTGAAATAATAATATTGGCAAAATACAGGTTTTACCGTAATTTCGGGCGTATAAGCCGCAGATCAAACAATTCTTTTTCGACCCAGATTTTTTTTAAGAAACAAATATAACTAATTAGATCGCCGTAAATATTTGTCTTCAATCACTAAATAAGATTTCTGGGTCCAAAAAGAATTGTTTGATCCGCGGCTTATATACCCGAAATTACGGTATATAGAATTAGTTGAGCAAAAGAAATGGCTTATTATACTTAAATATGCAGCTATTCACGAGATTGCGTATGACCGTAAGGTATTGAAACACCCAAAACTAAACTTTTCCACAAATGTTCAGCGGAATTGGTCATCGTTTCTGTGCAAATGCCACATTGATAAATTAGTTTATGGCATATGTTTATGAAAATGTTCACAAAGACCAAACAAAGCTCCGTGCTGATTCGTAATTTCAATTCAGAAATGGATTTCGTGAGGGGCGGACTGTAAACTTGATATTAAATAAATAAATAATTAAATCAAAAAAGTATGCTCTAAAACATAAAGATGAAATGCCTGGTGATCGTTGTACATATGGAATAACGATTCTTCGACATTCCAAACTGTAACTTCATAACTTAGATCTTATACTTTTATATAAGCAAAAATTGTAGTTTGTGTATGCAAAATTTATTTTAAAAATGGCTTTAACGATTTTGATAAAATTTTATCATTTTTTGTCTCTAGAAGACCACGGCGGCAGGTCACATTTTCGGGAAAACGAATCATTAATTTTCATCAAATATGTATTTTAAATATTTTATATTTTGTAAAAACATTAAATCTTTTTTTTAAATAAACTGTAAAAACTTCCATAAATTTATCAAAACAGGAACTTTTTTTTCGTAGAATGAATCACATAAACACGAAAAATTTGTAAAATTAAAGGGAATTCAGAGTCCTAAATTTCATAGTCAGTTTCTCATCATAATTACAAAGCATTCATTATAATATGTGTTGCCAAAAATTAAAAAGACCAAAAATTTTTTGGTGCTAAAAAGCTTCAAGGGAGTCCATTACACATTTTGAAATTACACGTTTTAAAATTACACAGTTACACATTTTAATTTTTATTTAATGAGTTAAAATTTTGAATTATTTTGTGATGGTTAATTATATCATTTGTAAACAAAATCACCAGATAAAATTTCTCATATTTTTTTATTAAAAATTAAAAATTTATTAAAAAAGTGGTGTAATTTAAAATCGTTAAAACTCAAAATAATATTTGCCGAATTTCAATTTTTTTAAATTTAAATAAACAGAAATATCTATGTTTTAATTTTGATTCAGCCTTTTTTAAAATATTAATTTTTAAAAATTACAAATATTTAAAGTAAAAATTTGAAAAAAAAATTACTTATTTTTTAAAATCATATTTTTAAAAGTAATTTTTTTTTTCAAATTTGCTGAATCAAAAAAGACATGTTCCAAGTTTGAAGGATTTATTTTAAACGGTTCTTGAGTTATAACAGTTTAAATATGGGAAATGCTGAACAAAAATGTATAAAGAAAAACCCATTTTCACAAGAAGTCTTTTCCATGATAATCATTGCTTGATAGCTAGATTTTGAAAACAAACTAAAACGAAAAAAATAATGTTTTTCTTCTAATTAAGATAGAAATATGATTTGAATATTATTATAAGGATGAAAAAATAGAGAAATTTTTAATGCAACATTTTTTAAAGAAAACTAGAAAATTTTTGTGTCCCGGACCCCCTTAACGCTACAAAATTTTAAAAGGGACAAAGTGATTGTTAAATATTTATCGAGTTTTCCATCAAATGTTCCAACATAACAATAATTTAAAAAAGTATAACATAAGAACCATAAAAAAGAATAGAGTCGAGGTCAACGTTCAATTAACTATAAACTCTACCATTAGTATAATTGAGCCTGCATTGTTAATGATAAAAGAACTTGTTATTTAAAACTTCTTACCTTTCAATAAAAAGACGCTTAGTCATTATGTGAAATAGACAGTGAAATTCGATATTTGTTCAGCGCACAAATTTTGCTTGGTTTCGAAATCGCTAGAAGAATCTAAAATAAAGGAACACGTGAAATGCTGGGGTTTTCGGAGAATTTCGGCACATTAAAGAAATTAAGCAACAAAAGAAAATAATTCCAAGAACACGTATTTCCAGGAATATGTCAAAAGCTCTTGTTTACGAAGAATTCCAGAACATAAAAGAAATTAAGCTGCAAAGAAAAAAAATCTCTGGTAAAAATTCCACTAGCATCATCAATGCAGAATGTATACGAAACTAGAAGTTTCAGTTATATAAGAACAATAAATAAGTGCTATTATTATTATATATAATTATTAGTACCTCAAAACTATAAAATAAAATATCTTATATAAACTTTTTAAAAAGTTCAATGTTTTATTTAAAAGGTGACTAAAATAATGACAGAGATGTTACAAGTTAAAAATTATATACATTTCATTTAAAACTTCTTAGTACTTTCAAGCTTTTTCAAGCTCTTCGTCAGACAATATTTTAATAAACTTATTGATGTTTTCTCTTTTATTTATTAAAATATTCTCTGATGAAGAACTTGGAAAAGCTTGAAAGTACTTTTTTTAAAATAAAGTGTATAATTTTTAACTTGAAACATATCTTTTTATTTTTTTTAAATAAAACAATGAACTTTTCAAAGTTCATGTTGGAATCGAGGTGAAACATTGCGCTTTGTCTTATGACATTATTTACCTCAGAACTATATTAGTATATAAATTTAGTAAGTGATAATATATGACAAGACAAACATTTTTTAATTCTTAGTAATTTCCAAAACTTCTTCAAATTTTCAAATTCCAGTTTTTTTTTTTTTTTTTTTTTTTTTCAAATATTTTGGAAATTAGAATCGCAGTTCACTCTTTGCCAAACAACAGAGTGTCTCTAACGAGCTGTTACCAGCGCAGGACTCTCAAATTTCAGCGGTTTGGAGCTGCAAAAGTCATTTTAATTAAGAAACATCTGAATATAATAAAATGTTTCTTTCTTTTATTTACAGAAATTATGAAAATTAAAAATAAATTAGAAATTAACTATAAGAAAATACATCAATTTGAATCCCAAATTTTAAACCAAAAGTTTTTCGATGCGTGTATTATCTTATCTTTTTTATTAATGTAAGAGAATTTATATTTTCTCGGTATATTACAAGTTCAGATTTTTCAGAATAAGACCTAATCATTTCCGACGGCTTTGGTTTGATATGTTTTCTGATTTTACATGAGTTTTAATTTTAAAATTTGTCTATATAATCTATATTTTCATTGCCATACATAGGTTTACAAGACTATGTTGAATTAATTCATGCTTACGTTACACACAATTAAACTTTGCCAAATTTATTTATTTATTTATTTGTTTTGTATAAAAATAGTGATACTGCAAATATTGTAATTTTTATGCAAGATTATTTAAATTTTTAATTAAAATTTTTGTATTTAGTCATACATAACAGTATATTCGTGCAATGTAAAAGTGTGGTAATCTTACAAGTACGGTCCAAAGTACTTTCTTTGCCCAGGAGTGAAAATGTTTATGACGGGACTTATAATGTCGCTCTAAACACAATTCACAACGCTATGACTATAAATGTTCAATATGATTGTAATCATTAATTAGGATATCTATCACACGCTATACAGCACCAAAGAGACTATCTGCATACATTTTCAAAAAACTCCATGAACTGAACAAATTCTTTCGTGGATTATGTTCCGTTAAAACACGCAAAATTCCTCTTTGTTTTATCCATTGTCCTGCAAGAAACAGAAAATTTCCCAATTTAATGTAAATATTACCTGAAATCTTATTCTGTCAAATCACAGGGATGTTCAGGCAACTATGCTGCATAGTAATTTTTTATAATAAAAACGGAATTTTTACGTGAGTCTTTTTCCCCTGAAAACACGAAAGACCTGCGGGTCTAATCTAAAATTTTCCTGAAATTCTCCAGTCGAAAGACGAAGATTTCTTCAAATAGTGGAAAATATTACATAGGATGCTTAGGCAACTTGTTACCTACAATTTTCGTTTTTTTTTTTTTTT
Source organism: Maratus speculifer (assembly GCA_964019185.1). NCBI lineage: Eukaryota > Metazoa > Arthropoda > Arachnida > Araneae > Salticidae > Maratus > Maratus speculifer. The sequence continues at coordinate 375,114,578 of OZ025293.1, forward strand.
TTTTTTTTTTTTTTTTTGAGGAAATTTATTTTGAGAGAGTATTATGCTTTAACCCTTTAAGGAGGCTGGTCACCCAACTTCGGAATTTTCCTCTCTAATGTTTAGTCTATGGACGTTTCATGCAGTCGTATATTTAAAATATATGTAGGGTAAATTAATATTTTTAACTGCTATTTTCAGCGTTATCTTCTTAAAGGATGTTTCTTTTTTTCTTAGTTCTCGAAATATTTCAAAAAACTATACTTAATTTAATATTCGATATTTTAAAAGTGAACTGTGAGTAAAATTTTAACATTTCATATAAAATTAAGAATATATTTTAGAAAATTTTGAAAACTAAGAAAAACAGAAACATCTTTTAAGAAGTGTATAGAGAAAATACAAGTTTAAAATATTGATTTTCCGAAGAGATATTTTAAATATACGAATGCATGAAACTCCCATAGACTTTAAACATTAGTGAGGGGGATTCGGTAGTTGAGGGACCAGCCGCCTTAAGGCTGCTAGTCACTCAGCTTCTAAATTCCTCAAAGTAATGATAAGTCTATGTGTGTTTGATGAGCTAATATATTTAAAATATCTCCCTGAGAAACTAATATTTTTGAACTTCTTTTTTCTATGTACTCTTCTTAAAGGATGTCTATTTTTTCCTTAGTTTTCAAATATTTCTAAAATCGATGCTTAATTTTATAGGAAGTGTTAAAATTTTACTCCATGTTTGAGAACGAGATCATTTAACGACATTTTAAATTTTAATACCAGTAAATTCGTATTTTTTTGTCTTGTTTAATTCAAGGATTTTCCGACTAGACGAGTCAAAGATTATGACTAAAACTTTCTGACACAAGATAAAAACCATACGCATCCTAAATGGAGCGTATATGGTTACGAGACATTCATTCTGAAAAAGTTAAACAAATACAGCCAAGAAACTCCAGTGCCGCTAAAGCACTAATTGTCGTTGATAAATGGAAATATTCTACCATTAGCATTTTTTCCTGTTTAAAAATAGTAGGTATGCCTTTCTGAGCATTTCTGTAAAACGTTCGTCGTGCTAATGAATATACATTTGAAATAGATATTTTTACTCTTTCAGTTAGTTTTGGATTTATTTATTTATTTTGCAAGCGATGTTAAAAAATAGGAACATTCCGCTCCCAAACTTTTTTTCATTTTAAAATCTATATTTTCATTTGTGTTCTTTTCCCCTAAAATGCCGTGTTTCTTCGAACCTTACGTAAATATGGATTACGATCCCCCAGAAAGATCTCCACGGAAAGAATCCCCCCCCCCCCTTTTGGGCATATATCCCTCGTGCGGATAATCGGCCGTCATAAGCAACACCAACGCCATCCCCTAAAATTCCAGAAACTTCGTGAACTTAAAGTGAAAAAACATTACCTCAAATTAAAAAAAGAAAAATCATACCACAGGGGTCTAACAAAAACTTGCGGGACGACTTTACGAAACTTTTTTTTTGGATGATATATTTTATAAAGTGTACCTGCTAAATTGGAGCTCATCTAAAACACCATTTGGATACTATTATGTTCACTCCAACCTGCATCATAAAAATTCCAAAAATTTCACATAAAAATATTTCCAACAGATTTACTTTTATTTCTGTGAAATGTGGCGACTTTTGGAAAATGTGAGAAAAATGGTCACCTTTTGTGTCCAAATAACATTTTGATAGACGCTCCATAATTCAGAATGTAGTTGATATTACGAAATGAAATGAACAAATGTTGAGGTTAAAAACCCTTAACGTGTTGAAATATTCCATTTAATATCAATTAATTAATGTGCGAGGATGTTTCTCGTGATCAAAAATTTGTAAAGTTAAATAACAGAAATTGCGCATCGCTATAACTTCAAAACTAGAAAAAGCATCAAAAGCTAAAATTAAGCATACCGCTTGAGGGGTATTTAAAACGTTTGTTTTGGTAATTTTGAAATACCCTGTACATATAGGTCATTTCTAAATCTATTAATGAATTCCATACGGATCTAGCAATTGAAGAGCAATAGCAGAAAATGTTCTGTTGCATTTTCTTTTATACATTGAAGTGTTATGAGGCCTGTGTTGTATGGTAAAGCTAAAATAATAAGATTACAATTATTCATGAAAATCTGAGGAAATATTTATTAATATTTAATATTTAATAATTTTAATAATTTTAATAGTTTTTATATTGGAAAATTAAATGTTAAAAAAATGTCTGACGCAGTTTAATCCTTACCCATCGCATTTTAAACATATGCTGCAAATAATGTTACCAGATTGGCTGCTTTTTTCTATCAACTGCTTGCTACCCCATTTTTGAAAATGCAAAATTCTTCTTGCTTATTTCGTCATTAATATGCCATTCTCATTAAATAAGGTGAATATTTTTATTTCAAAAATAGAAGTAGCAATCATGTTATCTGAATAATGCAAAAAAAAATATCCAAACTGGAAACACTGGTTATAAAAAAGAAAATAATCAATTAAATTCTCAACAAAAATCTCTCACTTCAGTTTTTCTGAAAGTTTAATTTTTGTTTCATAACAACTTCTTCCACTAAATTATTTCATTTTAATGTAATCCATACGAATATTTCTTTTCAGATGTATTTCTTTAATATCAAATATATGATTGGCTAAAAGTTTCTATCTTGAAATAAGTAAAGTACATGGTCAATACTATATTACATTTCGCCAGTTTTGGAGTGTTTATACTTCGAAAACATATAGTCAGTAGAAGTGTTGGCCTAACATTGGAACTGTTTGCAGTCAACCGCCAATATTGCAGGAATATATGTGGATTAAATTCGTAATATTTCTAATGGGATATCGATATTTCTGAAGTATTAGTACTGTCAACTCTCGTTGTAACGTTTCACGGGGGCCATTTCAATGCTTTTTTGAGTGGGAGGGAGGGTGTGAAAGTTAAAGGCACATGAAACATAAAATGGCTAAAATTTTTTAGTTTTCAATAAAAATAGAGCTGAAAGATTATAATGCTGGAAGATTTTAAAATAATATATTTTAAGCACTACTGGTGTGTATATATATATATGTGTGTGTGTACAGTGGCGGTCAAAAGTTTCCGGCCAGTTAGTTTCTTCGATTTATTTACCAAAAGGTTTCAGCAAAGAAGAAGCACAATTGCTTCAAAAGGTAGGAATATGTGAATGACCTCTGACCACGTGATCATTTTGATTGGATACTGAAGATGCTTCATGCAAAGGCATAGTTCCGGCCACTTATCATTCTTTAGTTTTTTTTTTTTTTTTTTTTTTTTTTTTTTTTTTTTTTATCGGTAAAGTATTTTTTGGTTGTTTTTATGAATGAATCAACGTGTATAGCATAGTTTGAATTCAAAATTAAAAAGTTCAACAATTATTGTTCATAAATGAGTGATTAGTTAGTCGCTAAAAGGCCAATCTTCTCGAGATATTGCGGCAAAGTTATCGATAGGTAAAATCGACTGAAACGATAGATGGTCATGGCCTTCAGGACTTTCAGAGGTCCGGGAGACCCCGGAAAATTATTATTGCCGTGAACAGAATTATCAGGAGAAAAACAATTGATAATCCGCATGAAAATTCCGTTGCAATATACTGCGATTTACGAAATGAAAATATTGGTGAAATAAGTTGTTCTACCGTGTCCTGATGCTGACGTGATACAGAAATTTTTTAAAGAGTCGGTGTTCAAAAATTTTTCCTAGGTAAAAAAAAATCAACGTACCTGACTGGCGTTTTCCAAAAAATACAAAGTCTGATCAAGTGAAAACTGGACAAAAGTGCTATTTTTCTATCAATCGAATTCGAAACAGTTTTGGAAGTAATGGCAGACACAACGTCCGATGACCTAACAGAAAAAATATTATTCGACCTATTTTATTTCTACAATGAAGCATGATGGCAGAGGACACGTTATGCCGTGAGGAGTATTTTCTTCAAAAAGTGTTGGTCCGTTATTTAAAATCCACAGCCAGGTGAATGATACAATGTATAAGGATATCTTGCAAGACCATTTTCTGCCTTATTAGAGAAAAACATTTGGTCGCAACTATTTTACTTAACATGATAACGACATAAATAATGTATGCAAGCCTCGATAACAATGGTTTTCGCACAAAAAATTTCGTTTTTAAAATGGTCAGCTCAAACGCCCAACATGAATCCAATAGAAAATCTTTGGAAAGAAATTAGCAAAAGTCTGCAGAATTATAAATATTCCAACTCAGCCGAAATTTCGCCAAAATTGCAAGAAATGTGGAAAAAACGTACCCTACACTGTAAAAAACGGTCCATCTGCGGTCCATCTACTAAAAAAATTTTAGTGATCCTTGTAATTGCTAAAAATTTTTTTTTGTAATCTTACTCGGTTACAAGGAATCTGTAAGAATTACTAGAAAAAAGCTGGCAACGAATAGAGTTAATAGTTTTACATTTTTAATAGCTATTACTAAAACTCACTTGGTGTGGCCGTGATAACCTAGTGGTCATAGCACCGAACTTCAAGCTGAAAGTACCTGGGTTCAATGCTGGACGCCACCAAATATGAACCGAGTGTATGCAATGTAAGTACTTGTTAAATAAAGGGATTATGAAAATCTTATCGTAGCAGTTACCATGGGTAATGAATGATCTCTGAACTTTCCCTCCCCTGTAGAAACATGTCAAAATAGAACAGGTAGCAATGTTCTATCTATTGCGGCTTTACCGAAAATCTTCCGTTTCAGGAGTCTGTCTTTTTACTCACTGGATGCGGCTCGAAGGTAGCTCATGCCCTTCGGGCACACGTAATGGTTACTGAAAATAATTTTGGAGCTATTACTAAAATTTGCTTGGTGACTCATACTAAAAAGTTTTAAGTTAGTTATACAAAAAATTCTTTTGTTCAGTTTGCAAAAGAAATGTTTGTTTCACTTCCAAAAAAAGTTTGTAATGGTTACTAAAAAATTCTGTGGAATACAAATTTACTAAAAAATTTTTAGTAACCTCTTGAATTTTTTTTTTACTGTGTAGACGATTTTTAACCGTTGATTGTATGACACGTTGCTGCGCCGCAGTACATATTACTAAAGCTAATGAAATAGTAATACGATAAAATACTAATTGTATGTGTTGTTGATCACTGTAATTTTCTACTACAATACTACTTTTTTACAAACTTGTGAAGGTGGCCGGAAACTTTTGAGAACATGCGTTTTCCTTTATACTTAATTTTGTCAAAAAAGTTTATTGATATTTACACGTTCTTCCATAAGTAAGTTCCTAACTATTATGTCAATAAGATGTATAAGTATTACTTTGAGATTCCTCTTCATATAGGTATACTTACAAATTAACTGAAAAATTTTTGTTGGCCGGAAACTTTTGACAGCCACTGTATGTTGAGACTTTCAAAATGCTGTAACTAACTTCATGCTTTAAAAATATCTAACATTATAGATCTAAGTGAAAAAAAAAAATAATAATGAAAAATATGTTCGTAAAATTTTTAGAATTTTCAAAGTTTTTCAGTAAAATATTTTCATTTTTATTTCTTTTAAACCAAATGAAAATTTATTCTTATTATTCTTAAATAGTATGTTTTCTGACAACACAACAAATTTTAAGATGATGACATTTTAGAAAAATGTACCGAACAGACATATTGTTCAACAAACATGTAGAAGATTAATACCTGTAGGTTAAGTCGTACTTGAAAACTAATTTATGCATTAAATTAATTTCTTTTGATTTATATTTGGGCTATAATGTAAATATTTACTGTAAAAAAGAAATTCATATTTTTTAATAAAATACATGATAAATATTTCACAAAAACTGTTTAATTTTACTTGTCGAGATGTTCAATGTGTCCTTAAACAATGTTTTTAAGGAGAGGGAGTTCTTTTTTTTCTTAAAAAAATAAATAATAAAAAAAATCTTGTTGTGAACATTAGAAAAGCAACTGATACACATCTCTTATTATATATATATATATACTAAAACTCATTCAAAGCACTTATTAATGGTATATGTGTCTCATTTTGAGAATATTGCAATATCAAAGTTTTTCAAATTTTATTCAGATTATTCATTTTCGTGCTTAAAATTGTTCATTTAATACAAATGTTTCTATTTTTTCATACAAGGAGTTCCAACTCGGTCTCCCGGGGTTACAGAGAATACAGTTGAAAACTACAGTTGTGTTTTTTGTTGTTGTTGCTTTTTTCAACATTATATATGTATATTTTTTTATTTTTCACTAACGATACCAACAATCATTTTTATATATTATCAATTAGGCATTAAAATAAAATTTTGAAATTTATTGAAAGCAAATTCATGTAGCACTTTCATGACAGGAATTAACTGTCGAAGAAATCGCCAAAGGTTGTTAATCCTTTTTAGTCTTATAATTTCAGTGTTATAAATGGCGTTCATTTACGTCTTAAATTTGTGTTTTTTTATTTTTATCTTTTAATTTATGGGTTTATAAAGTTTAAATCTCATTATGGAATGTTCGAGTGTTCTAGAGGATACTTTGACGAAATTTGCGTTTTTTCATATTTTTACAAAGTTTGCCCTTATTTTAGAGGTCTGCTCGGGCCAGAATTTCTGCGCCCGGGCCCGACTCCGGCCCTAAGAAAAGTTGTGTCAGTGAAAACAGGCCCGGCCCGATCTGGCCCGACAAAAATTCTACTATTTCGAAAAAAATAAGATTTTCATCACACAATTAAGATGTTTTTAGCGAATACTGCATACATATTTATGAGATGATTTTACAGAATATTTTACAGAAAATACACAATAGCAACATTGATGATTACTTAGATTCTTAGACTTTCAACATTAATAAATTATTACAAATATTATTATTGGGTCAAATTTTTGAATTTGTAAAACTATTTAAGAAAGTAAGAACTTATAAAGGGGATTTTTAAAAAATCTATATGTAAAAGAAAGTTTTGTTTACTATATTCAGTAGTTTTTGTTTATAGAAATTAACCCTGTTATGGGGGAAAAAAAAAAAATCTATATTTATCTGAACAGTTCACGTGTGCCACAGTCTCTCTTAAGTGTGCAGTATGTGCTATTAAAGGGGGGTTTTAATTCATTCATTATTTATGTTGTTACAGCCTGTCTAATGTACTGGCATGCCACTAGGAAAGAAACGGCCTGGTAGAAAGCTGTATCTTTTAAATTACGAAAATATGACTTCAAATTCGTATTCGGAAGCCCAAAATGTTTTTTTGTGTGAAACAGATGATAGTAAAAATTTTGTGGGTAAGAGAGTTTAAGGAAACTTTACCGTTTTTATTAACACAAGATTTTTCAAATCTGCAAAAGTTCTAGCAATTCAACCGTTGAACTAATTGGCTTAGAATGTTTTCTCAGCAAAGTAAATATTTTTGATCATAGAATAAACGGGTGAATATCAGAGAATTTCAGATTTTGATCGTCTGAGACATTGAAAGTACCCATTGAAAGCAATTCAAAATTTCAAGCGGGAAATTTATTTTCTATTAGAGAGTAGAGGATTTTCCATGTAAAAATGATAAATTTTGAAGAACTTAACCCTTAAAGGTAGCATTAAACTGCGTTAAAAATTTAGAATGATTATTGTCACTATTTTTTTTAAAGAAATATTCACCTCATTTAATAACAAGCAAAATATCATCTGAATAAAGATAATTATACTATTTTACAAATCTGGTGGAATTAAACAATTCTGAATAAAAGTCACGAAGATGGCAGCCCCTGAATATCATGGGAGCGAGAATTAATGGGTCAAATAATAAGTTAATTTTTATATAATTGTGTCCTTTTCTTGGCATATGTATGCCAGGATAATGAAAATTTCATTCTAATTTTTTTAATTCTTTTTTTTTACTTCATTTTTAGGTCTAATATTTTAATTTTATTTAACCCCTTTCTCGAAGGGAGCATTTTACGAAATTCTTATTGTTTTGTCACCTGTTTTTAAGAACAGAAATTTGTGTCATATTAAATCGAGAAAATGCTCCGATTGTATAACACAAATATTACAGTATAATTTTACTTGTGGGGATAAACAAGGATTCTTAAGCCTTTTTTATACGTGTGTTATTAAGCCTTTTTATGCGCCATGTATACGTGTCGCTCGTTCTCAAGTGGTTAAAGAAACATGTTTTGAATATAGTAGCTCAAATTTCATGTAATTTTCAATTTTATTTTTTAATTGATGGAAGCAAGGAAAATGAAATAATTAAAAATCTACTCAATTTTTACAAAGACATTAATCATTATTTAAAAATATATATACAGTGGAGCATCGTTTATACGACGCCGAAGGGACTACCGGAAAACGTCGTATAAACGATAACGACGTATAATCGATTTTCACTTCCAAAACTAGAATTAATTTTGTTTCACTTAATTTTAATGTTTAACGTGATGATTTGCATGAAATTGCAAATTAAACAAATAACCCCCCCCCCCCCCAAAAAAAAAAAAAAAAAAAAAAACGGTGTGTGTGGACGGGGGAATAGTAAGCAATTTAAATATGCGTACCTTTATTTATGTTTCACCGAAAGGTTCCTCATTTGGAGTACATCATTTCCTTTCCATTTAAAGTCAAAGATCAAAAACCCCCGTGGCCTATTAAAAGTCGCCAACACTGATAACAGTTAAAAGGGTAGTCTATCTGTAACTTAAAACAGGTCGGGAAAGCTGACCATCCCCGAAAAAAGAATATGACCCCTGCCCTGTGTAATATGTTACGCGTAACCACATTTTTATAATGTGGAGTGCATTTAAACACACTCTTTGGTGTAATTCATAGCTGCCAACGTCCGCTCGTTCGTAAAATATATAAGAAAAATAAACAAAAATAAATCTATACAACATCAAAAAATCGACGTATAAACGATTTTGGGCGTCATATAAAAGATATATTTTTACATTAAAATGAATAGGAATGAATCGGGACCACATTAAAACGTCGTATAAGTGATCGTCGTATAAACGATGCTTTACTGTATCTGAAAGATCTTGCAGATAGCTATGGTTTTATTACTTCTGACTTGAAATATATCAAAAATAAGAAAAATTAATCTGCAGTGCCATATTTATAAATGATAAAGAATTGAAATGCAAGCCAGGAAAATGACATTAACTTTCAGAGACAATCATATTTTAATTATGAAAAATTATTTGTAAAATACAGAATTTCCTCATATATTTGTTTTAATAATAATATTAGGTATAAAAATAGGTAATAATAATAATAGGTATAAATATTAATTAGAATTTTTTGGAAAAGCTAGAAAAAGCTATTTATATAGTATGACAGAAGGCCCTTTACTTCGCACTCATCCCAGTGTGACATGCCGGGAGAATGACAATCCGAAATTCTAAGTCTTTTAATTGCTTTGTTTGATGTTATTAGAAATGTAATGTATCTAAAAAATACTTATAAGAATATTTTAATTAAAATGTATCAAAAGAAATTGCATTGTATAACATTTAACAGGAATTTTATTGTGCAGACTGCAATTCCCGTATTATTTTATATTCACCCAAACCTATAATATGTTAAAATTGCTCATATTAAATATTTTTTACAGGTCAGAGCCAAAAACAAATTGGTCAAACAGCAAAATTAATTTGAAATGTTATACATTTCGTCCTGTTTTTACTTTTAAAATTTTTAAGGCTCATTTCGTTAAAAGCAATGTTAACTAATATAAATAAATGTATTTCTGATTTCAGGTGTTGGTGTTGTTTAAGACGGCCAATTATCTACAAAGGGGTATAAGTCAGAAGGGTGAGCACCCTCCGTGGAAACTAATCCATATTTATGCAAAGCAATCCAAGGTTCGATGAAAATCACGAAAAACTTCGAAAGATTAAAGCCGACGGGTTCGACCCCAACATCTTCCATTCTAATTTCAGATCTCGTTTTGAATAAGTTAGAACCTACGCTGATCATCTACCGTGCTTTTATAATCCGAGATTCCCTAAACGCCCTATTAGGTACCATCTTTAATATATATATATATATATATATATATGTGTGTGTGTGTGTGTGTGTGTATATATAGATATGTATATATATAGAACCATTAATTCTATTACAATATATGAACCAATGAATTTAATACATGGGGGAAAATTAAATAAATAAATAAAATGAATACAAATAAAATTTGTAGAACCAAAGCAGAATTGTCAAGCCCCAAATACTTTGGAACTACAAATGAAGTGTGTGGTTTCATCTTCGTATTAGCCGTAAAAAAACAAAATAATACGAATTTGGGGCTACCAACACACATAAAACCAAAATTAAATGAAGAAAAAACATCAAAAACGAAACACAACAAAATTACTAAATTGGATAGAAATATAAAAAGAGAGAAATAATAAAAAAATTAAAAAAAAAAAAATGAAATGCATTTGCAATGTGTTAACAGAAAAAATATACCATGCATTCATATGGAAACAAAATCATTTAATTTGACTATGCTAACCTAAACCCAATCTATACTAATAAAAGAACAAAACGCTCTGTCTGTGTGTGTGTCTGTGTGTGTGTCTGCGATGGCTAGCAAAATCTACAGCACGTACAAAGCTCAAAATTTTTTTGAGAGTAGCCCAATATCTCTCCTGATGCACCTGAACTTCAGAATTTCAAAATTCCAATTATTAACTGAGTAATTAATTAAAATCAAGAGGTCACTCTCATAAAAAATCATCTTTTTCCCAATTTTTTTCTCTTTCATTTGTTTACGGTTGGCTGGTTGTGTAAAAATTTTCGCAGAAGTAATAAGAAAGCTGAGACAGAATTAAAGAAACCCATGGAGGAATAAGATAAGTGGAGGTGAAGTAAGCTCAAAAAAGGTTTGCGATATGAAACCATTTATCGCTCAAATTTAATGTGGCAAACAAAAGGACGTGGAAGAGATTTTGTATTATAAGACGAATTGAAAGAAATGAATTACAGTTGAAGCATATTTCAAGAGGAAATAGCAAATTTTTAAAATGGTCTTAGTTCTATTATTATTTATTAGAATAAATATTCGCTTTTAAAATGAAGGAAATTGGAAAATTAGCAATAATTAAATATCAAATTAAAATTAAATAAGATATTGAAAACATTTGATACGAATTAAAAATTGTATAACTAAAAGTTTCCTTCATTAATGTAATTTTCAATACTTTATAACGTAGATGAAAAATGTTTATGACTTAATAATTGCATGTAAATAAATATTTAAAATATAATGATGAAAACATTCTTTTAAAATCATGTATGAAAATTTAAGTAATAAATATTAATCTAAAATATAAATTTCTGACTGCAGACGATTTTAATGTACTAACAAAATAATGTTATATTTTCAAGCAAAACGTTAAAATAATTTTCTATATTGATATTTAAAACACATATGATAAAATAATTAATAAATTTTTACCAGTGAAGCGATAAATTAGTTCTTTTTTTAAAAACGAGAGAAAAAAAAATACAGGTTTAAACCTGTTTCAATTGATAGCGAAATTTTAAAATGGAGGGCCAAAATCACAGTCCGGTGAAATCCAAACACCTCATTGGTCATTGAGCCGCGTCCTTTTCAGGGAACAATCTCTTAGCAGTTGGGTAAATGTTGTCATACTCCTTTTTCCGAGAAAAAATCGTAGCGGCAATTTTGAAGTAAATCTTATCTCTTTTCATTTATAATCTAAATTTTTCAATCTCATTTTATAAAATGGCATCAAAATATCTTAATTGAGTTAATTTCGATGGTTTATCTTAAATAAGAACAGACGGTAACAATCGCTTAAAAAATACTTTCCCCCTCACCTTTTTCAAATGGAGAAACAAGTTCGTGATTTTCACCCTCACCACACGACCAATGGGGTGGCTGGATTTCACTTGACTGTGATTTTGGCCCTTCACTTTAAAATTTCGCCAATTGATAGGCGTGTCAAAGCACGTGCTTTTGTTGGTACTTAATTGGACTTAATGTAGGGTTAGATCTTAAGCATCATCTCCAGAGATAATACCTCCACTCTATTAATTTCTTTTTACTCTAAAAAAGAAACCAATTTGAGATTTTGACATTTCAAAAGTGACTGTTTTTTTCCCAAAGACCTTTAAAATTCATAGACTGGCAAAATGTCAGTTTAACTTAGGATTTTTGAACATAGCTATTACGTCAGATCGTTGGTACTTCGTACATTAGAATGTATTTGTGGTTGGCTATGGAGCAGTTAATATATGTATATGTATATATGAGGCTTTTTTAGCGGTTTTTTTAAATCATTGATTAAATTTGAATGCATTTATTTAAGTTAAAATTTTATTAAGACTTTAATTTGTTTTTAAAACAAAAATGAAATGGCTCTTTGACGTACAATTGTTCGAATAGGCAGACGATTCATACACAGTAATAAATTATCAAATAGCAAAATAAATTATACATAAAAAATAGTCACTAAAAGAATAGTAGCAAAACATAATGTTTAGGCGTATTAACACATAACCCGATCCCAACCAGAAAAAAACAGACTATACTCCGAGCCAAGCAAAACAAAAATTTCATGAGCATAAACGCGACCCGAACCTAAAAATTCCATTTGAAAAAAAAAAAAAAAAAAACTATGGATTTGATATTTGACCCGAATCAAATCTGAATCCCACAAAAATATTCAAATGAAGCATACCCCAATTCGATCAAAGAAAAATAATGTTCGTGTATATGCAACCCGACCCGAAACCTAAAATTTTTCACTGAAAAAACCCAAAAAATGACCAGAACGAAACCTGAAATCGATAAAAATATTCCAAAGAACTATAACCTGATAAGAGCAAGACAAAAAAACTTCCATGAACATAAACCTGACTCGAACCTAAAAAATTCCATTTGAAGAAAAAGCCTGAAGTTTTATGCAAACTACATCTGAATCCGATCAAAATATTCGAAAGAACCATAACCGGATTCGAATAAGAGAAAATAATTTTCGTGGACATGAAACCGATCGGAACCTAAAATTCCATTTGAAAAAAATACCTGAAATTTGAATCGACAAAAATATTCCACAGAACCATACCCGGACCTGAACAAGACAAAAAAATTTCCATGAACATGAACCCAATCCGAACCTAAAAAATGAACTAAATCTGAATCTGACAAAAATATTCCAGAGAAGCATATCCTTATTCGAACAATGCAGAATAATTTCCGTTGATGCGCAACCCAACCTGAACCTAAAAATTCCATTAAAAAGCCGAAATCTGAATTGAACGACATCTGAACCCGAAAAAAATATTCCAAAGAACCAAAACCCGATCCGAGCAAGGCAAAATAATTTCCCTGGACATGAATCCAACCAGAACCTTAAAAATCAATTTAAAAAAAATACCTGAAATCTGAATCGAACCAAATCTGAATCCGACGAAAATAGTCCAAATAACTATAACCAGATACGAACAAGACAATATAATTTCCATGGATATAATCCCCATTCCAAACCAAAAAATTTGTAAAAAAAAAAGAAAAAAAAATCCCGAAATTTGAACCAAACATAATCTGAACCTAACAAAAATATTTCAGTGAAGTATAACCTCATTGGAACTAGGTAAAATAATTTCCATATAAGTACAACCCGACCCGAACTTAAAAATCCCATTTGAAAGGAAAAAAAACCCCCACGAAATCTGAATTGAACCGAATCTAATCTGAACACAAATATTCCAAACAATCATAACCGTATCCGAAGAAGACAAAATAATTTCCATGAACATGAATCCAATCCGAGCCTAAAATTCGGATGTTCTACAAAACATAATGCGCTCCGTAGCGATGGAAAGTGAAACTAAGTACTTAGCGCGAGATGGTTAAAATATTTCGTTTATAGTTAATGTTAAATTAGAACTTGGTTACGGTTAGATAACAGTTAGGTTGCAATTACGTTCCGGTGACCCTTTTGTTATTTTATTTTCCGGTTAGGTTACAGTTAGGTCATGGTTAAGTTACAGTTAGGTTAAGGTTAAGTTGCGGTTACACTCTCAAAAAAACTTCCGTCTTTTCACAGAAAATGCACTGGCAGCACTGCTGCCAGAAATTGTCTGTATATTGACGATTTTCTGTTTATTTTTTTCTCTGTCAAAAGAGGAAAAATATCCGTCACTTGAAAAAAATCAATGCGGAAGAGGCGGGGATCGAACCAAGGACCCCAGGATTACCAGACCAACGCTAATCCACGGCGCTACGGCTGCTCATGATGATTGTGCGTTAAAATAGAACTCTTCATTTCATATGGTGTGGGTTGGTGTATTTCGTTAAAAAGCTTTTAATTATGCAGTTAATCTCGGAAAGATTTCATCTTTAATGAAACTGTGGCTGGGTTTTTTTTACGTTTAGTATTAATATAGTATAAAAATGTGAATTTTAAATATATTACGTAGAATGTTAGAGAAAAAACATGGATGTTCTATTTGTGAGAATTTTTGAACGAATAAAGAAAGTAATTGTTATTTATTTTTAAATTCGAAAACATTTTTGTCTTTTAAAACTAAATTAGACATTTTAATCAATAGAATATTTTTGTTTTTCATTTTAAAAATAAATTCGAACTTATTACTAACAGACCCAATGCGCATGCGTGCTGGATAGAAACGGAAACTTTTCCTCATTTTTCGACGCTCGGAATGAACTCACAGAACAAATACGTTTTCTGGGAGAACAGAAATTATTTGTGAAAAAATAACGATAACTTAGTGTATATTGACGAATTTTTCTGACAGTGTAGGTTGTGGTTAGATTATGGGTAGGTTATGATTAGGTGACGGCCAAGTTACATTTATGGTATATTTAACTTGCAGTTAGGTTACTGTTAAGATACAGCTAAGTTACAGACAAGTTATGATTCCGATACAATTAGGTTACGGTTAGGATTTTGTTCATAGAATGAACATTACGCATGTTTGATAAAAAATATACACCTATTTTTGTAAAATGGCTCTGAATTTATAATATTATATACTAACCTTTTAGCGAATCATCGAGAATCGATTTCATTCACGGTATAGTCAGATTTAAGAGTGATATTTAATTAGTTTGAAATTCAAAATATTTCACTTGGGATAACTATGTGAAAAAAGTATTTAGTTAAGTCAATTAACAGTAATTTTAAGGATAAATATCAACACGAAATCGTTGGACACATATTCCCTCCTGCGTTTCCCATTGCAGTCATTTTAGGTATTTTTGCAGCTAAATATTAGTTTTTTTTTAAAACCAATTTTTGACACAGTCAGGGGGCACGTATTTAATATAATGTACAATGTAAAAAATTTGACCCTTTTGCTGTATCATCACTCCCCCGCTTTTATAGAATATATCTCTTTTGACCTATGACAATGCTCCAAAATAGGCTGAAGTAATCATTTTCTATAAAAGCGGTGGAGTGACGATGCAGCAAAAGGGTCAAATTCTTAACAGTGTATTAACACATATTTTGAGTTGAAGATAAAATCATAAAAATTTCAAGTTCGTTTAACATTATTATAACGGACCCGGGCAACGCCGGGCGGGTCAGCTAGTCTATACTAATAAAATAACAAAACTCTCTGTCTGTGTGTGTATCTGTGTGTGTGTCTGTGTGTGTGTCTGCGATGGCTAGCAAAATCTATTTGACGTACGAGGCTCAAAATGTTTATGAGAGTAGCCCAATATCTCTCCTGATGCACCTGAAGCTCAGAATTTCAAAATTCTCTTTATTAACTGAGTAATTAATTAAATTCCAAAGCTCACTCTCATAAAAAATCGCCTTTTTTTCGCTTTTTTCTCTTTCATTTTCTTATGGTTGATTGGTTGCATAAAATTTTCGCAGAAATAATTAAAAAAGCTGGGATAGACCTTTAAAATTCATAGACTGGCAAACTGCCAATTTAAATGAGGTTTTTTTTTTTATCACAGTTGCTGTACGCCATAGAGAAAAAGATAGGTGGAGACGAAGTAAACCGAAAAAAAGGTTTCCAATATTAAACCATTTATCGCTGAAATTTTAATGTCTCAAACAAAAGCACGAGGCAGGAATTTTGTACTAATAAAACGAATTGAAAGAAATGAATTACAGCTGAAGCATATTTTACGAAGAAATGGTAATTTTTTAGAATTTTTTTTTTTATTATATCATTTAAGTTAAAGTTAGGTTAAAGTTAAATTGCATTTATGTTATGGTTAGAATAAGGATATGTTACAATAAAGTGAAGGCTAGGTTACATTTATGTTATATTTAATTTACGGTAGGGTACTGTTAAGTCGCTGTTAGGTTACACACAGGTCCTGGTTACAGTACAAAAGTTTAAGGTTAGGAATTTATACACAGAGTGAACATTACGCAAGATTTGATTAAAAATAACACTTACTTTTGTTAAATAACTCTGAAATTATAATACTATATACCAATCTTTTAGCTACCATCGAGTATCGATTTCATTCATGGTATAGTCGGATTTAAGAGTGATATAATTAGTTTGAAATTCAAAATATTTCACTTGGGATTTGTATGTGAAAATAATAATTAGTTACGTGACTTAACAGTGATTTTTACGGGTAAATATCAACTTTTTAACACGAAAATCACGCAATCGTTGGATATATATTTCCTCCCGCGTTTCTCATTGCTCATTTTGAGTATTTTAAGAGCTTAATGTTAGTTGTTTTTAAAACCAATTTTTCACACAGTCAGTGGCTAAGTATTTCAGACAATGCATTTCTGCATGTAACGAGTTAATGATAAAATCATACAAATTTCAAATTCGTTTAATATTGTTAATACGGACCTGGGCAACGCCGGGCGGGTCAGCTAGTATATTAATAAAAGATGAAATAAGAATTAAAATAGATAATTAATGCATGTATTTAATACACTTAAAAATAGTAATTTAAGAATCCGATTTTTTAAAAGTTAGGTACAAGATAACCATGGAAATTGATATGTATATAATAGATATCATTTAATTCTAAAATGATTAATTAAGATTTATGGAAAAACAGAATGTTCATAAGTCTTGTCTATTATTTCAGAAAAAAGTCCAAAGTTGGCGAAATCTGAACTATGATCCGAACTTGATGCCATTTACCAGGTACACCGCGTTCTAATCGCGCAACAAGCAGTGGGGGTATCCTTATGTTCTTAAAGCTATTGTTCTAATTGGTTATTGAATAACTCCTTTGGGAATTGAAACGTGAAATAATTTTCGAGGTTTAAGCACGAAAAAGATTTTTTAAATATAAGAAAAACGACACTGTAGTTCATCTAACTACTTTGCATCACTGAATACTTTAACTTTGATCTAAAATTTTTAACATGCATATTTAAGCGGAAAATTTTGCTGAACAGGGAAATTTTATAATGTTTCAGCCACACTTTATTTTTTTTTTTTTTTTTGCATGTTGATAAAACAAAATACTTTCGGCTGTATAAAAAATTTTGTTTAAATAGGATCTAATAGAAATTTAGTTTAACCAAAATGCTTTTTTTTCTTTTTCCGTGTGGCATTTTCGGAAAAATGATTTTTGCTTTCTTCTGTCTTTACAAGAAGAAAGTAATGGATTCGTAAAAAATTTCGAATTTTGGTTTTCGACGAATTTACACGTTTTAGGGGTCAGCGATTTTAAAAACAGGTGTTCACAAAATGTCTATCAATGAGTCTGTCTCTCTGTCAGTCTGTTTGTCTGTATGTGAAGTAAATTTTGTGGGCGCTCTATCTCACGAATCACAGAATTTCACAAAACTTTAGATTCTATTAGACCTTGATATAAATTGGATCTGATTAGTTTTTTGTGTATATAAAATAACAGATGGTTTTGCTATGCTGTTTTTTCACTATTTTTACAATAGCTATATCTCAAGAACTAATGGAGGGACTTTCATAAAACTTCAGACTTTGTTATTCCTTGATGTAATATGGTTCTGATTACGTTTTTATGCATATAGCTTAACAGGTGGTACTGTTATGTGGCATAATTTATGATTATCACAATAGCTCTACCTCAGGAACTAATGCACGAATTTTCATCAAACTTCAGATTCAGCCTGTCCCTGATATAAATTAATAGTTTTTTAGTTTTTGGAATACATTTCTTAGTAGGTGGCGCTTCTATCTAGTTTTTTTTACGATTTCTGCGATGATTCTATCATAAATACTTACACACGGATTTTCATCAAATTTCAGATTGAGTTAGAACTTGAAATAAGTTGTTGCAGATTAGATTTTGGTGTAAATTAAATAACCGGTGACGCTGCTGTGTTTCATTTTTCTGGAAGTATAAACATGGATGAGATAGCACCAAGTTTTGGGATTGCCACATCCAACTAGTTTTTCATAAAAAATGTTTTTCTTTCGTATTTTTTTTCACTATACAAGATAAATGCTTTCTTCGGTATTGATATTTTTATATACTACCTGTGACAATAAAGTTCGGTGAATGAATTCAGAACGACCGATCTGGTAACACTGGGGAAAGAAAACACTGCACCTGCATAGAAGCAAGTGTAGACCATCTTCCCCCACCGTTGTTCAGTTGAGCTCGTTTATGTTCTGTGTAAGACGTGCTTTACTAAGTACTTGTTCAGTGTGCAGGTTCTTAACTGAGAACAGGAAAATGAACGAATAAAAGATCAGTTTAAAGTTTTGTTTTAAGCTTTGCAAGACACCGAAAGAAATTCATGAGTGATGGTACAAATTGTTCACCTACCATACTCGCCAGATCTCAATCCTCCAGACTTCTTCCTATTTCCACAACTCAAACTCTCTTTGAAAGAGATTTGACCATATTGCTGACATCCAACGAAACGTGACGAAGCTTTTGAACTTCATCCCAAAAGAAGACTTATTGCGAATTTCCCAGAACATGTATAGCAGATCTCAGAGGTGCATAGTTATAGGAGATAACTATTTTGAAGGATGGTGTCGTAACTTTCGTTTATATTTCATCTACATTAATCCTACAGGTCTATTCACCGAACTTTATTGTCAGAGGTAGTAGTTAAGCATTGCACAACGATTTCACTTTTAGGTAACAAAAATAAAGCAATATTAATTAAAATGAATCTTGCATTGTAATCATTAGATGTTATCTTCGTAATAATAACATTTATTGACAATCTGATGAAGATAATATATAAAATTTGTGTCTTTTAAGGAAAAACTTCCCACCATTGCGAAATTACTCATACAATACTGGCCAAAACCCAAACTCAAAAGTTACAGTCTTCTTACGAACAACATTGCACAAATGTACATCAGTGTCTTTAAAATATGTTTTGCTCACCTTTATTTAAAGCCACCCTAAGTATTGTGCAGGTAAAATAGACCAAAAATTAGGTAAAATACAACTTCTGACATTCACGAAAATTTGGGAAAGACCTTGTTTCAGCACCATAAATAAAGATCCGATGAATCTTCAAAAAATAAAATAGTTTTATTAAATAAAATTGTTGTTGCTAGTCACCTGCCACCCCTACAAACTCTTCAGCAACTGGAAAGAGCTCTTGTAGAAGAGTGGAACAGAATACCCTAGTTCCTAATTACCCTGACTCCATGCCTCAAATATGTTTAACGTTTTTGGCCGTTCAGAGAACCATCTTCCCTTCTAAAAACGATTTTCTTTGAAGGAAACACCTTTTTTTCTCAAAGGCACAAACAGTATTCTCTTGTCTACTGTATCCAAATGCTCAATACAATGCATTGTTTCTGCCAAATATGCTTAATTTTTTTTCTTATATAGCCTCTTAGGTCTGTCGATCATGTATCAATCATCTAAACAAATCCCCAGCCGCAAAATTCATCCACAACCTCAATATCCTTTAACTGTTTTAAGCTGTGTATATATACAGTAGCGCTCAAAATATTTTTACAACATTTATCCACTATTATTAATTTAATATAAAAATAAAATATAAAAGGAAATATAACATAAAAGAAAATATATTCCCTATCATTGAGAACAGTATGACAGGAGTTCTACTTGTTATTTTATATTCAGTGCACCGAAGAAATATGGCTCTTCCGGGGCTCAAAAGTGTTATGACAACATTTAATTGTTGAAGGTGTCAGTTGCTCTATAGCTTCAATTAGAGTTTATGTTGATTTTGTTAATGCCAAAACACAAGGGATATCCAAGTGATTTCAGAAAAGCCGTTGTAAATGCATTTAAGAAAGGAAGAACGCAAGCAGAAGTTGCACGTTCTTTTTAACTTGTCTCGGAAGCTTATGTACATGGAGTAAAGTTTTTAACAAATGAAAATATAAGTTTTGAAGTACTGTTTGAAAAGAAAAAACAACTTGCAAAGTTGACTGAATCATAAAAAAGCTATTTACAAGTGATTGTCGTAAGTCAGCTGTAGTAATAAAAAATGAATTGAAAGAAAATTACGGCATATACATGCACATTTCAAGTGTCAAACAATGCCTAAATCTCCATGGTTTACATGTCGTAAGACCAGCAAAGAAGCGTTTATTATCTTTGAAGAATAGGGAATGTAGAGTTGAATTTGCAAAACGACATAAATCATGGATAAGTATAGGGTGGTTTAATATTTTGTGGATCAATGAAAGAAACTTCAATTTACTATCATCTGATGGAATCAAGTGCATTCGATGTCCAAAAATCAAATAACATGATGTTTGATACCAAATACCTACCGCTAAACATGGAGGCGTCAATGTGATGTTTTGGATTTGTTTTTCACGTAGCGGAGTTGAACCTTTCGTTCGAATTGATGGGAACATTTTAGTTCGAATTGATCGACTCATGTATGTTGATATATTAAAGATTCATATGCCACCATACGCTAAGCAAAATATGCCTACTTAGTGGTATTTTCAGCCCGAAACACAAATACGTAATGTACGTAAGTGATTTTATGAAAAGCAGAAATGTCAAGATTCTAAAGTGGAGAAGCCAACATCCAAATTTGGACTTCATAGAGCATCTGTGGCAGTAGTAAATCATAACAGCAAAATACCAAAATTATTCAAATAAAACGGCTTTATACGAAGCTTTTAAAAATCAGTAGGGCCGAATTCCTTTAATTCGAATACAAAAGTTAGTCGGCTCAATGGCCACAAATTACTAGGCTGTCAAAAATGCTAAAAAATATGCTACTGAATGTTGATTGGCTCAATTATTATACTTAGTAATTATTGCTTTAAAACGATTTTTTTATTATAATGTCAAAATACTTTTGATTTATAATTTTTCTGATTTTTCTTGGGTTACCCATTATTTTCTGGCAAATGTTTGTTAATTTATTAAAATTCTTTAAAACATTGAACATGGTTAAATAAAATAAATGATTGATTTTTGTATTTTATTATTATTTTTAATTAAGTCATTTATTATCTTTATAAAAAAAAAAAAAAAAAAAAAAAAAAAAAAAAAAAAAAAAACTTTGTGCACTACTGTATATGCATTCGTATATTTTGTTTAACTTTATTACGTACTGGAAATATTCATATCAATAAATTTAATTAAATATTATATTTATCTTACTATTACTCTGTTAAAAATCTTGTCCTAGTTTGAACCAAATTTTCGTGCTTAATAGCTGCCACCACAAGGTTAGGAAATATTGTGCCAATATTTGGAGCTCCTGTTGAAGTATAATTCCATTAGTTTTAAAGAGATTGAAATAGGAAGTATAGTTCAACCGAAGCTTCAAATGTTGGAACGAGATTTCACCATCTTATGCTTGCCGAAAATGAGCACCAAAATTTGGTTCAAACTATGACAAAATTTTTAACACTGGAATTTTTTTCATATGTTTATGGAATTAAATTTTTATTACATATTCAAAATCATAACACGGTTCATACGCATCAAAAAATTCAAGGGATTTTAGCTGATTTGATACCAGAAATTTTGTAAAGACTGATCGATATATATATATCTGAAGCTGGAATTTTTTTTCTCATAAAATTAGTCAAATTGTACTTTACAAAAATTCTGATAAAAGGTGCTTGAAATTCCTTGAAGCATACGAAACCTGCATAAGTAAGGTAAGTATTTTTTTTTTTTCATTGTTACTTTTGCAATTGCTTAGTTTTTCGTGTCCCCAGTGAAGTAACCAGGGTGGGTTCCCAAGACCAGTAATATTGTAAGGATTTATACTCCTTGATTCTTAGCAGAAATTTTTCTGGATAGATAAGTCGAACAGAAGTTTCAAAAAGTACCAGCATTCAGAACACTTGGGCACCCACCCTGGTTACGCCCGCGGTACATTTTTCAACGTATTTCATCTGATTTTTGAAAAATGTGATTTTTATTTTAGAATCATAATGCTCCAATCTCGTATCGTACAATAAATTCGCAGATTGAATTTTTTGATTTCAAACTTTTTGTTATGAAAAATCAGAATTATCAATTAAGAAATATTTTCTTGTTTTTAGAAAATGTTTATAAAATCACATTATATCACATTATTTTCACTTCTGGTTCACTGAGCAGAAATGAATAATAAAAAAAAGAATTCTTCGATTACCAGTACAATTTCATATTTTTACAGTATTATTTTTAAATGATTTCGTGAACGCGTCAAAAAGTATGTATTTGAGAATACCTGTCGTAAATTATGCTAAATTTTCATTTTGTCTAAAATTGTGGAATTTGTATTACTCCGCAAAAGTAATAACAAGTTAGTAGTAACAAGCAAAAGTAATAACCGCATTTACAAATAAAAAAATTTAAAAATAAAAAAGTAAAAATAATAATTAATTAAAATTTAAAAAATGTTAAAAATACTTAAATTGTATTGGCAAAATCAGAAATTAATTCTTTTCAGTTTTTAAATGTAAAAAAAATCCCAAAATCTTAGCAACATCAACAAATTAACTAGACAATTCGCGCTATTATGTGTCATGAATATTCTTAAATTCATATTCGATAATTTCTGACACATTCACGAAATTATGTCATCGGAGAAAAAAAATCCAATAAAATAACGGAAGTTCTACTGCCAATCAACGGAATTTTTTTTTACAGTGAAGGTAGAAAAGTTCCAAAAGCATATTTATAAAATCTAAACATAACCTAATATAATGAAGTTTTCGCAAAATAAAAATTAGAATAAAGTTTTTTAAGGTATCCGAATACGTTTGGAAACTTAAAAAGAAAAAAAAGAAACTCTGCTTTGGACACCTTTTTTGGTATTTTTCAGTATAATATAACAAATAATAAAGAAAATTATAAAAATAGATATAAATTCTATGCAACTTTTTAAAATTTTGAAGAATTTTTGTCATTTTTTAACATTTTTTAAGAAAACGGCAACGTTTCTAAAAAAATAAAAAATGCACATAACAAAACTTTTTTTTCAACTTATACATATTATACATTCGTAAATGTTATGAACTGAAAACTAGTCAATATGCGGAACTATAAAAGAGATACAATTACATGGAAATTTCAGTAATTTTACTTGTAGGGGAACTGAGGCACATTAATACAGTTTTTTTTTTTTTTCTAAGAATTTTTTTGGTGTCCAGAAAATAGAAATTTCAAGTTATTTTTCCATATGGTGTCAGCAAAACTTCTGTAATGTGTTATTAAAATGTACAATCGTTATTGTATATGGTATTTTTGCATGTAATTTTAAAGAAAACTAAAATAAGTCATTTGTTTCAATGTACCCCATCCCCGGGGCAGATTGATACACCTCATGGAGCACTTTGATACGTTTGGAAAAAATGGAGACAAAATAACACCAATACATATTTTTCATGGAAAATGAGCTAGCAAACCCTTTTATATTTATTTATAGAAATTCAAATCACTCACAAATTATTTGTAAACAATATTAAAGGAATGTAAATTAAATATAGGATGACCTGGTGTCCTGGCTATTCATTGTCTGATTGTTAGCAATGGTAACTTTGTCAAATCTGGCATTTCAACCCCTGCATTATCTTCTTTCTTGGGAGAGATGCAAAAATTACCAGGTTTTCTGTTTATAAATCGGTTTATAAATCGAAAATAAAGGATAATTGTATTAAAAACTATGTTTGTAATATGATTATCCTTTGCTGAGCTGCAGCTTGTTTCTCTTATTTAACATTTCTCATGTCGAAAATACTTTTTTCTCTGGAGAATCGATAGAAATTCAACATTTGCCACGATGCAGTCCTTTTCTTTTGTTAGTTCTACCACCACTAGCTGTTAGGTAAGATCGTACGTCTTCTGTTTGCAAAATTACTATAAAATTTTCTAATATAAAAAACTGGAGCTATTTCAGTTCAATAAAAACTAATATTAGAATTTTTTGGCGGGAAATGGTTGAATTAAGGGGTGTATGATAAAAAATAATAATAAAAGGTAATAAAAAATAAACTAGAAGAAGATTTAGGTTGTCTGTAGCTATTATGGGGAACATTTATATGTATCAATATGACCCGACATAGACTGTATCAATGTGCCCCATGCAGCCATTTTGAATAACATGAGTCTTAAATCCAACACTTCATAATTTACCTAACAATAAAGAATGACAAACTGATAAATAGTAGGTTTACTTACCAGGGAGAGTATTCTTTTGGGTTAAAAATACTGGAACAGTTGTATAATACCATTGCAATTGTACAACTCAAATTTTCTTTTGACCTATAAAAAATAGATCACCGTCCCATTTCATCAAACTACTGAATCATCCCGAGATGTTCTGTTTGTGGTTGTGCACATCTTTTGGAGTTGTTGTGAAACTTCCTGTAATGATCTTGAGAGCCGTAGAGGGGGTGTATGAATGTACCCCATGTATCAGTGTGCCCCAGTTACCGTTAAGTCTTCATAAAAATATCTATATATCAACAAATAAATCACTTAGAGCTAATTTTTTAGTTTATTACACTCTAGACATCGAAAAGCCACAAAAAAAATTCATGGTTATAGGATGATAAAATTTTGAGTTAGAGCAATACTCGTTTAACTTTGTCGATGAAAATCTAATTTTTCCGAAAACGCAATTAAAGTTTTTAACTTCGATTTAAATTATTGTTGTCTTCCTTTTTTTTTCTTTTTTAAGAGCTCTAATTTCATTTCTAATTGGTCTACAGAAAATATAAAAACATATTTAGAAACATTTTTTGTTCATTCTATAAGAAAATCAAATTTAAAAAATTGCGTACGGCGGATACCATAAAGTATGTATTTTAAAATTAAACTGTATTTATCTTACTCGAAATACTTAAAACAGCAAAAATTTGTGTAACAGACAACCTTGATATCCTATTTTATAAATGTTTATTTAAAATCAATATCTTGAAATTTAAACGTTCGAATTTACTCTCTTGTCGATTGTTCTCGTTAGATTGAATATGTAAACTTCAGAGCAAAGATAGTAGATATAAGAAGTCTGTGGTATAAACAAATAGAATTCCACTAAATGTGTTTGAATTTTATTTTAAAACTATGATTTCTTAAACGCCTATTGTGCATAGTAATCTCGATATTTAGAAACTTTTCAAAAATTCAATAAAATACTTTGAAATTTTCGCCAAAAATTAGAAATTTTATGTACCGTAATCTCCCGCATATGCTCCACAATTCAGATAACTCGATTTCCTATCAGAATTTGTTTTAAATAAAGGGCAATTCACTATTGCTTAGCATTTATTTTACTTCATTTTTTAAATAAAGTTTCCGGTGTAAAATTACTTAACAAAGTCGTGGTGCATACGCGGGAAAATACGGGACGTCAAATGCCTGAAAAAATCGATTTTTCCAATTAAGGTTTAAAAAATAAAACAGATTCGGTAGATTACAAATGTATGTAATTTATGTATCTTTTAACAATGTACCACTGATTATTATAAGCTTTAAAATATGAACAAACGTTTAAATCGCATTGAAATAGACAAATTTTCTTGCATTTTTCTCAAAATGTGATTTTTGTTTTTCACGCAATGGTACACTTTGTGCAAAATCTGTTGTAAGCACATCTTTGTCAGTTAAAAATATCATAGAATATTTATTACAGCATCTTCTGAACCTATTTGTTTTATTTTTAAACCTTAGTAAAGTGTTTTAAACGGTGGAATATATATAACAAAAATATGCATTTTTTCTGATAAGTAATTTTTTTAAGAATGTTTAATAAAGATTAAAATAGGCTCAATATATAAAATCAAGTACTTCTGATAATCGAGCAATATTTCAAGGCAAGATTTTCTTTAGTCTTTTTTATTATTATTATTTATTTATTTATTTATTTATTTATTTTAAGTGTACCAAAGCGAATACCTCAAAACTTTCACGAGAAAAATATATGTTTATTTACATTGTTATTTTTAATTTATCTTTAAACCCAAATAGAATTTGTTTTATCTTAAAATATTATAAAGTTATTACTTAACTAGGATAAATAATTTTAATAATGCATGTATATTTAAACGGAATATTTGCTTAAAAAAAAAAAAAAAATCCAACTATTAAGTTATTGCAGACGCCTCAGATCCCCCAAAAATTATTTTATCAAAAACAAATAAATAAATATCTACAAATTCACATTTTATCATTTTTACTTCATTGCACAGCTACAAATGCAATCAAACCAAGGAGCAAAAGTTTCATAAGCACTTCTATAAACTATAAACATATGTGAGGGTTGAAGTTTATTAAAAAATGAAATTACTTAGAAATAACTTTTTCCAAAATATGCACATAAAGATTTAGTTTTAAAAATATAAGAATACATTGAGCTTATTCGGAATTCTCAAAATAGCAAAACCTTAGAAAATATATATATAATAATATGCTTTGATATCTTATTTCAGTAATGTTGATTTAAAAGAGACAATTTGAATTCTGAAAGTTCGACGTTTCCCACTTGATCTATTGTTTACATAGATTGCACGTGTATGTAAACACGTGCTTCAATTCTACTAAATGTTTCAATTCTACTAAATGTGTTTGAATTTATTTTAAAATATTGCGGTCTTTTTAATTCGTGCTGTTCAAAACACCGAAAGTTTAAAAAATTTCTAATCATTGGATGAAATGTATTGACATTGTCGATGAAAAATCAGAATTTTCATTTTAAAAAAGGTCTTTCTCAGTTCTTAATAAATGTTTCTAAAATCACACACAATTACTTCAAGCTTTACATTTGGTTCATATCACAATTACAAATATAAAAAAATACATTCGACAAAAGGCTTATAAGCATATCTATAAGCGTATGAGTAATAATGCTTAGTGCAAATCCAAAAGGTTGGATTTTTTAAAAAACAAAATGAGAATTTAAATATTTAATTTTGAAAGTTGACTTTTATTTTACTTACTCACAACACATAAAATAATAAAATTTTACAACATGCCTTCATATTATAAGGTACCCTGGGGTAATAACGCCAGACGAGGTAATAACGCCAAGTGCTAATATTTTGCATAATTATGAAATAATCTGGTAAATGACACCCATGTGCTCTGCGCAGAAGGGTTTTGAGTCATATAAATCGCAAAAAACAGCTTCAAGTTAATTTGTTTCATTTTTAGGTCTTATTGTTTTTACAAGCAACTAAAATTAACGCTTGATCTAAAATTTGCGAGATACGTTTTGTGATGTGAAGACTATTTTTTTTATCCGGAAATACTTTGTTAATTACATAAATTTGTAGTACATTTCATGGACTTTCAAAATGTTGTTGAAGATTTTGGATATCTTCTCGAGATAATTTGTAATTTAAAATGTACAGCGCAATAACTATAACGGAGTAAAAACGACAATCCTTGCAGTTTTTACACCGGTTGATTCCCTACAGTGGCCGAGCTACATCCTAAATACTGATTCAAATAAACACAGTTAAAACTGTGCAATGTTTCTAATAATTTTATTTAAGCGGTCCTTTTTAAGCAAAAATAAACTCACGGTCTGATATTCTTTTGCCTCATCCTCCCCCCCCCCTCCCCCCACACACACAAACAACACCTTTATTTTTCATACCCTTTCTCAAAAAATTGAACATTTTCAATAGCTTAGGATGCAATTTGTCAATTTCTAGAGCTGAGAGTTTCTATTTTTAGAATTGGGCAATCTACAGTCAATTATTCCAACTTATTTCATAGTTTTGTTTGCATGGCGTTATTACCCATATAGGTGGGTAATAACGCCAAATAGCATTGGTCAAGAAATCACGCCATTACATTTTATGTATTCATATCTGTTAAATTATTTTTTTTATATAGATAGTCAATGAGTTGCTGTATCAAAATGTTGTTTGAAAAATAGAAACTAAAACTGAGCCGTGAAAATTGGTAGAACCTTAACGTGGCGTTATTACCCCAGGGTACCTTATTTCAGTATTGTTGTTTTAATCGCAGTATTTTGAATTTTGAACTTTTAACATTTCACGCTTTTCGGCAGTGTGATGTAAACAAACTCAATTTTTCTAAATCGATTTGGATATTATTTTTAAACTATGTCTTTATGAACTCGTGCCATGTAATAAACTGAAAGTGACAATTATAAAATTTCAATATCAGTTATTGTCCCAATAAAAAAAGCCCTTTTCGTTAAGATTTCTAAAATATGTTTGTAATATAATTTATTACTTTTTATGTATTTATTTTTTATATTTTTATGAAAATTGAGAGAAAAAATCAATGACCAAACTTACTAAAAACAGTATTTTTAGAATTTTCATTGTTTGAAATTTATGCTAGTGATTTTAATGATTATTTAATTTAAAAAAAATTCATGTAAGAAAAAAAGACATATGTGCACGTAAACTTTGTAGGGAGCTCGCTGATCCTTCTTTTGGCCGCCACTATTTCCAAACAATAAATTTTAAATTAATACGGTATTTTCAATAAAAATATGTAACAAATATTGTTGCTTAAAACTCATAGCGAAAAACGTTCGCTGAGATGGAATTCTGGTAGCAAAGTGTCTGATTTATTTCAAGTAAAAAATATAGAATAAATTCAAATGTAAGAATGTTAGAAGAAAACAATAATTATAAATCAGAATATTGATGTATTTTATACCATTTTATAACTGACTCAGAAAAACAAGCTTTATTATTTCATTATACATAAATAAATAGCTAAAATAAAATATTGCTTTTAATTATCAATATCATTTAAAATGACAGATATGTGAGGGGGAAAAGATCATTAGCTCTGTTTAATATGAATTTATTCGCGTTTATCTTTATTTTAGCTCTTTTAGCTCTATTTAAATTCACATACAATGGAAAAGCATTACTGATTAAATCAAATATTCTTTTTCTTTTGTTTTTAAAAGTTGAATAGTAAGACTTAGAAATAATAACCAAGAAATACAAAAAGTTACGAAAAACTATGGCATAAAAGTTTAGAAAATGAAAAAATATGAGACTATCACTTAAGAATTGATATAAATTTTAAAACATACAAAAATATAGTATTATATCCGCATGAGTTTTGAAGTTTGATAATATGCAGGGTGTCTGCAAATTCATGGAGACACCCTGCAACTTCGGTATAGCAATGTATCTGTTAAAAATTTCTGTAAAAACACAGAAAAAAAAGGCGAGGCTTACTGTAAATTTACACTAGTTCTCGATTAAATGCATTCGATCGAGTTTTTTGGTCATCATTTTACCCAGATCTCCCTTATATTATATCTAATTCCCAGTAGGAATTTCGTCTTTATTTAACCCTTTATCTACCGACGATACTTATAAGTACCATTAAATAAAACTTATTATAAAACAATTTTAATACGTCAGTTAGTTGTACTACTGCTTAGAATGAACTACAGATACATTGCTTTATCTTGTTCTAAAAGCATTATTGGTTACACCAGAAAAATATTTTTTAAAGGATGATTTCTTTTGCCTTTGCATATTTTTAGCTTTCTTGCCGCTGAAGGAGGAAGATAGAGATTTTTCAATGCGGAAATATTTCTATATTTATATTGTCAGAGCATCATATATGTACATTTTACAATTCTACAAAATACTAAGAAAATAATTAAAAATAAAAGATTTGATTGGGGTTATAAAAATTGCACAAAATCCCTGTAAATTCAAATTTAATTAATCCTTCTCAATCCTTCAAATATTTATTAAATGATTATGTAAATCTTTTAATTTGGTTTAACAATTTGCGTAAAATGTTTTAGAATGTAAAATTTTCATGAATTCATAATGCGGTAGATAACGACTTAAAGATATTTTTATCTTTGTTAAAACTTTTAATTCAAAATACGCACTTATAAAATTATTTGAAATTTTATTAGAAATATTAAAAATGAAAATATAGTTTTTAATAAAAGTTACAATAATTTAAAAAGAGAAAAATCATCTCCTCGGTGTTAGTGGGGATTTTTATCGATTTTTTCCCGCTGTACCATAAAGGCAATATTTTGAACGAAGCAACAAAAGCGCTTATAGCTCAGTCAGTAAGTCACAGTCAGTGACTTTCACTATCAAGAAGTCTCAGGTTTAAACCCCAGGACGGCTAGAAACAAATTGTGTAAAAAATAAATGACAATGCAGCTCAAAATTACTAAAAAAATTCAGATTCTTTCAGGCTGAAGATGGCGTGATTTACCGAATAACTTCTCAGTTATTTAACAGAATCTCTGTTTTTCTAATCTCTGTCATTTTACATAAGACATGAGATAAAAGATTACCCGTAAATTGTGTGTAATTTCACAGAATTTTTTTTAACAGTGTGGGCTCAGAAGTGTAATGTTTTGGTGAAAAACAAGAAATGCGGAGGAAATGAAAACAAATGTTTTATTGAAATAACAATTACGGTAAGTGCTCAAATGCGCCACCACTAACATCGATTCATACACTATATGGCCAAAGATGACCGTCCACTTGCGATTTTTGACATTTTGTCAAATATCTAGAAAAATACATGAAAAATCAGTGTGAAACCTTAAATTTGTAAACATAACAGTACAGGTCATACATTTCTATGAAAATTCTCTCCCTAAAATAATTAGGGGACCGTCAACAAATTGAAAAATAGCAAAATCTTTTGGATAACCCTGTCAAAACTAATGTAGCAAAAGCGTTCAAACTGTAGATTATGATTAAGTCGCTTATGAACTGTTTTCATTTTTATGCAGGTAGCATGGATACTCGTAGAAGTATTAAGGTTTTTATAAAAACAGTCCCAAATTTTTTCAAGTTTTTTGCTTATAATTTGCAGAGTTCTTAATATAAAATAATGTTCTTTTCCGAATGTATGACAAAAAACATAGTACACAATACCCTATAAATAGAATTACGAAATAATAGAAATTGTATGAAAAATGAGCAGGTTTACTAAATATTTTTTCATTGCGCATACGTCAGCGTTATCAAAATTTCATTTGCGTATTGTGTTAGCTAAATGTATAGAGCAACTTTTGTAAAAGTCTAAAAAACATAGCTTGAAAATTCTGAAAGTGTTCGTCGATAGAATAAGCACAAAATCCGTTGTTCCCAAAATGAAGCAAAAAAAAATGAGGGGTTGTATCCAAATATAGTAGAACGTGCCACATCGTGTAGCTTATATTGGCACTATTCAAGGGAGAAATGAATACAACCCCTCATCTTTTTGCTTCATTTTTGGAATAACGGATTTTGAGCTTATTAAATCGACGAAAACTTTCAGAATTTTCAAGCTATGCTTTTGAGACATTCATAAAAGTTGCTCCATACATTTAGCTAACACAATATGCAAATGAAATTCTGATAACGTTGAGGCATGCGCAATGAAAGAATATTTAGTAAACTGCTCATTTTTCATACAGTTTTTATTATTTTGTAATTCTGACTAGATGGTATTGTGTACAATATTTTTTGCGATATTTTCGGAAAAGAACATTATTTTATATTAAGAACTCTGCAAATTATACGCAAAAAAACTTGAAAAAATTTGTGACTGTTTTGATAAATACCTTAATATCTCTACAAATATTCATGCTATTCGCATAAAAAGGAAAATAGTTTATTACAATAAGCTACTTAATCATAATCAGTAGTTTGGAAGCTTTTGCTTCATTAGTTTTGACAGGGTTATCCAAAACATTTTTATTCTTTTTCAATTTGTTGACGGTCCCCCATGGAGTTTCGGGAAAAAATCTTCAAGGAAATATATGACCTGTACTATTATGTTTACACATTTAAGATTTCAAGATGATTTCCCAATTGTTTGTCTATATTTAACAAAATGTCAAAAATCGCAAGTGGACGGTCATCTTTGGCCATATAGTGTATTTAGCAGCATCTGGCAAGTGACTGGCATATCCTTTAGAAGGTTCCAGGTGTGTCATCTATGAGACACCCATTGACTAGGATAAGGTCTTCATTGCAAGACTTTCAGTCGTTGATGCAAATGTTCGTGAAATAGTTGGAATCTGAAAAAAAAAAAAAGTACACCTTCACTTGCTAGACGCTGCCAGTGACACATTTAAGCCCTTGCTGCAATTGTTATGCTAATAAAACACTCGTTTTCATTATCTCCGTATTTCTTGCTTTTCGCCAAAATTTTACCTTTCATTTCCGAACCCACATCATTATACCAAAATTGCTTCTTTATCTGTGCTTTACCATCTTTTACAGTTTGGCCCGTGAAAAGATTATCTAGCATATGACGAGTGAAATAAATTAGAGATGAGACGGGCTCAGCCCGAGCCCGGGCTCGACACGAGCTCGGGGCACGTGTTTTATTCTAGTTTTCGGGCTCGGGTGGACCCGGACTCATTTTCTCTGAAGCCGGAAAATTTCATTTATTCATGTGTAGAAAGTATTGAAAGAACTTTTTCCACTTAAAATTGCCTACTTATTCCTTTTCAACTTATTTTAATTCTTTTTTATCAAATTGAGGGGTGGGACTGAATGTCTGATTATTTATTTTAGTACTTAATTGCTGTTTCAATTTGTAATAATTACAGATTTATGTCTACGGAATTTCCAGCGACGATCTATTGATATGGCGCCAATCAAAACAAACACAACAATGAATTTGCTTTTAATTGGCTGTTCGTTATCAGAAGATATTTTTAATGGGATCGTTCATTTATTTATTATTTAGTTACATAATGTCCATATAATATTTTCTTCTGTTTTTGTCAGACGAGAATTATCTGGAAGTTTGCAAATTATTTAATCTTGAAATCTTTTCACATGAAAATAACTTTAAAGATTATTATATGTATTTGTCATCATGAACTCTGCTCATGCTGGGGACGCTGTTCCTTTTCGAAGTCATTTTCCTCCGTAAGTAATTATGATTACCATGTTATTCCGATACAAAGCAATTGATCAGTGTTGCCTCTTTTTCTATAGATGCATTGGATCTTTAAAATAAGAATGTCGATTTTTTTTAATTTACATTGATTTTCAGACACTTGTCAATCACAGAATATTGTTTTGAGAAAGGAATCGATTATAATGATAGATGTACACTTTTTACAGAAAACTGAAGTACGTTGTTCGATTCGCCACCTTACAAATTGCAATTTCTGCGAATTTTATGTATTTATTCATTAAACACAAACGTATCCATCAAATTTGTTTGTTAAAGGAGAAAAAAATATGAGAATGCTTTTAAGTATGAAGTATATTTTTATTTTATACGGATTTTGATAAGATTGAGTTTAAATTTCATTTGAAAGTGAGTTTAAGTTTCATTTAAAAATTATATCCTTATAAGAAGTTTTTTAAAATGACATATCACTTTTGAAAAAAATTTTAAATGCCAGACAATTTTGTTTCGTATATTTTTGGTATCTGGCTCGAGCGAGCTCGGGCGGGCTCGAGCTCTGTTAACAGAAAAATTTCCGGGCTCGGGCAGGCTCGGACTTAAAATCGTCGGGATCAGCGGGCCCGAGCCTCCTAAAACGAGCCCGAATTCATCTCTTAAGCAAATATCTAACCAAAATGATAAAATGTCATTTTTTTCATATTTACTGACAATAAAGAAAGCTTAAAAATTATAAAGGCTGTTAAATGGTTTTTATGTGCGTTCGTAATTGTGTAAATTCATAGCACCTATAGTTGTTGTTCAGTCCGTCCGTCCGTCCGTCCGAATATAGCAACCCAAAAACTACCCAACCGAATCGTTTTAAATTTAAAATATATAATTATTACATAATTTTGTCGAGTCATTGCAAATTTTGTGAAAATTGGATGCATAGATCAATTACAGGGACAATCAAAAGGATTCCGTTACATTACGGTCAATAGGGAAAAAAGTTTCAAATGCATTTTAATCGTTTAAAATTTAAAATACATAATTATTACATAATTTTGTTGAGTCATTTCAAATGCTATGAAAATCGAATGCGTAGATTAATTACAGGGACAATCAAAATGTATTCCGTTACATTACGACCAATGAGGGAAAATGTTTCAAATGCATTTTAATGGCGTTACACTCATTCGAACATAATAAAATTGATATGCATCTATAAAGTACATATAATATACATTTTGTATAATTTGTGGTGCAAAGAACATTTGTTATTGATTTAAAAGGACACACAAAAATATTCAATTACATAATAGTATAGGGAGATCATTGTTTGGTGCATATTTAAATTGTAATTACCTATTTGCAATTTTATGAGATTGATGTATGAGAGTGATATTTTTAAAACTTCGTTATCGTACGAAAGAACCTCATTTGCTACGCTTCACGTGCAATTTCTGTGATGGAAAGAATATTTGTTATTAATTTACAGGACTGCATAAAAGCATTATATAATGGTACAAGGGGAAACATTTTTGGGGACGCGTTTTGGTAATATTAAATGATTTTACATTTTCTGAAATTGATATATGTTGCTGAGGTTTACTACAAGTTACTTCATGTATAATAGAAAGCAGATAGTATTTACAAGGATACACAAAAGATTTAAGATTTCGGATACACTACTGTATCCGAAGGTACTCGACAGTATCCATGATATATTCTACTGTATACTATAACACCAAGATCTGAATATTTTTAAAACGTCCTTATAGTACGAACGCACCTCATTTGCTACGCTGGACATACAATTTCCAATTTTTTAATATTTATTAGAAATTTTCTGGAAAATTAGCTTTGTGAAATTTATTATTAAAAAATTTCATTAGTTTAAGTAAACAATACTGTCTATAAAATGACATGCAAAAAGGATTTATGTACACGGCCTTTTAAAAAAGTAAAACTTGCTATTTATAGTTAACAAAGCTGTTTTTGCAGAAAAAATAAGAAAAGAAATCCGATTTTATTATTTTCATATTAATAACATGAAAATTCCAGTCATTTTTCCTTTTTTAAAATTTTTATAGCCTTAAAATGCGTTGAGAAATAATATACATTATGAGATATTATTGTGACTTTTCAAAATGGGATTTTTTCATTCGAAATACTGTTGAAAATGCAGTTGAAAAATCGTAGAACAGAGATTATTACGTCGCCAAGGAACATTTTTTCAACGAAATGCTCTATTGTTTTTCCAATCGTTTAAAAACGAAATTGCACTGCTTGGGAAGGTATTACAGTATATTTTAGCTCATAACATCCTTATGTCCAGTATTTTGAAAATTAATTATCATCTATTGCTATAGCTTTTGTTGTTACATGATGGATTGCGTTTCGTGGACTTTTTTTTTTTTTTTTCAGTAAACTATAATCGAAAGTATTTACGAAATTTTCAAATAGCCACCCTATAATGAGCAATTTCATATTTCTTTTCATAATTTAATAAAAAAAAGTTTGATATTGAAGCAAAACCAAATGAATTAACTAATGAGAGAAACTGTTGGTAATTTTACTTTTAAAGGTGATTAATTTTAATTGCTACTTTAAAAAAAAAAAAAAAAAAAAAAAACTGCTATAAATGTTGGATTGAAGGGGAAGGTCACATGGAGGTCACGGAGGTCATGACCTCCTCCCACTCAACAACAGAAAAATATTAAAATTTATTTAAAAAATTAAATAGATTTTAATTTCTTTCATTCTTCTCCGTTGAAAGATTCAAATCTCCCCGAATCTTTAAAAACTCTCCTCAAATCAAAATTAGGTTAGTTCTGATACATCTGCGAAAATATTTTTAATTTAAAAAATTAGCAAGTGCACTCATTCAGAAACTATATTATTAAAAAAAAATTCCATTTTTCAATAAAAACAAAGAATCTTTCGAAAAATCCCATCAAATTTGGCATTTTGAATTAAATTTCTGGACGTAATTGCTATTTTCTCCCTCATGACGACATTGCTGGGGATCCCAAGTCCTAAAAATTAGTTTAAAATGCTAAATTGACAACATTTATAAATCAT
Source organism: Maratus speculifer (assembly GCA_964019185.1). Lineage (NCBI taxonomy): Eukaryota > Metazoa > Arthropoda > Arachnida > Araneae > Salticidae > Maratus > Maratus speculifer. Next base: position 375,150,862 of record OZ025293.1, read on the forward strand.
TCTTATACACTGGTGTCCAAAATTTAAGCATAATTGGTAATTAAGTAATTATTTTTAAGTAATGAAAGAAATATGAATCGGAATGTGCTGAAACTCCAGGTGTGTAAACAAAATAGTACGCGTCACATATTTTCGCGAAGAGTTTTCCCCGAAATCTAACAGGGGACAGTCAACAAATTGAAAAAGAACGAAGATCTTTTGAATAACCCTGTCAAAACTAATGAAGCAAAAGCGTTCAAACTGCACATTATGATTAATTGGCTTATTGTAATGTAGTGTGTTAATTTTTACAAGGATAGCATGTATACTCGTAGAGAAATTAAGGTCTTTATAAAAACAGTCCTAAATTTTTCCAAGTTTTTTGCTTATAATTTGCAGAGTTCTTATTATAAAATAATGTTCTTTTCTGAAAATATGACAAACATCATTGTCCACAATACCCTGTCATCAGAATTTAAAAATAATAAAAATTGTATGAAAAATGAGTATGTTTAGTAAATAATTTTTCATTGCGCATGCGTCAACGATATCAAAATGTCATTTGCATATTATGTTAGCTAAATGTATAGAGCAACTTCTGTAAAAGTTTCAAAAATATAGCTTTAAAATTCTAAAAATGGGAGCCTATAGAATCTACTCAAAATCCGTTATTCCTAAAGGAAGCAAAAAAATCAGGGGTTTTACCTAAATATAGTTGTACGTGCAATATTGTGTAGGCACTAAACAATGGAATATGGATACAGCCCCTCATCTTTTTGCTTCATTTAGGGAATAAAGGATTTTGAGTTGATTCTATAGGCTCCCATTTTCAGAATTTTCAAGCTATGTTTTTGAAACTTTTACAGAAGTTGCTCTATACATTTAGCTAACACAATATGGAAATGAAATTTTAATAGCGTTCACGCATGCGCAGTAAAAAATTATTTAGTAAACCTGCTCATTTGTCATACAATTTTTATTATTTTTTAACTCTGATGACAGGGTATTGTGTACAATGATGTTTGTCATTTTTTCAAAAAAGAACACTATTTTATGTTAAGAACTCTGCAAATTATAAGCAAAAAACTTAGGACTGTTTTTATAAAAACCTTAATTTCTCTACGAGTATACATGCTATCCTTGTAAAAATCAACACAGTACATTACAATAAGCCAATTAATCATAATGTGCAGTTTGAACGCTTTTGCTACATTAGTTTTGACAGGGTTATTCAAAAGATCTTCGTTCTTTTTCAATTTGTTGACAGTCCCCTGTTCGATTTCGGGGAAAACTCTTCGCGAAAATATGTGACGCGTACTATTTTGTTTACACACCTGGAGTTTCAGCACATTCCGATTCATATTTCTTTCATTACTTAAAAATAATTACTTAATTACCAATTATGCTTAAATTTTGGACACCAGTGTATATATATAAATATATATATATAAATTACATATATTTTTTAAGCCTAGTGCATTTTTTTTTTTTTTTTTTTTTTTTTGTGAATGGAAATGAATTCGCAAAATTATTAGAAAAATCGTCAGCGTTTTAATTTGGGAGTAGGCTTCAATATAAAAATTGATCATGAAGTGGTCTGACCTCCCCCCCCCCCCTACACAAAGAAAGAGTTATGAATCCTCCCTCTCTAAATTGAGGGCTGGATTCGTCCTTGACTGCTGTTATACTATATATTTATTTCACTCAATAAATTCATGAAATTGATTTATTTTTGACACTTTGTTTCATAAAATTACATTATTTTGTGTCTGCTAACTCTACTCTTTAAAACAGGGACCTTTAAGCTGTTTAATAATGTAATTTCCATTCTGATTATGGAAGATCTATACTTTATGGATGTTTGGATGCTGCGTTTGTCATTTCTATAAATTCTCTTGATATCATTATATTTTGTAGGTTACCAATTTCATTGAAATATCTTCATTGTTTTTAAAATTATGAACTAAAATTCGGGTTTGGATTTAAAGCGGTTATAATAATTTTAAAAAACTTGTTTACAACTAAGAAACTTTATTATACATTTTCTAACTTTCTTTCAAACATAAAAGCTTCATGCTTTCAGGCATGAATATTGAACTAGTTTGTAATTAAGTATTTTTTTCTTTCTTCAGCAGATAAATTAAAAATTGTATTATAAACGACTGATGTCTTAAGACGTCAGTTTTTTTTTTTTTTTTTTTTTTTTTTTTTTTTTTTTTTTTTTTTTTTGCCTTTTCGCGTCCAGATAATAGGTTCGAAACACCAAATTTGACGATATTTTTTGAAAAATATTTTCATTTGCCCGAAAAACGCAAAAACAGATAGATTACTTAGTTTCTAAGTAGGGGGTATCTGTGAATTTTAAACTTTTACCAACAAAATTGAATTAAAAAATAGTGAGAGAATCAATTAGGCAGTTTGAATTTGAGAACAGCTTTAAATGAAAAGCCTTGTATTTTTGGCCGAATAAATGAATTAGTTTTCAATCCAAAAATTGTCTTTTGTAACGTTCTAAACACCAAAAATTTTAAATCTCTCTGTATAGTTTATACACTATATTGCCATTGATTATGGGACACTTGCGATTTTAGACATTTTACTAAATATCTAGAAAAATACATGAGGAATCATCTCAAAACTCTTAGTGTATAAATATAATAGTATACGTCATACATCTCCGCGAAGATTTTTTACCGAAACGCCACAGGGGACCGTCAACAAATTAAAAAAGAATGAATATCTTTTGAATAATCCTGTCAAAACTAATGTAGCAAAAGCGCTCAAACTCTAGATTATGATTGAATGCCTTATTGTAATACACTGTGTTCATTTTTATGCAAATAGCATGCACACTCGCAGAGTAATTAAGGTTTTTATAAAAATGGTCCCAAATTTTTCCAAGTTTTTCCATTATAATTTTCAGAGTTCTTAATATAAAATAATATTTTTTTCAGAAAATATGACAAACAACATTGCACACAATACCCTGTAATCAGAATTAAAAAATAATAAAAATTGTATGAAAAATGAGTAGGTTTACTATATGATTTTTTACTGCGCATGCGTCAAAGATATCAAAATTTCATTTGCATATTATGTTAGCTAAATGTATAGAGCAACTTTTGTAAAAGTCTCAAAATCATAGCTTGAAAATTCTGAAAGTAATCGTCTATAGAAAAAGGACAAAATCCGTTGTTTCCAAAATGAAGCAAAAAAATGTGGGATTTTATCCAAATGCAGTAGTACATCCCATATTGTGTATTCTATATTGACACTAATCAATGAATATATGGATACAACCCCTCTTGTTTTTGCTTCATTTTGAGAATAACAGATTTTCGACTTATTCAATTGACGATTATTGTCAGAATTTTCAAGTTATGATTTTGTGACTTTCACAAAAGTTGCTCTATATATTTAGCTAACATAATATGCAAATGAAATTTTGGATATCGTTGACGCATGCGCAGTAAAAAATTATTTAGTAAACCAACTCATTTTTTATACAATTTTCATTATTTTTTAATTCTGATTACAGGGTACTGTGTGCAATGTTGTTTGTCATATTTTCTAAAAAAAATAATATTTTATATTAAGAACTCTGAAAATTATAAGGAAAAAACTTGGAAAATTTTGGGATCATTTTTATAAAAACCTTAATTACTCTGCGAGTATGCATGCTATTTGCATAAAAATGAACAAGGTTTATTACAATAAGGCATTCAATCACAATCTAGAGTTTGAGCGCTTTTGCTACATTAGTTTTGACAGGGTTATTCAAAAGATATTCATTCTTTTTTAATTTGTTGACGGTCCTTTTTGGAGTTTCGGGGAAAAATCTTCACGGAGATGTATGACTTATACTATTATATTTATACACTAAGAGTTTCGAGATGATTCCTCATGTATTTTTCTAGATATTTAGTAAAATGTCTAAAATCGCAAGTGTCCCATAATCAATGGCAATATAGTGTATATAAAAAGAGTAAATTTTTCTCCATTAAGCGAAGAATATATACAGTCGAACCTCATTAACATGAACCTCACGGGGAATCAAAATTTTGTTCATGTTAACAGTAATTCATGTTATCAGTATCAATTCTTTGTATTCGTTCTTATAGGGGACTGTAAAAACCATTCATGTTAAAAGTAATTCGTGTTAAGCGTGTTCATATTAACGAGGTTTGGCTGTATTCCGACATAAAACTAAAACATCAGGCAAGTTTAGCTGCACTATATGAGCATTAATCATCGAATCTTTTCAATTTTAGACATTTTGTAGAGTATTTTGAATATACTTGTCGGATTCTTCTGGAGCTTCAGGGTGATAAAGAATTGACTTCAAATTTATCAACCTTGATTTGCTAAAGAAGACAATTATGGGGCCAACAAAATATCAAAGAAAAATAATAATATTTTGAATCACCCTATACATTAAAATTCACAAAATAATCTATCGCTACAAAATAAAAATTTGCGGATATTGTACAACACGTTCACTGATTTTTTTTTTTAAGAATAGCACGTACATTCATAGAGATATAGTGATTTTGTTGAAAAGTACAAAATTTCTTGCATATTTTTAACTTATATCATGCAGGGTTTTTAACCAAATTTAACGCTAGTTTCATAAAATTTGACAAAATGTAGTAAGAACAATATAATGCAATTGAAATATAGATAATTATTTTTTAAAATATGAGTAGTTGTATGAAATAATTTGTTATCTGAGCATACGTGATCGTAATGCATACGCGAACAATGCCTTTTTACATAATTTAACTGTCAAATCTATGGAACAAACCATTAAAAAAATTCAGTCAAATATCGTTTAAATTCAGAAAGATTTCGTCGTTAGAGTAAACTGATTTTTAGTTGTTATCTTAAAACAGCTGATTGACAAGGGATTTTCCACAAATTGTTATTTTTTATTAACTGATTTTTAGAAAAAATTTAGTATTTGATAAATATCGATGAATAAGTTTAGAATGCATGCTTCTATTTTGATATTTCTTTTTTTATCGAATAGATTCGTTCTGGTAGTTATCTAAGAACAAATAAAGCATCAATATAAAATTGAAATTAAAAAAATTTTAATTAAAATTGACAATTTGTGGAAAATCTCTTTCCATTTGGTTGCTTTTAGAGAGCAACTAAAAATCAGCTCACTCCAATCATCGATATATTTCTGAATTTCCATGACATTTGACTGTATTTTTATTAAGAGTTATTCCATAAAGTTGTGTATTAAATTAGGTAAAAAATCTTTGTTATTGTTTGCGCATATGCAGATAAGAAGTATTTCATACAACTGCTCATAGTTTCTAAAATATTTGATATATTTACATTCCAATTGCACTATAGTGTTTCTATTTTTTTCCGGAACTGGAGTTGAATATGGTTAAAAACCCGTGCATGATATAAGCTAAAAACAAACCAGATTTTTTAAAAACTTTTTTGAAAATCGTTTATTTTCATGAATATACGTGCTATTCTTACACGAATCAGCAAACATGTTGTACAGTATCCACAGATTTGTATTCTGCAGCGATAAATCATATCGTGCATTTTAATTTACAGGGTGATCCGAAGCATTATTATTTTTCTTTGATTTTTTGTTGCTCCCCTAATTGTTCGCCTTATCAAATCGACGTTGATAAATATAAGCTCAAGCATATCCTTTATATGAACTAAATATTTCCAACTGAGCGAAAAATTGCCCAGGCCGGGAATCGAACCCAGATACTTGGCTTACAATAGATAACTTTACCAATCAGTTTGATTCTGTTAAAAATGTAATTTATCTACGCACCCATCGTACTTTGGATTTCCTTTGCCTGCGGTCTATTTTGTTGAACTGTTTAAATAACAGACCAGATGTTATGACCTACAGGGTTATCTGGGCGAAAAATGCTCACCGGTTGTCGTGTCCAGTTAGCTTAAACGGTAAAGCATTGGCCTTGTAAGCCAAGTATCTGGGTTTAATTCCCTGCCTGAGCAATTTTTTGCTCAGTTGGAAATATTTAGTTCGTATGAAAACTTTACCAATCAGTTTGAGTGTGTTAATAAATGTAATATATCCTTTATAATTCTAAAATTCCATAATAATCTGACAAGTATATTTTTAAATATTCGACAAAATGTGTAAAATTCAAAGTGTCCGGTGATTAATGACCATATTGTGTATATTTATTAGTTTGTTTTCGAAGCAGATTTATCAAAGCAAAAGCCTATTACAGTTTTGTCCAAGCTTTTAGAGAAATTCGTTGTAGCGCCAAGTTTAATTCTTTGCTACCTGATTAAAAATACCTAAACAATGAGAATATGAAGAAAATGAAAGTATGTCAAAATATTCGCTTTATTGATCGCTGGAAATAAATTAATTGAAAACAGCCTTAAAAGCACGGAATTAATTATGTGGTAATTTTAAACACATTGAGAAATAAATAAAATAATAATTAAACTCCAGAATCCAATTATTTTGAATTTGGAACTGAAAAGGTTTTGCTGAGTTAGAAGGAACGTAAATTTTTAATTTAATCTCAGAATCTTATGCAATTAATAACCTTGTACGTGAAGTTATGTTTGCAAGTTTCTACACATACATGAATTTCACTTTTAAACAAAGTAAACAAAGCAATATTAATTAATAGCAAGTCTGTGATCATTTAGATTGTCATGTTAATAACAGTATTTTTAATTAGCTAAAATCATTGCTATAAATGTAATATTAATGTAATATTATCTGTAATAATAATGTAATATTATCATAAATGTAATATTATCTGATGTAATATAAATGTAATATTATCTGTAATATTAATGTAATATTATCATAAATGTAATATTATCTGATGTAATATAAATGTAATATTATCTGTAATATTAATGTAATATTATCATAAATGTAATATTATCTGATGTTTTCTGTTGAAATAGCTGTTTTTCGCTTAATCAAAATATATATACTATTTTTATATATAAATTATGCAGGGTGATTCAAAATTGCACGTACAAACTTTAAGGGGCGCTAGCGAGCCGCAGCAAGCAGTTTTTGTACAATAAACCGGCAGGCGGCTGCACAGACCATCATCTCAACGAATCGACAGCTGAAATTTCAGTATTAGGCAGATTTCAATTAGCATATTAAAATGCAACTGGTCTGCAAATTCATATATTAGTAGAAACCATTAACAAAGCCGATTTTAGTGGTTGGTCGATAGGTTTTACATTGTTTCCGTCACACAAAGATATTAAAACATTAAGGACTGAGAGCAGTAAAACACAATGGTAAAAATACTAGTCAACTTCTAGAATTGGACTTCAGTTGTTTGCTACCAAGATATGACTTGGCATACCAGTTGCATTGTAATATGCGAATTGAGCTTTTACTAAAATTCCAGCCGTGATCTCGATGAGGTGACGGCTGAATCTTTTTTTTCAGCCGCCTCCCGGTCTACAATAAATTAGGGTCGCGATTCAATTTATTCAAAAAATACAGTTTTCTTACTTAAATCCAAGACCAGATTTTTGTTCACAATTCTAACATTAATGAAAATATTTTAATGAAATTTGCAACAGATTTACCTTGCTTACTATTAAACACAACGATATTACGGAAACTGACAATAATGACTACCATTTACATTCAAACGTCGCTGAACTATATGTTCTACAGTTCGGAATTTTAGTTAAATTTATATACAGTATCACTGACCTGATTACTATACGACTTCAACAATTTATAATGTCTTTGCCAATCACACAAAGCAAGGTAAGGTTGAATATCCTTTAAAATACCTAAATCATTATTGAGAAAGTACATTAATCATTAAAGTTATGAAAAGAAAATTTGCATTTGGATTGGAGTAGATACACTGTATTTTTTGATGAATAAATGTTCTGCGATCTGCGTTCGTCTACTCGTATAAACGAATATTTTACTCGTTTAAAATTATTTCCGTTCATGGAAAAAATGCCAAGAAGTGAAATTACTCATCTGCCTTTTTGGAAAATTTTGAAATAATTTGCCTGTGTTATAGCTCAAACCATAACATCCTATAAGATGATTTTATGAATACAAAAATAGTAACGTTGATAAATACAAATATTTATTAATGACAGTTTTTTTTTTTCTTTTCAAATTTGCATGCGTAATTACATAAAACAATTTGTGTTTCCACAGTAATTTTTATCACTGATTTCGGTCTGATCTGAGAAAAACTTTTCGTCTCAAAATAGAATGAAGTTAGAAAAATAAAAATAAATGACCTTGTGGACGGGCTGGAAACTTTCTTATAGAGGACTTTTTTTAGATGGTCTTAAATGATAAAAAAAAAAATCTTGACAGGAATTTTAAATTTCGTAAAAAATGGAAAAATACAAAATATAATTTTGCATTTAAAATTTATTTTTTAATGTAACAAACATTTTTTTTTCTAGTACTAAGAAAAAAATAAAAACAGAGAAAAAAAATATGTTTTAAAAATTACCTCTAAAAACTTTGCTATAAAATGAAATTACACCAAAAAATAATTTTTTGACTTCTTGCCTATCACTCTTGAAGTTTGTAACCTTTCTACTAATTGTTTGCTGTGGTGCTCTCTACCACTTCTTGAATTTTACAATCTTGGAACTAAAACACATTGTGTAATCTTTCTATCTTTTGCTTTCTAACAATACGCCTAAGAATAACGAGAAATTTTGGAAAATATTGAGAAATTTAAGCAAACGTCTTAGCAGCCTACGCTAACATCACAAAGATGCTTGCAAGGTAACTTTTAAAAAGTGTTATTTTTAAATTGCTCTTTTGTATTTGCATATTCTGATTTTTTTTTTTCTGCTTTGTCGAATATCTGAGTTCAATTTTTAACCGAGTACATTCGTAATTTTTTTCCCGATTTTTCTTTTCTCGAGACACTTTCACTTTCGAAACCGTTTTTGAAAATAAAGATAAGAAAAAAGGACTTCAACCAAAATCGATAAAATACGAAAATACCCCGGTTAAACATCTATCTCAGATATTTTATGAAAGTAAAAATCATTAAAAAACATTAAAATACAAGCAAGATATTTGAAAACAACGTTCCCATAGACTTCACATTAGTGTTGTCGTTTCTTTGATCTACACTAGTCACGCGGTGAAACGCGCAGACCAATGTTAAACTTATGGGAACGTTAATTTCAAACATCTCGCTTGCATTTTAATATTTTTAAATGATTTTTTATTTTATTTTATTTTATTTTACTTTTTTATTTTTTACATTTGATAGATGGAGTCAATTTTTAATCATGCTAGTTATTTATTTTTTCAATTTTGGTTGCAATTTTTTTAGCAAGGTGACTTATGCTTTCGGAACCGGTTCAAAATGTGACAGTAATTGACCTAAGCTTTCCGATGAAAAATAAAATAAAATACAATATTAAAATGCAAACAAGAAATTTGTAAACAACTTTCCCATTTGTAACATCAGAGTGCAAGTGCTTTCGCATCAGTAGTGGAGGATCTTAAAGGCTTTGGTCATCTTTAACCTTTTTCGTAATTATCAAAGTCTGATGTGATCAGTTATCAGTTTTAATTTTTGTAATCATTTATTCTTAATGTCAAACTACTTTTTTCTCAGTTCTTGAAAACAGCTTGCGCTTTATGATATTCAACGTTTATTGAATATCGATTTTTCAATTCAAAATATAATAATGTTGAAACGAAAAATTACTTACATTTTTGTACCAAAGATGTACTCTCCAAACTAGAGAATGTCAAAAACAGCTTATATTGATTTACCTTTTTCTATCGAAATACAGAAACGGCTTCAATATGTTTCTTTACCAGTTTTAGAAGTAGCTAAAATATAAAGTGTCCTTTCGACAAGAAATGATAAAAAATGCCTCAGGCAATTTCGTAAGAAAAATATTCTAAGTTAAATAAGTAATAATGACGTTACTAAAACGGAATTAATTATTCAGAAAATCAAAACGATTAAAATACGGCCAATTATCATGCCAAAAACATAAAAAAAATAATAAAATCCCTTCAGTAGTTTCCTAAAAAGGTTGACTAAACCTCAGTTATGTGACATTTATTTCACAATTTTTTTTGTCCCCTAAGTTTCCTCTCGTTTCTTATCATTATTTCAATATTTGTGCATCGTAACTGAATATGCGTATATAAAAGATTTCTATTGATGCTGACATTTTACAAGGAAGTTCTTCGAAGATATGGCTCATTAAACTTCCATTGAATAGGTCTCTAAGGATTAACCAACAAATTTTCAAAACTACGAAGAGATGAAATCAGTCTTGCTATTTACTATAGTTGTCAGACAATTTTAAAGTATTTTTAGAAAAGAAGTTTAATTAGTTCTGTGGCGCTTCAGCCTATATACCATGTCGCCAAGCTTCAAAAACATTTCTAAATTCTCGAGTTTAAAATATATATACGCAGTCTCGCACTAAAAATATATTGTCGGATAAAACTCTGAAATATGAACAGTCTTAGTTTTAAGTATTTTATTGACACTTCGTTGTATTTATCCCACTAAATTGAACATAACTTTATTTTATTTCACTTTAGATAAATGCTTTTATAGAATTTTTGTATTTTCCTAAAAATTCTGTCCTTTTCTATTGCAAAATTTTAAGAAAACAAGAAATAAATAAAAATAAGATTTTATATTTCCCTGAACTCTTTAAGCTATATTTCCATCTCTTTCAAAACCATGTCCAGGTAAACAGAAGAATTTCGCACTTAAAATTTTTTAGTGTGAGTGAAATGAATGAAAATCGGATGATGTAACGCCTGGTGTGTATGCGGAATGTTTAAAAATATCCCAGCCTATCGCATGCATTTTCTTCAGTTCACTAAAAGCACGTGATGATGCTTCACAGTGGCATAGTTAAACAGAGTCATCTGCTTTTCGGATGTTCACAACTAATATTTTGTAAAATTAGTCTATTTGTATGTAGTGGGCATCATATTTTAATTTCTGATGTAATGAAACTATTCACTTTAAAATCTTATCAAACACGAAAAAAGCTTTAGTTCTTGTACATGTATGTATGTACAAAAAATGTTTTACACATTTTTAGCATACTTTCATTACAAAAATAAAATAAAATACAAACGTCAGTCAATGTAATGATCACTGGCTTCTTACTACTTATCAGTAGTTTATTGTTACGGTGGATTATCTACACAAGATATATAGGCCGAAAAGGGGGATGGATGCCCTCCGAGGCGGTCTTTCTAAGTCAAACGTTAGATTCGACTTGAGACACGCGAAAACAATCGCGAGCAAATCTTAAACCTGTGGAACTGTTATTTTCAAATATCTCGTTTGCATTTGTCTCGTTCAACATAGTATTATTATTATTATTATTATTAAATTTACACTTTCGGAACCAGTTCTGAAACATAAAGTGACCTCATAAAAAATACTGCGAGGAAAATAAAAAAAATTTAAACTATCTAAATGCAAATGAAATATTAATAAGTGCCTTCGCGTGAATCAAGTACGATCTTGAGGCATCTGATGATTTTCATGATGAATAAAAATTTAGTCTAACGACACTATGATTTAATTCCTCGACTACCCCTTGAGTTATGGTGGGATACATGGCATTCCACCAAATTTTAATCAAAATTTCTACCCGAAGCTTTTGATCAAATTTTACTTTTATAACTTTGGTGGGAAAAAAGTTGTAAAATTGCTTTTCCTTGTTTTGAACGAAAAATTTTCGAAAAAAAATTGTCGATTCAACATTATAGAAACATAATTGCTTGACCTGAAAAAGTTGCGCAAGTTCTCTTCAATCTGAAATTGCTGCTTTGCTAAAGCTGTTTTGTAACGAAAATAATCACACGGTGATGACTTTCACATGGTGAAATATGCTCGGTGAGTAAGTCAAATTGTTTATGGTTTGGGCCATAGAGCTTTTATGTGCCCTAGAGTAGCTGTGTTGTAATATCAGTGTCCAAGTCAATTATAAGATCTAATTTTTTTTTATTTTTCTGTCAATAGAGTTACTGTCGTTGATTTATTAAAATTGTAGATCGTTTACGGTTTGGCAGGCCGCAGAACTTACATGTACCGATATCAATTCATTCCGATCTCAAAACCGAATTCGGATACAATTTCCGACTGTAGATCATTTATGGTTTAGTAAGCCACAGAAATTAAAAGGACGTAAATTGTTGGAGTAAGTAACCAAATTTTGCCATAAGAAACAATAAAAATGCGATTAATTGGTATGTACACCATATATTCTTCTGTTTTAAACTACACTATATACCTAAAGTACAATACAGTAAAACACAATTTATTATCATACCATCGCATCTATATATGCTTCGTGTCTATAAAATTAGAGAGAGGAGAAAAAGAAAAAAGTAAAAAATAAATAAAAGATAAAATTAAAAATAGTTGAATTCAGCAACTTCGCTGAACAGGAATTTCAAAATGCATAACTTTCGTTAACGCTGCGATCACTGTACCGCGTGTATGGCCACTTTATATATAAAAAGAAGTTAATTCTGTAGCTTTTGGGGTATTTGTGCATTCAGTAACGAAATTCTAACTGTTTATAAAGTGAATTGAATTTCACTGAAGTTTCTTGTTCGAGAAACGAATCCACAATGGGGAGTTCGAGAAGTAACTAAGAGTCCAACTGTTATTTTATATGCACACTATTCTAAACAATGAGCAAAGTGTTCAAAAATATAATAATAATTAAGGTATCCTGGGGTAATAACGCCACGTTAAGGTTCTACCAATTTTCACGGCTTAGTTTTAGGTTGTATATTTAAAACAAATATAGGATTTTATAGATCAACTCATTGACAATCAACGTAAAAAAATTAATTTAACAGATATGTATTCATAAAATGTAATGACGTGATTTCTTGACCAATGCTATTTGGCGTTATTACCCACCTGTATGGATAATAACGCCATGCAAACAAAACTTTGAAATAAGATGGAATAATGGCATGTAGATTGACCAATTCTAAAAATACAAACTCTACAGCTCTAGAAATTGATAAATTGCATTCTAAGCTATTGAAAATATTCAATTTTTTTGTGAAAGTGTTAGAAAAAGAAAGATACGGTGGGGGGGGGGAGGAGGCAAAAGAATATCACATTCTAAGCTATACTTTTTGCTTAAAATGGACCGTTTAAATAGAATTATTAGAAATATTGCACGTTTTTAACTGTGTTTATTTGAATCAGTATTTATATTCATATGTATGCATTCTATGCGATAGAAAATATTCAATTTTTTGTGAAAAAGAAAGAAAAAAAGGAGGGAGAGCTTCAACAGAGTATAACACCCTGTGCCTCTCTTTGCTTAAAAAATCCCGCATAAATATAATTATAAGAAACATTGCAAGGTTTTAACAACTTATACTGTAATATTTTAATCATGTGATATTTTATAATAACTAGAGTTATAAGCAATAAGTATTTTTGTTAATACTATTATAATAGTCTTGTAAATAGTTTTTAACCCATAACTCCACACTAATGCGGATTCTCCAAACCTAAAGTTAAATTGTCGGCGTTATATAAAACATGCTTTAAAAAAATTTTTAATTAATTAAATAAGATTTTTGATAAAAAATATTATCCCAATGAGATCTCTTATTAAATTTTATACATAATTCATGTGGTTATATATCATTATCTCTATATTAGCAACAAAATTAACCTTTAATTGCTGTTAGCAATCTCACTGAACGCTATTCCAACCCCCCCCCCCCCCATTCCAAATTTTAGAGTTTAACTTGTATTTTCCAGTTTAACTATAGCTACAACTGGAATTCTCTTTCGTTTGGTGTCCTCGTACTATAGTTAGAAATATTTGAATAGATTAAATTTAATTAGAATTAATTCTGTACAAAAAGCTTAGTGCAGGAACAGTATTTTATGTTTTTTAATCATTGATCGCCTTTTAACCTTTAACTAATGTTTCCGGTCTCACAGACAACTGTTTTTCTTTTAATTTTTATAGTTTAAATTGTAATTTTCATTTTAACAACAAGCACTACCGAAATTTTGCTTCATTTGGAACTTTAGCACTATCACCAGAGACTTTTAAATAGGTGAATATTAAGTATAATTAGTCCTGTATAAAAAGTTTAGTACAAAAACAATCCCATGAGTTATTCCCGCCTTTTACTCATCTTTCAATCTTGTGGTCTCACATAACGCTTCACATTAGTTACGTTACAGTTTCTGTCACATCAGTTAAAGGTTAAATTTTGAAAATTTTGAAAAACCAAACGCTGAGAAAGCGGACAGCTAAAATTTAGAACTCAATTGAACCAATCCAGAGGAAATTTAACAGAAACTTGATTTTGAAGTTTTTCGAATTAGAATATAGAAAACATTTTGATATAGTTTTATTTATAAGAGTTTATTTTATTTATTTATATTTTTTTTTACATTAGCATAAAAAAAGATTAGTTTTGGGTATTGGACCCCCCCCCCCCTTCCCCTTAATCTCTTTAATTACATTTAATATCCATTATATAATATAATTATATATATGGTCCCATATAAAAAAAAAACCCTTCGGATGTAGTTCGACAACTCTTGGGAATCAACCAGGGTAATAACGCCAATACTTGGCGTTATTACCCCGGTATACTTGTTGCGCAGTACATTTTAAACTACAAATTATCTCGAGAAGATATCCAAAATCTTCTACAACATTTTGAAAGTACATGAAATGCACTACAAATTTATGTAATAAACAAAGTATTTCAGGATAAAAAATATAGTCTTCACATCACAAAACTTATGTCGCAAATTTTAGATCAAGCGTTAGTTTTAGTTGCTTATAAAAGCAATAAGACCTACAAATGGAACAAATTAACTTTAAGCTGCTTTTTTGCGATTTATATGACTCAAAACCCTTCTGCGCTAAGCACATTGGTGTCATTTACCAGATTATTTCATAATTATGCATAATATTAGCACTTGGCGTTATTACCCCACCTGGCGTTATTACCCCACCTGGCGTTATTACACCAGAACACCTTATTATTATTACTATCATGCACATTTCTTAGGTTATCTTTTTTTTTAAATCATTTTACTTCTACTTTCAACTGAATTTGAATAGACAACAAAAGCATAAAGAGATTCTTTTGTTACCTTTCAGATGGAAAATATTGCATTAAGGGACTCCGGGACACATTTTAAAATAATTTTTATTTATTGAGTTAAAATTTTGAAGTTTTTTTGTAATGGCTAACCATATTATTTGTAAATAAAGTCACATGAAAAAACTTCTCGTGCTTTTTTTTTTAATATTTAAAATTAAAATTTATTTAAAAAAATGTGGAGTAATTTAAAGTCGTTATACCTCAAAGTTGTAGTTGTAGAATTTCAATTTCTTTACATTCAAATAAACAAAAATATCTAAATTGTAATTTTGATACAGCGTTTTAATAAATATTATTTAAATAAATATGTATATATAATTAACAATTTGAAAAAAAAGAAAAATATGTAACTTTTATTAAAAAATCGCATTTTCAAAAGTAAATATTCTTTTTGTCAAGTTTTTATGAATCAAAATTAAAGTAAAACAATAAAAAAGATATATTCCAAGTTAAAAGAATTTATTTTTAACGGGAGAAAGCATTTATATTTTAACTTATTATGATACAATAATTTAAATACGAGAAATTGTGAAAAAAACCTATCATGAAGAAAAATGCATTTTCAAAAGAAGCCATTTCATGAGAACTATTGCTTGAAAGCTAGATTTTGAAAAGAACCAAAACGAAAAAATTAATATTTCCTTTTTTAATTAAGATAGAAACATGATTTAAACATATTTTAAGCATTTAAAAAATATTAATGCAATAATTTTTTTAGACAATTTAAAGACATTTGTGTCCCGGATTCCCTTAATATTTATTAAAGATCACTGAATACATATATGTTTTCTTAAATTTTAAATAAGTTTATAGACCAATAATCAATAATATGAATTTATTGCGCACATGAAACTATTTGTAACTGTAACCAGATTTAATATGTGAATTTTGAAAATGTAATATATTGTAGTTTCAATTGCCGTTCTAGTACATTATAATAAAATATCACAATAAAACAATTGCTTTTATAAAACTTTTCACTGTGCACAATTATATTGCGAAATATTAAACTTTTAATAGTTAATATAAATATCATAAAAAAGTAACTGATAACTTGAATTCTCAGTTCTTCAACAACATTTCTCTTAATTATTAATACAACCAATTTTACATAGTTTCATAATATAACATACAATTATTGTAACAATTTCAATATAAGTGTCATCAATTTTAATGTAAAAATAGTAACAGCAATGGAGTTTTCAAACTTAAGTATATCACGTACATGAAAATGATAGCAATTTGGTGTAAGTAAATTGTTGTAAGTGTTTTCAATCAAATTTAAATAGTACGACATGACATTAATTGTAACGCATTTTAAAATACTCATTCTTAAACAAAATCATAAAAAGGTTATTTTTTACAATTTTAAAGCAATTACTATCAATTTTAATATAAAAATATTTACATTAATGCAGCATCAAAATTTAAACCTATCATTTTCTGGAAAATGATAGTAATTTTCATATTACTATTTACAATCAAATTAAAACAACATTTTTGGCAGTGAAATTGGAAAACATAAATATACAATCAAGACTAGTAAACATAACTATACAATCGAGACAAGAAAAAATAAAAATACTTATGATAATCTGTTGTCCGGATTTTTGATCTCCAAATGATCATCATTCCAGTCAATTCCTTATTATAAAAAATACAAAAACAAGAAATATGTGTTACGTAGGATCAGGGCTATCCTAAATTTAAACGCAGAAACAAGCTTCTCATAATCTTTTTTGTTTATTGTTATTTTTATACTAACCAATTTTAAATGTATTTATGAAGTTTGTATAACGGCATCGAAAGCAGATTTTAAACTGTGTATGTTTTGTTAATTCTATTTTTAATGGCATTCTTTGTAAAACGAATGTATTGCTTGTATTTCTTTGGTAGATTTATATATATATATATATATACATATATATATATACATATATATATATATATATATGCAATTTTGTGGATGCGATTTTTATTCTTAATGCACAAAAGTGCTATGCTATTGCTCTACTTTAAAATTATCGATACAAAACTTTTATTCTAGATTGATGAACGGCATAAGGATTCATCCTTTAATTATCTCCTGCTTTAAGAGAGGGGAGGTGGTCGACAAAGCGTGACAAGAGAAGAGAAAAATTAATGCATATTGTAACGTCGTCGCTAAAATATAAAATAATCAGGTAGTCGTTATTTGCAAACATCACACTAATATTCAATTTTTTAAATGTTCATTTTATTAAGGTAGTATTAATTACCCCCCCCCCCTATTTCGTTGAATTGAAACATTCTGAAATTTAAGTACACAGTATTTTTTATAATAATAACAGATCAAATAAAGGAACTTTTTATAGTATTTAAATTAACATTCAAGCAGTTAATCGTATATAAAAATTTTAAGAAAGTTATCTGTAAATTAACATTTGTACAAAATGTTACGTTATAACAAAAGTGAGCGGATATTACTTTCGTATGACAACATATGACATAAATAGAGCGGGGATTTTTAAAAAAAATCATCTATGACTGCGTTACTTGATTAACGCATGGTGTCAAAGTAAAATTCATCGCAATTGTTATATAAGCGTATTTCAAGTGTAAATCGATCATTCGGATCTTCAAATTTCCGGACATTTCCGATCAAAAAGAAATAATCCAGAAAGTCAAAACTCTACAGTATTTCATTTTAAAGAAATCCTTAAAAAAAATAAATGCATCTTACAAATAAAATAATCTTACCTGGGAGAAAATATTAGAAAAAATAAAAGAACAGGTATTTTTTGTGATTTTTTTTTAAGTCGAAACAAGCTATACATTTGATCAGAAAGACAAAAATAAAGAAACCAATCTTAGTTTTTTCTTTTCTTTTTTCCCCCCCAGCATAAAATAATTATACGGATGAAAATATAGCGAAAACAAGATAAAGGGGCAGTAACTTTTTTGGATTATTTCTTTTTGTATACAGTAGTGAACTAAATTTCATAAAAAATCACCTTTATTATATTTTCATTGTAGAAATAAATTACATCGCATCAGAAATTAGGGTAAAACATATTCAGAAGTAAATCAATTTGTATAATTTTCTTTCCTGTAGGAAAAAGTAGCATTGCTTAAAAAGTTTTTGAAAAAATAGAAACAAGTAAACTGTTTATGGCCTAATTTTCCATTGTAAAAATGAGTCACATCACTGTAAAATTAGAAAAAGTAAAAATATATATATATATGTAGGGATAATTATTATTTTTTAATTTTTCAAGTTAGAAAAAAATTGTACTGCATCGAAAATTAGAGAAATTAAAATAAAATATTTTTTTTCATTTAGGGGGCATGTTTTCCATATAAAAGGAGCAGTATATTTTAAAATATAGAAACAAACAACACTGTATGGAAAATGAGAATTAAACAAAAGAATAAATCCGTTTTTACAATTAAAATGCCTTCAGTAAAAAAAAATAATAATAAAAATAAAAAAATAAAAAAACGGTACATTTACAAAATTTAGAAAAAATAATATTAAAAAATAAATTACTTTTTAACATTATTTTTTTCACTGACGAAAACACATCACCCCAACACAAATATAGCATCAAATTCTATATCATAAAAAAAAAAAAAAGAATTAAAGCAATAAATCCCTTTTATAATTAAAATCTCTTAGAATAAAATAAAATTATAAATCACTTTTATGAGTAAAATATTTTCGATCAACAAATATACTATTATAAATACGATACTATTATAAATAAGAAATGAGTAAAATAAAGAAACGAATCGATTTTATCATTATTTATTTAATTTTTTATTTTATTATTGTTTTTTCTTTAAACGAAGAAACAAATTACATATCAACAAACATTAGAAAAAAAAACTAATATAAAGTAATGGAATAAATAACTTTTATATTTAAAACAATTCAACGAAGAAACGAACGACATATCATAGAAAAAATAAACTAACACACACTAATGCAATAAATTACCTTTATGATAAAAAAAAATCTTTTTAATGAAAAAAAGGCTAAATAGGACTAAAAATTCATAAAATAAAATAAAATAAAGAAATGAGTTTTTTAATGATTAAAATTTTGTTAATGAAGAAACAGACTATATATCATAAACAATAAGATAAATTAAACTAAGTGAATAAATTTCTTTGATTATTAAAATCTTTGCAATGAACAAACATATTATATAGAAACAAAAATTACAATAAATAAATAAATAAATAAAGGAATGACTCACTTTTTGTGGTCATTTTTTTTTTTTTTTTCTGAGAAGAAACAAACTACATTTTATCAAAATTAGAAAAAAAAAATGAAATAACATAGCATTCCTTTCAATTAATATTTTTTCAATGCAGACAAAAACTACATTTAATATAAAATATTTTATCGTTTATTTTATAATCTAACAAATCTGATTGAGCAAATGCAATTTGAACATATGACAAATCTGAAATGTCTAATAATTCACTTTATATCTTTACAATCACTTTTTTTTTTTTCACTTTTAAAAAATATTTTTTCTCAAGTTCCAACTGTCATCAGTAAAGGTAATACTTACAGAGAATAGATGTGAGTAAATTTTCAAAAAGAGCTGATAAAATCATACAAATATAAATTTGCATTAACCTTTTTCAGAATTTACTTTCAATTGGAATTGATAACAAGAAATAGTTAATAATGTACACGTGTATATATATGTGAGACTGTTTTAAGTGTATATAAATATACATACTAATATACATGTACTTCCTTTTTTAACCTCAAAACCACCTGTCGTTGACTTATTTACTGATCCCTATGTAATTCACCGAACTGCTTGGCCTGTAGATTAAAATAGAAGAACTACATTAGTGAATTTCAGATCCCCTTACAATTATTTTTTTGTATTTGGTATTACATTTATAATTTCTTATTTGAAATAAAAATGGGGCAGGAAATATCATATTTCGTTTACTGAGTTATAATTTATAAATGACGATATAATATAAAATTCTTACTAACCTCTATTGCTTAGAAATGTATTCTTTTCTTTTCTTTTTTTTTTTTTATGGTGTCAAAAGTTCTATTTTTGATGTGTGTATACAGTGTACACTGACGAGAATGAAAATCTGCGATTTCTATATTTCAGAATATAAATGTTCTTGCATTGTTCGATCCTCAGGAATTCTATTTTGTAAGTGTGTACACAGTGTACGCTGATGAAAATATGAAAATCTGCACAGCATTAAGATCATAAACAGAAATTTATTGGAACATACAAATACTAAAATAATGTCATTTATGAGTTTCTTAATGGTGGTATAGCATGAAAATATCATACATCTTTATAAGCATTATGCATTTGTTATAGGTGTGTAATCTAGAATTCGGAGTATAATTAATGTTGAATAATGAAACTTGCAAAATGTCACCTATGAATTGACAAGAAAATATTTCATAAGTAGTAAATTGGTAACGTATATAAAAGTAATAATATATTGTTTCTTTATTATTTTCTTTATTATTACTATAGTTTAAATAAACATGTCACTCATTGCTTCGTCAAATATATTCTTTTCAATGTGCATTCCATTCTAACCATTTTTAAGCTATTTGGTTGCTTAACATGGGTATAATGTTCTGTTTGAGACGTTTTATACCTATTTGTTCTTGTTTCATACATATTATTGAATTAAAAATTTGAAGCAAGACAGAGCTATTAAAGGATAATTTAAAAAATCGCCATAAAAACTTGCTTCTCACAAATAAGATAGCTATAAGTGTCTCGATTTTTTCTTTTCTCTATCGTTTGTTGAACATTAAAAAAAAAAAAAAAAAAAAAAAAAAATACATTGTAAAATTACATTTTAAATACAGTCAAGAATATAAATTTAAAGGAAATTTAAAGCTTACATTCATAAGCATACAAAAATTTAAAATCATAATTTTTTATATAGTTAATGAATTTATGATCATTGAATAAATGCATAATAAGTTCAGGCAATCTTTGTATATCTAATTAAAGATCTAAAATGCCTTAAGGATTTTTTTTTCTTTCTTTCGTTGTTGTCTTGAGATTGAGGAAGTTGCAATTGGAATCTGCAAATGTATAACCATGATGTGATATGCGAAAATTTTAAATGTTTCGTGATTGTTTTTCAAGATGAATGTTTAAATTATCGATAAGATTTTTTAATAATAGATAAGGTCGATATGATTTTTTCTTGATGGAGGGGGGGGAGGGAGGCTGACATTTTTCCGTACAATTTCATTTGAGGTTGTCATGAGTTAGAGAATTAACATTTTTTCAGTTTGATGTTAATTTAATAAAAATAGTATATAAGCTGATAATTGGGTTCGTTTTTCCATACAATTTCATATGAGGTAGCCTTGTGTAAGAGGATTAATTTTCGTTTGTTTGTTTGTTTAGCGGTAATTTCATAAAAATAACACAAAAACTGCTAGTTGGGGGTCATTTTCCTATACAGTATCATTTGAGGTTGCCTTGAGGTGAGAGCGTTTTTATTTATTTGTTATTTTTTTTTTCAAATATTAGAGTTTTTTCTTTTTTTTCTTTGAGAAAAAAAAAAAAAAGATTGTATGTATTTTTCTTTTAAACATCGATAAAATTTTATTTCAAACATAAATGACAATTTATAACTAGGTCTCTTTAAAATAATTTTTAATCATTCATCATAGAGCACTGCATAGAAATGAAAGCGACTAGAGGAATTCTTCTGATCAACTCATAGATTTTTTGTTCAAATATAATTCTTGTCAAACAATTTAATTATATAAATTATATGAGAATATGGAAAATTGCAGATAGAGAGGAATGATACATATTTTAATATCAGGCTGTGAAACATATTCACGAGAATGAGAGTTAACTCGGGTAAGTCCTGAGAGTGAATATTTATCTGACATTTGTTGACATGCTATGGCTCAAAAATGGGCGTACGCAGAGGAGTGTAGGGATCTTGAAAATAGTAAAATATAACTTGAAATACTGAAATAAATGACACCGGCAGAAATAAATCGGGGAAAATTTTTCGATCAAAGAAAAATTTTAGAGCAGCCTGTAGTTCCACAGCCTAGTCTGTTTTTATTTTTTTTATTCCAACTATAAACACGAAATGAGCTAAACAAAGAATTTCTGTCGGAATTCTTCGTGTAAAATAACTTTTAAATATATCACCATAAAAATAAACGCAAAAATTTAACAATTAAAAATATTAAACATTGAAAAATAAAATGTTTTAAACAAGATTTTTTCTGGAACAGTCCATGCTTTTTTTTTTTTCGTCAGGTGCCCCCCTGAATATCCCGTTTAACATAAATTTGAAACACACGAACTTTTACAGGAAAGGGGAATTAAACAGTTTCTTCCATAGAGGGTTCAGGAGGGCAGAGCCCCCTTGACGAAAAGTTCTTAGTTCCTTTTTCTCTTAGTGATTAATCATTCTTTAGTCAGTTGGATAGAATAAATTTTATAGTTTTATTTAGTAATCAGATACATAATAAATTTAGTAAATTAAACTTAAAAATCCGGGGAGGGGCAATTCAAAACCTTGATCTTGACCTCCCCCTGCAAGCAATTATGCTAAGGGAATATACCAACTAGGTACCATTACCCTCTCTCCCATCTTAAGAAAATCTTGCATATGCCCATAGCTACAAAAAATATGCTAGATTTAAGCATTTTTTAAAATATTTTCTTCTAAGAAGTTACTCCAAATAAGATAAGTCTACAATTTCTCGGTTTTAATGCCTTTTATGATGAGAACTCAATATATATATTTTTTTTTTATATAATTTTTATAATATGCATTATTAATTTTAATTTTATATGTGGCAAAAAAAATTGCTCGTGCATATCAGTATCACCTGTTTTTTTCTTTTTTCCTTTTTGTTTCAATGGAGTTTTTCTAAATAGGCGTGAATTGAGTTTTTAGTGAGATCATTGTAGAAACCATACAATTGATTGATTTGGGGGAGGGAAATTATAGGACTTCTAGAACAAAACTGTTGTCTTTTTAGGTTTCCCAAGGATTCAATCCGTAACTTTGTAGCCGAATAACAGAATATATAACACGTATTTGAAGTAAGCGTTTGATTTCGATACAAATTTCAGTTTCGGGGTTTTATGTCTGAGCTTTTACACTGAGTTTCAAAATTATGCTACATATATAATGTCTGCTACGTGTTTCGTTGTTCCATTTTTGTTCTTTTTTGTTTATTTTATTTAAGAGGATTGAGTAATCGTTAAATTATTATTATTATTTTACTTGAGTATTTTATAGCATACTTTTGACATATTAAAAAATATATGAAGAAATAATGCAAGAAATAATGCAAATCTTAATAAGGTTTTACTTGCTTTAAAAAATTATTAATTGCTCATGCATATGAACTCAATCGTTTGACAGTTGATTTTTCAAAACAATTTAGATTTTATAATTATGGTCAAAATCGGCTTGAGGGATTTGTGACAATTTTCTGAAGCCATTTAAGAGAGAAAAACAAGAATGCAAGAGGCAGCACCTTTTTTTTTTCTTTTTCATTTGAGTGCAACGCAATAGCAAATATTATCTATCTTCGTGGGATCTTTTTTTTTTTTTGTGTGTGTGTGTGTGTGTGTGTAGCTATTCTCTTATTTGCTACGAAATCAGGTTTTACTTGTTTTTAAAATTGTTAATTGCTTATGCTTAATAACCCAATAGATTGACAGTTGTTTTTACAAAGGAATTTATATTTTAGAACTAAGATCAAAATTGGTTTGAGGGATCCCTAACAATTTTATTAAAAACGAAGACTAGATGAATCAGCAATTGTTTTTCAGTTGACTGTGATGCAATATCATACATTATCTCTCATCTTTGATACTTTTTATTGGCGGAGCTAATCATATATTTGTCATTAAGATTTCATTTGCTTTTCAAAAAGGTTTATTGGTAATGCATATTAACTCAATAGAATGCCAGATTATTTTTCAATGGAACTGAGATTTTAGAGCGAAGGTCAACACCAGCATAAGAGGTCTGTGACAATTTGCTGAACTGCTTTAAGAGCAAAGAAAAAATACAAGAAGCAGCAAGTTTTTCAGCTGATTTCTCGGTCTATACCAAAGGGTTCTTGCTTTTAAAAAGCAGCTAACTATTTATTCGTCAGTTAACTCGATTTCACTTGCTAAAATAAGGTTCTCATTTCTCTTTTGTAACCTTATTAAAATGTTTATGCTATGTATTTATGTAACTTGGCTAATAGAAGAAACAGGGGAATCATAAAATCTCGTGTACTAACCCCTTGAGGGACAGTGGAATATATTATATCCTACTTAAGTTTAATTAAGATTTGCACAAGGAACTTTTAATTAAGTTTTCAAAGTTTTTTTTTTTTTTTAAGCATTTTTTTTTTCAGAAAAACCTTTGTAAAAGATTAATACTTTTTCCACATTTAAAATTTTAAAATTCCTATGAACAATATTTACATAAAAACTAAAGTCAACTTCTGTGCCTCAAAATTATGTAAACTGAGCAGTTTCATGAAAAATTAAATAATTAAAAAATAAAATTTTCAAATTTTTATTTTAAAATAAAGAGTATAGTCTGATAAAAAAGAATTCTTTTTTGTTACATATAAATAATAAAACTTTGAGTCTCAAACCTCGTTAACGAAAATAAAACAAAGAACAAAAGTTTGGTGAAATGAATATTATAGAAGGAAAAAGAAGAGTACAGCTACAATTTATGAAGTATAAGCTTTTGAAATCTGCAATTAAAATAAAGTACAATGTGTTTCCAAGAATTGAACATTTATACCTCGGGAAAATGCTTGAGACAGTCCTTCTGCTTTTGCAAACAACTCGTAAAACTTCAACATCGGATTAGCTGTTTTTCCCCCTCTTATTCGTATGTTGGATTGCACTTGATGTGAATGAGCCGTTTTAAATTGAAATTTAAAACGAAGTTCCTGAATATATTTTCTATAGAAATAGCGAAAAAACATACAAATTTTACAGTTTTTAAAAATTCAGCTGAAAAAAATATTTCAATGATAATAATTTATGTTAATATAAGAACAATCACAAATGCCCACATATATATAAATTAAGACACTTCATGAACGGTTAATTTTGAATGAAAAACTAAAAATGTGTGCAAACACTGTAAGAGTAGTGAATGGAAATTTAAAAAAAAATACTCACAACCGCCTCCAAAATTCTTACAGCAATCGAAAATGTGGTATAAGTAATTCTTTGAATTCTGTAAATATTTTTTTTCCTTTATTACATTTTAAGGGGACACAGAACCTTGAAATTAGTCAAAATATCGATTTCCTTTTCTTAATATTAGCTGAAAGCTTTTTTAATTGTGAATATGTTGACACCTCAGTTTTATCTATATGACAATTATATTGCGAGATATTGTAAATTTTGTTGATACAGCCATCGAAATGACCTATACAAATGAAAACTTTAAGAGGATATTTCACCATATTCATATTTTTATATCTTGTTTGTTCGATAAACACTAAGGCTTTTTTGCTAATTTAGATAGAGGTTTGAAATTTTTTTTATTTGTTCTCCATGGGGTATTTATTACTTTTGTGTATGGATATAATATTCAAGTTTATAGTAATTTTAAAAAATATATTTAAGATGAGAATTTGTTGAATTTTGTTCATTTTTTGATATACACGAGAAAAAAAATTCATATTAAATATAAAATCCCATACATCTAAAAATCCATACACAGTTTTATGTAGTATATTCTAACGAATGTGGGAAAAAATTGAAGCTAAAATGTTCATATTTATTAAAGCAGTAGAGATTTTAAAGTAGTAAAAAAGATATTTTTAAAAATTACATTTCAGTAAAAAAGGATGTTTTACATTTTTATTTTATTTTATTTTATTTTTAATATTAAGTATTTTGCCCCTAAATATATTTCAATATTATTGAAAATTGAAAAGATGGTTTTAAAGGTACTGTGTCCCCTTAATTAAGTTATAGTTCTCGAAAAGAACGTACTTCACAGCAAAAGTTATTAATTTACAATAATTAACTTAAGACAATGCAACATCTAAATAATCAAACATTTATTTATAGTCGTAAATCATGCAACTAAATATATTACTTATAATACTGCATATAATTATCAACTTATAAATAGCATATAAGTTATTTTTTTTAATTGTCATGTCTGTAGAGCATAGTGTCCCTCCAGGTAGCCTTTATTAAGGTCTTTTTTTAAAAATTACAATTTTCAGCCGTAAGAAAAAAAATGACATGACAAGCTGCGAATTATTTATTTTAACGTGATAGTTATAAAAATAAAAATTTAAAAACATCATTTTATTACGCATAAGGCGAATTGTGCATGTTTTAGTAGAAAAAGCACATGTGCGCCAAACTCAAAAAGAAAAGATTGCATAAATAGTTACTGATTTTAATAAATTAGATTCAACTCTTCACTGTTGAATATTAATGCAGTACTACTTATTATTATTAAATTATTTCTTCTGAAATTTGACTTCAGAGCAAAAGTTTTAATTTATTTGCATTATTTCAAATCTCGGACATCGAAGCATATCATTATAAGATCAGAAATTGTAAGAATGTTAGAGTACCTTTTTAAAGCAAGAAAGATTTGAGGTTCATATAAATGAACCTACGGAGTGAAAAGGATGATACATTTATCAAATACCATTTTTTTCATTTATTCACATATAACCATTCAATTATCACTTATTAAAAGTATCTCCAAAAAATCCAAGGCTTTCGTTCATCATAGTAAATTCCAGTCTTATAAAACAGATAAATTAAGTATCAAAAATAAGTATGAAAGTATATAAAATACGGTAAATATAGTTACTTATTATTGTCTTTGATTTGGTAAAAGGTAAAATACATTATATTTTTAATTCTGAGGAAAGAAAAACGAAAAAAGAAAAAAAGAAAAAAATAAGGTATTAGGAAAAAGTACAAACTATTAAAATATTTTCAGTAATAATGTAGAAAAAAAAAGCTATTCCTGAATTAAAATATAAATGCACATTTTTCGAATTCATTGCATGTGCATATAAAGGAAAAAATAAAATTAGAAAGGTGTTTCTACATGAATTAAAAAAAAACTATAATAATAATGCAAAATATTAAGAGAAACAACACACATTCCTAAAATATAGCACTTGAGCATAATCAGTATAAAATTAATACCATTATATTTTTATATTCATGGAGTTTTTTGAACACCAGCCTCCTTTTTACCAACCATATTCTTAAAATCTATCACTGATCACATAAATTTTTGTTCTATTCTTAAATAAATAAATAAATAAAAGCAGGCAATTTACATGTCATTTGATAAATGTAAAAAGAAAGTTATAAATAAAATAAATATACAAGTGGTAAAAAAGTAATCATTTAAAAAGAAAAAGAAAATCTTAAAGATAAATAATTAATTATTAAGGTTTATCACATGAATAAATGATATAAGATATGAAATAAATTAATGAGGGAAAATAAAATTTGTACGTAATTAAAAGGAATTGAAGTCAATTCTTTCGTATTTTGAAAGAAATGCTAGTTTGGTACAATACATATTTATGCCTAAAAATGCATGTATGTAAAAAAAGTTACGAGATTATTATTATTGAGAGTCTGATATTTCACTAATGTAGCATGAATGAGCAGTATGAGCTACCATAGGTCGCAACCTCGATAAGCAATCCCGTTATACATAAAGATCAGTATGTATGAAAGTAATAAGTCAACAACAACACTCTTCACAATTACAGCTTTTGTGTAAGAAACACTATTTGCAAACAAGCACATATATTCAAATAACAGTACGTGATAAAAAATGCCATTTAATATTCGTGAAGATTTTCTTAAATGTATTAGTCATTAATCTCACGTGAAATACAGAGGTAGCTACTCAAAAGAGTAGTCTTTTATAAAAAGAAAACTCGTTGGCCTAATTATAATTGCTCGACTGTGGGCCGTCCATTACATGTGTGAAAATGTATGACCAATAGACAATATGAAATAACACACATATTTAAAATTTATCATTGATTAAAATTTCACTTATCTAGGCCATCATTCATTAAAACTTTAGAGATTTATTTTAAAATGGTAATTTTAAATGCACCAAAAAATGACCACAGCTATTTCTTTTATCAAATTTTTGTGTAAGAAAATTACATTCTTGTGCTTCCTTTATCACAATGTCAATGCTTTATGTTTGAAAGTGCAAACATAAATTTTAGAAAGAAAGCGTTGCCTGTCATTTTAAAATCTATTAGTTAAACGCAACAGCAAAGTAAAGTAATCACTTTAAACTTCTTTCATTTTGACAGCTTTAGAAAAAAAAAAAAAAAAAAAAAAAAAAAAAAAAAAAAAAAAAAGTTTTATGCTATTTAGGGATAAATTGATTTTATCATTCGAATGATACTTAATATATATGAAAAACAATCCATAATATTTTGTTCTGTCTTAAAACGATTTGCAGCCAGTGTTCGCCATAGTTAAAGTAAGTGTTTTTATTTATTTTATTACGATGTTGAAAAAAATAAAAGCAACGCATTGCTGAGCTGAATCATTTTTCATTGATGCAACTAAACATTTCACGACCATTGAAATGAAGTGCATAAATACCTTCATCTCATATTTATATATTCAGAGTAACGAATGAAATATAATTTCATTCATTAAAACAACACTTCCACAATATTTCAATTGTACATTTAAAGTGCTATGTTGAATGATGATATTCTAATTTAGACACACAAATAACATCAAAGCAAGTACTTTCGAAAATAATTATGGAAATACACCTTTGACTACATACCTTAGTAATTTCATCACTAGAGTTTTCAAAGAGATTCATATGAATTTGTATAAACATCAGAAATGTTCATTATTGCCGACAGAAAAATATTCTCGATGCTGATTCAGGGTTAAAATAAATTAGATTTTAGTTGAAATGGGAGTCTTATGATGTGTAGACGAAGACTAAAATTGAGAAGTTCCAAATTCAGTCTTGTATACAAAACTCATTTAAAAAACTACTTCATTGCAAATGATAATTACAATATAAGATAATGAGATATCAGACATAAGCTGCAAATTTCACACAGATCAAAACAAATGCCATAAGCATGTTATATCATTTTCATTGTTATAATACTTAAATAAAAGAAAAAGAAAATGTGTGATTAAGGTAGGCTAGATAATACCAGATTCGCGTTAAGGTTGTTGCATGTGCATATTTTTTTGGCGAACACTGGAGAATACAAATAATAAACTTGCACACGATCGTACAAAGGGGAATATGGGGGGTTTTGGAGGTGACATAATTTCTATAGTAGAGTTTTTCTTAACACATTTTGGTGCTTTTTCATGGTCTAGTGAAAATAAATTCATTGTAGTGATTCCACCTATTTTCCTCGCTGTCCATACCGGGTTTCATGGGTTCTCCAGCTCCTCCGCAGGATGTTCCGGATCCAGCCGCGGCGACACACCGGAATCCAGCTTCCTGGAGATTATCAAACGCCTGCTCCAGGAAATTATGTTTGAGGAAGAAACGGGCTGAGTACCGGCAATCACTTCCTCTATCCGGGTCTCGACTTTCATTGAGGGTCTCTCCAAAAACCTCTCGGCAAAGGTTCACTCGCCCACTAACAAGGATACGAGTCAGCTTCCGAAATTTGACATCCGCTAGACCGTCACGTCCAAAGGCGAAAGTTCCTCGGTAGCCTATGATCATGTACCCAGGAGGTCCCGTAGGTGCACCGGGTAAAGTTGGCTGAGGGGAAAGGGGAACTCCGTTAGTCACGACAGCAGGAATTGCATCCAGCTGAGCAATCAGGCCTGGTAAGTTGAAATATTCTGCTTCGTGTCGTAGTCGCCTTCTTTCATGAAAATTTTCAGGCAACACTATTCGTGGATCTCGCAAATAGTCTAGGATATATCGGAATAGAACCCCATCCCTATCCACGAAAAACTTGCCCTTGGAATCGCGATAGGGGCCAGAAGCCAGCGTCCCACCAAAGATGTGGGCTAGCAAAGAATTGGATTCTCGGGTTAGAGTTGCATGGGATGTGGTGTAGAAAACTCCCCCAACGTTGAGCTCTATGACGGGAGGAAATTCAGATTCATCTTCTTCGATGCTGGTTGCCATCGCTGGCTAGTCGAAGAGCTTGTTGATTGGGTGCAGCAACTTCGAAGTTCGGAACTTGGTGGAAAAGCGACCAGCCGGTTTCACTTCGGGAATAAACGAAAGGGGAAAAGCGAGGACTTAAGATGCGACGGAATGTTCAACAGATGACGGAGCATCCCTTCCCTCGGCACGGATTACGGATCCGGAGTCAGTGAAAGATCTGCTCCTCTTCTCTTTATTTATGTCACAGCATCTCTTCCAAAAATCAATATGCTCCAGAACGAGAATCTACTGCCATCTAGCGGTAACACTTTCCACTCATCCTTTTCTAATAACGATTTCATCCATCGAAGGAGATTACAGTAAAAAAAGGCGAGAAAAAAATGTGTGATCAGTATTCTCCAACGCATAAACTTATTTAGTTCATTTCGCGTGCGAATCATTTTCAGATATATTTGTAAATCTTTAAAAAAGGAAGTCACTTTTTCTATCGATTAATAGTTTTCATCAGCTATTCTTTGCTAAGAACTAAAACATGAAGAAATAAAATTTCAAAATTTAATTAATTTATAAAGAAAGAACAAAGGGTGGTATTTTTTTTATTTTAAAGGGGCATTGTGTTAGAAGCATTATTCTCCAGTTCAATGTAAAGAAATTTATTGAACGTTGACAGTCAGTTATGCGTAGAGAAATTACACACTCAAATATTTTAATGATATGTTTTTAATTTATTTTTCGAGTTTATAAGTAGCCTTTAATCATCGAACGTTCTTCATTTAAAGATATAAGGAATCGAAGTTCTCGGGTTTGATCATGCACGAACCTAGCGGTAAAACAGTAAACGGCTTTTGAAGTTTCAATTGCATATAAAAAAAATCTTAAATCTTTCTTTCATACAATTTTACTGAAAAAAAATTAATAATTTTGCAATAAATTTGGCTGCCTATAGCAATGGTTCTCAATTTTTATAACTCACGTATCCCTTAAAAAATTACACGTGGATGGCGTACCACCTATTTCAACTTACTTGTAAGAGTTATGAATAGAAAACCATGAAAATAAATTAATGTTTAAAAATAATCACAACTTTTATTTTACATTTAAAGCAAATTTTATAAGTAGTAAGTTTTGAAATATGCTTATTTCTCCTTGCATAGTTCTTGATTGTTTGTTATCAGTTTACTGGGGTAGAGTTGCAAATCAACTTTAAATTCAAGTGCATTTTTATGTTTTACTTAAACAATTATTGATGGAAAACATTTTCCGCCGATTCATTTAGTTGCGCTTCGCCATATGTTGATTATCGACGTAGACATAGTCTTGTCGCATACTCCCTAGAGTATCTTCGTTTCCTCAAGCACGTGCTCCGGCCCCTGAAATGCAATTTGTAGACTGTCTGAAAAACACACATTAAAACAAATTTCCGTTTATGCTTGAAATTTATTTATTTATTTTGCATTCATTACCACTGAAGTATTTCAGTGTTAAATACTATTACCGAAAATTGAATTATAGTAAAAATGTGAAATTTGTACATGTTGAATATTCTTTTAATTATAGGAAGAAACTGTTTGAAAACACCACAAAAATAGTGATGCGCAACACGTTTCGAAAGAACGGTTTCTCTCATCATCAGATGAAAACAAGCGGTGCTATCATTTTAAGAGTAGAAGAAAAGCAGAATTAGCAGCTCCTGTTTTGCTCTCTCTTTCAAAGTAGTCGCGACTGACGAAGAAAGACACCGTTCATTTCGAAACGCATTATGCTTTGGATATCTATTTCGCGGAAAAAGCTGCCCGAGCGACCGTCCGAGGTTTCGACCCCTTTCAACGTTGACCGAAAACGGTAGGCGGAAGACGGATAATACTTCAGATGTGGCTTGGAGATCATTAGATTGTTAAAAATGAAGTTTGACATTTTACCAAGAAAATGGTAATAAGTCGCTGAAATTTAGCTGCAACCAAAATATTAGTGATAAGTTTCACTCGTTTATTGGTGCTTTTACCATTATTTTAGTAAGATGTTAAACCATGATTCAGGTTTTTATAATAAAGTTTCCTAAAGGTTGGCCTCCACAAGCTACCGGACCCGCTCCTATGGGACAGCCAGATTTGACTCGGGGATGTGATTGCACTGTTAAAACTGGATATTTAAAAACAAGCAAAATGTACTCATTTTTTAAAATACTTTCCGATATTATAACAGCTCTGAGTACATAACACTTAAATTCGAGAAACGCGTGTGCTTTTTTCTTTACTTTACTTTTAATGCTCGTGTAAATATTCATCAGGCTCCACACTTTTTTTTTTTTTTCAATTAATCCATGGCGAGATTTTTCTGCGAAAACAGCTGAATTCTTTTGTGTGTCCTTGTAAATAATAACTGCTTTATATTATACAGGAAGTAACATGTAGTAAACCTCAGCAATGTATATCAATTTCATAAAATGTGAAATAGTTTAGAGATAATGAAAATGCGCCCCAAACAATGTTTCCCCCTGTACCATTAATGTAATGAAATATTTTTGCGTGGCCTGTAAATTAAAAACAAATATTTTTTGCACCACAGATTGCACAAAATATATATTTCAGTACATACTTCATAGATGCATATCAATTTTATAATATTCGAGAGAATTTAACATAATTAAAATACATTTGAAACTATCCTTTCCCATTGGCTGTAATGTAACCGGAAACTTTTAATAATCCCTGTAATTAAACTATGCAGCTGATTTTCATAAAATTTAAAAAGACCCGCCAGAATTATGCAACGATAATATAATTTTAATTTCAAACGATTCAGTTAGGTAGTTTTCGCTCTGTAATATGCGGACGGACAGGCAGACAGGCGGATTGACTGAACGACGACTATGAAAGTGTTGTTATGAATGACTATACGCATGTACTACATTTTGTATTCTTCCGCGCTATATAACACTTTTTTACAAGTAAATATAAAGTGAATTATATTAAATTTCAAGCGGGCGATTTAAAAATACTTCGCGTTATAACGTTCCTTATAGCACACATTTCCCCTAAATACACTGCTCAAAACAATTAAAGGATATTTGAAGTTTTATATAAAATAAAGATATAAACGAATTTTTTTTTTGCCGAAAATAGAAGAAGAGAATCACAAATGCAAATTTTTCTGGTTTTCAAACTGTGGAGTATGCAAATTTCGAGTTCGACGTCAAAAACGTCGCTTCCCCGGCAGCGAATGAAATTTGACTTTCAACTGGATAAAAGAGAATGAAGACAAGGATGATCGGCATTCAGTGATTGCTTTGTTTCGATGAGTACGATGTCTCAGCGAAGTCATTTGACAGATTCAGAAGCTTGGAGAATTGTTGGTAGGTTAGAAGGGGGCCAAACTCAAGCCGAAGTAGCGCAAGCCATTGGAGTGTCACAAAGTGTCATTTCCAGGATCTGGAACCGTTTTTTGGAGAGTGGATGTGCATGCCGAAGACCAGGGCAAGGTTGTAGACGGGCAACAACGCCCAATGAAGATCGGTATTTAGCGTTAACAGCTCGGAGACACCGAAACATGAACGCTACTCTTCTCCAACAACACCTTCGCTCGGCTACAGGCACCACGATTTCAACTCAGACTGTCCGAAACCGGCTCCATGCTGTAGGTCTGTATGCTCGCCGACCGATGGTTTGTGTTAGATTAACATCAAGGCATCGTCGCGACCGCAGGGAGTAGGCAACCGAGCATGCCAACTGGAGGAGAAATGAATGGAGCAATATTCTGTTTTCTGACGAGTCCCGTTTTTCTGTGCATCCGGATAATAGGCGTATTTTCATCTGGAGGGACCGTGGCAGTAGGAATAATCCTGCGTTCGTGCTCGAAAGTGTCAGATTTGGCTGTGGAGGAGTGTTGGTGTATGGTGGCATCTCCATTGACGGGCGCATTGACCTCTACATCATTCGAGATGGAGCTCTGACTGGTCGCCGATATAGGGATGAGATCCTTAGACCTATTGTAGTCCCTTACGCTGCAGCAATCGGAGATAACTTCATTTTAATGGACGATAACTGCAGGCCACATCGTGCAAACCTGGTGGAGGATTTCCTTTTCGTTGAAGGAATAGTTCGAATGGAATGGCCAGCGTGTTCTCCAGACATGAATCCAATTGAGCACGTTTGGGACGCTCTAGGAAGACGAGTTTCTGGCCGCCAACAACCCCCACAAACTCTCCAAGATCTGGAAAGAACTCTTCTGGAAGAGTGGGGCAGAATACCCCAACTCGTCATTAATAGCCTCATTGAGTCCATGCCTCAAAGGTGTTCAACGTTGCTGGCCGCCCGTGGAAACCATACCCACTACTGAAAATGATTTTCTTTGAAGAAAACACCTTTTCTTATTCTTTTTTTCTCATATGCACAAATTGTGTTTTTTTTTCCTTTTGTACACAAATGCGCAATAAAATGCATTTTTTTCTGCCAAACATGTGTAATTTATTCTCATATAACCTACTATGTCTGTCGACTATGTATCAATCAGCTAAAAAGTTTCCCAGATACAAAATCCACCTAAAACTGCAATATCCTTTAATTGTTTTGAGCAGTGTAATTTCTATTAATATCTTTAATATACGAGTAGAGTAGCAAGAGATTATATTAATATTTAACGACAAACTTACTTTTCAGTCCGGATTGTCACTCATATTTGAAAATATTATATAGGGAAGACTGGGACACATGTGAACAGTTCACATAAATATGGCTTTTTCTCATAACTGGGTACATTTCTACAAACAAAAACTATTGAATATAATAAATTGAGCCCTTTTTTTACATTTTTTAAATCGCCTTTATAGTTCTTCATACTTTTTAATAGATTTATAAATTCAAAAAATTGTTCACTTGTGCCCCATCAGCGGGTAGTTGTGAACACACGTGGGACACATGTGTACGCAGAGAAAAAGTCCTTTTACATGTTTTGTATTCTGTTTATTATTTGTCGTCTAATCATTAGTCATATTATGTTTTAAATTCACTATAAAGATAAAAAAAAATACATAGAATTCTCTAGTTTCTGGGTGATATGTTTAAGCACAAGATTATAAAATGAAAATAAATATATTCAGGATGGGGGGGGGGGGGGGAGCTGAGTGATTTATTGCTACAATAAATTAAAAAATAAAGAAGTTAATTTTAAATAAATAAATAAAAAGAACATTGCCCAGTTAAACTGATGGCATTGAGCTCACAAGCTACGCATACTAATTGTACATTACAACCTTATATTTTCAAGGGTTAATCTGTTCGAAAATCAAATTAAGAAAGGGGGTCGAAACACCTCCCTACATTTCCCCGTTTAATACTTAATCATTGAACCCTTTAAACTAATCAGTGATATGATTTATCATATAAAAAATCTATACCCAAAATTCGGAGCAAATCGGAAAATTCTAAATAAAAACCCATTTACATAATTTAAGAGGAGTTATCCCCTCTTTTATACTTAACCATAAAACTTCCAAAACTATTTAGAGATTCGCCTTCTCAGAAAGAGCATACATCTAAAAATAAGACCAAATCGGATAATTTTGCAGAAAAACCCATGTATCAAATTTAAGGGGCGGAGGTAATCGCAAGTACCCCTTATATACTTAACAAATATCCCCACAGCTAATTAGGGAAGCATCTTATCATTATGAAGCTGTATCCAAAAATTGAAGCAAATCGGTTAATTCTGCAAGAAAAAACATTTACTTGAATTACGAAGCGTAACCCCACCGATCCCCCATTTATATTTATCCAATGAATTCCTAAAAACAATCAGGGAAGAGCCTTATCAGAATGAACCTATATCCAAAATTTGAAGCAAATCGGTAAATTCTGCATGAAAAACTTATTAACCTAAATTAAGGGGGGTTATCTCCCATTTCCCCCCTCTTAGACTTATTCATCGCAAAACAAATCATAAAAGTGCCCACATCAAAATGATGCCATGTCTAAAATTTCAATGAAATCTGATAAATCTGCATGAAAAACCTATTTATCGAAATAAAGGGTGGGGGAATAACTTCAGTCCCCCTCTTTATACTTATCCAATGAACTCCCAAAACTAATCATGGTAGTGCCCTCATCAGAATGATCCTTTAATACTGAGATAGAGCTTGGTGCAATGCCATGGAATAGAAAAATGAGCAACGTTAAAAGGCACCGAATATATTTAAAAAATAACTTCTACCTCCCCTAGCACTGACGACGGTACGCTAAATGCTACTAAAACGGGTCTGCTGCTTTTTAAATATGTTTGGTGCCTTTTAACGTTGCTCATTTTTGTATTCCAGAATGATCCTTTGTCTAACATTTGAATGAAATCTGGTAAATTCTGCATGAAAAACCCATTTATATAAATCAAGGGGAGGAGCATTATCCCCCGTTCCCCCTCTTTATACTTAATAAATGAACACCTAATACTAATCATGGTGGCGCCTCATCAGAATGATCTTATAACTAAAATTTGAACAAAAACTGATAATTCTGCATGAAAAACAAATTTATATCAATTAAGGGGAGGGGCATTAGCCCCCGTTCCCCCTCTTAGTTATATCGAATGAACTCCAAAAACTAATCAGAGAAGCGCCTTATCAAACTATACATATATCCAAAATTTCAAGCGAATCGGATATTTTTATCATGAGTTATCGCGTTACGCACGCACGTATGCACGTACGCACATACATACAGAACGGACGAGCACATAAGCTCTCAGGCTTTGATAGCCTGTGAGCTAAAAAAGCTTTTAAATTTTCTTGGGATTTTTGTTTGGGGATTCCATGAGTTAAACTCATTATAAAGGGAAAAAAATATGTATAAATTTCTCTAGTTCCTGGGTGGTATGTTTAACCCCTTAACTGGTTTGCCCGAACGCCGTTCGAGCAAGACGAATTTGCTTATTTCATCATTTAAAGCTTTTTGACACCACTATTATTTTAAAGAAAATTTTCATACTATTGAAAGGCGGAAATGTTTAGACTAAATTTTATGAATATTTGATCTAAATAATAGTGGTGTGAGTCCGCTATTTTCAATTTATTAAAAGGAAAAGAATTACCAGTAAAGGGGTTAAGCACAGGATTATAAAATGAAAATAAGGAAAAAAAGGGGGAGAAAAGGAGGGGGAAGATTAGATGATTGATTAAATATTGTTGCAATAAATAAAAAATAACGAAGTAAATTTGAAAAAATAAAGCCTTTAAAATTTACTTAGGGATTTTTGTTTCTGGGAGATTTTTAGGAGGGGGCATTTAGATAATATTTACCGAATATCTGCCGAAATACGAAAGATTCTCACCCCTGTATATGCCTTATTTACTTTTAAATTAATGATGAAGCAGGGTTTTTTAATTATTTGAAAAAAAATCTCAATTATAAGCTCACCCCCAAATTTAACTTGTTTTACTTTCGAAAGAGGGAGGAGCGGGGGAGCTTACAATCGGGATTTCATAAAGTTATTAGTTTAAAATTTTTAATTTCTTAAGATATTACTGATATCTAATTTAAAATACATCAGATAATTCTGCATAAAAACCGATTTATCTAATTTGAGGGGGAAATAATTGCTTGTTCCCCTCCCCCTTTATAATAAGGAAAAGAACCCCGTAACTAATCAGAGATACCTTTTATCATAATGAACCTATGTCCAAAATTCGAAGCAAATCGGATAATTCTGCGTAAAAAGCCATCTATTTAATTTAAGAGGGATTATCCCCCATCCCCCTCCCCTTTATACTTAGTCATTAAACTCTTAAAACTATTCAGAGATTCACCTTATCAGAGAGAATCTATATCTAAAATTTGAAATACATCGGATAATTTTGATCCGATCTTAAAAACCGATCTATCTAATTTGTGTGTGTGTGTGGGGGGGGGGGGAAGTAATTGACCATCCTCCCTGTATAATAAGCAAAAGAACTCTATAACTAATCAGAGATACGTCTTATCATAATGAACTTATGTCTGAAATTCCAACCGAATCGGATAAATCTGCTTAAAAAAAAACTATTAATTTAATTTGAGAAGTTACGGATGGGGGGAGGGTTATCATATGTCCAAAAACTGAACCAAAACAGTTAATTCAGCACGAAAAACCCATTTACTTAAATTAAGAGCCTTCCCCTGATACCCCCTAAATACTTAAAATGATTCCTCAAAATCAATTATGAATTCCCAAAATCAATTCCTTGTCACTTTTTTTTTTCGGTAACTTCTTTTCCGCTTTTGTAGTTTATGTCACTTTTTTCCGATAACTGTTTTTCCGGTAACTTTTTTTCCGTTTACCCATTTCCCTATTTCGGGCGTTTTTTAAAAAAGAATTAATATTAATTAAAAAAATTGTCTGAAAGTAGTCCCTTTAAAATAGTAGTAAGTAGAAAATAGTTAGAAATTTTGCACCCCTTAAAACTCTGCGCCCGGTGCGACCGCCCTCCTCCCCCCCCCCCCCTTTCGCACGGAGCTGTTAATATCTTTCCAGAAACATAAATATAAACGTATTATATACTTTCCAAACATACCTGGATTTTAAGAATGCTTGAAGGAATTCGAAAGATTTTAAAAAATGATCTCTTATATCCATCTTTTTCATAATTTTCTTCTCTGAAGAGGATTTAATATCCATAGCGAAACGCACAATAAAGGAATCCTTAGCATTACAACAACTAACAGCAGAATGTTTGCCTATCCTTCAAAGCAAGCGTTTTTGTGTTTTTCCTGGAATTCGAGAGTCCAGCCCCGTTTCCAAAAAAAGAGCAAGAAACAGATGTAACTAATTAAGACCTCCCCCCCCTCCCCAATTGTGCAGTATTGAAAAAACCCGAGACGGCATTGGCAGTGACAGGAAATGACCATTCCTTTTAGCCTCCGGCTGATTTCCAATCGTATAAATGAATGCCGGCCTTTTCCGAAATGAGTGACCAGTTTTCGATACTGATACCGTTACCATGTTCTATCCCTATTTTTAAAAGAAAATATATTACTGCCGCTTAAACGAGTCAAATTTTTAAATAAAATTTGATTCAATAAAGCGGCAGATTTCGAGAACAAAACAAATAAAATTCTAACTTTAGTTTTGTTTTTTATGATTCGGTTCATAAAAATGGAAATTTCTGTATTTTTGTCATGGCTCTGGGGGGGGGGGGTTAACACCCAACCCCCCCCCCCCTCGCTGCGCCACTGTATCATCCATTCGTTCATTCAGAAAAACCAAACGAATGAAAATAAAGCATTGTTCAGAATATCGTTACATGAAGAGAACGCATTGAACTACAATAAAAGAGATCAATCTTTACTTAACAAATATTTATAAAATACAAACCTACAAAAATAAAATAATTAATTAAATATGACTTTCCCTTTAATTCCATAAATAATCAGAATAATACGCTTTGTTATTTTAAACCAAACAATATCGCGAAAAGTGTGCTTCTTTCTGTTCGTTCTTATATTAGAAATGCGCTGTAGATGACATGCGCAGAAATCAATGTTCTGATTGGCTTTTGCGCAGAAGTACCAAAGAGATCGTCAACAATCTTCTTTAACCCTTTGCGGCGCAGGGCATATTCATTGCTTAAGTATTGAAAATAATGACTCACACCGGAATTTGAAAACAACTTTATTTGTAAATAAGAAAACGCTATATTTCACGCATTCAATAACCAGCAATTTTTTTAAACAAAATTCCGGTGTCAATGTGGCGTTTGGGAATTAAAATTAAGTGGTTTATCTACGAAACCACTGCGCCACAAGGGGTTAAATAGCATGCTTCTAGCTAATTCCGATATGTTTCTTGGTTAGTTTATACCATGATCATAGTAAGATACTTGTGTGTCTTAAACCAAGACATCTATTATGTCTGAATTTTCAGATTAAGGCACTGAAATTCTTTTTCAGTCACGTATGTGTCTAAATTTAAGATGCCCCAATTTACAGTGCTAAATTTCTCTCTGTGATTTTTTAATTTTAGGGATTGTCAGTGGGAATTTCAATGCATTTTTCAGTTTTTCCGAGATCTTTTTGACATTCGTAAAAGTAACTTGTTTCAAAGCGTAGCGTAATTTAGAAAATTTTGTCTTGTGCCGTTTTCGACTTTTTAACACGTTCGCTGCAGGGCCGTAACTATAAACTTGGGAGCCCGGGGGCAAAGCCTCCGGGGGGGGGCAGGGAGGGCAAATTGAAACTTTGCCCCGGGCATCGTTACTTTCCTCGCACATCGTTGTTTAAATGTACATAGTATGATAAGCCCCAAAATGACTAAAAAATGTAGAATTGGACAACTCTACTCGGCAGGCACTTGGCGGCGACGCCATTTTTGCCGATCCCACTGAAGTTAGCATAGGGAAGAAAATACGGACTTCTGATTGGTTGAATACTTTAAAGAGCATTTTATTTAGGTTCATTTTTGAGTATATGTAACTTAATCATGCGTTTCTGTTTAAAAACCTTTTGAAAGATGGATTGGGATAATTTTTTTTTTCGATTTTATGTATTTATTAATAGACTAGTTGACCCATCCGGCATTGCCCGGGACACGTTATGATAAACTTAAACAAACAATTAACACTTTAGATCTACAATTAGTCAAAATTAAGCATCGGATATGAATTATTCGTTAAATAATACTTTAAAGAAATGCATAAAAAAATGAGTAAATGCTTTGGTCTAAAAAAAAAGGCCTTTGGACCTCAATAAAAACATCAGGGTGTAGGTCCTGAAATAAGAGTACAAAATTCAACTTTAAATTTATGCATTGAAAAGGTTTGATAATAAGTGAGTGAAATATGCATGGAGAAAAAAAATTTCAACGTGCCTGAGCCGAGACCATAGGGAGTCTCAGGCTTTTAAATAAAATGTAAGAACATGGGAATAACTAAGTGAAAAAATAGTACCAAAAATGAAGATTGGATTAAGAGAGGGCAGTTTAATAGCAATTTATGGTACAAAATCTTCAAGGGGCTAGGAACTTATTTCGCATGTAGTTTGGTATAAAATATTTTTTTTAGTTATTAAAGTAATGGGAGGACGCTAAAGCAATGTGAAAGAAAATTGCAAGCAATCCGGATCATTTTTAAAGAAATTGCACCAACGGCCCCAAGAACGCGATTAATATTCAAAATTGATGGTAGCTAGACTATGGCGGTTTCTTAGTAGCTGATGGATTTAAGAAGTTGTTTAAAAAAGGAGTTA
Source organism: Maratus speculifer (assembly GCA_964019185.1). NCBI lineage: Eukaryota > Metazoa > Arthropoda > Arachnida > Araneae > Salticidae > Maratus > Maratus speculifer. Next base: position 375,192,364 of record OZ025293.1, read on the forward strand.
ATTGAACCATTTTAAAGGGATTTATAATAAGGGCCCAAAAAGGACAACTGACAGTTAAAAAGAGGGCCCTAACAGGAAAACATGTTAAAATATCTTAGTACTTAGCTCTTTAGATCTATAATTAGTCAAAATTAATCATAGGGTATGAATTATTCATTTTAATAATATTTTATCGAAATGCACAAATTGATTCGGAAAATGTTTAAAAAAAAGGTCCTAGCCGCGGATGAAAATATGAGAATCTTGTCCCTGAAAGAAGAGTCCAAGACTCAAATTTAAAAATTTTGCACTGAGAAAGGGATAAATTTAAAGAGTGAACTATGTTTGCTTCACAAAATGTTCAGGGGTCCTAGACTGAGCCCTATGATTCCACAGGAGGCCAATGTGTCTTATATGGAATGACAAAACATTAAAATATCTAAATGAATAAAGAATCCTAAAAATAAAAATCGGATTAAAAGGAAACAATTTATTAACACTTTATTGTTACAAAAACTTCAAAGGGCCCCAAGGGGCCAGGAATTTATTTTGCATGTAGTTGGGTATAAAGATATTTTTTGTAGTTATTAAAATGATGGAAAGACGCTATAACTATGTTAAATAAAATTGAAAGCAATTTGGTTCATGTTTAAAGAAGCTGTATCAAGGGCCTCAAGAAAGCAATTGACAAACAAAATTAATGATAGCTGAAGTCTGAGAAATTCTTTTGTCGTTCATGTAATAGGTAGAGAAAGGACATAAAAAATTGATAGAAAAAAAAAGCTAGTGAATTGGACCATTTTTAAGGGAGCTATAATATGGGGCCCTGTAGGAACCAATTGACAGTTAAAACCAGGGCCCTAATATGAAACCATGTTAAAATATTTTAGTACATAGCGCTTTAGATCTTTAATTAGTCAAAATTAAGCATATAGTAGGAACTATTCTTTGGAATGATATATTTTTTTAAATGCACCAATTGATTGGGCAAATGTTTAAAAAGGGACCCGAGGGCCCGAATGAAAACATCAGGTTTTCTGGATTGGTCCTGAAAGAAGAGTTTCAGGCAACTTTAAAATTTTGTACTAAGAAGATCAGAAATATAGGAAGTGAAATATGTTTATTTCACAAAATGTTTAGGGGACCTGGGCTGGACCCTATGATTCCACAGGGGAACACAGTGTCTTGTATAGAATATCAAAACATTAAAATATCAAAATGAATAAAGAATCCTAAAAATGAAGATCAGATTAAAAGAAAGCAATTTATTGACAATTTATTATTACAAAAACTTCAAGGGGGCCTTACCGGGCCCCAAAGGGCCAGGAAATTATTTCGCATGTAGTTGGGTATAAAAATATTTGTGTAGTTGTTAAAATAATGGGAAGACGCTAAAACTATGTTGAATAAAATTGAAAGCAATTTGGATCATTTTTAAAGAAGCTGCACCAAGGGCTCCAAGAAAGCGATTGATATTCATAAATAGTGGTAGCTGAAGTCTAAAAAATTTTTTTTGTTGTTCATGTCGTAGCTGGAGGACCTAAAAAGTTGTTAAAAAAAGCTAGTGAGTCCGACCATTTTTAAGGGAGCTATGATAGAGGGCCCTACTGACAAATACAATCAGGGCCCTAACATGAAAACATGTTAAAATGTTTTAGTACATAACGCTTTAGACCTTTAATTAGTCAAAATTAAGCATAGCTTATGAATTATTTGCAGGAATAATATATTTTTTAAATGCACCAACTGTTTGGGTAAGCGTTAAAAAAAGGGCCCCAGGGCCCGAATAAAAATATCAGGGTGTTGGTCCTGACATAAGAGTCCAAGATTCAGCTTTAAAAATTTGAATTAAGGAGGTGAGAAATTTAGGGAGTGGAAAATGTTTAGCGCACAAAAAGATAAAGGGGCACTGGGTCGGCCCTGTGATTATCTAGGGGGCCCCAGTGTCTTACATGGAATGTAAAAATTTGAAAATATCTAAATGGAACAGGTATCCCAAAAATGAAGATCGAAATTAATGGAAGCAATTTATTAACAATTTACTATCACAAAGACTAAAAGGGGCCCTAAAACGGGCCTCAAGAGTCCAAGGTCATAACTGAAGAGTAAAAAGGCAAAAATATCTAAAAGGAGAAAAGTACCTCAAAACGGAAAATATTAGATATAAAGAAATCAAGCTATTAAAAATTTGGCGCATAAAAATTGTAAGGGGCCCAGGGCCCTGGCCCTTAAAATATTAAAAGTCTGAGCCTCAGGTGCATCAGGACCTGTCTTGGACTATCTTCACCTAAAATTTCAGACTTCTATGTGCGGTAGATTTTGTTAACCATCGCAGTCACACACTCACACACACATACGCAGACATACACAAACAGAGCGTTTTGTTAACTTATTAGTATAGATAAGAAGAAAGATTTTCTGGAATTTTTTAGATGCTTTTTATATTATTCAGTCGATTAGAAGTCCATATTTTCTTCCTTATACTAGCTTCGGTAGGATCAGCAAACATACTGGCGCGACATGACACATTCGACTCGACATTTTGCTGTGTGCTGTAGAACTCTTTTTGCGTGCGAAGCGTAAGAAGTGTATTAATAGACAAGCAAAAACATCTATTCTAGCACTTTGATTTTTTTTTTTTTTTAATTACTAACTTTTAGGTATATGCTGGGCAGTTTATAGGAACTTAGACTAGAAACTAAAATCAATAGTTTTTTTTAACCATCAGTTTGGGGCCCCTCAGACATGGGGGCCCTGGGGCAGTGCCCCGGCGGTAGTTACGGCCCTGGTTCGCTACCGCTTACATGAAGGTGTGATGATAGTTAATGCCACACTGTAGAAGTGGGTTTTTCCAAGAAGCCGATTTACTTTTTATAACAAAGAATTAGTGAAAGATTTTCCTGCGCCAGCGCGTGACTGGCTATTGGACATCACCCCACATCATGCGCTGGCGCGTGAGTGGAACCTTAACGTTGGTGCCACATCACGCGCTTTCGCGTGAGCGGCAGCGAACGTTAAACGCTTTTTACGCATTTTTTAGCTTTTGTTTTTCATGATTCATGACGATTTTTAGACATTCGTAACTAGAATCCGATTTCAAACTTTTTTCGTAATATAATGGATTTTGTCCTTCGTGACTTTGAAATTTTTATTATTGTTTTCGATTTTTTTTTTTCAATCTGAGGCGTTTTTTTAATAAATGTTAATCGAAAAAGAATTCGGTTTTGAACTTTTAATCTAATGTAGAAAAAAATTTCCTCCGCATTTTTTTAATCGATTTTTAATGCAAATTTAAATGCGATTTTTAACCCTTTTTCGAGTTTAAAGGCGATATTTTGACATTTGGAAAATGAATTTCGTTTCAACATTTTTATTTCGCACACTGGGAAAAAAAAATATATATATATGTGACGATTTCAGGAGAACTCGAATTATTTCCACTGGTTAAACAGAAACACGCAGTCATGGCAAGCGAGGGAAAAAACAAAAATAATAAATAAATGTAGAAGATCCAATAATTAGTCATGGGCTGCTGTAAATTCATTTATTAAATTCGTGATAATGAGGAAGGAAAAGCTCCTTGTTGCAAAAATTCCATCATTATTTCAGCGAGCTGTCCTCATCGAAGAAGCAACCCAAGAAATCTTCAGAATCTTCCTTTCATCTCGAGACTTCCCCCTTTTAAACTGAAAAGAAAGTTCTGGAACATTCGGTAACCTCAAACCATCATTCTTTTATGTAAACAGAATTCTTGTCCAGTTACGAGGCTATTTTAAACAGACGATAAATTTATTTTAAAAAAAATATTATTTAACCAATTTATAATTGACTCCGAATTTTAAATATCTTAGGCAGACGATTTTTATACATGATTAATTTTAAGAGAAGAAGAAAAGAAATGAATTTATTAATATGCACATTATCGTTGACGGCGGAAAAATAAATAAATAGATAAAATAAAATAATGATATTTTTTGAAAGGTATGGTTTTGGAATAAATTTAATAAGAATTTCTTAAAAAGGGTTGATAAAAACATAGAAGAAATCAGTTTTATTTGGAATATTAAGAAATAAAGTTTTAATTAAGAATATTTTTAATTTAGAGCCATCTTTTTAAATTTACGCATACTGGAATAATGTTTTTTAAGGCAAATTAAGAATTTATATCGTCTGCACACAGATTAACAGATTAGATCTAGAAATAAGATTTTAATTTAATAATTTGAAGTAAGTACGGAATATTATTATAAGAAAATTAAGATAGTATAAAGGTTAGTTTTGGCGAAAAAAAAAAAAAAAAATTAAATTTGTAATATTATCCCCCCTCTCCAAGACTTTGTATGAAATTGATAGTTAAATAAAACTACAAGTTCAGACAACAGAAATATAATAATTTAGAAAAGTTAAATTTTGGAATAAAACTGTCAAACTCAGGAAGCCAAGAGATGGAAGAAAAGAAAATTAACGCAATATAAAAAATATTAGCGATTAAAATAAAATAGTTAAGAGAAAATAATTCTGAATTAAATTTAGGTAGGAGCATTTCCCTGAAAGAAATACAATAATGTTACAACATCACTTACCATTTGTAAGTGCATAGGAGATAATACATATAATAACAGTAAATAAGTTATGAATATTAATAAGCAAGAGATAAAAATATAATAAAAACAATAAAAGTTCGTTCTCATGGAAGTTTAAATAACTACAATGACTTAATGCATAGTTTATTTTAAATAAGTCCTTTAAATGAAAAAAGTCTTTCAAGAATATATAAAAGAGTCTTTTTCAATGTCCAGTGAATACAGTCTCTTTAATTAAATATCTCCAAATCTAGTTTAAGCTTTGTTTTTTATGTTATGTTGGATCCAACATCTTTCAATAATATATCAATTTTTCAATAATAAATAGCATCACTCTCAATATCAATAATAAATAATATAGAAAAATTTAAATAATAACAATGTCAACAATAATAAGTAATAGTATAATAAGACTCCATATCCTAATATTTTTCAATAAGAGTATAATTAATACTAAACTTCATCATAGAAATCATAATAATAATAATAATAGTAAAACAAGAGTATAATCAAAAGAAAATATCACTATTTGTTTATTATTGATAGGGAAAATATTGGTTGAGGATAAAAATAATTACATAGCAACTAAATAATTTTCTTATCTTCTAATAGCATAAGAAAGTATTTTTTGCTAGCCGAAAGCATAAATAAAAAAAAATCATAATAATTCCAAAATCCAAATAAAATTAAATCTAACTATTTAGAAAATGGACTCTCAACCAGTATTTCCTTACAATAATTCCTCTCTGATACTCTTTTACAAAATTGTCAAATTTGGTTATAAGTTTTCAATGCCAAATGTAGAATAATGTTTTATCCACACATGGTTTATAAACTTTAATAATAAAATACAATAGGAATGAAAGTTGTCATTCTTAATTGAGAAATGGAAATAAAAATAGTGTGCTTTTTTGAAAAACTTTTAATATCTAGTTTTCACAATCACTGAAAATCACATATTATGTTATAGGTTTGAGTAGAGTCATTAGATTTTATAACTATTATCATATAATATCTGCTGAATAAATAGAGTAATACTAATGTCAAATAAATGAGTAAATATAGTTAGACTTAAACACCCTTAAAATTAATTTATCAACATCAATTTGAAAGCTTTTACAATCAAAGTGTTCACCTTATGCCTGCATAAGGAGCCCAATTTAATCCCAAAAACTCCCAAAAACAAGTAATATTCTTGTAGCGCTCCAAGAACATACCCGCTGATGTTGAAAATTATGGTTTTTTTATGGTAAATTTAATCTATTGTCTTGACTTTAGTTTGATCTAGTGATTGTATCTGAGGTTTTGTTTGTTTTTTGGATTGCTCATGAAACAGTTTAAAATCTTCGGGTGAAAAATAGGGTCTTAATTTAGAAACATGCACAATAACGGAATTCTGTCCTGTCTCATAATTAAATTTATCTATTTCATAAGTTACATCAGAAAGTTTATTTATAATTTTATATGGTCCAGAGAAAGTAGGTTCTAATTTTCGAGTGTTAGGGTATTTAAATTCTTCATAAATTACAGAGTCTTGTATTTTTAATGGGCATTCAACAAAATTTCGATCATAGAGTCTTTTACTTTTAAGGTGAAATTCATGAGTTCGCGCTTTCGCAATTTTGAGGGCTTTGTCTACTGATGGGTAATAGTTTTGTTTTAAAGGAGATTCATAAGGCAATTGACCATAAAATAAATAGGCAGGTGGAAATTTGGTGATAGAATGGGGCGTATTGTTGTATTCTTCGATGACTTGGTTTAATAATCTAGTCCAAGGTATTTTAGAAGAAGTGGAATTAACTTTACATTTAAGCCTGGTAACTATAGTCTGATTAACTCGCTCTACTTTTCCATTGGTCTGAGGATGATGTGCAGATGTAAAACGCTGTTGAACATGATGATTTCTAAGGAATTTCTTAAATCTTGGAGATCTGAAAGATTTATGCCTGTCACTAAGTATTTTTTGAGGTGCTTTGATATTGAAAATTTGTTTTAAACAGTTAGTGTATGTTTCAGTGGTAACATTTTTGGAGGGAAAAGCCCAAACAAATCTAGTTGCATGATCTATTATGATGTGTAAGAATTTTTTTGTTGAGTTGTAATAGTTAAATCCACCAACAGTATCAATAGAAAGACATTCAAAAGGTTGATCTGTTGCTGGCATAGCTTGTAATAAGCCGAATCTTTTCTGTTTTGGTTTTTTATTTTTCTGACAGGTATCGCAATGTTTAACAAATTCGGTAATGTCTATTGTCATATTAGGCCAATAATAGTTGGGAGATATTAAATTAAGCATTTTTTGAATTCCCAAATGTCCAAAATTATCATGAGCAATATGGAGTAATTTTCTTCTTAATGACATTGGTACAACAATTTTTTTGAATCCCTTTTTCTGAACTATAATAATTCCATTCTCTTTTTTATATTTTTTGTCACAAACATTGTCTTTGTCTTGCATCTCTATAATTTCTTTCCTATCTAGCAATAAACTAATATGTTGATTAAAATGACAAATAGGATTTCGTGACAACATGTCTGCTTCGACATTTGTTGAACCCTTTTCATATTTTATCTCATAATCAAACATACTAAGTTTGAGTGACCATCTAAAAAGCCTACCTCTTAAGTTTTTAACACTCTTTAACCATACTAGAGATGCGTGGTCCGTATGAATTGTAAACTTGACACCATGAAAGTAATGATAGAATTTGTCAAGAGTATCTATAATAGCTAAACATTCTAATTCAGTTATGAAATAATTTTGTTCATAACTCTTCAAAATTCTAGAATGATAAGCAATAGGATGTAAGAAATTATCTTTATCAGGTTGTTTTAGAACGGCACCTACTGCTATCTGAGAGGCATCTACAAACATATGTAAAGGTAATTTAGGATCATAAATTTTGAGGATGGGTTTAGCAATTAAAGAATTTTTTAATTTTTCAAAAGACTCCTGGCACTCTGAGTTCCATTCCCATATTGTGTCTTTTTTAAGTAATCGATTTAGAGGATATCTAATTTCAGCATATTTATTTATGAATTTATGGTAAACATTAATGGAACCTAGAAATCGTTGTAACTCTTTCACATTGGAAGGAGGTTTTAAATTTTTGATGGTTTCAATATTGGCATTTGCTGGTGTTATTGTTCCATTAGTAATTTCATAACCTAAGAAATTGATTTTATTTTGGCCTAATTTACATTTAGAAAGTTTAAGTTTAATGTTTTCTTGTTTGCAAATGTTAAAAATTTGAGCTAAATGGTTTAAATGTTCTTCTAAAGAGGAAGAGAAAATTATAATATCATCAAAATAGTGGCACGCAAAGTCGATTTTATATTTATTAAGGATTCTTCGAATGGTTCTGTTGAATATGGGAGGGCCCGTTTTTATGCCAAAAGGGAGCACGAGCCACTCAAAAAGTCCAAAATTGGTTGCAAATGCTAATTTTTCTGTATCGGATGGATGTATTGGTATGTGCCAGTAGCCAGAGGCTAAATCCAAAGTTGAAAAATACTGAGCACTACTCAATTTATCTAAAATTCCATCGATACGGGGCAAGGGTTCTGCATCATTTTTAATTATTGCGTTTAATTTTCTATAGTCTATACATAATCGCGTTTTTTTACCTTCCTCTCTTTTCATAACTAGTGTAACAGGGGCAGAATAGGGGCTATTACTTTCCTTTATCAATCCGGCTGCTAACAATGATTGAATTTGGTTTTTTATTTCTATTTCTTCTAGAGGAGATGTTCGGTAGGGCCTCAAAGATATAGGTAGGTCTGAGTTTAGTATAACGCGTTGTGGTTCAATATTAATCCTACCCACATCATATTTATGCTTTGCAAAAATATCACTATAAATATGAACTAATTCCCTTAAATTTACATCTTGAATTAAATTTATTTCCCCAGTTAAATCTGAATCCGAATTATCGCGAAAATTTTGAAGAGTCATGGAACCTCTATAATCAGGATGCACATTAATTGCGTGATCATATTCAACACAGTCTTCATTTTTCATAATATTTCCACAAGTAGATTGTAACTCTATATCATGATTATTTACATTCAGTGTTTCATTATCATAATTATCTATTGCTACAGTATTACCAGTATTTAATTTCATATCTTTTTTATATTCAGAAGTTACAAATTCATTAGATTGATCCCTGTTTTGTTGTACTTGGTCCATTTTTACTGTAATGAAATGAAGGGATCTCTCATTATGTATGGATATACTGTTAGTTATAATTTTCCTTCCCTGCCTTACAATACAATTTTTACAATCTATGGTTAATTTAAATTTAGAACATACTTTTAAACCCAAAATAGCGTAATCCAAATTTGTATTGCATACTAAAAAGTTAACATATTTTTTAATTTTACCCACTTTTAGAAGAACACTACATTTTTTATTTATATGTAAGAATCCTTTTGCCTGACCAATGGTAACTGAGGGTATAGTCTCAATTTTAGCATTAAGTTTTTTAACAAATTTAAGTGGCAATATTGCAATAGTTGAGCCAGTATCTACAACACATGGTAAATTATAATTATTTGTACATCCATACACAATTAATTGACAAACATTATGAGAATTATTTTGTGAGATATTTGGAAGAGTATCAGAGGATGGCAACTCATTCCTAAAAATACATTCTCTTTCCCAATGAAAAACATTACTCACACCCCTATTTGTGCATATCCTACAAGGTCTTGAAGGGTATGAATTTTGAATATAATTATTTTGACAAACTCTAGGTCTTTGAAACTGAGATTGCCTTTGGGGAATCCAATTCCTAGGTGTAGTATTCGGCCTAACTGGCTGAATCCAGGGCCTAGTTGGTTGAAAAGGTTGAAAATTTTGTCTAGCTGATGGTTGATTTATTACTTGGTTTGAAACTAGTGGGGTGGAAACTTCCACGAATTGTTTGACAACCCGGTACCATTCGGTGGTACTACTAGGAGGATTTATAATAATACTGTTTTTGAATTCTGGTTTTAAACCATCAGTTAAACCTTGTAATAGTATATTTTCACTAAGATGTAATTTCCTACCAATTTCCACTTTCTTACGAAAATAAGTTTCTAAATTGTCTAAATTATCTAATTTCAGATTTGAAAAATCAGAAAAACTCGGGAAGTCTAATTCAATGAGTCTTTCTATCAAAATTTTCTTAATTTGTTCATAATCCGTACAATTTAAACAGTCATTGATATAAATTTTTTGCGCTTCACCTTTCAAATATTGCGCAATAGAATTAAATTTCCATTCTAGATTTTTCTGTTCCCTATCACATGTTTTATCAAAATAAGTTAACCAAGACAAAATGTTCATTCCAGAACTCGGGTCAAACGGTACGAACTTAGGATCTTCCATAATTTTTTTATTCTTACTCATTAGAATAAATGAAGCACTTCTATTTTCTTTATTAAATCCTGATCGTAAAATCATTCGCAATAAATTTCAAAGTTAATAATTTCTATCAATTACATATTTTTTCAAAATTACTATATTTAGATGCTAATTTTAACCAGAAATTTTAACAAATAAGATGAAAAACATAAATGTTAACTTAATTTTCAGCTCAAATGTCTAGTTGTAGGAACATTATCATGAAAATACTGCATTCTGAGAATAGTTCTTGATAACAAACAAATATCAATAAAATAGAAAATGTACTTTTTAAAAGTAAACTTGAGCTACTAAGTTTTTTATATAATTCCTTATTATTACAAAATTGCCTTTAATCGTGCATAAAAATGTCATAATAGTCTTAATAAGTAACAGTAAATATCTTAAGAACATCATACTCCTCAATTAAATCCTTAAGAATAAAATATTTCAATCTACAACACATAATAATGATAATAATAATGCTCATAAATTGGTAAGTAAGTAAAATTCACAGATAAATAATCAAATAAATAAATAAATTAGTAAATTAATAAATTAACTTCAAATTACTCTCATCAATAAAATAATAAATAAATAAATAAATAAATAATAAATACTTTCCATCAATCATAAATAGAATTGAAATAATAATCAAAACATTTAATAAAATAAACTTACAGTTCAAGAACAATCTTCAATAAAATCCAATCTTCATTAAATTCCTCATCGAATACCTTTCACATACTCACCACTTTGAAATCATTAACTTTCAAAAATTGTTATTATGACCATGATTATCTTGAGTCATCAGTTACACATAAACAGCAAAAAGGTGGAATATCAGGCCTCAGGAATTCACGAGATATTTAGAAGAAATCTTTCAAACCACTCGCACAGAAAGCTGTTTAACATTAAAATCTCCTCTGTTACATGCACTCGAGGAATCAAAAGGTAATGGCAATTCTTGCTTAATAACACTTTCAATCATGGCGGGAAAAATTTTCGGCGATTCATATTTTTGTCATCACTTCGTTTCAGTAGATTCATTAGATTCATTTACATAGCATTTTACTTCTTCAGTAGATTCATTTCAAAATCCGAAACAGGCACTAGCACAGGCATTACCTATCCTGTTGACTTTTCGATTAGTTGTGACGATTTCAGGAGAACTCGAATTATTTCCACTGGTTAAACAGAAACACGCAGTCATGGCAAGCGAGGGAAAAAACAAAAATAATAAATAAATGTAGAAGATCCAATAATTAGTCATGGGCTGCTGTAAATTCATTTATTAAATTCGTGATAATGAGGAAGGAAAAGCTCCTTGTTGCAAAAATTCCATCATTATTTCAGCGAGCTGTCCTCATCGAAGAAGCAACCCAAGAAATCTTCAGAATCTTCCTTTCATCTCGAGACTTCCCCCTTTTAAACTGAAAAGAAAGTTCTGGAACATTCGGTAACCTCAAACCATCATTCTTTTATGTAAACAGAATTCTTGTCCAGTTACGAGGCTATTTTAAACAGACGATAAATTTATTTTAAAAAAAATATTATTTAACCAATTTATAATTGACTCCGAATTTTAAATATCTTAGGCAGACGATTTTTATACATGATTAATTTTAAGAGAAGAAGAAAAGAAATGAATTTATTAATATGCACATTATCGTTGACGGCGGAAAAATAAATAAATAGATAAAATAAAATAATGATATTTTTTGAAAGGTATGGTTTTGGAATAAATTTAATAAGAATTTCTTAAAAAGGGTTGATAAAAACATAGAAGAAATCAGTTTTATTTGGAATATTAAGAAATAAAGTTTTAATTAAGAATATTTTTAATTTAGAGCCATCTTTTTAAATTTACGCATACTGGAATAATGTTTTTTAAGGCAAATTAAGAATTTATATCGTCTGCACACAGATTAACAGATTAGATCTAGAAATAAGATTTTAATTTAATAATTTGAAGTAAGTACGGAATATTATTATAAGAAAATTAAGATAGTATAAAGGTTAGTTTTGGCGAAAAAAAAAAAAAAATTAAATTTGTAATATATATATATATGTATAATGAAAATGGATAATAATTGCAATTGCATCCAATCTTCCGTTTTGATGATGACTTCAGCCAAACATTTTCCCACTTAAAATATATTAAGGATTGGAATACTACCAACACTACATGGAGATAATAATAAAACTAATTGTTAAGGCAAAATAATACTCAACGAGAAAACATGTTCCTATAATAATATACTAGACCCCGAATCGGCAAAATGATAGCTACATGCTTTTATCATGTTATCACAATTTCTTGCATAAAACCTTCAGAATATACAATGTTATATATCAGAAAAATTTACAGAGAAGTACCAATGCCCAATCTTACGGGAGTGGATATTGTGTGCATTTTGCATATCGTACGCTGCTGAAGGCAGGGGGGGGGGGGGCTAAACTTAATTTCTGACATTTACATACATTACAATTTAAACTCTGACTTATAGTCCTTGAAGAAAATCTAATAATAGAAAAAATATAATCATAAAATAGGTGGCAGTGTTGAAGCTAAGAAATATATACTAAAACCACACTTGTGATGAAGTAGACTTTACAAAAATTATTCATATTATATTGCTGAAAAATTTCGCTAATAAAAGAAAAAAAAATCAAATGCATACTACTTCATTAATGTATTTTTTTATGACATGGAGATGTGTAGATTTAATTTCTGATATTTAACCATGTTAAACTTTCAATTCTAACTATCTTCATAAGGAAACACACAAATAAAAGCCTTCTTTCCTCTTATAAGACATAAAACACTTCTCATTCTCCATCCGAAATTTTCCGATTCGGAGTTTTTCTGGCTGCCTTGTTACTTTTCATTTTAAATTTCAAAATCCAATCTTGTGAAAGGGGGAAAAATCACTAAGAAGAGAAAAAGAAAGTCTGATGAAATCCTGAAGTGACTTCCAATCAAGAACTTTTTTGAAAGGGTTAATACTTTTTTAACTGAAGAGAAGATGTCGTTAAAAAAGTAAATTTCATCTGGTAGTGTTTTTTCTATATATTTCGTTCTCCAAATTAGATGCCCAAAACAAAAATTGCACAATCGTTTTACAGAAGATTATGTTTTGAAAGGGTTAATATTAATATTTTTTGCAACCAAAGGCACTGTTTTAAAGTAAAATGTAAGAAAATTAAGAGGGTCTTTTTTATACCAACAATCCTCTTTCGTACTTTGATTAAAAATAGCAGATGCATATTTTTTAAAATTGCAGAGAAAATTAAAAACGGCATCAACACATACACATATATATATATATATGTTTTGAAAAGGTTAATATAAATATATTTTAAACTGATAACAGAGTTAAAAGAGTACCTATGTTAAATGGTTACTTTTTTTCATATTTCGAACAGAAGGGCAGATGCTGACTTCTAAAAACGTGGGAAAAAAATGCCCACAAAATGTTTTGAAAATAATCATTTTCTAAAAATTAATATTTTTTAATAGATTACATTAGTAGAAACATAAAAGTATGACAGTCAAAAGAGTATTTATGTTGTTGTTTCAAATTTCGTAAAAGCAGATGCAAACTTAGAAAACCATAGAAAAGAGACCCTTTTTCCCTATCGTATCTATTTTTATCATATTTACTCTACTTGGTTGTGTTAATTATGGGATTTAATATCTCGGCTGATTTTCAAAAGATGAAAAATCTAATCCTCAGGTGTATTTGGGACGTTTTAGACATTATTCAAATTTTCAAACTTATACCTGTAATAGTTTCTCCAAGCCATCTCAGATAGACATACATATACGCAGCTTTCTTTTTATTTCATTATTATACATTTGATATATTTTTTTTAAAAGTTAAGTAATACGTGCATTTTCTTTGACAAAGTTAGCGTTTGGTCAAATCATTATTTGTTTCATCCCCAGCATTGTATAGTAATTTTGCGATGCTTCTTTTGTCTAGTTGCCTGTTTTGATTCTGGTTTTGCTGATGATGTCAACACCAGAAAACCTACATCGAAGTACAGTCTTGGCAAAAAGTATTACACACCTTATAAAATACTTGTATTGCAAAATATATTAGAAACAAATGCTTTACAGAAAGGTGCTGTCAAATGTCAGTCAAAACATAGGTAATATCTTTGGAACAACTGATGGCTAAAAGAAAGAAAATACAATTTTTTGAGAAAATACTTTGAACGTTGCCATTCTTTATTTAATATTTGCAGAACAAAGTAACTTCATGTGGGATTTTGAGGTGGACTTTATATCATTTAACTATAAAATGCCTGAAAAAAAGCCAGCTGTTTATTGAAAAAAGAGTGATAATTCAAGTCTTGAACGAACAAAGCAAATATCATATAGGGATCAGCAAGCTGGTGAAATATTCTTGATGCACTGTGCTATCTGCTACTAAAAGGTTCATAGAGACTTGGTCTCAAGCAAAAAAAGACAAAACAGGCAGGAAATGATTGGCAATGAAACATTAGGACAGAAAACTAATAAAGAGATCTGTTACATATTGAAAAAAAAAAACAAACTTCTGAGCTTGCTGCAACTTTGTCAGAAGATATTGAACAGATTATGAGTTCTCGAATAACAAGACTGGCAGAAACTGGGTTAAAATGATGCAAAGGCAAGTTATAAGCTCTGGATTTCAGAAAACAAGAAGAATCGCTAGGATTGGGCTTGTTGAAATCCATGTTCATTTTATGGAAAAAAGAATAGTCAAACGTTCTAGGATCTGACTAATCTAACCTCGAGGTAAGCATTTTATCATTTTTATATAATGAAAAATAACCATCATTTAGTCATAATCTGCTTTTTGAAATAAAAATGAAAACATTTTAAAGGTGTGTCATTGTTATTTCCAGGTGCTTGGAACCCATGATCCTTTGTGAGACGATTCATTGCCAAAGAACATCCTCCAGATTGCATGATACCAACTGTAAAACATGGAGGTAACAATATTATGATCTGTGGCTGTATGGTGGCTGACGGCCTTTATGAACTGTTCGTTCGCAAAGGTTGCATAAACAGCCAAAAATACATAAATGTGCTGGAAACTGTTCTGGTACTTATGTTAATAAGTATTTTTGGTGATAGCAATTCACCTGGCATCAAGTTCCAACAAGAATATGCTCCTTGTCAAAAATCAGCCACTATGATGCACTAGTTCAAAGACAGTAATATTGTATTGCAAAACTGACCAGCACATTATCCAGATCTTAATTCAATGCAGCATCTTCAAGACAAATTAAAACGTAAAATCAGATAACATAGCATAATATCAAAAACAGCTTTAAAATTTGATTGTATTCAATAATGAGATTCCATAAGTAGCAGAAATTAAGCAACTTTAATTTTTAAGAGAATAATTGAAAATTTCATTAATTCACAGTCACTATTGTTGTAAAGCTGATGAATTTTAAGAAATTTAAAAAGCTGCAAAGTGCTAAATCACAAGTCTTGTTAATTAGTTTCTCAGAACAATGGATGAAATATCTTAAAATGAAAATTTAAATTTGAAAAATGGTTTTGTTTAACCTCAAAATTTCTAATATTTCCTAAAATTCCAAGTTCACCCCCGTTCCCGTCCCTCAAAAACTGCATTTTTTTTTACAACTCTAGCCATAAGTAAAAGCACAGGAAAATGTGAAAGCCTTGAACGCACTATGCCCCCAAAAATTACTGCTATTTTTAAAGCCAAGGATCGACCCATTAAATATGATAAAAAATGTAATGGGTTTAACGAATAAATTTAGTAATTTTAAAATTACAAAAATATTTTTGTAAATTTACATTAATATAATGATTTATAAAACAATAAGATTTGTATTTTTACCTTAAAAACCAACAATATATTAAAAACGAGGGTGTCTAATACTTTTTGCCAAAGCTGTATGTACGATTTATTGACAATGGTAATAGAGTAGTCTCCTAGTCCAGTTTGAAACAACAAATTAGTTCCACTTCAATGACTAAATTTAAGAATATTAGAATTTCAACTACTGTAACAGGGCTATGCAAATATAACGTTATCAACTTTTTGATAATTTTGGACTCCCTCCCCCCTTTTGATATCATACGTTATCAACCCCCCCTCCCCCCATTAATGATATCTTTATCAAAGTGTTTTTTTTGTGTGTTTGTTTGTTTGTTTTTTACTTTTAGAATTTAGTTTTTTTATTTGGAGTAATACATAAAATTAGTTAAATTTGTTTTTTTTTCTCAAATTGATAGAAGTCAATAAAATATAGCTTTATTCAAATAACAGTTAAAAGAAATTATTATTTAAAAGCATTTTATAGTACCTATTTGTTACATAATGCATTCGACAGTAATAAAGTCTTGTTGCACTAGCCCATTGACTTTCTAATATACTAATATATCTTAAATCATTGCACTAGCCCAAAACGGAAGAGGGGTGGGGAGGCAAACAGAAATTTTATCAATATAACAAGGGGACAACATTCTTTCTCTTTTATGTATTAGTTAACACAAGCGTCACTTCAAATATACTTTATATATGGTTTCTCGATACATGATTATAAATGCATACTCATATGAAAATGAATATTAAACATTGAGTATACCATATTTTAGAATTACATAATTTTATAACAATTTACTGATTTTAATAATAACTTTGTATTTTAATAAAAATAAATCATAGACTAAAAAGATAATATACTATTTTGAATGAAAGACCATGTTACAAATAAATAGCGACAATTTTGACTGGACCAAATATGATATCGATATCAAAAGGTAAATCCCCCTATGATATCATGTACCAGATTCTCCCTCCCCCCTAAAGTGATACGTTATACATGCTCAGTCCCAAAGGCATTGTTGTGGCTGAGTCAGTTTCTGTGGGGTTGAAATGTGCATTGATGATATACAACTTTTTATTGACCATTATTCCATCTTCTCTATAATAATAAATAAAGAAGTTTGAGTGTCAGGTCAGCGCTGTTCTAAAGAGATCGCTGCATGTAGAGTTACACAATTTGGAGGGAAAGTACCTCTGTATATGAAGTTTTGCACTTCGAAGCCCGATTTTTGATTTTTTTAATTTAATTTTTTTGGTTGATTTTTAACGTTCTTTTTGTTTTGAGACTATTTTTCCACATTAGTGAAAGGTATACGGCTTCATTCTTTTAAACTGAGATATTAAATTTTGTTTTTTCAATAAAGCTTATTCGAAATTTGAGCAGCGATTTTTGAATTTTTAACAAATTTTTTAATGCGATTTTTAGAATTTTTCGCATTTTGGACATTGATAAATGAAAAATTGCTTCAAACTTTTAGTCTAATTTACTAAATTTTGTCTGCTACAATTTTTTAATTTCATCGATTTATGAAGTAATTTTTTGAGGATTTTTCGAGTTTTTGTTCTTTTAGAATAGATTTTTTTTTGTGTGTGTCAATATTATGGGCAACGCCAGGCGGACCAGCTAGTAAATTAATAAAAACCTGTGTGTTTTATAAATGCACCAAGCAGGCAGTCTATCCCAGCAGAGTTACAAATTTCTGCTTTTTCCAGATTTACCATACCAATAAAAATATTTCCATGTAGAGATTTTGTGATGTTACATACAAAAAACCCATAAAAGTTGTAAATTTGAGCGTGGTACTTTTACAACTGATTCTGAAGCATAAACTATTGAATTTTTACAAAATTTACAAATTGTTGAAACCCCAAAATATTTGCTTAATGGTTAATGATTACTTGATAGCCCAATATTTTTTAAAGAGAATATTTTATTATACCCTAAACAATTTGCAAATACTTTTAGCAGCAGGTTTCATCTATTTTATCCAATCAGGATGAAATTTTTTATCACATATAAAGAATGCTTTGACATGATTTAATACAATATAAACTTAATATTGTCTTTTTTAGTTTTAATGGTGATAACATTTGATGAAATAACATATTTTTACTATGAATTATACTTACAAAATTCCCTCGACAAACAAATAAGATATTCGTAGTACCTGATATTTGCATTTTGAGTTTTTAATTTTTGAATTGTCATTTCCTTTAGTCTTTACACATGTGATTTCATTTTAATTCACTGCGAAAAGCTAAGAATGCAGAGGAAAATGTTAATTTCCAAAAGCTAATCAGAATTGAAGACACTGCGATTTGCTGTAGAGTTAGATGAAAGCAGGGCTCGTAAATATTGTGATATTTTTTTAAATATCCAAACCATGATACTTTCAACAAAAAGCATCATGGTTTGGGGAGAAATTTTAGTTGATGTCAAACTGACATGCACTGCACATCTTTAGACAGGGTTCTATGATGACTGCCCGATATTGGGATGAAGTTCTAAACCCACTGTGACCATTGTATGCTGCAACATTAGTTTTTCATTTTAATGTATAACCATTTGCTTCATGTATTCATTTCCCACTCTTAACCACTCTCAAAGAAATGCAAACTACTCTACAGGAGGAATGACGATTGTTTCTATGTTAGTTGATTTGATCGCCTCATAGAAAGCATTATCAGACGCTAAACATTGCATGCTGGTGATGAGTACTCACACAACCTATTTAATTTTGTTTTGCTTGTTTTTGCTTTAAATATATTTTGTTTATAACTGTAATATTTCATCTTATAATTTGTTACTTCATTATTGTTTTCATCTTTTTATGTAAAACCTTGTTTTGTTTCTTGCATAATTTCTACTTTTCTGCTGCATTTTGTGTCAATCTTAGCAGTACTTGTCAAATTTTCTGCATTTTACCACTGTGTACTTAATTTTTGACACTGAGTGCAAAGTTGACCCGCTGGTCATTGCCCATGCCCATGATAGCCATTAATGAAACTCAAATTTATATTTTATATCTTCAACAAAATTTTGTCTACATTTATATTTTTAAATGAAAAAAAAAATCATTTTTAGTAGTAAAAGTGCTTATAAGATTTTTCATTTGAGTAATGGGATTGTACATTTTCTTATAAAATGTTACTTTTCATAAAAATAAATTTATTTAATTTAAAAAATAAATAAAAATTACAATAAACCTTATAGTCAGTTAAAATATCTAATTAATCATTTTAGTTTTTTTATGTACTGTTGTTTAATTTTTAGTAAATTACATTTTATACTTTATGTTGAAAATTTTGGATTACTGTAAAGTTTGATTTACATACTAAGTAATTATGGATCATTCAAAGTGTTACAGGGACTTAATGGAATTTTATTTGGCAAACCAGTGATGATGCCAACAGACAAGTAAATTCTCATTCTTACTGGTCCTTGGGACCAATAACTTTTTTTATTCATTTCCAACATTGAAAATATAAATTTCATAATCTATAATTGTCCAAATGCTTAAAGATTTATGTTATATAAAATACCTATCTGCTAGCTGTTTGAAAAATTGGTTTAAAAAAAAATTTTAGATACACATATTTAGCGTGAAAAGAGGTCGAAATAACTCATGTGAAAGGAAGGGGGAAATTCAACATTTAAAAGAATACATTTCTTGTCATCTACACTACATGGCCTAAGATGACCGTCCACTTGCAATTTTGACGTTTTGTATAATATCTAGAAAAATACTTGAGGAATTATGCTGAAAGTTAAGTGTGTAAGCATAATAGTACAGGACATATATTTCCATGAAGACTTTAAACTCCATAGAAGACAGTCAACAAATTGAAAAACTATGAAAATCTTTTGGACAACCTTGTCAAAACTAATGTAGCAAAAGCGTTCAAACTGTAGATTATGATTAATATTAACTGTTTACATTTTTATGCAGATAGCATGGATATTCATAGAGATATTAAGGTTTTTATAAAAACAGTCCCAAATTTTTTCAAGTTTTTTGCTTATAATTTGCAGAGTTCTTAATATAAAATGTTTTTTTTCCCAAAAATATCACAAAAATATTGTACACAATACCCTCTAATCACAATTATAAAATAATAAAAATTGTTCGAAAAATGAGCAGTTTTGCTAAATATTTTTTCACTGTGCAGGCGTCAACGTTATCAAAATTTCATTAAAGCTTACCACATGCAACTATAATCAAAAAAATTATCCTGACTTTTCCAGATTATCCAAGTGGCTATACATTCAAACCAAGCATATTGATGTATTTTTTCAATTTTATTAGGGGAAAATATGAAGAAAAGTTTGTAAAAATCAAATATGAAAATATAAATTGTAACAGAATTGCTAGCATTTTTTTTTTTTTTTTTTTTTTTTTTTTTTTTTTTTTAAATAAAGATACTTTCTAAAATGAAATTTGAAATTATGAGAAAAATAACTTTCATTTTGATATTGTCTATGTTACAGAGTTTGTGTTAAATAAAAATCAAAATAATCATTTTTTTTTCTTACCTTATCCCTTTAGGAGTGCCATTGTTATCTGAGGCTCAGTTTTAATGCCCAAACTACCAAATAGCACCAGTAACTTTTTAGTACAATTTCTCTCTCAAACATGAAAAAAAACTTTTGATTATTTATTTAAAAATAAGTTTCTCCATAAATTGCAATATACATTATTTATTTGAATATTTTTAGAGCATAAATCTCTTGCCACTGAAAGGTTAATCAATTTTTCTTTAAATCAGATTTTCTTTTTTTTTCCTCTTTTTTTTGGGGGGGGGGGGGTTAAATCTCACACAGCAATGTTTTATGTGACTTATAAAATAGAAATTTTACACACACATGCATATTATAAGTCTACCAATATATTTTAATAATACTACACAATTCATATAAATGGTTAAAAGATAAGATTTAAAGCTATGGGAAAATCTTTAATGCACAAAATGCATAGAAATCTACAAATCAGAAATCAAAAATTAATTTAATCTTAAGAATTTAGTTAAAATAACTGCAGAACATAAAATCTTTAAACAAATTTTTAAACAAACTAAGATGTTAACTTTTATTTTTTGTTTTTTTTTTAAGTGCTGGCACAGAAAAACGAGTTTAGCAATTATACTAGTCGATTCCTAATTTTCATGTACCAACCAGACCAAGGACAGAAACATTTATTCCACTAAAACAGATGAAGTAATTGCAGTAAAATGCTCGTTGATCATGAATTCTAAGATTTTTAGTATCAGCCTCTTCAATAACTAACAGATGTCATCCACCATTTTTAAAGGACCAACTATCCACCATATTAGATTCAAATGAAAATTTATTGAACAGATTTTGCTCAAACTTTAGTATAACAGGCATCACCAAAGAGAGCAGAAAAAATGTCAAACAATTTTATTTTATCTCATCTTGCAGTCATTCTAAATACTAACAAGTAAATTTTTCAATATATTATACATTCCTCATTACAAGGAAGGTTGCCACACTGGGCATACTCAAAATATTTTGAAAAAGAAAAAATACTAATTAATCTATTTATTTATGCAGTAAATGATCAAATTCAGCAGCAAAATTACAGTAGTAAGTCTGTAAAAAATAAAATACTTTTGAATATTTTGCGTGAAAAGACTAAAGTGTCATGCAATTTGTTGATCAGCAATTTTCCCTCACCAAAAGCAGACAATTTTAATGTAACTGAAAACTGTTTGTTGATGGACTTTTAGAATGCATGTACATGATATTTAATGAATTTAAACTTAAATAATGAAAGAGTTTAATATAAATATACATATATATTTAGTGCTTGTTGCTGCAGTTATCTATCACCGAAAAAAATATATATATTTCCATAGGCATAAAAAGATATTTTCATGTATTTAAGCATATTAAGAATTTAAGCCAGATGAAGAATCCTGCATTTATGCAATTCAATATCTAAAAAGTTATTTCCATAGCAATAAAATGAATCAACATTTCTCAATTAGACTTAATTTTGAGCTTGAAACAATTTTAATTAATTTAAATTTCATTATAAATCATAATTGTTGATAGTTAAATTTCAATGTAAATACATATAAATACCAATATGACAAAATTATAATTAAAATAAATAAAACTGACAAAACTAATGTTATTCAAATAAAATTTATTTAAACAAATTCAACAAAGAATTTTTTAAAAGTTTATTTGACATAAAGTTTTTTTTTTTTTTTTAAACGTAATTCCATTACTAACAGAGAAAAATTGTCAAATAACAAAATTTTCACTCTTTTTTTTTAATCAAAAGGTTTATCAAAAGTTCTGCCAATTTTTTTATTATCATTATTACAAACATACATATCCTTGTGAGAAGAACATTCTGTAATTTTTTCGGATTTATCAGAGTATGCCCGTATGGAGACCTTCCTAGTTAGATTTTCTTACTGTTGCAAGATTACTTCATAATTTGAAAGAATTCTTTTCTAAACATTACATTGTACTTTACTTTTTAAAGATTAAGCTTTATCTTTCTAAAAGCTGTTTGATTTACTGTATTATATAAAACTAAATTATATTAAAGCATATTATTAATTTTGTTTACATCTTGAATTAGTTTTAAAATAATTTAAAAGAAAAACAGATTTAAATAAATGATTTTTTAAGCCTGATTAAAATCAAGCTGGTTTTAATCAACAAACCCGTTATATTATGAATTTGAATGATTACCCATTTGGGATGAACATTATTGACAGAAAGAATATTTGGTTTTTTTATCACCAGTTTTTTAAAACAGAAAATTCCACCTGATTTATATGCACAATTTCTCTGATTAGATAAGGCAAAATCTACAATTAAAAATTATTGGTAGAAATAATCAAGGTTTCTGAGCAACCTTGAGTCATACACATGCGATATGTTAACTGTTTTGTGTTGCAAATTTATGTGTTTCTTTCAATTGGTACTTACAGAAAGTTTTATATAGTTGTTCTAATTCTGATTTTTCATAGTGAAAATAGAATCACAGGGAATACTATTGTAAAATTTATATTTGAGTATGTGGCAATAAGCTTTTTTAATTGTATAAATTGACAATACTATCATTGTTGCCTCATTTGGTATTTGCATGTCACACTGGTAGCATTCAGAAATATTAAACTACTTTTGTTATTTTAAATTTGTGTAGCTAATATTAAAAATGGGTACAATAATTTAAATCTTTATAATGGAACCTATAATTACATGTTCCCAAAATATAATTTTTCTTTCTTTCTTTTTCCTTAATATTCTTTTGATGTCATTGTATGTTTATAAAAGAAACGAATAATATTAATTTATATTATATTAATATGGATTTTTAAAATTATTTAAACTTCAGGCATGAAAAGTTAAGTTAGATAAAATTAGACACTAAAGTATACAGATATATCAAATAAAGTACTAGAAAGTTTTTAGTACAGTTTTTAATAATTGCATGTGATGGCATAAATGAAAAAAAAAGTACAAAAGTTGTAAGAATATCAAAATATATTATTACAAATAATCAGACAGAAGTAACTCAATCTTTGATGCAGTGTTTGATATATATACCATAATGGAATGAATATTTTTCATAAGAGATGCTTTGACACTCAAAATAAAAGGTACAGCAGAAGCATGCCAAAACTTTACAGAAGCTTTGCTAACTTTCAAAATATTTTTTTTAGCTATTGTCTTCACATCAGATAAAGAAATGTTTTGTACAGAAAAGTCTTTGGATGTAGCTAAAAAGTAAATGACAATGGCAAGAATGATGCAAATCAATGGTAGAAACCAACCACACCAATGCATACCTGGAAAATAAAGATTTACATTTATTATCAGCATGATTTAACAAACACTTACAAATGGAATTTGGATTTAAAATAAAAAAATCACTCAATACATAATTTAAAAAAAATAATTTGAAAAAAAAAATAATTTGAAAAAAAATAAATAAATAATGATATTCAATATATCACTATCAGTTTGCGAACTTCAAAGGAAAAACACATAGAAAAATTTAAATATTCAAAAGCAAACTCAAGAATATTCCCAAATGAAAACTAATGCTATGATCAAAACAACCTTAGTTTAATTTATCTATTAAAGAGTTTAATCCACATTTACAATGGTTTAATTTTTTGAAAATAATTTTTCTCCTGATCCTGATATATATTAACAGTAAAATACTACAACTCTGATTTAAAATATATAATATAAACATAGGATTAAACTAAGATTAACTCATATGTATTAAAGTTAGTGAATTGTTTTGTATGACATTCTTATTCAAATACTTAAATACATAAAAACATCACAGAAAAACATTTTAAATGCTATAGTATTATTAATGCAGTCAGTACCAGATATATGGTCACCCACTTATAAGGTCACTTTTCGTAAGTCTGTACTGACAGAACAGGTATTGTGTTAAAATACACTGCCTATATGGTCAGTTTCTAATGACATATATTGGATATATGGTCACCTTTTGTCTTCCAATTTATTGGTAAATATCTTATAATTTTATGCTTTTTCCTTCCCCTTCTTCGAATGTAAAGTGCCAAATAGACATACAGTGCTCAGCAAAAGTTTAGACACTGGTGTTTTTTAACCTTTAAATAAAAAATATGAACATGAGTTTTACAAATGGCTATACTTATTTTCAAATATATTTTATATAATGTAGAATAAAAAT
Source organism: Maratus speculifer (assembly GCA_964019185.1). Lineage (NCBI taxonomy): Eukaryota > Metazoa > Arthropoda > Arachnida > Araneae > Salticidae > Maratus > Maratus speculifer. The sequence continues at coordinate 375,216,902 of OZ025293.1, forward strand.
AATGGTTATAATATAACATTTAATTTAACTGAAAAAAGTAAAATTTGCATATTGCAAAAGTTTAGACACTTTTTTGATTTTTAGCCAACTGTTCATGGAAAAATGTAAAGTTCCAAGTTATAATGTCACATGTGTGAAGTATTTAATTATACCTCGATATAGCATCAGTTAGTGAAGATGCTGCGAGCTAAAAATATTCAATTAGATGAGGTAATTGAAGTAGGAAAGCTGAAATGGAAAGGGAAGACTGTTACAGAATTTTCAGCAGCATTGAATCGTCCGAAGTGGTCTGTCTATGAAGTATAGTCTAAGGATGACTCCTTCAAAACAAAACATAATCTGGAAGATCTTGTGTGACGAGAAAATGAGATGACAAAAGGATCCAGAAACTGACATTTACACAAGTAATGATTGCTAATCACATTAAAGGTAAGTCAGAACTTTCTGTGTCGACGGAAATGATTCGTAGATGAATTAAAGAAACAGGTAAATCAATTTACATGAAAATGATAAAACAATCAGCTTTAAAATACCACTATAAATTGGGGATAATTCAATTAACTTGCAAACATACGTCATATGGACCCAAATGGTACGCTATGATATTCAGTAATGAAAAAAAAAATAGAATTTGAATGGCCCAAAAAAGTGGGCATAATATTGGAATGACTTAAGTAAAGATCCTGGGACTCTATTAAGTCAACAAAAAGGTGACTTTTAAATAATTTGGTCCTCATTTAGCTTTAATTCTCGTGTATCTGGAGTTATTCATTGGTTGCTAAGCAACACAAGACTATGTATGTATGTTGGAGATTAATTTTTAGTCATTAGGGGAACTTTTGCTGACCTAAAGTATGGATTTTAGCATCTATTCATGTTGCATACAAAAGAACTTCATTTAACTCTGAAAATACTATTGATCTCAACTGGCCGGCGTGTAGTTCTGATCCGGATCCAATCTAAACCTTTTGTAACATCATATGTCCTAATGTTTATGCAAATTTTTGCTATAATTTTCTTTTAATGACGTTCGAGCTGCTGTTGAACATGTTTGGTACGAAATAGACCTTCAAGTGATGCAGCATTTAGTTTTTTCAATGAAAAGTCACATTCTTGCACGAACTGCAAACAATGTGGGTGCAACTCAATTTTAATTTGTAGTTATTTTTCTGTAAATACACAAATTGTCTATACTTTTGTCACAATGTTAATTTTATTTTTTTGTCATTATATTTTATGTAAAAGGTAAAATTCAAAATTTATTGTGTGTGAATAAAGGATAAGTCACAAGTAATATATGACAGAGGAATTACAAACATTCGGTACATACTTCTGAAAATAGAAGCGTAATCGACCATTGTCTAAACTTTTGCTGAGCACTGTATCATTTAACTGTCTTTATTTGTCATCTTCTTTGTTTCGGGTAAGCACTACTTTTCATTTTTAATAGCTTTAAAAAGAAGTGGTGAACATACTGAAGGAAGAACATTTTCCTTCTAGTCGGTCCTTTTCTCCCAATCACTGAATTTTCCATGCTTGTGTTAAAAACCATAAGTACAAACTTCCGTATGGTAAAGAAAAACCAGTTGGCATTTTTATATCGGTAGAATAGGGCGGTGACCTTTTCATGTTTAAATGGAGCCTTAGAGATTGCGATAATATTGCATGATCGATGCGCACCCATCCTTGACATTTTTCCTTGTCGGTAACAGTTTCCAAAGTTCTAAGAATTTCTCCCTCAACTGACACATTAGATACTTGTTTACTTTTGGAAAACATGTCATTACCTTTTGGAATGATAATTGATGCATGAGAAAAGTTAAATCAGTCTTTAGTTTTTTGTATTTTTTATTGTTTGTTGTTGCATGTAATGTGTTCGTTTATTTGTTAATTGAGTAAAATTTGTGAATAAAATCTGTCAACAAAATGAAAAATTTGAAAATTATGGAAAAAAAGAAATTGATAGGAAACTTTGAAAATTGAATGTATGGAAGCAGCTTTTGCGAAGACTCGTGGAAAAGGGATAACAACACTGAATAACATTTTAGGGTTCAAATCTTGTTTACCAGAAAGAAAAAGTGGCGGAAAAGTGGTTTTTTTTAAACGTTTGGGAATGTTGAGAAAGATTTTTTCACTTCGATAAAATATGCCAGATTCAGAATGTTCCAATATCATGCATTATCGTAAAATAAAATTCTTTAAATATTGCTGCTGAACTAGGAAAACTGAATTTTACTGGCAGCAAAGTGTGGTTACAAAGGTTTACCTTACGGAACATTCTTATTTTTTAGAGATGCTTAGTGAAACTGTTAATGTTTGATAGCATACAAAAAAAAGAAATGGAGGAATGGGTACTAAGCAACATTCTTGATAGGTACAAACCTTGTGATGTTTTTAATTCTGATGAATATTGGCTGTTTTTTCATATTTTCCCAGAACAAACTTAATAAGAACAACAAAAAATGGAGTGGTGGGAAAGTAAGAAAACAAAGATTAACCAATTAATTAGCAGCAAATATGGATGGTTCAGAGAAATTGACTTCATTAGTTATTGATAAACTTCTCAAGCCTCGTTGGTTGAAAAACTGTAAATCTTTGATTGAACCATACAATGAAAACTGAAAGACCTGAATGACAACAAGCATTTAGGAAAAAGAAATTCAGCATTTTTCTAGATTTTGAGGAGACTAAAAAAAGGAAAGTTGCTATAATCGCAGATAACTGTACTCCCCATTGTACTGTACCCCATACCCAGTTTAAATTAGATTGACCTTATTTTCTTGCCTCCAAATCAAATTAATGTTGCACAACACTTAGATCAAGGGATTATTCAAAATTTTAGGATAAATTATTGAAAGCTGCCTATAAATTATAGAAAGCTGCTTTTAAAATACTTGATTGCTGCTACTTTGCATTACTGTGTTAAATGCTATGCATTATATAAAGTTGTAGTATGGTATTAAAAAAGACAAAGATGTTTTAGGCATCCTTGGCTTCCAGAATGTGAAAAATTATCATTTGAAGACATCGAAAATGATGATGATGATGTACCTCTATTTGAATTTGCACAAATATTATGGAATGTTGTTTGACCAATAGAAGACGAACTGACATAAGCAGTTACTAATAGGCTTTTTACCTGCAAATGGTAACAATTCCACCTTTGTCCTCTGAAAAAAAGATTGCTTATTGGATGAAGGGTAAGCTGTGTTAAAACATTCTTCATGCATATTGCTGTTTCTTTTCTAGATACTCGCAGCTGATATGACATGGGTAAAGACCATGGTGAAGCTTCTATACTGGAAATAGTTTCTGATGCTTTAAATATAAATACTGATGGAAACTATGATAATGACAGTGAGTGCAAAGCTGAAGCGATAACATGAGCAGAAGCTTTTAAAGCACTAAATATTCTCAGATATTTTTTACTAATCCCAAATGCACAGAGGAGTATTTTAAAACTGTCCCTGAATAAGAAAAGGTAGTTTTAACAATTATGATAAAAACAAACCTGCAAAAAAGATTGTTTTTACTACTAGTAGTAACTCATCAATTCGAAAATTTAAATGAAAAGCATTTTTTGTTTATAACTTTCATATTATAAATTATATCTTCATAGCTTATTTGCATATTATTTTACTAATTTAACTAACTTATTAATATTATTTTATTGCCTAAAGTAAAATTCCTGTTTACACTGCATAAAGGTCATCCTGCTTATAAGGCCATATTTTTCAAGATCGCATGAGTAACCATATAACCAATACTGACTGTTAAAGGTTAAAATTCGCGGTCGCCACCGGCCACAGGGCGACTAAATGTAAAAAATTGGCGACTTTATGTTATGCACCTGATCGCCATTTTGGTGATCAATCATTTCGGAAAATTTAAAAAAAAGTCTGTCATAAATCCGAAAATTAGGACATAATCGCAAATTTTGACAAAAGATCACCGAAAATAACCAATTTTGCCAATCGTTCGAAGAACAATAGCTAATTTTGTCAAAGGATCGCGGAAAAACGCGAATTTAATCAAAAAATTTCGACAAATATCGGTAAAAAATCGCGGAATTAAAGTAAATTTCATCGAGAAATGATAAAAATACGACAAATTTCATCAAAATATCGCAAAAAAAGGTAGATTTCGTCAAAATATTGCGAAAAAACGGCAGATTTCGTCATAAAATCGCGTAAAAACGGCAGATTTCGTCAAGAAAAATCGCGAAAATCTGCCAATTTCGTCAAAAAATCACGAAAAATCGGTGTATTTCGCCATAAGATCGCGAAAAAACGGCAGAATTCGTTAAAAAATCGCGAAAACACGCAGATTTGGTTTAAAAAAAAATCATGAACAAACAGAATATTTCGTGAAAGAATCGCGAAAAAACGGCAGATTTCGTCAAAAAATCTCGAAAAAACGGTAATCTTTATCAATAATTGCAAGAAAAAAAGGCTAATTTCATCAAAAAATCGCAGAAAAACGGCAGATCTCGTCAAAAGATCACGAAAAATCGGCATATTTCGTCAAAAGATCGCGAAAAACAGTTGATTTCGTCAAAAAATCGCGAAAAATCGGTATATTTCGTCAAAAGATCGCGAAAAACAGCTGATTTCGTCAAAAAATCGCGAAAAAAACGGTAGATTTGATAAAGAAAAAAAATCACGAAAAAAACGAAATATTTCATCAAAAAAATCGCGAAAAAATGGCAGATTTCGTCAAAAAATCTCGAAAAAATGGTGTAATCCTTGCCAATAATTGCAAAAAAAAAAGGCTAATTTCATCAAAATATCACGAAAAAACGGCAGATTTCGTCAAAAGATCGCAGAAAAAAGGTAGATCTCCTCAAAAAAGTGCAAAAAAAACTGCAAATTCCGTAAAAAAAAAAGCAAATTTAGATTAAAAATGCAGAAAAATAATAAATTTTGTCCGAAAATCGTGAAGATACGATAAATTTCGTCAAAAAAATTGCGAAAAAACAGCAAATTTCTTCAAAAGACTGCGAAATCCATTGCCCAATAGTGGAAAATATTACTAAATTCATAAAGTGGTCGAAAAAAAAAAAAAAAAAAATTCCCCATTTTCATTATCTGTAATGGGGAAAAAATCTAAGTTTGAATGAAGTTATGGTTTTCTTTACATATAAAATAATTATTAACTATTTAATATTCTGATTAGAATTAATACGATACTTGGTGGCATCTATGATAGTAATTAGCGGCCACTAACTTGACAATAGTGGCTACTAAACATCCAGCCTCTACTGGCCACTGGCTACTAATACAAATATTGAATTTTAACCTTTACTGACTGTAAATCAAATAATAAAAATTTGCTTTATTATTCCTGGTGATTTTTTATTTTGAAAATTATTAACACATGGAAAGGAAGTTGCAGAAGTTGTATGTAAAATAAAGAGTAAAGTTTCTGTCATTAAATAAAGCAATTTATTCTGCATAAAAATAAAATTTTAGTGACCCAGTGGGTATTTAAGTAACCCAAGTGCCGGCAATAGTGCACCTCTATACTATAAGATAAGACAAAAAATAATGTATATTTACCTTTCTTTTCTTCCTGAACACTACTATCTTTGCTTTCAGTCTCATTGAAATGATCTATAAAATATTGTCAGTTTAATAATTAATGGCTAATAACAAAATAAAAATTAAATATTAACAAACATTTTAAAAGAATAAAACATTAGTACAGATTTTTTTTTTTTTTTTTTTTTTTTTTTTTTTTTTTTTTTTTGTTAACTGAAATTAAAATCTATCAGACCTGCCAATCTTTGAAAACCATAAATTTTAGCACACAAAATTCAAATTAATCCGAATTTTTTTTTTTTTTTTTTTTTTTTTTTTTTTTTTTTTTTTCATGTTTCATGAGCATTTTTTGACATTTTTAAAAAGAATAAGGTTTCAATCTGTCAACTCAATATAGTATTTTTTTCTTTTGAAAATTGTAATTATTTTTAAAGTTTCCCCTCCTTTTGCAACCTTCTAATTTCTTATACAGGTAACAGACTAATTTTGATAAAGCTGCTTATATACTTATCGAATACAATTAAAAAGTGTTATTTTATGTTGTTTGTTCTCAAGTTCACTGCTCAACAAATGCAAAACTTTGACATGATGTATGCATTTTTAAATGTAAAGGTATAAAATTAGCAAACTTGATTATGGAAGCGATTTAGAATCAAAATGATTTTTCCATTTTTTGATAAATAAATACCTATTGAGTTATAAGCATTTTTGATCACATGTCAAGGTGTTTTTCTTTTATTGTTGATTGTGTTTACAGATTTTGTCAGGAAATTCCCTTCAAAAGACCAACTTTAACAGTACTTTCTTCAACATATATTGTGTTTACAAAAAAAGATTTCTGAGTAACAACTCTTATCAGTTACATGTGTATCTGAACAAAAATAAATTATGTCATAAAGTTGCTTCTTTGGATTTGAGAACAGCCTTAATCAATAACCATTCAACAATCTATGACAAACACAAAACTGAATTTAAATTACAGCAAGTGAAAATTAAATAAACCAGGAGAAGAAAAATCTTTGTATAGATATATTTTTAATTATAAAATATATTTTGAAGCTATTTAGGTTAAAAAAAAAAGGGGGGGGGGAATTTCTATAACAGTAATAAAGAGATAAATTATGTAAAAATATGCAAAATCCAATTTACACAAAATTCTAAAAAATTTATAACCACCCCCAAATTTATTTATTTATTTTTTTTTTTTTTGGTAAAGTTAAATTGAAAGCTAAAAGTAATGATACAATTTATTATTATTATTATTTATTTAATAAATGAACTCACTCTCTTTTTCAGCAAGTTCTTTATCTTGCCTTAGCTTTTCTTCATTTCTGGCCTTAGATTGGGCTTTTCTTTTCTCTTTTTCTAACTTTTTCAGTTTTCGCTTTTCTTCTAATTCTTTCTCTATCCTTTCCTTTTCTAAAGCTTCTTTTTCTAGATAACAGAGCAAGGATTAAACAACATGAAGAAAAAATACAATAAAACAGAAAACAAAGTATTAAAATATTTTTAATAGAATTAAAACATCATGCTAAAATTTTCACTTCAGGAAAATAAGGTATTTTTCTATTCTCTTTTAATTTCTGATTTCGAAAAATTAATGAGTGAATAGCCTCCTTTCTGAAAATTTTAGAGAAGGAATACTTTCCATTTACACTAACTAGCTAAAAAAATTTACAACCATATCAAATTTTCAACAAAGTCTGACTTGTGATGATTCTAATACAACTTCTTCAGTATGATATTAAAAAAAAACTTTATGAATAGCTACTTTGTTATAAAGGTAATACACATTTTTAATTAAATTTTTAAACATGAATATAAAGATAAAATATTAAGAATATAGTATATATGTCATCAAACTCCCTATATTTGAAGATACAATTTCATTTAAAATTCTATTGCTATACTAATAAAATTGTATTTTATTTGTTCATTATTTTAACTTGAAAAGCTTAGTAAAAAAAGTGATAAAGTCCTTTTTGCTATTTTGCTAAAACCAACCCAAGATGGGTCTTTAGAGAGAATAGGCCCTTAGTAACTTTTAGCAGCTCAATTACTATTTAATTTAATCTCTTGTCCTTGCAACAAACAGACTGATAAAAATAATATTTTAAATAGCACTATCAAAAGACATTTACTTTAAGTTTTCACAGTACACAAATGCAATTTGTGCTGATTCAAAATAAAATAAAAAAGAATCTTTTTCAAATAACATATATAAATTAGTATAGTACCCAGTAGCAGAAAATTCACCAGATGTCTGTGACAGATACTTCAGGGACAAAAAATAATCTGCAGGTAAAATATTTCTACAATCTAACATTAATTTAATCTAACAATCATTTACCTGTGGCATTTATAAGCATTTTATATTTTTTTATTAATAATAACTTTAACTTTTTGTATTTAGTAATAAAGAGTTAAGCATAATATGAAGCAAAATAAAAGTTTGATTAAATATATATATGTCAGGCCCATCTCCCATCTAAATTTCTGCTATGCTACCGAGGCATAGCATTAAGCAGGGCTGCAAAGTCGGTGGGGAAAATAGCTGACACCAACTATGACTGAAAATTATAATGATTCTGATTCCAACTTTTACTTTGGGCTGGCTAATATACTAGTATTGCATGTTGGTCAAAATTATAAGGAAATATAAGAAAATATAGCAAATATTTTACTATTTAGGCAATAATTCTGTTTTTAGAGGTTAAAAATATTAAAAACAAAAACTACTTCATTAATTTTGAAATTTGAATTACACAACTGCAAACCCAAAAAATCTAAGGAAAAAAACAAATGTAAATTTTTCTATTTCGGTTCTGCAGATTGTGTAAGATAAAGAAGAAATTATTGTAATTTATTATTGTCTCTAGACCCGAAAAATTTTAATGAAAGTTTTTATTTTGGAATTAATTTATGTTCTTCAAATTCAAAAGAAAAAATTAAACTTTTAAAATTTCAGCAATAATTTTATAATTTCAGCTTTATTTTGTGAACTGAAAAATCTGAAAATCAAAAGGAAGATAATGATATTTCACTATTTGATCATTATTTTGGATACTGCTGATTCAGAAAAAAATAATTATAATTTCACATTATTTGGGGTCCTGCACACGTTAAAATAAGGGAGGGTTGTTATTATTTAGGCAATACTTCAGATCATATGAAGAATTTGAGGGCAAACAATGTAAAAGCTTTCTATAAGAAAGCTATTTTCAGGTTCATTAGCCTCCAAAAATGATGCAAATTTACAATTTTCACCTTATCTCATGTTAGAAATCTGAATGGAATGAAACTTTGAGAACCGAGCCCTTAAAAATTCGGCACTGTCCATTTATACTTCTGAAGTTCATGTTTTGACCAGTGCAAAAATCGGTTAAAACAAACACAGTCCATGTAAAAATTTGTAAAATCCTGCCTGGCTCAATTCAATTTCTATAAAAAAAATTCCTGATATACATTTAAAATACATTTAAATATACATTTTAATATACATTTAAAATTCTTTTAAAGAATACTGCATACATATTTATGGGGAAATTTTACTGCATATACCCTATATACTTGCACTTATATTAGTCGACTCTGCATATAAGTCAATCCCCTAACTTAAAAAATAGGACAAATTAAGGGCTGTTAAAAATAGTGAAAAATTCAAAACCTTTGTATAAGTCAACCCCCCTCTAAAAAAAAAAAAACTCTCCCAAAACCACCCTTACTGTTAAAAAGAAAAAAAATCTTCCTATGGAAGTTGACCAATTTCTTCCAAATTTTCAACAAGTTGAAATAATAATAAATTAGGCTGTGTACTAAATTTTTCTAAAAATATAGCCAATTATTAGAAAGTTACAACACCTGCCAAACATGCCTACTTAACAGAATTTGTGAAGAAAAAAATTATCTATGGCTTGTTTTTGTTTATTTAACTCACTATGCAAAATCGAAAGTTGAGTGTTTACACAATCACATCATCAACTTTGGATACTTAAATAAAATGTTTCGCTATGAAGAAAGAAATATTTTTTTTCTTTTCAACTAATTAAAAAAAAATTACAAACGCATATCATCCAGAATAAGATGTTTACATTTTAATCTAGGAAGTATCTTTTTTCAGTATTGTAAATGTATTTCTGATGCAACTAATTTGCATGGAAAGAAAGGATAGATTTTTTTCTTTTAATCTTTAAGAAAAATTCTCTATTAAAATATCTACTTTAATATTATTTTTTAGTATAAAATATGAATTTGTGACATAAATCACACATTTTTTTAAAAGGGGATGGGGGTGGATTTTTTAGACAAATTCAAAATGATCCAAAAGTCAGAATCACCAAAGTTTGAAAAGTTCTGGATTTCAGATTTTGTATTGCACAAGTGCAATGGGAATGGTGCCGCAATTTGCTAGCAAAGTGTTTTCCAATATTTTTTTAAAGGTGTCGTGTATTATTTAATCTTTTACTTTAAAGTTTTTTTTTTTTTTTTTTTTTGTCTAAAACTTTGCGACTTATACATGAGTATATATGGTTTCAATTTACGATCTGTTCAGAAACCTTAGTACACAGAATAGCAATATTAAGGATTTATTACCCGTCATGTTAAATTTATCGTTCTATTCCAGTCCAGTAACAAAAACTGTTTTATAAATATTTTGCTCACTCACTTTATTTGAAAATTGCCTTAATTTAGCAGGACTAGGGCTCTTGCAGACTTCTAGCCTGGGTTTCATCAAACCCCAAAAAATCCAAAGTAAAGTATTTAGATATTAAATATAAAATAGCAGAAAGAATTTTCAATTGAAAATGATTTTCATCTACTTTGTAAGCTGGTCAGTATATTAGGCATCTTTAAATTGTGTGGTTTGGTATAGTCCAAAAATAACAATAATTCATTTGACACATTTAAGATTACACATAAATAGTTAAATATCAATTCAAACTGTCTAACAAAAAAGCTTAAGTTTGAATTGACTTTTTTTTTTAAGTGTATTTGACTCTCTTCCTTAAAAATGGGTCTAACGATGACTCCGAAATCTAGGTTAAGTACACTTGCAGTAAAATACAATAGCTTTTTAATAAGTATGTTATCAAAATAAATATGCTACAGTAAACAATAGCTGCAATGTAAAGCATAATGTTAAAATTACATCATAAAATCATAACATGTTCACAGCTTTCAATGCTATTTCATGAGGAAAACATCAGCCAGTATATAAAATGTATTTCAGAGAAATACCCTTGAAAAAAGAAATAAGATTTTCACAGATAACTTTAATTTTACATTTTCTTTTCTACTTACAATTGCATCAATTCAAATGTGTAGATTTGTTTATTAAACTAGATTTTGAAAAATGTTTATGAACAAAAAATTGTTTAAAAAATAGAATTTTAGACAATTTTTAAAAATATATATATGTTATTTAATAAAATTCATAGGGTTATAAGAAAAAATTGAAGCAATTGTGAAATCCATGCTATGACGAAGGTTCCATCTTGTTAACCTTAATTAGTAAGGTTGTGCAAAATTTTTTTGACATGTGAGAGTAATTTATTAAATTTTTTACTTTAATACAATGAATTGTATTGTCTGTCATTTTTAAACTTTTGGTGATGTTTACAATACATTTTACAGTGCTTTATCAAATTTTATTTATTTATTTATTATTATTATTATTATTATTTTTTTTCAGATTTGTAAAACAAATTCAGTGTTAAACTATGAGCATAACAGAATAAACTTTCTCACCAACAATGTCATTTATAGTGATTATTAATGCAATTTTTTGTGTTTCTCTGTAATTGTTTGACATACATAAAAGGAATACAATTTCTCACTTTTAGTCTAAAATAATAAATTTTGTCCTTGATGATATCCCATTTTCTTAGCTATTTTCAAGTTCCACATTAATGTTTTAAAATTTGTGATACTATTATGATATATTTGTATTCATTTACAATGTCTTAGCCTAGAGATGCACAACCTGTTGCCTGCGAATTTTGTCAATTTAAAACTGTAAAAAATTGTAATTTTTTCGCTGGTCACTGAAAAAAAAATCTTAAATTTCATGAATTTTCTACAGAAAAATATAAAATTTTGTCAGTCACTTAAGAATTGTAAATTTTGTTGATTGGGCACGGAAAACTCATGAATTTCATTGATCAAGTGCAAAAAAATAGTGAATTTTATCGATGAGGCTTGGAAAAATTGCAAATTTCATTTATCAGGTATGGAATAATTGCAAAATTTGAGCATGAGGCTCAAAAAAATTTAAAATATCACCAATTGGGCATGGAAAAATCACTAGTTTTGTTGATCAGGCTCAGAAAAATCGCACATTTTGTTGATCGGAGAAGAAAAATTCTTCAGTTTTGTTGATAATGTACAAAAAAATTTTAATTAAACTCATCCGCTATGGAAAAATCTCATGTTTTCTTGGTTTATTATGTGAAAAGAAACAAATCTCATTATTTGGGCACTAAACAGTCGTCAATTTCTTTGATAAGGCATGAAAAAAAATGAATTTTTGCAAATAATGCACGAAAAAAATTGAAATTTTGCTTATCACTTGCAAAATAATAGTGAGTTTTTTCAGTTTATCAAAAGAAATAATTTTGCTTTCTTGCCGCGTAAAAAAATACAGATTTCATTAAAGTTAGTTAAAAATCGTGAATTTTGTTGATTGGGTGAGGAAAAATGTGTATTTCCTCCTATTAGAGGCAGAAAAGGTGCAAATTTTGTCAATCAGACCGGAAAAAACTGCAGATTGGGTGCTGAAAATCATCAAATTTCTTTGGACGGACACAGGAATAACACAAATTTTGTCAATCACAAGCAGAAAAATTGCAAATTTTGTCAATTGCCTTTGTAAAAATCATGAATTTCTTTGACTGACTTCATGAAAATTGCGAATTTCATAGATTGGCTTAGAAAAAATAGCAAATTTTGTTGAGCAGGCTTTAAAAAAAACACTAATTTCATTGATCGGCATCGAAAAAATAGCAAATTTTGTCAATCAAGCAAGGAAAAAATCACAGCTTTCATTTATTGGTTTCGTAAAATTCACAAATTTAAGAAAAAATTACAAATCTTGTCGATTTTGTAAAAGTCACGAATTTTGTTGATCAGTTTCATAAAATTCGCAAATTTTGTTGATAAAGCATGGAAAGATTGTGAATTATCTCGATCAGGCTTTATAAAAATCACTAATTTTGTCAATCAGGCTTGGAAAAATCATGAATTTTGTGGATCATGTAAAGAAAAGTTGCAAATTTCGCCGGTCATGTGTGTAAAAAACACGAATTTTGTCGATCGGTTTCGTAAAGTCACGAATTTTATCAATCGACCTCATAAAAATCACGAATTTTGAAGATCAGGTGTGAAAAAAATTGATAATTTAATTGATCAGGTGCAAAAAAAATCTATAATTTCATTGAACAGGCCCGGAAAAATCTAATTTCCTCGATTATGAGCAGAATTATCACAAATTTTGTCAATTGGCTTTGCAAAGATCATGAATTTTGTTGATTGGCTTTGTAAAAAATCATGAATTTTTTAAATTGTGAATTCTTTGAATTTATTTCATAAAAAGTGCAAATTTGGTCATAGTAAAATTAAAAATTTTGTTGATCAGGTGCAGAAAAATCGGAATGTTCATTGATCAGGCACAAAAAAATTTTGTTGATTGACTCTTTCTCTCTCCTTCATTCATATTGTTCACATTCTTTTTTGCACCAACCACTTATGTTTTTTTTAGCACTTTTAATAAAACAAAATTCAATCTCCTATATAAGTCAAAGAATATTATTTTATCTTGAAAATAATCCTTGCTATATCTGTTATTTACACAAACATATAAACTGCTGACCAACTGAATTGAATATTTTGACTGAGTAAGCGAACTTAAAGAGGTAATCCCCCACTCCTTCTGAAACCATATTTTTTATCCGATTATAGGCAGACCTCAAAATTGAATTTTTTTTTTTGTGTGTTATTGATGTGGCTCTCGACCACCCAGATATATTTATAAGTGGCGCTTCTTTTGAAAAGTTTGTGCACCCCTATCTTAGTGCAATGCACAAAATTTTGTAATCTGATCTTTGAATTTTTAGCCTTTTCTTGATTATTAAATGTTTGGCAGTGAATTTTCCACATTAGTAAAATTAAATTAGTTTTCAAACTTTTAGCTCAATATAAGAACATTTTGTCATCTTTTCAATAAAGTTTATTCAGAATTAATGCAGCAATTTTTGAATTTTTCTCAAATTTTTTTAAATGGCATTTTTAGAGATTTTTTGTGCTCCATAGCAATTTTTCATCATTTATAAAAAAAAGTTCTGTTTTAATCTTTTAGCCCAACATAGTAAATTATTTGTTTAATATTTTTGAAATTTTAGCAAATTTTCAATATGATTTTTTTTTTTCACGTTGATAAAAGGAATATGGGTTATATCTTCTAGTCTAATATAGTAAAAACTTTGATTACTTTTCAAAATTTATATAGAATTCATACAGCATATTTAAAATGTTCATGTTTACTTCTTACAATTTTGAGTTTTCTTTTTTCATGTGATTTTTTGATAGGCTGTTCAGATTTATTTGATATACTCAGGCAATGTCAGGTGAGTCAGCTAGTGCAAAATATATTTAAATTTACATACCTCTTATTTCCTTCAGTTTCTTTTGCTTTTCTCTTTCCATATTTGATTCTAAATTCTGCATGTATATTACAATCTGAAAAAGAAATTAATCAATAAATCAGTTTGATTACATATTTTAAAAGTAAATGCATTTATAAAAAAGTCCAATCTCAATATAAAATATTTATTTTATGTAATAGTGTAAAAATACACTACTATTATTAGCCATTTAATATTGTACCAGCCTGTCTTTAGCAAATGTGGTGGCGAAATATGAAATAAAGACACATTTTATGTGTTAGGCCGAGATCGCAGTACTATGTTGTGATAAACACCAGATTGATATTTACATTTTTTTTTGGAGTCAAACAATGAAGACATTTTCATCAAGGGAAAATCAGTTCTCAGAGATATTCTTGACTATTTCTTTATTTTTCAAAACACACAAAACTGAACACCTATAAACATTGAGAATGCAGCACGCTAACATAAAAAAAACCTTCGAACATTATATAGAAAAGATTCGTCATCGTTGACAACAGAGAGAGTGCATGTTTATTTCACCATGACAAAACTTAAAACTGACAAAAATTCCACATTTCACAAACGCCAAAAAAAGTCTTTTGGCATAGAATAGATTCCCAATCCGAGCAAAAAATGTACAGGTAAAAAGGACCGTTACATGATAAGCAAAGGGGAAATTTAAAAAAAGAGTGTTGTCAAGAATACAGCAATTATCGCGCGTGGCGAGAACGTACAACACCCAGCAACCCTAAACGAAATTACACAACCGGTAACAAATTAAGTTCTTTATACAAGACAAAATGAAATGATTGGGAAATAAAAATAGCAGTTATTTAAAACAGTCATTTGATATTTAACCAACTGAAGAACAAGAAAGAAAATCTAGAAATGGAATGATATTTTAAAACTAATTTATTATTTGTTTATTTATTTATTATTATTTTATATGCACTTGGAGATGAACACACAATAAAACTACCTATTAAAAATGCTTTTCTTTTAAAATTAAATTTAAAAAGAGGGGGGGGGGGGGGACTAACATTTGAAAAATTAATAGAAATATATAAAATAGAATATGTGTTACATCACAGCAAACAAAACTACTAGTGCACAGATTTCTTTAAAAAAGAAATACAGCAGACTTACTGAAAAGGGCATTATCATTACTCTTCTCATTATATTACTTGAAAGTAAAGCATATTTCAGTATTGGGACCCCATATTTTTTTCTAGAAGGGATGTTTTTGCAGCTAAGAGGTAGGAATCAGATGAATATATTTGGCCACTATTCAGTATTCAGCCCTTTTGCTGAATACTAAAGGCTTGTTGACCAAATGATTCATTGAATACCTGCGACTGAATATTTCAAGATATCTCGCCAAATATTACTAAAATCACACTGAATACAACGACAGCTAAATTCCACATTCTGACAGCAAAAATTGCGAATCATCATGTACTGTTGTCATAAAAAACAAATTTCGCCAATTGTTTGCAGAGAAAATACCACTTTCGTCAAATTATCACAGAAAAAACACTAGTTTGGTCAAAGGGCTGTGGGAAAAACACAAGTTTCTTCAAAGGATAGCAAAAAAACCCACAAATTTCATCAGATGATCACAAAAAAAAAAAAAAAAATGCGAATTTCATCAAAGAACCTCTATGAAAAAAAACACGAATTTCAGCAAAGAATCACATAAAAATGTGCATTAAGACAAAGAAACCCACAAAAGAAATGAATTTCAACAAAGGACTGCACTAACATGTCAAAATAATACAATAGGTAATTTTATTAAACATTGAATTAATTTGCAGAAAGTTTTTGGTTTTATACAAGTCTGCTCATTAGATGGCACAATTTCTTTTATAAAGATGGTTTTATAAATATTTAAAAATAAATTTGATTGAGCAAAATAAATTTTAATTCTATAGTTTTCACTTTTAAATAACTATTTCCATGCAGGAGTGTAATGGTGGATATACACAATATACCTTCTGGATTTTTTAAAGAAGTTCCATATACCCTGTGTTTCTCAATGCTATGACTTATACTCTAGCCCTGAACTGTATTGACTCAAGCATACACCCTCTGCTAATATCGTATAACTTCTGGTTTATTTATGACTACAATGCTGTTTTCAGAATTATTGGCTTTAATATAAAACATTATTTTGAATACCGTATTTAAGACAATAGTATTATAAGACAAAATTTGTAGGTGCGCAATATACACGGAATAATTTTTTACTGCTTGAAGTAATCACATGATATACACTTGAATTAAGAAATGTATTCAAAGATGACATTAAAAATAAGAAAATCTCACTGAATAGAAGTATTGTTGAATCTTTATTTCACTCCCTGCACTTTTTTATACATAAATGTAATTTAAACGCTAATTAGCAATTCTTATTGCCGTCACTCACTACTATCCCCCATCATTTATTCCCTACCTAACCCTAAAATGTATTTTCACCTTGTTTCCTGGTCTAACTCAATATTTGTTTTGACTTTCTCTACTTAAATTCTTTGGCCAGTCATTTACTTGCATACCAAATTTGTGGTGTGCGTTATATACGAGATTTTAAAAAATCGCCACTTTTTCTTATAAAGCAAGGGGTGCATGTTATGCACGAGTAATTACGGTACATATATTTTTTTTATTTACATCTTCCTTCATTCATTCATTTTGTTATCAATTTCTGTGTAACGCTTTTAATGCTTGATGAATAAAAGTGGATGATTGTAAGTGGAATATTGTATCGTATGTGCTGGCTCAAATGTCAAAGAATTTTTCAACATAAGTATTCTACTTTAAACATAGCTATTACTTTGTTTAATGTAATTTATAATTTAAGGCTTGGAGACTGATTTCAGAACAGACTCATTCTTATAAATTTGTTTATCATTAAGGACACAAATTCTCCACAATAAAATTTACTAGATTAGAGGTTACTTCAGAAAATATCTGCTCATGAATTATGAGAGAAAAAGAATGTTACTGATTTTGAATGCAAGAAAAGATAAGTACCATTTGATAGTATAAGTGAAGTAAATTCTTTATATTTTAATGGAAATAACCATAATGAAAATTTATCATCCTGACAAACAGAAAATAAATTTGATATAACTTAGAATAAACAGATAAAATGCAGTTTTGTAATATTTTGCGTAAGTTTTTCAAATTTAATAATTTTAAAAAGTGTGGTTAAGATTTTAAGATTTAATGTTAAGTTAAATTAAGTCAATGATTAATGAGTTCCTATTTTAGTAAAATGTTTATGAATTACTTTCCTATAGATAAAGTTATGCTATTATAATTTAGATGTAGTCAAAGTTGTTTTATTAGCATTATCAAGGCGTTTGAGATATTATTGTTGTTAATTGTTTAAAAAATTTAAACATATTAATAATCAGGGGTGCAAAAATCTAGGCGCCAGCAGGCAGTTTCTCACCACAAAATTTATTTCGTTTTTCTTCATCTAATATTTTGTGTAAAATTCCTGCTAGAATGCTATTAAATTTTGAGCGAAAAAAACTTTAAAATTTTAGTGGAGAGAGACTACCCTCTGGCGTCTAGATTTTTGCACCCCTGTTAATAATAGAACACAAATTCAATTCTTTTTCCATTTTAAAATTTTAAATTACATATATATACAGTAGTCTTGAAAATTTGAGTCTCAGAAATCCGAGGTCCTGCTTAATTTGAAGAGACAAAAATATTTTTTTTTTCATCCTAAGTTTAATACAGCCACTGGATCAGGGTGTATTTGAGAATTTATAGAAAAGATATAACCACCATTAGTCAGAACATGTAGTGCAGTTTAATGATGAAAGTATTGAGAATTTTTTTAAGAATAAGCATAAGAGATGATATTTAACACACTGAGTGCTACGTTAGTCACTGGTGACTGACACTGAACTTTCCGTTAAGATGACCGACTTTTCACCAATAACTGACAGTCTAAAATATGATATAAAACTAAAAATACATATATTGATTTAAGTAATTACTGAAAATTTATTTAAAATTTACTTAACTTTTATTTATTACAGGATTATGCTTTCTTAATAATTACTTAAAAGAAATTTTTTTAGCTTCAATGTCAATCACTATGGCACTCAACATGTTAATAAGTGAACATCACATTGCTGGTTAAGCATAGAAGAAACAGTGAAAAATGTCCAAGCCAAGAATCAAAACCGAAACCCTCAAAATAGCACTCCAAATGCTTTATCTACAAAGACAATTCCCAGCTTGGCATTGCTTACTCACATGTTATAAGGTTGACACTGTAGCACAAGATGGAAACGTCTACATGAGCACACAAAACTGGAGCGTAACATGAAATTCAAATGAACATAGCATTGGTGACAACACATTATTTTAATTAACTTCTCATTTATTGGAATTGAAAATTAATTGGAAAATTAATTAAAATAATATATGAGAGATGTTATTGTTTACTGGCTAACTGATTCTTGGAGAGAAATTCAATCTACAACACTGAATAAAATGTGGCAACATTTATTGAAAATATTAATGTTGGCGATGGTGAAAACACTGTTCTGAAAGATTTGCAGAAGGAATGAAAAATTTAGCTGTGAAAATTGTAATGCTGATGAAATTAAAGAGTGGCTAAACAATGCAATTGGGTGATGCAATTCTGGAAATAACTGAACCAGCTATTATAGAAATGATAGAAAATGAGGAAGAATATAATGATACAGAAGAAAACAACTCACTGTCACTGAAAAAAATCTCATAGTCAATGTTTTGCACTTTTAGATTTGGCTTTAAAATTTATAGAACAGTAAAATGAAAAATTAATATTCAGATAGAGCTTGGTGTAGTGTAATGGAATACAAAAATAAGGATGGAATTAAAAAGCATCAAATATATTAAGAAAGCAGCAGACCAGTTTAGGTAGCATTTAGCGTTCCCTCGTCAGTGCTAGAGGAGGTAGAAATATGCTCATATAGCAGAGACAGGATTTTTACTACTGTAGAGGTTGGGATTTTTTTTTATTATGAAACGGGTTTTTTTATTAATTGCTCCATTTATAAAAAAAGAATAAAGAAACTACCTACAAATTGTTTTTTTTATATATATATATAAATATATTTTCATGTAAATGTACATTATTTTAAACTATGCAACACAGTAAATAAATAAATGTGTAATTTTTTATATTTTTCATCTAGCATGAATATTTTAATGCTGATTTTAAAAGATTAGTGTTCTAAAAACATCTATGGGCTTCTTAAAATGCTTTTTAGATGTCCTGAAGTGTAGGACTTGAGAAATTAATTGCAACATTCCTACTGCTAAAAAACTTTTTTGCTATACTATGTTGCATCATATTAAGAAAAATAAAGATTTTGACTTTTTTTAATACTGAGGATAGACCGAAACAGATTTTTAAGGCCAAAACCGAATTTAGGTGACCTTCCTACTTTTTGGTTGAAAATAACATAAAAAAAAATTTAAGTAATTAAATTGTATGTTTTAAACTAATGAATACATACATAAATACATAGTTGAAGTAAATTACATGTATAGTATTTATTAATTATGTAAAACTGTTAATAATCGAAAAATTTTATTTTCATATGCAATAATACATAATTAATTTTTCCATGACACAGAAAGGTTTTCTAATTATACGAATTTCATTTAATTAAAAAATATTTTAGTTTTAAGTATATACATCTTGATTTTTCTTCTATAATGATTTTTGTAAATGATCATTTGTTACTCTAGAACTTTCTCAAAGAATATTTGAAGTCTAATGCAGTTTAAACTAAAATTTTTGTATGAGATGATTGATAAATCATGACTTGTAATTATAAACAAATAAGTTCATTGCAATACATTCATTTGAGCCGATACAGTTCAAATCAATAACTAATATTGAAAATTTCCGAAGGAAGAAACAAGATTTTTGGAATACTAAGTGTTTCGATCTAGCCTAATTTTTGCCCACGTTTTTGGCAAAACTCAGATTTTGGGCCGAAAATGAAACTGTATTTTTGATTGATCTCTATTTAATATAATAATTATTATATACATTATTTACATTAATAGAATTAATGTAAATATAAAGCTCTTAAATTTAAATAGGTTTCATTCTACCATTAGTAAAGAATCTCTACTATTTATATATACTACTAGTTTCAGAAATTTAAATAATAAAAAATTATGTTGGTTAAATTGAAATGGATAATGTTTAACTAATTTTGTGTATTTTGGATAAAATTTCTTTTCATTTAGCCAATGGTTGAAGATCTCTAGATAAGTATTGTGTGCGGTCTTGGCTAAAAAACTGATTAATTTTAGCATATATACTTAATTAAATTTGTTTTGGTCCAGTGAAATTAATTTAGATTAGATCATAGGAAGAAGATATTTATTATATCTTACAAAACTGAAATTCTTAAAGAAAAACAGTTTCTTCCATTTCTTCCGGCCGGTTTTTTCCGCGGTTTTTTCCACTGCAGAAGAAATTTGCTGACCCTGATGGAGGGGTAAACAAATGGCAAAACTTTTTCAATAAACGGATGTCGAAAAAGCAGTTACTGTGCAAGTTAGAACAGTATCAAGAAATGGAAGGGAACCATTATTTTCAGTTTCATAAGCGATTTGAATATTGTTATCAATAGAATTCACAGTGTTCAAAATATTTTCAATATTGTGAAGAGAGGTGTCAATGAGAATGCATCATCAACATAGTGAATCCAAAAAGGAAAAGAGAATTTACTGAAAAGGGAGCTTTTTAAATATCATGTAAATATCAGCAAGGATTGGTGACAAGGGAGAGCCCATAGCTAAATGGTCAGATTGCCTGTAAAAATTTCCTTGGAATGAAAATGTAGTTTGAGATAGACAAATGCGAGTGAGTGATATGAGCTCTTGAATCTCAAAACATGAATAAAGAAATTCACGCAGTCTCTGTTCCAGACAACAGAGGGCACCACATATCTGAACATTTGTAAATAGTGATTTCACATCAAAGGAGACCATAGTAAGATTAGACAGGGATAAATTTTGAATTATTTTAGCAAAGACGATTAAATACTCAGTTAAATAATGTGTATGATATGGTATCTTTTTTTTATTAAATCAACAATATAAAATATATTAAAATGAACTATAAAAATTACTCTGAAAACATATACAGGAGTCACATTCATTCAGAGAAATTTGGAGCAAGGAAAAAAAAATGGGGTAGGCAATTAGTTTCTGGAGAAAACAAAGAAAAAAAAAATGTAGCAACAAAATCATTTTTTGGAGTAGCAAAGAGAGAATATTTTAGCAGTAAAATCAGTTTTGGAATAGAAAATTCTCTCCCTACAATAACTTTTTTCATTTTGCCTTTTTAGCAGAATTGCCATTTTGTCGCGATTTTTTGATGAAACTTACCATTTGTTTTATAATCTTTTGACAAAACTTGCCCTTTTATTTGTGATTTTTGACACAACATGCCCTTATTTCACAATCTTTTGAAAAAACTTGCCGCTTTTATGCAATCTTTTAACGAAACTTGCTGCTATTACATGATCTTTTGATGATATTAGTCTTTTTTTTTGCGATCTTTTGATGAAATTTGTTGGGGTTTTTTCGATCTTTTGATGAAACTTGTAGTTTTTTCATGATCTTTTGATGAAACTTGTAGTTTTTTCATGATCTTTTGATGAAACTTTTAGTTTTTTGGAATTTTTTAACGAAATGTGTCGCTTTTTTCATGATTTTCCAATAAAATTTATCATTTCTTCATGATAGTTGGGATTTTTTTGCAATCTTTGGACGAAATTTGCCGTTTTTTACAGTCCTGTTCACATTTTTTTTACAACTAAGGAAATACTTTTTTTTTCTAAATAGGCAAATTTAATCTGCAAGGGCAAACATGAATTTGCGACGCACGTTGTGCACTTTCTGCTGCCGGGTGTGGGCACTTAGTAACGTATAATATAATATTTTTAAAATGATATGTCACATGAAAAAATCAATCTTCTTCCCATTAGATTGAATGCCCTTTAATTGTCTGGGATCAAAATTGCCCACAAAGGTGTTGAAGTACATGCGATACCTTTTTGCTCAAGATTTCAAATAATCTCGAATCCCACTATTTCTTAATTAGGGGCAGAAATAAAAATGCATAAAATATGCAATTTAGAGTCCACAGGGGTAAAAAAGAAACTTAAGAAATGCAGTATCTACACCATTCTTGAAAAAAAATTCTTATGTGTTAGCCAATATTAAAAAAATGTGGACATGAAAATATGATAATAGAAAAACACTTATAAATTTAAGTAATGTGCAGGGATGCCACTCACAGGGCGTGAATTTCAGGGCGGGATGGCGGGATTCGCGCCCGAAATTTTGAAATCCCGCCCCCAAAAATATCATAGGCGGGAGGCTCCCGCCCAAAAAAAGTAACGAATTTTCCGAAAAATTTTGCATTTTGAAACTACAATTAACTTCTCACTTTTTGAATTTTTTGATATTTTCGTGCGACTGAATGACATATTTTGCTGCAAAAACTCGTTGGAATTCACGCTATTTTCTGTAACCAATCATCAAATTTCGCATTTTTTTCCCGCGATCAATTGACGTGCGATTTACCGTCGCGAGAACGAAGTAATTCCGTTTCATAATTTTGAAAAAAAATTAACGCATTCAATTTCAAAAGTTATGAAACATCGTTTATCAACTCCGAAATTTGGATAGTTATGTCTAAATTTCCGGGCTAATTACCAATTTTTCATAGCTTTTGAACCGAGCTGCGTATTTTCACAATCAATTTCATCGATCGTTCGCAGAAACTTTTGTTACATTATCGCAATAAAAACGGCAATTTTCTCAAAAAATCGCGAAAAAAAACTCGATTTTTCTTAAAATATCTTGATAAAACACGAATTTCTTTAAAAAAATTGCGGAATAAACACGAATTTCATGAAAGAATCGTGAAATAAACGCGAATTTTGTAAAATGATTGCGGAATAAACGCGAATTTTGTGAAAGCATCGCGGAAAATATGTGAATTTTGTGGAAGGATCGCCATATAAACAGTGTCGTGTGAAAAGGGGCAGATGGGGGCGAAGAGGCCGTCGCTCCGGGCGCAGAAACTTAGGGGCGCCAATTTTCTACAACCAACATCATTTTTGGCCGGTAAGAAGAAAATGAACACTAAATTGAAACTTTGCCCCAAGCGCAGTTTTCTCTTAGTGCGTCCCCAGGGGTGATTCTGGATGAAATTTTTTTTTTCGGAAATTCGCATCGCATTTTCGGAAATCGGCACCGGGAGGGGGGGGGGGGGGTCGTGAGCCCCCCCCCCCTCTCTAGCGATCTTCGGACAAAATCGGCGTTTTCCCGCTATCTTCAGACGAAATCAGCAATATTTTAGCAAAATCGGCGATTTATTGCGATATTTTGCCGAAATCGGCGTTTTTTCCGCGATCTTTTGACGAAATCGGCGTTTTCCCATGTTTTTTTTTAAAGTGAAATCATCTTTTTTTAGACGATCTTTAGACAAAATTTGCACCTTTACGCGATTTTTTCTCGAAAACGGCGTTTTATTCCCGCGATCTTTTGACGAAATTGGCGTTTTTTCCGTGATCTTTTGATGAAATCGGCGTATTTTTTCAAATATTCTATTGACAAAATATTTTAAGCGACCTTGTATCGAAAACGGCGTTTTTTCCCGCGATCTTTTAACGAAATCGGTGTTGTATCCGCAATCTTTAGACGAAATCGGCGTTTTCCCGCGGTCTTCAGAAGAAATCAGCGTTTTATCTGCGATATTTGTTGAAATTGACGTTTTTTCCGCGATCGGCACAGGAAATTCGTGTTCTTTATCGAAGTTTTGACAAAGTTCGTTTACAAAAAAATTGACGAAATCGTCGTTTTTCCACGAAATATTGACGAAATGTATGCTATTTCGGCGATCCTTTCACGAAATTTGTATTTCTACGTAATTGTTTTTTCCGCGCGCAAAACCGTACAAGTTGGCAACTATGCGGAATTGATAACCCAATTTCAAATTTTCGGAAAAGGATGCCTTAAAGTTTCGGAAATTTCGGACGAGAAAATCCAAGGAGTACATAAAAAATTTTAACGACTTGTCACTTAAGTTGTTATTCTATGTGGCATGCACTTGCACAGTCCCAATTCCGCAGGGATTCCGCGAGTTACCCCCCCCCCCCCGTGAGAGGAGGGGGTTATCCGCGATCTTCAGACAAGATCAGCGATATTTTGTCGAAATCGGCGGTTTTTCTGTGATCTTTTGACGAAATCGGCGTTTTCCCTTTTTTTTATGAAATCGACCTTTTTTCGACGATTTTTAGACAAAATTTGCATTTTTACACGATTTTTTCTCGAAAACGGCATTTTATCCCCACGATATTTTGACGAAACCGCCGTTTTTCCGTGATGTTTTGATAAAATATTTGTGAGCGATCTTTTATCGAAAACGGCTTTTTTCCCGCGATCTTTTTAACGAAATTAGCGTTTTATCTGCGATATTTGGTGAAATTGCCGTTTTAACCGCGATCCGCACAGGAAATGCGCGTTTTACAGCAATCTTTCGACAAAGTTCGTTGACAAAAGCATTGACGAAATCGTCGTTTTTCCATGAAATATTGACGAAATGTGTGCTTTTTCGGCGATCCTTTCGCGAAATTTGCATTTCTCTGCGATTGTTTTTTCCGCGCGCAAAACCGTACAAGTTGACAACTATGCGGGCCTGATAACCCAATTTCAAATTTTCGGAAGAGGATGCCTTAAATTTTTGGACGAGAATCACCCCCTGAATCTACCGTTATCAGCAAAATTGAGCATGATGAATAGTATTATGAAGAAAAAAAAATCAAAGTTGTATATCTAGCTGTGAAGGAATTAAACAGTGTAATCACTTTTTGAAATTAGAAGTTTAGAGGTGTGTCTGGATTATTCTTTTCAGTTTTTTGGTTTTCACTTTTCACTTTATTGCCGTTAAAAGTAAATCACTTTGGTGGCTATTTGTATGATCCCAACCAGTCACTGTAGTGCTTCTGATGAATGACGTGCATAAAGGTTTTACCGTGCGCTTTACAATCGCTATTTTTCCCCCCTTTTTCTTCGGGAGCAACATCGCTCGCGTGCAAAACCGCAATACAATTTAAGGAGTTTCTAAGGAGTATTTTGTTTATCTAAGTAGTTCTAAGTACTACTTGGGAACGTTTTCATTTCTAAGTAGTTTTTAAGGAGTCTAAGGAGTCTGTACGAACCCTGCAAATTCATTTTTTAACAGAAATATATAAAATTGGAATGCCTGACTATGGAAGCGATTTCGAATCGAACTTATTTTTCCATTTTATGATAATTAAATTATCTATCCAGTTCTAAGCTATTTCGATGACGTAATCACCCGTTTTTCTCCTGCTTTTCGACCGGTTTTTCTGCTTTCGTCGGGAAATGTGCTCAAAAGTGTCATCTTTGAACGCTTGTTATCAAAAATCTATTGTGTTTTTTAAAAAACAGAAAATTGAGTGCAATTAGACAGATTTTGAATAGCAACACCTGCTATTTTCATGCATTTCCGAACAAAAATAAATTAAAGCATGCGTCACAAAGTTGGCCTTTTTTATTTAAGAACACCGTTAATGGTGAATATTCTGACATCTCATTTTACTTAGCCATCATACGTAGTATAGGGTAAGTCTTGCAATCGTTTTGAAAATCGAAAAAAAATTTTTGACGGATTTACACGTTTCAGATACTGGAGATTCCGATAAACATATTTTTAGAAAAAAAAATTTTGCCGTCCGTCCGTCTGTGTGTCTGTCTGTAACCGCTCTATCTCCCGAATAAATTGAGATAGAGACTTGAAATTTTGTATGTACTTAGTATTTAAGAATGGGACGAAGCCTATTAATTATCAGTAACCTCGATTATCCGGAACTATTTTTTTCGGACTCTCGAAAAATTCGTTCTGATGAAAGGTATATAAAAATTTTCGAATTTTTTTATTTTAAGGAGTGGACATAAAAGGCAATAAAATAGCACAAATTTTGTATAAAGAACGAAGTCGATCGGATTATTAGTTGCCGAGATATCTATAATCCTGTTTTTCACATTCTTCGATTTTTCATGACCCTGTATTTCATTCAAATTTCAATACAAAGATATATTTTAATTGGAAATGAGACGCTTCATTCGACGCAGTAAATTTTAAGTTAATATGATTATTATTTTTGGAGTTATAAGGATGTTTCTTTCAGGGGTGATTCTGAATGAAATTTTTTTTTCGGAAATTCGCATCGCATTTTCGGAATAGGGGGGGGGGGTGAGTCCTTCCCCCCCTTTAGCGATCTTCGGACAAAATCGGCGTTTTCCCGCTATCTTCAGACGAAATCAGCAATATTTTAGCGAAATCGGCGATGTATTGCGATCTTTTGCCAAAATCGGCGGTTTTTCCGCGATCTTTTGACGAAATCGGCGTTTTCCCATGTTATTTTAAAACGAAATCTGCGTTTTTTTGACGATCTTTAGGCAAAGTTTGCTTTATAACGCGATTTTTTCTCGAAAACGGCGTTTTATTCCCGCGATCTTTT
Organism: Maratus speculifer; assembly: GCA_964019185.1. Lineage (NCBI taxonomy): Eukaryota > Metazoa > Arthropoda > Arachnida > Araneae > Salticidae > Maratus > Maratus speculifer. The sequence goes on from OZ025293.1 coordinate 375,243,698, forward strand.
GACGATATCGGCGTTTTTTCCGTGATCTTTTGATGAAATGGACGTATTTTTTCAAATATTCTTTTAACAAAATATTTTTAAGCGATCTTTTATCGAAAACGGCGTTTTTTCCCGCGATCTTTTAACGAAATCGGCGTTATATCCGCAACCTTCAGACGAAATCTGCGTTTTCTCGCCGTCTTCAGAAGAAATCAGCGTTTTGTCTGCGATATTTGGTGAAATTGCCGTTTTTTTCGCGATCCGCACGGGAAATTCGCGTTTTTCATCGATCTTTTGACAAAGTTCGTTCAAAAAACGTTGACGAAATCGTCGTTTTTTCACGAAATATTGACGAAATGTATGCTATTTCGGCGATCCTATCACGAAATTTGCATTTCTACGCAATTGTTTTTTCCGCGCGCAAAACTGTACAAGTTGGCAACTATGCGGAACTGATAACCCAATTTCAAATTTTCGGAAGAGGATGTCTTAAATTTTCGGAAATTTCGGAATTTTCGGACGAGAATCACCCCTGTGCGTCCCTGCATTTGAATTTCTATAAAGGATCGCGGGCAAACACCAAATTCATCAAAGGGTTCTTCAGGGTTTTTTTTTTTTTTTTTAATTTGCAGCAAATTTTCTGAAAAGTTACAGCGGATTGTGTGAAAAGGGGGGGGGGGAGGGAGGGATACTTTAGACTGTGTTTTCACTCAACCTAAAATCAACTTGAACCAGGGGTGATTCTCGTCCGAAATTTTGAAATTGGGTTATCAGTTCCGCATAGCTGCCAACTTGTACGGTTTTGCGCACGGAAAAGACAATCGCCGAGAAATGCAAATTTCGTAAAAGAACCACCGAAAAAGTCACATTTCGTCAATATTTCGCGGAAAAACAATGATTTTTTCAATGTGTTTGTCAACGAACTTTGTCAAAAGATTGCTAAAAAAAAGCGAATTTCCTGTGCGGATCGCGAAAAAAAACCGGTAATTTCATCAAATATCGCAGATAAAATGCTGATTTCGTCTAAAGACCGCGGGAAAATGTCGATTTTGTCTAATAAATTGCGGAAAAAAACACCGTTTTCGATAAAACATTGCTTAAAAATATTTTGTCAAAAGATTATTTTAACAAAAAAGGCCGATTCATCAAAAGATCATGGGAAAAATGCTGATTTCGTCAAAAGATCGCGGGGATAAAACGTCGTTTTCGACAAAAGATTGCGTAAAAATGCAAATTTTGTCTAAAGATCGTCGTAACAAACGGCGATTTTGTCAAAAGATCGCGGAAAAACCATCGATTTCGACAAAAGATTGCTATAAATCGCCGATTTTGCTAAGATTTCGCAGATAAATCGCTGATTTCGTCTGAAGATCGCGGAAAAATGCCAATTTCGTCTGAAGATCGTGGATAACCCCCTCGCGGGAGGAGTAACTCGCGGAATTACCCCCCCCCCCCCCCATCCCGACGATTTCCGAAAATGTGATGTGAATTTCTGAAAAAATTCGCCCAGAATCATGTCTGACCTGAACCAAAAACAGAATTTATTAGACCTGAAACAAAAGTAATTAGCACAGGAAGGGAATTTATCCCTTTGAAAACTAAATAGACTATATAAAATCGTGACTTTTTTTAAAAATAAAAAATCACATTTTCCATAAAAATTTGTTGATAAAAATTGCTTCAGTGGTATTTTGTCATGTCTGTATTTGTGTAATTCTTTAAATAGCACATTAAACAGTAGGTTTTAAAGATTTTTTCTCTCCCTCCCAAACAGCTAAACTCCCCTCCATTTATAAATGTTGGGAGGGAGTCTCCCCTCCTCTGGAAAATTGAATTTCAAGCCCTGCACTCAGAAATTAAGAAAAGAGAGGAAATTATGCATAAATAAAATTTACGACATTTTTCACAACATTTATGCAGGAATTTTGTAAACTTTATTGTTTGTAACAAACTAAATAAAGAATTAAATTTTAACAAACTATTTTTTTAAAAAAGAAAGAATCTATCTTTTTCTTTCCTCTTGTAAACCTTTAACAAAAAGTCTTTCTAAATGTGCATTTGTCAAAAAGTTTGAAATATGCTACAAATTCAATGTGCATGAAAACTTATAAGAGTAAATAAAAATGATATTTTCTTTAGTTCAAAATACTTTACATTAATTAAGGTAACCCAGCAACAGATTTAATGAGGAGTTTTATGTATTGCATCATTTAAAATAAATTTAGGTAACTAGACTATAGATTCTATGATTTTTCCACGGGTAAATACCAAAAATTTGCAGTTTTTTTTTTTTTTTTTTACGATCGTTTAACAAGATTCGTCGTTTTACATCACGATAATTTGACGAAAATCTACGTTTTACATCGAGATCGTTTGACAAAAATCGCCATATTTCATCGCGATCACTTGACAAAAGTCATCGCTTTATATCTCAATCGTTAAACAAAAATTGCCATTTTATTTTGCGATCTTTAAAAAAAAATCGCCATTTTAGATCGCTATGGCTTGACAAAAGTCACCGCCTTTACACTTCAATCGTTAGACAAAAATCAGCGTTTCACTTCGTGATCATTTGACAAAAATCGCCATTTTATACTGCGATCGTTTGATGAAAATCGGCGTTTTATTTCGCAATCTTTAAAGAAATCGCCATTTTACATCGCGATCGCTTCACAAAAGTTGCTGCTTTACACCTCAATCGTTAGACGAAAATAGTTGTTTTACTTCGTGATCGTTTGACAAAATCGCCATTTTATTCGGAGATCGTCTGTCAAAAATTGCCGTTTTACATCGCGATCATTTAACAAAAATTGCCGTTTTACATTGTGATCGTTTGACAAATATCGCCGTTTTATGTTGTGATCATTTGACAAAAACCGCCGTTTCTTACCGCAATCGTTTGATGAAAATAGCCGTTTTATTTCATAATTGTTTGACGAAAATTGCTGTTTTATTTTGCGGTCATTTGAAGAAAATTGCTATTTTACTTTGCAGTCGTTTGACGAAAATCGCTGTTTATTTTACGATCATTTAAAGAAAATCGTTATTTTGTTTTGTGATCGCTTAACGAAAATCACGGATTCTTAAAAATTAGAAAAAGCAGAAATCCGCCATTCAGCAAAAAAGTGGCATCCCTGAATGTGCCATTAGAAACTAAAAATTCGACAGCATTTTTTTCAGTAATTTTTTGATAAAAGAAAAATAGATTTTTATGATAATTACATATTTGGAATCAGCATTTAAAAAAATAGGTAAGGTGAATATTTATAAATTTAAAATGTATAAATGCAGTATTTGTAAAAAAAAATATATATATATAGTCTGCATAACAATCCAAGTCTGTCTAAAACTAATTTGCTACTTTCATTCTTGACAAAGTGTTTGCCTTTAAAAAAAATTATACTTTTAAAACATCTCTCTTTTTTAGCTCATAGGAAATTGAATACATTTATTCATTTAAAATATAATTTTTTCTAAAAATTAATATAACTGATTCCAAAGAACAATACATATTCAAATTAGGCATAGATGCACAAAATTTATTTTTTATAAATGCAATATGCATCCATAAAAAAAAATAATAAAAAACATTTAGGCCAGAAAGTATGCTTTATACCTTTGGCAACCAGCTACCTGCCTCAGAAAAATTAAAAATATCTGAACTTTACTTTTGGCTTTGAAAGAAAATTAAATCAACTTATGTAAATAAATTTTTAATGGATATTTCAACTTCAAGGTGGAATTTCTGAGAAAAGAAATTCTTTGCATTGGATATAAATCTAGTATTTAGGATCAAATACATTTTAAGACACCTGTGTCTTTGAAAATGCCTAGTACTTTATAATACTAATAGCTCTGCGAAATTATGGAAAAATCTCATCCTTTTATGTGTTTCTGAAAGAAAATCATTGCAGTTTGATAAAAACCAATACTTTTGTTGAATAGTGAATATTTTTCATAGGGATTTTTAATTAATAACAAGCAATAGGACATTTTTTCAAAATTTTATGATTTATAATGTGATTACAGGTGTTCATCTAAAAGTATTACGGAAAGTTTTAATAGTAATTTATACAGTTTCTGAGAACGAACTGCGAGATGGGCAGACAGACAGATGAATGAAACAAACAGGGTATCGACAGATGAATGAAACTCTAAATAGCAAAATTTATTAAAATGGTTAGGTGGTGTAAAGAAGATATGTGGAAAAGACAACAGTGCATTTATAATATATCTAAAAAGGAATCATTGGCACCTAAAGCAAAAAGTTTAGGGTACATCCTCCTTTGAGAAACATCAACAGAAACATTAAAATCAGCAGCAATCAATCTTTAACTCCGTAACACATGGTCAGATCCTATTTTATTTCTGTATGAAAGGAATATGCTAAAAGAATCACATATTAAAACATACCATATTCATATCTAACTTTTTTTAATACAAATGTTTGCAATGTTTCATTAGGAATTATCCAGGACAGTGTTGAATCCAGATACTTTTCTCCGGGTGGGACTTCTGTCACTCCAAGGGGAACAGTATAGAATTCTTGAGAAGGAGAAAGGAGTCATTGTGTTTTTTGTCCATCGAAAACCAAAAATCTCAAATTTTTCAGGGGGAGGGGGGGGGGAGGGAGTATGTCACTCTAGGCCACCCCCTGAATTCAACACTGATCCAGGATGCCTATCTACTTGAATATAAAGAAAAAGAGACCAACAGAGATTTCTTTTATAAAGACACATATCAGTGAATATTATGCATAAAATCTTACCTTTTTAGCACACTGTTGACATTGCTTTTCATCTAAACAGTCGCCAGCAACTGCTTTCAGTTTTGGTTCCAATGGATTATCTTTTAAATCTAACCATTTGAGGTTTTTCAATCTGCAGAAACTAATCGGAATGTCTCTCAGTTCATTTCTATCAAGATCCAAGAACTGGAGATTTACGAGATTGCCGAAATTATGAGGTAATTCCTTTAGCTTGTTGCGGCTCAAATCTATTTTAACTAGATGAGTCAATGTGGCAAAATCATTCTAAATTAAAAAGAAAAATGGATGATAGTATAAGTATGCATGCAACAATAAAAGCAAAGTGAAAATTTTTGAAAATTTACAATAAGAAAAGAAGTGTATTACCGGCAATACTTGGATCTGATTGCATGACAGATCTAAATGAGTTGCTTTTGGAGTATTAGCCTAGGGAAAAAAACATTAATATAAGTACAAAATGATAAAAAAAAGAAAATTAACAGAGAAAGTGAACGCCTCTAATGAAGATATAATGTACAAATTTTGCAAAATTAATGTTTAAACGTACCAATAACTTCACTGGAACTTCCGTGAGTTCATTCAAACTGAGATCTAGCTCGTTTCCTTCTACTTTATCTTTAAAAGACATATCAAAATTTAATTAACAAGTACGGTGAATTCTAAACTAAAGGCATAAATGCTGAAACTAGAAAACTAATAACGACACATCAACACATAAGCAAGCGGCAGACGACGGAATGTTATCGTTATCATCATCGAAGAGAAGAACCATGGAGACTATATCGATACCGGCAGAAATAGATTACCATTATTAAAAGTGGCAATAAGATAGTTTTTTCTGTGTTAGTGAAACGACATTGACTAATCAGAAGCCTGTAATTTTGCAAACAGTGGAAAAGTTCACAAAAATGCGGGCTTCTGATTAGTCAATCCCGTTTCACTAACATAGAAAAATCTACTTGGATCCTGGCGGTTTTAAACGATCTGGATCGCAACAATTTTCCATAAAACAAACATTCATTCAAGCATCGTGGCGCGATTTTTCTTAAGTTGGCAAGTATGAAAAGTAAATGTAAGAAAAGATTAGAAGGCAATGAGTCAGAGGGTAATCAGTATGTAACGAAAGATCAGAACTATAAACGTGCACAGATGTGATGTGCAGTAACAGATGAATAGTACGGTAAAAATGACGACAAAATGAATACCCGTATGATATCGTTACTTTCAAACACGGTACCCGTTAGAGAGTATTCCTTACTTGTTACTTTCGTTACTGTTCAGAAACAGGGTATTAACAATCATCGCATGTACTAAAAAACTACAGCAAATCTCTATAGAGCAGTTCACATCACGTGACTTTTACTGGAGAACAATGAAGAAAGCTGTTGGACACACAAACACAAAAAGCGTTGATAAAGGTAGCTATAGTTGTCCTACAGCAGCAGCAAAAACCTGTTCGTGACGTCACCTTGCACAGCTCTATACCGTACGAATCTTTGGAGGATTCCGATATGTGCTGCCATCTGTACATTGCTAAATACGCAAGTTCTGACACAGAGGTCTGCACGGGTCTGGCCCTAGCCCGTGGCCTCTATCCGGCCAGGCCGGTTGCGAATTTTCTAACTAACCGGATGGACAAACAAAATAAACGGGCCTGGCCGGCAAAAAATTGAACGACTATACGGGCCGGGCCGATAAAAAAAAATTTGCGGGCTTACCGGCCCGTTATAAAGATTTTTCTGAAACTAATATAATATGAGCAATTTTCAATGAATATGTCTTTAACGGGAATAAGTATAAATGCGCCCCACGAGCCGATACTAGTTTGACAACATCAACACAGAAATGTTACTTGCACAGTGTAGAGATCGTCATTGGAGAGATACTTTGTGTCTAACCCGGGCTTAGTATTTTTTTTTTCAGCAGACTCTTGCCGGGCCGAGATCACTCTTGCATTATTTTTCTACCTATAGTCGAGCTGGGCCGGATCTGGACTTCGTTGTTCTCAAGATGTGTAAGGCAGACAACATGATATGTAAAAGCATTAATAGCGATGAAGTGATGGTTCTTAAATTCCCTTCTCAACAACTTGACACATTTTATAAAGAATTTTTAACTGTAAAGGTATAAATTTGGCAAGCCTGATTATTGAAGGGATTTGAAATCGAGTTGCGTTTTTCATTTTTGGTAAATAAGATATTTGTATATACTTTTTTGTGATATAAGAGATTCTTGTCACGTGGTTGCAGATTTTCTCCCTTCCCATGCTGTCGCTTTCGGAAATTTGATTCAAAACGCTAACTTTGACAGTATTTTCTTAAATTGCTTACATTAAAAAAATCGATAACTGTATTCGATTACATAATGTTTAATTAAAAACACCTGCTGATCTTATGCGTTTACGAAAAGAAGTGAAATTTAAGGCTCGCCACACACTACAGAGACATGCGTCAAAAATCGTGCAACATGGCGCAGTCAAACCGGTTTTTTCTTCGTTATCAGGGTGAAATTGTCGCATGTCGCACGTTTTTTCGTTCAATGTTTCACTAGTGTGTGGCGAGCCTAATTGAATGTTGAAATTTAATTGAATGTTAAAATTTATTTGAATGTTGAAAGTTGTTTAACCCATTAGTGCCTGAATTATTTTCTTTGTTGAAATTCAAATTTTGCATTTTCCCACCACTTTTAAAACAAGAATAACTTTTATCTTCATTTATCAAGGACTTTGCGTCGAGAAAGAAAGTACAGTGAAACCTCCAAATAAGGGACACTCCGAATAAGGGACACCTCTATTTAAGGGACAAAAGCTCCGGTCCCAGTCCCAAGGTATAGGACGTGTAATGTATTTACCTCTGAATAAGGGACACTCTATTTAAGGGACACTTGAAAATGAGATTAAAGGGACTGGTTTTTGAATTTCAGATAATGAAGTAGTCTTTGATGAAAATAAAAATACAGATTTTTGTGACCTTATCAAATAGACAGCCAGTCATGTTGATACAGAGGCGTACGACACAATTTACGGCCATTTATTTACCCAGACTTCTGATTCGACATCAATGCCTTTATCCGCATTGAAAGTAATGCTGAAAATTGTGAGGATGATTCTGAAATTGGAGAAAGAAAGAAAACTTTGAAGTAATGAACTTTACAGATATTTTTAGGCTGTTCTCAAATCCAAAAATGGCAACTTTTTAAAGATAAATTTTAATTTATTTTTATTCGGAAATGCCTGAAGCTAGCAGGTGTTGTTGTTCAGAAAATGTGTAATCGACCACTTTTTTTTTCAAATGCAATAGATTTTACAGAAAATATTGACAAAGTGGACGTTTTGAACCAAATTTCCATGCGAAAGAAGAATAACTACTCAAGAAAGGGTAAAAAACGGCTTTGTCACGTGATCAAAATCGCATATAACTCAATAGGTGATTTATTTATTAAAAAAAATGAAAACACAGTTCAATTCCAAATCGCTTCCATATTGAAATTATAGTCAAGCGTTCCAATTTTATATTTTTCCGTTGAAAATGAATTTTTAACTTGAAAACATTTTAAATAAAAAATAAATGAATTCTGAGTCAAAACGTTTTCCGCTTGCTCAGTAGGGCAGTGTAGAGATTTGTTGTCCTAAAATACGCAAAGCGTTGGAATACTTTTTTTTGGGGGGGGGGGGGCAGGGCTGAAACTAGAGGGGGGCAGAGGAGGCACGTGACCCCCGGGCGCAACCAGAGTAGAAGGTGAAGGGGGCGCCAAATTAAAATTTTGTTTGGTGTGTTTGATACAAAGAATGCATATATATGGAGAGTGGGGGGGGGGGGGGGCACCAAAATCCATGTTTGCCCCTGGCGCGAAAAAGGCTAGTTCCGGCACTGGGGGGGGGGTGATATTGGTGGTATTAGAGAATTGTAAATATGGTAAATGAACACTTCAAAGATTTCCATAGAAATATTGAAATTTGCAAAACAATCCTTTTTGACTGATTGCTTCAAGTAAATTTTTTTCAAATGTTTTTATACTTTTGTATGTACATAATATGCATAGAAAATACAAATCAATAATTCTACAAATAATTTAATAATTTAGTAATTAATGGAAAATTTTAATTAATTAATTCTCTTTTCTTCCTTTTGTCTGATTAACGTAATTTATACACTTCAGATACATTTAAAATTTTCCTTTGATGCTTTGTTATTTTTATATCCTTCTGAATTAAAAATAATGTAAAAAACTCCGAATAAGGGACACCTCTATTTAAGGGACAAAAGTTCCGGTCCCATAGGTGTCCCTTATTCGGAGGTTTCACTGTATTTATTTATCCTCCTTTTTACTGGTGTGAAATGCGCTTATTTGAATTTTTTAAAACTGTCCCAAAAATGGGACGCTAGGCACTAATGGGTTAATCATCCCATAAATATGCAAACAGTATTCTTTTAAAAAATCTTAATTATTATTTTCATACATAATCTGTTAGCGATAATTAGCATAACATATTAATTGCATGTGTTCGCTCTCATCAGTTTTACTAAAAACAGTTATGTAATAGAAAAAAAGCCAGGTAAGATTGACTTACCTTCAATTAGTTTTCATCTCAGGGCAGGCTGTCCAGTTTCTGGTATCCATATTGTGTATCCACTTTTAAACGCATGAAGATATAATCACATATAAGTAATCACACTGTAAATAAAAACACTGGTGCATTTAGAAAAACTAATATTGTATTTAACTTGATTTGGTATTTGCGGAGCTCTGACAAACAGCTCCTTTCTCTACTACAACATATCAGTGGCGCAGCCAAGGGGGTGGTTTTGGGGTTAAAACCCCTCCCAGAGCTAAGTAAGATTGGTATAATTGCCGCTTATATGAATCAAAACGTTTAAGTTTAATATTTAAACGTTTTGGTGTATTTCGGAATCCACCGCTTTGTTGAATCATATTCCATTTAACAAATTGATCCAATTAAATGGCAAAAATTCTACTTAAAGCTGTGAAAGTGCATATTACATCCATTAGTTGAGTGAAAATTGATCACTTGAATTAAGTCACTTTTTCCAGACGTCTTATGTTAAAAGAATGGTGATTTCGAATGCCAAATTCGATGTCATGTGACTGAAAATACCGATTTTAGTGGTTGACACGCATGTTCATTATTGTCTTTTCCTGGCTTTTATGTTTTTTAACTCTAATATTGTTTTGTTAACACCGTTTAAATGAAACATGGCCAATGTAACTACGGAAAAAATGCATTATGATTTGTTACATTAAAAATACTGATTCTATTAACCTGTGATTCAAATAACCGGCGGAAACCTTTATCACAAACTCAAAACCCTCCCTAAAACCAAATTCTGGCTGCGCCACTGCAACATATTCATATCTGTAAAAAATACAAGAAAAATTATTATTATTACAATGAAAATGAAAATTTATTATTTGAATGTTTATATCGTGAAAAAGTAATTTAGTGTTTATTGAAATTAATGAGCTTTTGATGACAATGTCCTTGAAAGTTAATTATCACTTATGTACTATTAATCATATTGATTATTTGCAGATTATAGTCTTTTTGTAAACAACTGAAGGTTATGTTGCGTATGATGATAGTTCTTTCACTTTCGATAAAAGAAAAATTGTTCTTGCTAAAATCATTTCCTGGTTGCTCTTTAATTATGCGATGATGGATGGAAAACAATTTAAGTCTTTTGTTTATTGTTTTCTGTAATCTTCATTTAGAGTTTACATTATAATGTTTTTAACAAACCCCCCCCTTAAACTCTCAATGGAGATTATCCAGTAGTTTGAGTTTGTTTCTATTTTCTATGTATTCAGGTTTGGGTTCCGGTTTTGTAAGGATGTCGGCAATCATTGATTTGCTTGGACAATAATGTAGTTGGATTATTCCGTTTTCTTTAAGCTGTTTAATTACATGATACTTGATATCAATGTGCTTTGTTCTGTTGGAATATTTTCCAGATTCTGTCATCTTTATGCAAGAGATGTTATCTTCGAAAATAGTAATTGGCAATTGTTGTGGTACGCCAAGATCTTCTAATAATTTTAATAACTACGTTAATTCTTGCGTAGCACTGGCCGCTGCTACAAACTCTGCTTCTGCAGAAGATTGTGCAATGCAGGTCTGCCTTTTCGTGATCCACATTATAGGATTTTTTCCTAGTAAGAATAAATTTCCTGTAGTTGACCTTCTTGTCTTTAAATCACCCCCCCCAATCCGAATCACTATATATTTCCAAGATCGGTGGTTCTTGTGTGCTGATAACCAAATTTAGGTTTTTTGTTGAATTTAGGTATCTTATAAGTCTTTTCACTCCTTTCCAGTCCGATTCGGAGGGGGTTTCGTTTTTTCTGCTTAAAATGTTTACAGCTACAAGTATGTCTGGTCTTGATATCGTGGCGATGTATAACAATGCACCTATTGCTTGACGGTATTTCGTGTTGTTTGGCATTTGTTTACCTTCATCATTTAATCGCTGAAATCCTACCTCCATTGGAGTGCTGTATGGTTTAGATTCTGTTAAGTTGAATTTTTTTGTTACTTCTTCTATCTTTGCAGTTTGATTCAGTTTGAATCCATTCTGCGTTTTTTCTATTTTTATTCCGAGGTAATTGTTTATTTCTCCTAGATCTTCAAGAGTATATTCTGTTTTCAATTTATTTATTATATCTTTTATCTGGTCATCATTTCCTGCAATGAGTATATCATCGACATACACTATGATGTAAATACTATTTTCCCCTTGTTTTTGTATGAATAAACAAGTGTCTGCTGTACTTTGTGTGAAGTTTAATTCTTTAAGTGTTTGGGTAATTTTTATATACCAAGCTCGTGCTGCTTGTTTTAGGCCATAAATTGCCTTTTCCAATCTACACACTTTGAAAGGTTCTTTTGTGTCTATGTATCCTTCAGGCTGAGACATATATACCTCTTCTTCCAGTTCTCCATGTAGGAAAGCTGTTTTAATGTCAATGTGATGTATTTTTAACTTATGATATGCTGCGGCAGTTAAAAAGCTTCTGAGTGTCGTGTGTGACACCACTGGCGCATATGTTTCGTCATAGTCTATCCCGTATTTTTGTCCGTAACCCTGAGCTACGAGCCTAGCCTTGTATCTTTTTATTTTTCCAAATTCATCATATTTTGCTTTAAATGTCCATTTTGATCCGATTACTTTAGCTCCTTGTGGTGGATGCACTAATGTCCATGTTTTGTTTTCTTTAAGTGAATTTATTTCCTCTCGCGTCGCATCGATCCAGTTCCTTTTTTCGTGTGGGTTCTCAAGATTTATCATTTCTTGCCAACCTTTGGGCTCATATATTGGATTGTGCCGGACTGCATAAGCAAATCTGTCCGGTGGTACTCCTTTATTTTCCCTTTCGGATCTTCTAACGTGTTGTGTTTGTAAAGATGTGGATGGTGTATCTGTATCGATGTTTTCTGGTGTTAGATTTAGTTCCATTACATTTTTTTCCTTCTGCTGAGCCTGTTTTTTGATTTCAGACTTTGAATCATTTGTGTTTGTATTTTCATTAGTGTTTGCGTTATCTATTTTGTTTTCGATAAATTTTACTGATCTAGCTAGTATGACTCTTCCATCACTGGTGTAGATTCTGTACCCTTTAGAGCGATTGTCATACCCGACGAAAGTGCCCTTTTCTGCTCTATTATCAAGTTTTCCTCGTTTAAATTTATGTATATAGGCATATGCGGTACAGCCGAAAACCTTTAAATATTTTATGTTTGGTTTTCTACCTAGCCAAAGTTCATATGGTGTGGTGTTGATGGATTTAGAAGGCAGTCGATTTTGCAAATGGTTTGCGGTACATATGGCCTCTCCCCATAATTTATGTGGGAGATTTGCTTCGTTTAGCATGCTCCTAGTCATATCCAGAAGCGACCTGTTTTTTCTCTCTGCAACCCCGTTCTGACTTGGAGAATATGGGACGGTAAGTTGGTGTTCTATGCCTTTATACTTTAGGTACTTTTCAATTTCGTCATTTATATATTCGCCGCCATTGTCGGATCTGATCGCAGTTGGCATTTTACCAAATTTATTTTTAACTGTAGCGATGTATTCTTTTAATTTTTCGAACGCGTCACTCTTATTTGACATTAGGTAAATTATACAAAACCTCGAAAAGTCATCGATGAAAGTGATGAAATATCTTTTCCCCCCTATAGTGGGTGTGTTTATAGGGCCACATACATCAGTGTGAATTAATTCTAGTCTTTCTTTGGCTCTATATGCTCCTGATTTTAGGAATGGTGTTTCGTTTGTTTTTGATTGAATGCATACCTCACATACATTGTTGTGTTTACATTTATTTATCGTTACACCGCTTACTAATTCTTTAGACACCATGTTTTTTATTGTGTCGTGATTTCTATGGCCCATTCTTCTGTGCCATAAATCTATGCAATTTGCATTTGTGCAATTATACGTTACATTTGTGTAGTAGCTACTATTTTCATCTTCGTTTACGTGTATTTCATACAAATTGTTTTTTAATTTACCTTGGAGTATTATTTCACCTTTGTGTGTGATGTTGCACCTATCCCTTTCAAAATGTACCTGGCATCCGTTTTTTGTTGCCCTGCTAACTGATAACAGATTGGTTTCAATATCTGGTACGAACAGAACATCCCTTAGTGTTACTTGTTTATTATTTTTTCCGGTTTGAATAACAACTTCACCTGATCCATATGAAATCAGTTTGCTACCGTTTGCTACAGTGACATTTGTTTCAACATTGTTTGTTATTTTTGTAAACATTTCTTTTGAGTTTACGATATGGCTGGAACTTCCGCTATCTACAATAAAGGTTTTTTTATTATCAGGTTGCTCTGTAAGTAAGGCTACATCATTTTTTTCATATACAGCATTTTTTCTGCCTTCAGTGTTTTCTTCAAAACATAGCGAAGTGGAATGGTTTTTAGTTTTATTTTGCTTGTTTTGAGTGTAAGTGTTATTATTTTTCCCTTTTAGGAACCAACATTCTTTATTTGTGTGGTTTTTCATTTTACAGTGTGAACCACGGTAGGTAGAAAACACGGTAGGGTCCACGCGCAGGTTTCGTTTTCTCCTGTGACGTCACTGGAACCCATCTCCAGTCTTGGGTAACGTACTTTTTGCTTTGCAGAAAGCTTTCCGTTCATAAAAACTATATTAAAAGCATTTATTTAAAATCCTGTATGACATATTACTGAGTTGAATGGCATTGGGAACATCTACTAAACCACGGTAAGTAGAAAAACACGGTATGGTCCACGAGATGATGCGCAGTAGTTCGTGACGTCACTGGCACCCTGGGTCCAGCACTTCCTGTATCTGGACACTCATTTTTTACTCCTCTCTTATCTTTTTTTGTCTTCGCGATAAGGAGTACTATTATTTTTTTTCGTTTGTAAAATCATTCATTTTATGCCTTATGCTATTTCTTATTTTTTGCGAGCGGTGTTTAATTAATTAAAATAATTAAAGATGCCTTGTTGTGCCGTTTCTGGTTGAACTAATCATACCAGAAATTCTAAAGTTCATGGAATTTCATTTCATCGATTCCCAGTAAATGACGCTGTGCGAAAACAATGGCTACAAGCATGCAAAAGAGCTGACAATTTCTGCATTGATAATGCAAGAGTCTGTTCGATTCACTTTGAAGAAGCAGATTTTGAAAGAGATTTGAAAGCGGAACTGCTTGATTAAAAGCCCGGAAGAATTTTAAAACTTAAATCAGTTCCCCACTTAAAAGTACCCAGCTTTTTATCAAATAATGAAAATACTGGAAAAGAGAACGAGCTCAAAAACGAGATACCAGAAAGGAAATAAACCTCTTGTTAAATAATAAAGAATGTGATTCTGCTTTAATTTCGCACTCCCTAGAAGAAGAAAATAATGAATTTGATTCAATAAAAAGAGAAAATCAAGATTTAAAAGAATTAAATAAAGAAATTTTGCGCGAAATGGAAGATGTAAAATTAGAAAACTCCCATTTAAAAGAAATTTTAAAGCAGTATGAGACGCAATTTTCATCTTCGCAGCAAGAGGTTATTTTGAAAGGTAAATGCGTTACATGGAATAAAGAAGATATTTCGAGAGCCATAGCCTTAAGATGCATATCAAAAAAAGCTTTTCATTATATAAAAGACGAATATAAATATCCTCTTCCCAGTGAAACTGCACTAAAACGCCGCCTTCAGCATTGTGTTATAACACCAGGATTTATAGATTTGAGTTTTAGTGTCTTGAAAGCTCAAGCAATGGTTTTCACTGACATGGAAAAAGATGTTGTAATGAGCTTCGATGAAATGAAAGTGAAAGCTGATCGATGCTACGAATCTGTTGAAGATAAAGTTTTGGGACCTCATTCCGCTGTGCAAGTTGTGATGGTACGAGGACTCATAGGAAAATGGAAACAAGCCATATATTATGAATTCGACAAACCCATTGACAAAGATTTATTTTTTAAAATCGTGGAAAGGGTTGAATTGACAGGATTTCGAGTACGGGCTTTTGTAAGTGATATAGGGCCTTTAAATCAAAAGTTGATATCAGATTTAGGTATCAAACCTGGTTACTCGCATTTAAAAAATCCCTTTTGTGAGAAGAGGGGATTTTGTGATGTTCCTCACGCGCTTAAACTTCTGAGAAATCATCTGATAGACAAAGGATATCAACTAGCGGATGGAAAAACCGTCGAGAAAAAAACTTTAGAAAAACTTATTGAAAAGCAAAAAGACGGGGATTTGAAATATACGTATAAAATTAACAGCGACCATATTATTTTAACCAATACAGAAAGGCAGAATGTGAGAAAAGCTGCTGAATTGCTTTCAGCTACTGTTGCATCTGCCATTGAATATGTCCTGCCAGGAAACAGGCATGTGGCAGAATTTATAAAAACAGTGAACGATGGATTTGATGTCTTAAATCCCAGAATACCTCATCACCGCACCAATAAACTCAAAAGCGCTTATGGTACACATATAAATGAGCAGAATATTGCTTTAAAAAAATTATATGGTCTGTGCTCATCTATTCGTGTCATCGGAAAAAAAAATTTGTTGCCATTCCAGAAAGGTCTGCTGGTTTCAATTTCT
The DNA here is from genome assembly GCA_964019185.1 of Maratus speculifer. Lineage (NCBI taxonomy): Eukaryota > Metazoa > Arthropoda > Arachnida > Araneae > Salticidae > Maratus > Maratus speculifer. The sequence goes on from OZ025293.1 coordinate 375,259,555, forward strand.
AGCCTTCAAGGACTATATGAAGAATTAAAAGCTGAAGGTTACTCATATCTTATGGCTTCAAGATGTAATCAAGATGTTCTGGAATCCTTTTTTTCTTTTATAAGAGGTTTTGGAAAATTTTATGATCATCCATTGCCAACAGCTGTCAGCCAAAGAATAAAATTTCTACTCCTGAGTCGAAGCTCAAAAATTATAATTTCTAATGGAAATTGCTCTGATGAAGATACAGCCACATTAAGTGCCGACATAATATTAAACTTAGAAAAGGATAATCCTGATGAACCTCCCGAACAATCTGCAGCAAGCGTCTTAGAAGATATGTCAGGTGAAGATGATTTATTATTAGAAGTTGGAGAATCGAAAACTAAAATTTAAGCGAAGGTTTTCCGATTTTTCTCAAAGTATTTTGAATTAAAGCTAAATTGTAATGTGTTATATTGAAAAGATTGTATCTATTGGTGAAACAGAACTGAAAAAATTGAAAAACGTCTTTTTGCTCAAACGTGTTTAAAAAAATTATTAATAAACGTGTCGAAAGTTAATACTTTGAAAATCTAAATGTAAATATAAGATTGACCCTTTAAAAAATTCTAAATAGTAAAAACATACAAATATATTAACTCTAATTTGAATAGAAATGTTCCGAAGTAGTTTAGTAGATGTTCCCAATGCCATTCAACTCAGTAATATGTCATACAGGATTTTAAATAAATGCTTTTAATATAGTTTTTATGAACGGAAAGCTTTCTGCAAAGCAAAAAGTACGTTACCCAAGACTGGAGATGGGTTCCAGTGACGTCACAGGAGAAAACGAAACCTGCGCGTGGACCCTAACTTGTTTTCTACCTACCGTGTACTAAACTACTTCGGAACATTTCTATTCAAATTAGAGTTAATATATTTGTATGTTTTTACTATTTAGAATTTTTTAAAGGGTCAATCTTATATTTACATTTAGATTTTCAAAGTATTAACTTTCGACACATTTATTAATAATTTTTTTAAACACGTTTGAGCAAAAAGACGTTTTTCAATTTTTTCAGTTCTGTTTCACCAATAGATACAATCTTTTCAATATAACACATTACAATTTAGCTTTAATTCATAATACTTTGAGAAAAATCGGAAAACCTTCGCTTAAATTTTAGTTTTCGATTCTCCAACTTCTAATAATAAATCATCTTCACCTGACATATCTTCTAAGACGCTTGCTGCATATTGTTCGGGAGGTTCATGAGGATTATCCTTTTCTAAGTTTAATATTATGTCGGCACTTAATGTGGCTGTATCTTCATCAGAGCAATTTCCATTAGAAATTATAATTTTTGAGCTTCGACTCAGGAGTAGAAATTTTATTCTTTGGCTGACAGCTGTTGGCAATGGATGATCATAAAATTTTCCAAAACCTCTTATAAAAGAAAAAAAGGATTCCAGAACATCTTGATTACATCTTGAAGCCATAAGATATGAGTAACCTTCAGCTTTTAATTCTTCATATAGTCCTTGAAGGCTAGAAATTGAAACCAGCAGACCTTTCTGAAATGGCAACAAATTTTTTTTCCGATGACACGAATAGATGAGCACAGACCATATAATTTTTTTAAAGCAATATTCTGCTCATTTATATGTGTACCATAAGCGCTTTTGAGTTTATTGGTGCGGTGATGAGGTATTCTGGGATTTAAGACATCAAATCCATCGTTCACTGTTTTTATAAATTCTGCCACATGCCTGTTTCCTGGCAGGACATATTCAATGGCAGATGCAACAGTAGCTGAAAGCAATTCAGCAGCTTTTCTCACATCCTGCCTTTCTGTATTGGTTAAAATAATATGGTCGCTGTTAATTTTATACGTATATTTCAAATCCCCGTCTTTTTGCTTTTCAATAAGTTTTTCTAAAGTTTTTTTCTCGACGGTTTTTCCATCCGCTAGTTGATATCCTTTGTCTATCAGATGATTTCTCAGAAGTTTAAGCGCGTGAGGAACATCACAAAATCCCCTCTTCTCACAAAAGGGATTTTTTAAATGCGAGTAACCAGGTTTGATACCTAAATCTGATATCAACTTTTGATTTAAAGGCCCCATATCACTTACAAAAGCCCGTACTCGAAATCCTGTCAATTCAACCCTTTCCACGATTTTAAAAAATAAATCTTTGTCAATGGGTTTGTCGAATTCATAATATATGGCTTGTTTCCATTTTCCTATGAGTCCTCGTACCATCACAACTTGCACAGCGGAATGAGGTCCCAAAACTTTATCTTCAACAGATTCGTAGCATCGATCAGCTTTCACTTTCATTTCATCGAAGCTCATTACAACATCTTTTTCCATGTCAGTGAAAACCATTGCTTGAGCTTTCAAGACACTAAAACTCAAATCTATAAATCCTGGTGTTATAACACAATGCTGAAGGCGGCGTTTTAGTGCAGTTTCACTGGGAAGAGGATATTTATATTCGTCTTTTATATAATGAAAAGCTTTTTTTGATATGCATCTTAAGGCTATGGCTCTCGAAATATCTTCTTTATTCCATGTAACGCATTTACCTTTCAAAATAACCTCTTGCTGCGAAGATGAAAATTGCGTCTCATACTGCTTTAAAATTTCTTTTAAATGGGAGTTTTCTAATTTTACATCTTCCATTTCGCGCAAAATTTCTTTATTTAATTCTTTTAAATCTTGATTTTCTCTTTTTATTGAATCAAATTCATTATTTTCTTCTTCTAGGGAGTGCGAAATTAAAGCAGAATCACATTCTTTATTATTTAACAAGAGGTTTATTTCCTTTCTGGTATCTCGTTTTTGAGCTCGTTCTCTTTTCCAGTATTTTCATTATTTGATAAAAAGCTGGGTACTTTTAAGTGGGGAACTGATTTAAGTTTTAAAATTCTTCCGGGCTTTTAATCAAGCAGTTCCGCTTTCAAATCTCTTTCAAAATCTGCTTCTTCAAAGTGAATCGAACAGACTCTTGCATTATCAATGCAGAAATTGTCAGCTCTTTTGCATGCTTGTAGCCATTGTTTTCGCACAGCGTCATTTACTGGGAATCGATGAAATGAAATTCCATGAACTTTAGAATTTCTGGTATGATTAGTGCAACCAGAAACGGCACAACAAGGCATCTTTAATTATTTTAATTAATTAAACACCGCTTGCAAAAAATAAGAAATAGCATAAGGCATAAAATGAATGATTTTACAAACGAAAAAAAAATAATAGTACTCCTTATCGCGAAGACAAAAAAAGATAAGAGAGGAGTAAAAAATGAGTGTCCAGATACAGGAAGTGCTGGACCCAGGGTGCCAGTGACGTCACGAACTACTGCGCATCATCTCGTGGGCCATACCGTGTTTTTCTACTTACCGTGGTGTGAACAATATTTGTTCATTCTTTTATAATCAGAGTTGACAGATTTTCCTTGAGCTTTATATGCTCTGGTGTTATTTTCTGAATTTTCAGAGCTTTCCGTTCGACGGATATATTCATCCGTTAATTTATTTTTTATAAATAGTACTGTAAAGGTCTAGACGAACAGCACTAGTTTTTATTACACTTAAAGAGCAATCAATCAATCATTGTTTTCGAACTGAACAAGGGTGAAACCTCGTTAAATGGTTTTTAAGGGACTGACCCTACCAATATGACAAAGGAAGGGGAACTTTTATCTACTCCATTTTCGGTCGTAAACCTGTCAACTGATATTCCTCTCTTGAAGTTCAGATTCAGTGCACTAGAAGTGCAATTTATACATCAAAGCGCCGAAACGAAAGATCAAAGATAGCGCAAGAAGTTAGTGCGAAAAACTGTGTGTGTGCCCGCAGCCTAAGTTCAGGTTCTGGACGGACCTCAATAGCCGTCACTAATGTATCGTAAGAAGGGGGAAGTGAACACAATAGTAAGGCGGAAATATGGGAATCTGTGATGTTTTCTCCTATGGCAGATAGTTTATCCACAATTTCTAGAATTTTAGTAATATGGGCTATCATGTTACCACCTTCATTTAGTTTCGTGCTGTACAGTTTTCTTAATAAGTACAGCTTGCTGGAGAGATTGGACCTCTCATGAATTTGTTTTAGAGTGTCCCATGTTTCCCGCGCCAAATTCAAATTTTTAACGTGTACTATTTGACTATCTTCAATACTGAGATTAATTAACGCTCTGGCTTTCCGGTCTTTTTTGGCCCAGTCTGTGGTTATGGGGGTTGGAACCTCTTCCGTAATAACTTCAATTAAGTCTTCACGAATTAAAAGCATTTCAATTTTAAATCGCCAATTTGAGTAATTATTGGCATTTAGTTTTTCAATTGTTGTGCTGTCTTTTACAGTAGCCATGATATTGTTATAGAAAAGTTTTTTTTTTTTCTTTAAGTTTGCTAAATTGTTTAATTATGGACTGCCTGACCTGATTTTGTTTTTATTTCTGTCTCATTAATCAAATTGTTAGCGATAATTAGCATAACATATTAATTGCATGTGTTCGCCCTCATCAGTTTTACTAAAAACAGTTATGTAATAGAAAAAAAGCCAGGTAAGATTGACTTACCTTCAATTAGTTTTCATCTCAGGGCAGGCTGTCCAGTTTCTGGTATCCATCAGACTTCGAGTCGATTACAGAGGACTGTAATCGATTAAGATTACGATTATTTTCAATTTCAAAAAATAGATTACGATTATATCTCTATTTATGCAAGCCTGATTGCGATTACATAATCGATTATCCATTTTTTTTATTTCAAGATTACGATTACGTTTGGATTACGATTAATATTTTCTTGTTGGATTACGATTACCGAACTAGTCGATTACGATTACAGTTCGATTACAATAATTCCGTAGTCTACATATTACAAACTACAGTCACAAATTTACAAAATATGCGTTTCCTTTAATTTATTTATTTTTAAAGAAAAAATAAATCATTTATATTAAATGAGCTATTCTTTTCTATATAAATAATATGTTTTCCTTTTTGAATATTTTAGAACTGATTTCATTATCATAAATTTATTTTGAAATTAAGAGCATTTCTAAGGATGTTTGATTAATAGAATAGGTACATGTAACATGCGAAATTCTGATTTGAAATTCACGAATACCGATGTACGTAGAATGAGCCCCCCCCCCCCCTCCCTTTACACATGCACTAAAATTTAGAGGAGGGAAAAACATATGTTTCACTTTTTTTTTTTTTTTTTTTTTTTTTTTTACGTAAAATTTAAATATGAAATGAGTTTAACTAAGGTTATTTTCCTCAGAACATTCGTGTTGCAAGACATTTAGGCAAATAAGCAAAACAAAATTTTAAAAATGAAGAAAATTTAAATAAAATAAGCTTCTACCAAAATTGTGCTACATTTCTAAATTCAGGGGTTTGTCATTGAATTTGTCGGCGCATATGCTAAAAAAATTTACCAACAACTAGATATCATTACCACTGTCCTTTATCCTTAAAAAAATATGTTTCTTGACAAACCAGCCTTACTTTTTTTTTTTTTTTTTTTTTTTTTTTTTTTTTTTTTTTTTTTTTAGGGGGGGGGGGGGAAGGGAGAGGGATTCTGATAAAATAAACATATATATATATATATATAAACAATCTTTTATCATTACAACTTTTGTAAGAAAACTGATCTATATGTTTAACTTATCCAGATATATTAAAATACAAATTTTGAATAAACATACTTTATACTTATGATTAAAAACACTATATAGTTAATTTAATATAAAAAAATTCCTTTCACTACAATTTAAAAATAAAAGACAAGATATCACTATGCAATATTTCTAAAATAAATCTATACAATATGTATATATCTATTAAAAAATTACCTGCATGTGGGTGTTCAAATCGGACTTGGTTTTTATGGAGACCCTGACATATGACGAGCACAATTTGCATTTCTATTTAAAAAAATTCACGCCTTTTTCATTCAAATCTAATACAGATTCCGTGAAATAATCTTCAACTTTTTTGTTGTTTCTGTAAGCCATCTCTTTCCCTAGATCCTTGAAAACAACCACTTAGATATAACCACTGAGAAATCCAACATGCGAATGAACAGTTAGATAAATTGTCACATGCAATTTAAGCATCTCTCCCCCCCCCCCTCCTCAATTTTCACTATTCTCCGATTCCCACATTTGAAAGGGGTCTGTCAAGTTGTCTGTCAAATTGCTAAGTGCCCATAATAAAACCATAAATATAGTATATTTCTTTCTTTTTTATCCTTTATCACTCCCACTCAATAATCCACGAAACAAGATCCTTCGAAAGACCACAAAGAGTTTTTCCCCCAATTCCCATACCTTTTAACGAAGTCAGACTATTTCTATGTCTTATACTACTATATACCAGGAACAGCCCTCTATAGCACTGGCACTGACTATATACAGTATAAAGAATGCATCCTGTTTCAACCGAACTGTTGGCTTATGACCTATGACCTCTTCTTACTTTAGGGGCGATTTGAGTTGCAAACGTGGACACTCTTTCTTTGGAGCAATGTTTAACTCACCGACCAAGTATTTTATGGACTGCGCGAAAGGGAGAAGGAAAAAAAAAAGATGTAATCATATAACGTAATCGTATATTTGTGCTCGATTACGATTACATAGCTTTTTGATACAGATTACATTGCGATTACGATTATATTATGATTGTAATCAAAGTGAAATCTTTTGATTATGATTATATCGCGATTATTTCGAAATTAAAATTTACGACTACGATTACAATGTGATTACACAGTTTTATGTAGTCGATTATAATCGATTACGATTACACGATTACGATTACTCGAAGTCTGGTATCCATATTGTGTATCCACTTTTAAACGCATGAAGATATAATCACATATAAGTAATCACACTGTAAATAAAAACACTGGTGCATTTAGAAAAACTAATATTGTATTTAACTTGATTTGGTATTTGCGGAGCTCTGACAAACAGCTCCTTTCTCTACTACAACATATTCATATCTGTAAAAAATACAAGAAAAATTATTATTATTACAATGAAAATGAAAATTTATTATTTGAATGTTTATATCGTGAAAAAGTAATTTAGTGTTTATTGAAATTAATGAGCTTTTGATGACAATGTCCTTGAAAGTTAATTATCACTTATGTACTATAAATCATATTGATTATTTGCAGATTATAGTCTTTTTGTAAACAACTGAAGGTTATGTTGCGTATGATGATAGTTCTTTCACTTTCGATAAAAGAAAAATTGTTCTTGCTAAAATCATTTCCTGGTTGCTCTTTAATTATGCGATGATGGATGGAAAACAATTTAAGTCTTTTGTTTATTGTTTTCTGTAATCTTCATTTAGAGTTTACATTATAATGTTTTTAACATAATCATTATATCATTCAGATTTTTATCATATATATAAATATATGATAAAAATCTGATTTTATTTTTTCGAAATAATACAAATTGTGTCGGGCCAGATAGGGCCGGGTCTGTTTTCACTTATTTCTGTACGGGCAGTGCCGGGTGGAACATGTGCGGTTTAGAACAGCCTTAGGTATGAATAAAGAGGAGTACGAGTGATGTGACTGAAGAGTTCATCACAAGATGTCAGCTGTTTTTTTAAAATGGATCAACACTTTTTGATAACCGCCGGCGAAAATTTTCATCAGTTACTTTAACTTTAAATTTTGTCTTATAGTCCTGTCATTGTCAAATATTGATTCAACCTCGGAATGAAAAACAGCAAGCTGAAAATTTGCAAACAGCTTTATTCTGACATTCTAAAAGTTACCGGAAAAGTTTCATAAAATCTCATGTACGCGTCGCCAGATATTTGAGGTCAAAAGTCACGAAAATCAGTTTTTTGCTTATTTCTTGAAAACCGTGTGTTTTATTGAAAAAAAACCCCAGTTACAAAATTATAACAGATAAAATTTCCAATAAAATGCATTCATTAGCTTTTATTTTCTGACAAATAGTTTTGGTCTTAGGCCCGCCACACACCAGTGAAACATTGAACAAAAAAACGTGCGACATGCGACAATTTAACCCTGATAACAAAGAAAAAACCGGTTTGACTGCGTCCTGTTGCACGATTTTTGACGCATGTCTCCCTGGTGTGTGGCGGCCTTTAGAGCGCGCTGAAAAAAGGCAAATTTTTTACCTTCAGACCAAAACAAGGAAAAAAAAAACCTTTGCCTAGAAATTATCCACTCTATCGAAAATAAAATCAGTTACAAAATTCAAGAAGACTGTTTTCTTCAAATTTCATTAAAAAATTTAGTTTTCTGACGAAAAGTTTCGGTGCTAAATCACGCTGAAATAAAAAAAAAAAAAAAAAAAAAAAAAAGGCGATTTTTTTACTTTTGATCCAAAACGAAAGAAAAGCCCTTTTCTACCCTAGTTTTTTTTTCTAAAATTACGCTTTTATCGAAGAACCTTAAAAAATTAAAGTCATTCCTATAGCCGCCAAAGAAATCGGAAGCTGACAATTGCATTATATGGCTGAGTATTGTTAACTAAGGAAGATACAAGAGATCTATTTTATTCTGCTAAGTGTCTCTTCTCCCTGAAATTCACTATTGTCTCCTAAAGGGCATAGCCGGATAAGCATTGGAAACATGCCTTTCAATCAAATTTCTTGATTTTTTTTTTTTCCAGGTGTGTCTGCATATCTGAATATGTATTCCTCCAATTATCAGCTTATAAATATTAATATTTTAAGAGATAAAAATGTTTTTTCGATTTTTTAAATTTCTCATTTTCTCAAAAACTACTGTACCGAATTAGATGTGATTTATTGAGTTTATATAGACCTTAAAGATGCATAACTGGTAAGTTTAGTATAATTTTCTGATTATAAAAAGAGTGTGAAAAAGCGATTAAAAATTTTTGAAAAATAAAAATCATATCTTATAGTTGTCAGAAAATTACCATTTTCTAGTAAAAAATTCCTCATATGTGCCCAAATATTATACATAAATGTTGAAAGTTTGCGTTGAGTACTACGTATAAATATTTACAAAAATATGTAAAAAAAAAAATTAAAATTCACTTAAAGGCGTTACTTTGTGGGCGGAGCTACTCAACTTTGAAATCCGAAGATTCTTTGGAACAATGTCAATGGACAATGTGTCAACTGATATATTTTAGATTTCATTAATAGTATAGGTCATAATTTTCAACTCTGCCCGTATCATTTTGATATCGAAAACTGATGGTTCGTATCAAAGACAATATAGAGAAAAATATTTTCAATTAGAAAACAATAACACTCTTCGATATCTAAATTTTACGACAGTTACTATAATGATTTTTAATCGAACATTCTCACCACTTTTAATGAAGGGTAATATGAGTAAGTAGTTCAGTTATTGCTTTCTTTCTGTTGCTGTTTTTTTTTTTTTTTTTTTTTTTTTACGGGAAAAAAATGAATATTATATAGCTACAGTTGGAATCTAATGCACTCTTTTAATTTTGAGATATCATCAGGATCGGGTTGTAACAGACAGTTTTTTATTCAAGATTAATGCTAATAATATCTTTTTTTTTTTTTTTTTTTTTTTTTTTTTTTTTCTAATAGCAGATTTTTGAGGCAATTTAATCCGAAGATAAATATTACCGAAAGGTTCATAATGTGAGTTAAAAGAAAAAAAAGAAAGCTGACATCACTGGATGACATTTTGTATTGAAAAATATATTTATACAATTTTGAACCGTTTTATATTTGGTGAGATATAAATGCTCTTTTAAATAAATATAGTCCAAAAAAAACAGTGGAAAAATTACTAGGACATAAAATATTGTAAAGACATAGCTGTTTTTTGCGAATATATTACAATCTTATATACAAATACATAGTTGGGTTCAGTGCTTTAGGTCTCACTTTCAAGAACAATGACTTTTATGGGGGAAAAAAAGCCGACACTTAATAATGTATTACATCATTTTACACATAAAAATAAAAACTTATTATTTTTTTTTTTTTGTAACTACAAGTTTTTTTAAGAAACTTCTATAACAATCACATTTCGGTTTATTATTCTTAGATGACATAGTAATAAAATAGAAATCATTCATTACATTAAATCTGTTACTGATCACAGCGGTTAACTATTACTTAGACATAAACACTTAACATGATGGTAAACAGGACACATCGCTCGATTGAAAGGCTTGAAACTACTAACTATAATTTCCCTTTAACACGTTCGCTGCTGCTCACGCGATAGCGCGTGATATGGCGCCGATGTCAAGGGATCACTCACGCGCCAGCGCGTGATGCGGGGTGATGTCCAATAGCCAGTCACGCGCTGGCGCGGGAAAATCTTTCACTGATTCTTTGTTATAAAAAGTGAATCGGCTTCTGGGAAAAACCCACTTCTACAGTGCAGCATTAACTATCATCACATCTTCATGTAAGCGGCAGCGAACGTGTTAAAAAAACTGATGATGATGAAAATCATTTTCATTTAAAATGACTGTGATCATTGTCGTTACATTTCGATATCAAAGAATGTAGTTTGTTTCTATGACAAAATAATATTCCCTGCTGTTGTATGAGACACCAACAATAAATTTTTTTATCGAAACAGTGTGTTCAGTGTTGAGAATGATGCCCATGTGTTCATTTAAATTTAAAATACAATAATAATGTAAGTGTATATTCCAAATATTCCTCATGTGTCAAAGATGAATAGCTCCGCCCCAAATTACGCCTCTAAATGAATTAAAAAAAAATTATACATATTTTTGTAAATATTTATATGTAGTAACCAACACAAATTTTCGGTATTTATATATAATATGCGAGCACATATGAGGAATTTTTTACTGGAAAATGGTAGTTTTCCGACAAGTATAATATATGATTTATATTTTTCAAAAAATTTTAATCGTTTTTTCACACGCTTTTTATAATCAGAATATTATGCAAAAATTGCCAGTCACGCATCTTTAAAGTCTATATGAACTCAATAAAGCACATGTAATTTGGTACAGTAGTTTTTGAGAAAATGAGTTGTTTAAAAAAACGAAAAAACATTTTTATCTCATAAAATATCCATATTTATTAGGTGATAATAAGGGAAATAGATTGTCAGATAGGTAGACACACGTGGGGAAAAAATCAAGAAATTTGATTGAAAGGCATGTTTTCAATGCTTATCCGGCTATGCCCTTTATTGGAAAAATCAAACCGCCTTTTTACGTATGGATAACATTCGGCTATCGCATCTGCCAAGATATTTCACCCATTTTCAAACACAAGAAAAAAAACAGACCCACTTTAAAAATACGCTGTCGTGAATTTATTAAGCTATTAGTAGTAATCTAAAGGGGAATCATAAAGAGCCTATAAAGTGTCCCAACGGGACTAAAATCTAAAAAATATTTTTATATATTTGAAGAAAAAAGGATTTTACTCTGATCCACGCTATCTCTTGCACTTTAAGCAACATCTAAAGCAACTTTTTTTTAAAGGAAAGAAGGGGATTTATTTCAAAATATATAAGGCCTTTCAAAAATTCTTTTTCTTTGGCCCACACTGTAAAAAAAAAAAAAAAATCAAGAGGTTACTAAAAATTTTTTAGTAAATTTGCATTCCACAGAATTTTTTAGTAACCATTACAAACTTTTTATTTGCTAGTGAAACAAACATTTTTTTTTTTTTTGTAAACTGAACAAAAGAATTTTTTGTATAACTAACTTAAAACTTTTTAGTAGGAGCCACCAAGCAAATTTTAGTAATATCTCCAAAATTATTTTTAGTAACATTGCGTGTGCCCGAATGGCAGTAGCTTCCTTCGAGCTGCATCCAGTGGGTAAAAAGACAGACTTCTGAAGCGGAAGATTTTCGGCAAAGCCGCAATAGATGGCAGCACCAAACATTGTTACCTGCTCTATTTTGACATGTTTCTAAAAGGGAGGGAAAGTCCAGAGATAATTACCCATGGTAACTGCTACGATAGGATTTTCATAATCCCTTTATTTAACGAGTACTTACATTGCATACATTCGGTGCATATTTGGTGGCGGCCAGCATCGAACCCTTGTACTTTCAGCGTGTAGTTCGGTGCTATGACCACTAGGCTATCACGGCTACACCAAGTAAATTTTAGTAATAGCTATTAAAAATGTAAAACTATTAACTCTATTCGTTGCTAGCTTTTTTCTAGTATTCTTACAGATTCCTTGTAACCGAGTAAGATTACAAAAAAGTTTTTAGTAACTACAAGGATCACTAAAATTTTTTTAGTAGATCGACCCTTTTTTTTACAGTGCAGTTTAAGGAAAACTGGCTCTGAATGGAAGTGAGGAAATAGTAATCATATATTCATATGGCAATGAATACGATTTTCTGTGTGCTTTTCTTTTAAATTTTAGGAAATGTGTTTAAAGTAGTTCTCAAAAAAAAAAAAAAAAAAAATATATATATATATATATATATATATATATATATATATGCAGATTTTTTTTTATAAGCTTAAAACTTTCTGCCGTATTCAGGTAGTATTTTTTAACACGAAAGCATGGAATCTGCAGGCAAGACTATCGAAAGGAACTGAATAGCGTTTTACTTTTTTCGATAAATATATTACATCTTGAGTGTCAATCAACTGTTGTTTGATGTAAAGAATTTTATAGTCTACAATCTTTTTAATATTTTTGAAGAACATTTGAGGCATAAAAATTAATCTTGAAAAGTTGTTTCTCTCATTTTCGACAGGAAGCTAAAAACTCGCCCCTTTTCGGCACAGTTCACGACCTGACCCTTTTGTCAAAAAATTAAAGTTATTTTTGTAATATTTAGAAAATAAAGTCCTCTTTAATTTTGTAACAGGGATTGTTCGATAAGAAGTATAATTTTTAAAAAATCGAGAGTCTCTCGTTTTGGATCAAAGGTAAAAAAAATCGCCCTTTTTTTTCAACGCAATCTAGTGTCTAAACTTTTTGTTATAAAATTAAAATTCTTTTATGATTTTTATTAAAAGCAGTCTACTTGAATTTTGTAACTTTTTTTTTCGATAAAATGAATAGTTTCTGAGAAATCGAGTGTGGGCGAGGACTTTTTTTGTAGTTTTGACCAAGTCAAAAAATTGCCTTCCTTTAGCGCGCTCTAGCGCCAAAAGTACTTGTCAGAAATTGAAAGTTAATGTATGTATTTTATAGAAAATTTTATCTGCTTTAATTTTGCAATTGGGTTTTTTTTTCAACATAATGCACGGTTTTCGAGATATAAGCAAGAAACGGATTTTCGTGACCTTTGACCTTAACACGTTCGCTGCCGCTTACGTGTGGACATGATGATAGTTAATGCCGCACTGTAGAAGTGGGTTTTCTTACGTTTTCGGGAGCCGATTTACTTTTTATAACAAAGAACCAGTAAAAGATTTTACCGCGCCAGCGCGTGACTGGCTATTGGACATCACCCCATATCACGCGCTGGCGCGTCTGCGGCAGCGAACGTGTTAAGTATCTAGCGACATGTACATGAGATTTTATGAGACTTTTCAGGTAACTTTTAGAATGCCAAAATAAAGCTTTATGCAAATTTTCAATTTGCTGTCTTTCATTCCGAGGTTTGCCTTTTTCCCCTCTTTATTTTACTGGATTATTAGGCGCAGAATTAAACCGACGCCAGTTATTGTAAAAGCTTCCGCAGCGAGAAAAGACTATGGCAATATGGTGGATTATACGAAGTCTACTGTCTATCTTTGAGCTATGCAGCTACATACATGGTCGATTCTTTAATCTTGTTTGTTTAATTATGAATACAGCGGGTGTTGCTTAAACTCGTATTTAACATATGTAAATATTGTAAAACTCTTATGATTTCGTGTGTTTTACTTATTGAAATTAAAAAATATAAACGTAATTCAACCTAAATGAATAAATATACGTTAAACTAGTCGAATGTAGCTATCCCAAAACGCCAAAACTTTTTTCTATCTTTTCATGTTAATATTTTAAAATTCGTTACCACAATGTCAAAATTAAATGGCAATCTATGCCAATCATGGGAATTCTAATGATATGAAATTCCGTTTATTAGTTTTTGAGGTATGATTATTGCTAAAATAACGTAATTCATGCAAAATGTCGCATAACAACGATAATTGTTTGGTGATTTATATCGAAACCTAATTTGCAACAACTTTTCCGACATTATAGTTCTAGAGATATTATTGTTGAGGAAATCGTAAAAAAATGCAGCATAACAGCGCCATCTGATGGCCGATTTATGCCAAAAGTTAGATAACGTCGATTCATGCTAAGGACTAACTGAATCTGAAGTTTGATGAAATCCGTGCATTAGTTCTCGAGATTCAGCTATTGCGGAAATAGTGAAAAATATTGCATAGCAGTATCTCCTGTTGAGCGATTTGCACCAAAATGTTGAAAATGTCAATTCATATCATAGACTAACTTAATCTAAAGTATGATGAAAATCCGCACATTAGTTCTTGAGATAGAGTTATTGCGGAAATCGTGATAAAGGCTGCACAGCAGCGCCATCAGTTGAGAGACTTACGCCAAAATATAGAAAATGTCACTTCATGTCATGGACAAACTGAATCTGAAATTTTATGAAAATCCGTACATTAGTTCATGACACAGAGATATTGCGGAAATCGTGAAAAATGCTGTATAACAGCCACACCTGTAGAGCGATTTTCCCCAAAAACAAATCAGCTCCAATTTATATCAGGGACTAATTGAATATAAATTTTTATTAAGTTCCATGCATTAGTTCTTGAGAGAGAGCGCCCACAAAATTTTTGTTTCGTACGGAGTCACAGACTCACTGACTGGCATTTTGTAAAAACATGTATTTTGCTTCTCTGACCCCTAAAACGTGTAAATCCGTCGAAAACTGGAAATCAAAAATTTTTACGAATCCAATACTTTCTTCTTCTTGTAAAGATAGAAGAAAGTAAAAATAAACTTTATTACAGTTATTGACAATAATAACTACATAATCGTTTTCATATTTAAGATGTGACGTCATTACGTGTTATCGACAATTTTCTTTTTTTTTTAAACTCGATGCTAATATTCATGTTATAATCTTGTGATCATCATGAGTATTTTCCACTTAAGTTTTTTATTCTTTTTTTTATGTATATATAAAAGAATTTGAACTCAAAATTTTGATTTGCTTAAAGTAAATATAATATAGATAGTTGAAAATTATTAGAACTTATTAATATAGCTTTAATGTTAATGAGAATTATTAGCAATAAATATTGAGATAAATGTTTACATGCTTCTAAAAATGTATTTCTTGTGAATTTTTATGTAATGTAATCAGAAAGAAAAAAAAAGTCATTTATAAGAAACAAAAAATTTTTTTGCGCTTGAGAATGAATTATTTTTCTTCTGAGTTTTCGTTACCTCTTCGGCACTTTGTAAAGATAATATTTTTTATTCCTTTTTGTTTTTATAAAACGTCTAATAAAAGGGGGGAGGGGAAAGAATACGAGAATATTGGTATGATAAATAACTGTAAAATAGTACTATAAAAAATGTTATGAGAGATTTTTTTTTGTTGAAATTTTATTTACGGCATAGGGACAATGAAAATATAATGTTATCAAATTTTTGGTAATTTTGACCCCCGTCCTCCTTTCTAATTTCATACGTTATCATCCTTTGACCCCCCCCCCCCCCCAGTAATGCTACCGTTATTAAAGTGCATTTTTTCAAGAATTTATTTCTTTTATTCAAAATGGTATACAGAACTCGTTACATTTATTTTCGCATACTTTAAAGATTTAAATGAAAAGGTGTCAATAAAATGTCACTATGAAAAAAATTTATATCAAGCAAGTAGCCCTTAAAAAATAGTTATTATTTAAAAGTATTTTATAATAGCTTTTGTTTACATAATATTTTCAACAGTAATAAAGTCCTGTTGAATTTGCCCCGAACGGAGAAGGGGTGTGGGGGGAATAGAAATTCTTATCAGCAAAACAAATGGGCAACTTTCCTTTTCTTCCTCTTTTATTTATTAGTAAACACAAGTATAATTTCAAATGTACTTCACATATGGTTTCTCCAATCGTGGTTATATATGCATATACATATGAAGATTAATAGGAATGTCAGACGTCGGGGTATTCCATATTTTAGAATTAAATAATTTTATAATAATTTAATTATAATTTTGATAGCAGGCTAAAAAAAGAGAACACGTTATTTTGCACTACATAACATGTTACAAATAAAAAGAGAAAACTTTGATTGGGTCAAAAATGATATCGATATCAAAAGATAACTCCCCCCCCCTAGATATATCTTACGATATCATATGTCAGACACCCACAGCCCACCCCCTAAAATGATAACGTTATATTTGCACAGTCCTTTACTTCTTTTTTTTTTTTTTAAATTTTTGAGTGAGATTTTCTTGCATATCCACAACTCAAATTTGAATGAAAATGCATGCAATTTCAAGACATAAACATTTAAATACCTAATAATTTTACTAAATTTTTATTTTTTCCTCAAATGACATGTTTTGAATTGTAGTTGCCTAAAATGTTCATAAACGCATAAAAGTTACAGCCATTGATTATTATTTGAATGTTTTATTGTTTTTTAAAAATTAATTATCGTAGAGGCTTCGAATAAACTATGTTTCGTTAATAGGCTACCACTACCGATATATGGATGATATCGGATACAATGTGAGAAGGCTAATAACATTAAAATTAAGTTACTATTAATAACATTAAAATTAAGTTACTATTAATAACATTAAAATTAAGTTACTATAAATTAAGTTACTATTTAGTAACTTAATCAGTCAATATTAAAAGATAATTTATTTACTGATTATTTACATAAAAAACAGTATTTATAATCACAGGCTCGGATACAGCAGGTCCTGCCTAACACTAGTTGTGCGTCAAAATAATGTATGTGTACTGAATAGTATTATTAAACTACGAACTATTCCTTTCTCACTTTATAGAACTCATCAAGGCTTACTGGGAAATCGTTCAGGCTTCTTAGCATACACGTTTCTCCCCTCAGGAGTAAATCTTTTCTCGGGAACACTTTTATTGGCACTCTGGACTCTTCTCAGATTCTATCTCCAGAGAAAAAACACGTAGAGCCACCTCTGTACAGTCAATGAATCAATGTATCTACCATTGCATTTTATATCTTTGATCAGTCATTCAGTAGTGATAACACCAAGTAACCAAGAACTTATTTTTTCATTTATCTAATTTTACTTGATGATCACATTATCGTAACAAAAAAATACTGGTATGTCGTTTACACACTGGATATTTTGATACAAAAGATATGAATACACTAGTTCAGATTTCAAGAGAAGAAAGTTGTTTCTCTAAACCTAAATACGTAGAACGTAATTTACATATAAAATACAATAAATAAAATAAAACAATATTAATTAACAGTAATCTTTATTAGTGACACACTTATTAACATCAAGAACCTGACAAGCTTCTTTCATACGCGAATTTCTTGCTTACAGTGAAAAATGATAAAAATGTATTGAAATGCAGACTAAATAATTTTAGAAACAATTATCCAAGTAAAACAGACTTTCGCAATAATTAAGCAATGGAATTTGAAAGTTGTGTGGTAATAAAACATTAGTTTTACTATCTTCTTTCAGAAAAAACGGATTATCCATTGAATTTTAATTAAAATTAAAATTTCTTGCTTGCGATGAAAAAGAAACAATGAAAAAGTCAGAAATATATTTTCAAGACATATTACAAAATGTTGCATAAATAATTTCGGGATTGCAAACCAAAACAATTCTGTCGTTCATTATGTTTATATCATTTTTTTTTATTCTCCGTGTAAAACAGTACCATATTTGCCAACCTTCCCGTTTCTTCAAATCAGACAAAAATTATTTTGAGCTAGAATTAATAAAATCAAATAAACACCCCTTAGAATAAGGTACACAAAAAAAATCAAGGTTCAAAATATGTTTATTTAAGGGTTTTTTCTTTTAAATAAAAAAAGGAATGTTTGCGTAATTCTTTTAATTACCTCTTTGAGGGGGGAAAAACTTCATTCGCGAGCATGTTTTAATTAAAATATGAGTTTTGAATTGATTATAGTTAACACTGAAATGCTCAAAAAAGTTTATACTTAGTAAAAAAAAATACATTCTTTTAGAGTTCATTCCATTCTTCCGCATATATATTGTCATTGATTCACCGAAAAAGCAGTATTCTTTAACAGGGATGTAGTGGATTTATGCGGGGGAATATGGTATACACCGTTTACCTTATGGATGCTCCCTGTTGCTATAGCGTATACTCAGTTTTTTTTTTCTTACTACTTCGCCAATGTTATTTAATAAGTATATTTAGATTAAGTGAGTGAAATAAATCATTGATGACGAATCCAAAAATGAAAACTTCGATGTTTTTAAATGATCTTTCATGACACATTAGTTCCTCGCATTATGATGGTACATTGTTGGAATAAAAAAGTAAAATCCCATACAAACTCTGCAACTAATTATAATAGAAGAAAGTTAGCTATTGGTACCAAACTATTGGAAATAAAGTCTACATTTAAA
The DNA here is from genome assembly GCA_964019185.1 of Maratus speculifer. NCBI lineage: Eukaryota > Metazoa > Arthropoda > Arachnida > Araneae > Salticidae > Maratus > Maratus speculifer. The sequence continues at coordinate 375,278,115 of OZ025293.1, forward strand.
TGATATTTATAAAATTTGCTTCGGGGCCATCTAAAAATCCAAAACAGACCAAACTTTTTTTTTCAGTAGCAACACACAGTTTTGTCAATATATTTTAAATCTTCGGTTAAAATTATGTCTAGAAACGAAATTTCAAGTAATTTGGATGATGATATTTTTAATTATAAACATTCAACATTTAGAGCTTCTAATTTAAATTGCATTTTCATAGTTTCAATTTCATTTCCAGATATCATAATCCTAATGCTATAATTTTTTTGTGCAGTTATAATACTAAAAAAGCCAAACATAAATAAAATTTAATTTTAGATTAGAATTTGTAATTTTGAAATTTTCATTGTATAATTTTATAAATTTGTAATATTAAATAAGCGTTCGTGTTTGCGCACTACTCGCGTTCAGAAGGTTCCGTACAATATATATTTGAATTATTATTAATTGAATTATTAAAATATCATTGAAAAAAAAATCATTGCTAAAAGAACAATAAAATTTCGTAAAATACCATACAGCGTAGGGTTGGGTACAGCTGTGTATACTAGAAAAGTACGAATGGATATGTGTCAGTTCATGCGAAATGGGCAAAGAAGAATTGTAGACCCGAGGTAACTGATTTTGGTAAAATTTGATACACGAATTCAGTTCATACTTAAATAGAGCTATGCAAAATACTTTGAAAAAAAATAATCTAAGCTAATAATCAATAAATGTTTAAGCTAATAACCAAAATTAAAATTTCAAGCATGTAGACAAAACCTTGATTTTATGTCAACTTTTAATACATAATTAAACAATCCTGAAATCTATTATTTTGCATTTACTCATAAATAAATATGATCTACTTATGCTGAATCTCATTAGAAACCCTGACATCAGCCACAACTGATTTGCTTATTTTGCATGGAATCTCTCGTAAACCATAAAAGTTTAAAGAGATGTGAGAAGTGAAAAAAAATCAAATATTGCTATTCAGTATAACTCTTTTTTTTTTTTTTTAATTTTATCTTAATATGTTCATGATGAACTTAATTCCGTACTGACAATAAAATTAGTGGATAATTAAACTTCATTTTGAGTTTCATAAAAATAAATTCAGTGTAGTAATAATATTTTCTTTTCGCAATGCAGGCTAAAAATAACCATTATTCAAAGTTTAAACTTGACATAGTGTTAAGCACGCTTCGAAAGGAGAACGCAAAGTTGAAACGGCGCCTTGATCCTTTTTCAAAATTAGTTTTTATTTAACTTTTAAAGACATGGAACATACCTTTTTACTAAATTTCCGGCGATATCTCACAGTAAATAATATCTAAATTTAAAATAAATGTATTTTTGATTTCCGCGTTAAAGCTAAAAGCTAAAGCTAAATACCAAAACGCAATTTAAAGCTTTTACACGATACCCCACACGATCAAAAAAAAAACTTTTTTTCAAGTAACTTAATTAGCCCCTTATTTTAAATATATTTGTGAATGGTTAATAATCTCTAAATGGGTCAATAGTCTTTATTTTTCACCTCAATTTGAACATCGCACGTTCCATAGTTTACGAGTAAAATGGTTGTGGCAGACAGACAGACACAGAAGTGATCTTATAATGGTTCGTTTTCTCTTTTTAAGTACGGAACCCTAAAAAAATATATTTTTTTAATATTCGAAAAAAATATGAACGGCAACGTACATTTTTTTTTATAGATTTATATTTAGTATGTCATTTTTTATGCGGATTCTCAATTTCAGAATTTTCTCCCAAGTAGTTTTCGAATTATGATTAAAAAATGTCAAAATAGTGGTTTAAAGAGCCATCCATGATGTGTAGTAAAGCGTAATTTAAAAAAAAAAAAAAAAAAAAAAAAAAAAAACATTTATTTTTTTACTCATTTCATCAAAATATTTGGGTTGGCATTCGTCGAAACACATTAAGCAAATGAAACAGTCATCTTGGCAAAGAAATAATACATAGAAGTGGCATAGTCGTTGGGTAGCATTTCAACAATCGAGTTGGATTCAAACCCTAAAATATGCTCAATTTAAAATAATTAATTTCTCTGAAACTAAATCGTACGAATTTGTATTTAGGTTAAGTTGAAGATCCCAGAATTTATTAACCCTCTGGATCCCAAATCATCCGAGATAATTAGCGATATTTTAATTTCCACCAGAATGTGTTTTATCATGGGATTTAAAGGGTTAATGTTGTCAAAATTGGGTATTGCGAGCAGGGCCTGTGATTACTAACGGGACACTCTCTCGCCAGAAAAATGTTGTAGAAATTTTCGCCGTGTTTAAACGCAATTTTCATTAAAAATTACTGCCAAGAATAAGGATTTTTTTTTTTTTTTTTTTTTTTTTTTTTTTTTTTTTTTTTTTACCTGGTGGAAGTGTATCCCGTTGATAATCAGGCCCTCAGAGTAAAGAAAAAATGTTTGAATTCGTTTTGATATGTAGATAGTCCTCTAAGCAAATTTTATACAGGGCGATTAAAAAAAAAAACGTGGACAAACTGATATGACAAATCAGGCATACGACAAGGATAAAAAATCACACAGGAACATAGGGCCGCAAACCACTTATTGAGTCACAAATACAGGGTGTTTCATCCTAACTTAATTTGGTTGACGGTAATAAATTTCAGAAAATTGAAGTACATTATAATAAAACATTTAACAGATATTCTCACCTTTGTTTTAATTGTGATAACGCCAAACAAAAGTGGTAGAAGTTTGCATTATGCGCACCAGCAATATGCACTTGGCACCTCACATTTTGGACTGTGAAAATCAGTTTATATGGTATCATCGATTTCTTGAGCAATATGTTTTTCCCGATCTTTTCGCTACTTTATCACATTTCACACAAAATAAGATACATATCGTTGCATTTTCATTACAATATTTTTATTTTCCTCGAAATTATTACTTTCAAACCGGGTGTAGCGAGAATGAAACACCCTGTATTTGTGACTCAATAAGTAATTTGCGACCCTATGTTTCTATGTGAATTTTTTTATCCTTGTGGTATGTTTGATTTTTCATGTCATTTTGTCCGCTTTTTTTGAATCACCCTGTATACATAATTAAAAAGTAGACTTTATTTTCAATCGTTTTGATACCAGTAACTTCTTCTACAATTTATTTTTTGCAGAGTTATAAGGATGGTTTTACTCTCCCCCTCCCTTCCTCCCGCGATTGTGCAAAAAATACACACCTGACATAAAACGGTACAAAAGAAATGTGTGCCAAAGAATATTTACTCCGTATATACTTCTCTTTTATATTCTTTGAATGTGCTTCTTTACAATCCTGAAAAGATCTACCAACCCTCTCGCATTTGTTTATTGAAAACTAAAGAATAATAATTTCAGAGAAAATGTATAAAGAAATATTGGAATTCATTATTATTATGGTAATGACATTTGTTCCTCCCGTGGTATTAAAGCAATAATTTTATAGATTTTTTTTTGAAGGAAAAAAAAATTACTAAATTTTATTTAAAATGCTTTATTTAAGATGCCTTGCTTAGAAAGAAAAAAACCTTTATAAATATTATTAAGAAGTTTATTGCAGCTAAAAAATTTGAAAACAAGTACCGAAGGACTACTGCGTCTAGCCCTTTTTAGATGTTTTTATAGCGTGCAATAACAAAACAATCCTTTTAATAACCTTTTGTACACTGTAAAAAAAAATTCAAGAGGTTACTAAAAATTTCTTAGTAAATTTGTATTCCACAGAATTTTTTAGTAACCATTACAAACTTTTTTTTTTTTTTTTGCAAGTGAAACAAACATTTCTTTTGTAAACTGAACAAAAGAATTTTTTGTATAACTAACTTAAAACTTTTTAGTATGAGTCACCAAGCAAATTTTAGTAATAGCTCCAAAATTACTTTTAGTAACCATTACGTGTGCCTGAAGGGCCTTCAAGCTGCATCCAGTGGGAAGTGGACAGACTTTCGGCAAAGCCGCAATAGATGGCAACACCAAACATTGCTACCTGCTCTATTTTGACATGGTTCTAAATGGGAGGGAAAATTCAGAGATCATTACCCATGGTAACTGCTACGACAGGATTTTCATAATCCCTTTATTTAGCAAGTCCTTACATTGCATACATTGGGTGCATATTTGGTGGCGGCCAGCATCGAACCCAGGTACTTTCAGCCTGGAGTTCGGTGCTATGACCACTAGGCTATCACGGCCACACCAAGTGAGTTTTAGTAATAGCTATTAAAAATGTAAAACTATTAACTCTATTCGTTTCTAGTTTTTTTCCAGTAATTCTTACAGATTCCTAGTAACCGCGATTGTATACTAAAAATTTTTTAGTATACAATGATCACTAAATTTTTTTTAGTAGATCGACTCCCTTTTTTTACAGTGTAGGGTAAAGAAAATTTAAAACTCGTATTTAATTAAAATACGAATTTTAACCAATATTAGTTCTTTAAGAAATAAGCAATAAGAGTTTAGTTAGGAAATTGAATAAATGTTTGCTGTCACTGATTGGCGCGAAAAACGGATTTGTTTAATAAACATGCTTTCGAATTAGTGAAAGATAAATAAAACAAAAAGTGACGAATCCAAAAATGACATTTTCGAGGATTTTTAAAGATTTTTCGTGGCAGATTCGTTCCAGAGAAACAAGTGGGTACGTGTGATTGCAGATCCAACAGAGGGTTTCGTTTAATATTTCTTTCAAAACAACTTATCCTTTAATTAATAAATCCAAAGTGTTAATTTATAATTATTAAATTCTTACATAGATTGTGGTACCAATAAATTTAATTGTAAAATAATTACAAAAGGAAGTTATTTATTTTAATCAAACTAAAATTGTTCAAATCAAATTATTTAAATAAAATCCAAAATTAGACTTTTTTGAAAATCCGAAAAAAATAGCGGAGTTATAAATGAAATTTTAAATTTCCAAAAACAAAATATATTGTTTAAACGAAATTTAAAATGCAAAAACATTAATAAATCGCTATAGTTTTTAAAATAGAAAGAAAACTGAATTTCAAAAAACTATTATGAATGTCAGTGATTATTTATCGTAGCATAATAAACCTTTAAATTGGCAAAAAATACGAAATTACTTTTAGTTAAATCTATAGTAATATGAAAACTTCAACTTCCAAAAGTGGGGTTTGAACTAGAACCTTTTGTTTGCTAGCGAGATGCTTTACCTCAAAACTATGATGTCAATACGGAAAACGCTGAAATTAAGGTTATCTTCTAAAATTTAAATCGCAAAAATGAACGGATGACATTGAAAAAATTATTTTAGTTAAAATAATAAACTTTTTCAAAATTCTAGGTTTTGTCGTGTGGCACGAGGTATTCAGCAGTAATTATACAAAATTTGAAGACTTATACAGTGTGTATTTACGGACTTTGTGACGGGCAAGCAGACAGATGAGTGAGACGACTAGGGTTTCGTAAGATGAACGAAACCCTAAAAAACAGTCATATAAATATTATCAAGAAGTGTATTGCAAAATTATTATATAAATAATTCAAAACTACTTTCCAAATAATTACTGGCCCTCGCCATTTTCAGATATTTGTATCTTAGGTAATAACAAAACAACCCTTTTAATAACTCCTTGTTCGGAAAAGGAAAAAAAAAAAAAATACTTCGTTATCACGTCTTAATTAAAGTACGAGTTTTAACCAATAATAATTCACTATGAAATAAGCAAAAAAATACTTTTCTTAGAAAACTGAGTAAATGTTTTATTGTCAGTGATTGGCGCGAAAAACAGATTCGTTTAATAAATATGTTTTCGATTGAGTGAAAGGAAAAAACAAAAAAGCATTAGTGACGAATCCAACAATGAAAAATTGGAGGTTTTTTTAAGATCTTTCGTGACAGATTCGTTCCTCGCATTATCCGGGAACAAAAGACATTGACGACTGATATAAAACGGCAAAAAAGGAAGATGTGCTTCTCTTTAGAATCCTGAAAAGATCGGTCAACTCTCTCCCATGCAGCTCTTTTGTGAAGTAAATAAGAAGCTGGCACTCACACGTCTCTCTTAAAAAGCTTTCTTAAATATTAAATGAGGCGGTCGGAGTAAGTGCGTCTCTAACAGCGCGTCGCGTGTCGCAAAATGGCAGAGCCGGTGTCAGAAGAGGAGCTGACACAATGGTCCGCAATCTCTGCCGGCCGACCAAGTGCAGGGGCTTGAATATTTAATGAACTCGATGTATACCTGTTTGGCGAGCGCCAAGCGTCAATTCATCTTCTGCTCCGATTAAAGTAATATCGAGAAAAGTGTCTGCCTGAAGTGCATTTATTTGTATTGAAAAAGAGAGAATCGATGGGCTGCTTTTAACGCGTGACAAGTCGCAAAGATCACCCGTTTCGGAAAATTACGAGACTTGCTTTCACTCAAAACGTCCATTTAAATATTCAGTAGTTAAGTATGGGAAGCCTCTTACCGCTTTATGGGGAATCTTTCCAATAAACATAAACGTTTAGTAATTGATAAGTGAACTATGGCGCATGCAAATTATAGATCAATACCCATTGAAAGAGAATATCGGACCTGAATCAGGACAGCTACATTGATCCATTCGATTATTGTTAACAGGAACTCGAATGCTAAGGATTGAAACTGTGACAATTAAATACAAATTTACGAACTTTTTTTGGATGTTTCGAAAAAGAAAATGATTTTTTGATACAATATTAGGTCAAGTACTTTTTGTAAAGAATACTTCATGTTCCTCATCACGTTAGAATTAGTTGTTGGTATTTGCTATTGTGGGTATTTTCAGACTATGTAAAGCATAAATAAAAAAAAGAAAGAAAAAAAAAGAAGTTCTTCAAATACATGAGAAAACAGATTTTATTTTATTTTCAGTTTGTTAAACATGCTTGTAAAATCAATATAAATTTAGTTTCGACCATTGTTTGTAGACCCATATTTCTAATGTAAAATATGTTGAGTTAGGAATTATGTTTTTCATAAAACATAAATACGCACACAAACACTCACACACGTATAACAATTCATTTTGTTAAGTATAGTTCCTAACAAGCATAAGAACTAATATCCCTAATGTACAAATTGCACAGAATAGATGAAAACTTGAAAAAGCACTCATTACTGTGAAATACGTTTTCAAGGGAATTATCCCACAATATAAGGAAATCGCAATGTTATTTCTGGACTAGGTAAAATGCGTCAGACTTTTAATTATGCATAGCTCGATCATATCTGAAAACAAGTAGAAAAAAAAGATGTTATAAGTTTATCAACAACCAATAAGAATGCAAAGTATTGGATAATTAAATATAAAATAGAAAACAAATGTTGTTCGATCACCAATAGTATTTCTAGTAGATTCCGACATTTGATGTATTCATTTTTAATGTAGGCCGTTTTCTGAAATGATAATAAAATGATATTTATTTTTTTGTTTAATTTCAACATTTTCTTCTTCTCTTTATATACGACCCCTAAAAGCCAACTAAAATCTTTAGGTGAAATAACCTTCTTTGGGGATATCTCAATTTGGCGATACCGGCTAAAAGTGGTTTTGCAGTGAAAAAGGACATAGCACCCTGGTTTCGATTTCTAATTACCTTAATTCATTTTTTAACAGATCCCTCAATGAAAGACAAAATCATGAGCAAAAACCTCAAACTTTGAAATTTAATAACCCTGTCAATTTTTCTAGTACAGAAGTTAAACTTTTTGTGCTATATCTGTTATTATATGTATGAAATTTTACTAAATATAACTATATAGGGACTGGGGGATCGTATAAAAAGTTAGTTTTCGCAATTTTTATAAAATTGGTTTTTTACTTTGAATATGCCGTAAAATGAATATTTGCCTCCTTTAAAACGTTTTTGTAAATGGAACTATTTGTCTACGACCAATGGTCGAGAAATTAAAGATCGGAGATAGATAACACAATGACACTGAGAATGCATATGATTTTAAGCTGCAATGAAGTGCATGTTCTGTCTTGTTCAGAAAAAGCTATTAACCCCTATTTTTCTTTAACCGTTTTGCGATTATTCACAAAAAGACTGGAAGATTCAACAACGGAAAGAATATAAGAAAATTAGATCGAGTTGATGGACAGCTTTTCCACCTTCAGAACGTCTGCCCGTTTCATTCTAAAACTATTAAAGATGAAAAGCATCACTTACGAGCAACAACAACAAAAAAGACGCTGATAGTTGAAAATAGGTAAATAATACGTCACTGCAGATTTAATACACGCCTTTAATCCTTTGAGCTCTGATGGTAGAATTTTCTACCACATAATTTTAATTCCGAAATGTCACAATGGCACCAGAAAATTCGACCAAATTTATTTGAAAAAGGTTTACTGCATTTTTTTTTCCCCCGCTTATATCGTTAACCGTTTTTTTTTCTTTGCAAAATACTGGTGCCAATGTGACATTTGGAATTTATAAGAAAGTTACCCACCAGAGCTCAAAGGGTTAATCAGTGAATTACAATTCAATTTCATGTCAACAAATTTCACACAGAGCAAAGTTACTGTTGACAATATCTCTAAAATCATATTAAGAGCCCACAAAAGTCACAGAAAAATTACTCAAAAAGACCCGGATGACCATGTAAAGTCTATGGGAGCGTTCTTTTCTAATATCTCGCTCAAATTTTAATATTTTTGCATGATTTTTTTTGCACAAGATAGCTGAGGACAATCCACAACCGGGCTAGTTTTTACTTTTTCAATTTTTGTTTCAGATTTTCTTTAAAAAATTACTTTAACTTTCGAAACCGGTTTAAACCGGTTCTGGTTTGGTTTTGTTTGGTTTATTTTTGTCGTCCGATTATCTACACTAATGGGATATAGGACCAGGGGGAAGTGCCCTTCGTGAGGGTCTTTCTAAGGGAACCTAACCCGTATTTACGCAAGGTTCGAAGAAAACCACGAAAACTCCGAACGGTTACGCCGACAGCCGCGATTGGGTTCGAACCCAGCACCTGCCGTCTACCAGTAGAGAAGTCTGAACCTCTCGGCCACTGGTGGGGCTTAAACCGGTTCTGAAACTGAAACTATCGTAATATAAAAAATAGATAACCAAAATCGAAAAAGTAAAAACTAGCCCGGTTGTGGATCGCCCTCAGCTATCTTGTGCAAAAAAAATCACGCAAAAATATTAAAATTTGAGCGAGATATTAGAAAAGAACACTCCCATAGACTTTACATGGTCATCCGGGTCTTTTTGTGTACTTTTTCTGTGAATATTGTGGGCTCTTAATCCAATCTACACAGTAAATCTATTTTTCACTGTTGCTGAAGATATGAGGGAAAAAAATCACAATTTAATTAAGATTTCATAAAAAGAAGAACAAGAGAATAAATAAAATGTTAACTGAATTTTTAAATGTTACAGAATAATTACGCAAGATCGATCACAGAATAATTTATGTAAGGTCATTGTACCCTAAATATGACGAACCGTAAATGCGACAATGTTCTTGTATTTAAAATCTTAACACAATCTTAATACACTTATATAAATACTATAATGAGACATCTGAACTTCCAGGAACAAAATATGAAACATTTCTCTGTATGTAAAATGTTTTCTTTCGACGAAATTCCCATTATAATGTACATGGTTCCTTATAAAATTTTCCCACATTCCCTAAATGAGGCAATAAACACGAAAATGTTTTAGAGTTATCCTTTTTCAACTTTCAAGATTAAACTAACTTATGAATGGCAAGGGCTACAACGTCTGTTTTATTTAGAAGTCTAAGAAAAACGCCGACAAATTTTCAAATTAGAGTTCTAAAAAATTCGAAACATTTTGATGAATGCTTTTTTTCAGAAACCCATTAGCAACGAACTGAATACCCTAAATGCGGAGAGACTTTTAGGAGATTAATTGCGGTAAGTTTACGTGTTTTTTTTTATTATATTGCATTTAAAGGATGATTAAAGCTGACATTGTGTTTATTTAAGCTGTGATGAGTTAATAAGTTAGGAATTTTAAATGACTCTCCATGGAGAGTCATTTAAAATTCCTAACTTATTCAATCATTATTGCAATAATGATTTACTTTGACCAGGTACTTAAATACGCATTTCAAATTATCAAAAAAGATAAACACACATCTTCAAAAATTTTAATTAAAAAACATGGCAATTTCCCACTGAATGAATGTGCTGCTCCAGAATCATCCCTCGATCCCAGTGCTATTAAATTCTATAAACATTTGCAAAATCAGAAATATAAACAAAATGAATTAAATAATTTTACAACAGTCATATTCACTAAGCATTTGGCTGATGAGAATTTAGCCGCTAGCAATGTTTTATGCAGCACTGAGCAATTTCCTGCCAACAAATCAATTTTCTCTGATGATTCTCATGTTAAAAAATCAAGTATTAATAATGATCTTTTTGCTAAAGAAGATAAGAAGTGTTTCCTGATTTTGAAATTAGAGATGATTTGATAAAAATAGATAATGAAGATTAATCAATTAAGGCTGACTGTTCTGAAAGCTCATATTTTCAAATTGAGAACCATTGAACCATTGTACATCTTATCCGATAATGATGTGTCCGTTCAAACAAATTTGTCATTGCGTAAGTGATAACATATGTGACAGAGATTTTGAATTCTTGAAAATATGAATACATTTTAAAAATGTGCAAAACCGGATCAGATTCTATTTGGAACAGCCTGGAGTCAGGCCCGTAGCCTGGATTTCCCTTCGGAGGGGGCTTAATCTTGAATTTTATTCTAATATGACAGCAGTTATTTTCATAATTTAAAGAGTAAATAAAAAAAAAATAAGCAAGGCTTAAACTAAGGTATATTTCTGAACCTAATTTTGGAACCTTTGATTTTCTATCAACATTAGCAATTATCTCGCACCATAATTCATATTCGGCTTTTACTTGCGTCACTGTCACTTTAGCATAAAAAATTGAGATATTCTCTAACATGCTCGTTTTTTCTGAAGAAGCAAATCCTGGAAGAAGTGTTTGGAAATCTTTTAGAATGACTTTATTTGAAATGTTTCTGTCATTCAAATTCTGAATAAGACTTTCTAAACACAGAAAATTAAAACCGTAACTTGTGATATTCTTCAGCGAATGTAATTTGCGGGTTTGCACTTGTTGTCTGTCTAAATGTTAGTCTTAGGATGTTTATTTACATTATGAACAGTTCCAAGAGAGTTTCGAATTGCAGGAATCGGCATACTATTGGACAATGCAAAGTTTAACCGAAGACTTGCCCAATAGACGTATCTAATTTTTTAATACTTTTGACGAATTTTAGACTGGTTGAAGTTTGATATTAACATGATCAGCCAAACTGGCAGGTCTCTCAAACGCCTGTGCCATGCATTTAAATATGCCAAGACGTAGTTCATAACATTATTGTAATAATACTTGTGTTAAATATTCATTAATGTTGTATTCATTAATCGCATTGTGTTAAATATTCACAAAGTCATTTGCAGAAATGAAATCTAAAATATCCTTTTGAAGTGTGGGTTTTGTTAATTTTATAATTATTCCACATACCTAACGACAAGTGCAAGTTGTTCTATGCTAGAAATGTCCTTGTTTTATAAGCAATCAAGCTAAAATAGAAAATTTTTGTTTTGATAGTTAGTTCTCCATCAACTGTATCGGACGGAACATATTTAAATGATTTCATTTTAAATGTCTGGATTGAAGTAAGTAGCATTTGTATTAAAGCTGTTTATAGTACATCCTTTCAATTCATCTCCAAATTCTGCTTAAAATCTTAAAAACGCTCTTACCTTACAGTCTTTTTTTTTTTTTTTTTTTTTTGTCGATTTTTTTAAAATTAGAAGACTATTATCGTGATCACCCCTAAGTGACATTTCTTGTTCTGCACAAAATAAGATTGAATGTTAGATGTTACCCCCTAGAAAAACCTCAAAAGGGCGGGGAGTAAAACTGCCAAAAAATCCCTACATAGAGATATCAATAGTTAAAGTTTATAATTCTTCAAAATACAAAGAAATTTTTCCAGACAAATAGATTACTTTGTGCACCTTTTCTTCCGACTAAAACTAAAGATTCATAAGTAACAATTTGATTCAAAATTGTTCAGTAAAGATCCTGCAAGATGCCGGCCGTTGTTATGCCTTTCGATAACTTTAACTTTTTTTTCTCAATACCCTAATATTTTTCTTCATACCATTTCTCTCCAAAATATCCTGCTAAATTAATCTTTTTTTTTTTCTTTACGACTTTACAAAAATCCTTTTACAGTTATAACACGATTTTCAATGATACATTCTTTAAAATCATTAATTTTCAAAGATTTTGCATCATAAGCAGCTATTAAACTGTTTGGCTCCATTCTGCACAAAACATTTTAACATTGATTCTTTTGAGTTTCCATTATATGTGTGATATAATGATAATGAGGACAGAGAAAATTAATACAGATTATAACATCAAGCAAATGTTTTATATTTAACTCCTACGCACCATACGTGTATTCACTTACTTTTTTAGTCAAATTAACGATGTGAAATTATCCTTATCTAATTTTATTGTGCAGAAAAACAGTTAAAATTGTGTTTTAAGAAAGACTTATATTTATAGTGGTAGATATGAGAGTATTTATGAATGAACGGATATAACAACGGATATTTTTACAACCAAAAAATGCTTTTTTAATGTAATGGAAGATAAAACAAGAAATACATTTTATGATCCATAAAAAATATATATTATCATACCAATTTTTGGTATGATCAGAGATAACTTTGCAAAGTCTTTTAAAACTTTCGGGAGGGGCTTCAGCCCCCTTAGCCCCCTCCCTGGCTACGTGCCTGCCTGGAGTGCAACTAGAATCATATTCACAAATATCTCTTTCTAATCTAATCCATCACATACTTTTAAAACTTCTTTATTAAAAACAGTTTTCCTTTGCAATTTAAAACCATTAAGCAAAAGGCTATGCAGGGCCAAACTTTTATGGATACTGAACAACTGAAGCAAATAGGTGAGACTGGGGCACATATGAACATGTGGCAGATGTGAACATCGCAATTTTTTACTACTTATTATACTTTTTTTTATTTAAAAAATTACCAACGATGACAACACCTGTAGACATATAGTAAAAAGTTTTTGAATCTTTATGACATTTTGTTTGTCCTCGGTATAAACAAAACACTGTTTATAGATCTCAAAAGTAAAATCTCAGTTCCAACCTGTTAAGCGAATGACTTTATTTATTTATTCACTTATTTTAATTCTAATGTTTTAACATATACTATGAACATACTAATAAATATTTTTGAAAAAAAAATTCTTCTAAAATTGCGAAATGTTAATAATTTGTCAATTTAACTCAAGTGGTCATGTGAGGCACTTGTGAACATACTAGTTGAGGCACACATAAACAGTTCATAAGAGCCCAAATAATCATTGTGTGATTCTGTTTCTTTAACCTCGTGAGAAATAATGTCACCTCCAATATATATAACTTTCCTGAAATAGAAGACTTTTCGTAATACAGCATTTGATTTTGTATCGAAACTTCCACCAAAACATCTATCAACATGTACAGCAATAAGCACGTTTACGTTTACTTGCAATTTAAATAAATTTAAACTGTATTTTTAAAATTCAATATTATTATGCAATATTTTACTAAACGATTTTCATCAATAATTCTTATCCACTGTTAGTACAAATGTATTATGTTAAACAACTCTGCAAATTTCTCTATTTCATTTATTTCAAACTTGCAATGATAGCTTACTTTCCTCTCTGGAATAGTATATAATATTTTGAATGGAAATAGACATAAGTAAAATCTTAAGGAATTAAAAATTCTTAAACTGATAAATACCATAAAATTCCTTGTAAGCTCACCCTCCCATATTTCAAAAATAAAATACCGTAATTTCGGGTGTATAAGCCGCAGACAAAACAATTCTTTTTCGACACAGAATTTTTTAAGAAACAAATATAACTAGTTAGATCGCCGTAAATATTTGTCTTCAATCACTAAATAAGATTTCTGGGTCGAAAAAGAATTGTTTGATCCGCGGCTTATACACCCGAAATTACGGTAAGTTAAATTTCAGGGTGAACTCGAGAAATATATTTTAACCATTAAAAATCCCTTCTTTATCATTAATTTTGGAATAAATAAGGCAAATACATTTGAAGGAATCTCTTGTATTTCGGCAGATTTTCGATAAATATTATTTAAACGCCCTCCCCCCCCCCCCCCCCCTAAAAATCTCTCAGAAACAAAAACCCATAAGCAAAGTTTAAAAGCCTTTTTTTTCAAATTTACTTCTTTATTTTTTATTTTAATGCAGAAATATTTAATCAAACATCTAATCCTCCCCCCCCCCCGCACCTGCAATCTACTTATTTTCATTTTGTAATCTTGTTCTTAAAAATATCACCCAGGAACTAGGAAAATTTATATATTTTTTTCTTTATTGTGAATTTAGCACATAAAATAACTAATGATCACGATGGCAAATAAATAACAGAATAAAAAGCATGTCAAAGCATATTTTCCCCTTGTGTTCACATGTGTGCTCACAAATATTTCGCTGGTGGGGCACATGTGTACATTTTTTTGAATTTATAAAACTATTTAACAAAATAAGAACTATAAAGGTGATTTAAAAAAATACAATTTATAAAAAAAATTCTCTTAAATATATTTCGTAGTTTTTGATTACAGAAATTAACCAAGTAATGAGGAAAAGCTATATTTATGCGAGCTGTTCACATCTGCCCTAGTCTCCCCTATGAAAAAAATAAGAGAGGAAGATTAAGTGAAAGAACAAAAACATCAATTTAATGTATTTAAACTTTTCATTAATTAATAAATTTATGAGCATTGAAGGTCTTATTTAGGTTTTAAGTTATAGAAAATGTGACACAAATCTAAATGAGACAATCGTATATTGTTAGCCTGTATTAGAGTTAATGAATCAATCCCCCCCCCCCCCCACACACACAAAAAGTTAATTTTGAACTAAAGGCACAATATTAAATAGTTTTCTGCTTAATTAAATATGTATTTATTTAATATAATATCAAAATGCATTAAATAAAAAAGAGCAAAGGGATTCGCGTCATATTTATAAGAACAATGACCTTAAATAAGATTTTTTTGTTTAATCGCCAACATTTTATAGAATTTTTTTTTCTTTAAAATTCAAATTAAAAAAATATTAAAATGATTGTTAAGCTCTCATTAATAATTTAATTTCAACTTTCTAATGCCGAAATGCAAAACTCAATCTGTCAGAGGTATTACAGTAGAACCCCGATCCATCGTTTTTCAAGGGGTGAGGAGAAAAAAACGATGAATGCGGGAAAACGATGAATACGGGTTAGTATCAAAATAGGAAAAAACACAATATTTATGCCTTAATAATTCATGCAATGTATACAGTGTACTAATAAATACTAATATGTTGCTTACTAAACTGTAAAATAAATCAATCGAAGTTACAGAAAATTGATATTCATTTTAAAAAATCAATGTATATTTTTGGTTTTCTGTTAATTTTTTTTTTTAAGTCAAAAAATAAATTTTCAAGATATACAACTCTTTTCTGGTCATTTTCTGTAATTTCATATGCGTATATAAAAGTTAATACAGTTTCAAAAGTCGTAATTGCATCAGACAGAGTTAGAACTATGATGGTTCAGCTTCATCGGTATGAGCGTTATCCTCTGCTTCTTCGCAATTATTTTGATTTTTTGCATTATCAAACATTTCTCCTAAGTTTAGGACACCACATGTCGCAAAATTTTGATCAGTGGAAACATAATCGCATTCTCTGCTATATACAACCACTCTTCATCCGCATTATTGTCGCCATTATCAACACAAACAACTCAAATGACTTATTTTAGGATAAAAAAAAGTAATTCCAGTTTGTGTTTCATAGGAATTCGCATGACTTTCAATTTCATTTCGGTGAGGAGAAAATTTTTACAACGATGAATGCGGGAAAACGACTTTTTAAAGAACGATGAATGCGGGTTTCGTTAACATTATTTAAGTATAATTTGTGCAGGGACCGTAAAAATAAAACGATCAATGCGGGAAAACGATGGATGCGGGAACGATAGATCGGGGTTTTACTGTATTCTGTGACTTTTAATAATTCATCTGAATATTTAGTCATTTCCTTATATGTTATCATATAAACTGTTTCTAAACTTGATTAATGCAAGAAGTGTTATAATGAAACTTAGCAAATGCTATGGTCTCTCTGTCTTTGTTGAAACACAGTTCGAGTGCATCAAAATGAACTTCTATGCTTGAAAACTAAATGCATTTCCAAGCGAAAAACTTTAAAAAATTATTTCTCTTTCAAAGACAAAAGAAAAAAAAAAAAAAAAAAGTCCTTTTATATCGCGTTCACATTATGAAAGTTAATTCACATAGCTAAAAATTTTTAACTGGAAAATCCGGAATCTATTTGCTATTGGTAACATGAACATGCTTCACCATGCTCACATTATCCAACGCTTATAGACACTTAACTTAGCCAGACAGATGTCTATGCATGTGCATAAATTGTTAAATTGATAATTACTACTTACATATATTATTTATCATTAATTTCTTTCTTTGCAGCATATTAAATAAATAAACGATTTTAAGGATCTAAGGAACAATTAAAAAAGGATGATTAATTACTAGAACTTAGATCGAAATTAAAGAGCGGTTTCAAATTAGAAAAAAGTGTTAAGAAGGTATAGTTCCAGCCATGAGAGAGTTTCAGAAAGTTGCCCAAGTCGAAAATCTTGATTCCAATTTGTTCGTTCTAAAAAACTTCAAGTTAAGTGACTTAACTTTAATGTGAACGGGATATTAATGCCTTTGATTGTAGAGATTGTATATTAGGGTGGGCCGAAAAAAACTTTTTTTCGATTTTCGATTATGGCGGGTGCGGAAAAGTGGCCACTGGTGGCACTCAGTTCATACAAAAAATTTGAGATTTTTTGGACATTTCCTTACCCTGCCGCAAACGGCTTGAAGTTTTGCAAAAATGTTCATTTTTGAACTTTTTTCGAAAAAAATTAAAAAATGTTAAATTAATTTTATTTTGGTTGTATTTACTTGAAAAGGCATATTTAATGTACCAAATGTTTAAATAAGATCTGATCATGCATTATTTAATATCTATGTGTATTATAACTTATGTTATTTTTATAGCTTTTTCGCGTATAATAGGCAAAAGTTGTATTTGTTTGAATCGATCGTTAGTTTCTGTATTATTTATGTCCCTTGGTCTTCTTTATAAATTTTCTATGTATCAAACATCATATATTTGGGCAAGGGACAGCAGTATACTTCAAAAACAAATCTGGAAGGTGACAAAGTGGTGAAGCAGGGCTCTAAGCGAGTGCAATGACTCGTCTAATACTCAGGGAGTGAAGGACGAAATAGTTGAGAGCCAAAATGCGATAAAGGATTCTTATTATTTATCCTTGCTAAGTTACCTGCGGCATTTGTTCAGTGTTTACGTGAAACCCTTTTGTGGTGATATACAGTGCTTTTTGGGTCGTTTAATGTGCCATTATAGTGTTTTGTGCGTTTTATTACAACGAGCTTAGAAATGGCTAGTATAAATGGCCATGACAATGCAAAGGCACGCGATAGCGTGAAAAGTAACTCTTTGGGGGCATCATGCATATTGAAAGAATTGCAATTGCCAATTTATGCTGATAATCATGCGCCACTATTGCTGGTTGCTTCACCATGTAGAAGTTGTGACAGCAGAGGATACGAATCTCGTCATCGATAAAAACAAAGTCAGAAGAGAGAAATAGAAACTTGGAAAGAAGATACAGGCAGAAGAAGTTATTGAAAGAAGGAAAATTAAAGGCATATTTTTTGATGGTAGAAAGGATAAAAGTATATTCAGAGGAAGAAAAATAACAAGCGGCACCGTCGAGAGAAAGGCGAGGAACACATCACCGTGTTGTTTGAACCTGGTTAGAAATACTTGTGTCACTTGATACCTCGTTCCGGTCACGGAAAAGAAACAGCAAAATCATTATACAATCTTCCAAGTCAGCACTAGTTAGAATTTTCTGAACTGACGAGGTATCAAGGTAACGGAACGAGGTATCAAATGACACAAGTATTCCTAACCAGGTTCAAACAACACGGTGATGTGTTCCTCGCCTTTCTCTCGACGGTGCCGCTTATTTTTCTTCTGAATATACTTTTATCCTTTCAACCATCAAAAAATATGCTTATAATTTTCCTTCTTTCAATAACTTCTTCTGCCTGTATCTTCATTCCAAGTTTCTATTTCTCTCTTCTGACTTTGTTTTTATCGATGACCAGATTCGTATCCTCTGCTGTCACAACTTCTACATGGTGAAGCAACCAGTAATAGTGGCGCATGATTATCAGCATAGATTGGCAATTGCAATTCTTTCAATATGCATGATGCCCCCAAAGAGTTACTTTTCACGCTATCGCGTGTCTTTGCATTGTCATGGCCCTTTATACTAGCCATTTCTAAGCTCGTTGTAATAAAACGCACAAAACACTATAATGGAACATTAAACGACCCAAAAAGCACTGCATATCACCACAAAAGGGTTCACATAAACACTGAACAAATGCCGCAGGTAACTTAGCAAGGATAAATAATAAGAATCCTTTATCGCATTTTGGCTCTCAACTATTTCGTCCTTCACTGCTTCACCACTTTTTCACCTTCCAGATTTGTTTTTGAAGTATACTGCTGTCTTTTCCCTGAATATATGATGTTTGATACATAGAAAATATATAAAGAAGACCAAGGGACATAAATAATACAGAAACTTACGATCGATTCAAACAAATACAACTTTTGCCTATTATACGCGAAAAAGCTATAAAAATAACCTAAGTTATAATACACATAGATATTAAATAATGCATGATCAGATCTTATTTAAACATTTGGTACATTAAATATGCCTTTTCAAGTAAATACAACCAAAATAAAATTAATTTAACATTTTTTAACTTTTTTCGAAAAAAGTTCAAAAATGAACATTTTTGCAAAACTTCAAGCCGTTTGCGGCAGGGTAAGGAAATGTCCAAAAAATCTCAAATTTTTTGTATGAACTGAGTGCCACCAGTGGCCACTTTTCCGCACCCGCCATAATCGAAAATCGAAAAAAAGTTTTTTTCGGCCCACCCTATTGTATATATGTGGGATCTCTTGTTGGGTTTAGTTTGAAGAGACTGGCTTTTGAGTGTATACGAATTTGCCATCCTCCATTATTTTTGGAAAAATCTCTTTGCGACCAAATTCACTGCAATTTTCTTATTCTAATGATTATTTCTCAGCAATATGTTTAAAAAATGCATATAAATAGCTCATCATTTTGAACATTTTCATACACGGTCTAAACTAGGGGGAACTGGGGAACATGTGAGCAGTACGAATAAATATAGCTTTTTCTATAAATATAGCTTTCGAATAAATATAGCTTTTTCTCATTACTGGGTTAATTTCTATTAACAAAAACTATTGAATCTTGTAAACAGAGCTGTTTTTACACATGATATTTTTTTTAAATCGCCTTTATAGTTCTCTTTACTTTTTTAATAGATTTATAAATTCAAAAAATTGTTCGCATGTGCCCATCCAGCGGGGTAGTTTTGAACAAACATGAGGCACATGTGAACACAGGAAAAAATATCCTTTAACATGCCTTTTATTCTGTTATTTATGAATCTTCATAATCATTCGCTATAGTATTATGTGTTAAACTGACTATAAAGATTGCACATGATTATACAATGTAAAAAAGCGATTAGATTAGGAAGGGGCATTAGATGATTAATTAATGTTGCAATAAAATAAAACATGAAAAAAAAATTGCTCAGGGATTTTTTTTTTGGGGGGGGGAGGGAGAGTTTAGGGGGGTGGCATTTAAATAATACTTATTGGAAATCTGCCTAAGTATGAAAGATTTTCACCACTGTATTTGATTTATTTACTTCTAAATTAATGATAAAAATTGGTTTTTAATGATTAACACTAGAATAGCGGAAAATTCATTCAAGTTTTATAAAAATATCTCTCACCGGAATTTTTATTTAAAACTGTTTGTTATTTATTGAAAATATTTTTGTTTAGCTTATATTTAGCTGATTTCATTAAGCGTTTTCTGGTTCGAATTGTCAACTCTCCATACGATACGGGTCAAAATGACCCGTCGCCGCGGTTCTAGTGTTAAAAAAATCTCGATTATAAGCCCCCTTTCACACAAATGTAACTTATTTTGCTTTAGAAAGAGGAGAGGGAGTTGGTTACATCCGGGATTTTATGGTAATTATCAACATTAAAATTCTACTTTCTTAAGATATTAGTGATATCTATCTCCATTAAAAGCAACATATATTATATAGGTAATTTTGAGATGAAAGTAAGCCATCAATGCAAGTCTGGAACTGGAAAAAATAAAATAAAAATTTTTTCTAAGTTGTTTAACCCCGGGAGTACACGCGCCGGGTCTTTTTGACCCGGAGTGCGTATGATTTTTGCAATTGTAACCACTTACCTTTTAAAAGTAATCGTCAACTTTTTTTAATGCAGAATTTGTAAGGATTGTCTCTGCCTATATAAAATGATGGTTATAATTTGATTTTATTGGTGACAAAGTTAAAACCCTTTCTACCCTTGGTAAGCGCGCGTTCTCCCGGGTTAACGTAATACTTTTTATATTAATAAATCATAAAAAATATTGTTTTAAACCGTTTTCTAAAATATTGCATAACATTACTGCATATTTTAAAACATTAAATTTATTTAAATTACAATTGACATAAACAAAACTGTTGTTCTTTATTTACTTGTTGAAAGATGTTGTTATGGAAGTTTCAATACCAAATCAAATGTTGCTTGACTTAAAAGTCTTCTAATTCAGGAAAATTATAGATATTACAGCAAATTTCTAATGCAGTTAACTGAAAGGAATAGAATCACAGAATAATTATTGGGGTACTTATGAACTGTTCACATTATGCTTCAATTAGTCTGTTCACAAGTGACCCATATGGGCAGTAGAGTTGAATTGATAAATTATTAATATTTTTCAATTTTGGGTTTTTTTTTTAATTAAAAATATTTATTAGTATTCATAGTAATGTTAAAGCATTAAAATTCAAATAAATGCATAAATAAATTAAGTTATTCGTTTAGCAAGTTTGAACTGAGGTTTTACTTTTGAGGTCTATATACCAGTGTTTTGAGTATTGAGGTTAAACAAAATGTTGTTCAATGTCAAAGAGCTTCAAAAAATTTTATCATATGTCAAAAGGTGCTGTCATCGCTGGTAGTTTTTTTTTGAATAAAAAACATAATAACTATAGTGAAAAGTTGCGACGTTCCACATCTGCTCCATGTTCACATGTGCCCCAGTCTCCTCTATACAGAAATAAAAAATTGAAAAAAGTATGAAAATCGTGATTAGTAATTTAGTTTTATACTGAGATTTTACAAGCATAATGGTGTGATTTTTTTAGGGATAATCGGTAACTTGTTATTGAAAAAATATTTATTTTCTCATTTTAATCATGTGAATGTTAAACTAATCTTATAAGTACTCTGTTATAACGAGGAAATAAAATATTCATCCTTCGACCTCGTTTTAAACGAGCCCGACTTTCTTTAAGGTGATCCGGGGCACACAAATCCGGGGCACTCGATATTTAAAAGTAATAATTTTAGTTGTCTTAGAAAGAGAAATAAAACAAGCTTGGAATTTTCAGAATAAAATGAAGCAAGTCGCCAATACATAAAATAATTAGATATAAATTTAATCGTTTTTTTATACTGTAGGGGAGACTAGGACACATGTGAACAGTTAACATAAATATAGCTTTTTCTCATCACTGGGTTAATTTCTGTAAACAAAAACTTTTGAAAATAGTAAAGAGATTTTTTTTAACCATGATAACTTTTAAAACTTTAACTTTTTACCTTGTTTAACAGTATAAATCTAAAAAAATTGTCTATATGTGTCCCATCATTGGGGTAGTTGTGAACATACATGGGACACCATGTGAACACAGAAGGAAAATATCCTTTGATATGCTTTTTATTCTGTTATTTATTTATCGCCATGATCATTGGTTATTTTATGTGTTAAATTCACTATAAATAAAATAATATTTATAAATTCTCTTAGTTCCTGAATGGTATGTTTAAGAACAAGATTATAAAATGAAAATTAGGAGATTGGGAGGGTGGGGAGAGGATTAGATGATTGATTAAATATTTTTGCAATAAAATACAAAATAAAGAAATAAATTTGAAAGAAAAAAAAAGCTTTTAGGCTTTGCTTAGGGGGTTCTGTTTCTAGGAGATTTTTAGGAGGGGGCATTTAAATAATGTTTATTGAAAATCTGCCGAAAGACGAAAGATTCCTTCAAATGTATTTGCCTTATTTATTTCTAAATTAATGATAAAGAAGGATTTTTTAATGATTAAAAAATTTATCTCTGGTCCACCCTCAAGTTTAACTTCTTATATTTTGAAATATGGGAGGGTGAGCTTACAATAGGAATTTTATTGTAGTTATCAGTTTAAGAATTTATTTTTTTTTTTTTTTTTTTTTTTTTTTTTTTTTTAATATTACTGTAATTTCCGGCGTATAATACGCGGATCAAACAACTCTTTTTCAACCCAGAAATTTTATTCTGTAATTGAAGCCAAATATTTACCGCGATCGGAAAAGTTACATTTTATTGAAACATTTTTCTGGGTCGAAAAATGATTGTTTGATCCGCGGATTATACGCAGGAAATTACGGTACTGATATTTGTCTCCATTCAAAGCATCAATACATAGTTACTTTAGAGAGGAAAGTAAGCCATCATTACAAGTATGGAAGAAATGAAATAAAAATAATTGCAAAGTTATTTCACGTTGTACATTTGTATTAATAATGCATAAAAAATATTGTTATATGACGAAAAACATCTTCTACTTCAGAAACATTGATATATTGGAGGTGACATTATTTCTCACGAAGTTGACTGAAAGAAATAGAATCACAGAATGATTATTCGGGCACTTATGAACTGTTCATATGTTCCGCAACTAGTCTGTTTACAAGTTTCCCACATGGAATCAGGTCCGTAACCAGACGGGGGAAGAGGGGTTGAGCCCCCTCTATCGTCCTCTTGAGCCTCCTCTAATGATTTCCCTATTTTCTACTTTCTATTTTTTTTAACCAAATGCATAGTTAAATTTTTCTCAAAAAAAAAAAATTAACAAGAATTTTTTTTTGCTCTTTTAACTGTTTTGAACAAAATGGGAATGCGCCAAAATTTTTGTATTCGGAATTCTATTAGATTAGTTGTATTGTGTTATCTTGTTAGCGGTGTAATACAATTCTCGAAACGCATTTTAAAGGAACATTTCTTTCTCCATAAAAGTTCAGATGCACTAACTAGACACCACATGTGTTAGTTTATCTTTATATTTTCAAAGCAACGATAACCCGATCTTACACAGGATGAATGGAAACGGTTTGGTTTATTTAGTTTATTTTTGTCGTCCGATTATCTACACTAATGGGATATAGGACGAGGGGGGGAATGCCCTTCGTGGGGGTCTTTCTAAGGGAACCTAACCCGTATTTACGCAAGGTTCGAAGAAAACCACGAAAACTCCGAACGGTTAGGTCGACAGCCGCGATAGGGTTCGAACCCAGCACCTGCCGTCTGCCAGTTGAGAGGTCCGAACCTCTCGGCCACTGGTGGGGTGAAATGGAAACGGACACGTGCTGCTCAAGTTGACCGATAATTAGTCAAGCAATGGTCTATAAGTCTTGACTAAAAAAACCTATGCTTCATGCATATGCTAGTCATTAAAAACTTATGCTTCTAAATTTTAATGATTTGCCTGTTGACAATGCGTACTTGTCAGTAGATTTATTTAATGATGAAATATCACTTGAAAACAAGAATGTTTGAAAATTAGAAAGATAAAAGATGTCAGTTTATACACGTGGAATAAGAAAAATGATTGTTTGAAAGCCAGTAATTGTTTCATGTTATGGGGGTTGACAGGGGTATATTAGGAAAGTAGGAGAAGGTTTTATTTTTGTTGTTGTTTGTTTTTTGAATTTTCATCTAACTTTTTTCTTGTGTTAAAAAAAGCTTTTTTTTTATTTGTTATATAACAATAAAAAAATTAAGCATAAAAGCATGATTAAGGTTAAGTTTATTATAAGATTATGACAAAAATATCTTCAATTATTTGGTGCACGCTGCTTTAAATTAATTTTCAAGCGTAAATACACTACATTCTGACACATTTGCAGAATAATTTTTATTAATAAAGGGAATGCACAAAATTAACAGATATAGTTATTCAGTCTCAAAGAATAAAACTGTGTAATTGTGTTTTACAAAGTTGTTTTCCAATCTAAAAAAGCTACTTTTTGACAAATTCGCGAAATAATTTTACTTTTAAAAATATTTGCAGGTATTTAGACTACAAGAAATCAAACAGCATTTTATGTTTTTCTGTAATAGAAAAATAATCTGTCAAAAAATGATGGCAGATTTGACTTTGTCGGTTGATTTTCATGCCATTTAGGGAGAAGATACTAGCTATCGAGTAGTAAATGATTATAATTCATGATATATGACATTTATAAGAAAACGTGATACAGAATTCAATTCTTAGGCGTCTGAATATGAGAAGATGAACTTTTTAAACAAATAGAAAGAAAATCAGTTCTTGAATGCATCATGAAAATTCTCGTTATTCAGTGGAAAAAAAAAAATATGTATGTTTTAAATTAAAAATTTTTAAGGGAAAACACGTAATAAGAAAATGTCGCTTTACATTTAATGAAAGTTGTTCATATGTTTCGAAAATGGGTGTTCATGTCCTTGCGCTTTTATTTTATTTATTTATTTATTTATTTAGTCACATTGGACGAATGTTAGGAAACACGTGTAAAATGTATGCGGAAAAAAATTAAGAATATAAAATTAAAATCACAATCTATTTTTTTTTTTTTTTTTTTTTTTTTTTTTTTTTTAACAAAACCATCATTAATTTCTTGGAGACGAGCGATTCATGTACGAGCCGCAAAAAGTGTTCCGAACCCTTGTTTATCTCTACCAGTAAATTTTACTGTATAATTTGCCTTATTTAATCGGGGCAGTTTCTCGCATTCGTCCGAAAAGGAGAAATTTTTCTCCCGATACTTTTTTATTTTTTGCCCCTTTGACAAAATTGCGGGGTTTTCGCGATCTTTTGACGAAATTTGACATTTTTTCCGATCTTTTTAAAAAAAAACTGACGTTTTTTCGCGATCTTTTGAAGAAATTTCCCGTTTTTTCGTGACTTTTCGACGAAATATACCGTTTTTTTGCGATCCTTGGACAAAATTTAAGTTTTTCCTCGTTTCTTTGACAAAATTCGCGCGATCTAGGACGAAATGGATTTTTTTTCGAAGACCATTTGTCTAAATTTGCAATAAATTTTTTGTGCGAATTTTCGGATTTATGACCAAAATTTTTTAATTTTTGAAATGATTGTTTTAATTTTTCGGAAATTTCGGAACAGAATCCTCTCTGATTGATAGTTTAACGGCAATCGGAGCTTCCTTAATCGCATGTGGCGCGGAACCACATTACCATGGTATATAGAAAATAATTTCTAGTAAACATTTTTTTTTCTAAATTTTTAACAGTTGAAAAATAGTTTGCAGACCTTTCCAAGAGTCTGTGACGTGCGTCGCAGCGTTACGCTTTTCCACGTCCGGGAAATTCCATTTTCAATTAGTCGAACTCTGATACAGAATAAAATATTTTAAAATTGCTTGTTAAAATCCCATTATTTAAAATGTTTGTGGTTGCTTTTTTTTTTTTTTCTTGGCTGGTATAAATGCACTATTTTATACTAACCATAATTATAGCTGCTAATCCTACTTGAAAATCTACATTTATAACATGAGATAAAATGTTACAAAAATGGTAAGAATAAATTTTTTAAACTAAATATAAATCTTAAAAAATCTCATAGATAATTGCATCTGTATCTACTGGATACTTATATTGAGCTTGGCTTGACTTGCATAGACACCAAAAAGTCAAATTTATGTACATAAAAATAAATATAATAATACGCATGATAAATATCCATATTTATCATGTGTATCATTATATTTATTATATATATGCTCTTAATTTTTTATTAATTATTATGTAAAAATAATATTTTTTACTTTGCAATAGTTTTTGAAAAAGGTTTTATTTTTTATAAAAAAGAAAAAAAAATATTTTGTATTTATTCTCCGATGATCATGAAATATTTTGCATTGAACCATTTCCTTATAGAAACGTTCAGTTCCGTTATAAAGGGGTTACACTTTAGATGGTTCCTCTATAGGCAGGTCCATTTTATCGGGGTTTGTTATATTTAGTTTCCTTAAGGTATAGATTGTTAAAAGGTGTTAGCTCCCTCCCCCTTGGCCCCCCGCTGGTTACTTCCCTGACTGGAATTAAATTGACAAATCATTAATATTTCTCAATTTTAGAAGAAATTTTTTTAGCAAAATTATTTAATTGTATTTATAGTATATGTTAAAATGTTAAAATCCAAATAAAGGGATAAATAAATAAATAAAGTTATTCGCTTAGAAGTTTAGAAATGAAATTTTACTTTTGTAATCTATATAAACAGTGTTTTGGCTACTGAGGACAAAGAAGACGTAAATGAGTTTCAAATTTTCTTACTATATGTCTACAGGTGCTGTCATCATTGGCATTTTTTTTCAAATAAAAAAATATATATAATAACTAGTGAAAAATTGCGATGTTCACATCTCCTCATATTTACATGTGCCCTAGTCTCCCCTACTGTCTCTGGTCACAGCAGCTTCTTCCATGATTCACAAAGCCATAGCCAGTGGGAAGATCACTCCAGTCTATTCCTTTTTCAAAATTTCTCTTAGGATTATTATATACCGTAAGTATCAATCGAGATCAAAAATCACCTACTGTCAAGATTTAAAAATCAAAATTCTATGCCAGCATTACCATCCTAAGCTTTTAATAAGTCTTAATTATCCCTATATTTAAAAAGTAAAAAAACTAAAAATAAAGTAAAAAACATAATAATAAAAAGAAAATATTGAGCTCACAAATTCCCCCCTTCCTAACTATTTTCCTAACCAAGGCTTGAGTGATTCAAATGCATCTATCTCCGAATTTTTTTTTCAAGATTTTTCATAGTTAAAGATGAAAGATAAAATTACAAAGTTCTTCTTAGTGTTATTCAGTGATATATTCTTTAAATAATGAGATATCCTTTATTTTTAAAAAATAATTTTCAAATGTAATTACTGCAGTAAAAAAATGGTTATCAAAAAAATCTTTTAAAAATTATCAAATTTTTGAAGTAGATAGTTTTGTAAATCCTGAAGACAAATTAATATTTGTTCTTTTCCTGCATTCAAAAATGAAGAAAAGGGTGATATTTTGAAGTAAAATGTTTTATCAGGTTATATACTCATTCTACAGTTAAAATGAAAAGATAAAATAAAAACATGCAAAAAGGGCTTTTTTTCAGAAAATATATTAAAATTTCCAATTTAATTATAAAAAATGAATTTCAATTTTTAAAATAAATTTGCATTTGTAAAAGAATGAATACCTACATATATAAATGTACATTTTAAGAGGGGGGGGGGGTGGAGAAAAACTAAAATTTTCTGACGCAGATCACTTCATAAAAATAACATTGGAATGCGGATCGGTATGAGAGTTGCGCATCACTATGCTATCCGATGCATTGCATAATATTACATTGTGCCGGACTCTCCTATTTGCTAATACGAGTACAATGGTATCACTTTTCATTGGTGCAATTCACTTGACTGTGCAGCCCCGAGGCGGGTTCACCTAGGTGAAAATTCGATTTTTCCGCACTGATTAATCACTATAGGAGGGATTGAAAGCTTTCGGGATCAACCTTCTCTCCACAGTCAGATGGGTAAGTTATATCTTAAAGATTAAATCATTCTTATATATACATGTTTTAGTCTTCATTAATATTCTTCAGTTTGTACTTGTTCAGCTACGAAAAAATGAACTTATTTTTTAATAAAAAAATACTATGGCCAAAATTAAAACAACAGGAAAAAGCGCTATGTTTTTTGATGCAGGGAAAAAAATATAGCAAAGTTAAAAATACAGTGTTCGATAAGTTGAAAAATTACTATTTTAAATCTGTAGAGAATAAAAATTGATTTCTTTTCTTAATATTTTGTGTGGCTGCGGCAATTTCTTCTAGTTTTTCATTTTGACCATAAAGAGAGTGCATTTTTACAAAATATACCTACAAAATAAATAAATAAAAAAACTATGTCAAAGCTAAAATTTTATCATAAATTTAATACTGACATACGTTTAACATGTTTTAAAGTCTCTTATTCATTTTGTTTTATCGCGAAATAAAAAAAGCATCTAGCATTTGTTGAAAAGTATAACGAGCGAATACGATGTTACCAGAAATATTGAATTAAAACATCGATAAAAATTTTTAAGGAATGCATTATAAAAATTTTATATGAATTTACCGTTTGGAAATTTTTAAACAATCTTGCGAAAGTTGAGAATAACAGGTCAATACTTTCTTCATTCATTCAGATTTTATATTTACTTATTTAAGCATCCTGCTTGAAGAAAACTAGCCTTATAGAATATTTAATAATTGATTTATTACATTGCTAGCTAAGCTTAGAACCAAGCTTAGAACTAAGCTTAGAGTGAAAAAATGCCCAAGTTGGGAATCTAACCCGGAACTCCTGGAAGAGCGCTTCAAGTGCTTTGCCATTTAAGTTACAAGAATGATACCTAGCTTAGTATCTCTTCCTCACATACGTTGGTAAGACTACAGCTGCAGTACTAGATGGAATAATCTTCATGAGCACACAATCATGCGGCGAAACATGAGACATAAATAAATCTAGCATCGGTGAACACATACATAATTTTAATTAATTTTTCAATTAATTTTCAGTAGTGAAGGATGTTTCACTTTTCACTCTGTTGTTTCCACGCTTAGTTAGAAATATAATTAATCATTTGTTAAATATTCAATAATTTCAAACATAATCTGACTGCTGAAGATTAATTGAGAAATTAATTAAAATTATGTACTATTTCATTATAAATCAACACTTGTGAATATTTCGATTAGCCTTTATATGCACAGAAAAATTATGTACTATATTATAAATCAACACTTGTGAATATTTTCTATAACACTTAATGCACAAAAAATTATGGCATTACTTTATAAAAGTGTTGAAAGAATTGATTGAATTGAAACTCATGAGTTTTAGTCACTTTTTCTGAGTTTTGGGTTGAGTTTGATTCACTTTTTGAAAAGTGAGCGTGAGTTAACTAAAACTTAAAAAAACAAAACTAAGAGTTTGAGTCAAAATTATAAATTAAACGCATTCAATGGTTTATGCAATCAATTTCTTAATAATTTTTCTTGCCGTTAAAAAAAAAAAAAAATCCTTTTAAATGCCATTTCGCAGAAGCAGAACTCAGAAAAACTTTGTGATGAACTTGTGTACAGTAAGGTTACGTGGGGCAACGGAGCCATGATTTTAGAGTGTGACTCTGGAGATCCTGGGAATTCAGCTTTCAAAGCTAATGCTCACTTGAATTGAAGTCTTAACCTTTGTAAATGTGTTATGTGTTTAGACAGTTTCTTTCTAGCAGACAAAAATAAAAATACACAATTTTCTTTTTTCATGGCTCCAGTTGCCCCATAAATGTGTGGCGACTGGACCGGGTAGGCCTATATTCCACTTACCTTTCTTACTTTTAATGTGGGGGATTAGGTTTTATTAAAAAATAATAATAATAATAGCTTAACAAATTTTTTAAACCGTCAGATCG
Organism: Maratus speculifer; assembly: GCA_964019185.1. Lineage (NCBI taxonomy): Eukaryota > Metazoa > Arthropoda > Arachnida > Araneae > Salticidae > Maratus > Maratus speculifer. The sequence goes on from OZ025293.1 coordinate 375,308,065, forward strand.
TGAAAATTATATATCAACTAAAAAGCGTTGTATGGAAAACTTTACTTTCAAGGTGTCTAAAAAAAGCACCAAATATGAAATTATTAGATTTATTTATAAAAAAGAAAAAAAAAAAAAAAAAAAAAAAACATGAGAAATATGTACTTTAGCATGACAAGTATAAAATATACATGGTGATTTTAGGAAAAAATAAACAAGATGAACCTATGAGCAAACGGGTACGTAAGTACTTATATGTATCTCATTCTCTTTTTTGTTTAACTCAAGGAAAATTCAATAAATCTGGGGAGAATGTAACCATGTTTTTATATCGAACAGAAATATTTTTTATTTATTTCGATAATTTTCTAATAATGTCACTTTGTTTTATGTAGCCCTCTTCATCCGTATCATAAAATTTCGACGTTTAGCTATCTCACTTAAGAAATTTGATTTGATACTCGCTGATATGCTTTAAAAAATATCATGCAATTTTTATAATATATTATATATTTTTTTATTGCAAGCAACCCCCCCCCCCCTAAAAACAATAACAACAACAACAAAACGATGGATAAATTAATTTACCGTCGAAAGAGTAGCTCCAAAAAAGTGTTTGTAGGTGTTGGGGTAGCTGGATCCCACACTGTTAAAAATCTTGTTCTAGTTTGAACCAAATTTTGGTGCTCAATTGCTGCCACAGTAAGAAGGTGAAATCTTGAACCAATATTTGGAATTCCTGTTGAAGCATAATTGTTCCAGTAATTGGAACGAGGTTGAAATAGGAATCTCCAAATGTTCGTAAAAATTTTCATCATCTTATGGTGGCAGCTACTGAGCACGAAAATTTGGTTCAAACAAGAGCAAAATTTTTAACAGTGCACGTTTTCCAGTCACCTTGATACATGTCTCAGTTACCCCATTCTTGAACTTGTCTGATGAAGCATACCCACAACTTTCTTCTGTTTCATACATGTTAAAATTTCGAAATTCGCTATCAAAGTTCCAAAAATGAATGGCAATCTATGCCCACCATGAAGATTTTAAAGATATGAAATTCCATGCATTAGTTCTTAAGATATGACTATCGCTAAAACCGTTTAAATAATACAAGATTCAGCATAGAAGCGGAAAATATAGGACGATTCACACCAAAAAGTAAACAAAAAGCATTTCATGTCAAGGATTCACTGAATCTGAAGTTTGATCGAAATTCATGCATTAGTTCTTGAGAGAGAGATCTGAAATCGTAACAAATGCACCGTAGCAGCCAGTGGCGTAGCCAGGATTTCGTTTCGGAGGGGGTCCAAAATTTTTCTTTCCACTTATGTATCCTTATTATGTCCCTATATGTAGTAAAACCTGTCAGCATAAAATGGCGAACATTGATTACATATTCCGTTTTACACAGGTTTTCCTGTTAGCAAGTGTAATGGTGTAGTATTCTTTTTTTGAAAGCTTTATGGAACATTTCTGTTTAATGAAGAATTCTGTAATACGCAGGTTTCAAGTTTGTGTATTTACATGGGTGATTTTCAAAATAGGGGACAATTTATGTCTTTCGGCATACAAAAAAAATTGAGAGGTTTTCTGTCATGTTTTTATATTTAGATATGTTTGTCTTAATATTATTCATTATTTGCACTCAAGAATTACTCATTTTTAGTTAAAAACACATTAAAATAACAGAATAAATGTTCAAAATGTCATTAGCATGGATGTCCGCAGCAGCTGTGCCTTGTGTATACTAGCATTTTTCAAGAGTTAATATCATGTTTATAAAATAAAACAAATGTTATTATTTCTTTAAATTAATCAAGGGGAGGATTTATCCAATAAATTTCTTTTTAAAAATAAAATTATAGTATATAAAAAAAGAATTAAAGTTTGTCCTCCATATTCTATTTTCAAAACAAGATCATACTATAACAGCTGGTTATTAATCAAAATTTCATTTTCAGATATGATAATAGTTTGAAAATATAAAGTTTCTCTATGGCAACAAGTAGCCATTTTATAATAGCCTGAAAATAGAAGCATGTATTGTATTTTAAGAATATAAGTTGAATATTAGGGGCGTACATCAATTGTATGTCATTAGAATGGATAATAATTTTCATGTTTATTTTATAGTTAAAATTTTTTTTTTACTTATTTGCATAGAACTTTTGTGTTTTAAAAAGCCCCAGAAAGGACTATTGTATAGTGATTATATTATGGCTCATAATCTTATTTAAATTAAAATTTGCCATTAGCATGGACAAATATCAGTGTCATTAGCATGGTCTTTCTGTCTATGCTAAAGACTCCTATGTGCATAAATGTAACCAGTGCTTATATTAAAATAGCAAATAAAGCCTTTGTGCAAAAATGTTTAAAGATAAAAAACCAACGATTATAAATGCACAAATAAAGTAAGAAAAGGTAGCAAACAGCCGTTTCGAACCTACTATGGAGATTCTTCATCAGTGCAAAAACTCAGCGAGCTAGAGAAAGCAAAACTGAGCTAAGAGACAGAGAGACGCAGGCTTATATACCCGCTACAGAAACGATCCCGCCTAAAGGAAAGCAACCAATGAGAAGAGAGCAGCCTAACAACTGGCTGGACAAGTAGCGACATCTACCGGAGAATAAAGAAAATAAAAACTAAAAAGCGAGGGAAAAAAAAGGTTTAAATTAAATTAAAGCTTTCCAAATGCTAGGAAAATAAGGCGTACTTGATAAGTCATTGACTAAGGAGTGAGAATTTTTAATGATGTGGTAAGCTTCCCAAAAATCAGGATCAAGAATGGAAGGACACTTTTGGATGATGGTAGCTGAAGAAAAGTTAAACTTATGTTGTAAAGACCAACAATGTTGAGCAATGGAACCTACTGTTAATCAAAATGCTGTCGTCAATCTTTCTAGTGTCACTTTAAATATTTTTTATCTTTAAACAGTGCTTATATTGTATCCTTTATAAAGTTTAATTTTACATATAAATTTAGGCATTACATTTATTATCCCTAAAATATGCATTAAATCTGCCAGAAAATCACTAAAACAGCTTCTTACATTGTTAGTGTCAGAATGTTGCTCATGTAAACAAATTTTGCTCTTTGGTAATGTTTTTATTCTCCATATATATATATATATATGTAAAAATGGAAACCATTTGCTGAAAAGGAAGGCTAATAAATATAGAAAAAATTATTTAAACAGGAAGAAAATAAAAATTTCTTAATATATTTATTCCATGCAATTTGTTTTGTCATTAGCATGGCTCAAAAAGTACTAATTATTTTTTTAAGTTAATTTTTAAATATTTAGCTCTGCTGACAACATGTAAAGTATACCTAATACTATATTAACAACACCTATTTTTTTCAGAAATTTTGCTAACAGTAATTTTTTTAAGATTTCACTTTTGAAATTGTCCCCTTCAATTTATACTTTCGATTTCTCATTGTCAAAGACAAAATGTAGCCCGCGACCTGCTCCATACGCAACATTCTTATTGCCACCCTGAAATTTTTGAAACAACGTTAAACTGGGTGTTCAACAAGTTATACCGTAATTTTCGGCGTATAATCCGCGGATCAAACAATCATTTTTCGACCCAGAAAATTTTAAAAATAAAATGCAACAATTTAGATCGCGATAAATACGTGTTTACAGTTCCTAAATAAAATTTCAGGGTCGAAAAAGAGTTGTTTGCTCTGCGGCTTATACACCGGAAATTACGGTAGTTGGTGTGAAAGGTAATGTTGAAAACAGACTTTTTTCTTGGTGAGATTTCTGCAACTTCGGAAGAGACACTTTGGAGACCCGTTATGGGTTAGTAGCACTTCTAGACCATTAATAAACAAAATTCCAAATCTTATGATTAAAACCTTAAACAACTTGAAAAGTGGATCAATTACCTCATTTCTGTATGTATAGGTATTCCCAGTTGCACTGATAAAAACATGTTGGTCAATACGGTTGTTCAAAAATAATGCCAGATTTTTGACATTACGCTTTTAGCTATTTTTAAGTCTTTACGGACTCTTTGAGAATGCCTGTCCTGCCTCCATTCTCCCAATCGCACTTCATTTCTCACAGTTTATCATATGTGTTCTTGACGACATATTCCACCTACCACAAACAAAATATTTTCCTAACCACATGTACAATCCTTGAAATTAGATTTCAAATCCCGCCCCGTGCTGTCTTTTTTATGCCTGAAAGGCTTGAAAAAATTCTGGCGACGGTTAATCCAATTAGACTACATGATAACATTGACAAAGAATTAGTAACCAGTCACCTTTTAAGGAAGTTCCCATAATAGAACATAGAACTAACATATAGCTCTTTTTTATAGTTGTTCCTTTAACCAGTGTTCTTTGGTGGTAACAAAGTGGGTAACAAATTAACAGTCCAAAAATAAAGTTACTTTTATAATTGCAAGAAGCATATTTAAAGTGTTTAATAATATTCCTCCTTAAAAACTCAACAAAAATTAGAGTTCCAAATTCACCAATGTGCCATTATTGCTATTAATATAAACTCGTCTTTTCCCTTAAGTGTTGGCATCAATTGGTCCCGTCGAAGCTAAAGAAGCTTTACGTTTTATCTGATTTCAGTACATTTATGTAAACGGAATAGCCGGTATAGAGGCCTGCACGGGCCGAAATTTCCAAGCGCTACCCCGGCCCGGCCCGAACGAAAGAAATATTGGCCCGGTCCGGCCCGAACGAAAAAAATATTGGCCTAACCCGACCCGGGCCGAAAGTTAAAATTTCGGCCCGAGCTCGGCCTGGCCCTGGTGAATTTCTGCAGAACATTGATCTTTACTCTAACGGAAGAGTTGGGTTTTTTATGTGTTTAATTCTATTTTAAGACGCCTAGTTATCTACGATTCTTTAAAAAGAATAAATTCTAATGTTTAATTGTAGATAATGACGACTGTAAAGTATATGCCTATTTTGCAAAAATTTTTGGACCAAGCCAAACTTTACTGAATTATGAAAAAAATTTCCACGTCGAGAAAAGGATTTTCATATGGGACGATTCAAGAAGAACTGATTATTTTGGTCCGTGAAGACTAAGAAGAACGAAATCAGTCTCGGGTTCGTACGGAAAAAAAAGTTAGTCTCGACCCGGCCCTATACTCCAGGGAAAAAATTAAGGCCCGGTCCGGCCCGGCCCGAGTCTTCAGAAGCAAGGCCCGAGCCCGGCCCTGTCCGAATGCCGTTAATGGAAATCGGCCCGAACCCGGCCCGGACTTTGCAGATAAGTTCAGTTATCCTTCCGTCTCGGAAGATTAAAATATTTTCGTTTACAAGAGGATACTGTTTTCACAGAAAAACATTCAAGTATGTGTCACAATTGGAATAATTTCCATTTTAAACTGATTTCAAACGTTAGCAAGCATAAATATATAGTGCTGTTTCCGCCTAATCTTGATTGTTTTCCTTTGAGATAAGTCATTTTCACAGATTTATAGTAATTCATTAATGTAGTAGTCTTCACAGGTGTACTATAGAGTAAGCACGTTTTAGCGTAAGTATAGCTAATGTTTGTTTAGAAAACGAAAAAGGTTTATAATGAAAACCTGTCTAAAACGGAAAAGTTTACTGTCCCGGCGAAAAACAATTTCGAGTTATATCTGCTAAGGTAAACACCTGTCTAAAGCGGAATTTTTCATAAGTCTTTTGTGTGTCCGTCTTATTCATTTTTACTGTTGTATCCATGGTTCAATAAACCAAGTCTTTGTTCGAGTTTCGGGGGGGGGGGGTCTGGACCCCCTGGACCCCCCCCCCCCCCTTGGCTACGCCACTGGTAGCAGCGCCACCCGTGAAGCTATTTACACCAAAATATAAACAACATCAATTAATGTCATGGACTAATCGAATCTGAAATTTGATTGAAATCATTAAATTAGTTCTTGATATAGAGCTGTTGAATAAATTTTTAAAAAATGCAGCATAGCCACGCCACCTATTGCGCGATTTGCACCGAAGTGTAAAAACATTAATTCATGTCAATGACTAACAGAATCTGAAGTTTGATGAAATTCCGTGCAGTAATTCATTGCGGATCTCGCCCAAAATGCAGCATAGCAGCGCCGCCTGTGAGCAATTTACAGTAAAAAAAAAAAAGTCAATTCATGTTAAGGACTAACCGAATCTGAAGTTTGAAAAAAATCCGTGCATTAATTCTGTAGATTGACAGATTACAGAAATCTTAAAAAACACTGCATAATAGATGCATATATTGGACTTATTGAGTGAATTACACCATAACGTAAAAAAACGTCAATTTATGTCAAGGACTAATTGAATCTGGAATTTGAAGAAATTTCGTGCATTAATTCTGGAGATAATACTATTGCGATAATCGTACAAAATGCAGCATAGCAGCTTCATTTGTGAAAAGATTTACACCAAAATGTACAAAACGGCAATTCATGTTAAGGACTAACAGAATCTGAATTTTGATAAAAACCCGTGCATGAGTTCTGGAGATTGAGCGATTGCGGAAATCGTGAAAAATTCAGCATAGAAGTGCCACCTGTTGAGATATTTACATCAAAAACTAATCAGTACCTATTTATACCAAGGACTAACTGAATATAAATTTTTATTAAATTAGTTTCATTAGTGAGATAGAATGCCCACAAAATTTATGTCACAGACACACAGACTCCACAAATACTCACTAATAAAGCTTATTTTGGATTTTATTTATTCTTAGTGTTTGTGGATACGCACTAAACATACGTTTTACAATTTTTAAGGCCAGTCAACGCTGAATTCTTATTAAGTTTTTTCTTCTTGAGATCACACAACAAACAGCGGGGAAGTGTTTGAACTACACTATTAAAAAAATTCTGAAATTCACAAATATTTTTTTTTCTGAATTTCACGAAAAACTCCCTTTTCACAACAAAAGGGCATTTTCCGTTAAAAATGAGAAAACTCCACCATATTTCCTGAAAATAACGAAACGTATGAAAATAGAAACAAAAAACGTAGGCATGCCGTCATGTGGGGCGCTCCGTGGCCGAGTGGTCAAGGCACCACACCGCTAATCGCCTGCGAACGCAGATTGTGGGTTCGAATCTCACTGGCGCCAGGAGATAATGAAAACATTAAAAAATCCCTTTTAAATTACATTTTTTCTGTCTATTTTTCTCTTATTTCTTATTAAAAAATCTTTTAATTAGCCAAAAAAAAAAAAAAAAAAAAAAAAAAAAATAGTGTACGAAAATTTTAAAAAATTGGCTATAACACTATTTTTTTTAAATGAATAATTTTTTTTCATTCTTTCATAAAAAAAAAAAAAAAAAAAAAAAAAAAAAAACACAGAGATTTTAAACAGTGATTTTTTTAAAACTAGTTAAAACATTAAAATTGATTTAAAAAATAATAAGTGTTATGCATCTGTCTAAAATAAAATAAAATTAACCATTTACAAATATTCTGACGAATATATTTGAAAGGAAATCTTTAAACAGCACAACAGATTTTCCCACTAACTGATAAAAGACATGCTTTGTACAAGCCGGCATCAGCAGCTTTGGCTCTGTCAGTAAGGATTTGTTTCGCTATCAAATGGTCTCGAGTTTGATCTTCAGGATGACTTGAAGTAAATTATACAAGAAAAAAAAATAATAACTTAAGTAGAATAATGTAGCACCTTAAAATCACTCGGAAATTTGGAATTCTTTGATGATTAATCGATTCATTAATTTAAAAATATATATTAAATTATTATCATTAAAATCAAACCTTGTAACAGAAAGTTACTGCTTCTTCAAACGGAGGTTTCCTTTCTTTTATTTCCCAAAACGGAAAATCTACTAACTTTTACCGAACTTTTACCGTTCCGGTGAAAGTTCGGCTACTTTGCTGCCAGTAGTTTCACCGTGAATTCACAGATTTATTTTTAACAGTGTACTTATAAGAAGGAAGTAATATAATCATCCATTTCGAATTTTTTTTAATAAATTGTTTAACAAAATTTGCATAAAATATAATAGCGATAATAAATTCATTCAATTTTATAATAACTTTATTTTTTTACACTTATCTAAAAAAGAGATTTCAGTGATAATTGCATGTCTAAGCTCCTCATGTTAGGAGGAGAAATCCATCACAAAATTAACATTCCACTAATAAGCTTCTTAAAACTCATTCTCTTTGTTAGAAAGTTGACGTCTTAACTTACCGATGTTATTATGTTTTCCAACCTATAAAAACCGAAAATTATGAAAAGTTTAAAACATACTATCTTAAAAATTATTAAACGCATTTGTATAAAGCTATAAAGAAATATATAGACCCGCTTTCTTTTACAGCTTGCTTTGAAAGATTAATTATTTGTTTAAACTAATAAAGGTGCACGTTTTTCCAGAAATAAGGTCAATTAAGACTGGCGTATCAACAGTATGAGCTAATTTTTTTTAGTACTTAAACAATGGACAGCTCTCATTCAAAATATTAGAATAACTGTTATTATTTTTTTAGAAATTGAAAATATCGTATGGTCTTTCAGTGCAAATATGCAAACGATATTTTTATTAAGAACTTATAGTTGATTAAACTTATTTATTTTCTTAAAATTATAGTCCAAGAGCCGACTGCACAAAATCCTAAATCATCGATCACAAGAAACAATCCTTTATTTCATGGAAGAGTAGTAATTAACACCACTAGTGGTTGTCTCGTAAGATCAGCATTGTGTTTTCCTGCATCCAGTTTTCCATGTTTTCCTACTTTTGATTGTACGGCAAACACAATGCTGAACCTACGAGTCAACCACTAGAGGTATCAATTTTTGGCTTATGCACCACTTCACTTCCGGCAGACATGGATCGTTAGATTCCTCTATTACTACTCTTCCATAAAATATAGGATTTTTTCTTGTGATAGATGACTTAGGGTTTTGTGCGGTCGGCTCTTGGACTATTAATATCCTTTTTGTAAATATTAATTGAAAAAAAAAAAATATTTTGAAAAGTCAAAATATTAGAAATTGTATTCAAGTGGTTCAAAATATTAGAGTATTTCACGTTAATGCTCCTTTAATTACCCCCAATTAATCACTGTTGGCATAATTGATTAAATTCAGACGGTTTTATTTAAAATGGGTATTTTTTTGTAGCTTGTTTGAATTTTCGTCTTAAAATGGGTTGTGAGTGATATTCCTGAATCGACTAAACATCGTATGGTTGATTCGTATCGGCACGGTAGAAGCAGTGCCTGATGATTACTGCACAGGCCAACTTGGCCATGGCCTTGGGCCCATTTATGAAAGAGGCCCAAATTTAATAAAATGATTTAGAAAAAAATCTTAAAATTGCAGTTTCTTGCAATTATTTTCTCAAAAACCCAAAGATATTTTTGTTAACTTGACAACCATATGATAATTTAATAATAACCCTTGGAATATTCCAGGAAAAAATAACTAGCTACTATTTTGGTGTCAAGGGGGTCCTGAAAAGCTTCTGATGGGCCTAGGGCCTCTTTCAATCTTAATCGGGCTCAGGGTAGAAATCCATGTTATAAAGCGAATTATTCACATTGTTCGCAATATAGAATTAGTAAAATACTAACACAATATTCAAAAAATGGAAAATTTCAAAATAATCGCCAAAATAGCGGTCAAAAACTAAAAACATCTGCTAGAGATGTCAAGAAATTGATTAAAAAAACACATTTTAAAAGTGGGGTTTCTTGCACCGAAAATAGAAAGCAGTATTTGAAGTTTATACATCGACAACATAAAAATGTCTCCATAAATTTAAGTTTGAATTGCGTGTACCGAAAACAAAACCTCTCATGACTGCGAAACAAATGCGTGTAAGATTGGATTGGTGTAAATCAAGAAGTTTATGGAGCAAAAAAATTGGAAAAATACATTATTTAGTGATGAAAGTATGTTTTGTGTTTCATGTTGTAATCAAGGTATTCGAGCTTGGAGAATAAAGCAAGTAGCATTTGAAAAAGAATGCCATAAACGTTCCGTATAAAATTTGCTTATATACGTTAAAAAAATCTGTAAAGTTAATAAAATTTTCCTAGTAAATTTATATTCCAACAGCTTTTCATACAGGGTGTCCACTCTCAACGGTGGCCAATGGCTAATTTCTAAACCGTTAGTCATAGACATATAGCTCCAATTACAAAAATGCTTTAAAAAAGGTAAATAATTGTTTTTCAAGAGATTTAGGTCAAAAATTTCTTTTATTAAAAAATTACGAAAATTAACTTTTTATACGGACCCCCGGTCCTATTAGTGATATTTAGTAAAAATTTTCGATCACCCTATCAAGCAATACAAGAAAGATGTGCAATACATGATCAAGCAATACATGATCTAACATTAAAATTGACCGAGTTATGAAACTTTAAATTTCATGACTTAAACCACTTTCCTGTAGCTGAAAACGAATGAGTTGGACTAAGTTTTCAGGGATCGTATATTAAGTGCTTAAATTGTTATAAAGGGCGCCCATTTCCAACGCTGTCTAATAGCTAATTCCTAAACCATTTTCATAGATATGTAGTTCCAATTACAAAAATGTTTTAAATGAGATAAAGGATTATTTTAAAAGCAATTTAACTGAAGGTGCTACCACCGTATAAATTTTACGGTAGTGTTAATTTTTATTAATTAACTTCTAGATTGGTTAAAATAGTTGAAGACATGAGTTTTAAAATTCTCTTTATCGAGAAAATAAAATGTTGGTAAATCGCGATTTTATTTTATAAAAGAGTGTTATTTTGATAAGTTTTTATTATGCTTAAAACATTCGTATATATATTTACCTAGATCAAAATTTCTATTAAAATTTTAACTTACTTCCAAATATCCCATCGAGGTCCAATTTGCACACTTATTTATATCCAATGACAATGTAATATTAATACAATTTTAGGTGCGAACCATTTATTTATTTTATAGGACTACACCAAATTCTGTTAGTTAAGTAATCTAATAGAATTTTAAATATATGTCATTTTGTAACGAATTGTGATTGTTGCTTTTCATAATTTAAATTAACAAACTTTCTGTTATTTTTTTACTTATATTTTTAGTACAAATTTTACTTTAATATATAATCATCAACATAAATAAAAAAATAATATTGTGAAAATTATTTTAATCTCAATGTTTAATGTTAAATTTTATATATTGTGTTTATTTTTATTTCCAGTAAATTTGTGACTGACCCCTTAATTTGCATCAAAAAAAGATGCTTCAACTTTAAACAGCTGTTACTCGGTTAGTTTTAATTGCAGAGGAATGGGACTTTTTTTACATTACTTGTTAGAGTAGTGGTAAAAATTTACTAAATATCACTTATAGGACTGGGGACCGTATAAAAAGTTACTTTTCGTAATTTTTTAATAAAAGAAATTTTTGACCTAAATCGCTTGAAAAACAATTCTTTACCTTTTTTAAAGCATTTTTGCAATTGGAACTATATGTCTATGAGTAACGGTTTAGAAATTAACCATTGGCCATCGTTGAGAGTGGACACCACTGTATAACGATAACAGTAAAATTTCATGTAACCGAGGAAGGTTACCGTAATTTCCGGCATATAATCCGCGGATCAAACAATTCCTTATGGACCCAGAAATTTTATTTTGTAATTGAAACTAAATATTTACGGCGATTTAAAATGTTAAATTTTATTTTAAATAATTTCTGGGTCGAAAAATGATTGTATGATACGCAGGAAATTACGGTACATGAGTTTTTACTGTTAACGTTACATGAAAAGTTCTTGGAATACAAGTCTTCTAGAAAAATCTTAGTAACTTTACAGATTTTTTTTACAGTGTAGTGTCATTGGGATTGCATGATTGCATGAGTGCAGAAAGACCTGGAAAGTTATGTACCTTAGTCTACGAAAAGGTAAACTCTCAGATATATCAAGAAATTTTGGAATATTACATGATTCCATCATCAGACGATTTATTTGAACATGATTTCATCTTCTAGCAATATTTCGCGTCACCGCATACCTCGGTGTCAACTAAGAATTTGTTTCACCAACGCAACATTAAGGCACTTCCTTGGCCACCGAACTCACCAGACTTTAATTTCTATCAAAAACGTATGGTGTATAATGAAGAAAAAACACCAAGAAAATCTTCCTTCAAGTTATACTGAGTTAGTGGGCACGTATACAGTCTATTTGGGCTAATATTGGTAGAAATGTTTGTAAGCACCTTGTATATTGTATGCAATATCGATTGTACACTGTTATGAAATCTAAAGGGAATGCTGCAAAATATTAACTACCATTTACTTCATGTTCATAATTTAATACTATTGCATAAAATAAAATATTTGAATATTTTGAACCAATCTAAATTTTATTCTAATATTTTGATGTGTTTCAAAAATATGTATACCTAATTTATTTTACTGTTTTTTACATTTTTTAAATGTAAATCTTTTCTAAACAATCCAGGTTTAATTTATAAGAAATTTAATTGCAGTTACTTAGTATCGAAAATAAATAAATGAAAAGTAAATTTTCTTACTACTTTTTCTATATTATTCTAATATTCTGAATATGAGCTGTACAATTAGTATGATTTTATGATTAAAACGAAATATGTATATTTTCAATAGCATTAAATACTTATATAAAATTCGGATGAACGGAAACTTTCCTAGAAGAATAATCCTTCATGCTATAAGAATATGATTTGAAAGATCAAAATTTTAGAACATTTCAATTCATTTGATCATTTTGCATGTCTCTTGTACAATAAGTTACAATTTCATGAAAGTCCAACCAGAAATTTTCAAAAAATTGCCCGTCCAAGCTGAAAAATAATCATTTTGAATAAAATTATATTTAAAATGTAATTTTTTATGCCGTAAACGGTGATAACGAAAATTTAATTTACCACAATTTTTGTTTTACTTCCAAATTTTTATTTAAAAAAAATGTTACTGCGAATGAAGTAAATTTTAGTATAAAACAGATTTTTTTTTTTTAATTGTCAACCACACATTAATTTAAAACTACAAAGAAAAGTGAGGTCTCAACATTTCGAACAAATCCTATGCATTCACTAAATCATGTATTACGATTAAATTCTAAAATTTTCAAGTTGATAGTTTAAAAATTGGAGAAGCTGGGAAATTTATCCGTCATTTTTTAAAATGTTGATATTAGAAAAAAGTGTTTCTAATTTTATTAGTTATTATTGTTACTCTTTCGTTACTGTGGCGTGCTCTTCTTCTGTCGCTTGAAAATTGCCTTTTTGTTTTCGATATCTGTACCGGGAGGGGGGGGGGGGGCAAAAGGATATGACCTATTATGTAATTGCCTAAATGCTCTATAAGGCAAATGGTAAAAATTGCAGCAAAAAGTACTGCCATCCCTATTTCCAACGTTTTTTGCTGCAAATAGTTACTATAAATACAGCCATTTTTGCTGTAAAAAATTAAAAATAAATAATATTAATTCATATTTTATTGTTAATTTACAGTAAAAAAAATTGAAAATTCTGGTGCCAGCTAATTTTGTTACAATTCTTGCTATGTTTTCGTACATTGTACTTATTAAAAAACTTCATTGGTAATTAATTTGTTTAACATTTTAAGAAAAAATTAAACTAATAAATTTCAGAACTTTTCTCTCATAGATACACTTTTAAAAAGAAAAAAGAGGAAAAATGTTGATTTTACTGAAAATCTGGCAGTCGGATGTTAAAATCTTATTTATTTCATGGAAAATAAAATCCTTTTGCCCCAAATTAGTTGCTACATTTCAAGTAGGTGAAGTCATAAATAACTCCTAATGCAGTTTAGTAGATCGACACCAGTAAAATTATCTAGAATGAATATAATACTGTAATACTAGATGGCAGAAGCAATGTTAACTCGAATGTGAAGTAGCAGAAATGAGAAATAATAATTTAGAAAATACTCTGAAGAAGGAGACGAATACTATAGAGCGCAACGCTGCACTGGAATGTTTCAAGCGATGTTTCAAAAATGGTAAATTAAACCATAATGCCATAAATGCTGTAGCAGTTAAATTCAATGTTTATCATCATATCCCATTTTCAGAAGTAGGCAAAGACGTCAAAAATAAAATATGAGGAAATTTACAATGTAAAGTTACAAAAAAAAAAAAAAAAAAGTAAAAATATGGACAAAAAAAAAAAAAAAAAAAAAAAAAATATATATATATATATATATATATATATATATATATATATATATATATATATATATATATATATATGTTACAGGCCAAACTAGTTTGGCCTAGGGAAAACTAGTTTATCCGATGGGCGTTCGGATAGACTAGTTTGGCCTAGGAAAAACTAGTTTATCCGATGGGCGTTAGGATAGACTAGTTTGGTCTAAAAAATCGGGTTTGGCCTGTAACATATATATATATATATATATATATATATATATATATATGTATGTTGTATAAAAATATATATATATATATATTTTTTTTTTTTTTTCTCAGCTACTGAACAAAATCAAATATGTCACAAGAAATGAAGACAATCTCTGCGAAGATTATCATACGCTGTCATAATCCGTAAATCCATATTACACAGAAATCTCAAGGCTGAAAAAGTGTTGGAGTGCATTTCATCCTCCGTTAAATCAAGTCTAATAGAAAAAAAAATAAGTTCGACAGAACTCGATTTTGTTCGCAGCATTTGTTGCCAAAATATACTTTTCAGATATGTTGAAATGAAAAGTTCGGAAATGAATTCACAATCAGTTAGCTTAAAGATAGTTTTATGTGATTACTATTAAACGAATTTTTACAAAATAAGCCGTGGCATAAGAGGGTGCGAATCACTATTTTTTAAACTAATTTAATACTAAGTTATGGATTGACGGAGGGAATATTAGGTAAGTAAATGTTATTGATTGATGGTATAGCTCTCTGAAAAATATTTAAACAAAATCATAATGTCATAAATATCAATAATCAGAACAAAAGTATTCAAATGTCGCAACTAATTTGGGACAGAGCGAGTATGTTTTTTACGAAATTAGGGTCAAAATCTTTTAAAATAATACAAAATTCGTAATAAATACTGATGTAAAATAAGCAGTTTACAGGCTGACATAATTAATTTAATGACAGCAATAGATTTTTTTCCTTATTTCTCTTCTTTTTATTTTTTAAGGCACTGTATGAAAAATCAGCTTCGATATCACTGACGTTTCTAAAACACCTTATTTGTCTAAGAACTACATTCATTTTCATTGATTCTCGAATTTTTTGTCATTAATTTATAGAATTATTTTCGTTCTATTTGACAATATTCATTCATTAATTAATTGGAATAAATTAGGTTCGTACATACATTTTTTTTACTATTATACACTATTTATTTTTTTATTTGTTAACGCCATATATTTTAATTAGATCTTACACGCAATGCACCTTTAAACTGAAGAAAATAAATATATTGCATTATTTTTCAGGTCGAACTCTTCCGGTACCAGTTTCTTGTCTAGTATGCGGCGATAAATCTTATGGCAAGCATTACGGTGTATTTTGCTGCGATGGATGCAGTTGCTTTTTTAAAAGAAGCATTAGAAGAGGAATAGTTTACAGTTGTATAGGTAAAACAATTTCATTTAAAGATTTTGTTTTCAGTTTGAGACTTAAAGACTTTCAGTGATGTTGATAGATCCGTGATTTCCAACGACCTTTTAATAGCATGAACTTCTTGTATTCATCTGAAGAGATTAATATAAAGTATATTATACATATTTTGTCACATACATATTTAAAATTAAAACGAAAATGTACACGGCGGTCAGTTGATAAGAATTTAATTTCTGCATGGTTGGGTTGTACTTGACACGAACCTGAAATTTCTGCTGAAATCAATCCGAACTTAACAGCAACAAAAAAAATTCATCAACCCGGAACTCGACCCGAACACAAATCTGTCCACCAATCTAACTACCAGTATACCGTAATTTCGGGTGTATAAGCCGCGGATCAAACAATTCTTTTTGGACCCAGAAATCTTATTTAGTGATTGAAGACAAATATTTACGGCGATCTAACTAGTTATATTTGTTTCTTAAAAAATTCTGGGTCTAAAAAGAATTGTTTGATCTGCGGCTTATACACCCGAAATTACGGTATATATATTTTTTTAGAAAATATTTCTAATAACGTAAAGGGATTGAGGAAGGCGAATTTTTTTAAAAATAAAAATACTGGTATTAGACACTGTTTTGACTGTGTTTTTTTTCTGACCACTCGCAACCTGTTTAAGCTAACACTGTAAAAAAGAGATGATTATTACGTTACACTGAATTTCGCTTTATGAAATGCAAAATATAGTTTAAATATGATCCACTTTTACCAGTACCAAATTAAGTTCATCAAAAAACAGATTAGTATAATATACGTATAAAAAACAAGCTACGCAGACTTTTTTTAGGCCATGTCTCTTTGAACTTGTATAGTCATCCCATTCATGCTTTTTTTTTTACCTCTACCCAACTCTACGTCGTCGTATGGTTTTTACAAAGCCTTTTTATTCTTTTAGCAACGATTTTTTTTATAATCTAGTTAATAATCAGGGTTCGCACAAGTCCTTAAATTTCGAGACCAAGAAATTCCTCGGTACCAGTATTTTCTTATTAAAAACCGTCCTTAATTAAGGCGAAATTTCTCAAGTTTGAAGTTGGATTTATTTTTTTAGAAAAGAAATACTGTTATTTCACCTGTAAAATAATCGTACACGTACGAACCCTGATAATTCGTATATTTACAGTACAGAACTTTCTGAGCGCAAGTTATATTCGCACTTGACCATTGATTTTTACAGTGTAGTTAAGCCAAAGTTAACTCACAAATGCTTATGTGAACATCCTTCACTATCCTGCAAGTTTTAATTCTATGGGAACTTATTTCAGCAGTTATCTCATCAATCATCAAGAATTTGCATCTCGTCATAGGCTCATAGTGTTAATATAATTTTGGTAATGAAGCGGTTTATGCACAATGTCCTTTAGATACTAGTTCCACAGATAAAAATCTCACCGTCACCAGGCTTCTCAAGACATACTGAAATTGCTGGCATTAATCTCGTTTCAGCTGAAAAAATGCTGATATAAGTCTGGATGGAACTGACATGAGTAGAATGACACAGGGTACTTTACTCACAATGGGCTAATTCCATGAAAATATGTCATGTCTGACACATACAACGATTTTTGGCTACCAGTATTTTGGAGCGGAAAAATGTGACTTATTTTATCGGAGATATCTCATCAGTTGAATAAGGCGTTGTAAACTTTTCGAAAATAACGGTGGCCAACAAGCATAGCGACTTTTGGCTGTGTGACAGACATGCCAAGTTTTTATGGAAATGATTAATGGTCATTTTTAGTTAATTATCACCTCTGTCACTTAAACTTCGACAGTTATAATATATATGGTGCTGTACTATTATTAGAATTATATAACATTTTGACAATTCTTGAATAAAATATATTGAGTTAAATCTGTCGACGTGAATGTAAAATACATTGCATTTTATGAATCCTTGAATATTTAATTTTTTTACGATCCTTGTTGATGACAGAACATAATTAATATTTCGATTCCTTTCTCATTTTCTTTTGTTCTAGCTGGTACTGGAAACTGTGTTGTTGATAAAGCCAGACGGAATTGGTGTCCATTTTGCCGACTACAAAAATGCTTTCGAGTCAGCATGAATAGAAATGGTTTGTACATTTTCAGAAAATACATTTATTGAGTCTATATATTAATAAATTTGTTCTGTACGTTTTTAACGTTATTTAAATTACTTTTATTTTGTGGATGTTTATTTTAAAACTGTATGGTAGTCCAATTTTTTCAAAATAAGACATATATGAAGAATTTAGAGAAAATATTATTTCAGTCACATTTACAAAAAATTAAATTTTGATGTCATGTATTCTTTCAGAGGAAAATTTTGATGATTTTCTGTTATTATCTATTTAATCAACGTCAGTTCACATATAATAACCCAGAGCATTACCATTGACCCTTTGCATTCGTATGTCCAGTCTGACTGGACATCATCTGTCTTTGAAAAATTTGTTTTTGGCACCAGTAATAAAGGAAAATGAAATATGCCTTGTTTAATTAGAGTATTTTTAATGTTGTGTAGCTGACAGCACAGAGTACAGACAGAGCCTCAACTCGGCTTGAAAAGAACGCCCTCAGTGGATGACTTAAAAACTAAACCATCGCGTTGGCGATTTTTATCCTCGTGATTTCTGTTTAACTGTAACCATATTCTGGCTTGGCACTTCTTTCTGAATGCTGATTTGATTATCTTTGCACACATGCTTATGCTATTTGATCTTAGATTTCCGCGCTTATATTGATTCGTAATTATTACTGTTATTGTTCTTGAATTTTCAAGTTTAAATTATTAGGTCGTTATGTTAAGAAGAGACACATGCATTGTTTGCAAGACGAATACAAATTGCAAGAAGTTATATAAATATTAAAATAATTCTTTCATAAATTTCAAAACAAGAAGCAGCAAGCCGTCGCTGTATTTTTTTTTCTTTTTTCCTATATCATTTGTCGCCAAGGAAGCGATGTTTCGCCGAATTAGCAACCTCTCTTATGTTATGATCGTAGTTTCAGAGTCATCCGCTCGTATCGCTTCTGTCTATGCGTAATCCCATGTTAAACAAGTTGCCATTACAGTGTATGAAAGTTGATTCTCTGTTCCGTACTCTGTGGCTGACAGTAACTTCTGGAAAGTGTTGCCAACGAAAAAAAATATGTGTAAGAGACGACAAAGTCGAAAGGGTTAAAGAACCACTGCAATTTCAATTTTTATTTTCAGTTATTTCTTAATTGATTACAATAATCTCTTAATATTCACGAGTGTCAAAATCCCGATCGCAAAACTGCTGTTTTTATATTCTCTTCGTACCACTATTTAAAAAAAAAAGTACATTTTGTATTGTACTTCTCGCAAACATGGTCGCAACAAGTGGTGCGAATGTTGAAATGTTCTGTAAATTCTGTTTCGAGAATAATTATAACTCAAGAATGTTAGAGGATTATTGTACCGAAGATTGAAATGATTTTTCCTTGGATCCTTCATGTATGTATACATGACTATGAAAGACATATGAAGTGCTATTGAGACGGTGAAAACACGCTGTAATGATATGAAACGTTATAACACAATTGAGGGTTCCTTTTTAAATCACATTCACTAATGGATTACCGTAGCTAAGATTTATACACACGCACATATGTAAGCATTAATAACAATTACAAATTACCAACAAAGATTGTGGAAGCATAAGTAATGATTCCTTTAACAATTTCAACATATAATACAAAATATTAAGGAATATAATTTAAATTTGTAGAACCAAGGCAGATTCATCAGGTCCTAAATGTCTTGATAATACAAATAAAGTGTGTGGTTTAATCTTCGTATTAGCCATAAAAATGCTAAATAGTATGAATTTAAGAATACCACCCACAATAAATCCAGAAATAAAATATTGAAAAACAATTAAGTTAAAAATAAATTTTGATGAAAATGGATTGAAAAGAAAAAAAAAACCATATTACCTCTTTGGGAGTCTTTGTTATCAGTAATAATGAATAAAAAAAGATTAAGATTATTTGCACATGTTGTCAAAAAATGATGATATTCCAAGAAGTAATAATGTACAGGTACAAATTTCAGGTAATGCACAGGTACAGTAAATATCAGGTGCAAAATGCAATATATGACCAGCTCCCTTTAGAGAATATTAAAAAATGAATTTTCCCCTTTGTTGTTCCAGAAATCAATAAAGGGCTGTCATCTGTAGTGTTTATTATTAGTAAAATACATTGTTTTAGAATAAAAACTAACATATATAATTAAATAAATAATTATATCTATTATTGGAGGAAATATTAAAGTACATATTTTCTAGAGATATTATAAGTGATAATTAAAAATATTTTACATATTAATAACATTGTATAAGAAAAAATAAGTAAATGATTTATTAAATAATAATAATGTATAAAATGGTGATCTGGTTGATTCATTAATTAATGTTTCATATAAATAAAAGTACCAAAATATAACATATCAATGGTTAAATCATTGTTACAACATTATATACATAGATAAATAAATAGACAGATATAATACAAAATACCAAAAAGTATAACGGTTATTCTTTTAATTTTGCAGCAGTGCAAGAAGAAAGAGGGCCAAGAAATAGCAAAAAATCAACGAAAGAGAAAGTCGACTCTAACAGTAATGTTTCTAATAATAGCACAGCTTCTAAAAGTTCCCAAATAAATAATTTCAAATTTGTAAATATGTCGGTTGGAAACAATGCTCCAGTTAGTGCGTTTCGACCAGTTTTTCCCGGACCAAGGTATAATTCTGCATCACCATTGCCTTTACAGAACCAATATATGATAGGTGAGTTGACATTTAATTTTCGACACTTAGTTTTAAATATTAATTTTAAATTAACCTATTTTTAAAATTGTAATTTGCAATAATTTTATAATCGTCTTCGAATGCACGTTTGAATATTAGTTTAAATTTAGTAGATAAATGCAGTAAACTGCACATATATGCTTTTTAAGGGGTTCGGGGCACATTTTAAAATAATTTCTATTCATTGAGTAAAAACTTTGAAATTTTTTGTGATGGTTAACCACATCATTTGTAAACAAAATTACCTGATAAAACTTCGCATGTTTTTTTAAATGTAAAATTTGAAATTTATTAAAAAAGTGGGGTCATTTAAAATCGCTATAACTCGAAATATTATTTCAAGAATTTCATTTTTTTTTCATTTTTTTTTTTCAAGTTTTAATCTTGATTCGACATTTTTAAAAAGATTAATTTATATAAATATTAAAAATATTTAAAGTAAAAATAAAAAAAATGTATCATGCTACATTTTGAAAAGTAAATATTTTCTTTTCAAATTTTCTTAATCATAATGAAAAAAAAAAAAAAAAAAAAAAAAAAAAAAAAAAAAAAATTGAAAAACACATGTTCCAAGTTTGCCCTGTACCTTTACCTCAATTCCCAAGAAAATGTGTGGGAGTAACCTTAATTTTATTTTTTATTGAAATTACTGAAATTTAAATTTCAGATTTCTCTCAACTTTTAAAAGAAGAATATTTTTTTTATCTTATTTTATCAAAAAAATTATCTTGTGCAAGACAGGGTTCGCACAATTCTACCACTAAATTTTAAGAATATTTTCAAAGTATTTCACAGCAGAAAAGTATTGCAATATCTGCGAATGAAGGTGGTGATTATGGATTTTGTATTTTAAAAATTAAATGTAAATTTTTTGATTTTTGATAGTGGTGCCAGAGTCCTTAAAAAATATAAGGAGTCTGCGAACCTTGTTACTAACTTAGTAAGAGATTATATATTTATCTTCATATTTACTGTTGTGAAAAGACGCTTTCTTGCACTAATTCTAGTGATCTAAAAATTTGCCTCTGGGTGTTAACGAGTTAATCAGATAAATACTATGAGATTCACGACTAGTTTATATATTGAGTGGATCTCATAATACACCTCTCATATTTTTAATATTTAACCCTTTCGGGACTAGCGTTTTTTACAGACTTCTTAATCTTTTATTACAAATTTTTCAAAACAGAAATTTTTGCCTTATGATATCGAGAATATGCTTGGATTAAATAAAGCAAAATTTTTAATAAAAATTCACTAGTGAGAATAATAAATGGTTATGAGCACCTTATGTGGCACGTATACTGGACGCTCGTCCCCAACGGATTAATTAAACGTGAAATGGTCGTAAGACGTCATTTTGACTGCTACCATATGAGTATGTTTCGATTCAAACCAGCAATTTTATTACAAGTGGGTAAGTGTAATCTTAGATCACATAAAGGGTTCCGTTTAATATTTCTTTCAAAACAATTTATTCTTTAATTAATAAATCCAAATTTTTATTTATAATTATTAAATTCTTATATAGATGGTTACTCATAAATTTAATTTTAAAATAATTATAAAACGAAGTTATTTATTTTAATCAAGTTAAAAATGTTCAAATCAAATTATTTAAATAAAATCCAAAATTCAAGTTTTTTTGAAAATCCGAAATTAAAAATAAAAACAAACAAGCGCGTTTTTCATGTGATTTGTTTAATCCATTAATTTATGTTACATAAAAAAAATGTTTAGATCTATTTGAACTTGCGCGCAACAATTAGAAGAAAAAAGCAACAAAAAATGAACTGATGATATAAAAAAATATTTTATTTAAAATAATAGTCTTTTTCACAATTTTATGATTTGTTGTGTGACGAGGTATTCAGTTGTACGTACACAACATTTGAACTCTGACTTATATAACTTTGCGTACGGACTCTGTGACAGACAGAACACAGAGACGAATGGGATTTCGTCAGAAAAACGAAACCTAATAAAGAAGCATAAAAGATACAAAGAAAACAAAAGTTAATTAAAAAAGTAAAATGGCTTTCACTAATCACATATCATTAGTTTTCCATAATATACCACCGAATTACGAAATAAACTACACTTATTTTCTTTGTACTTTATACTAATAACTAATACATAACGTATTTCGTCTTAGTTTGATACTATCTAAAATTCCTATTAAGCACCGCCCCTTCCTTGCAGCGAATTCACATTCACGTTCAGAAAATGGTCCCACAAGTGACCGGAAAAAGTTAAGAGAAAAGTGAGCGCGTATCGTGAGCGGAGCGTAACGTAACGTAACGCAGTTTCTTGAAGTGTCTCCCGGCAAACCAATTTACAAGACGTTGTCACGTCAAAATTTAAACTGTTTTAACTGAAAATTCTGGTGTGAAATATTTATTATGTAGACATTCATTATTTTCCAAAGTGTGTACAGCTATACCCATAGATGCCAACATCTCTTAATTATTCTTGAGTCTGACCTTAGACAAACATGTTTCCAACCGGAAATTTTATTGAATAAACGGTTTTAAAGTGAATTTTGTAAGTACCATCTTGAAACAGGACACATTTTCTTATTAACACTTTCCAATTTTAAACTTGTTTGCCTTGTATCAGACTCCGGATTAATTAAGAGATGTCGGCATCTTCGCTATACCCAACCCTACACTGTATAGTTTTCTGAAGTCTGAATAAGTCTTATTATTCTTTTAGCAAAGATTTCTTTCACAACATAATAGAGTGAATAATTCTTAAATTTATATACGGATCCCTCTGAGCGCGAGTAATACTCGCACTTGGACGTTTATTTTATTTTAATATACACTATCTACCAAAAAGTATTTGTACACTTTCGGTTTTTGACATTTTGTCAAATATTTAAAAATATACTGGTCGGATTCTTCTGGAACTTCAGAAATATAAAGATTATGTTTCACTTTATATTTATTTACATTCATTTGTTAAGCGGGTAATTAGGGGGCGGGCAAAAAAACAAAGAATAATAGAAATATTTGGGATCGCCCTGTACATGAAAATGCACGAAACGACTTATCGCTTTAGAATACAAATATATGAATACAGTAGAATATGTACACTAATTTTTGTGAGAATAGCATGTATATTTATGGCGATAGAGCGATTTTTTTGAAAAATTCAAAAAATTCTGGTATGTTTTTTGTTTATATCATGCTGGGTTTTTGACCAAATTTAACGCAAATTTCAGAAAAATTGGCAAAATGCAGTAGAAAAAATGTAGCGCAATTGGAATATAAATATATTAAATATTTTATGAAATATGAGTAGTTTTATGAAATAATTTTTATCTGCGCATGCGCGAACGATAAAAACAATTCTTTTACATCATTTAATAGTCAATTCTATGGAGTAACTTATAAAAAAATTCCAATGAAATATCGTGAAAATTCAAAAAGATATCATTATTATAAGTAAGCTGTTTTTACATTGCTCTCTAAAAACGGCTGAATGATAAGGGATTCTCCACAAATTGACATTTTTTATTGACTGACTTTTAGGAAAAAATTAGTATTTAATGTATACAATATCTAATACAATATTTCTGTTAATAAGTATCTTGACATCTGTGATGGAAAAGAATAAAAGCCCTTTTCCTTTTCTATCACAGGTGTCAAGATACTTATTAGCAGCAATATTGTATTCATTAAATACAGCTCATATTCAAAATATTAGAATAATTACCTTTTTTTTAGAAATTGAAAATATCGTTTGGTAATTTAATGTCTTTTAATGAAAATATGCAAACGATATTTTTATTAAGAACTTATTGTTGATTAAACTTACTTGTTATCTTAAATTTAATATCATTTTTGAAAAGATTAATTGCAAAAAAAATTATTTTGAAAAGTCAAAATATTAGAATATTTATTCAAGTGGTTCAAAATATTAGAATATTTCACATTAATTCTCCTTTAATTATTACCAATTCTTAACTGGTGGCATCATTGATTAAATTAAGACTATTTTATTTAAAATCAGTATTCTTTTTTGCAGTTTGTTTCTTTTTCGTCTTATAATGGGCCGTGTGAGTGATATTCCTGAATCTACTAAACTTCGTATGGTTGATTTGTATCGGCACGGTAAAAATCAATGTTTTATAGCGAATTATTTACATTGTTCGCAATCGAGCGTTAGTAAAATACTAACACAATATTCAAAAATTGGAAAATTTCAAAATAATCGCCGAAATGGTGGCCGAAAACCAAAAACATCTGCTAGAGATGACAGGAAACTGAAGCGTATAGTTAAGAAAAACCGTTTTAAAAGTGTGCGATTCTTGCACCGAAAATGGAAAGAAGAAGGAGTTGAAGTTTCTACATCGACAACATTAAGAAGTCTCCATAAATTTAAATTTGAATCTCGTGTACCGAAAACAAAACCTCTCATGACTGCAAGACAAAAGCGTATAAGATTGAATTGGTGTAAATCAAGACGTTTATGGAGCAATGAAGATTGGAAAAATATATTATTTAGTGATGAAAGTATGTTTTGTGTTTCATATGGTAATCAAGGTATTCGAGTTTGGAGAATGAAGCAAGAAGCATTTGATAAAGAATGCCTTAAACGTTCCGTAAAATTTGCTGCTAGTGTCATGGTTTAGGTTTAATGAGTGCAGAAGGACCTGGAAAGTTATGCATCGTCTACGAAAAGGTTAACTCTCTCATATATCAAGAAATTTTAGAATATTACATGATTCCATCATCAGAAGATTTATTTGAAGATGATTTCATCTTTCAACAAGATTTAGCGTCCCCGCATACCTCGGTGTTAACTAAGAATTGGTTCCGCCAACGCAACATTAAGGTACTTCCTTGGCCACCAAATTCACCAAATCTTAATCCCATCGAAAACTTATGGTGTATAATGAAGAAAAAACTTCAAGAAAATCCTCCTTCAAGTAAAACTGAGTTAGTGGCACGTATAAAGTCTATTTGGGCTAATATTGATAGAAATGTTTGTAAACACCTTGTATATAGCATGCAAGATCGATTGTACGCTGTTATGAAAGCTAAAGGGGATGCTACAAAATATTAACTACCATTTACTTCATATTCAAAAGGTAATATTGCTGCGTAAAATAAAATATTCTAATATTTTGAACCAATCTAAATTTTATTCTAATATTCTAGTGTGTTTAAGGAAGCTGTATACCTAATTTATTGTGCTGTATTTTATATTTTATAAATGTTAAAATCTTATCTAAACATTCCAGATTTAATTTATAAGAAATTTAATTGCATTTACTTAGTATAAAAAATAAATAAATGACAAATAATTTTTTCTTATTACTTTTTCTCAATTATTCTAATATTTTGAATATGAGCTGTAGTACTAATTTTTTCCTAAAAGTCAGTTAATAAAAAATGTCAATTTGTTGAGAATCCCTTATCATTCAGCCGTTTTTAGAGAGCAATGTAAAAACAGCTTACTTATAATAATGATATCTTTTTGAATTTTCACGATATTTGATTGGATTTTTTTTATAAGTTACTCCATAGAATTGACTATTAAATGATGTAAAAGAATTGTTTTTATCGTTCGCGCATGCGCAGATAAAAATTATTTCATAAAACTACTCATATTTCATAAAATATTTAATATATTTATATTCCAATTGCGCTACATTTTTTCTACTGCATTTTGCCAATTTTTCTGAAATTTGCGTTAAATTTGGTCAAAAACCCAGCATGATATAAACAAAAAACATACCAGAATTTTTTGAATTTTTCAAAAAAATCGCTCTATCGCCATAAATATACATGCTATTCTCACAAAAATTAGTGTACATATTCTACTGTATTCATATATTTGTATTCTAAAGCGATAAGTCGTTTCGTGCATTTTCATGTACAGGGCGATCCCAAATATTTCTATTATTCTTTGTTTTTTTGCCGGCCCCCTAATTACCCGCTTAACAAATGAATGTAAATAAATATAAAGTGAAACATAATCTTTATATTTCTGAAGTTCCAGAAGAATCCGACCAGTATATTTTTAAATATTTGACAAAATGTCAAAAACCGAAAGTGTACAAATACTTTTTGGTAGATAGTGTACTTCGGTCTTCGATTCATAGAATTTATGAACTCCCTCGGGTTCCTACTAATATTTAAGTATTCACACACACAAAAGAAAAGATGTACTGGAGCGTTGTACTAGCTCCGGTGGAAATTAAGCACCCATGGCCCAACTTAGGCTTATCAAGGACCCTGGGGATTCTGGGGGCCTCCTACTATCTATTCATAAAAAATGTTCGCAAATAATAAGGAAATGACTAGTACTAAACTTAATACATATTCTATATATGCATAAATGTCGTATTAACTATTAACATACAGTGTATACAAAGTGTCACAAAAAGATGATCACAAATTTGAGGAAACATAATTACAGAATAATAGTATAAAAATGATGGATTGATTGACAGGAGTCTGCAAAATTTCACTTTGCTTATCTATGCATGTTTTAAGACGACTAAAAGAAAATACCTTAACTGGTCATAATTAATAGTTTTAACTTCACTTGTTATAAGGAAAATGGCAATATAGAATTAATTTATTTTGAAAACAATAGCATACTAAGTTGTTACAAGAAAATTTTAATTAGTTTTCTAATGATGTGGTTTGTTTTTTGCGTGGGTGAAGAGAGTGCGGGATGCAAAGAATGAAAAGAAGATCGCACTCCCTTACTAAATGTTTGAAAATAAATGAATTTTGATCATTTTTGGTCAATTTAGCCATTTGGCGCTTTTCTAATGAAAACCTGATTATTTCCATGGTGCCCCCTTAAAAAGGGTCTCGGGGCAATTGCCCCGAATGCCCCTTCATTAGTTAGATCCATGTAAGCATTAATTATAGCATATTACAACATTTATGCAAAAGCATATTGGGTAGTAAAATGTGTAAAATTAATGAACATTCATTTGAATGTTACAGCATCACCGTGCCTAGATAAAAGTAAAAAATGCTCTAAAAATTATATAAACGATAAAAGCGTTCTTTGTATTATCTGAAGCTTTAATTTTGTCTGAATCGGTAAAGTAGATGGCTGTTTAGAGCTTTTTGAAATAGGTATCCTATTTCTTGTGAACACTGGCATATAAAGTAAGTTTTTCACACTTATTAGACCTATTAACTGTCCATTTCTTTAGCTTAGGTATAGATATTTATACCTAGAATGATTACTACGAAATTCGCTTACAGTCTTATGAAGTTTGATGCTTCAGCCACTTGTCAAATAAAACAAATCATGCGAACAATAGGAGGTTAAAATCCTACAAACTTTTAATGATTCCAAATTTTTATTGGCAGAATTAGAAACTGGATATTTTCTGTGGTACAACAAATACACAAATGAGAATCAAAGTTTATAAGACTATTAAATATGATTCTGTCTTTTTAATAGCTATTAAATATGATTCTGTCTTTTTAATAGCTATTTAATTGATATAAAAAAATTGTATTACAGCAAGTTTGACCCTTGAATGGTTAGCTTTATTCGTATTTACGAGCTATTTGAATGAGATACGTTCGTAAAAATTGCAATGCTTACCTTTGCGGCATTAATTGAAAGACTGCTTAAAAAGAGTAAAATTTAAAACAGGAATTTTGGTTTAAATGGAAACTTTCAGGTCCTCCTGAAACCAGAATCAGCCATAAGGGAGACGTTGCAGGTGCAATACAACCTCTGGTTTCAGGATTTCTCAGCAAAATTAACAGACCAAGTTTTACGTTTAATTCTCTGGTGGGTAAATTTCTTCAAAATTCCAAATGTCGCATTGGCACCAGTATTTTGCAAAGAAAAGATTCGGTTTATGATAAGTACGGGGGGGGGGGGATGCATTAAATCTTTTTTGAAATAAATTTGGTCGAATATTCCGGTGTCATTGTGACATTTCGGAATTAAAATTAAGTGATAGAAAATTCAATCATCAGAGTTCAAAGGGTTAAAAGACAATAATCGGTGTTTCAAAAAATGTTTGCCAAAGATCTGTTCGTCTCTATAGAAGGCTCGCAGTGAGACTTATCCTTTTTTTAACTTTTGAAAAATATAGATCCCTTAAAATCATTTCTTGCGCTTCAGACCCTGCTTCCCCGAAAGAACATAAATAAAATTGTTAGTGAGTCAAAGTTAGTTATTTTTGAAAAGATTTCTATTCTTGTTTTGAACTACAATGCTTGGAATTACATTTACAGTATTTTTCAAGACAAATTTTAACATTAAATACTGTTTTCTATCACCTAGGCTGTCCACCTCCCGAAGCATCATTTGTTTTTCGAGAAATAGCCGCACATATTCTGCTGGTTAGCGTGCGGCGAGCACGTGGCAATCGATTGTTCAGCTCTCTTCCACCAAGTGATCAATCTACATTATTACACGAAGCATGGCCGGAACTCTTTTTACTGCAGGCCGCTTACTGGCCAGTGGACATTCTTACAGTAGCAAAACACATTCACGACCATGGAAAGGTGAGCTTTTCTTTTCCAAGATACTATAGTTCTGGTTTTCTATTTTTATTCAATTTATTTTTTAATGAGAAAAATAAATTAACATAGCTAAGTCTTCGATAGCTTTTGAGGAATAATCTATATCTGCAACTAAGTTTCTCATTTTTTATGAATCTTGTCTCTCATTTCTTTCAATTTTCCATACCATGGATTGGCTAAAATTTATTAAATAACTTTTCCAGTTTTACACGCTAAACCTGGTTTAATGAATTTTGTTTAAATAAACTTACGAAAAGCTATCAAATTTCTAAAAAAAATTAATTTTTATAATATACAAGGGCAGCAGAATGTCCGTTTATATTTTGTTTAAAAATTATAAAAAAGAATAAAAGATTTGAAACTGTGGTTTGCACTAAGAACATTGTCAGGACGGGATTTTTTTAAACAGTAAATAAAGTAGTTCATAAATTCATCGATATGGATTACCAACCCGATTGAATCTTCTGAAATTATGTAAATGATGTTAATTAAGATAACGGTGCCTGTACTGGACATTTTGACCAAGGAATGGAAGATGAGTAATTTTGACTCTAAATTAAGGAGTAATATTATTATATCATATATTATTATCATTATTCTAAAGCAGTGCATTCTGCCTTTAAAATACGAAGAATTTATTGAAACCGACTGTGAAAAAGTTAGTAGGGAGGAAAATGCCGTTTTTTAGGAAGATTGAAAATGACTACTTCCAATAAAAAAGATAACAGTGATTCTGTCATTCTAGGATTAAGAATAATAATTCGATGATTTTTAGCTCATCTTTATTAGTTTTAATGAGTAAGACAATAGTGAGTGTTTGATTTATCAATTAACTTTGTACACAATATTGTTTTGCAAAAGCTGTTTCTTTAAGAAAATTTTTCTTTCCAAAATAAATTTTTTAGGAGAGATTAAACAGGGTTGGTATGCTTCAAGGATCTTTTACCAGAATTTCCTTAAAGTAAAATTTGCCTTATTTTTTGAAAAAAAAAAAAAATCTATCTTCAGCTATAACGACCAGTACGTTACGGAATTTCTGGTACTAAAACGCTTAAAATCGTCTGAATTTCTTGATGCGTACAAATCCTGTTAAAATGCTTCAAGATACGCAAAATCCAGTAGAAGACACAAGACTGGTTCAATAACAGTGGCGGATTCAAGGGGGGGGGGGTCATGGTGTGAGGGAGTGACCTTTGTCATAAAGGCACTCTAGTATTTCTGAGATCGTGACGTCAATAATTTAACATGTGTAAGCTTGAAAGCGACATCTATCCTCTCTTTTACTTTAATTTTCTAGAGCGTGTGTGTCTCTTTCGTATTCTACAGTTAGGTCGCGGTTAGTAGTAATATGTAAATTTGAAGTATCTCAGTTTGCAACATATAAAAGCTTGGAGTTTGAGTGTGTGTGGAGTGTCTTTGGCGGCATTAGCCAGCTAGCAGAGTGTCTCTGGCGACGTTAGCCAGCAGAGTGTGTCTAGCGATATTAGCCAGCTAAGGAGTGTCTCTAGCGGCGATTGCCCGCTGGTGTCTAGCAGAGTGTGTCTAGCTGCGTTGATTGATCCAGAGCAAGCGATATCGAGTGTTAGCGAGCCTCCAGTGAGTTGCTAAGGAGTTTTGGAATTTGACTCGAGATGTTGGCCAGTGGTAAGAATTTAATAGTAATTACGTTGATCATTTCAAAGTTAATAAAGAAATATATACAGCCACGGGCTGTCTAATAAGTTTTATCTAGCAGTTTAGCCGAAAGATAGCGGAGAAGTAATCTGAGGTGCCCTGATTGAGCTAGTTCCGGAGCTGTGAGTATGAGTTTAATCTTTTAGTAGTATTCTCAGTTGTGAAAATTACAGACTTGCTCCACTCCCCTTGAGCCCTTATCGTTTTTAATAAACTGTGTTTTTATCTTATGTACTGAATTATGTCTGCATTTAACTCCCAGTACGAGCACCCAACCGTTACAAATGACACCAACGTGTGTTTACCGTTACAAATGGCGCCCAACGAAATGTCGGACATTGTGAGATTGTGCCACGTGTTTATTTTACCGGTGAAGGTGACATTAATGAATTTTTAGTCAAACTAGATGATTATATTTTGTTCAATAATATACCTGAGAAAAATAGATACATAGTGCTTAAGTGCTCATTGAAGGGAGAAGCACTTTTGTGGTTAGAAAATATAGGAAAATTTTTGATTAATGATGAAGCTAAAAGATTTGAGCAGACTGTGATTGAGTTAAAGAAGGCATTTCCTCCCGTTAAAGATAAAAGTATTTTAAGAAAAGAATTCTATTGCAATAAGCAGAATATTTATGAATCAGCATCAAAGTTTTACCTACGTAAGCTTGAACTGAAAAATAAATTGGATTTAGATATCACATTTGAGGAATTGTTGGACATTGTTCTTCCTCTCTTTAATGCGAATATACGGGACTATATTGAGATTAGAGCACCTAAGAATTTTTCAGAAATGCACCAAATATTATCGAAGTATGAGACTCGGCATAGCTCGGATCAACGGGATTCGCGTAGCTCTCGACAGACTCCTGTCACGGGAAGTAATTTGAGAAATGAGGGGGAGCGTAATTTTTTGAGAGGGGGACAGCGATTTCCGGATAATAATTTGAATAATGGAAATTATGGATTTGGTCGTAATGTGTCGAATACTAGTAATGGTTATAGGAATTGTGGTGGTGGTAATAATTTTAGAAGTGGTGATAGATATATGTATGGAAATAGGCAGAATAGTGATTTTGGTCGGAAAGGGGGAGTACGGGACAAGAATGTTTCTTCGCAAGTAAGGAGATTAACTTCGGATGAGAATTTTGAAGGTAGATCAATACAAAGGAGATGTGTTAAGAGGTCGGGTCAGTTAAACTGGTAGGTGACTGTATTTCGGAAGGTATGCAGTCACAGGTTAAATCGGAAAAGCCTTCTGTGAGTTTGAATAAAGTTACTATTAATCCGGTTGAGTTACCTGAAATGTTAATTGTGTTGGATGGTATTGTCGTTAAGAGTGTCTTCGATACAGGGGAAGATAAGTCGTTCATTTCTTTTGATTGCTATCGGAAATATTTTTCGTATAAGAAGTTGAAGATGTCAAGTCTGGTGGTTCAGTCGGCACAGGGAGTAGCTTGTGATAATAAAGGTTCAGTAGAGTTGGAAGTTGAAATTCATTCGGTTAAGACATGTTGGGAGTTTTGTGTGTTAGATGGATTAACAGTGCATTTTATAGTTGGTGTGGATTATATGAAGGATAGAGGAATTAGTCTGGATTTCTTTAAAAAGTCGTTAATCGTGAATAATGATGAGAAGGTGAGTAAGAAAGAGCCTGTTTCAGTGTCAGTTGATTTGGAAGAGTCGGGGTTAAGTGAAATCGAGAGGGAGGAATTTAATAAGTTTTTGAATGAGTTTGGAGAGGTTTTTTCTGATAAACCGGGTTTAACGCATGTTGCGTGGCACGAGATTGATACTGGTTTGACAGCACCTGTTGCTAGTAAACCATATCATTATGACAAAGTTAAACAAGGTATAATTGATTACCATATTCAGAAAATGCTAGCGGACGATATTATAATGCCAATTGAGTCTCCTTTTGCATCGCCGGTATGTCGTAAGAATAATGGGAAAAGTTTAGATGATCCGGAGGCATATAGATTTGCAGTAGATTATAGAAAGTTAAATTGCGATAACGCAATACCCTCAGTATCCTATTCCAGTAATTGATGACATTTTGGCTAATATAACGAGTACGAATTATATGTCAACGTTAGATCTTACGTCAGGTTATTTTCAGATTGCAATGAAGCCTGAGGACATACCTAAAACTGCGTTTATTACTCGGGACGGTTGTTTCGCTTTTAAAAGAATGAGTTCTGAATTTTGCTGAGGAAAATTTTCGCGCATTGGGTTTTTTGGACTTGGTGCAAATTCTAATGTTAGGAAAGTTTTATGGAGAAATTTTTGGTAAAGATAGTTGTATTTCAATATTGAGGAAAATTTCAAAAGCTTAGTGTTTTGATCAATTTTAGCACTCCCAGTGGTGTGGGTTGTTTTGGAAGAGGAAGTAATTAGTTTTGAAAGTTTTAAGAGTTTTGAAAGTTTTACGGAGGCTATTTTTAAGATAGAAGGATGATTGGATTGAATATGTGAATATTTGATGCAAACTGATGTTTTTGTTGTGATGGGTTAAAGTGTAATATTTTAAAAATTATGTTTCGGTGCCAAATTTCACCCATCACTTTATTTTTGTACGGTTTGAAATTTATAACAAGAAAAAGTCCTGGGCATGCATTTAACCCAGTCCTTTTTCTCTGTGGAATCCAAGGGGGGTTGTGAGGGAGTGACCTTTGTCATAAAGGCTTTCTAGTATTTCTGAGATCGTGACGTCAATAATTTAACATGTGTAAGCTTGAAAGCGACATCTATCCTCTCTTTTACTTTAATTTTCTAGAGCGTGTGTGTCTCTTTCGTATTCTACAGTTAGGTCGCGGTTAGTAGTAATATGTAAATTTGAAGTATCTCAGTTTGCAACATATAAAAGCTTGGAGTTTGAGTGTGTGTGGAGTGTCTCTGGCGGCATTAGCCAGCTAGCAGAGTGTCTCTGGCGACGTTAGCCAGCAGAGTGTGTCTAGCGATATTAGCCAGCTAAGGAGTGTCTCTAGCGGCGATTGCCCGCTGGTGTCTAGCAGAGTGTGTCTAGCTGCGTTGATTGATCCAGAGCAAGCGATATCGAGTGTTAGCGAGCCTCCAGTGAGTTGCTAAGGAGTTTTGGAATTTGACTCGAGATGTTGGCCAATGGTAAGAATTTAATAGTAATTACGTTGATCATCTCAAAGTTAATAAAGAAATATATACAGCCACGGGCTGTCTAATAAGTTTTATCTAGCAGTTTAGCCGAAAGATAGCGGAGAAGTAATCTGAGGTGCCCTGATTGAGCTAGTTCCGGAGCTGTGAGTATGAGTTTAATCGTTTAGTAGTATTCTCAGTTGTGAAAATTACAGACTTGCTCCACTCCCCTTGAGCCCTTATCGTTTTTAATAAACTGTGTGTTTTTATCTTATGTACTAAGTTATGTCTGCATTTAACTCCCAGTACGAGCACCCAACCGTTACAAATGACACCAACGTGTGTTTACTGCTACAATGGGGGTCATGACCCCCCCCCCCTGAAGCTCTGCAAAAAGGAATGTAAGTGTAAGTAAAAAGTGCTAAAACAAGAACGCAAAATAACGTCTAATCGAAAGAATTTGTGCTTTTTTCGAAACTGATCGAAAAAAATCGCGATTTTTCCGCGCCTGATCGACATAATTCACAATTTTTTCGCACCCGGTCAGAGAAATTCGCGATTTTTGCGAAGCGAATCCATGAAATTCGTTATTTTTCCATGCCTAATCGACGAAATTCACGATTTTTTTTGGGTGTGATCGACGAAATTTGAGATTTTTCGACGAATGGACTGCGAAATTTGCGATTTTTCTTCACTTGATTGACAAAATTCATGATTTTTCCGTGCTCAGTCTATGAAATTAGCACATTTTTTTCGTTCTTGTTCGATGAAATACGAATTTTTCTGCACACGAACTATGAAATACGCGTTTCTTAACTAACTGACGAAATCTGGATTTTTTTTCCCGCCGTAAATTAATGAAATCCGTGATTTTTTTCTCGCGATAAACTGACGAAACTCACGATTGTTCTGCTGCCGCTCAAAGATTTTTTTAATTTTTCCGCGCATCATCGAAAAAATTTGCGGTTTTTCGTTCCGAATCGACAAAATTAGCGATGTTTTCGTTCCTAATCGACAAAATTCGTGAGCTTTTTGTATTCGATCGCCCGAATTCGTGCTTTTTACGAAGCCGATCGACTATATTCGCGATAATTTCTTTCCATGGAATTGTCAATTTTTGTTCGCCATATCAATGTAATTAGCGATTTTTTCATTCCCAATCGACTGTATTTGCGCTTTTTACGAAACTGATCGACCATATTTGCGACTTTTTCCTTCCCGATCGACAAAATTCGCAATTTTTCCGTGCCCTACCAAAAGCGATTTTTTCGTTCCCGATAGACTAAATTCGCGCTTTTTACGAAAGCGATCGACCGTATCGGGATTTTTCCGGGCCGAATCAAAGAGATTCGCTCCTTTTTCCGTTCTTGTCCATGAAATACGCATTTTCCCGCACCGAACAATAAAATTCGCGATTCTTAACTGACTGATGAAATCTGCATTTTTTCCTCGCCGTAAATTGATGAAATCTGAGATTTTTTTCTCGCGATAAACTGATAAAACTCGCTATTGTTCTGCAGCCGCTCGAAAAAATTTTGATTTTTCAGCGCATCATTGACAAAATCTTCGATTTTTTCTTGCCCTATCAACGAAATTAGCGTTTTTTTCATTCCGAATCGACAAAATTCCCGAGTTTTTCGTACCCAATCGCCCGAATCGCTCTTTTTACGAAGACAATTGACTACATTCGCGATAATTTCTTTCCCGATTCACGAAATTGGTAATTTTTGCATTCCATATCAACTTGAAATTCGTGTTCCTGATTCGCGCTTTTTACGAAGCGATCGACAAATTTGGGGGTTTTCCGTGCCCTATTAACGAAATTTGCAATTTTTTCGTTCCAGATCGACAAAATTCGCGATTTTTTCATGCTCAATCGACAAAATTTGCGATTTTTCTGAAACAACAGACAAAATTAGAGATTTTTCGAAGGCCCATAGACAAAATTCGCGATTTTCCAATATCCAGTTGACGATATTTTCGATTTTTCCGCGCCCAGTCAACGAAATTCGCGTTTTTTTCGTGCGGTAAACAGATAAAAAAGGCGACTTTTCCGCAACCTACGAACAAAATTTGCAATTTTTTCAAGTATTTTAAAAAAATTCAGATTTTGTTTCTTTGCCCGATAAACGAAATCTGAAATTTTTCGCTTCCGATCGACAAAATTCGTGATTTTTCCTTGCCTAATCGACAAAATTCGCGATTATTTTCATGCCCGATCGGTGAAATTTGCTGCTTTTTATCGTAATTCCCTTTTCACAAGATTTACTGTATTTTAAAATTGTTTCATGAAATCGTGTGTCAAAAGTTGTGAGCCCCCCCCCCCCCCCCCTGGAGGTTGGGCTGGATCCCCCCTTGTAATGGAAACGTCGATTAAAAGACAAAACGTCTGCAAATTAATAACAGAGTGGTATTCTTTGTTATATTAAAGAGTCAGTACAATGAAAAGAAAATAGCAAACTCGTATCAGAAGCTACAAAAAATTATAAAAAATTAATAAATAAGACACTTTAACATAGCATTTAACGACAGCATTTTTTTAAAGTTCCATTTTAATGTCTAAATGGAATTTTAATCGCAGCATTGAGTTGTAGAGAAGCCTTGTGCCGTTACTCTACTCATAAACCCTTAATATATGAAGGGTAATCTATCTATCTTAATCTATCTTAATCTATCTATCTAATCCTTAATCTTAATAAATCCTTATATCAGTCTATGCACTGATTAAATAAAACTGCCATTATCTCAGGAAGAATTTTCATAGCGTTTGGTGGATTTCTTGAAATTTAATGCCATTATCCCAGAATAGTTATTCTTTTTTTTACGCAAACTGTTTTGTCCGCCTTTAAAGAGACAACTTTATTGCTGTCAGGAAAAATTACTATTGGCGTTAAATATTCTGCTTGAATCTATAAGAATAGAGGGATTGTCAAAAAAGAGATTGTTAAATTCTTATCTACTTGAGACAAAATTGTCCCAAAAATGCATTAATTTCATAACTTAAATCATGAAATCATGGTCGGTTATCCAGAAAATAAATTCTGCTGATATGGTTTCGTTCTTAGTTATCGCGCACTACTGGCATCGTGGACTCTTGTCACCAAAATTATAGCTTTTTGACAAGGCTTTCCACTACTGATTATGATAATATGTCGCGGTATCAGAACGGGATATCCAGGGCTCCCAAATGGTCCGCGAACTGAACATCAATATTTTTTAACAGGAAATTTTGTGTTAGGTTTCTACTAAATTTACGCTAGAATTAATATCCAAAGGGCGTTTCTCGGCAATTTGCAAGTAAAATCTAAAAAGAAAATTTCTCTAAGAAAATTCTGATGTTCAGTTGGCGGACCATTTGGGAGCCCTGGATATCATTAAGGGATGCATCAAGTTAATACACAATTGAAAAATAAACACAATAAATAAATTCTGCATGCCACTTTTAATCATATTAAAGCAAAAAGTTAATAAATGTAGGCACAAACAAATCAACAAAAATTGTACCTTATTCCAAACTACAATAATATCACGAGCTATGATATTGTTTGAGTTAAAATCCCTTTTTTCTGTAATTTATGGCTTGATATCTCTTTCGTTTGAGGCATTAATAGTTTGGATAAAGCGAACGCATAAGATGGCATATGCCGTATATCTTCTGATTTGTTTTAAAGAAACACCGTCTACCCTCCGTAGCTACTGTATAGTACTCTCTAATGTGTATCTTCTGTCTATATTTATACATATGTAAAATTGCGTATACCCTTTCTAAGCAATTTTTAAAGCATATATTTTTAGTTCATTAATAAATATTTTTAATTTAAAAGTTGGAAATTCAAAGACTATGTTCGCTTTGTAATTAGTCCTCTATATCAAACCGATGAGTAAATAGAATAAAAAAATTATCGAATAATTAGTTCTTTTAAAATTATCCTCATTTATATAGATTCAAAATTTGATTTACGTTTTAGCACCTTCTACCATATCCGTGAAATTTTAAGCTACAACATATTTTGCTGTTAAGGCTACTCTCAAATCCAACCGATAGCAATGTATTATTGTTTATTAAATGGTTCACAGATAAGGAAATATCCACTCAACAACATGAAACTTTCAGATACTTTTTTTATTCATTTTAGTTCACAAACATATCAAATTGACAGGTTCTCTTATTAAAAAGAAAAAAAAAATAAATTAGAACTATTTTTCCTGTTTTATGGTTCTTGTTAAAGGCAGAAGATTATTCAGAAAATGCTATCATAGTTGGCTGATACGACAGCCTGGAAAAAAACTACCGCACTGAGACTATGATCATTTATAGCTTATCGCGTAATTCATCTATCAGAAATAAAAGATATATTTTTCGTGTGAAATGCCTTTATAACTAAATAAATAAAATCTCGCATCTCGGCAACGCTTTCAGTGCAAATCACACTTTCGTAAAATTATCTGTTCATTTTCTAAATGTCAAATGGGCTTTTTGCCCACTCTATAGAAAAAGAATTTTTAAAATGTAGTTATGATGAATACACAACGAATTCATAATCCAATTAATTAATTTTAGGTTAATAATAAACATTTTAATCTTTGGTTTGATATATGTGACCCTGGTTAAAAGCAAACGAACAAGAAACATTAAAGAAAAAATTTCATCTGTATTCCCTTTTATCGGTATTGTATTCTTTTTACAGGTGTTACCAAAACGTGTTGTTGCTGCGATCATGGAATGCCGACATTTGCAGTTAGATGTTATCGAGCGATCTTTATTGGAAACAATCATCTTAGCGAGGAAAGGCAAGCATGTTCGTATTTCAATACTTAACCTTTTCACGACGAGTGTCCAATAAACAATTTTTAACTTTTTTATCACCAGTATTTCGAATTAAAATTCTTTGTATAATTTAATCACCAAAATTTTCTGATATTTAATCAAATTTTTCGGCGAAATCAGCTATTTGAAAATACTGGTTGGAAAATATTAAAGAGTGTACTCACCCTATAAGTCAGGTAAAAACAGCACTCGTCGAGAACGGGTCTACTTTTGTACGAGTGTAACTCGTAAATTTAACCCATTCCGGCACAGTGGTCCCACTTTGGGCATTCCTAATTTTTTATTCCAAACTTACATACGGCACCAAGAATATTTTGTTGAAATTTTGCTTTCATAATGAAAGCCTAAAGTGTGGAGTTCTTAATTTCTAAAAATGTCGTTTGTAAATTCTGGTGTCAATCAATCATGTTCTCATTTTACGAAAAGAATTTGTCTGTACTGGAAAGGGTTAAGAACTCAAATACGAAATTTTTTTTAGTTCACTCATATTAAAATTTAGTTAATTTATAACATTATAAACAAACATTTTATTCAAATGTATCATAAAAATAAAGTTTCTGTAGAAATTCAGTCATTGCCCTATAAATCATAAAAGGTGTTTATTTTTAATGTCACTCTTTCCACAACTTATTTAGCAGCTTTCGATTACTCGAAAACTGCTGCCCACATTTCAATAAAATTTTAACATATATGCATAGTGTTCGACACACTAAATTGTTCTTACCTTTTTCTTTTACTTTAAAATTATATACATATTTATATACAATTGATTAATTAGGTATTTACAATTTAAAAAATTCAACAACATATAACCAATTATTGCAATGTTATCCCCAAGTTCGAGTATTCGGGAGTTCATAGACTAAAAATAAACAGACTCAAAGAAATAGTAGTATCAACATTAACGATTTATTATTAAGACTAAGAACGACAGAACACCGACAACATGGTTTACACCTTTCCTTCGATCCGACAAAAAATATCAATAAATACATGTAAATCAGCATACATAAATTATAATTTAAACAATCGTAGGGACACAAGAATATTAAGGATGCCTAAACTCATGTCCCTACACGTATTTTTTCGTAAATTTTGTCTGTCTGAATCTTTGATTAAATGTTCCCCAACTCATCTTTAATAGTCTTTGACGGGTAGTGTGTCCAACAAATACACACAGTTTAACCCTATAAAGCAACACCACGAAATTTAATCCATAAAAATTAAATAATCTGTTTGGAGCGCTATATTTATCACTTTCATCCGTTTAAAAGAAAAGCCGCTACTCCTATTCAGTTTTCCTCCCAGAATCTGTAATTCGCCTCGGTTTTGGAAAATCTCAATCTCAATCACTTTTTTCTTTCTCCTCTCTAAATTTTATCTAAATTCTGAGCAGCAAGTCCCGCCTGTTGAAAATTGTTTGCTTCCGTACCATTCGTTGTTAACGCCTTCGCGACGGGAGCCTTTTACGAAATTTTTAATGTTTTGTCACCGGTTTTTAAAAACCGAAATTTGTGCCTTGTTAAATCGAGGAAATGCTCTGATTAAATAAGGCAAATTTTATAGTAAAATTTTACTGATGAGGATAAGCAAGGCCTTTTTAAGCCTTTTTGTGGCACCTATATGTATCGTTCGTCCCCAAGGGGTTAATTGATCGAACGCCTTTCATATCATTATAATTATATGGTAACACTAAATGTCTCCCGCAATAAACATGGTCTCCCACACTGGATACCGACTTAATATTTTTTTATGAAGAAATCTGAAATATGAGATTGATGTATGACAGTTTATCTGGTAACTAAATTTTCGGTGTCATTCCAAAAGACAACTTTACAGTTCCACTTTATATCACCACCAACAAATCTTAAGCTTTCTAATACCTTTGTTTGGAAATTTAATATTTCATGTCTTAGCTCAAGAGTTATAACTTTAATAACTTTCCTTCAATAACTTTCCTTCAAAAGAAAAGAAAGAAAACATATGTAGCATCTGCTTTATCATTAAAACGGTTCTCAGATAAACAGATTTCCTTTAGATGAATATTCACCCTTGCTAGAAACAAATAAAAAAAGAATAAAGATCGACTGTGTTTGCGGTTTGTGAAATATCATTTCTCTCTCTGCGTAATTTTGAGCCTAACTTCCTTATTATATAATAAACTTTTCATGT
Organism: Maratus speculifer; assembly: GCA_964019185.1. Lineage (NCBI taxonomy): Eukaryota > Metazoa > Arthropoda > Arachnida > Araneae > Salticidae > Maratus > Maratus speculifer. The sequence continues at coordinate 375,348,833 of OZ025293.1, forward strand.
ACATGCTCTATGTTGTGTCTTTCGATCTAAGTTCTCAAAATATGCTCCTAACGTACGTATTGGCTATCAAATTCTTTTTGGTGTATTTTTAGGATTGCTATTTTCTGGTTGCCCTGCTATTAAATTCTGAATCATCTTAATTGTTTAAGGCGTAACAGAAAATTTTATGGATATGATATCATTCACTATTCATATGCTCCTTGTCGCCAATTCTGTGGTGCCAATGTGTGAATTATAGAATGAGGAATTCAATTGCCTCGCCCTCGCTTCACGAACTCAGTCATGTAAAGAAGGTTTCTTAAAAAATGCTTACAGGCACCATCCCTAACTATTCCTGTAAGAAATGATTTAATTTTTATAACTCTACTTCAAATAAACAAATTTCTTAAGAAGCACTTATTTTCTTATAATGGATCACAGCCTACATCTTTAGCGAAAGCGTTTAAAAGGAATCTGCTCAACAATATTTAAAGTACAGATCTATTTTACACGGCGTAGCTTTAGAAATGGACGTGAAAAACATGTATTATGGTCAGATTTTGTTATACTATTTTGAAAAAGGTAAGCGAGCGGCATAGGTTCGAAGAAGGATATGCAATGTATATGGGAGTGATGCCATAACAGAACCCGTGTGTTCAAATTGGTTTACTAAAGTCTTTTTTGTGGATTTCAACATCAATGACTTGGCACGCTTCGGTCGCCTGACCGAGATTGATTCGAGCTATGTCAAAGTAATTGTTGATGCGAATGGTACTAGGATTCTGACCAATAACAAATTAACTAGTATATGTAGTTAAACAAAAGTTACAAGTTAAGTTATGAAAATTTAAAAATGCAGCGGTCTGTAAAACCGTTAACAGCAATTAAATCTTAAGTTTGCCATGGCCTGAAATTTAGTTATTCTAACTGAATTCAATATTATTGTCACTTTTTAAAAAAAAATCTTATTTTTCATTATTAAAAGGTTTTTGAAAAACATTTATTTATCATAGATTTTTCTTTGCATTACAGATTGTTCAAATCCTCTGTTAGCGCCGGGACACGTAGATTTGATTTTAGAGCAAGCACAAACTACATTAGAACAACATATGCTGAGAGTACGAGGCAAAGAAACTGGAGCTTTTGGACGCACTCTTCTAGTACTGCCCAGGCTTAGGTCTATACCACATAAAATGTTACTGGAGAATGTTATTGGACTTGTGGATGAAGATATCAACAGACTATTCTGAAATGAAATTTTCGTGTTTGATGTAAAATTTGTAATTATAAACATTTGAAACCCATTAAATTTCTCCATTAATGTATCGAAAATGCATTGACATGGTCTCCCAATAATTTTTACATTGCTTCGATATTAACAGCCAGTACACAAATAACAAGAAGCGTGAACTTCATCTATGTCACAAAGTTTTACTCTTCTAAACATGCAGAATGTAAAAAATTTGTGTATATGAGAAAAACAACTAAACAGAATCTATATAATGTAATATTTGTTGTTATTCTGAATGATATAAAGTTAACTTTCTTTTCTTTGGCAAATAATCTAGAAAACATTTCTTTCCAAAACAATGCTAGCAATTCTTATTCGCATACTTAACTTTCTAATGCCCTTGTCTTGCTACAAGTTTCCAGTTGAGCAAGGTTTTTTAAATTCAGATTGCTTGAATGGTACCACATTTTTGGAAAAGTATTCTTTTGCATTACTTAATTTGTCATGAAATATTGCGAATGTTATTCTTTTTTAAAGCGGTAGCAATTAAGAAAATCTGTATAAAAAGCTCCGGTCATACTGGAAACACTGATGGTATCATACATACTACTAGGATCGTTAGAGGGATAATTCAACACAAAGACAATTTCCGCTATTTTGATTATATACGAAATCAAATATGTGGTAACAGGGGCTTCCAGAATTCTATTTAGCCAAATGAGGGTAGTTCAGCCAAAGTTAACAGAGCTGTAGAATACAGCAATAAAAAGTAACTAAGTTTTCCATAGTAATGGTTTCTATTGTATTGGTACCCCTGGTGATTGTAAATTGAACTAAAAACAGTTGAATGACTTGATCTACAACGCACAAAAAGATAACTCTTAAAATTTTCTATTTATTTGTCATTAACGCTCAAAAGATGTCAATTAATTTGAACTTCCTCTGTAAGCGTAAATTAGTGTAAGTTTTGGATTTAACTAATTCTGATATAAAAATATCCTCGTATTAAGAATGATGGCTCGAATAAATTTTTTATGTTTAATTCAGAAACTGATAAGATTTTTTTTTTTTTTTTTTTGGGAATTTTACTTTAGGAGGGCCGCATAAAAATCTAGTTTTTGTATTTTCTCAAAGGACCTCCTTCCCCCATGGAGTAGCAATTTATGTCATTAAATTTTGCACATTTATTTTACATAAAATTTTGCAAGTGGAAATTTGTGTTTAGGGTAATATTTACGGGAATAACCTATTGTTTTGATCTTAATGAATTACCTGTATATAAAATTCCGTAGTCATAATAAATTTATAAAAAATTCATGTGTTTCACCGACATTAATCTTTATGTTTCATATTATCTTTCACCGCAACTTTAGAATATGTTTATACGAGAGTAGTAACATAGGGAGATGAAATTTGATTGGTGAAAAGGATTTTGGTGAAGAAACAAAAGCTTCCGTTACTCTGCTGATGAGTATTCTATTATCACCAAAATACTGTTCATTTATAGGGTAAAGTACCAGTGTTTGATATTTTAAGTATAATTTGTATACTTCAACACTTAATGATAGCCTTGTCATTCAACTTAGAAAAACAGGGATTGGTGGAATGCACTCCTTAGATTGTTTTCTTTTCAAAATTGCACTTGTTAAAAAAATGTTTTTGTAAAAAAAAAAATAAATGTTATATTAATATACCCAGTTTTTGATATGCTGTACCCAGTGCTTGATATGTGTTTGATAGGTATTTTAATATGTGTCAATCATCAAATATTTTCTTACAAAATAGCCATTTAAAAAGAAAATAACTATTATATTTAGGTTGCACAGTCAAAAGGAACTTAACACTAGAACGCCGGCAAGGTGTCATTTCGACACCGATCTCTGGACTAATTGTCGATTCGAACCAGAAAAATCTTCAAGAAATAAGTTATATATCAGTTGCAATAAAATGAGCTAAACAAATAAAGTAAATAATTTCAAATTATTTTTCTGGTTTTAAATACATTTTATAAAACTTGCGTAAAATTTCCCGGCGTTCTAGTGTTAAAGAAAAAGATTATTTTCAGAAATATTTCTGTTTATTAACTATTCAAACAATTAATACACATAAGTCTACAAATACTGCTACTGTTGCCGACATTTACAAGTTTTGTAGTTGATTTTCAAGAATAGGCAAATAAATGCTATGCATAACTTAGATAGCCAACAAAATACTTTTAAATTATAGCCACACAAAATTATACATGTATAATCAATGTAATATGGTTAAATTAAAGTTATTACAAATCTTTTAATAAAATGTCAGATATTTTCTGATCACATATCTTCCGAATAATTTTCGATTCTAAATTATTCTATGCGAATCAATAATATTTGCACAAATATGGCAAATATACTAGAGCTCATTTTCATCGCTCGCATCAATCCCAAATGCCATCAAATGTGTTTTGGAATACATTTGAAGTTAAATGTACTTTTAGAATCATCACACTCTATCAATGTCTTTGAATGTTCTAAATCAATTCAGAAGAATAGCTATTGCAGCAGATCTTACCGATCCATTCTTTGTCAAATATAAATTTCTTTTTATAATTATTTTTTTCCTAGTTTTCATTGGTTTGGATAGGTTATTTTTCACGTTTGTTTTTATTTTTTTTCTTCTCGCAATCGTTTTCTATTCCTTCAGTTCATCTTGACTTTTCTTAACATCCCTCTTCCTTTTCTCAGCAGCTCGGTACTGCTCTCGAACTCGCTAACAGCTGGAATTTTTTGTTTGTTTTTCTTGGTTACCTCTTTACTTTTTGTTCGTGTTTCAGGCCAAAAAAGGTAATTATTTATAGAGGAGGAAACATTTCCCCCATTAGTACCTGGAGACAGGACTTAAGCGAACTTGTGAAATCAGAAACTTTTCTGTGAGAAAGAGCCCTGGCAGGCCTATCAAGAAACATGATATTTAATTATTCTATCTGATCCTTTATAAGCTACAAAATTCTTTTATTTTAACAGTAAAATTAAAGGCCTAGATCCAGTGGCGTAGCTGCGTTTTTTGGCGCCCGGGGCAGGATTAATTTTTGCGCCCCCCCCCCCCAAAAAATAAAAAAATAAATAAACGGATTATTTTTTCGGAAGAAGAAACGAAATAGTCGTTTTGACTTGTACTGAGAGGAAAAGTATCTTCACTTTTTCTTGATTTTAAGGATTCGGCTAATTTTACTCAAACGCACTAAACTAAAATGCAAAGAACCGGATTACTGAAAATTTCCAATTTTTATCAATATTGAATTTGAATGGGAATTTCAAAAACTTAGCGATACGTTCACAAATACAGTCGAACCTCTATATAACGAAACTCCATACATCGAATTTCTCCATATAACGAATTTTTAGTAAGAACGGTCCCCTTTTCGCATGATTACATTAAAAACAGACTCTATATAGAGAAATATCTATCTCCATATAACGAATTTTTTCATAAATTGATCTTAATTTATTCAGTTTTAAAAAAGCTTCGAAATCATATGGAATCAATTTTCCATCACTTATTTTTGATTTATCGTTCAGTGGAGAGGTTTTTTTTTTTATATAAATATTACTTCTCTCCTTATTCTTTAAATCTAACAAGTTCATCCCACCTCCCACACACCTTTCAACATCCTTCTCAAAACACAGTCAATTGAATTGTTACACATATAAGAGAGGAATCAATGAGAGCACATAAGAGAGACCTTCAAATGGAGGAAAATATCAACTACAATTTTTCATTCCTTGCTAAAATTTGAGAATTTTTTTTGAGAGCGTAACAATTGTAATTTTAAAATCAAAACAACAAAAAATTACAGATTTCTTCCTCTGAAATTTATGTAAGTCTTCCTCATTTGATTTTCATTAAGCTTTCAAATAAATGTCTTTTCTCTTTTTTGAAACTGCTTAAATAAGAAATAAAATGTTAGGTTAATATATACTTTTAAACATTTCAAATTCTTAATTAAAAAGATCAAAAATAATATTTGTTCAAAATTTACACATTAAATACTATTTTTAACATCATACTCTATACATCGAATTTCTCTATATAACGAATTTTTTACTGGAACGATGGATTTCGTTATATAGAGGCTCGACTGTATGTTTATGTTGTTTTGATCATGTGGGATGCAGAGCCCGATTAGGATTGTGCGGGGCCCATCGCCCAGCACCTGTTTGAGTGTACCTTGCAGTAATTCTTATGCATTTTTAGGGGAGGGGGGTTGTAGAAGGATAGGGAATGGATTATTATTAGATATTTTGATACGGTTTCAAAATTAATCAAAATATATTTTTGTTTGAGAAAATAAAACGGAAATTTTAAGACATTTTTTTTTAAATCATTTTATTAAATTTGAACCCTCAGCAACAGTGGGTCCAATGCCATGGCCTTATAGCTCTGTGAGATAATTTGGCTCTGTAATGGGAATAACGACAAAGAGAATAAATTTGCAAAAAATCACATTTACTAAAACTACTAAGTTATGATACGTCCAATTATGCTAATAAAATTTCCTGATTGAAAACTGCAATCACCCTAGGATTTCAAATTGCTATACGCATCCATTTTTAAAGATGGGTCGGAAAACAATAAAAAGTCTTGAATTCTTATGGTAAATCAAGACATCCAACGAATTTGTTTGAGATCTGCAATAAACCTTTAACATATTCTCAGTCGCATGACAATGATCAGATATCAATAGAGGGAGATATGCTATAGATAAAAATAATTAAAAACTAAAATCCTTTTGAAATTTAAAAATTTAAATTAAAATCTATAAATTCTTTTTTTCAAAATCCATTTTACTCCTTGAACTTTGTTTCTCACCATGACATTTTTTATGTTCACCAGTAAAATCAGAAAGTAACTTAAGATGGAAAATACTGACGTTTAGGCAATTCTTCTTTCATTTGTGGCTAAATCTTTGTATGTTTCAGATTCAAGGAATTGTGCAAATCTTGACCATATGTCAATCAAGAGCTAATTAACCAATTAAACTAAACGTTTCTCGCAAATTGACATCCCCGCCCCCTACTGAAAATCTTACAAGCCTCAACATATTTTCATGAACTGGAACGAAAAAGATTTGACAATTCTGATAGGCTGCATGATCTGCGACCATGTAAGTTCCGAAATTGGCGTAAATAAAGTCGTAAGACCTCCCATCGAATTCACCGAGATGATTGTAAGATGCAATGACGAAAGAGTTCGGACCAAAGAGGTTCCCGAGTGAAATTATTTTATTCCACTGATCTCTCAGTCATTCCTATATAATTTACATAGATAGATGTAGTTTCTTTTAAAACGACGTGTATCTTTTTAAAACGACGAAAACAGTCGCGTACTAGAAAGACTGAAAAGTCCTACTTCGTTTTTTTATATGATTTAAGTAGGAAAATTTTGGGGTAAGTCGCTCGCATTTCATTATTTGGTTTTCTCAATTAAAATTTGGAATATTGGAATTTCCAATAAGGAATAAATAATACCATTTCTTGTTGTTCTTTCAGTTAAATACTTTTGCATTGGTTTAAGGAAGCTTTCATTTTATATATTTATATGGAATGCTAAGAACAGCAAAAATTAGTGTGAAAACCAATCTATGGGAGTCCGTGTGTATGACAAAGAGGACTTAAAATATCTACTACAAATACACACTGAAATTTTGGGTGAGGGTAGTACAAAGCATATCCTATCCTAATGCATGTAGACTCAAAGTTTTTATTTTCTTTTTTTCTTATAGTCGAGAATATCAATTAAAAATTCAATCAAAAATGCGATTTTTTCCACGCAAAATGACAGAAATCGCACACTTATCTGAATTTGATTTCCCAGTTGAAAAAATTAACATTTTTCATTTTTAAGCAAAAAAAAAAAAAAAAAAAAAAAACAAAAATAACTAATGAAGATTTTAATTTGAAAATTTCAAATAAGCACATATAGATATAAAAAAAAAAAAAATTATAATTTTTTTTTTAAATCGCTCGGTAACTTTTCTTCTTCATAATTGAATAAACTTCACTATAACTTCACTATGAACTTCACTAATATAACTTCAATATACAAAAGAGAGAGATCCCATATGCAAAAATTGCCACAGTCGACTACTTTTGTATAATAGTAACTATTTTGTATAACACTATTTTTGTATAATATGTTCGCACAAGTATTTTTCTAATATAAATATTAAAGTTTATTTCTATTGTAAATGTTATTAATGTTTGGGAAAGTTGTACCAATTAGAATTTAAAAAAAAATAATCGAAGGTGGCAGCCCTGCATACGCGAGAAACATACAGAAACAAACATCCATTAAAAACCGAACTAAAAATATTTTTTTCGTCTGAACACTCCACTAGTTTTCGAAAATCGATTGATCAAAGAATATATAACATGCAGACAATCAATTTAATTATTAAACGTTGTCGAATGCTAAAATCATAATTTAAAAGTATTTTATCAATTTAATAGGAAATTACTAGTGTGTTCTGTGGACAGAGTGAAGTGATAGGAGTTAAGAGTCCGTCCACAACAGTTTCTTCCCTTTATTTACATTTTAAAGTATGATGGCTATCGAAATTTTAAGCCCCTTTTTTGTCGAATTCTACAAAATAGATTTCAACAGGTATTGATTCTTGAAAATTAGCTTACGATTTTCTTGAAATTTTTAGCTCCATCTTCATGTCAAGATAACGTATTCTTACCTCGGGTTCTATGGATCCAATTTCCACTGGGTTTTTCTCATTCAACTTGGTTTTCGATTGTCTTACAGTTTTAGCTCTATCTTCCACCACCAGGGACATTTTTGTCTGAGATTTAATGAGACCTATTTCAAGGAAATTTTCTTTCTTTCAATTAATTTTACGATTATCACCAGATGTCCTTTCACGTGCGCAGTACGCCTTCTACACGGTGACATAGGTAGCGCATATCCATTCTGGAGATTCATTTGGACAGAAATAAATTTGAATGCACGTTTTTAATGGTTGGTTCTTGGCTACGTAGCACACCCGTTCTATGTTGCCGAAGACACGGAGATCCATCCCAGAGTTTCAGTTTGAAAGTTTTTTTAAAATTTATTTAAATTGGAATAGAGGTTTTAATCATTCGCAGTTCATTCGGAGAAATCGATGGACGGGTCAGCTAACTAAAAATGAAAAAAATGTTCTTGATACCAGAAATGTGATTTCAAGTCTCCAATCCGCTTTTTGATTTATTTACTTCAGGCTAGACAGTTAAAAGCCCTATCAACGATTGATAAATATGAATTTTGCCATTCCTTCCACTTTCACCTAATTTCTTCAAAACATTCACACTAACACATAAAAGAAGTCAATAATTATTATTTATTATCAAAATATGTGAAATAATTTCGGTTTAAAGCTCCTCTGAATTTGGCGCCCCTATTTAATCATTTTCCGTCTCAATTCAGAAACATAATTATCTTCGTTACCGATTGTGTTGAGCCATCCCTAGAAATATTTACATAAATTTTTCCTTTCTTCATTAATTGGATGCAATAAGATATTTTCCTAAAGAATACATTAACACACATAAAAAAAATTTAAAGTCAACAATTTTTGTTTATTGTTCGGTTTAAACCTTTCTCAATTTGGCGCCCCTTAGCCTCGGCGCTCGGGGCGGGCGCCCCCCTTGCCCCCCCGTAGCTACGCCACTGCCTAGATCACTGAAAAATTCAAAAACCAGTGTTTCATAATAGTTATCAAACACAAGATTAATTCAGTTTTCTAAACCAGTAATTGAAAAGGCCCTCTCTGCTTTGAGGGTAGAGTTAGAAAGCAAAAGTTTGGACCATAAGAAAAAAGAATGAAAGCTTTACACAATAATATGTTCCATTTTACCCAGTTATTAAAATGTCAAGAATGAAAATTAATATAATAAAACTTATTTCTCCGATTTCTTATAACAATTCACTGTAGTGACTGCAAAAATCCAGACTAACTTTTCAGCAACTTAATTCCAAAACAATTTCTCAAAGAAGAACAAAACTTAGATGTATGTGAAGAAAAAGGCATGAAATATCATATAGAATGAACTAAATGACTACATAATTTTTAAACCTTAGAATAAGTAATTTTGTTGAAAATTATCAAACACTGGGTGGCTATTAAACACTTGATACTTTACCCTAATCGTATTCATATTCGACTTTAACCTCGTTTGAAACACTCGAATAAATTTCACAATAAGCCTGACTAGATCTGAGCAAGACGAAATCTAATCAGATTTATGATAAATGTATATGTTGAACAGTATGTGATTTGAAAGCAGGTTTTAGTTGCATTGTAGGTCCTATTTATATCTCTTAAAGTTTATATATGACAATTAAAATAAACAAATATTTGTGATTATTATTAACGTACTCAGCATTCAATTTCTTTTTTTGAATTATTACATAAATAAATTTTAAACATAACATTTATGATTTGCTTAAAATTTTTTATTTAGTTTATACAAAAGTTGAAAAATTTTATTATGGATTTCAAACCTGACCATTTTTATTTATCTTTTTTAAGCACAATATGAGACTATGTTTTGGCCATATTGATTTTTCCTTGATAAATATGGAAATATTTGACCATAAATTATTCTTGGCTTTCTTCCAAATGCAGAGCCTAATTAAAACATAGGATAACTGTGTGTCCTGCCCTCTTCACATTCTCTTCAAATTTTAAGATCGCGCCAAACATGGTATGAAGTTTTTTTAAACTCATATTTTAAATATATTTGGCAATGTACTAATTATAACCAATATTTTGGACTTTTAATACATAAGATTAAAAACAACAAAATATATTTATCCAAACACAGTAAAACCTCTTAATAGTGGACACCTGAGGAATCACTTTTCTTAATTAAAAATATACAAATAATTAATTGAAAAAGTTGGGTGTTCTATAAATAGGAAAATGCTGTAAAGTAGTGTTCGTTATGGAATTTTTACTGTATTCGGCAAACACCTCTATTTAGCAAACACCTTTTTCGATCCACAACAAATATAACATGTTGGCATATTTTTACGTCTGTAAACGGACTAAGTTCGGAGATACGATGTGTCCGCTAAAGAGAGTTTTTACTTTATATGGATGAATGTATATTTAATTTTATTTAAATTCTAAAAGTTACTCATTGTAATCAATGCAACGCCAAAAAGTATTAAAAAATGAGCTTTATTAAAATTGCTTTATTTACCAAATTTAAGCATCCTAAAATCTGTGGGTGGGGAGGAGGGGAAGAGGAGGCTCAGTTTTTCCATGATTTAATCAGATCCTACATCTTGAAAAACCCAATCCTAATTTTTTTTTCGTCAATTATTTTTTTATTTATCAAGGAGGACTCATTGTATTCAAACATGTCTGCATATGATGATTTAGAAAGATAAAATGAAAGATCTAAAGTAGCTTGAATTCAAACATTTGTAGTGATTGAGATTCAGGGACGAAAAGTGTCGGAAAACATAAGATACTTTATAATGTCTCCTTTCTGAATCATTCATTTCAGACACATAAGTTGTGTGAATTTCAAACATTTTAGTTAACAGTGTAGTTTATGTATAATGCAGAACATCATTTGATGCAATTTTAGAACTGGAAGTATACCTGTAAAATTAGTGGTTTAGGAATTACCGTAATTTCGGGTGTATAAGCCGCAGATCAAACAATTCTTTTTCGACCCAGAATTTTTTAAGAGACAAATATAACTAGTTAGATCGCCGTAAATATTTGTCTTCAATCACTAAATAAGATTTCTGGGTCCAAAAAGAATTGTTTGATCCGCGGCTTATACACCCGAAATTACGGTAGCTATTGGTTGGATATAAGGAGGGGGTGAAACACTTTGTAAGTTCAATATAGTTAATAAATAAAAAAAAAGATTTTTAAGTGATATGTCGGTTTTTTCAGTTTTTTTTTCTTAAATTTAAATGCAATTTACTATTTAATAGTAAAGAGTCAAAGATGCTTTACATTAATAAACTGTGTGAATAAATTTAAAGCAGAATATCAAATATATGCTAATTAATGTTATCTTTAATTATTAATTAATTGCATTCAAGTAAATTATCACACATTATAATAAATTATTTCTGTAACAGTGAGAATGCATCAAAAATATAATGCGTTTTAAACATTTTATTTTTCTTCGTTCAATAAATAATACAAATGATAGACAGCATACATATAAGTAAGTAAAGACATATATTACACATAAAAAGCAAGCAGCAATATTAAAATAATAATTTTTGCATTTCTTTATGTGTATAGAAATGATATTACATTCCTGAACAAAACTATAAGGACAGTAAAAAAGTGTAAAACATCATAAATTTTATAATAATTTCATATAAACATTGACTTTTTCGGGACGAGCGTCCTTTGTATAATTTTTAATCATTTATCTCCGGCAATTCAGAAAAGAATTCTTTGTCTAATTTAACACGTTCACTGCCGCAGACGCGCCACTTTCTACTTTTTCCTATAAAATTAAACTTTATTTTTTGTTTTATTCAAACTTTTCTACAGAAGAATACAAATAAATAAGTAAACAAAATAAAACAGTCTGTTTTTTTTAATTATAATTCGATTCTATTCAAAGACAATTAAAGTTTTTAATAAATTATTGCTTTTGAAAGTGAGGCGAGTCCTCCAATGCTACATAACAAAGCAACGATTTTTCTCCAGAAATCAAGGATAATCATTATTGCATATTAGATTTGTATGAAATAACCACAAAAAAATATAATATAAATCTACTACTGCGTACGAATGTTTAAAAACTCATTCCGAGTATTAAGTTTGTAGCAAAGATCTAACATGAACTTGCCCTTGCGTCAATTTTAAAATCAACGGCTTATGTATTTACAGTTGAAATTAAACTGTCTTGTTCATATATGTATAAAATAACTATTTATTTAAATATATATATATATATATATATATATATATATATATATATATAACTTATTTGAAGTCTGTGAATGGTCATAATTATAAAGAGACTACTTATGCCCGCATTTTTAATAAGATATTAACCAAGTCTGCTTTGGGGGCACGCAGCTCGGTATGCTTTGAACAAGTGTTGATAAACATGATTTAGGTATAGCTCCTCAGATACTGAAATAGCTTTCGTAAGGTTTGAATTGCATGCTTATTGATTTATATTTGTATATATACAATGTCCACCTTTGCACTCCATACATTTTCTGTAATGTTCATATCGTGTGACTATAGTGACCAATTAATTAGTGATATGGGCTGTGAATGATATATTGGTCGTAAGTTTAACATACATATTATTAATTGAGATTATATCCCTATGTAAATATGGATAATTATTGTATTTATAAAAATCCCAATATGTACAATATCACATTTACATGTATCGTTCATTTGTATAAGAAATTTAGATGAAATTTTAGTGTACAATTAAGTTTTGATTCAATATAAGAATTTATTTCTATGCCACACAGTACCTTAAAGTTAAAATTTTATTTAATACAATATAAATTACAATTGCCTATTATGCACATTTTCCAAAGTTTTCAGTTACATTGAATATTTAACATCCAACAGTGACACCTATTATTCAAATAAGTTTTTGTTCATATTAGATTTAAACACATGCAGATAGTTTTAGACTAATAACATGAATATAATAATGATAATACGTTTTAATATATGTAAAGCAGTTATAATTGGATGAATGTACTGATGATACAATGATACCATACATTTGCAAAATTTACAGACAAAAATAATAAGTATAATATTTACAATTGATATATGTAAACAAAAATGATACATTAAAAACAGGACATATAATAATTCTTTTAATATAAAAATCCCAGTTTGTTCAATTATGATGTTTACATATATCGAGCATTTGTATAAGAAATTTGGAGAAAATCTAAGAATACAATTAAACTTTGTTTCAATATATATCCTTTGCTGTAAAACATAGCTAAAAATTATAATATTTAATATAAATCAGAATTACAATTTCATTTATATGCATTACAAAAGGTGTCATTTAGGGTAATCGGGTAACTTCATTTCTATGCACAAAAACTCGGAGCAATCTTAGAACCACTTAGTATTTAAAAATTGTTAACATTATTTGCTTTCTATGTTTGAATGCAAGTATTAAAATCTTTTTTCACATTGTATAAAAAATTCATAAGCTGCAATCGGCATATTAGCAAACTTTCTATTAGTCTATAAAAATGTCTTGAAAATATTGCCCGTTAGATTTTACTTTTAACATTTTCAAATTTGTTTATAGTGGATATTTAATTAATTTCAAATTTTAAATGGTATTAATAAAAGGACTGACTAACTGTCAATCTATTGACAGAATAATTGAGGATTTGTAAACTGAGGCGAGTATAAGCTTATCGAAAAGTATTGCAGCATTGTTTCATGATACGATAATTCAAAACAATGCTTTTAGGAATGTTTAGACACTTGATTTAATTCTTAGACAGTAAAAACCAGGGCTGGCAAAGTGAGCCCAGCCCAGAAAAACCCACCCGGGTTTTTCTGGGCGGGTCCACCAACAAAAACCCACCTGGGTTTTTTGTTAAAAGTGGGTTTTTGCTGAAAATCCTTTCTGAATCTGCAAATCCCCCTAATAGTGTAATACAAATTTTCCTTTAAGCCCAAAACCTACGTGGTTTCTTTTGCAAAATTAGATTTAAAAAAAAAACAAAAAACAAAAAAAAAAACCAGTCATGTTTGTGGTAATCAAGATGATAGCTTATTTCAGAATATTTATTTTTTAAATTTATTTATTTATTTTATGAAAATATATTTCAAATAAGTTACACAATGTAATACAAAATAATTATAATTGATCTTTTTTATAGTTTACCAATCAAAATCACATTCACTTTAATTTTTATGGTAATATTTATAATGTTTTACAAATTTTTCACACTGCTCTGAGTCTAGTCTCTTCTGTAATTTAGATTATATCAATCCAAATATAGAGAAAATCCTTTTGATGGAAACAGAGCTAGATATAATAGAATGCAGAGATTGGAAAAAAATTACATAAATCGGAATCTAACTTGTTTTTCTTTTTCTGTATTTTTCCTTTAAAAAATTCTCACCATTTTGAAGTTGAGAATTGTGACATAATACTTTCTGAGAAAAGTGATTTAGGAAAATAGTCTGTCTTTAATTTTAAATGCCAATATCGCAGGTAACCACTCTGAATGATACTGCATTATCCATTCATCTGTTTCTTCTTTTGTTAAATTAAGCTTTTCCCATTTAAACTTTGCATTTATTATATTAGCTAAAAATGATCCGTTTGTAGCATTTCAGCATAATTTATTTGCGTTATTTCAATTCTTCTGATTCCATCAAATTTCTCCAAATCTTAACGGAACATGACAGTGTGGTTGTATCTTTTTGCAGCTAATCAAAAGCTGAAGATATAATTATTAGCTGCTTTTTTTAATTTAAACACTCCTTCCCTCAAATACCACTATTTTTTATAGTAATTTTTGCAAAAATCTTAAATTCTTGCTTGATCTGTTTCAAACTTTAAGATAGCTTAGCTTATAACATGCGATAAAAATTTATAAAAAAGAATGCTGTGTCAAATACTACTATTTTCTGCAATAATTTCTGTAAAAACCCATCTTAATTTCTTGGCTTAAAATGCCACTTCCTAGACTTAAATGTGTACAGATAGGTTGTTTAACAGAGTTTTGTTCAAATATCGGGTTGGGGAAAAAGTAAATTCGTTTTTTCCCAATAGATAGCTTTAAAGTCGCATATCTCGAGTAATACTTACTCAATTAAGTCATACTATACAGCGTTTGAAAGGTAACAGTCTCTAAAAAATTTTAGATATAAGGGTAGCGTCATCTGTTTAACCAGTCAAAAGTTATTGCGTTTTAAAAATAGAGATTTCAGAAGATTATTTTCGTCACATTTTAGTTTTTTACTTCCAAAAAGGGAAAAACTGGCGCAGGCTCATCGAAACTTGTGTGGCATTTATGGTGATCAGTGCTTAAGTAAACGCCAAAGTTAGAATAGGTTTGCTCGTTTTCCTTCCGAAAATTTCGATGTTAAAGATGAACCTTTCCCTGGCCAGCCAATCCTTGAAAAATTCGATGAAAATTTAAAAACAATCCAGGTAGACTGACATATTTCTTCCCACGACATTGCTACGGAACTAAACATCAACCATAAACCACTTTGAACCATTTACATAAAATTGGATACCAAAAGAAACTCGATACTTGGGTTCCCCATAAACTTACAGTGAAAAATTTAATTGACAGAGTTTTCATTTGTGAATTGCTACTGAAACGGTATGAAATCGAGCCATTTTTGAAGCAAATCATTACGGGTGATGAAAAGGGAATCACATATAACAACAATGTGCTAAAAAGATCGTGATCGAAGCTTCACAAACGCTGGCAACATTGATGCCTACGATAGTGATTCTGAGTGTTTGGTGAAATTGGAAAGGAATTTTCCATCATGAGCTGCTCAAACCTGGCCAAACCATCAATTCAACTATCTTCTGTAAACAACTAATGCGATTGAAGCAGGCAATTAAAAAACCCGGTCAAAATTGATCGAAAAAAAGGCACTGTCTTCCATCACGACAACGCTAAACCACACGCATCTTTAGTCACTCGGCAAAAACTGAAAGAGCTTTGTTGGGAAGTTTTGATGAATCCACCGTATAGTCCAGACCTGGATCCGACGGATTACCATTTGTTCCGCCCTATGCGGTACTCTCTTGAAGGTGTTAAGCTGGCTTCAAAAAAGGCTTGTGAAAATCACCTTGTTCAGTTTTTTGCCCAGAACTCTCAGAAATTCTACAGTGACGGAATTATTGTTTTACCAGAAAAATGGCAAAAGGTCATCAAACAAAATAGCTCATAAATTTTGATTAGTTTTTTTGATTTATATAAATAAATTCACTTTGAAAAACACGAAAAAAAGCGAACTTACTTTTTCCCCAACACAATATATTTTTGTTAAGAATTAGTGCACTACCTGGTAATGTGTGCGCAATATGCCTGCTATACAGTGCTGTATGCAGTTAGAAGAGTTTGAGATATGTTCGGCACGACATTTGTATATCAGTTACAGATTTATTTAAAAGGAAGGATCCTTCTGTGTATGCGCAGCATACTCTACATGGTGTTGTATGCAGCGGAGATATGGTTTGAGATGTGCATCTAAATTAGAAATTTGTTTAAAAAGAGGAGCCCAGTAGTGCATGCTTTCGACCTCTTATGCGGTGGCATAAGCAGCGGGGATCCGGTTCGAAGTTTGTTCGTTTCAAGATTTACGTATAAAAGGACCAGCCCCTCTAGCAGGCAAAGCCAGCTAGTTTAATTATCATAGTTATTAATTATTATAACAATTTTAATTATTATATTTATTACAAAAATAAAATTAATTATTTACCGTGATAACTAAAATATATTTAAAAGTAATAAGACTAACTCACTTTTATTACTTAAAATAGTATTAAGGTAATAATAGTTCTATTATTAGTAGTATTAATAATAGTCAATAATAGTATTAATAATAATTAACATGAATTATTAATAGTATGAAGATTATTTTATATCAGTTAATAAACTTATTCTGATATTAGTTTTAAGTTTTCTATTGATATTGGTATTAACACTAATATCAGAATAGAATAAATTTATTAACTGATATTCCAAATAACATTAATTAGTAATAAATAGATCAGATGTAATTAAAAAATGCAACTTAATAAGCATATTTTTAAATGAGTACACACATATATTATTAAATATACAAATATACAGAAAAATAATTAAAACCCACAAAAACCCGGGTGGGTTGGGTTTTTGCCAAACCTGGTAAAGCTTAGTTTTTTTTTTTTTTTTTTTTTTTTTTTTTTAAGATGGTTTAAACCATCGGTTCCCAAACTATGGGTCGCTGGTAGATCGCAGCGACTATTTTAGTGGGTTCCGGAAACAATCGTGGTTTGTCAAAAAAAAATATAGTTTGTATTTCACCTGTTTAAAAAATATAACAAGTTCAACAGCAAATAATACTTCAAGGAAAATTTCTTGATTTCCGTATGAAGAAGTGTAGGAGCAGAGTATTCAGAAACACCTAAATGAGTTTTGAATTCCTTGATGGAGTTCAATACAACATATTCATGTGAACATACTTTTTGTATTTCGCTGTTTTTTAAAAACAACTATAGAAAAAACTGTGTGTTGAAAGTGAATTAAGGTTGAAATTAACAAGTTTTAATTCTGATATAAAAGGTTTCATCGGTAAAAACCAGTGCCAGAAAATGCACTGATTTTAAAGTTATATTTTGATAGTAATTAAATATATTTGTAATTATCTTTCTAGTTTGTATTATGTGTTAATTGTTATTCCATTTACGCACATTGGAATTAAGAATTGTTCTTTTCGTTGACAAATGTATACTTCGTACGAAAATTTCCCTTTTTTATAGGATAACCGATAGTTTATGGATCTCACATAGCACTTATTTCATTCTGATATGCACCATTATATTAAATAAGTCGCGATTTTTTTTTTTTTTATTACTTGGAGGTGGATTGCGTACCAATAGAGTTTGGGAACCGCTGTTCTAAACAAAGATACGTTCAATATAGTTTAAAAGATTTTCACAGTCCAGTCATCACTGATTATTATCATTGACTGTATCACGTGCAATTTGTGAAGACATTAATAAAAATTGCAAACATAAAACCTTGCTTTATTAACCTGAATCGGACTTCAGTATAACCTATTGTTTTAAGTTACAAAGAATACTTAAGTAACTAAAGATATTAAGTTACAATAAAATAGTCTTTATTAAAGTAAAGTATACATATTATGGTTTATTAATTGTAACTTGATGTCCCTATTAATTATTATGAAAGACCTTGAAATTAGCTCTAAAGGAGAAGCTTGGTTGCTCAGTTAATATTGAATTAAGGCATTAACAAAAAATTTAGTATCGCAAATTATTATTATTTTTATCATTAATAATAAGGTATCAAGTATTAAAAATAAAGAAAGTTCCTGAGATTCCTTAATATGAGATTCCTGAATGATACAACACCTTTAAGAATGAGTGTGCTTGTTAATCGATTAATGTTAATTGAAGATGATGTTTTACTAGTTTAGATGAAGAATAGATTACTTTATGGTAATCCATATTTAAATTTTTGATTTGTGTCTTGTGAGTTAATCTATTTTTCAATTCTTTGTGCTTTATTAACCATTTGGAAAAGGATTGTTGTTTTCGTTAGAGAATAGATATATCTGAGACATACAGAATCCTTGTGATGTCCGCATGAATACTTCTATTGTCAAGATGACAAAATGCGTTATAAACTATAAAACAAATAATAATAATAACTCAAAAACAAATTGAGATACAGCTTTTAAGTAGATTTCATTTAAAAGTACCTATATTTCCCTATAGGACGGTGTAAAAATTGAAAATGTGCAATGTTTAGATGTTTAAAAATTTGCAGTATCAAAAATTGTAAAATTGATTTTTTCTATGTTTGATCTAGGAATATTAATGTTTAATCCCTGGCGTACGTAATATATAACTTTGTTATTACATAAGCCACATTTTGATTTTTATTAGCTCAATGGGGAACATTCAAACATTTTGCTTTGAGCAATGAATGTCTACTTTTTTTTTCTTTTTTTTTTTTTTTCTAAAATTTTTTACATTTTGATTAATTTTTATTTGAATAAAAAACCGAAATATCGTTCTTAATAAAGAAGAAAGTAAAAAAGGTTACAAAATGGGTAGATGCAAATTATCAGATATCTATAAAATCGAATCCAGAGAAAGATGTCGTATGAAAGATCGTCTTTTAAATAACATTAATAATAAAAAGAGGTCTGATTATCAAGCCCACCTATTACGAAATGTGCAACAACCACGAAAAAGGAAGCAATCTAATGGTAAACCGATTAATTGTAAAGAAACACTTTTTTTTAATATAGAATTTTTTTATAAGCCTTAAATTTTAGTCTTTGATAAATCATTTTCCAAATGATTGTTGCAATTTGTTAAATATTGTTTTTTACATTCAACAATAATAATAATAATAATAATAATAATAATAATAATAATAATAATAATAATAATAATAATAATAATAATAATAATAATAAACCGAATACATTACAAAATTGTCACTGTAAAAAATTCACTTTTAATCATTCTTTTGTGCAATGAAGGATAGAAAGTCTTTTGTTGCTTGGTTTCTTTTTCATTATAACTGTGCTAGTAATATCCATTACCAATAATTAAACAATGTTCTTAGTTATTGCCATGTTTTCTCTGTCTACAAAACATGTAACATTTTTCTCCTTTTTCATTAAAATGCTCACTATCTACCTTATTTGAAGGGTACAATACACTGCGATATTGAATGACTTTTTATCTTTAAAATAATCTTAATAGATATTCATATAGCATAAAAATATAGTAACTAATTATTACATTATGCCTTTCTACTAGTTATTCCAATCTCCATGGTAATTTTTAGATAATGTTGCTTAATTTCTTTTAATCCTCAAAATTATTTAATGAACATGCTGAGAAAATATTTTATGTAATATTTATAAATAAGAAAATCATTTTTTTTAAGCCAAATCATTTTCATCTTCCTTAAAAATTATCCCGGTCACCCGTACAATTAATACATAACATCCGATAACCTAACCTATTATTAAACCTATTTTTCAATTCGGTATTTGTTTATATTACATTTAAGCACAAATAAATACTTTTTGAATACGAATATGAATATAATTATAATATATACAGTTATAAATGAATAATTGTACCAACGATTTATATCATATCAAGCACTTACAAAATATGCATGCAGACACCAATAAGATAATAATATTTGGAATTTATAAATGTAAACGAATATAATACATACAAAACAAGACCAATAATAATACATTTCACAATGAAAATCTCAATTTTTCTAATGTTAAATTTACATCTATCGAACATTTGTATAACAAATTTGGACAAAAACCGTGTCTACAATCAAGATTTGCATGTATGCTATGCTTCAGAATATCCAAAGATTACAGTCATATTTAATACACTATAAAATGAAATTACAATTATATTTTGTACACATTATACAAATTTCAAATACATTGGATATTTAACATCCGAGAATGACACCTATAATTCAAATATGCATTTAGACATTATATACATTGGATTTATTTATTTTATGTAGCACATTTAAATAAGGTATCTGATGCAAATATGGCCAATGCAGCTAATATGGCCAACCTGCAATATTGTAATTAATTTCAGTGAAATCCAAAAGATAATGCTTCGATCTATTACCTAGATATCCGAATAACATAGTGTAGAACCGTGTTGGCCGCAAACCTTGATCATATGCATAGGGGGGGGGGCAGTCATTTTTGATTTGTTTTTAGTTGTGTTGGCATTTTATAAAATTTTCGCTGATAAGTTTGCAATTTTTCTTATTTAAACAAAGTATTTGTACTTATTGTTTTATATAATATTTTAGCTGGTTTAAAGTACTTTTTGACTGCAACAATGAATTTTAATATATGAGTATTCAGGCAGAATTACGAACACTTTTTCAAAACTCATCATTGCTGGTAACATGCCTATTGGGCATATTACCAGCAATGCCATACGTGCCATCTGTATGGCATACTACATACATATAAATAAATTTCCCTACTTTTTATATTCATTTATTTATGCAAATAACTGGGTTAAAAAAATTAATGCACTATTAGCATTAAATACCAAATAAACAAACTTCTAAAAATATATATTAATACCAAGTAAACACAAAAGAAATCAAACGTATTAATGTTAAAATAAAATACAAAATTTTCTTCTTTTTTTTTTCTTTTACATTATTTTTTGTAAAAATTCAAAAAATAAATTTGGTTTTCGGCTGTTTTAGTTTTTCATGCGTTAAATATGAATATTTTCATTATATTTCACCTATGGCCATATTATCTGCATATGTGCATATTACCTTCATCAACTAGCCTTTTTTCAGAAAATTACTGCAAGTTTAAATCTTGATTAATTTAAATTTTTGATTTATTTTCCTTTACTAAAAAAACTCTTCCCTTTTAGACAATTTTTATTAAAAAAAAAATCACTTACAACTGTCGCAAAAAAATTATATTCTTAAGGTGGCCATATTACCTGCAGATACCTTATATACAGATAGTTTTTAAAAAGGAATATGAATATAAGAATAATATATAAAGATACCTGTACTGATGGTACAATCATATCAGACATTTACAAAATATGCAACCCTCAATAATACAAATAATATTTACATTTCATAAATGCAAAAAAAAAAATTATACATTATACAGAAGATCAATAATAAAGTTTTTATTATAAAAATCTCAGTTTGTTCAATCAAGCGCTGCAATAAGTGGTGCGACACGACGTGGCACGGAGTCAAACAGATTTTGAATAGCTGCCTAAGGAAGAGCATATTCTTTGTATGCCTATACAAAAATCCATCTGTAAAAAGCTATAGGAGAAGGATAACTAGCGAGACGCTGATCATCAAAATTTCCCACATCTTCAATTGGCAACATACTCAGCGAATACGCAGGCCACAGAAGAAGCTCTATGTATTCTGCAGACAAGAAGTCTTAAACTCTTGCTTTACTTAAGTCTAAGTTGCTTTACTTAACTCTAAGAATTCTTGCAACATGTGGACGGACAAAATCCTGTTGAAAGACGGCTTTAGGAATGCCTTGAAGGAAAGGTAAATTCGTAGCAGCTGCGATCGTCCATGATGCGCAATCGCATTTCATGCCATAACTTTTTGTGATTGTCCACTACGACGTTCGATTAAGCACACCGAAAGATAGCATTTGATGGTACCACAAATTAAAGCAGGATTAGTCAGGTAAAACAACTTGTTACCAATCTGCATGCCAGTCTCTATGTTCATGAGCACATTGCAGCCGCAGACGGTTTGGCGGGAGAGGGATCCTGTATAAAAGAGTTTTTGTACGCAGTCCATGGTGCAGTAAATGTTGATGAATTGACGATGTAGACAGTGGTACACATGTAGCAATTGACCAATGTACTGCCAACTATCTGAATGAAGCTGTACGGTCTGTCAGAGTCATGCAGACCATGTATCTATCATCATGCGTTGACGACACCGTTTAGGGTCCACTCTGAGATTTTCGAATTGTCGGATCCTCATCGATCTATCGCTTCAAACCAGCATCACTCTGCTGCTGTTATACGATCTGCTGTTGCACGATAGGAAAATCCTTCCACTGATTCTCCTCAATTTGAATTTCATCAGTTGTTGAAATGCCGCCCTCTTCCGTTGAACAGGACTAGTTAAGTCTCACGTAATGTTTACTCATTACCAAATAACCATAGACAACTCGCTACAGCCCTCTATTTATACGGTTTCTGTAGCAGTCCAGAGGACGCTGCTCAGCTCACGCATGCGTAATGACTCTGAGGTCGAAACATTTGCATAACGCACTATACTATGCATTCTTTGAAAGTTTCAGCTCAATCGCGTCATTCCTTCAGGGTATTGCAATTTTCACAAACATGAGAGTAGAAAATTAAACCCACAATTCCATTTTATATACATTATTAAAAATTTCAGTCACATTAAATAAGGTACCTTGGGGTAATAACGCCACGTTAAGGTTCTACCAATTTTCACGGCTCAGTTTTAGTTTGTATTTTTCAAGCAAATATATGATTTGATGCAGCAACTCATTGACTATCTATGTAAAAAAAATAATTTAACAGATATGTATTCATAAAATGTAATGGCGTGATTTCTTGACCAATGCTATTTGGCGTTATTACCCACCTATATGGGTAATAACGCCATGCAAACAAAACTATGAAATAAGATGGAATAATTGCATGTAGATTGCCCAATTCTAAAAATACAAACTCTACAAACTTAGAAATTGACAAATTACATTCTAAGCTATTGAAAATGTTCAATTTTTTGTGAAAGTGTAAAAAAAAATAAAGATGTGGGGGGGGGGGGGGAGGCAAAAGAATATCAGACCGTGAGCTTCTTTTTGCTTAAAAAGGACCGCTTAAATAGAATTATTAGAAACATTGCACAGTTTTAACTGTGTTTATTTGAATCAGTATTTAGGATGTAGCTCGGCCACTGTAGGGAATAAACCGGGGTATTAATGTCAAGGATTGGCGTCATTACCCCGTTATAGTTATTGCGCTGTACATTTTAAATTACAAATTATCTCGAGAAGATATCCAAAATCCTCAAAAACATTTTGAAAGGTCCATGAAATGTACTACAAATTTATGTAATTAACAAAGTATTTCCGGATAAAAAAATAGTCTTCACATCACAAAACGTATCTCGCAAATTTTAGATCAAGCGTTAATTTTAGTTGCTTGTAAAAACAATAAGACCTAAAAATGAAACAAATTAACTTGAAGCTGTTTTTTGCGATTTATATGACTCAAAACCCTTCTGCGCAGAGCACATGGGTGTTATTTACCAGATTATTTCAAAATTATGCAAAATATTAGCACTTGGCGTTATTACCCCGCCTGGCGTTATTACACCAGACCACTTTACATTATGTACAACAAAGCGATACCTATTATTCAAATCTGTATTTCTTTAAGTCATTTTATGTAGTACATTCAAACATATTCAAATATTTTTAGAAGATACTTATGAAAATGAATATAACGATAATGCATTTCAATGTATGCAATACAGTTATTCTTTAATAATAATGATACATACATCATATCATAATTGGAAATATGCAGAGACCATTGATGCAAAACATATATTTAAAATTTATAAATGCAAACAATTGATAAATGTAATTATATTTAATAAACTAATAATAAAAAATTGCAATTATTTTCAACAAATAGTACTAAAAATTTGAATCATATGATGACTCACATGACATTCAATGAATATTTAATGTACAACAATGCGATACCTATTATTCAAATTTGTATTTGTTTACGCCACTTTATGCAGTACATTCAAACACATTCAGATACTTTTAGAAGATATTCATGAATATAACTATAATGACAATGCATTTCATTGTATGCAATAGAGTTATTCATTAATAATAATGATACATTCATCATATCATAATTGAAAATATGCAGAGACCATTGATGCAAAAAATATATTTAAAATTTATAAATGCAAACAATTGATAAATGTAATTATTTTTAATAAACTAATAATTAAAAATTGCAATTATTTTTAATAAACAGTACTAAAAATTTCAATCATATTTTAGACTAAAATATTCAACAATGATACTACCTGTTATTCAAGTACACGTTTGTTTTTAAAACTATAAGTAATATATTCAAAGACAGATTAATTAAATTTATTTAATTAAAATACATTGAGTATTTCTGGATACTTTAAAGTAAAACATGTGTTCAAAACAGAAACGTTTCATTGTATTACTATTTTTAATCAGACTAATACAACAATTAAAAAACAAAAAAATCTTTATTATTGATGAATATATTTATTATTTAACTATAAAAAATTATTTTCATTATAATGAGCAATTTCAAAGTATTTAGCTGCATAAAAAGATTATTTCAGTTAGATGAAAATACCGTTTCTCTAATTTTAATCCACTGGGAAATTTTAAAAATGATTTTAAATTTTAAATTTTGATTTTAAATTTTCAATATTTTTTTTCTGCATTGACTAGCTGAGATCGATCTTTACATCTGCCATTTTTTATTTTTCGATTTTGTTTTCAGGCATTTTTAATTAGGATACTTTCACTTTCGCAACCGATTCCGGAAGTAAAAGTATCATAAAAGAAATCTGCAAACAAAATTGATGAAGTAAAATCTGGTCTTTGTACAGACTGACATCAGCTATCCAATGGAAAAAAAAAAATCATTAAAAAATATTGAAATGCAAACAAGATATCTTTAAAAATTTCTTCCATAGGATTAGAATTAGCGAGCGGATCTTTTTGCGTGACTGAATTAGCCCCTTAATACACATATTTTCTAACAGCGTTAATTTGTGAGTAACAGTTTCTTATTACGTATTTAGTTACATTTACGTTAAGTATTTTCTGATTACGTTAGTTATTTTCTTCTATTACAATTGTTTTTTAGCAATTATTTTATGTCATGCAAGGATAATATAAAAATTAGGATACTTTAGACTACTTTAAGTTATTCCATTCACTTTCATTTATTAAGCTGCCTATTTTAGAGGAGTACCGTTGCAAAATTTACTTAGGAAGGTGTGGGGGGGGGGGGCGGGCAAACAAACAAAACTCGCTGAGACGCTGGTCTTGAAAGAATTAATGATGATAATGTGTCTCACTTTGACAAACATGAATAAAAAATATCATTGATAACTATTAATTTACGTATATAAAGTGTTTATTTAATATAAACATTTATTTTTTAAACAAATATGACAATTAAAAAAAAAAAAAAAAAAAAAAAAAAAAAAACTCAAACTTATGCCATATGAGATACGCTGAAAAGTCAAGTATCAAATTATTCAAGGACGCGGGATAATTATCTCCTTTAATTACAGCCCTGCTCTTTTCAAACCTTTTATTTTATTATGTTTTTATTTTTGATGCATTTTCCTTTTTATATTATAAACGTTCTTTTTGAGCTAATGCACCAACCAATGTTCTTATCCTGGAATTATGGTGCTGCCATCTGTTGCACAATATGAGATTGATAAATTTATTATACGATTATTCTAACTCTACAGATTTTATCTTAGTTTAAAATGTTTCTAATTTTTAATTTCGCACTTACAATATAAAGAATATTTATTCGATTAAAAATGTATAATTTATATCGTTTCCCAATATAAAATCGCTAAAATAGAAACCTTAATTTTGTAATATAACAACAACAACAACATTAATAATAATATCATACATATAAGCGCAAATCATCTATTTTTCAGTTTTTCTCAGAATATATTCATGACATATTTAAGTAAATTTTTTGTAAAATCTCGGAAGTTGAAATGTTTCATGTTTTATAAATTAAGTCGTTTCTTTAAAACTATGTAAAATTGTGCATTTGACTATTACAGTACAAGAATATGTTAATTTTTATTCTATTATTTTTTTAAATAAATGTTAGAGCAAATATTTTTAAAGCTGATTTCTTTTTAAGATAATGGGAAAGGTTTTTTCTTGGTATTATTAGATGTTATAATGTTAACCTTCATGTAAATATTTGAAGATGTTGTCTGTGATGTCATTTTTTATAGAAAAGTTTATCTAATTGATCTCTAGTATATTTGGACGGATTCAAGACAAAATTAAACACACACAGTAAATAAAATTATGCATGTAACGAGTACTACTTCTTTGTGTTATAAACAGGGTTTCTCATAAATATTGAAACGTATTTTAATATTTTTGTTAGAGGAATTTTGACAGAGTAAATTGCAAAAGATTAAAAATTAGGTAGGAAATAATAATATCTTCACAAATTAGTCCTGGAAAAAAAATAATAAACACACATATTAAAATTGCATATGATCCCTGGCAAATTATAAGATATATATATATATATATATATATATATATATATATATATATATATATATATATATATAAGACTATCCAAGCATTGAGAAGTAAATCAGTAAAAAATTCCATTCTTCTAAGCAAAAAGTCGACCCAAATATGCGGCGTTATGATACTTTCAATCTTTTATGAAATTTTGGAGATTAATGGCACTGAAAACGAAAACGCAATATTTTGGTTCAGGAAAGATCCGAAAAATTATAAAATTTAATGTATGATAACTCAGTGAATTTTGGTCGTATATCAGGGTTGGCACGGTTTAAACCAATAGGTTTTAACCATGGTTTAAACCACGGCTTAAACCAAAAGGTTTTTTTCTCAAAAAAAAAAAAAAAAAAAAAAAAACAGTTGTTTTTTTTTTAGAAGAAATCTAATGACATTTTCTTTTTTTTCTTTATAATTTACGTGTTTCAGATGATTGGACATAAATAATTTCTATTTTAACACTTTATTTCAGTAATAAGTATTATATATAGTGGGTTTAGGTATTTTTTTATGCATAGGATTAAACCAATTGGTTTTTTCTATTAAAAAAAAGCAATTCGTTTTTTAGAAGAAATCTAATGACAGTTTCTTTTTTTCTTTATAATTTACGAGTTTCAGATTATTGGATATAAATAATTTCTACTTTTAACACTTTATTTCAGCAATAAGATTAGATATGTTGGGTTTACGTCATTTTTTATGCATAGGATTAAAATCAGTACACATTGGTGAACACATCTATTGTTCTAAAGAAAAAACTTCAAACTTATGAAAGGATCAAAGATAAAATATATTCAATATTTGGTATAAAATATTTTAATCTTTTTAATAATGCAGATTTTTTAATGCAATTAATAATATAACACAATGATCTTTTAAGATTTTGCACAAGCAGTAAAAGAAATTTTTCTTTTGGGAGATTATCTTGAAGAATTAAAAGCAAAGACTGGTTGCTAGATAGCATTTTAATAATAATTTTTTCCCCTCTGCTGTCTGCTAAATCTAACGACTAAAAATTTAAACTGCAAATTGTCACTCAGAAAGAAAAAATCCTAAGTATTTGTAATTTATTATTTGAGTAATTGTGGAAAAGAATATTTATCAAACTACATCCAAATGTTTATTATTAAGTAATCAAAAGATTGTTTATAAAGATTTACAGGGCATCAATGGTTCACTGTGTATAACAGTTAAAACTTTCAACATAAGGCTGTTTGCTAAAACTGTTTAAAGTGAAAAATAATTTTTTTCAATTTTCAGCATAAATTCACTATAATTATTAAATTTAAGTTATTTTAAATGAAGTTACACTGCTTATAAACCAATAATGTCTGTTTTTATCAGTAAATATGCATGTATATGTAATAAGAAAGGATGTTTTTAAAATACCCGGTTTAAACAAAAAAACCTGGTTTAAACAAAAAAAACCCCGGTTTTTGGGTTTTTTTTTTTTAAAAAAAACCTGGTTTTTTATCCAACCCTGTCGTATATTAATCGGAATTTTAATGTTTTTATTGTCAAAGAAAGGATAAATTTTTCTAAATGTAACTTATAGTAGCCTTGCACCATACAATAATTTAAAAGAAGAAATTTTCAAAAATTAAAGGCGTGACTTTCTTAATTCCTAGTTTGAATGCTTCTACAATTGACATTGTCTATGTATCTGTAATAGGTAAAAATTAGGTAAAAGAAAAATGGTTAAGAAGAGTAAACTGAACTGTGTTTATTTTTTTATAGGAGGGGGGGGGGGGTTCAAATTTCAACTACTGAACACTGTTCAGTTAGCGCTATTCAGATTTTGAGCTCAAAATTTAACTCTAAATTTTTGAAAGCATTTAATGAGATACAAAAATTATCGGTAAAAAATAGTTGTCCTTTACTCCAAAGTCTAAAGTGTCTTCTGCAGGCATTTTTGAACTTTATCTTTAAAATTTATTTTTCAAGAAAATACTGACATAAAGAAGAGTTTCAGCGAAATCTGCAAACAAATCGACATTTTTTTTTTCGTTTTTTATAATCCATTGAAGTTTTGGACACTAAATTTTAATGGCGCCTATCTTCTTCGGAAGACGTTTGGGACCCTTAATTTCCCATTTCATTATTGTTTGTCTTGATGTATACTATCACCTCTTAAAATTTTGCCCAAGAGTTTAGCTTCACCCTGCATATAGTATCTACAAGGGAAAATAACATTTTTGTTCACCAGTTTCTTAAAAGAAAAATCAGAACTGTTTAATATAAATAAATTTTTTCATTAGTTTTATTATATTTTTATGTCAAATTAAGCTGTCCAAATACCTATGGGAAGTAAAGGATGAATTCTAGTTCTTTTTTCGGAGCCTGAGCTCAAAATTTTTTCTGTCATTAGAGCCCTCGTGCCCGATGTGAAAGTACGCAAATTTTTAAAATGTTTCAGGATAAATTTTCTGATTTAAAAATTTCTTCTTACATAGAAATATGTAGTAATTCTAGGACTCAACTTATGCAGGGGCATGTGGAGCAGTTGGCACAGGCTCTTTTTTTTTAGCCTCCCCCCTCCCCATGACAGTAATCAGGATTTTCATTAAAAGGCGCCAAATGATTAAATTTAGCCAAAAGGGATCGAAATTCATATATTTACAAGCATTTAGAAAGGGAGAGTGATGCCCCTTCCCCCTTCTGCTTTCAGTACCCCCTCGACCCATACAAAAAAGAAACTGTATTATTAAAAAACTATTGATTAAAATTTTATTATGACAACTTATTATTCTATTCTTTTCAAAAGAAATTCTTTATTAACGTTTTCCTAGTAACTTGGTAAGTTAAAACCATTAATTCTGATCAATTTGAGGCATTTTCTTTTAGGCATCTTATAATATATATTACGTATATTACATATACGTAGCTAAGTAACTTAGATAAGTAAAGTAAAAGTATGCAAAGAAATACTCAGGTCAACCAGTCTAACCTTTTTTTCTACTACTATCCTACTAGTATTCTTTCTTAAAGTTGTAGCCATTTTTAATTTTTTTTTGTGATAAGATGTCGCCAGTACCGGGTACAAAATGTGTGCTTTACATACAATATGAAGTTTAGTACTAACCACTTCCACAATACTTACAAAAAATTGTGTAGATAGATAAAAGGGGGGGGGGGGTCTGCAAAATGATTACTCCCCATAGCCTAACTCGAGCCCTGAATAATTCCAAATATTCCGTCATGGCAACGCTCTGTTATTTTCATGTCTCTGAAAATCTGTTTAAAATAGCCAATTTCTCTGAAAAAAGATACCTAAAAAACATTTGAAAGTACTGCTACTCTTCCTTTGCATATTAGGGTGAAACCCCCAGTTATCGGGAGTTTTATCTAACATCACACATTGACACCTAACCAGTCACTAACACTCCAACAAAAATGTTACTCAAATGAGTATTATCTTGTAAAATTCTGCAAAGTAATGTCATCTAAACGGTAATTCAGACATTTATTTCTATATTCAAGTCCATTTGTTCCCCACTAGTAGCGGCCAAGAGCATATTCAATAAGGAACAAACTTTTGAGAACACAAAAAGTTACCATTATGAGGCATTCATCTTGTTTCTAAAATTTAGGTAGTGATTTATTAACTCTTTGTGTTTCAGTGTTCCATCACATGGGACACCCAGTTCTATTCCCAAATGCCACAATGCCACTAGAATCCTGATATAAATATGTTCCGTTTATTATATATCGTAAAAATAGATTTTTTCTTATTTTCAAATACATTTGTACGCAAGTTCCGGTGTCATTCAGTTATTTCAATATTTTAGTAATGAAAGTTCCTGCGCTTTAAAGGGTTAATCTATTTGTAATGGAACTATCCTAAACTTTTTCTTTAAATCATACTTGTAGAGATTGGTTAAAATATGCCTACGATACATTAAGACCATGACCTCTAGTTTATAGTTATATAATTTAGCTTAAGGGGGGGGGGATGCTAGGTAATAGTTCTAGGAATTTCATTTCACCAGTTTCGGCGGGAGGTGTTATTAGGTGCGCAACTAAGTTTCTGGTTTTCACACAAGAAGGGTGGTAATGACACATGTAGACGACATACATCTCTGAAGTTATGTTTTTTTAATAGCTTGTACGTCTGTTAACAATAAACTGACGTAACAGCAATATATATCGCAACGCAAAAATATTTTTTTCTAACAACGAAGATGTCGAGTTGTGCGCCAAATAATCAGTGTTTGCAAGATGTTTTCTTATTCTGCTTTAATCTGAAAAAAAAATGCAGCTGAAGGACTTCATTTGTTAAAGAGGCCTATGGCACCGTCGGAAACTTTCTGTTAAGACTTGTTTAACCCTTTGAGGGGCACAGCACTTCTACACTTAAAATGCTGAAATGATTGATCGACACCAGAATCCAAAAACAAATGTATTTCAAAATAGATAAAAGCTTTTCTTCGCATATTTCATAAAATAAAAATTTTGATTTTAAAATTCTGGTGTCAATGTAGCATTTCGCAATTAAAATTAAGTGGTATATATTTTATACCACCGCCCTTCAAGGGGTTAAATGCTTTAGAAGTGATGACTTCTCCGAAAGACCAAAACAATTGAGGATGCCGATTTGCAAGCGTTATTGGTGGAAGCTGATAACAAAAAAGCAAGATTAACTTGGAAAGGCATTAAATATTACTCGCCAAAGTATTTCCAAACGTTTGCATGTCATGAAAAAAAATTCAAAAAGAAGGAAAATAGGTGTCGCATGAGTTGACTGAGAGTCAGATGAAAAATGGAATCATTATAAAAATTTTGCTTTTGCGGAAGAGAAGAAAGAGATTCTTGCATCGAATTGTTATTGGCGATGAAAAGTGGATATATTTCGAGAATCCCAAAGAGCAAAAAATCGTGGTGAAGCATCAATATCGAATGGCGGTCAAATCGCTTCAGAAAAAAAGATAATGCCAAGCGTTTGGTGGGACCAGAAATAAATTGTGTATTATGAGCTGCTGAAACCGGGTGAAACTGACAATCGGTATCGCTACGGACAACAACTAGTTAGTTTGGACCATACGTTGCTCGAACAACGGCCAGAATGGGACACGAGACACAAATGAGTGATATTGCATCATGACAACGTTCCGTGCTATCACAATTCCATCGTTCAGGACACCACCAAAAATCTGAAATAGGATCTGCTACCGCATCCGTCATATTCCCCAGACCTGACCTATTATGATTATCACTTGTTTTGGATGATGGCGCATGTCTTATCTGGGAAAGTTTGGGTAATTTCGAAGAGGCACAAAATTGATTGGATAAATGATTTCGATGCAAAGACGCATCACTTTATCGTCACGGTATTCATAGAGTCGTTTTATCGTTACGGTATTTTCAGAGAGATTGCAAAAATGTATAGCTATCGAGGGATGATACTTCAATGAACCATTTTTTGTATTTCTTTTGAAATTTTTCATTTTCATGGATCTAAAAAACCCCGAAACTTAGTTGCGCACCTAGTAAGTAATGGTAATATTAAAGAAAGTTGAAATCTATTGAGCTGTTAAATAAATAAAGCATGGTAATAAATTAAATTATCTTGTAGCCAACACCATGAATTTTAAGTTGTTCTACAAGAGCCTGACACCATTTGTCAGTTACTCGTTCATAAATGTCAGCTATTGGTTATCTGCATTATTAATAATTTAAGACATGAAAAATGAACACATGACTCTTTAGTATAATATCATACATATGTAAGAATTTAAGGCTTTGTGTTTAAAGATTAAAGCATTTTTAAAGCATAAATTCTATGAAACATAAAAATAACATAAAAAGTCTTTGTACGTAAAGTGTTTCTTTTTGTGTGAGTTATTGTTTTTAATAAATAAGGTTGGTGTCTATTACTGAGTTATTGAGCCTATTTAAATAGCATGAAAAATACATATATAAAAAATTTAATAATGCAATACATAATTTTGGAGAATTTTGTCAACAGTATTTTTTTATGTATCTCTATTATCCTTTCAAAAACAAAAATAAATATATATAACAGGTTTAAAAGTTTTCAACACTAATTTCAATAAGGAAGACTCCTTAAAGAGTCAGCTACTGGTTGTCCTAAGCACCATTTTAAATTTCCCCCCATACTTTGAATCTGAAAAGCTATGTAAAACAAAAGTTAAAATCTTAAAAAAAGAGAAAGATTCAGAAATTTCGTTCCAATAAATAAATAAATAAATAAATGCAAATAACATTTTAATAGAAGTTTTTGCATCATGTTTTAATAAAGCAAAATCACTACAGGCAATACAAGGCCTTAAATTATTAATAAATTAATATTTTATTTTTTTAATTAAAAATTTAAACCTTTTTTCACTTTTGATAATTCAAACTAGATATATATTATATGTATATATTACTTTATATTTTGTTCTACCACCCTAAGTATGGAATCTTTGACACAAAGATGAAATAATTAGAAGAAAAAATAAATAATAATTGGAAATATATATAATGATTTTATGAAAAATTGCATGTTCTTCAGTTCCAATTTTTTAAACAAAAATTTACAAACATGCATTAAAACTTTTTTCAAACATATAACCAATTATTGTGGAAGACTTAACATTTTGATTACATACAGAATATGAAAAAATACGAACTGGGAAAAAATGAGTTTAAACATTTCATCTGCAAAAAATACAATAAATTTAATCCAAATGTACTAACTGTACCTCCTTTATTATATATCAAATCGTCGAAAAACTTGGATAAAATGGTCTAGAAAAATTTAATTTTCATTTTAGGTTAGAATTCTGAAATTTGACATTTTTGACATTTGTAGTCGAAATGAGAGATCCCCTTAACTTGAGTCCCCTTATTATTATTATTCTTATAATTTTTTTTTTAAGTGGCTTCTACAGTCACGAGAAGACGCTCGCTAGCTAGCTAATGTTAAACCTGTGGAGGGTACTTTTAAAATATTTGAAATACCTAAACATATTATATCTGAATTAGAATTTAAAATTAAAACATACACATATAATAAACTAAAAACACATATAAATTACGCATAAATATTACAAAGTAAAATAAATAAAAATTTACTGTAGACGTTTCAAGTTTTAAGTAAGTACACTAATGATGAGGTTGTGTAAAGCTTGAAGCATCTATTGTAATTATGATTATATTATATTTTATATTGTTATATTAACATCGTTTACTGATTATTAAATGTCACTTTAAATAAAATATCTCGTTTGCATTTCGGTATTAGTAAATATCATTTTTGTATTAAGTAGCTGAGAACTGATTTTTTAAAAAAGAATATCGAAATGCATATGAGGTATTTTAAAAGAAATCTCCTATAGGTATAACATTCGTGTGAGATTGTCTTCGTGGGATGGAAGCAGTTGGTTAATTAGAGCTGGTCGAAAACAGTGTTTTTGTAAGTTTTTACAAAAATTAAAGATTTATAAAATATTGCATATTTTTAAAAAAAATAATATAGATAAGTAACAATATAAAAAATATATGAAATTTACATACCTTATTCGATTAAATCACGTAATAAAAAGGTGAGTATATTTTTTGTCATGAAGGCTGATCAAACGGATTTAAGCAGTATTGGCGGATTTTTTAAATACAAAAAATTGATGTACTTCAGAAAAAAAACGGGTCATTTTAGAGTTTCTTGCTCGATCCAATTCAATTTTGATGTAATTACTAAGGGTATACATATAGACAGACAACCTCAAACTACATCCTCCGTAGAAATTGATTCTAAAAATGTTTTTCTGGAAAGAGTAAAAATAGGCAATATCACATATAAAAATTCGTGTAATTGGAAAATTTTTGTAGATACAAATATGGAACGCATGAAAATAATACATTTCTGTATAATTAACATTTAAATATTTCTATTTTGAAAAAGCTTAAATATGTCGGGTAAGTGGATACAGGAAGAACGTAATTTCACTCTTCACATATATGGAATCAAATTTACTTGAAAATGATTTTGCGCAAATCTCATTAAAAAAAAAAAAAAAAAAAAAAAAACTTTTTTTTTTCTTTACAGAATTTCGCAATGAGTGCAGCTTTTTTTAAAAAAAGTGAGATGTTGTTCTAATTTTACAAATAATATAAAAAAAATATTCTACTGTGAGAAATCTTCATTAGCACATATCTTTGATCTTCAAAGCCGAATACAAGGGACAAAATTAAAGATGCTATTATATAACTAGTCAAATGTGGCAGTGCCGAAACGTTCTTCTATCTCAAACTGGTTAATACTTCCAGAAAAATATACCATAGCAGCGTCACCGGTTAGGTAATTTACAGCAAAATCTAATCAGCAACAACTTATTTCAAGTTCTAATTGAATCTGAAATTCTATGAAAATATGTGTATTTCTATTTGAGTTAGAATTATCGTAGAAAACGTAAAAAAAACTGGCTAAAAGTGCCACTTGTTGTGTCATTTGCTCCAAAAAGTAAAGAATACTAATTTATACCAGGGATTAACTAAATCTGAAGTTTGATGAAAATTCGTGCATTAGATCCTGAGACAGAGTTATTGCTCTATGAGATGAGAGCTACTGCAATAATCATGAATAATATCGCATAGCACTGCCAACTGCTGAGCGATTTACGCCAAAACTACAGAATACTAATTTATATGATGGACAAACTGAATTTGAAATTTGATAAAAATTTGTGCATTAATTCCTGAGATAGAGCGATTGCGATCATGAATAATACCGCTTAGCAGCGCCACCTGTTGTGCGATTTACAAGGACGTTTTATGAAAATCCATCCATTAGTTCTTGAGATATAGATATTGTGGAAATCGTGAAAAAGGCAGCATATCAGCGCCACCTGTTGGGCGATATACACCAATAGCTAATCATATCCAGTTTATGACAAGGTCTAATAGACCCTAAAGTTTCGTGAAATTCCGTGCATTAGTTTTTGAGATAGAGCGCCTAAAATATTTGCGCCATATACAGAGAGACAGACAGACTCATATATAGAAATTTTGTAAAAGCTTTTTGCAAAGTGTTTTCTGGAATCTCCGACCGATAAAACATGTAAATCCGTCGAAAACGGGAATTCGAAAATTTTCACGAATCCAATACTTTTTACTTGTAAATATAGAAGAAAGTAAAAATGGATATAATTTGGATGATTTTGCAGCTAAAAACTCGAAAATTGCCAAAGAGTTTTATTTTGTAATGTCTGACTTACCTTTAAAGTCTAAAAAAAATTCTGCAAAATATAATCAAAATAAGAGTATAGGAAATGTAATATAAAGTGGAATACGGAAAAAATGGTTACAAAAAGCTTATAGTAGTTATACGGCATTAAAAACTTACATTTACATATTTCGCATAAGAAAGAAAAATTCCTCAGTCTCGGTTTACAAACAAATCCGTCAAGGCCGCAAAAATCCGTTTGATTTGTTTGATCTTTAGTGATCATTATCATGACATGTGCAGCTGCATCGTGGCGATGACAAATAACAAATTTTTTCGATTAATACATTTGCAGCTTCCGGATTTCTTTTCAAAAAATCCATCCAACTCTTGCCCCGCACCAGGTCTCTGCAATGATCTGTGAAAAAATGCATGGTGGCTTTTATTAGCCCATCTTCATTGTGACGTTTACCTAATTCATGAAATTCGAAGATGTTTTCGGGAGATATGTTTTGCATCATAAAATTTCTGCATACTTTTACTAAGTCTTCTACATGATACTTATCGGCTAGTTCGTAAAGTCCAGTAACATACTCAAAATTCAAAACACTACTGTCACATGAATACATATAAAGTAAAAAGTTATGAAAAACATGAGGATCCGCGTCGATGATCTTAATGATACCAGTTCTTTTTTCCTTCATATTATGCTGGAGCATCGCTTTAAAAACAGTCGATCTTGCGGTTATGATGTTTCTATGGCACTTAAAATTTTTTCGTTTTACTTTTATCGTGAGGTCACTGTTTTTTCCTCCAGTCAATATGCTCCTCATTTGGCACTGAAAATTATACACAGCTGCAATAAAAGAGAATTAAAGGAATAAAAACTAAATGTATAAAAAATATATAAAGAAATCAATAAAAAATAATCTTACTAAAATATTAAGAAGGAAAGAAAATTGAAACTTTTATCGTTACAGAAAAAATATAGGATTTCATAAAAATTACTTGCTGGGTATTAAAAGCTAATATTTTGACTAACTTACCTTGTGAATATGGAATCTGGACACTTTTGAATTTAATCCAGAAATGCACGATTGAATCAAAGGCTACTTTCAAAATGATAACTCAATAATTGTGATTTAAAAAGTTGACTGTAGAAATTTTAATGAGCAAAATTTCTCGCATATATGACAGTATACAAGAAAGACAAGAAAATAGGCTTAACTGCAATCAAACGAATTTTGCAAATTCAAAAACCTTTTAATCAGTAGTGGTATTTCTTTATCATGAATTATAGAATAGTGTCATCTATCTGCTTATCTGCTTATATATCAATCTAGTAAATAACACCTGTGAAAACCGAACTTGAATATAACGGAATCCTGCAGAAAACATTTACCTACTAAATTGAAAAGAATACCGTTTATCTTTTTAGTTCCATTTTGGTTCCATATTTGCACTGTAAATTAAAAATTTTAAAATTCAGACACTTAAGTGTCTAAATTGTAATCTTTAATTTTAAGACATTTTAAAATGTCTTCAAACGTGTAAATCACTGCCAATTTTTTCTAACAAAAATTATGCGTACCCATGATTTATCACGTTGAATCCTGAAAAAAATGACTGCCCTTGTCCTGCCGCCTTCACCCCCTTCCCTACAACCTGATTTTGCTATGCAATTTTCATAAAACTGGCAATTTATATCTTTTTCGACATTGTATTGATTATAATAAATATTTTGAATTTCAATATCAGAATGAGATTTAAAAAAATATTTATCCAAATAAAGTAAATAGCCCTAATAGTGGACATCTCAAGACCGTTAAATTTGTCTGTCATTCGGAGGTGTCTGCTTTTGTGAAGTAAAAGCTTCTAAAAAATGTGCATGTTTTGAATAAAAAATGTGTTTTCCAAAGAGTGATGTCTTTTACTTAGGAGTGTTCGCTATGGAGATTTTACTTCATACGGACAATTCTATTTAACAAACACTTACCTTTTCCAATCTAAGTTATATATAAATATACATTTTTGCTTTAGAAAAGTGAACATCTTCGAATATATGTTATATTAGTAACTTTTTTTCGCGATATTTCCTTTTATTTCCTTTTTATTGTGCTAAATTACCGACATATTAGAGGCCTGCACGGGCCTAAATTTCCGGGCCCGTCCGTGAGAAAATTTTTTAGGCTCGGCCCGTCCCGTTGTAAAACTCAAAAGTACGGCCCGGGCCCGTCCCGTACAAAAAACAGTGAAAACAGGCTCGGCTCGGCCCGTCACAATTTCTACTATTTCTAAAAAATTGTGAGTTTTATCATATAATTAAGATATCTTTAAAGAATACTGCATGCATATATATGGAATAATTTTACAGTATACTTAACAGGAAATACACATTAGCAACATTAATGATTCCTTAGATTCTTAGATTTCCAACATTCAAATAAATATTTATTTAAAAATTTATATGGTTTAGAATAAAAAAAAGAAAGTTAAAAGTATCGTAACTTTTGAAGCTGTCTAATAAAAGTAGATTTATGAATATATTTCTGCATTATTTTATTAAATGTTTCAAATCCAAATTCATTCTCAAATCCAATGGTGCTACTTTCTGATGCAATTCTGAATTCATTTTTTTTTGGAAACGTGTAAGATTAGCAATTGTTTTTATTCAGAAACTATGTAATCGAATGGCGCTATCCATTTTTTGATGCAAGCAATTTAAGAAAAGTTAGCGTTTTGAATAGAGTTTCCAGAAGCGACAGCATGGGAAGGGAGAAAAATCACCAAAAATTTGACAAGAATCTCTTATATCTCAACAAGGTTATACAAGTACGTTATTTACCAAAAACTAAAAAAGGTATTTGATTCCGAATCCCTTCAATAGTCAGGCTTGTCACTTTCATATTTTTAGTTAAAAATTAGTCAGAAAAATGTGTCAAACTTTCGCGTTGTTAAGAAGTGGATTTAAGAACCACCAAGAAGTATGTATACAAAGATTACGTTAGCATAAGTTCTTTATCGCTATTAGTTATTTGACAAATCACGTTGTCTGCCCTACACATCTTGAGAACAATTGCGTCTATTTCCGACCCGGCTCATCTGTATGTAAAAAAACAATGTACATACACTACATGGCCATTGATGACCGTCCACTTGCGATTTTTGACATTTTGTTAAATACATAGAAAAATACTCCCGAAACTCTTAGTGTATAAATATAATAATACAAGTCATACATTTCCGTGAAGATTTTTTTCACGAAACTCCATAAGGGGCCGCCAACAAATTAAAAAAAGAATGAATATCTTTTGGATAACCCTGTCAAAACTAATTATCAAAACTAATTATTCTAACTCAAAATTAGAATATGATTAAGTGGCCTATTGTAATAAACTGTGTTCATTTTTATGCAAATAGCATGTATACTCGTAGAGAAATTAAAGTTTTTAAAAAATGGTCCCAAATTTTGCCAAGTTTTTTGCTTATAATTTCTAGAGTTCTAATATAAAGTAACATTCTTTTCTGAAAATATGACAAATAATATTGCACACAATACTCTGTAATCAGAATTAAAAAAAAATAAAAACTGTATGAAAAAAGAGTAGGTTTGTTAAATAATTTTTCACTGCGCATGTGTCAACGA
This sequence comes from Maratus speculifer, assembly GCA_964019185.1. Taxonomy (NCBI): domain Eukaryota; kingdom Metazoa; phylum Arthropoda; class Arachnida; order Araneae; family Salticidae; genus Maratus; species Maratus speculifer. Next base: position 375,388,530 of record OZ025293.1, read on the forward strand.
TATCAAAATTTCATTTGCATATTATATTAGCTAAATGTATAGAGAACTTTTGTGAAAATCGCAAAATCATAACTTAAAAATTCTGAAAATAATCGTCAATAGAATAAGTCGAAAATCCGTTCTTTCCAAAATGAAGCAAAAACAAGAGGGATTGTATCCATATATTCACTGATCAGTGTCAATATAGAATACACAATATGGAACGTACTACTATATTTGGATAAAATCCCTCAATTTTTTACTTCATTTTGGGAACAACGGATATTGTGCCTATTCTATGGACGATTACTTTCAGAATTTTGAAACTATGATTTTGATACTTTCACAAAAGTTGCTCCATACATATTAGCTAACACAATATGCAAATGAAATTTTGATATCATTGACGCATGCTCAGTGAAAAATTATTTAGTAAACCTACTCATTTATCAAATAATTTTTATTATTTTTTAATTCTGATTACAGGGTATTATGTGCAATATTATTTGTCATACTTTCAGAAAGAAATGTTACTTTATATTAAGAACTCTGTAAATTATATGCAAAAAACTTGACAAAATTTGGAACCATTTTTATAAAAAACTTAATTTCTCTACGAGTATACATGCTATTTGCATAAAAATGAGCACAGTTTATTACAATAAGCCACTTTATCATAATCTACAGTTTGAGCGCTTTTGTTACATTAGTTTTGACAGGGTTATCCAAAAGATATTCGTTCTTTTTTAATTTGTTGACGGTCCCCTATTAAAATTTCGGAAAAAATCTTCATGGAAATGTATGACTTGTACTTTTATATTTATACATTAAGTGTTTCGGGATAATTCCTCATGTATTTTTTCTAGATATTTAACAAAGTGTCTAAAATCGCAAGTGGACGGTCATCAATGGCCATGTAGTGTAAATCTGATCTCGAGTCTGCTAAAAAAATAACATGCCTGGGTTTCTCACAATGTATCTTTCCGATTACGATTTCTACACTGTACAAGTTACAAATCTGTATTGATGTTGTCAAACTGTTATTGGCTCGCGATGCACATTTATACTTATTCTCGTTAAAGCTATATTCATTGAAAATAACTGATGTTTTGTCGTTTCTGCATAAATCTTTATAACGGTTCGGTAGGCCAGCAATTTTTTTTATCAGCCAGTCCTGGCCCGTCTGTCCCGTTCAAATTTTTTGCCGGCCCGGCCAGGCCCGTTTATTTTTGCTTGTCAGCTCGGCCCACCCCGTGGAAGAAAGTCATTCTAATTCTGCCGACCCGGCCCGACCCGTAAGAAAATTCAGAACCATTTCGCCGGCCCGAGCCCGTGCAGACCTATATTCACAAATTTCATATTCTTTAATAATATCGCTCATTAATCCTATTAAATGCCCTTTAAATTAATTATTATCTTACTCAAATTACTTAAATATAAGGCTTTTAGTTTATTTCTAAATTGTATCATCATTTTTGACCATTCCTATTGATTAATATGAATTCAAATGTTTTTAAAAGAGTCATTTATTTATTTATTTATTTTTTTACTTATTTTGTTCCCAGACTTTTACGTATATATTTTTTTACTTATATTTTGTTTCGTGTGTTGAGATATTTTTTACTCGTTATATTATTACGCTACCAGTTGCCAGAACTCTTTACAGAATTACTCTCATTGGCCGTGACGTGAGCTTCACGCGTGCCTTTATTTTTCCTGATTGGCCTACGCGTGCAACATCATGCTTTGCGTTAGTGCAAGATTTCCCACAAAGTGGATGCTGGAATGACTGGTTTGGTTTGGTTTATTTTGTGCCGGCTGATTATCTACCCCAGGGATATAGGTCTTGGGGGAAGTGCCCTTCGTGGGGGTCTTTCTAAGGGAATATAAATCGTATTTACGCAAGGTTAGAAGAAAATCACAAAAACTCCGAACGATTAGGCCGATGGACGCGATTGGGTTCGAACCCAGCATCTGCCGTCTACCAGTTGAGATGGGGGTTCCACAACCCATGGGCGTCAGCCATATTGAAGAAGGTACTTATTTCATTTGATAAATTAACTTAGTGGTTAAATACTACACATTACAGCATTAACAACATGACACGGGTAAAAGGCGATGCCAAGAATGGCATTCATAATGCCTCCCCACCCTTGCCCGCAAAGAACTCAGATAGGCAAATTCTTACTGCCAGCGCTCGGAGGAGAAGTTCGGTGACGGGGATTGCATCCGGGTCATCACAAAGCCAAAAAGAAAACAAAAGCACAAAGTCGAAGAATTTGCAAGCGAAAGAAACTTTGAAGAAAATCGAAGAGAAATTCAAGATGAAGAAGAAAGAAGAAGATAGTGAGACAGACGATGCAGAGGACTTAGAAGATGATGGAAGTGAGATGAGTGAAGTTAAAAATGATGATAAGGCACAAAGACCAGAAGAGACGCAACAGTTGAAAGAGATGAGAAAAGAATTACTCAACATCAGTGACGAACCAGACACCGGCTACAAAAGAAGCAATGAAACAGAAAGAATAATCAGGGCTCTCAACTACATACAATTACTGCAGCATAAATGCAAAGGAGTACTGAAGTCGACTAGCGAAGAAATAGATAAAGCTACAGATCTAATCATGACGAACCTAATGGAGTTGGAAATAAAAAGGACAGCAGCGGAAGCAAAGGCCGCAGTCTACGAATGTCAAGTCCAGGCAATCCCTAACACAGTAGTCATCAGCGCAGGTGAGGCAGACGTGGCTCAGAGGGAGGAGGCTGTCGCTCCAACACAGACAACGACCCAAAGAGGGTATTCGGAAGTGTTAAAAGCGTCAACCTCCACACTCATCATCCAGTCAAACTCTGACAGAAATGTAGAGGAAATTGAAAACACAGTGAGAGCCGCTACGATGGAGCACCATCAAGGAGTGAAGAACTTAAAAAGAATAAAGAAGGGTATCAAAATAGTATGTGAAAACGCAGAAGAAGCCTCAAAGATCAAAGAAACACTGACGGAAAAAATGGAAGAAAGTGAAGATTTGACAGTAAAAACAGCAAGCGTACGGAAGAAGAAAGTAATAATTTTCAACATCCCGGAGCATGTGACAGAAGCCCAAATCAAGGAGAAGATCGAGAAGAAGATTGGATTAGACCCGCGACGAGCAGACGATGCGGTCACTCTGCCCAGGCACATGCAGGCCCGCGGGGGAAAGCACCAACAGGTCCTGCTCCCTGAACCACTGGCAGATCGCCTGCTTAAGGCAAGAACGATCTGCCTGGGGCTCAAGGAATGCCCAATTAGGCCATTCATCAGCATTATCCGTTGCCACAAATGTCTTGAATTTGATCACGTGGCAAAGGACTGCAACAGGCCTCAGAGGTGCTCCAAGTGCGCGGGGCAGCATGTGCACACAGAGTGCAGTACGGACAGAGTCTGCTGCATCGCGTGCCACAACTACAACCTCAACATGAAAGGATACATACCAGTCAACAAGGATACGAACCATACGCTGAACTCGGGTGCATGCTGGGTCTGGCGGACTCTCCTCCGGGTCAGGCAAATTCAGACAGAGCAGGGCAAGGCACTGTCCAAAGGCGTTGAGGTACTCACAGGGAGGGTGACGATCAATACCTTTGGTAATCAAGATAGGTTAGTGACGAGGTCACGTGCAGACATAGAAAAGAAAATAAGTTACAAAGCTGCACGTCAACACCAGAATGGCCATAGATAGTCAGAGATTGACACGCTCAAGGAGCGCGGCCACCAACACCAACTCCATAAACGTCACCCTCCACACACAAACACCCACACCCTCACACACATCTACAGACACGAACATGGTAGGCCCACAAACTAACAGAACACCTAACCCAAAAGTTACTCAAGACGACTCTCTTAAATGCATTCAAATAAATCTACATGGCGGAAATAGGGCAACGGATTGCCTGGCGGGTCTCACCGAAGCACGGGGCCTCCAGGTGATACTACTGCAAGACTTCAACCAACACAAAAAAACTGGGAACATCACAGGGTTTAACCAAAAGAAGTGGAACATAACGAAAACACCATCCAACAAATCAGCGATAATGACCAAACTAGGAACTAAACCTATGACAATACTCGCGAAAGAATTCACCACTGCCATAACACTAGAAAACAAAGACAACCAATTTACAATAATCAACGTATACGCTCCCCCGTCAGCGCACTTCCCGAACGTACTAACAGAGATCGAAGAAGCTCTGAAAAAAGCGGTGGGCGAAGTGCTGCTAACGGGGGACTTCAACGCACACTCCACCGCCTGGGGATACGACGACACTGACCAAAGGGGCAGGGAACTCACAGACTTCCTCCTGCTACACTCCTTGTTCGTCCACAACCCACCAGACGCCAAACCCTCATTTAGAGTCTCACGGAGAGATCCGGACGGAAGGCTGAGGGAATTAAGGGGCTGGCCGGACTTAACCATAGCCACGGTCGCCCTGGGCAACGAAATCAGTGATTGGCAAGTCAGCGACGAAGCCTCACTTAGTGATCACTGCTACATTACTTACACAATCAAAAATCATAAAAACATATACTACCAGAGACATGGTCTCCAAACCAAGGTAGGAAAACATGCCAAATTTGATAAACTCATTAGAAAAATAAGAAACAAATACATAAAAGAACTCAACAAAGTGACAACAGAAGACCAATTGGACAACATTACACTGAGACTGCAAAATGAAATCACAACTATAGCTTTCACGTGCTACAAAAAGAAAAAAACACCAGTGATCACTGCTCCACCGTGGTGGACGGACGAAATCAAAACAGCCAGGAACAAGGTTAGGGCTCTTAGGAGGAGGTATCAAAAGCAAACTGGCGAAAACCTAAAACTACAACAACACACAGTTTTCAAAAAAGAAAGGGCCAAACTCAAAAAACTGATAAATAAAACCAAATCAAAAACATGGAAGGATTATTGCAGTAAAACAACGGACACCTACGGAACGCACTACAAACACGCAAGCAACAAAACCACGGGATCAGTGAAACTCATTGACATACTAAAACAAGATGGCACAACAACCATAAAACAAACATTAACACATTTCCTAGACAACCTGTACCTAACAGACAGTTCAACACCACATACTATCAAGGCAGACAAAAATCCATTGGAATACGCAAAAGCACCAGTAATAACTAAAGCGGAACTCAATAGAATAATAAGAAACATCAAACAAAACAAGGCACCAGGGTACGACTACATAGACTATAACCTAATTAAAAGAATACACACAGCAGCTCCACAACTCCTACTAACTCTGTTTAACACATGTCAAAAACTAGAATACTTTAACAAATCATTTAAGTTAGGCGTAGTCGTACTCTTCGAGAAACCAGGCAAAGACCCAACAAACCCAAAAAATTATCGACCAATCTGCCTACTACCAACGTTAGGGAAAATGCTAGAGCGAATAATCCATGGGAGAATTAACTACCACCTATACAAAGAAAAATATTGGAGTAACAACAATACGAGTTCAAACAGGGGACCTCAACAGAACATGCACTAGAAAACCTATTAAAAACAGTTAAAGAAGACGGCAATAACAATTATCAAACACTCCTAATAGCCATGGACATCAAAGGGGCCTTTGACAACATAAGATGGCCAATTCTAATAAATAATTTAAAACAGTCTCCCTGCCCGGATTACTTAGTGAACTGGGTAGTGAGTTTCCTCCAACAAAGATTTGTTTCATTAGAAGAAAACGGCATCAAGGTAACAAGACAAACTTATGGCGGTTGCCCCCAAGGTAGTTGTCTTGGCCCGCTTCTGTGGCTACTAATCGCGGAAACAGCTCTCAAAAAACGCTGGGGGAAAAATGTAAGAATACAAGCCTTTGCAGATGATTTCATAATAATTCTCAGGGGTAGGTCAAAAGACAAATTAAAAAGACTAGCAAACAGAATATTAAAAGAATTCAACGACTGGATAGAGGAAAACTACCTAACACTAAACAAAGAAAAAACTGAATTACTATACCTAAACAGGGGCCATTCTTGGAACCTTCCAACAGCAGATCCAAACATCATAGAGGGAATAGAGTTAAATGGTCAGGAACTACATGTCAAAGAACAAATTAAATACCTAGGGGTCATACTCCATAAAAACCTAAACTGGGAACCACACTGTCAAACACAAGCCGACAAGGTTAGAAACAACTTCAAAAACCTAGCATACATGACAGCTAAAGGATGGGGTCTTACACCTAACATAATGAAAATTTGGTACAACACAGTAGTTGAGAAGACGCTAACCTACGCGGCCCCGATTTGGGGGAACAGCCTTACGAAGAGGTGTAAAGAAATCCTCTTGAGCTGCCAAAGACACTTCGCACTGGCCATAGTCAGGGCCTATAGAATGGCCCCAATCTCGGCCCTATTGGTACTTGCTGGCCTGATTCCAATTCACCTTAAAGTAAACTATGAAGCGGCATACGGCACAGTCTCAAGATTAAGGAAGAATGCAACAATACACAACAAAATCATCTTTCACAGAGAATACACTCAGAAAGTAAACATATGGCAAAACCACCCGGCAGAAACAATTGAACCACGTATAGGCCACAACCCAAAGGACACATGCATATATACAGACGGCTCAAAATTGGAATCAGGTGCTACAGGTTCGGCTTTTGTAGCTTTCAAAAATAATAAAAAAATAAAGACTTGGTCAGTGCCTCTAAGAAGTTGTAACAGCGTCTTCCAAGCCGAACTACTGGCTATACATAAAGCAGCGGAATGAGGCAATTCATTGTGTGAGCCATACAGCATTAGGTCGGACTGCCAATCAGCAATAGATTCATTAAGCAAACCATTCAACACCAATAACACAGTCAACAAAATACACAACCTAATCAAAGATTCAAGAAACAATTTTAAAATCAGCTGGGTCAAGGCGCATGTCGGCATCCAAGGAAACGAAGAAGCCGATGTGCTAGCCAAACACGCAGCACTAAACCAGAACAATGAACGTGCATACTACCTGGAAAAACCTAATTCAAAACTAAAAGGAACACTAAAAGACTTAACAACTGAACAGTGGCAGTTCGAATGGGACTATGGGGACACAGGCAGGGAAACTTACCAGTACTTTCCAAAAGTAGACGAAAATAGATTAGTTAGCGACTACCTACTCTCACAACTTTACACAGCTCATGGAGCATTCCCAGAATACCTCCACAGATTCAAGAAGGCGCACACACCGGACTGTGATTGCGGTTCGGAGGGTACGCCTAAACACTACCTGCTACAATGCCCACTCACACAATCAGATCATCTAGCAAACATAACAACAGAAAACGAAAAATTATGGCATAAACAATTAGCAAAAAACAGACACGTACAGAGAAAGGCAAAAATCATAATCAGGTGGCTCCAAGACAATTGCGACAACATCACGTCACTCATACAACAGAATACATAGACAAATGACCACATATACACAAAAAAAACTCACAATCCTTTACTGCAGCCACTAATCCTTCATGTACCCGCGCGAATTTTTGTGTTATATGTTATTATATGTAAAAAAAAAAAAAAAAAAAAAAAAAAAAAAAAAAAAAAAAAATTAAAAAACTTATAAAACGGCCTAGGATTCCTATCGCCAAAAAAAAATTATAAAATAGTGTATTTTGTCTTATGTCCCAGCAGTGTGCGGTAGTCGTGCGATATCAGCAGTATCCAAGGCCCGAAACAGGTGCCCCGCAGGACCTTCCTGCATGCACGTCGCAAGACATCACGGATCTGCAAGTCGCACACCATGACATAGTATAAAGCTTCACCCGCCTCCGGCACTGCATGTCCGTCCTATATGTTATTAAAGGTAAAATGGCTTAGGTCTAAAACCCTACGGTCAACAATAAAAAATCATAAAATGTTAAAATAATGATATGTCTTATGATCACAGCAGTAAGCGGTAGTCGTGCAGTAACAGCAGTATCCACGGCCCGAAACAGGTGCCCCGCAATAATACTATTGCAAGCACGTCGAAAGACATCTCGGATCTGCAAGCTGCACATTACGACAAATCAAAAAGCTTCATCCGCCCCCGCCTAACTGCTTGTCCGTCCAGATCTAATAACTTAATATATAAATTACAAAAAAAAAAAAAAAATCAAAGGGGAATTTACGGGGAGTGCTTGGGTTAAGTGAACTATCTGGTTAATTTTAAACAATAGCAATGTTACTAACCCATTTACCTTCCAGGATTCCCTCCCCTAGGACTTGGCTCCCGAAAATTTCAAGTTGACCTAATCGACGCAGGGACTCAAGGAACCCTGTGCGGTCTGAAGAGATTCGGGAGCACCAATCAAGTCCACTGCACCAGAACCGTACAGGTTGACCTCTAGACGCAGAGACTCAAGGGACTCTGGCCGGTCCGACATCGTTCTGGAACCCCACCCTAGTTGGCTAACGCCTCTCAGGCTTTAAAGTTGTCCTCATTCACGCAGGGACTCACGGGACCTTGAGCGGTCCGAAGAGCAATGGGAAGCAACCTACTAGTCCACTTACCCCGAACCGCACACGTTGACCTCATCGACGCAGAGACTCAAGGGACTCTGTGCGGTCCGGAACGTGTTCGGGGTTTCCCTTTTTCGCTTTTTCCCTTGTTTTTTTTTTTTTTTTTTTTTCTAGTGATAGTACGCCTCTTTAAGGTGCATTTGGACTCTGTCCGCACAAGCTACCGGACCCGCTACAATAAGACAGCCCATGGAGCACCTTTTTTTTTTTTTTTTTTTTTTTTTTTTTTTTTTTTTGTACGGTAGAAAGGAGGGTTCTCGTCACCATCAGCAGCGATTCGACTGCCTTGCTTTTCGGTCCTAAAATTCTCCCTTCTCTGGCACTACTTAGCATTTCGGCCTTTTTAGTTTTGGTTATTTACTTTTCTAAATTTCCCTCAAAATTGTCCCCCCTGTTGTCTGCTAAGAACATGCCACCGTTTCGGCTCAAAAAATAATTTTAGCTCCAGCCCCTTTTTACCTGGCACGGCGAGTGGGAGTGATGTGCGGCGCCAAACTCAGTACATTCACAAAGGCAATAAACTACGTACTCAGTCCAGCAACCGTTAGCCACAATCAGCCGACCTCGGCACTTGTCTGCGTAGATCGTCCCCACTTTGCCGGCTGAAAATTCCATCATGTACGCTAATGGCGCCTGGTGCATGTAAAATCCGTCGTGGGTGCAAAGTCCTCCAAGTTACCTGTGAATTATACCTCTGGAGGTGCCTTGCCAGGTGAAGGTCTCGTCATCTGATCAAGGCTCTAAATTACGAGACCATCTTGCGAAGCCATTTGCAGTTCAAACATCAGGATGTACCATTAATTAACAAGCGAAACAAAGTTTGCTCAACGACAAGCAAATACTGCAGAAATGATGGCATGCGAAGCAAAGTTTATTGCCACTACGTGGCAATTAGGCGGTCGCCCGCCCCGATACCAGGTATTTAACTCGTTAAGCTGAGAAAACTCGGCAGGTAGGGGCCTGGTCATAGGTTAGAAAGAAAGAAAGAAAGAAAGAACCTCTCGGCCACTAGTGAGGCGGATGCTGGAATGATCAAAGCCAGATTCGTTCGATTTTTCTACCTGCTATCATCCCTGCTGACTAGTAGTTTGTCGATGACCATAGCTTTTCTATTATAATTTCATCTGACACCACGATGATTTGTAATGTCATACGATCTCTGAGCTTTGTAATGAATGATTGAAACTCCCTTGGATGGCATGATGCTAATAAAATTGTGATATAGGAGGGCTCATTATTTCGTCATGGAGAAATCCCTTGTTTATTCATCATGCTTCCTGTTTGAGTTACTTCACGACTGTGGCAAACGTCAACAAGGTCTCGGCTCTTCATCGAATCAAAATGAATTCACGCACGACAGAAATGAGTTACAATGCATTCCATTGAATGTTTACAGCCAGATTTGCTACAATACTACAATAAAATCCGGCAGGATACGAACCTGCGCGGGGAAACTCCAATGGATTTCAAATTCTGTAGTACTTTAATTTATAGTTAAAGCGACCAGAAAAGCCAGTTTTATACTTAATATTCCGATGTCCCAACATTGTTCAAGCTTACATAAATTAGTCTAAATGAATGTACTTCGATTCTTTGAAAAAACTTTAAATTATACCATCAAATTATGTATATTTTCTATTATTAAATGGTAAAAAACCTTTCACTCTGTGTAAAATGTATTTTTGGCAAGAAAGTGCGAATAAATGAGGCCGTAATATGCAGGGTATCCACTTTCAAAGGTGGCTAACGGCTAATTTCTAAAGCGTTAGTCATATACAGGGTGTTTCGCTACCAGACCGATAAACTTTGAGGGATGATAGTAGACACGAAGACAAACATTATTAAATGGGAAACCATGGGGCGCAAACGTCTTCTTTAGGAGCTAGGGGCCATTAAAATTTGAGGTCCAAAATTTCAAACGATGATAAAAAACGAAAAAAGGGTCGATTCGTTTGCGGTTTTCACTAAAATTATTCTTTATATGAAGATTTTATTAGAAAAAAATTTAAAGATTTCGTTCAAAAATTGTCGATAGAGGGCGCTTTAGACTTGAGAGTAACGAACAACTACTTTTTAGTGCTATTTTGTGCATGGGGTTGAAATTATTCTAAAGTTTAGATTTTAACTTAAATTTTAAGCCCATAATCGGAAACATTGGGATCGGGTAACTAGCGAAAATTGAACTGTGAACAGAGGGGGAGATTTTAAACGTTCATAAATATTGGACAAACAAATGGATTTTGTTGCGGTTTGCGTGTAAGTCATTCCCTTGGTAATTACTTTACTCAAAATGACGTACAGCTTTAGTGTCCTCATTTTTTGATAGAGGGCGCTTCCGACACTACTCTGACATTTCAATGGCATTACTCCTGGTTGTTTTACTACCAGACCAACATACTTCCGGGAAGTGTTAGGGATACAAAGACGACTCGGAATCACATGGGAATGTAACGTTGGAAATGCCTTTTTCCAAGTTACGGTTAAAGAAAGCAGAGAAAAAAGTTACAGAAATAGCATAGAAGGAGCGACACGTTAATGTGACAGAAAACAGTTTATTTAAAGGTTTTACTAGAAAAGGTGTTCGAAATTACGACCAGACCGGCAAGTTTAGCAGCGACGGTAAATGGCGCTGTGGTTTTCTTGCGGTAGATGGCGCTAAACGGTAATGCGCCTGAGCAGCGATCACTTTGAAGTGACCATTCGCGAACCGGTTCTAAAGGTAGCAGAATGAAGTATTTGAACGATGAACAGCACGATAGGGCTCCTCCACATTTTAACAATGACGTTTGCCGACACTTCAAAGTAACATATTGACAGCCGGACCTATCATGTATGGATTTCTTCTAATGGGGTCAAATGAAAAATTGGGTGTACGTAACTCCCGTACCATCAGTTGAAGACCTCGCAGCTGGTATTTCTGTATCTGCCAGAAAACTACCAGAGATGTCAAGAATCTTTCAAAGCGTGAGGAATTCCACGTGACGCCTCTGTCAAGCATGACGGACTACTTCTGATCGCATTTCGAACACCTTTTGTAGTAAAACCTTTAAATAAACTGTTTTATGTCACATTGACGTGTTGCTCTTTCTCTGCTGTTTCTGTTTTCTTTTCTCTGCTTCCTTTAACCGTTACTCGTAAAAATTGAATTTCCAACTTTACATTCCTATGTGATTCCGAGTCGTCTTTGCATCGCTAACACTTCCTGGAAGTATGTTGGTCTGGTAGTAAAACACCCAGCAGTACTGCTATTAAAATATCAGAGACGTGTGGGAAGCGCCCTCTATCAAAAAATGAGGACACCAAAGCTGTACGTCATTTTCAATAAAATAATTACCAAGGGAATGACTTACACGCAAACCGCAACGAAATCGATTTGTTTGTCCAATATTTATGAGCGTTTAAAATCTCCCCCTCTGTTCACAGTTCAATTTTCGTTAGTTACCCGATCCCAATGTTTCCGATTTTGGGCTTAAAATTTAAGTTAAAGTTTAAACTTTAGAGTAATACCCCATGCACAAAATAACGGTAGAAAGTAGTTGTTCGTTACTCTAAAGTCTAAAGCGCCCTCTATCGACAATTTTTGAACGTAACCTTTAAAAATTTTTTCTAAAAAAATCGTGATATAAAGAATGATTTCAGCGAAAACCGCAAACGAATCGACCCTTTTTTCCGTATTTTATCATCGTTTGAAATTTTGAACCTTAAATTTTAATGGCTCCTAGCTCCTACAGAAGACATTTGCGCCCCATGATTTCCTATTTAATAATGTTTGTTTTCATGTCTACTATCATCCCTCAAAGTTTGTCGGTCTGGTAGCGAAACACCCTGTATATATAGTTCCAATTACAAAAATGTTTTAAATGAGGTGAAGAAACATTTATTTAGGTCAAAAAATCATTTCTTAAAAAATTACGAAATTAAAATTTTTATGCAGTCCCTCGATCCTATAAGTTATACTTACAAGGAAGGTCTCCATTGGGGGCATACTCAGAATTTTTTGAAAAAAATACGAATTAAACTACTCATGTAGGTAATAAAGGATCAGTGAAAATTAGCGGCGGAATTACATTATTAGATATGTAAAAAAATAAAATAGTTTGGAATAATTGGCGTGAAAAGCTGAAAGCGACGCGGGATTTGGCGAGCAGTGCATTTCCTCGCCAAAAGCAGACGATTTTAACGAATCTGAAAATTGATTTTAATTGACTTCACTGTTAACACTAGAAGCGCCGTTGGGGTCATTTTACCTTTTTTTTCCAATTTCCAATGCTTTATTTCGACATATAAGCGAACACTGCAGCTCATATTTTTTTACTTTTTCTAAAATACTATCAAGCATACTGTGACAATTCTTCATCTTTCTACATTAATTATTAAAGAAAATAATCATAGAAATACCTAAAACAGCCAACAAGTGTCATTTTGACCCCCATAAGAAAAACGACAAATTTTCTAGTTAAAGTCTGTTTTTGAATTCCCGACATCTCGTTTTTGCTTACTGCGCAGGAGGACATCCATTTCTTATTTCGATTACTAAAAACGACGTTTAGACGTCGCATAGCGATGCAGGGGGAAGGGAAGTAGTCTTCTCTCTGTTGAGTGCTCGCTTTTAGTTAGGAGGGTTCTTCTAAGCATTTCGACTCTATCATAAAATATGCAGGCATCCTAGCAGCGCTGGCATAATGTAAATTTACAGAATCGTAATTCTGAAAGCAGTAACAGTGATGCCGTACAAAATTCTATTAAAGTGATTTCCCTTGTTTCTTGCGGATCAGGAAGCTCACGTGAAGAAGGACGATACAATAACATATCTAACATTTCTGCTGGCAACAATCGCGAAAAGTACACATCATCAAATGATATTCTTTGGATTCCGATGAGCCTTATCAGCCCTACTTCCACTACAGATCACAAACCAGCTCGAAATATTGTGAAAATTGCAAGTGGAACAACATCGTTTGCTCGTCGTACAAATGCTCATTGGGACAAATACAACTTCAGCCTGGTTTTTGATGGTGATTGCAGCAATGCTGTTCAAACATGCACAATTGCTGAAGCACTTCTTTAGCTAGGAATTGATAGCAACAGGTATATTTCTTTGGTAGAACTCTATTCTTTTTTTCGCCCTCTTATATTCCCGTTTTGCACTGGGTTATTCAAAACTTTGTACAGAGGATTTATGGAACAAAAGTTGGGGACCATCTGTGTTCAAAGAGACGATGTCGCGTAATCCTTTCCGTAAAATCATGCGGTATCTCAGATTCGATGTGCGAAGTAACAGGGCAAAGGACCTGCCACAGATAAATTTGCTTTTGCTTTTGAAACCTGGTACATCCTGATTGCAAATTGTTCTTTGTGTGCTAATCCTGGAGAAGAAATAAAAAATTGTTGAACAGTTGTTTCCATGTAAATCAAGGTGCAAATTTATCCAATACATGGCAAATAACCTCCTCACAAATTTGGCATCGTTTTGCCACCTCCCCCTAATAGATCAATTACAGCATCTGCGCAAAAGAAATGTGCCTTTAACATTGCAAGGGATAAAATTAAATTTATGTATGCTGTAAGGGATGTCAGAAACTAATTTTTAATAATTAAAAAAAATTGTAAATGTGTTGCTTTCACAGGATAGCGCGCATATTTCTGTTTTTTAGCTGATGTCTAAGTAACTTTTGAAAACATTTATATGCTTATTCAGGATTTATTTTTTTATTTTCCCACTTTGAAGCATATTGTGTGCTTATATGTATTATTTGCATTTGTAAATTTTGTTTCATTTCTTATCACTTTTTTGTGTAATATTATTATAATATGATATATATATTATGTATATAATTAACTATATTGTGCGGTATAGTGTAATAAAATATATTAAATTATATATTGTCATTTATATACCGTCATTTAAAAAAAACGTAAAAATGGGCATAGGCGTACTCTAACAACTAAGTAATTAAAAAAAAAATATATAAAATCTCCAAAAAAATTTATATTTTGCAATTTAAACATCATTTACCAAGAAAAAAACATTTTTATTTTGATATGGCTTGAATTTCTTATGGGGGTCAAATTGACCCCGAACGGCGGTTTTAGGTAAGTCCAAAATCCGGCTGTTCTAGTGTTAAAAATCAGCAGCATTTACTGCAACGTCACTCCACTACTTTTATAGAATATCTCTCTTCTGACCAATGAGAATGCTCCATAGCACGGTGAAATGACCGTTTTCTATAAAAGTGGTGGAGTGACGCTGCAGAAAATGGTACAGATTTTTAGCGGTGTTGTAGCTTGTGCAACGCTGTTAAAAATCTTCTGCATTTTGCTGCAACGCACTCCACCGCTTGTATATAATATCTCTATTCCAACCAATGAGAAAGCTCCATTTCACGGCCAAGTAACCGTTTTCTATACAAGCAAAGGAGTGCGTTGCAACAAAATGCAGCAGATTCTTAACAGTGTATTTTTCGATTTGGAACAATTTTAATCAATTTAAATTGTGTTTTAAATAATAAAATATATTAATTTCATTTTGTTATAAGTACATATAAATGTATATGACAAAATTACACTTAAAGTAAAGTAAAAATGCAAAACTAAAATTACTTAAACTAAACTTACTTAAATAAATTGAACATAGAAAGTTTTTTCTTTAAAAAGTATTCGAAGCGTAAAAGCGTATTTTTCAAAATTTCGTTTTTTCGCCAATCGGAGATAAATCGTCAAATAAACGAAATTTTTATTATTTTTTTACGGATGTTATAAGGAGGTTCCGCCGAAATTTTTTTATAAACATATATAACTATATGAGAAGAACATTCTGTAATTTTTTCAGATTTTTCTGAGTATGCCCGTATGGAGACCTTCCTTGTTAGTGTTTTTTTTTTCTATGATACTGACACGTAAGACAAAAAAGTCCTCTTATTCTATGATTAAAATGGGATGTATGAAATCTGTCCCCAGTATATCTGCCCCCGTCCGCCATTTCGACCTCTACATTAGAAGGGGGTGGATATCCAGTGCTGCAGCATTTCACTTTCTACGAGGGCCTGATATCTGCCCCCAGTATATATACCCCCATATCAGAAAGGGGCAGATATCCAATACAGAACATTTTGTCTTCGTCGAGAGCTGGATATCTACCTCTAGTATATGTGCCCCCGTCCGCCATTTTGAGTTCTGCATTAAAAGGGGGTAGATATCCCGTGCTGCAGCATTTCACTTTCTACGAGAGCCTGATATCTACCCCTAGTATATCTGTCCCCATCCGCCATTTTGACCTCTGCATTAGATGGGGGCAGATATCCAGTGCTGCAGCATTTCACTTTCTACGAGAGCCTGATATCTACCCCCAGTATATCTGCCCCCGTACGTCATTTTGATATCACAGTATAGGGGACATACATGGAGAGCTAGAATATTTTTTAGGTTCGTCGAGAGCAGTAAATCCTGGATATATATCCTCTCTGCGTATAGTTTTTATTGTTTCCGCTAATAATCACACGGTTTATTTATCTAGAAATTTGTAGACGACACTTAAAATGTAACTCTAAAATTATATAATGTATATGAGGACGTAAACTTTAAAACGCACTTTATCGACATTTTTTAAAATGAATTTTCTGTATAAACCTATTCTATTAATAAATCTGCGTAAAAAAAAAAAAAAAAAAAAAAAAACTATAATTTTAGAAAAAAAAAATGAAAGAAAAAAGTTTTAACGTGTGTTTCAGCATTTTAAAATCTTGGTGTTTACAATAGAAACTAATAGTTTTTATGATATTTATTTAAATCGCAAAAATTTTACTTTCTGGAAAAGGTAAAATTTGAACCTCACGCCCTCTTATATACATGCAAGATTTTTAGTACTTTTGTAGATTTTTAGTATTTTCCAACAAAGTTAAAAAGTGCTTTTGCATTTTGTATGTTTGTCCCTCTGTCCATGCACTGACTCCCGTAAATACACTCAGATTTTTATGCAATTGATAAAACTTATTTAGGTTTATTAAAACATGTTTGTTATTGCATATGAAGTATGTACTGTTAATGTTTCAATTTTAGGGACACTCAAAAGAATTGAAGAGTATTTTAATGACATTACGCTATTCCAAATCTTTTGAAACTGGCATAAATTCTTGAATTTCTTTACGATCACGTTAAAATAGAACATTCTTAACATTTTTTATTAATTTACAGGGACACATAGAATAAATCGGTTACGGTACTGTCTTTGCATAATAATTGCTGGAGTGTACATTTTAAAATTCGGTATACGCTTTTATGTTTGATTAGTTTTTTTGCATATTACTCTTTATATTAAGTTCTATACCTAATACACAGTACCAAAGAACAGAATTCTATTTAATGTTTATTAAATCAAATACAAAATTTACTTCTACGTTTTAGATACTCGAAATGATAATAATAAAAATATCCGCTTTTTTCCAACTTATTTAATAATTAAAAAGGTGGTTTCAATATCTATATTATAAAGACCAAAAGTATCTGTGCGTAACGCATACGTCATTTTAAGAATGGCAACACTTTAAAGTTTGAAATGCATATTACAAATTTTAAATTTTTTTTCGCCAAAACTAACCTTTATACTATATTAATTTCCTTATAATAATAGTCCGCACTTACTTCAACTTATTAAATTAAAATCTTGTTTCTAGATCTAATCTATTAATCTTTATGGAAACTATATAAATTCTTAATTCGTTTTAAAAGACATTTATTCCAGTATGCGAAAATTTAAAAAGATGGCTCTAAATTAAAAATATCCTTAATTAAACTTTATTTCTTAATATTCCAAATAAAATTCATTTTTCTATGTTTTTATCAACCCTTTTTAAGAAAGTCTTATTAAATTTATTCCAAAACCATACCTTTCAAAAAATATCATTATTTTGTTTTATCTATTTATTTATTTTTCCTCAGTCAAAATTTGACATTGTGCATATCAATAAATTCATTTCTTTTCTTTTTCTCCTAAAATTAATCGTCTATAAAAATCGTCTGCCTAAGATATTTAAAATTCTGAGTCGATTATAAATTGGTTAAATAATTTTTTTTTTTTTTAAATAAAATTGTTGTCTGTCAAGTAGTAATTTTGACCCTGGGTATGAGTTATGTTTACATAAAAGAATGATAGTTTCAGACTACAGAATGTTCTAGAATTTTCTTTTTAGATTTAAAAAGAGGAAGCCTCGAGAGGTGATAAGAATAAGAAGGATTCTTGGGTTCTCTCTTCGATGAGTACGGCTGGATGTAGTAAATGATGGAATATTTTTTTGGATGTTTCGGTAAAAGATCGTCTGCAAAAGGAGCTTTTCTCTCTATTATAGCTACAGTTTAATAAAATGAACTTGCAGCAGCCAAGGAGTGATTATTTGGATCTCCTACATTTATTTATTTTGTTTTTTTCTCGCAGGCCATGACTTCTGTGCGGAAAAAGGGAAACCTGGCGATGATTTTTCTGCCCCCCCCCCCTAACTTTAAAATGTCACATGCATTTTCGGTTTTGCAATTTTTTCTACTGAAAATTTTTGTATTTCTCAACGGCGCACATTTTTAATTTTTACACCATCGTATAGGGGAAAAATGTTCTTTTAAATGCAATTTATTTGAATACTGTATCTTAATTTATTTTTGAAACATTAATTTTTTTGTAGTTTGTAATAATGTTTTTCTAAACGTGGCAACAGAAGTATTCCATGTTTATTAAAAGCAAAGGGAAAAAAGCCGAAAAAAAAAAAAAAAAAAAAAAAAAAACAGATTACAGAATTTTTATGTTGCCATTTTTTTATTAAAAGTGACAAATAAATAATTAAACTACGTTGTGTCAAGAATATTGTCTGTTATAAAACCCAGTGAATGTTTGTTTCTTTTATAAAATTTCATTTACACTTAAAAAAATATATATATGGATAGTTTAGTATGTGTTTCAGTTAATAGTTATCGAGACTTCAAGTTTTGAATCAAAATGATCAAATTAAAGTATCGATTTTCTTTAAAAAGTGAATACAGATATGAAAGGTGTATATTTAAATTTTGATACGGTGAAAATGACGTCAGGTTTTGGTTTGGGGAAAATATTCTATGTTTGAGTAAAAGTGCAATCAATTCTGCTTTTTTATTTATATTGGAATACAAGCATTAAAACCTTAATTAATAACTTTATTATAATAAAAGATCTTTATATTTATTTATTTTTAATTTTTTAGATGTAGAATAAAATTTAATTTTAATAATATCTGTAACTGAGTTTTATAGAAATATTATTTTGTTAACTTTAGATTAAATATAATTTCACATAAAGAAGTACTTTAAAATTAAATTAATTTAAAAATATAAAATACAAAAATAAGTTAAAGAAGGACGTGTATACAGTGAAAAGCTTCATAAGCTAAAAATTTCATGTTTTGAGTGAAAAGAATAGAACACAGTCATGGGAATAGAAAAAAAAAAAAAAAAAAAAAAAACCAAAAAACCACCCTACTAACGTCTTAACAAATTATTGTAGAAGAAAGTTGTTGGTACCAAAGGATTGGAAATAAAGTGCACTTTCAAATGATGCATATAAAATGTACTTAGTGGGGGGAGGTGACATGTACATATTAAAACGAACCGAAACTTTTTTTTCAATGGCAATACCCAATTTTAACAAGATATTTCAAATTTTTGGTTTAAATTATGCCTAATATATATATATATATATATATAAAGCGACTAAAATGGTCTTATTGGTAAAAAATAATATACATTAATAGAAGAGACATAATCATTCTGTAGCATTCCAATAATCGAGTACATAACTTCAGTTTAGATGCAGCCTCAAAAATATGCTTGTTTTAAAAGAATTAATTTCTTGGAAACTAATTGTACAATAAGAAACATGAAAATTTGAATTTTTGTAAATTTAAGGGTGTAAAATCTATTTATGGTGGCAAAATTATTTATTGTATTGAATTAAAGAACAAAATTTGGATTTGTTTTTATATGAAAATGTCCCCCTACGCGATTTTATATGCATCATTTAAAAGTAGACATTATTTATAATCTTTTGCTAACAGCAACTTTCTACTAAAATAATTTATTACACAGTTGATAGGGGGGGGGGGGTTACCTTTTTCTTCTATGATTGTACTTAAAAGATTCAAAATATCTCAAACTTAGAGAAAAGTAATTTTAGCAATTTTTGGAGCGAATTGTTATTAGTAGTATTGTTATTTGCATTTGCATATGTTTGTTAAGATTTCTATATTATACTATTTACTTTTGGATTTTTCTTGTTTTGTAAATTTGCATATACAACAATAACGCTTTCAACCATTAACAAAATGAAGTGATAATTGAATGTTCTATGTAATAGTTCTGAACTATTCTATATCATAGTTCTATATAGTAGTTCTATATATTCTATATAATAGTTCTATATAATAGTTCTATATATTCTATATAATAGTTCTGAACTATAGGAGAACTTTCCTATTATGATAAAATATATTAATAGGGTATTTATCTTCACTGTTGAATTTTTTTAAATTATTAAAAATTTTAATGATTTATGTGAAGTGAAAATTCATGTGAAAGGTTATAGCTGTTTCTGCCCTCTTGAGTTATAAAAAGATATATATATATATATATATATATATATATAGTATGTAATTCATTTTATAATCTGAAATGCCCCTCCTTTTTTATATAGTTGTAAATGAAACTATATTCAGTAATTGAAAGCAACATTTATACTAAAAAAAATTTTTTTTGTTATTGATGTTTTAAATCAGCAGCTCTCACTGTTTTATTGATGCTAAAAAAATTAATTTAATCGACGCATTATATAAAATAAATTCTCATGTATTTGAAAAAAAGAAAAATTCTAAAACATACAAAAAAAAAATAATAATAATAAATAAAGAGCGAATAAAACAAAACATTTAACATTTAACAATATTCGTTACATTTTCTAAACTTAAAATTTTCGAAATTTAGCTTTTGTTTTTCACTTTAAATTAACATTGTTAAAAAAAAAAAAAAAAAAAAAAAAAAAACATTCTTAACAAATTATTTTGCGCTTAACAAAAGAAAAAAAAGTTCTAACGAGAGCTATTTAATTGACATATTAAAAAGAATCAAAATATAAACACATAAATACTAATGACAATAATGATAAATATCAAAATTCAACATTTAACAGACGATAGAGAATATGCAATCCATTTTAAACGTTTATTGAAAGTCTCAGTTCCTTATGTGATTAAGAATTTATCATTAAATGTTACTCACAGATTGTCAGTTTTTAATACATAAAATATTAAATTAAGAATATATTTTGGAAAATATTTTGGCAACAAAAAAACATATAATATACATTTCCTGGGGTGATTTTTTAAATATACAAATGTATTTAGTCCCATATTTTAACATCAGCGAAGGGAATGGGGCGATAAATGAGGAAACCCATTTAATGAAATCTTCGAATACCATCGATGAGGAAAAAAGCATAAAATTTTGTAAAATGTTTGCAGGTCTGTATATTTTACAAATTGGTCCAAAAAAATTGCACATTTTAGATGGCTCTAGAATGCGTTTTATTGGTCTAAATGAGTTTGAATTACAGATAATTCAAGTAATGCACTTGATATAAAAAAAATTACGAAAATTAAAAATGCACATTTCGTCGCTAGGGGATGCTGTAATACACATAAGCATTCAATTCACTTTATAAATAATAAATAATATTAAAAAAGTGTAATTGGTCAATAAATATATATTCTTCGCTGAATTCATAGCATATTTTATCCTGCATTGGCAATTGAACGTATTTTCATATTAAGATATCAATCAATAATTTTTAATCGTAATATTTGACTCATATACTCACAAATAGTGGTTGTAGTGATATTTTGTAAAATGTTCCACTTGGAGCTTTGATATTATTAGGTATAACTTTATTATTCGAAACTATATTTTTACCTATAGCTATTTTTTTTATATTTCTCTTTTTGTTATATTCTAAATCAAGATAATAAAAAGATATACTTAAAAAATCCATTTCTGTAAAATTTGCTGTAAAATCATCACATAAATGTGTATCTAGTATTTTCTAAAGAAATCTTAATCATATGATAAAATCTGAATTTTTTCGAAATTGTATCGGGCTAGATCGGGCCGGGTCTGTTTTCACTAGTTTCTGTACGAGCAGGGCCTAAAAATGTAAAAATATAGACGGGCCGGGCTGGGAAAACTGAGTTTTACACTGGGCCGGGTTCGGGTCTTTAAAAACCGACTCGTGCAGACCTCCTTATGTGTTAAATTTTTCTTTCACAACATAATTTTCAACCATTCATGTATTTGATATTCTCACTCAGATACCAAATAACTAATCCATCATTTCTACTTAAAAATTTGGATTTCTGTTTAAAAAATATGTTTAAAAAATAATTTAAAAATATTTTGAGGATGAAAATCATAAAGTCATTTATCACCTATTAAGTATATTTTTCTTTTATAGAAGGTCATGTGTTATTAAAAGGAAATTTATATTTATAGATAAATAAAACGTTAAAACTATATTTGGAGCAGGTGTGTTGATTTAATACGAAATTAGAAAATCTCAATATTTTGTAGTTAAATATATATATAAATATATATATATATATATATATATATATATGTGTGTGTGTGTGTGTGTGTGTGTGTGTGTGTGTGTGTGTATTAGAATTAAGGGTGTTGTAAGAGATTTTATCGAAATTTTTTTAAACTTACAAACTCATTTTTAAATGTCAAACAATGTTACTTACAGACGTGATTATTGAATTGATTTAAAATTTACTAGTATTTCAATTTTAGATAACTGAATTACATGTTGAATTTTAATCGATTGTTGTATGATGACAAATTTATAACACTATCATATCTTAAAAATCAATTTAGAGCGCTTTAGGAAATTCAATTCAAATGCTGAGTGCTTTTAACAACAATTTATTAAAGATTGTCTCTTATGAAAATTGGAAACTCCGTTCGATTTTATATGCTCTAAATAACAGCATCTGTCGTTCTCATACAAGTACAAACAAATATGAATCCTGGAAAGTAACCAATTTAGATTTGAAAACAGTGTTAATGCTGCTTTCAAATTTAAAGAAGCTATTTTCTCGTACTTTTCAGAATTCATTTTTGCTCGAAAGCACTCGAAAATTAGGTGTTTATTCAGAAACTAATCGAATGACTTGTCCATTTTATGATAAAAGCAATGATTTAAAAGCAATGATAAAAAGCAATATGGTTTTACAGAAAATACACACACATATATATATATCTATACATATAATAAAACAGTAGGACCCGGTGTGTCTGTACATTGAAGATAATTGACAAAAATGGAGTCAGGGCGATAAAAGAAAACCAATGAAACACAAAAAAAAATTTTTTGAATTTTTTGTCTGTCTGTCTGTCTGTTTGTTCGAGGTTATCTTCGTAACTACTGAATGGATTTTTATGCGGTTTTCACTAATGAAGAATGCACACTCCCGGGCAGTGTATAGGCTTTGTTTCATCAAAATCGGACAACAGACAAAAAAGTAACAAAAAGAAACAAAAGAAACTATTAGGTGCGCTGCTCACGTTTTTTAGTACATAACGTTTTTTAGTACATATAAAATCCAATAGATGTCACTGTGCGATTTTAAAACGCGCTATCGTTATGTTTTCGCCAGTCTACTTAAGTATGAGAAAGTTTCAAGCTGGCTGTCGTTCCATGTGGTTTAGTCGGTAGAACGTCAGTGCGCCATACTGATGGCCCGGGTTCGATTCCCAGCATGGAATTTTTTTTCACTATGTTGGCATTAACGCCTATAAGCAATTAAAAGAATTTGAAATATTGTATTCAAGGCGAATTTTCTCTCTGGGAAAATTTCCTTGCATTAATATGTCAGTGTAATTTTTTTTTCGATTTAATTTTTTTTTTCGAAACTTTGTTTTTCTTAAAAAATTACAGTAAATATTTGATATTTCCCAACGTTTTTTGAATGATCGACTTGCTTTTTTTTTTTTTAATGTATGTCTGAACCTTATCTAACTACTTCTTCAAGATTTCTTTAGATAAACCGACCAGCGTAGCGGGCGAAGGCCGCTAGTATATATATATAAAGTATATGTGTACAGAATTTTTGTGAATTGAAAAAAATAACTTTATTTATAGCCGAAATTATCCATAAAGAGCCCAATTTGGAAAATTTATGCCAACAGAAATGAGTCTTTCTAACAAAAAAAGAAAAAAAGAAATATGAAACTTCGTGCTCATAAGTACAAGAGACGGGGTGGCAAAAATATCCGGTTCCAGAGACGCCGAGCGCTGTTCATACAGGGGAAGGCAGGGAAGGGTCGCCACAGGCGTAGTTAGCTGGTCTCCGCTTCAGTCAAGTGAAACTACACGTTTGCTAATTCTAATCCTCTAGAAAAACTTTATGGTGATATTTCGTTTGCATATCAATATTTTTATATGATATTTTTTATTATTGCTGAGGCAGAAATGTACATGAATATTTTTATATGATTTTATTTTTTCATTTTATTACTGAGGTAGAAATGTACGAAAGACATTTTCCCCTTTTAGGTGCGTTTGTAGTTATGTAAATACGTAGCACCTATAGTAATCGTCCAGTCTGTCCGCCCTCATACAACAACGCAAAAACTACCCAATCGTATCGTTTGAAATTTCAAATATAAAACTGCTGTATAACTGTGTCGAATCTTTTCCAATTTTATGAAAATATGTTGTATAGTTCAAATAAATGTCAATTAAAGTATTCCGTTGCATTAAGGCCAATAAAATTTTTTTTCAAGTGCATTTTAATGAAGTTGCAGTATTTCGATCATAAAAAATTGGCATGTATCTATGAAGTATATACTAAAATATACGTTCTGTATAATCTGTGGGGTGCAAAGAATATTTGTTTTTAATTTACTGGACCACTAAAAATTATTCCATTACATAATGGTATAGTATTATTGAAGACGCGTTTTATATATTATGAAATTCATATATGTTGCGGAGGTTTACGATAAGTTACATCCTGTATAATAGAAAGCAGTTATAGTGTTTACAGGGACGCACAAAAGGAGTGACTCATATAAAAGATTACGAATATACTGTATCCGATGTACTGCATACTACACCATGGTCTGATTATTTGTAAAACTTCATTATAGTACGAACGCACTTCATTTGCAACACTTGACGTGCAATTTCGGATTTGTTTGATTTTGTTTACAGATATATTTAAGTACAATATTTTCACTTTCGAACCGGTTTCGAAAGTGAAAGTATCCTCATAAAAATTCTGCAATCAAAACCGAAAAAGTGTAAAAATGGGCCTTTTGATATTAGAATATGCATATTGTGTTCTTTTTTTATTCTTTTTTTTCTTTGTATTGACTTACCCATTACTAATGATTAGCATTAAATGTTTTAATTATCGGTTCATTTACATTCTGTTTTTATATCAATATCTTTTATGCAATAGATAACTGAAGTCTGCTGATTAACATATGAACAATTAAAATGTTGAATAGGAAGAAGGTAAACGGAAAAAAGTGACCGGAAAAAAAAAGTTATCGGAAAAAGTAACATAAACTACAAAAGCGGAAAAAATTGACACGGAAAAAAAGGTGACACAGAAAAAAGTTATCGGAAAAAAAGTGACAAGGAATTGATTTTGGGGATTTATAATTGATTTTCTGGATTCATTGGTTAAGTATAAAAGGGGGATCGGGGGAGGCTCATAATTTACGTAAATGGGTTATGCTGACTTAACTGTTTTGGTTAAATTTTTGGATATGCGTTCATACTGAAAAGACGTTTGCCTACTTACTTTTGGGAAGGAAGGATTACCTCCCCCCATCCGCCCTAAATTAGATAAATGGGTTTTTATGCAGAATTATCCAACGTGTATCAAATTTTGAATACAGGTTTTTTTCTGATAACGCTTATGTACATAATGCCTGAAATGATTTGGTAGTTTAATGGTTAAGCATAGAAGGGGATGGGGGAATAACCTCTCTTAAATTAAATTAATAGCTTTTTACGCAAATTTATCCGACTTGCTTGGAATTTTGGACATAAGTTCATTATGATAAGACTATATCTAATTAAATATGGGACTCTTTTACCTATAATAAAGGGGAGGACGAGCAATTATCTCGCTTCAAATTAGATAAATCGTTTTTTATGCAGAATTATCCGATGTATTTCAAATTTTAAATGCAGGTTCTTTCTTATAAGGTGATTCCCGAATAGTTTTAATGGTTTAATGGCTAAGTATAAAGTGGGGACAGGGGGGGTAACCCGTCTTAAATTAAATAAATGGCTTTTTACGCAGAATTATCGGATTTGCTTCAATTTTTGGATTATAGGTTCATTATGATAAGGCATATCCCTGATTAGATATGGTGTTCTTTTGCTAATTAGAAAAGCGGGACAGGTGATTATTACCTTCCCCCCTTAAATCAGATATTTTATGCACACTTATCCAATGTATTTCATATTTTGAATATAAGTTCTTTCTCATAAAGTGAAACCCGGAATAGTTTAAGTGTTTAATGGTTAAGTATAGAGAGGGAATACCCCCTTAAATTAAAATAGGTGTCTTTTTACACAGAATTATCTGATTTGCTTCAAATTTTGGGTGTAGATTCATTATCATAAAGTATTTTCCTGATTAGATATGGGGTTCTTTTGCTAATTGAAAAAGGGAAGCAGGGATGGGAAAATGCCATTTTTTACGTCCTTGTTTTTTAAAAATTTCACAAAAACTTTTGAATAAGACTTTTTCAAACAGAAACTTAAATTTCTTAATGAAAGAAAAAAACTTTCTTATTTTTTCTGTGTGATAACTTAAATATAACAAGAAAAAGAAAAAAAAATTATTGAACGCCTAAATATACCAGTCTCACATACCTTATAATCAAAAGTATAATATCAAAATAATTTCAGTTTATTAAAAAATGTCTTTATAAAAGAAAAAATAAAATATCAAAGCCAAAAAAAAAAAAAAAAAAAAAAAAAATCAAGTGATTCAAGAATTAAAAAAAAAAATAATAATAATAAAAGAAAAAATAAAAGAAAGCAAAGAATGACTATAAAGAGGTCTTTTTATCGGAAAATTTGACACTTTCAAGTTTGTGAAAAGATTGTCTAAGAATTTTCAATTCTTTTGAAGGCGAATAAACTTATAATTAGCATTGTAATTGCATAGGAGAATTTGTAGAAGCTTTCATAAGGTGGTTTTAAAGGCGTGGGAAAAAAAAAAAGGAAAGAAAAGGAAAAAATACTTAATTATTGCAATTGATATCTATACTATATCATTAGCAGAACATTAAAATGCAAGTTATCCTGTTATGATTTTTTTTTTTTTTTTTTTTTTTATTTTTTTTTTGTTATTCTATGGCTATCAGTAAAGTAATGGATTTTGATTGCTTTGAAGAATGTTTTGTTTTTGAGAATTGAATGTAAAATCATTATTTAGTTTTAGAAAATAATGCGCAATCCTGATATTAGTATGTCGAGCAACATGATGTATGCCAACTTTAATTATGATTTACAGTTTATGTGTTAGTATAGGTAATAAATAAATAATTGGTGAATACTTCCGGAATATCTAGAAAAATTTTAAATAGTGATAAACAACAACAACAAAAAATTAACATTTTTTCCCCCTTTAAACATTGTGTATAAAAAATATGAGTTTAGACAGTAGACGTTGGTGACTATGACTTACATCGATTTGGCGTCAATTTCTATTAGGGTTTCTTCTGAATGTATATAAAATACAGTTTATATGGTTTACTCCAAAGAATGTGTGACTTAAAATGATATCTTTTTGAATACAGAATTTGTTTAGGCCAGTAAACAGTATTATTTATGAAGTCAAAGTGTTACTGCATGTTTAGATTTTTCTACTATAAGCTCCTATATAAGAATTACATTATTAAAAATTTGCAGCAAAATTTGCCGTCATTTGACCGTTGTTATAGAAAACTGTTGCATAACCGTAATTTAACTGCTATCTGATCTTATTATTGCTCATATTATGGTCAGAATACAGTTAAATTACCGTTATGTAACCGTTTTCTTTAAAAGCGGCTGCATGACTTAAACCTTTGCTGCAAACCTTTGTTAGTGTAGGAACTCACACCGAGATTGATTCTGAAGTTATATCTTTAAACATTTGGGCGAAAAATAGTATATTATGGCACAGAAATGATATTACTGATTGATTTAACAATACAATAGCATAAAAAAGGTACGTATATTGTCTTTAAAACTTAGTTTTGAAATGTTGTATAAAATAAGTAAATGTTAACATATTACTGTATTTTTTCAAAATACGTTTTCAGGACAGAGAAAATGTTCAAGTTCGAAATTTTTTTTATCAATAATTTTAAAATCACATCATTATCACTTATTATTCTTACTACTCCTAATCTGCACATTAGAGATATTTTTATAATTTGATTCTGAAACAAATTTTTCAATTTGATTTAAAAAAAAAAATTCGTAAGTGAAGATTAGGAGTATTAAGAATAATAAACATGTTGTAAATTTTCTATTCATAGCATATTTTTAAAGATTTGTTACAAAATTTTCATCAAAAGAAAAATATACGAAAATTAAAAGTTCAAAAACGGAAAAAGTACTTGTCCAAAAAGTGATAAAAGCAAGTTAACGGTGCATTATTGTTGCTATTAATGCTCTAAAGTTATTTAATAACAGCAACAACAACAAAATACATATGCAATACTAAAATAAGAAATAATTCGAAAGAAAAAGTATCAACTTCAAATAATTTTTTCAACTCACGGAATTAATATTTATTTACTGTACGCTACTTTGTATATTATAATGAAAGTGATTTGGTATAATTGCAACTGTGTGTTTTGTAAAAAACCCTTGTATTATCACACTTACTTTAAATTTCGGTACTGTCATATAACTATCCATTTTGAAGGGCAGTACATGGCCATATATTGAAATTTTCCGCATGTTCCTTCGAAAAAATCAATACGCGATACGAGGAGTAGTACTAAGTAACAACTAATTGGAATTTCGTTAGTTCGAGTAGTTTTTAAGAAAAAATAAAATCTAGAATCCAAAAGTAAGCAAAGTCAAATATATGTACACGGAACGTTGAAAACAACGGATTAAACTTTGCGAAAAAAAGACCAGACCTAGCTTAAAACTTTTTTTTTGATGAACTAGGGTTGCAGTATAAAAGTTTAATTCAAATCTCTGTAGGATTTGAAAAAAATTATGATCATACATGCATACATATTTGATGTTTCAGAACTAAAGATGGATCAAGTCCATTTTTCATGTTTTTAAAATACATTAAGTTTTATATTCTCCTTCATTGTAATTTTTTCCTTTTACTTTATTTATTTATTTTTTCATAAAGTTGCTTCGGAAACGTTTACATGGACATATCTAGAGTCATTTTATTCTCTTTTGGAAAATCTTGAATTTATGAAAATTTCTTGTTGATTTTACTGCATTTATTTTAAGCCTTTCAATTGTAAAAAAGTTAAGGGAAACCCGAACCCCATTTTTGGCCAAAAATTATCAAAAGTTCAAAAATTTTTTTATCTCAGAAAACGATAATATACATATTTGCGAATATCCATGCAAAATTTCAGAACTCGGGGACATTTGGAACAGGCAGCAAATGAGCTTTTTTAATTGTAGTTACTAGAGTTTAAAGCACTAGCGGCCATTTTAAAATGTGTTTTCCTGAAAATGACTTTTTTCATATTTTGCCTAAGTTCAAAGTACTAAGGCTCAGTGGTAAAATGATTTAGAAACAAAGTGTTTATGTTTTTAGAATCTTAAAAAAATTTGCAACAAAAGTATGGAGAGATATTTTTTTAAACTATTTCTGAAAATTTTACATAAATTGGTAAACATGAAAATTATAATGAATTTAAGGAAATTTACCATGCGTAATTTCTTTCTTTCTTTCTTTCTTTTTTTTAGCTGATTAAAATAGAAAATTAAAAATATCTCTCCCTAGGTCTTTTCCATGTACTATAACACTATTTAAGAAATTTTAGTAGTACCAAAATATTGAAAATTGAATGAGGAGTAGTAATTCTAAAAAGTGTATTTTTTGACCAAAAAAAAAAAGAAAAAAAATCATAAAAATCCCTATAAAATATACTTTTTAATAAAAAGTGAATTTTTTTGCTAATTATTCCTTACAAAAAGATTCTTAAATAGTACACCAAAATTCATTACTTTAAAATCAATAATAAAAATTTCGGGTTTTTTCTTACGGGTCTCTAAGAGAAGAGGGTAACTTAGTCTTAAAAAAAAAAAAAAATCCACGTTCATATTTTTGTTATAATGTTCATAATGTTGTTCTACAGTATGTACTGTACAAACTGCAGAAATGGTCAACTCAATATTTGCACTGGATTTGCGTCTAAATTTGTTAAATTTGTTTGCAAAAAAGGTCGATATATATATATATATATATATAATTTATAATTAGATATTACATGATCTTATAATTAATTCTTTGCGTAAAAAATGTATAAAAAAATTATAAAACATAAAAATAATAATAAAAAATTAAAAATGTTAAAAAAGTAATAAAAATATATATATTTAGGTTGGTTGGGTGGGTAGATGTTAGAGTACGGAAGAGGGTGGTGTTGTCTGGATAAAAACGCAAAGGTTAATTATTTATTAAAAAAAAAATTGAGAGTGGGTTATTTATTTTAACATAATTTTAAAACTGTTTAATTTACACCAATATATGGATATTTGTCTAGTTATATCTATAATTAAATAGCTATATTTTAAATATCAAATTATTTTTAATGTTATTGATATAATTTTTGGTATTATTATTAATATTATTACTATTATTATTATTTTTTTATTTTTTTATTTTTTAATTTTTATTATCCTATATTAAGATAATGAGTTTTTACCATGTAAAGTCACAATAAATGTTACTGATTAAAGTAACAATAATGTATTTTAAGTTATATGTTAATATGAATGTTATCTCTTAATTCTAATTTTAATCATTTTATTAATTTAATTTTATGTTAATATCGATTATTAATTATTTTTCCGGTTCAATTATATTTCCATTCTGCTTTATCTTTTTGTTTGTTAAGGATAACTATTATTTTTACTTTCTTTCAACTCCTTTTTGTAAAATATCTTTGTTCCTTGTTTAACAATTTGGTTTTTTGTGTGATGGTAGTCCCAAATTCGTATTGTTTTGCTTTTTCATGGCAAATACGAAGATGAAACCACACACTCCATTTGTAGTTCCAAAGCATTTGGGACCTGAAGATTCTGCTTTGGTTCTACAAATTTCATTTGTATTCATATTATTCTTTTTTCCTTCCATGTTCAATGTACTATAAGTTATTAAATTCAATGGTTAATTTCAAATGGTTAATATTGTTTACTATAATTCAATTTAATTCTTTTATTGATAATATCCATTGGTGAATCTTGTCTACTTTTAATGGTATTATATATATATATATTAAACTTTTGCTTAAATTTTACAAATTTCCATTTTAAAAACTACATATATTATATATTTTGTAGATATATCATTATTCCTAACTCAATCAGTTTTAGTATTATATGAACGGAACTATTTTTTTTTTTTTGTCTTACTTGTCAGCGTAATAGTAGAATTTACTAAATATGAGCACGGAGGACAAAATTAAAATTAAAATTTTGTAATTTTTAAGAAATGTTTTTATTCACTCATTTCGCTTTAAAAATATTTCTTTAAATCATTTAAAATATTTTTGTATCTGGAACTATATGTCCATGACTAACGGTTTAGAAATTAGCCATTGTCCACCGTTGAGAATGGACACCCTGTATAAACGGTATCTTTTGCTTTGTTTATATCTTTATTTTAAGAGCGGTTTAGAAACAAATTTATCGATTTCTTTGACTATTATTAACGTTTTTTGTTTTTTGTTTTTTTTTTTTTAATCAGAGTTTCACAACTTCAAAAAAGAATATTTCGAGGATAGTAAAAATAATTAAATAAAGATTTTATAACTGTAGCCGTAGAGTCAAAATTACTAATTTGCGTTCCGATTTTGTCTCCCTGAAATCTTTTCGCCTTACCTAGGATTAAAAAAAAAAAAAAAAAAAAAAAAGAAAAGAAAAAGAAAGAAAAAAAGGTTGATACAACTTATATAATGTTTCGAGACTGTATGTTTGAGTTGAAAACCTGAAAGTTTTGGATTGGAGAAAGTAGATAAACATAAAAAAGTAGGCGTCACCCGTTATTGGGTCATGCAACACATAAGCATTAATAAGAGATACAGAGTCAGTAGATCTTGAGGTAAAAAACGACCAGTTGCTGTCTTGAGCTGAAATGACGGCTTTGCCCCACCTTCCAAAAGAAGGAGGAGAGAGATACCTTAAACGCATTGCAGTGGTATTTGAAATTTAACTTTCTTCATTTTCAATTCCATACTCCATTAACTTTATCTTATATGACGTTTCTCGGCCTTGCATTTCATATCGGGTCTCGTTCACTTTCCCAATCAATATTTTTTGTTAATGTTTTAAAAAAAGTATCGTGTTTAATTTTTTATTATCCTATCTTGTATTTTTTGTGCTATTATATAATGTCAGTAACTTATTATTATTTTTATTAACTTATTATACCCTTATTATCAAACTTATTATACTTATTATTGACTTATTATTATTATTATATATGGCTTTGATTAGACCTCTCACCACCCCACCCCTTCTTCCTTACAGAATTGCACATTACGTCAATGTTAGAGCACACAGAGCATAACGCACCATTATTAAAGCTCCAAATCAAATATTCTCAACACATGTGTTTTATTCCACCGCAAACCATTGCAAGACTGCGAGACAAACTTTCTATTTTGTTGTGTATTCATGATAATTCTCTTTAGATCTTTTTTCATATTACATACGCGGTAATCACGGACATTATGTACTGTGTAGGCACTTCAAGAAGAACGAGACTATGATTTTGACTGCACAACTGATTTTTGAAGCAAAAATCTATTTTCCTTTTCTCTCTTTTTAAATTTTAACAATGACAGAAACATAATTTGCAATTCTAGACTAAAAATTAGGCATCAATTTTTATTTATACTGGAAATAAAATGGGTAATTTTGGCTTATAAAGTTAATTTCGATCAGAAACTGATTTTCAACTTTAGTATTGCTTTTATTTTTATAGGGTGTAATGGCCAAAAAAAGAATCAAAATTCCATTATTTAGGCTATAAATTAAAAAAGAAAAAGAAAAAGGGATAACATGATGAACAAAGAGTAGGCAAAATCATCCATGATAGTTTTTACCTCAAAACTTAATTATTGGGAGTTATATAAAAGTAGTAATTTTTCAACTGTCACCAATATATATATATATATATATATAAATACTTTTACAAATAAAACCAAAGAAACTCAGATGTTACCATAACAATAGTTTATTGAAACCATTATTTATACTATCTTTATGTGTATATATATATATATATATATATATATATACACACACACACTATATGTAAATCAACGAAATGAACGGACGAGTTCTTTCAATTGGAAAAAAAAGGAAGCCAGAAATTTCATATTAATATCACGCTTTAGGTAAATTCTCAAAAAAAAAAAAAAAAAAAAAAAAAGAATTGTCGAAAAAATGAAGTATATAATTTTTAATAGCATATAAATTAATAAAATTTGTATTATATACAATGTATAAAATTTTATTTACATACATTGTTAATGCATATATGAAGTAACAATATTGATATTTAATTAATTACTTCGATAGTTCTAAAAAACGTACGTTCCATTAAATATCTTTATATAATATGCATTAACAAGTATCGCTCGGTTCTAGGAAGAGAATTGCGTTTATCTAATTCAAGAATCCGATTATTCTAAACGAAAAAAAAAGTTATGTTCATGATAAATGAGTTTTAATATACATCCGGTCACATTTCAATCTTGATTTTTATTTTTATTTATGCAGTAAAGTTTTCGATTTCTTGTACATAAGATCTTCTAGAATAAAATTAATTAGCATAATATGTTACATGTATTCATTTTTTTGCTATAAAATCTATATATTTAAATAGTTTTAAAGTCGGCATTCAAAAAAATTTCCCTTTTCTTATTGAACATTGTCTTAATGTTAATAGTAATACATTATTTTCTGTAAAAACGCCGTAATAAATGACGTTTAGATTTTTAAACATTGCTTATAAGCGCGTTAAAATACAAAAGAATTAATCGTATGATTTGAACAGAATTTTAGAAAGTTCGACGTATCCAATACTTTGGTTTAAGGGGCCGCTTCACTCAAATGAAAAGACACGTTCGCTAATACTAATCCTATGGAAGAAATTTATAAAAATATCTCGGTTCCATTTTGCTATTTTTAAATGATTCTTTTTGTATTGGATAGCTGAGATTGATCTGAATGCAGGCCGTTTTTTACTTTTTTGATTTCGTTTACAGATATTTTTTACGAGAATGCTTTCATTTTCAGAACCGGTTTGGAAAGCGAAATCGCCCTCATAAAAAATATCTGCAAACAAAATCGAAAAAATAAAAAAACGGCCTGCATTCAGATCAATCTCAGCTATCCAATGCAAAAATAATCATTCAAAAATATTAAAATGCAACCGAGATATCTTTATAATTTTTTTCCATAGGATTAGCATTAGCGAACGGGTCTTTTCATTTGAGTGAAGCGGCCCCTTAACCGGATGCTAATGTATTTGTAAAAGTGCCCTGAAGAAATATAGATAGGAAATTTCTTACAAAAAGATAAGCGTTTTTTAATTCCATGCCTACTTAGACGTATCTGATTCAAACTATGCATGCTTCACATAATCCCCGAAATTGATGACCACCAGTGGCGCCAACTTTTGAAAAATATTGAGTTGGCTCAAAAATATTGGGTGGGCTCAAAGATATTTTGGAAAAATGGTACAGCCAGTTTTTTTTAAGGGTGAACAGCTAGTGAAAGATAAGACTTTTAAGTCAGGCTATCATGTTTTAGTTACAGTTTTAAAAAAAATATATTCTCACACGTTTTTAATTATAAAGACAGTAACATTTATTGTAATATCATCATATCATTACCATGACAACAAATTGAAACAGCAGAAAGTTAAACATTTACATTTCAGTCATTTTGGATTCACGGGTTTCAATCGGATAATTAAAAGGTGTAGACATTGACAAAATAAATTTCGTTCTAGGGAGAAAAAGGAATAATAAAAAATAATGAAATAAATAACGAAATAGAACAAACAAAATTGGGTGCGCTATAAATCAAAATTATTGGGTGGGCTCAGGCCCCAGGGGCCATATAAGGTGGCGCCACTGATGACCACAGTTTTCAAATAGCAGAAATATGCGACCTATTTGATGACCCAAATTCTGCAGTTAAATAAGGAAAATCTTACTATTCGGAAATAGTTGTATTTAAAAGTAGAAACAGTGACAATACAGTCAAATAAAACATTTTTACAACGAAAGTTTACTCACTTTTGGAACAAAAGATTAAAAGATATAGGGGATTCGATTAGAGATGGATATTTGTGGTGTGGATGATTCAATTTGGAATTCGATTTTTGATAAAAGGGAAAGATTTCTAGTAACAGCTTATAGACCAGTAAACGGGAGCACAAACAATAATCGCATCAAGTTTAAGGCAGAAATTTTAAGATTAGACTTAAATCAATTAGCCTATTAAAATGCAACTGGTCTGCAATCATAACACATTAGCTTGAGAATTCCTTTGTATTTCATGTAGATAAATATTTTTGTAAAAAACGACAAAAAAAAGTTTTTATTTGGCGTTTTTTTTTTTTTTTTTTTTTTTTTTTTTGCCTTTTGCTCTGGTGGCCAGGGCACATGCACCTCTGCATACCCCTAGTTTCAACTCTACAGCGTCCCCTGACTTTGCCGGCTGGTTACTAAATTGTGTTTATATTATATTGGTTTATATTATATTGTGTTTATATTATATATAGTTTTTACACATAATAGCTAGAAAATACTTCAAGGCGCAATTAGTCTAAAGAAAGGGACCTCCCATTTTTACAACTTACAAACGATCATCAACTTTCATGCTTTTCACTTTCGTACATATGTCATTTCAGAAAGCAGTTCAGAACGGAAGGCGAGAACCGCCTGTTATCTTTCCTGTCTCTTCTCATGCCCACGCATCCGAGACCGAAAAATTTGATAGGAAGCTGTGCGTTATAAAGGAAAGGAAAAGTGAAACTGAACTGCAAAAGTGATTGCATATCCGCGGGGGTATAGCTCAGTGGTAGAGCATTCGACTGCAGATCGAGAGGTCCCCGGTTCAAACCCGGGTGCCCCCTTTCGCTTTTTTTAAAAGCAGAATTTTTTGTATTTTTTTCCCTATGTTTTATTTTGTTGTCTTGAAAATATATATGCTATATTTCGCTTTCAAGTAGACATTCTGGCTTATTTTATCTATTTATGAGCATTTTAATCGGAATAAACTGAAAAAAAAAAAAAACAAAAAAAAAAAAACATAGTGAGCTTTTTTTTATGAAACTATCTGGTATATTATAATGGGGAAATTCTGCTAAAAACGTTTATATAAATCCAGCAAACCCAGCGCGTTTTATTCCCCGTGTTTTGTTCTGTTTTAGCTTTTTTTCCATAAAATTTCGATCCAATTTAATACTCGATTGTGAGAAAATATTAGTACCGTAATTTCGGATGTATAAGCCGCGGATCAAACAATTCATTTTGGACCCAGAAATCTTATTTAGTGATTGAACAGAAATATTTACGGCGATCTGACTAGTAACATTCATTTTTTAAAAATTTCTGGGTCGAAAAAGAATTGTTTGATCTGCGGCTTATACACCCGAAATTACGGTAAATTTTTCAGCCATTGCAGGGGGGGGGGGGGGAATTTAAAAGAATCAAACTGAGCCAATAAAATGTGAACAATTTTCAATGAATGTGACTGAGACAAGGACAAGTATAAATATGCTGCACGAACCGAAGCTAGATTGGCATAAGTACAGAAATGTAATATGCCCAGCGTAGATTAGAAATTGCATCGTGTCTAAATGATTACTAGAAAATATATTCATTTGCCTTTAAAAATAAGAATTTTGAAAAGTCTTCAATTTTTGAATAAGGGTTAACGCTAAAAATATCAATTTTTAAATCTAATGATTAAGAATTAGTATTTAAAAAGGAATATAAGAGGATGCAATTTTTAAAACTTGCCTTATACACTAATTTTAACCAGCACATTTTCCGTTAATACAGAAATTGTACTGGAATTTAGACGCAAGCACTATTTCCGTATCTTGACAAGAAAAAATTTCCGTAAATTTCAGAAATATTTTCATTTTTTCACAAAAAAATTCCGTTTTTTTTCATATTTTTTTACATAAAAATTTTCGCATGAAAGGTTTGAATGAATTTTTCAAGGACAGTCTAACATCTTTAGGATTTTTATTCTTTACTTTACAAAAACACGTTAATATCAGGGACAGAACATTTACATTTAATTCAAACAACAGTGAAGGAATATCACTTCCCCTCCATGGGGATCAAACCAGGGAACTGTCCTATCACATCTTGCAGTGAAATACCATTAAAAAGTTACACAAACCACGTTTTAGAATATCTTTACTTATTTTGGATGCATTTTATAAAGCAAAGACAATATTTTGAACGCGGGATTTATTTTTGTAAAAATAATATTTTTCTTTTGAGTGTACAGTTCTAAATGTTTTACAGATTTTCTTTCCATAATTTCGAATAATTAGCATTTTAATTTTAGTTTTATAAAAAATAAATTTTAGCTTTTAAAATATTACATGCATGAAATAATGTATTAAGACTTTTGTTTCCTTTTTTATTAGAAGAGTTTTAAAATTTTATTGTAATATTATTCATATTTATTTATTTATTTTGAAAGAATACTATCATTTTTTTTTAAGTGTATTTTAACAAATTATTTGTATGACGATCTACTGTAATCTCAATAAAGATAATTACTATGTGTTATTAAAATAAATTTCATTTATTGCTTTTTATTACTTAGATTATCGTCAATATTATAATAATTTCGTTAATATATTTCAGATATGTTTTTAATTTTATGTGCGAACTTCTTAATGTGAATAGATTAAAAAATATCTATATTAAAATTAAAAGTTGAATTTTTCTGCATTTTAAAATGTCCTAAGCATTTAAAAAAAAAAAATATGATATAAATACATTAAACATTAATTTAAAATCATAAAGAAAAATAAACTAATCTGAATAAACTATCTGAAACTTAAAAAGAATTAATAAAATTTTATTCTTTTTATTATTTTTAATATTGCGAAAATACGTTAGCTTCTTATTATTAAAACAGGAAGAAATAGAGAATATTATTATAGCGGATTGTTTTAGAAAAAAGGCTCTATTCCTGATATAGATATAGATGGCGCAATGACACTTATCAGTTAAAATGCCAATTTAAAATCAAAACTGTTTACTAAACATTTGGGAATGATTGGACTGAATTCAACATAGAACCATATTCAGCTAATATGTAGAAGTTTCATTGAAAATAATATCACAGTAAGACAAATATTACAACAGTTACTTCGCTTTCTTAACAGAACAAATATTTCTAAACATCATTTACGATACTTGTACGATTTTACTACGGAACTTGTACTGTTTCCGGAAAATTAACGAAAAATTTACTGAATTTATACACAGGGTTCTCGCTGTCGCTCTCCCCTGCGACTCAACACCGAGTCAATTTAGCAACATTCTATGTTTTCAAGACACAGAAAGGGTTATATAAGTATTTCTCTGTTATTTAATATTATTTATGCGCCGATAAAATCAGAAAGAAAATTACTCGCATCAATCGTCAAATGGAGAAAAAATTTTACGAATTTGTGGAATTGAATTTGCCATTTACCGTACTGTTTATTAATTGTATGCAGTCATCAATTTTTCAGTTATAGTCGAAATCTCGTAGCAAATTACCGCTAAAAGAATCTTTGAAACATTTAGTCATTAAAAATTTTATTTTTAATATGTCATGTAGTGTACAATAGAATTTCTTTTTCCTAAGCAATGGCAAAAAAATTGTTATTTTAGAAAACATTGAAAAACAAAAAGATACAAGAATGGGTTAAAGGTAGATTTTTCATTGTTTTACGCAAAATTTATTTTGCTTTTTTTTTTTTTTTTTTTTTTTTTTCATTTGGCTACTGTATTTTTTTTTTTTTTTCTTATTCGCCAAATCACTAATGTTGATCAAAAGCCAGCGAGACTCGTGTTTATACGGATTTGTAATCTCAAAATGCCAGTTGCGGAAATTGTACTGTTTTCTCGGAAAAATAAAACTATTCCGTAAAATTGTACGGAAAAATATGTGTATATTAACGAAAATTTTTTTACAGTGTAGCTGGAGGAAGAAGAAAAAGAAGAAGAGGAAGAAGAAGAAATAAATCATATTTTCTCTATTCATTCTCCATTCTGTTATACGCTGAGGTAAAAGCTGGAGTTTTTATGTACTACACTGTTAAAAATGCGAAAAATTACCTCCGTTTTAAAAGACTATCTATTTTTAGAGAAATGAGAATAGTACAAAAACGCCTGTGGAGCATTCTCATTGGTCAGAAAATAGATGGTCTTTAAAAACAGAAGTAATTTTTCAAGATATTTTTAACAGTATCGTTCATGATTTAAGATCACTTTAGAGATACGAAAATCTAATCATCTGATAATTAAATGTATAGTTTTTGTATTGAATATTTAAACCAGGTACTAAACAATGCTGATAATGTTTCTTAGCTACCTTTCATAATTTTAAGTTCATAAAAAAGATATTGAGACATAAAAGGGCCTATAAAAGACATTAATTGGAGTTATCGGAACAGGAATTTTTTCTCTTGAATTGATGGAAAAGTCTATTGAAAAATACATTTATTATGAGCTAGTTTGAACATTTCAGATATTTAATTTTTGGTATGTTTCACTTTTTCATATAACACAGAACACTATTGTCAAATGAAATGGTAATTTGTGTAAATCTACCTATCTATATATATATTAATATACATATATACATTGATGGAAAAGTCTATTGAAACATACATTTATTATGGGCTAGTTTGAACATTTCAGATACTTAATTTTTGGTATGTTTCACTTTTTCATATAACGCAGAACACTATTGTTAAATGAAATGTTAATTTGTGTAAATCTATCTATCCATCTATTTATTATATATATATTAATATACATATATAATATATATATATATATATATATCGACAAGTTAAAAATACATGTTAATACACATGTACAATGTGCTTTAATGGGATTTTCCTGATGCCAGAACTTATATCTTTTTTCCACCAGATGGCGTATTCAATTTTTTGAATTTTGAATCGAGACTCCAAATCAGAGCCAATTTATTCATTCATTTATTGAACAAGTACATCTAACTTGTGTGCTTGACATGAAAGCCCGTTTATAAGTCATCGTCAATA
The DNA here is from genome assembly GCA_964019185.1 of Maratus speculifer. Classification (NCBI taxonomy): domain Eukaryota; kingdom Metazoa; phylum Arthropoda; class Arachnida; order Araneae; family Salticidae; genus Maratus; species Maratus speculifer. The sequence goes on from OZ025293.1 coordinate 375,428,694, forward strand.
TACAGGGACGAGATAGCACAAGGCATCAATAATATTGGGAGTGTTCCGCGGCAAATCATATTTTATAGTGTTAAAATACACAATAAAAATATTATAAAAAGCAAAATGGAATAGATGTATATTTTTACTTTCTTCTATCTTCAATAGAAGAAAGTATTGTAATCGAAATTTTTTTCGACTTCCGGTTTTCGACGGATTTACACGTTTTAGGGGTCAGAGATTCTAAAAAACATGTTTTTACAAAATGTCTGTCTGTCTGTCCGTGTGTCTGTGTGTCTGTATGTCGCCATTCTACCATCAAAAAGTGTATGAAGTTATGCATAGAATTGAACCAAATTTTTTGTGAATGCTTTTGGCTGTGGCAAGCAGGTCCTCCTACAGTTTTGAAATATTCCGCCGGAAGGGGGCACTGGTATTGCGATTTTTGTGCCATTTTCAATATTGTACCGGCCAAAAGTATATGAAGTTATGCATCGAATTGAACCAAATTTTTTGTGTATGTGTATGACTATAGCTAGTTGGTCCTCCCTGAATTTGAATAAAATCCGCCGTAAGGGGGCGCTGCTATCGCAATTTTTGTGCCATTTTCAATATTGTACCGACCAAAAGTATATGAAGTTATGTATCGAATTGAACCAAATTTTTTGTGTATGTGTATGACTATGGTTAGTTGGTCCTCCCTGAATTTGAAAAAAATCCGTTGGAAGGGGGCGCTGCAATCGCGATTTTTGTGCCATTTTCAATATTGTACCGACCAAAAGTACATGAAGTTGTGCATCGAATTGAACGCAATTTTTTGTGTAAGTGTATGGCTATGGCTAGTTGGATCTCCCTGAATCTGAAAAAAATCCACCGGAAGGGGGCGCTGCAATACCGAATTTTATGCCATTTTGAATATTGCACCACATAAAAGTGTATGAAGTTAGTTCTAGAACTGAACTAAACATTTTGTATATGATTATTTTTTGGTAAGGCAAGTAGGTCCTCCCTGAATTGGAAAAAAAATCTGCTTATCATTCTATTGTCCATCGGCTCGTGCAGGGACGGAAATTCGTTTCTACTCCGATTAATTGATTGAAGCAGAAATTTAAGATGAAAATCAAAGTTGGTAAGGTATTGAATTAAAATTATTAAAGCATTAAAATGAGTAACTATTTTTTTTTTTATATTAAAATGTATGTATGGGATAGAAGAAAGTTTTGGGAATGGCACATCCAACTAGTTTAAACTGAAAATATTAGTTTTGTAACGAATAAAGTATGATTAGAATGTTTATAAATTTTCTCCTATAATATTAATTAAGTACATTGCTTATATTGCGAGTTATATTAACATAACTTTGAGTGCCATTTGTTTCTCCTATCTTATGATGCATTTCAGTCTGTTATCCACACGGTATTAAAATATGCAATTATTAAATAAGAAATATATATACTAAAACTTTCTCTGAGAAAATTTCTAAAGTACAGTGCAAATTCCATAGATTAAAAATAAATCTTATAATACGTTGATATCACAATCTTGGTTGATAACACCATTTTATTTATCGCGAAAAATATAAAGCAACTAATAAATCACTTTTAAATAAATAAATAAGAAAATTGTTAAAAAGTTAAAATTTTTAGATTCCCAATTGAATTTTTAAACTGTATCAATCAACCTACCAAGCAAAGCACAACCAATAAAACAGAAGCACGAAATGCACAATCACGTGATCAAATCGCCCACATATTTCTTTTGAGTAGCGCGCGCGATTTTTGATCAAGGTTGGTTGTCATATTTTAAATGCTGATAGGGCTTAATTAGATGAAATAGGTCACGTGATTCTTTTCTGGAATAGTTTTATTTGAGTGACCACAGGTATGTATTTCTGTTACGAGAATCATGTTTTGGAACGATAAAGGTATATAGTATGTGTATCGATGTGTATTTACCTATTTTGAACCATAAAAATGATGCAATAATTGAATAACTTTAAAATTCCTTTTTTCGATAACACCCACTCCATGCAGAATCGTCTGAACGCGCGCGCGTAAAAATTGTGTCACTTGAACATGCCCATTCTCTAGACGCAGGGGTGCACAACCTTTGGCCCGCGGGCCACAGTGATACCACTATTTTTATGGAGAGTAATTTTCCTTATAGTAATGACAGAAACTTTGCTAATAAAGAAAATAAACTACACTTTTCAAATATCCTGGTGGCAAATGATTTTCTGGTAAAAAGGTTGTACATCACTGCTTTAGAGTACAACACTTGAGAATTACAGCCGGGAGCTTGATAAAGACCGTGTAACCGAGCCAGCGGGAATCAAACCCTCAAATCTCCTACGCCTGCAAGTGATTAACAGCGTGGGGTTTTAACAACTCAGCCACGGAAGCCCCATCACGCCAAATATCTTTTTCGGACAATACAGGTGGCACTGGAGTTTGAAAGAGTTTTCTAAAGGAATTATTTAAGGAGTGCGTTCAGAAACAGAAAAGTGAGTTACACTGTTAAAAAATTGACACCTTTGCTGCATCATCACTCCACCGCTTTTATTGAAAACGATTACTTCACTGTATTATGGAGCATTCTCATTGGTCAAAGTAGAGATATTCTGTAAAAGCGGTGGAGTGACGAGGCAGCAAATTTTTAATAGTGTACTTGGAAAATTCAGGAATGACGACATACTGGTTTCTCGGTGTAAGGTTAGGTTAAAACGGCTTTGAACGCTTTCGGGAAAAGTTACAAGTATTTTTTATTTACATTAACAAACATGGCGGCAGCTGGATTTTTGATAATGCAAATAGATTATTCCTCAGGTGAGAAGATTATGATATTTTCTCAATTGTCACTCTTCTTAGAAGGGAAAGAATTCCAAAAGCCAATTTTTATGTGTACAGGGACAAGATAGCACGAGGAAATTTTACACACGGGAGAAATACAAACGGGAGTTCCACACAATAAGTTTCCGTGCAATGGAGCCAGCGGGATACAAATCCACAGCCTCCTACGCTCAAAAGCGATTAGCAGCGTAGATATTCCGATTAACAGTCACAGTTAAGCTGTCAAATGATAAACAAATGGATTTCCCAACCACATATTCACAATATCCGCAAAGAAACTCTTCGGGAGGGTTGAACTCTGATGGGGATTGGCCGACTTGTATCACATGACTTGGCGGGAAATGGCGATATGTCAAATGTGCTGTGCCAATATCAATCACTATTTTATTTTGCAAAAACAACAGACTTTACGTTAGTGCGTGTACTTTTTTTTTTGTCGTTTTTCTTCATTTATGAAAGTTCTCTTTTAGCTTGATCGTTAATTTTATAAAATTTTGCTAAGACGGATGACGAACGCAAGTTGTAATTGATGGAATATAATATATATTTAATTACATCGGTTAATAAATCAGCTTGAAAACAGACTCACTTTAGCATCATCTTCTGTTCTGATATCTTTAATTTTTCAGGACGGCGTATAATTATTCCCCTCCTTGGGTTCAAAATTAATAATTTTATACACATAATCATCTGGTAACAAACACTGCTCCGTCGACATCGTGTGATGAATTAATAAAAACAATAATTTTATTTCAAAATTCAACACATTACATTAGCCCTATTGGCGATTCAAGCGCTGGAATACGCCATCTGGTGGAGAAAAGATACAAGTTCTCCATTCAGGATAACGCCGTGTAAGCTCATTGCATTACATGAGTTTTAAATTTGTTCAGAATAATTATTCTTTTGCACAATTTCAGATTTCCTGTGACATTTGTTTTCTGTCTTATATGACGAAGTAAATATTATATGAATTTGAATATCTAAAACTTTTAAATACATTTATAATAAAAAAATTGTTTCAATGGGACTTTAACATTAGTTAAAGGGAAATTAAAGGGACAGTTATCCTGTATCGAAGGCTGCGAGCAGCGCCTCTATAGGCCGTTTTAGTTCCCAATGGAAGCCTTAGCATTCCAGCATTTATCCGATTTACATCGTTTTGACAGACGGTAGCCAAGTCATTTCCCGCCAAGTCACGTGATACAAGTCGGCCAGTCCCTATCAGAGTTCAACCCTCCCTTAGAGTTTCTTTGCGGATACTGTGAATATGGCCGTGTTCAGCCGTTACGCGCGCTGGACGCGCGCGCTCAGGAGCCACGGACATGGAGTGGGTACCTATAGTGGACGGGAAGTGCGTTCAGTACTCGCTACTGTGCCACCGGTTACTGTAACTGTTCGCTCAATAACAGATAGAGAACAGATCACGGATGTAATTACTTGTAGTGCCAATTATAAAGATAATCTGTTACAAATGAATGTGAGCTCGCTGGGCGAATGGTCAGAGTGCTGAGCTTGTACCCAGACGTTACGGGTTCGAAACCTGCGGGGGCCAAAAGTTGGTTTGTGGTTTTTTTTTTGCTTTATATTAATAAATAAGACATTTTTATTAAAGTTAAATTTTATATTAATAATACAGAAGCACATGTATTTCTATTATAATAATAAAATACTTATTTAAATACGAGAAATGAGATTTTTGAGGAGAAAGTTTTAATATTCTAAATTTAGAATATTAAAAGGATAATTAGAACGATTAGACTCCCGCTAGAGTATTGTATCACCTTACTCAACAAAATTTCATAGGTAATGTGGGTTACCCGAAGTCTGGGTAATTTCCGGCTCGGGGACGATATGGGAATCGTGGAAAATGTCACGTGGTGTCGGTCTCTGAACGTTTCGGGTTCCCCATGAGTAACCCTCGTAACCCAGGTTGCGGTCCGTGAACGCGATCAATATTTTCCAGGTTTCAAGCACGAATATTTGAATCCCTGCTTTGGAGAATTTATGAGATTTACAAATCAGTCAAGGGCGTGTTCAGCACAACTTACCGGTTACTTACCGATTGTAGACAAGTACGAAATGAAAATCTAGGCGAAGTGTGACGTCAGCTACGATTCAACAGGATAGTTTTCATTGGTGCCACAATTCGCTTTCATTCTTCCCTACAATCGGTCGCTAACATTGGTTACTTTGGTAAGGTGCTCTGAACACGCCCCATGAAATTCATTCAAAAATTTGCTAGTGGTCTATATCATTCCCAAAATATCAACACGATTATTTCGGAATGCTATTGCATTATTTTAATCAAATATCATTGCCTAAACTATAAGATAATCAACTCAATTTGCTGCTTTTTTTAAAGAAAATTTAGTTGAAGTATAGAAAAAAATAAAAGTTGCTGGCAAACAAGCCAAGGAAATATCATTTATCGCTGAGTAAAACAATTTTAGGTAATTATTGTTATGAAAATATTTCATACGTTTTATTATCAATCTATTTTTATCACAATCTTGTTTTAAAAATTCTCTAAACTTTCCTTGATCGTAATCGTAATGAAATTTCGAACTGTTAATCAGTGGTGCTACTTTGAATTTCATACAATCGTTTTGTTTGAAAATAGAAACTTTTTAGATCTTATTTTAATTTCATTATTCTGGTGATTTTCTTCCAAATTTCATGGCATAAACCTAAAATTGTACTAAACAAATCCTAAGTGTCAATATGTTTATTATTCAAAGATTACTGTTTCATTAGGTTTTATAGAAATGCTTGATTGGAAGACTCAAAATCTTTAGATTTTATTTTAAATTTCGTTGTGTTAAGTGTTTTAACTTTCACATCCGTTTAAGGGGACAGTTTACTTTTTCAGCAACTGTATTTTTTTTAATTTAGTTCAAATGGTGAACTTTCTGCATTTCAGTGTTCAATCAAAAGTACATTTTGAAAAGATAATTTTAAACTGCATGTTTAATTATAATTTGAAAAAAAAATGCATAAATTTTTACTACTTTTTAAGAAAATGATATTTTTGCCCAAAAAATTTTAATATGTATTAAACAAGACTGAGAATGGATTTTTAGATACATCTAATATTACATCTATTATGTTTTATGTAATGTAACCGATATATAGGGTAAAATCATGAAATATAACAGAACTTCATACACTTTTTATTTTTTTAAAAATAACAAATCTTGAAAGCTAATTCTATGCGCAGATTTATCACATATATTGCAAAAAACATCCCCCCCCCCCCAAAAAAAAAAAGCTGTGGCATTTTTAAAACATAAAAATGAAAAAAATAATTTAATAAAGAAAAATTTCCGATTATAGATAGGCTCTGTCTCCACAAGTCCCCCCCCCCTCTGGGCTTAGGGGTTTATCCTGGCCATAAGCATAAAGCTGGTCTCCAGGATTTGCGCTTACTACTATCTTCACAATTTTTGATGTATTAAGTTCCATTCGATGCAGACTAACAAATAGCATGGTGCTAAGGAAATTTTAAAATAATTTGTGCAATATTAAAAGTCAGGATTTTTGGTGTCCTGTTTTGACGCCCCTTGTAGTTGTTATGCGGGAAGGTCTTGGAATCCTTTAAAGTTGGGACCTCCCGCATAAATTGGGACAACGGTCAACACTACTACTACAGGAATGAAGTTTTTTTTTTTTTTGGGGGGGGGGGAAGATAAATGTGCTTAATTGAATCAAATTGTAATGCTAAGAATTTTCTTATCAATTCAAACGTTCTAAAAGAATAAAACTTTCTTCTTGATTAAACTTAAAAGAAAAAATAAACAAACACTATGAATTAAACGAAAAACTCTTTTACCACTTGTTTTATGACCTTAAACACGCTTTTGTCAAATAACATCTTACTCAATCCAGTTAAAGGAAACTTCTTAACTCCTTGCGATTGGCCCCACGAAACTTCTCCTTTGAGTTGAGGAGGGAGAAAATCGCCCTCCCCCGCAATAACAATGAAATTATTTAAATATGTACATGGTCCCAAACTTTGTTTTTCTGTCTGTTTCTTGAAAGAAAAAATAAATTATTAAACAAAGCAGCTAAATCAATTATAAAGTTTCATAACCCCTGAAATGATATTTTTCATTATATAACTCTTTGTCACATAACTCTAATTAACATAGCCGTAATCTTATATTTGCTCATACGATTTTCTTTGCAAAGTCGAAACTGCGCATTTTATTTGCTAGTTTGGGCGACATTTTATTCCGGAATTCTGAAAGAAATTTTAAGTAATCACGATATGTCTTGCGAAAAATAAACTTCTAATACTCTCTTCTTTTTACAAACTTTATATGAATCTGCTGCCCACTACAATTTAGATCCCATAAGTAATTGATATCTTCGGGCTAAGCCTTCCGTATGCACACTATTTCCGAATAATAATCTTCGGTTTATTTAAAAACAGAAATTCTGAGGGATACATATGACCGAATGTATATCTTATACATACAAAGACCGAAGATATTCTATCATTCACTTTTTATTTGATATTGCGCTGTTTCTGTTATTTATATTAATTTTTTGCTATCTGTTTTGATTTCTGCCTATATATAATCCTTTTTATCTTTTAGTTACCATGACGGACGCAAATCTTCATAATTTGAAAGTGATATATGTCCGATGTATAAAGATTGTTCCTATTTTAGAAAGGTGTATATATTTTTATAAGCGATTTTTTTCAAGACTGATTCAAAATTCTCCAAGTTTAACCGAAATAAAAGCGATTGATGCACAAATTAGATCTTCTATAGCATTAGTGGAACACTTAAATTACGAGTTCCATAAATATTTTCAACCGCTTCCATACGACAACGCATGGTTTCAAGAAAATGAAATGGAAATTTTACTTACGCTAGCTGAAATTGCTGTAAAATATAAAGATATAGTTATGCTACAACGATTAATATCTGCAAAATTATTATGTTTGACAGCTTCTACAGAAAGGAGGTCTGAAAGGCCCCTGAAAAGGAGCGCTTATGAATCGGAAAGTTGCCTAGATGAACGGGGGTTGTGTTGTGATGCCTTGCAATATAATAGTTACAATCAGACAAGGGCAAGTTGTTAATACAATGTTGTAGCTTCATAATGTTCTGACTATGCTGTTTTTAGACTTTTGCTTAATTTAGCTTTTAACCTCTGTTTTTTTTTTTTTTAATCTGTCACCATTATTTTCTGTTTGAAAATAAAATCACTGAAACAATTTAAAGTTTGCAAAAGCAAATATTCGTGCAAGAATTTTTTCTAGTTTTCATATTTTGTTATTTTATGTTCATCAAACATGTCTTCCATTTGCTTGCAGTGTGCTAATATTTTTAACTTCAATATTTTTCTGGAACGATTTTATACAATAATTTACTTTCACAATGTAATTATATAATAGTTGTATTGTGTATTGTATTTTTTTTTTTAAATATATATATATTTGATTCTTTAAATTCAGTTGATACAGTCTGAAAAATATAACATACAACTCTACTTGGAGAGGGGTTAGGGACCTCCACCTCCTTTTTAAAGAAAAATAATGCATATAATCGTATGTCGAAGATATTAGGAATAACATCTACTGATATTTAAAAAAATATTATTACTAGGTTATTGCTTATATCGATCTTAAACCAAATTTTAAAATTTCAACTTATAATAACCGAATTTGACTCTTTCGATTAGTTTAGCTCTTAAGAGCCCACAATACTGATTGAAAAAGACCCGTATGATAATATTAAGTCTATGGGGGCGTTCTTTTCAAATATCTCGCTCAAATTTTAATATTTTTACGTGGGTTTTTTTTTTCCCATCTAATAGCAGAGGATGATCTACAACCGGGCTAGTTTTTACTTTTTCAATTTTGGTTTCAGTTAAAACTTTCGAAACCGGTTAGAACCGGTTATGAAATTGAAACTATCATATAAGAAATATATAACCAAAATCGAAAAAGTAAAAACTAGCCCGGTTGTAGATCATCCTTAGCTATCCGATGCCAAAGAAAAAAAAAGTAAAAATATTAAAATTTCAGCGAGATAGTTGAAAAGAACACCCCCATAGGCTTAACATTATCATCCGGGTCTTTTTCAATCAGTAATGTGGGCTCTTAACTGTCACACTTTCTCCCATAGGTACTGGGAGAGGTCTGAGAGACCATTTCATCCAAAGATGGATAAAAATGCTTGATTGTCTTATAAGATACTGTTTCTATCCTAAGTTTTAATCAAAGAACTTTAGGGCCGTCCATAAATGTCACACTTTTATTGAACAATTTTGACCCCATTCCCCCTTTTTGTTACAAAATGTTGCACTTCACCTTACCCTCTCCCCTCCCCTTGTCACGTGTCACACTATATTACATAAATATATACTTGTAGTTCAGAAACAAAGCACTACATTATAGATCATATTTCAAATTTTAAAACTTTAAATATGCGTATTTAATGACAGCGTATTTTGTGAGCATAATAAAAATGATTCCTGTATTTATTTTGTATAAAATAAGATTACGGTTTACAACAAAAAACCTTAATATGATTTTTCTTCTTACTCTACCCACTCCTTGTCACAAGCTGTCACAATTTCATGAACCCCCTCCAAGAATGACATCATTTGTGGACAACCCCTTTTATAATATAATCTATCCAGAAGTGTCTAACTGTAAGTACTAGGGTTCCAAATGAACGAAAACTCAATTAGTTAATCTGCAGTTAAAATCGCAAGTTAACACTAACTGCTATGACAAAATTGTCGCATAGCTATTGTGAACGGTCTCAGCGATCGAATTATTAATAAAAGAGTAGCTTAACTCCTATAGGATAGATTTTACGTAAAAATGTAGTTAAAATTCATGAAATCATTTTTTTTTTTTTTTTTTTTTTTTTTGGCAGAAAAATTATAAAAATTTTTGCATAATTGGACGATACAAAAATAGTTAAGTAACAAACCGTATTAATCTGCGAGAATGGAATATTGGGTCGTTTTGACTCCTTGTTAGGCAGAATTAAACTAAGAAATTATTCTGAAGCGGTAATTATGTCATTAATATCTGGAATTTATTGGAACAATCTCTAAAAAAGTGAGTACTTTAAAAAATTCCTTTTTTTTTTAGTATGACTCCCAATGTTTACAATGAATGGGATAAGAGCAATTCTTCTATTAGGATTAAAATTAACGTAAATGGTATTAATCCTTATTTACAGTGTCTAGGAAATGGTATGAGCAAGCGATCAACCAAAAAGTGCTACGGCTAATTGAGATTGTAATTAAAATCTTCAAGTGTTGAACGTTACTTGCAGGATAAATGACGATCGAAGCAACATCTGGTAATTGTAATGTAAACATCGTATAAGAATTCAATTGAGAAAGCGTTTAGTTTAGTGAAGAGTTACATGTCGCTGCGATCGATTTGTTTCACATCTTTCAGCCTTTATGAGATTCAATTTTTAAAACCTTACTGACCACTTGAGAGGCGGCGGGATATATTATGCTCTACCTAATTTTAATAAAGATTTGCATCAGAAACTCAAGTTTTATAACTTTGGTGGAAAAAAGTTGTAAAATTCCTTTTCCTTATTTAAAATTTTTTCCGAAAATACTGGTGTGAATTTAACATTACAGAAACATTATTTCTCGCTCCTGAAAGGGTTAAAGCATTACTGGATTCGCCGCTTGGCGCATGGTTTGGTGAAACCATCGGGGTCAGTCCATTTCAAGTGGTCCAGCACTGGTCGCTCGACTATTTTTAAAAAATCCGAAATTTTTTGTACTACAACTCTAACATGATGGAGGCTCAAAATGACCGTTATTTTATTTTTAGTATTTTTTGTTTGTGAATGGCGGCCATCTTTGTTTCATCGTGTGCAGCAATTTTCTCAGATACTAGGATACGCAAAATTGTAAATATCACGTCTTTTATTTTCCCAATTGAAATGGGGTTTGCACCATTTTGTTCAGAATAAAATAGGCTAAATATACAGTGGTAAAAAAATTTTGAAGAAAAAATTTTTACAGGTGAATTTTTAGCACAAAATTTAAGATTTTTTCCAAAATCTATCCGTTTGCAAGAGGAAATTTTTCATGCAAGGGAAACTGTCAACCTTACACAATTTTTTCTACAAATAGGTCAAAAGTGCGTATACTCACACACCAAGTGCCAGATCTAAGAGCTGATTTATCTTTGCGAAAAAAATTCCAAAATTCGTCAAAAATTTCAAAAATCGCACTTTTCAGGCTTTGATATCTCTGGTGGGGCACGAGAAAAATATCTGAAATTCTGACCTTTTATAGTATTGCGTAGTGGTGTTATGTACAAAAAATTTCAAGGAGATTTCACTACAAGCTGAGATATGGCATGGACAATATGTGAAAACAATACTGCCAAACTATTGTAACCTACTATGTAATTGTTCAACAAGACTGTCAACCTTACACAATTTTTTCTACAAACAGGTCAAAAGTGCGTGTACTCATACACAAAGTCCCAGATCTAAGAGCTGATTTCTCTTTGCGAAAAAAATTCCGAAATTCGTCGAAAATTTAAAAAATCGCACTTTTTAGGCTTTGATATCTCTGTTGGAGCACGAGATAAAAATCTGAAATTCTGGCCTTTGATAGTATTGTGTAGTAGTGTTTTGTACAAAAAATTTCAAGAAGGAGATTTGACTACAAGCTGAGATATGACATGTACAATATGTGAAAACAATATTGCCAAAAAATTGTAACCTACTATGTAATTGTTCACACCTCCAAAATTTTAAATTATTTATGGAACAAAATTAAATGTTAATTAAAAATATCTTCTTCAAATGCTTCTGTGTGATTTAAACAATTCAGAATGTATGCTAAGCCAATACACTATTTTTCCAGATGAACAAACCTACTAGAAATGCTATTGCGAAAATTTTACTCAGAACACATTTCAGGAGAAGTAAATTACAGACAATGGATTGCAACTGATAGAGTCGATATGGTTTCAATTATTAAACCTAGATAATTTCATTCAAGTTAACAAGGGATGACAAGACTTGGGTGGCTTGAAATAAAATTTTGAGAAAGAACAGCCTAATGGACTGACAACAATAACTGGTCGAACTCAACATCTCTCGTAAATAGTGTTAAGCTCTTTGATGAGCATATATAGTATCTTTGTAAATTAAATGTTTATTATTTAACTGTTTTCAACAAACGATATTTTCTGTGTAAATATTGTAATAAAAGAAACTAATCTCATTTCTCCTAATGTACTCGTAATAGCATGTCTTAACATTTTTTCAATCACCGTATCTCAGCTTATAGTCAGATCTCCTTCTTGAAATTCTTTGTACATAACACTACTACATAATACTATCAAAAGCCAGAATTTCAGATTTTTATCTCGTGTTCCACTAGAGATATCAAAGCCTAAAAAGTGCGATTTTTGAAATTTTCGATGAATTTCGGAATTTTTTTCGCAAAGAGAAATCAGCTCCCAGATCTGGGACTTGGTGTAGGAGTACACGCACTTTTGACCTATTTGTAGAAAAAATTGTGTAAGGTTGACAGTTTTGTTGAACAATTACATAGTAGGTTACAATAGTTTGGCAGTATTGTTTTCACATATTGTCCATGTCATATCTCCGCTTGTAGTCAAATCTCCTTCTCTCCTTCTTTATGTTTTGTACATAGCACTACTACAAAATACTATGAAAGGCCAGAATTTCAAATTTTTATCTCGTGCCCCACCAAAGATATCAAAGCGTAAAAAGTGCGATTTTTGAAATTTTTGACGAATTTCGGAATTTTTTTCGTAAAGAGAAATCAACTCCCAGATATGGGACTCGGTATGTGAGTACACGCACTTTTGACCTATTTATATAAAAATTGTGTAAGGTTGACAGTTTTCCTTCATGAAAAATTTCCTCTTGCAAACGAATAGATTTTGGATAAAATCTTAAATTTTGTGCTAAAATTTTACCTGTAAAAATTTATTTTTCAAAATTTTTTTACCACTGTATATTTAGCCTATTTTATTCCGAACAAAATGCTGCAAACCCAATTTCAATTGAGAAAATAAAAAATGAGATATTTACAATTTTGTGTATCCTAGTATCTGAGAAAATCGCTGAACACGATGAAACAAAGATGGCCACCATGCACAAACAAAAAATAGTAAAATTAAATTAACGGTCATTTTGAACTTCCGTCATGTTAGGGTTGTTGTGCAAAAAATTTCAGATTTTTTAAAAATGGTCGAGCGACCATTTTTATATTTTCTGGACCACTTGAAATGGATTGACCCATAGGGGAAACGAGATAACTTTCTAGGGCTCCGTGTCAATTCTTATTAGGAGAACTAAGCTTCTCTATACGAAATTCGAAATAACGTTTCCTCTCCATATTTTTGATTTTGATTTGTATTTAAATATTTAATCTTTTCTTTTTTTTTCTTTTTTTTTTTTTTTTTTTGAAAAAGAGAAAAGAAAAAGAAAGGTGTGTATTGACTTTATTCCTTGCAAGCAAAGATGCTATAATTGTCGGGGAAAGTAATTGAATCGGTAAAAATAACTGTGAACGCAATATATTGTGAAGAATTTTTTGAAATTGGACATTAATTATGCATATCGCATATGAAATTAGTTGTATTTTTCATACATTTAATATCTGTATAATACTCTACGATACATATAACTTAAAAATAAATTTCATAAACTCAGTATTGCAATGTACGTTAGGCACCATTAACTTTGTCTCATCCCTGGGCGATGTTGCGCCAGTCCAGGTTTCAACATTATATCTTCTAGACTGAATCCCTTAACTTCTGTAAACGGTCTCGCATACTGCTACATTTTAAACATTTTCAGTTTAAATATAAATACCTTTTGAAATGTGATTAATTTGAATACTATCGTTAGAGACCTCTGAATCGGCGAATTTTAACTATGGTCCTGTACATAAAGTTTTGCGTAGAAAGTCTCTCAAATTAAGTCTTTTATTCAACTTTCAATCAAGTGGTCTCCGAGACCACTCACAATAGTTATTTGACCATTTGTAACAGCACTAAACAGTTTAATCTTATCTAAAATATACTCAATCAGAAACTTCTAATATATCCTACGATATTACAGTTAAATTGGTTTTTCACAGTAATACATTCTTAAACAACAACAACAAAAAAAGAATCGCCCTCCCCCATGAAATTTTGGCTGGAATATATGAAGGGTTTTAAATTTCTTCCACGGGACTGTTCCATTAATAAGAAAAAGGGAAATTTTCTTTGCCTTCAACAAAACTCATGATTTTCATGTTCATTTTAATTGTCGGCTAAAATAAATGGAAATAATATTTCCATTGCACAAAATAAAATTTGTGTGTAAAAATCACTACCATATTAAAGAAATATTCACGCTAAGTTATTATTATGCATAGTCTGTTATTCTTCCAAAAAATGCTCAAAATTACTTTTCATCAACCAAACCTATAAAAGAATTGAATTTTCTAAATTGTATTCATTTTAAAAATTTATCACGCTGGATTGTTATTAGAAAGACATAGCTATCAATTCTTCCTTGTATTCTTAAAGTAAAAAAATAAAAATATACTTTTAATCATAAAATGGATTTAATAAATTGTTTTTTATCCATGAGCTACTTATTTGATTTAATTTATTTTAAACATTTTCTAGTTGAAATTGTTTTATTTTGGGGGGAAAACAACAAAAAATTGGTATAAGAAAAAATGTTTAACCAAAGGTTACTCCGATACAGCTAAAATATGCCTAATTGACCAATATATTGAAAAACGGGTCGATAATTGAATTATTGCATAAATTTGGATTGCTCATATCCATATTTTTGCTCCAATATCAAATTGCAACGAAATTTTATTAATTGCCGTAATAAATTCCAAACAATAATTTCAACATCAATCATTAAAAGCGAAGTAAATAAATTAAACTGGTTTTCATATTTTTTCAAAACTAAAATATGCCGCCTTTTGAATTAATTTTAATATTTTTGTTTATTCTAAAACTTTCCTCTGCAATGATACCCGACACACTTGAAAGTTTCTTTTTGAAAAAAATTTTTGAAACACAATACATTCTGTTGAAAATCTCGTACTATCAGATAACAAGAGGTATTTATTATAAAAATTTTCGAAGGTAAATTCTAAACCTATTATAGGACTTTTTCATATCGTGAGTTAAACAGCTTTTCTGTGTATTACTGATGTTTTAACTATGCTATTGTATCTTCAAATTTAAAAAAAAAACTATGCGAATATGAAAATACAGGTTCTTTTTGTTAATTTTAATGCATAGTTTATATTTTAACAACTTATAAGTTAATAAATATAGGTATTTATGTAAGTGACACGTACTGCATATTTTGTCTGTTTCTCATGGAATTGCCCCTTTCTGGAAAGGGACATTCAATGCATGGCTTTTAACTCGTCAATTACGAATTTGACCTGGCAGTCAGGTGACAATAATAGACACATTAACCCATTAACGCCCAGCGTCCTCTTTTGAGGACGGTTACAAAAACAGCAAGAAAGCGGTTTTCCCACCAGTAAAGAGAAAGATAAATATGTATGTTATTTCACGAGACAGAATCCTTGATAAATTTAGATAAAAGTTAATTTGCTTTTAAAAGTGGTGGGAAATACTAAATTTAAATTTTAGCGAAGAAAATAATTCGGGCGTTAATGGGTTAAATAAGCCTTGGGTGCAAAAGTTTGATAAAGAATACGCAAGAGTCGAAAGAGGAACCTTTCGGAAGAACATTCTGCTAGATCTGAGCTATCTGGACATCATCTGGAGGATACAATTTTGGAGTCCTTTTATGCACTCGGTTTAAAAAAGTGTTGAATTCCGAATACCATATCTGTCATATTTATTATCGCTGAAAATCAGAGTTCGAATAACAGCTATACTCTCTTAAAACCTCAGCCACAAAATAACTCAAGCTAAACCGAAATCCACTCATCTCACGATTTGAAAGTCAGCTTCTCATAATGAGATGAAACAAATAGAGTGAACGAGTTGTATTTAATCAATTTAAATCAAGAAGAGTAAAACATTTAAATAATCAACTCATACACGATGAGATAAATTGCAGCTTTTTTCTGAGAAGACAAATCCACTCTTTCGTTTTAAGATTGTAGACAACAATAAAAAAAAAGTTTTCTTATTGATTATTTTACCGAAACATATCGATATTTTTTTTCTAGGTCGTTTCAGACAGGCTACCAAAACATTAAGTCCTAAACATTTCAGAGTTTGGATAATAACGACAATTTCTTTAAACATTTAAAAATACTGGGCGACCCCCAGTCCTCTCTTTTGTAAATCAATTTTCAGGGTTATTTAAGATTAGTGTCACGGCCCGGGAAATGATGGGCGAGTCGATTTTTAACAGGGTGAGGTACCATATGTCTACAGGTGCTGTCTCATCGTTGGTAATTTTTTTTTTTTGAACTAAAAAAAAAATTAACTAGTGAAAAATTGCGACGTTCACATGTGCCCCAGTCTCCCCAATGGCCCACGTGTGTTCACAAATATACCACAGTGGGGAACATGGAAACTTATATATTTTTAATTTATAAAACCAATAAATAGTTAAGTTTTATAAAAGTGATTTTAAAGATATTATCATGTGTAAAACAAAATAAGTAAAAATAAATAAACAAAAGTTCTGTTTTCTATGTTGTGCAATTATTCTATATATACAGGGTGATTCAAAAAAGATGGGAAAAATTTTAAGGGGTAATAGTATATATCAAGACAAACAATATTAAATAGAAACCAAGGGTCCCAAGCATTTTCCAAAGGAGATAGCCGCCATTAAAGTTTAGGGACCAAAATTTCAAATAAACATAAAAAAACGGAAAAATCGGTCGATTGATTTGCGGTTTTCACTAAAATTATTCTTTATGTTGGTATTTTCTTGAAAATAAATTATAAAGATAAATTCCGAAAAATGTCGATAGAGGGCGCTTTAGACTTTGGAGTAACGAACAACTGTTTTTTGCCGTTATTTTTTGCATTGCATTAAGTGGTTTCGCAAGCTTAGACTTAAACTTAAATTTTGAGCTCAAAATCTGAATAGTTGGGAGTGGTTAAGTAGCTCAAACTGAACTGTGTTCAGAGGGTTTAAATTTCAAATGATTATAAAAAACGGAAAAATTGGTCGATTGATTTACGGTTTTCACTAAAACTATTCTTTATGTCGGCATGTTATTGAAAATAATTTATAAAGCTAAATTTAAAAAAATGGCGATAGAGGGCGCTTTAGACTTTGGAGTTACGAAAAACTATTTTTTACCGTTATTATTTGCATCTCGTTAATTTTTTTTAGAAACTTAGACATAAACTTAAATTTTGCGCAAAAAATTTGAATCGTTGGGAGTGGTTAAGTAGAGCAAACTGAACTGTGTTCAATGGGGGTGGGGAGGTTCAAATTTCAAGTTATCATAAAAAACGAAAAAAATGGTAGATTCGTTTACGGTTTTCGCCAAAATTATTCTTTATGTCAGTATTTCCTTGAAAAGAAATTTTAAAGATAAATTTCAAAAAATTCCGTTAGAGGGCGCCTAAAACTTTAGAGTAAACAACAAATATTTTTAACTGGTATTTTTTATATCTAATAAATGATTGTAAAAGCTTATAGTTAACTTTTGAGCTCAAAATCTGAATCGTTGTGAGTAATTATGTAGCGCAAAATTGAGCTGTGTTCGAGGGGTGGTGAGGGTAACATTTCAACTCCTGAACACAGCTCAGTTTGCGCTTCTTAACTCCTCCCAACGATTCGAATTTGAGCTCAAAATTTGTCTAAGCTTTTGCAAGCATTTAATTAGGCTCCCAAACGTGGTCAAAAAATAGCGTTTAAAAATAGTTGTTGGTTACTCTAAAGTTAAGGGCACCCTCAAATGAAATTTTTAAAAATTTATCTTTAAAATTTATTTTTAAGGAAACCGTGACATAAAGAATAGTTTTAGTGAAAACCGGAAACAAATCGACCAATTTTTCCATTTTTTATAATCATTTGAAATTTGAAACTCCCCACCCCTATTGAACACAGTTCAGCTTGCGCTACTTAACCACTCCCAGTGATTCCGATTTTTTGCGCAAAATTTAAGTTTATGTCTAAGCTTCTAAAAAAAAAAATTAACGAGATGCAAATAATAACGGTAAAAATAGTTTTTCGTAACTCCAAAGTCTAAAGCGCCCTCTATCGCCATTTTTTAAAATTTAGATTTATAAATTATTTTCAATAAAATACCGACATAAAGAATAGTTTTAGTGAAAACCGTAAATCAATCGACCAATTTTTTCGTTTTTTATAATCATTTGAAATGTAAACCCTCTGAACAGTTCAGTTTGAGCTACTTAACCACTCCCAACTATTCAGATTTTGAGCTCAAAATTTAAGTTTAAGTCTAAGCTTGCGAAACCATTTAATGCAATGCAAAAAATAACGGCAAAAAACAGTTGTTCGTTACTCCAAAGTCTAAAGCGCCCTCTATCGACATTTTTCGGAATTTATCTTTATAATTTATTTTCAAGAAAATACCAACATAAAGAATAATTTTAGTGAAAACTGCAAATCAATCGACCGATTTTTCCGTTTATGTTTATTTGAAATTTTGGTACCTAAACTTTAATGGCGGCTATCTCCTTTGGAAAACGCTTGGGACCCTTGGTTTCTATTTAATATTGTTTGTCTTGATATATACTATTACCCCTTAAAATTTTTCCCATCTTTTTTTAATCACCCTGTATATTAACCGAATTATAAAAAATGTATATCTATGTGAACGGTTCGTGTTCGCATGTGGCCCCTTATCACATGAAGTATGGAAATATAAACTCCTCCTCCTTCCTTGTTTTTAAAACCCATTTTGCTATAAAGTAAAATTCTATGGACGTGCAAGTATATTCGTGGGTTTATATTGGCGAATACTTCATATAATATTAGATAAGTTAAAAGAAATGTTAAAACATTCCTTTTTTTGTATCCTTAATGTTTTCTTTTAATCTGCCTGTCAGCGGACATGATTTGCAAGTCCACTAGAAGTAGAATTTCACATTTTTATCTTGAGATGTGTGGAGATTCGTATGTATGGAAATCCACGAAAGGACAAAATGCAATGGACATGTAAAGGTTTTTTTAGATTTAATATTAATTTTTAAAAAGAAAGTATGGTAATATTAATGTAGACAAAATGAATAGATAATTATTTAGATAAATTTTTTAAAATGTGTATAGCTATTTAACTCTTTATGTATACTTCCCACTTTTTTTTATTCCCAGCTGACGAATTTGTTTCAAAAATTTCGATAAAAATTTACCTGTAGTAATGTGTACGAAGAGAAGCATCTATTTGTTTTAAAGTAAATTGTTTCTTAAATTTTGGTGGCAGTCGATCACTTCATCATTTTAGAAAAAGATTTATTTTTTTTCATGAAAGTGTTGAATATGGTATGTCACAGACTTGTGTCTATGGTATCCATTGAAATGACTTCGACAATGTCTACTCCTGGGAGTGTGAAAATGTAACAGATTATTTTAAAATGTTAACTAATATTAATCTATGAAATTGTTTCAGATCAGGTATGTGTTTGTGTATATATAAATAATAAAAAATATTAAGAAAAAAAAAATTCAAGATACATATCCACAACCTTTAATTACCAAAACATGTTTTTATCCACAAAAGTCTAATGTTGTACAAACAGAGACAATACATTTCAAAAATAGAAAAAAAAAATTACGCAAATACAAATCAAGAAACTAATTGAAAGATAATATTTAAAGCTAAAATGTTTAAAAACTCATTGCATGACAGCACTTGCATCAAACGTTTTTCACAAGGTGAAACAATATATATTTAACACTGATATTATATTTAGATGAAACAATATATTTAGCATTGGCAATATATTTATCTGAGACAGTATAATTAACATTGACAATATATGCTGGCCTCCAAAAGTTAAGGTAAAACACATTTGTTCACTATATAAAAAAAAAATGGCAGTAACAATAAACTGCATAGAGATTATACGAAAAACGATATCGACCCCTTTAATTTTATTATAGAAAAGAACATGCTTATATGAAATAGAGAAAAATGTGCAAACACCAAGCTTTTGTAATTGATTTGTTGATTTTCAACTGTTAGTGGCAGTTTCGTCAAGAATAGCCAGAAGAGTTTAGCAATGTCTAGATGTCATTTTTCCAATTCGTTTAGGTGGCGGGCGGTTGAATGGATTTAAACAGGGTTGTCACAAGCTGACGATTTTAAACATTTTAATGCATCTCGCAGTGTGGTCCAACCACTCTGGGATCAATATCAGTCCGAAGTTTCTGTGCCCAGAAGACATGTTTTAGGTAGACCACGAGTTACAACACGAGCAGAAGAATGTTTTCTAGTTCTTTCGGCCCGAAGAAGAAGCACTAATGTGGCACGGTTCATTGCAGACCCATTTTTAACATCAGGAGAAGAATCTTTGCTACTAAGGTGCGAAGGCGACTTTCACAATCCAGGTAGCTATGGAAGATTAGCAGGTTTTTTTTGTCCCCTCAACGGACGACAGAGGAGGATATGCTTATGTTGGGTAAGAGAACACTTTCTGGAACAAGCTGTCACAAACTGATGCTTTTAAAATTTTTAATGCATCTCTCAGTGTGGTCCAACGACACTGGGATCAATATCAGTCCAAAGTTTCTGTGTCCAGAAGACATGTTTTAGGTAGAACACGAGTTACGACACGAGCAGAAGAATGTTTTCTAGTTCCTTCGGTCCGAAGACGAAGCACTACTGTGCCACAGCTCGTTGCAGACCTTTTTTTAGCATCAGGGAGAAAAGCCTTCGCTACTACGGTGCGAAGGCAATCCAGGTTGCTATGGAAGATTAGTAGTTGTGTGTGTCCTCCTCAACGAACAACAGAGAAGGAGACGCTTACGTTGCAGAAGAGAACACCTTTTCTGGAACAAACAGCAGTAGGTTTTTGTAGTATTCGCAGACAAGTCTAGATTCACGCTGGAGTGCGAATCAGGGGGTCTGTTTATCTGGAGGTAATGCCGAAACTAGCATTTTTCCCGCCCGGGGCAAGCATGGATTTTGGTGCCCCCCACATGTATGCATTCTTTATAACAAACACACGAAAGAAAGTCTTAATTTGGCGCCCCCTTCACCTTCTGTTCTGTTGGCGCCCGGGGCACGTGCCCCATCTGCCCCCCTCTAGTTTCGGCCCTAAAAATAATGCACCCGATATCAAAGATCTAATACTGTTGAAACACAAAGTTACAGAAGTGATGAAATCATGGTTTTGACAGAGATCTCACTCGGTGGTCACACTAACCTGCATCTGTTCCATGGAGGAACTCTGGTGTAAGATATCTGAATAAGATTCTTGATCCATATGACTTTGCTATTGGTAACAATTTCATTCTGGTGGATGATGATTCAAGACCTTAAAGAGTTGTGGGTTGTTAAGGACTATCTTGAGGATCACAGTTTGAAGCGAATGAAATGGCCAATTTACTTTCCAAACTTTAATACGATAGAACATATCTGGCACTATCTTGGCAGACAAGTTGCTACTTTAAATCTTACTCAAAGGTTGTTAGATGTGCTGGAAAAAATTTAGTCAGATTCTGGTCCTCGCTTGCCATTTGTGTCCGACAATTTAACTGGCAGCATGAAAAGTCGATGTTGCCAGTTTTATTCAAGTCACGGGTGGACACATTCCTTATTAGAACTCATTTTTGCAATGTGCCTGTGACATTTTCTGCATAATACTGAGATGTACTGTTTTGTCCAAGAATGGACTTTCACCACGAGTGATCTATTTTCTTGTAAATCATTTTTGTGTTTAACTTGTGTAAATTTCTATATCGAATTCAATAAATGTCTAGTGCACTTTTTCTCCAAATTTGTTGTTTCTACATTCATTCATTTGCAAATTAGACGCTAAAAAATGGTTGTTCCTTAACTTTTGGAGGTCAGCATATTTAGCTGAGACAAAATATTTAACAACTACAAAGATTACATTACGTATATATTCAAATATAAATTAAAAAGTTTTCAGATAACATATACGATGTTTAAAAACATTTTGCTGTACATTTCAGGTTTGAATTAATTGTACTCAAAAAGATTCAAATGCTAAATTAAAAATCAGAAAATGAAATCGATATTCCATATAATAAATTTGATATCGGATACTTGATATACCTTATTTTGGAATCATCAAATATTGCTCAATCAAGCGAATGAAATGGCCAATTTACTTTCCAAACTTTAACACGATAGAACACATTTGGCACTATGTTGGCAGACAAGTTGCTGCTTTAAATCTTACTCAAAGGTTGTTAGATGTGATGGAAAAAAATTTAGTCAGATTCTGGTCCTCGCTTGCCATTTGTGTCCGACAATTTACAGTGGGTTGCCAAATTATTAGGGACAGTCACATTTATTGCAAGTCATACACTTTGCGTGCCCTTGGCTGCGGCTCAAAATGGTTTAAGTTTTACAGAAATGTATTTTACCATTGTCAATATCTCTATAATTCAACTTTTTAAGTTCTTTTAGTATGTTAAAAGATTTGTTTGCTTTCTATAAATATTTTAATAACGGAAGGACGCTAAGTCTTTTTACACGCAATAGTGGAACATGCTTTCCTTTAACTTAAACAAAATTCTTTGGGTTTTTTTTTTTTGGAAAACTTAAGAATTATATGTGAGTATTATCTTTCTTAATTGATTAAATATTTTTTTTTTTGGAAAATTATTTACGATTTAATTTATATTTTATTTTTAATGATTTCAGTATGGGTTTAGGGGTTGATTTGTCCCTTAGGAAAAAAAATCTGAGGTATAACCTCTTCTTCTGCATACGAGTCATTCTAAAAGGGAAAATAGCAGAACGTGCTTCAGTTGCCCAATCAGTAGTCAACAGGATAAAAATAAATCTGGACAAAAACCAGCCACTTTCACCCAAATAATGAGGTAAAAGTGGAAGAAAATGCATAAGAACTTCACATACCGATAGAAAAATCAGGGATATCTGTTTAGGAAACAGAAAGAAAAAGATAGGACTCCTTATTTACATTATTCAAGAATATGAAATGTCAGTTTTGAGAAAACTGTGCTATGGACATTAGCGGAGGAAGGGTTGACAGGATTTGCATTGGACAGGCAAAAAACCCTAGTTGACAGAAGCATCTTGTCTAGGCTCGTGAACACCGCCAGAAGACATTTGATCACGGGAGTAAGGTGCGTTGTTAAGATAATTAATATTTATGTCAT
The DNA here is from genome assembly GCA_964019185.1 of Maratus speculifer. Taxonomy (NCBI): domain Eukaryota; kingdom Metazoa; phylum Arthropoda; class Arachnida; order Araneae; family Salticidae; genus Maratus; species Maratus speculifer. Next base: position 375,451,828 of record OZ025293.1, read on the forward strand.
TTAAAATCATTTATTTCTAAATTATTAACATATTTTTTTTCAGATGCTTTTCTCACATGAATCAATCTTTGAGATTTTAGCCGATAAAAGCAGCTTGTCAGGTGACGCCCAGGCGAAAAATACCGCTATGATTGCACCGTGGATAGTGTTAACACTCTGATAAAGTAATGGTTGGGGCCTGTCATAAGCGCTAAAAGAATTGGATGCCTTTACAATGTTTTGGGAATCATGAGACAAGATCAGTACAGGCATGTTCTTGAAACTCCGCTGCTTCCACAAATAAAGAATGGTTCCCAAGTGGTGAAGAGTTTATGTTTATGCATGATTCAGTGCCTTGTTATAAAGCTAGAAGCATTACAAGGTTATGGGAAGACCACAATATCCCAGTTTTACCTTGGCCTGGCAATTCCCCTGACAAGATCCCGCAGAAAGCTTATGGGAGATAGCCAAGGCCAAATTGCCAAAAATATGATTACAACCAAGGTACAACTCATTGAAAAACTAATAAATGTATGGCATGATAACCCTAAAATAAAAGAAAGTGCCAGAAATTGCGAAGAGAGCATGCCGAGACGCATCGAAGCACTCCTTGAAGCTACAGGAAATGTCACCAACTATTAACATTCTTTACTTAACATTGGTAAATTGACTATATTATATATTTGTTGTGTTTTTTTCATATAATAACACTTGAATACTCAAACTATAATAATAAAGCTTTTTTAACTTAAAAACAGTGTTTAGTGTTTAGTGTCAAATTATATCCTAATATTGTACAAAAAAAACTATATTCCATGGCTATCCCTAATAATTTGGCAACCCACTGTAACTGGCAGCATGGAAAGTCGATGTTGCCAGTTTTATTCAAGTCACGGGTGGACACATTCCTTATTAGAACTCATTTTTACAATGTGCCTGTGACATTTTCTGCATAATACTGAGATGTACTGTTTTGTCCAAGAATGGACTTTCACCACGAGTGATCTATTTTCTTGTAAATCATTTTTGTGTTTAACTTGTGTAAATTTCTATATCGAATTCAATAAATGTCTAGTGCACATTTTCTCCAAATTTGTTGGTTCTTCTACATTCATTCATTTGCAAATTAGACTCTAAAAAATGGTTGTTCCTTAACTTTTGAAGGTCAGCATATTTAGCTGAGACACAATATTTAACAACTACAAGGATTACATTACGTATATATTCAAATATAAATTAAAAATTTTCAGATAACATACACGATGTTTAAAAACATTTTGCTGCACATTTCAGGTTTGAATTAATTGTACTCAAAAAGATTCAAATGCTAAATTAAAAATAAGAAAATGAAATGGATATTCTATATAATAAATTTGATATCGGATACTTGATATAACTTATTTTGGAATCATCACATATTGCTCAATGTAGAGTTAGCATACAGGAATTAAAACAACATACAAAGTTGATCCACTACATTTAAAGCATCGAAAATTAAACATTGAGTGATTCTTTGCGGACATTTATACATATTTATGGAATTTTTACGAATATGTATGTTTTGAGAACTGACAGCTAATTTTTAAATAGATACTTTACAAATGTTTTGTAATTAATGAACTATCATGTATAAATTATATGGAAAACTGTTCCCTGCAGAATTGGCTAGAATGTAATATTTTGTAATTCATGCGGCACTGATCCAAATATCTCAATTCGCAAAAATCTGAAAAATTGGTCAATTTTGCTGTTATAATTATCGAAAGATATTCGTTCACATTATGCAATTTTCAAAAATTTAAAATTTTTTAAATCAAACATAATTTTAACCGGAAAAAATATTTAACAAAATGTTTCTTCTTTCTATGTGGTTCTTGATTCGGTTTTACTATTTAATAACATCTCTGGTTTTATTTGATTTGAAAAAATTGCATTGTAATATCATAGCTGCAAATCTTCTGTTTTTTACAACTCAAATAAAAGCAAAAATTTCATTGAAAAATAAAAGATAATCACATCACTTTGTAAAAGGGGAATATTTCGTTAAATATTTCTGGTTCAAACTATGTTAGATTTGAAAAGAAAACGAAAAATTTATAGATATGTAAAATGAATAAGAATCCATTAACCTCTTATTACAAAGCCTATGCGTCCACGTAAGAATGGCGGCTATCGTAGGCGGTTTTATAGCATCTATATGTCCCTAGAAATGGGACACAGTATTTTCTTAAAGATTTTTTGCCTTTATTTTTTAGAAATAAGATGAGGAAAATTTTAAGAATTGACTGGTTTAAAAACTCAAGGGACCGTAGAAATCCATTTATACGTCAGTACTTAGGCCAAGTATTGAAAAGGCAATGTTAGGCTCATTCGACAGTCATAGCGTAAAAGCTAGCCATTTTTCAGTTTTGTGCCCAATTGACACATTTGACCAGAGTAATATGCACTACACAGGGGTCGGAGCATATAGGATAAACTTTATTGTTCTTACCAATACCTTTTATGAATAATCTTCAACAGAAATTTTTAAAATATATGCAATAGGAATCTATCATGAAGGTTATTTATGAAAGATACTGGTACGAACAATAAAATTTGTCCTATATGCTCCGACCCCTGACTACAGCATAACAAAATTTCAGTTAATTCCACCGTATATCTCCATATGATTTATACCTGGTCCTTTGTCTCCATTAACTTTTTATAAAATTAACTTATCAAATATTTCAGAAAACATTGTTTAGTAAATATTGATTCTAGTATTAACCTCCTCAGTCATGAGGCAACTACTACGAAGGACACAAAAACATGTTTAAAATTATAATAAAACATCTCCAAACATGTATCAACATATATATCAATGCTTATGATATATGCACACATTAAATAAAAATGTCGAAGTAATTTTAACAATTCTAGAACATTTAAATTCATTTAAATGCTGTTCTTTAGTGTCTCCTACAGATAACATCAGGACTGATGAGGTTAATTTGTGTTGTTATTACTACTGAAATGATTGAAAATTTAAGAATCACTTCTTGTTACGAAACTTTACATCCAATTTTAGAATAGACATTGAACGTATGTAAACAATTATAAAATGGACTTCGTGAGTTTACATTTATTTAATTTTTAACCCTTTTTGGTCTGAATTTATTTTCAATTTTTAGAAAAAATTACTTTTACGTTAATAACATTAATTCTAGTAATCCAAATAGGTTAATTAGTGTTTAAAGAATTTTTCATTGCCTACAAGATAGCGAATGTTGTTGTTTTATGTACTATTTAATTAATATTCATATGACAATAGGTTAAGGAAGAATTTTTGGAGATGTTTAGAAAATACTGTATTACAATAACATTTAATCTACATTACAACTTTCTAATACTTTTTGCGCTTTATTACACCATTCTTTCAGGAAAGTAACTTTTATTTTAAATTTAAAAAGTGAAATATATGTTTAAAATAAAAGAATCGCAAACAGCGCAAAGAGAATCAAGCAAATAATAGTAATTATTATTAAATGCTTAAACATAAATGAAGTCATATAGTAAATGCGTAGACATATACTAACATTACTTCTTGTAAATAATAACAAAAATATTACTTAAAATAAAACAATACTCCATTAAAAGACATGTACTATTAATAGTACACCAGACCCTAAAGGGTTAACTACAGTAGAGCACTGGTTATCCGTGAGTGGAATAGACGTGATGTTAATTAAAATTTAACATCAAGTTTGAGGAAAGACATCAAATTTTAAATTCATGTTTCTTTACATTACTACCTTCATTTTCAACTTAATTCTAAAATTTCTACACGTGTGATATTTGATAACTCCCCTACAAAATGTCGTTCTCTGAGTACATCGCTGCTGAGTACGTTGGGGGTTGGGACCCATAACCTTTATTACCCCTGTATGATCCATAACCTTTATTTTTTAAGCCGAATACGTGACAAAAATTCATGTAATTGTGTTTTTATTGAAATATTTTTTACACACACACACACACACACACATATATATATATATATATAAAGATAATTTGACATAGAATGGGAAAGCATGTACAGTAAAATAGACACTTTAAAAGAAAAATACTAATTTTTATAGCATTTTGGCACTGCTCAATTGCAATGGAAGTCAGAAATTGACACTCTTAGCCCATTGCTAAGATGCAATTTAAGATACAACTCGCTGAGTTTTGGTAGTAGAAAATACTGTATTTTTAGTTGTACTTGTTGCAGCATCAGCATATATTTTCTGTCTATAACATATGGAATTTAAGAACTGTATAAATATTTAAAAAGTTTATTTAAAACATGACTGCACTATTTCATCGACGCATTCTTAATTCCTACTTTATTTCGAGCAATTTTACAATTTAGATTGCTTACGCACCTCTAACAAATAAAAAAATTTAATCGCCTTTCAATCCTTTTGGATCACCCTTTAATGTGTAAAAGGATATATAATATAAAAATCGCTATATACTGCCTAGTTTGAGAATTTCAATTTGTGCATATTACCCACATAGTAGTAATGCCACCCATTGCCTCGGATAGTTGGTGTTCTACTGTATATCAAAAGAATTCCCAAACGTGTTTACATATATAGCATGTGAAGTGACACAACTCAAAAAATTAAATTTGAAATGCCTTCTCCCTCTTTTTTAGTATGAAAATGGGTTTTTTTTAGATAAAATGGATTGGATTTTAAAACGGAGAGAAGATTATTAACGGATCGACAGTTTTACATAACAATCATAAGTGAAAACTTATGAAACTTCTGTAATTATTTTTTTTTAAATACTCGCCTTTAACGATTGATGGGAAAGTTTACTTCTTATAATCATAAACATCCCTTTTTCCGAGTTGCGACACTTTATTTATAGCTGAGCTGCATAACAAATAGGTTAGCGTACAACAAAGGCATATTAAACTACAAACTTGCAGTGTGGATAAAAAATTTAAATTAAAACCAGAAATCCAGAATCAAATTTTCATTCACAATTGAATCAAAGATTGTTAAGCTTTATTAAAAAAAAAAAAAAAACTTTTGAAATTTCCCAGTTTTTGACATTGTGCCTTTTAACCCTTTCCGTCTCAAAGTACTCAGAGGGACAGCTCAGAAAAGGAAACCAGGTCTGTAGAGCATAGTGTCCCTCCCCGTCGCTTTTATTAAAGTCTTAAAAAATACAGAATTCAGCCAAAGCTGAAACCTCCAAAATCGCGACAGTGGGCGGTATTAATGCAAAAACTCGTAACAGGACTACACCTGCCAGGTGCAAAAGAACCTAACGCGACAGAGGGGAGGTAGGATAAAATAGGAGCAAACAGAAAACACATAACAATAGAAAATAACAAAATCGGAAACTTGCTAAAATGTTGAAATAATAGACGCTTTCAGTCGTGACGTCATGTACGACGTTTTGCTTGGACACTGACTCCAAACAAACCGTTTCTATGCTGTGTTTTCTATTTTTATTATATTTTATAGCTATATATTGAAGTGATGTCTGAAAGACATAGGTTTTAATACTTTTTATGCAATGGTAATATTTTCTACGATTTATATTTAATAAGATTTGAAACATAGCAACCGTTTGTTTGGAGTCAGTTTCCAAGCAAAATGTCATGGCTGACGTCACACTGAAAGCGTCTATTGAATGGCACCAAGATTTGCGAAAAACATTATTCCGTAACTGGAGACATGAATTTCCTCACGCGGTCAGAAACATAGTCAGAAGGACTCCAATGTTATTATTTTTTTTGTCTTTTGTAAACAATTTTGTAAATTTATTTTGAAACACAGTATAATCTGGGAAACATATAATGATAAAAGAACTACTGGACGGTACTGAAGAGATGATTTTGTTCAAGAACTTAAACCCCTTGATATTCAGAGCCAAAAAACAATGTCGAGTCATACTCCCGTCTCCAGTTACGGATTGTTTGAAAATAAAACCTTTCTTGGCATACAATGTAAAAGAAAAAAATTAGTTTCAGAATATTGGTGCCATTCTGGCATTTGGAGATTAAAATTAAGACAGAATTTAACATACCATGACGGAAAGAGTTAACATTAAACGTTTAAGCAAAAAAGCATCGAAAAAAACTGGCTTTAAGTTATGATTAAAATAACAAATTTCGTAAAAATCACCATAAAATAAAAATAAATAAAACTAAAAATAGTTATTAAAAATCGCCATAAAATAAAAAGTAAATAAAAAGTTTATTTTAATTATACTTTTAAATTCCGTTCTTTTAAACACGCACAAGCATTACCCGGAATGAGTTCCATTCTTCATGAAACGGTGAATAAACAACAACAATATGTATATATATATATATATATATATATTGAAACTATCTTAAAATAAGAAATATTAAAGTATAGAATTTGTTTCTTTCAGCAATCACAGATTCAATTGTGAGTCCAGCCTTAGGAGTTTGAAATTTTAATAATGTTAAAACTGATGTGCTACAGAAAGTGTTGTTTTTTACTCCCAATTCATCTGATCTTGTTAAAAACTAACAAATACGACATAACAAAATTTCGTAAACAAAATTTTTTACATGCATTACATTTGAGAATTTTAAGGGGCCAGGTGCCTTCGAGTCAACCAAAAAATGACTTATTCAATTTACATATAATATTTTAAAAACAAAACTAGATTTAAAATTTTGAGTTAGAACAAAAATTACAGACAAAATAAGTTGACCTGTCTGTGGCATAAAAAATATTCATTTAAAAGTCTTATTTGAGCATGAATTAGTAAAAATAGTTAGCCAGATTTTCATAAAATTTTAATATTTTATGGAGTAATGTACATCAAATGACCTAAAAGTTTTGGAGTAATTAACCCTTTATCTACCGCAATATAAATTTATGAAAATTTTACATTCTAAAGCATTTTACGCAAATTGTTTAAACTAAATTAAAAGATTTATATAATGATTTAATAAATATTTGAAGGATTTAGAAGGATGAATTAAATTTGAATTTACAGGGATTTTGTTAAACTTTTATAACCCTACTCAAATCTTTTATTCTTAATTATTTTCTTAGTATTTTGTAGAATTATAAAATGTACAAATATGATGTTCTTACAATGAAATATAGAAATATTTCCGCATTGAAAAATCCCCATCCCCCTCCTTCAGCTCCAGAAAAGCTGAAAAGATGCAAAGGCAAAATAAATCATCCTTTTAAAATATTTTTGTTTTGTATAACCAATAATGCTTTTGGAGCAAGATAAAGTATTGTATCTATAACTTATCCTAAACAGTATTACAACTAACTGATGTATTAAAAGAATTTTATAATAAGTTATTTTACTAGTACTTATAAGTACCGTCATTAGATAAAGGGTTAAATGTTAAAAATCTCGAGTTTTCATTAAATTGGTAAACATTCTGAAAACTATATTTGCATTTGTTTTTAAAGTTAAAGAAATTTCTAATTTTGCTATGTACTTGTTTTTTGACAATGAAAAAAAGAGTAAATTTGTTCCGATAGTAGAGAATTTTAATTTGATAAAAATTAATTTGATTTTTTTGGATAAAAAAAAGGAATATCCTAATAAGTAAACAATAGCTCACGTGACTGAAATACGAATTATTCTGAAAGAAATGCAAAAAATAAGCATTTTACGGGGTGGGAACTAGATCAGGAAACCAGTTTAAAAAATAACCTCCTTAGTCTTGATGTCGCCCGTAGGCGACACTAAAAAATCCTTTAAATTAAGTTAAATCCTACCAGAACTGTTAACTTAACTTCTAGACAATTTTAATAAATGCGTGCATATTATAAGCATAAATATTTAGACTTCTACATCTTTGGAAATTTTTCATAATAGTGTTAAACTGGGTTTTGTGTTCTTTTGCAAAATTTGTCTCAGGAATGAGGAAGTTAAGGTAAAATACCAGTATTTTCTTATAAAAAATTCACATAAATTTCTCGATAATATTAGGTAAATTTTTCTATAGAAAAACACTAATACTTTCCCTTTTCATGGAAAATTTAAAAAGTGAGATTATTTAACTATTTTTGTGGGATATTCGGCGCCTATGTTAAAACATTTCGCAGTCTTTTGGCCGATCATTGGTGCATCTGTAATGATCATTAGCTATGCAGATGATGTATCTATTCAGTTTGGCGACTAGTTTAAAAGCACTGCTCGCACCATAAATGATGCGACTCTGTAAATGAATCTAATAATTTTCAAGGTAACAGATCTAAAAACTTCGTTAATTTGCGATATTTCACAAAGGCACCTGACGACTTAAGTACATTGTTAAGTGAACATATAACTTATTGTTAAGTGAACTTCTTATTGTTATACATTAAATCAAAACATCTAAATAATCTGCACAGATTCAAAAAAAAAAAAAAAAAAAAAAAAAAAAAATCAACTTTGAAATATACGTCAATTTCAATCATAATTTCAGTTACAATATATTATATATATATATATATAATATTAAAAATATATACCTGTTTAATGGGGTTAAAAAAAAGAGGGCGAACGTTATGATCCTGGAGTTTTTTTTAAAACATTTATATCTGTTACAAACTTTAAATTAGTAAGAGAATGTTTGAAAGACTAAATTGAAAGTTGTAAAAGTTGAAAGTTCGATTAATGATAGTTTAGTTACCACAAAATTTTTAAATTAAGTTTTAAGCATAGATTAACCTCTTCAGTCCTAATGTCGCCTAGAGGCGATACTAAAAATCGTCCATTAAATTAATTTAATTTCTTCTAGAATTGTTACGATTACATCTAGACTTTTTTAATAGATGTGTACAAGTTAAAAGCATCAATATACAAACTAATGCATCTTCGGAGATTTTTATAATAATTTTAAACTGTTTTTTGTAGTGCCATGAAAAATTTGTTCCAGGACTGAGGAGGTTAATAGAAAGACTATTCTTATGCCGATTTATGGAAAAGTTTGAATTGGTTTTAATTTATGAATAATTAATGCTTTTCAGAAATTTTCAGTCTTTTTAGGGTTCTATACTTAAAAAGTAAAAAAATGAACAATTATAAGATCAGATGGGTGGGCATGCCTTAAGTTAAAAACCTTAAGTTTTCTTTAGTCATCAACAAGGAGATAATTCTCTAATGATTTGTATCTCACTATGCTTTAATGCTCAAGCATCTCTAGAATTCTTCGATAGTCGCCAAACAGTGCCAAGACTACAAATATAGTTTGATGAACAATTTACAGCCATTTGGTGAACTTTTATCTGGTCGAAAGTATGTGTTTGAGCAAGATGATGCATCTATTCATGTTGTATACAAAACAAAAACTTGGTTTAACTCTCAAAAATAATTATTTTCGATTAGTCGGCGTGTATCTCTGATCAGAACCCAATGGAAAACTTTTGTGGCGCCATATATCGTAAGATTTACGCTACTTTTTAACAATATTCTTCTGACTCTTCTTTTAATGAACTTAGAACTGCTGTTGAACGTATATGAAAAAAAAAAAAAAAAGACTTTTAAGTGATGCAGGATTTAGCTTCTTCAATGAAAAGTCAATAGTAAAGGTTAATGAAATAACCTGTCTGATGTCAATATTACTCGCTTTCAGAGGGTTCCGTAAATAAATACATGAATTAATAACTTGGTCTTGCATTATACAAATATATTATTAATAGCTGTTGTCTTGGCTTTAAAAGCCGATGGTGCAGAGTACGCCGTCCGTGTCTTTATTCATGTCCAAACCATCCGTGTATTTAAGGATTACTATCTCGGCTAATTATCGACGATTTTTAAAACTAATTATCAACAACCCTTTTCTTCTTCTGCGGCGTTATATACCTCTAGTTTTCCTCAATTCTTTTGCTGAACACGCTCAAATCGAAATTTATCTGTAACGGAAAAAAATGTGATAAAGTACGTAATCCCTATACCTTACTAACGAGGTTGAAGTTAACTTCTACTACTAATTTTTTATAATATTAGTATCGGTAAATTTAGAAATAGAGAGCGGTGGGCATATTTTGCATTACAATTTCGACGACATCTCTGAAAATATATATATAATTAAAAGAAATGTATATTTGAGTTCGGCATTACGAAAGCTTTCACATGATGCACCCCTCAATATATATATATATATAAAGTTTTTCAAATATCTGTGAATGGTTAATAATATATAAATATGCGGATCTACAGTAGACAAAATAAGTATTAGAACAGTGTGAATTTTGTAGATTTTTAAGTAATAAAACTGTTTAATTGCTATAAAAGATATATATTAAGCAGAGTTTTTACAAAAATATCCCATTTTTGTAACAAACACAGATTAAAAATTAACAAAACTTAAAAAAAAGTAAAAATAATAACATTTGCATTGCAAAATAAGTATTAGAACATCAGATTGCAATGTTGAAACATAGAAAAAATAAGATAGTTGAAGACTGAAATATGAAGTTAATACTTGTTATGCAGTCTTTTTGCTGCAATTATTGCTTCTAATTGTCTCGGCATAGATTCTACTAAATCATTAATGATTTTTGAGGACATGGTGTTCCATGCGTTTTGCAATGCTTGTTTCAAGCTTGATTTGCTTGTTATTGAGATTTTTTTATTTTTTGATCAAGTAGATGCCATAGATGCCCAATAGGAGTCAAGTCTGGTGATTGTGGTGGCGTTTGTAATCTTCGGGGAACATTACATAAAAGCCACTCTTTGGTTTTATTGGCAGTATGTTTGGGATCTTGATCTTGTTGAAAAAAGTCTTCTCCAACCCTAATTTTCTTGCACTGTCCTTCAAATCATGCCGTAACACATTAATGTATGATAAAGCTGTCATTTCCCCATCAATAAACTGGATATTTCCAACTCCATTTTAAGCCATGCACCCCCAGATCATGACATTCCCCCCTCCATGCTTTACCATCTTCAGTAAATTTTGAGATTCTTAAGCAGCACCTTCTTTTCTCCAAACAGTGAGTACGTGTTTTGTTTCGAAAATTTTGAACTTGCTTTCGTCAGAGAAAATTACACTTTTCCTGAAATCTAATGTTTTGCTTATATATTTTTTGGCAAATTGTAGACTTTTTTTTTGTTGTTTTCTGGAATAAACGGTTGTTTTCTTGGCCTTCTTCCTTTTATACCAGCCCTATGCAAAACATTTCTCACAGTCTGTGAAGATACAATCTTTCCTTATATTGATTCAATATTTGCAGCCAACATCCTTGCACTTCCAGTTGGATTTTTTTTAGCATCTTTAATCACTTGTCGCCTTTCTCTCACAGTCAGCTTGCTTGGTCCCCCTGATCTTTCTTTGTTATCCACAATACCAGTTTCTTTTTTTCTTTTTAAGAATATTATGAATTGCACACGATGACACATTTAACATACTTGGAATTTTCTGCAACGTTTTTTCACTACGATGCAGAAAAACAATTTGCTCTCTTTTTGCAAGTGGAATCTCTTTTGTTTTGGGTGCCACGACAAAAAACTTGCACGTAAATTATTTTGAATTGATTATCAATAAATGAACTAAGTATCCTTTGCATGACCTTGACACTTGAAAATAACTTTGAAAATTTAACAAGGTTGAATTACAATTTGCATGTTGGTTTTTAATTTGTTCTAATACTTTTTTTGCGGTGCGAATCTCGTTTTTTTTATTTATAAAAATAACATATTCTGTTTAAATAATTTTTGATTGCTTATTGAATACTGTGTAAGAAACATTATTATATATAAATTAATTTCACCATTTATTTCATTTTATTACCTAGAAAACTACAATTTTCACATTGTTCTAATACTTTTTTTGTCAACTGTATAGCCTTTATTACTTCCGCCGATTTGAACTTTCACAGTTAACGAGTAAGATGGCTGTGGTGACAGACGAATAGACAGACACAGGTGTGATCTTATAATGGTTTCGTTTTTACTTTTTAGGTAAGGAACCATAATTTTTTAAAAACTATTGTTTGTTACATTTTTGACGTTTAAATTAATAATTAGCAATTTTAAACTTAAATTTTACAAAAATTAAAAAATTGCTTTGAAGGCATACAGACGCCTTAAAATTTAAGAATTATTTTAATAGTTATAAAAAAGGAAATTATATAAGATGTATTAAAATGCATATCAAAAGCGTATATTAAAGTTTGTTTCTTAATTCTTAGTCACTCAATGTAGGAAGCTATCGGGTTAATTAACCCTTTTTCTTGAGAAATACTGAATTTATAATTTATTAATTTCTCATAAATAGTTTTTGCTTTATGAAACATTATATTCGTTTGATACAACAAAAATGGTATTTCGTTTTGCTCATCGTATCGAAAAAATGTTTAAGGTATTTGAACGCATTAAATTTGTCAATTTCAGATGAAAAATATATTCTTTAATTGCATAAAATAACTTTACTGAACAGCTTGTGTTTGTCCTACACTAATTTTAAAGTACAGAAATTTCAAAATTAAACTTAATGAACCTGGAGGGACGCGCTGTATAAATCGCAACGGAAAAAAAAATTCGAGAGTGGACACATGAGATTGATGAATGTACAAATGTGAGAATGAATAATAAGAACATGTGAGAACGAGAGTGGCCACATCAGATCATGAGCTCAACACTTTTTTTTATGATTTCAAAAATGAGACCGATTAACTTAAAGACTGGTTGGAATTAAATTATCCAACACAGTTTGATTAATGTATAAATGCAAGAATGATCTAATAATGGCATTTTTTACGACAAATTTGCGAATAAATTTCCAAGATTGTTGGAATTCGAATGTTAACACGAGTGGATATTTGTTTAATGTCTGCAACGATGTAGCTATTAATGGCTCTTGCCTTATCTGTTGCATCGTATGCTTTCAAGACCAAATATCCGCTCTTTAACTCAAAAGCATAGCTGTGTATACAAGACATTATTTCTCCAAAATAATAATAATAAAACCTGTAACTATTAAAAAAAGCTATAAAGGAATCGCGAATCGTAACTGATGAAGAGTTCTCTTTTTCAGTGGCCAAACGTATATTTCTCGCATGTTCTTTAAAAAAGAACATCGAAGTAATGAATACATCAATATATTCTAAAAACTTTCTTTGTTTCAAAATTAACGGCGTCATGGCATTCAGTTCTGAAAGATAAAAAGAAAAGAAATGAAATAAAAATAAAACTTTTAGTTAAAAAAAAAAAAGAAGCCACACAATGATTTTATACGTATGCCGATTATCCCAAGGAGGCGGAAACGCACCTGGAGATTTGATAATGCAAACTTGCAAAAGTTTTTAAAATAAGGTAAAATATAATTATGGTTAATAATATATCAAACATATTAATCCTAACTAATTATCTTGCATATATTAATTAAAAATTTTTATAATATTTTTAATTTTATACAACTTTTCAGTAAATTTGGTCAGGTGAAAAATAATTTCACTTTGCTCAACAAGAATTGGAAGAAAAAAATGCATACCTGTACCTTTTAATACTCATTATATTATAATAAAGATTCTTTTGTACCGTTTAAAATATTGCATCATTAATAAAACAATAGACCATTTAAGAAATCAACGACAATACAAATTAATTGGATCAAGTGGAAATATGTGCATCACAAATAAATTTTATAGCAAAAAATAAACAGAGATCATATACAAGAAACCAAAAGTAGTTGTAAATTATAAATCCTACAATAAAAATTTACTAAGCATTCCCAATTACTAGGCAATAGATGTATGTTCTTATCTCGAATGCATAAAAGAGGTTTTCCGAATATAGTCATACCTCCAGTCAGGAACTCGATTTTATTCCGATTGGGTTAAACTGTGCAATTTTTTTTTCCTTTTCTATTTTTTTTTTCTTCCATATCAGATGATTTTAAATGTTTTGATTTCGGATTTAGTTTCGGGTTAGGTTTCAACTCATTTGAATCGTGTTCCGATTTTTCAAAAGTAAGTTCCGACCTTAAAAGAAAACACCATATATTTGAATATTAATGAGTGTATAACATTTCGCTTATATATAAAAAAAGTTAAAACTGATGTTAAAGATATATATTTAGATTATTTCTCCAAAATTGCATTAAAATAGGGATTAATATTCTTTCACTGTGGATTCAGTTTTAAATTGTAGTATATCGGGTTCAGGTCGGATTTCGAGTTGATGAATTTACATTTTTTGGCGGTTTAGTTTCTGGTTCACTTTAAGCAGAAATTTCGGGTTCGGCTGGTGTAGAACCCGACCGGTGGAGGACTGTACTCCTGATAATGATTCTAAAAATATTAGAGTTCTTTACCACAAAACTTGTTACAAAAATTGATTAATTTTTGTTTAACTCTGTACTTCTCAAATTATAAAACAATGAAATTGTTACCTCCAAAACCACATTCCTAAATTTCTAAAAAATTAATTAGAATATCTTGAACAACCATAAAATAAGTTTTGGAAAGATTTTATATATTGAAATTAATAAATTATAATTGTAGGGAAATTATAATTGAGTATTGCCTTTTTTTTCTTATGCTGAAAAAAATGGGTTCTCATAATTGGGAAAAGTAATCAATTTTAAATGCATCACATACTCAAAATAGCTTCGATCCAAATGTGCTCAAAATTTGAGAAACCAATGTACTCATTTATTATTATTATATTAATAATAATTCATTATTAATATTTACATCGATGACATTAACGAAGCGCACATAACTATACGCAATGTAATCTTGCGCATTATATAAGAAACATAAGTTAAAATTCCTGTCAAGGAATAACATTCGCGATTTACAGGGTATATTAAAATTGTTTTCTTATTAATTAATGGACATCTTTTATGTAGCCATAAATGAAATAAAACATTACAGGGAGCAAAATTTTCGTTTCGTTTGGGTTTCATAACACTTCAAAGTTGAGAAATCTTGGGTTCATTTTTCGATACTGATTGTGTTAACAAAATTCCATATGGGTACTTCGATTTATTCATTCTTTTCAGTGTAAATTTCTTCCAAATATTTTTTATGTTTTAGAATTAAATTAAAAATATAATGGTCTAACATACAGGGTGTTTCGCTACCAGACCGACAAACTTTGAGGAGTGATAGTAGACATAAAGACAAACATTATTAAATAGGAAACCATGGGGCGCAAACGTCTTCTATAGGAGCTAGGGGCCATTAAAGTTTAAGGTCCAAAAATTCAAACGATGATAAAAATTAGAAAAAAGGGTCGATTTGTTTGCGGTTTTCTCTAAAATCATTCTTTTTATCACGATTTTTGATTTTTTTAATTTAAAAGGTTAAGTTCAAAAATTGCCAATAGAGGGCGCTTTAGACTTTAGAGTATCGAACAAATACTTCTTGCCTTTCTTTTGTACATGGGGTTGAAATTATTCTAAAGTTTAGACTTTAACTTAAATTTTAAGCCCAAAATCGGAAACATGGACATCGGTTAACTAGCGAAAATTTAACTGTGAACCGAGGGAGATATTTTAAACGCTCATAAACATCGGGCAAACTAATCGATTTTGTTGCGGTTTGCGTGTAGGTCATTCCCTTGGTAATTATTTTACTCAAAATGACGTACAGCTTTCATGTCCTCATTTTTTGATAGAGGGCGCCTCCAACACATGTCCGACATTTCAATGGTATTACGCCTGGGTGTTTTACTACCAGACCACCATACTTCCAGGAAGTGTAAGGGATGCAAAGATGACTCGGAATCACATAGGAATGTAACGTTGAAAATTGCTTTTTTGCATGTTACGTTTAAAATAAAGCAGAGAAAAAAACAACAGAAACAAGCAGAGAAACAGCAACATGTGAAAGTGACAGAACAAAGTTTATTTAAAGGTTTTACTGCAAAAAGTTTTCGAAATTACGACCAGAAAAAGTCCGGCAAACTGTACAGCGACAGTAGATGGCGCTGCGAATTTCTTGTGGTAAATGGCCCTGAACGGTAATGCGCGTGAAGGTTTCTCTCTCGTTTCGCAGCTCTATGTGTTTCCAGCACGATCGGGCTCTTCCACATTTTACCAATGATTTCACCGATACCTCAACGTAACATATGGACAGCGGTGGATAGGTCGTGGTGTCCCGGTTTATTGGCCTGCCAGATTACCGGACCTATCAAGTATGAGCTTCTTCGGCTGGGGTCACATGAAAAGTTGGGTGTATGAGAATCCCGTACCATCAATTAAAGACTTAGCAGCTCTTATTTCTGTAGCTTCCGGAAATCTATCAAAGATTCCAGGAATCTTTCAAAGCGTGAGGAATTACATGCGACGCCGCTGTCAAACAAAAACGCTGTCATTCGCCGCTGTCGAATTACTTCTGGTCGTAATTTCGAACATCTTTTCTAGTAAAACCATTAAATAAACTGTTTTATGTCATATTAACGTGTTGCTGTTTCCCTGCTTGTTTCTGTTGTTTTTTTCTCTGCTTCCTTTAGCCATAATTCGTAAAAAAGACATTTTCAACGTTACATTCCTATGTGATTCCGTGTCGCTTCGTATCCCTAACACCTCCTGGAAGTATTGTGGTCTGGTAGTAAAACACCCAGGAGTAATGCCATTGAAATGTCGGAGATGTGTCGGAAGCGCCTTCTATGGAAAAATGAGGACACCACAGCTGTACGTCATTTTGAATAAAATAATTACCAAGAGAATGACCTACACGCAAACCGCAACAAAATCGATTAGTTTGTCCAATGTTTATGAGCGTTTAAAATCTCCCCCTCGGTTCACAGTTAAATTTTCGCTAGTTAACCGATCCCCATGTTTCGGATTTTGGGCTTAAAATTTAAGTTAAAGTCTAAACTTTAGAATAATTTCAACCCCATGCACAAAAAAGGCAAAAAGTATTTCTTCGTTACTCTAAGTCTAAAGCGCCCTCTATCGACAATTTTCGAACTTAACCTTTAAAATTAAAAAAATAAAAAATCGTGATATAAAGAATGATTTTAGAGAAAACCGCAAACAAAACGACCCATTTTTTTAAATTTTTATCAGAGTTTGAATTTTTGTACCTTAAACTTTAATGGTCCCTAACTCCTACAGAAGTCGTTTGCGCCCCATGGTTTCCTATTTAATAATGTTTGTCTTTATGTGTACTATCACCGCTCAAAGTTTGTCGGTCTGGTAGCGAAACACCCTGTATAAATATAGAAAATTTTCGGGGCTGAAACTTCGCACTCCATATCTTCCAACATCAAGAATTTTAAACAGTTTGTATGACGGCTGATTATCTACACGAGGGATATGGGCGGTGGGGGTATACCCTAATTGGGGATCTTGCTTTGCTATCCGAATCCAACTCATTTTACGCAAGGATATCAAAGGTCCGAAGAAAACAAACCTCTCGGCCACTGGTGGGAGAGTTATAATTGGAAATATAAATGTCCATTTAAAAATATTTTTATTTTGTACAACGGTAATTCTAATAGATATAATATTTTTAACTCGTCCTATATTATATTACTGTTAGTCAATGAGTTAAATATACACTGGTGTCCAAAAGTTAAGCATAATTGGTAATTAAGTAATTATTTTTAAGTAATGAAAGAAATATGAATCGGAATGTGCTGAAACTCCAGGTGTGTAAACAAAATATAACGCGTCACATATTTTCGCGAAGAGTTTTCCCCGAAATCGAACAGGGGACCGTCAACACATTGAAAAAGAACGAAGATCTTTTGGATAACCCTGTCAAAACTAATGTAGCAAAAGCGTTCAAACTGCACATTATGATTAATTGGCTTATTGTAATGTACTGTGTTAATTTTTACAAGGATAGCATGTATACTCGTAGAGAAATTAAGGTTTTTATAAAAACAGTCCTAAATTTTTCCAAGTTTTTTGCTTATAATTTGCAGAGTTCTTATTATAAAATAATGTTCTTTTCTGAAAATATGACAAACATCATTGTACACAATACCCTGTCATCAGAATTTAAAAATAATAAAAATTGTATGAAAAATGAGTATGTTTAGTAAATAATTTTTCATTGCGCATGCGTCAACGATATCAAAATGTCATTTGCATATTGTGTTAGCTAAATGTATAGAGCAACTTCTGTAAAAGTTTCAAAAACATAGCTTGAAAATTCTGAAAATGGGAGCCTATAGAATCAACTCAAAATCCGTTATTCCTAAAGGAAGCAAAAAAATCAGGGGTTTTACCTAAATATAGTTGTACGTGCAATATTGTGTAGGCACTAAACAATGGAATATGGATACAGACCCTCATCTTTTTAACTTATTTCAATTTCAAACTTTTTGCCTTACAGTAAATATTTTGATTGTAATGTTTTATCCTTTAATAACTTGCGATTTTCACTGCGATTGTTTGGCTTTCATGATGATGCTTTGACATTTTAAACAGGAATTCTGTTTCAGGCTTCTAGCATAATACGAATTCGGTTTTAAATATTTGGCCTATTATGGTAAAAGTTCTGCTTTGTTATTTTTGAACTAAAACAATTTTTAGTGGGATTTTCAATGTAATAACGTTTGTAGCGTTTTTCTTTCTTTTTTAAGAGTTCGCGTTAATTTTTTTTTGTAGATACGGTAAAGAAATTCGGTTTCAAACTTTTAGCCTGATATAATAAATTCCCCCCTGTGTGATTTTTAATATTTAACCATTTTTATTCTTTCACGGCTTGACATTCATCAACAGAATTAGATTTGAAACTTATTCGATATTGTGAAATTATTTTAAATATGGAAATCTGGAGTGTTTTAGAAAGCTTTTAAAACATATTTTCGATTGCTATTGCATATATTGCTTAAATTTTATTTATTTATTTATTTATTATATGATTTAAAAAAACTACTCCCGATTCCCAATATGGACACCTTATGTCGACATTGGAAGTACAGCAGGTGAATCTTCAGATTCACAAAAATAGAAAGCTAATTTGTAATAACTGAGGTGCATTTTTTGTTTTTATCATTTAAATTAAACCGGAGTAGTTACAAGGTCGCTAATTTCAGTAATGATAGTCAACAGCCCACGGATCATAGTCATATACTTTTGGCATCCTATCACGTGTACATGGGGGGGGGGGGTGAAAAAAAAATTTTTTCCTTAGGGTGTCCATATTAGGCACAGGTACCTTAGATAAAAATAGAAAAAAATCAACGAAGGAAATTTTGCATTGAACCAAAAAAGAAAAATACAAGAAATATAGTCAAATATAGTTCGAAATATAGTTCAAATATAAATATAGTTCAAAACTTTGCAATACTCATTTGGAGTCGGGGTACCTTTGAAGAGTTGCGAAGTTTTCTGGTTTTTCGTATACGACTATTATTTTAAAGAAATGTTGTTCTTTTAAGTCGGCCAAATATTCCAATTAAATAAAAGAATATTTTCTGCATAAAAATACTGTTATGCATAAAGCCAGAGATTTAAAAGCTCTTCCTTTGGCACGAAAATAATAAACTGCTCAATGATACCAAATACCGACAGACAGTGAGAACTCTTCTATACATTATTATGGTTAACAGACCCAATATTATCGTAGCAGTAAATATACTTTCCTGGAGGAATAAAATGGCTCGGGAAAAGACTGATACACAATAAAAAGTTCAAAAAGATATCTTAATAAAACCAAAGATCAAAATTTAAAAATAAAAACTAAAACTGAACACATGCTCAAACCTTATGAAGATGCATACTGGGACAGCCACAAAAAAGCAGGGAATCGACCACTGGAAATTAATTCTTACCTGGTCAAAATCCCACTGAATGGATCATGAAAAAACAAACATATGTTGCGTTTTCTTTGACAGAAGCGTAATTTTTTCGGCCTCTCATGCAGTACATAAGATAACAATATTAATAAAACTTTTAGAATATTTACATTTACTTTCTTACCTTCATTACAATGAAAGTAGGAATGTAATGAAATTCCTTCCTACTTTCATTAGTAGGAGAATGATGTTAACGGCAAACCCACTTACTTTCTATTGTAACAATTGTTGCTGTTCTCACATTCTTACAACTACATAGTCATATCCAGAATAATCCAAAACATTCTCTTTAAGGTGGCAAAATATTGCCAAATTTAGCGAACAAAGATAAATCACCTTAAAGGAAGCCAATTGCAATGTAGTTGACCAATTTAGCAAGATTCAAATTCAGTATTGATAAAAATTGGGATTGAATATTCTTTTCGATTTCCACACATTTTAGCCTCATGTGTTTGAATAAAATAAGCTGGATTTTTAAAGGAAATTAATGAGGAAGCTACCTTTTCCTCCCAGTGCAGGCCGGAAGGACTTTTTTAATCACAGACCAGCATCGATGCTTTTCTTCAAAGAGTAAAATTTATTTTACTTACTAATAATTATAGTGATGGTATATGTATAAACACGCTGCGTATACATAACGTTATTCCTTAGCAAAGTGTATGATGATAATCTAAAAGAATTTAAATAGAATTATGGTTCCTATAAACAAACATTAAAAAAATAATTTTCATAATAGCTATATGAGATAGGCAGTGAATATCGATACTAAATTATACTAAAACAATCAATACATCCCAGAAAAAATACTTGTATTCTGTTGGAGGTGAGGGTGAGTGAAAAATCATTATTTTTCATAAAATTATCGAAGAATTAGTAAATGTGGATCCTACAGTATACGAAAACAATCAAAACGTCCTAAAGAACATATTCAACTTTAGAATTCGAAAGGGAGAGACAGACAGGAGGACGATTGAGAGACAAACAATAAATGGAACTAAAAAGTGATTTTTGTGATCACCTTGTATCATAAAATATTTGAATTATCTATATTCTTATTATCTGTATTCTTAGAAAAGGAATAAATAGACTATTTTAAACATTTTCATGAAGTTGTGTAAGAATAGTATGTATGTTCCTGAAAATATAAACATCTTGAAGCACGCAAATCAATTCCGCGAGTTTTTGTTTATAACATGTACTAAATTTTACTAAATTGAACACCTTTAAACACTTAACAAGTGAAATAAGCATTTTACTGTCATTAGAAAATTAATATATTGAATACATTACAAAATATGTGCATTTCCATGAAACAGTTTTAACTGCGCATACGAAATCATTTTCACAATTTTTCTTTCATAACTTAACAGTCGGTTATATAGTGTGGCGTCGTGAGAAGTAATTTCAGGATTGTCGATTAGCAAAAGTAGTATTATTTATTTACAACTACACAGAAACATATAATCGGAAGAAAATTTAGTATTCTCCTCCTCAGTCCTGAGGCAAATATTACGAGGGCCATGAAAATAGACTAGTTTAAAATTATTATGATACTAGTTCAAAAGAACTAGTTTAAAATTATTATGAAACATCTCCAAAGATATAGAAGTCTGTATATCTATCCTTATGATATGCACGTTTTTATTAAAAAGTTCTTGAAATAATTTTAACAATTCTGGAATGATTTGTATTAATTTAAAGAATGTTTTTTGATGTCTCGAAGAGGACTGTGGGACAGGCAACAGGACTGTGGAGGTTATGGAATACGCTGAGTTGATAGATTAAGCTCTGTCCGTAGAATTGCTAATATTACGCGTGAGTCGATACAAATACAAAATTTGTACTTTATTTAACTTCTAGTCTCAGTTGAGACTGTGCTGCGGAGTTAAGTTACCGTTCCATTCTGTCCTCATACATACAGTTGACAAAAAAAGTATTAGAACAATGTGAAAATTGTAGTTTTCTAGGTAATAAAATGAAATAAATGGTGAAATTAATTTATATATAATAATGTTTCTTACACAGTATTCAATAAGCAATCAAAAATTATTTAAACAGAATATGTTATTTTTATAAATTAAAAAAACGAGATTCGCACCGCAAAAAAAGTATTAGAACAAATTAAAAACCAACATGCAAATTGTAATTCAACCTTGTTAAATTTTCAAAGTTATTTTCAAGTGTCAAGGTCATGCAAAGGATACTTAGTTCATTTATTGATAATCAATTCAAAATAATTTACGTGCAAGTTTTTTGTCGTGGCACCCAAAACAAAAGAGATTCCACTTGCAAAAAGAGAGCAAATTGTTTTTCTGCATCATAGTGGAAAAACGTTGCAGAAAATTCCAAGTATGTTAAATGTGTCATCGTGTGCAATTCATAATATTCTTAAAAAGAAAAAAAGAAACTGGTATGGTGGATAACAAAGAAAGATCAGGGGGACCAAGCAAGCTGACTGTGAGAGAAAGGCGACAAGTGATTAAAGATGCTAAAAAAAATCCAACTGGAAGTGCAAGGATGTTGGCTGCAAATATTGAATCAATATAAGGAAAGATTGTATCTTCACAGACTGTGAGAAATGTTTTGCATAGGGCTGGTATAAAAGGAAGAAGGCCAAGAAAACAACCGTTTATTCCAGAAAACAACAGAAAAAAAGTCTACAATTTGCCAAAAAATATATAAGCAAAACATTAGATTTCAGGAAAAGTGTAATTTTCTCTGACGAAAGCAAGTTCAAAATTTTCGAAACAAAACACGTACTCACTGTTTGGAGAAAAGAAGGTGCTGCTTAAGAATCTCAAAATTTACTGAAGATGGTAAAGCATGGAGGGGGGAATGTCATGATCTGGGGGTGCATGGCTTAAAATGAAGTTGGAAATATCCAGTTTATTGATGGGGAAATGACAGCTTTATCATACATTAATGTGTTACGGCATGATTTGAAGGACAGTGCAAGAAAATTAGGGTTGGAGAAGACATATTTCTTTCAACAAGATCAAGATCCCAAACATACTGCCAATAAAACCAAAGAGTGGCTTTTATGTAATGTTCCCCGAAGATTACAAACGCCACCACAATCACCAGACTTGACTCCTATTGGGCATCTATGGCATCTACTTGATCAAAAAATAAAAAAATCTCAATAACAAGCAAATCAAGCTTGAAACAAGCATTGCAAAACGCATGGAACACCATGTCCTCAAAAATCATTAATGATTTAGTAGAATCTATGCCGAGACAATTAGAAGCAATAATTGCAGCAAAAAGACTGCATAACAAGTAGTAACTTCATATTTCCGTCTTCAACTATCTTATTTTTTCTATGTTTCAACATTGCAATCTGATGTTCTAATACTTATTTTGCAATGCAAATGTTATTATTTTTACTTTTTTTTTTAAGTTTTGTTAATTTTTAATCTGTGTTTGTTACAAAAATGGGATATTTTTGTAAAAACTTTGCTTAATATATATCTTTTATAGCAATTAAACAGTTTTATTACTTAAAAATCTACAAAATTCACACTGTTCTAATACTTTTTTTGTCTACTGTATGAGACAGCTTTGTGCTTTTCAGTAGAACTTAGAAAGAGATCTGGAAGTCAAAACTCACCCAAAGGCCTCAAATGGATTCGCATATATCCCCGGCAGGCTTCTTTGATAGATTTCGGCTCTTGGAGAGGCTTGAAGAGGAAATTTAAGTACAATAAAAGTTAGGCTGTTTAACATACAGTCAAGATCCAGCTCTTGGCTTAAATTATGTCTTTAAAATATCAAATAGAGAGTTTTGATGTAGAATTTATTACATATTTAAGTTGTTCGTTCAAGATTTTTTATAATCCACAAAACGTATCGGTTAATATGAGAGGGGAATATTTAAAATTTAACATTTGCATATGTTGATAGGGTGCTACTTAGTAGATTCAGACAAGATTTTACAAAAGGGAAACATAAGAAAATAAAACAACTATCGTAAAAATTCAGATTGTTATCGGCAATGTAGTAAATTGCATTTGAGTTACATTTCAAAATTAATTAATGATAATGAGTTACTGTCAAGATGAAATTTATACAATTTAAAATATTGTAATTTTTGAAAACTGCAATTTAGTACAATACATGTGATGTATTTTTATTCATTTATAAGTTTGTTATTTATATTTAGACTATTAAAATTTTCTTTCAGATTTATGATGTAAAATACAATTTGTGGAAAATCGCTTACCGTCTAATCTTTTTTAGAAATATAACGCACTTTACTGGCAATGACATTTTGCATTTCACGATATTTGATTGTTTATATATAAGTGTCTTTATATATACTTCGCGAAAAATTATGAAAAAAAGTTCAAGGGTTTGCACAGTACGCAGTTAAAAATATTTCATACAAATTCTCATATTTTATCATCTATTCATTTTCTAATTGTAGTATAATGTTTGAAAGGGATACTAAATTTGGCTAAATACATTACATGGTATCAACAAAAACATGTGGATTTTTTAAAATTATGAAAAAGGTTTATTTATTCATGAATATACGCGTTATTCTTGGTAATCTTACTGCACAGCACGTGTTTTAGAAAACCTTTATTTAATTATTTTCTGAAACTATTTATCATTTATAACTTTTTATCATACAGGGTGATTGAATATGTATTTTTTTAAAATTTGCTGCTGGCCTTCAGATTCCCCTTTGATTAATACTCCATTGAAAAGTATGAGGTCATGTGTGTTCTTCACAACCTCTGACAAGGAAATGGTCCGAGGCTTGTGTCGCCGAATCCAGTGAGCCTTTGAGTATTGATAGAGTATAGTCAATATATAAACATATCACAAGGATAAAATGCGATATTCAAAACGGCCTTAAAAAACGACCCCCAAAATTCACCCATTATTGATGCTTTAGTATACAGTTAGATAAATTGAACTTGCGATGGCTGATTTGTACAGTTGACAACGCGCCAGACATTTACTTTTCACTCGCACGGCTGTCGGTGGGTTCAAATCCCGTATAGGTATTTTTTTTCACAGACAAAATAATGATTATTTATTTTCGGACTACAATATCTGATTATTTATGCGTTAGACAAAAATAAATAAGAGCATGTTTTGAGGGTCATTAATACATATTTATTTATTTACAGGGAGTGAGAGAGTTTCATTGAAACTGTATGGATATAAAGAAAAGCAAAGAAAAAAAATTATGCTATATATACGTATTTCTTTTAAATGCAACATTTTTGAATTTTTTTAAATTATTTATATTTATTTTAAAATTAAACTCTCACATGAGGAAAGGATGGGATGTTTTTCTTGTTTATTTAATTATTTAATTAATCTAAAATTATAATTATTCTAATCAAAGTGACAGTTTTAAAATATGTTAAAATGTTCCAAGATGTTATTCTGATAATTTCCATTTTGTACTACTGAAACATAATAAAAAATATTTTAAACTTGCCCAATCACTCCCTACTCTCCCCCAACGAAATTATTCAATGCGTTCTTGTAAATCAACTATAAATGTTAACACCTTGATTTTTAAAAGCGTACATTCTATAGTGAACCTGATTATCATACAAAAATTATATCATTCCGTATAACGCGAGTTAGGACAGGTTAGACAGAGAGAGAGTTGAAAATGAACTATGAATCGTGTTTATCTATGTTGAAAGTGTTATAAAGAAAATAATATTAGACAGTTACCATTATCTTGCTGATCTGATGAATTATGTGTAATGCCACTGGAGGTGGAAGGTACCGGTTGGTCATCGAAGCATCTTTCATCATGGTTTGAAGCTGGGCAGACGTTACGGCAACAGAAGCACCAACTCATCTTTAAGAAACATAGATTTTAATATGTATATATATACAGAATAAAGTATATTTTTAAGAAGTTTTAGGAAATGTATTTTTTTAACTTATTTATCTGGTGAATTTTACCATTAGTACACAAAGAGAACGAGGGGGACCCCCCCCCCCAAAAAAAAACATAGTTTTGAGCTTCCTCAATTATAGGTTGTAACCCCTCCCGAAAGAAAGTTGCACTTGAAACACCGAAATGCTTTATTTGATGGCAGAAGCTATATATCTTACCGACCTGACGGCTTTAAATAGATCAGGGCCGCAACCTGCCAATCATACCAGGGGGGGGGGCTTTGATTTTTTTGGAGGGGTTAACATATTTTAACCATCTATATCTTAAGCAAATTAAACATAGCAAAAATTGATAAAATGGATCTGTCTATAGAGGAATCCATCTAAAGTATAACCTCTCTGTAACAGAACTTTTCTAAAAGAAATTATTAAATGCAAAATACTTCATGATAATCGAAAAATAATTATAAAATATTTTTTTTCTTTTTTTTATCAAAAATAAAATATTCTTTTCTTTTTTATCAAAAATAAAACTTTTCTCAAAAATTATTGCAAAGTAAAAAATACTATTTTTAGATAATAATTAATAAGAAATTAAATTAATAGAATGCGTAATTATCATTCGTATTATAATATTTACTTATGTACATTAATTTAACTTTTTGATATCTATGCAACTCAAGTCAAGATCAATATAAGTATCCAATAAATACACATCGAACTATTTATGAGATTTTTTATATTTAGTTTAAAAAATTTAATCTTACCATTTTTGCAACATTTTATCTCATGTTATAAATGCATTTTCAAGTAAGATTAGCAACTATAACTACGAGTAGTATAAAATTAGTGCGTATATACCGGCCATTATGGGGGAAAAAACAACCAAACACATTAAAATACGGGATTCTGAATACAATGTTCTTAATTTAATTTCTTATTTACTATTATGAAAAAAAAAACTTTGCAATAGTTTTTGAAGTCGATTTTACTTTTGGTTAAAAAAATGTTTATTTTTCACTTTTTAGATATCAGTTAATGGTTTTTGCATGATTGTTTTAGTTGAAATAATAGACTTAAAGAAATTTAATTTCATATTTTTATTTTAATCTCATATGTTTAATATTTTTAACTAACAGCAAGTCGTAATTTAATTTTATTGATATTTTATTTTCTGGTGAATTGTAGAAATGTTATATCCTTTTAAAGTCACCGCTGTTCTAAATACGATTTAATTTAATGATGATATAGTTCATCTTTAAAATTAATTTTGCCTGACCTTATTTCATTAAAAATAGGATTTATAAAGCCAGCTATTTAACAATTCACAATAATAATTAAATTTAAAATTCTGCATATAATTATATCATTTCAAACATGAATGAAGTTTTCAAATATATATTAATTTTCTATTTTTGAAACATATCTGGATTTAACCCCTTCGGGCCGGGAGGCTTTTACAAAATTTGAAATGTTTTATCAACGGTTTTTAAAAACAGAAATTTGTGCTTTATTAAATCGAGAAAATGCTCCAATTTAATGAGGCAAATTTTACAGTAAAAGTTTACTGATGGGGATTAACAAGGATTCTGAGCACTTTTTGCGGCACGTACATGGGTCACTTGTCTACAAGAGAGTAATGATGGTTTTGTTAAAAAAAAAAATGTGATTTTAATTTTATATTTTTCAATATTGTTTTTTTTTCATATACGGTTTACACGTGTTTTTAAAACTAGCCCAATGTCATTAAAAAAAAAAAAAAAAAAAAAAAAAAAAAAAAAAAAAAAAAAAAAAGAGATGGATACCCATTTTTGAAACATGAGACAGTTTTAATTAAATGTAAGGCAACTGTTTATTATTACATATTTCCCCGCGGTTTCAATTGATCTTAAAAAATAATTTTCTTTCACTCAATAACGAGAATTTTCATGATGCATTCAAAAAGGGATTTTTTTTCCATTTTCCTGAAAATTTCATCTCACATTTGGACGCTAAAGAATTGAATGCTGTTTCCCGTTTTCTTATAAATGTCATATATCATGTATGAGTTAGTCATCTGCTACTCGACGACTTGTATTTTGTGCTCAAATGCCACGAAAATCAACTGACAACGTCAAATCTGCCAGCATTTTTTGACAAATTATTTTTCTGTTATAGAAAAACGGAAACGAAACTGTTTGATTTCTTATAGTCTAAATACCTGTAAATATCTTTATAAATAAAAATATTTCGCGAATATGTCATAAAGAAGCTGGTTTAGATTGGAAAGCACAATTATTATATAGAACAATATATAATTATATAGCACAAACCTTATAAAGCACAATTGCACAGTTTTATTCTTTGAGACTAATTAACCATATCTGCTAATTTTATGCCTTTTATTAATAAAAATTAATTTGCAAATATGATAAAATGTAGCGGATTTACGTTTGAAAATAATTTAATGCATCATACACCAAATAATTGATGATATTTTTGTCGTAATCTTATAATAACCTAAATCATGCTTTTTTGTTTGATTTTTTTATTGCTATATGACAAACTGAGAAAAAAAATATTTTCATTGAACGCAAGAAAAAATTAGATGAAAATTCAAAAGCCAAACAAACAAACAAAAACCCCTTCTCCTACTTTCTTAATACACTATATTGCCATTGATTATGGGACACTTGCAATTTTAGACATTTTACTAAATATCTAGAAAAATACATGAGGAATCATCTCGAAACTCTTAGTGTATAAATATAATAGTATACGTCATACAACTCCGTGAAGATTTTTTACCGAAACTCCATAGGGGACCGTCAACAAATTAAAAAAGAATGAATGTCTTTTGAATAACCCTGTCAAAACTAATGTAGCAAACGCGCTCAAACTCTAGATTATGATTGAATGCCTTATTGTAATACACTGTGTTCATTTTTATGCAAATAGCATGCATACTCGCAGAGTAATTAAGGTTTTTATAAAAATGGCCCCAAATTTTTCACTTATAATTTTCAGAGTTTTTAATATAAAATAATATTTTTTTCAGAAAATATGACAAACAACATTGCACACAGTACCCTGTAATCAGAATTAAAAAATAATAAAAATTGTATGAAAAATGAGTAGGTTTACTAAATAATTCTTTACTGCGCATGCGTCAAAGATATCGAAATTTCATCTGCATATTATGTTAGCTAAATGTATAAAGCAACTTTTGTAAAAGTCTCAAAATTATAGCTTGAAAATTCTGAAAGTAATCGTCTATAGAAAAATGACAAAATCCGTTGTTTCCAAAATGAAGCAAAAAAATGAGGGATTTTATCCAAAAGTAGTCGTAACATCCCGTATTGTGTATTCTATATTGACACTAATCAATGAATATATGGATACAACCCCTCTTGTTTTTGCTTCATTTTGAGAATAACGGATTTTCAACTTATTCAATTGACGATTATTTTCAGAATTTTCAAGTTATGATTTTGTGACTTTCACAAAAATTGCTCTATATATTTAGCTAACATAATATGCAAATGAAAGTTTGATATCGTTGACGCATGCGCAGTAAAAAATTATTTAGTAAACCAACTCATTTTGTATACAATTTTCATTATTTTTTAATTCTGATTACAGGGTACTGTGTGCAATATTGTTTGTCATATTTTCTGAAAAAATATTATTTTATATTAAGAACTCTGAAAATTATAAGGAAAAAACTTGGAAAAATTTGGGACCATTTTTATAAAAACCTTAATTACTATGCGAGTATGCATGCTATTTGCATAAAAATGAACACAGTGTATTTACAATAAAGCATTCAAACATAATCTAGAGTTTTAGCGTTTTTGCTACATTAGTTTTGACAGGGTTATTCAAAAGATATTCATTCTTTTTTAATTTGTTGACGGTCCCCTATGGAGTTTCGGTAAAAAAATCTTCACGGAGATGTTTGACGTATACTATTATATTTATACACTAAGAGTTTCGAGATGATTCCTCGTGTATTTTTCTAGATATTTAGTAAAATGTCTAAAATCGCAAGTGTCCAATAATCGATGGCAATATAGTGTATACCCCTGCCAACATCCATAACATGAAACCATTACTATCTTACAAGCAATTATTTTCCTTATTCCATATGTATAAATCGACATTTTATATCTTCCTAATTTTCGAACATTCTAGTTTCCAAGTTATCTTTTATCGTTAATTAAATCTACTGACACGTACGAATTATCAATAAGCAATCCATTAAAATTCAGAAACATAGGTTTTTAGTGAATAGTTTTAATCAAGACTTTGACCATTGCTTGACTAATTATCGGTCAACTTGAGCAGCATGTGTCCGTTTCCATTCATCCTTTCTAAGATCATTGCTTTGAAAATATAAGGATGTGCATGGGTGGTAACACATGTGGTAGCTATTAGTGCATCAGGACTGTTTTTAATTCAGGAGAAAGTAATGTTCCTTCAGAGTGCGTTTCGAGAATTGCATTATACCGCTAGATACACAAATCCCATAGGGTTCCGAACACAAAATTCTTGGCTTATTCCCACTGCATTCAAAGCAGTTAAAAGATTTAAAAAATAGTCAGAAATTTGTTTCGAATTAGAAAAGTTAAAACATGCATTTTATTGTATTAATTATACGTATTATCCGGGTTAGCTCTCTGTACCTCTCAACAAAATTTCTTATTTTCATATAAAATAAAATGTATATAAGTATATATGTAACATACATAGACAAAAAATGATTTTCCAGTTATATGAATTTCACCGAATTAAAAAAAATGTTTTAGGTACACATACCTTGAATTATCTTTTATGCTTATTTTTTAAATGATCACCTTTGACCTGTGATACTAGCAGTTTCCCCAAAGAGTATTTGGAACACTTCTCCGGTTTCAAACTTAATTTTTTTTTATTACGGTTAAGTTAGCAGCTTTCAATGAACAAATAGAAAGGGTCTTCAAATTTTAGTCATATATGTATTTCTTACTTAATAATTTGCATTTATATCTTGAGTCAGTGATGATTGATAATTGGGTCATTTTCTCTAAACAGCGATATTTTTGTCCCTGCTTCAAAAATAATGAATAAACTTGTATGAAAATTAAATAAATGCTAGAATAGTTTAATTACATGTTTTTATGTATGTCTAACAGGATAAAGCATACTATTAATAAATAAAAGCCAGTTAAATAATTTAATATGTTGTAAAAATGTCATTCCCTTGTGTGTCCCTGTCACCCCCTTAACACAAAAGTAGTTCCCAAAACTGACCATCCGAATATATTTGAAATTTTTTTGTTGGCTAAATTATTAAACAATATCATTAGAATACTAAAATTTGAAAAAATACAAACATTTCATTTTTTGTATTTTAAAAAAATAATATATATATATATATATATATATATATATGTCCCTTGGTTTTATTGTCATTCCCCTGTCATAAAATGAAAGTAATGATTATCAGCTATGGCAACACTTATATTACTCCAGAATTTCATCTGGAAACAATGACATCATCAGAGAAGATATCTTAAATTGTTCTTTTTTGCAGCATTAAGTCTGGACAAGTAAAACTTGGTAATTTCCAGTTACATATTGGTAAATATTTTTATTGACTGTCATTACCCTGTCTTTCTTATTTACCTAAATTTTGTAAAGAAAGCTGAATCAACGATTAAGCCTTATTTGTATTAAGTTTTTAAAGTTTTCTTTAAGTACAATTTAATTTTGTCTATATAGTTAAGATAATATACAAGCTAACCTTAATTTTTGTCATTCCCCTGTGGTCATTCCCTTGTCATATGTAAGGCAGGGGAATGACTACAGTCTCTAATGTTCCCAAATTATGAATATTTATTAGAAAATTAATTAGAAAATTAAATATTTTATGTAATTGTCACGCACTATTTGCCGCTTTAAAAGTAAAAAATGCATGTTTTTGTTAGTTCTATTCATCAAAAGATGAAAAATTGCTGTTTAAAAAGTTGGATTTTATTTATTTCATTTTTACTTTCATTATTTAATTTTTAATACAAAAGTTTTAGATATTATTGAGAAGATTTAAAATAAATTTAAATAGATTTGATAGTTTAATAATTGACGAAGTTATGAATTTTTGTTTCCCCCCCCCTTTTTGTTTTTGTTTTCGATTTTAATTTTTTTATCGGTAAGAACTAGTCCTATCAAAAACTTGTCAGTACAAAAGTTTTAGATAATGTTAAGAGCATTTACACAAAATTTAGTTGGATTTAATATCTTGAGAATTGACGAAATTATGAATTTTTTTCTCCCAAAAACCCTTTTTCTTCGCCCCTTGAGCCCATTTCTAAATTTATCAAAAATCAGTCATACATAAAATTTTGGCCCATTTTTAAGAAGTAATATCATCTTTAAACCGATTCGATATCTATTTTAATTAAGAAGTTATGGCTTTTTTCGCTTTTCACAAAAACCCTCCCTATTTCGACCTCCTTACACCGATTTTGCCCATTAACGAACTTAGCCGAGATTTTATACCCCTTGATTTTATGTATCAGTTTGGAAGAGATTGGAGCAGAACTATAGAAGTTATCGTGTCCATAAGAAAGTGAGATATATATATAAATATATATATAACTTTTTTACTACTGGTAGTTTTGGGGTCTAGAGGTCACGATCGGCGTAGATCTGCAAAAATTTTTCAAAATTTCCAACATGGGAGCCACCGCAATAGGTATTATTTCATACGAAATCTACCTAAAAATATTCATATTTATAAAAGTAGTACGGATTTTAATAAAGCTAATTTAAAAAAAAGTAAAATATATTTTAATAAAATAGGCTGTTTTGTAAAATTTAAAATAAAAAATTATTTAACTTTTAGTATTTCTGTATCACCGGATACTATAACAATATTATTCAAAATTGAAATGCTGGTTTTAAAGGTAGTGTGTCTTCTTAAATTTGTGATTGTGTTAATTTAGTTAGTGAAGGGGATTTGTAATCTTAGATCGCTATTTGTGAACCAAAATTACTTAGTCTTCTTAAAATATCAACTTAAGAAAATTAATTTTTTCTGTCATCTGTGATGTTATTTTGTTAGTTTAAAACCAATGAATGAGCATTTGTAGTATTATTTTAGCTTCGAGAACGAAGAGATTATGATCATCATTAGACAAGGAGGAGGGGGGAAAAGGAAACAGAGTTTACTTGCGGTTATGGGTCCACAGAAATAAGACTGTACTAGGGTTTAGTAAACTTGAGTCCTGGCTCCTTCTAAAGGAACGGAAAAAATTGCGCATTAAGAAGTATTGCGTATTAAACGTGATTTGCATGATGTTATGTAAGATTAATGTTCTCTACAGGAACTTTAGAATTTTTTTATTAAACAAAATATCTAACTAGAGATATTCATTCATAAAAAAAAACACTTAAAACATTTAAAAAATAAATTAATATAGATGTTCCAAGTAGTTTTACTAATTTTTCTCAGTATGTGTATACAATCGGAAAACACCGGAGATCCAAAACAATGAACATTAATTGGAGATCCAGCTAGAACATCCTATCAACACACTAGGAAAACATGACTACTGTATAAACACCAGTGGGTAATTCCATGAGCACATGTCGTGTAAATCACATACAACGATTTCGGATACCAGTATTTTAGAACGGAAAAATGTGACTTATTTTATCAGAGGTATTTCGCTAAATGAATAACGCCATGCAAAGCTTTCGAAAATAACGGTGGCCAACAATTTAGCAGCCACTAGAAATGTGACTTACACGACAAATGCTCATGGAAATACCCCAGTTAGACTTCAGAATTTTTGCATTATTTACCCTTTTTGAACTGAAGACTCATAAAAATTAAACTGTTTGATTATTTTACATTTTGGAATGTTTTTCATTTAAAAGCATACCAATAAATAGCAACATATATGCAGATTTCTTCGTAAAATAGATGTTTTTTCATTGTTAAAAAAAAAAATTGAGTATTTTCATTATAATTTCTTGTTTAAAAGCTTGAAAGGGTCACAGTAGTTAGAAACTGGTTAAAATATCGATATTTTTAATATTAACTGAAAATGACTATAATTATGAATATTTTCACACTTCATTTTTACCTAAACGACAATTAGATCGCGTGATATTGTAAATTTTGTTAATAGTTTTAAGCGCAGTTACCCATAAAAATGACTACTTTAAACTGATTTTTCTCTCTGTTCATATTTTTATAACTTGCTTGTTCGAGATATACTAAAGCTTTTTTTTGCTTACTTAGATATAGTTTTGGTTTTTTCTCCATGGTGAATTTAATATTTTTGTACACGGATTTAACATTTATAGTTATTCTTTAAAAAATATTTAAATTGAGAGTTTGTTGAATTTCCTTCTTTTTTTACTGTACACGACAGGTAAAAAAATCATGTTAAATGTAAAAGCCTATATATCTAAAAATCCATGCACAGTTGTATATAGTATATTCTAATGAATATGGAAAAACAAATTGAAGCAAAAAATATTCATATTTCTTAAAGTAGTACGGATTTAAAAAAAAACTAATTCAAAATATATATATAGATATATATATTAGTGCAATAGGCTTCTTTACAAAATTTTTTTTATTTAACTTTGTTATTTCTATGCAACCACATATTATTACTGTATTATTCAAAATTGAAGAGATGGTTTCAAAGGTAGTGTGTCTCCTTAAATTTTTGATTGTGGTTAAAATAGATTACTTAATAGGATTTGTAATTTTAGATCGCTATTTTTGAACCAAAATTACTTAGTCTCCTTAAAGTATCAACTTCAGAAAATTTCTTTTTTCTATCATCTGTGATATCATTTTGTTCGTTTAAAACCAATGAATGGGTATTCGTAGTATTATTTTAGCTTCGCGAACGAAAAGATTATGATCATTAGTAGACAAGGAGGAGCAAAAAGAACAGAGTTTACTTACGTTTATGGGTCCAACAAATTAAGTCTGTACTAGGGCGGATACTTTGAGGCCTGGCTCTTTCTAAAGGAACGGAAAAAATGCGTATTAAGAAGTATTGCGTAAAAAACGTGATTTGCATGATGTTATGTGAGATTAATGTATCTGAGATTATTACACATATACTTCTGTAAATGAACTTTAGAGTTTTCTATTAAACAAAATATCTAACTAGAGATATTCATTGATAAAAAACACTAAAAATGCTTAAAATACAAATTAATATAGATGTTCCAAGTACTTTTCCTACTTTTTCTCAGTACGTGTATACAATCTCAAAAAATCGGAGATCCAAACCAATGAACATTAATTGGAGATTCAGCTAGAACATCAAATCAACACACTAGGGAAACATGACTACTGTATAAACACCAGGCTTCAGAATTTTCGCATTATTTACACTTTCTGGAACAGAAAACATCTCTTTTTAAACAATGAAAATATTGATTGACACCGGAATTTACAAACTATTTTTTTAGAAATTATAAACTTGCTGCTTTAAACGTTCACTGTGAAAGCAAAATTTTATTCAAATATTCTTGGTGCCATTTGTATGTTTGGAATTAAAATTAGGTGTGACCACCATGCTTGAAAGTGTTAAAGTAGGCGACATGTTCGTGCTCTTTAACCCATTGGACACGAGCGACCGGTACACCTGACGCATAAGCTGCGCAGTATCCTTCAATATTCTCGCTAATAAATTTTTTTGGAAATTCTGCCTTATTTAACCCGAGCATTTTCCCGATTCAAATAGGCAAAATTCTCTGTTTTAAAAAACCGGTGGTAAAAGAATTAGAATTCCGTAAAAGACGATCATCCTGAAGGGGTTAAATGTTACATTTAGAGAGCATTCAGTTTCCCCAGTGTAGGTCGACTTGTACTTTTGCAAGTAATTTTATGCACGACAACTCTAAGGTCAAATTTCAGATATTTGTGAAGCTGCGATATTCACTGAAAGCAAAATTACTGGTTTTGCGCCAAAATATTCTTGAGTGGAGGCACTTAACAAACTTTCAGAAAACAACTTTTTTTACCTGAATCTTGAAGGTGTGGATTCTGAAATTTATTTTAGGTATCGATTTAATTGACACATTATTAACTAATATATATAGATCTACCGGGTGCGTCATAAATTCGTGTAAATTTAAAAAATCCATTATAAAAAAAGTAATGCTCGGAAAAAGTTTTCGGTTGGCACGAATATGATCAGACGGATTTTGGATTTTTTCCCCCATGTATAACAAAGTTTCCAAGAGTTACCGACAGATTGCACTCACACGTCGTACTAAGGTGTTTTATGCAAATCTGGCTGGCTAGCAATAAAACACCTGGCTGGAAAAGAATTCGTCATTCGATCTCGGCAGCTTACTATCGTTACCAGGTCGAGCACTGCTAGTTAAACTTTTCTACAAGAATGGTGAATCCAAAACCATTGCATTATGAAAGTTTCGCACGGAGAAAGGATTTAAGGGCCAAAAAAGCTCTATTTCATTGAATGGGATACTCAATTTAGTAGGATGTTTGGAAGAAACGGGGTTGTTTGTTTGCGTTTGCTTGATTTGCATAAAATAGTTCAATATGACGTATGAGTGCCCTCTATTGGTTATTTTTTGAATCATTTTTTATTATATATGGGAAAAAATCCAAAATCCATTCGATCATCTTCACCAAACCGAAAAATTTTCCGAGCATTACTTCTTTAGTTATGGATTTTTAAACTTTGCACGATTTTATGACTCACCCTGTACATAAGCCGGGTGCATTGCCAAAATCCGGAAATATGGAAGATTGTTTTTAAACATGATTTTTCATTGCAAAAACAGAAAAGTGTACAATGTTTTTTTTTACTAAATTGCTGGTAATGTCATAGAGAAACCATTTTATTATATATATCACCCCTTTACTTGCCCCCCTTCCAGTCCGCCTTCAGACCCGCCTCCAGTCTGGGTCTGAAACCTTGGCAGGCCCATTCTAATGCAGCATGGTCATATCGGCGAATACTGCTTCAACAGTGATTCTCAATAAAGCGACGACGTTTGAATATCTGGACTTGTTCATAACCCTTTCAATCACGTTCCATACATAGAAGTCCAAAGGATTTAAACCTGGGCTGTTGGGAGACTAGAATTATTTGGACCAAAATGTGTCGACGTTGTTCGAGAACTAATTTTAAACAAACTTTTGAAGTCCAACCTTTGTTGAACTTCCCTGATTCGTTATATTTTACTACGACATCGTACACAGTCGATCTTGGGTACCCGAAGAATCCAATGATTTTTGTTTCTGAGCACCCAGCGTGAATACTTTCAGTAATCGGGACTCTTTGGTTATATTCCGCACTTGCTTTCAACATGACGACTATGTTAAGGTTATAACTCTTTAGTACATTCTTGAAGCTATTTGAACTCTAATCGTGATCTCGAAAAATGGTACCGGACGGCGGAAAATTCAAGTTGAATTTTATCAGCATTTTAGTGCCGCGCCCTGTATATACATATATATATATAATATATATATATATATATGTATGCACACTATACCAGTATTCTATATCGTCTATAATTCTATCAAAATGATGAAAAATATCTAGCTCAGAAAAGGGGAAATATTCATACTCTCAAAGATTTCCAAATCTTAGTTACTCTATTAGATTTTTGTTCCCAAAAATTGTTTTCCTCAATGAACATGGCAGTACATTATATTTTTCGATAATTCATGTGCCATATAAAGAATTTATAAGATTTACGAAATGACTAACGGGATGTTTATAGACTTATAAGAGTTTAGAATTTTTTTTTTTTTTCGTTTTTACATGTACTTTAAAATCTTCATTAGTCTGATTAAAAATATATCAGATACCTGGTGAAATATCGCAGATTTATAGGAAGAAAATTAGATGATAAAGTTTCTTGCCATAACACTAAAATCCATGGCATAGCTCCGCATACAAAATTATATATCAAGCAGAATTGGTGAACTGTACACTTTTTTTGTGAAAAGTTCAAATGAAATTTTTTGCAAGGTTTAAAAATTGCAGGGACCACCAAATTTCGCAATCTACCCATTTCCTCAAAATGCGCTGAAAATTTTCAAAACGGTGAAATATGTATTTAACAATTTCAAGGAGGGGGGAGGAGGGAGACGCTTAACTCGCTAATATATATTTTTTCTTTTTTAGCCTGAGCAGCTGGAGGTTGGACTTCAAAATTTCAAATGGAAAATGGGAGTGAAATTATCACAGAATAAATTAAAAATAAATTATGCAATTAAAAAATTTCTCTGTGATATTTTTAAAGAAATTAGGGTTAATGAAATTTATTAATAAAACTTAATTTCATGAAAAGTAAAATCTTTTAACTTTACTCACTTTTTTTAACATAATACTTTTAGGCTTCATTTCTTTTTCAGCGTGGTATCATATTATTTTAAAATAGTTATTTATTTACCCCATTTTTTTCCAAAATAAAAAGCAAGTTGGAAATTACACATCAGACGTTGCAAATAAGTTGCGTTCGTACTATAGCGAAGTTTTTAAAATATACAGTACTTCGGATACATTACAGTATCCGAAATCTTTTGTGTATTCCTGTAATACTAAATCTATTATACAGGAATTAACTCGTAGTAAACCTCAGCAATATATATCAATTTCATAAAATTGAAGACAAGAAATGACAAGATGATTGAAAACAGCATACAGCAATTTGAATGTTAATATAATTTTTAGCAGCCATTTTGTACAAATAAGTTAAAAATCAATGTTTA
The DNA here is from genome assembly GCA_964019185.1 of Maratus speculifer. Taxonomy (NCBI): domain Eukaryota; kingdom Metazoa; phylum Arthropoda; class Arachnida; order Araneae; family Salticidae; genus Maratus; species Maratus speculifer. The sequence goes on from OZ025293.1 coordinate 375,490,172, forward strand.
AGTACAAGTGGTTGTATATCTTTCTTGTTTTGCAATAATTGTAGATTGTTCATATCATAGGATCTCTAGGGTGGACCTTATTTTTCAAGTTTCAAAATGTAATTTTCTCACCCTTTAAATTTGTTCCTTTTTATGAAAAAATAATTCTGGTAAAATATTAGCTCAGTTGAACAATATTTAGAGGTAGCTCAATGATGTAGACGTTTCCAATGTATTAGCAATGATAAACATATGCGTAATAAATTCTATCTTCTAAAATATTTTAAAATGCATTTAGCTTTACATTTTTATTCATAGATGGCAGTACTATGCACAATAATATTTAAAACAATAAACTGCATTTAGTAAATAGCAAAAATTAAATATTCCATTAGTGTTGAATGAATTTTGAACTAGTGATTTATTTTGATAAATATTTCAAAATATTTGACAATAACAATAAGCTTTTCTTCATGTTTAGTATGGGATCAAAAGCTTACTAAAAATTAATGGTGCCATTTGTCAGTTGGGGCATTCTTTTTTTATTAGTTTAGAATTAAGAATTCATTGACACACAGGTTAAAAAATAATCTTGGATATAATTCTTCAGGTAAGAATTTTATATATTCAAAAACAAAAGTTAATAAATTATAGTATTATTAGCTACTGAATTTAATTTGAAAATATGACAACAGGTAAATAGGAAATAAACATACATTTGAAATCATGTATTAAAATTCATGATTTTAAATATGGTATTTTTTTTTTAGATTTATTACTGATTAAAATGGCTGAAGCAACAAGTTCTAAGAACTCAATTCTATATTCTTAGTGATTCAATTTCTGAATTAAATGGCAGCAAGTTGCCATCTTTACGAATGGCTCTTGGATTTTTTTTACATCGCCATTTTAAAATGAAGGAGACTATAAGAGAAGCATCATCTATTACTATTAAGGAAATAGCAAAATTTTGGAATAGAGCTCGAATTCCCATGAGAGAACATCAACATTGCCAAAACAAACTTGAACAGTTATTTGAAGAGTGGCGACTTCTTCAAAAACAATCATGAGTTTCTCTCACTCAACAGACTAAGGAATTAGTTTTTGTTTCCAAGCTTGAAGATCTTTTTGACATAGCACATGCCGATGTACTGACAATGACATCAGTATTACCAGAAGATAAGGAATTTTTGATAGCTCAAAGAAAAAAAGGAAGACGCGGATCAATGGTTTAAATAGATAAAACACTCACTCTTAAAGAAAAAAGAAAATATGAAAGAAACAAAATATTTCTTGCAAGACAACAACGAATGAAAAGCAAAAGACTATTAGATGATTCCGTTGAACTAATTTCATCTACAGATGATGAGTTTGAAAACAACTTGACAGAAAGAGATTTTTAAAAGAGTGAAAAGACTGAAAACAATGCAGTCCATGTCAAAGTATTACGAAAAAGAAAACGAGGTCCTAAAACTACAGTTACTCCAGATCTTGCAGCAGCCCTTGATCGCACTAAGATGTCAGACCGAAAGGCTGTATTTGTGTTATCAGAAACTGCCAAAAGTTTAAGACTAAGCATTAATGAATATGCAATAAACAGAAATTCGATTCGCTGACAAAGGATCTTTGAGAGAACTAAGAAATATGAAATAATAAAAAGCAAGTTCCAAAGCAACACTGTTTTTGTCATTCAATGGGATGGAAAATTATTGCATGATTTAACTGGAAAAGAAAAAGTGGATCGATTGCCAATATTAGTTTCTGGGAAAGGGTTTCTCAACTACTGACTGTTGCCAAGATTTCATCTGCAACGGGAGAAGCTCAGGCGACAGCAGTCTTTGAAGCCATTGAAGACTGGGGAATAGCAGATAATATACGTGCAATGTGCTTTGACAAACCAGTGCTCAAACACTGGTTATAATTCTCGTGCATGTGTTCTTTTAGAACATAAATTGAAAAAAGAGCTCTTATCATTTGCTTGCAGACATCACATTATGGAGCTGATAATTAGTACTGTATTTGAAGTATGCATGGGAGTCAAATCTTTACCTGAAGTTGCATTATTTAAACGCTTTCAGGAATATTGGAGCTTAATTGATAAAGACAAGTACGAAACGGGAATTTCATTTGATGATCTTGCAAATCTAGTAGAAGATATTAAGCAAGAGACTATCAACTATGCAAAGAAGCACCTAGAAGATCAAAGAGAAACAAAGCTAAGATGTGATTATAAGGAATTTTTAGAACTTGTAATTATATTTCTAGGTGCTGTCCCAGAAAGGGGAATCAGATTTATGTCACCAGGTGCAATGCACCATGCCCGTTGGATGTCCAAAGTAATATATTGTTTTAAGATCTGGATGTTCAAGGCTCAATTTAAATTGACTGTAAAAGAGGAAGAAGGTATACGTGATATGTGTGTTTTTACAGTGTGTGTATACTTGAAAGCTTGGATCACTGCACCTCAAGCTTCATGTGCTCCATATAATGACCTGTTGTTGCTCAAATCACTACTTGACTACTCATCAATACATTTAACTGTTTCCAAGTCATCATCACGTAAATTTGCTAATCACTTGTGGTATCTGTCAGAAGGACTTGTTGGTTTAGCTTTATACGATAGCCGTGTGAGTTTATTAACTAAAAGACGCATGGTTATTGCATTACAGAATGAAGCTAATTCTAAAAAACAAGCTCAAATTTATTCCAAACGAGTCAGTGTTGCTCTACATATATTCAAGAATAAAAGTTTGGAAGATTTTGTCACAGCTAAGTCAATGATGTTGTTTAAATTGTTGGAACTTCCGGATGGATTTCTTGCAGTAGATCCTGAATTGTTGGAGTTAAGAGAAGACTATAAACAGGCAAAAAAAGTAATAAAATCTCTACAAGTAGTAAATGACCATGCCGAACGTGCAGTTGCACTTATTCAAGAATACAATGGATTGATAACTCATGATGAAATGCAACTACAATTTTTACTACAAGTTGTTGAAGATCATCGTAAAATGTACCCAGATAGCAGAAAAATGTGTCTCTCTCACCCTGCACAAATGCAATAAAATATTAATGTAACATGAAAACCTAATAATTGTGCTGTAAATTAAATAAATTGTCACAATTAAATCATTAAAACATTTAAAGTGCTTACTTATTTGTAATATTCTTAATTTTTTCCTAATTTTATAAATTTCATGTCAATTGAGCTACTTCTAAATATTTGAATTTATTGCTCAAGCTTTTTACATAATGTTTTTGTATCAAAAGTAACAAAATAGGGGGGTGAGTCTTGTAAAAATAATAATTTAACAAAATCATGGCATTTAAGATCCACCCTAAGGATCTCATCTGTGCTTTCTAAAATAAAAGAAGTTGGAAATTTCACGTGAACGTAGCAAATGAGGTGCGTTCGTACGATAACGAAGTTTTAAAAATATTCAGATCTTGTACTTCGGATACAGTATAGTAGTCGAAATCTTTGTGTTTCTGTAAATATGCAGGAAGTAATTTTTATTACACCTCAGCAATGTATATCTTATTCATAAAATGTGAAATAGTTGAATATAATTAAAACACGCCCCAAACAATGTTTCCCCGTATACATTATGTAGTGGAATACTTTTGTGTGGCCCTGTAATTTAATAATAAAAATTCTTTGCATCATAGATTGTACAGAATGCATATTTTAGTATGTATTTCATAGATTCATGCCAACTCTATTATGTTCGAACGAGTGTAACATCATTAAAATGCATTTGAAACTTTTTCCCCATTGACCGTAATGTAAAGGAATACTTTTGATTATCCCTGTAATTGATCTATGCATCCGATTTTCATAACATTTGAAATGACTCGACAAAATTACGCAATAATTTTTTGTTTTAAATTTCAAACGATTAAAATGCATTTGAAACTTTTTTCCCCATTGACCGTAATGTAACGGAATCATTTTGATTGCCCCTGTAATTGATCTATCCATCCGATTTTCATAAGATTTTAAATGACTCGACAAAATTATGTTATAATTATGTATTTTAAACTTCAAACGATTCGGTTGGGTAGTTTTTGCGTTGTTATATGCGGACAGACAGACGGATAGACAGACGGACGGACAGACGGACGGACTGAGCGACAACAATAAGTGCTACGCTTTTACATAATTACGAACGCACCTAAAAAGGATAAAACAATGTATGTTGCTACAATACTTACAAATAATGTAAATGTACATTATATTGAATTAACTACATCAATTGTATAAAGTATGGCTTAAAAGTGTTTCAGAAGAAGAAATGATTGAATATGTCACATCTCTGGGCATCACATGTGTGGACATGGCATGTCCGCAGACATGCCTATAGACAGAACGAGATACTTATTTATATTGTTTTACATAAAATTTTAACAACAAAATGATAAACTCTATTGATGAAATTAATAAGCAGTGCTAAAACAGACTTGCTAAATAAATAAAAAAAATCCCTCATACAATTCTCTATAGCAGGCCTGTCCAACCTTTCAGTAACGTCGGGCGCATCTTGGCTCTTGGCACTCAATGAAGGGCTCCACTATTTACGTGACTGAAAACATGTGGCAATATTATCGCATAGTACTGGTGTACATGCACTTCTTATCATAATGTAAATGAATCGCACAGCGCTAAACAAAGACATTTGGAGTTACTCGTATAAAATTTCAAATTATAAATTTTTTTATGAGAAGTCTATCGAAAATCTTTGTAGGCTAAGGTGTCAGAAACTTTAATCACATTTATGATAACAACAATAACAAATAAATGAATATGAAAATCAGAAACATTGCTAGGTTTCTTTTAGGATGTGAAAATACTGTTTGATTTATTTTGAAAGTGTAGATTAGTTTTATGAAAAGTACAAAAACAAACAAGCATGATAGTAGCCAAAACACAATCCTTCTACACAGTTAATTTTTTTAATCAAAATTATAGGGAAAAACCCTCCTAAAATTTCAAAAGTGAAGAAAGAAAAACTAAGCCTTTTATCCTTCATATATTCTGTTGAGCTGATCTAAAGCATCAAACTAGATTACGTGATCGTTAAGGTTACTTGGTTGAAATAGTCCTCCAGTATTCGTCCGGGATGGTTCAGTTGGAAGAGCATTGGCGGCTTCAGCCAAGACAACCCTGGTTCAAACCCTGGCCCGGACTTTTTAAAGACCCATTTGGAAAATTTACATCTGTTATTTATTTTTCTTCTTAAGTATTAAAAAAAGCTATTTCCAACTACTGAGAAATTTAACTATAGCATAATTACACTATGTAAACAATACCTAAAAATTACAAAAATGAACATGATTAAATTTTCAAAGTATACCTCTAGTTTTTAATGTACAACGGCAAGCCAACAGCGTACCAAACACAGGTTTTAAAATATCTTTAAAAAAATATTAATGAGTTTAAAGGAAGCTTTTTTTACAATGGAATTTTACCTCTAAAATGTTTAATAACAGGATATCTTCTAAAGGGCGCCGCGTTGGACAGCCCTGCTCTATAGTTTTAAATTCCTTGGGTAATAATTATATATAAAATCATGCTAAATATAATGACCAAAATACAATTTTAATTGTTACACAAGAAGTTAATTGCTGTGTAAAAAATTAAAAGTGTAATAGAGATGTAAATACATATACTAACAACTGATTGTACAGTAACATCTCGGAAATGTCTTACAAGTGCAAATATACAGCATATCAAAAGAGACAAAATGTTCAAAGATAAAAAATTCTACTATTATATTTCTGGATTAAGGCGTAAATACTGCAATGTATGCAGGAAAAAAAAGAAACAATTACAAGGAATACAATAAAAAAGCAGAAAAACCGTCAGTGTAACTCAAAAGTAAATCTTTATAAGAAATTTATTGATAATTTTCCACATCTCCAAATAATGAGTTATTCAAAATTTTGCCACTTAAGACAATTCTGATTAGTACAACCTATCTATAAAAACAGAGATGCATGTTTATACTGAGTAAATGCAAACTTTCATCTGTCCATGCAGTAGAGATGACTTATGCAAGCTCATCAAAAGAAGCTGTTACATTACATAGTCCGGGTGACAGGAAGACGGAAGAAATGTCTTGAACGAAAATTGTGTAAATGTTCACAAATATCATTAAAATGGAATGAATTAGAAGATGAAATCTTAAGTTATCAGTAGTGGATTAAAAAAAATAGTGAAGTTAACATTAAGGGAACGCTGAAATTAATAAAAAAGAACGGTTAGAGATGAAATGATATCTTCAAAAAATCACCTGGAATCTATTTTGATCAATTGATAATAAATATTTGTTTTAGGTGCTTAATTTAGTTGTGTTGAGTGAGACTTTAGCTCATTCAATTTGATTTAACTGAGGTATCAATTTTTCATCTTAAGGGAATACAGTACCTTTGAAACTATCTCTTCAATGTTGAATAACAGTGTAATATATGTGGTGGCACAATACATAATACTAATTATTATTATTATTTGTAAAATAGCATATTTTACTAAAATTTAATTTTTTTAATTAACATTTTTTAAATTTCTACTATTTTTATAAATATGAATATTTTGGCATTTAGACATTCATTAGAATATACTACATAAAATTGTGTATGGATTTTTAGATGCATAGGATTTTACAGTTAATATTTTTTTCTCTTGTGTATATCAAAAAATGATAGAAATTCAACAAACTCTAAATCTATATATTTAAAAAAAATAAATATAAAGTTGAATGTTAAATCCATACACCAAATATTAAATACCCCATAGAGAACAAGTAAAAAAAAAATTCAAACCTTTTATCTAAATTAGCTAAAAAGCTTTTTTGTTCAAGAGACAAGCAAGTTTTAAAAAGTATGAACACGTTGAAAAATCAGTTTAAAGTTTTCTTTAGTATGGGTATTTGCACTGGATTTATCAACAAAAATTATAATATATGACGATATAATTGTCGTATAGATAAATATAAGATGCCAAATATTCATAATTAAAGAAACTTTCAGTTAATATTAAAAAAAGAAAATCTATATTTTGACCAATTTCAAGGTATTGTGTCCCCTTAAATTTATTTTACTTTATTTTCTAGTAGTTTTTTCATATCATTAATGCATTTATTTAATGATTATGTATTTTGATATTAAAAGTTTAATACTTTTCGAATGATTTTCTGTGTTATATTTTTAAGTAATTCTTTGTATTTTAAGCAAGCAAATGCAGTTAACAAAAATTTCAGTAATGAACAAAACTAGTTATTCAAATCACGTCTGTGGATCTTAATTTTTTAAATAATATTTTAAATCGATATTGAAATGCATGATCCTGTCTATTACACTGCTATTATTTGTAAAGATAAGGGTTACACCATAAAGAGATATAAAAAAAAAATTCGCTAAACTTTCAAAATTAAAATATGATTAAAATGTACCTTGTTTGATCCAGATGATTTTGTTAAAATCCAGCAATAGAAATCCAGCAATGCTCCAGAAATTTTCTCAGTTATTACTTTCTTGTAGCTTGTTATTACAGTAGTTTCTGATTTGCTACTTCAAACTTTCAGTGTATTGGCTGCTTTTTGCAATTCTTTTAAACCAAGTCTGCACTGAAAGGAATAAAGTAGTCATCTTAAGTGAGCATAAAAAATCATAATCTTAAAGTAGGAATCGCGAGAACAGGGAACAAATTCTTAAAATCAACGAAGTCATATATACAGCAATCCATAGGACGTTGCAACTGAATACATTGCGTAAAGATACGCACTGTGCAAAATCACGCACTGGTTGATTTAATATAAAGCGACATTTCTACAATCATGACTGCGATCCGGCAGTTCGGTGTCAAGTGTGATATTTCGGTGTTAAAACTACGTGAATAAAATGACACTCCATATCCAGAAAACGAAATAAGTTTTAACTTTTGAATACTAATGAATTTTTTTTTAAATTCGCGTTACTTTTTAACTGACATTACTTTATTAAATTCTTACAAATCCAAAAAATTCAGTAGAGAACGGTAGCCTTTTAGCTTCTACATGTCATGTAGTTTACTTCGATCACATTTGTTTAAAATTGCAAGTAACTATTTAAGGAAAATACTGCAGAATAAATAAATTGAATAACCGTCTTCTGACAAAAATGCACATAAGATTTAGAGACGGAGTTTGCCCGATCGTTTTAACAAGAAGCAAAGCTTTCCACATATACAATGTGAAAATTTTTGTATATTTTTTAGTATTGTATGAAGTATAATTGTTACTTGACTAATATAATATACTTAACAAACTTTCTCATTAAGTTTTTAAAAATATAGAACGTAGGTATGTACCTACCTATTTTTAAAAATCAATATTCCTCTTTCATGAAAAACTTTTGTTTCAAAGCCTTAACCCTTTATTCCTCTTAGAGATCTCACAGACCACAGCTATATTCAATTTTCACAGTTTAAGTTGTAACCTGGCGCATGTAGGGGTATCTGTGAACAAGCAAGGGGCACCTTTGAACAAATGAATAAAATATGAAAATATTGAGAGTTTTTATAAAAAGTTGCATATCTTACAGAAATATGAAGTAATATGAATAAAATTAAATAACTGCATTTTATTGAAATCACTGATTTTTTTTTGTTATTATCAAAATTATTGTTATTAATAATTATTATTATTTTACGTTATTATCAAAATTAAAATATTATGATTAAAATGTACCTTGTTTGATATTAGTCCAGCAATAGAGCTGCTTCAGAAAATTTCTCAGTTATTGCCTTCTTGTGGCCTGTTATTACAGTCGTTCCTGGTTTGCTACTTCAAACTTTCAATGTATCGGCTGCCTTTTGTATTTTTTTAAAATCAAGTCTGCCCTAAAAGAAATAAAATAGTCTTCTTGAGTAAGCATAAAAAAATATAATGTTAAAGTAGGCATCACGAGAACAGGACAGATAGAACAGGAAGAGAATCTTGAGATCAAGGAAGTCATATGCACAGCAATCCATAGGACGTTGTAATTGAATACATTGCATAAAGATACGCACGGTGTAAAGAAGCGCACTAGCTGATTTAATATAAATCGCCATTTCTACAATCTTGACTGCTATGTGCCAGTTCGGTGTCAAGTATGATATTTCTGTGTTAAAACTTTGTGAAGAAAGTGACACTCCATGTCAAGAGAAGGAAGTAAGTTTCAACTTTTGAATTCTGATGTAAAAATTAAAAAAATTCACATTATTGCATAGCTGACATTACCTTAAATTCTTACCAGTCCAAAAAATGCAGTGGAGAACTGTAGACTTTTAGCTTCGAAATGCCGTGTAGTTTACTTCGATCGCATTTGTTTAAATTTGCAGGTAGCGAATTTGTATTAAGCGAAATACTGCAGAATGGAGTAAATCGTGGAACAGTCTTGTGGCAAAGATATGCCCACGATTTAGGGATGGGGTTGACTCCATCATTTTAACAAAAAGCAAAGCTTTCCACAAATACGTTGTAAAAAAATTTATATTTTTTTAGTATTGCATGAAGTATAAACTTTTCTACCAAAAATATAACCGACTCAAAACCTTCTACAAAGTGAAAAATATTTTTTTTGCATAATAGTAATAAGAAATTAAATTGGAGCATAGTATTTACCAGGCGTTACTAATTGACGTATTTTAGTAAACATAATAGTAAGCAAGTATTGTCTACTTTTCATTTTTGTCAGATAATCTGATTAAAAATCAAGATTTTCGTTTAAGTATTGATCTTTTTTCTCTTTGCTCCCATACTGGATACAATTCAGAAGGCTTCATAGTTGAGAAATCCTTGAGATTGCCAATTATGCGTAATGTCTACTACTCAGAGGCCGACTAAGGCTATGGGGAGCCACGGGGCAAACATCATTCTGGGAAGGCCCCCTTCTATCTATCTTTTTTTGTGAATAATGTGGAAGTGGTTAGCACTAAACTGCATACGTATTGTATGTTATGTATAAATTTTGTACTCTGTACATTTCACACCTGTATACAGGGTGTCTCAAAAACAAAGTCACAACTTTAAGAAAAATACCAGCAGGATAATTGTAGAAAAAATTATGTATTTGTTGACAGAATTATCTGTTTGCAAACTTTTTTACTTTGTTTATCTATGTATGTTATAAGATGCCTAAAAGAAAATGTCCGAAATTGGTTATAATTAATTATTTTAACTTGTCACGTTACCAAGAAAACATTAATAAAAACTGTCTTTTGATAACAATACAATACTAAGTTGCTATGATAAAAATTGAATCATAAAATTTTTAATGAAGAGGTTTGTTTTTTACATAAATGAAAGGAGTATTGGAAGCAAAGAGGGAAAGACCGCACTACCTTCCTAAATGTTTGGATATATTTGGGTCTTTTAATGAAAATCTTGATTAGTGTCATGGGGGGGGGGGCTAAAAAAGAGGGTCAGGGGTAATTTCCCCGCATGCCCCTACATAAGTTGGGCCCTGCTACTGCCGTTTAAGATCCTTGTTATGTAAATACACCGCATTAACAATGTCGATAATACTAATTGCAGTAACACTTTTTTTCTATGTTGTAAATATAAGACAATAAATATATTGCCATAAAATATGCGTAAAAATTTCATTGTCTCGCCAAGACTCCTCTACTTGAAAATTACTGCTGTTTCTCGTGGAATAATTAAAAGCTATCTCGAAGCATTCATATATGGGTCATTCTCAGACAAAGGGAAATTTTATGTCCTTGACCAAAAAAAGAAAAATTAATGAGTCTATCATGAATGTTTTAACTTTATTTTTAAAAATAGATAAAGAACTACATTGTGCAACAGTTTAAACATGGAAAAAATAATAATTTTAATATTAAAAAAAATTTAAAAGGTTGCAAATGTCATTACCATGGCATGTCCCTAACTTCAAATTAAAAATTCAAAATTACACTTTGAAGTGTTGGAAAGCCTTTGAGCAAAAACAGCAACAATATAATAATTTTTTAACTCTATTTATGATATAATTAACATTTTAGCTTCAAAACATTTTTTTCTTTTAATTTTAATTAATTAAACTTTGTCCCTGGAGTTGATGGTCATTACCATGGTGCAAAGTGTTTTTTTTCATAGCTCATCACTAGTGGGCTCCCCAGAGTATACTTTTAAGTGCTGTATTGTAGAGTAGCACATGTTCTTACAAGCAGTGGTATCTAATTTTTTTGCAATAGGTATGTACTGTTTCATTTTGATACTTTTATTCAAAAACTGAGAACAATGTGTTTTTTATGTGTCATTATCATGTTTCATTTTAGTAAAATATAATAATACAAATTATTAACTGTATTAATTGAATTATATAGATCTCTAGGATTATTTTGAAAGTAAATGTACTGTAAGACTAATTGCTATATTTTATCCTAAAATGAGGTTAAACATAAAAAATGTCATTACCATGTCTTTTCGCAAACATGGTCATGGAAATGAGAACTTTAAAGATTTTTTGTATTTTCTAATATTATTTCACAAAAATTATCATCAATAACATAAATTTGAGTTACTATAAAGATTTAAACTTACTGACTTATTGTTTAAAAATTAGTTAAATCCGATTTTACAAAACAATCATTTTCATTTACCTTTGTGAAGAAAAATGATTTTTCTTTTACATTATTAATGTTTATATTTATTTCATGAATGTTAATAACAAGTGGGTCAATGATCAAATATAAATTTCTTAATTTTTAATGTACTTATATTTTATGAAATTGAATTATAAAGTAATTAGTTTGATCTTCCAATTATTAATTTGGGTTTCTAAAAATTAAGGCCATAAATAAGGCTAACGATTTCTGCTTATATTTTTCTCATAATGTCAGACATACAAATGTTCCATTATTACAAAAAATAGAAAATTAAAAACAAACTTTTTTTTTATTTCAAAGGCAAAATTTCCCTTTATCCGAGAATGACCCACATATAACTGTTCAATATAATATGATAAAGATATAGGATGCATAAATATACATAAATATAAATAGCATGTGCCGCCAATCTGATGTTATGTGCTGATAAAAACGTATGGTAAATTATTGTTTTTTATTAATATAATTTTGCTTATGTATTACTTAATATTTTAAATACCGTTTCACATTTAATAAATATACATTATATTATCATTCTAAATGCGATTAGCCTCAAATTAAAATTTTAATGGAAATAAAAATTAAACGATGTATTTTACATTAAGATAAGTTAAGTCTTTCTTTTTTACAAATTTAAAGTTGCTAACGTTAAATAAATGTGTAGAAACAGGTGAAACAAGGTTGCAAATAGGAAAAGCATTGGGAAAAAGTAAGCGCGGAAAACGTAAACATTTCCACTTCGCGGCAAATGACGTCACAACCAATCCCGTCGCGTTTTGGTATCACGTGGTTTTGTTTGTGCTTTTGCGTTGTTAAAAACAGTAATTAAAGATTATTTAAAATTATTTTAACGATTCTAAGTGGATTTTTGAGAATTTCAAGATAAACTTTATCAGTTACACACAAAAGAAAACGTGTTCCTCCCGGGTGAAATTTCTCCATTGTAAATATGACTGGCGATTAACAAAACCGAAGAAACCGATCGAAAAAGATCCAATATTGAATTTGAATGGGAATGTCGTCAAATAAGTCAACTACAGACCAAGTTGGCTTTATTTATTGCGACTTATTTTGGTCGCCAAATTTGGCGATATTTCACTAAATGGTTCCAAAATCAGTGACAACGTGGCGCTGACACACATAAATATGTAGTTTGTGATTAGGAAAACAGTTACAATAATGAAAGTTAATTAGCGAGAAATCACCAATTTTATCAGTTTTTGCCAAATTACTAAAAAAATACTGAACCAAGTTCTATGAAATGGAAGTGGTACCAATTCGAGAGTAACTTCTTTCATTTAACACAAAAACCAAAAAAATCGGTTGGATAGTTTCGGAGTAATCGGTGAAAATATATAGAAAAAAATAAATACACGTCGAATTGATAACCTTTTCCTCCTTTTTTGAAGTCGGTTAATAATAGTTACTTGACAAATATAATCTACTTAACTACCTTTTTTTCGTTAAGCTTTAAAAAATATAGAATGTAGGTATCTACCTACCAACTTTTAAAAATCAATATTCTTTCATGAAATCTTTTGTTTCAACCCTTAACCTTTAATTCCTATTAGAGGTTATATTGTAGATCTGTAATTTAAAGTATGTTGACAGGTTCTTTTTAAAAATGCATTCGCTAGTTATAGGCTATGATCGCTTAAGAGAATAAATGCTCTTTAAGAAAAATTATTTATTTGCAGTAAACTTCAAAATTTAAGGGTTTCATACAGAAAAGTTAGGGATGGTGCCTGAACGCATTTTTTTAAGAAAACAGTCTTCACATGACTGAGTTCATGAAGCGAGAGGGAGGCAATTAATTCCTCACTGAAAAATTCACACATTGGCATCACACAATTGGCGACATTAAGCATATGAAAAATGACTGATATCATCTCCGCAAAATTGTCTGTTACGCTTAAACAATAAAAGGATTTTGAATTTAATAGCAGGGCAACCAGAAAACAGCAGTCCTAAAAAATACGCCAAAAAGGAATCCGACTGCCAATTCGTACGTTAGGAGCATATTTTGGGAAAATGTTCTCAAAAAGACATAACAACCATTATGTACATAAAAAGACTCATATGCAACGAATAAGTTATACTTAAAATTACGCAGAGAGGAAAATGAAATTTCACTGACCGCAAACACATTCGAACTTTATTCTTTTTTTATTTGTTTCCAGCAAGGGTGAAATACGCATCTTAATGAATTCTCTTTATCTGATAGCCGTTTATCAGTAATAAGGCAGATGCTAGATGTTTTTCTTTCTTTTATTTTGAACGGAAAGTTATTGTGGAATCGAAAATAAACGTTAAGATAAAATGGACATTTAATTAAAGATTAGTTTTAACGGTAATTTAGAAAAATGTAAAATTTAAGAAAACTATATGTGATTCTACATCACAGAGGTCTCAAAGACCACTGCCTTATTCAGTTTTCATATTTTAAATATTCTGTCTCACTTTTGATGTTAGTGAAATTCTGATTTTTTTCAAAATTTAGTAGTATCATTAGAGATTTCTAAATAAGGGAATTTAAATTATAGTAGACCTTTATATAAAGTTTAGTACAAAAACAGAATGTTATAATTTGTCCATTTATCTATTCTACGATCGTTACAGTGGAAATTGTACAAAAATGCCAGCTGTGTATCTTTGTCACACTACTCTGAGTTTTTACCAACCAATAGGACGAAAATACCCAGAGCATTGTTCTTTAATATTTACAATTTCTCCTAAAATTATAATTTGATAGAATCAGTTGATGTTGGCACTTAATGTTTCTAATATAACATTTTTGCCAGTCATTACATAAATTTAGACCAATGTGTTAGTTTTAAAATCAAAATTTATCGAAAATGCGTATCTTTGCAACCACGTATCTCACATTTAAATGCCAGAACCTCAATCAAATTTTTTGTTAAACATATCAATTGTAGATTTAGAGGCATGGCAGGTATCCTTAGCTAGATAGACCTTAACGAAATGAAGAATGTTTGTAAAATTGATGAATGTCTTCTTTGAAAACAGAAGTTAAAATATATTTCTGATAATAATAAGATTTATTTCGACATTTTTGCCTACTTTTCTTATTTTCAGTCTTCCGTTATGAGAAAATGCAACAATAACCACAAAACTTTACTTGTTCTCTTTTTACCGAAATTTTAGGTTCTTTCTCCTCTTTTTCTGTAGTTAACTGCTATTTTTCTATTGCCATCTGATAAATATATAATGTCTCATCCATTATAACTATATAATTCGATTTTTCAGCCTTTTTAGTAATTTCTATATGGAAATGTGCTCGTAATCTTACGCTGAGAAGCATGTTTTCGCATTAGTGGTCACAGGGCGTTCAAACAAACAATATATCACTTGAGGGGTGTCGGCTAAATTTAGAAAAGTGCCCCTCCATAAAATGAAGGTGGGAGGAGAGGATAATATACAATATTGAAAACAAAAAAGAAAGAAACACTAACGTCAAAACATTTTAATTTTGACATCACATGATTTCTAGCATTTAGATGGGAAATGAAAAGAAGAAAAACCTGTGCCTCATTAATGTAATATTATCTCCTTCATTGTATGTGCATTATGATTATGGCTAAAGAAAAATAAAGTCTTTTTAATATACAGATTGTCTTACACTGTCATAAAAATTCGTCAGTATATACTAAATTATATATAAAAATACTTTTATAAATATAACCAAAGTAACTCGGATATTACCATAACAATAAGTCCACGAAACAAGTATTTTTACAATCATCCTATTAAAATCATTTGAAGTTTGAAGTAATATGGAAGCTTATTTTTTCACAAATAATTTCCGTACTCCCAGAAAACATATTTCATCCGTGAATTCATAACAAACGTCTAAAAAAGAGGAAGAGATTCCGTTTATTCCTAGCACGCATGCGTATGGTATCTATTAGTAATAAATTCAAATTTATTTTTAAAATTAAAAAGAAAAAATTCTGTAGACTAAGATGTCTAATTTAAAAAGACAAAAATGTTTTCGAATTTAAAATTAAATAACAATAAATCTCTTCATTCATTAGGATGAGCGAAGCGAATCCTCTACTAGGCCACTCAAATTACATTTTGTCGTACACTTTACAAAAAAACTATTCAATATTTTAACTTCAAATTAAACACAAAAATAAATTATGATCTGAAGATTTGCAGAATATATTTTTTTTACAGTAAAATGGTAAAAAAATTATTATTTTAATTAATTTATTTTACATGCATTTCCAATACGGACGCATTTTAGCAAATAAATAAAAAAATGAAACGCGTACATTTCCAGAAAAAAAATATAAATCATGGAGTAAGTAATTATAGATAGAATCATGATTAATTTAATAAATAAAATATGTTTTCATTATTCCGCAAAATCGTTTGCACAGATGACACTTAAACATTTTAAAAGAATTGTATTATGGATTTTTTCTTTCTTTTTTTTTTTTTTTTTTTTTTTTTTTTTTTTTTTTTGTAAAGTGGCAACAAAAGAATTGTAAACAAATAAAATTAATTGTTAAATTTGTTATATAAATGAAAAATTAAAAGAACTGCGTGAAGTTGTTGCATCGATTCAAGCTCTTTATAAATGTACTAAAGCAAAGTTGGCCGATTCCGAAACGACATATGAACTTTTTACTTTATCATTTGGATCTAAAATAATGTTACGATCTTATTTGTGGACCGAAAAAGGTTTAGTGAACGGGACTTTAGACTTTGTTGCACGTATTAAAGAAAATCACAAGCCACCAGACCACATATCGCGAATAATCATGGATAAATTTGAATACTACAGTAATTTAACTTATAAGAATTGGTGCGTACCAATTCCCCCAATAATTAAATTCTGGAAAAATGGAAGCATAAATTGCTCAAGGAAAGAATTTCTTCTGTAGTTAGCTTTTGCTGTTACAATTCATAAATCCCAAGGTTTAACATTAGATGAAGCAATTGTAAATATTGAGGATATATAGACACCAGTTGGCTTAAAAATGTACGTAACGTTGTGGAGAGTGAAAATCCTTCAAAATTAAGCATTCAATAGAAATTTTCCTTACGAAAAATTCTACAATATCAAAAATTCTCATACGCTAACATGTATAAAAACGAAGAAATTAGAATAAAAATCTTTACAGTTAAAAATTCATAGTATCAACGAGAGCAGATTTCAAATGTTTTTCCAGAAAATAGGATTTTGAGGAAGTAACTTTCTTCAAGCTCTCTTCAAACATATTATTCTAAAATAGCTATCAAAGATTATTTGATGTTAATTACAAAGATTGGAAACATGCATATTTCAAACAACTTTAAAAAACACAAGTGGCTACTGGAAATTGTAAAAACATCTTTTAAAGAGCTTTTAGTTGAAAATATAAAAATATTTTGTAAAAGTTTGCTTCAAAAATATTTTATTATGCTAATCTTACGTCATAAATAAAAAATTAAAATGCGCCAAAACATAAAATAACGTTTTTTTTTTTTAAAATAAAGATGCAAAAATAATATTTAAAAAATATTGTTACTTTCAAATATCTGTTATCTGCTTCGCGAATCCAAACAAAGCATGGCTTTTGCTAGTTTTAAAATACTCACAATTAATTATTTAAAATATACATATTTGCATTTAAAATATACTTTAAGTGAACACATTTAAAACATATTGTAATAAAAAAATTAAATGCAAAAAATCGATATTATTCCAAAATAATCTTATCAAGTAAAAATGGAACACCCGTATTTTGCCTCTAGCAATCTTCGAAAATATATTTAAAATTCACATTTTTATATTACATTAAAACTATCGAATAAAAACTCCATCAGCCACAATCTCATTAAAGACGAAATCTTCCCAAAATTAACTTCAAACTTAAAAGCTTTTTAACGAAATGGACCAAACCACACCCATATGAAACGAACACACTCACTTCAAAGCGTTTTACTACTGTACAACCGTAACCTGGTCCTAGCGCGCTCGCCTTCCAACGCTGGGGTCAGTGGTTCGATCCCCACGTCCGCTGCTTTTATCTTTTCCAAAATTTTTTAATTGACGGATAGTTTAACTCTTTTAACGGAGAAAAAAATAAACGGATATCAGTCAATTTACAGAAAATTACTGGCAGCACTGATGAAAGTAAATTTTCTGTGAAGATACGGAAGTTTTCTTGAGAGTGTATACTCTGTATTTGAACTATAATGTAGTTCTGTAATGTAATGTTGTAATGAACTATACAGTCTAAATACGGAGAAAACATATATAGCAATATTAACGTTTGGCGCATAACAGACATAACACACTTGAAAACTAAATTTCAGTAATAACCATTTATGGTCGTAAGAATAACCGAATATTTGTGTACACGATCCCTGTATATCTACACTAATAAAAGAACAAAACGCTCTGTCTGCGTGTGTGTCTGCGATGGCTAGCAAAATCTACAGCACGTACGAAGCTCAAAATATTTTTGAAAGTAGCCCAATACCTCTCCTGATGCACTTGAGGCTCAGAATTTTAATTTTTTGATTAGTTTCATAGATATTAATTATGAAGCGGAACTCACTCTCATCAAAAAGTCTTTTTTTAAATGTTCTGGGAAAGGCAACGTTTGCACATGCGCAGAAACTCAATTACGCGTCTAATCGGAGGAAGAACCTTTCCCCCCGTTTATTTCTGTTTTTGGATCATTTTGTTTAAATCCAAATCAACCAAACTGCTCGACGTAGTTAAACTTAAGAGACATATTTCAAAAGATCATATTTTTAGGTTTCAAATGCAATAATCAATTCGAAAAAATGTTGCAGTTAACCCTTTGAAAACAAATATTCAAAAATAGTCGTTTTTTCCAAAACTATTTTTCTTCCTTTTGTCAATGCCCCTCCAGGGCGTAATTTTTAAGATATAAACAAACCCAAAAAAATATCTTAAAGTTGAAACTTTTTTCTGACTGATGGTGTAATTGATTTTAAAATATTTGGATTTTAACCCTTTCAAATACACTGGCAAAAGAAGGTCATTTTGCGACTCGCAGAGAGGGTATTTTTTCCATGCTAAAATTATCTTAACGTGCATATTTCAATCTTTTAAAATCTTCTCAATAGACCAAATTTATACTCCCTACAAAAAATTCGACACGTTCGGACGGATAGAAATATTTTTTATAAAATAAAATGTGCGAAAATTTTGATGAAATCAATAAAAAACATTGTTTTCATTGCGGTTTTGACTTAGCTAAACGCAATCCTCTAGGTACCGGTAAACAAAAAACATATTCTTTAAACTTAAAAACATTTTTATAATCTATGATGCAATCGATTTTTATAAGATTTAACCCTTTCAAATACACTGGCAAAAGGAGGCACTTTGCGACTCACAAATAGAATATTTTTTCTACGCTAAAAGTATCTAAGCGTACATATTTCAGCCCAAACTTTTAAAAGCATCTAAATAGAACAAATTTACACCTTCAAACGTTCGGACGAGTAGAAATAATTTTTACAAAAAGAAAATGCGAAAAATTTGAGGAAATCAATAAAAACCAGATCGTTTCATTGCGGTTTCGCCTTTGCAGGGCGCAATTCTATATACGTCCTGACAAACCGAAAATATTTTCATAAAGCTGAAACATTCTCATAATTTATGTTGCAATTTGTTAAAAAAAATATATGAGATTTAACCCGTTCAAATACACCGACAAACACGAATTACATCCCGGCTAAAAGTAACTAGATACCCATATTTTAGCACAATCTTTTTAGAGCCTTTCAATAAACCAGATTTACATTACTTTAAAAAATTTTGGAACTTTTGTATGGATAGAATTCTTTTTTTATAAAATAAAATGTGTGAAAATTTTTACGAATTCAGTAAAAACCTGAATGTTCCGTCGCGGTTTCGTTCGCTCTCGGTTCGCAGAGTTTCCAAAAAATCAAATTACATAGAAAACAAAAAAACAAACAGCACGTGCTTTCGATTCAATATCTTTTCGGGATTTTTCCGTTTTAAAAATATAAATTTTGACAAAATGGACTTAAAGATATAAAATCATAGAAATTTGAGTTTAATTTAAGGGTCATTTAGAAAGCAAATAACACATTTGAAAACTAAATAACATCACGGGCCCGGGCAACGCCGGGCAGGACAGCTAGTGATCTATAAATTTCTACATACAGTACATAATAAAAAAGAAACAAAATCTGAATGAAGAAACGCATAGCGAAGGTGAGATATTTTCTTCAAGAATTACCGTCAGCATACAGGAATGATTTTGTACAGCCCTGTCTATGATTTATAAAAATAAAACACACCGATAAATGCCTAAAAAATGATTTAAATTTATAAAACGCATACCACAATTCAAAACGAACTTTTTACTTCCACCAATCATTTTTCACAGACAGGAGTTTAACCAAATTATTTTGTGTATTCCTGCAAATTAACGATGAATGGTATATGAACAATATTACACAGTAAGAATCTTTTGGTGCTCTTATATAATGAAAATCAATTCCAGTATGTTTAAAATGGTGTAAATCCATTAAGATTAACGATAGACCGAAACAGATTTGTAAGACCGAAACTAAATTTCGGTAATCTTTCTAATTTCAGCCGAAAACAAAAACGAAAATAAAGAATTTTTTAAAGTAATTAATTCATACATAAATAAAAAGATTTAATTATTAATTATAGGTATGGCCCAATTTGGCTCTCTGTGTCTCTGGCCAAAACTTTTTATTTTCATTTAAAATAAAATATAGAACTAATTCATCTATGACACAAAGTTATTTTCTAACTATGCGAATTTCATCTAATTTAGAAATCTTTTAAGCATACATACATCGTTTAATCTTTAATAGGATTTTTATAAATAAATATCTGATATACTATCTCAAACAGTATTCGAAACACTTCTGCAGTTTCAAACTAAAAATTTTCTATCACTTTTAAGTCTCCAGCTTTTAATGAGCACGTGAAAAGTGTCTTGAAAATTTAGTAATATATGCATTGCTTGCTTTATAATTTGCACTCGCGTCTTGAATCAGTGATGAGTGATAATTATAAACATTGAAGCTCATAGCAATAAATAATAATCTCTCCTTTGAGCCAATAGAGCTCACATCGATGAGTAATGTTGAAAATTTTCTGAAGGAAGAAATGAGATTACTGAAATGTAGATGTTTCGGCGCTACCAAATTTTCGCTACCATTTTCGAAAACAAATTTTCGGAAAAACTCATATTTTGAGCCGAAACCGAATTTTCGGTGGATCTCTAATTAAAATACAGTGCAAACAATTTCTCACAATAGACCGTAATGTAAACTATTTTTTTTAGCGTTCTATAAACAAATTATAAATGCTACATCTTTCATTTTCAAAACAGATCATTTCTTGGTAAATCTCAATAACATATATCAGTTACTTGGCAGTTTACGCGAGTAACAACATGGACAGATAAACCGAATTTATAAACACTTTTTAACTATGTTGCAAACTGTTAAAAAAGAAAAAAAAGAAAATAATTTTCCACAAATTCATCTCAAATACAATTAATGAAACAAACTGTGCCTTATTTTCATTTAAGTTTTACAATTCCGGGAAGGGAAGGCTGTTGTCCCCAATCACCCCCTACCCCCTTTCATAAGCCCTTGGCAAAAAACGACAATAGAGTGAATGAATGACTATTAAATCTTGAATAAATACTAATGATGTTACTTTGAAGAGATATCGCAAAAGAGGTAACGACAGGTCATTTTCAAAGTTTTATTTTTCTCTTGATCTTAACTATTTTAATTGTTTCGCTTATTTTTTAAATTGTATTTTTTTTTCTTTCTTTCGAGATAGTCTAGATAAATGTTTTTTCAGAGATACTTCATTTGCCAAGAATGTACTTTGAGTTTATTAGAATAAGGTGAAATATATAAAATACCATTAATAGTAAACAATATTAACCATTTGAATTTAATAGAAAAAAACTGTATTGAACATGAGGAAAAATTTAAATAAATAAATAAATAAAATGAATATAATAGAAATTTGTAGAACCAAAGCAGAATTGTCAAGACCCAAATACTTTGGAACTACAAATGAAGTGTGTGGTTTCATCTTCGTATTAGCCATGAAAAAGCAAAATAATACGAATTTGGGGCTACCAACACACATAAAACCAAAATTCAAGAAACACCAAGTAATCCACAGTGGATGTGGAGAAAATAAAAACAAAGAGTTATATCCACGTGTAGACTTCAAAATCGCAAAAACAAAGAAAATATGACGAGAAATAACAACAATAACAAAGAACAACAAATTACTGAATTGGACATAAAATTGAAAAGGAGAAAAAATAAAATTAATAATCGTACACATCATAATATTAAATTTATAAATTAATTAAAAGTAAAATAATGTAATTACAGTAAAATTAAACCATACTGACATAGTTTACCCTATTATTATTTAAATCAATAACATTTATTTTGACTATGCTGGGCTAAACTCAATTTAAGTTATTAATTACTAATTTATCTTAATTTAAGATGATAAAATATTAAAAAACAGCTTATTAATAAATGTACCCTATACTTTGAGTAATGATATAGTACTCACATTTATTAAAAGTGAAGTGAAAATTAATAATGTAAATGATTAGAACTAATATAATACAATAGATATAACAAAACAATTAACCATACATTGCTGTCAATTAAACTCCATAGAAATTTTGTACCAAATTAACATATGAATTTCCCACTCTCAATTTTTTTATATATAAATTAACCTTTGCGTTTCATCCAGACAACACCGCCCTCCTCCATACTCTAACATCTACCCACCCAACCAACCTATTATATACATTTTTTAATATATTTTTTACATTTTTTAATTTTTTTATTACTATTTTTATGTTTTAATAATTTTTTTGTACTTTTTTTACGCAAAGTATTAATTATTAGATCATGTAATAACTAAATGTATATTAAAGAATATATGAATTTTTTTAGTAAAACCATTATTTATAGCATCATAAACAAGCTTTTTAATATTAGTATTAATTAAATGAGAAGAACATAAACATTTTATTCAATATAAATGATTAAGGATTATATTACGATATACAGAATTATGAAGACAGGAATTAAAATGAGTAAATGTATTAACTTTAAAATTAAATTTTTTCCTTTTGTCATAAATATCAGTTATTAATTTGTTTTCTTTTAGTATAATTTCAAGATCGAAAAAGTTAATGGTATTATTAGAAAGCATGTTTTTTGTAATTTCTAGATTGGATGGATAATCAACAGGGAATTGAGATATACTGGTATTATCAGTATCAATTAAAATTATATCATCTATATATCGATATACATGTATTTTATTATTAAAATATTTACGTTCATAATGATTTAAGTATAAGTCAGATAATATACTAGACGTACTACCACCTTGTGGTATACCAACTTTTTGAATATATATAATGTTATCTTGCATGATAAAATTATTATAGATAATGAAATTAGTTAAAGTAAGAAAATAATCAGTATCAATGTTCGTTGAAAGATCCAAATCATGTTGATATTTTTTTTAAAAGTTCATTTATGATCTAATAAATCGATATTATTAAAAAGATCTTTGAAGTCATAAGTAGTTATATTTTTTATACTTTTAAGATTTTTCATAATAGTGACTAGTTCATAACTATTCTTTATACAATGTGTATTATCACTGGTTTTAGTAATTTTATATATTTGATTGAGAATTGTTAATAGAAGTTTGTTAGAAGCATTATTATAAGTATTGCAACCAATTGTAACTGTTCTAAATTTAACAGTATTCTTATGAAATTTGGGTATAAGGACTAGATAAGGATATTTAAAGCTAGTAGAAGTAATGTCTAATAATTTATAAAAGCCTTTAATTTTACGATTGTTTACAATTATGTTATCATTAGTTTTTTTGGAATGTGTTGTTAGAAGCTATACTAGATTTAAGCAGTTGATGATATTAGGATTTACATATAATTTCATAATTATTTGGAGATTTGTCAACATAAGTTATTACATAAGTTTCGTTGCAATTTAGTGATTTGCTTGAAAAGATGCTTAGTATTTACATAATCTAGATGTGAAATATTATATTTTAAAGACTTAGTTAATTTATTAATGACTAAAATTTTCCATTGATTGAAATATTCAATAGGTTTGTTATAATATATTGCAATTTTATATATAAATATATCTATATCATAAGTAAATTGTTTTATTATAGAATTAATGTTTAATTTGGATGGAATTCTATACTTAGTGCCATTACCCATTAATTTTCCTAGTGTTAAATCATCCACAATATTAAGATTACCAGTGATAATTTGTCCATGATCATTATTAATGTATTTTTGTAGAGAGAGGTCATTGCATTTACATGGTAAAGTACTAGCATCAGAAGTATATTTTGAGAACAAATTATAGTTAAAAAATCTTTCTTCCTATAGTTATGGGATACTTAAAAGTTTTTAATAATTGAATATTATTTATAGGAAAATTACAGCTTTTATCATTTATTATAGAATTAATATTGATTTTATTAAATATTTGAGTAGAAAAAGTGATTAACATTTGAGTATTAATTTGTAGAGTTTTATATTTTTTTAGTAAATTTATATTGTAAAGATTAAATCTAGTCATAGTAAGATCATAAAATATATCTGAAAAATGTTTAGAATAAGTTTTACTCGGAAATATATTTATATATATATATTATTAAAATTAGAGATGTAAATTTTCCGGAAAAATATAAGTGGCGGAAAAAAACTGGTTTTTTACCGGTTTTTTTCGGAAAAAAACGGAAAAATTGGAAAAATTGATTTTTCATGACTGTTTCTCCCAAATAAATTATATTTTCTTAGAGAATATTAAATAATAAACATTTTTTCCCATTTATATGTATTAAATGAAAATTATTTTCACTTTATATTACAAAATAAAAAGAAAGTAGCAGAGCCTGCTTTTAAAAGTTTAGTTTTTTTTCCACAGCCTAAGAATGTTTATTAAACGCTATTGCTTGTTATATCATATCTCTGTTGAAATGATTTTTCAGTTACATGTTTAACTACCAATTGACCTAATGTAAAAACCTGAGCAAATATGTCTGCAGTTTGGAATGAAATAAATTGTGCATTCCATTTACATAAGTATAGTTTTTAGGTAAATGATACTATTTTAAAGAAATTATTGCAGTTTTGTCATTCTCATGAATATCAGTATTCAAAAATTCCATTGTTTGTTTAAAAAATTTATATTTTTACATTATTACTTTTTTTTCTTAGAATTATAATTTTATTTCCTTTATAAAATATGTTTAGTTTTGGTATAGCTTTCCAATCTCAACTCAAAAAAGTTTTGATTTAGTTTTATAATCTAAATTCAAACAAAACTAAGTTTTATTTGGCTTACTCAGGTCTGCAACTAAAAAATAGCATAGGATTTATTGACTGTTAGATTTTTACTCACTGAAACCAGAAAAATATTTTTTTTTTCTTTTTTTTAAGTTTAATTAAATGTAATTTTTTTCTTTTTACCCTGAAATCTGGTATTCTATTCTTGAGTAAGAAACCATATTCAATAATGTTTCCACATGGTAATTTTATATTTCTAAGAGTGGAACTCAAATGAATGCTCAAATAGAAAATGCTCACTATTTGAGGAATTAACAAAAGCAGTTACATACAGAGATAAACTTCTACTGTGCTTTAGAAAACTACAAAAATTCAGTCTAATCAAGAGGGAAAGTATAATTTGGAACATAGTTATACTTGTAACAAAATATGGGTTTTTTTTTTTTCATCGCAGTTGTACTTTTCTAATGCAAACTGCCTATGTTTTTGCAACATTACTGTACATTATGGAGGTCAATTTCAGATTCAACACCTTGAAAAAACATTCAATTAATTAGCTATAACGAAATCTTGAAAAATGCAGTATAGTAGTGCCACCTATAGGGCAATTTACACCAAAAACTAAATAACATTAATATAAATCAGAAACTGTCTAAAGCTGTAGTTTGATTTAAAAAAAATCATCCTTGAGGTAAAGCTATTGCGATAATCATGAATAATGCAGCATAGCAGCGTCACCTGTTGAGCAATTTACACCAAAAAGTAATGAGCACGAAGTTATGTCAAAGATTAACTTAATATGAAATTTTATAAAAATACATACATTAGTTTGAGATAGAGCTATTGTGGAAATTATGAATAATGCAGCATAGCAGCGCCATCGGTTTGGCGATATACACTAATAACTAAACATCTCGAGTTTATATCAAGGTGTAGATGAATCTAAAGTTTTGTGAAATTATGTGCATCAGTTCTTGAGATAGAGTGCCCATAAAATTTGTCACATACAGACTCACAGAGTGACAGATATTTTCCAAAAACCATCAAAATGTGTTCAGGACCTTCTAAAACATTTAAATACACCAAAAACTGGAAGTCAAATTTTTCACGAATTCAATACTTACTTGTTGAAAAGATAGATTAAAGTAATAAATGCATACTTCAAAATTTTATGTTGAATTTTTAATTTTATCATTTCCATTATTCGGCATATTATTGCAATAATTTTACACATGAATTAATTTTTAAAAAGAGAAGTTGCATTTAATTACATATCTAGATTTTTTTCATGTAATCAAATTTTTGTGAAATTGTGAACTTTTTGTATATACTTGTACAAAATATATTCAGAATTTTTGAATAAGAAATTATTACTATATTTAGGTTCCTATTTAGACATTTTTAATAAAGTTATTTACATACATATATGCAACTTAATAAGATTCAGCTGCTGTATGGCATGAGATTTTTTTTTCTTCAATCACTGCACTTGCGAAAGATTCAATTTGTTGATTAAACTTTTTCTGAAATGTCTATTTTCAAAAGAAATTTTGCAAAGGGTCTTGTGTTTCAAACAAGAAAAAAATGTGAAGGATCTTTTCAAGTCTTCTTAAACAGATTTCTGCTCAGAGATCAGATTACCCACATTAAAATTTTCATGTGAGACACTCAACATAAAAATAAATAAAATAAAAAGTATGAGAATGTAGCTATTACAAAATTTTCACTATATTATTTTATAAATGAAATTTCAATTTTTCCAGTTCGCAAAAATTGAAAAATAAGCCTTCGGAAAAAAACCGAAAAA
The DNA here is from genome assembly GCA_964019185.1 of Maratus speculifer. NCBI lineage: Eukaryota > Metazoa > Arthropoda > Arachnida > Araneae > Salticidae > Maratus > Maratus speculifer. Next base: position 375,516,987 of record OZ025293.1, read on the forward strand.
AAAACGGTTTTTTTTCCCAATTTTTCCGGGTTTTTTCCGAGCATTCCCATCTCTAATTAAAATTACTTTATATTTCCATTAATTTACATAAAATGATACATTTAGTATTATTTTAATAATATTCTTAGCAATAGGTATTTTTAATTATAATATTTTTTTCCTTTTTTTCCTTCCATTTTATATTTCTTAATGTCTTCAATCTCATTAATTGTTAGTAAAATGAGAATGCAGTTTTGTGTTTTTCAACACGTTGGTTGTGTTTTCCACACTTTGTATAATGTAATTTTTTCTCATTTCAATTTGTGCTCATCGATTTCCTTATCGATGATTGAGATTGTATATATGGTTTTGTATGTGTTGTTTTATTGAATTATATTTTTCGGTTACGATTAATCGGGCAATTGTAGAAATTATGCATTAGGATTTCTCCTGATTTCTACCTCAGAAATTAATCTTAATTTTTGTGACTGCGTGACATTGCCCTGGATAACGAGCCACGTACCAGAATATCCAATTTTCCATTTGATTGTCTTGTCATGTTTAAGTTTGTTATATTGTGTTATTCTATATTCATTGTAGATGTTGAATTGTAATATTATATAATGGTTATATATATATATACACTATATGACCATTAATGACCAGACAAGTTCAATTTAGACTTTTTGTCGAATATTTAAGAATATATTTGTCGGATTATTTTGGAATTTCAGGATTATAATGATTATGCTTGACCTAATATTTATCAACGTCTACTTGACAAACGTCTAATTGTCTATTGAACAATTAGAAGACCCACAAAAAATGAAAGAAATATAATATTTGCGATCACCATGTGCAATGAAATGATCTATCAATGCAGAATACAAACATGCGACTACTGTACAACATGTTCACTGAATTTGTAAGAATAGCACATATATTCATGGAGATATAACCATTTTTTTAAGTAAAAAAATTCTTGCATATTTTTAGATTATATAATGCAGGATTTTCAACCATATTTAACGTCAGTTTTAGACAAAATAGCAAAATGTAGTAGAAAAAATATAGTGCAATTGGAATACCCTAAATGTTTTACGAAATATGAGTAGTTGTAAAAAGTAATTTTTATTTGCGAATGTGCAAATGATAGCAATGATATTCTTACATAATTTAATAGTCAACTCTATGGAACTACTGATAAAAGAAGTCTATCATCTGTCAAATATCGTAAAAATTCAAAAGATATAGGCGATAGGAGTGAGCTGAATTTTACTTCTCTCTAAAAGATACTGAATGATAAATGGTTTTCACGCATTGTCGATCTCAATTTCATTTTTTTTATTTCCCTTTTTATTGATGCTTTAGTTCTTCTTGGATAACTACCAGAACGAACCTATTCCATGATAAAAAGAAGTATAAAAATCGAAGCATTTGTTTCAAATCGTCTTATTGATATTCATTAAATACTAACTTTTTCCTAAAAATCGGTAAATAAAAAATTACAATTTGTGGAAATGCCCTCACCATTCAGCTACTTTTAGAGAGCAATTGAAAAAGAGCTCTCTCTATCGCCGATATCTTTCTGTATTTTCACCATATTTGACTGGATTTTTTATGAGTATTTCCACAGATTTGACTATTAAATGATGTAAAAAGATTGTTGTTATCGTTCGCGCATACGAAGATAAAAATTATTTCATACAAATGCTTGTATTTCATAAAATATTTCATATATTTATATTCCAATTGAACTATATTGTTTCTACTACACTTTGTCAATTTTTCCGAAATTGGCGTAAATTTGGTTGAAAACCCTGCGTGATATAAGCTAAAAACATTCAAGAATTTTTGGAACATTAAAAAAATCGCTTTTTTCTGTAAATATACGTGTTATTCTTACAAAAATCAATGAACATATTGTACAGTATCCACATAATTGTATTCTGCAGCGACAGATCATTTCGTGCATTTTAATGAACAGGGTGACCCCAAACATTATTATTTTTCTTTATTTTGCCGGAACAAAATTAATGTAAAATAATTGGAAAATATATATTTCAAGTTTGAACTATTTATCTTTACCGATTCTTGACTTAAAACAATTTAAAGAATAGAAATGTTGAGAAACCTATCGTGCAGAAAAAACGCATTTAAAAATTAAAAAAATGTATTGTCTCATAATAGAATGTTTAAATGCATTTTTTGCAGATGAGTATGAACAACCAATTGTAAATTAAATTTTTCATTCAGCTTAACTTTTGCTTTTTTCACCTTCTTTCTGTATTATTTGAATGTATGAACTGGTTTAACTTTTCTAACGTGCTGATTTCAAGCTCTTCATATTTTTAGCCCCGAAACTAAGAAGATGTGAATTAAAAAAAAATTGGACCGAGGCTTGTATTCATTCCCAACATTAAGGCCGGAACTAGTCATCACACATTTCGGGACCAGCCGTACATAAACATTTCTCTTTCTGAGTCGAGCTGGGATCGGGTCTTACTTTTTCTTAACGATCGGGCCTGGCCCAATACATTTATTCCCATAACAAGCGGAGACTGGCTTCATTCTTCCTAGTTCTGCACAATCCAAAGTTTTAGGTCTCGGTCTCGACCTAGTCCGTGAAAATCCCTGCCATGGGGAGGTCTAGTCCATGCAAAAGTAAAAAAAAAAAAAAAAGTTTGACTCCTCCCAGCAATTTTTGCAAAATATGCATAAATTTTTAAATCGCTGTTATTCTACAATTAAAATTTAAAATTTATTCTTTTTAAAGATTAGTATGTTTCTAGACAATAAGATGAAAATACAGTGAAGCCTATAAAAAAGAACCAGCCTATTGTATATCTTGTTTAATCGGGAAAATGTGTTGAAAATTAGTAATGTCAAAAGGCATTAAGTGATGGATCAAGCAAATTCTTCTTGCCTGTACGTCGTGCAGTGAAACCAGTTAAATTGTTAAAACAGTGGTACGCAAATGGTGTTGGAGCAAGTTCCCTGTCTAAAAAAAAGCGGAGCGGTGACTTATAAATCGGCGCATAAAAATTTAATAAACCTTAGAATTAAAGAATCCTGTTTTAAACGAAAAAAATATTAATTTCGATGGATAAAGTAATATACAAAACCACCTGCTAAGACGGAAACTTGCCTACAAACAATGTTCATTTTTCCGAAAACCGAATTTATCCCTACGTTATATTCATATTTTGACATTTAACATACTGAAAATTTTATTACGAAAGCCACGAGCAACACTATTTGCGTACCACTGTTTTAACCATTTAACTTATTTCATGACGTACAGACAAGAAGAGTTTGCTTGATTTATCACTTAAAGCTTTTTGTCATCGCTAATTTTTTTAAATACAGTTTTATAATATTTAATGGAAGAAATGTTTAGATTAAATATTACGATTATTTTAACTTAAAAAAGCGGTGTTTATCCCATATTGTCAATTTATTGTATGTAAAAAGAGAATCAGTTAGCCGGTTACAAAATCCTTTTTTGAATTTAAATTTTTTTATAGTAAATGTGTGAAAATTCGATGCTTATTCAAAAGTATGTTTTGTTGTTTTTTATTAAGTATAATAGACATTATTCAATCATAAATATTATTTTAAATCTCTTTCCATCCAGCAAACTGTATTTCTGAAGGTGAGTCGAGAGTCGATTCAACATGTCGACTGAGATTCTACTCTGCGAAATGAGCGGAAAATCTCATGCTTTTGAAAACTAGAGTAATGTCTAAATTTCGACAGCCTGTTCTCCGACAGACTGTTGTCCGAAATTCGTACTATTTTAAGAAAGTGCATTTGATGAAAATGGATTGAACAAGAAAAAAAAATTACCACTTTGAGAGCCTTTCTCACCTTCAATGATGCAGGCAAAAATAAAACTAGGGTAAGATTATTTGCACATGTTTCCCAAAAAGTTATACATGTAAATGCTGATATCAATTTTTAAATATTTATCTTTTCTTATAAATAAATAAGGGTTTTTTAAATAGACGAATTGAATACATCTCTAGCATAAATCACATGTACAGGATTTTGTGAAAGAATATTTAATATATCTTTTTATAATTAAATAATCTATAAAGTCAGAGTAGATATCGAAAAAAAAATCATTGAATAATATTTTTAGCATGTTGAAATAACTTCAATGAACTACAAATTAACACTAATTGCAATAAATATGACAGAAGATGAAACAGCATTATAAAGTGGTAAATTAAAGTACATGGTAATTAAAAAGAATTCTTTAATGGAATATTGCACAAAAGGAAAGGGAAAAGGCAGCAATGAATTAATCAGTCGATAATGTATTTGTGTCGATTACAATTTTTAATACGACATTGCGTAGAGAAAATATCCTTTTAAAACTGCACGTGTAACCGCACTTTTCTTAGAAATGTTTTGTAATTTCAATGATTTGACTTTAAAGTCCGCGTCTAAATATTTAAAAATTACTTTATGAAATTTCATGGAATTCTCGCATTATTTCCTAGAATTTTGTCTGGAAAATATTTTTCTCATTACCGCTTATTACTATAAAAATAAGATTCTAAATTCATCGAAAATCTTATTGTGAAACCTTTAAGTAATTATTTTGTGAGGCACTTTACTAATTATAAAGACGTGAGAATTTAATATTGTCTATAAAAAAGAAGAATTTAATTCATTTCAAAGGTACGACATGTAAATCGCATGATTTTCCTGATATCCATTTTGATGTTCGGAACAATCCCTGCAACGACCCAGGGATTTTAGCATATACTAGTGGGTTGTGGTATTAGTTCTCAATAATAAAATTTAAATATTTGGATTTAAGAGCATTTTTAGTTATTTAAGGTGACAGTTTTCCTTTTAACCCTTTCCGGCACGGGCAAAATCTGTTAGTAAAATGAGAAATTATCGACTGACACCGGAATTCACAAACGAATCTTTTAGATATTTTGAGTTCCTTAATTTAAGGTTTTATTGTAAAAGCAAAATTTTACTAAAATGTTACTGGTGCCGTTTGCAAGTTTGGAATTAAAATTAGGTATCCCAGACCGGGCACAGTGTGCCGGAAAGGATTAAATAATCTTGTTTATTTTTCAAAATATTGTTTAAATGTTGAACTCGCTGCATTTCAGTGTTCAACTAAAAATACTTAATTTTTCTAACTGCATATTTAATTAAAAAGTAAAAAAAATAGAATAAAATCTCTGCTACTTTTTAAAATATTGATATTTTCGCCCAAATTATTTTAATGTTTTCAAATCTGTACAAGAGTACGTATGGATTTTTAGATACTTTTAATATTGCATTTAATATATTTTTTTTTTTTTTTTTTTACGCTAAACGATTTTTACGAAAAAAGCTATGAAATCTAACACATCTTCATATACTTTATTTTAAATAACAACAACAACAAAAAAAAAACTAAGGTTATTTTCATGTGCAGATGTATTACATGTATAACAAAGAACATGAACAAAAAAGTTAAAATCTCTATGTGAAATACGAAAAAAAAAATCCTTAGCTTTTTTAAAACATGAAAATGAAGAAAAGATGAACTTGAACTTGAGAAAAAGCCATTTGAAGTTTTAACTTGTGTGCTTAATTGCGCTAGATGTGTTAAAATGTGCAATATCTCGCAATATATGGTATACTATATGTAGAAAACTGAGGCGTCAAGACATTCACAATTAAAAAGAGTTTTATTCAATATTAAAAACAAAAATCGATTTTTTAAAAATAAATTTTGATGTAAATTGTTTCCTTAAATTGTATGCGCTTGGATAGACAGGGAGAGAGAATAATTGCATCAATCTTGAATTTCGACACTATATTATATGGCCAAAGGTGACCGGACACTTGCGATTTTAAACATTTTGCTATTTATCTGGAAAACTACATGAGAAATTATCCTGAAACTCCAGGTGTGTAAACAGAATAGTACAGCTCGTATATTTCCGGGAAGATTTTTTTTCCCGAAACTCCATGGGGAACGGTCAACAAATTGAAAAAAAAAATGTTTTTGATAACCCTGTCAAAAATAATGTAGCTAAAGCATTCAAACTGTAAATTATGGTTAGATATATCAACTGTAGATTATGTCGCTTATTGTAATACACTGTGTTCATTTTTATGAGGATAGCATGTATACTCGTAAAAAAAATAAGGTTTTCCTGAAAACAGTCTCAAACTTTGCCAAGAATTTTGCTTACAAATAAGAAGCAAAAAAGATGAGGAGCTATAGCCCAAATATAGTAGCAAGTTCAGTATTATGCGTGAAATATTGACACTAATCAATGGATATACGGATAGAGCCCCACATCTTTCCACTTCATTTTGGGAACAACGGATTTTGAGCTTATTCTATCGACGATAATTGTCAGAAGTTTTCGTACAAGTTTTATTATTTTTTAATTCTGATTACAGGGCAGCGTGTACAATGTTATTTGTTACATTTTCTAAAAAGAACATTTTTTTTTTTTTTTTTTTTTTTTTTTTTTTTTGTATTAAGAACTCTGCAAATTACAAGGAAAAATACTTGGCAATATTTGGGATTGTTTCTATGAACACCTTATTTTCTCTGCGAGTATACAATCTATCCTCTTAAAAATGGACACAGCTTATTACAATAATCTATTTAATCGTACTCTATAATTTGAACGCTTTTGCTATTTTAGTTTTGACAGGATTATCCAAAAGGTATTCGTTCTTTTTCAATTTGCGACAGTTCCCTTACGGGGTTTCGGGAAAAGAATCTTCGCGAAAATAAATGGCATGTTCCATTCTGTTTAGTCACCATCCCTCATCAAATTCCTCGTGTATCTTTCTAGATATTTAACAAAAAATTTAAAATCGCAAGTGACCGGTCACCTTTGGCCATATAGTACATGTGTAACAGCTAAGTTGCTTTTTTTAAACATAGACAAAGATTTCCTATTTTATTTTATTTTATTTATTTATTTTCATTTATTATTATTACTGCATTCGAAACGAGTTTAAATTCAAAGTAAACATTGAGTTTCATTCTCTCCGAATCCATGATTAACCACTTAAATTTTCATGTCCCAAATTAAGAATTCATGAAATTTTCATCTTCTGAAAGCATTTTTCGTGAAATTTTGCAAACTACATTGGAAGATTTACACAATAATTTAAGAAACTTTAAAAGGATTTTTCCAATCAAAATTAAATTGCAATTTATATGAATTTTGGGCAATATATATAACTTCGCTCAAATCATTTATTTAGAATACTTTTGGGGATTTTATAGAATTAGGAAATGTACAAAGATCATGCAATAGAAATATAGAAATATTTCCGAACTGAAACTTTCCTCCCACAACCTTTCAATGTCAAGAAAGCTGAAAAGAAGCAAACGGAAAGAAATCGCCCTTTTATTTATTTTATTTTATTTTTTATTTATTTATTTATTTATTTGTTTATTTATTTATTTTTTGCAATCAATAATGCTTTTGGTAGAAGATAATGTAAAGTATCTATAATGCATTCTAAAACGCATTACTAATCGATATAAGCCCTTTCCGGCACAGAAAAATTCTGTTCGTAAAATGATGCAATGATAAGCTGACACCGGAATTATCAAATGAGTTTTTTAGAAATTAAAAACTCGTTACTCTAAACTTTCATTGTAAAATCAAAATTTTATTAAAATATTATTAGTTCCGATTGTAAGTTTGGATTTAGGTGGTCCCGACGTGGAAACACTGCGCTGGAAAAGGCTAACCTTTACCGGTTCAAGGTACTTCTGTTGCTAAAACGCTGATATAATTGAATGACACAAGGACTTAAGCACAGTTGTGTACTGTCTACAGCTATTCTTACAAATGATACATCAACCAATACTGCGATGCATAGGTGCTGTTTTGTTTGCCTTAAACTTCGTGATCTCTTTGCAACGTCTTTTACGGAATTTTTAATATTTTAACGCTGGTGAGAAAACAGAGTGGTGGGAATAATGAAAGATTCTGAGTACCTTATGCGGCACGTATAAGTGACGCTCGCCCTTAAGGGGAGTTAGTGCCTTCAGGACCCAGTTTCGCTGATAATAATACATTTTTTTTTCGATTTAACATCCATAAATAAGTTTTACCTATTTTGGAAAGAAAGTTTTAGAGTTTCAAGAATAATACCCTAGCTTTACAAAATCGCTACAACATTTGCAATTTAAATAAATAATATATATATAATGTATACACAAAAATAAAAATTATATACTTGCCTCTTTTTCTTACAATGCAACAGTTGAAAAACACTTCAGAGAAACAGAGTTTTTCTGTCAAATTGAGGCTAAATACCAGTTGTATTCTGCAAACATAGATAAATTATAAAATATTTATTAATTTTTTAAATTGAAAAATTAATTATTATTTTTTTTAATTTTAAGCATTTATCGTGCTAAATTTTTAATTATCAAATATTTTATAAATTTGTGAATTTTTAGGTATTTTTATATGTTCCCAAATATGTTTGGAAATAATTAAAAGCTTTCCTTCTAGTACAATTTAAAAGGCAAAAAAATATTCAAAATACTGGTGTCGTTGTGGCATTTAGGGATTAAAATAAAGTGGGACAGAATTTAACTCACCATGCTGGAAATTGTTAAATGAATTCTGTAACAAGGTATTTTAAAGTATCGTCGGGAATAAATGGTTAAGGGAAGTTTTCACATTCTGGGACACAATTTTGCTCATAACACTTTTTTGATTCGACATAAATATGTAAATTTTGCATAATTTGGAGTACAATTTTTTGAGTTTCAATTATGATACCATAGCTCTGAAAAATGGTTCCAACATTTGCCATTTAAAAAATATACAGAGTAGTCATAATTGTCGAAACAATAGGCTATCTCTTTAAATATTTCCTCTGCTTCTAGTTTCAAAGTTTCATTAAAAAATAGATGAAAAATTTGATAGGATAAGTTCCAATTCCATTGAAGTTCTGTTTGAAAAAATACGAAAATTAAATTTTTATACGACCCCCGTGGAATAAAAATTCAAATTGTAAAAACTTTCCTTATCCAGTCCTGAATTAGACACAAAAAATTACATCTTCATATCTGTAAAACTTACAGAGTTTTACAGATATACCGTTTATATAATTCATCAAGTTTTAAGGGATTAGACACAAATTGAAACTTGCGCAGTTCAAGAATTAATGTTACTTTAACAGTTCTAAGAAACATGTAAGTTAAAATTTTCATTTTTCTTTCTTTTTTTGTCATTGTTAGCTATATACTTTACTAACAAAATCATATCCAAAAATTTCTCACAAAATTTATAAAAATTTCAAATGATTAGTATTGTTTTAAATGGGATAACTTAAAATCGTTATAACTCAAAACATTATTTATCGGATTTCAATTTTTTCCCATTTAGTTAAAGAGGGTTTTTTTTTATCAATACTAATTTAAAAACTATTAAAAATATTTATTTAAAAAATAATGTAACTTATTTTTTTTAATCATATTTTAAAAAATAAATATTTTTTCAAATTTACCGAAACAAAGCTAAAGTAAAATAATTAAAAAAGTCATTTTCAAGTTTGCACTTTTTTTCCTTAACAATTCTTGACTTTTAATAATTTAAAGACGTGAAATAGTGGGGGGAAAAACTCATCATGCAAATAAACGCGTTTAAAATTTTAAACAAATTTTGGCTCCTAATAAAATGTTTTGAAAAAATTGAAAGTGTAAAGTAACTCCTTTCCGTAACTCAAACTTCCGATTCCGTTAAACTTTTCCCATTTCCACCTCCTTTCTGTACTGTTTAAATACCCGTCAGTTTTTTAAAGCAATGGACGGCCAGGAGCCGGACGTTACTTTTTTCTGAAGACTCGCCTGGCTGGCCTAACGAATTTTCCATGTCGAAGGAGATTGCTTCCTTCTTCCTAGGTCTGCACGGGACAAAATTTTCAATCCTGGTCTCGACACAACCCGTATTAAAATCACTCTTTGACTGATCTAATACGTGCAAAAAATAAGTAAAATTTGGTTCAATCAAAATTTGTACGAAAACACATAGATTATGAAATCGCCTTTATTTTACAAATAAACTTTTAAATTCATTTTTTTTTAAATAGTATATTCAAAGGCAAAAAAATTAAATAAAATAAAACCAGTGAAAAAAAAAAATCTGCCTATGAGGGAATCCTGCCTTAAACGGAAAATGTTTTGATCCATGCAAAATAAATATAATAATACTTGACAAAAAAAACTCCATTTACACCTTTTTAGTAGGGAATTTGCCTAAAACGCATTTTTTTCTTTCCTATGTGATTCCATCTTGAAGAGTTTTACTGTATAACAGAGAGTATTGTATAACATTTTTCAAAATCTTCAACACATAGAATATGGATTAACGATATTAAAGTATAAGTGAAACATTTACATATAAATAGAGATTCATTAATAAAATAACTGAATCACAGACATAGGCGCTTCTTTAAAAATAAAAAATATAAATATGAAAAAGAAAAGCTATAATAACGATATTGGGTAGAGCTCCGCCATACCAAACAGTTTTTAATCATATCGAAATAAAAAAAAAACTATGTAGAAATTCAGGGCTGATAAGGGCTATGATTTAAACTTTCTTCCAGGCCGGGCTGGGTTATGATTTTAATGTTTTTCCAGATCGGGCGGAACTTTTTTCCCTATGGATCGGTTCGGGACCGGACCTAGATATTTCGACCTATGCGGATCTCTAGTGCAGACTGCCAGCATATTTTGAAAGCTGGTTTAGCGTTAAATCTGTACGCTGCTTTTTATATTCAAATGAGAGGCACGGTCCTAAATCGACATTTAATAACGGATAATATGCGGATGATCCCCAATTTGCTTTCAAAATGAGTCTAAAGCTCTTCTTTTAGAGGCATGGTTAAGTAGCGTAAGTCACGAATTTTGGAGAATTTTGGATTTTTATATCTCTAAGATTTTTAGGTATGACGATGAAATTTTTTTCTTCAATTCAGGAATGCTCAAGGAATAATTTTCTAGTTGGGAATTTTGCCCTATGGGGGCCGCATAAAAATTTAATTTTCGTATTTTCTCAAATGGACCCCCCCCCCCCCCCAATGGAGTTGTAACATATTTCATCAATTTTTTTATGAAACATTGCAATTGGAAGTATGTGCCTAAGGGCAATATCTAAGAAGATAGCCTATTGTTTCGTTAATTATGACTCACTCTTATATATACTCTATATGGCTAAAGGTGACTGGCCACTTGTGATGATAGACATTTTGTAAAATATCTAGAAAAATACATAAAGCAATATCCTAAAACTCCAGGCATGCAAACATAATAGTACAGGTCATATATTACCGTTAAGATTTTTTCCCGGAACCTCATAGGAGACCGTCAAAAAATTGAAAAAGAACGAATATCTTTTGGACAACCCTGTCAAAACTAATGTAGCAAAAGCTTTCAAACTGTAGATTATGGTTAAGTGGCTTATTGTTACAAACTGTGTTCATTTTTATGTGGATAGCATGTATACTCGCACAGAAATTAAGGTTTTTATAAAATCAGTCCCAAATTATGCCAAGTTTTTTGCTTATAATTTGCAGAGTTCTTAATATAAAAAAATGTTCTGTACAGAAAATATGACAAACAACATTGTGCAGAATACCCTGTAATTAAAATAAAAAAGTAAAAATAGTTGTATGAAAAAAAGAACAGATTTGATATATAATTTTGCACTGCGCATGCGTGAATGCTATCAAAAGGACATATGCATATTCTGTTAGTTAAATGTACAGAGCAACTTTTTTTTGAAAATCTCATAAACATAGCTCGAAAATTCTGAAAATTATCGTCGATAGAATAAGATCAATGTCCGTTGTTTCCAAAATGTCGCAAAGAAATGAGGAGCTGTATCTAGATATAGTAGTACGTACAGTATTGTGTATTCGATATTGACACTAATCAATGGATAAATAAATACAGAGGAAAGAAGGATGAGGTGCTGTATCCATATATTCATTGATTAGTGTCAATATAGAATACACAATATGGCACGTACGTATATTTGGATACAACCCCTCATTTTCCCCCTTCATTTTGAGAATAACGGATTTTCAGCTTATTCTACTGATGATTACTTTCAGAATTTTCAAGCTATGCTTCTGAGATTTTCACAAAAGTTGCTCTATACATTTAGCTAACACAATATGCAAATTAAATTTTGATAGCCTTCACGCATGCGCAGTGAAAAATTATTTAGTAAACCTACTCATTTTTCTTTAAATTTTTAATATTTTTAAATTCTGATACAATTTTGTTTGTCATATTTTCTGGAAATAATATTTTTTTATATTAAGAACTCTGCAAATTATAAATAAAAAACTTGGCAAAATTTGGGACTTTTTTAACAAAAACCTTTATTTCTCCACGAGTATTCATGCTGTCCACACAAAAAGGAACACAGTGTATTACAATAAACCACTTAATCATAATCTACAGCTTGAACGCTTTTGCTACATTAGTTTATTACATTACAAGATTATTCAAAAATTAATAGCTCTTTTCCAATTTGTTGGCGGCCCCCTATAGAATTTCGGAAAAAAAATTTTCAAGGTAATATATGACCTGTACTATTATGCTTACACACCTGGAGTTTCAGGAAAATTCCTCATGTATTTATCAAGATATTTTTTTTAAAATGTCTAAAATCGCAAGTGACCGGTTACCTTTGGCCATATAGTGTATGCAGTATCATACTTTTTAGTTTTATCATCACAAGGAGGGGGGGGGGGTTATAAAATTTCCGAAAATTTTGAAATGGTGGTAAAACTAGTTTATTTTCCTAAGATAATTTATTTCTTGCACCTATATTATAATAAAATTTATTTCAATAAAATAGTACCTTTTAATATTTATACATACTAAATTTTATTTAGTTATTTCATTTTACTTATTTTTTTTTACATTAGATGAATATATTATTAAATATTTTTTTATGATTTTTAAAGTATACTTCATATTTTAACCATTTCAAGTCTAGAATTCAGAAATTATTGTTTTTTAAATAATTCTATTGCTTTTATTTATAATATTAACTTTCAATTATCAAAATTTTATTCTTTCAAGTAAACAAACACAGGTCAATCATTAATGTAAATAGTTATTCAGAAATAAGTATCCATAAGTATTAAGAATAATTTGTCAGTAACACTTTAACTAGGAATCTAGTATTTAAAAATTTCATTTCAATGACTAATGGTGAATAATTTTCAAAAAAAAGTTTTTCGAACTTTTAAATTTTTTTTAATATGAAATTTTAGAGCATATGAAAAGTGTTCAAAATTTTATTTAAGACAATTTGGATTTAGATTTTTTTTTTTTTTTTATCATAGGAATATTTGACATTTTAATTACATAAATTTCGAGTTAATACTCAGTAACTAAAGGCTTTTAAACACTCTTTTTTATTTGTAAAATTAATTTTTAATTATGAAATTTTATTTTTTCATTAAAACTAAGTTCAATTCAATTCTATCTACCAATTAACAGAAACGACAGATTCCATGAGATAGGTAATTATTAACTCGATTATGCTCAGCAAAAAATACCCTTAAAAGTTACATAAAATTCGTAAAAAAATTAACCTTTACTCTTAAGAAACATTATTGAAAAGAAGACAAAATTTACTATAATCGGCTAAAATATCAAAACCAAATTCCTTCTACTAAGAGAAAAATCTCCGCAAAAGAAAACAAGTTGGAAATTGCAGGTGAAGCGTATCAAATTAGATGCGTTCGTACGATAACGAAGTTTTAAAAATCTCATAAAATTGTAAATAGTTAATTACAATTAAAATGCGCCCCAAACAGTGTTTTTCCTATGCCATTATGTAATGGAATACTTTTGTGTGGCCTTGTAAATAAATAATAAATGTCCTTTGCACCACAGATTATTCAAAATGTGTATTATTATATGTGCTTTATAGATGCATATCAATTTTATTATGTTCGAATGAAAGTAACACCATTAAAAGCATTTGAAACATTTTCCCCATTGACCGTAATGTAACGGAATACTTTTGATTGTCCCTGTAATTGATCCATGCATCCATTTTTCATAAAATTTGAAATGACTCGCCAAAATGATGTAATAATTATGTATTTTAAATTTGAAACGATTAAAATGCATTTGAAACTTTTTCCCCCCATTGACCGTAATGTAATGGAGTGTTTTTGATTGTCCCTGTAATTGATCTATGCATCCGATTTTCATAAAATTTGAAATGTCTCGACAAAATTATATAATTATATATTTTAAATTTAAAACGATTCGGTTAGATAGTTTTTGCGTTGTTATATGCGGACGGACTGAACGACAACTATAGGTGCTACGTCTTTACATAATTATGAACGCACCTAAAAAAAGAATTTAAAATTGCATAAGAAATTAAATCAAAAAATCCAGAATAGGCTTCCGAATTTTTTCTTTTTCAATTTCTGAATAAATGAAATTTTTAGTAAGAGCCCCTTGACGGATATAAAATCGAGCCAGAGTCCATGTCGGGACCGAGCTAGCGTAGAATCTGTCTCATCTCTTATTACTTAAACCTTAATCTGTCCCTGATTCCAATGCGAATTTCTAATAAACGCACATCATAGAAGGCGGCAGCCTTCAAGTGACGCAGCTTTAAACCTACCATCGTCAAAACCTACCATCGTCATAAGGGTAGATGCGGAACTTCATATATACAGCTAACTCAACATCAAAGGAAATCGGAAAAGCCGCCTTCTAATAACTCAGCAAATATTGGTCAGAATGGTCCAATTTTTTAATATAGTCTTATATTCCCAGTCTAATCCTATCCTATAATTTTTACATTTCTACGTGCCGTATATTTTTAGATCTCGATAACCATTTTTAAACTGAAATCGATGGTGTTTGTTCCTGATAATGAGATCTAGAAAACGGGCTGGGAGATTTTATTAAAACTTATATATAATATGAATCTCTTTAAGATAGAGGGAATAAGACTTGCCTTGTTTCTAGGAAAACTCTTCTTTGTTATATATTGGTCTTGGAAAATTGGACTATATTAGCTCGCGGATTACATGTTATTCTATGGGTTAGCAGACGAAGACACTGCGAAAAGGCAAATGTAGTTATGGTCACAGTTAAAATACCCGCATCGAAGCAATAAATGTTTTTTAAACTACAAAAACATCTTATTATGTGCTTTAAAACATTCAATAAATATATACTAAATCAAATTTCTATTTATTTTGCCTTTATTTTTCGTAAGAAGAAAATATTACGTTTCTTACATTGGATATTTTTGCATTTTGTGGAAAAAATATTTTGAATCCTTTTTTAAAATAGGAAAATATTTTTTAATTATACATATTCAATATACTTTCGACTTGTGATTTTTTTTTTTTTTTTTTTTGAGTTTTCAAACAAAAATTATTTTAAATTATTTGTTGTTGGAAAGTCATGTATTCATACGCGTAGGGGCGCCACTTGTCTAGTTTTGTTTTGAATCCGAACGCGGCAAGTTATGGATATTGGTGTTAGCAATTCAGGTAGGATTTATTTATGTGTAATTGAATTTGATAAAGAAAAGGCACAAATTGAAAAACATCGAACAGACATGATAGAATCATTAAGTAATTTTCATGGTTTTAATAATCCACATGGCTGTTTCTTGTTATGCCAATTCAATCTTGCAATGTCTTAATATACAATGAATAAAGTTAACCCGAGAATCTTGCAATGGATTTTTAATATAGAATGTATTAAAACTTATGGATTAGACTGAGGAGGCAGGGTATATTTAAAATTTTACGAGAATGCCAGGTAAAAATCCTGCAAAAAAATACTTAGAGATTATTTATTTTTAAAATTTTTTTGCTGCTTGAGCAAAGAATAGGTTTGCACCCAATCAACTGAAACTTACTGATTTGCTTAAAGTATTGTTTTTAAATACAGGGTGCAAAATACGTGAATTTTCTTAAATCCCCAGTTTATTTCATTAAAAAATTTATCATTTCATGAAAATGTATTGCATATCTTTATCTTTGAGTTTAAATGTTAAAACACTTTTCAATGTTCATATTTTAGCATATTTTGCAGATAATGGATTTTGTGGATTTCACAGAGTTGACTGTATTATACTCTATTATAAGCATTCATTATGATTTCTTCTCCATTATTACAGTCAAATTACTCTTTTTAAAAATGTAAACAAAAGATGAGCACATTATATTTTGCACAATGTCTGGTCCCAAGTTACACACACTTGAGGGACTTTACAATTTCTATATATTGCTTGTTTTAAACTTAAGTGAAATGTTGGATAAAACATTTTCAGTTACATAAATTATTTCTATTATGAAATATTTTAGTAATCGGTACTACTCTGTTATCCCGTCGACCAATTTCGCCAAATTATACAATCACCAAACAAATAGCCAAATTAAACATGACATATTTTTTATTTCAAATAACGAAAAAACAAATAATTAGTAAAATATTAATAAAAAGTCGAAATAAAAATCACTTAATGACATTTTAAACACACAAATCGTATTTAATGGCATTGAATGTGACATTCACGATCATCCATTATTGGCATTTAATCTTATAGTTTAACAATAATTTTTTGGTCGATGGGATAACCTAGTAGTACCTAGTAACCTATAGAGTTAACAAGTAAAATTTATACAACATTTCATTAACTCGATTCCTCTTAATTAAGTAAATATGAATAAGCGGCGGCAAAAATCCATTGCAAGATTCTCCAGTTAACCTTATTGCAGACTTTATTCATTGTATATTAAGACATTGAAAGACTGAATTCGCATAACAAGAAACGGCTATGTGGATTATTAAAACCATGAAAATTACTTAATGATTCTATCATGTCTGTTCAATGTTTTTCACTTTTTGCATTTTCTTTATCAATTCTATTCTAAATAAATAAATTCTACCTGAATGAAAAATGCTAAACCAATTTCCATAACTTGCTGCGTTCTGATTGAAAACAAAACTAGACAAGTGGCGCCTTGTTAATATAGAATATAATATAGAATGCATGAAAACTTATGGATTAAAGAGGGGAGATAGGGTATATTCAAAATTTTACGAGAATGCCAGGTAAAAATCCTGTACTGTACTTTTTTTTGGTTTGTTTTCAATAATTTTTTTTCTCATTACTCCTTGCACCAACATAAAATTGTCTTGTTCAAGATTATTTACTGAAGGAGATATGTATCAGTTTTGTTTGATTAAAAAAAAAAAAGAGATAAAATTATTTATTTTTAAAATTTTTTTTGCTGCTTGAGCAAAGAATAGGTGTGCATTAATCATACCCAATCAACTGAAACATACTGACTTGCTTAAAGTAAAGTTATTAAAAAATACAGGGTGCAAAATACATGAATTTTCTTAAATCCCCAGTTTATTTCATTAAAAAATTTGTCATTTCATGAAAATAAAAAGTATTGCATATCTTTATCTTTGAGTTTAAATGTTAAAACACTTTTCAATGTTTACATTTTAGCATATTTTGCAGATAATGCATTTTGTGGATTTCACAGAGTTGACTGTATTATACTCTATTATAAGCATTCATTATGATTTCTTCTCCATTATTACAATCAAATTACTCTTTTTAAAAATGTAAACAAAAGATGAGCACATTATATTTTGCACAATGTCTGGTCCCAAGTTACACACACTTGAGGGACTTTACAATTTCTATATATTGCTTGTTTTAAACTTAAGTGAAATGTTGGATAAAACATTTTCAGTTACATGAATTATTTCTATTATGAAATATTTTAGTAATCGGTACTACTCTGTTATCCCGTCGACCAATTTCACCAAATTATACAATCACCAAACTAATAGCCAAATTATACATGACATATTTTTTATTTCAAATAACGAAAAAACAAATAATTAGTAAAATATTAATAAAAAGTCGAAATAAAAATCACTTAATGACATTTTAAATACACAAATCGTATTTAATGTCATTGAATGTGACACTCACGATCATCCATAATTGGCATTTAATCTTATTGTTAGGCGATAATTTTTGATCGACGTAATAACCTAATAGTACCTAGTAATCTATAGAGTTTTCAATTAATATTTATACAACATTTCATTAACTTGATTCCTCTTAATTAAGTAAATTTGAGTAATGTCACACTACTTAATTTCATAAATTTTTGTGAAGCTTTGTGAATTGTTTATTTTATTTATAAGTGATTAATAAGTCAGAGGTGGATCTTGATTGATGAATATTATTTTACATGATTTATGTCAAAAAAAAATTTCATATCGTCAATTTCAAGATATATCATACAATGTTACTATAATTTATAAAATTACTCCTTGCACCAACATAAAATTTTGTTGTCAGTGGCGCTGCCAAGGGGGTGGTTTTGGGGTTAAAACCCCTCCCAGAGCTAAGAAAGATCACTATAATTGTCACTTATATGAATCAAAACCAAACTTAATATTTAAATGTTTTGGCACATTTTAGAATCCGCCGCTTTTTTTAATCAGATTTCATTTAATAAAGCAATTCAATTATCAGGCGAAAATTCTACTTAAAATTGTGAAAGTGCATATTACATGGATTAGTTAAGTAAAAATTCGTTATTTGAAATAAATCACTTTTCTGAGACGCATTATGCTAAAAAAATGATAATTTCTTGTCACACCGATGCTCTTTGAGTTTAAGGAGGCTCAGGGGTTGAAAACTTTTCAAAAAATCGATTTTTTATGATCTAGTTTGATTATTCAATTAATTCTTAACTCAATGCAAAAAACCGCATAAAAATATTTGCATTTTTAACGGAGTTATAAGCTTTTATGTATTAACACATTCATAGTCGCGCCCATAGAATTTCAACTTTAAGTCGCGTTTTCTCAAAACTTTATTTTTGACGACTAACACCAAGATTTTTAAAAAAATCTGTGTGATGGAATGGCTTAATTTTTTTTTTTTTTTTTTTTTTTTTTTTTTTTTTTTTTTTTTTTTGCTTGCATATAACATCATTATCTATTGAATGAATTAAGAATATAACTATCACATTAAAAAACTCTCAAATTTGAAAATTTAAAAAACTTCTAAAATAGGGATGCACAACCTGTGGCCCGCCAGTTTCGTCAATTCGTCTTCGACAAAAAGCTCAAAAAATGCAAAATATGTCTACGAATCGCATAAATATAGCAAATTATATCCATAAATCATGTAAAATGTAAATTACATTCATTAATCGCATAAAAATTACGAATTATGTCCATGAATCGCTCAAAAAAAGCGAATTGCATAAAAAATGCGAATTACGTCCACAAATCGCTAAAAATGTGAATTACGTCCATGAATTGTGTAAAAAAGTGAGAATTACGTTCATAAATTGTATGAAAAATGCAAATTATGTCTATGAATCGTGTAGTAAAACGAGAATTATGTTCATAAATCGCTCAAAAAACACGAATTTTGGCAGCAGAAAGCTGAAATGCAAATTACGTTCATAAATCACTCAAAAAATGCGAATCACTTCCATGAATCGTGCAAAAAAACACTAATAACATTCATAAATTACAAAAAATGCAAATTACATCCAACAATTGGTAAAAAGAGCGAATTACATTCATAAATCCTATAAAAACACAAATAGCGTCAATAAATCGATCAAAAAACGCAAATTTTGTCGACAGAAAGCTAAAAAAATGCGAATTATGTCTACAAATCGCATAAATATAGCAAATTACATCCATAAATTATGTAAAATGTAAATTACATTCATTAATCGCATAAAAATTGCGAATTATGTCCATGAATTGCATAAAAAATGCGAATTGGGTCCACAAATCGCTCAAAACGTGAATTACGTCCATGAATTGTTTAAAAAAGTGAGAATTACGTTCAGAAATTGTATGAAAAACACAAATTATGTCTATGAATCGTGTAGTAAAACGAGAATTATGTTCTAAATCGCTCAAAAAACACGAATTTTGGCAGCAGAAAGCTGAAACGCAAATTACGTCTATAAATCGCATAAAAATAGCGAATAGTGTTTTGCATTCATGAACTGCATAAAAAATGTGAATTACGTTTATGAATCGCTCAAAAAACGCAAATTACGTCCATGAATTGCATAAAAACGTGAATTACGTTCATAAATCACTCAAAAAATGCGAATCACTTCCATGAATTGTGCAAAGAAACACGAATAACGTTCATAAATTGCAAAAAATGCAAATTACGTCCAAGAATTGGTAAAAAAAAGCGAATTACATTCATAAATCCTATAAAAACACAAGTAACCTCAATAAACCGATTAAAAAAACGCAAATTTCGTCGATAGAAAGCTCAAAAAATGCAAATTATATCTATGAATCGCATAAATATAGCAAATTACGTCCATAAATCATGTAAAATGTAAATTACATTCATTAATCGCATAAAAATCGCGAATTATGTCCATGAATTGCTCAAAAAAAGCGAATTGCATAAAAAACGTGAGTTGGGTCCACAAATCGCTCAAAACGTTAATTACGTCCATGAATTGTTTAAAAATGTGAGAATTACGTTCAGAAATTGTATGAAAAACACAAATTATGTCTATGAATCGTGTAGTAAAACGGGAATTATGTTCATAAATCGCTCAAAAAACACGAATTTTGGCAGCAGAAAGCTGAAACGCAAATTACGTTCATAAATCACTCAAAAAATTCGAATCACTTCCATGAATCGTGCAAAAAAAGTACAAGAATTGGTTAAAAAAGCAAATTACATTCATAAATCCTATAAAAACACAAATAACGTCAATAAATCGATCAAAAACGCAAATTTCGTCGACAGAAAGCTAAAAAAATGCGAATTATGTCTACAAATCGCATAAATATAGCAAATTACATCCATAAATTATGTAAAATGTAAATTACATTCATTAATCGCATAAAAATTGCGAATTATGTCCATGAATTGCATAAAAAATGCGAATTGGGTCCACAAATCGCTCAAAACGTGAATTACGTCCATGAATTGTTTAAAAAAGTGAGAATTACGTTCAGAAATTGTATGAAAAACACAAATTACGTCTATGAATCGTGTAGTAAAACGAGAATTATGTTCTAAATCGCTCAAAAAACACGAATTTTGGCAGCAGAAAGCTGAAACGCAAATTACGTCTATAAATCGCATAAAAATAGCGAATAGTGTTTTGCATTCATGAACTGCATAAAAAATGTGAATTACGTTTATGAATCGCTCAAAAAACGCAAATTACGTCCATGAATTGCATAAAAACGTGAATTACGTTCATAAATCACTCAAAAAATGCGAATCACTTCCATGAATTGTGCAAAGAAACACGAATAACGTTCATAAATTGCAAAAAATGCAAATTACGTCCAAGAATTGGTAAAAAAAAGCGAATTACATTCATAAATCCTATAAAAACACAAGTAACCTCAATAAACCGATTAAAAAAACGCAAATTTCGTCGATAGAAAGCTCAAAAAATGCAAATTATATCTATGAATCGCATAAATATAGCAAATTACGTCCATAAATCATGTAAAATGTAAATTACATTCATTAATCGCATAAAAATCGCGAATTATGTCCATGAATTGCTCAAAAAAAGCGAATTGCATAAAAAACGTGAGTTGGGTCCACAAATCGCTCAAAACGTTAATTACGTCCATGAATTGTTTAAAAATGTGAGAATTACGTTCAGAAATTGTATGAAAAACACAAATTATGTCTATGAATCGTGTAGTAAAACGGGAATTATGTTCATAAATCGCTCAAAAAACACGAATTTTGGCAGCAGAAAGCTGAAACGCAAATTACGTTCATAAATCACTCAAAAAATTCGAATCACTTCCATGAATCGTGCAAAAAAAGTACAAGAATTGGTTAAAAAAGCAAATTACATTCATAAATCCTATAAAAACACAAATAACGTCAATAAATCGATCAAAAACGCAAATTTCGTCGACAGAAAGCTCAAAAAATGCGAATTATGTCTACAAATCGCATAAATATAGCAAATTACAAACACAAACCATGTAAAATGTAAATTACATTCATTAATCGCATAAAAATCGCAAATTATGTCCATGAATCGCATAAAAAATGCGAATTGGGTCCACAAATCGCTCAAAACGTGAATTACGTCCATGAATTGTGTAAAAAAGTGAGAATTACGTTCATAAATTGTATGAAAAATGCAAATTACGTCTATGAATTGTGTAGTAAAATGGGAATTATGTTCATAAATCACTCAAAAAATACGAATTTTGGCAGCAGAAAGCTAAAATGCAAATTACGTCTATAAATCGCATAAAAATAGGGAATAGCGTTTTGCATTCATAATTTGCATAAAAAACACGAATTACATTCATGAATCGCTCAAAAAATGCAAATTACGTCCATGAATTGCATAAAAATGTGAATTATGTTCATAAATCACTCAAAAAATGCGAATCACTTCCATGAATCGTGCAAAAAAACACGAATAACATTCATAAATTGCAAAAAATGCGAATTACGTCCAAGAGTTGTGTAAAAAAAGCGAATTACATTCATAAATCCTATAAAAACACAAATAACGTCAATAAATCGATCAAAAAACACAAATTTCGTCGACAGAAAGCTGAAAAAACACAAATTATGTCTATGAATTGCATAAAAATAGCAAATTACGTCCATAAATCATGTAAAATGTAAATTACATTCATTAATCGCATAAAAATTGCAAATTATGTCCATAAATTGCTCAGAAAATGCAAATTACATTCATAAATCGCATAAAAAACACAATTGACCATGAATTGCACAAAAAATGCGAATTACACCCAACATTAAATTAATTTGCAGAAAGTTTTTGGTTTTATACAAGTTTGCCAACAAGAACCTACAAGTTATCCTGAAACCCATTCTAAACCAACAAAAATTTAATGGAAAGATAAATTTGTCCAAGAAAGACAAAATAATTTCCATTGAAATACATTGACCAGAATCGAAAAATTCCTATTGAAATCTATCCTATACAATCCAAAACCAGAAAGAAAAAAATCCCTCCAAGAGTAACTCAATCTTTCTGCTGCAAAATAAAATACATTGAAATGCAACTGAACAAGAACCTGAAAATTACATTTGTAGTCAAACCGAAACCAGATTCAACTCCCCCCCCCCCCCCCCAAAAAAAAAAATTATCCAACCATATCTCGATTCCGGAAAGAAAAATTAATTTCCAGAGATACGCGTGATCAGAAATCTGGAAATTCCAATTAGTCTATCTTAAACCTAATCTGAAAAAGGAAATTCCATATAACCGGAACCCAGTATCTATACAGTACAAGATATTTTCCATTAAAGCACAACCTGACCGGAACTTGAAAATTCTATTTGAATAGAACCTGATTGAAACCTGAAAAAAATTTCTATCGAACCTTAACCTAATCCGAAAAAGAGAAAATTATTTCTGCCGATACACACTGACAAGAGTCTGAAAGTTAACATGAAACCTAATCCAAATCCGAAAAGGAAAAAACAATGGAAACACAAGTCTGTCCAAGAAAGACCGAATAATTTCTGTCCACATACACTGACAAGAATTTCAATTGAAATCTATCCTAAATCCATTTCAAACACTACCCCCCCCCCACCCAAAAAAAAAAAAAAAAAAATTCAATTGTAACCCAATTTATCTGCGACAAAATAATATACTTGAAATGCAACTCAACAAGAACCTGAAAATTCCATTTGAAGTCAATCCGAAACCAGATTCAATCCCCCCCCCCCCCCAAAAAAAAATCCAATCAAATCAAGATTTTAGAAAAAAAAAAAGAACAATTTATGTTGATATGTACTGACCATATCATGGAAATTCCAATAGAAGTCTATCTCAAACCGATCCAACTCTTAATCTGAAACCCAATCCAATCCCTCCCCCCTCCCAAAAAAAAGTAAAATAAAAAAATTAGGAAATAGAAATCTGTTCAAGAAAGACAAAATAATTTCCGTCCCCATCCACTGACCAGAATTGAAAATTAGTACTTGAAATGCAACTCGACAAGAACCTGAAAATTCCAATTCAAGTCAAACTGAATCGAGATTCAAACCCGAAAAAAAACAAAAACAATTATCCAACCATATCAAGATTTTTAGAAAAAGAAATTATGTAAATACGTACAGACTAGATCATGGAAATTTTAATAAAATCTTAAACCCGATGCAAACTCCCCCCCCCCTCCCACCAAAAAAAAACGTAGGAATTGTAATCCAGTATCTGTACATGACAGAATATTTTTTTCATGTAAACGCAACCTGGCCAGAACCTAAAAATTCTATTTGAATTGAACCCAAATCGAAACAAAACAAAAAATAAAAATCCCATCACACTGTAACCTGATCCGAAATTGAAAAAATAATTTCTGCCAATAAGCACCGACAAAAACCTATAAGTTTACCTGAAACTCAATCTAAACCAAAAAAAAAAAATTAATGGAAACATAAATTTGTCCAAGAAAGACAAAATAATTTCCTTTGACATACATTGACCAGAACCGGAAATTTCCAATTGAAGTCTATCCTAAACACAATCCAAACGCTAAAAAAAAAAAAAAAAAAAAAAAAAAAAAAAAAAAAATCCCTCCAATAGTCAATTTATTTGCGACAAAATATTATAGATTGAAATGTAACTCAACAAGAACTTAAAAATTTCCTTTCAAGTTGACCCATTACCAGATTTGAACCTTAAAAAAAATCTATCCAACCATATCCTGAAACAAGAAAGAAAATGTAATTTTCATTGATACGGACAGACTAGAAGCTGTAAATTCCAATTGAAGTCTATTTTAAATCCAATCCCTGCACAGAACAAAATATTTTCTGCGGAAATGCAATCTGACCAGAACTTGAAAATTATATTTGAATTGAACTCACTCCAACAACCCCCCCCCCCCAAAAAAAAAAAAAAAAAAAATCCAATGGAATCTTAACTTGATCCGAAGAAGGAAAAATAATTTCTGCTGATACACATTGACAAGAACCCAATTTGAACTGAAATAAAAATCAGTGTAAACATTAATCTGTTTAAGAAAGACGAATTAATTTCTGTCAACATGCACTACCCAGAACCTGAAAATTCCTATTGAAATCTATCCTTAACCCAATTGAAAAAACCACAAGAAAAAAAAAACCTAATTAGAACCCTTTTACCTGTGACAAAATAATATATTTTGAAATGCCACCTGAAAATTCCAATTGAATCTGGTTTAAATTTTTCGGGTTTAGGGTAGATTTCAATTGGAATTTGTATTTATAGCTGTTTAGTAAATCAAATGTGGTTCTTAATGGATAAATGTTATTTTACATGATTTATGAGAAAAAAATAAAAAATTTTCAAGTCGTCAAAATATTACATACAATGTTGAAAATCTAGAAAAGACTTTTGATGTATTGCACTGCAAGAAACCCTAAGCAAATACGGAATATTTTTTAATAGCTGTCTGCTTTTTTCACAAAATTATGTTAAAAAAAATCTAAAAACATGAAATGTTTAAATTTATGTACTTTACATGTTTTATGCTTAGTGACTGAAATGTTCAATAAAAATATATTAGTTTTATTTTGTAAGTTAAGTCGTCCAAGAATGGAAAGTTTCATATGAAATGAAAATATTTAATAAATAACAGAGTCCTGATTTTCTTTCTTTGTCAGTTAAACATTTTCCTAATTGAAGTATGAAACTTATAGGGTGGACCGGGGTAATTCCTGATCAAAAAACACTAACATCTAAATATCTTTTTAATGTTTACAATAGATGTGACCAAATTTAGCATGGTTAATGATTCACCATGTTTCTATTCAATAAAATATAGGCTTTGATTAAAATATTATTTAAAGTTTGCGTAATTAAAAATTTTTGATTCTCGGTAACTACCCTGGGAACACTGTAATTATCAATTACACCGGGGCAATTACCAATCAGGACATTCTTTTGTACAAATGACAGGTACATTGATTAATTTAGAATATATATTGTCAATTTTAATATAAGCCTGATTTAATTAAATGCCTTCATCCATCTGCAATAATTTTATCAATGTGTAAAGAAAAAAAAAAAAAAAGAAAAAAAAAAAACAAGAACGAAAAGTTGTGTGCAACATAGAATATGATGCAACTTCCAACATATTCTGAATACTATTTTCATCCATATACAGTAATTTTTCCACCCAGTGCAAAGAACAAAACATAACTAACAAGAACAAAGAATCATGCATACTGCATCGATTATGATGCATTTTCCTACTCATTCTGAATACTGTAAACTTATTGTCATTCATGTACAAGAATTTTACCATTCTGTGCAAAAAACAAAGCATAATTAACGACAATAAAAATTTTTGCATACAGCATGTTTAGATACTTTCCAATTCATTCTGAATACTTTAAACCTATAATTTTCATCTTTGTACAGTAATCTTCCCATCCTATGCAAACAGCAAAACATAAATAAACTAAGAAGAATGAAAAATTACGCATAAGTATAGATTATGAAACACTTTCCAATACATGTTCAATATTGTAAACCTATCATTTTAATCTATTTGCAGTAATTTTACCAATCTATATAAAGAACAAATCATAACTAACAAGAAAGAAAAACATGTGTGCAACATAGATTATGAAACATTTCCAGCATATTCTGAATATTGTAACGCATATAGTCTTAATCAATCTGCAATATTATCAACCTATACATAGGTTGAAACATAATTAACAAGAATCATGCATGCAGCATAGATTATGAAATACTTTCCAGCACATTCTGAATATTGTATCCCTGATCATTTTAATCCATCTGCAGTATATGTAACAACATGTGTAAAGAAAAAACATAGTTAACAAGAATGAGAAATGATACATTACATACAGCATAGATTATAAAACCCTTTCTGAGATGTATGGTGCTGAATGTACATTACCTTCTTATCTTTTACTAACGTATTTTACTACAGAGTTGTTTTTAACAAAATCAAGTAGTACAGCACACATTAATAAAATATGAAATATCTTTTTTTTAAGTGGATGGGGGAGGGGTAATTAAAGGTGAATGAATCATGAATATGAATTTTTTGCATTAGTCTTTAATTTATTGTTTTTATCATTAACCTAAAAAAAGCAATGATATCAGTACAAAAAACCCTGAACGGGTTAAAAGCTTGTGACGCAGCACTTTATCTCATATCTCTAAGAATTTTAAATTTGGGACTTAAAATTAATGATATCAAAATTTATGTGACGCTATGCTATTAATTAATATACATATTAAAATTTATTCATTAAGGTTTTATCAATTACATCTTTCATAAATTCAAAATATGAATCTTAAAAGATATGATATCAAAATTTAAGTGACGCCTTGACGAGGCTTTAAACGATGTTTTAAAATTCCATTTATTTATTTATTGTCCAAATACATTTTCATATCTAAACAATACTTTTTATTTTCCAATACACTGTTAAATACATCACTTTCACTGAATATATATAATGCACTGAAATGTATTTATTTGAATAAATAGATTTATCTTTTGGGCTACGCTGTCCAAAATCAAAAATAACATTTAAATGAATAGTTTTTGCGTCATTGTATCCAAAGTAAGTTAAATAGATGCAAATAGATACAATGATGCAAAAACTATTTATTTAAATGTTATTTTTGATTTTGGACAGCGTAGCCCAAAAGATAATTCTATTTATTCAAATAAATACATTTCAGTGCATTATATATATTCAGTGAAAGTGATGTATTTAACAGTGTATTGGAAAATAAAAAGTATTGTTTAGATATGAAAATGTATTTGGACAATAAATAAATAAATGGAATTTTAAAACATCGTTTAAAGCCTCGTCAAGGCGTCACTTATAATTTTGATATCATATCTTTTAAGATTCATATTTTGAATTTATGAAAGATGTAATTGATAAAACCTTAATGAATAAATTTTAATATGTATATTAATTAATAGCATAGCGTCACATAAATTTTGATATCATTAATTTTAAGTCCCAAATTTAAAATTCTTAGAGATATAAGATAAAGTGCTGCGTCACAAGCTTTTAACCCGTTCAGGGTTTTTTGTACTGATAAATTTACACCTTACCTGTAATAGAATGAGTTAATACATTTTTTTTTTTTTTTTTTTTTTTTTTTTTTTTTTTTTTTTTTTTTAAGAAAAACAATTTAAGTAAGACACAAAAAATCTGAGTTAGATTTTTCTTTTTTTTTTAACACAGGAAAAAAATTATATCTTTATATTTCAGGAGTTCAAACATATGAATGAAATAAAAAAAAAATTACTTATTCTGTAAAAATGAAATATTTTGTTATTGGTAAACAACACTGTTGTAATCATTAAAAAGAAAAAAATTAAACAGATTATACGCAGTTGATAGTGAGTATACGCTAACAATACACATTTTTTTTTTGAGAAACAGGTTTACGGAGCTTAAAAAAAAAGGACAGGAGGTATAATGCCTATGTATCTAGTAATCTCTTCCCTATCGCTTAACAAACAGTGAAAAAGATTAGGGCGTAAACTCCAAAATAACATCTACTTATAATAAAATCTGAGTGAAGAAAAGTGTAGGGAACGGTTCCGGTACATACCATGCTGGTCGGCGAATCGACCATAGCTAAACGCCATATTAGGCTTATTGGAAAATATATGTTAACATATGACAGCTAAATGATAATTTCTTCTGTTTGAAATAATGTTTGTTGAGAATATTTCTCTATAAAACATGTATGTCATAGTCAATTACAATATATTAAGTTCCAATTTAAAAGTAAGCTATTATAAACAAAATAAACAAACAACGGTTTCACTAAAAAGAAATGAACGACTCTGAGTGATTCATTAAAATAATAATAATAAAAATATCCAATTATGATTTTAAAATATTTGTAAAATCGTATTAAAGCCTTTAAATATATTTTTAAACTACATTTTTCATTCTAATTTACATTTAGTATATGCAGTAAGTTTACAAGATTAAAAAAAGAATGTTTGTCTCAAGTCAACGGTTTTTCATCAACTTTCTGGAGACTGACTTCAATTTTTGTAGTGCTGCCATCTATCGGCATCAATATAAATGAAGAATTTTTCCATTGATATTAAAATTATAGTAAGATAATAATAATATAATAATAATAACAATAAATAAAAACTGCAAGATGTAATAATGTGACTAGATATTTCTCTTGAACGTTTCCATCATGTAATTTCAAAATACCATTCAATAGGTATAAATAAATGGAATATTTTTATTATGAGTTCTTTGATACAATTTAAATTTCGTTTTATTAATTTTTTTTAAGATTCCAACATTTATCCGCTTAATTTTTAAAATTTTGTTTTCTATTATAAAGAAAATATTTTTTCCCAAGGTGTAATGGATATATGAGATATTATCATAACTGCATTAATAAAACCGATTTTTTTTTATTCTGTTACTAAAATATAATTTTTCTTACTTATCAAAGTTATTATATTCAAAAATTACTATGTTAAAAATCAAAATTTTATCTGCTTTGTTGTGATTAGTATATGCTATACATGATTGTATATTCCTTACATTTTAATGACATTTCATAAGAAATGTAAATTTCGTTTACAATGTAAGAACATTTCAAATGGATATAAGCAAAGCTTTTAAAAACTGGCGTAATAAAATTAAAATTTTACGAAAGAAATAATAATAATGATTTGGGTTTTCATTAATAAGGAATAAATTTTTAAAGTTACATAGCTAGAGTTCTTAAAAATTAATTTTGATCTAAATCAATGCCTCTTGCTTCTTCATATTTTCTATACCATATAGAATATATCTTCATATATTCTATAGAAACTACAACTTTACCAAAACTTTTTATTTTTTGTTGTTGTATGTTTAGATTAACTGCTACTAGATGGCATCAAATCCACATTTAAAAACAAAGCATAAAGCTTCACTAATCGATGATCTAGTAATCTATTTTATATAATTCTTATATATATGACTAAAATTGTTTCCAAGTCATTGCTTTTTATAAAATAATGCATTTTAAAATTAAAAAAAAAATCAGTATTCAATTTTAATGATTAAAAATTTAAAATCTTCAGAAATGTGTTTTACTTTGCTAATTATTACTATTGTTGTGATAAATACTGCTATTTTATTTGCCCAATTGTTGAGCTTTTTCAAAAAATTAATATCAGGTAAAAAAAAAAAAAAAAAAAAAAAAAAAATCATTTGTTTTGCTATTTTTAAAATATGCTTTTCTACAACACAAACTCTTTAATAATAAAATTTTCATTCTGTTTGTTTGTATGAAGTCCTACGAAAATGAAATGCAAGTCAAAATTCTGTCATTTTTGACGTGGATACTTGTAAATTAAAAATGAGCATAAATGAGCCGCATAAAGACAGAGTGGTCTAAGTCATTCATTTTTTTAATTTGAGTTAGGTGCATCGTATAGAATGAAATGTACCTGTAAATAGCACCCGAAAACATTTTACACCATAGAAATTTATTATAGTGCGTCCAAAAAATCCTTGAATTTGAGCCTTTAAGTGACTTACGCCACAATGACTTTAAATGGTTCAAAAAAATAAACGCACAAACAAGTGTTTCAATGTATTTTCTTTCCAAATTTTTTTGTAAAAACAAAATAGTTTTTTTATTAATAAATACACAAACGGATTGAGATCCAAATAAAAAATAAATATATAAATAAATGAAAATTAAAACGATTAGTATAAGAAATTTCCTTGTTTATTCTTTCTTAATTTATTTAGTTTGTTGTGTCTAAGCACACAAATGGATTTGAATCCAAATTTAGAAACATATATGGAAAAGCAGAGCACTTAAATAATAATATTCTCTAAATATTCTTTTCAACTTGACTTTGCTCGTAAAAAGAAAACTTTGTATTGCTAGTAAATCAAGAAATGGATTAAGATCTAAATTTTAGAAACAAAAATTTAAATATTAAGCACAAATATACCGAACATTTTTATACAATGATATACGGGCATTTAATAATCTATTAAATATCCAGCTTACTTGTTATATAATGAAGCAGTTCCCTGGAATAAATTACGCAGGAAGTGAAACACTTGTAGGACGTGTTGAGAGAAAACGGGAGGCAGGAGCAGTAGAACTTTATGATATAAAGATCAGATTGAAATGCGAATTTTCTCGCTTTGGATGGACAGACCTGCGCATCAACCTGCTAGAAGATTCAATATGATTGGCTGAAAGTTACCACCCCTTCTCCACTCTTTGATCTTTCTCTTCTCTCTACTTTTTGGAGAAAACTATTTCTTTTTTTGTGTATTTCTTTCTTCGAAATTTATGTGGTTGAATCATTTTCGTTCCGTTGAAATATTGATAAGTTTTCGCAGTCTATGATTTCGCAACGTGTCATTATTTATTGGGGCACACAAAACACAATTATAAAAAATGGATTATACATAATGAACATTAAACAATACTCAAGGAGACATAAATATTTCGAAATTTGATGATTTTGAAACTTTCGTCGAATTCCTTTCAAATTTATGATGCAATTCGCAGAGATTTTTAAGAGTAGACTATTTTGTAGTTTATAATTATTATCTCGAGTGACAGAACATTTTTTTTTCTATATTTGATGATTTAATAACGTATGAGGAATTTGTTTATGAGATGAGTAATGGATAGTTTTAAAAAAAATTCATTATTAATTTTCTTTTACTATAAAAAATTGCTTATGAGCTCTATGATATATTACATTTAGAACGTATTATTTTTATTATTGAAATAAGTCATCACTCATCTCAATAATTACAAAACCTGCGGTTCAATATTAATTTCTTTTTATTACATAGGGCTATATGAAATGTAAAATGTTGAGTATGAACAAAAGAAAAAATAAGAAATCAGGAAGTATCATTTATAATACTATTGGAATTATCTAGAGATGGATTTTATTTTGCTATCGGGCGCTCTACTAAACCTATTTACTGCTTGGTCTCTAGTGTTTCTTCCAGGGGTGATTTAGTGCCATGGTGAAATGGGAAAAAATGTTGTTTCGAACATTCCACTGAAGCCGAAAAGGATGAGGCTAAAACACCCGCTCGCTAATGCTAATCCTGTAGAAGAAATTTTTTTAAGATATGTCTTTTTCATATCAATATTTTGAACATTTTTGCATTGGATAGCTGAAATCGACTTCTACAAAAGCTGTTTTTCATTTTTCAATTTTGTTTACAAGTTTGCTTGTCTTTTTATGTAAGGATACTTTTATTTTTGGAACCAATTTCGAAAGTAAAAATATCCTCATAAAGAAACATGCATAGAAAATAGAAAAACTAAAAAATGGCCTTTGTATAGGTGGACCTCAGCTATAAAATGATTTTTTTTTTTTTTAAATATTGCAATGGAAACGATATATCTTTAAAAATTTCTTCCATAGGATTAATGGATTAACATTAGCGGGAGGGTGTTTTCACTTGACTGAAATAACCTCTTAACCCTTTCCGGCACGGGCAAAATCTATTACTAAAATGAGAAATTATCAACTGGCACCAGAATTGACAAACGAATTTTTTAGATATTTTGAAATCCTTAATTTAAGCTTTTATTGCAAAAGCAAAATTTTACTAAAATATTATTGGTGCCGTCTGCAAGTTTGGAATTAAAATTAAGTATCCCAGACCGGGCACAGTGTGCCGGAAAGGGTTAAGGCCCCACACAAGGCACAGAAAAAGACCCGGATGATAATGTAAAGTCTATGGGCGCGTTATTTTCAAATATCTCGCTCAAATTTTAATATTTTTGCGTAATTTTTTTTTTTTTTTTTTTTTTTTTTTTTTTTTTTTTGCATAGGATAGTTGAGGACGTTCCACAACCAGCCTAGTTTTTACTTTTTCAATTTTCGTTTCAGATTTTCTTTTAATTACTTTAAATTTCAAAACCGGTTTAAACCGGTTCTGAAATTGAAACTATCATAATATAAAAAATATATAAGCAAAATCGAGTAAAAACTAGGCCGCTTGTATATCGTCCTCAGCTATCCTATGCAAAAAAAATCAGGTAAAAATACTAAAATTTGAGAGATATATTTAAAAAGAACGCCTCCACAGGCTTTACATTATCATCCGGGTTTTTTTCTGTGCCTAAGCGTGGGGCCTTAAGGATGTTCTCAAATCCAAAGGAGCTATTTTTTGACACATTTCGGAATTCGTTTTTATTCATAACCGCATGAAATTTGCAGGAGTTGTTATTCAGAAATGATATAATCGAATAACGTTCATTTTTTGGTAAAGACAAAATGCCTTTCAGAAAATACTGTCAACTTGGGCATTTTGAACAAAATTTCTGACACGGCAGCGTGAGATAGGGGGAAGACATGTCGTGACATGATTAAAATCGCATATAACTCAATAAATAATTTATTTAACAAAAAATGGAAAAAAATTTTTGATTCCAAATCGCATGAATAGT
Source organism: Maratus speculifer (assembly GCA_964019185.1). NCBI lineage: Eukaryota > Metazoa > Arthropoda > Arachnida > Araneae > Salticidae > Maratus > Maratus speculifer. Next base: position 375,550,527 of record OZ025293.1, read on the forward strand.
GAGGACTGGCAATTTTCAGCCTTTAAAAAAGATTCAGCAAAAGAAAGTGTCAGAGATTTTCGTGTTGTTGAGTTGAAAATTTTAAAACCACCTTAAAACCACTCCCAGACCTAAGTTTTCAGAGAATAAAAATAATAGTAATCATATGAGCTGATACATGTTTTTAAGCTATTGCATAGCTTTTATCGCGGGCTTTGACCGCGGCGACCGAATGTAGAAATTCCTTAACGAGTTAAACCTAACACTCCTAACAACCTAACACTCGGCTAACGTTGTTTCAGTTCGGCAGACTTCGGCACGGTATACTTCGGTAGACTTCGACAGACATTGACGCGGTATTTTTCAGATATTTAGAGGATATCAAGTCTCAAACTTATGTTTCTTATTTCAGTTACCATAAATCTATAGTTTCTATGATAAAAATTCCTGATTAACCTATATGTATTGTAAGATAATAAAAATATTTTAAACGATATTAACTTCGCATTTATTCAATGAAAGAAAAAAAATTGTTTTTTTATCGGTCATCTCGATCAAAAAGTGTAACTTGAATTAATATCAAAGAAAAAGAAAAAACTTGAATTAATATCAAAAACAAAAAACAAAAAAAAAAAAAAAAAAAAAAAAAAAAAAAAAAAAAAAAACTGCATAAATAAATAATTATATGTTTTTCCAAATTTGTAGAATGTGTATAGAAAAGAATCGTCTTAAGATAAAACAAGGGTGGATAATGTAGCTTTTGGTGATTGGAGACCCGCCCCATAGTGAGGATCGAAAAGTTTAAAATGCTTATAACTCGCGATCTAATTTTCGTAGCGCGGCCAAATTTTGATTGCTAATTTATTATGAGACAGCGTTAATTTTTGGTGACAGGAGACCCCCCACGGTGAGGGTCGAAAAAGTTAAAATGCTTATAACTCGCGGTCTAATTTTCGTATCGCGGCCAAATTTTGTTTGGTAATTTATTATGACACAGTGTTAATTTTTGGTGACAGCAGACCCCCCATGGTGAGGGTCGAAAAATTTAAAATGCTTATAACCCGTGATCTAATTTTCGTAGCGCAGCCAAATTTTGTTTGGTAATTTATTATGAGACAGCGTTAATTTTTGGTGACAGGACATCCCCCAAGGTGAGGGTCGAAAAATTTAAAATGCTTATAACTCGCGGTCTAATTTTCGTATCGCGGCCAAATTTTGTTTGGTAATTTATTATGAGACAGTGTTATTTTTTGGTGACAGGAGACCCCCCCCCCACGGTGAGGGTCGAAAAAGTTAAAATGCCTATAACTCGCGATCTAATTTTCATAGCGCGGCCAAATTTTGATTGGTAATTTATTATGAGACAGCGTTAATTTTTGGTGACAGGAGACCCCCCACGGTGAGGGTCGAAAAAGTTAAAATGCCTATAACTCGCGATCTAATTTTCGTAGCGCGGACAAATTTTGTTTGGTAATTTATTATGAGACAGTGTTAATTTTTGGTGACAGCAGACCCCCCACGGTGAGGGTCGAAAAATTTAAAATGCTTGTAACCCGTGATCTAATTTTCGTAGCGCAGCCAAATTTTGTTTGGTAATTTATTATGAGACAGCGTTAATTTTTGGTGACAGGACATCCCCCAAGGTGAGGGTCGAAAAATTTAAAATGCTTATAACTCGCGATCTAATTTTCGTAGCGCGGCCAAATTTTGTTTGGTAATTTATTATGAGACAGTGTTAATTTTTGGTGACAGGAGACCCCCCACGGTGAGGGTCGAAAAATTTAAAATGCTTATAACTCGCGATCTAATTTTCGTAGCGCCGCCAAATTTTGTTTGGTAATTTATTATGAGACAGTGTTAATTTTTGGTGACAGGAGACCCCCCACGGGGAAAAATTTAAAATGCTTATAACTCGCGATCTAATTTTCGTAGCGCGACCAAATTTTGTTTGGTAATTAATTAAGCTATTGCATAGCTTTTATCGCAAGCTTTGAGCGCGGCGAAAGAATCTAGAAATTCCGTAGCGAGAAAAAAACCTAACACTCCGGCTAACGTCGTTTCAGTTTGGCAGACTTCGGCATGGTATCCTTCGGTAGACTTCGGCAGACATTGACGCGGTATTTTTCAGATATTTAGAGGATATCAAGTCTCAAACTTATGTTTCTTATTTCAGCTACCATAAACATATAGTTTCAATGATAAAAATTCCTGATTAACTTACATGTATTTTAAGATAGTAAAAATATTTTAAACGATATTAGCTTCTCATTTATTCAATAAAAGAAAAAAAAATTGTTTTGTTATCGGTCATCACGCTCAAATAGTGTAACTTGAATTAATATCAAAGAAAAAGAAAAAACTTGAATTAATATCAAAGACAAAAAAAACTGCATAAATAAAAAATAAATAAATAATTATAATTGCATAAGTTGATAAAAAATGCTATGCAATAGCTTTACCGTGGCAGTCCCCGAGTGCCACACGTATTTTTTTTATTATGATGTCGATTATTATGATTACATTTTTGTCTTTACAATATTGGTTTGGGGAAAGCACATTTAAACATATGCCTTGTGCAGTCATTGCTTAAAACTTAAGTGAAAAATAATAACATTTCTATGCTTTTTTATTATCATTTTTAAGGATAAGAAATACAAATAAGTCCTCCGTTTAATAAATCTTTCCTTTATCCATATTGATTTTTTTTAAAAGAATTTTTGTTCTTTAACATTGCTTTTGATGATCTTAAATATAATTTCAAAAAAATCATTATTAACAAAATAACTAAATTCATTATTTCGTACATGTTAGTCCTATCTTCGTTCTTCTTTAAATTCTTTGTATCGAAGAAAAGTTTTAAATTTGAGCGAGTTAGATCCGACTGCACGGACTGAATTTCTAATCTAAGTAAATTAAAGTACTATAAAATAAATTAAATTAAACTAATAAAAAGGAATGTGTAGTTCGAAAGGCATTTATTGCCTTAACACACCAATATTCGACATATAATATATGCGAATGCCTTCATTGTGAGTATTTCAAATGTAATGGAAATCTTGATTAAATATCGGCTTTATATAAGAATTATTTGCTGTGAAATGCCCATATTTCATAAACATTTGTTTTCTTGTCTTCATGTTGATAAATGATTGCTTGCCAATATTGGAACGATATTGTAAATTCTATCTTGTCTTCTTTTATTGCGAAATAAAGAGTTCCACATAATTTAAAAGTCTAAAGAAGAAATAAGATATTATGAATGTAATTTAATCCCAAATTACAATAAAAACGAGCACTTTTTCAATAATTGCTTCGAAGAATTTCAAGATTTTATTTTTATTTATTTTTTATTATTTTATTTTATTTTTTTGTCTTACTGCGAATAAATTTTTTATCTGGATAATCAGGATTTGTTTATTTATTTATTTGTTGTTGCAAGTAGAATTGAATCTGTTGTAACTCCTCGAAGGACAACGAGACATTTTTTATATGACTTAATATTGATGAAGTTTCAAGCAGAATTTTTCAACAAAATTTAATTTTATAATTTTAGTGAAAAAAAATACTGTAAAAATGCAATTCAGTATTTTCAAATGAAAATTATCCAAAATTTTGGTTTGGATTAATCGGCAATAGAAACTCATTTATTTGCCCTAAAAGAGTTAAGATAATGAATGCCTAGTAGCACACTTAAGCACTTTTTTCATTTGGAAATGCTTTGTTTCATTAAAAAAAATAATAAATACGTAAGAGTACGTAAAGCAATAAGTTGGAAATTACATGTCGAGCGTATCGAATGAGGTGAGTTCGTACTATATAAAGAACTTTTAAAGATCTTTTCAGATCTTGGTGTTATAGTATACAGTACTTCGGATACAGAATAAAAGTCGAAATCTTTTATGTATCCATATAAATGCTGTCTGATTTCCATTATACGGGAAGTCAGTTGGAGATATTCAATTCATATGATAGAAGTATATTGCTTTTGAGGACATTTTTATAATCCTCTGAGCACTTTTGACCACTAAGAAAGGCAATAATTATTGTTTCGTTGAAACAGGACGCACCACATACAGTTAGATTAAAAAAATAAAAAAACTTCCTTGTTGTCGACTGATGAATTCGCGAGATTTCGTATACCATACCAATAGTGGACACAGCCACTAGAACCATCCACATTGAATATTTTTTTCGTCACAGAAGAAAACATTTAACCCTTTCCGGCGCACTACTCTTTAAAGTTGGAATTTAAAAGAGAAAAAAAATAGGCAATCTATTTAGGCCTAGAGGAGTACACAGGTATTGTTTTGTAAAGATTGCACTAACCATTTTAATTATACAGCTGTTGCCGAAGTGGTAACCTCCCATAAGTAAAGCATTGATAAGCACAGTGAGAAGAGCATTGCTGTGAAGCGCGTATTACAGTAAAACATTTTACCTATTATTTAAAAACAGTAGAGTTTGATCTCTGTGGTGCTGCCATCTAGAACTAATAAGAAAGATTTAAAGTAGCCATTAGAGTAGTTTTTAAAATATTCACGGAGTTTTTGTGTCTCTAAACAGGGGGAACTGTAGGTGTTGCCGACCCGGCAACACTGCGCGTTAAGGGGTTAATCATTCAACCGTCTAATGTATGTATTTTTCAACCCAAAGAACATGTGCCTTTCTAAGGTGCAATTTCAGCATAAATATCCGAAACATTCTGCAATATTTATAAAATTTGCTTGCCAGTATCCGATGGTGATCAGTTGATCTCGATATAGGAAACCTCGGAATTTCAAGAAAAGTCTTCTTTTGGTTTAAAATGGCTCGAAAAATATCACTATCTTGATGTTAATTTTTTTTTTTTTTTTTTTTTTTTTTTTTTTTTTTGTCGATTTGAACGCTTTTTTAGCAACCGCATTGTCACCTTTCGATAAAATTTCTCAAATTATTTATCTTCTACATTTCGTTTGTTTAGCAATATCGGAATATTTTTAACATTTTGGGCCTTTTAAACGACAAATTTTGGATGTATCAGCTGCAGATAATTGAACTTTGCGAGGCATTATTCAAATATTGAACAATTGAATAACTAGTAGGGATTTTATCTTTCAAAGCGATTACATCACATCTACAGAACGCAAAATATGAAATTTTTTCAGCACTGTAGAAATAAGTGATTTTTTCCTTGTCCAAACATTTTCGAGACAGCTTTTTTTTAATTTTATTTTTTTTGCAAACAACGTGTGATATAGAAATTATTATATTGTAAAAAACTATTGTAACTATTATAACGAAAACTATTGTAATAAACTTACGATGTGATTTCACATGCTAATTATTTTTTGGTAGTTATTGCTTCATTTTTTGAGCTAGTATATCAAAAAATCACTTATCCATACTTTTTTGCGACGCACTGTAATCTGTTTTTCGAAATTAACTTCATCCGCTGAAAGAAAAAAGTTCCTAGCAGCAAGTCGCCTGCATTATCATAGGAATAGATTTAGACAATAATAGCGGCTTCTTAATAAATCCAAGATAGAAATTATTTCTTTGCTTTGTTCTAGCGTTTCAGAGAAAATAGTGATGTCTTTCTTTAATAATTAATCTTAAAAGGTTATGCCATATTTTTGCATTAAAAAAATAGATTCCCGAAAATATTCTTCATACAGGGATATAAAAAATGTAAGATTGGACAGATAAGGTATCAAGTATAAATTCATTAAAAAAAAAAAAAAAAAAAAAAAAAAAAAAAAAAAACTTTTTGGTTTAATGAAGACTTTAATATAAAATTGCGAAAAATTAAAAAATCGCTGCGCAAATCGAAAATAAACTTTAATGAAATAGACTAAAATTGTACTTCATAGGACAGAAAGAATGTGATTGCATTGATTTATTAGTAGGTCAAATTCGCCGGTAAACCTAAACACTTGGGAAAATTCGTAAATTTTCTCATTTCAGAAAAAAATCTAATAAAAAAATTCCAAAAACTGAACCTCAGGTACATTTGAACCAGTTTTTGTCTATTCGGATTAAATTTTAAGAACTCGCTGTGCGGTAGATTTCTTAACACATCACCAACAAATAAACAGAGACAAACCATACCTTTTTTTAAAATATACAATAATCTCAACCCAAAATGCATGCTAAAAAGAAAAACCATAAGTAAAAACAAATGCAAAGCAAACAAACAGCTAGATTTCAATTCCAAAGGAAGAGGATGTAAGCCAACTCTTTCGGGATAGGTATTAAAAAAAAAATCATTTGGGATTTAAATTAACCTACAATTTCCCTCCTCATCATACAATTTAAAAGACCTTATCTGACCTTTAAGCCTACCGGTTATATACATATACATACTTGTATGAGGAAAATAGTTAAATTTAAAATTCCGAATGGAACATCCGGGAATAGTATAAAATCATAATTAAAAAAGAAAAGTTGCAACAATAGTAAAAATAGGAATTTAAAAAGAATACGGGGAAAACAATTATTGGCCGTTTCTTTCATGGTACCACAAAATAAATAAATAAATAAATAAATATTCTTTATTTGAGAGTTGAATGAACTTAAATGCTCCACATCATCATAAGTAATTCGTAAGTTATCAGTGAGCTTTCCGGCTAGACCTGGACATGGAAGTCCCAAGTTAGTTTGTTAGATGCGCAGAAATTGTCTGTTTGTTCACGTTTAGTGCGTTCACTTCTTTTTAATCTTGTCTTCATTTTACTCAATCTTTTCTTATGTTTAAACTTTTACGTAAAATACGCCTGGTAATAAATGTATCAATAAAACGAGCCACTTACAGACGTGCACCTAATTATCAAGAAGATATGTTTTGTTTTAGCCTTGATCAATCTTTATCTATTACAATATATATTATTAATCTTTATGTATTTTTAATTTTAAAAATGATGTATTTACTGTATATTCCTTCTCTTTTTACTTTCTTCTATCTTTACAAGAAAAAAGCATTGGATTTGTGACAATTTTCGATTTTCGGTTTTCCACAGATTTACACATTTTAGGGGTCAGATTCCAAAAAACATTTTTTTACCAAATGGCTGTCTGTGAGTCTGTGACTCTCTGTCTGTCTGTGAATCTTTGTGTCTGTCTGTGAGTCTGTGACTCTCTGTCTGTGAATCTTTGTGTCTGTCTGTGAGTCTGTGACTATGTCTGTCTGTCTGTCTGTATATGGCATAAATTTCGTGGGCGCTCTATCTCAAGAACTAATGCACGGAATTTAATAAAAATTTATATTCAGGTAGCTCCTAATATAAATTGATGCTGATTAGTTTTTGGTGTAAATCGATCAATAGGTGCTATGCTACATTTTTCACGATTTGTGCAACAGCTATAGCTTACAAAAACATTTCATTTACGTATAACTAAAATTATATGATACTTCATTTTTTTTTTAATTTTAAGACTAGCGTCTATCCGTCTTTAGTGTTAGAAAAGGCCGAAAATTCATAAAATACAAAGCGTTATATTCCAGTATGTTTTTGTACTAAAATTAACTTTTTTCAAAATTTTTAGATAACTGAACATTTTATTTTTTTCTAAGTATATAATTTTTAGGCACAGAGATAGAGTTGGAATTAAAATTACTTATTTTAATACATACTCAGGTGTTTGTGAAACACATTCCAAGCTTAAGCTATTCTTGATTTCAATGCATATTGTTTCGGGGTTTCCACGACCGGATTTTTAAGAGATAATAGAAATAACTTCTGTTTCTGATTAAATATTATCAAGTTAATTTTTTATACTGCACTCTTTTTATTTAACTTATACAGGGAGCGTCATAAATTCGTGCAAATTTTAAAAATCCATAATAAAAGAAGTAATGATAAAAAAAATTTCATTTTGCGAGAGTAACATCAGGCGAATTTTGGACTTTTTTCTCAATGCATAATAAAAATGATTCCAAAAAATAACTAATAGAGGGTGCTCTCACGCCATATTGAGACCTTTTTTTTTTTTTTTTTTTTTTTGCAAATGAGGCAAACACAATCGTCGTAATAAATTATCTTCAAAACGTCATACTAAATTGAGTACCTGGTTTAATGAATATGAGTTTTTTGCTCATTAAATCCTCTCTTCGGGCTGAACTTTCGCAATGCAATAGTAGTGGATCACCATCCTTGTAGAAAAGCTCAATCACTAGTGGTCGATCTGGAAATGATAGCATGCTGCTGAGATCGAATCACGAATCCATTTAAAGCCAGATGTTTTATTGCTAGTCTGATTTGTAGAAACGCCTCAGTGTGACTTGTGAGCGCCCTCTATCGGTTAATTTTGAAATCATTTTTTATTATCCATGGGGAAAAAATCCAAATAGTTTTGATCATAATCGCGCAAACCGAAATTTTTTCCGATCATTACTTCTTTTTTTATGGATTTTTAATGTTTGCATGAACTTATGATGCACCCGGTATTTAAAAAAAAATGTCATTTTACATCGAATAAAGACTTTTAATTTTTTTTTATTTTTGTGTGACCAAAATTCTTCCAGCTATAATAAGTCCAATTTTATGAATTTTAACACTCTAAACATGAATCTATACATTTTTAGTGTTAAAAAGGCCTAAAATTCATAAAATACAAAGTGTTATAACGCAGCATAGTTTTGTAGTAAACGATTTTTTTAACTTGTTAGATCATCGAGATTTTTTTTCTAAGTATTTAATATTTAGACAGAGATAGTATTAAAATTAAAATTACTTATTTGAATGCATACTCAGGCTTTTAGGTAGATTTCGTATGAAATACTACCTATTGCATTCGCACCAGTTTATATATATATCTCTCACATTTTTATGGACACGATAACTTTTATAATTCTTCACCAATCTCCACCAAACTTTTACATAAAATCAAAGGGAATAAAATCTCGGCTAAGTTCGTTAATGGGCAAAATCGGACCAAGGGGGTCGAAATAGGGGGCGTTTTTGAGAAAACAGAAAAAAGACCATAACTTCTTAATGAAAATAGATATCGAATCAGTTTAAAGTTTATATTACTTCTAAATAATGGGCCAAAAATTTATGCATGACAGATTTTTGATAAAGTTAAAAATGGGTTCAAGGGGCGAAAAAAATAGGGTTTTTGGGAGAAAAAAAAAATCATAACTTTGTTAATTCTTAAGATATAAAATCCATCTAATTTTTTAATAAATATGCTCAAAATTATCTAAAACTTTTGTATTTGCAAGTTTTTGATAGGACTAACTCTTACCGGTAAAAAAAATTAAAAACGAAAATAAAAAGGGCTTTTGAATAAGAAAAAAATCCATAACTTTGTCAATTCTTAAACTATCAAATCCAATTAAATTTATTTTACATCTTCTCAATAATATCTACAACTTTTATATTGACAAGTTTTTCATAGGATCAATTCTTATAGCAAAAATAAATTAAAAGAAAATTGGAGTTGGAGAAAAAACCTCTAGTTCAAACTGCTTACATTCTGAATCGTTTTATAAATTCATTTTTTATTTTAAACACATCCAAATGGCAGATCCTCTTATTTAGGAACTATATAATGTGAAACATTGGCCAGTTTATTGATAAAGACAGAATACATTTCAAAAAACGCTGCCAAAAAGGGTATTTTGAACAGAATTTCCCGAAGTGACAGTGATAGGAAATTCTAAGAAGTATTCAGATAACAAATTGCGTTTTTCCTGACTCATTTTTAAATCCATTTTTACTCTCAAACGCATCCAGTTTACAAGTCCTCTTATTTAGGAACTATATAATATGACGCATTGGTCAATTTTTTGATAAAGACAGAATATATTTTGAAAAAGGCTGCCAAAAAGGGTATTTTGAACAGAATTTCCCGAAGTGACTGTGATAGGAAATTTGAGGAAGTATTCAAATAACAAATTGCGTTTTTTCTGACTCATTTTTAAATTCAGTTTTGCTCTCAAACGCATCCAATTGACAGGTTCTCTTATATAGGAGCTGTGTAATATCCCGCATTGTTCAGTTTTTTGATAAAGGCTGAATATATTTTTAAAAATGCTGTCAAAGAGGGCACTCGCGCAAAAATTCCCGAAGCTATCATGATTAAGAATTGAGGTTGTATTCAAAATTGGTTATTTTATAACTCATTTTTAAATTCAATTTTGCTCTCAAACACATTCAATTGACAGTCTTTTGTTATTTAATGTACCGTATTAGTCGATTTTTTTTTAATAGTCAGAATTATTTCAAAATATGTTGTCAAAATGGGCATTTGATCCGAATTTAGCTTAAGATGATTCTGATAAAAACCAGTCCTTACAGAAAAAGGAAATTAAAAATTTTTCAAAAGAGGACAAATAAAGTTATTAAACTGGGTTTATCTGTAATCAAATTTATTTTTTGTTGTTGAAATGAGCACTCTACGAAATCTACCTCCGCCTATAGGCCAAGCCGACAAGGATTTTGTGAAACAGAATCATGCCTAAAATTTATGCTTGATTTCATAATGTATTTTTATCGGAAGTATGTTTCCACGATCGGATTTTTTAAGAGTTAATAGCTATGACTTCCATTTCTGATTCCCCAGTATAACGATCACGTTAACTGCTAATAGGCTCCAACGTCTGTTGTAGCAATTTGCATTTGAAACACTTTCCTAAGTAGCAAGTTCCTCATTCGCTCGAGAGAATCATATCTGATGTTTCAGAAAAATGACAGATATTTATACACTGAAATAAAAAAGACAAATGAGTTTTCTTAAAGGGGCCCATGCGGGACGCATTTTCAGAAAGAATCACGTTTTGAGCACCAGCCTTGGCGAGTTAGCGAAAGCGAGCACGTTCAGCTAGCTGCATCGCCAAATACAAAATAAACTAAGTTCAAATGTGTCATAAAACATATGATTAATAGAATTATATTTATTACAAGAGAATCTTTACTACTGTTTTTAATTAACTTCTCAATTTCTTCGAACGTAGCAGTTAAGGAAATAATATTTTTGAATTGAGGAAAAAAAAAAAAAAAAAAAAAAAAAAAAAACTATGTTTTAGATGTTTTGTGAAACTCAAAGCATTTTAATCTGAAAAAGCTCTTTGTTTTAAACTATGTTTTAATCATAAACAACGGTGAATAACATTTTCTCTTATTATAGTCTTTGCTTGATAAAATTTACAGAAAAACAAATGAACAATAAACGCGATTTCTTTGCAGAAGGAAGGGTTGCTAATCGCTAGGCGTTTGACGTCACAAACAAGAAAGGGTGCGTAGCATTGACTTCATCTCCGCGCCAATCGTTGTTCTGGCGATAAGGTGCTCAAAACGTGATTCTTTCTGAAAATGCGCCCGGGACACAAAAATCTTCAATTTTTCATTAAAAAAATTATTGCATTAAAAATTTCTCTGTATTTTTATGTTTATAATGGCGTTTAAATCATGTTTCTATCTGAATTAGAAGAGGCAATATTATTTCTTTCGTTTTGGTTTGTTTTCAAAATCTAGCTTTCAAGCAATGATTATCATGGAAATGACTTCTTGTGAAAATGCGTTTTACACAAGTTGAAATCAAAACATGATGGGTTTTTTTTCACAATTTCTCATATTTAAATTGTTATAACTCAAGAACCATTAAAGAAAATTGCTTCAAACTTGGAACATGTCGTTTTCAAATGTTTTACTTTAATTTTGATTCAGCAAATTTGTAAAAAAAAATGCTTACTTTTGAAAATATAATTTAATAAATATAAGTTACATATTTTTTTTTTTTCAAATTCTTACTTTGACTATTTTTAATTTTTTTAAATTATTTTTAAAAATGCTGAATCAAAATTAAAATTTAGATATTTCTGTTTATTTAAATGAAAAAAAATTAAATTCTACCAATAATATTTCGAGTTATAATTTTAAACTACCCACTTAAAAAGAAAAAAATTAAACATTAAATATTTTTAAAAAGTTGTGCGAAGTTTTATCATGTGATTTTGTTTACAAATGATATGGTTAATCAATACAAAAAATTTAAAACTCGATAAATGAAAAAGATTTTAAAATGTATCCCGGACCCTCTTAATCTAGGAGAGCATAATATATTTACGAACTAAATAAACAGTAATATCTTCCGAGTTTCTCATGATTCCATAAAGCATTCTTTATTTTGAAAAACTTGAGAACCAATATATTTTTGAGATTTAAAGAAATGTTTACAGAAACAGTTTCTTTTGCGACCACTGATTCTCAGAAACATTTTTGAGTAGTTTTTATTGTGTATTAATAAGTTACCGCAACCAGGAATATAGGTTTTCCGATGCTATTTATTCTCAAATAAAAAATTTCATATTCATCAAACATGTTTTACCGAAAAAGATGATAAAATAATTAACCTGAAATTAAAATTAATAATATTGTGCAACTATTACATTTATGAATTCAATTACACAAAAGAAGTATTTTAATTGAAATTTGCTAGCATTCTAAAATCCAATATTTTGGTTTAAGAAAAATGATGGTACATTTTAAAAACTACTTCTTGGAAAAGTTTCGGAAAATAGGTGGTAGCAAAAGAAACTTTGTTTTTATAAATGCTTCTTTAAATATAGGAAATATATTGAATTTGGGGATTTCTAAAGATAATGAACGCTTTTTGGAATCGTGGGTAGAATCGAAAGAGTTTATTGTCTATTTTTGTACATTGGGAGACATTAGTATTTTTATTATTTTTCAGGGGTAAGAAAGTATGTTTATGTAATGTTGAACTCACCCCTGAGTTTTGGAAAAAAAATATTTTAAAATGAAGAAAAGCTATTTTACAACTTTTTTCCAACAAAGTTATAAAAGTTAAATTAATTAAAAGTTTTCTGATGCAAATCTTAATTAAATTGAGGTGGGATATAATATATCCCACCTCCTTTCAAGGAGTTAAAAAGGCACAAATGTCGTTTTTTCAGATATTTTAGAATTTTTCTGTCTATTATAATGCAGTGTATCAGTTTTCTTATTTGAGCGCCATACTTGATAATAATCCAAGCATCTCGAGTAAAAATTGAATAGCTGACTCTATACGATCTGTGCTAAATCTTTTACTCTAGTGAGCTGCAATCATATGTTTTCGACGTTTGGCGGCCACAACATGCGTATAATATAAAATCCGGTCAATTGCGAGTGTAACTAGCTTACAGAAGGTTCCGTTGAATAAATGTATGAATTACTAACTGGACATTGCATTACACAAATATATCATTAAAAGTTATTAGCTAGGTATAAAAAGCCAACGGTTGATAGAGCCCCAGCAGTGTCCGAGAGGTTCTGCTCTCAAAACTGGTAGACGGGAGGGACTGGATTCGAGCACAATCGCGCCCGTTGGCTTAATCGGTCAGAGTTTTTCTAGGTTTTTCTTCGAACCTTGGATTTACTTGCATTAATACGGGTTAAATTTACTTACAAATACCCCCAAGGAAAGCACCCACCCCATTAGGGTCTATGTCCCTCGTGCTGATAACTGGCGGTCATAAACACAACCACAACCAATCGGCGGTACATAGAGTATCTTTATATCTGTCTAAACAGTCGGTGTCTTTAAGGATTAATATCTCAGTAATTAACTACCATTTATTTCTAAAAAGCATTATCAACAATCCTTTTATACTTCTGCGCCGATAAGGAACATCCAGCGCTCCTCAATTCCTTTGCGAATCGCCCGCAAATTTTAATCTGTATAACAGAAAATTGTGATATTCTCAAAAATTATATGATTTATAGTTTTCGTGCAAGGTTTAAATTGACTTTTACTACCCATAATGTTTTCATAATTTTAGTTCAAATAGATTCAGAAATAGATGGGGGGGGGGGACATATTTTTACATTATACTTTCGACAATATCTTGGAAAACATAATACATAAAATTAAAAGAAATGTATTTTTGAGTTTGGCTTTCACATGATGCCTCGCATGATGTACAAAGAAATTATTTTTCAAGTAACTTGTATAGTCCCTCTATATTTTTCTTAAATATATTTGTAAATGGTTAATAATATATAAATATTTGGGTCTTTAACCTTTATTACTTCAGACAATTTAAACTCGCCACTTTCCATATAATTTATGAGAAAAATAACACTGACAAAAAAGCAGACTTAAAGTCAATCTGAAACCCGATCCGAACCTTACAAACAAAATTCGGTCGACCCGAAACCCGGCCCAAAACCGATACACTTCAATGCGAACCCTATTCGTATTTGAAAAGGAAGAAAATCAATCCATTTTGTAATACAATTATCAAATATTAGTTTACAATGATGTCTCTAATATCATTTGCCTCATTTCTGTATAAAAATGGTCCTGTATACGAACATTAATATTAAACATGTATTTTTTTTTCAGTTTAAAATATTCAGGATTTTTTTTTTTTTTTTGAAAAAATGGGTCAACCCGAACCGGGCCTGAAATAAAAAGAAGTTAGTTTTAAAACATGGCCGTCGATTCTGGTTTGGGTATAATCAGTTTACCCGTCCAGATGGAGGATTTGAGGAAGCATAATAAAAGGTCGCTATAACGGCAGGTTGCGTATCGCTGCTGTAAACTCTCAATATGAATGGTCTATTTTTTTAAAGTCTATTTTCAAAATTTCGTTTCAAAACATAATTTTATTTGTAAGTAGTGTTTTCTTTGCCTGCTCCTTCATTAGTTTACATATCGCTTAATCAACATGCCATTTAATGAACATATATTCACTCCTTCTCTTCAGTTGGCTTCCAGAAATTATTCAACTTTAGCGAATTGTAATTTATTTTAATCAAAATGTTTGTAAACGATAAGCCTTCTATTAGAGAAAGTTCTATAAGAAATAAGAATTTCCTAGAATTCTTATTTTGATCTTGTCAAGGACTTTTTCCGAGAAGTAACCTAGGAAGAGTTTACCCACGGAAATTTTCCGATAAATAGAATCTTTTTGATTGGTTTAGTTATTTTTCTATACAAAAGGGGAATTTTCTTTTTGAATTTAAAGATCTGAAAGTGATAATTAACCCCCATTTTAAAATCGGCAATGGTTCGTGTGTATAGCATTATATTTTCTTTAAAAAAAAAAAAAGTTTTTGAGAAAGTTGAAATGGGAGCGTTTTAAAAATACAATTGATTTTTAACCCTCTGACTGCCGAGAAAAAGGATCAAATTGAAATGTTGATGTCTGATAAAAACGGATGAATTTTCCAAAATGATATAAAAAGCTTACGTATATGAATATACTCCTTGAAAGTGTTAATTATTACTCAGTGTTCTAAAACTGCATTATATCTGCAGAATTATATTAATTTAAATGATTTTTCTATTGCAATGAAACATACAGCTTTGTGAACGGATTCATCAATTCACAGCACTGGAAGGTTTTAAGGAAAAATATAACCGAGTTCAAGCAATTTTCTTTTACCTTATTGTATTGATGTCTACTTACAGCATTCTAATAGGCATGATTTAGTGAAAAGGGTTTCAGTGATGACATCAAAACTGTGGGGGTGGTAATTATCATTTCAACCCATCTTTCTTTCCCACACACAATAAAACGACGATGGTTAGCGCGAATGTATACATATTGGGTTGGGGAAAAAGTAAATTCGTTTTTTCCCAATATATAGCTTTAAAGTCCCATATCTCGAGTAATACTTACTCAATTAAGTCATACTATACAGCCTTTGAAAGGTAACAGTTTCTAGAAAATTCTAGATATAAAGGTAGCGTCATCTGTTTAACCAGTCAAAAGTTACTGCGTTTTAAAAATAGAGATTTCAGAAAATCATTTTCGTCACATTTTAGTTTTTTACTTCCAAAAAGGGAAAAATTGGCGCAGGCTCATCGAAACTTGTGTGGCATTTATGGTGATCAGTGCTTAAGTAAACGCCAAAGTCAGAACCGGTTTCCTCTTTTTCCTTCCCAAAATTTCGATGTTAAAGATGAACCTTTCCCTTGCCGGCCAATCCTTGAAAAAATCGATGAAATTTTAAAAACAATCCAGGTAGATTGACATATTTCTTCCCACGACATTGCTAAGGAACTAAACATTAACCATAAACCACTTTTGAACCATTTACATAAAATTGGATACCAAAAGAAACTCGATACTTAGGTTCCCCATAAACTTACAGTGAAAAATTTAATGGACAGAGTTTTCATTTGTGAATTGCTAGTGAAACGGTATGAAATCGAGCCATTTTTGAAACAAATCATTACGGGTGATGAAAAGGGAATCACGTATAACAACAATGTGCTAAAAAGATCGTGATCCAAGCTTCACAAATGTTGGCAAAGCCCGGATTGATGTCTACGATAGTGATTCTGAGTGTTTGGTGGGATTGGAAAGGAATTTTCCATCATGAGCTGCTCAAACCTGGCCAAACCATCAATTCAACTGTCTTCTGTAAGCAACTAATGCAATTGAAGCAGTCAATTAAAAAACCCGGTCAAAATTGATCGAAAGGAAAGGCGCTGTCTTCCATCACGACAACGCTAAACCACACGCATCTTTAGTCACTCGGCAAAAACTGAAAGAGCTTTGTTGGGAAGTTTTGATGAACCCATCATATAGTCCGGACCTGGATCTGACGGATTACCATTTGTTCCGCCCTATGCGGTACTCTCTTGAAGGTGTTAAGCTGGTTTAAAAAAAGGCTTGTGAAAATCACTTTATTCAGTTTTTTGCCCAGAACTCTCAGAAATTCTACAGTGGCGGAATTATTGTTTTACCAGAAAAATGGCAAAAGGTCATCGAAGAAAATAGCACATAAATTTTGATTAGTTTTGTTTTATTTATATAAATAAATTCACTTTGAAAAACACGAAAAAAAGCGAACTTACTTTTTCCCGAACCCAATATATATTTCAATAATATGGGTGAAACTTGTAGTATTACAGGCGCAAAAGCCGCACATAATAGTACATGCAACAAATTATAATTTATTAATAAACATATACAAATATAGTACAAATTTAGAAAGAGAGTGTTTATCGAAATTTTAAAACATTTAATTATGAAAACTACAAAAATAAAATGAACACAGGCAACTGACCGTCTGTTCTTTGTTAGAAAGTGGACAGATGAACCCAACACCACCCCCTTACTGTTTAAAACTTGCAGGTTTCTGAACACCCTCCAATCCTGCATTGAAATTAATAAAATAAAATAAACTTGAAAATATTTTTGATTTTTTTAAAATAACATTTTTTAATTTAATTGATAACTTAACTGGCCAAAATATTTTCAAGTTTATTTTATTAAAAATATTTTGTATGCAGGATAAGCGAATGTTCATAAACCTGCAAGTTTTAAAGCGTAGGGGGAGATTCGTCTGTCTACCTTTTGATGAAGAAAAGACGTTTAACTGTCTGTGTTTATTTTATTTTTTTAGTTTTCATAATTAAATGTTTTAAAATTTAGATATACACTTTCTTTCTAAGTTTACAATATATTTGCATATAATTATTGATGAGTAACACATATATTCTTTTAGAAAGGAAATAAGTTTTTTTAATAACTTTAAATATGGCATTATTTAAATTACAAGTAATTTTAGTAATTTTTACGAAGCAATAAAATCGATTTCAAGGGAAGTTTTCGTACTTTTAGCACCTCAGTTGGCATAATGTAGCGAAAGAGGTTTGGGTCATAATGTCAAAGGTATGGGAGTGGCAATTACAGACCACCCCCGCCACGCACACACATAAAACTGAAAATGTTTAGAGTGTATAATATCATTACTTTTTTCTTTTAAAAAGAAAACGAGGTGCTCTTAACCCGTTTCACTCGAGAGGTTATTCTCACTGACCACTAGTGTCCCACGCAAATGGGTGCTCCAAATACTCTGTACACCAGTATATTAACACTAGAACCGCCATTAGGGGTCATTATGACCCCTGCCAAATTGAAAATAGCCGATTTGAACCAGAAATTTCTTGATAAGATTTGTTAAATGCGTGCAACACAGAAATAGGCTAAATTAAATCAATTAAATAGTTTTAAATAAAAATTCTGGTGTCAAACAATTTTTATAAAACTTGAATAAAAAAGCCGGCGGTTCTAGTGTTAAGTTAATTTTCGTCACCTTATCTAATGGCCGAGTAATCTGTGATAAAAGATGGCGAAATAAACTGTTAGATATTTGTAGTGTCCAATGCATTTGGCGTCCCGATTTACGAGGAACACCTGACAACACTAGTGGTGAGTGAGAGTCATTTCTCGAGTGCAAAGGGTAAATAACTAGGAACTTTGGATTTTTTTAAATTTCAGTTATTTTTAATAATAAAATAAAACTGATTTCAAGGGATTGTTTTATACACTATAACAATAATACTTATTTCTTGTTGCATAATTCAGTGAGAGTTATTTGGAATAGCAGAGTTTTTGGACAAACATTTATTGTTATAGAAACATTTTAAATACCATTTTTACACTCATCACTCGCATTTTGACAAGTAGTAAGCTATCATATATTAAATATTTTCGCGCACCCTATGAGAAAGAATACGATATACGGTACGGACAATTATTTTAAAAACATAAAGTTCTACCGTGTACTTTAACAAATTCTTAAAATTTCGAGATAGTTAAACCACATTTTTAAAAGTTAAAGAAACAAGTTCTTTAAAAAAAAATTAAACAATCGGAGCATCTATTTAAACGTTATGCATGGACGTACATTAGTCCTTCTAGCTCAGTCAGAGAGCACGAGACTCTGGGTCATGGTTTCGAGCCACACATTGGGCGATGGCTTTTTACATTAATTAAATAAAAATATGATCGGAATTGGGAGAAAATATACATTTGGTTTAAAATCTAAAATATGAAATGCTTTTATCTTGATCGGTAGCGACATCTACTACATCGGTAGCGACATGCTACGTCCAGGGGATCGGATTCGAAAACTGTGTAAAACATGGATGTAATACTGAATGTGACTTGTAATTATAAAAATATGTAATAGATACAATTCTAATGTTTCCGATTGGTCGGATTGTATAATATGATCTTAGGATGTTCTTGGCGGCACTGTAAATGGATTCATCTATAATGTGCATTTCAAAAAATAATATTATCAGAGTCCAGTGATCGGTTTCTCCCAATCCAGCACAGAAATTTCTGCTTTAAGTCGACCCAAACTCGACAGAAAATCTCGTCCATTCGAAACATTCCAACCCGAAATATTCAATTCCGAACCGACCCGATTCCAAAATTAAAGAAAATTAATCCTCATTTTATTACAGTATTAGAAAAGTCTCTACAATTATAATCCCAATAAAATTTTGTTCTTTTTTTTGTATAAAACTCAGCGCATATATGCTCATTAATATTAAATATACAGGGTGATTCCAAAATTTTTTTTCAGTAAAAGAGGGGTGATAGTACATATCAAGACAAAAAATATTAAATAGGAGACTAAGGGTCCCAAACGTTTTCCAAAGGAGATAGCCGCCATTAAAGTTTAGGGACAAAAATTTCAAATAAACATAAAAAACGGTAAAATCGGTCGATTGATGTCGGCATTTTCTTGAAATTAAATTATAAAAACAATTTTCAAAAAATGCCGATAGATGACGCTTTAGACGCTTTTTTTATTTTGAAGAACATGCTGATTTAAAAATTAGTTTTAGCGAAAATCGCAAACGAATCGACCAATTTTTCCGTTTTTTATAATCATTTGAAATTTGAACCCTCTGAACACAGCTCAGTTTGTGCTACTTAACCACTCCCAACTATTCAGATTTTGAGCTCAAAATTAAAGTTTGAGTCTAAGCTTACGAAAACATTTAATGAAATGCAAAAAATAGTTGTTCGTTACTCCAAAGTTTAAAGCGCCCTCTATCGGCATTTTTTAAAATTTATCTTTATAATTTAATTTCAAGAAAATGCCGACATAAAGAATAATTTTAATGAAAACCGCAAATCAATCGACCGATTTTTCCGTTTTTTATGTTTATTTGAAATTTTTGTCCCTAAACTTTAATGGCGGCTATATCCTTTGGAAAACATTTAGGACCCTTGGTCTCCTATTTAATATTTTTTGTCTTGATGTGTACTATCAGCCCTCTTTTATTGTAAAAATTTTAAAATCACCATGTATGTAGTTTTTTTTTTTTTTTTCTTGTTTCGTTTAAAAATATTTAGAACTTTCCTTTGCAAAATCGGGTCAACCTGAACTTGATCCCGAAAGAATCAAAACCTACTGCGAAACCGAAACGAATCTAAAATATTTTAACAGGGTGGAAAGTTGTCAAGGAAAAACTCAGTTAAAAAAAAAAAAAAAAACTGTTTAATACCAGTATTTTGTTAAAGAGAAAATTGCTTTTTTTAATCTTTTTATACTATTTGAAATATTTTCTATAAAAATATGCTGGTAGTTCCCTTTTTTCCGACCGTGTTTTCCTTGATCACTCGGCATCCGGTTAAAGTCATTCCGACCCGAACAAGACTGAAAAACGCAAAAAGTTTTGGTCAACCCGACTCCACCCGAGCCACAAGTCGGGTCGTATTCCAGTAAAACTGTCTTACCCGACCTGATGCAGGACTCTAAAATACATGCATTAAAAAACTCACAATCATAAAAAATATTTATAATAACTTGATGTATTGAAACTGATTAAAAAAAAGGAAAGCTTGAAAAAAGGAGATACATACAGTACTAACAGAACTGAAATAGAAAATTTATACTACATATTTCCACATCACATTCCAATAAATATTTCAATTTTAAGTACCCTATTAGCTCTGCATTTAATCGTACTTTCAAAGATTTAAAATAGAAATTACATTTCATTGAATTTAATGTTGACCGAAAATAAGATATTTTATACCGTAGTGTTGTGCAATAGATTTTGCAGGGGGAATTCTAAGAAATTTTTCCCGCAGCATGATGAAAGAACCAGGAAGTACTTATAGTCAGCACTTCTACTGAAGGGATATAGAATGATCCTGCTTTTAAAGAGCTTCTGCGTCTTGTTTTCGTTTTCTCATTGAAAATTGTTTTTATTACTTAAAATTATCAGCGTTAGAAATTTAGTTCAAAATATCTGTACGATAAAGGCTTAAAAAGGGGTTTATAAAGAATATTTTGAATGAATCTGTAATTATTTTGCAATACAAAATCATGTTTAAAAGCTTTGGTTTTACTTTATTGATTAAAACAGTTATTTTTTTTATTAGCAACTGAGTCACAAGAAAACTAATTTTCCACCTAACTGATAATGTGTCCAGTCCTGTCTAGAATTTGAACCAGGGACCTTTTGATTTAAGCTGCCAGTGTTCTGACAATTAAACTGTTCTAGACAAATCTATCGAATATTTTTCACCGAGACAACTTTGTTGATTAAGACATCTCGACCTATATCTGAATCAGCTCAACAGAAAACTTTGTCTGTAATGGAACTCCAAGGGAACGTCGAATGCGTAATTACTCTTTAAATTTAATTTTAACACAAATATTTTAGTTGGTAAATAAATCATACGAAATATAATTTTTCAACTGAGTGGAAAAAGTGTCCAGCTCAGGATATGGACCAGGAATCTTTCGGCTTAAGTTGCCAATGTAGTGCCAAATTTTCACTTTTTCACACAGTTGGAAAATTAAATTTCGTGTGTTTTAGTTTATCTATCGTAATATTTTAACTTTTTATTGAATATCTATTGATCTATCATACACGGTTATCAATGACCAGATTAAAAAAAGATATATTTTCTAAACTGAGACATATATTATACACTAACGTTCAAAAATTAATGGGCAAATGAGCGGAACTTATCGATTGTTCACGGTTTGTCGAATATCTTCCAAAGTTCTTGACGAATTGTCTTAGAACTTCGAGGATGTAAAGAATATGTTTGATAGGCGTGATATAGTGAGTTTCTTTTTGATAGCTTTCATTACAAAAAGTAAAAAGCTACCTATTGCAGCCGTCCGGAGGAAAGCCCTTCCAGAAAATTTTGGTTTATTTTCACCGATCATGACCCCCAGACCCCAAAACAACCCTCCGTTCAAATGTTGGCACATATATATATATATATAATCTGATTTTTGTCATGCTGTAACTAACGTATTTATGAACCGATTTGAATGAAACTTGATATCTACATAGTACATACAAATGTCTCGACCGAGTTCGTGGGCCAGCATCATCCGCCACATTGTTTCAAAATGGCGGCCATTTTAATTTTTTTTTAAGTTTAAAATTTAAAATTAAATGTGAAAAAATTAAAAGTTGAAAATATTTTTCTTTTATGTGTTAGAACTTAAAACAAACATTCCAGAACACTTTTTATTTTGTCTGTCTTAAAAAATGATTGAGTTACAGCACTTTGAAATTTTCTTATGGCTGACGTTTTGAAACGATTTGATTTTTGTCACGTGATAACACACGTATTTATGAATCGATTTGGATGTAACTTGGTGTGCAAATAGTATATACTGAGGTCTGAATCGAGTTCGTTACCCAGTTCCATCCGCCATCTTGTTTCAAAATGGCTGTTATTTAGTTTTTTTTAATTTTTAAAATTTAAAATTAGGTACAAGAAAGTGAGAAATTGAATAAGATTTTTCTTTTATGCATTTGACCTTGATACAAAGATTCCAGAGCATTTTTTGTTTCGTCTGTATCTTAAAAAACGGCTGAGTTATAGTACTTTTAATTTATAGTATTGCTCACATCTTGAAATAATCTGATTTTCGTCACGTGATAACACGCGTATTTATAAGCCGATTTGGATGAAACTTGATGCGTACATAGTAAATACCAATGTCTGGACCGAGTTCGTTGGCCAGTTCCATCCGCCATCTTGTTTCAAAATGGCGGAATATTAATTTATTTAAATTTTAAATTTTAAAATTAGGTGTAAAAGAGTAAGAAATTGAAAAAGATTTTTCTTTTGTGTGTTTGACCTTGATACAAAAATTCCAGAGCATTTTTTTGTTTCATCGATATCTTGAAAAATGGCTGAGTTATAGCACTTTCAATTTCGAGTGTGGTTGACATTTTGAAACGGACTGAAATTTGTCACGCGGTAATGCGCATATTTATATACTTATTTGGATATAAGTCCGTGTGTACATAGTACATACCAATGTCTTGACCGAGTTCATTGGCCAACTTCATCTGCCATCTTGTTTCAAAATGGTGGCCATTTAAGTTTGTCAAAAATCTTTTAAATGTATAGTGATGTACAAATAAAAAAATAGTAATTGAAAAAAGGTTCTTTCTGAAGTGTTTGATATTAATACATGAATTCTGGTGTATTTTTTGTTTTGTCTTTACCTTAAAAAATCGCCTGTGATATAGCAGTTTGAATTCCTAAGCGTGTGATTTTTTTTTAATCAATTTGCCCGCGACAGCACTCATATATATTAATCGATTTCGACGTGAGTGTACATGCTTACTTGAATTAAGTTTACGATCAAGTTCATTGGTTTGTTTTATTCATCATGTTGTTTTAAAATGCCATACACTTCATGCATGATATCGTGAATTTTGGTGACATTATAAATCGCTTAAAATAAAACAAGGTTGAATAAAAGATGACTAATTTCTAAAAATTCCTATTAATATTCATTCTTGACAAAAACTAATATTCAGTCGTATAAAATCGGGTTCCACTAATTTGAGCTTCGTATGTTTGAATAATAAAACTTAATTTAAAATAAATAAATAAATAAGTATATGAAAGCTACCTCTTCCTCCCGGCACTGCCGGAAGGACTTTTTAAAAATAGCTTTATTATAAGGGACCCTTTCACAATTTATGTTTGTTAATGTAGACTTGACTGGGCTTTTTATATAAGTTGCCCTAAATAGCTGACTACCAAATTATGGAATAAAAATTGTGAAATCTTTCACGCATGCGCAGTTAAAAGTTATTTTATACAAATGCTGATATATGCTGATATCTGCTGATATCTAATAAAATATTCAATATATACATGATTTAATTGCAGCATACTGTTTTTACCATTCTTTTTCACATTTTCGGAAATTGGTGCTATTTACGTTGAAAACTGTGCGTACTATGAAAAAAACTTTTGAATTTTTTACAGAAATATTGCCTATATGAAAATACATGAAATACATTTTACTTCTATAAATTCCAACAAATGTTCAAAGGGACTCGCATAATCATTTGCTACAATGACAACATTTTCAGCCTTTTCTGTTACATGGCGAACCGCAAACATTATTTTATTATTAAATTTATTGTTTCCCCCCTAAATGTCTCCCAAATTAAATCTTCACTGAAAAATGTGAAGTTGAATGTTTTTTACATCCTCGAAGTTCAAGGGCAATTCATCAAGAATTCCAATAGATGTTTGACAAACCGTGTACAATGAAAAGAGACCGGTTACTGGCGCTTAATATTTTAGACATGAATGTAACAAGTGATATATGAAAATGAAGAAAAACATTCCAATTTTTTTCAGTTATGAATGTTCGATGTGCGAACTTTTTGTAACACGACAAACAACTAATATGTAATTCAGTTAGTTTCATACATTTTGCAGTTTTACATTGTCAACCATTCTTAATCCAGCAGTGCTGTATTCTTTGTGTTCTTTAAGCGATTTTGGAAATGTCGGTTCATAAACAAGATCTTTGATGTAACCTCATACACAGAAATCTCATCCCATATCATCAGGGGAGATCTCGGTGGCAATGACAATAAATAATCGTTGCCAAACGTCCAATTCAGCGTTGAATGAAGGCAAAAAAAAACTTGGAATGGTTTCCATTATTTTCATGTGATTGTGATAAAGCAGTTCCACCATACTCGCATAGTAACAAGTAAGACAGACGGTCTCATGACACGTTTTTGATGTTCTTTCTTCGGGCAGACTGTCTCAACACACATTGACGGTATATAAATATTTTTTCTTCTACATATTTTCCTTTTAGTTTTCTTTCGTTGAAGTATATTCCAGGGCAACCCAGCATAACTGTTCATAGTGAAAAATGTAATTTATTTTTTCTTTATTTCTTTAATTATTTAATGAGCGATTTTCTTTGGTTTTTGTTTATTTTTATTTTATTTTTTGCATTTCTTTTTGCGTATGCCAGTGAGCGATATCGCCCACCTGTCGAATGGCCGAGTGTGATTGTGGTTAAGTATTCCTATCGTACTCACATAGCAACAAATATAATCCAGAATTTTCCCCCCGAGAAGTCACTGACATAAAGACTGCAGCACAGAATGAAATTGCTGGTGTATATTTTCGCATCTCTGGGCTTGAAAACAAATTTCAAATCAAACCTCAGTATTAATTTTAACGTGAGAAATATCAGACGGCTCTTGCGCCGAAGAGCCAGCCGCCATGATTTTGAACAGATGGTCTGATCGGAATTCTCAATTACCGCGGCATGTTTGCTGCAAAGCCCCTTTTCTCCGTTCTATTGCAAATAGTTGTATTCTCTTTACGTATACCAATAACTATGAAACATTAATTTATTGTTGTTCACTAATTATCACCGAATCCTTCATTTCACATATGTAACCTATTATACGAGAAACAGTCCAAAAGTTCCCGGATATTCGTTGAAATTTCTTATTGCCACAATATAGGTATGGGTTTACTTAATAGCGTTCTAAGTAGGCACACTACCTCCATCACTCCTGCCATTGCCGGAAGCAACGATGAAAGTTCTATTTTGGTAGCTTCTCAAATTCAGCCGTCGCGATGGTTTAGATGTCTTCTACGGTGTCAACACGTTTACCTTTTAGAACCACTCGCTAACGACTGTTTTTCTTTAAAGAATTATAATCGTAAAGTCTTTAAAAGGTAACAACATTTCGGAAGCAGATTTCCTAAATCTGCGCGTGGTCTGGATGGCATCTTTTTGCTTTTACTTCGACTTCAAGCCATCTGATCACCACACACTTTTACCTTCAGCTACACTGCCGTCACACAGCCTTGTGGTTGTAAAGAAATAAATTAATTATATTGTTGTATTAAAGATTTACTACGAAACTCCGTGCATGTTTTAAATGCCCCTCGAAATATGTGTAATAATTTTTTTAATTATGTATATTTTTAAATCCCCCCATTTATTTATGCTAACCCTGTATATCTATCGAAATATTATTATTGGGTTTTTTAAATATAAATAATTAAAAAATGACCATTTATGTGATTGTTGTATAGCTTAGAATATAGATAATTATGGAGAGAACACCATAATGGCATAATTTAGTATGATTGGTTTGGCACTTAAGTATTTTTCGTGGTAGCATTTATTGGTATCTATATTCATTTTAAATCTAATTTGTTTTCAAAAATTCGCTTTGATGCGCAGTAGGCGATCACATATTAAATATTTTGGCATGCTCTTGTATTGAAAAACAACATACTGTACGACGATTATTTTAAGAACAAGAAGCAGTGAAGTCATTGTGCCTAAATGAGACTCAATTTTCCGGTTTTTTCTGCATTTAGGCTATATTTGGCATTTTATAATATAAATATATTACAAAATGTATACTGAATTACATAGACGTTTAGTTCAAAACTAGCATGTTTTGTAAAAATGGGATAAATATCTGTAATATAATCTTGCAATATACGATTGTCGCATGTAGGTGATTTTTGTAGTATCTAGATCTTTATAGCAGTTAAAACCTAAATGAGACTTCCAAAACCCTTAAAGTGACAATGTGTTTTCATACATGCCAATTTATCTGAAATTATTCATTTAACCCTTAACTGTTGTGATAGAACTTTTTGCAAAACTACTGTGAACGGTCTTTGATTCCGCTTGATGAAAGATAAATAAAAAGCTTCATAAAATTATAGGTTATTATTCCTGTACTAAACTTAAGTACAGGATTATTATAATTAAAATCACTTATTCAGAAATTTCTTACATTAGTACTAGGGCGCCAAACGAAACAAAATTTCATAAATATTTATTGTTAAACAGAAAATTTCAGTTAATCCGTGAATATTTTAAAATGAAGAGGTCTGTGAGACTGCTAACTGCACTTAATAGTTGAAACATCGTCGTGGAAAATATTGTTGAAATTCACGAGTGAATATTAAGCTGTAAACTCCATAGTAGATGTGATTTCGTGGGATTCCGTAAATTCAACTGCGTGTATCTTTATTGGCAATGTCATGATGATTCAAAATTCCTATAGGAAATTTAATAAATAAACTAAATGGGATATTGATGTTTGTCAAAAATCTTATTTTGTTAATGAAAAATAAAAATTAATTAAAGAATGATCGAAATAACGCCATTATTTTTAATTTTGAATGGAGCGAATTCGAAATAGCGTAGATTTCGGATATTTAGGGGTTATAGGGTTACAGGAATATTTACAAGATATTTATAAGACTGCTAACAAGAATATGTGTTGCATATAGACCAGGCGGCGGCGACACGAATGACTACGTCATCGAGTTACGGGATGAAATCACGATGTAGGACAAGGTTATTAGGTGTAGATTAAGGAATGACTGGTCTGCCTCGTCATTTCTTGGTACGATATGAGTAAAAACGAGCACCAACTCGCCATTTTGGAGTCACTAACACGTCATCGAGTTACGGGATGAAATCGGTGCCAAATTAAAGGTAAAATAATGTATTTTAAGAATATTTCGGCCTGCCTGTGCATATCCTGGTACAAACCCTCGGCAGACTGAAATTATAACAAAAAATGACATTATGATGTAAAATTCAATATGACAACGTCATCGAGTTACGAGATGAAATCATGATGTAGGACAAGGTTATTAGGTGTAGATTAAAGAATGACTGGTCTGCCTCGTCATTTCTTGGTACGATATGAGTAACAGCGGCCGCCAACTCGCCATTTTGGCGTCACTTTCACGTCATCGAGTTACGGGATGAAATTGGTGCCAAATTAAAGCTAAAATAAAGTATTTTAAGAATATTTCGGTCTGCCTGCGCATATCCTGGTACAAACCCTCGGCACACTGAAATTTATAACAAAAAATGACGTTATAATGTATAATTCAATATGACAACGTCATCGAGTTACGGGATGAAATCATGATGTAGGACAAGGTTATTAGGTGTATATTAAGGAATGACTGGTATGCCTCGTCATTTCTTGGTACGATATGAGTAACAGCGGGCGCCAACTCGCCATTTTGGCGTCACTTTCACGTCTTTGAGTTACGGGATGAAATTGGTGCCAAATTAAAGCTAAAATAAAGTATTTTAAGAATATTTCGGTCTGCCTGCGCATATCCTGATACAAACCCTCGGCAGACTGAAATTTATAACAAAAAATGACGTTATAATGTAAAATTCAATATGACAACGTCATCGAGTTACGGGATGAAATCATGATGTAGGACAAGGTTATTAGGTGTAGATTAAGGAATTACTGGTCTGCCTCGTCATTTCTTGGTACGATATGAGTAACAGCGAGCGCCAACTCGCCATTTTGGCGTCACTTTCACGTCATCGAGTTACGGGATGAAATTCGTGCCAAATTAAAGGTAAAATAGAGTATTTTAGGAATATTTCGGTCTGCCAGCGCATATCCTGGTACAAACACTCGCAGACTGAAATATATAACAAAAAGGCGTCATAATATACAATACAATTCCTTGATTTTTTCGCTTACTAATAAGAATCTTTTCCTAAACCTTTAAAATAGGGTGAAACTCGATTGCGAAGTTAAGTAATGTAAAGTACGTCTTTAGATTTTGTATTGTACATTATGAAGCATAATTTGTTATAAATTTAAGTCCACCGAAGGTTTGTACCAGAATATGCGCGGGCAGACCGAAATATTCTTAAAATACTTTATTTTACCTTTTATTTGGCACCAATTTCATCCCGTAACTCGATGACGTGAAAGTGACGCCAAAATGGCGAGATGGCGCCAGCTGTTACTCATATTGTACCAAGAAATGACGAGGCAGACCAGTCATTCCTTAGTCTACACCTAATAATCTTGTCCTACATCATGATTTAATCCCGTAACTCGATGACGTACATTGTAAAAAAAAAGGGTCGATCTACTAAAAAAACTTTAGTGATCCTTGTAATTACTAAAAAATTTTTAGTAATCTTAATCGGTTACAAAAAAATCTGTAAGAATTACTAGAAAAAAGTTAGCAACGAATAGAGTTAATAGTTTTATATTTTTAATAGCTCTTACTAAAACTCAGTTGGTGTGGCCTTGATAGCATAGTGGTTATAGTAACGGACTCCAGGCTGAAAGGTCCTGGGTTCGAAACTTGCCACCGCCAAATACGCCCCGAATGTATGTAGTGTCTCGTTAATAAAGGGATTATGAAAATCCTGTCGGAGCAGGTAGGAATGTTTGGTGCTGCCATCTATTGCGGATTTGCCGAAAATCTTGACCTTCAGAAGTCTAAATATAATTCTTAATTAACTAAAAATAATTTTGGAGCTATTACTAAAATTTGCTTGGTGGCTCATTCTAAGAATTTTTAAGTTAGTTATACAAAAAATTCTTTTGTTCAGTTTACAAAAGAAATGCTTGTTTCACTTGCAAAAAAAGTTTGTAATGGTTACTAAAAAATTCTGTGGAATACAAATTTACTAAGAAATTTTTAGTAACCTCTTGAATTTTTTTTTACAGTGTATTCATATTGAATTTTACATTATAACGTCATTTTTTGTTATAAATTTCAGTCTGCCGAGGGTTTGTACCAGGATATGCGCAGGCAGGCCGAATTATTCTTAAAATACTTTATTTTACCATTAATTTGGCACCAATTTCATCCCGTAACTCGATGACATGAAAGTGACGCCAAAATTTCATTTTTGCGCCCGCTGTTACTCATATCGTATTAAGAAATGACGAGGCAGACCAGTCATTCCTTAATCTACACCTAATAATCTTGTCCTACATCATGATTTCATCCCGTAACTCGACGACGTAGTCATATTGAATTTTACATTATAACATCATTTTTTGTTATAAATTTCAGTCTGCCGAGGGTTTGTACCAGGATATGCGCAGGCAGACCGAAATATTCTTAAAATACTTTATTTTAGCTTTAATTTGGCACCAACTTCATCCCGTAACTCGATGACGTGAAAGTGACGCCAAAATGGCGAGTTGGCGCTCGCTGTTACTCATATCGTACCAAGAAATGACGAGGCAGACCAGTCATTCCTTAATCTACACCTAATAATCTTGTCCTACATCATGATTTCATCTCGTA
Source organism: Maratus speculifer (assembly GCA_964019185.1). Classification (NCBI taxonomy): domain Eukaryota; kingdom Metazoa; phylum Arthropoda; class Arachnida; order Araneae; family Salticidae; genus Maratus; species Maratus speculifer. Next base: position 375,580,642 of record OZ025293.1, read on the forward strand.
ACTCGATGACGTAGTCATTTGTGCCGCCGCCGCCCGCTCTAATACAATTCAAGTTGTTATGAAACGTCACATGATAAAAATATTAGACTTATTAACATATAAATTCGTGCAACGTTTCTAATAATTCGATTTAAGCAGACCTGTTTAAGCCAAAAAGAATTACCAAAGCCTGATATTGTGTTGCTCCAGGTATTTCCTTTTCCTTACACATTTTACAAAAAATTTAATATTTTCCGTGCCTTATAATACATGTATGGAATCATAAGTACTCATTTAGATAAAAGTAGCTTTCTTTTTTTATTTTATTTTAATCTTAAGATAGATAATGTTTAATTCTGTTTTTGACTTTTACTTATTACAATAAAGTATCATGATTTTGAAAAAATGGAGACAATTGCGACATGGTGAACCATTTTAAAATATTTATTTTAAAATTTTTCATCAATTAATTTCAAAATTGCGTTTTTATTTATGAAACTAAATATTATGTCGTATAAATCTGAGCAGCCGATTCTGAACACACACGAAATTTACTGAAACATTATATGCGTATTTCAGACATATATGTATTTTAGTTTTATATATTGGAAAGAATACTGTATGTAACATATGATCTTGAGTTTTATTTCATATATAAAAACCTTAGTCTTCAATTTACTGACTTACTAGATTTCAATATTGATAGGTAAAGCAATGTTTCCTGGATAAATACGCTGAATTCTCAGTTAGCAGGCAGATTATTTCGCATTCTGAATGTAGTATCTGCACGTATTAATACTAGCGTTTTCAAGCATTTTTCGGAAATATTTTAATTTTTTCTAGAGGTTACTAGAATTTTTATCTAAATTCTAAAAGATTCTGTCACCCTATAAAGCTGGAATGTAATACCGCAGTTTAATTTCTCATCCTTGTAATCAATATCGATCAGTGTCTGATTATAGCCTAGCTCCAGTAGGCACATGCTTAGTGGGCCTCGCAGTTTTAATGAGCCCCAAAGAAGCATGAAAGTTTTGTCCTCAAAATGTATATACAATACATAGTAACTAAAATGTTTCTGTAATATTTCAAATAAGATTATTCGTTCATTCATTTTTTCAAAACCACTACAAAATTGGGAACAAATGCTCATTTAAATAATCCTATTGTTGCTCAATTAAAGTGAAAAACCTCATTAAATGAGATCTTTTGTATACTTAGGATAAAAATGTCGAATGGTAAAAATTAGAGATTTTCTTCAAGTAGCCTTTGTTATGGTAAAAGATATGCTGCTTTATATAGTATTACTAAAGAGATCTTTGCAGATTCTGGAAGAAATATTTAGACTCATTTTTATGTAAAATTTAATGGGTCTTTATATTATATTCAGAGTAGAAATCTCAATCCTATTATCGTTGAAAAAAATTTAATTCAAATGCTAGAAAAAACATCCAGCAGATTTTTAGAAAATTTAACCCTTAATGGGCAGGACCTTTTTTGGCATAAAAAATAATCATTCAGTTGTAGCACAACAATCTAAGGACCGTCATTGATGGAGATCTTTATCACATTTTCTAAAAAGACTTTCTTTTGTGCGCTTTACTTCGAAACGTTTGAAGAGCAACAAAAAATTTCACAACTGACCATCGAATCTTCGGAAAAGGAAGCCGAAAAATCAATTTAACTTTCGTCGCAATATTTCGTCTGTACTCAATCTAAAAATGCGTTTATCTTGCACTTTCAGAATTATACGTGACAAAAAGTCGTAAATTGTTTCCATGCTCTTTCTTTTTAACCGACTTCAAGGAGGAGGTTATGATTTCGACCTGTATGTATTTGTTGTTCACGCATAACTTTCGTAAATATGAACCGATTTTGATAATTCTTTTTTTGTTTGAAAGCGTATGGGGCCCATGTGGTCCCATTCAAATTTCATAAAAATCTGTTGATTAGAACTTTAAAAAAAATTAAAACATTAAAATTCAATATCTTTTCGAAGCAATCGACCAATTAGAAACGTTCATTTTTCATGTTTTTAAGTTACACTTACATAGACACACGATCTTTTCAAAGTCTGAAATCCTAACTGGACAAGGTTCACATTTATTAACAGTGTACAATGTAAAAAAATTGACCCTTTTGCTGCATAATCACTCCCCCGTTTTTATAGAATATCTCTCTCTTGACCCATGAGAATTCTCCACGATAGGCTGAAGTAATCGTTTTCTATAAAAGTGGTGGATTGACGATGCAGCAAAAGGGCCAAATTTTTTACAAGTGTACACTGTAAAAATTTTGATCCTTTTGTTGTGTCGTCACTCCCCCGATTTTGTAGAATATCTCTCCTTTGACCCATGAGAATGCTTCATGATACATTGTTAAAAATTTGACCCATTTGCTGCAGCGTCACACCACAGCTTTTATAGAATATGTCTTTTATGACCAATGAGAATGCTCCATAACACAGTAAAGTAATCGTTTTCTATAAAAGCGGTGGACTGATGATGCAGCAAAAGGCTCAAAGTTTTTGTAGTGTAATTGGGACAAAAGCGTCTGTAAAAGAAATATTTGGGAATAAAATGCTGTCACTCTCTTATAGAGGCAGCCAGGTATAGGTAATGAGTTTCAGATTCCTCATCGAATACGCCACCGCTCACTTCCGATTACAGTGTCACTGTAAAAAATGTGACCCTTTTGCTGCATCGTCAGTCCCCTGCTTTTGTAGAACATCTCTCTTTTGACCCATGAGAATGCTTCGTAATTGGGTGAAGTAATCGTTTTCTATAAAAGCAATAGAGTGATGATATAGCAAAAGTGTCAAATTTTTTACAGTGTAGGATTCCTCGATATAAATATGACGACACATGTAGCACAGTATATAATTGGTTGAAACGATTCTGTAGAAAAACGAGTCACCAAGCATCTTGTTGAGCGGGCAATTTTCGTCAATCTTGTTAACTTCTCATATGAGAACAATCGAATTCTTCCAGGAAATCACCATCAAATTCCATAATAAAAAATGCCTGGCAATGCAATGCACTGTTAAAAATTTGCAACTTTTGCTGCATCGTCACTCCATCGTTTTTATAGAATATCTTTGTTTTTATCAATGAGAATCCTTCATAATGCATTTAACTAATCGTTTTCTATATAAGCGGTGAAGTGATGATACACTGTTAAAAATCTGCTGCATTTTGTTGCAACGCACTCCGCCGCTTGTATATAATGGCTCTACTGCGACCTATGAGAATGCTCCTTAATACAGTCAAGTAACCGTTTTCTATACAAGCGCTGGAGTGCGTAGCAAAAAAATGCAGCAGAGTTTTAACAGTGTACAGCAAAAGTTTCAAATTTTTAACAGTGTAGTTGGGACAAAAGCGTCTGTAAAGAAATATTTGGGAATCGAATGCTGTCACTCTCTTATAGAGGCAGCCAGGTATAGGTAATGAGTTTCAGATTCCTCATGGAATACGCCACCGCTCACTTCTGATTACAGTGTCACTGTAAAAAATGTGACCCTTTTGCTGCATCGTCAGTCCCCTGCTTTTGTAGAACATCTCTCTTTTGACCCATGAGAATGCTTCGTAATTGGGTGAAGTAATCGTTTTCTATAAAAGCAATAGAGTGATGATATAGCAAAAGTGTCAAATTTTTTACAGTGTAGGATTCCTCGATATAAATATGACGACACATGTAGCACAGTATATAATTGGTTGAAACGATTCTGTAGAAAAACGAGTCACCAAGCATCTTGTTGAGCGGGCAATTTTCGTCAATCTTGTTAACTTCTCATATGAGTACAATCGAATTCTTCCAGGAAATCACCATCAAATTCCATAATAAAAAATGCCTGGCAATGCAATGCACTGTTAAAAATTTGCAACTTTTGCTGCATCGTCACTCCATCCTTTTTATAGAATATCTTTATTTTTATCAATGAGAATCCTTCATAATGCATTTAACTAATCGTTTTCTATATAAGCGGTGAAGTGATGATACACTGTTAAAAATCTGCTGCATTTTGTTGCAACGCACTCCGCCGCTTGTATATAATGGCTCTACTGCGACCTATGAGAATGCTCCTTAATACAGTCAAGTAACCGTTTTCTATACAAGCGCTGGAGTGCGTAGCAAAAAAATGCAGCAGAGTTTTAACAGTGTACAGCAAAAGTTTCAAAATTTTAACAGTGTAGTTGGGACAAAAGCGTCTGTAAAGAAATATTTGGGAATCGAATGCTGTCACTCTCTTATAGAGGCAGCCAGGTATAGGTAATGAGTTTCAGATTCCTCATCGAATACGCCACCGCTCACTTCCGATTACAGTGTCACTGTAAAAAATGTGACCCTTTTGCTGCATCGTCAGTCCCCTGCTTTTGTAGAACATCTCTCTTTTGACCCATGAGAATGCTTCGTAATTGGGTGAAGTAATCGTTTTCTATAAAAGCAATAGAGTGATGATATAGCAAAAGTGTCAAATTTTTTACAGTGTAGGATTCCGCGATATAAATATGACAACACATGTAGCACAATATATAATTGGTTGAAACGATTCTGTAGAAAAACGAGTCACCAAGCATCTTGTTGAGCGGGCAATTTTCGTCAATCTTGTTAACTTCTCATATGAGTACAATCGAATTCTTCCAGGAAATCACCATCAAATTCCATAATAAAAAATGCCTGGCAATGCAATGCACTGTTAAAAATTTGCAACTTTTGCTGCATCGTCACTCCATCGTTTTTATAGAATATCTTTATTTTTATCAATGAGAATCCTTCATAATGCATTTAACTAATCGTTTTCTATATAAGCGGTGAAGTGATGATACACTGTTAAAAATCTGCTGCATTTTGTTGCAACGCACTCCGCCGCTTGTATATAATGGCTCTACTGCGACCTATGAGAATGCTCCTTAATACAGTCAAGTAACCGTTTTCTATACAAGCGCTGGAGTGCGTAGCAAAAAAATGCAGCAGAGTTTTAACAGTGTACAGCAAAAGTTTCAAATTTTTAACAGTGTAGTTGGGACAAAAGCGTCTGTAAAGAAATATTTGGGAATCGAATGCTGTCACTCTCTTATAGAGGCAGCCAGGTATTGGTTATGAGTTTCAGATTCCTCGTCGAATCACCGCTGCTCATTTCCGATGCCATTACTGCCTGTATAGGTATTAGATTGTTGCTGTTTATCGATTGAAGCATAGTACGATTTTTGCTAAAATCTTTCTTTTTACTTTTTCTGAGTGAAGGGGGAGTACTTTTGACTGACTACACTAGAAAAGCATTTTACTAAACATTAATATATGAAGTCATTTTGCTGCGTGCTCATATATGGAAGCACTATGTCGCGCTCTTATATGTAAGGACACTTTACTTGATAGATTGTCACCTTTTGATACCCACTTTCGATGACCGTAGGATTCGATGCAGACTAAGATTTCATAAATGCGGTAGCTTTTCGAAGTGGCAGATCTTGTCTGAAGAAGTTACCATACAAAGAAATTCTTAAGATTCACAACGATACTAATCGATATTGTAAGTGGTTTCAGAAAAGTTGACAATCAAACAGTGACAAGTAAACTGAATACATCAGAACTTAGCAAAGTGCGTACATTAGTAATGCATTGCAAAGAGCTATCGTGTGCCAGTACACATAATTATGTATTACGGTATGCATAACTAAAAAGTAGGAAATAAAATAAGCTTTTTAAGAAAAAAATATCAACCGACTTCAAAAAAGCGCTAAAAAGAATTAAATAATTCTTTAAAATTCTCTAATGACAAAACGTTATCCAATAAGCACACATCGGATATCAGGTACCGGCATAAAAAACGGTTAAATTTAATATGTATAATTTAATATCCACCAAACATAGATTTTAGAGATAATATTATTTTACAAGAGATGAATTGACATATTTATGATTTATTTTATGAATATATACATATAAAAAGTAATGAATTACTTTTTGAAGTTGGTGCCAAACTATTTGATGTATATTAAGAATTGTAGCTAAATTATGCCTAGTACCATAATTAAAATGGGGATAATCATTATCGATTGTGATTGTTTGGCACCAACTTCAAAAAGTAATTCATTACTTTTTATATGTATATATTCATAAATTAAATCATAAATATGTCAATTCATCTCTTGTAAAATAATATTATCTCTAAAATCTATGTTTGGTGGATATTAAATTATACATATTAAATTTAACCGTTTTTTATGCCGGTACCTGATATCCGATGTGTGCTTATTGGATAACGTTTTGTCATTAGAGAATTTTAAAGAATTATTTAATTCTTTTTAGCGCTTTTTTGAAGTCGGTTGATATTTTTTTCTTAAAAAGCTTATTTTATTCAAAGGTTCTGTGGTCATCAACAGAAAAAAGACTATCCACTCCGATGTTCCCTGACCTCTAGACGAACTTCAAAAAACTGGTCGCATGAAAGAGAGCAATAGGACACTTGGAAGATTCCATCAAGGCTAAACACAATCTGGTCAATTCTTTAAAGTTGAAATACACCAAGAAGACAGATTGCGGAGATTTTTGAGGCTTATTCGATGTAGTGATTTTTTTTTCGCACGACAAATGAATGCGACGATAGTACAGCACAGTTCTTTACATGTTTACCACCTCCCTTGTGAAGAATTTTTTTTTTCGTTGATTTTGTCCACTTTGCTTCGAAACATTTGACAAAAGTAAGAAAGATCATAACTGACCGTAGTCTTAGAAAAAGAAAACCCCAAAATAATTTGACTTTTGTCGCAGTATTTGGTCTATAATTATTTCAGCTACCTTTTTCAAAGACACTGTGTGTCAGTCGTGACTTTTTTGGTCTGTTGTAGAGAGGGGGAGGAAACAAAGTTTCAGTATTACATATTACACAGAGTGGTGTTTATGAGCCTTCAGAAAACATTATGTAGTGAGGACCCTGATGTCTTTTGAATGAAACCTTCTTGCGATTATGCTTACAGAGCTTTCAAAATAGGTGAAATTAAATCTTAATAAGAGAATTTGATACAAAAGCAGCGTGTTCCAATGATTTATTACAGAGATTAAAAAAATACTGCCTTCACCTAGAATGAATAAATTCCTAATCATTTTCTGAATCTCTAAACTAGAAATAAAGATTTCCGAACTATGCTAATAGTGCAAACAATTAATCTGAATAGACGAAATGATCTAGAATGCGTCATCTAGCCAATTGTTATCTAGATGACGAAACGATAATGAATCTTTTTAGTAGAAAGAAATTATTGCTTGATTTCTGAAATGGTTTCTTAAACTAGAAATATAATTACTAAAGCTAACCTCTTGTGTTTACATCTATTTGCAGAGATTCTTAAACAAATTTTACCACGAAAATATAAAAAAAACACTTTTGAATTCTAGTAAGAGATCCAAGAACTTTCTAGGAAAGGGACTAGAATTTATAAAGATGTTATAGAGCTATTTTGTCTAGAACCACAATTTAGGTTTTAAATACCATATTTTTTTCTCATTGTGGACTACAATATTTATATAAAATTATTTTATGTCTTTTAGCAATTTTTTTTTCTATTTAAAATTCTTATTTTTTTTCTAATTGCCCGTCATGTTTGGGCTTTCACCATGTTCACAAATGAAGAGACATGTTCGCTTTTTAAAATCAGCTTTATTTAAAGAAACATAAATTTTATCAACAATAGAACATTGATAAATAATAACAAACTATTATAGTACATAAAGCCTAGGAGCTTTTTTCAGTGATAGGTATGATATGCACACAGTCTATGAATGATTTTAACAAAAACGATTGGAAGAACATTGAGAGATTTGCAAAATTCTGGAATACGTTGAACTGGAACACATCAAATGAAAATGTTCGAGTATATGGCTTGAAAAAATTATTTGATAAGCAGCGTAATATAAAGTTACATTAAATATATTGTATTGGAACATGCATTCATATAATCGCATTGAAACGTACTAAAATTATCTAGATAGTTTGAGGGTACAATCATGCATTAGCTTGAAGTAAATAATTTGATTTCATAATAAAAAAATCTAATAACTGAAAATTTAAATATTTCGGTTAATAACTGATCATTAATTTTTCTCCATTAAAAAAAGAAAGTTTGTTATTGGTAAAAAAATTAATTTCATAAAAAATGGTTTAATAAAAAAAATTATAAATGTTTTAGAAGGATTTTATTTAGTTTGTAGTTAATAATTTGGTTTCACAAAATAAATAAACAAATCAATAAATAAAAATAAAAATAAAAAACTTGAATTCTTTCAACTGAACGCTGAAATTTTAGAACTTTTGAATTAAGATGGCACAAGGACCTTTAAACATACAAAAGCACTATTTTCAAATTAAATTTTATTATGAATCTTTAAAATTTTTTAGTAATACGTGGAATACTACATTTAAAAATACGCATAACTTCCGGAGATATGGTCATTTAGTTATTACTGTTAAAATTATTTTTAATAGTTAAACAAACATAAGAATTTTATTATTTTTATTTATTTTCATTTGTTTCACATTTGTTTATTTTTTACATAGAAAAACATATTTTGCATATATTTTGGTGTATATTTAAAGTGTTTGTATTATAAAATTATTTTTATCTTTTTTATTCTTTATTCATCATTGTTCTTTATTCATACTTTTTTTTTTTTTTTTTTTGCACAAAATGGTATGGTTTTCAATAACATATTAATTATCTAATTACAAAATATTTAAAAATTAATTATGGATTTAAAATTTTGCTTTTTGTATTGTACATAATTTAAGATAAATCATTTAAAAAAATTGGAAAGAAAAAACTTGATTTCTTTTCTTTTTATTTTAATTTAAGAGTTAGAGTTTAGACATGTCTTGCCATCTCTAAAAAGTCAGAGTCCTGTACCGCCTTAATTTATTTACGTCATCTGAACAGAATTTGATTAATATGTTTATAACAAATTCTTATAATTAGCAACACAATCTCTAATTTTTCGAAAAAATTCTTTAAACAGACACATTTAATACATATTTATGTATTTTACATTTCAATAAATACATATATATTATTATAAAAAGCAAAAATTTTTTTATCTTGATTCAGAGTTATGCTGATTGCAACAGCAATAACTCATTTTTTGTGAGTTTGTTGCGCAGTGTTATATTTAAGATTTTTATTTATTTTTTATTTTTTTATTTTTATTTTTATTTACTTATTTTTGGAGTAGTTACAACATAGAGATTTAGAAGGAAAATTTCTACGCACTTTATACGAGTTTGAGAAATGATAACGTTTACCATGTTGGGTTACTTTTAGTTTTGACGCAAAAACATTTATATCAAATATTGGCACCAATATATTGGCTAATGTTCAAATCAAAAACTGTGCCATAAAAATATACATGATGCGAAAAAAAGGCAGCTGTTAAAATTTAATGTAGTTAAAATAAATATTTATTATAAATAAATTAAACGAATGGAAGTTTAGAAAATAGCTCATAAATTTGTCATGAGCTTTTTAATTATTCGTTGGTCAATGTAATGAGAGTTATGTGAATATTATAACCCTTCCAGTATAAATATAATAAATTATTTTAATGTACTGTATAAAATAAAATCCAACTTCTATGATTTTCTGTACATTTCCTCTTTTATGACTGAAATGTAATTTCAGTAGGAAAAATCGATCCATCTTTCAGTTATAACTGCTACATTTTTCGAGTGAAATTAGATGAACTTATAGAACAATTTTTAAATTCCCTTTCTCGAATTGTAGACTATGACCGTCAAAAAGTAATAAAAAAAAAGGCCAACCCTTTCACCAAAAGTGCAAATATGAACGTATCGTGTAATTTTAGAATGAAAGAACAAAATTTTTTCAGCAACCTATACAATTCTTCATTTAAATTCAATAGTAAAATATGTTTTTTCAAATTCTTCAAAACGAATTTTTTTCGACGTAATTTTCATTTCAAATGTCGACGTTGGAAAAATATTAAACTAAGATTAGATATTATGTAATCTACTAAATATATTAATAAATGTTACCCACGGGAAATGCATTACAAAAATCTCAAATCACTGGGCCAATGTTTTAATGAATGTATGAAATTTTTTTATTAATTACATAAATTTGGCACCTAAATGAAGCACCTAAAATCTAATAAAGCATATTTACATACAGGGTTTCCACTCTTAACGGAGTCCAAAGGTTAATTCGGAAATTGTTAGCCATAGACTATTTCCAATTACAAAAAGTTTTAAATGAGGTAAAGAAATATTTTTAAAGAGACTTATGTCGATATAAACATTTCTTTTAAAATTACGAAATTTAAATTTGTATATGGTCCTATAATTGTATTAGTTATAATTAGTAGAATTTTTCTATTACACTGACAAATAAGACAAAAGTTAAAATAACATTAAAAATGCATGACTTATAGCAGTTTCTGCATCCGAACACAAATTATTTCGGCGTGCTTTGAAGGGTCATATATCATGAATGTAAAGTATTCCAAGAACTTATTTCATGTGTATCTACCGGTTGAACAAAAAAAATTAAGTCCAAAAAGTATTGCGATTGAACTAACATTTATTGTTTCAGATTGGCTAAAATAATTGCATCTTGACAAATTTTTATTTTCTAAAGATTTCAGACTATTTCTTTTCATTATTTATTTTAACAAAAATTATTTACTTTTATAAATTTTTACTTAGCTTCAACGATCGTATGTATGTTTTTCCAGTCCCAAATTTGTACTCTAACTCATTTTCAAATATCCAATCGAGGTTAAATTTTACATACTGATGTAAAACCGTTGATAATATAATATTGTTATTGTTTTCAGTTCTTTGTATTTATATCTATTTTACAGAATAACACAAAAAATTTTGGATAAATTACCGCCAAAAAATTTCAGGAATAATTTTAAATCGATAAACACAATACTATGATGGTTGTGTTTTATAATTTTTGTGCATTTTTTAGTACTGAATCCGAAAATTATCTTAATTTTTAACCTTCATGTCATGATTTTTAGTAAATCATAAATTCTCAAGATTAAAAAATAACAAAAATCGGATACTATAAAATAGAGGAAATGGCTGTGTTTTTTATCTTTTGATAATTTATTTTTATGTACTTTTTAGCACTGAATCTGAAAATGATCATGTTAATTATCATGTTTGATTTTTTTGGCAAATCATAAATGTCAAAGTTTAAATATAGCTAAAATCTTATACTATAAAACAAATATAAAACGTTTTTAAGTTATTTAATTTTATTTAATTCAATAATTTATTCAATTTTTGGTTTATACTAGGACTCTTGCAACTAAACAGCTGAAGGGTCCGTTGACGTGGGGGGGGGGTCAATTTTAACTTTGAAATATTTAACTTTGAAATTTAAAATTTGCGAAAAATCCTGACTTGATGGTTAAAAATGAAGGTAATTTTCGGACTCAGAGGTAAAAAATACTCAGAAATCAATAATCAAAAGTTACAACTATCACATCTATTTTATAGTATCAAATTTTCACTTTTTTACTTTAACTTTTTTTAAACTTACAATTAGAAAATTTTACGATTTGGTCAATTGCAGATTCAGTGGTACAGAATACATATTAATCAATTATCAAAAGCTACAAAACATGACATAACCCAATTTTTAATGGCTAATATAATCTAATAACATTTTAAAATATTTGGCATTTTGTGAAGAATTTAAGGTGTTAATTTTCATCATTTTATTTAACAAATATTCTGATTTTTTTTTTCTTCTTTTATATTTATTAAAACTTTTATATATTGCTACATTTTATGTACCTTATTTAAAACATTTTTGTCATTGGAACTATATGTTTTTTACAAGCGATTTGGGAATTAGCCATTGGACACCGCTGAGATTTGACACCTTGTATATTAATGAAAGATAAATGTAGAAAAAATGGCAGTTAATAAGATAATTGGAAAAGTAAGTATACTGATGCTGCAATAAATATATTTTGAAACTTAAAGAATAATGTTATATAATCATATCATCAATGTCAAAATTTTTTTAAAGGTAATTTTGTATGGAAGACGTGAAGCATAAAATTAAATTAATTTCTAACAGTTACAAATAAGCTGCAAAATAAAACAAAAATGCATTTAAAAACTTCAATTAATGAATAAAAGGTTTTAAAATTAGGAAAAAAAATTAGAAATACGATTACAATCTTTATAATTACAAGTGATAATTCTCTAGAATATAATTTGGCATCGAGAATTTAGTTACTTGTGTGATATAAATTCACAAATTGTTAAAAAATGCGATTTTCACTTTAAATATTACAGATTCTACAGTCCTCTTTTGTAAAGTTTTTTATTTCCTTTGAAATATTTTCATTGAAGTTTTTCCGTTTGCAGAGAATAACATTTCATTTAAAGTATATATAAATCTTTATTTAAAGAACTCTATATCATTTTGAAAGATATAATATCTTATATAAATCTGAAATTTCATGCTTTTCGATTTTAACGAAATATATAAAGAGTATGTTAGATATTACAAGTTTTATATAACATATATGAGAATAATAAGGATATGATACCATGCATATGTTATAAATATAATTAACAACTCTTTCTTGCTGTTTCTTAAAACTTTGTCAAATTTTTTTAAAATATAATCAATGAAGAAATAATTAATATTATAATTAAATGAAATTATTTTTAATGGGGGTGTCCGCTGTAAATTGGTTCAATCATTAATGATGAATGAAATAATGAATATACTTAAGGAAAATAAGTATAACATAAGGAAATCTGGATACATTGGTCATCTTGAACCACTGCCTCACTCAGTAAGTTTTTTATTCTATATGTTAGATTTCGTAACGTTCATTCCCTGATCTTCTTTATCTCAGGGGAAAAAAAAATTCCAGTTTTCCCAGCTTTTAGATAGTCAAGAGATTAATTTTTTAAAGTATTATCAGCATAGTCAGACACGATAAGCGCAGTCCTAACTCTCCATTGTCTGATGTAGTATAAAGTTTTATAAAGTTTCGTTATAAATTACAACATGAAATTGTGTACATAATATGACTTTCGTTGCCTCGGGAAAGAATGACAAATTGTACCAAAGTTTCAAACTTTTCGATATTGTCAGCGTAGTCAAATGCGACACGTCTAATTTTTAATGTCTGATGCCAGATTATTTTTTTTAAACTTTCGACATTGTAAATTATAACATAAAATTGTGTGTACATTGCCATAAAAACACATTTTTACATCTTAAAATATATTCAAGCAAGAAAGAGTTAAAATTGGCAATATGTCTGGACGTCTTCAAAAGGTATTTTTACATATTTTTAATTCTAGTAAAAATAAATCACAATAAATAATACAAATTACTTATATTGACAATTCTGATATTTTGACATTTTGCATAATGAAAGTCTTATATACTTATCTTATATACTTATATATCTTATATACTTATATATAGTCTTATATACTTATAGTGTTATATACTTGCATATCTATATTATATATTATAGTCTTATATATGTATATAAATATATAATCTTATATACTTTCATAATTTAAAGTTAACGATCAGATGCTTAAGAAGAATCTTTAAACATAAAGAAACATGCTTAATATATGAATCATTCAGTTAGAGTTAACTGAATTGTAGCACATAAGACGAAAGGATTATATACTATTTTCAGGTTATAAAACGTATCTTGACAACTGTCATGAAATACTACATAAGTTATTTAACTTGTTTCAAAGATTATTGTTTGACGTGTGCGTTTTTAGTACACCAAATTCTGTTTTCACAAGGTGGATACTTTCTTCAGAATTCGTGTAAAAAATATATTGTTTTGTAGAATATACAGAGGGTAATTCTAAACTTCAAAAATCAGCAAAAAATAGCATATAAAAACTATTCTAAATTATTGTTACAATTTAAATTTTTTCATGTGCTAAAAGTTAACCGAATAACAATCGAATGTGTAATAAACATACGCAATGTAAGATAATATTCATTGCGAAAAAAAGTCACTAATTTGTGAACAAAAATGTATGCAAAATTGATAATCACTTTGTAAAGTTTTATTCCTTCTTTAATTGTTGTCTTATTTATTACTTTAGATTCAATCGTACGAGTGTTATTTTATTCTGTTCCTGTGTCGATGGAAACTGAATTACAAGCAAGATACGCATCTAATTTTCGTTTTTAATAAACATTATTTAAAGAAAAGTATAACTTATCTTTTTTGAGTTGTAATACAGTTTTTCCTTCATTTCTTTTTCTGATTATTGTTTTATTCTTTAAAAAATTAAGTAACAATTTTGAATGAAAACAAATCATGTAAGAAAATATTATCGCAAACATTTGTTTAAATTCACTATCATTTTTCTTTATATACATAGCTGTCATAAAACTTAAATTAGAAATACTCTTTAATATATATTATATGCCCAAGATATGTATAGTAAAAATTATTTTACTTTAAATATTGCTGTCCTTGGGGGAAAAAACATAATTCGTATGCATGAAACATTTTCACTTATATTCCTCTGAACGCAAACAATAGTAATATGGAAGTCAGTAGATTTATAAAATTTGCACCAAGTCTTTGGTTTCGATTACAACCATCATAATCACAAGTGAGAATACAGCCTTGTAGAGTATCTTGCTCAAAACGGAAGACACCACACTGATTGTCCATGTTTTCCAGTGTGCAAGCGCGGATTACGTGCTCTTCTTCTGTTGGAACTATAAGAGAAAATACAATTATTTTAATATAATTTCATCTAAGATATTCAAGTTAGATATTTAAGAAAAAGAGAAACTTTGAAATGAACAAAATTTCACCCAAAATGTGACTCTGTATATTGTTAATTTATTAAAATTGAAATATATATAATACTACCTCTGACAATAAAGTTCGGTGAATGAATTCAGAACGGCCGATCTAGCAACACTGGGGAAACAAAACACTGAACCTGCATAGAGGCAAGTGTTGATCATTTTCCCTCACCGTTGTTTAGTTGAGCGTCGTTTATGTTCTGCGTAAGACGTGTTTTACAAAGTGCTTGTTCAGTGCGTTTGTTTTTAACTGAGAACAGGAAAATGAAAGAACAAAAGATCAATTTAAATTTGGTTTTAAGATTTGTAAGATATCGAAAGAAATTCATGAAGGGTGGTGCAAATTAAACGTCTACCATATTCGCCAGATCTTAATCCTCCAGACTTTTTCCTATTTCCACGACTCAAACTCTCTTTGAAAGAGATTTGACCTCATTGCTGACATGCAATGAAACGTGACGAAGCTTTTGAACTCCATCCCAAAAGAACACTTCTTGCGAATTTTCCAGGACATATATAGGAGATCTGAGCTATGCATAGTTATGGGAGGTGACTATTTCGAAGGATGGTATGGTAACTTTCGTTAATATTTCATCTACATTAATGTTACAAGACTATTCACCGAACTTTATTGTCAGAGGTAGTATATTGCAATAAATAAGACAGAAAGTACATTGTCATACTTTTTAACAGAAAATATTGTAACTAACATAGCATGATATATTTCTAACGTATGTTTCTCGCAAATAGGTATTGCGAATACCCTATTACATCTTTAAAATGCCCCTTGCGTTTTGTTTTTTGTTCAGAATTATCAAAATGTCTAAGAAGAAATCTTGATACATACTGTAACAAGTTTGTGCCCATTTTCGTATGTTGTTTTTTTAAGGGAATAGTCTCAAAATTGGTAAAAAAAAATCGACTTTTTAAAAAATATTAAACGAAAGCTTGTTTTATTGTGAATATTGTGTACTGTAAAGAATTTTGTAAGCAAAGTAACCAGAGTATCGACCGTATTTATAAAAAAGCTGTTATATAATCGTAATTTAACTGTATTCTGATCATATTATTTTCTATATAATGTTCAGAATACAATTAAATTACGGTTATATAACCGTTATAAAAACGGTAGTTAGACCGGTTACTTTGCTGCAAATTTTTTATAGTGTGGCACCTTATTTTTACCCATACGGCAATTATATCATGAGATATTGTAAATTTTGCTAATACACCCAGCGCAATTACCCACACAAATTAAAACTTTAAATGACTTTTTCTCTGTGTTTTTCCCTGTCGTAAAAATGCTAAGGTTCCTTTGTATATTAGATGTAAATTTAAATCTTTTTGTATAGGGGAAGGTGGTGTACCTTGGAGGGATGTGTACCTTGGAGGCACATTGATTGTGCAGCCACCTTGAGTGATAAATTTAAACTAAAATATTATTTGCATGCATTTGTTACTAGAGGCTCATGGGAAGTTCTTCTACTATTAATCAACACACTTGTTGCTGCTGTAAAAAACAAAGTTTATTTTCAGTACCAAAAAGTTACTTTTCAAGGACATATTCTTTTTCTTCCATAACTGTAAGTATCAACTTTTGTTTTAAACTGATTATCACAAGTTGAAAGGCATGTTTTCAGCTACATTTATGTATGCTTGAAAATGGCTAAATCTAAAATATGAAGATGTGGAAACCATTTTTGTAAAACACTTGCTTGTAGTGTACCTTGGAGGTAGCTAATGTTGTGTACCTTGGAGGTACCTCCAAGGTACACACCTGCTAAATTTATTAATAATTAAGAGTAAAATTTGTTAGAAAGTATTTCTTTACTTTAATAATCAAACTACTGGGCTGGGCAAATGGGCCTAAGTTTAAATGTTAGGCTATTAAATTGATGAAGCCTAAGTAAAAATTCAAAATCAAAGTTATCTAAGCCTAGTATTAAACAATTAATAAATATTTTAATAAATATATAAATAATTATTTATATATATATTTATTAAAATATTATTATAAATAATTATTTATATATTATTAATATTTTATAAATAATATTTTTTACTGTTTTTAATTTCTTGCAATTATTTTCAGAGAAGTAAAAGGTTCTAAAATGCCTAAAAGTAAAACTGGATATAAATTGAGATCACCTGACTGTGGAATGGAACTAAAGATGTTAGATATAAAGAGGGAGTGTTAAACAGTGGTTATTTGTATTTGGCTAAACTTTATTTTATGGCTAAACTGTTCAAACTTTATTATTTCAGTTATATGAACGATTTCGTGTTCTTAAAATTGTAAATTTAAACTAATTAGACTTATATTACCCTAAAGTTGTCTTATATTGAATCATATTACTGTAAACAAATAATAAATCAGCTTTCTTTCATGCTGTGTAGTACTTAATCTGTTAAAAACAAATACCTCCAAGGTACACCATACCTACCTCCAAGGTACACCACCGGTGGTGTACCTTGGCTGTATTGTAAGCTATTTTTAAAAAAATAAAAAAGTAGTGAAGAAATATATTTGGACATTTTAGAAAAAAATATGTAACAGCTAAGATCCTTAAATTTTTGAAAAAAAATGTTTTACAGATATTTTCCAAACACTTTTTTTGTAAAAAAACAAAGTTTGAAATTACCTCCGAGGTACACCACCTTCCCCTATGTTCTTATTAAATGTGATAAATCTGCGCATGGAATTACCCTTCAGATTTTTTTTTTATTTATTCATTTATTTATTTTTTTTTAAGAGTATATGAAGATGTGTTAGATTTCATCGTTTTTCATTACATATATATTAGTAAAAAAAGTTATATTTAATGTGATATAAATAGATGTATCTAAAAATCAATACACATTCTTGTGTAATAAAAGAAAATAGGACAAAAATATCAATAATTATGCCTCAAAAATCTGGATTTTCTTTTTTTTTCTGAACACGGTGTTCTGAAAATAAATTAAAAGGGGGCAGGGAGTGAAATTATATAAAATTATGATGTAATGGAATGGGCCATTATTTGAATGCCGGACTTCAAGTCTTTAAACTGGAGACGATGATTCTTTACAAATAACGTTTGGTATGTTGATGCAATATTTATCACGTATATTTTGTCATTATTTCTTGATGATTTTCACTCCAGAATCAGTTGAAAAATGATTTAAATATCTAATCATTCACCTATTTTTAAGAAAATCTGTACAGTTCTTCTGACAAGGGTCTATAACATATTCGCAAAATGGGAGCTTAATTGTATATACTATTTCACAGTTATCGTGCTGTCTCATACACGCATATGCACATATCATGATTACAATAATTTCCTTACACTATGTGTTCGGAAAGAAATAAGTATGCGTCAGATTAATAATGGATAGATTTTTTTAATTATATCCTTTAAAAATAAAAACAAAAATTCAGAACTTTCTTTTATGGCATTTTAAAAGATACTGAGCATTTTAAAAAGTAAAAAAAGAACTTTTGATTTGCCGAACACATAGTTTAAAGAAAGTTTGTGATTATTATATATGTGTGTGACCGAACATACAAGTCATGTTTACAACAATTTCCAAAGACTATGTGTTTCAGATCCAATATTTGAAAAAACAAACTTTCAGTGAGATGTTTAAAGAAGACATTGTAACTAAACTTCCAAACCCTACTATTGCCAGTGGATCCGCTCGACATTCGAATGTTCGTCATTTGGAGTAGACTTTCCATCATTTAAAATGGAATAAGCAAACATGAAATACAAAACTTTTAAAATACTATCACTAACATTATTCTTAATATGCTTACATTGTCCTGTACCCATTTAACATAAAATTATTTATAATGATACTAATTAAAAGAATTTTTTATTCATTGGTGTGTTGTCTAATTGACTGTTCAGCGATACAATAATCTATGGTCAAAGGTACAACTATGTGTTACCTTTAGCTTTGACCACAATGCCATTATTTTTTAAAAATGAAATAAAACATAATAAAAGTAAAATTAGAACCTTGAAAAAATTAATTATGATAAGCCATATAATACTGATTATACAGGGACTTTCACTCGTTCCAAAGAGGTTAAAAAATGTTTGGTGTTTTTTTATGAATACAGTAACATGTGCTGGAGCTAAATAAAACATACATGTCCTCTAGTTTGAAATACATTTCTGACGCACATGTCTGGCATTTTTAAAACACATTCTAAACACATGTTTAGACACACTTTAAGATATAATAATATGCATTTTGGGAACGCATTTTGAGTGCATAACATTATGCATATGAGTTTTTGTAATTTCATGCTTTGTGAAGGATGACATAGTGATTTGGATCTCAGCCTCTTTCTGTGTTCTCGCTCTTCATCTAAAGCCAGGAAAAGCCATGTTAAACTATGCCCTTTAACCTCTAATTATCCTTCTATAGCATTTAGTTTAGGAATTCTAGCCTTAATACATTTTCAATAATTTACAATTATCATAGATATGTGATGGTCAAAACTATTAATGCATCACTTTGCACATGGGTATTGCAAAATAAATATGCATACTAAAACAAACCATTTTTATTTTAAAAATAAAGGTCGTAATCCATTAATTATCCACTCTAAGACAATCCAGGATATTTATTCTTAACTTTAATAGTAATGCGGATATTTCAAGGACATTTTCACCAGGCTTATCCGACTGAAGTGTATGACTATCAGCTCACACAATTGATCTACAGTGTACGAGTAGCAAACAACTTGTTTTGTATTTTCATTTTTGAAAAGAATATAGTAGCTTTTATTTGTGAATGGAACAATTATCAACAATAAAATAATAATAATCATATTGTTTCCGTGATTTTTATATCTAAAATAAAGCTTTTACGGAATAAGTCTTAAATCCTCATTTAAAGAAAGCTTTTTGTTCATAGGAAAAGGGAAGAATTCTTCAATTCTTAGTAATCTGAATAATTAATTCTGAATACTATTAGAAACTGAATGAACTTTTAATTAATCCGTAACAATAATACAGTTTTACAATGTAATTCTTATGTTTGCGCTTTAAGTTTTGAATTTTATCTTTATTCGTACACATTTCTTAAAAATTGTTTATTCATTGCCATTTTTCTTTACGCACAGTTATTATTCAAAAAAATGCGTCATGTAAATTTCTTTCACACATTACCTCTTTTTCCTATAACTTTTATACAGAAATTAGCAGGAAACTGTCCTATGTGACCTTCTTTTGGAACTTTACATCCTTCTGTGTAAGTGCTCATCGCTGGATGAAAGGGGTCATGACAATTAAGATCTGTTCCATTTCTTGAACTGCACGTGTAGCAGCTTATTGCTTCACCTAAATATAAAATTATATTTTAGCTTTTAACTGGTAAAATCTGATGAAGAAAACAACATTTTACCTTTTATCATTTTGCATTTATGTAATAAGACATTTAAAAGATAAAAGCCTCATTAAAAAGAATTTGAATATTATATACATTGTTGGTCAAAAGTATATGTCATCCCCTACAAAATACTTCAATCATAAAAAATATTAGAAAAAAATCACAAATTACTTATACAAAGGCATAAATGGTGTTGTCAAACGTCGAAGAAAACATAGAAATTGCTTTAATGCGACTGGCGACTAGAAAAGAAAGGAAATCCAATATTGCGAAAAAATGCATTGAATGTTTTGCCAGTCTTTATTGGACATTCACAGTGAAATGTAACTTCCGTATCTAATCGAATGGCAAATTTTACATTATTTAACTATAAAATGCCAAAAAACAAAGTGAACTGTCTATTGAAAAAAAGAGTGAGAATTGAGGTCTTGCATGCACAGGGCTAATCTCACGAAATAAAGTTCTTTAAATGTCTGAATGTGCAGTGCGATTTGTTAATAAAAAGATTCTCAGAGACTTGATCTCACATAAACAAGGGAAGAAGGGGCAGATAACGCATGTCAGCGAAACGCCAGGACGGAATAATAATACTAGAATCTGTTAGACATAAACTCTAAGTGCTCGAATGGCAAGAAAAAAAGACAGGCAGAAACTTGTTCAATAGTGTGCAAAGCCAGGAAGAAGCTCAGGCTTTCAGAAAACAACAAGAAAAATCGCTTGGAGTAGACTCGTCAACATATCAACATTTTACAAATGAGTCGAATTATAGGATTGGTGAAATTAGGGGATTAGAGGATTGGTCAAATGTTCTGTGATCTAACTTTGTAGTAATATTTTAATCCTTTTTATAATGAAAAATAACCATCATTCAGTCAATTCTTTACTATTTTATTTTCAGGTATTTAGAACATCTTGCGTAACCTTCATGAGATGACATATTGGCGACGAATATCATCCAAATTGTGTGGTGCTTCTATTAGATGTATTCGGCAGTATTATGATCTGGAGCTTCATGGCAGCTGATGGCGTGATGAAACGTCTAATTGGGAAGGCCGTGTGAACAATCAAAATTACATAACCATGCTGAAAGCTATGCTGATGACTTCGTTAACGCGCATTTTTGGTGAAACTAATTTACGTGGGGTCAAGTTACAACAAGACAATACTCTTTATTTTAAATCAGTCACTACGATGCGCTGATTTAAAGCCAATAACACTTTATTGCTAGAAAGGTCAGCACAGTCCCCAGATCTTAATTCAATGTAGCGTTTTTGGGGCATATTAAAATATAAAATCAGAGCAGAGAACATAACATCAGCATAACATCAAAAACAGCTTTGAAAAATGCTCTTGTTCAAGAGTGAAATGCCATAGTTGCAAAAAAAAAAAAAAAAAAAAAAAAAAAAAAAGGTTCAAGTCTTGTAGGCAGTATATCCCAAAGGATTGCTGCTATTATTATAGCTAAATGTAGACCCAAAAATATTGATTTTTTTGTAATTTTACGTTAATGTAATAATTTATAACACAATAAGGCTTTTATTTTTTACCTTTATTCAAGAGTGGGATGCCATAGGTGGGGGAAAATGTTCAAGCCTTTAACGCAGTATATCCCAAAGGATCGCTGTTGTTATTATAGCCAAATGTGGACCCAAAAATATATCTAGAATATCTATACTGAATCTATATTGAATATTTAGAAAAATAAATGAGGAATTATTCTGAAACTCTAAGTGTGTAAACATAATAGTGCAGGTCATACATTTCCGTGAAGATTTTTTCCCGGGGGACCGTAGGGAATCGCCAAAAAATTGAAAAAGAATGAATATCTTTTGGAAAAACCTGTCAAAACTAATATAGCAAAAGCGTTCAAACTGTAGATTATGATTAAATGGCTTATTGTGTACACTTGTATGCGGATAGCATGCATACTCGTAGAGAAATTAAGGGATACCGCACGCAATAAATCCAGAAAAATTAATGAATCAAAATAGATTAAAAAAGAAGTTTATTGCGAATTGAAGATCCAACATTGGCATAGATGTTATAGCAGAAATAGTATAAGAAATAATTTACTCAGGTTGCCAAAAATATTTAGGCAAAAAAAAAAAAAACAATGAGTATGACCAGGGAGCAAAGATGTAGAATGTGAGCAGGTCGAAATAGTATAATTACAGTATTAAAATAGCAAATAAAGTCTTTGTGCACAAATGTTTAAAGATAGAAAACCAACGAATATAAATGCACAAATAAAGTATGAGAAGGTAGCAAATAGCTATTTCGAATCTACTATCGAGATTCTTCATCAGTGCAAAACTCAGCGAGCTAAAGAATAGCAAAACTGAGCAAAGAGACAGAGAGACGCAGGCTTATATACCCGCATTACAGTACTTTTACTAATGGATTAAACATAGTGCTGCACTCTATCGTTAAAATAATATATTTAAAGAGGAGTTCCAAAGTATTTTCTAAAGAATCAGCTATAGTGCTACCCTTTATCGTTAAATAATACATTCAAAAAATGACTACTCAAATGTTTATTTTTATTAAAAAAAAAGAGGAATAAAAACTAATTAAAATTAAAATTAATTAATAAATATAAATAATTAATAGTAGATTAAAATGTAACTTATTAACAATTAAGTTAATATATTTTATGCATTAGAAATTATGAATCAAATAATAACCAATGCATATAATTAAATAAGTAAAAAATTGAAAAAAATGAAAAATTTAATAATAATAATTAATAGTGAATTTAGCATAAACTAGTAATTGTATTAAGGTTAATTATGATTCATTAATAAATTATTCATTATAAATTAATTTACAATATTATATTGAATTGTTGTATTTAAATCTCCGTTACAACAGTGCATAAACTCTTCAATTAATAAAATAAATTATGTTATTTATTAAATCAAAATTAACAGTTTAAAAGGATGAAAATAACAAATAACAATTAAAATGCCCTCAAAATTGCTTAAAATATAAATACACAATTATGGGGGTGAGGATAACATAAAGAATAAAAATTTAATTAATATACGTAAATACACTTTTTATGCTATTGTAACAGAATTTACTATCCATGAGATATTAATATGCTGTTGCCAACTTTAGGCTAAAAATTTAAATAAAAAATAGCATTGATATTATTAATTTAAAAAAATTAATAAAAAAAATATATAAACAGAATTACACATTTAGACATTAAAGCGTGGTGAATCAATAACTATAATAAAATATGTAATATTGCAACGTAATTATTAAACAAATAATCTCTCTTTTAAAAAAATAAATAACTATTCTCAACAAATTATTCAGACAACGCCTCCCTCCTATACATACAAACATCTACTCACTCATCCATCCGATTATAAATTTTTTTAGTATTTTGCATTTTTAATTTTTATTAATATTTTATGCGTTTTTATGTTTTTATTTATTTGCAATATGTTAATTGTGTTGTGCTATCATTTATTACTGTTTGTATTTACTTGGGAGTTTTCCAAATTTTCAATTACAGTTGGATATTCTTATATTCTAATCGTACCACTATTATTAAAAAAATATATTTCGTAGTATATTTCTCTTGCAAATCAAATGTCTTCAAAGCGTATGTAAAATATTTTTGCTTTGAAAAAGTGGTGTGAGGTAGCATTAAAACATATTCTACATAAATAATTGATGAGTATATTACAATATATTGAAATATGAAAGTATGGTTTAAAATCAATAAATGTCTGAAGTTTAAATTATTTACGTTTGTCATATAGATCAGTTATTATTTTGTTTCAGCATAATTTTTAGGTAATAAAAGATAGTGTGTTGGATAAAAGGTTTTTTTTTTTGTTGTTGTTGTTAATTTTAAATTAGTAGGACAATATACTGGAAATTGAGAAACATTAGACTGACCAAACGTAATTAAAATTGTGTCTTAAGGGTGTATTTCGATTCAAACTGCTTATTTTCCGATTTATTTTTGAATACATTTTTGCTCTCAAATGCACCAAACTTTCAAAATATCTTATTTGGAAAGTACACAAGGTGCCGTGATTATCGATTCTTTGATAAATGCAGAAAATATTGTAAAAAAAAGCAATCAAAAACGGCATTTCGAACCGATTTTTCCGAAGCGAGAGATCTGTGGTAAAAAAAAAGTCATACTGATAAGGTAATTGTTTACTAATCAAATTTTAATGAATTGAGCATAAAAAGACATCACACGGCACCTCATGTGTCCCTTCAAGAATTACCCCAGCAAGTTTCGTGTTTCTACTTTTAAAAATGTGTCTGAAATTGTATCGGAAAATTTCGAGCTGTTGAAGGTGAAAAAGCGTTTTTTCGAATACACCCTTAAATATAAAGATATAAATGTATGTTACTTTACAATAAGTATATTCATAGTGATATAATTTTGATAATAAATTGGAAATACAACCACCTTAGGGTATATCGATATTCAGTTTATAAATTGTACTAGCTTGCAAAATATAGTTATTACAGATAAGTAATTTTTTTATAATATGAAAATAACCTGTACCGATCTTGATTGGTAGTCAGTTGATAATGATACTTTTAAAATAATTTATTTTTATATTATGTAGATCTAATAGATCTATCTTATTAAAATGCTCTTTAAAATCATATGATGTTATATTTTTTACACATTTAATTTTTTTAGAATATTGACAAGTTGATAACTATTTTTATACAATATGTACCATTTATTGTTTTTTGTGAGCGTATATTTAATTCAAAATTTTTAATTTAGATTTGTTAGAATTATTATTATATTATTGCATCTAACAGTGATATTTCTAAATTTAATTGGTTTCTTATGAAATTTTAAGAACTAATCAGGAAAATTAAAGTTTACAGAGGAATTTTTTAGTAGTTTATAACAACTATGAATCCTACGATTGTTTACAATTATGTTTTCTTAAGAATTAGCAGACAAAATACATCATGTAAGAAGTTGGCGATAATAAGAATTACATATAACTGCATAATTATTTGGAGATTTACCTACATATGAAATAACATAATTGTTTTGAAAATCATTAATTTGTTGAAAGATGTTTTGTGTGTATAGTAATCAGATCAAAAACATTATTCTGCAATGTTTCAAACAGCAATACATTGATTAAATTATTCAATGGGGTTGTTATATGAAATTGAAATTTTATAAATTAATAAAGCTATATCATATGTAAAGTATTTTAAGGTAGAACTGGTGATAAATTTTGAAGGAAGTGATTATATGTCCAAATTGAAGGAAGTGATAATAATAATAATATGTCTATTATAATTATTAATGTATTTTTGTAGAGGTGCCATTGCATTTACATAAAAAAATATTTTCTGTAAAGGTTTTTTTTTTGTTTAAGGTAGATTTCGTATGAAATACTACCTATTGCAATCGCACCAGTTTATATGTATATCTATCTATCTATCTATATATCTATATATATATATATATATCTATATATATATATATATATATATATATATATATATATATATATCTCACTTTTTTATGGACACGATAACTTCTATAATTCTTCACCAATCTCCACCAAACTGGTACATAAAATCAAAGGGGATAAAATCACGGCTAAGTTCGTTAATGGGCAAAATTGGACCAAGGGGATCGGAATAGGGGGCGTTTTTGTGAAAACCGAAAAAACGCCATAACATTCTAATTAAAGTAGATATCGAATCGGTTTAAAGTTTATATTACTTCTTAAAAATGGGCCAAAAGTTTATGCATGACAGATTTTTGATAAATTTAGAAATGGGCTGAAGGGGCGAAAAAAACAGGGGTTTTGAGAGAAAAAAATTCATAACTTCGTCAATTTTTAAGATATCAAGTCCAACTAAATTTTTTGTAAATGTTCTTACAATTATCTAAAACTTTTGTATTTACAAGTTTTTGATAGGACCAACTTTTACCGATGAAAAAAATTAAAAACGAAAAGAAAAAGGGCGGTGAAAAAAGAGAAAAATCCATAACTCCGTCAATTTTTAAGACATCAAATCTCATTAAATTTATTTTACATCTTCTCAAAAATATCTACAACTTTTATATTGACAAGTTTTTCATAGGACCAATTCGTATAGCAAAAAGAAATTAAACAAAAATAGGAATTGGAGAAAAAACCTCAAATCCAAACTGCTTGACTCATTTTTAAATTCATTTTTGATTTTAAACGCATCTAAAAATTCCTCTTATTTAGAAACTGTATAAAGTGACGCATTGGTCAATTTTCTGATAAAGACAGAATATATTTCAAAAAAGGCTACCAAAAAGGGTATTTTGAACAGAATTTCCCAAAGTCATCGGGACTGAAAATTTAAGGAAGTATTCAAATAAGAAATTGCGTTTTTTTCTGACTCGTTTTTAAATCCATTTTTGTTCTCAAACGCATCCAATTTACAGATCCTCTTCTTTAGGAACTATATAATCTGATGCATTGATCGGGTTTTTGATAAAGACAGAATATATTTCGAAAAAGGCTACCAAAAAGGGTATTTTGAACAGAATTTCCCGAAGTCTTCGTGATTTGAAAATTTCAGGAAGCTTTCACATAGCAAATTGAGTTTTTTATGACTCGTTTTAAAATCTATTTTCGCTCTCAAACGCATCCAATTTACAGGTCCTCTTATTTAGGAACTATATACTGTGACGCATTGGCCAGTTTTTTGATAAAGATAGAATATGCTTATTAAAAATGCTGTCAAAATGAGTATTTCGCACAAAATTTTCCGAAGCAATCATGATTAAAGAATTAAGGATGTATTCAAACAACAAATCGGTTATTTTATGACTCATTTTTAAATTCATTTTTTTTTTCTCAAATTCATTCAACTGACAGTTTTTTGTTATTTAGGAACTGTATAATGTACTGTTTTGGTCGATTTTTTAATAAATTCAGAATTTATTTCAAAATATGTTGTCAAAATGGACATTTGAGCTGAATTTTTCTTAAGATGATTCTGATAAAACCAGTTTTTGCAGAAAAATGAAATTAAAAATTTTTCATAAACGGCCAAATGAAGTTATTAAACTGGGTTTATCTCTAATCATATATATATATACTAGCGGCCTTCGCCCGCTACGCTGGTCGGTTTATCTAAAGAAATCTTGAAGAAGTAGTTAGATAAGGTTCAGACATACATTAAAAAAAAAAAAAAGCAAGTCGATCATTCAAAAAACGTTGGGAAATATCAAATATTTACTGTAATTTTTTAAGAAAAACAAAGTTTCGAAAAAAAAAATTAAATCGAAAAAAAAATTACACTGACATATTAATGCAAGGAAATTTTCCCAGAGAGAAAATTCGCCTTGAATACAATATTTCAAATTCTTTTAATTGCTTATAGGCGTTAATGCCAACATAGTGAAAAAAAATTCCATGCTGGGAATCGAACCCGGGCCATCAGTATGGCGCACTGACGTTCTACCGACTAAACCACATGGAACGACAGCCAGCTTGAAACTTTCTCATACTTAAGTAGACTGGCGAAAACATAACGATAGCGCGTTTTAAAATCGCACAGTGACATCTATTGGATTTTATATGTACTAAAAAACGTTATGTACTAAAAAACGTGAGCAGCGCACCTAATAGTTTCTTTTGTTTCTTTTTGTTACTTTTTTGTCTGTTGTCCGATTTTGATGAAACAAAGCCTATACACTGCCCGGGAGTGTGCATTCTTCATTAGTGAAAACCGCATAAAAATCCATTCAGTAGTTACGAAGATAACCTCGAACAAACAGACAGACAGACAGACAAAAAATTCAAAAAAAAATTTTTTGTGTTTCATTGGTTTTCTTTTATCGCCCTGACTCCATTTTTGTCAATTATCTTCAATGTACAGACACACCGGGTCCTACTGTTTTATTATATGTATAGATATATATATATATATATATATTTTTTTTTTTAATGAGCACTTTTCCAAATCTACCTCCGCCTATAGGCCCAGCCGACAGGGATTTTTTTTTTGAAAATGAATTATAGTTAAAAATCTGTCTTGCTATAGGAATTGGATATTTAAAACTTTTTAATACTTGAAGATTATTAGAAGGATATTTGCAGTTTTTTATTAATTAATAGGCGAAATACGTGATCTAAGCAGTTAGTGATAATAAGAATTGCATATGATTGCACAATTATTTGGAATTATAATATAATGTAATATTAAATAATAATAATTTTATTAAAACTTTATTTGAAAAGTGATAATAATTTGAGTATTTGTGTTTTACATTTTAAGGTTTTTTAATAATTAGATTTTATCATAATAAGGTTTAAAAAATATCGGGGAAATGTTTAGAGTAGGACTTTTTATTAAATAGATTTAAGTACTGTACATGTACACGCTGTTATTTTTTAATAGCCAGGATTTATTTTTTAATTAATAACCAGTCATAATCCTGTAAATCGTTACTTTGAACAATATTTATTTGTTTAAGTGGGCGGCTCACCTCAAAATAGATCAAAAAATTATTTTTGAATGATAAATAAAAACCTGTTTAATTTTTAATATTTTGACACCTCATTTTTACCCATACGGAAATTATATCGTGAGATATTGTAAATTTTGGTAAAGCGCAATTTCCTATACAGAAGAAAATTTTAAATTTTACTCTCCATGCTCATATTCTTTTTTCACTTTCACATTTTAATAATTCTAAGGCTTTTCTTGTATTTAAGGTGGAGATTTAAAATTTATTGTGCATGTTCTTTATTATATATGTGATAAACCTGCGCTTAGAATTAGCCTTCATATTATTATTAATTAAAAATAAATAAATAAATTTGTATGAAGATTCGCTTAGATTTCATAGTTTTACACTACATATATCAGTAAAAATATTATATTAAATGTATTGTTAAATGGGGTATCTAAAAATCCATGCTCAGTCTTGTGTAATGCACATTTAAAAATCTAAAAGAAAAATAACTGGGCAAAAATATTAAAATAAAAAAATAGTAAAAGTTTTTAAAAATAATTAAAAAAACTAATTCTTTTATTAAATATGCAGTTATTTATTATTATTATTATTTTACAAAATTTACTTTTAGTTGAACATTGAAATACAATGAGTTCACCATTTGAAATATATTTTTAAAAGAAAGAAAATGTTGAAAAATTAAACTGTTCCCTTAATTATATATTTTTTGGAAACAATAACTGAAGAAGAACATTAACCTAGTTTTATATTTTAATTTTTGGTTAAGAGTGGAATAAATTGGAGAATAGTCTATAGTGTTATTAAAAGATAAAATAACTTTAACAGATCTACTGAATATTTCAATACTAAGTCCATACGGATAAATAATGTTATAATAATTTACATATTTACATATAATTTACATACATACATTTCGTATTATGATTCAAGAAAAAGACGTTCTGATTTATTTTATTTTATTTATTTATTTATTTTTGATATGTATGATTTCAATTGCGGTATTTTTAAATTTATGTTTATGGAAATGTTGAATTTCAGCATGACTGTTTTTTTATTTGTTATTATTATAATTCTATCAATATTTATTAATTAGTTTATGTATTGGGCTGGATTTTTGACAAATATATTTCAAATTACATAAGTAACACTTGGTACTGTAATTTGTATTAAATTCTTTGCAAAGCGCAGATAAATTAGGATTTGAAACAATTTGTGCGGAACTTCTGCCATGTCTTGCAGCTAACATCTGAATATTTTCGAGGAAAAAAAAAAAAAAAAAAAAAGGGCTCGAGGAGAAAAAGCTTGAGGAGGTATAAAATGGTCACTGGATGACGATCCAGGAACAACCCTATTATTATTCCTGTACCGGGCACTACACTGCATCGATGCATGTCGCTTCTTACCAGGATGGAGCATTTTATGAAGGACTGCTATTTAAAAAATATATATATATACAGAGAAGATACATAAGCAAAACAGGCAAAAAATAAAAAAAAAGACTTAAAAAATCTAAATTGATAATTTTAGATAATTAGTATTCTCGATTAATATGGTAATTCAATAAATAATAGTAAAAATTCTTATGTAAAAAATAATCATCAACATTGAAACATCAAAAGCAAGGAATAAGTAAAGAACTGTGTAAATGTAAGCTCTTTTAATTAAAAAAAAGTAATAAAACTTCTCATAGGATAATATTTCCTTCAATTGGAAGAAAAATTGAAGTTGTACTTACTTTGAGAAAATCGTTGCATAACAATAGAAAATACGAAGAAAGAGGAGATCATGGTACAAATGTTAGTTGTGTTTCAAATTAACGAAATAATTCTGGAAAAAGACAAAAAAGAGCATAAGTAAAGAAAAATAACCGAGTATGAGATTGGCATTAAAAAAGCATACATAGTACTGAAAAGAAAATACTGAAAATTGGAAACATTTTATTTAACAAAATAATAATAATAATTATAATTAACCCTAAATATGCCAACACCCGCTCAGTTGAAAGCTACCAAATGAAAATATTTCTATTCAAATGAAAAGTTTATTTCTAAAATATATAAAATATAATTAATACAGAAATAAGCTTTTTTAAAAATTTAATATTTTTACATAAAATATTAAGCCAACTGTTATGAATGAATAAAAGCAAAATTAACTTCTTTATAACACCATAAAGAAATAGAAAATGCAATAGACCTTTTGAAAGAAAATTATCATTCTTCTTCAGACGCAAAGAAAATGTGCTACCCCCTAAAAAGCAGGAGTAAGGCTGAAAGGAAATGGGAGGGAAAGGAACTGTCTCTTTTCCTTCCATTTCCTTTCAGTCTTGCTCTTTCTTTTAATGGGGTAGCACATGTTATTTGCGCAATTGTTGAGTAGTATAGAAGATACGTGTACTTGAAATACACTTTCTAAATACATTTGTATTTTGTATTTAAAAAAAATAGAACTAAACTATTTTGATAATGTATTTTGCAATAAGTATTTTGTATTTTCAAAATGTTCCAAATGCTTTTCTGCACATTTCATCTTGTTATATTTAAACATCAGATGGATGATTTGCTGCTGAAAAATAATTTTTTTTTTTTTTTTTTTTTTTTTTTTTTTATCTAGTCTTTAAAGTCGTTTATTATTATTATTTATTTCAAGTGACACAACAATAAATATTTCTTTGTTGCAATAATGCAAAGTAGCATATGCAGTAATATAGCTTTTTTTTCTCCTGCAACAAATGTTGATCCGTTTTTGGAAGACTGATTTGTTATGGCTCGCAAATTAATATTAAAGTCTCTTAAAAGGTACATTTTTACATGAAATTCAGTTTCATGCCATTATTTAAATATTCTTTAAATAACAACCTTAATTTAATCATATTTTAAAAGTAATGCTCAATTTTTAGAATAAAGATTTTTTCTTAGTAATAAAAAGAAAAAAAAAAGAGAAGATACAGAGTTTGCAAAATATATAAATTACACACTTCAAAAAGCTCTTGGAGCACGTTTCACTGCTCTAATTGACATAAAATTTGAATTATTTACAGATGATTCAAATATTATGCACTTGCTATTTATTTGTATTATTAAAAAATAATACAAAATTCTCATACATTTTAATGTACTTGTCAGGTTTCTGATGTTAAGAAGTGCCTGTCTAATTAAGATTATTTCTATTTATTGTATTTTGCATTTCTATGTACTTGGGTTAGAAAAATGTTTTTTTTTTCTTTCTTTATTATTGGAAGAAGTTATAGTCATATCTTATTCTGTGGAAAGCCCCACTGTGAAACGACATACCGGAACATGCCGCGATTCCTTTTGTATACGAGAAGCTGGAAAACAAAGAAAATATATAAAGTGAAAAAAGGAAAATCCATGAGAATCCCTAGTAAATGACTGAGCGAGAAAGCGAAGTGCAGTGAGAGATAAGGCGATTCCTTGATTTTACATGGGAGGACTTCATGTATTTTTCACTGGAAGGAGAAGCTAAGAATGAGTGTTAAGTATTCTTAGCTGAAATCTCATGGTTAGAGTCTGGACGTTTGAGGTCTGGATTAGCCAGTGAAAGTGTTCCTGAAAAAAGATAGACTCTTGTGGGTAGAAACGTGTATGCAAAGCGAGAGATACCTGTGTTATGTTCCGATAAGCCTTGTTGAGTTCGGTAAAGTGAGAAGGAAATAGCGTAGTTTAATATATTACCTTTTACTTAGAAAGTATTTCATCGTATAACCTAGTGTAA
Organism: Maratus speculifer; assembly: GCA_964019185.1. Classification (NCBI taxonomy): domain Eukaryota; kingdom Metazoa; phylum Arthropoda; class Arachnida; order Araneae; family Salticidae; genus Maratus; species Maratus speculifer. The sequence continues at coordinate 375,613,078 of OZ025293.1, forward strand.
GCAGGATCTGTTATATCCGAGCCTATAACTGTAAATATTTTTTAGACAAATTATCTATAAATAAGTCATTTTTTAATATTAACGGAATAAGTTAGTACTTTATTGTTATCCTTCTTACATTGTGTACGAATCGCCCATTTATATCGGTTGTGGCAGTATATCAATAAGGTAGAGTGGTTGGCTGGAATTGATAATGATCGTAGTTGCGTAATGTCGTATTTAGAAAGAAAAAGCCGTAACATTTCTATATGACTTCAGATAAATATTCATCGTGCTACAGTAAATATTCAACATCCCCTTTTCATTGTTATACATGTACAGTAATAGCGAGAATCTATTTTCGATCGCTAAGTGCCGTTTAACATTTAGCCGAATATTTTGAACATAGAGACAAATGATTTCTTTCGGAACTGCCATAGATACAAAAATATGATTTTGCGATTATATCATGTTTTTGATAACTAAGGGAGCATATTGAAAGCATTTATTGTAGCATATTAAGCATTTATGTGAAGTCTGATTGGATATAAAAACACGTAAGCCTATTTTAAAAGTTAAAAAATATCTTACAATTTGTTAGCCATACAAGTAAAAATTTACAAAAATACATATAAAATTAAAAATGCAAATGTTTAGGGCTATTTTTCAACCCCTCATCAGTGCAATAACATTGTAAAAAAAACGAACGATTTCACGGATATTGTACTGGTAATCGGGACGCCAGTACAATTTACTGTTTTCAACGGGAAAATTTCGGTAAATTCTAGAAAAAAAAAACGAAAAAAACGGAAAGTTTCTTAAATTTACGGAAATTTTTGCGTTAAAAAACAGTAACTTGTACAGGCGTCCCGATTACCAGTACAATTTCCGTAAAATCGTCCTTTTTTTTTTTTTTTTTTTTTTTTTTTTTTTTTTTTTTACAATGAACATTTAAATGACCAGAAAACTACATACAATGTTTACAGTTAATAATTACCAACAATTAAAATTAAAGAAAGTTTAAAGAACAATGCCAAAGCAAGGCTGTGTGTTCAGGTGGAGCTCCACAGGATTCATTAGTCGGCGAAATTTGCTTACAAGTGAATCAATCTTTAAGAAAAACGCTACTTTTAACGTTTTAGCAACTGGATCTGATAACTGTCATATTTGTGGAATCTGTGCTATTGTCGGTACTCAAAGAATTCTGTCCAAGTTTAGATTGTAGACTTCCAGATTTGTAGGCATGTTTATGCTGGGCAAGGTGAAGACCGCATGTACGGCCAGTTTCGCCAATATATACCGAGTCGCAATTTTTGCAAAGGATGCTGTAAATCGAACCGATTTAAAGTAAGAGGGAGGGGAATTCTAGATTTAGACTTACAAAGACTTTCATAGACTTGCATAGACTTTCAAAACATTTTGTGGCTTGAATACTGCAGTGATATTATAAGACTTAAGACAAGAATTTTTTTCAGAAATATATTTGTAGTATGGTAGAGATACGTAATTAGTGGAAACTTTACGAATTATTGAGATGACATGCGACGCGCAGAAAAAAATCCTGTTTATCCATCTTAAAGGATAGTTATTTTCTATTAAATCAGTAAATATCTTTTTTTTCTCATATGGGAGGATTTCATCAGTATTACAATAAATTTTAGCTCTGTGGATTAAAATTCTAAAAACTGCGATTTTATTGGAAAGTGGGTTCGCGTATTCAAAGTTTAGGTATTGGCCATAATTCGTAGCTTTACAGCATACAATGTTAAAACTTCCTGAAAATTAGTTGCATCGAATGCGTAAAACAATTATTAAACGGTCAGTTTTTCTAACAATATAGCACACGATGGGTGTCATCAAAATTTAGAAAAGTTCACATTAGGCAAAATATTGAAAGATTTTCCAGGCGGAGGCGGGTGGGGCAATCACATGAATAGTCACAGGAAAAGAAAAAGAAATGAAAACAGCATGAAAAGAAAAAGTTAATCTCTCATTTTAAGTCATCTCATGGATCCGATTTCAAAATGTAAATAAACAGAGGATCTTCTGTTTTGAGAGAGACAGAATTCCTTTCCTAAACGCATGCGCAAATGCAGCAACCGAAAGATTTGTGAAAAGCAATTGACGTCATAATATTCTAAAATATAAAAAATATTTTAAATGTGCAATTCATCATTACGCATGCACAGATGCTAAAGAAAGCAGTATTCTGCGAAAAATAACGACGTAAGATTTTGACAAAAATTACAATAAAATAACCATAAAACCACTATATATGATAAATAAAAGTGGTTACGGTTTCTGTAATTAACAGGTAAATCGGGAAATGAACATCGCGATCAGTTTTCGTGGAGGGGGAGGAGATGCACCCCCCTTTCAAGAATAGCAACACAAAAAACGAAATGTACATGAATCATAAGCATTCATATACTATTAAAATTATAGATAAATAACATAAGTACTATAAAAAGGCGGTAAAAACTGTCACAGTTGATTTACACCGTGTACTTTAATAAAACAACAAAAGAAAGTAGTTATTCCTACTCGCAAAGAACAAAGAATTATTATACCTTTAAAACATAGCACAAATTTATAAAATTTTAAGATAGGTAGTTATAGATGATTCTTAAATGACATACAGGACCGACAGGGACATACAGGAAATGACATACAGGACCGAATATTTAAATAATAACATACAGGGACCGACTTACAAATTTAGGGGCCCTGGGCACAGATACTTCTGCCCCCCCCCCTATCATCGATGCTTACAGGGACCTTAACGATATATATATATATATATATATATATGTGTGTGTGTGTGTGTGTGTGTGTGTGTGTGTGTATTATTTAAAGCCGTGCTTATTAAGTTCATTATTGACTTGAATATATTTTTTAAAATATCCATCAAAAATTAAATTTGATTATTATTAATTTGCTTTTAAATAATATTTCATTATTATTAAATTTAATTGAAAAGAACTTTTTTAATAAATTTTGCATTTCAGTTTTCTATTTTCTATGTAATTTCATGTATCTGGAATGATAAATTTTCTACAGTACTGTAATATTTTAAATATTAGCTATTATTCAAACAATATTTTCTTTCAAATGTAAACATTTATTGGTTTTTTTTTTCATTTTTAATAGTTAAAACTACATCTAATTTTGGACATTAATTAAAAAAACTTCAAGAGCCTTTGGGGACCCCTAAAAATCAGGGGCCTTGGGCCTGTGCCCCGAATGCTCTGCCATAAATAAGGCACTGGTAACAGATAAAGAATAAAAATTCACATAAATACCTGTTTTAAAATGTATCCGTTCAGCAATCATAATTCCTTGTACACGATAAACAAACTACGTCGACGAACGAATGCAAATGGCTCACTGAGTTACGGGAGAGCGATCCGTGTGCTTTTCTCAAAATGATCTGATACTCTGTGGGCGTTAACGAGAAGCGGCTCTCTGGTGTGAATTTAAATTATAAGCATATACTGTTAAAGAACCGTTTGACTCATTTTATATAGAACTACTCTTTGAACCATAATATCGAGAAACAGAAATTTGCGATCAGTCTCGATTTCGACAGTGACTAGGATTGTTGGACAGATGGAAAGGTAACTCAGGAGATAAGCAAAATTTGCAAAATTCGCCGATTAATGAATCCTGTGTAGTTCAACCTGAATACACAACCTTGTTTTAATATTGTTCTTTAAAATGTATTTGATTTTAACTGCTAGTAATTATTAATTATAAACATGATGCATAATTTTCTGGTCATTTAAATGTTGTTATATTGATGAGGGGCTAAAAATGAGACCGAAATTTTGTATTTTTAAATGTATATGTATTTACGTAATTTTTTACTTGTATGTCTGATAAATTGTAACGTATGTTTTAATTTTTAAATTCTGTATACCAGAGGTTAAACAATGTTTAGTTATTTTAATATACAAGCCGACTTAACTTGTATTTAGTATTTGAATGCTACAGCACAACCTTTCAGATTTTTTTTTTTTTTTTTTTATTTTACTAAATTTTTTAATTGGTAAATTACAAGCACATCATATATAATATCGGTAGCATTAATTTTTTGTTAATCGGAACAATAAAACGTAGGCAGAGTCCCCCTAATTAGGCAACTTGATTTTACAATTAACTTATTTTGAAAATTAAAAAGCATGAAGCATGTAAAGAAATTAAAAAATTGATATATTTTTTAATTTAAATATATGGATATTTTTTTTTTCAAATATTTATTTAATTCATGTTATCGTACATATCTTTAAACAATTTCTTGTTGTAATAAGATAAATAATAATTAAAAAAAATTAAGTTCACTCTCTTCTTAAGGGTATAGATGGTCAAATCTCCAATTAACCTCAACAGGGTTAATACGACAATGTTGCACACCAAGGACTGCGAAATACATTCATATTTTTAAAATGTCTCGAGAAAAATATTTTAAATTTTTTTTTCCTTACATCTTAAAAAAATCTTTCTTTTTTCTATTAACAAAACACTTCTAAAATATATTCTTAATTTCCTCTGAAGGTTTAAATTCTTACTCCAAACTCGACGCCTTCGATAACATTTGAAATAGTAAAAGCTTATATTTGAGAAATATTTTGTGGAATAAAATATAAAAATACATCACTGAAAAGAAAAACGGACGATTTTACGGAAGTATTACTGGTAATCTGGACACCAGTGCAATTTACTGTTTTTTAACGGAAAAATTTCTGTAAATTTCAGTAAAAACTCTTAAAAAACGGAATATTTTCCGGAATTTATGGAAATTTTTCCGTTAAAAAACAGTAAATTGTACTGGCATCCAGATTACCAGTAATACTTCCGTAAAATCGTCGGGTTTTTTTTTTTTTTTTAATAGTATGCACCCTTTGGTCTGATACACATTTTAAAAGAACTTTTATTTATTGAGTTAAAATAGTGAAAATTTTTGTGATGGTTAACCATATCATTTGTAAATAAAATCACATGATAAAACATATTAATTTTTTTAATTTAAAATTCTTCAAAAAAGTGGGGAAATTTAAAATCGTTATAACTCAAAATATTACTTGTAGAATTTTATTTTCTTTTTTTCATTTAAATAAACAGAAAAATAAAAGCTTCAATTTTGATACAGCATTTTTAAAAGTACTGATCTAAATAAAACTGAAAAATATTTAAAGTAAAAAAACAAACAAACAAACAAAAAAAAAAAAAAAAAAAAAAAAAAAAAAAAGATGAAACTTTAAAAAAATCATATTTTCAAAAGTAAATATTTTTTCAAATTTGCTGAATCAAATTTAAAATAAAGAATTTGGAAAAGACATGTTCCAAGTTTTAACTATTTATCTTGAACGGTTCTTGATTTATAAAAATTTAAATAGAAGAAATGGTGAAAAAGTCCATCATGAGGAAAAACGCATTTTTACAAGAAATCGTTTCTATGCCAACCTTTGCTTGAAAGGTACTTTTTAAAAACAAACCCAAAGGAAAAAAAATTAATTTCCTGCACCAAGTAGCATAGAAAAGTGATTTATGGTCATTTTAAAAAGAAAAAAAATGTATGCAATAAAATGTTTTTAGAAAATTTGAATTTTGTGTCCGGGACTCCCTTAATAAACCTAAAATTGCTATTTTTTTATGAAAAAGTAAAAAACAAAAAACTAATGTCTCCGATAAGTGGAGAAGGAATGTTGTGGCAACAAAGCAAACACAAAACAATAATTAATGATATTTAACTTGATGCTATATAATATAAACGTAAAAGTATGAGTGTTAAAAGCACCAAATACAGTAGGACTTCGATTATCCGAGCTTCGACTAATCGAAGTTTTTGCTAACCAAGTCAATAATAAAATCTTTTTTTTTTTTTTCTTTTGCTTTGAAAATGATTAAACGTTTTAGTTCACTGTTCGTGCAATAGGCTTTAGAGATATGCCCGGGCCGCATTTTACCTTCCTTTACTCGATTAGAGACCATAGAGATGTTTCCAGCCTCCTGATTGGCTGGTTTCGTTTATCAATTTGCTTTAGAGCCATTATCAAAACGCTAACTTATAACAATCGTAAAAATAAAATAAATCGAAAAGTTACTAAGTGATGTATGTAAAATATTGTAAAGTTAAAAACTAAACAAACGTCAACAAATGTCGATTATTAATATTTAAATTTAAAGCGTGTTTTGTTTTTAACTTTACAATATTATGTATTCACCATTTAATAACCTTGTGATTTATTTTATTAATCACAATAAAATTTTCAGTAATACCTTTCATCATGAAATTGTCCAGCTTGTTTAATATATATATATATATATATACTATATATATTTAAAAAAATGAATATCTTTTATGTTTTACATAACATATTAGAAATTAAAAAACTTTTTATGTGTATGAATATATATATTTCTTAAAATATATGCACATTTAAGACATTTTCGAAGCTGATAACTAAATTCAAATGTAATGTAATCCCCAAAAGAAAAAAAAAATTGCAAAAAACAAAATTTAACTAAAAAAAAATCAAGCTGAAGTTTCGTATAAGAAAACCAGATGGCGCCATTACATATTTTTCTAATGTGTTCCATTTAATTTGTAATTTCTAATGTAATAACAAAATGCGAAATTCTGAATTAATAATCATTTGTTAACATCAACAACTGAGTTAGATTTAAATATTTCATGTTAAGTGCTGATTCACTTATATATAAAAAAGAAAATATATATTTAACGGTATTTTATACTGGCGTCATAGAAATTCCAATTTCCAAATACCTTAAACAGCAGAAAAGACGAAAGAGAAGCTGGCCAATCAGGAAGCCGAAAAACTCACCGTGGTCTCTAATCAAGTAAAGGAAGGTAAAATGCGCCCGGGCCCCGGCTTGGCCCCCGGTCTTTATCCGACCTAGCAGAATTAGGACATGTTGTTCAACGGTCCGGGCCGGACCAATAAAAAATCAGGCGGACCAACCAGCCCGATATAAAAATTTAGACAAGACAAAATATGAGCCATTTTCTATGAATATGACTTCGCGGAAATAAGTATAAATGTGCGTCACGAACCGATGCTAGTTTGACAACAGCTATACAGAAGTGTAACATGTCCAGCTTAGACATAGGCATTGCTCATTTACATGGGGTCTGAGCTCAGGATAATTTTTTTCAGTAGACTAGAGTCGGGCCGAGATCAGGCCTTTTTTTTTTTTTTTTTTTCCTACACAGTCGAGCCGGGCCGGAACTGGACTTAATTATTCTCAGTATGTGTAGTTGAGGCAATATGTTTTGTAAAAATATTAGTAGAGTAATGAACTTCTGTTATCATTCCAAATGGTTTTTATTTGTTGAGCTGTGAAACATAACTTTATATATGTTTATATTTATCATTTAATAAAGTTCTGTTGTTTTTTTATTCTAAGAGATGTTAAATTTGCGAGCACGGCGAGTTTTTATTCACAATTTCTATTAACTGACATTTCCGATATCCGAGGTACTAGTGATCCCAATTAGCTTGAATAATCGAGGTTGCACTTAGAATTATAAGTATAAGCTAAGGATGATGGAAATTTTATCGTATATAAAGGAGAATTTGGGGATTCAAGTTGAAGGTTTAATATCTAATAAAAGCATGAATATATGTGAGCAAATTTCCACCATCCTTAGCACTGAAGATGTTAAGCTATATGCTACTGAAACCGGTATGCTTATAATTTAAAATATTTGGTGCTTTCAGCGTTGATACTTTTATAATTCTAAAATACAAAACAATTTAAAGCCAATTCAACATTGGCAAAGAAATATTGCAATCTAACTGAAACACTCCAAGGACAAACAAATTCTTTAAAGTCATTAACCCTAAAAAAGGTTATCTAAAACGTTATTTTACATTATGGTTATTATTATAAGTTTTCAGGAAAATTTGAGTTCCTTCTTGCAAAACTACAATAAAACATTTAAACACTAATGAAAATAAATAATTGCTTCGCGTCTAATTTTCAAACCTTTTTTTATTATTAAAATAACTGCATGAGATCCGGGACGATGAACTCTAAAGAAAAATTTATATTACGCAAACGGGAATGATGAAAAAAAAAAAAATAAAATAAAATAAAATAAAATTTTCATTTGCATCGGCAAACTAAAACTAATGTTAACCTAAAATGTACTTAGTGAACAGGATATCATTTTGAATAGTTTATTTTGATTATTTCTAGATCCGCGTGGTTTTTACTAAATAATAATGAAAAAATAACATTAATAAAGATAAAAAAGTGCTTTATAATGATTTTCAAATATTTTCTTTAGACTTGAATAACTGTGTGTTGGCTGAGACAATGAACTTAAAAAATACAGTTGCATAAGAGACATATAAAAAAGAATAAATGAAAAATTTTCATTACTGCCTAAAGTGTTAGACGAAGTCTCTCTTTTTTTCGTTATTGTTAAATTTAGAAAATATCGGTTACAATAGTTTTAAAACATAGCGGAGATTTAACATATTTTTTAAAAAAATGATGGATTTATTTTACAAGAAAAACTGTCATCCCGAGTGTTTTTCCCTAAAATCTAATTGAATATTAACTGCATTAGATCCGGGTCAGTGAACTTTAAAGAAAAATTTATATTACACAAACGGGAATTATATTTTGGTGGAATCTCATGATATTCCTATTAATCATATTTATATATTTCGATCTTTCATGATATTCTTACTACTCAAATTTATATATTTTTAATCTTTTTTTAAACTTAACACTGAACAAAAGGAAGTAAACAAAAATATTCTTAGTGCACTGAATAATTTTTTTAATTAATTTTACTCTATAAAAAACATTAGTTATAAATATTATTTAAAATAATCGAATTATGAATTTATATCTTTTGTATTAAACTTGCTTTAATAAAATTTTAAAGTAACAAGATTGCCGGTAATAATAATAGTAACAATAATAATGATAATAATAATAATAATGATAACAATAAATGAATAAACCAGTGGGCTTGGAATATGTTCTAAACGAAATTTAAACAGCATAAATCTAAATAATCTAATTTTAACAATGCTTATTACTTTTTTTAATAACAATTTTTTTTTTTTTTTTTACTAAAAGTTATTCTCTCAACATTCAAATGCGCATTCAACAGGATTATACATTTTAATGTTCAGTAGACATTCACACAAATGTAAAATAGGATTACAATAAATGTTCCAATTCTTGGATGCAGCGACATTTTTAACCTAATCATTTTATGCAAATTGATCATCAAATATGTAATTAATCTTAACTAATCGCGAAAACAGCTGTCAGCTATCGTGACAGCTGTGGATGCGGCCAGGAAAGTCAAAACATCCCCAGTCCAAAGGAAAGGAACGCAACACGATTACGGAAATTTGAAAAATATTACCGTGTCCAGTGGCGATCTTCCGTAATAGAATATCCATTCATTTCTGGTTCACCGGAGTGATGTTGCGCTTCTCCAAGGCCGCATCCACCACTGTCTCTGTACTTACTTAAGGGGACAATGGACTTATTTGAAGCAAAATCGTCGTTAGAAAGATCTATTTTTGTGGTATAATAGTACCAAAATAGTTTTTTCTTATTGAAATATCATTTATAAAGGTTTTAAGAAGTAAATAATAAAGGTAAGTGTATTTATATACTTTAAATCTGTTTTTCTCAAAACTAATATTTTAGCCTTTTTAGATTTTTGAAATGCTCCTTGCAATGTAATTTTTGATCAATATTTATGAAGTTATAAGAAATCCTGATATTGCTTAGAAAAAAATTGTGTAAGCTTTTTAAATTTCGTCTTTATTAAGATAGTCAAATTTTATTTTTTACTTATTAAAAGGCAAAATTTTGATGAAAATCGATATGGAATTTAGAAAAAAATCTGTAAAATATTAATTATTCAAGAGATTAAAAAATCTTACACAAATATCTTCATAATAGCGTTTTAAGTGATAAAAATGCAAAAGCAAGAAAATATCTCAAAAATTAAGACACGAGGAGCATTTTAAAATTTCGTTTAAAAATTAAAAAAATTTTAAAAATTTAAAAATTTTAATAAGATTGGAATTTTTTAAGGTGTTCTACATACTTTTGGTGAAATATATATATATGCACAAAATTTCACATTGCTATGATGAAAATTTTAAAAATATTTAACGTCAACCGTTCCCTTATATATATATATTATATATATATATATATTAAAAAAAAAAGATTTTGAAATTTTTCAATTTTTTTTCCATTGAAAATTTTTTAAACACATGGAATTATAATTGCTTGTGTATATTTTCATTTGATCTGACGTTAGACTTCATTCACTCAGTCTAAGTCTGATATTAGAATTTCGGGGAATAAAATAAAGAAAATAATAATAAAAATAATAAAATGCGTTATATTTATTTTAAAAGCATCGGGATATTCTTTGATACGCTTCAATAGTTGTATTATTTTTAAAAATATATACAAAATATTTTGCTACTTAAATTGGCTTTTTATTGAATTTCTACTCAAATTGCTTCATCTTTTCTTTTAATTCATCAGTTGTCCACAAAATTTTCGAAGAGTAAATTATTCAGAAATAATACAAACAGAAAAATATTTTAAATATTTTGAATTTTATTTTGAAACATACTGGAGCATATCTTAATATATTTCTATATATACGTTTCTATACATGCATCAGGGTGTTCCATGGAAGTTAATTTAGTATTAGATTTACGCAATCATAATATTAGTTTATTTTTCTTTAAACTTCAATGCTTATTTTAAAATAAACCTTTTTTTTAACCAAATAAAAATAGAATTTTCAAGTAAAACGTGTTAATGTTTTTTATTAAACTGTGAAATGAGTTTCAAAAGGTAATTATTATTTAAAAACAACCTATGAAATCTCACCTTTTCATGTGCCGATTCTTCTTATTTTCTTTGAAGAGGAACTCTATTTCCATGAGCAAAGTTCAAATAAATTGAATTATATTAAGATAGTAAATAATTTTATATGAAGAAGCAGCAATTATACATAATTTTAACTGTTTAAAAATACAATTTGTTTTAAATTACAATATATTATTTTAAATTACAAATATGTAAACTAGTATAATTACTTGTTTTTCCTGTGTTATGTGATTTCCTGAAAGGAAAAAAGCATTAGATTAAATAAACAAAAAATCGTACAAACAGAGGTAATAACAGTAACCAAATGAAGAGTGAAAAATAAAAAAGTTTCAGAAATTATAAAAATAACTCAGCAATATTGGGATATTCACATTTATATATATGTACCTATATATATTACAGTAATATGGTGAAGAAATAATCCTCCATTTCACTGCTAATAATTCCAACGTAAAGCGAATATGTAAGTATGTATTATAAAGAAAAAACATTTCCGGGTATATTTGCATAATAAATTTGACTTTTTTTCAAAATTATTATATTCTAAACTTAATTTAATTTAAATTTTTACGAATATAGGAAAAAAATTTTATTTTCAAATGCATTTTCCTGGAAAACTGTACTTCATTTTACTATTATTTTATTGGTTATAAAATAATTTTCAAGCATGTTTTTTTTTTAATCTGTCTCGATTATATGTACTCCGCTTAAGGGTGATTGACACGTTTAAACTTAAAATAATTTCAATATTTCAATATCGGTTTCAGGCTAATATTCTACAACGAAATTAAAACTTGATAAATAACTAAATAAAATAATAATATAAATAGAACGCAAATTTACCAAAGATGTAATCAAGCTTGAACGCTGAAATAATCATAATCAAAAAGATTTCTTTGAATGGTGAAATCTTTGGCAATGTATTTAGCTATTAATCGCTGATATGCGTCTAATATGAAAATACCCTTTTAATAAATTTCAGAAACTTATTTGAATATATAATTGATATTTTTCATACGAAATTTGTTTTGGTATTATTAGTGGACAATCTTAAACAAGAAAGAAAAATCATGTCTTACGCATATATCATTAAACACATTCTAACACATCCAGAATAATGCAACAAAACTTCAACATTTAATAAGTGAAAATAAGATGTCTAATTGAACCATTTGGAAAAGCATGAAGCATTTTAAACTCAATTTCAATAATTCCCTTCTACAGTGCACACAGTCGATTACATACTATTAAATTCTTTGTGCAGCCCTGCATAAGATATATAGATTTATATCTATAAACTGCAAGCATACAAAAATTTTGTTCAATTGGGAAATATACACTGCATTTCAAAATTCTCCTTTACCATTTTTTATATTAATAAGAGGAATATTATGTGAATTTCTTTGTGCATCCCTGTATACGAGGTATGGAATTCATACAGAACAAGTAACACGCGAAAAAATTAGTTAAATTTAAAATCGCATACCGAATCCTAAAATGATATTTCCAGCAATTATTGACCAAAGACAGTAAGTACTGTAATCTATTTCTTTTACATGTCCCTTTAAATTAATGATAAATGCGTTAAACGTCCTCCTCTATAGTATATGTCTCATCTTGTAATGAAATTTAGTGATTTATATCAATTTCAACGCATTTGAATTAGAATTATGTCATTAAAATATACTGCAAAATATATTTTCCCCCATTGACCATAATGCACCGGATTACTTTTGAGTGCCTTTGTAAATGAACCAGTAAGGTACCACTTTATGTTCACAAACGAACATGCTACTATAAGCATCATTAACATGCATCAAATGCATGAAAATCATAGCATATTTCTGCGAGTTAGAGAGTGGACAGATAGACGACGACAAACCGAATTCAATAAAAAACACTATGAACACAAATAACCAACTATCTTGAAAGTATTTAAAAAATATTAAATAAATTGGTGTTTGGAATAAGGCCCTATGTTACAAAGTTCGAAAATTTGATTTTTTTTTTTTTTTTTTTTTTTTTTTTTCCTTTTTTGTTAGAAAAGTGTCTGTCGGACCGTGGTAGTTATAGCTGCCACCACCGATATTATTAGCTGATATCGGTCACCCACTGTGAGGATTGTGTAAATGAACACTGACGCTGTCAATTAACTGAACTAACAGTTTATTTATACTATATGTACATAAGAAATACACTATTTACAATTATATACAATTACAACTCGGATATAGATGATTCGGTTCAACATTAAATTAAATACCGTAAAAGGTTGGCTGTGTACTGTTCAGATTACATCTTCTCCCTCACACTCAATGCACGTTAGATTCACTTTATCGGAAATCAATTTCGAATCTCCCAACACCTGGATACTCGGCCTATGCTATCCGGCCCAGAGCACAACACACCAGGACGTTTGTGTCCCTTGCTCTCCAGATACGAACTCAGCCTACGCACTCTGCACTAGGATCTCTGTCCTGCACTCCTCTAGGTACGAACCCCAGATACGAACTGCTCAAAACTCAGACAAGACTTGACCTTCTCAAATCACTGCCTTCCCCAATGTACAGCCCCCCGTGGAGCTTCCCCATTGGACGCATTCCGCATTGCTTTCTTGATCCGTGACATGTTCCTTGTTTGCTCATCACACACATACATCGCTGACGGATGAACACGCCTCTTGGCAATATTTTCTTTCTCACTCACCACCTGTACAGGATTACCGGTCAATTCTCCCTTCAACAAAGAAAGAATGTCACCTTGAAAATTCCAGTACACAGCCAGTACAATACATAGAATATTAAAATATAGTAGTAGCGGAAATTCCAATCTGTAGCAAGTGTTTACTCAGAATTTGACAGTGTCTATATGGAATAATTGAAGTTTACACGGTACTAAAAATTGAAATTTCCTAATATTCAAATTTATTTTAAATAAAAAATTGAAACACTAAACTAAAAATAACATTATGGCTTTCCTTACTCACCTAACTAGTATTTTATTACTTGTCATTGCTTAATATAAAGACAAATGGGGAGGGTAATTTAGATCGGAAAAAAGGTGTATGTTGTACTAGGTACTCAGGACATCGCTAATCGATGATATTAATTATTTTACCTCATTTCTTGAAATCTTAAATGTTTAACATAGGTCCATGTCGCAAGCACCCGTTTATGTTTAAAATATGTATTACAGATTTTAATTTAAAAAATTCAACTACACTGCACTGATAGTAAGGTGGGCAGAAAAAATTCAAAAATTGATTTTCTATTAGCAAAACCGCGGAAGAGTTGCGAATTCGAGAGACTAAAAATTGGGTGAAAAAGAAATAAAATTGGTTTATATCTTGGGTCGTGTATGCTCTGTAAAATTTGCCAAAATTTTAAAAAATTCACATTATCACTTTTTTTTAATTAGCCTTTTTACGAATTAATAGCTGAAATTCTTATTGGACCAAACAAAATAGTTCCAGAGGGTAAAAACAGGAAGGGGTTTTGTGAAAACCGGAAAACCCACACAACTTCTTAGTTATAATACATATCAAATCAGTTTGTAGTTATTATTAATTATAGGAAAATTGCAAAAAAATATGTATCACAGTAGTTTTTCATAAAATATAAAATGGGCTCAAGGGGCGAAAAAAATAGGATTTTAGGGAGAAAAAAATTCATAACTTTGTCAATTTTCAAGATAAAATTTCACTTAAACTTATTACAAATCTTCTTAATACTATCTGTAATTTTTATAGATAGTATGTAGAAGATAGTGTTAAGAAGTATTTTTGATAGGAACAACTGTCACAGCAAAAAATAAATAAATAAAGACGAAAAAAAGGAGAGGGGTGAAGACGAAAAAATTCATAACTTTGTCAGTTTACAAGGTATCTAATCCGTCTAAATTTATTGTACATCTTCTTAATATTATCTCCACCTTTTGTACAGACGCGTTTTTAATAGGACCAACTCTTACAACAAAAACAAATTAAACAAAATAGGGGATGAAAGAAAAAATTATTGTACTAAAGGTGTACTCAAATTTCAAACTGCTTATTTTTTGACTGATTTTTAAATTCATTCCTGTTTTCAAACGCAAATCCTCCAACTGGCAGCTTATTTTACTCAGAAACTATATAATTTGCCGTATTGGTCGATTTTTTTATAAAAGCAGAATATATTCCACAAAATGCTGCCCAAGTGGGATTTTGAACCGAATTTCCCTAAACGATAGTGCTGGAAACGAAAAAAATGGTCGTATTGTATTGTTGGTATGTCGGCCAATTATCTACATTATGGGGTATAGGCCCTAAGGGGTGGGATGCCCTCCGTGGGGGGTCTTTCTAAGGGAACCTAACCCGTATTTACGCAAGGTTCGAAGAAAACCACGGAAAACTCCGAACGGTTAGGCCGACGGTCGCGATTGGGTTCGAACCCAGCACCTACCGTCTACCAGTTTGAGGTCAGAACCTCTCGGCCACTGGTGGGGCTGGTCGTATTCTGAAAATAATTGTTTATAAATTAAGTCCTAATTAGTTGAACAAAAAATAAAAACGCAAGTCGCTGATAAATATTTTCAAAAAACAAGTCAGCAAGTATCATGATTTTACTTTTAAAAATGAGTCTGAAAATGTGTCAGAAAATTTCGAGTAATGGAACATTAAATATATATTTTTTGAACATCTCCTTAGGTTGATTTTGATAAAACCAACTCTTACAGAAAAATGAATTTAAAAACTCGTCAAAAGCTGCCAGATAAAAATTTTAAACCGGGGTTTTCTCTAACCTTGATTTAGATTTTTTTTTTTTTTTTTTTTTTTTTAGTTTAATAGTGAAATTAACACTTAACTTCGAAATTTACCTCTACCTGTAGGTCGAGCTAGCAGGGGTTTTTTTTATTTATAAAAAAAAAAAAAAATTATATTTCTTTAAGTCTAATCAAATAATATCACCTGAAGAAATAAAATTTTGTTAATACATGTTTTATTAGCAGACAAAATTAATGTTATTTTTAATATTACAAAAAAATTTTAGAAAATGAAATAACAAAGTATAATTTATTTTATTCAATTATGATAAATTCAACAGAAACTTTTATTCATTTTTAAAATTGTAAACTAGTAATTTATGTTTTTAATCCAGTTTAATAGTAACAGTTGAAGAAATAAGAGTTTCTTTATATAGAATTTTACTATCAAGTAAATATTTAGTACTAATTTTAAATATATATATATATATATATATATATATATATATATATATATATATATATATATATATATATATATATATATATATATTACTTATTTATGATTAATTCTATGGAAATCTTTGAGTTTTTTTTAATTATACGACAGCAATACATACTTTTTGAGTAAAGTGAAATAACAGCTGAAAAAATAACACATTTGTTGTGAATCAAAAATTTAGATTTTATTTTAATATTAGCAATAATATTTAGAAAATTAAATAAAAAATATTCTAAACATACGTTGAATAAAATATTCTTATCAACAAATAAGTCACTGCACAAAATGAACACTTTTCTCAGTGATTATTAACTGTAAATAAACACTAATAGTCAGGGCCGGTGACAGGTTTCACGGGCCCCTGGGCAGGCAAGAATTACGGGCCCTTATAAAAAAATGCACGGAAATCCGCCGTTTATTCGAATCATTGTATAATTGAATCAAAGAATTTTTTTTATTTAAGAACATAACGTTTATTGTCGTTTATTCCAATCAACGCCTTTAATTGAATCAGGCTCAGATTTACAAACAAAATTAAGTTAAATGGTAATTATTAAAATTTGATCGAAATTTGTCATAAAACATTTTTTTTGTTGATAACTCTGAAATTTTACATTTTATCAACTTGACAACCCCAATGTTTACGACATGAAATATTTGCAAACAACAGTTGATTTCATTCAGTTATTAAATAATTAAGAAAGGTTGGCTCTCCACCATAAATGTGATGTATTTTTTATTATTTAAACCACCTCTTAACTATTCGATTAACTAGCATGTTAAAATATATCAAATAATAATTGTGCATTTGGAATAAATGTAAAATTAATTAACAAATTTTATTTAAAAATTCCATAGAAATCGTAGAATTAAGAATATTTTTTAAACGTTTTTCTACTCATTCCAGCTTTTGAAATTTCGATATTTTTCGATTTATCAGGATTAGAAAATATCATTATTGCATAGAGATAATAGCAAAACTAATTTTTGAAGCAAAATAATACTCAATGAAAGACTTGTGTTCTTAGTGGGATGCTGATCATGAACGGTAATAATAATTTCACCCAGTGTTGAATTCAGAGGGTGGCACATGGATCCATGGGAATTCCTCCCGGAGCAATAAAATGTCCCCCTGCCCCGATAAAATTTGAAATTTTGCGTTGTCAATGGTAAAAAAGTATAGATTTCTCCCCGTAGCCACTGAAGTTCCTCCTAGAGAAAAGGGTCTGAATTCAACATTGAACGTCTGTGACATAGCAGTCGCGTTCATAATTGTTTCAGAATATTTACAATTTCATGTTACAAAAATTTGCTGAGAAATACCAGTGTAGAAACTGAACGGAGTAGGTGTTGTGAATATGCGATCAGCGCGGCAGTCACTATAGTTTAGCATTTTCGCTTGAATTTGATTGAAATACTTTGAACAACGTATCATTTTATCATAGAAAATCCAAAAGTATCTTTAATCTTCATTCTGGATTTTTTTAAATGTCTATTTGCGTTTTAAAATTTTTACTCTGAATTAAACAGCAGAAAAAAAAAGAACTGCAAGAAAACACATTTAATATAATTTATAATGGAAAAGGGAGAATAAACTGTTTCTTGTCGGGGACTGTGTTTTCATTATTGTGGTTTTGGGTCTTTTTTTTAGATTCAGAAATATGTGTTCACAAAAATATGTTGTCAAGTGAATAAAGGAAAATATGGGAAACAACTTTAAAATTGCACTTCAATTTTTATGCATAGAAGCAAACACAACCACCAATATTTGATTTTTCACTAGGCAAACTAGGTACAGGACTAAGGCACAGGGCTATAAAAAGGTCTTCTGAGCCCCCCCCCCCCCCTGCTCCTAAAAAAGGTATTTTTTGACCTACCCCTTAAGGATTTGGAGAAATATCTCATCATTTATATATCATCATTTAATTTCCCATTTGAGCTCCATTTTATACCTAACAACACCAGCAGATCTTCACTGGTCGATTTTTTCAAAACAAACTTCAAATGGAACGAATTTGTAGTTGGGCTACACCGCTTTCGACAGTGTACATTCATGCGGGCTATGTCTGCTCCGATACAACCTTGAATTATTCTAATTATTTATTTCCCACATATTAACTTTAAATTTTCAACATTTCGTTCACATTGCAACAAGAAAAAATTTGATATTCATACAACTTGAAGTGAATTTGCTTCATATAGATTTTATGTTTCTATTAATGACTTGTTTATATGTAGATGTGACAGTTTCCCTATTTATGGAACATTTTATTGTATAGTATTCATAACTTAAGCTATGCCTAGAACCAGCTATTCCTATTTATATAAGAAGTTTAACATAAACTAATTTCTTTATTTTAATAAGATGAGTGTAAATTGCTAATATGGAAATATTTTTAAGGGATAGTATATTAATTATAACATTAAAAATATATTCATTTACTTCAAAATTTAAATAAATTTAATCGGCGATTTTTTTGTCTGTCAATCCTGGATTTTCCTTCCAGCGACAAAGATACTGGAATTTGATATTGCAGCAAATACATTATCAATCTACAATATTTTTTAAAATGTATAGGTAGCCGAAACACTCGACTATTTGTGTCTTATAATTCATTGTTTTATAGTTGCCACATACCTCCCCGTTAGTGGGGAGGTATGAAAGACATTTTGAATTTTACAATTTCTTTAATTATATATTTTTTAATTATGTTTCCATATTGTTAAGAACACTGGAAAATATCTCATCTTGCATTCTATTAAATCGAAATTTCTGTTTTTGTGCGAAAAAAAAGTTGATTTTTGAAAAAGTGTCCCATTTCTCCCTACTCTCTCCTGTATGTATGCACAAATTTACTAATTCAAGGGGGAAAAAAATAAATGTCGTTTTTATATTCTTGCGATTTTCTAAAGTTTAAATTTGTCATTCAAGTTGACAGGCTAGAAAATTGAAAAGAAAAAAATATCTTCCGATAGAAGGTATTTTTCAGTGAGCAATGAAGACGATTGGTCCTAATAGAAAATAATATAGACAAATAGATGTATGACTGTAAAGAGTTTTTCTTTGTCTGTAAAGATGTTTTTCTGTCCACGACAAAAATTGACAGGAAGGATAACAGGTTTTTGGATTTTTTTATTCAATTTTTTAATTTAATTTTTATGATATTTTTTAGTATTTTTTCAATTTTGAGCTTTTTTACCTCCATATTCATAAAAGAAATCCATTTTCAATCCATTTTTCCATTTAGGCCGAATTCATAGATGCCAACAACTCTTAATTATCCCGGAATCTGATCTGAGATGAACATGTTTTCACCTGTAAAGGCCTTGAACAGAGATGAGATTCACACTGTTGCATATCCTGCATATAATGTATTCATGTATTCAATATAAAAAGGTCGTCACAGGGCCCTATTCTAGGCCCTTCCTCTTATTATCGCATGGGCAAATGGGGACATTGTCCAGGAATCCCGGATCTAAAAGGCCCTCAAACAGGGTCTAACTACTGCACACGCCAACTAGACCATGACCTCGGGCCCACTGCTGCTAGGGGTCCCAAATTGAATAAAACAGTTTAGAGAAAAAATCTTAAAATTGCAGTTTCCGTAATTATTTTCTTAAAAATCAAAATATATTTTGGTTAACATTGCAATCGTATCGTAATATCTAATACTATAACTTCATTCCCTATACTCCCCTCCCCCCAAAAAAAAGAAAAGAAAAGAAAAAAAAATACAGCAACTGTTTTGCGCGAGCGGCCCCCTAAAAGGTGCCGAGCCTTGGGCCCTGGCCTTAATCGGGCTCTGCGTCCTAAATCCACATATTAAATTATAAAATATTTACTTTTCTTTCCAAATTCCAAACTCATCTATAAGTTGAAGTTATTAAATTCATTTTAAAATAATACACAAGTTGCGAAAGTTACATAAAGAATTTTGTTCTGCATTTTAAAAAAAGGTACTTAGAATTGATTCAGCTAAGAATTTTCTTCTATTTAAAAACCAAGATGCAAAAATGTTGTTTATTAAACACAAATATGACTGACCATGAGTTCTATTTGAATAATGTGGCAATGATTTGAATGGGGCCCCCTAATTTATCTTTGCCCAGGGCCCCAATCAGTGATGATCGGGATCTACTCTTTTCAGCTTAGGATCTGATACAGCTGTATCCCTTATCACCCACTGTGCAAGTCCTTGTCACACGCACAATAACATTTCAGCCAAAGTAATTATTGAAACCTACAGTAATGGTACCAATGCCCAGCGAGATATCAGAGTTGCAATGAGACATAAAGGACGCACTGAACTCTTTTTTTTTTTTTTTTTTTTTTTTTTTTTTTTCCTGAAGGCACAGCCACGGTAGCCGGCGATCAAAGAAGACAGGAAGTTCACTAATATTTGTAATACGATAAGCCATTTCACAGTACTATTAGTGGGAAGTTCCCTGTATCCTTGTTGGAAATCTTCTAAATTACAATTCTGCGAAATGTTTTTCAGCTGGTAAAAGAAAAAAGTATGACTAAGTTAAGATTTGGAACATTATGAAATCCCGGAACTTTTTCCATTCGAAACCGGGCCCCCTTTGGTCCCGGGCCCCTGGGCAGTTGCCCCCTGTGCCCCCCCCCTCTCACCGGCCCTGCTAATAGTAAATAGATTCAAAAATATAAAGTACATAAATTGGTAATTTTACTGAGTAAAGAGCACTTTTAAATATATTTCCACTTTTCCTTTATTGATATCTTTTTTCTTTGTATTTCTAAAATATTAATTTATGTTTTGTTAAATTCAGTCAAATATTAACAACTGAAGAAATAAAAATTCTTCTTAATTTTTTACATTACTAAGCGAGTTTCTAGCGTTAACTTGAATGCAAACAAAGAGTATATCCAAAATGAAATAATAAAAAGTTCTCTAAACATACGTTGAATTAAGAATCCTTTTCAGCGAACACCTTATAGCACAAAATATATACTACACTTAGTGACTATTTTTTAACTGTAATAAAACAATAACATTCAAAAAGTTCAAAATTGTATAGTAAATAAATACATCTTTTACTCATTTATGAACAATTCTATATAAATCCTTATTTCGTTTTTATTATTATTATTATTATTTGTAAGGTGTTAATTTATGTTTCGTTAACACCAGTCAAGCAATAACAGCTGAAGAAATAAAAAATCTTAAATTTTATAACTTAAAAACTAGTTTCAAGTGTTAATTTCAATCAAAGAATAGTGCGAAAATGAAATAATGAAAAATTACCGTAAATATACATTAAATTAGTCATTATTTTCAAAGAATAACTTATTGCACAAAATGTACACTGCACTCAGTGACTATTTTTTAACTGTGATCAAATAGTAACAGTAAATAAATTCAAAATTGTAAAGTATATAAATACACCTTTTACTTATTTATGAACAATTATATATAATCCTTATTTCGTTCTTATTATTATTGTTATTATTATTGTTGTTATCTATAAGGTATTAATTCATGTTTCTTTAACTCCAATCAAGTAATAAAAGCTGAAAAAGTAAAAATTCTCACATTTTTATATTATTATGCTAGTGTCAAGGGTTAATTTGAATCAAAGAATAGTTCGAAAATGAAATAATGAAAAAGTACTGTAAATATACATTAAATGAAGCATTCTTTTCAAAGGATAACTTATTGCATAAAATATACACTGCACTCAGTGATTATTTAATTCCAATACAACCAAAGAATAGTTAGAAAATGAAACAAGAAAAAGTATAAACATACATTGAATAAACATTATTTTCAAGCAACAACATTTTGCACAGAATATAAAATGAATTCAATGATTATTATTTTACTGTAACAGAACAATCAATAACAAGTATACATTTTTTACTCAGTTATGAACAATTCTAAATAAATACCTATTATACATATCTTTAATATAACTTACCTTCTGTAAGAGCTAGTAATTTTATACAATACCAGTCAGATAAGCAAGACTATGATACATCAGAAGTAGAAATTAGAAATATATTCAAACGACCCGTTATAGACTTTAGACTGATGTTTATAATTTCATGACTGTCATTATAAAAAATATGTTTCATCAAACACATTTCGATGCAAACATTAACGCTATATAAACAGCAATTTTGACGTTTTTAGTAAACTTTGAAGGATAGGCGTAGTTTTCTTCGGCTGATAAAATAAAAATTCTGGCTCTACGCTTTCGGGTATAACCTACTAATAAGTATTTGTATATATTTTAAAATCATAAATATTAAAAGAAAACGTATCACAAATATATGCAGTTGATGGGAAGAAAGCTTTCCCTACCATCTTACCTAGAAAATTGGAACTGTTCCAGGGAGAGCCCTCTCACAGTTTGAGAACAGAACGGTATCGATCGATTTTGAGAGCTCACGTGACCTTCATGAAAAGATCAGTTTATATTAAAAACAAAATGCCTTAACTTATAAAATATATGTATACTTTAAAGATAATTAATATGTGCTAAACTTCATCAAAATATTTTTCCTTTCCCATTTTTAACCATATTAATGGGAAAATTAAATTTAATAAAGCGCTAAAATTTTATTTTTTATTTTGTTAAAGGCCAAGGGGAAGAAAAACATGATAAAATGAAACTGAGAATCTCTATATAAACACATTATCTCAAAAGGTCAGAATTCAAAAGGGGGTAAAATTTAGTGTTTCTTGTTTTCTACTCTTTTATTGCCTAAAATACAATAGTTATACGTTATGTCGCGCCTCGTTACATCACTGATTTGTATATATTACTTATTTTATATCACCCTAATATTAAAAATATTTCAATCGCACTTTTTAAGTAAAGTTTTAGAGTTATGGATTGCAAAAGTATGTCTATCATTAATTTTACTAAGAAAATTGTAACGTGAGTAATAACCAATAGTTTAGAGATAAATATAAAACGTTTATTTGTTGGCTAACTGCTTTCCTTAACTTTTATATGGTTTCTGTTATACGATGCATTCGGATATATCGCGCTGTTTTTCTATTTCTTAGAGTGCGCGATATAACGTGTAGCTACTGTAAAAAGAAATTACTTCCGTTTTCTAACAGCATAAGATATATTTTATTTTTTGTGTGTGAGGGGGTTGTGTAAATTAACATAAGTTGAAATTTGATGATGAAATGTGATGTTGAAATAAATGAGTAATCATTTTTTATTTGTAGATTTTAAAACAAACAAAAACACAGCAATTAACAAGTGCAGCCAACGAAATGTTTATTTAACTGTATTAAATCTTAAATTTGTCTTCTCAAACTAAAATTTTTTGCAAAAAATCATACAGAGCTTCATCTCTTATTTTATCTCCATACCTACATTTTTCTACTGAATTTACATATTTTTATAACGTAAAAAGCCGATTACGATTTGAACAACCATAGGAAATACCGATTATTTTAGTAATAGCATAATTAATTAAGGTGTCCTGTGGTAATAACACCAAGTGCTAATATTACGCGTAATTATGAGGGAACCCGGGAGGCAGCCCCTGCGGGCTCTGCGTACAAAGGCTCTAAGTCATCTGAGTCACAAACCACCGCTAAAAATGAATTTGTTTCATTTTACACCTTATCGATCGAAGAAGCATATAAGAATCAACATCCAATCTAAAATTTGCTAGGTAAATTCTGTGATCTGAGGACTATATATTTATTAGAAAATGCTTTGTTTACTACCTAAATTTGTAGTGTATTTCCTGCATTTTTAAAATGTTGTGGGAGAGTTTGGATGTGTTCGTGAGGTTTAAAATATACTGCGTGTAGTTTAAAATTTGTAATTTAAAATATACTGTGCAATAATTATACCGGGGTAATAACGTCATCCTCTAGCGCTATTACTCTGGTTGATTCTTTTCATTGCTGGAAATACATCCGAATGGGGTTTATTTTTTTATTTTATTCACGAGAAAGCATTTTTGTTATTATTGAAAACCAAATAGGATAAATTTGTATAGCCTTAGTTTTGCAATTTTTTTCATGTCAGAAGAATAAAATATCAAAAAATTATTACTGAATCCTGATGTCGCAATGAATGGTAAATAAGAGAAATTTGCCAATTTATAGTGCTGTTGAGTTTGTATCTTTAGAATTGGACTATTTACATGCCATTATTTCATTTTTTATAGCTTTGTTTGTATGGCGTATTATCAACATAGGTGGGCAATAACGCCAAATACCATTGATCAAGAAATCACTCCATTACATTTTTAGATGTATGATTTAAAAATATATAACTTCTAAAATTTTCTATGTTGCATAAATGGTCAATGAATTAATGCATCAAATCCTATATTTGTTTGAAAAAAAAATCTACAACTAACCCGTGAAAATAGGCATAACCTTAACGTGGCGTTATTATTCAGGACTACCTTATTAATTAATACTTCGATTAGCGTTGCCAGATGTCCCAATTTACTCGGGATGTCTCTATTTTCAGGCGCTCCAAGATTCATCCTACTGAAACCCTGAGCGGGATGACAAATGTCTCAGTTTTTAATGATGCATAAATTCTTTTACATCATTTTTCATACCGTGCTGTTCGTTATATCAAGTGGAATTTAATATGGGGAAACCTCCAAAAACAGATCCTGCCTATAACGGAACTTCTTTATGTTACCACCGAAAGGAATAATGACAAAGCTAACGGTTAAAACGGTGTTTTTTTTTCGGTCTTTAGTTGTGTGTTTACAGATTTGATTGTATTTTGTTTAACAAGACCATTCCACGAGAAACGAACAAAATGTCCTACACAGGATATTTACATAAATACTTATATTATTAACTTATAATTTATTAAAATATAAGCTATACATTAAAATTAACAAAAAATCCTATATTTTCATATCAGCATAGTTGTTTTAATTTGAGGACACAATAGCAATTTTAAAACAGCAATAATATATAGAAAAGTTGTTTCACATGTTATATAAAATGACCCTTTCATACATTTAAAAATCTCCATATTTTAAACTCTAGACCTTAATAAGCTACACATTTTTAGTAATGAAATAAATAATATAAATTTTAGGTAATAAAAGTCTCCACATTTTAAATGGCAGACTTAAAAAATCTGCCCGTTTTATGACCATTTTATGAAAAACTGACAAAATATCCTGCACGCGACTCCTATAAATTACATAACTTTCAATGAAATTGCTTCTAAAAGTAACACATTGCTTTTCAAACCCCAACTAGCTGGTACACAGAATCAGCTGGTACTGTACCAAATCATGTAATGGGAAGTTAAAAGACCGAATGAAGTGACTTCTTTTGGGGAAAGCAGTGAGTGAAATTGTAGATAAAAGAGACATTTTCAGTGTATATTAAAAACATAATTTTTTCTTTTTTTAACCTATTACCCGCTGGTGTTGAGTTCACGTAACGGTCAAAATAAATGCACATATTTAAATTATTTACATACCCACCATAAAGATGAAAATAAGCACTCGCCAGTCGCCACTCGGCGACTAAATGTGAAAAATTGGTGACTAAAAATGTAGAAAGTACCGGCCAAATGCAGGATTCTCCAAGAGGTGTTTTGTGAAAAGAATTACGAAAAAAACCTGCAAATTTCGACAAAAAAGTTGAAAAAACCCAAATTTCGAAAAAAGGTCAGGGAAAACATAAATTTTGTGTTAGCATCGCGAAAAGACATCGCCTAAGGATCGAAAAAAAACACAAATATCATCAAAGAATCGCTATATCGTCGAAGAATTGCAGAAGAATCGTAAATATCATTAGAGAATTGCAAAAAAAAAAAAGCAATTATTGTAAAAGAAAACCCATGCATTTTGTCAAAAAATCAACGAAAACAAACGCGGTTTTTGTCAAAAAACGTAAAAAACACGAATTTTATCAAAGAAACATGCAAAAAATGTAAACACCGTCAAAAAATCGCGATAACAAATGCAAATACTGTCAAAAAATCGTGTTAACAAACGCGAATACCGTAAAAAAAATCACGATAACAAACACGATTTTCATCAAAAAACGAAAAAACGAACACAAAAAACGCAAATTTTATCAAAAAAGCGAATACCGTCAAAAAATCACGATACCGAACACGAATAACCGTCAAAAAATCGTGATAACAAACGCGAATACCGTCCAAAAAGTCGCAATAATAATCGCGAAAACCGTCAAAAAATTGCGATAACGAACGATATTTTCGTTAAAAAACGTAAAAACGAACGCAAAAAACATGAATATCGTCCAAAAAGTCGCGATAACCGATCGCCAATACCGTCAAAAATTCGTGATAACGAACGCGATTTTTGTTAAAAAGGTGCAAAACAAACGCAAATTTTATCAAAAGATCGCAAAAAAAAAAAAAAAAAAAAAAAAAAAAAAAAAAAAAAAAAAACGCACATTATGTCAAAGGATTGTGGAAAAAACGTATATTAGTCCCCCCCCCCTTTTAATTTTCAGAAATTTTTTTGTGAATTTCAGTTTTTTTTAAAATCAAACTTTCTAATTGGTGGATAAACTTTTTTTTTTTTTTTTTTTTTTTTTTGGGGGGGGGGGGGGTACATCTTAATTCTAGACAAATAATTACAAAAAAGAGGGTTGGGGTTTATTATGTACTTGCGCAGTTATAACTACGCAAGTACCTAAGCATAGTTGGATATGTGTAGCTAACTACATATGCATGTTACATATAACTTTGCTGTTAATTTAAAATAGATTTGAAATTAGTATCTCAAGTTTATTTATTCCAAACAATGCAAATTAAAATATTTTTAACTAGTTCATATATTACTTATTTAGTCTAAGTTCGTATATATCTTGTAATTAAATATTCAGTAACATAAATGTACTTACTGGCTACTAAAGAAATTATTCTCACTAGCCAATAACTGGCTACTAAAAAAAGACAACCTACCAGCCAGTGGCCACTAAGCAAAATTCCTTATTTTCATCTTTAACCCACCACTGTTTTTAAATTAAAATATTGGTCTTACTTAAACACATAAAATTTTAAGATCATATAACTCCAATATTATTTTACCGGTGGAGTTTCACAAAAGTTGCTCTACATATTTAGCTAACATAATATGCAAATGAAATTTTTGATATCGTTGACGCATGCGCAATGAAAAATTATTTAGTAAACCTACTCATTTTTCAAACAATTTTTATTATTTTCGAATTCTGATTACAGGGTATTGTGTGCAATATTATTTGTCCTATTTTCAGAAAAGAATGTTACTTTATATTAAGAACTCGGAAAATTATCAGCAAAAAACTTGGCATAATTTGGGACCATTTTTATAAAAACCTTAATTTCTCTGCGAGTGTGCATGCTAGTCGCATAAAAATGAACACAGTTTATTAAATTAAGGCACTTAATAATAATCTAGAGTTTGAGCGCTTTTGCTACGTTAGTTTTGACAAGGTTATTTAAAATATATTCATTCTTTTTTATTTTTTATATGGTCCCCTATGGAGTTTTAGGAAAAAATCTTCACTGAAATGTATGACTTGTACTATTATGTTTATACACTAAGAGTTTCGGGATAATTCCTCAGGAATTTTCCTAGATATTTAACAAAATGTCTAAAATCGCAAGTGGACGTTCATCAATGGCCAGGTAATGTATATTTGGTTCCATTCTTGCATTTAGATCGCACTGCAGAACACTCCTAGTACTGTCAATCTAGTCATGGCCCCCTTGTGAGCAACAAAGAAAGTAAAAATATAGCTAGCGCATAACCCAAACTATAACGCTCATCTCAAATAATCATACTTTGACCCAATTATTTATTTAATAAATAAAACGAAATAATTACGATGCAGCATTAAGTAAATTGTTGGATATAAATGTTCGTTTGAGCTGTACATTAAGAGCATGTGAATATGGTAAATAGAGCTTTAAAATAATATAAATTGTATGTGTAATATAAAAGTAGCGCATTAAAAAATAATAAGACTACTGAATATTTCATAAATAGTTAAAAACGAAAGATGAGAATTTTACAGGGGTCAATCCATTTCAAGTGGTCCAGCACTGGTCGCTCGACTATTTTTAAAAAATCTGAAATTTTTTGTACAACAACCCTAACATGATGGAAGTTCAAAATGACCATTATTTTAATTCTACTATTTTTTGTTTGTGCATGGCGGCCATCTTTGTTTCATCGTGTGCAGCGATTTTCTCAGAAACTAGGATACACAAAATTGTAAATATCTCGTTTTCTATTTTCCCAATTGAAATGGGGTTTGCAGCATTTTGTTCAGAATAAAATAGGCTAAATATACAGTGGAAGAAAAATTTTTAAAAATAAATTTTTACAGGTGAAAATTTAGCACAAAATGTACGATTTTTTCCAAAATCTATCCGTTTGCAAGAGGAAAATTTTCATGCAAGGGAAACTGTCAACCTTACAAAATTTTTTCTACAAATAGGTCAAAAGTATGTGTACTCATACACCAAATCCCAGATCTGGGAGTTAATTTCTCTTTGCGAAAAAAATTCCGAAATTCGTCAAAAATTTCAAAAATCGCACTTTTTAGGCTTTGATATGTCTGGTGGGGCACGAGATAAAAATCTGAAATTTTGGCCTATGATAGTATTGTGTAGTAGCGTTACATACAAAAAATTTCAAGAAGGAGATTTGACTACAAGCTGAGATATGACATGCTAAATATGCGAAAACAATACTGTCAAACTATTGTAAACCTACTATGTAATTGTTCAACAAGACTGTCAACATTGCACAATTTTTTCTACAAATAGTTCAGAAGTGTGTGTACTCATACACCAAGTCCCATATCTGGGAAATGATTCCTCTTTCCAAAAAAAATTCCGAAATTCGTCGAAAATTTCAAAAATCGCACTTTTTAGGCTTTGATATCTCTGGTGGAGGACGAGATAAAAATCTGAAATTCTGGCCCTTGATAGTATTGTGTAGTAGTGTTATGTACAAAAAATTTCAAGAAGGAGATTTGACTACAAGCTGAGATACGGTGATTAAAAAAAATGTTAAAAAATGCTATTACGAGTACATTAGGAGAAATGAGTTTAGTCTCTTTTATTACAATATTTACACAGAAAATGTCGTTTGTTGAAAACAGTTAAATAATAAACATTTAATTTACAAAATACTATATATGCTCAACAAAGAGCTTAACAATATTTACGAGAGATGTTATGAGTTCGACCAGTTAATGTTATCAGTCCATCAGGCTGTTCTTTCTAAAAATTTCATTTGAAGCCCCCCAAGTCTTATCATCCCTTGTTAACTTGAATGAAATTCTCTAGGTTTAATAATTGAAGCCATGTCAACTCGTCATCTCAGCTCTGGATATCACTCTACTCCTTTTAACCCTTTATCTACCACATTATGAATTCATGAAAATTTTACATTCTGAAGCATTTTACGCAAATTGTTTAAACTAAATTAAAAGATTTACATAATCATTTAATAAATATTTGAAGGATTGAAGGATTTAGAAAGATTAATTAAATTTGAATTTACAGGGCAGTTTACATAACCCCACTCAAATCTTTTATTTTTAATTATTTTCTTAGTATTTTGTAGAATTATAAAATGCACAAACATGATGTTCTTACAGTATAAATATACAAGTATTTCCGCATTGAAAAATTCTCACTCCCCTCCCTCAGCGTCAAGAAAGCTAAAAAGATGCAACGGCAAAAGAAATCATCCTTTTAAAAAGATTTTTGTTTTGTATAACCAATAATGCTTTTGGAACAAGATAGAGTAATGTATCTGTAACCCATTCTAAACAGTATTACGAGTAATTGACGGATTAAAAGAATTGTATAGTAAGTTATTTTAATGGTACTTATAAGTACCGTCGGTAGATAAAGGGTTAAATAAAGAAGCGAGTGACTTTGAAAAGCTTCCTCCCCCACCTTCGTCAATAGAGCTCATAAGTGTGACGTCACAGACAACTCAACCCCGCATTTCCATGGTAACTGGGTCAATACAAACCGAAAGAGTTTAGAGTTTGTTAGAGATGCACGATATACCTTCAAAAAAAGTCTTTCAATATGAAATCAGATATCGTTCAAAGGCTGATTGTTGAATTGCTGAAGTTTTAAAAGTGATCCGCAAGTGTTTGGGCCGAATCGTAACTTGTTTAAATCAGTTTCAGGGTTGAATTTTTAGCTTCACGATAAAACAACATATTTCATCTCAATCTTTTTTTTAACTCTGTGATTTGTTTTGAACCAATTTCTGGGGTTATGACGTCACCACTGATGAGCTCTATTGAGATGAAAATCACATGTAGTTCTTCCACGCGTTGCACGGAAACACGGTTTCACCATGTTAGGATTAATCGTCTTTGCTATTTAAAACGAGTATAATCTATAAAGTTGTTTTTTCGTTTTGTTAAATGGGTCTTGTACCTTTAAATGCAAGAAAATCAATAAAAAATTCCAAGTTGGAATTAGTTTATCTCCAAAATCTTTATGTAGTATAAACATGAAAGTTTTTTTAATACTTAAACAAATTGTTCTTTTAAATATGCTATCACTAGAAATGGACAACAATTTTACATGTGTGTTTTGTTACAATTAAAATAGCTCTCTTTCTTTTTTTTCCTTACTCCAGAGCTCACTGCGCATGATATTTTGAGAGCATATACATGGATTGTTATGAAACTTGATAATATATTAAGCACATATGTATTTTTTAAATGATCTAATCTTACAAGGAAGGTCTCCATACGGGCATACTCGGAAAAATCTGAAAAAAATACAGAATGTTCTTCTCATATGGGTATATATGTTTATAAAAAAAATTTCGGCAGAACCTCCATACAACGTCCGTAAAAAAATAATGAAAAATTCCTTTATTTGGCGATTTATCTCCGGTTGGCGAAAAAACGAAATTTTGAAAAATACTCTTTTACGCTTCGAATACATTTTAAAGAAAAAACTTTCTTCGTTCAATTGGTTTAAATTAGTTTAGTTTAAATAATTATAGTATTGCATTTTTAGTTTGCTTTACGTACAGTTTTGTCAGATATATTTATATGTACTTATAATAAAATTTAACTATTATATTTTAGGATTTAAAACACAATTTAAATTGATTAAAATTGATCCAAACTGAAAAATATGACATTGTTGCTATGGCAACCTCTTTTCAGGATTGGAAATGTTTTGATTTACATATTTTTTTATTTCTTTCCCATTTTTCTTACAAGTAGTTACATTTTTAATTTGCTTTTCCCATTTGTATAATTCACGTAAGCTTTTTACATATTTAAACGTCGTTTGTATACTTTTGAAACTGCGATTTGATTTTCCCGAATACTCATTACGCCAGAAATTTACGGCCTCACTTTTAAAATCCAATGATACAGGTTTTATATTTGTATGTTTTGATACGCAAGATAATACGCCAGAGAGTTCACTTTCATCGGAATTTTGCAATACTGCGTTCGAGGAGAGATATACCTTAACAATAATTTAATGAGCTATATTAACATGTCTTTCACATTCATATTCTTTTTAAATTTCGACTATGCAATTTTTTAAGTGCATTTCCTCTGTTGTAAAATTTGTCAGCCTTATATTCCTTTCCACATATTCTTTAAATAGCATCAAAACAACATTATATGTGTTCATTCTGAAAACCGTTATTTTAAACAAAAACAGAAAATGATTTAATATTCCCGATACTAAAACAAAATCTTAAAGGTTAACTGAAAGGGAAAGTAAATTTTTGTAACTTTCAAAATATAAAAGAAATAAATTGAGTAATTGAAAAGAAATTTCAAGTTCCCTATAACTTAAAATAGATATTTGCAAATCATAATACTCACAAAAAAATTTTCAATAATAAAATTAAATAGCTATAGTAACTAGCAACATGTATAATACAAAATAATAACAAAAATAATAATAAATTCTTCTATGGTTTAAGTTTAAATTCATTAAATATTGCAAATTCTACAAATCAATTAAAATCAATTTTCAGATTCGATAAAATCGTCTGCTTTTGGCGAGGAAATGCGCTGCTCTCCAAATCGCGCGTCGCTTTCAGCTTTTAACGCCAATTATTCCAATTCATTTTATTTTTTTAGATATCTCCTACTATAATTCCGCCGCTAAATTTGACTGATCCTTTATTACCTACATGAGTAGTTTAATTCGTAATTTTTTCAAAATATTCTAAGTATGCCCAGTATGGAGACCTTCCTTGTTAGATCAAAAAATGAATGCAAATAAAATATTTTCTAAAAAAATCAAACTTTTACATGTTTTAATGAATAAAAATAATCATAACTAAAAACCTTATCACTGTAAATTATAAAAAGTTTATAATTTTTTTAAAATACTTATGTATTTATTGCCCCCAGAGTAATCAAAAAGCTATTTTAATTTCAACACTACACAAAATTTGTTAAAGACTAGTCAGTTTCTAGTGGCGTATGTTAAGAAGCATAATCTGTTTAATTAATAGTCAATATTTCAATATTTAATTATAATTAATTTTTCAATTAATTATCAGCAGTGAAAATACGCTTGAAATTATTGAACATTTAACCTCTTCAGACCTGAGAAAAAATAACCCTACAAATATATATTTATTGCTTTTGCATAATCGAAATGACACTACAGTTGACAGAAAGAGTCACTTTTATGAAATGAGTACTTTACGGGACTGGTAATATAGGTTTTAAAATATGTATGTAAAAGTATTAATCCCCTTAAAACATCAGTTTAACTATCAGTAGTATAAATTTACGCACTAACAATATTAAGGTCTTTACACAAGTAAATGATCAGCAAATCCTTAAAATTTTCTATTGTAAAACATATAAGTTAAATAATCTTGAATATTTCGTACTTTCTTAACCACAATGTCTTGAAGGTATTTTCGAAACTCGGATGAAAATAAAATTAATTTTATGAGGTAATATTCATCAGTGATGGTATTTATTGGTTTTGTTTTAAAGCAAAACACATTCAGCTGTATAGAAGTAAAGTAAAAATGCAAAAAAATCGAACAATTTAGTTTTTATGAGAGAAAAAGTGGAGGTACACATTTGTGTACCTCAAATCTGAAGAGGTTAATAAGTGACTATCACAATGCTAATTAAGCGTAGAACCAACTCGAACTTAGTTCGACCCCCGGATTGGACATTTTTCACTCATTTGGTTCTACGCTTAGCTAGCATTGTGATAGTCAGTCACTAAATAATCACCATTTCAAGTTTATACATAAGGTTTTGAAGGAACACTGTTTCAAACTTTGATTTTTCTTTTCCTTATTTTTTGTCGCGTTTAAAAGGTACAGTACAGGTGAAAACTTTTCACAGTGTCATAATCATTTTTTCGAGTTTGTTTGTAGGTTGTTTTCTTTTTAAGGGCACTTTCATTTTTGGAACCGGTTTCGAAAGTAAGAGTATATTCATAAAAATAACTGTAAAAAATAGAAAATTGATAAAACGGCTTCTATAAGAGACCATCTCAGCTATCCACTTCAAAATTGAAATCATTTAAAAATATTAAAATACAAACGAGATGTTTTTAAAAAATTCTCCCATAAGATTAACATTAGAGAGCTGGTGTTTCCGCATGAGTGAATAATCGATTAGCAAACAAAACAGGGCAATAGCTACTGTCGAATGCACTATATACATCTCACTTCGGCGATAAAAACACGTGTAAATCTGTAATTGTTTTTGTGGAAACTGAAATTTGAGTGAACCAGAAAAAAAATATGAAGGGCATGTCGTGGAACAAATTATTAAGTCATTAGTCCAAATATGTTTTATTTAAAAAAAAATAAGAACATTATTCAATAGCGAACACCATCAATTCAGTTTTTTTATTAAATAATGGTTCATCTGTAAACCACTTTTCATCTGCTCACAAATGATTTATTTGCGTGTCACGATAGATATATTTTTTTTCTTTTGCATTTTTACGAATATATTCATTTTTTAGTTACTCATGCTTTTAGCTAAAAATCAATGAGCACTTAAAACACATTTCTAAAGGCATGCAATCGTCATATAATATCAATAAATTGTCAACATTTAACAATCTAAATTTTTAAAAAGATATATTTTGGTACACTAAAACATTTTTCCGTACCCTGTACTTGATCAAAACCATTTCAATTCACTTGAATTGAATTTCTGTACCAAGTGTATTTTTAAAATATATTGCAAATAAATTTTCGATAAAATTTTAACACTGTGATGGTGGCGTTCCAATTTGTATGTTTTAACTATATTTAATGGTAATTTGTTTTACCAGTTAGCTTTAATTTAAGATAGCTTGAACCTTAATGACTTTGTCTTACTTTTGTTTCTACGAGTTTTTAAAATACAAAAATTATTGAAATTTCCATTTAAATAATTTTTATTCCTTTTTGTTCTAATATATCAATTGAAAATTTTAAAACTCAAATTTAGTAATTTTAAAGAATGATATTTTTAATCATAACAAAAACATTGAATAAGCCTTAAAAACCATGTAAGACAATGCAATCCCACTATTATCATACAGTAATAAGCCATAACAAAATAAAAAAGAATATTACCCAGTTAAACTGATGGCATTGAGCTTACAGATAATTCACACTAATTGTACATTACAGCCTTATATTTTCAAGGAATAACGTCCCTCAGAAAACAAATTAAGAGGGGCTAACTCCCCCATTTCTCCCTTTATACTTAATCAATGAACCCGCAAAACCTAATCAGGAATATGCCATACAATAATAAATCTATGTCAAAAAGTCGTAGCGAATCGGATAATTCTGCATAAAAAACCATTTATTTAATTTGAGAGGTGTTTTCCCAAGTTTATCCCTTTATAATTAATCATTAAACCCCCAAAACTATTCATTGATTCCCCTTATCAGAAAGAACCTACATCCAAAACTTGAAGCAAATTGGATAAATCTGCATAAAAACCCATTTATCTAAATTAAGGGGGGGGGGGGGATAATCGCCCGTTTTCCCTTAATACTTAACAAAAGAACTCACAAAATAATAACGGAAGTGTCTTATCAGTATGAACCTGTATGCAAATATTGAAGCAAATCGGTTAATTCTGCAATAAAACCCCATTTACCTAAATTAAGAGCAGTAGACCCCAATCCCCTCTTTCTACTTAACAAAAAATCCCCCCAAAAAGTCAGGGAAGCTTTTTATAAGAATGAAACTATATCCAAAATTTGAATTAAATAGGTAAATTATGCGTGAAAAACCCATTTACCTAAATTAAGGTGGGCTACCCAATTACCCTCTTTATACTTACAAAATGAACACTCAAAACTAATCATAGAGGCGCCTCATCAGAATGATCCTATATCTAAAATTTGAATGAAATCTGATAATTCTGCATGAAAAACACATTTATCTACCGTATTTACTTGTGTATAGGGCGCACGCGTGTATAAGGCGGACCCCTACTTTACAAGTAAAAGTGGCAATTTCTTAAAATCTCGTATATAACGCGCACCATAAATTTGATACGCTAATGAAGAATGACCAAATGAATTTCAGTAAAAAAAAAAGTTGAAACAAGCATTACACCAGACGAGAAAACAAGACGAAAATGCATTTTTAGACTCGGGTTGTAAGAGAATGACGGGAAATAGGAATGAGTGACGGTAAAGAGTATTGCTAATTAGCGTTTAGATAATGTCATTAGCTCTGTTGTATAAAAACTGCAAGGAATGAAATAAATATGCAGTACTACTTCAATTAACATTTTTCGAGTGTTAATATCTTCTTTGAATAATTTATTGTTTCATATGTATATAATTCGATTGCATCCAACAGTAAAAAATTATTCCGTGTATAAGGCGCACCTAGGAGTTTTGCTGTAGTTTTTTGGAAAAATGTGCGCCTTATACACGAGTAAATACGGTAAATTAAGGGGCAGGGATTGGATCCCCGTTCTCCCCTTATATTTATCCAATGAATTCTTTTATCTATTTTTTTCTTTTTACTTTTATGTGAATTATTTGTTTTTTTTTCTGTTTACTTTTATTTCTTCCTAACTATTTATTTGAGTATTTTTGATTTCCTATCTTAGGTTAGTTATCTTAAGTTAGGTAATTTTTTATGGGATTCTTTACTCCAGTTTTATTTTATACTTGAGAAAAATACTTTTTTGTGATTAATTTTTTTAGTCTAATAAATTTATTTTTAGTGAAATACGTGTTGTTTTATTTTAATACCCTGAAATCTTGATTTTCTTTGACATTTTTGGTGTGGGTGCCATATTAGGGAATAATTGTATACGATATTAAGAACCATTTTTGCTGAAATCTGCAAATGACACACACATTTTTTTCTCTAGGTGTGTTAATTTTTGAACAAACTTGACCCCAGAATCTTATAGGAGCAAATGGATCTGCAACTGGTAATTTTTTTGTCTAAAAATAGCATTAAAAATAATCCAAAAATTACATCAGCATAAAGAGGTTCATATTTTGCACTTTCCCTATCAAATCAACATTTGCGGTTTTAATAAATTGGCAACGATGGGGCCAACTGTATGTGTCACATGGGCAGTTTTGATAGGATAAATTAATTAAGACTTGTAGTTCTATACAAGAATTGCTTTCTGTAATGTGCTCTGCATATTTTAAAAGGTGTTCCGCTTTTTTTAAATAGCTTGCATATTGCGCGTCACTCTGTTATAAACTCATATATCGTGAGCTTTAAAATAAAAGTCATGGTTCGAAAATTTTATTTTGAGAGAAGAAAATTGGAATCTTTCTACTTATTGAAATATTTTAAGGGGGGGGGGGGGGTATAAAAAGTATACCCGCATAAAATGAATATTCAGCCTTTTATTTGTTTATTTATTTATTATATTTTAGTATTGAGCCTTTGGGGGGGGGGGGGGGTCTTTCCTTGTAAATTTTCTTTTATGGTACGTGAGTAATTCAAATATAAACCGGAATTTCTGCTTGTAATCCTGACGATCATCGCCTAAGCACTCTAACCTCTGTTCATGAAAGGTGTGGAAGTCCCATGACTATTTTTGCACCGGTATGTGCTACTCTCTCCGTTCCTCAGTCGGCATCTCGATGATTGAACGAGAGGTTCACCCAAACTTTGCGCAACGCATTATCCTTAAATTTCTCACAAATGAAGTGTTAAGACTGGCTGAAATCTTACGAAAACTTCAAAGGCGAGATACCTAAAGAAAACCCAATTGTATGACTGGCACAAAAATTTTGTGAAAGGACGAACAGAAGTTGAAAACGCACACCACGCCCACCACCCTCGAAAAAGTTAGATTGAGGAAAATATTGGCATCATTCGGGACATTCTTGAAGATACTGCCTATTACTGCCTGCTGTTGCACGAAACATATCGTCAGAAAAACAATTTCCGATCAGAGAAGTGATTTTGCTTCATGACAATACCCGTCCCCATACAATCAAGATCATTGGCAGCTTCAGCCAACAGATCTCTGGTTCTAATCCTGACTTGGACAATTTTCGACCTCTTGGGAAACTACAATTAATACGATTTATTTACCAAATAGAATAATTGTGTTGAAATTAACCTAGTAAATCCTATCATAAGCGCTAGATCTGCTCAAATAAGATCGTTTATAAATTCGTTTTATGATTTCAATTGCATTAAATGTACTTAATTATTTTTTTTATAATTTTGATGATTACAAGAATCATTTTATCATGATGTTTTATATTGAAACATTAGTAAGAATAACGTAGTATTATTAATTAGCTAAATATTGAATTTAGTATTATGGATTTATAGTATTTGAATTTAATTAGGGAAAACCAGTTGAATAGTCGGTAGAAATAAAATTACGTTAGTCTGCACAATAAGAAAAAAATCAATAAATAGAATGGATTTTAAATGATTTGTGCATTTCTCTCTCTCCCTATACCAACAAATATGTGATGAATAATTAAATTTCCTCTCATGAGTTTTTAAATTTTTTTACTTATTTATGCCCAGGAGCTTTTATGCATGCACATACATAATATATGAGACACACATACAGAGTCTCCCAAAAAGATTGAAATGATTAGATTTTTATTTGTTGCAGCTAAAAAGGTGATATAAATTAATAAAACTGTCGCCTCATAGCAACAGTAGAGTAATAGGCGAAGTTTCGAATAATAACCAAAAATGAAATGTATAACTTACTACTATGAAAAACTGTATCTGCATGTAGTGGAACAGTATTGAATTTTTATAACGGATGGACGGATAAATGGTATTTAAATGGGGAAGAGGGGAGGATGGAACCTCGTGAGCCTCTCTTTTACCTATACTTTAAAAACATTTTCTGCTTTCTGATTGATTTCATTGCTTGACAGATAAATAGATGTTAAATAAATGGTAAGATAGACAAATAAATGGTATTTAAATGGGGGAGAGGGTTAACCCTAGGAGCCTTTTATTCCCCCCAATGCCCTTAAACAATTGTCTCTGTCTCCTTGTTGGTTTCATTGATTGACAGATAAACCAAGAAGGGCAGAGTTATAAAAATTAATGTGATTAATATATTGAAAATTTTATAAACCACATGAAATTAATTCAAATCAGCATTATTCATGGGAATTTTGGTGTTTCCAACATTCCAATAAGTGCAATTTAAAAATTAAATGCGATTAATTAGATTTTTCAATTAAGTTAAAAGATTTTATGCACTATAAACATCATAGAAATTGTATTTTTAGCAATGATTACATTGGGTGTCTATTACTGAAAATTGACCGATTAAACGTTCCAATAAGAGCACGGCTCATAAAATTTTATAAATAAATTGAAATTTTATAAATGGTCATTAGAATATAAAGTTCAAATGTCATCTTTTAATTTCGCATTATGTCGATAACACAGGGTATTATAGTTATGCATTTAAAAACTCAATGACATCCTGTGCGTTCTACTTCAATTTTCCACATCTCCCCCCTCAAAAAAAACAGACAGGAAAAACTCGAAACTCAGCTGTTAATATAAAAACAAACACTATTTAAAAAGCACACACAAAAGAAATCTTTAGAACGGAACAAGTGATGTAATAGCGAGTTGGCTCTGAGCGAGTAAATATGTTCGTGTGTAAATCACCACCAACTGGCTAGCTGACTCTCTGGCTACTTTTTTATTTGAACAACATACATATCTGACTTGTGTGCTCGACATGAAAGCCTTCTTATAAGTTATCGTCAATATGGACGTGTTCAGCGCAACTTACCGGCAACTTACCGAAGTGGGAAATGTTACCGACCGATTCTAAAGCAGTA
The DNA here is from genome assembly GCA_964019185.1 of Maratus speculifer. NCBI lineage: Eukaryota > Metazoa > Arthropoda > Arachnida > Araneae > Salticidae > Maratus > Maratus speculifer. The sequence continues at coordinate 375,652,500 of OZ025293.1, forward strand.
CGAAATGAAAATCAAGTTGAACTGTGGTGTCAGCTACAATTCAAAAGGATAGTTTTCATTGGGGCAACAATTCGCTTTCGTACTTCCCTACAATTGGTCGGTAACATTGGTCACTTTGGTAAGTTGCGCTGAACACGCCCTATACAAGGACAAGATTTATTTACTTATTGAACAACATACATATGACTTGAATGCTCGACAAGAAGCCTGCTTATAAGTCATCGTCAATATACATGGACGAGATAGCACAAGAAAATTTTACAACACAAGAGACATACAACCAGGAGCTTCACATAAAGAGTGCGTGCAATGGCGCCAGTGGGACTCGAACACACAACCTCCTATGCTCGAAGGCGATTAGCGGCGTGCTGCTTTGACTACTCGGCCACGGAGGCTCACACTGCTAAAAACTGCAGCATTGTTGCATAGTCACTCCGCCGCTTGTATAGAGTATCCCTATTCCATCCAATGAGTATACTCAATAATATTGTCAAGTAACCTTTTTCTACACAAGCGGCGGAGTGAATATGCAGAAAATGCTGCAGATTTTTAACAATGCAAGGATGGGATAGCACAAGGAAATTTACATCACAGGAGAAATACAACCAGGAGCTCCTCACAAAGTGTGCGTGCAATGGAGCCAGTGGGATTCGAACGCACAGCCACCTACGCTCGCAAGTGATTAGCAAAATGACGTCTTAACTTGGCCCGACTCACTCGCTACTTTTCTCGCCTGCTTTTAGCTAATAAACTCTCCCCGTATAAACGAGTCATAATTGTTGCTCAAACAATTTCGTGCAGTGGAAGCAACCGAAATGACTGGTAAGAGACATAACGAACCGAGGGCGTGTTCAGCAATGTCACCGGTAAGTAACCGGTAAGATTGGTTAGTTACCAATGCGTTCAGTGCTGTAACCGGTAAGCAACCAACGTCGTTCAGCACAAGTGACCGATGTGACCGGTAAGTGACCGAACTAACCGGGGGAAAATCTTGGTTAGTTGGGTCACGTGATCGGTTACATGTTATTTAGTTAAAAATAAATGGCAACTTCAAATCAACAGGCGGTAGATTCGGTTTCGAATCTGCGTAATTTTTTTTTCAACCACCTTCGTCGTTCCAAGGCCAAGCTCGCACTCTGATTGGTTGTTGCTCTCGGCACTGTTTTCACGTAACTTGGCGATAATCATACTTGGCGTAGCGATAGACGCTTCCAAACCGAGTACGAAGTAAACCGAGTACAAAGTAAAAAGTTGTGTGTAAAAACTTTTAAAGAGTACAGCTTTCAATAAGACACGTTCCATCCAATCCAATGCTGCAAGAGAAAAGTTACTTTGTACTCGGTTCGGAAGGAAATGAAACTCCTCGACGGAAGTATCTATCGCTACGCCAAGTATGATTATCGGCAAGTTACATGAAAACAGTGCCGAGAGCAACAACCAATCAGAGTGCGAGCTTGGGCTTGGAACGACGAAGGTGGTTGAAAAAAAAAATTACGCTTCGAATCTACCGAAAAATTAATTAATTCGAAGTTATTTTAATAAAAATTTTAATTTTACTTTAGAAAGGTGTTATAATAAAAATAAAATACATTGACATGTTTCGGAACCGTCAAATAAGTTCCCGGTCAATACAAATGACACGCGACAATGAGATATAAATAGACCATGATCTAAAATATAAATAAAATGTTTATATAAAAGGTGAATGTTTTAAAATCTGATGATTTAAAAAATCAATTAGATTTAATTAACTTTTTATCATAATTCGAAGTTAGTTAATTCGAAATAGTTTGTAAATAAAACAATAATTACAGCAATGGAATATAGATGGCGCTACATGACATAACTAACCAGTGCGTCCAGAGAATCAGTCAATTGGTTAGCTACCGGTTACTTACCATTCCGGTAAGTTACCGGTTACATTGGTCACTTTGGTAAGTTCGCTGAACACGCCCTGAATCTGTCAACCGGTTAGAAACTGATAAATTACTGTGATGTCATGTAATCGGTCACATTGGTCGCTTTCGTTAGGTCTGCTGAATGCACTCATAGAAAATGGTTATTTGAATATGTTACGGAGTATTCTTATTGGTCAAAATAAAGATATTCTATAAAAGAGGTGGAGTGACTATGCAGCTAAAGTTGCGAATTTTTATCAGTGCATCTTGGGAAGCCTACCATTAGTCATTATCGTCAAGCTAATATTTGCTAACTATTTTAAACTCGTGTAATCAGAGTTTTCCGGACTCTACACTAGCCAAGCTCTACACTGTTAAAAATGTCGTGAAAAATTACTTCTATTTTTAAAGACTATAAGTGCGTTCAGCGACAGAAAAGAGAGTTACTCGGAAAATTAGGGAATGACGTCATACTGGTTTCTCGTGAGGCTAACGAAAAAGACAGGCTACCGCGGTGCATCCCACTTGTCTTTATCTACAGACCACTATAATGACGTGGTGCTCTTTTCGTACACCTGCATTGGTGCATTTAAGCATCACGTGACTCCAGCGGTCTGTAAAAAAAGGCACGTAGAATGCACCCCGGTAGCCTGTCTTTTTCGTTAGCCTCGGGTTTCTCGGTGTAAGATTGGGTTAAAATGGCTCTGAAAATTTTCGGGAAAAGTTACAGGAAGTTACAGGTATATTTTATTTACATTAACAAACATAGCCGCAGATGGAATTTTCATAGTGCAAATAGATTATTCCTCAGGGGAGAAGATTATCATATTTTTTCAATATCACTCTTCTTAGAAGGGAAAGTGTCCTAAAAGTCAATTTTTATGTGTACTGGGACGGTATAACAAAAGGAAATTTTACAACACGAGAAATACAACAGGGAGCTCTACACAAAAAGTGCTTGCAATGGAGCCAGCGGGATTCGAAACCACAACCTTCTACGCTCGCAAGCGATTAGCGGCGTACGCTGTTAAAAATTTGAAACATTTGCTGCATTGTCATCCACTGCTTTTATAGAATATCTCTATTCTGACGAATGAGAATGTTCCATAATACAGTGAAACACAGAGTACGGACAGAGCCTCAACTCGGTTTGAAAAGAACGCACTCGGTGGATCACTTAAAAACTAAATCATCGCGTTGGCGATTTTTATCCTCGTGATTTCTGTTTAACTGTAACCATATTCTGGCTTGGCACTTCTTGCTGAATGCTGATTTGATTATCTTTGCACACGTGCTTATGCTATTTGATCTTAGATTTCCGCGCTTATATTGATTCGTAATTATTACTGTTATTGTTCTTGAATTTTCAAGTTTAGATTATTAGGTCTTTATGTTAAGAAGAGACACATGTATTGTTTGCAAGACGAATACGTCAAAGTTACTTCATATTAAAATAATTCTTTCATAAATTTCAAAATAAGAAGCAGCAAGCCGTCGCTGTATTTTTTTTCCTTTATCATTTGTCGCCAAGGAAGCGAAATTTCGCCAAATTAGCAACCTCTCTTATGTTATGATCGTACTTTCAGAGTCATCCGCTCGTATCGCTACTGTCTATGCGTAATCCCATGTTAAACAAGTTGCCATTACAGTGTATGAAAGTTGATTCTCTGTTCCGTACTCTGTGCAGTGAAATAATCGGTTTCTATAAAAGCGGTGGAGTGACAATGCAGCAATAGTTTCAAATTTTTAACAGTGTACACTGTTAAAAATTTGAAACTTTTGCTGCATCATCACTCCACCGTTTTTATAGATTATCTGTATTTTGACGAATGAGAATGCTCCATAATGCAGTGAAGTAATCATTTTCTATAATATCGTGGAGTGATGATGCAGCAGAAGTTTCAAATTTTTAACAGTGTAGATATTCCAATTAACAGTCACAGTTAAGCTATCAAATGGTAAAGAAATCTGATTTCCCAACCACGTAATTACTTTACTCAACGAAATTTCATAAGAATGTGGGTTACCCGAATTCTGGGTAATTTCCGGATCTGAACGCTATGGGAACACAGAAAAAGTCACGCGGTGTCGGTCTCTGAACGCTTCAGGTTCCACATGGGGAACCGTACGTAACCCAGGTTGCAGTCTGTGAACGCTTCAGGTTCCACATGGGGAACCGTACGTAACCCAGGTTGCAGTCTGTGAACGCGCTCTATCTACACTGTAAAAAATTGACCCTTTTGCTGCATCGTCACTCCACCGCTTTTTTAGAAAACGATTACTTCACCCTATTATGGAGCATTCTCATGGGTCAAAAGAGAGATATTCTGTAAAAGCGGGAGAGTGACGATGCAGCAAAAGGGCCAAATTTTTTACAGTGTATTTTGAACAATGAGAATGCGCAATAAGCGTTTATGTACACTGTAAAAAAATTTACTCTTTTGCTGCATCGTCTCTCCAGCACTTTTATAGAAAACGATTACACTGTAAAAAATATGACTATTTTGCTGCATCGTCATTCCCCCGCTTTTATAGAATGTCACTCTTTTGGCCAATGAGAATGCTCCATGATAGCCTGAAGTAGTCGTTTTCTATAAAAGCGGTGGAGTGACGATGCAGCAAAATAGTCATATTTTTTACAGTGTACTTCACTCAATTATGGAGCATTCTCATGGGTCAAAAGAGATATATTCTATAAAAGCGGGAGAGTGACGATGCACCAAAAGGGTCAAATTTTTTACAGTGAAGCATTCTCATTTGTTAGAAAATAGAAAGTCTTTAAAAACCGAGTTAAATTTTCAGGATAATTTTAACAATGTAGATAGATTTGCCATAGTTGGGACAAAAACTTCTGTCTGAAAATAGTTCATGCACAGAGTACGGACAGAGCCTCAACTCGGTTTGAAAAGAACGCCCTCGGTGGATCACTTAAAATCTAAATCATCGCGTTGGCGATTTTTATCCTCGTGATTTCTGTTTAACTGTAACCATATTCTGGCTTGGCACTTCTTGCTGAATGCTGATTTGATTATCTTTGCACACGTGCTTATGCTATTTGATCTTAGATTTCCGCGCTTATATTGATTCGTAATTATTACTGTTATTGTTCTTGAATTTTCAAGTTTAGATTATTAGGTCTTTATGTTAAGAAGAGACACATGTATTGTTTGCAAGACGAATACGTCAAAGTTACTTCATATTAAAATAATTCTTTCATAAATTTCAAAATAAGAAGCAGCAAGCCGTCGCTGTATTTTTTTTCCTTTATCATTTGTCGCCAAGGAAGCGATATTTCGCCAAATTAGCAACCTCTCTTATATTATGATCGTACTTTCAGAGTCATCCGCTCGTATCGCTACTGTCTATGCGTAATCCCATGTTAAACAAGTTGCCATTACAGTGTATGAAAGTTGATTCTCTGTTCCGTACTCTGTGTCTGTGAGTTCATGCATGTGACTTGTACTTTGTGTTCGTTCTTTTTTCAGGGGCACCCTTTCAAGAATTGCTGCAAAACTAGCTTCATTTTTCATTCACTTTCTTGTCAACATATTCGTAGCAAATATAGAAAAAATTTGTCGACAAAGTAACATTTACAAATCCAGTGTTGTAGAAGTATCATTTTTAATCTTTTTTTTAAAGCACTAAGTCTATAAGTTTTATAAAATTAATCTTCAGTGATTTGCTTTTTAATATTTGTTAAAATGAACTTGTTCAGTTATGTTTTGTTGCTCATCTGTTATTCTGTTTCTGAAGGAGGAGTCACAGGTATATTATATCTTATATTATTCGTTTACGACTTTTATTATCTCAATTCTTGTAATAGAACTTGGTCGAAAATGACATACTTAAAACCATTATAACTCATTCGTATTGCATTGTAGGTATAAGTGTAGGGAGTAAAACCTCTGTGCATATATATTTTTCTAGAAAACAAGATTACAGAAATAGATAATTTAATATTCAATAAAAAGATTAAGTTATTCTAATTGTGTGAAACTTGCAGTAACGATACTTTTAATAATAATATATCTAATGCATTATATGGCCAAAGATGACCAGTTACTTGCGATTTTAGACATTTTGTTAAATATTTATAAAAATACATATACAGTCGACTCTCTTTAATTCGAAATCTAATAATTCGAATCTTCGTTTAATTCGAACTAAACATGAAGTCCCGAAATTTTCAATGGCAGAATAACGTTAACAATTTTCATTAATTCGAACTCATTCTGTTGATTTCGTTTAATTCGAACTAACGAGAATTATGATTTTTCATTTTTCTTTTTTTTCTTACGGATTTCAGATCACTTGAATAACTTTCTTTGAGTTTTGTGAAAATTATTCCGAACGAGTATACATATAATATAATACATTTGACATCGATTTTCTTAGAGCCCCGTGTGTCTATCAGTGACGCTTTAAATTTTTTCATCGTGCTTGTTTCTAATCTTTTAATTAGTTTATGTATTTATACATTCTAATTTAATATTAAGTCATATTCTAATGATAACAGACGAAATAAATTTAAAAAACACTAACATAATTTTTTTTGTAATAGTACTTTATTAAGCATGTTTATTTCATATTTTCCATAGTTCGAACTTCGGATAATTCGAACATTTCTTGTGGACCCGACGAATTCGAATTAACGAGAGCCGACTGTATTTCGTAATTTAATAGTCCGCTATCTCGGTCAACTTACATATGATGTCCAGTCGAACATCGCGAGAATTCATAAAGACGATATAGTGAGTCACTTTCTAAAACTAGTTGATTTTCCACAATTGTCAATCAGCTCACTGTAAATTTGAGTACTAATGTTTGATTGGATATAAGCTTTAATATTTGATTTTATATAATTTGCCCAAATGAAAGCAATAAGACCAGCGAGAGTCAATTTACATAGTTCATTAATAACACCATCTTGCAATTCTGTACGTTTGCGAACAAAGAGGAATTAAAGTGTCTGCCTACATTAAAAACTTTTTTGGTGGAAACTTCAGGAAAGTATTTTAATGTGTAATCTCTTGTGATTCCAAATCTGTTTGAATTTTACTTCTATGATTACTAGAAGAGGAATTATAACCAATTAAATAGAAAGTTGGAAGCAAATGCCTGAAATGAGCAGGAAGGCCATGAGAAATGTAAAAAAAAAAAAAAAAAAGCTTAATTCTCTTACTTTTTGTTTCATAAACATTAATAAACTTTAATTGACACTTCTAAAGTAACTTTATAGCTAAGAAATCTTTAAATGAAATTTTCGGAAAATCTGTTTATTTCGATATACGATAAAACTTCAGTACATATGTTTTTAAAATATTACTATATTCTGAACTAGAATCTAAGCTCTATGTGATAATGTAGTTAATTTATAGGTACTCTAATATAAAACATGTATTTTTAACCCTTCAATTCCCATGGTATAAATGCATTCTAGAAATTCCGTATTTCAGGTAATCTAAGTTCACACCAGAATATTACAATAATTTCGCTTTATTTAATGACGGAGTGTCTTAAGTAAAGCAAATACTGCTATTTCAAATTTCTGGTATGAATTTGGAATATCTGGATTGAAATAACCTATTAAATTGGAAACTCTGTTGGTAACATACTTGCTACCATGGACATTAGTGGGTTAGATAAAAATATTCATTTTTTGACCCATATGCATTTTTTGTTCTGCTTTAAAAAAAAGTATTACCTTTTGAAATAAAGTAATCTTGTTAGAGTATTTTAATACTGAAAAGTTGCATCTCTTTACAGAAATTCCATCAAAGTCTGATGACGAAGTAAATGTCGAAGTTGTTACGGACGATACGTGGATGCCATCGAACATCTTTGATGTCTCGCCAGATTCTAAGTTTGTGCTAAAAGAAAGAAAAGAAATCAAAAATGATTTACCTGTGACTGATGAATCGTGGGATACAGAGAGCAGTCCACTTCTAAAAGCAATTAGAGATTTCTTGTTTGCAGGTGAAGATAATTTATTGAATATGGAAACAACGGAGGAACCGAGTGAAGATCCTACAGAAGAAATTGTGAAAATGCTTGAAAAAGGCTTGATTGAAGCAACAACGATGTTGTTAAATCCACCTAATGATGATGAGCCATCAACTACAACTTCAGAAGAGCCTATATCGGAGCCAATATCAATAACAAAAATAGAAAATGAGGGCTCCGATACGCTTTTTGATAGAATTGGGTTAAATCTAATGAATTTTGCAACTTCAGATAAACGTCAGAGTTTAAGTGTTACCAATATTACAACTTCGTGCAGTACTTGTTATGACACTCTAGAGACTTGCGTGCAGCAGTGCTTTGTTAATCATAACTGCAATGATGTTCAACGTCAAGGTACGTATAGTTTTCTTGCTATGTTTTATTCTAATATTTTACTTGTAATCCTGTATGTCCCAGAAATAAATTTCTCCACTAAGGGGTCTATACTAGCCATGAAAAGAAACTTTCAAGCTAATGTTAAACCTATAGAAATATTTCAAATTTGTTGCTTGAGTCTATTTTTTTATTTTTGCATAGGATAGATGAGGTTGATCTCTAACCTGCGTAGTTTTTAAATACTTTTCGATTTTGGTTCCAGATATTTTTATAGTTATTTTCTCTTCCGTAAGTGAAAATAGCCTTATTTATTAAAAAAAAAATCTGAAATCGACCTCAGCTGTCCAAAGAAAAAAAATCTTTAAAAATGTAAATGCGATAAATTAGAAATCTAAGTTTAACATTATTTGCGAGTGTCTTCGAGTGACAAGTGCAGATTCCTAATATTTGAGTATAAATTAGAATATTTATATAACATGAAATTTAGAAAGGAGCTGTTAAGAGGGATTTTTTTTTTGGGGGGGGGGGTGAAATGCAGTTTACTTTCCTTCACCAAGGCGACTTTTTTTTCCACGTAAAATGTAGAGAATGTTTTTTCTTCCCCCTCTCGGTCTTCAAGAACTAATCAATGTAAATTTTATACTCCAATTTTTAAGCCTGAGGAATAAATTGGAGACTTAAATTGAATACAATACTTTATTAAATGTATAATATTTGACAATTTTTAAGAGCAAGAGACTCAAGTTATTGAACTGTTTTATATAACATAGAAAATCATGAAATTTCATCTGTCTTCGATAAGATTTCTAATAAAAATCTTGAACAGTTGAAATGAATTCAACTAACTTTTAACAATATTTTATAATTTATATTGAATTTAACTTCTTTAAAAGCATACTTTTTAAATACTACACATAAAGCATCGAAAACTCAATTGGATTAAGTGTGGCAAAAGTAGTAGTTTGAGATTTTTTAATCTGTAAAATTCCCTTTACCTCGATTGGCGCATTGTATCCTTCTCTATACAAAGCCGCATTTGAAAAATAATCGACAATTCAGCTATTAAATATGTAATAAAGATGCAAGGTGATGCAAAACGAATTGTATTACTCGTTCATTTTATCGCAATTATTTTGCATCGTCCCTGTGTATGCCATTAGATTTGCAATTAACCGTATAAAACGTTTGCTCTATTAGAATCTTGCTATCCTTTTGTTTTTGAAGACATTTGAAAGGACTCCCCCACACCAAATCTGTCCATCTGCACTTCAGAGTTGTTTTAGTGAAAGATCGTATACCAGAAATCGGTCGCCGATATAACTTTTTAATTTCTCCTTGAATACAAGCTAGTGTACATGTAGATAACATCTCTACAGAGCAGAAAATTTTGATCTACCTGTAAAAAACTTATTTTGCGACAAAACTGCCTAACTGTAAAAGCAGCATTTGGTCAGGGCCCGATTATTGCTAATGCACACAGTCCTGACTAAGTTAGAGGGGGGTGGGGGCTTCTAAATGCATTTTGTGCAGTCTAAAAATATAAATTTAATTGCATAGGCCAAAAATGAATATTTTGCATTTGTCTACACTATCTCAAAGTCCGTTACTAACGACAATGAATTAAAATAAACTTAGAAATTACGAAAAAAGAAAACTTATTTCTTCAAACGTATGTTTCAGTAACTTAGGCTTTTGGGTCATTTTAATTTTACATGCAAATTTTATGTCCGGAAAATGAAAAAGTTTCATTTAAAACGTATTTAGTGTTTTTACGCACTGTTATTACCACTTTTAATACACCTTATTTGCTCATTAAAAAAATTGACATTATTTACTAAAAATATAACAAAAATTTACCACCTATTTTTTGTACTGTTCCAAAGAATACTGTTTATTTAATGCTGAAACATTTTTATTTTTATGTAGTTTTTAATAACATGATAATTAATCAAAAATTCTTAGTTTGCTTTGTTATAATTTTATATTAAAATGGGTGTCCCAATGTTTTGAAATATTATGTAACCTCCGTTATCACATAATTTATGGCAAATTTCATGGCAAAAAAGTGTACCACACAACACAAATATTTATAAGTAAGCAAATAGTGAAAATAATTATTTTAATATTTATCATATATAGTGGACAAATTTTTCTCTGGAGGGTTTTCTTTTCTTATAGAACCATCGGTTACCAATTATTCACCTCCCTTTTATTTTGTGATTTTAGAATGATTAAGTAAAATCAAGTTACATTTATTACCACTTTCAAATAGACTGATAGATAAACCAAATAAATTTTTTTCTCGGATTTTTCTTTCTGTATACAACTTTTGTTACCAAATACAAATATTAATCTTGAAAATAGCTATAAATTGATCTAATTAAGAAAACTTTTGGTGTAGTAAATTTAAAACATCAGACATCAGGATAACAAAATCACTAAATTAATTTTGGTAATTTTAACTTTGTTTTGATAACAGAAGTTACCTTATGTAAACTGTTACTAAACATATTTTAGATGTTTTTTTATACACCTTGGCATTTTTCAAGAGATCTGCTATCTTAAATGACATTAAATACGGCCTTCATTTACTTACATTGGCCTTTTAGTTGATACTTTCTTATGCAAGTATAAAATGTAATGTGGATAAAATGTTGTGAAAAAACTTGCACGCAGATTTCCACTTTCACAGAAGTAAAATTGAAATTACCCTTTAACTCGTTATAAAAAACATGATGAAAAATACAGAGAAGATCTTATCAACCAATAATTATAATGAAAGTTCAACATCCAATTGAGATTTTCCATAGAATAAACATTTTGTTCTATTGCTATTAGCAAGTTCAAACACATAGTTCACATACAACATATATCACATAATAACAATACACAAATTGAAATAAATCCTCATTTTCAAAGTAACTGAAAAATTATTTAATATTTTTTACCTCTTTTAACTAAACGTCCTTGCATTTTTACATACGTAAGGAATAATTTTTTTATAAACATTAGATTCAAATTTTAAAGCTTAAAATTGCTTGTATTGATTGCTTGATGTATTTTGTAAGAGTATTTTGGCCTTGATATGGTCTACATAGTTCCAGGTAAAGTTGATCAATCTCTGCTTTTGATTGCTATAAAAAGCGAAGTTTCTCAAATAGATCCCTCTCCGCTCCCAGACAATACGGTTTTTTACTTCCATTTAATTTGAATTTGTCATGACAATTTGCGTTTTAATAAAGTGCAATCTATCAGTATACTCATTAGAAAAACTTTTAGCTCTATTATTACCTTCAATGTTAATTTCTCAGACTCTAAATTTTATTTTTTCGCGGATTTTAAAAAGAGGGGGCACTTCACTTTCTCTGTTATTAGAAAAGCAAGAATTTAGTCAATCTTAGTGTTTTTTTCTGTCATTTAAATCAGTTTGAAGGTGAATTGAATTGTTATTAATTGGACGTTACTCATTCTGAAGTCTTGGCTCGGTTAGTAACATAAAAAGAAGCCGCGTCCATATACTTTGTCTCTAACCTCTTTCATGTTTGAATTTTCTGAATTGCTGTAAAGCAGAACTCATGTCTTTTTGCCTTTTTTATTGTACAATATTTTTTTTAATTGACTTTTGTAGATTTCTTCAAATTTTTTTAGTATCTAACAAATTTGCTGTTTGGAACACTTTTTCAGGCACATGAGAATCGCGAAATGCTACGAGTTATGGAGTGTTAAAATGAATTGCTTCTATGTAAGAAAAGATTTTTTTAAAGCTTAAACAGCTTTAAGACGTAATTTTCTGATGTTGCTTTCATTATCGGCCGTAGGGCCCTGATCGGAAAAAAAAGTTTGGGCATGAATTTCAAATTGCCTGGTTCGTTCTCCGAAATCTAAAACGCGCCAGCCTATATTCACGGATAGTTTATAATAAAATATTAACGAAGGCTTCATTAGACTTGGTATGTCTTCTTTCAGAATATAAATGCAAGTATTGAAATGGATGTGTACATTTAAAAATTACACGCTTTTATTTTTCACAGTAATACCCATTTTTATAGCTTTGAGTGCCTTGAATCAAGGTCAGCCAGAAAATTATATAGTTCATGTATTTTTTATTACGTCTTTATTGAGTTATAAGAAAAGTGCTAGTTTATCCATAAATTTAAAAAGAATTTCTTTCGGAGAGAGGTACCGGAAACATTCAATTAGTCATTGTAAAAAATTGCACAAACAGCCTTGATATTGAATTTTTTGGCTGCATTTTAAAATTTTCTTTTCTGTGAATGCAATTTACAGAAGTTCTTTTTAAATCCTTTTAAAAGGTAATTTATCTGTCTTATCAGAATGAGCTGTAAAAGCACATAGCCGTGTTTCTGCGACGCCGATATTTTTATGTTCTTACTGAGATAAGTCATTTTTTATATTCACATGAATTAATTTTCGTAATTAAAAAAAATATTAATCAAAAATGTACTTGTACCATGTTTGGATCCATTCAATGTATTTCTTTTAAATATTAAATCTGATTTTTAGGGGCTGGGGGAATGAAAAGTTTATATTGGATTTAATTCTGGCATCGTCAAACTTTGACACCATCTTTTAAGTCTACGAAGATTTAAGAAAAAGTGCAGGGACTGTACTTTTTCAGTCTGTTAAAGTTCAAAAACAGGTGTTATCATTTGTTACTACAATTTTTAATATGTAGAGACCACTTTTTCAAACATTGCATTCATATTATGAAATAAATTAGTCTAAAGCAACATCCCTTGCTATATTTTTCATGTGATTTGCAATTAAAATCAGGCGAATAGGTTTTCGACGCGGATTGTACAGTACAATCATTAAGCTGGCTTTGAAAGCAGTATAATGCATCAAACTTTTTAAAATTTGCAAACCCAAAATCAAATTGAATAAATGCTCTATGAACACCCTTGTTTCTTAGAATTAGTCGGTATTAGAGTTAAGAATCTTCTAAATAGATGTTTAATGATTAGTATATTTGGATCACGATAACTTAACTTTAAAAAAATTTGCTGTACACAGGAAAATAGCTAAATCGACAGACTATTAAAAAAAAGTTTTTAAAAGTTTTCTAGAACTGGCTGCTACCATAATCGATGAATAATTTTTCCGAAGTAATATAACTCCAAATCCAACTTAATATGGCCGAAATATAATTAAATTTTGTGTTCTTTAGAATCAATGGGATGTAATGTCTCCGTAACAAAAAAGGTCCCACCAGTGGCCGAAAGGTTCTGACCTCTCAACTGGTAGACGGCAGGTGCTGGATTCGAACCCAATCGCGGCCGTCGGCCTAACCATTCGGAGTTTTCGTGGTTTTCTTCTAACCTTGCGTAAACACGGGTTAGGCTCCCTTAGAAAGACCCCCCAGGGCCTATATCCCTAGAGTAGATAATCGGCCGACACAAAATAAAACAAACCTTAACAAAAAAAAAAAAAAAAAAAAAAAAAAAAAAAAAAAATAGAACTTATACTTTAAACTATTATTCAAATTTGTCTATATAAGCATAGTAGTAAATTACGCAGTCCAATATTTCTTTTATTTGAAATATTTTAAGTTAAATAAAAAAAAAGTTCGTTAAATATTGACTTTACATTTAAAATATTGTCAATTAATTGGCAAAATATTTCTTCCCATAATTGGTGAACTATCAACAAAATAAATTCTCGTATCGAGGCAATATTTTGTATTGTCAATATTGGACTAACATTGTTTTGTTACAAAGAAGACTGTAAAAGAAAATGTCAACTATAAATTAAACTTCATTGCAGCACGAATTTGTCCCCCTCCTGCATCCAGAATGTGCAACATATTTACTCAGTGGAGTCCTGTTGATGAATGCAAAGAACATGAAGATTGCAAAAGTCCACTACTTTGTTGCAGCGATGGTTGTACAAACAAATGTACTACTGGTATCTGGAGAGATTAATTTTAACCATGTTGTATTTTTAATTTTAATAAAGCTAGTTTTAACCTTCATAACCTGAATTATTTACTCACTTTCATGATCCTCTATGAAATTAGTTCTTTGTATAATTTAAGAAGAATGACAGCTATTATACACTAAACAACAAATGGCCAGTCTTAGTCTGTTCAATTGATTTTGAATAAATCTGATGTGCTGAACTCATATGCAATCTGACTTTTATCGAGCCCAATTTTTTCATGCAACAGTTGTCCTGAATCTCCAAACGGTATATTGCATTACTCTATCAAATATATTAGTTTTACAAAACTTATAAAATGAACATTTGCTTCGTATTCTAGTTTGGTTTTCTGTTGATAGTATGCAATTTTAATCTTAATATTGCAATCGTTGTAAACTTATTACCTTTCTCTTTATTTTTATATTAATATATATTTTTTTAATATGCCCGTAAATTAAATTTCTATAAATGCATTTACTAACAATACCAGCTTTAGTTTCTTTTTAAACTGGGGATAAATTTCCTAATTTAAGTCGAACTTAATACAGAAACATCTAGATTTCGGTCTGTGCAGTGTCATTCTGTAATACACAAGAACAGCGGATGTTTTATTATAGAAAATGCACATATAGATAAATCTAATATTTTATTTACATTTAACTATTAAGATCGTTTTTTAACCGTCCACCAAGGCATCAATCGTATCTTTCTGGAAACATTTGAATAAAACTATGGTCCTACCCACTTTCAAGTATGTGATCGGCTTAGCTAAACAAAATTGTAAGATTCCACGCAAACGGCAAGTATCGTCATTTACGTGGACAAGAAAAAAAAAAAGCAAAATAGCTTTCATAAATGTTCCTAAAAGACAGGTGACGTACTGAGTGCGCTACTTAGTGGAAAAACAGTTGAAAAGTCCGAAATAATTTAAGGGATTAACCCTTTCCGGCACGGCCAAAATCTGTTGGTAAAATGAGAAATTATCGACTGACACCGGAATTCACAAACGATATTTTTAGATATTTTGAATTCCTTAATTTAAGCTTTTATTGTAAACGCAAAATTTTACTGAAATGTTATTGGTGCCGTTGGAAAGTTTGGAATTAAAATTAGGTATCCCAGACCGGGCACAGTGTGCCGGAAAGGGTTAATGTCCATGCTTTATTTACCTTCTCCATGAAGACATTTCAGTATTCAATCGATATTCAAAGTTAAAGTTAGCAATTTTACTACATGCTTAATCAGTTGAATCGGTTAAATATTTTAAATAAAAATTCTGGTGCAAAATATTAAATTTGAGTAAAAAATTTCGAGCGTATTTTTTAAAGAATAACATCAAAAGTTCAAGTCCATTAGTGTTCATATATGCTGTCAGTGTTCTTATATTAAAACCACGGAGTAAAACAGGTGAAAGTAGTGTTAAAATTTTTTCTAAGGTATTTCTCTCCAAATGGGTGACGATACCGTAGTGCTATTTAAAAAGCATTGAATATCGCGGATTATTCTCCCACGAAGAAATAAATGTGCTTATTTTTAGAAATGAAAAGTACTAATCAAATTTTCTAGAATAAATTTTAATTCTCGTATATTTTTTATAACCTTTTTGAATAATTTAATAATTCGTGACGTTTATCTATGAAATTAATAAATGTAGAATAAAAAAAATTATCTTAATTATTTGGGAAATAATAGTGTAAATTATAGGTCATTGTCCAGAAACTAATTTTTGCAAAAGCCCCAGTAAATAACCGGGCCAGAGGCTCACCGGCTAATGCGATAGTGCAACAAATCTCGGTCCGATCCGGTCTTGCGTGTTTGTGCGCTACTGGAGCTATCTGTGCCCAGTGATGAAGACCTAGCAGTGTCTCTGAATAACTTTCACGCTATTAATCCCCGAGCCGGGAATCGATTTCCGCTCTTGTAGAGGAAGTCCTCATCCTCTAGAATAGCAAGAGGTACATTTTTACACTATTAAGGCCCCACCAGTGGCCGAGAAGTTCTGCTCTCGAAACTGGTAGATGAGAGGTACTGGGTTCGAACACAATCTCACCCGTTTGCCTAATCGTTCAGAATTTTCCGTGATTTTCTTCGAACCTTGGATTTTCTTGTGTAAGTGCGGGTTAGGTTCCCTTAGAAAGACCCCCCCACGGAAGGCACTCCCCCTTAAGGCCCATATCCCTCGTGTTGATAATTAGCCGACATAAACACAACCAACCGTACTCTAGTAGTTGGCACTTTGTTCAGGAACCACGGAGATGTATGGTAACGTAGTGGGTGGCGGGGTCCTTTTTGACCTCATGCGGTCCCCTTGTTGGAAAGTGGGGTCTGTGCGGGGCTCCAACCTCCTAACAAGGTGGAGTCTATCCCGCCTTTTCGTGCCCACTTGAGGAAGTTAACGGCGCCTAGTTTGGTGTCTACAACTCCCCTTGCTGAACTGCGAGGGGCTCCGTCAGTGATTCGAGATCAGACAGGAAACTCTTAGCTAGGAGGTGACAATGCCGTCAGGAGAGTTTTTTCTGATCTTTCCGGGCATCTAGTTTTAGGCTTCTAGTTTGAGCTCCGCATCAATACGGAGTTTGGGTGAAAACTCTTGAACTAGGCCGTGTGTATACGGCGAGGTATACGGTCAGGTAGGATTTTCCCAGGATTCCGCTAGAGACGCCTTTCTTTTCTGGCTGGTTATCAAAAATATCTTTCTTCATAATAGAGGTTGATCTTGAGGGCCTTCCATAAAACAACTTCTCTTCGGGGATCCTTGGCATTGGCTCGTGGGGTCGGCGCCTTTGTAGGTGTTTGGTTCCTGCGAGTCGTTGGAGTGACCCGGGGAGGGCACCAATTGGCTCTTTGAGTGGTGAAGGACTGTCGCAATCTGCTTTCCTCCTCTTTGTTTGGGAATCAGGATAATATTACGTGCACTAGGCAGTGCATGGTCCAAGACCGTGCTGATCCCTGAAGGGCAGCATGGATATATATCCCGGATAGGTGGTGCTTTCTAGATGGGTTACTTGAAAGTATAGTTGCAAATTGTAGAAAAAGCCGGATTTAATCCCGAAAATAAACCCCGTTTTTTAGGAGGAAAATTTGTTATGAAAATTAATATTTTTAAATGTAAACAAACATTATTTATAAATGTGAACAACATATATAGATAAAGAGCTCGAATTTACTTGAAAACTAATGAAAAATGTACTTAAGTTGCAGAAATATTAAGTTAAAAATCATAAGTTGATAATCTGTCGATAAGTAGATAGTTAGAGGTAATGACGAGATTCATTTTGCTTCACATAGATGTAAATATCATTCCTGTTCTGCGAATCAGCCAATGTAAACAAAAAGAAAATGAACAAAAATAGACGAAATCAATGGGGAGAAAAAATTCAATTCACTAGAAAATTAATATAGAGTATATCTGAATAGTAAATATGCTAGCTAACAGCTTTAGATTCAAAATTAGTTTTGTGAATTCACAATGAAAAATTTATCTTAAACTTTATTGAATAACAACATACATCTGACTTGTGTGCTTGATATGAAGGCCTGCTTATAAGTCATCGTCAATATACAGGGACTAGAAAGCACAAGGAAATTTTACAGCACGAGAAAAACTGGGGAGCACCAGACAAAGAGTGCGAGCAATTAACTTTTCGGAACAATGCCTAAAATTCTGAAAAGCAGTAAAAATTCTTTTAATTAAAAATGACTGGTCTTGTTTACATTCAAAACTCTTGCAAAATTCCGGGTTTATTCCCCAAAATTCCCTGGTTTATTCCCAACTTACAAAATCGGTGGGTTTTTCGCAACTCTGTACGAAAGTGTTGTTTGGGTCGGCAATACAAGGACGTCACGGGCCCAGGACCGAGTAGGATACACCGCTTCACTTTGTTTGTACAGGGTGTCCCAGAAATGTTGGGACAACTTTAAAGAGAGGTAGGGGACATCAAAAGTATTCGGATCTGTATAGCAACCCATAATCGGAAACGCTTTCTTGGCGTGGTAGTGATGACACAAAACGCAAGGAGGACAGGATGCGAATAAGAAGAGAAAATATCTTTATTATCCATAGTACAGCAGAAAAGCAAGTAAAATGATCATTTAAACACAGATACCGTTATCAAAATAGGTGTTTGAAATTACGACCCCGGTCCGGGTCCCTGATGCATGCAGGTGCATCTCCGGTGCATGGAAGATCCAATGTTCTCTAGAAAACACCAGGAATGTCCTGAACTTCCCCAGCAGCTGCAACGATGCGTACAACTAGTTCCTCAGAACTTTCCAGTGTCATCCCGGTATTTTTGCAGTACTGAGAATAATAAACATGTTTTCTCTCCGTGTCCTTTCTTTCATGGGTTTTGCGTCGTCACTACTGCGCCAGGCGAGCCTAACGGAAAAGACGGGCTATCGCGGTTGATTCCTCGTATCCTTTTTTACGGACTGCTGGAATCGCTTGATGCTCGAATGCACCAATGAAGGCACACAAAATGAGCATTACATCATTCTAGCGGTCAGTAGTTAAAAAAAAAAAACCCTGGAATGAACCGCTGTTGCCTGAGCCTCGTGCGCCAGGAAAGAGTTTCCGACCATGGGTTGTTGTGTAAATCTGAATCTTTGTAATGATCTCTACCTCCCCTTCAAGTTTGTCCCATTATTTCTGGAACACCCTGTATTTTTGAACAAGTTTACATGCGTAAATTGAATATTGAGCATTTTCTATACATTTTTTTAAACGGCCAAACAAACTGCAACACGCCAAATCTAGGAACCTTCACATGAACAGGACCTGTCATGTTGCTGCCACTTTCCAAGGGAAGAAATAATCGGAAAACACATTCCACCCTATCTCTACTGTATGAAGCACCTTGGCCGTTATTGCCGTTCGAAGTTTATTGAGTATCAGATTTGTGATGTCAGCGAAACAACGATGATTAAAATTCTCCATTTTTCTCAAAGTGTAGGCAGGGGATTAAAATTATCAGAATTCAACATTTTTTTCTTGGCACCAAAGACATCCGTGAGAATCAGGTTGATCATAGTCTCGCAATTTGATATTTTTGCGTCCAACACTGTCTGCAACATCTCGGTTATGCTTTCTGAATAACTTTTGGAACACTGTTAAAATTATCGTGAAAAATCACCTCATTTTTTTTTTAAACGGCTATCTATTTTCTGACTGAGAATAATCTAAAAACGCCCATGGAGTGTCCTCATTGGTCAGAAAATAGTCTCTAAAAACAGAGGTAATTTTTTACGATATTTTAAACAGCGTATCTTGTAGTTCTGCATTGGTTGCATAATCTATGAACAGAGAAATTCCAAGTAGGGGCTTTCGAAGCAGATGTTGCATAGATCTCAGACTTTAACCCTTTATCTACGGACGGTACTTATCATTAAAATTACTTATTATAAAATTCTTTTAATAGGTCAATTAGTTGTAATACTGTTTAGAATGAGTTAGATACATTTTGTTCCAAAATCATTATTGGTTACACAAAACAAAAAATATTTTTAAAACGATTATTTTTTTTTAGCTTTTGTATCTTTTCAGCTTTCTTGGCGCTAAAGGATGGCGATTTTTCAGTTCGGAAATCTTTATATATATAAATCTTCTGTACGGGTGTTTGTCACTGAACTCCTCCTAAACGACTGGACCGATTTTAATGAAATTTTGTGTGTTTTCGAGAATGGTTTAGATTCACATTTCATCGAAGTTGATTCAGTACTTTTTAGTAATAAGGCAAAAACTAATAGTTAGTGATTTTTCGCTAAATAAAAGTGTTGAATAAGTTCGCTGAATAGGGTGCGGACGGAATGGCCAAACGGTCTAAAGCGCCAGATTTAAGCTCTGGTTCTTGAAGAAAGAGATCGCGTTTTCGAATCCCCCTCCTGACATACGTGTATGATTTTCAATAATTTTTCCTGTATTATGATTTTAATTAAGACTTCAGAAAATCGTTAACTTTTAACTAAAAAGAGAAAAGTAAACTTTCCTATTAAAAATTGAACAGACTTCAAAAAGTGAAAAATAATTTCCTTACATAATTGTAATAAGAAATTAAATTAAGAGTAGTATTTATCATGTGCATTATGTACTTTGATTTTCTGGTGTCAGTGCCAGGACAACGTCTGTCGGGTCCGCTAGTATATCTATATTTATGTAGTAAGAACAAAATATTTGTACATTTTATAATTCTACAAAATACTAAGAAAACAATTTTAAAATAAAATATTTGAGTAGTTATAAATATTGCGCAAAATCCCTGTAAATTCAAATTTAATTAATCCTTCAAAACTTCTAAAATCCTTCAAAAATGTATTAAATGATTATGTAAATCTTTTAGTTTAGTAACAATTTACGTAAAATGCTTTAGAATGTAAAATTTTCATGAATTCATAATTCGGTAGATAAAGGGTTAAATTTGCGCTCGTCCGCAATTGACGCGCAGAAGCTAAGCCTCTCAGAAGCTAAAGTGATGCTTGATGCACAGTTTTGAAAATAAGTAATTTAGCTTCAACTATGTATTGAGGGGAATGCCTTGTCCGTTGATGCGTAATTAATCAGCAGTTTGCGTATGGCGGGAAGTTGAAAGAGTTGGTGTCTCGGTGAATCTGGACGTACTGGCCACATACGCATGAAATTTTGCAGGCGCAGGAATTATGAGTAAATTCCATGCAAAAATTTGTATATTTGTCTAATTTCATGAAAAGTACTGAAAGAAATTTAATAACGCTTCGAAACAAAGACGCAACTCTTTAATGTTGAATACGTAAACGTACACGAGTGTATGGACAAAGTGGGTAGCGGAGCGGGCTTTATAACCGAGCGTGGCAATTTTCGCGTTTTATTTGCTCGCACACATTTCTAAATACCTTAGTATTTTATTTTTATTTTTTATCAACGTTTGGATGACGTAATGAGGTGGCAAATCATGGGAAGACTGGAAACAGGTCAGTGTCAAGTGCAGATTTCTAGCGACTTCAATGTAACACCCAGCTTCATGCTCAATTTTGGAAAGTTTAAGGACATTGGATCCATAGAGGAAAAGCCTGCGTAAGGTCAATTAAAAATCAGGATGGCCAATGACAGCTTTTATCTTGCACTTTCATTAAAATTATTTTAGTATGTGTTATCCCGTAAGAAATGTGATGAAACGTTTGTACACGTTCGGGATTACTTTATCCCAAGAGCCATACTGCTCCCATCCTAGTGAACAAAGAGAAGACATTCCTTCACTCATCCCTTCTGGACCTTAAAAGATATAGTATATGGCCAAAGGTGTCCGGCCACTTGAAAATTTAGACTTATTTTAAATATCAAGAAAAATACATGAGGAATTATTCTGAAAATCCATGTGTGTGAATAAAATAGTAGAGGTCATACATTTCCACGAAGATTTTTTCCTTAAATCCCTTAGGGGACCGTTAGCAAAATGAAAAAGAACGACAATATTTTGGATAAATCTGTCAAAACTTATGCAGCAGAAGCATTCACACTGCAGATTATGATTAAGTGGCTTATTGTAATAAACTGTGTCTATTTTTATGATGTTAGCATGTATACTCTTAGAGAAATTAAAGTTTTTATAAAAACAGATCCGAATTTTCTCAAGTCTTTTGCTTATAATTTGCAGAGTTCTTAATATAAAAGTGTTCTTTTCAAAAAACATGATAAACAACATTGTACACAATACCCTGTAATCAAAATTAAAAAAATAATAGAAATTGTATGAAAAATGAGCAGGTTTATTAAATGTTTCACGGCGCATGCGTGAACGCAATAAAAATATAATTTGCATAATATGTTAGCTAATCCTATAGAGGAACTTTTGCGAAAGTCTCAAAAACATAGCTTGAAAATTATCGGCAATAGAATGAGTTCAAAATACGTTGTACACAAAAGGAAACAAAAAGATGAGGGGCTGTATCCAAAATGTCGTAGTACCTGCTATTGTGTGTATGCTGTATTGATACTAATCAATGGATATATGGATACAGCCCCTCATCTTTTCCCTTTATTTTGGAATTAACGGATGCTGCAAATGAAACAAAATGCCCAACCTTATCAAGGGTTGTTTAAACAATTGTTTTAATTACTTTTTTATATTATGTATTATGATGTAAAATTTAAATTAAGAGGATTTTAAACAATTGGATTATTTAAATAATTCAGATGATTTAAATGATATTTTATTAATATTCAAAATGTTCTAACATTCTTATTCAATCATTCAAAACATATCGTAATTTCAAAATAGGAAGGTCTATTAGTATTTCCATAAAGATACATTTCCAAATATTTATGATATTTCTCAGATTGAGAAATTCGCCTTTTGCACCTAGTCTGTTTGCAAAGAGACAAGCTAATTGTGAAATCATAATGATAATTTTCAGGCTTATTGCAATACGGTTATGCAGTTTTAGGCTGATTTATAAAATCTGTGCATATTAAATAAAGTAAATTTTATTTTTAAAGCAGCTAATTTCTTCTCCATTATTTAAAATGTACGAGACCATTACTTTAACTAATTAAAGTCAATCCTGATATCAGTAAAGATTTCAGTGTACAGGGTGTCCCAGAACTTCGTGTACAGTTATTGCGGAGTGGTAGAGAACATAGTTTGGAAACACAATTACATAGGAACGCATGGGCGGAAACTCCATCCTCGCTTGTTAACCCTTTCACAGAATATGGTACGTCTATGAATCTACAAAATTTTTAATACAAAATAAACATGGACACCAGAATTTTAATGCGATTTTTCCAATTATTATGTATGTGAAATGTATTTTTTTTCTTCTTTGCAAATACGTTTTTCCGCGATTTCTGATGTCATTCATATTTTTCTACATTTTAGAAATTTCTAATAGCTACTAAGATACTTGATTTTAAAGAAACATAAATTTAAAATCGAATCATTTCTTGTATTTTTTTTTCTGTCTAATAAAGCGTTCTACACTGTTTTCCGCATTGTGTCATAACTGTGTCTGTGTTTCTTTCAGCTGTTCACGGACAAAGCACTTCCATTGCTAAAATGTGGGAAAAAATGAATGACATCAGAAATTGCGGAAGCGGAAAAATGTATTTGCAAAGAAGAAAATCCAGACATTTCACATACTTAATAAATAGAAAAATCATATTAAAATTCTGGTGTCAATGTTCATTTTGTATTAAAATTTTTGTATTTCATATACAAACCACTGTTTGTGAAATGGAACGTTTCCGCCCATGCTTTCCTATGTAATTGTGGTTCCAAACGATGTTCTCTACCACCCCTCAAAGTTTGTACACGAAGTTCTGGGACACCCTGTATACAAAAGTAGTTAAATTACCTCCAAAAATGACAATTTTTTGACAAAGAAATCGCAAACATGTTAGTTTCAAGTATCTGGGGAGCAGTGTTGCCAGATGGGCTACTTTTTTTTAATTCAAATTCTTGATTGGCACCACTTTTTACAAATGATTGAATGTGCCTTATTCAATGACATGATAATTAAGGCGAAAACAAAAGGTAAATTACCGTTTCAAAAAAGTGGTGTCAATCAAGAAATCTGAATTTTAAAAAAGTAGCCCACTGGCAACACTGCTGGGGAGAAGAATAATATGATTTGTTCGCTGCGTAATGGCCGAAATCTAGATTGATCTTTCGTTTTTAACAAAACGAGATTGACCAATCAGAAACCTGCATTTTTAGAAACAACAAAAAGTTCGCAAAAATCCATTCTTTTCGAGATCCAGATAGTTTTGTGCTAGTATCGAAATATAGATGTAGGAATAACTAGATTACGCACGCGGGGAGAAAAGACGATTCTCCGCGCGCGAACGATTCTTCTCCACTAGAGTGGCAAATGGCCGGCGATCCAGTGGTCAATGTATGAAAATGTGCATTCTTAAAATGTATTTATATCTATATATATATTTTAAGCCTTCGTGAGTATTTCAAAGTTTATATCTGATTTTTAACCACTAATTAGTATTTTTATAGCGAAGTTAATTTTTATCAATAAAATAAATAAGATTAATGAAATTTTTTAACAACTATCTTTAAATACCTTTTAATCTGGAAGTTAAACAAAACAGTATGCGCATCAAAATCAGTAATTGGCATCTTCTTGGGTGAGTTTTATTTTATTAAATTCGTAATTATCTAAATACGTTACGTAGCACCTATAGTTGTCGTTCAGTCTGTCCGTCCGTCCGCATATAACAACGCAAAAACTACCCAGCCGAATCGTTTGAAATTTAAAATATATAATTATTACTTAATTCTGACGAGTCATTTCAAATTTTATGAAAATAGGATGCATAGATCAATTACAGAGACAATCAAAAGATTCCGTTAGATTACTGTAAATGGGGAAAAAGTTTCAAATGCAGTTTAATCGTTTGAAATTTAAAGTATATAATTATTACATAATTTTGTCGAGTCATTTCAAATTTTATGAAAATCGGATGTATAGTTTAATTAGAGGGACAACCAAAAGTATTCCATTCCATTACATTACGATCAATATGAAAAAATAGTTTTAAGTATATTTTAATGATGTTAAACTTTGTCGAATATAATAGAGTTGAAATGAACCTATGAAGTACTATATATATACTAAAATATCCATTCTGTACAATCTGATGCAAAGAATATTTATCATTACATTACAGGGCCACACAAAAGTATTCCACTACATAATGCTGTACGGGGAAAAATTGTTTGGGGCGTGTTTTAATTATATTAAACTATTTCACATTTTATGAATATGATATACATTGCTGAGGTGTAATAAAAGTTACTTCCTGTATATTTGCAGGAAAACAAAAAGAATTTCAACCACTATACTGTATCCGAAGTACTGTTTATTGTAAGAGCAAGATCTGAAAATTTTTAAAATTCGTTATCGTACGATCGAACATCATTTGTTACGCTTTACGTGCAATTTCCAATTTTTTTTTTCCTCTAAGCAAAATAGAATTTTTTAAAATGGGTGTACAATTTTAAATGATTTTATTTTGCAGGAAGTTTATAATATTGTTTAAAGTAAAATTCTTCCCCAATTTGTAACTTTTAACCTCCCCCTTTACATTCAATGGGTTCACTTTTGTTCTTCACACAGTATTTCAAAATTTCCAGACGCTTAAAATATTTTTCTCCTTTCTGCCCATGTTTCTTTGCAATGACAATAAATTATTGTGTCAAATTTTCCTTACCCTCTAAACTTAAACATTTCTTTCCCAGCCATAGTTGTTAATCGTTCATTTCATCTCACCTACACTCCTCCCCCAAAAAAAGTGTAATAGAATAAATACAAAAAAAATTACTTATTTTAGCTGTGCTATCTTTTTATTTGTGTGTGTGTAAATATATATATATATTTATATATAAATAAAAAAGCATTAATTTATTAATATATTACATTTTTTAGATTATTTTTTTAGCCAAACATTGCCCGACAAAGCATGGAATATTTTACTATGATTCTTAATAAATTTTTGGTGTTTTTAGAATACAACATGAATGAAGGGATAAATAAATCCGTTTTATAAAATAAATACCTATTTTATAAAATAAATATATTTTTTATAAAAAGTGTGAATGAGTGAATTCGCTAAAAAAATTATAATTTTTGTCTATTTCAATTTTAAGATATAACAAGAACGGAAAACAAAATCCAATTCTTTGAATTGCTTACTAACGCATCGAACAAAATCACAATTATTCGCAATTATCACTATGGTAGAATCGCAAGTTCCACTTGCTTTTTGCCGCGAAATTTTTTTTCTTTTCCGAGCACCTTCGTCGTTCCAAGCCCAAGCTCGCACTCTGATTCATTGTTGCTCTCGGCACTGTTTTCATGTAACTTGGCGATAATCATACTTGGCGTAGCGATAGATGCTTCTGTCGAGTTTGATTTTCTTCCTAACCGAGAACAAAGCAACTTTTCTCTTGCAGCATTGGATTGGATGGAACGTGTCTTACTGAAAGCTGTACTCTTTAAAAGTTTTTAAACACAAGAGCACAAGACCACGAGGATAAGAATGAAGGAAGAATAAGAATGAGTAGGTTAGGTTTTAGGTTTACTCGTTCACTTCCGAGAGAAGTACTTTTCGCCAAGTTACGTGAAAACAGTGCCGAGAGCAACAACCAATCAGAGTGCGAGCTTGGAACGACGAAGGTGCTCGGAAAAAAAAAAAATTACGCCTTTTTGCCACTCTAATGGATGTTGCCACCGAGTCGCAACAGAATCAAAATTTATTGGGAGAATAATTGAATGCTTAATCTAGTTATTCCTATATCTATGTATCGAAACGAGATTAGCCAGTCAGAAGCCGTCATTTTTTAGGCGTAATTTTTTTTCCGAGCACCTTCGTCGTTCCAAGCCCAAGCTCGCACTCCGATTGGTTGTTGCTCTCGGTACTGTTTTCATGTAACTTGGCGATAATCATACTTGGCGTAGCGATAGATGCTTCCGTCGAGGAGTTTGATTTCCTTCCGAACCGAGTACAAAGTAACTTTTCCCGTTTATTAATAAGTAAAGCATTCGCCATTTTATAAAATAACACAAGATAATAATACACAAGAGCACAAGACCACGAGGATAAGAACGAAGGAAGAATAAGAATGAGTAGGTTAGGTTTTAGGTTTACTTGTTCACTTACGAGCGAAGTATTTTTCGCCAAGTATGGTTATCGCCAAGTTACGTGAAAACAGTGCCGAGAGCAACAACCAATCAGAGTGCGAGCTTGGGCTTGAAACGACGAAGGTGCTCGGAAAAAAAATCGCATTTTTTAGACCTTTTCGCTATAAGGAAAGGGCATGTTTACAAACAAACGCTTCCTTCAACCAATCTATCAGTTACATTTTTGCTTTCGCGATCATTGCAGGAATCATCACGGCGATGTTGAACAATCATACAACAGAGTTTTTAATCGCAGACAAATCAGACCAATCAGATCGCTTTGACTTCTTGGGTATCGTAGGAGTCTTAAAGACTCGCAGGAAATTACTGTGGATCCACAGTAATTTTGTCCACAGTGACGTCAGCTGCCCTTTCCTTATAGACTCTATGAGTGTGACGTCACAGGCAACTCAACTCGACATATCAGCCTCAACTACGTTTCAAACAAACACATAGAGTTCAGAGTGTTTTAGAGATGCACTATACTGTCAAAACCACGTGCAATATGATCGTTAAAAAAAAGAGAAGAACGTGGAACAACGACTGAATTTACTATACTAGGAAAAGATTCCATATCGAGCCACAATTGTTTGGCAAAATTGTGATCCTTTTAACTATTTCGCGATTGCAATCGTAGCTGCATGCCATTTCATCTCTATCTTTTTCTTCACTCTTTTGTTTGTTTGGAAGCATATTCACAGTATCCGCAAAGAAACTCTTCGGGAGAGTTGAATTCTGATAGGGATTGGCCGACGCGTTTTCACGTAACTTGGTGATAATTATACTTGGCGTAGCGATAGACGCTTTCGTCGAGTTTGATTTCCTTCGGAGCCGAGTACAAAGTAAACCGAGTACAAAGTAAAAATTTGTGTTTAAAAACTTTTAAAGAGTACAGATTTCAGTAAGACACGTTCCATCCAATGCAATGCTGCAAGAGAAAAGTTACTTTATACTCGGTCCGGAAGGAAATCAAACTCCTCGACGGAAGCATCTATCGCTCGCCAAGTATAATTATTGCCAAGTTACGTGAAAACGTGTCGGCCAATCCCTATCAGATTTCAACCCTCTCGAAGAGTTTCTTTGCAGATACTGTGAATATGTTGTTTGGAACGCATTTTCGGCTAAAATGTGGAGTTGAGTTGTCTGTGACGTCATCACTGATAGGGTCTATTGTAAGTAAGCAAATTTTCTGATTGTCAATCTCGGCCAGGGAGTACATGCAAACGTAACGCCTGCAAATGAATCGACTTGCAATAGGATGACGACATACTTGCAATAGGTCTGCAAATACACATGCATTCGTAACGCCTGCAAGTAGTTACTCCCAGTTGCTTCCATTTGCAAATTGCAAAAAAACTCCAAACAAATAAATCGATTAAAATCTATTACGATAAATGATAAACCAATAAGAGGCAAGTAAATATTCACCGAGCAACATAGATGATGAAAACCACGTGCTTCTGTTTATTTCATCCGAGTTCACCGCAGTCTAGCATACTTTTTCCTTTTCGATAGTTGTTAGTTGTTATAAAATATGGCACGAGCAAAAAATTTCTCAGAAGAAGTAAATCTTATACTAACTTGTCTCGAACAGCAGCCAGATTTAGTGTCGGGGCAATTAGGAAAAGAGATTAAAACTCAAGCCGATGTTAGAGATGCTTGGGATAAAATAGGAAATATGTGTTCCTCATGCAGTTTGGGAGTTGTAAGAAAAGGACCTGACGTTAAAAATAAATGGAACGATTTCAAATGTCGCACCAAAAAAAAAAAAGGCTGCCATGCTAAAAAATGTGTTAACAGCAACAGGAAATAGAAAAAAAATCAACCCATTGACCGATTTGGAAGAACGGGCCCTTAATCTTCAAGGAGGAGAGAAATCGGTGGAAGAGTCGGAGATCTAACTGCACATCAGGTATGTTTCTTTAAGAATATAGCTTTCTTTTTGTAACCACTTTTTAATGTTTATATTTCATTCTTCAACTCTGGCTAAAGATTAATATTGAAATAAATAGTATTTTAAAAAATATTGAACTATATCTGCTACCCCTGAAAATATATATAGAGAATAGAGAAGTTGAATTATAGATTTAAAAATTTCTTTTATTCAATAGGATCATTATTCTTTTTTATGCACTTAATGTCATGTGATTTATTGGCTTGATGACTGATTTGCTTTTATCTTTCTAAAATTTGATAACTGTGGATGTGGTTGATAATTTTATATTGTGAAATTGTAAGTTTTTGTTCAATAATTTTCGGTTAACTGGACACCAGTGTTATGGATACATGTACCAAAAAAAATTATACACATATGCAAATATATATGCATATATATATAACATTGTTACCCAGCTAACCAAAAAGTCCGTTTTTGAAAAAATTGCATGATTATGTTATTTTGGGGGTAAAAGAGAAATAAAGAGAATTTAAATCAATAAAAATAAACTTATTGTGTTTCAAATAATACTTAATAGTGGACTCAGGGCTGTAGCTAAAGGGGTGGTATAGGTGGCACAGCCCCCCCCCCTCCCCCTCTAAAACATTTTGAGCCTCACCTGGAAAAGATTCCGAGGTCACTAAATTATATTACAGTACATCATCATGAATGTAAACAATGAAAATTTTAGTTCAGATGTAGGTTCAATGGTACATTATTATATCATTCTGTGCATACTTTATATGTAATCTTTTTACCAAATAGATTTATGTATTAATCAAGCTTTTTTGGTAATTAAGTCTGGTTAAACTTGAAATAAAATTTACTTATTTTATGATTTTGATGTAAATCAGTAAAGTCTTTTGAGGCAACTTGCAGCGAAAAATTCAAGAAATGTATCTTTATTGTGCAGGTTTAATTAGGTTATTTAAATTATTTGCTTGACATTAATTTGTAATAACTTCATGGTTTTTAAAATCGTCTTAATTTTTATTACTTTGCTTTTTTTTATTATATTGTTAGCATTCATTATAATTTTGATTTAAACATTGGTTATAATTAAGTTAAGTAAACAAATCAATGACCAGAAATCCACAAATTTTAAAATTCATACAACCTATGGTCCCAAGCAACACAGATTTCAGGGAGTCTATGGACTATCTTTAATATTAGTTGCTTAATTATGAATAACAATCATATGCATTGCATATCAGCCATAATATTTATATGGTTACTTTTAATTCTATTCTCTAGATTCTTCCTGCTAGCAGTCTAGGATTAAATTTAAGTAAGTTTACTAATTTTTTTATACGTTACATATATTGATCTAGCTAATAAATCTTTATAAAATTGGCTATTTGCCTGCAAATTAACTTAGCGATAAAACATCCAAATGTAGATCTTTTAGGATTGGTTGTAAATTGTCCGTATACAAATTTTAAGTGTAATGTGACATAAAACATGGTCAAATTAATGTCTACCTAACATGAAATAATATATTTTTAAAAAAATTTCAGTATACACCAGTTTAAGACTAACTTTGTGCCAAACATAACCCTAATATAAGAAACAACAATTTGAGATCGATAATAAATGTTTAAATATCAATTATATTTCTGTAAAAAGCTTTTAAGTTCATTAAAAGTTATTTTCCAGAAAAATGCAAAATAAGCAAACTATTTTATTTTGAGATTGAATAGAATAAATTTTTGAATGCTTAAAATGAAATGTTGCATTAAATCATTTGTCTTTTGGTAACAGCATTCTTAAGTCAAATTATTGTTTTCATACAATTTAGAAAATTTACTGTACCCAGTTAAGCCAGACAGTATGGTTTCTTGTGGAGTCCAAACCATTGCTCATATGCAACAAGTAGTTATGACATTCAATTAGGGGTGCCAAAAATGCTGTATACTTTTGAAAAATGTGACAACTTTTTCCTGGCAAAAATTTTAATAAAATGTTTAGAGCCGTACCGGGTACTCGGTACTCGGCCAATACCAAGTAGTTGTAAGAATTTTATTATTTAAGCATATGAATTTATAACTGATTCGTAAAAAGTTGCTCGAATATCAATGTATAATATATGTAGTAATTCATAAAACTATTTACTCTGTATCTAACAATATGTCTGCAAAATATAGCAAAAGTTAAGAACAAAAACTCACATAAAATTTCACATTTATACAAACAAAAATACTTTTTTGATATATAGGAAAACAGAAAAGACTATTATTTTGGATAAAGAAACTGAAAATGCAATAAAAAATTAATAATTAAATTTATTATATTTCAAATTATGGTGCAAAGACACCAGATGTTCTACGTTATCAGTAGACAGGGCATTTCTTTTACGGTGCGAATGTACTTTACTCTCCTTCTTGGCGCGATTTTTAAAAATCGCCAAATTGGCGCGTTTTTGTGTCTTGTCTCCCGGAGCGTCTTTCTCCAAGGCCCGCCACACACTACAGAGACATACGTCAAAAATCGTGCAATATGACGCAATCAAACCGGTTTTTTCTCTCTTATCACTGTGAAATTGTCCATGTCGTACGTTTTTTCGTTCAATGTTTGGCCTGCCACAGACCTGTCATACATTGAGCGAAAAAACATGACACACTGTTAAAAATTTGAAACTTTTGCTGCATCGTCACCGATTTAAAAAAAATTTCACAATAAATATATAAAACCATTGACTTTCTAATATACTAATAATAAATAATATACTAATAAATCTAATTTCTAATAATAAAACTTTATATGCACCAGTTTCTAAAACACACAAAATACAATAGCCATAAAAAAATTCACTTACCTTTACTTATTTACATTAAATTAAAAATCTATCCAACAAACTAAAAGAATTATTTCTGCTTCCAGATATCGTTTCATGCGGCAGACGATTCAGTAATTACAAAATTTAATGCAATGTTTTCATCTAATGTCCGGTATTCAGTTACATTTTCCGAATACAGAGATAACAAAACGAGATTGAACAATCAGAAAACGGCATTCAAAGTTTTTGCTTTTTTAAGTGAGCGAATTTTCTGATTGGTCAATTTCGTTTCGCTAACAGCACAAAATCTCTCCAGATTTCTGCTATGAAAAATACTTTTGTTCCTTAAAAAACTCAGCGTAAAAAACTATTTAAGCACTGTAAAAATTAAAAGAAATGAATTTTAAAAAGACAATGCGTACATTCAAGCGACTTATTTTAAATTGGGGAATTTCTTATTTGTGTATTTTACAGATATTATTTATATCAATAAACAGTCACAAAAATAATTGTGTACTTATCAGCGCCGTGCGAAAGCGGGGGGGGGGGGGGGGGCGAAGATGGCAGTTTTACGGGCGCAGAAATTTATACTACCAACGTCATTTTTAGCTTGTCACAAGAAAAAGTTCGGGGAGGGGGCGCCAAATTGAGACTTTGACCCAGTCACAGTTTCCTCTTTGTACGCTTCGTTCCATACTTAAAAATTCGGGAAAAACAACTACTTACTAGAGATAAAAATTACAGAAAAGTAATTTTAAAATTTAGCTGCGTAAATTTGCACAAAGTTATATAAATTTTACAACTTACGTTCGTGAATTTTACAAATATTTTATTTCTAAAATTTAGTAAGGATATTTATCAAATAATATAATTTCTATATCATATAATTTCTATAATTTTAAACCGAAACATTATGACTGCATTAAAACAACAACAAAAAAAATCAGTGGATCCACAAAACTCGCTGTGCAGGAATCAGTAAAATGCATGAAACTCGTCGACGCCGCAATAACTAACGTGTGTATGAGCGCTTCGCGCCCATTAAAACTAAAAAAACATCAGTGGATCCACGAAACTCGCTGTGCAGGAATCACTAAAATGTACGAAACTCGTCAACGCCGCAGTCACAAACGTGTGTATGAGCGCTTCGCGCCCATTAAAACTAAAAAAACATCAGTGCATCCACGAAACTCGCTGTGTAGGAATCACTAAAATGCACGAAACTCGTCAACTCCGCAGTCACAGACGTGTGTATGAGCTCTTCGCGCCCATTAAAACTAAAAAAACATCAGTGGATCCACGAAACTCGCTGTGTAGGAATCACTAAGATGCACGAAACTCGTCAACACCGCAGTCACAGACGTGTGTATGAGCGCTTCGCGCCCATTAAAACTAAAAAAACATCAGTGGATCCACGAAACTTGCTGTGTAGGAATCACTAAGATGCACGAAACTCGTCAACACCGCAGTCACAGACGTGTGTATGAGCGCTTCGCGCCCATTAAAACTAAAAAAACATCAGTGGATCCACGAAACTCGCTGTGTAGGAATCACTAAGATGCACGAAACTCGTCAACACCGCAGTCACAGACGTGTGTACCAGCGCTACGCGCCCATTAAAACTAAAAAAAACATCAGTGGATACACGAAACTCGCTGTGCAGGAATCACTAAAATGTACGAAACTCGTCAACTCCGCAGTCACAGACGTGTGTATGAGCGCTTCGCGCCCATTAAAACTAAAAAAACATCAGTGGATCCACGAAACTCGCTGTGTAGGAATCACTAAAATGCACGAAACTCGTCAACTCCGCAGTCACAGACGTGTGTATGAGCGCTTCGCGCCCATTAAAACTAAAAAAACATCAGTGGATCCACGAAACTCGCTGTGTAGGAATCACTAAGATGCACGAAACTCGTCAACTCTGCAGTCACAGACGTGTGTATGAGCGCTTCGCGCCCATTAAAACTAAAAAAACATCAGTGGATCCACGAAACTCGCTGTGTAGGAATCACTAAGATGCACGAAACTCGTCAACACCGCAGTCACAGACGTGTGTATGAGCGCTTCGCGCCCATTAAAACTAAAAAAAAACATCAGTGGATCCACGAAACTCGCTGTGCAGGAATCACTAAAATGTACGAAACTCGTCAACGCCGCAGTCACAAACGTGTGTATGAGCGCTTCGCGCCCATTAAAACTAAAAAAACATCAGTGCATCCACGAAACTCGCTGTGCAGGAATCGCTAAAATGCACGAAACTCGTCAACGCCGCAGTCACAGACGTGTGTATGAGCGCTTCGCGCCCATTAAAACTAAAAAAAAATCAGTGGATCCACGAAACTCTCTGTGTAGGAATCACTAAAATGCACGAAACTCGTCAACTCCGCAGTCACAGACGTGTGTATGAGCGCTTCGCGCCCATTAAAACTAAAAAAACATCAGTGGATCCACGAAACTCGCTGTGTAGGAATCACTAAAATGCACGAAACTCGTCGACGCCGCAGTCACAGACGTGTGTATAAGAGCTTCTCGCCCATTAAATCTAAAAAAACATCAGTGAATCCACGAAACTCGCTGTGCGGGAATCACTAAAATGCACGAAACTCGTCAACGCCGCAATTAGTAACGCATGCATGAATGCTGCGCGTCCATTAAAAGAAAACAAAAAAAATCGCTGGTTTCACGAAACTCGCTAAGTTAGAATTCCTAAAATGCACAAAACTTGTCAAAACTGCGTTAACTAACGACACTATATAACCGAAAAATTATTCTCTGGATGCTCAAAAGTCGCATTGAAGAAATTTCTAAAATGAGCAAATTTGCTGTTATTAATGCAGATATCCAACTATTAAAATCTTTGTAAATTTGTACGAAAATACGGGATAAAATTTTGAAATATATATATTTTTTTATGTATTTATGGTACATATATATTGCGCGAATTTTTAAATAAAAAAGAAAGTTTTTCTGAAATAGGAATTCACTTTCAGTAAAATTAACACATCATCTCAATTTTTTAAATGAAATTGATAAATCATAACTTAAATCATTGAATATTTATTTCGTACCGCATACTTGTCTCCAAATGTATGTTATTATTTATTAAAATAAGAAATATCTTTAAAATAAAACGAAAAAAAGGCCGGGAAAATATAGTCATACATGTATAATGCAATCTCCTTTTTTAATTCAAACAATAATAGACTGATGTAACAATGAGATTTCATAAAAGCCAATCAAACAAAAGATAAGAAACCGTGCAATCCGGTTAAACCGATCAAAATTCCTGAACTAACAACTGTAGGCGTGGAAAGAATTCAGAAAACGATCCGGTAACAAGAAAAAGCCATCAGAAGTGTCCAATCAGAAACGGCTTAGAAATCAGTACATTACGTAAACCGAAGCACTCCTTAGGGTTGCCATATTGAAGATCCGAGTGGAGAAAATGAAAATGCACGGTTGCCATGTCGAAACATTTATCGCTAAAAAAAACAGTCGCCTTGGCGAAGGAGAGTAAAGTACATTTCACCCTCTTTTACTACTATAAATTTGGCCCGCCTCTGAAAATATACTTTCAGAATAAACAGTTGTTGTAGGCACACATAAGAATTTTTTTGCAAAATTGCACATAATCAGAAAGGTTTTTTTTTTTTTCCCACCATGCAAATGGAGTGTCAGTTTTACATAAGTCTTCTGTTAAGAAAGCCTGTATCTTTTTTTGTACCAATTCTTCATGCGGAGATTTTAAACTAATACTAGTGCCACAATCTTTTTGCTCATTCGCAATTTCCTCAAAACATTGCTAGAAATAGATGAAGTTTTTGCTAGCATTTTCTCTTTTGGTTTGTCTACACTAGTATTCTCATGATGTATTTTTTGTTTCTTTGGTAAATTTTCAAGTTCTAGATCATCCACACTCGTCAATTCTAGAGCTCACTTTTTAAGGCATTCTTAATTGACACATTTATAATTTTAATTAAAAAAGTTTAGTTTTTTACTGAGATATTTAAAAAATAATAAATTTAAAATAACATAATTTAATCTGTACACATGAAAAATGAAAAGAAACTGCAAAGCCAATATAATATTTTTAATCAAACGAAAATAAGGTAAAGACGGTTAAAAAATAAATATGACATGTTTTGCATTATTCAATTACTGTAACCAATAAACATTTTTATTTTTGATAGACAGATTTCAGTGGTCTGAATAAATTGGAGGGTTAAAGAATTTTAATTTTGTATTGGTTAATAATTGTATTTGTTGTGTATCAATTCTTCTTTTTTATTAGTTTTGAAATGTCAAAAATTGTCTTTAAAAAGTACCCAAATAAATTTCAAATTTAATGAGTTAATTTATTTATACTATATATGTACACTGGTGTCCAAAAGTTAAGCATAATAGGTAATTAAGTAAGTAATGAAAAAATATAAATCGAAATGTAGTGAAATTCCAGGTGTGTAAACAAAATAGTACGCGTCATATATTTTCGCGAAGAGTTTTCCCCGAAATCGAACAGGGGACCGTCAACAAATTGAAAAAAAACGAAGATCTTTTGGATA
Source organism: Maratus speculifer (assembly GCA_964019185.1). Classification (NCBI taxonomy): domain Eukaryota; kingdom Metazoa; phylum Arthropoda; class Arachnida; order Araneae; family Salticidae; genus Maratus; species Maratus speculifer. Next base: position 375,688,617 of record OZ025293.1, read on the forward strand.
ACCCTGTCAAAACTAATGTAGCAAAAGCGTTCAAACTGCACATTGTGATTAAGTGGCTTATTGTAATGTACTGTGTTTATTTTTATAAAGATAGCATGTATACTCGTAGAGAAATTAAGGTTTTTACAAAATCAGTCCTAAATTTTTCCAAGTTTTTTGCTTATAATTTGCAGAGTTCTTAATATAAAATAATGTTCTTTTCTGAAAATATGACAAACATCATTGTACACTGTACCCTGTCATCAGAATTTAAAAATAATAAAAATTGTATGAAAAACGAGTAGGTTTAGTAAATAATTTTTCATTGCGCATGCGTCAACGATATCAAAATTTCATTTGCATATTGTGTTAGCTAAATGTATAGAGCAACTTCTGTAAAAGTTTCAAAAACATAGCTTGAAAATTCTGAAAATGATCGTCTATAGAATCAACTCAAAATCCGTTATCCCTAAAAGGAAGCAAAAAAATCAGGGGTTTTATCCAAATATAGTTGTACGTGCAATATTGTGTAGGCACTAAATAATAGAATATGGATACAGCACCTCATATTTTTGCTTCATTTAGGGAATAAAGGATTTTGATCTCATTCTATCAGCGATAATTTTCAGAATTTTTAAGCTATGTTTTTGAGACTTTCACAAAAGTTACTCTATACATTTAACTAACATAATATGCAAATGAAATTTTAATAGCGTTCACGCATGCACAGTAAAAAATTATTTAGTAAACCTGCTCATTTGTCATACAATTTTTTGTTATTTTTGAATTCTGATGACAGAGTATTGTGTACAATGATGTATGTCATATTTTCAGAAAAGAACATTATTTTATATTAAGAATTCTGCAAATTATAAGCAAAAAACTTGGAAAAATTTAGGACTGTTTTTATAAAAACCTTAATTTCTCTAAGAGTATATATGCTATCCTTATAAAAATAAGCACAGTACATAACAATAAGCCACTTAATGATAATGTGCAGTTTGAACGCTTTTGCTACATTAGTTTTGACAGGGTTATCCAAAAGATCTTCGTTCTTTTTCAATTTGTTGCCAGTCCCCTGTTCGATTTCGGGGAAAACTCTTCGCGAAAATATATGACGCGTACTATTTTGTTTGCGCACCTGGAGTTTCACCACATTTCGATTTATATTTCTTTCATTACTTACTTAATTACCAATTATGCTTAACTTTTGGACACCAGTGTATATCATATACAGGGTGTCCGAAAAGTCTGGAAACGGTCGAATAACTCGAGAAATATATAAGAGATTGAAAAACGAAAATATACGTGTTAAATATTTTTAAATAAGCTACTCAGTGATACCAAATTTGACCTTCGCAACCGACCCCCTGGGGGTTAGAGGGGGTCCAACTTCGAAATCTTAAATAATAACCCCCATTTTTTATTGCAGATTCGGATTCTACGGACAAAAATATGTAACTTTTGTATTTGATGTTTATTTCGAATCCTCGTTTATCACGGTGTAATTGAGCATATAAAATAGATACATATTTCGGTTTTCCCAACCAGGTTTTGCTTGATTGGCCAGAATTTTGACGTCAGATTCCTTGTCTGTTGCAAGAATAGTGGTCTCTTGAAAATCACCCTTGGCGATTATTTCGATAATGCTATACTGTTAAAAATTTGACCTATTTACTGTAGCGTCACTCCACAGCTTTTATAGAATATCTCTTTTATGACAATGAGAATGCTCCATAACAGAGTAACGTAACCGTTTTCTATAAAAGCTGTGGAGTGACGCTGTAGCAAATGAGTTAAATTTTTTTATAATGTATAGGGTTTTTTGTGTTTTTCTCTACAAAAATTCATTGAAATATATTAATTTAGTTTTCTATTTGGATTTTTATTTTATCCAGTAAATGGTTTCTAAATAACAAATGGTTTTTAAATACGGCTGATGTGGGTGTAAGTTTTATTAATTATTTGCTGTAGCGTCACTCCACCGCTTTTATAGAAAACAGTTACTTTTCTGTGTTATGGAGCATTGTCATTGGTCATAAAAGAGATTTCTATAAAAGCTGTGGAGTGACGCTACAGCAAATGGATCAAATATTTAACAGCGTAGCATTATCGAAATAATCGCCACGGGTGATTTTCAAGAAAAGCTATTCCTGCAAAAGACGAGGAATTTGACGTCAAAAATTCTGGCCAATCAGGCAAAACCTGGTTGGGAAAACCGAAATATGTATCGATTTAATATGCTCAATTACACCGTTATAAACGAGGATTCGAAATAAACATCAAATACAAAAGTTACGTATTTTTTCCGTAGAATCCAAATCTGCAATAAAAAATGGGTGTTATAATTTAAGATTTCAAAGTTGGATCCCCTCTGACCCCCAGGGGGTCGGTTGCGAAGGTCAAATTTGGCATCACTGTGTAGCTTTTTTAAAAATATTTAACACGTATATTTTCATTTTTCAATCTCATATGTATTTCTCGAGTTATTCGACCGTTTCCAGACTTTTTGGACACCCTGTATATGTACACACAGGTATATTTATATATGTGTACATCTAAGCTCACATTAATCAGTCAAGCATATCAGTGTTTTATTTTCTCATTACACAACTACTCGGCTACTCGGCCAAAGTACTACTCGATACACCACTAATAATGTTGTAATTTTTCAAAATCAAATTAATAGATTCTTGAAGGATTTTTTTTCAATATTTTATACTATTTATTGACTAACTTTTTATAACAAACTAGAAGATAGCCCGTCAAAATGACGTGTTTGCATTTTTAAGTTTGTTTGTTTATTACAACATACATCTGACTTGTGTGCTCGACATGAAGCCTGCTTATAAGTCATCGTCAATATACAGGGACGAGATAGTACACAAGGAAATATTACAACACAAGAGAAGTACAACCAGGAGCTCCACACAAAGAGTGTGTGCAATGGAGCCAGTGGGATTCGAACCCACAACCTCACGATTAGCGGCGTGATGGTTTGCATTTTTAAAGGATGATAAAAAATTACAACAACTGTGGTCAATCATAGCCACTTTAGGCTGAAACAATTTTGATAAATACAGCGATTAAACTTGGAAAGGGGGGAAAAAAAGAAAGAAAGAAAATTTCAACAGAAATCTGCATTTAAAACTATAGCAAAACTATCTGGTAGATGGGGGTGGGGATTATAATGAAATTTAAAACGGATCCGCGGTTTGCTTAAATAAAAAGTTTTAATTAAATAGTGTTTTTGAAATCGTGAAAAGATTTCAAAGCGAAGTAAAATGTAATGACGTCATTTAACAGCTCCCACTGTAAATCTGACCATTGAGAACGCTCCATTACGACTATGGAACGCTTTCATTGGTCAGAAAATAGATTGCCTTTAAAATCGGATGTAACTTTTCACAATGTTTTTTATAGATTTGAAATTCTCAAGAGTCATTCACGGCTGTATAGAAAAAAAATTAAAGCAACCCGAATATAAAAATTTTAACAATATTGCATTTAAAACGCACCTTCGCTTTCCTTTAAAAAAAGTTTTAATTAAATATAAACTGTAAAAAATTTGACTTATTTGCTACAGCGTCACTCCACCGCTTTTATAGAAAACGATTACTTTACTGTGTTATGGAGCATTCTCATTGGTCATGAAAGAGATATTCTATAAAAGCTGTGGAGTGCCGCTGCAGCAAATGGGTCAAATTTTTAACAGTGTACTTTTTGAAATCATGGAAAGATTTCAAAGCGAAGTAAAATGTAGTGACGTCACTTCCAGCTCCCACTGTAAATCTGACCAATGAGAATGCTCCATTAACGACTATGAAACGTTTTCATTCGTGAATGAGTTTCTTTTTCTCGTGGATAGGTTGAGCCCGGAATTGTTATACACGGAGGGGTTTTATATATATAATGCCTTAGAGAAAAAAAATGTTTAGTCCAATAAGTGATTTGCCAGGTTTTGAGATCATTATGGCAGTAGCCAAAGGTAGGCAGACTAGGCAGACCTATATACGCCGCAGAAATGATAGCTTATTGAACAGTAATATTAGAAACACTACTTTATTATATAGCATGTTATGTGCCAATATTGTCTTTTAGTACTTGACATTTATCATCTTAAATACATCTCATTTTTAGGCAGCTCTTTCGTTAATACAGATGAATCCGAAGACTGGGATGCATTAGATATTACAGTTTGTATAATTTTTAAAATATTTCTTTTTTTTATTTTTATATATATATTTTTTAATGATTCATGTATATACTCTTTTTTTCTCTCCCTTATTGTTTAGAATTCCATAGATACAGATCATGCACAACCTTCAGGAAAGGGTTGACTTTTCAACATTATCATTATTACTATTATCTAGAAAACATGAATAAAAATCATTAAAAATTATTTTGCTAGGTTCACAAAGTATGTCAAATTTGACACAGCCTTTAATAGCTAGTACGCCACAGACTGTATCAACTAGTACACCACAAGTACAGAAAAGAAAGAGCATGAACATGTTAATATTTTCTTTAAATTCCAGCTACATTTTCATGTGTTCTTAATTTTATTTTTTTTCTTTCTCATAGAAACTGGATCATCAACTCTTAGAGTCAGAAAACTGAGAGAGAAGCGCAGAGAAGAAGAGTTAAAAGAAAACGATGCTGTAACGAACAACGTGATACACACGCAAACGGAAATAAGAAACTTTTTAGAATCAATTGATATCAAGATGCAGAGAAGCAATGAAATGCAAAATGAATTGTTAGAAACTTTTAAAACACTGAATCACAATATAATGGTATTAGCAACAGTAATTTCTGAGGTACAAGGAGTACAATTGTTTAATACTGAACAATAGTATTTTTAATCAGCATCGTCATTTTCTCTTGTGTGCAATATTTAATCCAATCAAAGTGGATGTAAGATGATGTGATACTGTAAAAATACACCTGACAAATTGGAAATTAATGAAATAAACATTCCAACTTGGAAAGATAAGTTTTTAGCTTATAGACAAAGAAGCAGTAGTAGTGACAACCACATACTTGAGTTCACGGATAAAATTCTGGAATAAGTTAAATCTCGATTCATACATTAAACCGCAATTTATCAGCCAAGTCATACCTTGGTGGAAAACACTTAAAAATCTAATTTTAGCTGTTAACTCAAGTTCACCATTGTGTCTTCCTGCATCTAAAAGTATTAAAACATGGAGAATTGGGACCTAGAAAACACGATGTTAAACCTACAAGTAAACTACTAAAATCAAGATGTTAGGTGTTTCCCATCAAGATATGATTGTTTAGGTATTATTTAAAGTGACTTGAAAGAAATAACACATTGCATATTTTTATTACATACTTATTATGGGTTATAATTTTTTTTGAAAAAATAAGATTTTTTTTTTTCGACTGTGCCAAATAGCTTCAGATTTTTGTGCAGAGATCTTTTCATAGTATTCTAATGTGTCTTTTTTGTTTTTCTCAGTTGGATAAATTAGATAATTTAGAGTCTTTTTGTGCAATTTCCAACTTTTTTTTTTCTAAGCAAAATAGAATTTTTTTAAAATGGGTGTACAATTTTAAATGATTTTCTTTTTATTTTGCAGGAAGTTTATAATATTGTTCAAGGTAAAATTGTTCCCCAATTTGTAACTTTTAACCTCCCCTTTTACATTCAATGACTTCTGTTTTGTTCTTCACACAGTATTTCAAAATTTCCAGATGCTTAAAATATTTTTTCTCCTTCCTTTCTGCCCATGTTTCTTTGCAATGACAATAAATTATCGTGTCAAATTTTCCTTACCCTCTAAACTTAAACATTTCTTTCCCAGCCATAGTTGTTAATCGTTCATTTCATCTCACCCTCCCCCCTCCCCCCAAAAAAGTGTAATAGAGTAAATACAAAAAAAAATTACTTATTTTAGCTGTGCTATCTTTTTATTTGTGTGTGTGTAAATATATATATATATATTTATATATAAATAAAAATACATTAATTTATTAATATATTACATTTTTTAGATTATTTTTTTAGCCAAACATTGCCCGACAAAGCATGGAATATTTTACTATGATTCTTAATAAATTTTTGGTGTTTTTAGAATACAACATGAATGAAGTGATAAATAAATCCGTTTTATAAAATAAATACCTATTTTATAAAATAAATATATTTTTTATAAAAAGTGTGAATGAGTGAATTCGCAAAAAAAAATTATAATTTTTGTCTATTTCAATTTTAAGATATAACAAGAACGGAAAACAAAATCCAATTCTTTGAATTACTTAATAACGCATCGAACAAAATCACAATTATTCGCAATTATCACTATGGTAGAATCGCAAGTACCACTTGCTTTTTGCCACTCTAATGGATGTTGCCGCCGAGTCGCAACAGAATCGAAAAGTATTGGGAGAATAATCAAGGCCACACTAGATCTAGTGTAGCCTAGTGTAGTATCTAGTGTAGCCCTGGAATAATATTGAATGCTTACGAGATTAGCCAGTCAGAAGCCGTCATTTTTTAGACCTTTTCGTAAGTAAGCAAATTTTCTGATTGACAATCTCGGCCAGGTTCCTGACATTCTGACTGATTAGCAAGACGAATTTGACCAATCAGAAGCTTGCATTTTTGATTGTTTGCAAAAATGCGGGCTTCTTATTGGTCAATTTTATTTCGCTAATCAGTCAAAGATCTACTTGCATTCAGGCCGCGTTTGCAAAAATCACCTGGATTCTCTCCTTTTTCTAACATAAGGAAACTTCTAAATCCATAGTTTTGCAGCAAGCTGTTGGCAACACGATGTAAAATATTTCGGTGTTTACAAGAGCAGACAATTTCCTACATATTTTTTCTCAAGCGATTGATTTTTTCCGTATGATTTCGGTTTTATTTTATTGAAACATGTTTTAAAACTCCGTGTTTATTATGAGAACATAGTAATTTTAAATGCATTATCCTTTTAATCAGACGACGGGAGAGAAGTTGAGCCGGCTTAGTTTGTATGTGAGTATCACATTCTTATTAATAATATTTAACACAAATAATTTTTATTGATTTTATAATTCATAAGGACTAAAACATTTTATGCCATGAACTGCAGTCAACAGATTGTTTAATCAGTATCAGCGCTTGATTTTGCAGGGGTGCGTGTGAAATATTTTATAGCTGCTATTGAATAATAATGTGCTATATTCTACTGAGGAATTATAATAATAGAAAAAACGCATCATAATCATGCGTGCTTACTTTTAGATTGTTAGAGTTGTTTAATGGACACGTTCAAATTGTTTCATTCGTATCAAAAAACTGCCTGAGAAGTTATTATTCACGATTAATCAAATGCAAATATTAAATTTTGGCTTAATTAAAATTGTTTTTTCTACGGTGCAATAGACGGTTGTTCTTGTGAAAATAATAAATAAATTTCTAACTGTTTAGTGCAATAGAAATTATTACTGTGAGTTTTGCTAGAAAGATTATTCTAGAGTGTATCTTAATAAGTTTTCAAAATTGTTAATGGGCCATTTTCAAAATTTGTTTCTGCACATATGCTGTCCCTGAGGAAAAAGAAGAAATTTAAAAAATGCATTAATATGTAAATTTTAATTTGAACTATCCATTATATAAAGAAGGCTACATTAAATATTTCTAGTATTAAAAGAAAAAGTAACAGTTTTTGAGACACAAATCAATATAAATGGATTATTGTAAAATCCATTATCTAATGTCAAGTCTGATTCCATACAAGATTAATGAAAACATTTATTTTTAAAGTTTCAAAAATCAAAAAGGCGTTTTGTTTCCTTAGAAGATGACTTCATGTATCCATAAAATGTTGAATTGATATTCACTATTAAAAGGTTTCTGCAGAAAAAAAAGCATTAAAATGTCGCTTTCTAAGTCTAAAATCTTTAAAATAATTGAATAAATTTACTTTTCTCAACACTCTTTCCCCATGATTTCAAAATTCTTATCATAATTAGGCTGCATTAAAGGCCAGAAGCAGGATCCTGTGGCAAGATTTTTTCATTATTAAAAACCTATCATAATTTCTATATAGTAATGATCGCTTTATTCAATGATAGATTTTATTTTCCATCATTAAATTAAACAATTTTTTGTTCAAAATGCATGCTAGAATTTTTTATTAATTATTTAACCATGAAAACTCTATCATTAAATAAAGCACACATTACTAAATGAAAATTATGGTATTGATTTTGCAGATGAAAAAAAGCTGGCCATGAGATTCCATAGCTTGCAGAATTGTAATCCAAAAATGTTAGTGAGTTTGTATTCCTCTAAAAGAACGATTGTGTTTTCCAATTTTCAAAAAATGCCCACAAAATGTTTTTTGACTCATTATATCTATCTCTTTCTTTTCTCAAGTCGTTTTTTTAAAAAGCATGGTTTCAATTACAAATACATTCAGCACCTGTTTCTAAGAAGCTTTTAAAAAAGCTTAGCCCAAGGAGTCATGGCTACTAAAGTCTGGAAGCATGTTTTCTCTCTCAATCATATGCAAATATGCCCACACTTGTTTCTGATCCTGACACTGTTTCTATATCTGTATAATAAAGAAAAACAGTACTTTTCTTGTCCTGTTTGTCTGTTAATTGATAATTATTCTCTAAATGAATTCACAAATTTAATACAATAATCTAAATGTATATGTACAATAAGTTTTTTTAAGCGAGTTAGGTACTTAGGGGTGCAAAGTTTTCCTTGGACAAGGACTCACCAACCCTCAGGCTGATGGGCCAGTCCAAGCCTGCAAACAGTGTGCATAAAAACTATAAAGACTGCAAAAAATAGGAATTTTTTTTTAAATTTCAAAACAAATGAAACTTTTTCCCTTATAATATGTATCATTAAGCCGAGAAGCTAGGAAACAAATATTTAATGTATTATGCACTCACTTCTGAGTTTAATGATTGCAAATATTCCATCATTCTTTGATATCAATCATTTTTGGCGCAGTTCAGGATTGCTTTTGTATTATTCCTCATCAATTGTAGTCTAAGTTTCGAATAGGAAGAAAAATGCCTTTCATTTTTACAAACTCATCTTACTAGATTTCCCCATAAGCTATCAATAGGATTTAAATCATGATTTATGAGTGGCAATTGCTAAGCTTCAATATTTTTCTTATAGAACTAAAGTTTTTTTCTCACGACTTGTGTGGCTGGGTGCGTTATTTCACTGTTATATCACTTTTTTCTTGCCAGAAGTGTTGGGACAAATAAAAGATTCATAGAAAGAGTTTGTATATATGTATCTTTGAATTAAATTTTTGAAAGATATACAAAGCTCACTAAGTTGTTGTACGAAAAGCAGCCCCATGTTGCAATGAATTCGCCTCCAAACTGATTCTTTATAAAAATCTAATTTTCTTTTCTTAAATCATCCCAGTATTATTTGCAGTTATCAGGACCATTTAAGTTTTGCTTCTTTTCATCAGAGAAAATTAAATAGATTGATTTAAGAAAAGAAAAAGAAATTTTATTAAAATATCAATTAGATGGCAGACTCGTTGCAACATAGGGCTGCTTTTCATTCAACGACATGGAGTCACTTATATTTCTTTCAGGAAAATTTTATTCAAAGACACATATACAAACTCTTTTTTACCATCTTTTATTTGTTTCAACACTTCTGAACGAAAAAAAAAATTGCATATAACAGCGAGGTAATGCACCTATCCACACAAGTCGGGAGATAAAACTTTAGTTCTCTAAGAAAAATATTGAAATTTTTGCAATGACCGCTCAAAAATCAAGATTTTAACCTTATCAATAACTTATGGGACATCTAACAGACGAGTTTGTAAAAATGGAAAGCATTTTCTTCTGCATCAGAACTCATATCTATAATTGTAGATAAATTGTACAAAAACAATCCCAAACTGTGCCGAAAATTAATGATGTCGAGTAAACTCATAGGTGTGTGTATAATACATTAAATATTTGTTTCTTCAGTTACAATATTCAATTTATTTTTGGTGTCCTTAAAATTTTAAACAAGCAAAAATAGTGTTTTTTCATTATTTTCATAATAAAATACTCTCAGTTGAATTTTTTTTACTTTTATATCAGCTTTTTGGCTTAATGATACATATTATAAGGGAAAAAGTTTCATTTGTTTTGAAATTTAAAAAAAAAAATCGCCATTTTTTGCTGTCCTTATAGTTTTTACGTGCGCTTTAAGTCTTTGAAAGTTAGTAGATGAAATGTTTATTTATGTTCTTTGAAAACAAAAAATACTCATGTTAAATTCACTGCTAATTACGGAAAAAATGCTAAAAAATCCCTTAATGTTCCAAAATCACAGAGGACAGATTTTATTACAGTGTACATTATATACAGAAATTGTTCACAAATATCAAAAAATCGATGCAAAATTCAAAAAACACTTAGTCGCATATAAAAGCGTAGATGACAAAATGAACTATATGGTGTTAAATGTTCAAACTAAAATGTGAATTACTTATTTTATGAATGTCAAAGCATCATTGTGGATTGCGAAAAGATGCTACAAATCTTGACAATTATGAATGGATTTATACTTTTAACAAACTGTTTTCAGTTTTCTTTTTTGATTCAATGAATTTATACCTCTATTGTTATTTATTTTTTTATAACTGTTAAAATGTGTCTAAATTATGTGACTTTGACCTTATTCTATAGATGGTAGAAAAATTCCACTCTTTTTCTTTTGTGCCTGCATAATGAAGATACAGTCAGGGATGCCACTTTTGCGCCAAAAGGCGGATTTCCGCTTTTTTTAATGTTTAAGAATTTGCGATTTTCGTTAAGCGATCACGAAATAATATAATGATATTCGTTGAACGATTGCGAAATAAAACAGCGATTTTCACTAAAAGATCGCAAAATACAACAGCCTTTTTTGTCAAGCGATCGCGAAATATAACAGCAATTTTCGTTAAAAGATAGCGAAATATAACAGCAATTTTCGTTAAAAAGAACAAAAAAAACCCAGATATTTTCATCAAACGGCTGCGATATAAAGCAGCAATTTTCATCAAACGATCGCGAAACGAAGCGGTGATTTTTGTGAAACGGCGATTTTCGTCAAAAAAGTCACGATATAAAACGGCGACTTCTGTCACAAGATCGCGATGTAAAATGAGTGATTTCTGTCACACGATCACGAAATAAAATAGCAATTTTTGTCAAACGAAACGGTGCTTTTAGTGAAACGATCGCAATATGAAACGGCGATTTTCGTCAAACGATCGCGATGTGGAACGATGATTTTCGTCAAACGATCGCTGCATAAAACGGCGATTTTCGTCAAACGATCATGAAATAAAACAGCTATTTTCGTCCAAAAAAAAATGTCCTGCAAAATTTTGCTATTCACTCGTGGAATAATCATCGAATCTATTGCTGGGTTACTTGAATTGGTTTAAAATGATGCAATACATAAAATTCCTCACTGAACCTGCTGCTGGTTTACCTTAATTGATGTAAAATGCTGTGAACTAAAAAAAAATCAATTTTACTTACTCTTATAAATTAAAAGTTTATAACAAAAATAAAAGCTGTAATTCTTTATTTAGTTTATTATAAACAATAAAATTTACAAAATTCACACATAAATGTTGTGAAAAATGTCGTAAATTTTACTTTACGCATAATTTCCTCTTTTTTGCTGTTTTCTGAGTGCCACCCTGTATTTTACAAGATTTTCATCAGATTAAATTTGTTTTGTATAAAATGGGATGACATCAGGGAAAGTGTTCAAAGTGTATTGTAATTTCTATAATTATGAGCCCTTATTTTGAAAATCAGGCAAAGTGAAATAGTTGTATTTTTTGATTTGCTTGATTTTATTTATATGTTGAAGTAGATCATATTTGATGAATAATCTGCAATTTTGAAGCCCTGAAAAAATTCCCTCTTTTCTATACAGGGTTCCCAGCGTTATGGAAAGTCATGGAATTTCAAAGTAGTCCGAGAAAGTCATGGAAATTTCAAAATATATCTGAAAAGTCAGAGAATTTACAAAGATTTTCTAAAAAGTCATGGAAAAATCTTTGAGAAAAAATGAAAAATGACACGAAAGTCATGAAGTAGTCTCTGGAAAAAAAATCTCAAAATTCATCAAAAAGTCGCAAAAGGAAAAAAAAACTAGAAGTTTGATGAAAAATTGAAGGAGGAAAAAAAAACATTAGTTTTGACAAAGGATTGAGAAAATAAATAGCAAATGTTACTGTATTCCCGTTTGGTTAAAGAGGTTTTTGAAATTTGGTCAGGGAAAGTCATGGAATTTTTTGAGATTTGGTCATGGAAAATCAGGGAATTTGTCCGTCATGTTTTGCTGGGAACCCTGCTATAGAAAATGTCAAAGTTCAAGGTTGTGAACAGACTTTGAGTCAATTACAGAGGACTGTAATTGGGATTACGATTATGCCTCTTTTTATGCCAGTTGGATTACGATTACGTTTAGATTACAATTAACATTTTTTGTTGGATTACGATTAACATTTTTTTTTGTTGGATTATGATTATGTTTAGATTACAATTAATATTCTTTTTGTTGGATTATGAATACATTTAGATTAAGATTATGGTTGACATTTTTGCTGCTGCAGGTCATGTTGACTTTAAATGTATTGGCTTGTGTCTTAGCCATTTGTGACTCTGATTAGGATTTACCCAATTTTTCACAAAGCAGTCCTAAGTATTTTTTCTGGAGAAAAAATTGCATTCTTAAATATTAAGGAGTATTATATTTATGTATGTGCGCCATGTAGCATAAATTTTTTCCATTATAAAAAATATAAATTTCTTATTAGAGTAATTAATTGGAGTATTATATTAGTTTCTTATTAGTTTCTAATAGGCTAATATTAGAATTGCATTAAATTAAGGAGTCAGTCTGAATCAGTTTCAAGTGGAAGTATGTTGAATTTGAGTCGAGTTTCAGATTTACTAAAAATAAAATTCTAGGACTCTGATTTGGTTTAATCCGAGTTGTGCAGAGTTTTATTACGAATAACTGTTGCTTCGAATTCATTGTTTGACTATCTATATGTAATATTCACATTTTATAATTATTTCAAATCTCTCCTTTTTATGGTTATTATTATTTTTATTGGATTTTGATCTTTTAACTTTACAAATTCCCCAAGAAAAATTCAGCCTAATTCACTTTTTTTATATACATATTATTTGATATTGGGAAAATACCTCTTTAAAGAATTCTGATGTTTTGTTTTGAACCTTCTCATTCATATCATAAAACATTAAATTTTCTTCTTTTTGTCAATTTCTATATGTGTGCCTATTAATATGCAGTGCATAGTATAAAAAATCTACTTCAGTAAGGTGAAAAAACCCGTTCACTAATGTTAATCCTTTGGAAGAAATTTTTTTAAATATTTTGTTCTCAATTTAATCTTTTAAACTTTTTTTTTCCCACATTGCTTAGCTCAGATCTATGTATATAAAGACCGTTTTCTACTCTTTTGATTTTGTATGCATTATTTTTATTATGGGTGTTTTTAAATCAAAAAAGGGCAACTTTGTGACATAAGTTTTAATTTATTTTTGTTCGAAAATGCATGAAACTAGCAGGTGTTGTTATTCAGAAACTATCTAATTGCACTTTTTTTTAAAATTTATTTTTATTTTTTTTGCAAACGCAATGGATATTACAGAACTAGCTATCAAAGTTGACATTTCGAACACATTTTCTGGTGAAAGCAGAAAAACCAGTCAATGAAAGGGAGAAAATCACAAGATCACATGACTAAAATAGCTCATAATTAGGTAGGTAATTTAATTATCACAAAATGGAAAACTCAGTTCAATTCAAATTCGCTTCCAGAGTCAGGCCTTCCAATTTTTCATCTTTCCGTTAAAAAATAAATTTGTAAATGTGCCAAAACATTTTGCGCTTGCTGAGCAGAGCAGTTGAGAACACTCTTAACATGCTTTTACTTTAGGAACCGGTTTTGAAAATGTAAATATACTCATTAAAAAAAAAAACCCTGTAATGGAAATTGAATGGGTAAAAAAAATCGGTCTTGTTACAAATCAACTTCAGTTGCTCAATGAGAAAAACATTTAAAAATATTGAAATGGAAGTGATTGTAAATTTGGTATCATAATTCTTTTTACTAGGGATGCACGGAATAGTGATTTTGGCTGAATACCGAATGCCGAATATTCGGCCGACAGGTGAACTGAATATTTGGCTAGCCGAATAGTAATTGTTGGGCCGAATACTGAATATTCGGCTTTCCAAATTCTTTTTATATATTAAAATTTAAAGGTATTAAAATGTTACTTTTTAAAACAGTTTTACATAATATTTAATAAAAGAAACTTACATTTTGATAAACAAGAGCTTTTTATAAGAACATTTAGTATTGAAAAAAATCTGCCTTGAGTATTTAAGAAGCGCAATTACGAAACTTTAATTAATAAAATTTTCTATGAATCAAAACAAACATTTTAAAATCAAATAATGAAAAAATGGCCAAAGAAAAGTTATACAGTCTGATAATTGTCCTTTTTAAATAACTCGAGGCAAATTTTTTTCAATATAAATTACAAATACTTTCAACTTAATTTTGAATAAAGGCATGTTTGGATCATAGTTCTTTTCTTATGAATGGTGGTATTTTCCACCCTTCCCATCATATCATATTTTACAGAAATCAAAGCATGTGAGTTGAAAATATGTTATCTTATTTATTGTTAATGTAATAAATGAACACACAAGTTTTGACCTAGAGTGAGATGAAATACAATGTACTTATGACTCAATAAGATGATTATGGTTTCATGAACAAAAATTGTCTGCCTTGATAGCTCTTACTAATCTCAAAAGTTTTTTTTTTTTCTTTCTTTTAAAGGACTTTTATTTGGGGGAAAGCAAGAAACAGATTATTTACTAAACAAAATTTAGAAACTTGTATCTGCACATAATTTATTCCTAAGGAGAATCCTAATAAATCATCATTTTAATCCTTCTCATGTTTAATTTTCTTAAGTTATACTTTACAAACAGCAAATAAATAATGTAAAAACATTCTATTTTATTTAAAAATGATTTTGTTTCTAATTGTTTTAAATATAAATTAAAAAATTGACAGTTAAAAGTAGAAATAGTGAAAAGTTTTTATTAAGTATTGAATTCGGCCTTGCCGAATATTCGGCATGCCGAATAGTTTCATATTCGGCTCAACCGAATATTTTAATATTCGGCCTAACCGAGTATTCGGTAACATGGCTGAATACCGAATAGATACCGAATATTCGGTGCATCCCTACTTTTTACCCATAAGATTAACATTAGCGAAGGGGTGTTTTCGGATGACTGAATTAGCCCTTTAATAATTATGTTGCTTTTGGAGAAACATGATGAAATGCAAACTAAAAAATTAACTGATATTCCTGATTTTCAAATTTAAGAAATTTTAAAATAAATTTCAATTACATGAACAGTGGCGTAGACAGATTGGGGGGATGGGGATCCAGATGCACTGGGTACCACAAATTTTATAAAGTTTTCTTTGCCTTATCTAATCAGAGAACTTCCAGCTATTAGTCAAGGCAAAAACAACTTTGCTTAATGGTATGAAGAGCATTTTGACCCCTGTCCCCCTCTGGCTATGCCTCTGTAGAAGAATGTTTAACCCTTTGAATCCCATGGTAAAACAAGTTCTAGAAATAGAATATTTAGTTTAACACCAGAAAAATTCAATGGCTAATTTCGTTTTATTTAAATACGGTATATTCTGTCATTAATTAAAACAAATATTGCCGTTTTAATTTTCTGGTTGGAATGAAGATATACGAATTAAAATATCTCGGGCGGTTTGGGATCCAGAGGGTTAAAGGGAAAAAACACATTGTCTTCTGGTAGGACAGGGAGTGGGAAGGGCAGAATATAATGTTCAATACAAGTGTCCATAGTAAAACCATAAATAGAATCATTTTCTTTCTTTCTTTTTTTACTTTTTATCCTTCACTAGTTCCACTCAATGGCCCATACCTCTGGATTGACTACATGTCGAGTTTATTCTCTCAATTCCCATATCTTTGACAAGTCAAATACTATATCTATATCCTATTACAGTGTGCGGTATACATTCTGTTTCACTTTTACCCCATTAAAGGCTATTTCTGTCCCTCATGACCTCTGATCTTCACACTCCTACTTTAGGAGCAATTTAATGAGTTGAAAACGTGAACCGAACTTTTCCTTTTCTGGCACAATGTTTAGAAAACCAACCAAGTATATTTTCATTTGGAAGAGAAAGGAAGTAAAAAAAAGACATAATCATAGAATGTAATCGTATATTTATGTAAGATTATGACTGCATTGCGATTACATTAGGGTCCGATTATGATTAGATAATGATGACAATCAAGATGAAATGTCTTGATTATGATTATGTTGCGATATCTAGAAAAACAAAATCTATGATTACGATTACAGTGCGATTACACGAATTTTGTGATCAATTATAATCAACTCCGATTACACAATTACGATTACTCGAGGTCTGGTTGTGAATGCCATTTTTCGTGAAAAGTGAAAAGCTGGTATATTTAGAGCATTATATCTCTCGCAAGAAACAACATCCTTAGATTCTTTGGGCATAAACTGTTGGTATAACCATACCTAATTATTAAAATTTGTTTCCATGGGACATTGTTACTTTACATTGTTATATTGTCACAAAGTACAGTAAAAATGACATTTTTGTCCATTTTCCACACTTAATATCTTATTTAAGCAATAGTACCCCAAACTTTTACTTATAGAATATGAAAGTGTACTACTAGGACAAGCAAAATAATGTTGTACTGTATCAAGATATTGTTGCTGTTAGCAGATATAACCTGTTAAATACTCAAAATTTTCAAAATCTGCAATGTTTAAAGTAATGTTATTTCAAATAAGCACAACAGTAAAATAAAACAAAATATGTCACGCAATAGGTGAATGGATGTACAAAAACATGGAAAAGAAAAAGAAGTGGGGCCTCATGATATTTTTATTTAAAAAAATGACAAAGTTTAGAAGAAAAGCAATGTCCCTTATCACATTTTTCCCCCTAAGAGAAAATGAAACATCCTCATTCTCTTTCGGAAGGGACAGCAAAAAAGGGATATTTTATTTTCTCATAGGGAAAAAACACAGCAAGAGGAACGAGAAAAGGGATTTTTCATTTTCTCATAGAGAAGAAATATTATCATCAACATTGTTTATTTGAAAATTTTGTCATTAAAAAAAAAAAAAAAAAAATTCACAAGGCCCCACTTTTTATTCTTTTCCATGTTTTTGTACATATATTCACATACTGTGTGACATATTTTGTTTTATTTTACTATTGCACATATTTGAAATAACATTGCTTTAAAGGTTGCAGATTTTGAAAATTTTGAGTATTTAACAGGTTATATCTGCTAACAGCAACAATATCTTGGTACCGTACTACATTATTTTGCTTGTCCTAGTAGTACACTTTCATATTCTATAAGAAAAAGTTTGGGGTTCTATTGCTTAAATAAGATATTAAGTGCGTAAAATGGACAAAAACGTCATTTTGACTGTACTTTGTGGCAACATAACAGTGTAAATCAACAATGCCCCATGGAAACAAATAAATTTTAATAAGTAAGCATGATTATACTAATAATTTATGTTGAAAGAATTTTGGGATGTTGTTGCTTGCGAGAGATATAGTGCTCTAAATATACCAGCATTTCACTTTTCAGGAAAAATGGCATTCACAACCTTCAACTTTGACATTTTCTATAGAAAAGAGGGAATTTTTTCAGGGCTTCAAAATTACAGATTATTCATCAAATATGATCTACTTCAACATGTAAAAAAAAATCAAGCAAATCAAAAAATACAACTATCAAAACATCATTTTAAAATAATGGCTCTTATATTGTACTCTTAGCTTTAAAGTTTCAGAGTTATGAAGCATCTAGCTAAGTATTGTTTGGACATGAGTGGTATTAACTTCCTTATTATTGTTGTTATTTCTAAATTAGGATTTTGAATTTAGCTGTAATAAAATGTTTTACCCATTACTGTAATTTCCTGCATATAATCCGTGGATCAAACAATTATATTTAGACCCAGAATTTTTTCAAAAAGAAATGTAACTTATTAGATCACCATAAATATTTTTCTTCAATCACTAAATACTGGATCCAAAAAGAATTGTTTGATCTGCGGATTATACGCAGGAAATTAGGATATTATTAAATATAATAAAAGAAAGTAAAAGCTGTTGCTTGTAATCAACTAACAACAAAGTAGGATTAGAAAATAGTTATGTCTTAATTTGTGACAACATTTTTCTTTTTGATACTTAGAATTTCTGACATAGCTGCAAAATCTGATGTCTATAATGATATGATGATACAATAATGATGATAAAATGATGATACAATTTATTTCATGATTATCTATTTTCAGAAGTATGAAAGTCCTCTTTATTCATGGGTTTTTACTTCTGTTGTCCACGTGTGTTGTCAGTAAAGCTGATAACAATGTGAAAGGAAGTTCCAAACCAGATTCAAAGAAGAAAGATGCTTTGCCTCCTTGTCAAGCTTGCCGCATGCTGGCAAATTCTTTTAAAAAGGTATGTCAACAATCATTTGAATATAATAATGTAATTAAAATTATAATGAATGCTTCCAATATAGCTAAATATTAAAATAATTAAGTAATAAATTTAAACGATACAGGGTTTCAAGTGCTGCACATTTTGTGCTTATCTGTGCAGAAATGCAATTGCTGTGCATATCTGCACCAAAAAAGTGTTTTTTTTTTTTTCTAAAATTTGCACCAAAACATACTTAGTGTCAATATCAAAATGAAATTTAGCACGATTTTGCAATCCGAAATACAAAAGAAAATCCCATTTTTAACTTTTCCAGATCACTAATCTCATCGAAAAATGGAAAAATCTCGGTCAAAAGATTGCAAAAAACACGTGTATTTCATCAAAAGATTACAAAAAATATGTGCATTTCATACAAAAATCTCGAAAAATGCATTAATTTTGTTAAAATCATGAAAAACTTTCGAATTTAATTTAAAGATCTCGAAAAACGCGTCATATTATTAAAGGATCGCGAAAAATACGCCATGTTCATCTAAAGATTGAAAAAAAAAATTGTTAAAAAAATTGCTAATTTAATCAAAATCAAACAAAACATTGTCAAAGGATCATGAAACAATGTGAATTTCGTCAAAAAATCGCAAAAAAAATTCAAAATTTCTTCAAAGTAACACAAAAACAGTAAATTCCATTGAAAGATTGCATAAAACACACAAATCTGTCGAAATATTATGAAAAAAAAAGTGAATTATGTAAATGGATTAATAGTTTAATTAACCCTTTCCGGTGCAGTGTTACCACTCCGGCAACACCTAATTTTAATTCCAAACTTGCGAATGACACCAATAATATTTTATAGAAATTTCGCTTTTACAATGAAAGCATGAATTTGGGTATTCTTAATTTCTATAAAAGTCGTTTTCAAATTCCAGTGTCAATCAGCAATTTCTTATTTTATGAGCAGAATTTGCTTACGCCAGAAAGGGTTAAAAAACAAACAAAACATAGATCACAAAAAAATCTACAAATTTTGTCAAAAAATCACAAAAATGCACACATTTCATCGAAAAATCATGAAAAATATGCAAATTTTGTTTAAAGATTGTAAAAAAGGCATGAATTTTATTGTAAGAGTACAAAAAATGCATTAATAATCGCAAAAAGCACGGAAATTCGTTCAAAGATTGCAAAAAAATCAGATTTTACCTCTACAAAATCCAATTTGTTGCTCCAAAAGTGGATATACTGCTCCAAAATTTCTTTTGTGCTCTTTCATTCTTGGCATTAGTAAAAAGTGTGAAGAAATTATTTTTTCAAATGTCCAAATATTTTCAAGATTGCAATCATTTTAATTTTTAGGAGCTTATTTGCACTAGAATTTCTACCTGCTATAAAACAGCTTTTATTGCTACAAAATTAATTTTTTGCTGCTCCAAAATCTAATTTTGCTGCTCTAAAAATGGATTTTACCTCCAAAATCAGATTTTTGCTGCTCCAAAATGGCTTTAGTACACTTGCATCCCTGATGATAAAAAGTAAGATAATTTTTAATGATTAAATTATTAAAAGTAAAGGTCAAAAGTAATTATTAATGTATAATTAAATATGCATAATAAAAATGAGATACATTTTCCTTGAATTATTCAATAAAACTTTCTTCATAAAGGAACCCTATTAATTCATATCAAAATCATAATGTAAGGAAATTTTATTTCAGGTTTTGCTAGCCTTAATAAGCAAAATAGTTTGATTAAAACATAGATTAATTGGTAAAAAGATTGATGATCAGTGATATCAGCAATGTCTTGACTTTTTTCAAAAATAAATTTATACTTCCTTCATAGGAAACCACAAATTCAGTTATATTATCGATAATTACACATTAAAATACCTACAGAATGATATAAAACTATAAAATTCTGTAATTTTGCCTTTGCATCTGAACTGCGAGTTTTGTTGTTTACATTTGTGTTGATGGGCGAATTTTTGGTGTTTGTGGATTTTAGACATTTGTGGATTTTAGGATTGAAGATTAGAGGGAGTCTACTGTATTAGAAAATTGAAAGAAATTGCTAAACACATATAATAAGAGTACAAATTATCTGAAGCTGTTATGGTTGTACTCAATTTGAAGAACCAGTTACAGTAGACTCCCTCAAATCCGCATAGCTTGAGACCAGAGGTTGTGCAGGTTTTAGAATTTTGTGAATTTCTGGTCTTTGCTTTGTTTATATTTCTTAAAAAATTATTTGAATGTAATTAATAATGAAATCAAAAGTATAATAAATGCTTACAATATACTAAAATATTAAAATTAGTAATAAACTAAAATAATAAAAATTTAGATAATTTTTATAATGATTAAAATATTAAAACCGAAAGTCAAGTTAATAATCAATAATGTACAGTTAAATATTCATTATAAAGATGAAATGTGTTTTTCCTAATTTATTCAATGAAACTTGCCTCATAAAGGTTCATTACTAATTTACATCAGGATCCTAAAATAACAAAGCTTTATTTCAAGTTTAGCCACACTACTAAAAAAGCTTAATGCATAAATATATCTGGTAAGATTCTGATTACCAATGATAGCAGCAATATCTTGAATTTTTTTTCAGAAATAAATTATTCTTTCTTCATGAAAAAACATGAATTCAATAACCTTAACCAAAATTACAAATTAAAAAATGTATGGAATTGATATAAAACTAAAAAAGTCAAATTTTGCCCCTACATCTGAACTGAATGTTCCATTGTTTACATCCGTAAATTGTGTGTGGATTTTAGGAGTGCGGATTTGAGGGAGTCTACTGTATTTTAAAAAAAATGTTTCAATAACTGAATTAACTGCCTACCATACATGTCTAATGGCCCTGACAGGTATTTTCAAAATGGTTTTTACCTTTAAAAAAACCTTTAAATTCTTTAAATATGGGAATTTTTCTGTAATGTGCTACTCTTTTTATATAAAAAGATAAATGGTACTGGTAGAACAAGGAATAATGATGCTGACTAACTGTAATGTGAAGAAAAAATGACTGCACCCTCAAAGTGAAATATTTGAACTGTAACGGGACTTTCACACTGTTGATATTCTCTAGGTTATAAGTACCTTGAAAGATATTTTTTTTTTCTGTTACAAGAAAAATGTTGCTTTTATTTTGTCATTCTTTGATATTGAAGCTGAATTTGCATTTTTTGAGCATTACTACTGGACCTTAATATCTTTCAAGCCAATTATCAATTGCTGGTAACCATTCTCAGATTAGAAAAAGAGACATTTTGAATGTGAAATGACCTCCCATATTAGTCAATACTTTCATTAAATGAAAGGAGGAAGTAGGATTCGTATTTGATTTTATCTGTTCATGGCCAATTTACTCGAAAAGCTTTGTTTATTAGATAGCATTTTGGTATGTGAAATTTTGGGGAGGATTATGCGCTTATTTGTTTTTCTATTCCCCTAAACCTACCTCCTACTCACGTGAGTCTCCTACTCACTGGAAATTCTCAAAGCTGACTTTGGATTAACAGTTTAATGTGCCCAATTGATCATAAACATCAGAATCTGAATTTTTTCACATAATATCCATTATTTATTTTGTATTTTAGAATTTTCAGGTATTATTTTTCACTTTTTGTTTTAATAGTGAAAAAAAAATCTATTTAAGTCGCAAGATTTAAAAAAAAGAGGTTGATAGAGGTTTAGGTAATTAAAGTTTATGATATCAGCTGTGCTGTATAAACTTTTTATTTTAACTCTTTCTTGTAAACTACAAATCTTTTTTAAATTCAAAAAATATTAATGGGGTAAAATTATATAAAAAGGCTTGCTGTGCTATTATGTAAATTCAAAATAAATAAAGAATACTGCCCAGTTAAACTGATGGCATTGAGCTCACAGGCTACAAATACTAATTGTACATTAAAGCCTTATATTTTCAAGGGTTAATTCCGTTCGAAAAAAAATTAAGAAGGGGAAACAGCTCTCCCCTTTCCTCTTTTTCTATACTTAATCATTGAAACTCCTATACTATCAAAGACATGCTTTATCATATAAAAAATCTATATCCAAAATTCAGAGCAAATGAGATAATTCTTAATAAAAACCCATTTAGCATTTATATAATTTAAAAGGAGTTATCCCCCTCTTTTATACTTAACCATTAAACTTCCAAAACTATTCAGAGATTTGAACGAAATCTGACAATTCTGCTTGAAAAACCCATTTATATAAATTAAGGGGGGGGGGCATTAGAACCCCTGTTCCCCTTATTTATACTTATTCAATGAACACCTAATAACAGTCACGGAATCGCCTCATCAGAATGATCCTAATCTAAATTTTGAACGAAAATTAATTCTGCATGAAAATCCCATTTATATCAACTAACGGGGGGGGGGGGGCATTAGAGCCCCTGTTCCCCCTATTTATACTTATTCAATGAACACCTAATAACAGTCACGGAATCGCCTCATCAGAATGATCCTAATCTAAATTTTGAACGAAAACTTAATTCTGCATTAAAATCCCATTTATATCAACTAACGGGGGGGGGGGGGGGGCATTAGAACCCCTGTTCCCCCTATTTATACTTATTCAATGAACAACTAATAACAGTCACTGAATCGCCTCATCAGAATGATCCTAATCTAAATTTTGAACGAAAACTTAATTCTGCATGAAAATCCCATTTATATCAACTAACGGGGGGGGGGGGGGCATTAGAACCCCTGTTCCCCCTATTTATACTTATTCAATGAACACCTAATAACAGTCACGGAATCGCCTCATCAGAATGATCCTAATCTAAATTTTGAAAACTTAATTCTGCATGAAAATCCCATTTATATCAACTAACGGGGGGGGGGGGGGGCATTAGAACCCCTGTTCCCCCTATTTATACTTAATCAATGAACACCTAATAACAGTCACGGAATCGCCTCATCAGAATGATCCTAATCTAAATTTTGAAAACTTAATTCTGCATGAAAATCCCATCTATATCAACTAACGGGGGGCATGAGCCCCCCGTTCCCCCTCTTATACATATCGAATGAACTCCAAAAACTAATCAGGGAAGCGCCTTGTCAGGATATACCTACATACAAAATTTCAAGTGGATCGGATATTTTTATCATGAGTTATCGCGTTACGTACATACGAACATACATACAGAACGGACGGGCACATAAGCTCTCAGGCTATGATAGCCTGTGAGCTAAAAACAGAACAATTGGAAAATTTTCCTAAAAAACAGGTAAATATGGGAAATTTTTAATGCTATTTCTATCATCTTCAAAGTATATCTTTCTAAATATTTTGGTTTATAGATTTTCAGATTGAAATACAGCCAGACCTCGCTATCCCAACACCTGGTTTGCCCATCACTGTGCTTATGTTAGTTTTTCAGTCTAGATTTCCTATATACGATTTTCATGTAAATAAACTCCAGATTTTATGTTGTTGAATAACTTTCAACTCCGGATATCCTGACGGTTAGGAAAATTGTCCACTTTTTATAATCCATCTTACAAGCATAGAAATTAAACAATAAGAAATTCTTAGTCAAAATTTTCACATAAGGGTCTGAAATACCAGTAGACATAAAGGGAAAACTTTATTTCAATTGTTTATCTGGATAAAAGACCCCAAACACTATGAATGACAGAATCAGTGAAGGAAATTTAAAGATAGAAAACCAACAATTCTAAATGCACAAATAATATATGTAAAAGTAGCAAACAGCTGTTTTAAATCTACTATTGAGATTCTTCATCAGTGCAAAACTCAGCAAGCTAGAAAAAGCAAAATTGGGCAAAGAGACAGAGAAACACAGGCTTATATACATGCTATGGGAACGATTCTGCCTAAAGAAAAGCAACCAATGAGAAGAAAGCAGCTTTCTTCAAAACAGTTGTTTTCTACCTTTCCATATTTATTTGTGTATTTATAATCATTGGATTTCTATCTGTAAACATTTTTGCACAAAGGCTTTATTTGCTATTGTAATTCAGTGAAGGAAAGATTTCTTGCTGCACATTCTTTATCTTCCAATCCATGATTACTCACCCACAGCATTTCGCACCAGGAGTACAATACATATTGACTTACATTTTATTTGTAGTGTTTTAAACTTTTTTTCAGAAAAGTAGCAAGAAAATCTAAGATAGTTCATAAGTGTTTCAACATGCTGGTTTCATCTAAGTTAATCAGATCTTGAGTGATAGAAGAAAGACATTCCTCTTCCAATATTGTTTAATGAGTTGGTAGATCGTGAAATAGATATAATGGAGTGATTTTGATAAAGATGTCACCACATCACTAGATGCAATGATTTTTGAAATTTTAAATGAGGAAAAGATAGAGATTTCTTTAGATTTGGGAATCAAAAGTGATATAAAGCTAGAGCAAAATAAGCCTCCAACTACAACCAAAGCATTGCATTTCATTGAAATAATCAGAAAGTATCTAGCATCAATTTCTGAAATTATGAATATTGTTCAAAATTCATTGTATAATATAGAAATAGAATTCTAGGAAGCACATCTAGGGATTTGCAAACCTAATCAATTACGTTTCTGTGTTTATTTTGTTTAATAATGTGTTATTGCTTAAAAATGCAAGGAAGTTGTGAATTTAAAATTGACTTAAATTAATAAAAAATACAGCTTTTTATAAACATATTTTTCTCCAATTCCAGTTATTGTGACATTCCGTTTATGGAGACATTTTTTTCTGGTCCTGAGAGTGTCAGGATAGTGAGGTTTGACTGTAATTGCAAATTCTTTTTATTACATTGAAGGGTATTTTTTTACATTTACTACATTAAAAAACTACAAGCAAAATAAATAAAAATCACAATTTTAAAAGAGTGTCATTTGACTCCAGTAGAAATACTGTTAAATTCTTATTTCTTTTTCAATGAAGAAATGCCAGTCTTTTTAATATTTGAAGAAAAAAAGTTGTATCTGTTGTTGCAAAAGCTCAGCTTTTCCCTTGATGCTTGCACCCTCTTTCCTTCTATGTTGATCTGTCCAGTGGAGATTTAATCATTCTTTCTCCAGTGCTGCAACCAGATGTAGATATAATGAAAAAGTGTATAAGTCCATTGAATTATCTCTCCTGGACTGTTTTCAGTCTTAGAATTTTGAGACAGTCATAAAAATATAAACTTCGGCAGAACAAAATTCTCTTTAAATAGTAACAGAGATTAAAGAAAAGTAATATTTTGGTTATAGTCCTATGTCTGTCTTAATTGTCCATGCTCATGTTGTTTGCAATTTGCATATGAGTTTCTTTGAAGTATTATGAGTTATTAAATATGAGTGTTTTGAAGGCTACTTTTAATATAGACTACTTGAATAGACTTTAAATACTGACTTTGCTTGTTAGGTTAAGGAAGTTTCACAATATCCACTTTAGTATATTATTTATTTTGTTAAAGAAAAAAAGCTTTAGTAATTAATTTTTAAAAAAAGACATTAGAATAGTGACTACAAGTTACTTGACTTTAGTAAATCATTTGATTCTTTAAAAAAAAAAAAAAAAAAAAAAAAAAAGATATTTGACAATTTTTTCTGTTTTTGTGAAGAATACTATAAAAACTGAAACTGTTAAGATAAATTGTGCTGAAGTTACACATATTGGTGAACAAATATTTGAATGGACAGAAAAAAATTAAATAAAAAATATAAACCACATAATTAAGAATTAATGAAGCTCTGTTATAACTAATTTATTTATATTGTTCTGAAGTTTTTTCTTCTCTTTTCCACATTATTTATACTTCTGCCATTGCAGGATAATTTTCCTTTTTAATAATTTTTATATATTTCCAGGGTTTGGAACATACAGCACGTGGAAAATTTGAAGGAGGCGATGCATCTTGGGAAGAAAGTAGATTGAAAACATACAGCAACAGGTAAGTTTTATTAGTTTTCCCCAATACATAGTACAAAGTGAATTAAGGCATTGAAATAATTAGTATGTTAAGGGAAGAACCTCTTAACTTACTTTGGATATAGACATTCTACAAATATTTGTCTTTCCAAATTGTCATTTTTATATATTTTTTTTAATTTAGTGAAATCAGACTAGTTGAAATTCAAGAAAAGTTGTGTTCAGATGAAGAAAAAGCTGCTGATCAGGTTGGTAATGTTTTTTTCCTAGTATTATTCCTCGGTATTTTAAAGAAATGAAATCATTTGTTCCTAATGTAAGATATTTAAGTAAGTGATTAAATATTGTTTGTTGCATATCTCTAGTAATATGATGATCTCATAAAGTTCATGTAGTATTTCTTTAGTTTGGTATGAAATATATATGAAGTGAAATTTATACTGGTTCCGAGTTTTATGTATATTTGTTAAATTTAACTAGAAAGTGACTTTTGGAGTTTAGGCAGCTTATACAAATTTGGGCTTTGATTTTTTTTTTCTTTTTAAATCTTTGCTCATACTTTTTGCATGATTTTTAAAGGTAAGATCCAATATCATTTGATTACACACATATTTTTTTCTTTCATTGTGATTTAAATAAATTGAGATCATTTTGTATCATCTGAAAGGGCTTTTAAATCTTATTACATCAGAAATGACTGGGATGATTTTTACTATGATTAAATTTACTATTACTAAAATGGCATAAAATGTTAAAGAAGCAGAATTAATTGTGCTACTTTTTCTTTGTGTTTGATTGTGATCAAAATATATTGTATCATATTAATATATTTTTAGTGTCATGCTCTGGCTGAGCAACATGAATCCTTATTTGAGGAGTGGTGGTTTCATAAAAGAGAGAGTTCTCCAGACATCTTCTATTTCTTATGCATTGATAAACTTCAAGGTAAAATAATATATATTTTTTCAAATATTTAATATGTTTGTGTGTGCTGGTGATAACTTGGAAAATCTATCAACATATAGATTAGTGCAAATTTTGATAAAGGTAGACAAAGACAAAACTGAATGAACTCGAGTTTCATTTTTTCTAATTTCTAAATAATCAGCCTAGATATCTATTAAAACCCTTCATTGAACACTAATGAACAAGCTTCCATTTTCTACAATTCATTGATGTTATGATTGTTTTTACACATATTCATCGAAAATGAAATTCTTCATGCACAGAGGTAGTATATGTTCCTTTTTTCTGCATTTTAAAATTGCTCTTACCAGGCCTAGTATGGAATTACAAGAAAAAAAATACATTAATGTTCATGGTACATTTCTTGTACTCATGGTTCTTTTTATAAAAGAAAATATGCATATTTACTATTTAAAAAGAATTGTCTTTTGCATGTTTTTTTTTTTTTTCAGTTTCAAAATGTATCCACAGGGCCTGGATGGGGGAAAAAACTTGCTTATAGTTTTATTTTTTCTGCTTTTAATGGTACGTTTATTTTTTTTTAAAGAAAATATATGAATATTTATTATTAAAAAATGGTAGTCGTTTTGTTATTTTCCAATTTTTCTTGAGTTTCAAATTACCATCCATGTGGACTGAATGGATAAAAATATTACCTGTAGAAGCATCTTTTCATTAAAAAAAAAAATAAAAAGTAATCCTTGTTTGAAAATAAATTCTGTGGATTGTTTTGATATTCCATTTTTCTGCAGTTTTAAATTGTAATATCCATAACATGGGTGAAAATAGATAAAACAAAAAATAGCTATGGATAGATGGGTATCTTTCTGTAGCTCTGGGTAGTGATGGATGGGCTTTCTAGTATCAAATAAATGATTATTTTCTAAAATGTGCATCTTTTTTAATTAATTGAATTTTACTATTCCACAATTTTTATAACTATTTCAAACTATTGTGTGAGAAAATATACTTATTTTCACTAGTCTTTAACTGGTATATATATATATATATATATATATATATATATATATATATAACCTTTTCAATAATAAGAATGCAATGTTATACCTCCAGGTTATGTCTAATGTACATATATTAAGTGTATATGCATATATGTCATGGAACTATGAAAGGAGAGAAGTAGACATATCAGTATTTCCCTGTGGATATTTGGGAAGTAAAAAACAAGTTTTTTCTACCTCTCCTGCATCTGCCATGTTTCATTGATAATAATCTGACTAGCAGTATCCAGTGCAGGACAAGGCCAAATATGATAGATGAATTTGGGGTTACGAACAATTTAAAGTGACATTATTATAACCATTTTACCTATCTTCTTGATGTATATACATGTGTATTAAAAAGATAATTTTACATGCATTAACTTCTAAAGTGTAAAATGCAGATTTCATCAGTTGAGGTATCCAGGGTCGGCGCCAGGGGTGAGGCAAGTGAGGCTACTGCCTCAGGGCGCAACGTAAAAGGGCGGCATTTGGCGGCATTTTGAAAAAAGTTTTGTTTTGACAAAAAAAGAAGATTTGATGACCCCCCCCCCCTTCCTTGAAAAAAGTTGCTTTAAGGTGTTTGGGGAGAAGGGTGCATTTTTACTCTGGTGGATAATTAAATTATTTTCTTTAACTAAAGCGTACTGTAGAATGTTTTGCTTTGTATTTTTTAATTCTGATTCGAATGACACTTCCGCAAGTCGATGCAGTTATCCTCTTCAGACCTGAGCATAAAATAACTCTAAAATATATATCTATTGCTTTTGAATAATCGAAAGGGCACCATAGATGACAGAAAGAGTCATTTTTATGAAATCAGTACTTTAGGGCACTGGTAATTTAGGTTTACAAATATGGATATAAAAGTACTAATCCCCTTAAAACATCAGTTTAACTACCAGTAATATAAATTTACGCAATAATAAAATTAAGGTATTTTAACAAGTAAATGATCAGCAAATCCTCAAAATTTTTTATTGAAAAGCATTTAAGTTAAATAATCATGAATATTTCTTTTTTTCTTGGCCACAATGTTTTGAAGGTATTTTCGAAACTCGGAAGAAAATAATATTTAATTTATCAGGTGATATTCATCATTGGTTTTGTTTTATAGCAAGAAACATTCAGCTTACAAGAAGTAGAGTAAAAATGCAAAAAATTCGAACGGTTTAGTTTTTATGAGGAAAAGAATGGAGGTACACATTTGTGTACCTTAGGTCTGAAGAGGTTATACATTACAAAGTTCTGGCAGGTTCAGGGGCGTGCCAGCAGCATCCAGCGCCTGTGTGTACAACTTCAGTTGGGGCCCTAACCCCCCCCTCCCTTCCTCGTCTCCAAAAAAAAAAAACTTTATCAAAAAATAAAACAATGAATATTTGTAAATGCATAGTTGCCACAGTCTTGAACTTTTACCAGTCGAATAAAGATTTTTGAACCAGTAAATTTATTTAATAAAATGTGTCTTCTTTTTATACAGTTCGTATTTCATTTAATTTAATTTATTAAATAAAATTTCTGGTTCCAAGCATGCTTAAATGATTTGAAAAAAAGAGAAAGATATCAGACATGTAAATAAAATTCGTAACACACTAAAATCTGTGAAAATGGAAACAATATGTATCAGTATCCTGTGTAACGATTAAATTTCACTATCCCGGAGAAAATAATTCAATACATTAATAATATATTGCATTTAAAAGAAAGAAAAGAAAAGAAAAACGTTTGTTTGTACTTTGCATGTATTTGCAATGGCTAAAAAAATCTACCTAGAAATCACCACGTAGAGATCTGAAAATTTGGAGAAGGATAGATGCTGGCAGGTGCATCTGAGAGTCAAATTTTTCATTTTTTGTTAATTAACCAAAATGTTAATTATAAGCCCTTAATGATCATCACAAAACGGCGAGTTTTCATTCTTTAAAGAGATAATGCTTGTGTGCCTCCCATGTAATGCCAGACATAGATTTAATAAAATTACGTGTTATATTATTTTGACATGAACGAAATTCGTGTTTTTTATGCAACTGATGAACGGAATTTGCATTTTTATGCAATTCATGGACATAATTCACGTTTATTGTGCAATCTGTTGACGAAATGTGCATTTCACGCAATTCATGGATGAAATTAGCCTTTTACACAATTCTTTGACAAAATTTGCGTTTTTTACGCGATTCATTTAAGAAATTTGTTTTTTTTTTAACGCGATTCTTGGACGAAATTCATATTTTTATGCAGTCTTGGGATGAAATTCACGTTTTCTGCCCGGTTTTTAGACGAAATTTGCGAATCTTAGTTTTCTTTGTCGAAATTTGCGTCTTTTGCGAGGCCTTTTGTCAAAATTCACGTTTTTTGCGTGGTCCTTACTCGAAATTTGTGCTTTTCGCGTGATTGTTGGATGAAATAAGGCTTTTTAAGCAGTTCTTTGTTGAAATGCGCGTTTTTATGCAATTTTTTTTGAGGTCTTTCGACAAAATGCGCGTTTTTCTCACAATCCTTTTCGAAATTTGTGGGGTTCTTTTTGCTATTCTTCATCGAAATTTGCGGTTTTTGGTTACTCTTCGACGGTATTTTGCACTTTCATCGCAGAACTTTGACTAAATTCATGTATTTTCCATGATATTTTCACGAAACAGGAAGATTTTTTTCTGCGAACGATTGAAGAAATTGATTTTTTACGGCCACCGTTCGCCAAAATTTACGACTTTTGGTGTCTGAAATTTTGCACTGATTAATTTCTAAAGTTTTTGGCAGCAAATGCTTTAAATTTTCAGAAAATTCGAAAAATTGGTCCTGCTTTTACAATTAACACTAACTACATTAATTAACTACTAATTAGCGCTAACAGTAAATACATAAAGTTTAGGGAATATGTTTAATTTTTTGGTACTAAAAAAAAGTTACAAAATATTGCTTATTTCCTAAAATTTTCTGCAAAGTTAATAAAAGTTGCCGCGCACGGCATGCACGCTTGCGTCTATGTTATACAGCTCTGTTTAATGCTATTAATTTGCTATTCAGTAATTAAGATTTCTGGCTTCTTCATCTGCAAAACTTTTGACGATACAATGCCCCTCTGAAAATCTAATTTTAAATTTACTCTGAATGAAATTATTGCTGCAAATTATTTTTAAATAGTTTCTGAACCATAGGGGACTTATATCTATTACCGTGAGATACATGTGCATTATATAAGATATTTCTTATGTTATTTCTATATTTATGGCATGATTATTGTAGGAGAAACTTTTACTAGCATTTCCAAATAGTAATTTTCTTCTTATTTATGACAAATTATGTAGTAAGGCCATGATTGCTATTTAAAAATAAGAAACAAGCAGAATTTAGCCTTTATGGAAATAAAACTATGCATTATGCTTTTTCATGAGAGTGAGATAATAGTGTGTTGCATGTTTTCAGCCATGTGAATTACGGACGCCTTTTATTGTTTACAAGAGGTGTGCCTTTGTTTATAAAAGTTGACAGGTGAGCGTCTAAATGACTTATTAGGGGACTCACATAAGTAGAATAAAACGTAATAAATTTTTAAACAAAGAATTGAATGTTTATAAATAAGTTTGTGTAAGGTAAATCTAGAAAAGAAAATTCAGATACCAAAAACATATAAAACATTTTAATGTAATTAAATTATTGATTTTTTTAAAAGTATTTGTTCTTTAATTAAAATTTTTGGCGCCTTTTACTACTCCAGCGCTTATGTGCACTGTACACTTTGTACACTGGGTCGGCATGCCCCTGGGCAGGTTTTATGAATGCAAAGTCATGAATGGTTTTATGAATAGAAAAATATGAATACATGGGATATTTTGACAACATTACTAATCTTGAAGAAATCTGATGAACTGATTTTCATTATTGCTGTTTTGAGGATGTTTAATAAGTTTGATATTAATTGATATGATATAATAGGTTTTGAGCGTGATATAAACATGACAAAGCTGTGTTCAATAATAAAACATAACTTTCAACATTGAATATTTATAAAACTTACCATAACTTTTATAAAGAATGGTTGCACGGAGGACTTTCAAATGTGTTATTTGATCCAGAATTTGAAAATACATAACAAATGATACCCAATTCACCTATTTTAAAAAAGTTGAAGTATTCCTATCCCTCGATGAAACCCCATCCCCCCCCCCTCCCCCCGAAAAAAAGTAAAGTAATGATTTATTCTTGTGGGATTTATCGAGTTTTCATGTTTAGTAACAGAACGATGCTTTTCTCCAAATTTTGGTGAAAGGCCACCAATTATTACTGGAAAAAACTACTTTATCTGAATAAAGTATAATTTTTGCCATTTCTTTCATAAAACATGCCGTAACTTTGAAAAAAACTGGTCGTACCGACTTGCAGATGGTGTCATTCAATTTAGAATTTAAAAAATCCATGCGAAACGATATCCCATTTGACAGACTTAAAAATGTTGCCCCCCCCCCCCCTCCTCCTCAAAGGATTAAAAAAAAAAAAAAACTCGCCTTCTGTTTCTTAAAACTTTTTAAACTTTGTTTTTGGGGATTCCTCATATTTTCATTTAAAAAAAAAAAACTTTTTTACCTGTAATGTATATTGAACATATTCCATATATTAAGCTAATTTTAAATCCTTCTAGTGATTTTTGGGCCCCACCAGTGGCCGAGAGGTTCTGACCTCTCAACTGGTAGACAGCAGGTGCTGGGTTCGAACCCAATCGCGGTTGTCGGCATAACCGTTCGGAGTTTTCGTGGTTTTCTTCGAACCTTGCGTAAATACAGGTTAGGTTCCCTTAGAAAGACCCCCAAGAAGGGCACCCCCCCCTGGGCCTGTATCCCTAGTGTAGATAATCGGCTGACAAATATACACCACACCATCTAGTGATTTTTGGATTTTCTCCTGTTTCGCCGAGATTTTTTTTTTTTTTTTTTTTTTTAAGATTTGTAAACAATTCCGTTTCAAACTTTTTAGCAAATGTAGCAAATTTTATCTCCTCATTTTTTGAATTTTTGGTAATTCGGATTACAAATGTTTTAGCGCACTAGTGTAAATGTTGCCCTCTGAATTTTTTCTTTCTTTATTTTGACACGATTTTTTGACATTTGTATTCGTAAAAGGCATTTGGTTTCAAACTTCTTACTAATGATGTAAATTTTGTTTAGAGAATTTCTTTTTCTTTCTTTCTTTTTTTTTTCATTTTTATGGATTTTTAAAGTTATTTTCAACGGGATTCTTAGCATGGTTTTGCGTACTGCCTTTTTCTTTCTTTTTTTAACATTTGTAAAAAATAATTTAGTTTGAAAATTTTATCCTAATCGAAGTATATTTTATCACATGCGATTTTCATTGCAATTTTCATCTTTCTTTTGCATTCCACGACAACTTTCCGACATTAATAATATGAAATTGTCTCCAAGCATTTATTCTAAACCCATTATTTTTAATGCGGTATTTAGCGTTCTTTTTTTAACATGAATACTTTAAGAATCGTAAATTTTTTAATCTTTAGAGACCTTTACTATATTTTTTTAGCCTCGAAGCATTTTTTCAATATTATTAAAAAGGAATCCGGTTTTAACTTTTATCCTAATGTACTAAAATATGTCCTCTTTTTAGTTAAATTTATTCAAAATTCGCTTAGCGTTTTTCGAATTTTTCAGATTTTTTTTAATATTATTAGTTTTTTGACTTTGTAAAAGAAATCCTGTTTTAATCTTAAATAAATTTTACTGTCTGCAATTTTTTATAGAGCCCGGAAACGCAGCGTCTATCAGGTCAGCTGCGCGAGTAAATTAAATTATTTTAGCAGATGAAAATATAATTGTTTTCTATATTGATTAGAGTGATATAAAAACGGTTTTCACAAAAAAAAAAAAAAAAAATCAAGGTCAATTTATCATTGAATTAAATATTTCATTGTTCGTAAACGTTTTTGAAGAAAATATTGTTATTATAATATTAAATCTTCATATTAAATATGTCAAATCAAATTTGAAATGATAACGTAATTTTCTCTGCATGTCATAATTTTTCCATTTAATGTGAATATTATATTGCAAAGTTTGCTCTAATAAGTTTATTTATTTTTATTTTTTCGCTCTATACATTTCGACATTGTAATGTATGATTTCTGCAAAGCTAAATCAAGAGAATCACTTCTAGAATTTTCATTTTATTTTTAATGGCTGTTTTCTTATCAATATTACCAATATGCGATTTCCCTTGCATATACGATTTAAAAAAGATAAATAGCTTGTAATGCTATATCATTATTTTTTTGTTTGAAATTCATATACAAGTTTTATACGCAATGCAATTGATTTTAGGTGTTTGACATATTTTGTCTCAGTAATATCTATTTTAAAAGCATACTTTACCTGTTGTAACAGGATTTTTTTTTTTTTAATATTCATAATGTGCGTGATTTTTTGAAAAGAAAAACAAAGCAGAAGAAATTTTGCAGTGTTACTGTTATTCTTTGTATGATACGCTTTCAAGGTATTTTTTTTAAATATTAGTAGAATATGATTTATTAATTTAATGCCAAGTTAGCTGTTGTTATTTTTTAAAATGATGCAAAAAATGAAATAAAATAAAATAAATAAATTACGCAATTCCGTTATTTTAAATTCCTTAAAGTTAAATGCATTTTATAATACATATTGTATTATATTTATGCAAATAAATTATAGTTACTATATTAATTTAATGATTTTTTATAAAGTTTGAGTAGTGGTTTAAAAAAAATGACATCATAGGGGCGGCAAAATAAGGTTCGCCTCAGGCGGCGAAATGTCTAGCACTGGCCCTGGAGGTATCTGCTATGTTCAGAGTGCTTAAAAGTGACAATATTCAATTAATACACATATTTTTAGTTCAGTTGTAATGTAGCTTGATTAAAAAACATAAAATTTTAACCATTCCTTTATAATCTTTTCAAAAAAGGATTTTTTGCCAGTTTTTAAAGCAAAATTTCATTTTTATGCCAGACAGCATACATTCAATTTGCTTTGTACTACATATCATTATGACACTTGCTTGTGCATTGAACAAGAAGTTTAACAATATCTGCAAAATTAACTGAATTATTTCAAAATAATTTATAAAATATACATTTTTAATTAAAAATTACCATTTATGTTAGAATACCTATAAAATAATTGCATAATATAAAATCATTGCAGAGCTTAGATTCTGATTCCAAACACAGTGAAAGTAGTGGACAAAACTTCACTGAAATATGTTTGAAACATTTTATGTGATGTTTGTTTATTGAACATGGAGACGATGAAAAAATTGATTTTTCACAAATCACATTTAAAAATTTCATTTATATCTTTCTGATACATGCAAAATTAATCTTGTGTCAATTAAGGTTTATTGGTGTTTTTATGTAAAAAATGTAAGAAAAAGATGCATGGAAATATTATTTACTTTACTGCAGCCCTTCTTATGCCCAATTCTGGTATTTAATTCATCACTTCCTGTTTATTAAATTAGCTATAACTCCTCTTTTAGTAATCATAGAAAAAAATTAAAACAGATTTGGAATTGTAAACTATTGCTCTTTCAAATAAAATAATAAAATTCATTATATTTTTTACAAAAATGGCTATTTTAATGTAGATATCAAAACCTTAAAAACACAGCTATTAAAATTGAATTACTTTGATAATTTTATTCCATTATTATTGATAAGAGAAAAACTTGCCAATAGAATTATTTGATAATTATGAAATTTTAATTGATGTAATAAGTTATTATTTATTTGATAAATGTATATGAAATCACTGTGTTTTTAAAAGTATAATTTTAAACTATCTTTCTCTAATTTTTTTTTATAGTGTGCTGCCCTGAAAATCACTATGGTCCAGATTGTAAACCCTGTATTGGTGGCCTTGTCAATCCATGTAATGGTCATGGCCAATGTAAAGTAAGTTTTCCTAATAGAAAAAGAGCTGTTGTATCATATTAAATTAGAGCACATACTACTTAAAACTATTATTGTAAAAATATGGTAAAATTTTGAAGACTATTTGCTAACTGAAATTTTAATTTTTACTGGATTATAAAAGAAAAGAAAAGATTCTTACCTCTAAAACATAATGACCTTATGAATGACCTTTATGATATTAATGAATGCCTTTTTTCCTTATTTCTTCAAGTAATATCATCAATAATAATATTAATCATTTGTATAGTACAATGTATGCAAAAACTATAAGAACAGCAAAAAATATTTTTTTTTTTTTTTTTTATATAAATTTCAAAATAAATGAAACTTTTTTCCTTATAATATATATTATCAAGCTGAGAAGTTTTATAAAAAAGTCAACAAAATTCAACTGTGAATATTATGAAAAGAAAGTAATTGTACAAAAGAACACTATTTTTGCCTGTGTAAAAACTTTAAGGCCAGCAAAATAAATTCAATATAGTAACCAGAGAAACAAACATGTAATATATTATGCAGTCAGCTATGAGTTTAATAATTCCAAATATTCTATCATTCCCTGGCATCATTAATTTTGGCACAGTTTGGGATTGTTTTTGTGCTATCCATCTTCAACTATAAATGACTTTTGATGCTGAGGAAAAATGTTTTCCGTTTCTATAAACTCATGCTGCTAGATATCTACATAAGTTATCAATAGGATTTAGATCAGGATTTCTGAGCAGCCATTGCAAAACTTCAATATTTTTAACCGACTTCAAAGAGGAGGTTATGATTTCGACCTGTATGTATTTGTTGTTCACTCATAACTTTTGCAAATATGAACCAATTTTGATAATTCTTTTTTTGTTTGAAGGCGTATGAGGCCCATGTGGTCCCATTCAAATTTCATAAAAATCCAATAATTAGAACTTTTTTAAAAATAAAAACTTTAAATTTCAAATTCATTTTGAAGCAATCGACCAATTATAAGTGTTCCTTTTGCATGCTTTTATGTTACACTTATATAGACACACGATCTTTTCACTGTTAAAAGTTTGAAGTTTTTGCTGCATCGTCACTCCACCGCTTTTATGGAATATCTCTATTTTGACCAATGAGAATTCACCATAATACAATGATGTAATCATTTTCTATAAAAGCGATGGATAGACGATAAAGTAAAAGTTTCAAATATTTAACAGTGTTCAAAGTGCAAAATCCTAACTGGACGAGGGCCAGGATTCACATAAATTTTGCGCTGTTTGCGAAACAAGATTTATTGATCGGTTCTGAGGCCAGAACCGTTCTAAAATTAAATAAAATTTAAGCAGAGGTTGGAAAAAATAAAAAATGGTGACCTGAAAAAATATTGGCAATATGTGTGATTGCGTTATAAAGTCAGTAAAGAAGCATTTGGTTAAAATATAACCTAACGTTTATTTTTCAAAAAAACATATTCAAATTAAAATATATGTATATATGAAATAATAAACAAAGAGAAAATTATATCTGGTAAAATCAATCAAAAACAATAATTTCTGAAATTATATTATCCATAGAATTAGAGTAATACTTTAACATGATAAAAGCACTTAATTAATTTAAACGGCATGACGTAAGGTAAAAGTTTAAAAGACCAGTACAGGTTTGCAAAACGAACAACTCACCATGGCATCACTGGAAAAAGCAATTCTCAAAACGGACGATGACGAACAAGTAAAGTCCAGGAATAGTTCAAGGAAAAAAAAAAAAACCTTGGATGTTAACACAGTTCATGGCAGCAACATATTCATCATCACATTCCCGCTATTAACTAACAGAAGTTTTTTTTTTCATAAAAAAACACTATCTTTCACTATCTAAGATAAACTGCAATTGAACCTTCATAATTAATATTTATGACAACAAACGGCCTTTTACTAGGCCAAAACATCGTCAGACCACACGCCGTCAAAACAAACCGACTGATTTAAATACCCCTCGCGATTCCAGATATTGCCAGACGACAACGCCCCTTTGCGTCTGCAGAAGTTGAGCGAAAGCGTTCCTGCTTTGCGAAAGGGAGATACGGCTACTCGTAAGTTGCGATTTGCGAAGATCGCAAATCGCG
Source organism: Maratus speculifer (assembly GCA_964019185.1). Lineage (NCBI taxonomy): Eukaryota > Metazoa > Arthropoda > Arachnida > Araneae > Salticidae > Maratus > Maratus speculifer. Next base: position 375,727,141 of record OZ025293.1, read on the forward strand.
ATCAAACGGAAGAAAACGACCATGAACGCACACGTAAGATGATCAAATCGAAAGTAAACAAATAAGTAACCAATTTAAACGGTGGAATATGCTATGAAACCAGGAAAACAAAACAAAAGAATTGGAGATAAGACAAAGATCGAATAGTATTGAAATAAAATAAAAACCAGTAAGTCATGCCATATTATTCCCTTACAATATGTATATGTGCTTAGGAATATGAGTGTTAAGGATATGGGTAAGGCTGACAATCGCCCCCCCCCCTTAACACTCATACTAAAAACTAAGTAATTACCAAGTATTACCAAATAATATAAATAACATCAAAGTTCATATTGAACAACATAAGATATCAGTATATCTACTATCACACTTTGACAGTTACTAGTGAAGAACAACTCAACATTAACGTGCATAAATGCAACAAATTCACAACATCATATAACAAGGTTAATTTGAAAAATGAACAATTTTTTTTTAACATTGTTAATAACCACACAATATGAATAACAATTTGATAGCTATACCACAACAAGATTAACAATTTTTTTCATAGCACAAAAGTCTCTAGTTACCATAGTAACTTAAAAATTTGAAAGTCTATTTAGGTACACAAACATTTCAAGGAAAAGTTCATGAAAAATTTGTTACCGTGTTACCTCGTCACATACAAGTGACTACGATTACCGTTACATACCATAACATTCTTTAGTATGTCGATTCTTGATCCTTGCCTTGACAATACAAGATTAATATTTACATACATTTGCATAATGACACTAGAGTAGATGATTATTATACAACAGATTCATAAACATTACGAATATGAGGAATAGCAAAAACATGAATTACAATGCAAAAACACTTTGATAATGTATGAGAAATTCATGCTATGCAAAAATAGACACATTTAATGATGATAACACTAATGATCATGATCATGATAATGACTGGAAAATATGATAATGATAAGGACGGTGAGCGCTCACATAAAAACAAAAATAACAACAACAACATGCATGCTTAAACTTTTGAAATAATACACATTTGCAAATGTTTTAAGAAAAATTTAAAATGTGAAGGACACTTGTTATGCAATTTCTCAAAAGTAAAACAACCCTTTTCATATTTATATATGCAAAAAATACAGCTCAATTTTCAACACCACGAACGGGACCTATGTGACATTTCCATTTATCAAAAATAGGGACTTACAAATTAGAAAAAAAACGATGCCCGCGACAGGCCTTCCTGTGATCAGAACACTCAAGAAGGCCACTACCCCCTGCAGACCACTCTGGCTATTTACAATGGCACCCCTGCGAGACGCTTCCTGGGGCTGCTCGGGTCCCGGAGGATGAACCATCCTGAGGTCTGATCACATTCCAGCGGGAGTTAAATTGTCCGCGATGTTGGAAATGAGGGTATTGAAAAGCTTATGTATGAAAAATAGAACATATGCATATGAGACAAAACTATGAGATAACAAGAAAAACAAGTGTATAATCACATATTCAAACATTATAAAGAGAAAATACTGAAATATACAAAAATTTCAGATTGAAAAAAAATGAAATGTGTTAAACTTCAAGGTTTAACTTAAAAAAAACTAAACAAGCATCTTAATGCTTGACCCAAGCCCAGAGGAGGGGGAGTTTTTTTTTCCACCTTATACCTCTAACATCTTTATACATTTTACTTTTTTTTTTTTTTTACATTTAAATAAAACATATTTAAAACAATATAAATTACTTATAACTAAAGATCACTTCAATGAATCTTTTAAGATCAAACTTCGTTAGGGGTTTTGTAAAGATGTCTGAGAGATTAGCTTTACTAGTTACGTGTTTTACATTAAATATCTCTTGGTTTAAAAGGTCTCTGACAAAAAATAATTTAACGTCAATGTGTTTTGTTCTGTAGTTTTCTATGGGAGACTTAAGGAAATCAATGGAGGCCATATTGTCTACTAACAAGGTTGGCTTAGTTTGTGGACCTGTAAAAATGTGTTTCTCATAACATTCAGTTATGATTCTACTGAACCAAAGAAGCTCTTTAGTTGCTTCTGTTAAAGCCACAAACTCTGATTCCATGGTAGACAAGCAGACAGATTTTTGTTTAAAAGCTCTCCACATGATAGGAGATTTGTCTAACATTAAAAGTTGTCCCCCCATTGACGTCCTGTCATCACGATTGGCGGCGAAATCGGCATCAGTATATGTAATTAGATTTATGTTATGACAATGTAGCTTCAATTTGTAGTGTTTGGTGCTTTGTACATATCCCAGTAATTTTAAAAGACCATTCCAGTGGATTATGCCCGGATTACTCTGGAATTGACTGAAGATATTTACTGCATAGGATATGTCGGGGCGAGTCCTGCTTGTAAGAAAAGATAAGCAACCCAAAACACTTCGGTACGGATATTTTGACATCTCCTGGGTTTCAGTATCTGTTTGAGGGCACTGTGCTTTGGAGTACACTACTCCTTTACTTATGGGAAGTGATGTGATGGGAAAGTTATATTCCTTAAAACGTGTGCAGATATCATCAATATATTGCATTTGATGGATTGACACTACACCTTCCCCATCCTCCTCAAACTCAACCCCAAGGAGTTTACGTGTTTTCCCCAGGATTTTGATGTCAAAATGTTCAGCTAGTAATTTTAAAATCTCATTTATGTGTTTCTGATGCTTACTTAAAACAACAAAGTCATCAACATATAGCAATAAAACAGCGTAATTAGAAAATGTGTAGATGCAATTACACCAATCCAGTTTGTTAAAACCAAGAGAAATTAAAACTTTATGTAATTCATAAAACCACACCCGGCCACTCTGATGGAGGCCATAAAGTGCCCTCTGGAGTTTACAGACCAAGTGCTCTTTCCCTTTTATTTCAAAACCTGGAGGCTGTTTCATGTATATGTTATCTGAGAGAGGGGCGTACAGATAGGCTCCTTTCACATCGCATTGCGTGTGAATCCATCCGAGACATGAGACAAGGGCGGCAAAGAAAAAGCAGATTAAACTAAAATTTACGACTGGTGAAAACGTCTCGTCATAGGTTTCACCCCTGACCTGTTTGTAGCCTTGGGCTACTAGTCTTGCTTTGTATCTTGCCACCTGCCCTTTATCGTCTCGTTTGATGGTGAAGACCCATCTGCAGCCTAGAGGTTCAGTGTTGGGTGGTAGTGATGTTAATTCCCATACATGTCTTTTATTTATTACGTCTATTTCCTCCTGCATTGCCTGTCTCCAGAGTTCCCACTGAGGGGATTTTAAGGCTTGCTTATATGTGTTTGGTATGGAGTCTTCTAGTCATATATTGTTTTTACGTGTTTCTGATAAGGATGTGTGTGGAGGTGTGTAACTAGGACTTGAACTAGCACTGGAAGTAGATTTTACAATACCCTGGTATTTATTATCCCCCTTGAAACTGAACATGGTTGGATCAAATTTTATACCATTAGACTGACAGTATTCCCGCACTTCTCTGAGTGATCTTAAACGTTGCGTTTCACCCATCTCATAGTAATAGATGTCGGTTCTCGACTTATCAGGCCTAGTTACGGCCTTACGGAACCATACAGCATCCCTCAATGTTCTCTGGAATTCCTCGCCCTCCTCGTCACTTTCATCGTCAGATGAGTGAACGGAGGCGGGTTCAACAGCTTTTGAGGTGCCTGGCTTAGGTGTTGGAGATGGTGATCTTTCTAAAGGAAATCTGTCAGGTTGAAGGTCAGTCAAAGGGTCAATTTCTGGTTGTTCTGAACTTAAAATATATGTAGGTCCCAGGTCGCTTCCGTTGTGCTGCTCTGAAGTTGTAAAAGGGTTTGTGCCTATTGAATAACTTGGGCCTTGCTCGCTATGCCTGTGAACATTTCTTGGTACGGATTCATCCCCAAATCTAACATTTATAGTTTCTATTATTTTGTTTGTGTCGGGAATCCATACTCTGTAGCCTTTAGTTGACATTGCGTAACCCACTAAAACCCCCTTTTTGGCCTTAGGATCAAATTTTGAATTTCTTAACTGCCTAGGTACTCCTACGTATGCCACGGTACCAAAAGGGCGTAAATGTCTTATTGAGGGTTTGTTGCCACAGTAATACTCAAAGGGTGTCTTTTTCTGCGTTTTGTGACATACCCTGTTTAGTGTGTACGCGATGTATAGAACTGCTTCCGGCCAGAATTTTAAACTGAGTTTGCTTTCATTAAGAATTGAGCGTGCCCCGTCCATTATAGTTTGATTTAAACGTTCCGAGACCCCATTTTGTTCCGGAGAATACACGTTGGTAAACTCATGGTGTATCCCGTTTTCCTCAAAGTATCTTTTAAATGCTTCATTGTCAAACTCCCGCCCATTGTCGCTACGGACTTCTTTTACCTTAGTGCCTAAAAATCTTTCAGCTCTTTTTACGTGATTAGTGAACACCTTGAATACTTGTGATTTGTTACATAAGGGGTAGACTGATACTTTACGTGAGAAGTCGTCAGTTATGGTTAAAAAGTACTTCTCACCGTTTCTACCTGTTATTTGTGTCGGTCCCCACAAGTCAGTATGAAGTAATTCAAGGGGTCGTTTTGATCTTATTTGATTTATAGGACGGAAGGAAGTTCGCCTGTGTTTGTTAATTTTACATGTCTCACATTCAAAGTCTTTACTTTTAATAGATGGTAAGCCCCTTACACCATTACATTTAACAGTATGTTCGATTAAAGTGGAGCTAATGTGTCCGAAACGTCTATGCCATAACTTAAAGTCGTCCTTCTGGACAGTAGAGGCTTGAAAACGCACCTTTTTAGGACTTTGACTATTTTGAGTTTTAGTTTTATTTTTAGGGCTAGGATCTGGGTACAGGCAGTAAATGCCATCTTTAAGAAAAGCACGAAATAGGGTACCACTGTCACGATATGCTCTAACCCTGCCCTCACCTCCTCTGAACTTGGCACCAGTTTTATCAAGCCTAGGGCCAGATATCAAATTGTGCCTTAAACTTGGGCAATACATAACATCGCCGAAGCGAACCCTTTCCCCATTTATTTTTAAGTCCACTAGACCAGTTCCTTCAATAGGAAAAGTTGCTCCGTCAACGGCAACAGCCAACTCCTCATTTTGCAAAGGTTTAAATTTTACATACAGGTTTTTATCTTTGCAAAAGTGATGGGAGGCACCTGTGTCAAAGACCCAGGCGTCTCCACCACATTTAATATTACTAAGATTAGACTGAATGAGGTAATTTACCTGGCCTGTTGGCTTACGTTGACGTTGGTTTCTGGTTCTCTTTCGATGCACATCTCTGCTAGGTCTGGAATTACTCGAACTGGGTTGGACTCGAACTGGACTGGACACTGATGAACCTCTGGACACCGAGGAGTTCTGGAACGAGGAGTTTGAGGAGTCTCTGGAAGTGGTATGGAGGCAGGATTCGGGATTGGAATATTGTTGAGGCAATTTACACTGTCAAAGCACATGGCCAGCTTGGCCACACCTGTGGCACCTTCCCTTGAACTTAGGCTTATATACGGACCTCTTGGGTGTGCGAGCTCGAGAAAAATGGGATTGGACCAGGTCACCTCTGTCTTCTTCACGTAATTTGATGCGGGATTCCTCGGCCACCAGCTCGGTCAGGACATCTTTAAATTTGAACTGCTGTTCGGGCCATCGCAAGATTCCCTGGACGAGATTGTCAAACTTTTTAGGGAGCCATCTCAACAACTGGAATGTCAGATAAATTTCCTTTATCGGCTCATTCATGGCAGCCAGCTGATCAGCAAGTCTCTGTAGGCGTGCAGCAAACATATCGACTGGCTCGTCAGGCTGTATTCTGCAGGACAGGATCTCGCCAAACAACTGCATGTGACGTGCACGGTTGTCAGGTTGAAAGTGGGTCTTCAGCTTTGTCCACGCTTCATGAGGGTCATCGATGTTTTCAATTATCCTCCGGAACTCATTTTCGACGTTTAGGTATACTATGGATAGTGCTGACCTGAGCCGTGCCTGATAGTCTTTTGTTGCTACTGCATCACTGGTATTCGGAGCCTCTTCGGTACCATTTACAATGCCCCAAGCATTCTTGTCGAGCAGCAGGTATTTGACATCCGCTGCCCAGGTTGCATAATTGTGAGAGTTCAATTTGTTTATGCTAACCTGTACGTTGGTCATTGCCATGCTCTTAATTAAATTTAAACAGAAAGGAAAAGAAATTTTTTTTTTTTCAAAAAAAAACGTACTCTAAAACAGTCAAATAGTACGACAAAAAAAATTTTACCAAAAAAACCTTTCTATTTTATACTAGAATAATTAGATATGATTATAAGTTAAAATACAAATGCTATTGCGGCCCCCCCCACTAGAAATCGCTTGGAGGTCTAATGGCCGCATGCTACCACTAATTTAAGATATTGCCAACGAAGGTTATGGCCACCATAACAGGTTAAAAAGCGTAGTCGCTTTGGCCCATAACCCGTGATCGGTTCTGAGGCCAGAACCGTTCTAAAATTAAATAAAATTTAAGCAGAGGTTGGAAAAAATAAAAAATGGTGACCTGAAAAAATATTGGCAATATGTATGATTGCGTTATAAAGTCAGTAAAGAAGCATTTGATTAAAATATAACCTAACGTTTATTTTTCAAAAAAACATATTCAAATTAAAATATATGTATATATGAAATAATAAACAAAGAGAAAGTTATATCTGGTAAAATCAATCAAAAACAATAATTTCTGAAATTATATTATCCATAGAATTAGAGTAATACTTTAACATGATAAAAGCACTTAATTAATTTAAACGGCATGACGTAAGGTAAAAGTTTAAAAGACCAGTACAGGTTTGCAAAACGAACAACTCACCATGGCATCACTGGAAAAAGCAATTCTCAAAACGGACGATGACGAACAAGTAAAGTCCAGGAATAGTTCAAGGAAAATAAAAAAAACCTTGGATGTTAACACAGTTCATGGCAGCAACATATTCATCATCACATTCCCGCTATTAACTAACAGAAGTTTTTTTTTTCATAAAAAAACACTATCTTTCACTATCTAAGATAAACTGCAATTGAACCTTCATAATTAATATTTATGACAACAAACGGCCTTTTACTAGGCCAAAACATCGTCAGACCACACGCCGTCAAAACAAACCGACTGATTTAAATACCCCTCGCGATTCCAGATATTGCCAGACGACAACGCCCCTTTGCGTCTGCAGAAGTTGAGCGAAAGCGTTCCTGCTTTGCGAAAGGGAGATACGGCTACTCGTAAGTTGCGATTTGCGAAGATCGCAAATCGCGATCAAACGGAAGAAAACGACCATGAACGCACACGTAAGATGATCAAATCGAAAGTAAACAAATAAGTAACCAATTTAAACGGTGGAATATGCTATGAAACCAGGAAAACAAAACAAAAGAATTGGAGATAAGACAAAGATCGAATAGTATTGAAATAAAATAAAAACCAGTAAGTCATGCCATATTATTCCCTTACAATATGTATATGTGCTTAGGAATATGAGTGTTAAGGATATGGGTAAGGCTGACATTTATTAACAAGAAAATTTATTTAAAACTTTGAAAAGTTTGCTAAAATTCAGACTTCTGATTCGTTAATCTGGTTTCGCTAACAGCGCAAATTCTACCTGGATTCCGGACAAGTTCTCTTATGCAAGAAACCGGAAATATAGCATCTAGGGGATATAGTGTGGAAATCGGCTATCTCAGGGCGTGTTCAGAGCAACTTACAAAAGTAACCAATGTTACCGACCGATTGCAGGGCAGTATGAAAGCAAATTGTGGCATCAATGAAAACTATTCTGTTCAATTATAGCTGACGTCACACTTCGCTTTGATTTTCATTTCGTACTTGTCTACAATCAGTAAGTGGTAGGTAAGTAACCGATAAGTTGTGCTGAACACACCCTCTGTATCACTTGAAAAAAGCGCTAAAATGTTCTATTCTTTAAATGTGAAACAATGCTAATGAAATTTAAAGATAGAAGCGACATCTGAAGGACATTTTCTAAAAATGCAAGAATTATTGCTAGTCTAGATAATGTATCACGAAAATGCCGCAGATGTTGCTGTGATCGACACTTTGGAATTCAGGAGCATCGTTGCACATTTAAAGGATACAAATTTTTAGCACTGCTTGCATTGTAAAAAATTGAACCCTTTTGCTGCATCGTCACTCCATCGCTTTTATAGGAAACGACTACTTCGCTCTATTATGGAGCATTCTCATTGGTCAAAAGAAAGAAATTCTATAAAAGCGATGGAGTAATGATGCAGCAAAAGGGTAAAATTTTTTACAGTGTCGATAGCAGATTTTCACTCCATGTATTCCAGACTCTCGAACAATGAAAAGTTCTCAAAAATGAAGGCTTATGATTGATCAATCTTGTTTTGCTTAACAGCGAATAATCCTTCTGGATCATAACCACTGTTGCAGAGATGCTAGTTTTTTTTTTTTTCAAAGTACAAAATCTTAGCTGGAACGATTCTCGTATCCACCAAAGTGAAAGATCCACATCGATCCAGACATGAGAATTCGATATCGAAAAGCTGAAAATTCATCTCTAAAGAGCCTTACACGTTAAAGCAAGAGTGTCTGTGTATCAGGATGCTTGTAATGCCGGATTCACAAAGTGATCATAGTACATTACTATGTGCTAGATTTACATTTGGACAAATACAAATGACGAAAAATTTTGATAAGCTTACCATTAAAGTTAAGCTAGTTAACTTCTTTCACTCATAAAACAAACTCGTTCAGGCGACTACCGCCAAGTTCTTAAATTTAAATAAAAATTCTTAAATTTTCTGTACTTTGGAAAACTGCGCTTATCAAAAAACATTCTTAACTTCAAATATCGCTACTTTCATATAGACACATGTTGAATCATGGTGTGATTTTGATAATATCTTCTTTTTTAGTTTTTATGACTGAAAAGAATATTTTAATACATACGAACATTTAGAATTACTTTGCTATGCATTGAATCATAGAAGCAACTTGACGCGCTCTGATTGTGTACGCATACTTTAAACTGTAAAAAATCTTACCCTTTTGCTGCATCGTCATTACCCTGCTTTTATAGAATATCTCACTTTTGATCCATGAGAATGCTCCATAATAGGCTGAAGTAATCGTTTTCTATATTAGCGGTGGAGGGACGATACAGCAAAAGGGTCAAATTTTTAACAGTGTACTCTGTTTAAAATATCTTGAAAAATTACCTCTGTTTTTAAAGATTATCTATTTTCTGACTAATGAAAATGCTCTATAGACGTTTTTAGATCGCTCTCATTAGTCAGAAAATAGATAGTCTTTAAAAACAAAGGTAATTTTTCACAATAATATTAATGTGCACTGATGGATTGTCAGCTTTTCAATGCCCATTTACGAAGTCTGTAGATTTCAATGTGGACCTTAAGGCACTACACTAGTCTCAGAAAAAGACCCAGATGTTAGTGTAAAGACTATGGGTGTGTTATTTTCAAATATCTTGCTCAAATTTTAATATATTTACATGATTTTTTTTTTTGCATAGGATAGCCGAGGATGATCTACAACTGGCCTAGTTTTTACTTATTCAATTTTGCTTATGTATATTTTATATAATGATAGTTTCAATTTCAGAACCGTTTAAACCGGTTTTGAAATTTAAATTTTTTTTTTTTTTTTTTTTTAATCTGAAACCAAAATTGAAAAAGTAAAAACTAGGTCGGTTGTGGAATATCCTCAGCTAGCCTATGCAAAAAAAAAAATCACGTAAAAATTTTAAAATTTGAGCAAGATATTTGAAAAGATCGCCCCCATAGACTTCACATTATCATCTGGGTATTTTTCTGTGCCTAGTGTGCGGCCTTAAAGTTTGCTGGATGCGATAAATTTCCGAAATGTTAAAGCATAAATGGACAACTTCTTGCATCCACTAAAGCGGAAATAGACATCGTTTTGCTTAACAGCGAATAATCCTTCTGGATCATAACCACTGTTGCAGAGATGCTAGTTTTTTTTTTTTTTCAAAGTACAAAATCTTAGCTGGAACAATTCTCGTATCCACCAAAGTGAAAGATCCACATCAATCCAGACATGAGAATTCGATATCGAAAAGCTGAAAATTCATCTCTAAAGAGCCTTACACGTTAAAGCAAGAGTGTCTGTGTATCAGGGTGCTTGTAATGCCGGATTCACAAAGTGATCATAGTACATTACTATGTGCTAGATTTACATTTGGACAAATACAAATGATGAAAAATTTTGATAAGCTTACCATTAAAGTTAAGCTAGTTAACTTCTTTCACTCATAAAACAAACTCGTTCAGGCGACTACCGCCAAGTTCTTAAATTTAAATAAAAATTCTTAAATTTTCTGTACTTTGGAAAACTGCGCTTATCAAAAAACATTCTTAACTTCAAATATCGCTACTTTCATATAGACACATGTTGAATCATGGTGTGATTTTGATAATATCTTCTTTTTTAGTTTTTATGACTGAAAAGAATATTTTAATACATACGAACATTTAGAATTACTTTGCTATGCATTGAATCATAGAAGCAACTTGACGCGCTCTGATTGTGTACGCATACTTTAAACTGTAAAAAATCTTACCCTTTTGCTGCATCGTCATTACCCTGCTTTTATAGAATATCTCACTTTTGATCCATGAGAATGCTCCATAATAGGCTGAAGTAATCGTTTTCTATATTAGCGGTGGAGGGACGATACAGCAAAAGGGTCAAATTTTTAACAGTGTATTCTGTTTAAAATATCTTGAAAAATTACCTCTGTTTTTAAAGATTATCTATTTTCTGACTAATGAAAATGCTCTATAGACGTTTTTAGATCGCTCTCATTAGTCAGAAAATAGATAGTCTTTAAAAACAAAGGTAATTTTTCACAATAATATTAATGTGCACTGATGGATTGTCAGCTTTTCAATGCCCATTTACGAAGTCTGTAGATTTCAATGTGGACCTTAAGGCACTACACTAGTCTCAGAAAAAGACCCAGATGTTAGTGTAAAGACTATGGGTGTGTTATTTTCAAATATCTTGCTCAAATTTTAATATATTTACATGATTTTTTTTTTTTTGCATAGGATAGCCGAGGATGATCTACAACTGGCCTAGTTTTTACTTATTCAATTTTGCTTATGTATATTTTATATAATGATAGTTTCAATTTCAGAACCGTTTAAACCGGTTTTGAAATTGAAATTTTTTTTTTTTTTTAATCTGAAACCAAAATTGAAAAAGTAAAAACTAGGTCGGTTGTGGAATATCCTCAGCTAGCCTATGCAAAAAAAAAAATCACGTAAAAATTTTAAAATTTGAGCAAGATATTTGAAAAGATCGCCCCCATAGACTTCACATTATCATCTGGGTCTTTTTCTGTGCCTAGTGTGCGGCCTTAAAGTTTGCTGGATGCGATAAATTTCCGAAATGTTAAAGCATAAATGGACAACTTCTTGCATCCACTAAAGCGGAAATAGACATCGATACCAATCGACATCCTTAAGTTGTTGAAAAGATGAAAATCCTTTAGTATATATTTTGCTCCGTAGGAAAAAATTATCTCTACATATCAATGCAAAATAAAGTTCATAGATATGTGTAACAAAGTTATCTTTAGATTCTGATTTGGTTACCAGATTAGACACCAGAATGATTTCAGATTTTGTTCATGTAGGATTCCTGATGTAGGATTCGATGTGAATATGACGACACATGGAGCACAGTATACGATTGATTGAAAAGATTCTGGACAAAAATGAGTCATCAAGGGGGTCCTTGTGGCTGAGTGGTTAAGACACCATGCTGCTAATCTCTTGAGAGCGTAGGAGATTGTCGGTTCGAATCCCACTGGCGCCGTTGCACACACTCTTTATGTGTAGCTCCCGGTTGTACTTTTCTTGTGTCGTAATATTTCCTTCTGCTATCTTGTCCTTGTATGTCCACGAATTTGTAAAATAATATGGATTATGTATTTATGTCTGTGTAGAAATAAAGGATCATTCGGCGTACAATCGAATTCTTCCAGGAAATCATCATCAAATTTTATAATAGAAAATGCCTAGCATTGCGATACATTGTTAAAAATTTAACTTTTGCTGCATCGTCACTCCATCCCTTTTATGGAATATCTCATACATACACTGTAAAAAATTTTACCCTTTTGCTGCATCGTCACTCCCCCGCTTTTATATATCTCTCTTTTGACCCATGCGAATGCTCCATGATAGGCTGAAATAATCGTTTTCCATAAAAGCGGTGGAGTGAGTTTCAAATTTTTAACAGTTTATTTGGGACAAAAGCGTCCGTGAAAAAAGTATTTGGGCATCGAATGCTGTCACTCTCTTATAGATGCAGCCAAGTACAGGTTATGATTTTCAGATTCCTCGTCGAATCATTTCCGATGCCTTTACTGCATTTATAGGAATTAGATTGTTGTTGTTTATCTATTGAATCATAGAGCGATTTTTGTTAAAATCTTTCTTTTTGCTTTTCTGACTGAAGGGGGAGTACTTTTGACTACATTAGAAAAGCATTTTACTATTCATTGATACATGGAGTCATTTTGCTGTTTACTCATATATGGAAGCGCTTTGCCGCCCGCTTATGTGTAAGGGCACTTTACTTGAGGCATTGTCACCTTTCGATAACCACTTCCGATGTCCGTACGATTGGATGTTGACTTTAAGATTTCATGAATGCGGTAGCTTTTCGTCGTGCCAGATCTGAAAAAGTTACCACATCCAGAAAACCTAAAGATTCACAACGATACTAACCGATATTGTGTTTTTTGAAAAGTTGACAATCAAACAGTGACAAGTAAAGCGAATACATCAGAACTCAGCAAAGTGCGTTCATTAGTAATGCGTTGCAAAGAGCCATCATATGTCAGTATACATAATTATGTATTATGGTATAAATAACTAAAAAAGTAGGAAATAAATTTAACTTTTTCAAAAAAATGTATAACCGACTCCAAAAAGAAAGCGCTAAAAAGAATTAAATAATTCTATAAAATTTTCTAATGACAAATCGTTATCCAATAACCACACATTGACTGTCATGTACCGGTATAAAACGGTTAAACTTAATATATAGAATTTAATATCCACCAAACATAGGTTTTCCAGAGAATATTTTTTTACAAGAGATTAATTTACATATTTTTGATTTAATTTTTGAATATATACATATAAAAAGTAAGGAATTACTTTTTGAAGTTGGTGCCAAACTATCTTAACTATAGTAAGAATTGTTGATATATTATGTCTAGTACCATAAATTAAATGGAGAAATCATTATCGATTATGATTGCTTGGCACCAACTTCAAAAAGTAATTCCTTACTTTTTATATGTATATATTCAAAAATTAAATCAAAAATATGTAAATTAATCTCTTGTAAAAAATATTCTCTGGAAAACCTATGTTTGGTGGATATTAAATTCTATATATTAAGTTTAACCGTTTTATACCGGTACATGGTAGTCAATGTGTGGTTATTGGATAACGATTTGTCATTAGAGAATTTTATAGAATTATTTAATTCTTTTTAGCGCTTTCTTTTTTGGAGTCGGTTATACATTTTTTTGAAAAAGTTAAATTTATTGTTTCTTATGGTACTAAACTTATGTCTTTTGGCTTGTGTGGATATGCACATTATCTCACTGTTAGATCCATTTTTTTTCCCTGCTAGAAGTGTTGCAACTAATAAAAGGTGCTCAGAAAGAGTAACTTTGAATTAATTTTTCCTGAAAGGTATACAAGTGACATCATTGAACAAAAACAGCCCCATGTTGCAATGAATCTAGCACCTGGCTGATGTTTTAATAAAATCTTTTTCTTTTCTTAAATCATCCCAATATTACCAACCATCAGGACCATTTAAGTTTCATTTCTTTTCATGAGACAAAATTGCCTGCAGCCATTTGTTGTACCAGGTTATCACTTGTGTTACAAACTGTAAACGCTATGCTTTGTAGCTAGTCAGTAAGTGGGGAGGGGGATATACAATTTTGTCAAGTATTAGACATTTCCACATCGATTAATTGCATTGCAGAATTTTTCTTGCACTTTTTTAGCCCAACCTTTTGTAGAATTTCTTTACTCGGGCATTTTCCAGTTGATGCCATCTTTAAAACTCTCCTTCCATCACTGGATGACAAAGCCTTTAACTTGCCTCAGCTTTTTTTTTCTTTTTTTTTACATATTTGCTTTTTAACATTAAAAAAAAATGTTGATGAAGGTATTAGATTTTCTTATCCTGTTTGAAACAGACCTACAACTCATTCCTGACAATGCAAAAAATTCAACAGCACCTTTTTAAATTCAGTCAGTTTACATGCTTTTGACAGTATTGGAAAATTAATTAGCCACAAAGCCCAATGTTTATAGTTTGTAACACAAGTGAAGACTTGGAGTACAGATCGCTGCAGGATATTGTCTTTGATGAAAAGAAATGGAACTGAAATGGTCCTGATGGCCGGAAATAATATTGGGATAATATGAGAAAAGAAAATGAGATTTTCTTAAAATGTCAGTTAGCTGACGGATTCATTGCAACATGGGGCTGCTTTTCATTCAATGACATGGGGTCACTTGTATATCTTTCCAGAAAATTTAATTCGAAGACATATATACAAACTCTTTCTGACCATCTTTCATTTGTTGCAACATTTCTGACGAGAAGAAAATAGATATAACAGCAAGGAAATGCGTCTATGCACAGAAGTTGTGAGACAAAACTTTAGTTCCATAAGAAAAATATTAAGTTTCGCAATGGTCGCTATGAAGACCTGATCTAAACCTTATCAATAACTTATGGGGAGATCTAGCAAAATGAGTTTATGCAAATGGAAGGCATTTTTTCTCAACATTAGAAACTCAGATCTATGATTTGAAGATGAATAGTACAAAACCAGTCCCAAACCGTGCCAAAAATGAATGATGTCAAAGAATGATGGAATATTTGCAATCATGTAACTCATAGGTGGGTACATAACATATTAAATATTTGTTCCTTTGGTTACTGTATTGTATTCATTTTGCTGTCCTTAAAGTTTTTACAAAGGCAAAAATAGTGTTTTCTTTTGTATAATTACTTTATTCTCATAATAAAATACTCACAGTTGAATTTTGTTGACTTTTTTATTAGCTTTTTAGCTTGATGATACATATTATAATAAAAAAAAAATCATTTGTTATAAGTAAAAAAAAAAATTAATATTTTTTGCTGTCTTTATAATTTTTATATGCACTGTGTATATATTATTCCATATCTATTATGATCTCCATAAAAGTTTTTGTTTTAACCATGTGGTCTTAAGCATACATTTTTATTTTCTCTTTATGAACTTTGTCATGTGACATAATCCTTTTTTAACGTTTCATTAATTGTATTAATAAACAACATTTAGTTTAATTTTTAATTAAAATTTTTTGTTATAATATAGGGAGGAGGTACTAGAAAAGGATCTGGTTTGTGTAGATGTGATTCTGGGTATACTGGTGATTTTTGTGGTCAATGTAAAGTTGGCTATTATAATGACACATCTGGCAGTTCTTGGCAGTGTTCAAAGTGTGATAAGTCTTGCAAGGGTCATTGTAGAGAAGGTGGACCTAAAGGATGTGAAGTATGTGCTGATGGATATCAATACTCTGTTGAGCTTGGCTGTTCTGGTAAGTATGTTCTTTAAAGAATATATTATTTATACAGTAGATTCTTTTAATTCCACAAATAATAATCCTCATAATATTTCAAATATAAACAATAAAAGTCATAGTTAAGTTGCAGGAACAAAATTCCTGATGGTGTTAAAATTGGCAGCGATCACAACTTTGTTTATTTAGTCATGTTCTTTTAGATATTGCAACTTGTTAATTACTATTTAAAATTACTTTCCCTTTGATTTCGGATGTAAAATAGTATATCTATAGCAAAAAAATTCTATATTGTAAATCCTACTTAATATTCAGAAGTGTCAACTGTAAGAAATTGTTTATTTTTCTTGCTATTGTCTCCCAGGTTTCAATGTTTATTATGTAATTTTTCTTAAACTGAATTCAAGCTGTTTCATGCAGAAAATATTAATTTATTTTTGAGCAAATAAAGATATAACCAATATTAATTGTTATTGCCAACTTTTATTCCAATATATATCTGGGGAGCATCAGTCAATAATGTTATACCATCTGAATTTCTTGCACCATTCATAGATTTGGAGTTGTGACAGACAAGTGTCCCCATATTGCAATCCATGTAGAATACTGGGGACTTCTACATTTTCCTTATTTTGCAAAAGATAGAAGAAAAATGTTATTTCTACATAGAATTTTTTGCTTTTGTTTACAGTTTTTTTTTAATTATTTGGATATCAACCAGTTTCATGACTTCACTCCAGAAAAATCAAATAATTGAATGTTTTTCCTCTTTGGTGCAACTTCATATTAGTAACATCTAGCTCGGGAAGACTTTACAGACCATGTCTGCCAATTTTTACAGTTTACAATAATTACAGTTATTATTTATGTTAAAGAGTTACCTAACTTTATGTGACTTTATGATAACTTTATGTGATGGAACAAGAACATCACTACAAAAATTATGCAAATATAAAATATCTGATTTTATATGTATATAAAATCATATATATGTATATATAGCAGGTAGCTTTTTGGAAAAAAAAATAGTATGGTATCAAAGTATCTTGAATAAGTAATTAAACAGTAATAACTCAGAATTACTATTACAATATTATTATCATAATTTCAGGAAGAAGTGCCTTGACACATAAGAGTTTGCAAGTTTTAAAAAAATCCTTAGTGCTGCACTTCTGCCAGGGCAGGGAATTTGGTGATTTTATTTTTTCTTGCAGCAATATGTTTTTCAAGAGTAATTATGTTCCGAGTTTTCCAAAAATTTTTAAAAGTCAGTCATCTGATTGAAAATTTGGATATAAAAAATATATTGAGATTTCAGCAAATTGCCCCCCCCCCCCCCAAAAAAAAAACTGTCAATCATTTGCAGAAAAAAATAGTTAAAGATCTTTGAAAAAGCAAGATCTTTATCAAAAGATTGGGGAAAATAGCAAGAATTTCATAAAAGAATTGGAAAATGATGTCAATTTCATCAGAGTTGCTTAAAAAATGTGAATTTTGCCAAAGGACTGCAGAAAAAAGTGAATTTCCTTAAACAACTGTAGAAAAAATTATTTCGTCAAAAGATTGTGAAAAAAGCACAAATTTTATGAATGGATCGTGGAAAAGAACAAGAATTTCGTCAAAGGATCATGTGAAAAATGGGTATTATGTGTAAGGATCTAAGAAAAAACAAATATTTTGCAAAAGATAGCAGAAAAAATGTTATTTCTACATAGAATTTTTCACTTTTGTTTACAGTTTATTTTAATTATTTGGACATGTGTACTTTCAGAACCAGTTTTGAAAGTGAAAGTATCCCTATTTAAAAAAAAGCCTGCAAAAGAAATCAAAATTTAGAAATTTTGCTTTTGTAAATATCGACTTCCATTAATCAATGCAAAAATAAATTAATTAAAATATTGCAGTGCAAGCTAGATATCTCTAGAAATGTCTTCCATTGGATTAACATTAGCATGCAGGTGTTCTCATATAAATAACTGACATTGATTTCATTTTTAATTTAAAAATATTCCAGGTGCTATCTAAATATCTAAGGATTTCTCTTTTTAAAACAATACTTTTATTGCAATGCAAACAGAGATTAATAGAAGATGTTAAATATACATAAGTATTATTATGTAAAAAAAAAAAAAAAAAAAAAAAAAAAAAAAAAAAAAAAAAAAATTGATATGTTTAAAGTAAATAATCATTTTCTTCAGTTTTGTTTCACAAAATGTATTTTGTTAAAACAGTTTCTTTTTGCATAATAAAATATTTATTGCAAATCTTATCTGATTCTCACAGCATCAGAGTGCTTGAAGCTAAATAAACAAACCACAAATCGCTACGAGCTTCCTTTCTAGTGAGAGTAACAGTGAGCTTTTTATGTGTGGCGATAATTTTTTTTTAAAACTTGTTACATTTTAATGAAAATTTAGTACACAACCTAATTTATTATTATTGCAACTTGCTGAAAATTTGAACAAAATCAAGCAATTAGCAAAAAAATATACATATAATATTTTTTAATAGTAAGGAAAAGAAAAGATTTGCTTTAAGTTCTTTTTCTTTTAATTATTATTTAAGTTTGCTATGCAATAATTTTTTTTCCAACAACACAAACTTTCTGACATGGTATCTTTTTTTACACTTGAAGGAATAAAATTTTGAGGCATGGCAACTGAAATGATTTGGAATTGAAAAATCCTTTATTCAATAAACATAGTCTTAAATTTAAAGTGTGAATAAAAAAAAAAAAAAATTAACAGTTGCATTTAAAAAAAAAAAAAAAAAAAAAAAAAAAAAAAAAAAATGCATAAAAATTAAAAAATCACAGAGGAACAAATATTTAGGTTAAAAAGATAAATCAGATTCCTTTTACAAATGTACAAAAATAGCATGAAACACAAAAAATTGCATCGAAAATCTCTGTATGAATAAGAATAAACTTTATTGAAATGAGGACAAAATTTGCTGCATTGGGATAAGATATTAATACATTTTATGAATGTCAAAAATCACCATGAATTATGAAAAAATCCTTAAAAATACCACAAAAATGCTGTAGGAATTCTGAATAAAATAAATTGAATAGAAGATAAATTTTATTATGTAGAAAGTTATGCAAAAACAAAACACTAATATTAGCCAAAAAAAATTCAAAAATCACAGAACAAAATTTATTATACTAAGTTAATAGATTAAAGCCAAATTTCTCTTATAAATTTTGAAAAATTGCTAAAAATCATATAAAAATTTTATGAAAAATTTTAAAAATGTTTCACAAATTCAGATTAAATTTTATTGACAAAATTTACTATATTGAATTCCTTTTACAAAAATAAAAAATCATTAAAAAAAACCCTCTGAAAATAGCATTATTTTAAAAATTTTGATGCATTTTTGTAAGTACGGCATGCATTCTTGCCAATCCCACCAAAGCTTGTATTTTCTTTCCTATGCTAGCTTCAGTGGGATTGTCAAAAATACATGCAGACTTATGGTGACCACGGTGCTTCTTTCCAAAATTATGGTAATTTTTGAACATTGCAATCTTCTCTTCCAAATCCTTTGGAAGATCTAGGGATATAGTTGTCTGAACTTGAATGTATAGCCTTTTCGTACTCATAAATGTGTTACACCACAATGGATTTCACTTAAATACTTTTACATTTAATTTGCTGCAAAACTTTTGGCTTTCATTCTAATTATTATTGTTGAAATTGGTTTGATTTCCAATCTCTCGAAATCAATCCATTTGTGAAGTCATCCTTCTCAATTAGTCCATTGTGCTCCTTTTCTCCTCCTT
Organism: Maratus speculifer; assembly: GCA_964019185.1. Lineage (NCBI taxonomy): Eukaryota > Metazoa > Arthropoda > Arachnida > Araneae > Salticidae > Maratus > Maratus speculifer. Next base: position 375,746,620 of record OZ025293.1, read on the forward strand.
GATCTTTTGAACTTTGGCATTTTCTCTAGGTTTGTTTTATCTTTTTGCCATTGCTGAATACTTTTCTAATGAATGCCTAATCCTCGGGCTACAGCTCTATTGGCGAAACTTTGGTTTCCTGCACTGCTTGCAGCTTCTATGCGGCCATATAACTTGCACATCTTTCAGGCATTATACATGAAAAAATATAAAAAGATAATGGTCCTTCTTAATAGTAGCATGTGTTAGTCGAATAGAATCAGAAATAAGATGAATGATGAGTGTTAATTTTTCAAAATTTGTCTTGAACTGCCTGATTGGTTACTGATACCTGTTGGGTCAATTACATTATTTAGAAGGAGAGGTCAGGTAGTTATTATAGCTTTGTTAGTGCAATGCTTGGTGAACATTGCAACAATTGTTACACCGCAGAAACAAATAATAATAGCATTTAAAAAAAAAATTACCAATTCTAGAAAATTCTTTAAATTTTGCAGAAAAAAAAATCATAAATTTCGACAATTGTTTACATTTTTTGAAGAATTACATGATTTCCATTTTTTTAAAAAGCAAAAATATTTATGTAACCTGACCCATGTATAAGCCGCAGTGGCTATTCCAAATGTTTTTTTCTATTACAACCTGTGACTTATTTACCTGAAAATATGATATTTTCCACCTATCCTGAAAAGTATATCCATCCTTTTTTAGCTGTGCCAGCTTGCAAATAAAAATGTTTTTATGTTTTTTTTTAAATCAGTAGTATGCACATAATTTTAATGATTTTTAAAAGATTTTTTTTTCTAATTTTAAAGCTTTTCCTGTGTTTTGTCTAGGAAATAAGCCCAAATAATAGGAGCTAGGTTTGTTTGCCGAATAAAAAAATTGTATTTAGTGTTCAACTTAATTTATTCATTTTGAAAATGAGAATGTGGTTGTACAGTAACCGCCGCTTAATAAAATCATATGCATTCTAAGCCAAACTGATTTTATAAAGTGGCTGATTTTTATATCTGGCAAACATTCCCAAACCCAAAAATGATGGTTGTACCCCGTAAATTTGAAAAGAAATGGAAAAATGTGACATCTAATTACATTAACAAATAGGATTTTTTTTTCCAAAATTACTTAATCATTTATTCAAAATTAATAACTACCATACATATAAAATGAATATATAATTACTATAAATGAAATTATTTTAACTATGCAGTATCACTTACATTATTGGACTTTGTGAAAAACTGATCAATAGGGCTTTGTTTGGTTGGAAAAATCAAATGTTCAACCTTTTTAACAAGAGCATAATATTGACTATACAGTTATTGCTCTGCACCCCCTATTCTCTAGTATCCTTCTGAGTGTATGAAGAGCTTTATGTATGTAAGCATCAAAGCATTGCAAGCATCAGCAGCAGTGGGTGGAGGATCTGGGTCTTCATCTACATAGGAATTTTCATCCTCACTAGCTGATCTGCTTGAAACTTGTGAAGACAAGACTTGCTTCACTATTTCTGTGTCTGATATTTCATTGAAAGCTCGGAGTTTTTCATCAATTTTAACATATTGGAGAAAATCTTTGTCAAATTCTTCCTCATTTTCAGAAGTAACGGCAATTTCTTGTGACTCTTCTGATTTAAATCCACAAGCCAGGAAGCAATTTTTGATTGTGTCTTTTGTTACACTATCCCAAGCCATTTTAATGTAATGTGTTGCATCCAATTTACTGATAGATTTTACTACAGTGCTTAGAGAAGAAGACACAGATGAATCACATTTTTTTTATTTCTGTTAATGCCCTTTTAGCCAATTCCTTTCTAAAACAACATTTAAAAGCTTTAATGATTCCCTGATCTTGTGGCTGTATAACACTGGTAGTCGTTAGGGGGAAGAAACACTCTTTTTATGTGCTTCAGTGTTAAATGTGGAGTCTCATAACCAAGGCAATATTTTCCATAAGATTTTGTCCCATTGTACAAGAAAATCTGTTAAAACTGGAGATGTCATCCTCAATTTTTATTGCTGTCATAGTCAAAGACTCTTCACGTCTTTAAAACAGCGCAGTTTCTTATTTCCTCCAATCACTAAATATGTTTTCTTGATGGTCCTCGCCATGTTGCATGTCAAAAGAACATTTATAAGTTTTTTTTTTTAAATTTCCTTGCATCCTTCACTAGATTCTGTTTTAAACATATGAGTGCACTCTTGTAAAGCCTGATAAAAGAGCCCTTGTTTCATTAGTGTCAAAGATTTGAGAAGGATCATAGACTTTCAACAAATCCGGCAAAATGTTTGCTTTTCAATAGCCTGCAGTGTCTAAATCTGCATCCTGTTTTTTGCCATACAGCTTGCGATAAGCGATATTGTTTCATTCTTTTCATCATGACATCAGATCTCCTACATCCAGGTTCATAATTGTAAATATTGACCTTGTAATATTGAATAAAATTGTACAATTGTAAATATTGAAATACCTTGTGTACATAAATTATTCATTAAGTTTAATTGAAAGAGTTAGTTTTCTTCACTACATACCTCTCATGAGTGTCCGATATCACATAATTATATTGGTGGTGGCAGCACACTAAAGTAAAGGATTATTCTTCAAAGTTTTGTAAATTTAGAGGGGAATTTGACAGCTACATTTTGGTAAATTATCATATTTCTCTAAAATTTTACTCTTTTACTTCAAGCGTAAATCCTTTTGCTTAAACATCTTATTCATTACGGGTTTTAAAAGAAACAAAACTGTATCATACTGAGTTAAATTCTCTTTTAAAAATAACAAAAAAAAAAAAGCCACATGATCACTGTAGCAAATTTTTTTGAAACTTACCAGTGCATTAATAATCTTAAATAATAAAGAATGCATTCCTTTATCCTCTCCCCCATACATGTAACTTCACCTTACTCCATTCCTCTGATATGCCTTTCCTTTGTATATTAATTTGAGAAGGGTCATAACAAACATAAAAATTGTTTGTTATGACACATGATGGGTGTATTTGTTAATAAGCAGCGAGACTCTGTGAAATTTGGGATATATGTATATATATTTTTTTGTTTGTTTGTTTGTTTGATTTGAAAAATAGAATAAAATAAAAATTTTCAGTACAGATTAAACTGATTATTTTGCTGTAGAAGAATGTTTTTGATTTTATTAACTGGCGATGTTGATTTTATTAAGTGGCAGTTTTATCAGAAATTGTATTTATTTGATTCCAGTCCTCAAAATCTGATCATATTAAGCAGCTGAATTTATTAACCAGTGATTTTATTAAGCGGCGGGTATTGTATTTCTATTTTAAGTGTGGATATGTTAGTTAAACATATTTTCTTTCATTATAGATTTAAATGAATGTCTTGAACTGGACTCCAATCCCTGTAAACATGGAACATTTTGTGTAAATTCTATTGGCTCCTATCGTTGTGTGGGTAAGTTTATATTTTGTATTAAATAGTGTTACCATAGTCCTAAATATATTCTGAGCAGCTTTAATGTTAGGAAAGATGAGAACATTTCATCCTCTGATAGACTTGATCTCTAACCTTTATTTCAATATTTGTAAGCGCATAGATATTTTTTCCGAATTCTCACAATTTTCACTTTTATTTCATTTTCCTTTTTTTTTCTGATTGAAAAAAATACTAGTAAAGCATATTTGATTATAAAAAAATTGTTTTTATCTAATACTACTTCAGTATACCACTTTTATTAACCATCTCTTTATAATAATCCTACCTCATTCCTGTTTGTGCTTAATGACCAGAAAAGGAGAATTTTTTTTTCCATTTATAGATGATATTTAAAAAAATATCTGAATGATGCATTGTCTATTTGAATTTATAGTAATTCTTTAGTCTAAATTTGCACGCATATAATTTTTACATCCTTACTTTGCTTCCTCCAGTGTACAAAAATTAATTAAAAAATTTTTTTTTTTAACTTTCTCTGTCCTATTCATTACTTTGTTTAATAACAATAAACATATACTTGTCTAAATTACCCCCTTATCCCCAAAGTTTCTGTCCCATTATGAAATTTAAAATACTTAAATCTCCTTAAAAAAACATTCTTCCCTATTTATTATTTCACAGCATGAACAAATAATTAATTGGTCATATAAACTTTTGAAATTTCTACTCATCCTCTTTGCCTAGTAAAAACTTTCCTCTTTTTGTAATTTTGGTGTTCTCATCCTTTGTTTTTGCCTGAATATTGAATATGGATCATCTTTTAAATTTTGGATTCTCATTTCTTTTTTCCTCATTCAGTAGAAAGTAGAATAAAATGTCAAACATTTTAACATGTTTTCAATTGTCAAAGTTTGACGCATTTTATTGCTTATCATAGACTTTGATAGGTATGATATTCCAGAAATTAGTATTCACATTTTTTTAACATAACAAAATCTATTTAAAATCCTTTTGACACATTCAATAAATTTTGCATTTTTTTTCAAAAAGAAAAGACCTGACCTGCGAAAATTTGGAGACTATCACTTAATATTTATCTTCTCTATTGTTATTGAAAATGTATTTCTAACAAATCTCCATTTATAAGATTTTCGAACTTTCATGCTTTAAATTAAAAAGCTTCAATTCTAACAGTGATATTTTTCAGGTAAATAAAATTATTTTTTTTTTATAACTATTGGCTTTTTATGATAATCAAGAAAAATACAAAGTTTAGTTGTATAAGACTGTGTTAATATCTGTGAGTACTAGCATTTATTTTCTCATCTAAAGATCTCAATATTTCTTTGCCAAGTTAATATTCAAAAACTCAAGCTAATATTGATCAAGCTTAAAATGTAAGATTAGTGAACATGTCACAAATGATGCCTCTTTATCATATTTTAGAATGTGACAAGTCATGTGATGGCTGTAATGGAGATGGACCTGATATGTGTCTCAGATGTGCTGATGGATATGTTTTTCAAGATCCTGTTTGTATTGGTAATTTATTTGCTTGCATTATTAAATTTATTTTAATTACACAGTGATTCAACAATTTTGAAATAGCTACAAAATTCCTAAGTTTTGAAGTAACCATTAATTAAACCATTTTTTGTAACAGGTCAATTAGAAAATGTTGTTCTTTAGAAAATAATTATTTAAACTTTCAGTCATAGAAAAATGAATTTGTAGGCATGTAAAAACAGCCGCACATAGATATATGTGGTTTTGGTGTTTTCTAAGTCTATATGAGGCATTCAGAACTGCAATGGAGTCCATTTTTAAAAGCACTGATTGCTAGATACTTGAAAAGTCTGGATAGTTGAGTGCTACAAAATCTGTCATGAAATAAGAAGTGCTAGATGCTTTGATGTAAGGGACCGTTCAAGTATTACGTAAGCACTAAAGGGTGAGGGGGGGTCCAGAGTCTGCTTATTTTTTCTGACAAGGGGGGGGGGGTCACGACAGTTCTTATGTAAACATTAAACAACGAAGAAACTGCAGTTCAAATTCAACAAGCAAACAAAGTATGATGGGGAAAGAGCGTTCTACAGTCCATTCGAAATTCGCCGTTTATTTTCGATTTTATCCTTTGCTTATCCATCGGCAGTCGCGTGACCCCGTACCTCCCACTCGCCCTTTGTCTTCATTGTTGTCTGTTAAGTTGTGTCCAAGTCAAGTACATTGCAAGACTAGAAAAATACAGGAACCGGTGTGGCTGGGTTCTGTTGCCAGGGTAATTGGTCAGTTGACTTTATTTTAAGTAAGTCCGGTATTTTCTTTTCTCCCGCTCAATCGGTCATGGAATTCCGGGAATTTTTACAGAATTTCTGGAAATTTTTGTCTTTCCACTCCTATTGTCGAACTTCCTTCTCTATAGGTTTTGGAACTTTAGAAAGCAGAAAACCTACTTGGGGTTTTTATTGTTTCGGATACACAGCACAGATATTTATTGTTTTAGCTCAGTTGCATAGTGAATTTACATAGTGAATTTTTTATTGGTTTGTAATTTTAGTTATGATGCTTAGTTATGATGCTTACAAGGAAGGTCTCCATACGGGCATACTCAGAAAAATCTGAAAAAATTACAGAATGTTCTTCTCATATAGTTATATATGTTTATAAAAAAATTTTGGCGAAATCTCCTTATAACGTCCATAAAAAAAATTATAAAATTTTTTTTTATTTGGCGGTTTATCTCCGGTTGGTGAAAAAACAAAATTTTGAAAAATATACTTTTACGCTTCGAATACTTTTTAAAGAATAAAACTTTCGATTTTCAATTTATTTAAATATGTTTAGTTTAAGTAATTTTAGTTTTGCATTTTTACTTTACTTTAAGTGTAATTTTGTCATATATGTTTATATGTACTTATAACAAAATGAAATTAACATATTTTATCATTTAAAACACAATTTAAATTGATTAAAATTTTCCGAATTGAAAAATACACTGTTAAAAATCTGCTGCATTTTGTTGCAACGCACTCCCTTGCTTGTATAGAAAACGGTTACTTGGCCGTGAAATGGAGCTTTCTCATTGGTTGGAATAGAGATATTATATACAAGCGGTGGAGTGCGTTGCAACAAAATGCAGCAGATTTTTAACAGTGTATGACACGGTCAATTCACCGTGCTATGGAGCATTCTCATTGGTCAGAAGAGAGATATTCTATAAAAGTAGTGGAGTGATGTTACAGTAAATGCTGCAGATTTTTAACAGTGAAGTCAATTAAAATCAATTTTCAGATTCGTTAAAATCGTCTGCTTTTGGCGAGGAAATGCACTGCTCGCCAAATCCCGCATTGCTTTCAGCTTTTCATGGCAATTATTCCAAACTATTTTATTTTTTTACATATCTAATAATGTAATTCCGCCGCTAATTTTCACTGATCCTTTATTACCTACATGAGTAGTTTAATTCATATTTTTTTCAAAAAATTCTGAGTATGCCCCCAATGGAGACCATCCTTGTTAGTTATGATGCTTAGCAAGTAAGTTAAGACTTCTTGTATATCTTGTTTTATTGTTCAATGTGATAAATAACAATATATTTAAACCATTTTGTATTCCGTGGTTTGTTTAATGCAATAAGCAACAATATATTAAAACCATTTTACATATTTTGATATCACAATCCCTATATGCCTATATAAATTTGTAGGATTAATCATGTAATTGATTGATAACTTTTTATAAGTCAAGAAGTATTGATGTAGAAAGTGTCATAAAATCTTACGTAAGCTAAGGGGGGGGGGGGTCTAGCATTTGCTTATATTTTCTTACAAGAGGGGGAGGGGGTACAAAATGACTAAAAATATGCTTACGTAATACTTGAACGGTCCCTAACAATGAAACAAGAAAATAGTTTTTTGGCCCATTTTTCCATCATTGTAAAAGTTTACAAATAATTTTTTTTATTGTCGAATTTATATTTGATTAAGTTGTTTTTGCCAAATTAAAAATAAAAATAAACAATATTTTGTTTTAGGAGCTAATTTTTAAATTTATTAATTTTTTATAACATTACATTATTTACAGTTAGATATATGATTAAGATTTTAATTTAGGACTAAGATTTGATTTAAGATCGAATACCAATTTAGGAATAACAGATGCTGCTCTTACTTCAAGTACTAATAAAGTAAACTTCAACATGGAAAAGATCACAACTAATAAAGTCAACAGATGAACTTGTAATCTTGTCGGACATTTATCAAAGGCTTTTTTTTTAAGTGAAAAATGTGCCCTGCACTGCCACTAAATTATAAATTTTACACCTCATATTTTTAACCGACTTCCAAAAAGGAGAGGAGGTTATCAATTCAACGCGTATGTATTTTTTTTTTTTATGTATGTTCACTGATTACTCCAAAACTATTCAACCGATTTCTATTATTTTTGTTTCAAATGAAAGACGATGCTCTCGGATTGGTATCACTTCTGCTTCAGGTTCAGTACTTTTTTAGTAATTAGGCAAAAACTAATAAACTTAGTGATTTTTCGCTAATTAAAAGTGTTGAGTACGTTCATTGAATGGAGTGTAGACAGCATGGCCAAGCGGTCTAAAGCGTCAGATTGAAGGTTGGTTTCTCGAAAGAGAGCGTGGGTTCAAACCCCATTTCTGACATAATTTACATCCATATAAAATTAAATTTTTTTTTTCCGTACTACAATTTTTATTATTAACCAGCTTCAGAAAAGGAAGAGGAAGTTATTAATTCAACGTGTATGTATTTTTTTTTCCTATGTATGTTCACCAATTACTCTGAAACTATCCAACCGATTAATTTGGTTTTTGTGTTAAATAAAAGAGGCTACTCTCGAATTGGTACCACTTTCATTTTATTGAAATTGGTTCAGTACTTTTTTAGTAATTAGGCAAATTTTAATAAAATTGGTGATTTTTCGCAAATTAAAAATAACATGGATTTTGAATAAGCTCGCCGATTGGAGCGCAGTCAGGATGACCCAGCAGTTTCAGGAGCCAGATTTAAGCTCTGGTGCTGGAAAGAGAGCTTGCGTTCGAACCCCACTCCTGACAAAATTTACATGCATGGATAATTTACAATATTTTTTCCGTATTATAATTTTTATTAACTGACTTCAAAAAATCGTTAACTTTTAACTAAAAAGAGGAAAATAAACTTTTCTACCAAAAATTGGACAGACTTCAAAAACTACTACAAAGTGAAAAATAATTTTTTTACATAATAGTAATAAGAAATTAAATTAAGAACATAGTATTTACCATGCATATTATTATATTTATGTACATTAATTTGATTTTTTGGAGTCGGTGCCAGCCAAGCCAATTTCAAAAATTAAATTAAGTATCCAATGCAAATCCTAGAAGAATAAGGGCTTGGCTGGCACAGACTCCAAAAAATCAAATTAATGTACATAAATATAATAATATGCATGGTAAATACTATGCTCTTAATTTAATTTCTTATTACTATTATGTAAAAAAATTATTTTTCACTTTGTAGTAGTTTTTGAAGTCAGTTCAATTTTTGGTAGAAAAGTTTATATTTTAAAAGTATCTTTCTTTTTCGTCCATTCAATAAAAGCATGAGAACAATTGGAATTCTGTTTGATTCACTTATGTTGCCTGAATTATACCCACCCCAAGAACAGGTGTAGCAACCTACCATAAAAATAATTTTTTCTGCATATCTAAGAAAAATAACTAGCAGACACAAACTGATAACATCAGACTTCTCTGATTACAATAAAAACAAGCTACATCAATTTTCAAGTTTATCAGATAGTATAAGCATTTATTAAGGAAAGGGCTCTAATTTTCTAAAAACTTGTATTTTTATAAAAATTTGGTAAGCTGACTAATTTATTATTCATTGAATTCACTGAACATTAGAATTCACTGAAAAATTAAATACAATCTGATAATTAGTAAAGAAAAAGCAATTATTTTTTTAAATAATAAATAAGGAAAAGAAAAGAGTATAATTTTGTTCTTTTTTTTTTTTTTTTTTTTTTTTTTTTTTTTTTTTAAATCTATAATTAGCAGCCTTTGCCTGCTATGCTGGCCAGTTTCTCTAAAAAAATCTTGAATCAAACCAAATGCATTTAGTAAAGATAAAAAAAAAAAAAAAAAAAAAAAAAAAAAAAAAATCTATAATTGTTGTCTTACTAGCATAATCTCACATTATCTGTTTCAAAATCACTGTTGACAACAAAATAGCTCTAAAATCTATGTTTAACTATTTTTTAGTAGATTTGCTAGCTTGAATTGTGTGCTTCTACCTAAAACTGCTGCAAAGATATGATGAAATGTCTTAAAAGTACAACTACCCCATTAAACCCTTTTAGATGGGAATTTCTAAAATAGATAAAGTACATGCTTAAGTTTCTTTTAACACTAGAACATCGGGAAATTTTACGTAAGTTTTATAAAACATATTTAAAACCAGAAAAATAATTTGAAATTGTTTAGTTTATTTGTTTAGCTCTTTTCATCGCAACTGATATTTAACTTATTTCTGGAAGATTTTTCTGGTTCGATTCGACAATTAATCCAGTGATCAGTGTCGAATTGACACCTTCCCGGCATTCTAGTGTTAATGAATTAATTATCCTCATATTCATTACTCTATCTAAAATTAATACTGAGGTATGGTGGTATATGTTTCCTACCTCCCATTAATCTTCTTGAAGGGGGGAGGGAAATTTCTTCTAAAATTGATGAAATAAATGTTTAATAATTTTTTTAAAGGTTTGTTATTGTGAATTTCATGCTTCACCCTGAAGTTGTGGCTGGAATATGGCTAGTGATGGTCGATCCTCAAAAATTTACCAATAAAAAAAATCATAAAAAACACAATCAATACAGTAATCAATTACTTTCAGTAATCTACAGTTGAGCTGTTCGACAATCGCTTATAAAAATCATTGTTTTTACATTCCCATGAAATCAGTTTTAATGAATATATGGAAATTAAAAACAGATGGAATTAAAAAACAACAAATTAATGTGGGGGGAGGGGGAGCTATAAGGGAGCCACAATATTGGAAAAGTCATGTGACGGTGTCCCCTGGGTTGCTAAAAGTAGAAAAAGCATGACTGAGTATAAAAATATAAAGTAGTCTAAGTATCAAAATTTTAAATTTTTAGGCAATTGGCAGCAAAATAGCCAAAGAAATAAGAATTAAAATCTCCCTGGTGGCAAAAGCAGGTATTAAAAAGATGGTGAATGGGATCAATACTTTTTATTGATTTTTTTTCTACATCATTTCAGAACAGTTCCATAATTTTCCCAGTATTAGAAGACTTTTTACTTGAATATGTTAAACACACCTCCCAGGAGGTGTATAATATGAAATAGTAGTCACAATGCTTTCCATTGGTTTGTCACATGAGGAGTGTTGGCAAAAGTTGGAAAAGTGTACCTTACAAATCCAACATATTGTTTTTTGAAAATCTATTAAAAAATAAAGTATATGGGTGATTCTCAAAATAGGGGACAATTTATGTCTTTCGGCATACAAAAAAATTGAGAGGTTTTCTGTCATGTTTTTATATTTAGATATGTTTGTCTTAATATTATTCATTATTTGCACTCAAGAATTACTCACTTTTTAGTTAAAAACACCTTAAAATAACAGAATAAATGTTCAAAATGTCATTAGAATGGATGTCCACAGCAGCTGTGCCTTGTATATACTAGCTTTTTCAAGAGTTAATATCATGTTTATAAAATGAAACAAATGTTATTATTTCTTTAAATTAATCAAGGAGAGGATTTATCCAATAAATTTCCTTTTAAAAATAAAATTATAGTATATAAAAAAAGAATTAAAGTTTGTCCTCCATATTCTATTTTCAAAACACGGTCATACTATAACAGCTGGTTATTAATTAAAATTTCATTTTCACATATGACAATAGTTTGAAAATATAAAGTTTCTCCATGGCAACAAGTAGCCATTTTATCCCAGCCTGAAAATAGAAGCATGTATTGTATTTTAAGAATAGAAGTTGAATATTAGGGGCGTACATCAATTGTATGTCATTAGAATGGATAATAATTTTCATGTTTATTTTATAATTAAAATTTTTATTTTACTTATTTGCATAGGACTTTTGTGTTTTAAAAATCCCCATAAAGGACTATTGCATTGTGATTATATTATGGCTCATAATCTTATTTAAATTAAAATTTGTCATTAGCATGGACAAATATCAGTGTCATTAGCATGGTTTTTCTGTCCATGCTAAAGACTCCTATGTGCATAAATGTAACCATTGCTTAAATTGTATCTTTTATAAAGTTTAATTTTACATATAAATTTAGGTATTACATTTATTATCCCTAAAACATGCATTAAATCTGTCAGAAAATCACTAAGACATCTTTTTACATTGTTAGTGTCGGAATGTTGCTCATGTAAACAAAGTTTGCTCTTTGGTAATGTTTTTATTCTCCATATATGTATATATGTAAAAATGGAAACCATTTGCTGAAAAGGAAGGCTAATAAATATAGAAAAAAATATTTAAACAGGAAGAAAATAAAAATTTCTTAATATATTTATTCCATGCAATTTGTTTTGTCATTAGCATGGCTCAAAAAATACTAATTATTTTTTTTAAGTTAATTTTTAAATATTTAGCTCTGCTGACTACATGTAAAGTATACCTAATACTACATTAACAACACCTATTTTTTTCAGAAATTTTGCTAAAAGTATTTTTTTTAAGATTTCACTTTTGAAATTGTCCCCTATTTTGAGAATCACCCATATGTGTAATTCATGAATGAGAACAAACAAACTACACTATAAAAAATCTTGTTTTCTGCCCACATATTTATAAATTTCCCTCCCATTTAGATGAAAGGATGAAGCAAAAATTTCAAAGAGGATGGAGATTTTAGATGAGTGAGATTAAATGAGATTATCTAGATGAGATTTTAAGTAAATTATCTTACTATAAAATAAGAAATTTTGAAAAGATAGATTTTGTTCTTTGCTGAGGGGAAAGACAAACTTTTAGAGAAAAGAATGTAATTTAGATAATTTATTATTTACTTATTGTTACTAGCAAGTTATTAATATAACAAAAGAATTACAATTTTCAAGATGTTAAACTTTTGTGCTGAGGAGGTAGGACGAAGTAGGAAAGCAGACATTTCATGCAGGAGGAGGAGGGAAGATTTTATTAAAATCATGAAAAACATGGGAATCCACCAAAAAAGTCAAAGGATTCAAAATTATCTCCTTCAGACTTTTAAACCACTCTTTTCTACAAAAAAGTTTGTGAAGTTGGGCTATATCATATTTGGAAGTGTAAAAGAAAATCAAAATTGCTCAAAAATGAGTGGGGTGCTTACTTTCAAGGGAAGGCTTGGAATGAAGATTTTACAATATATATATATAATGTTAGTTTTAATTGCAGATAAGTTTGATTTTACATACTTATTGCTTTAATAACATTAAAATAAGAAAAGGAAAACTTGTATCTTTAATTCTAAACTTTAACCTACTGCAACGTTTTGGTGTTTTCTGAATTCATTGTTCTCTTACAGGTTTATTAATATACCATTGTTGTCCTGTAAATATCTTCTTCAATCTTGTAACTTTGACTGAATGATCTAATATTTGTCATAGTATTTAAATGTAATGATATTTTTGTTATCTAAACTTATATTGACATTCAACATTTTTATTTTAGAAAATAAAACTTGGCAAAGATCTCTGCACATTGAAGTAGCCAGATATGCAACATACTTAGGACTTTGTATAGCCACTTGTATTATATTTCGACGTAGTATGTATTTAGCAAGCATCATAGGACTGTTTGTAGCAATATATATTGGTCTTTCTGAATATACAGTTGGGGAATGGGATAAGAGATCACTTGTAAAATCAATTAAATCTTTAACATTTTTATGATTCATCCATCTAATTTTAATAGAATATTCATTGTTGTTTAAAATATTGTTTATGCAATTGTTAATATATTATAGATCCATATTATATTGTGGGAAAATAGCACTTGGGAATAAATAGATTTTAGACATCAGTATTTTTCATTTATTGAAGATAAAATATTTTTATTCATTGAGAAAAAGTTTCAGTTACAATTAGATAATGTGCAAAATCTAAAATCTCTGTACCAAATTATCCTTTTTAGGTATGTGTTTTGTTACTCTAAACATATCAATTCTAAATTTACGCTTTAACCCCAAGTGTTTTTCTGCATTTTTCTTATTTATTGTCTCATTATCTTTTTTTCTGTTTTGCAATGTTTTTGTTAATTAATGACAATTTTAAGAAAAAGTTTTACAAAATATTTTAATAATAAAACAAATCTTATATCATTTTATTTAATCATTTTTAGGGGATCCCCCAATTCTTCTTGGCACTTTTCTGATTGCCTATGAGTAAACTTATTATGCATTCCAAAAAAGTTCTTTCAGGAATAATTAACATGACTTTATTTTAAGCTGTTCTTTGTTGCTACTTTTAAAGTTACATGATTAAGAAATAACTTCATAATTTATTTCTTATTTAAAAATATGATTATAATGGAAATGATGAAAAATATTTAAAAAGCAAAATAGTGAATGTTAGATCTGTAATTTGTCAAATGTAAACAAATATTTTATATTCAAAATCAATTCTAATGATAGAATTGTAGATTTGAGAAATTTCATTATTTCAATTTTGTGTCATCTTTAAAAAATCTTCAAAATGTTCTTAAATATTTAATAAGTGAGAAGATATATTTTACTTTCAAAAAGTAACAAAATCTAGTTTTTTTTGCCTAGTGATAATAATGAAGGCTATCCTCAAATCCAAATCTTTTACTACCACTTTCAAGAAATAATTTTTCTTTGGTGTGTGTTTATAATTTTCAAACATATTTTTCTTTTGATTTCTTTTTAAAGGAAACCAGTTTTTTAATTTCCCAACAAAAGAAAAAAAAAAGAGATAGCTTTCTGAAATCAACGAAAGGTAGTAATCGCTTACAGCTCACTGTAATCAAACATCTGTCTCATTTGTTAGAAAATTAAAAATTCTTGCATAAAGGAATAAAAAATATTTTATAATTGTGGTGGAAAAAATATTTAGATTTGCATCTTGGAGGAAAATGAAGAATCTTAGAACAGATATAACCAGTAAAATCCTCATTTTGATTAGGCATATTTGTATGAGAGTAAGTCATTCATGCAATAAGTATTACTACTATTATTATAAATTATAGTATGCCATCTTATTTATGGCACAGATATTTGTCTCTGTAACAGAAAATGTGTAGGTGAAAATGAGTTTTATTACCCAAGATTTTTACATAAAAAATGCAGTTATGACATGTAATTTTTAATGGAAGAAAATATTTGTGCATTATTCATATAGATTATAACCACCTCTTACCCTTTCAAAATAAGCTTTCCCTAATTTATTTTAGACTACATTTAAATATTAGTTGTGCTTTTTATTTTATGCAAAGTTTTGTTTTTTCCCCCTTTAAAAAAATCACTTTTTATAAAATTTTTGCAATTTTTTTTTTAAATTTAGATATTATTGAAGATTTTATACTAAATCAAAGTGCTCTTTCTTTTCTAAAGAGGTAAATTTTTCATTTATTTATACTGTGCTTTTCTCAATAAAATATTTGTTATTTGACGTAAGCTATGGAGTAATTTTTATTTAATTACTCTAACTTATCATAATATCAATTATCTAGTCTTTAGTTTTGCATCCTATTTCTTAGTTATGTTGTCAAATAGTTCAAGTATCATTCTGCCACATTTGTTTTTACAGCTGCATTTATTTATATCTCACATCATTTACAGTTTATATTAGATAAATGTAGTGTATATAAACTGTTTTGTACTTGTTGAAGTGCTGTTTAATAATGTTACTGTAAATCATTTTTTAACAAGTAACTTTTTTACTGGAAATATCTGGTTAGTGAACCAGTATTTATGAACAAATGTCCTATTAAATATTAGATGTATATCAAATGATATATTGTGAAGCTACTGATAGTGCATTTCTTAATTTTTTTCTAAGGGACCACATGTATGGTGACTATTCATTATAGCCATTCTAGAAAGGTTCCAGCATATTCATTTGTGTTATGTAATATATGTTTTATGTTATATTTTTTTACACATGGCATTTAAAGGCAATGTGCACTGAATATATAATTTTAGTACTGAAATCTATCTTAAGTTGCTTAAATTATGTTTATAAACTGAAATATAGTGCTGAAAGAAAAGGCTAAAAAAATTACATCCATAAATAAAAATGTTGATAAATAGAAATATATGTGAATTACACACATGTAAATTTGATGTTATCAGTGTTGAGTTCTATGAATTTTAATCTCACTCTTACAGATCAATTCTATAATTATTGACATTTTGTCTAGAACTGTTATTCTTATTTTTAAGCTATAACACTATTAAAGGTATATTTTTCACTAAATTTTCTAAACAATAAAGTTTTTGTTTAATTATTATCAAGGGTGTAACAAAAAGATTTATTTTAATTTAAGATTTTGCAAATTTTCAACTCTTTGCTTTTACAGAACAATCCACACGCGTTGGAAAGAGGAGGTGGATTGTAAAGTTTTTGGGTTTACACATTTCTTTCAAGGAACCACTTGTGTAAATGTAATCTGGACACATTTTCTGCTGTTATAAGCAGATATTAACTATTTTATTTTTCAGCAATACATCATGCTGCTTATACACATTAGAATCAGAAGGTTCAAGACATCTTAAAAAAGTACTTTTAGAATAATTTTGACTTGAAAGCACCTAATTTGCTCCTTCTTTACTGGTCATTACTGTTACCAATCTCACTGTCTATTATTTTGTTTATAGGAGCTGATAAAAAGACTATTATTACCCTTCTTCCATGCAACAATTGTTATTGAACTGCATAATAATAGCACTTGCTGAAATAATAGTAAACACGATTCCTTGAATAATGGATGAATTTGCCTATTATATAAACATATGTCATATATCTTGGAAGGGACATATTGAGAATTTTTAACAATTTTAAGTAAAACTTTATAGGGGGATTTTTTTAATTATACTATTAAGTTTATATGTTTAAAAAGTATAGCCTTTTAAATTAGATAAATCATTTTGTGTCACACCCTTACTTTATTTGTGATAAATAAAATATTCATGAAAAAAAATAGTGCCTGATTAATTTTTTGCATTTTTACCTATTATTTTGCTATTTCAGCATTTTTATTTTAATTCTATACTACAGAGCATAAATTATTGTTCTATCACTGATCTTTAATGAAAGATATCTATATTAAATCTTTTAAAGTACATGAAATTGAATCTTTGATTTTTATTGATTTTTTTTAATAAAATATTGTTCTTGTTCATTTTAGCATTACAAAAATTAAATATTGATAAACTGTATGTTAAAAACATTTCTTAGAACTGTTGC
Source organism: Maratus speculifer (assembly GCA_964019185.1). NCBI lineage: Eukaryota > Metazoa > Arthropoda > Arachnida > Araneae > Salticidae > Maratus > Maratus speculifer. The sequence continues at coordinate 375,763,509 of OZ025293.1, forward strand.
AAAAGTTTTTGGTACTTTGTAATGCACATTATTTATATTTAAATACACAATTTTCTTTAAAAAGTTCCTGTCTGCATATGGGCATTCATTTTATTGTAACAGTTTCTTTTTATATCTCAAAATAAAATATTTTGTTTGTAATTGTATACATTTATTTTGAGCAAGTGTCATTTAAATTATACACTGATTTCTTTCAATTTAATACTGTAATTGAGAGCAAGATAAGCAGGACTGTAAGATATTCTGTTACTATAGGTAATTTTTTATTAATGGATTTTCAATGGAAGTTTTATATTAAAGGATTTTCCCTATTTTAAGCTTTTAGAACTGAATATAAACCATTAATTATTTTTAAAAATAGATTTAAAAAAAATTAAACTGTTGCATACTATCTCATTAATCTCTCAGCCAATAAATTAGATGCAATTATGCAAATTGAAATGAACACTAATGATAAAGAAGGATAAAATCTTTCCATGTCAAATCAGTGAAGGCATATCAGATTTCAATAATTTGGATTTTTTGGTTCATACTCAAGAAGTATATTGAAAGTATCATTTAATTTTTTTTCACTCAGCAAATTATATATATTTTTTATACTATATATTACAAAATTTTACCGATTGATCACAACGTTATTATCCTTTTACTTGATTTGCCATGTTTCATTTATTATAAATGTACATTTTTGCTAGTTTATCATGAAATAAGGTTACATGAGGCAACTGGGCCATGATTTTACAATGTGTCTCTGGACATTCTGACAATTCAGCTGAGAAACATTAAACTTAATTCAAATTAAAGTCAGAACTTTTGTAAATGTATTCAGTTAATTTCACTCTAGCAGACAGAAATTTTCAAAATTGCAATTTAACCCACCAGTGCAAGGGCTGGAAAAAAATTGCATTGAAAAGACATACATTCTTAAGTCTCACACACCCAACCCATGCACTGGTGTGTTAATGTATTAAAATGTATATGTATTTCTCCTTTCTTTTTTCATGGGTCTAGTTGCCCCATTGTTATGGGGCAGTTGGACCAGAGGATCTATTTTCTACACGTTTTTTATGGTTTTTTTAATATGGGATCCTGTTTAAAAAAATGTAAATAAATTAAAAAGTTTTAAACCTGGTAGATCATATAAAATATATGTGAACTAAAAAGCATTGTAAGGGAAAATTTTGCTGTCAAAATGTCTAAAAAAAGCACCAAATATGAAATTTATTACATTTATTTAGACAATAAACTTAAAAATTAAGTACATATGTACTTTAATATAGGTGGTAAGTATAAAAGTTACATGTGCGTTTTTGTGGGAAAATAAACAAGATAAACCTATGAACAAACAGATATGCAAGTATCTAAGTATCTCATTTTCTTTTTTATTTACCTCACTGGGAGTTTTATTATTCTAATAAATCTATGGAGAATGTAACCACATTTTTATATAGAACAGAACTAATTTTTATTGGTTTCAATAATCTTCTATTATTGTCACTTTGATTTATTACTCCTTTTCATCTGTATCCTAAAATATCAAGGTTTGATAATCTCGCATATAAAATTTAGATTAATACTTGTGACATGCTTTTTAAAAAAATGTATAATGTAATTTCAATATTATATTATTTCTTTTGCCTAAAAGGAAAAACACAATGAAGAAATTAATTTCCTATAGTAAGGGAAACTAAAATAATAATAAAAAGATATTTATGTTGGTTGGGGTAACTGGATCCCACATGGTCCAATTGCGCCTGATACATGCCTCAGTTACGACATTTTTGAAAAATTCATGGGGTAACTGGAACACTGGCCTTACATTTGAAATATGAAGTAAATATGTATTGATGCCTAATAATATTAGTGTATTTATATTGCTAGTCTTTAAGAAAGGGATTGTTTAATAAAAGTACTTACTGTATTTTAATAAAAAGTCAAAGAAGTTCAGCAAAGATAGAACTATGACTGATTTGATACACATTTTAAGAAGTAAAAATGGGATTGCAATGTTGACAAAGGCTAAAACTTAAAAATAATTAATGGTTTTTATAAAATAGCCTATGGACGAGTTACCCCGTGCATCCAGTTATGAAAATAGTGTCAATAGTTTTTAAAAAAATGTTCAGTGAATGTTTTGAAATGCTTTTGAATATTCAGTGAATATACTGTTCAGAGAATACAATCTCGATAGTAGTGAAAAAAAAAAGCTCCTAGAATTGACAAATGAATGATGTTGAAAACTTTGTTAATCTGACAATAAAAAACAGGGATGGGAATTTTCCGCTTTTTGGCGGATTTCCGCTTTTTTGTTATTTTAAGAAATTCCGCGGATTTCCGCTTTTTTGTTATTTTGATAAGTTTCAGATTTTTCACCCCAAAAATTCCTCTTTTGTTCCGCGGATTTCAGAAGTATGTAACAGGCATGCCGCGCTTTAGCGCGTAAAATACACAAAAAATCGGCAACGGGACGCTAAAAAATGGAGCTTACGCGCCCCGCGTGATGCGTAATTTTCATCAAAGAATCGCAAAAAAGGCAAATTTCGTTAAAAAATCGCGAAATAACGAATAATTTCCGGCAAATTTAGTCAAAAAATTCGCGAAAAAAATGGCTAATTTTGTTACAAAATCCCGAAAAAAAGTCGGCTTTCCTCGAAAAAAGGACAAGCTTTGTTCAAAAATCGTGATAAAACGGAAAATTTTGTCGAAACATTCGCGAAAAACGGTAAATTTTATCAAAAAACGGTAATTTTCTTTAAAAAATTGCGAAAAAACAGAACATTTCGTCAAAAGATCGCGAAAAAACGGTACATTTCGTCAACGAATCGCAAAATATAAAATTTCACTAAAAAAATGGTGAAATAACGAATAATTTTCGCAAATTTCGTCAAGATTCGCGAAAAAAAATGGCTAATTTTGTTACAAAATCCCGAAAAAAAGGCAGATTTCCTCAAAAAATCGCGAAAAAACGACAAATTTGGTCCAAAAATCGCGAAAAAACGGCAATTTTCATCAAAAAATCGTGATGAAACGGTAACTTTCGCAAAAATATCGCGAAAAACTGGCACATTTCGTCAAAAGATCGCGAAAAAACGGCAAATTTCGCCAAAAGATCGCAAAAAAACGGCTAATTTTTTCGAAAAATCGCTTTAAAACAATTTTTGTCAAATGGGCAAGAAAAGAATGTTAATGACTGGTGAATAGAATTTTTCTGTTCCAAAAACTAACTTTCCTGCTTCCAAATTATTCTTTTTGCTGCTCCAAAAACAGATTTTCCTGCTTCACAATCTTTTTTTGATTGTTCCAAATCTTTCTCAGTGAATGTAACTTCTGATAACATCTATTCATTAAACAAAAAGTACCCCCTTACTTGTGGTGCGATTTTTCATTCGCGCGTGTGAATACAATATGGTGCAATTTTTCGTTCACGCGTATTTTCAGTCTTTTTGCTTTTTTGCAGTTCCCATCCCTGAAAAAAGAATACAATAAACACTACAGTACTATTTTGGATCAAGTGAAATGGATTCTTCATCAGGTGTAAAAACCGATATGTGTTTGGGGACTATTAGTCCACACAAAATAAACAGGAAATCATACATCATCAGTAGTAGGAAAACGACAGTTTAAGGACAGCCGCAGGAACAAGGATCCGTGCTGCCTGCGGTGCCTCCGGCTGTCCCTCCTGCGGCTGTCGCACCGCCACCATCCCTCCCGGTCCCTCCTGCGCCCACCGTGCGTCCCCCCCCACAAACGCCCCCTAGTGGAAAAAAGGAACATTCTATTATAATAGGATAGGTGAACAACCTTCCCTAATTAAAAATATTATCAATCACATCTCAACTCGGACAATACCTCTCTTTAACTGACATTTCCTCTCCTAAACGACCATTCCCTCCCTGAAACAGCCATTACCTTGTAAAGAATCATTTCTAAAGCTATATAAATCTATGTTTTTCGATATTATTTTTAAAAGGATGCTAAACATCGAAGTGATTAGTGCTTTATGTGTTTACATATTGATGTGCACTGTTTTTTCACTTGTTTATATTTTTACTAAAGTTGATAGACTAGCAGTAGATTTTATATTAAAGTTTACCGATTCAGAGAATTTTCCCCATTAATATCATATTATGGAGAAAAGTTATCAGGATCCAAGTCAAATTGCTAGTTTTGGAGGAGTGGACGCTCTTCATCGAGCAGTTCACGGTAAGGTATCTAAGAAAAAAATTAAATCTTGGTTAGAAGGGGTTGATGCTTACACTCTTCATAAACCTGTACGCAGAAAATTTCAAACAAATCGAGTGATTGTGTATTCTATAGATCAGCAGTGGCAAGCGGATTTGGTAGATTTATCTTCTTTACAGAAATTTAATGACGGGTTTCGTTACATTTTAACATGCATTGATATTTTATCTAAGTATGCATGGGCTTACCCTTTGAAATCGAAACGTGCTGAAGATATAGTAGCAGTGTTTGAATCCATTTTTCGAACAAGGAAACCAAAGTATTTGAATACTGACGCAGGTAAAGAATTTTTAAATTCTCGTTTACAGAAGTTTCTGAAGCAACAAGGTGTTCGATTTTTTAGGACTTTTAACAATACGAAAGCTTGTGTAGTGGAAAGATTTAACCGCACTCTGAAAACTAAAATGTGGAAATATTTTACAACGCGACACACTTATCGATATATTGATGTATTGGATCAATTTTTAGATAGTTATAATCACACCTACCATACCACCATTAAGAGACCTCCAAGTGAAGTGAATAAGGATAATGAAAGTGAAGTGTGGTTTTCTATTTACGGTAATATGTCAAAACTGAAAAGGAAACCTTGTGTTTTTAATTCAGGGGACTTAGTACGTGTTTCTAAACATAAAATGACTTTCGAAAAAGGATATGAAACAAATTGGACGGAAGAACTATTTTTAGTAACAGAATGTGTCACGAGAATTCCTCCAGTTTACAAAATCAAAGATTTATTAGATGAACCTATTGAAGGAACTTTTTATGCAGAAGAATTACAAAAAGTACAACCGAAAAAACACTTTGACGTTGAAAAGATTCTGAAAAAACGTAAAAGAAAAGGGCAACTTGAATATCAAGTTAAATTTAAAGGTTATCCTTCTAAATTTAATCAGTGGATACCTTCTTCAGATTTATTTTCTCTATAAAATACCCATTTTTTACAACAAATGATCATTCACAATCATGTCATTCTACGTGACGCTACCTTCTGACAGTTCAATGAACTATTTTCCAGAAAACAAAATTTCACATTATTTTACAAGATTACCTATGCCTTTAGATTTAAAAGGTGAATGGGAGGTCGGTTTAACTGAATTGATTTATCCTCATACATGGCGTAATATTACTGAATATGGTAACGAGTATGAATATGTGTTAGGTAACAGTTTAGAATTACCAGATGGAAGACCTAGAAACGGTAATGAATATGAACAGGATGATAGTGACACGAAAAAAATTTGAATCCCATCAGGATATTATGAATCTCCTAACGACATCATTAAAGTGATAAATTATCAAAAATTTGGTGATAGAATTTCGGTTAGTTACAACAAACACACTAAAAAAGTGAAAGTTTCTTTGAAGAAATATGCACAATTGAAATTTTTATCCGGTTTAGCCGAATGTTTAGGATTCTTACCAGGTGAAGTAATCTCAAATGTTTCGACTCCCTCATTATCTTTTGAAAGTCCCTTTATAGCTGACCCACACGCAGATTTTAAATTGCTCTACTTGTATAGTGATATTGTAGAACCTCAGATTGTTGGAGATACAGTGGCACCCTTATTGCGAGTGATTCCTGTTAAAGGGGAGGACGGAGATATGATTCATGAAGTGTTTGACAGACCTCATTACATACCAGTAACTCGAAAAAATTTTCAAACGATTGAAACTGTTATAAGAACACACACAGGACGTTTAGTGTCATTTGATCGTGGGAAGTTGATTGTGAAACTACATTTTCGTCAGAAATATCTTTCATAATGCTTGTTCCTTACCAATGCTGTAATCAATCTTTTGAAGTTTATTATACACATCAAACAGGTAGCGGATTGAACTATTATCAAGGAAATACTTTCCAGAAAGGTTATGGTTTCGGAGGACTTTTCCGTGCAGCTGTACCTTTATTTAAATCGGGTGCTAAAGCAGTTGGAAAGCAGTTATTTCATACCGGTGTAGATGTGCTAAATGATATTTCTCAAGGTGATAATATTAAAACAGCGGCTAAACGGCGATTTAAGGAAGCTGGGAAAAATCTGACAGACAAAGCAGCAGTTAAAGTGAAATCTATGATTGGATCAGGTCAAAGGAATAAAAAACGAAAGAGACCTCAAAGTTCTCTCAGTCGCCCTAAAGCCAAGAAAGTGAAAGCACGCGATATTTTTGCTTAAAGATGTCTGGTCTTATTCATAAAGATTCTCCCGTTTGCGTCAAATCTGAACTAGACTTGTTTATGATTCCACCTACGCAAACAGCTATAGAAAAAGGTCACTTTGTAGAATATCATCCACTGGCTACCATATCTGAGAGTGGACCAGTTGAGTTTAACATTACAGGCAATAGTGAAGATTATATTGATTTATCAGCATCTTACCTTTACGTGAAAGTAAAACTAACAAACGCTGATGGAACCCCCTTACCCGACAAGACACCTGTAGCACCTGTTAATTTATTTTTACAAGCATTGTTTTCTCAAGTAGATGTGAGTTTGAACGAAAGAGTGATTTCCTCTTCTAGTAATACTTACCCGTATCGTGCTTACATCGAGACTTTACTGAATTATGGAGAAGATGCTAAGAAAAGTTTACTTTCTTGCGAATGTTTTTTCAAAGATGAATGTTTGGATACAGTCAATCCTACACTTACCGATAACCCAGGACTTCATAAAGATATGAATTAACTTCAAAAAGTAAAGTTTTGGATATGATAGGCCCACTACATTGTGATATTTTTCAACAAAATAGACTTTTATTGAATATGGTAGATTTGAAAATTAAAATGACACGTAGCAAACCCAATTTTTGTTTGATGGCTGATAAAGTCGGAGATAAAACACCTGATTATAAAGTGGTGTTACAACACGCCTCTTTGTTTATTCAAAAGGTGAAAGTTAGTCCAGGTGTTTCTATCGGACACGCTAAAGCGTTAGAGAAAAGTAATGCTAAATATCCTATCGATAGAGTTTTGTGTAAAACATACTCAATATCGAGTGGAAGCTGGTCTTTTATGCAAGATAACGTATTCTTAGGATCTATGCCTAAACGTGTAATTATAGGATTATTAGAAAATTCAGCCATTAACGGACAGTATGACCTTAATCCGTTTTTCTTTAACCACTACAACGTCAACTTTTTAAGTATTTACATTGACGGACAACCAATACCATCTAAACCATTAGAATTAAATTTTAACGAAGGAAATTATATTGCAGCCTACCATCGATTGTTTCCCGGCTTTAACCGAGATAATGGAAATTATCTATCTCGAGAAGATTATGTTAAAGGACACACTCTATATGCATTCGATTTAAGTCCGGATTTATGTGATGGTCCACACTTGAATTTACAACATCAAGGAAATTTAAGAGTTGAAATTAAGTTTTCTTCAGCACTTTCATCAACTATTTCCGTTCTGATCTATGCAGAATTTGAAAACATTATTGAAATTTCTAAATCAAGGCATGTGTTGTGTGACTTTCCAAACTAGACAAAGATGAACTCTCAACAAATTAAAGACATTTTATATCATAACAAATACACTAAGAAATATTTTTTAGATGTGTTTCCCAGCGATATGCTCCCTAACACAATTAAGCAATACCCCTGCTGTTTCGTATGCAACGTCGATTCTTCTGATCAACCCGGTTGTCATTGGCTTGCTTTCTACATAACTTCACCTAGAAGAGTAGAATTCTTTGATTCTTACGGAAATACTCCAGACTTTTATCAAGGACCTATTTTAGACTTTACTTTAAAATTCTCTCAAGTGATTTTTAACCCTTTAACATTACAAACAAATGTTACAGCTGTTTGTGGTCAATATACAATTTTTTTCCTCTTCTGTAGATGTAGAGGTGAATCTCTGAAAAAGTTTTTGTCGCAGTTTGTATCTGAAAACTTATGTAATGACCAAAGAGTGTATAATTTTGTTGCCAAACGATTTCATGTGTATGTGAATTTTTATCAATAAAAAGTCTTATAAAATACCATATCTTTTGTGTCTGTTTTTATTTGTTATGGATTTCCCAAGCCTTCAACACCCCTTCACAGCTGTTTTAGCAGGACCTTCAAAAAGTGGGAAATCTTTTTTATAAAAGATTTTATTTACTTTAAAACATATATGATAAAACCTACACCCGATAAAATTGTTTGGTTTTACGGCATCTACCAAAATTTATATGATGAAATATCTGACGTTACGTTCATTGAAGGTTTCCCAACTAATTATGAAGAATATTTAGGAACCAATACACTGTTCATTATAGATGATCTTATGTGTGAAGTTGGCGGTGATCGTCGACTTACAAATTTATTTACCAAGGGGAGTCATCACCACAATTTAAGTATTTTTTTTATCACACAAAATTTTTTTCATAAAGGAACGAAAGATCTTCGATTGAATGCTGACTATCTTTTCCTATTTAAAAACAGACGTGATTTAAATCAAATCACATGTTTAGGAAGACAATTATACCCACGAAATCATAAATTTTTCCAAGAAGTTTACGCAGATGCTACCCGAAAACCTTTTACCTACTTATTAATTGATTTGAAAAATGAAACAGATGAAGAACATCGGTTAAGAACACAAATCTTACCGAATCAAAATCAGTATTATTACACTCTGAAATATAAATAATTGCGAAAAACGACAGACTCATAATTCCATAAAATGTCACCGACCCGTAAACAGGTCAAGGATTTACAGCTAATTCACTCATGTCCAAAAGCATTGCGCAACCAGTTACTGAAAAAGCTACCTTCAAAAGTGGTTAAAACCATCTGTGAATGTTCTTTAAACGTGTTAAAAGGAAATATACCAATTTCACATTATCAGAAGAAGCAGCTTGGAAAACACAAATATCTTCTAAGAAAATTAGCCTCTAAAAAAGGTAGTCTTTACCAGAAAAAACGTTTAATTATTCAAAAAGGAGGTTTTTTAAATATTTTGATACCAGCTGCTGTTACAGCTTTGTCAGCGCTTATAAATGGAGTTTAGCAAAAAGTTTGTTTTAGTCCCTGAGAGTGATTTTTCTAAACATACACCTTCTCAAAAGCAACTGAGTGAGTTTGATAAAGAAATGCAGAAAATTTTGAATAGTAAATTACAAGATTTTGAAAAACTGCAATTATACTACGACTTGTTAAAAAGAAAAATGAATTTAGAAGATTTTAACCCACCATTCAAAATGGATGTTACAGAAAAGGATGATCCTCCAAAACCGGCTGAAGATGAAACTATACAAAATCCTGCAAATTCCGAAGACAACATTTTAAAAATGATTCCAACAGGTGTTCAAAAACAAGGTGAACAACTCTTGCAATATTTGAAAACGTATCCCAAATATTTTACGTTGGAATGAACGAGGAGAGATTATTTATAAAAACCAATTAATCCCTAAGTCTAATCTAACTGATTTGATTGGTTTAATACTCACTCAGAGAAAATCCTATAAACATTTATCTGGGAGAGAAGAATTTTTAAAAGCGTTGAGTTCTATGAATACTCCCAAGCTTTTCTTCAAGAACAAATATTTAACTGTAGATGATAATGTGTATTCACCTATAAAAAATGTTAAATCGATTGTTAAAGCTAAAAAGACTCTTAAGTCCCCTGTAATACGTTGGCAGAAATTATATAAATAAATATATTTTTTCACTAAATTTATCATGTGTCATCTTTCTTTCTTAAACACCCACTTTCTTATACGTAAACAAACATTTTTTCCTCATCTAATATTTTTAAACAAAACTTTTTTTTTTTTTTTTTTCATTTGAAATATTTTTTTTTTCACTTTGAATTTTTTTTTTTTTTTCATTTCGAAATTTTTTTTTTCACTTTGAATTTTTTTTTTCACTTTGAAAATTTTTTTTTCATTTCGAAATTTTTTTTTTCATTTTGAATTTTTTTTTCACTTTGAAATTTTTTCACTTTGAATTTTTTTTTTTTTTTTTTTACATTTTGAATTTTTTTTTCATTTGAAATTTTTTTCATTTTTCATTTTACATTTTTTTTTTGTTTGTTTGTTTGTTTGTTTGGAAAGTGAAAGTTAATCTTTGAAAAAAATTTTTATTCAAAATCTGTTCAAAGATTTTAATGTAGAGTTGATTTTTCTGAAAAAGAAACTTCTTTTTTTCTGAAAGAAAAAGTATAAATTATTTTAACACATTAATTACACCATTTTGAGACACATCAGTTTATTTTTTCTAAAATTTACAAATCATCAAGTGTTTTAAACAGAACACCAGCTAACACTTTGTAATTTACATTTTGAAGGAATTAAAAAAAAGCTTAAAAAAAAAAAACTGCAAAAAGTTTTTAAATCAGAGTATGAATGTCTTGGATGTGTCTACAATTCACCCGCACAACTTCGCCATGCTTGTATGACTTCCAGTGATTAGAAAAATTTTTAAGCTTAGGTGAATTATCTCTCTGTACAATCGACTTTAAAGCATTATCAGAACTTTTTGTCAAGGAAACACAGATTGTTTCACATTATTTCCTTCAAAATGTAAATTACAAAGTGTTAGCTGGTGTTCTGTTTAAAACACTTGATGATTTGTAAATTTTAGAAAAAATAAACTGATGTGTCTCAAAATGGTGTAATTAATGTGTTAAAATAATTTATACTTTTTCTTTCAGAAAAAAAGAAGTTTCTTTTTCAGAAAAATCAACTCTACATTAAAATCTTTGAACAGATTTTGAATAAAAATTTTTTTCAAAGATTAACTTTCACTTTCCAAACAAACAAACAAACAAACAAAAAAAAAATGTAAAATGAAAAATGAAAAAAATTTCAAATGAAAAAAAAATTCAAAATGTAAAAAAAAAAAAAAAAAATTCAAAGTGAAAAAATTTCAAAGTGAAAAAAAAATTCAAAATGAAAAAAAAAATTTCGAAATGAAAAAAAAATTTTCAAAGTGAAAAAAAAAATTCAAAGTGAAAAAAAAAATTTCGAAATGAAAAAAAAAAAAAAATTCAAAGTGAAAAAAAAAATATTTCAAATGAAAAAAAAAAAAAAAAAAGTTTTGTTTAAAAATATTAGATGAGGAAAAAATGTTTGTTTACGTATAAGAAAGTGGGTGTTTAAGAAAGAAAGATGACACATGATAAATTTAGTGAAAAAATATATTTATTTATATAATTTCTGCCAACGTATTACAGGGGACTTAAGAGTCTTTTTAGCTTTAACAATCGATTTAACATTTTTTATAGGTGAATACACATTATCATCTACAGTTAAATATTTGTTCTTGAAGAAAAGCTTGGGAGTATTCATAGAACTCAACGCTTTTAAAAATTCTTCTCTCCCAGATAAATGTTTATAAGATTTTCTCTGAGTGAGTATTAAACCAATCAAATCAGTTAGATTAGACTTAGGGATTAATTTTTATAAATAATCTCTCCTCGTTCATTCCAACGTAAAATATTTGGATACGTTTTCAAATATTGCAAGAGTTGTTCACCTTGTTTTTGAACACCTGTTCGAATCATTTTTAAACTATTGTCTTCGGAATTTGCAGGATTTTGTATAGTTTCATCTTCAGCCGGTTTTGGAGGATCATCCTTTTCTGTAACATCCATTTTGAATGGTGGGTTAAAATCTTCTAAATTCATTTTTCTTTTTAACAAGTCGTAGTATAATTGCAGTTTTTCAAAATCTTGTAATTTACTATTCAAAATTTTCTGCATTTCTTTATCAAACTCACTTAGTTGCTTTTGAGAAGGTGTATGTTTAGAAAAATCACTCTCAGGGACTAAAACAAACTTTTTGCTAAACTCCATTTATAAGCGCTGACAAAGCTGTAACAGCAGCTGGTATCAAAATATTTAAAAAACCTCCTTTTTGAATAATTAAACGTTTTTTCTGGTAAAGACTACCTTTTTTAGAGGCTAATTTTCTTAGAAGATATTTGTGTTTTCCAAGCTGCTTCTTCTGATAATGTGAAATTGGTATATTTCCTTTTAACACGTTTAAAGAACATTCACAGATGGTTTTAACCACTTTTGAAGGTAGCTTTTTCAGTAACTGGTTGCGCAATGCTTTTGGACATGAGTGAATTAGCTGTAAATCCTTGACCTGTTTACGGGTCGGTGACATTTTATGGAATGATGAGTCTGTCGTTTTTCGCAATTATTTATATTTCAGAGTGTAATAATACTGATTTTGATTCGGTAAGATTTGTGTTCTTAACCGATGTTCTTCATCTGTTTCATTTTTCAAATCAATTAATAAGTAGGTAAAAGGTTTTCGGGTAGCATCTGCGTAAACTTCTTGGAAAAATTTATGATTTCGTGGGTATAATTGTCTTCCTAAACATGTGATTTGATTTAAATCACGTCTGTTTTTAAATAGGAAAAGATAGTCAGCATTCAATCGAGGGTCTTTCGTTCCTTTATGAAAAAAATTTTGTGTGATAAAAAAAATACTTAAATTGTGGTGATGACTCCCCTTGGTAAATAAATTTGTAAGTCGACGATCACCGCCAACTTCACACATAAGATCATCTATAATGAACAGTGTATTGCTTCCTAAATATTCTTCATAATTAGTTGGGAAACCTTCAATGAACGTAACGTCAGATATTTCATCATATAAATTTTGGTAGATGCCGTAAAACCAAACAATTTTATCGGGTGTAGGTTTTATCATATATGTTTTAAAGTAGATGAAATCTTTTATAAAAAAGATTTCCCACTTTTTGAAGGTCCTGCAAAAACAGCTGTGAAGGGGTGTTGAAGGCTTGGGAAATCCATAACAAATAAAAACAGACACAAAAGATATGGTATTTTATAAGACTTTTTATTGATAAAAATTCACATACACATGAAATCGTTTGGCAACAAAATTATACACTCTTTGGTCATTACATAAGTTTTCAGATACAAACTGCGACAAAAACTTTTTCAGAGATTCACCTCTACATCTACAGAAGAGGAAAAAAAATTGTATATTGACCACAAACAGCTGTAACATTTGTTTGTAATGTTAAAGGGTTAAAAATCACTTGAGAGAATTTTAAAGTAAAGTCTAAAATAGGTCCTTGATAAAAGTCTGGAGTATTTCCGTAAGAATCAAAGAATTCTACTCTTCTAGGTGAAGTTATGTAGAAAGCAAGCCAATGACTACCGGGTTGATCAGAAGAATCGACGTTGCATACGAAACAGCAGGGGTATTGCTTAATTGTGTTAGGGAGCATATCGCTGGGAAACACATCTAAAAAATATTTCTTAGTGTATTTGTTATGATATAAAATGTCTTTAATCTGTTGAGAGTTCATCTTTGTCTAGTTTGAAAAGTCACACAACACATGCCTTGATTTAGAAATTTCAATAATGTTTTCAAATTCTGCATAGATCAGAACGGAAATAGTTGATGAAAGTGCTGAAGAAAACTTAATTTCAACTCTTAAATTTCCTTGATGTTGTAAATTCAAGTGTGGACCATCACATAAATCCGGACTTAAATCGAATGCATATAGAGTGTGTCCTTTAACATAATCTTCTCGAGATAGATAATTTCCATTATCTCGGTTAAAGCCGGGAAACAATCGATGGTAGGCTGCAATATAATTTCCTTCGTTAAAATTTAATTCTAATGGTTTAGATGGTATTGGTTGTCCGTCAATGTAAATACTTAAAAAGTTGACGTTGTAGTGGTTAAAGAAAAACGGATTAAGGTCATACTGTCCGTTAATGGCTGAATTTTCTAATAATCCTATAATTACACGTTTAGGCATAGATCCTAAGAATACGTTATCTTGCATAAAAGACCAGCTTCCACTCGATATTGAGTATGTTTTACACAAAACTCTATCGATAGGATATTTAGCATTACTTTTCTCTAACGCTTTAGCGTGTCCGATAGAAACACCTGGACTAACTTTCACCTTTCGAATAAACAAAGAGGCGTGTTGTAACACCACTTTATAATCAGGTGTTTTATCTCAGACTTTATCAGCCATCAAACAAAAATTGGGTTTGCTACGTGTCATTTTAATTTTCAAATCTACCATATTCAATAAAAGTCTATTTTGTTGAAAAATATCACAATGTAGTGGGCCTATCATATCCAAAACTTTACTTTTTGAAGTTAATTCATATCTTTTATGAAGTCCTGGGTTATCGGTAAGTGTAGGATTGACTGTATCCAAACATTCATCTTTGAAAAAACATTCGCAAGAAAGTAAACTTTTCTTAGCATCTTCTCCATAATTCAGTAAAGTCTCGATGTAAGCACGATACGGGTAAGTATTACTAGAAGAGGAAATCACTCTTTCGTTCAAACTCACATCTACTTGAGAAAACAATGCTTGTAAAAATAAATTAACAGGTGCTACAGGTGTCTTGTCGGGTAAGGGGGTTCCATCAGCGTTTGTTAGTTTTACTTTCACGTAAAGGTAAGATGCTGATAAATCAATATAATCTTCACTATTGCCTGTAATGTTAAACTCAACTGGTCCACTCTCAGATATGGTAGCCAGTGGATGATATTCTACAAAGTGACCTTTTTCTATAGCTGTTTGCGTAGGTGGAATCATAAACAAGTCTAGTTCAGATTTGACGCAAACGGGAGAATCTTTATGAATAAGACCAGACATCTTTAAGCAAAAATATCGCGTGCTTTCACTTTCTTGGCTTTAGGGCGACTGAGAGAACTTTGAGGTCTCTTTCGTTTTTTATTCCTTTGACCTGATCCAATCATAGATTTCACTTTAACTGCTGCTTTGTCTGTCAGATTTTTCCCAGCTTCCTTAAATCGCCGTTTAGCCGCTGTTTTAATATTATCACCTTGAGAAATATCATTTAGCACATCTACACCGGTATGAAATAACTGCTTTCCAACTGCTTTAGCACCCGATTTAAATAAAGGTACAGCTGCACGGAAAAGTGAACGGAAAAGTCCTCCGAAACCATAACCTTTCTGGAAAGTATTTCCTTGATAATAGTTCAATCCGCTACCTGTTTGATGTGTATAATAATCTTCAAAAGATTGATTACAGCATTGGTAAGGAACAAGCATTATGAAAGATATTTCTGACGAAAATGTAGTTTCACAATCAACTTCCCACGATCAAATGACACTAAACGTCCTGTGTGCGTTCTTATAACAGTTTCAATCGTTTGAAAATTTTTTCGAGTTACTGGTATGTAATGAGGTCTGTCAAACACTTCATGAATCATATCTCCGTCCTCCCCTTTAACAGGAATCACTCGCAATAAGGGTGCCACTGTATCTCCAACAATCTGAGGTTCTACAATATCACTATACAAGTAGAGCAATTTAAAATCTGCGTGTGGGTCAGCTATAAAGGGACTTTCAAAAGATAATGAGGGAGTCGAAACATTTGAGATTACTTCACCTGGTAAGAATCCTAAACATTCGGCTAAACCGGATAAAAATTTCAATTGTGCATATTTCTTCAAAGAAACTTTCACTTTTTTAGTGTGTTTGTTGTAACAAACCGAAATTCTATCACCAAATTTTTGATAATTTATCACTTTAATGATGTCGTTAGGAGATTCATAATATCCTGATGGGATTCGAATTTTTTTCGTGTCACTATCATCCTGTTCATATTCATTACCGTTTCTAGGTCTTCCATCTGGTAATTCTAAACTGTTACCTAACACATATTCATACTCGTTACCATATTCAGTAATATTACGCCATGTATGAGGATAAATCAATTCAGTTAAACCGACCTCCCATTCACCTTTTAAATCTAAAGGCATAGGTAATCTTGTAAAATAATGTGAAATTTTGTTTTCTGGAAAATAGTTCATTGAACTGTCAGAAGGTAGCGTCACGTAGAATGACATGATTGTGAATGATCATTCGTTGTAAAAAATGGGTATTTTATAGAGAAAATAAATCTGAAGAAGGTATCCACTGATTAAATTTAGAAGGATAACCTTTAAACTTAACTTGATATTCAAGTTGCCCTTTTCTTTTACGTTTTTTCAGAATCTTTTCAACGTCAAAGTGTTTTTTCGGTTGTACTTTTTGTAATTCTTCTGCATAAAAAGTTCCTTCAATAGGTTCGTCTAATAAATCTTTGATTTTGTAAACTGGAGGAATTCTCGTGACACATTCTGTTACTAAAAATAGTTCTTCCGTCCAATTTGTTTCATATCCTTTTTCGAAAGTCATTTTATGTTTAGAAACACGTACTAAGTCCCCTGAATTAAAAACACAAGGTTTCCTTTTCAGTTTTGACATATTACCGTAAATAGAAAACCACACTTCACTTTCATTATCCTTATTCACTTCACTTGGGGGTCTCTTAATGGTGGTATGGTAGGTGTGATTATAACTATCTAAAAATTGATCCAATACATCAATATATCGATAAGTGTGTCGCGTTGTAAAATATTTCCACATTTTAGTTTTCAGAGTGCGGTTAAATCTTTCCACTACACAAGCTTTCGTATTGTTAAAAGTCCTAAAAAATCGAACACCTTGTTGCTTCAGAAACTTCTGTAAACGAGAATTTAAAAATTCTTTACCTGCGTCAGTATTCAAATACTTTGGTTTCCTTGTTCGAAAAATGGATTCAAACACTGCTACTATATCTTCAGCACGTTTCGATTTCAAAGGGTAAGCCCATGCATACTTAGATAAAATATCAATGCATGTTAAAATGTAACGAAACCCGTCATTAAATTTCTGTAAAGAAGATAAATCTACCAAATCCGCTTGCCACTGCTGATCTATAGAATACACAATCACTCGATTTGTTTGAAATTTTCTGCGTACAGGTTTATGAAGAGTGTAAGCATCAACCCCTTCTAACCAAGATTTAATTTTTTTCTTAGATACCTTACCGTGAACTGCTCGATGAAGAGCGTCCACTCCTCCAAAACTAGCAATTTGACTTGGATCCTGATAACTTTTCTCCATAATATGATATTAATGGGGAAAAGTCTCTGAATCGTTAAACTTTAAGATAAAATCTACTGCTAGTCTATCAACTTTAGTAGAAATATAAACAAGTGAAAAAACAGTGCACATCAATATGTAAACACATAAAGCACTAATCACTTCGATGGTTAGCATCCTTTTAAAAATAATATCGAAAAACATAGATTTATATAGCTTTAGAAATGATTGTTTACAAGGTAATGGCTGTTTCAGGGAGGGAATGGTCGTTTAGGAGAGGAAATGTCAGTTAAAGAGAGGTATTGTCCGAGTTGAGATGTGATTGATAATATTTTTAATTAGGGAAGGTTGTTCACCTATCCTATTATAATAGAATGTTCCTTTTTTCCACTAGGGGGCGTTTGTGGGGGGGGGGGACGCACGGTGGGCGCAGGAGGGACCGGGAGGGATGGTGGCGGTGGGACAGCCGCAGGAGGGACAGCCGCAGGGACAGCCGGAGGCACCGCAGGCGGCACGGATCCTTGTTCCTGCGGCTGTCCTTAAACTGTCGTTTTCCTACTACTATCATCTCATTACAAAGAAAGTCAAGGATGAAAAGAAGAAAGGCCTATCGAATGTGAGTAAAATTCAAGATAAAGCATAGAATAAAGAAAGGAGGGTATTAAAAATAAGTTAATTTTAAAGAAATAATTTGCAAATAAATTAATAAAAGCAGTGGTGTAGTCATAAAAACAGAGTATACGCTCTAACCAGAGGGTATATGTTCAAGGGCAGACGCCCTAGAGTATATATACTATAGTTTTCTTGGAAAACAGAGGGTATACCCTCCACTACATTCCCGAATAAAATTAAAATAAACAAAATACAAATTAAATCATTTGAAAAAAAAGAACAAAAACTGTTTTTGCTTTTGATTATGTGTTTTATTATCAGTTTCAGCGTATGCAGATAGTAAGTCCCCTCCCCCTCCTATTTTGTGACAATTTTAAGTACAGTAGACTCCCTCAAATCCACAACCCTAAAATCTACACATCATCACAGATGTAAACAATGAAACTTTGAGTTCAGATGTCTGAACAAAATTGCAGACATTTTTATATCATTCTGTATGTGTTTCAATATGCAAGTCTTATTAATATGAGTGAATTCCTGCTTTTTCATAAAGGAAGTATAAATTTATTTTTGAAAAAATTCAAGATATTGCTGATATCACTGTTCAACTGTATTTTTTTTTTTTTTTTTTTTTTTTTTTTTTTTTTTTGTACGAAGTAAGCTTTTTTTGTTATCAAGTTTTGCTAAACCTGAAATAATTTCTTCTTGTTTTGTGATTTTGATGTAAATTAGAAGGGTACCTTTTATAAGCCAAGTTTCCCAGAATAATTCAAGATAAAAAATGTATCTCTTGTTTGTTATTCATATTTAATTGTACATTATTAATTATTCGCTTAGGCCTCGGAGTGGGTCGCTAAACTTGCTATTTCTCGAATTTATCTCTTTTTCAGATTTAGTCTCTTTTTCTCGTTAAAAAAAAAAAAAAAATTGCTCCTTACCCATTGATCGTTTTTAATTATCCCTCGATCGTAGAAAAGATGTTAACTTTCATGATTTGATTGCGAAAAAAATATCACGAATTTCATCAATTTGTCGCGAGGAAATATCGGAAAACTTGTCAATCTGGAAAATCTCGAAATTTGTTAAATGTTCGCTGGTAAAAATCGCGTTTTTCATTCGGAAAACCAGTGAAAGAATCATGGATTATGTCAATCTGTGTCGTAGGATGAAACCACGAAATTCCGCAGAAACTATTGTGAAACTTAGTCATGACAAAAAAATACGAGAACTTTGTCTAATTACGAAGCAAAAAATAGAATTAAAAAAACAGCTCGTAAAGCGAATGAAATTTTCCGCTTTATATAAGCACAGATTGGCAATCAGAGTCTATAGATTCACTCACAAATATATAATCAAAGTTTATACCACGGGATATTTTATACCAAATGTAATACACACTTAAAGAATAGGTCTATAAACTTATTAGAAATTACTCGACTACGAAATAACACAGAAAAAAGACATAAAACAAGTACGGTTTCAATTTGTCTTTTTTTTCCCCCTTTTCTATTAAGAGTGCAAGGCTATTCGGGTCGTAAGTAAAGTATTTTGGCGCTATCCGTGGTCGCCTACCGGCGACAGCGCTGTCGCGCAAGAGACTAGGTCTGTTCGGGTCGTAGGTAGGGGTCGTCGACGAAAATTGGTCGCTCACCGCGACGGTTATGTCACGACAATATTGACAAGAAGTCGTCATTCTATCATGGAAAAAAAAGATTACGAAATTAGTTAGTTATTCGCCGGATAGAATCGCAAAAAATTTCTGTCGGACATTAAAAAAAGGGGGAATTTAGTCAACCTGTGGTAATTTGAAAACGCGAAATTTGATAATCAGTCACGGAGGTAAAAATGATAAATTTCGTCATTTGGTCGCGGGCAAAATATCATGATTTTGTCAGGGAAAATTTTGTTGTCAAAATGTCTAAAAAAAATATGAAATTATTACATTTATTTAGACAATAAACATAGAAATTAAGTACATATGTATTTTAGTATAGGCGATAAGTATAAAGGTTACTTGTGCATTTTGGGAAAAAATAAACAAGATAAATCTATGATCAAACGGCTATGTAAGTATCTCATTTTCCTTTAAATACCTCCCTGGGAGTTTGAAAAGTCCAATAAATCTGTGGAGAATGTGACCACGTTTTTATACGGAACGGAACCAATTTTTATTGGTTTCAATAATTTTCTAATGCTGTCACTTTGACTTATGTACTCCTCTTCTGTATCCTAAAATTTTAAGGTTTGACTATCTCACGTATAAAATTTAGATTAATACCTACCGACATGCTTTTTTAAAAATGTATAATGTAACTTTAATATTATATTTCCTTTGCCTAAAAGGAAAAACACAATGAAGAAATTAATTTCCCATTAGTAAGATAAACGAAAATATTAATAGTAATAATAATAAGATATTTATAACGGTTGGGGTGACTGGATCTCACATGGTCCAGTTATCCCTGACACATGTCTCAGTTACTCCATTTTTGAAATATTCATGGGGTAACAGGAACACTGGCCTTAGATTTGAAATATGAAGTAAATATATATTGACAGTCTTTTAAAAAAGTCATTGTTTCATTGATCGTAAGTGACAAAAGTGATTGATCGCGTTTTCGCGAGGAAAATAACGCGTAATAATCCGTCAATCAGCAACAGAAGCATAACGCGAAAATTTTCAGTCTTGTGAAAAGCAACTGAGAAATTCGTCAATGGGTTACAGGGAAAAAAATCTCAAAATTCTTCGGTCGGTCGTTATGTACAGGTAAACCACGTTTCGCCAAATGGCGAATTTTCGCGTTTCTAATTTTCAAGAATCCGCAATTTTAATCAAATGATCACAAGTGAAAATGCGATTTTCATCAAATGATCATGGGTGAAACTACGATTTTTATCAAATGATCACGAGCGAAATTGTGATTTTCATCAATTGATCACAGGGAAAAGGACGATTTTCGTCAAACAATTGTGAAATCAGGCCGAGATTTTCGTCAACCGATCCCGAAATAAAACCGCGATTTTGCCAAATGATCATGGAATCAAAAAACGATATTTATCAATTGATCGCGAAATAAAACAGCGATTTTCGTGAAACGATCGCAACATAAAACACCGATTTTCGCCAAGCGATCTTGAAATAAAACACCGGTTTTCATCAAGCGATCTTGAAATCAAATTTCTGTTTTCGCCAAATGATCGTGAAACAAAACCGCGATTTGCGCCAAACGATCGCGAAATAAGACCAAGATTTTCGCTAAACGATTGCGACAAATTTGCGATCTTTGTCATAAAATAGCGATCTTCAAATGATCGTGAAATAAAGCAGGGCGATCTTCGTCGAATAGTTGAGAAATAAAGCAGCGAGATATTTGACAAATGATCGTGAAATAAAACAGCGATTTTCGTCATATGCTCCTAAAATAAAATCTCGATTTTCGTCGAACAATCGTGAAATAAAAAACGCCATTTTCGGCAAACGAACCCAGAATACAACCACGATTTTTGACAAACGATCCCGAAATAAAACTTACATTTTCGTCAAACGATTCAAATAAAATCACGATCTTCTTCAAATGATCGCCAAATCGAACAGCGATCTTCGTCAAATGATCGCGAAATAAAGTAGCGATTTTCATCAAATGATCCTGAAAACAAACCCCGACTTTTGACAAATGATCGCGAAATAAAGTCGCGATTTGCGCCAAATAATTGCGAAATAAAATCGCGATTTTTGCCAAACAATTAAAAAAATACGAAAATTTCGCTAAACGATCCTGAAATAAAATCCTGATTTTGTCAAATGATCGCTAAAGGAACTTGCGAACTTTTGGTACTAGCTCGTAGAATAAAGCAGTAAAATTCATCAATAGATTGCAGAAAAAGTTATAGATTTCATCAATCAGTGACTTAAAAAAATCTGATTTTATTGACAAGAAGATAATTCGTGAATTTTGTCAATTGGTAACAAAAAAAAAAAAAAAAAAAAAAAAGAAAAGAAAAGAAATTTCGTCAATCAGTAGGAAAAAATATCGCAAATTTCGTTGCATAAGGCCCCAATTGCAGTTTTGTGAGACGATTGCGGAATAAATTCCAAATTTATGTCAAACGATCTCGGAAAAAATCGCCAATTTCAGCTAACGACCGTAGAAAAAATTCGCGAATTTTGACGAACGATTTCTGAAAAAAAATCGCTAATTTTGACAAACAATCGCGGAAAAACCCGCGAATTTTACCAAACGATCGATGAAAAAATCGCAAATTTTGATGAACGATCGACGAAAAAAGTCGCGAATTTCGGCAAATGATCGCCGAAAAATAAATAGAGAATTTTGACTAACGATCGTCGAAAAAATGAAAAATCACGGCAGAAAGATGTATTTTGGTAAGAGATCGAGGAAAAAATAGCAATTTTCATATTAAACTGCGGCAATCGGTAATGGGGGAAAAATAGCTAATTTCGTCAAACAGTCGTGAAGAAAAAGTAGTATGTCGATTAAATGTGTCCTGAAATATCAGAAAAAGTATGGCTTGAAATATCACTTTGACCTGTTTTTCTCTGATTTTGCTTTTTCTCCGAGAGCATTTGACGAATTTCGTGATTTTTTCCTGAGGTAATTTGGCAAAAATCGCTATTTTATACTGCAGCCGATTGTCGAAATTTACGACATTTTAATACAACCCATTGACAGCATTTTTAATTATTTTATAGCTGTATTTTACGAATTCGTTATTTTGGCGACCAACTGGCTAATTTCACTATTTATTTTCGTGATTTTTTGACAAAATTGGCGATGATTTGCGCGATCGCTCTTCGAATTTTGCAATTGTTTGATGAATTTTGTGATTCATTCCTACCTCCGTGACCCATTTTACAAATTTTGCATTTTTTATACCATTCGTTACATCATTCTGTTACAATATTTAACACAACCATTTTATGAATTTTGCAATTTTTCTTTCAGGATCCATTTGACTAATAACAGGATATTTTTTGAGGCCGTTTGACGAATTTCGTGATTTTTATCCCCAGAACATTTTAATCAATTTTAATAATTTTTTTCTTGAGATCATGTGACAAATTTCATGATTTGTTTTGTGAGATAATTTTATGAACTTCACTAATTTCCCGCAAGAACATTTGACGAACTTCATGATTTTTTCCCCATGATCATTTAGTGAATTTCGTGGTTTTCCTCTGAGATCATTTAGTGAATTTTCTTATTTTTTCCCATGATGAATTGTCTCCATTTGAGATATTTTTCCGCAACCAATTGACGAAATTCGCAATTTTTTCAAAACTGACTGAAATGCATTCAAAATGCATTCTGCAGATAGTGTTAAACCTTAGTGTTTTTCTATGTATCCAAAACATGTAATTAAGAGAAAATGTGTTTTTTTATTTGGTCTCTTTTTAGTCTCTTTTTTTACATTATAGTCTCTTTTTTTACATTATAGTCTCTTTTTCTTGCGATTTAATCTATTTCTCTCTTTTTCAAGAGTGACTCAGCGGTCCTAGGTCTGTATCACTTGATCTTTATTTTTAATAATTTTTAAAATTATCTTAATTTTTTCACTTTAGTGTATTACCTATTTTAATATTCTCTTGTAAGCATTCATTATACTTTTGATTGCATTATTATACTCAAATTATTGTTTAAGAATATAAAGGAAGAAAGAACCAGGAATTCTCAAAATTTTATAGGGTTTAAACTAGGAAAAAGAGAATTGTAGCTTTTTGGCTAATTGTAGCTAATAACTTTTAGCCAAATAAAATTAGCTTTAGCCAAAAAAAAAAAGAAAAAAAAAGAGAGAGATGTTTCATTTGTACAAAATTTCTATATAGATGAGTATTATTTTTAATTATGCTATATATAAACAATACTTCACTCTTAAGATTTATCCTTCGAGATTTACACATAAAAGGATTATAGAAAAATTAATTTTTTTTCGAACTGTCCTTTTCAAACAAATCATTATTAAGTTACTTAAATTTTTTATTGTCAGTGTATTTCTCAAGTCAGTTTTTGTTATATTCATGAGCGTGAATCTCTTTTCATAATCTGTGTAGACAACGCAAGTGTTCCTACAAATTTGTACAAAAAAGTCGCATAGGGAAACATGTCAGTAATGCCTTTTTTTATAGAACAAAAGAATACAATCAGTTTCATTTCTTAACACCTTGTAGTCAGAATCCACTTGAACTTCAATTCATAAACAATTTCAGTTTTTTGTCCTAAGTGGGAATCAAAATAAAATAATCTTAATTTCCTCTATACCATTACATACTAAACTTTTCTTCGCTTTTATTTGTTATGTTAGGAAGCAAATAATCAAATCTAAAAAGCATATACGTCATGCATCTCATATATTGATAAGCAGAGCTGGCGCTCATTGTATCACTTGCAGATACAGTCTTCGTTTTTCGCCATGCCATATGCTGGAGTTGTGTCACATGCAAATAACATCATGCTGTTTGAAGACCACTGCATTCTGAATATTAGGTCTGAGCACTGATACAAAAATGGCAGCATAGGTGTCATCAATCATAGGTGGATTTTTTTCAGCATTTATACGATTGGTTGACCTTCAATACCAATAATATTTAATAGTTTTCTTAGTTTAATTTTTTTAAGGTTAAATACATCAAAGAAAACTTTTGGAAAATATAGGTGTCTAAATATACACTGAGGTGACAAAAATCATGTGATAGCAATATGCAAATATATAGATGGCAGTAGTGTCGCTTACAAATTTTATAAATGGTCAGTGCCTAGCAGGACTTTCAATTGCGTTCAAATGCTTTGTGTGAGGAGGTTGTTTATGCAATTATGGCCACACGACGAGAATTAACGGATTTCGAGCGCGGTATGCTAGTTGGAACTAGACGCATGGGACATTCCATTTCGGAAATCGTTGCGGAATTCAACATTACAAGATCCACAGTGTTAAGAGTATGCTGAGAATATCTAAATTCAGGCATAACCTCCCATCATGGACAAAGCAGTGGATGACCGCCGGTACTTAATGACCGTGACCAGTAACGTCTGCGTAAACTTTTCATTGTGAACAGACAAGCAACACTGAGTGAAATGACCGCAGCAATGAAAATGCGACGTCCGATGGGCGTGTCCGTCAGGACAGTACGGTGAAATCTGGCTTTAATAAGGTATAGCAGCAGAAAACCGACTCGGGTGCTATTACTAAACGCATGACATCGCCAAAAGCGGCGCTCCTGGGTTCGTGACCATATGAGTTGGGCCGCAGACGACTGGAAAAAAGTGGCTCTGTTAGATGAATCACGATTTTAATTGGTATGAGCTGCTGGAAGGGTACGAGTGGGGCGCAGACCCCATGAAACCATGGACCTAAATTGTCAGCAAGACACTGTACAAGCTGGTATTGGCTTCATAATGGTGTGTGCTGTGTTTATATGGAATGGACTTGTTCCACTGGTCAAACTGAACCGATCGTTAACAGGAAATGATTACATTCAGCTAATGGGAGACCACTTGAAACCATTTATGAACTTCATGTATCCAACCAATGATGGAACTTTCCAGGCTGACAATGCGCCATGTCACCAGACCATAACTGTTCGCGATTTATTTGAAGAACTTTCTGGACAATTCCAGCGGATGATTTGGCCACCACAATCGCCCAACATGAATCCCATCGAACATTTAAGGGACATAATCGAGAGATCGGTTCGTGACCAAAATACTCCATCGGCAACACTTTCGGAATAATTGACATCTGTAGAAGCTGCATGGCTCAATATTTCTTCAAAGGACTTCCAACGACTCGTGGATCCATGCCATGTCATATTGCTACACTTCGCCGGGCAAATGGAGGATCTATAAGCCATTAGCAGGTATCCCATGACTTTTGTCACCTCAGTGTAAAAGGACCGTAGAAACTCTTAAAAATATGTGCCTTAAACAGCTGTCTTTTTTGTCAGCACTCTAGCCTAGTATTCAGGAGATATTATTGACTCTTGTCCGCATCAGGTGAAGACACTGGTGAGCTAATGCTAAATATTTTGCAGATATCTTTTTATAATGACACTTTCATTTTCGGAACTAGTTTTAAAAGTGAAAGTAACTTAAAATAATATCTACAAACAAAATCAAAAAAGTAAAAAAAATACAATGTAGGGATGGACCTCAGCTATCCAATGCGAAAAAAAATATTTTAAGATGTCGAAAAACAAATAAGATATTAGCAAATAACCAACCCATAGGTTTAGCATTTGCTTGCGAGTGTCTTCACCTTACAAAGACAGAGCCTGACAAATATACTTACTCAGAGAGGATTGGACAAATTTTGAGTCGAGTTCCGGACAGAATATGATTTTTTTCTGCGCCACGAGCGGGTTTGCGAAATGTGGAACAATAAAATGAGAATGATGTAGCATATTTTTTTTTATGTCACTATGTGGTTAATCCACTAAATGTTTTTGGGGCTATTTGGCTTGCTCTAATTTAAAACCAATTTCAGAATCTGCACAACCCCTGGTTCCAAGTTATGTAGATTTGAGGGAGTCTACTGTACTACTTTTAAGAGAAACATTTTGATGCATATAAATTTCCTTATTGGTTAGATATGTGGCTGATACATTTGTTTTGGTCCCTTTCAATGCTAATCTTGCTGGTTACTTTTTTATAAATGTATAATCTCTTCCTTTTCTTGATGTCATGGTATTATATACCATGACAAGGACTGATTCTCAAGGTACTCTGTCTGTACAACTGTCTCTCTTCAATCACACAAGGACTGATTCTCAAACATTGTCTTCAGAAAATCAGAACAAAAATAGGAGTTGAAAAAAATCTCAAATCCAAACAGCTTATATAATGATTCATTTTTAAATTCATTTTTCATTTTAAACGCATTCAAATGGCAAGTTCAATTATTTGGGAACTATATAATGTGACGTATTAGCCAGTTTTTTGATAAAGATAGAATATATTCTTTAAAAAATGCTGTCTAAATATCCATTTTGAACAGAATTTCCTGAAGCAATCGTGATTGAAAAATTCAAGAGGTATTCGAATAACAAATTGCTTATTTTCGGACTCATTTTTAAATCCATCGAAGATCCATCGAAGAATCCATCTCAGAAACACATCGAATTGACAGCTTTTCTTATTTAGGAACTGTATAATGTGCCGTATTGGTCTGTTTTTTGATAAAGGCAGAATGTATTTCAAAAAATATTCTGTCAAAATGGGCATTTTGAACAGGATTTCCTTAAGCGAACGTGATTGAAGAATTGGAGATTTATTCAAATAACAAACTGCTTATTTTCTGTTTTATTATTAAAGTCAATTTTGCTCTCAAACGCATTCAATTAAAAGTTTCTTTTATTTAAGAAACTATGTAAAGTACCATACTGGTCGATTTATTCATAAAGTCCGAATATATTTTTAAAAATATTGTCAAACTGGGCATTTTGAGCTGAATTTCGCTTAAGATTATTCTGATAAAATCAGCTCTTACGGAAAAATAAAATTAAAAATTCTTTGAAAGCGGCTAAATAAAATTGTTAAACTGGGTTTATCTCTATACATATTTTATTTTTTGCTATAGAAATGAGCACTTATCTTCGAAATCTACCTCCCTCTATAGGCCAAGCCGACAGGGATTGTTTTAAAAAAATGTGAAGATTGTTGCCCTAAGTGGTTTAATGATATTTCTATTTCTTACTCATTCATTATAATGGCAGCCATTGAATGTAACACTATTGTAAAATTCTATCTTATTTATCTTTTTTCTTTAGACATTATTTGACTGATTTATTTCAAAGAAAACTAATTGTTTTTGCTGAATCTTATACAACCAAAAAATATAATTTTCATTGATTAAATATTTTTTAGATATTGTAAAATGTAGAAAAAAAAGGTGAAAAGGGAACTCTTTTCTTCAATGACTATTAAATCAAACTATTAAATCAAAAATTAAGTTTTAAAACTAAATGTTGGTATAAACTAAAAAAAGGAGGGGGGGGGGGTAAATTTTACGTTAAAACAGAACCTACCTTTAATGAAAAAAAATTGAAGTTGAAAGTTATGTGTGTGTGTGTAAACGTATGTATTGTATGTTTAGACACAGCTTTTAAATTCATTTGCTGATTTTAGTAGCTCTTTCTCTCTCTCTCCCTCTCTCTCTTTTTTTTCTTTTGTAAGATATTATTTTTTTATTTGTTCTGTGGAAATTCTGTTCAAAAAAGGACAGATCTGTCTATTTGCATATTCCTCTATTGTCCAGCTTTTATTGAAACATTCAGACTATCATGAAATTTGAATATGTCATAGAGGTAAGCGTCAGTATTTATCACAAAAAGAATCTCTTAATAATAGGAATACTTGAAGAAGTGCAAACATAATTTCATCTGTATTACTCGATATTTAAGAAGCGCAAGAATTCAGGGCTGCCATGGGAGACTATTTTTTAATTCTAACTGGCACCACTTTCTCAAAACAGAAATCCATAACATACGCTTTTAGCACATTTGAAAGGGAATTATACATCAAAATTTATATTGTTAATCACTCGTTAAGTAACCACTCGTTCCAAAACAACAAGATGAAAATTTAATTTTTCCTTGCTTATTACTGTAATTAAAACATTTTAAAATCCTTTAACTCGAAATACTTCTTAGAATGCGTTGTTTGTTAGTCCAAATTATAACCAATACTAAACGAATCATCTCATTTTAGTGAAATTTGTCAATTAAATAAAAGAAACTAGAAAATTTCCAAAATATTGTACATTGATTGATTAAAAGTCCATTATGTGTAGTATAATGACGAAACTTGAAAGATTTTTATTTATTTACGTAGCTTAATGTTTTCATATAGGCGATAAAAGTTTGCAAAATTTCTTGAACTTGTTATGAAATTTTCTTCTTTGTTCTTTTCAATGCATTTTAGATTGTTTGTGATTTTGGTTTGTCTGATCATCTGCTTGTCTTTCTGCCTGTGCTTTAACTCATATAAATGTAACAGCACTGATGTGCACTCTAAGATACTGATAAATAAAATGGATAGCATTTATCACTCATTTACAAGAACACATACACAATATTGACTATGAGTGTTAATAGCTACAAGTCTGTTTAGGGGTACTCGTTTTTTAATTAATTCCTTACATACTACTTGGTACGTATTAATTTTATATACATTGTATGTAGGGGTTCACAAAAAAAACAAGTACTTTGTTTAAAAAAAATAGGATACTGCTGAACAAAAAATTTCAAAAGTTTTATGCATTTTCTAATTGAACTACATTTTTACATGCTGTGTAGTATATATACAAATCTGTAGATCATACACATGGCTTCAAAAAATAATTTACTGGGTGCTTCACAAGATATAATCAAACTTTTAATTAAATAACTTTTCAATGGGTGGAGTATGACGTGAAATCACTTTATCGATTCTGGTTATTGTGAAAGAATATTTTGTTTTCGCCAAAATGTTCTTTGTTATTCAATCGAAGAGCGTGCTATTTTTAGTAAAAACGCTTTATTTTTGTTACTAGAGACCTGCCGAAGCACTCAGGAAATGTTCTAGTGCCTTTAAAAATAGACCAAAACCATCTTCAAGCATGTTAAAAACATTGCCAAGTTCCTGATGCCTACTAGGAACATTGGATCCTCACCACATGGTTTCAGCAGGTTGGAGCTTTTCCAGTTTAAATAAAACAGGTCGACTTGTTCAGAGAAAAACTATAACAATCATGTCATCACAAGATGCTTTCCGAATCGCTTTGACTATGAACTTTTTTGCTCTCCCCCCTTATAGCCCTGACTTTTCATCAATCGATTTATTTTTATGAGATTATTTTAAAGATAAAGTCTAAGGAGAACAAATAAAAACTGTAGAGGTACCGAAGACAGTTATTCCAAGTGTGAAAAGGTTTATTCCAGCAGACCAACTCAAGCAGGTTACCACGCATTTCGAGTAGAAACTTCATTTTGTTGTCTCCTCAGATAATTAATATAGTTTGAGAATCTCATTTTTAATTTCCCTTATTCTCATGTGTAAAACCTGAAATTAAAAAAAAAAAAATCTCTTTTCATTCAAAACCTATTCATGTTTTATTTTTCTATAGCCTGTAAATTATTTTCAAATTACTGATGGTAGTTGCTGAAATTGAATTTTCCGATTGATTGTGCGTTTTCCAAATTGTTTACTTATCTATCATCTTTCGCCTTACTAAACGATGAAATTTTGTTACGTTATTCTGAATACGTCGGAAAGTGTTTCATAATCTATTGATCCATTATTTTTCTTTCTTGTTTTTATGAACAGGAACTCATTTATTCTGAATATTTTGTGTGTGTGTTTCTTCTCTCTGGATTAGTGGAAATTGAGACTATGAATATTACAATATTCAAAATTTTACGAAAATCGTCATTTTTGATGTTGATAGATTAAAAAAAAAAAAAAAAAAAAAAAAAAAAAAAAAAAAAAGTATCACAATTGAGATATGTTTATGATAAGCTAGCAGTCTTCCTAAAACGTGCACAGAAAAGTGATTTACTTTTTTTCTGTTAAAATTTCATTTTCATTCATCTTCTGATTTATGTCGATTCTTTAAAATTAATATCATTCAGTAAACTTTTCCTAGTAGCAAAACAATATTGATATTGGTTATATCGGCACCAAATATTCCTCCAATATTTCATCAATGGGGAATATCTGCAGTGAAATTTAGAAATATTGCCCTTCTACAGAAAATACTGGGAAATAAATAACAACATATTTCTTTCCAATATTTGTCTGTATTTGCCAAAATACAGTCAATATTGGCTTAATATTGTTTTGCTACCTCGGTTATATTAATTTTCTTCATATATGTTTGTGTGCGTTTCTTCTTACTCCATAAAATTTGAATATTGAATGGAATGGTTTAATGTTTATTTACAAAACAACATTATTACAGAGTAACATGATTGTAAAATTTTAAGCTTACTTGATCTAATTACAATACTTAAATTAAAATGTACATGAATTTCGATTAGATTATAAATATTTTTTTTTGTACACTGGGAGTTTTGTTACAAATTCTTATGGCATATTTAAAAGATTTACATGCATAACAAGTTTCAAGAAAACTTAACAATAATTTTAAATATTTTTTTTGCAAACATCTTCTTTATTTCACCACCTGAAAGAAATATGGTATAAAAAAGCTGAAGAGATATTTTAATCGGAGCAAAAATTTCTCTTTTGGCTGTTGATGCAAGTTGATATATTTTTAATCCTATTCCACGCATATAAATTTGATTACTTGAAGAAAATCCCCCAAAAGTGGAAATTTTTTACAACATTGATAATTACAATAAGAAAAAGGAGAATAATAATGCTATGAATTGGCTGTTTGAAAATTACGGAAAATATAAAAAAATATGATATAATGATAAAAAAATATTTAAACGTTTCATCTGTTGGAAAAAAGTGATATATGATGACTGACAATCAATGTTACGGGGCTTT
Source organism: Maratus speculifer (assembly GCA_964019185.1). Classification (NCBI taxonomy): domain Eukaryota; kingdom Metazoa; phylum Arthropoda; class Arachnida; order Araneae; family Salticidae; genus Maratus; species Maratus speculifer. Next base: position 375,794,754 of record OZ025293.1, read on the forward strand.
AAATATAATCTCATTTTAGATAAATTTAAAACAGTTGGGAATATTGATTTTAAATAAGTTAATTTAGTAATCAGTTTATATGTTATACAATGCGGAAAAAATCAATAGGTATCTGCTATATAGTAAATTTTTTCTAATCTTAATTCTAAGAAGAAACTTTATTAATAATTTAGAAGGAATTTATTAATGTTTTAAGAAACAAAATTTTGAATTTTTAAAAAGTTTTACTTAAAAAAAAATACTTTTTTTTTCAATTTGAGAATGCATAAAATTTTGATACTTCATATTTCATTGTAGGAATTAAAATAGTTATTCTCCTTTTTTTACTACAAATAATATATTTCTTCTTCTTTTCTTTTGCAGTTTAAAAGGGATCAAAATAAGCCTCAATAAATAGATTACATGAGTTGATTTTATGACATTGATTTTGAAGTAAGCCAAAAGAAAAAACATACTGCTTACGAATATTTTTAAAACCCATTCAAATGTAAACCATTCACTATTTAGCAGTAACATAAAATAGACTTCAACCACTTTAAAAATTAACTGGGATGATAAGTGTTCTATACAAGATGACAATTATAACCGAGGCTTCCAGAGCTAAAGTTAATCAAGTCCACAAATGATAGCTTTGAAATAATCAAGGTTAAAGTTTATTAACACCAGTTGTATTCTAGAATTATTTAAGAGAACAATGTTTATTGTTGTAATATGAATAATAACTTAAACATGGTTCATAATTTGAAAATTCGAAAAGAAGAATTAAGGTGACAATTCTAATTTTAAATCAGAATTTGATACACATTTTGGACTTTATCCACTTTGACCCTGAATTCCCCCCCCCCCCCTTAAACATAAGGCCGATCAAAAGAATACGAGACCAAAAAAATAGAAACACTATTAATTATGAGTTCACTATGATTCAGTTATTTACTGTTGCTCTGAAAATATACTCCATTAACAAGTATTAATCCGCAATAGACAATTATTTTTATACTTTTGCACTTGACTTACTTTAACTATGAATGCCCCGATTGATAATTTTTAAACCCTCAAACTATTAAAAAAATCAAAAGGTGAGATTTATTAACGATTATTTTATTACCAATGGCAAAAATCATTCCATGATCATTTTATTTGTAATAAGTATTTTATGATCATTGCAATAAAATCATTAAGTATTGTTCGAACTAAAATGACATGTATCTTGTTGTAGTGCTATATTTTAGAAAAAATATCGATATTGAATGTAGTAGTAAATAAAAATTACTGTTAATTAGTATAATTATAGTAGTATACAGTGTAAAATAAGACCATAGTCATTTTTTAGGCAAGAGACTTTTCCTGAAATTAAACTACTTGCAAAAAGTATAATGACAATTTACAAATTAAATTATAGTTGCGATGGATTGAAACATTTCCTAATTAATCCAATAGTGGGGAGTTAAAACATTTCCTAATAATTGCTGATCCCATTTTTAGAGTATATTTTCATTGTTTTTCGTTTGAGTATTTAAAAATATCTTTGAAACTTTATTAAATGATTTTATGATGAAAAAGTATTTAATCGGGGAAAAAATGCAGATATTGTAGTAAAATTAAAGAAAATGTATATTTTTTACAAAAAAAATTAGACAAAAAAATGAATACATAATCTCTTACACATTTTTATAGCTTTTCGAAAAACTTTGCGTAATTTTCTGTATTTATATGCTGTATAACTATAAGGACTATTTTTCAAAAAGATAAAAAAAGAAATAAAATGTCACGAAATATGTAAAAGTACAATAAAAAAAGACTATTTACTTAATATTTTATGATTTAAAAATATACTGTTAGTATTACTGAAAATTAGTTTTTTAATTTTTATAAATGAAAAAAAATTGAGGAGCCAATTGAAAAATATAAATCGAAATTTAACATTTTGATGATACTGATAATTGAAAAATTCTCTGTTGTCTATAATAAATTCAAGGGGTAATCGGATAGTGATATTAATGCACTGTTACAAATTTTATTGCTATATTGAACCAAAATAAACATAAAAGTTGCTGAAAATATATACATACCAAAGTATAAAATTGTATACACTTTGTGAAATCTTTTATACACATGATGAACTTTAAAGTGACGTTAGCTATGGGTTGAATAGTGCGATGGGTCATTAACAGATGTGTATCTGTGTGCCCATCTGTATAAAACTATACCGCGTCATTGAACATGACATAGGCATTCCAATGAATACTACTGTATTCACATGATTTGAAAATTCTACTTGATTTTTGCTTGTGTGGGAATTCTCAAGAAATTAATATGCTGTATGCAGTCACTATTAGAACTGTACCATGGAAATGAAATAGCATGCACAGCAATCCCTGTTAATCCAGATGTCATCATGAATTTAGCTCATCATATTTAGTACTTAGAATGCGGCGTCAATTTAAGAACTTATTTTAGTTGTACAGAACACCCCCCCCCCCCCAAAAAAAAAATAATAAAATAAAATAATCGAAACGATGGTAATTACTCTACTGCAGTTTATCGTTTAAAAATACACTGGTACCAATCGATTAGTAATAATGTCTATTAATCAATAGTGTAGTTAAGAAAATATGAGGTCGTCAACATATAGAAATTCTACTAAACTTGAAAATTTTCAGATTTGGTCAACCTCCACGGGAGTGGTCTCCTTTCATCCGCGACCCTACGTTCGATCCGAATATCCGACTCTCTAGCGGAAGCCAGTTCGAAAGGTCTCTACCTTCAATCTGAATATCCGCCTCTCTAAAGGAATTTTAAAAAAATTGAAAAATTGATACCGGACACATTTAAAGGCCAAATTATACAAATTAAAGACACTGGAAAGCGGGAATAATTACTAATAATAAGCAAGACGTAGCTGCAGTCGTTCAGTAGCTTCATCTCCCCAGACCAACCCTTCCCGCTTTTCAGTGTCTTTAATTTGTGTAATTTTGCTTTTTAATGTGTTCGGTATTAGTTTTTGAATTTTTTCCGTTCCTCTAGAGAGTCGGATATTCGGAACGTGGCAAGAATCGAGGGCGAAATTTGGCCGCTCCCGGGGCTGTTGACCCACCCTCCTTATCCAAACCACCACCCAGAATAATAATAAGCAAGACGTAGCTGCTGTCGTTCGGTAGCTTCATCGCCCTGAGCACAACTCTTCCCGCTTTTCAGTGTCTCTAATTTGTGTAATTTTCCTTTTAGATTGTTCGGTATCAATTTTTCAATTTTTTCCTTTTCCGTTCCTCTTGAGAGTCTGATATCCGGGTCGAAGGTAGGGTCACGGACGAAATTTGGCCGCTCGGTGGTGATTCATATAATGACTTCTTATTAGCATTTTATGAAACTTTTCCCTAGGATATCAACGGCAAGTTATTTGGCAAAGTAGCTTTGGAATTATGAAGGTTTAAAGATTGAAATTCCTAATGTTAAATTAATGCTTAAATGTTGCACGTTCAAGGTGAAATACGGATATTTTTTCAGAATAGCTTAAAAGCTACTCTGTGTAGTGAACTGTAATTTTGAATTTTAATATTTGAAATTTTTAGAAATCGATTTCTAGTATCATTGTTATAATTCACATTTTCTTCGAAAAAATTAAAATTTCAAAATTTGTTTTCGAAACAATGAAATGTAACATGTAATTTACTTAAAACAAAAATTGTTTTCTAGGAGCTTCAAATACTTACGTACAAAAATATAACTCATTCTGCCTAGTATGTTTTTAAGTTATGGTTAAAAAAAATCTATTCCCCTGGCAATCTGTTATGCAACGATTAAAATGTAATCTAACTTTAGAAATTTCAAACTTTAAACCATCGTAATTACTAAACTACTTGATCCGAATGCTTTGCCGTTTCGCTGAAATGTATTAATAAATAATATATCTAAATATGATGCCAACATTGAGTGTTAGTATTAAAATTTTTTTGGTTTGGAACAGTTTCAATGCATAGACTATCCCTAAGTAAAAAATAAATATAGCAGTAATAAGTAATGTCATTACTTTTCTTGACTTGGGTCACAATAATAACCATCGTTCGATTTTTTTTATATAGTAAGGTTGGGGGGGGGGGGGCATTTTATCAAAAAATTGCCGCTATATATCCTAAACTGTTAGTTTAGATTGTTCTATTACTCAAGATAATAATTAAGATATTATCTATTAAAGTGTGCATACATGTTTTGGACTAACTTTGCATATGTATTAGCACTAGAACACCCGGAAGGAGTCAATTCGACTCCGACCATGTGATTAAATTTCAATTCGAGCCAGAAATTTTTTCTTGGAATAAGTTAATTTAAATTACGCAGATTTACGTTGAATAAATCAATTAAATTATTTTGAATAAAAATTCTGGTATAAAATATTATTATCAAACTTGAGTAAAATTTCCGGGCATTCTAGTGTTAAAGAACATTTATCTGGTTCAACAATTGGCCAAATAAAAATTGTAGCAACTTTTATCCTTATTTTGGTTAGATGAAGCATTGGAATTTTTAACAGTGTTTGTAAAAGTCAGGCCTTTTCACAACTTTACGACATAGCGTTGCCTATCGCTGTTATGCTTGTTCATGAATTTTACAACGAGTGGTATATCCTGCATTCACGCTTGTAAAATTAAAGTTAATGACTGATCGATTTGTTTTCATGCATAATTAACTTATAGTATAGGCATGACCACATTAATTATAACATAGCATTATTTTGTGTAATAAGAGAAATAATGTCATGGACAAAACAATAGAATTAAGATTATTGTGAACTGTACCAAAAACAATCTGTAATAATTTTCAGTATAAAACAAATTGTAAACTAATAATGCTAATCAATAATAGTGGCCTCTCACTTATATCCTATGTACTACCGCAGAGTACTTTTCAGTGAAATTTTTTTGAAAAGCAATATTCGGCTTATAAATTCTGCGATCGAATGCGAAATTATCTATTTAGAATTAGTGGTTCTAAAAAATACAGTACATCTACTATAAGTGAAAGGTCACTGTAATGATGTTATTTTTGAAATTATATATATATATTTGACTTGATATGTTCAGAAACATTTGTTATTTCACCCAAAAGTAACATTAAGGCACGTGCAAATTAGTTAGTTCTTAGAAAATAAAATGATAAATTCATTGTATTAATTGAAAGAAAAAATAATTTTTTGGTTGAATGAATTTATTTGAAAGAATTCCCCATAGTTCCATATCTTTAAGAGACCGACCACGAATTTTTTATACGGACTTTTGTAAGTCACAGTATAACCCTATCTATGATCTTTTCTTTCATTCGATTTGTCAATCCCACACTTACAGTAAATAAAAATTTCCCAAACCTATCTTCAAAAACACGTTAATATCACGATTATGTATATTCCTAATGTTTATCTTGCTTTATTGATATCAGTATCAATTAAAATCTAAACTAGTCGTTGAGGGCCTCTGTAATACTTACCCATAATGGATATGCATACTTTAAAATTAGAAAATAAAATCAATACTGAATTGCGTAAAAGAAGCATCCTTATAACTCCAAAAATGGTAATTATATTAACTAATTATTTACTGCTCTGTATTAAGCGTTTTAGTTCTAATTAAAATATGTCTTTGAATTTATATTTGAATAAATTACAGGATCAAAAAATCGAAGAATGTAGAAAACAGGATTATAAATATCTCAACAACTAATTGTCCGATTGACTTCATTGTTTATGTAAAATTTGTTTTTTATTGTGTTTTATATTCATTCCTTAAGAAAAAAAATCGAAAATTTTTATGCGCTTTTCATCAGAACTAATACTTCGAGAGTCCGAAAAAAATAGTTCCGGATAATCGAGGTTACTGATATTAAATTGGCTTCTTCCCATTGTTACATAATACGTACATACCAAATTTCAAGAAACCAACTGAACTTCGAAAAAACAACTCAACTATCTCAGTTTGTTCGGGAGATTGAGCCTTTACAGACACACAGACAGGCATACAGACAGACGGACGGCAATTTTTTTTTCAAAAAATATGTTTTTCGGAATCTCCAGTTTCTGAAACGTGTAAATCCGTCTAAATTTGTTTTTTCGATTTTCAAAACGATTGTAAGATTTCTGACGTACTTTCATCTGAAGTAAAACAAAGATCCACTACCTGCCTTCCAAAGTCCGAGAAAGAGACCACTATGGCAAAGGAGGTTTGATAATTTGGGTTGGCAAAATGTTGGATTGGCGCATATCCTTCTTTGTGCTTGACAAAGGCTCTGCGAATGGTGTGAAATGTAGGGATGATATCTTTGTATCCTAAATTCACCTTTTCAGTGATGAAACTGGCACTGATTTTATTTTAATCGACTACAACGCGCGCCCAGATAGTGTTCATCTGGTCAACGAAAATCTGGAAACTGAGGATATTCTCTTGGTGGATAGGCAGTCAGATCTTCAGACTAAACCCTGTAGAATATGTTTGGGATACTCTGGGGAAGACAATTGGAGCTTGTTTTCCACCTCCCAGAAGTGAGATTAACTGCTACAAGGATTCATAATCAGCCTAATTTTCGGTATGAATTCACGTTATGAGAGCTTTATAACTGTAAGATAGGACCATAACCCAAATTAACCCATTTTCTGGTTCGATTTTGTAAATTCTGTTTTATACCTTCTGACGCTGATCAGTCTTACGCACGGTCATGCGTATGTAATTTAACTGTTGAATGGTTATTTATTTTGCATTATACCAACCTATGTATATACCTGATTTCGTTAAAATCTGACCTGTAGTTCTGCACTTAATCGGCCAAATCTGAAAATTCCCTTAATTTTGAACATGAGTGTATCTAACATTGACCCCCGGGGTTTATTTTTTTCCTTTGCTTACACTGTAAAAAATATGACTATTTTTCTGCATCATCACTCTACCGCTTTTATAGAAAACGACTACTTCAGGCTATCATGGAGCCTTCTCATTGGCCAAAAGAGTGATATTCTATAAAAGCGGGGGAGTGACGATGCAGCAAAATGGGCATATTTTTTACTGTGTAGTATGCCTAATTTGACTTGCAAACTTCTGATCGCCATCTGAGAACACCTGTTATAAATGGAGCACATTGGTTGCAAAGTTATTGATTTTAAAATGACTGCAATACCTCAGATATAGATTAAAACATGTCACTTTATTCCTTCCTTTTTTTGAAATTGATATGTTTCATTTTCCTAACCGTTCCAAAAAGAAAAGGGTGTATCCTATATTTATTTTCGTGTTACAGAATTGATTCAACATCTTTAGCATAAAAAATGAATATTAAGTAAATAAGTAATCTATTATTATCTGAAAATACGTTACGTAACAATACTTTTTCATCCCCACCAACACAAAATAATCGGATTTTAATGTATAATCTTATTAATGGTAACACAGTATAATATAATATAGTATTAGGTTTTCATTCCCTAAAAATGAACGTACCTTGAATCGTAAATTTTGACGTGCCCCACTGTTACTCTGGGTCAACGGTTTGTTTTTTGAAATATGTCGAGTATTTCTGAATTAATCAGACTATATTTTCTTAAGAAACAGCATTTGAATGCAATAAAATTTGAAACTATGCTTTTGTTATACTTTGAATCATTATACTTCTTTTTCGACCTTATATGTTTTAATGGCATTCTTGTATAAATATTTTTCTTATTTATGGATCCTAAGAGTTTCAATAATTTTAATGATATACACAGACATATTTTTAATTATAAGAATAACTTCAAAATAAGTCTGTTATTAGCAATAGTAAAGATATTTTAAAATAATTATTGAAAAATGTCTTTCACACAGGTTTATGCCATTAAAGCTAAAGGGGAAATCATAGTCCGTATGTTAATTTACTGGCAGCACGGACGAAAATTCCTTCTATATCGTTGGTTTTGATTTTTGTTTTATAATTTCATATTTTAAGCTTAGATTATTGCACAGTCTGAAAGCCTTATTCATTAATTTTAATTTAATAGCTTTTTCATTTCATTTTTTAGTATATAATTAACTTAATAATTTAAAACTAACATTAAAAAATTTAACATATTTTCCACAAGAAATTCGCAAATCTCTGAAATTGTGCTTTTTTATAAATATATTTTAAAAGCCATCTACAGTTAAAGCACGAAAGTGTGGCTAAACTATGCAAACAAAACTATGATTATTGTAACATACTTTACACATCCGACAACTATGATCTATGAGCTATTCTCATGTAATGACTTTCTAAAATCACATTATGTATCAAAAGTTTTACTGGACTTATATTTTTAAACGCAACATTGGCTTTTCTTATTTGCCAAAGTTTTTCACAAATTCTTCAAATCTTACAATGATGGGATAGAGAATTCATGCTACTGTTTCTGAATCTGTATGAATGTTGTTATAGACTTTGATCATGTACACATGCAGTCATGTTTTCAATCACTCAGCATTCAGATGCATACATTCATATACATACATATATATATATTTATTTACATGCACTAGTAGTACAAAAATGCCGGTTCTCCTCCAGCAGGCGGTGCGCGGAGAGAGTAATTCCTCCTCCTCCGCCGCCTGCTCCTTCCCCTGCTTCCTTCTGCTCCTGCACTTGTTCCTCCACCTGTGGAGTATATGTGCTGTAAGAGGTAAAAGAATAGGCGGAGAAGGAGAAGGAGGAGTTGATCCCTTCTCATTCCGCCAGCTGGAGAAGAACGGGCCTTTTTCTATAACTTGCACTCTTTATCACTTGCTGGTGATGATTTTTGCAAAAACAGTTTGTCAATACACTAAGCAAATGTTTCTTGTGATAGAGTGTATATTGCAGTTCATTCTGAATTTGGCCTAGGAAGAGATGTTCTTGATCTTGCAGACTGTTGTCCTAAACAAGCATTGTTTTGGGGTGTTGATAGATCTTCTGCTTCTTCTGAGCAACTAGCTTCTTCAGGCTCCTCTACCAGGTACCTTTCGCTTAAATCATTTATGTCTTCATTTACTGGTTCTTGTTTAACAAGTACATTTCTTGTTTGTTCACTAGAAAAAGGGGGAAAAAAAGTTTGAGATTCTTGTTTATTAAAAATAAATGGGTAAAGTTTATTGAAATATAAAATCCACCTAAGCATAGTATAATCTTTTAAAGCAATATCAGTTACAATGGAATCGAACTATACCTTATCTGACTCTAAAAACTTATGTATAGTCAAGAACAGAGAAAGTTTTGTGACATTTATTTCTGACAAGGAAGTACCCATATACCATTAAGGAAAAGGTTAGGGTCTAAATATGGGCTACTTACTATGAAAGTGGGGATGGGGTTAATACAGTAACCCTCTGGATACTCGGGAATATCTCGAAAGACGTTTGTGCACGGTGGTCGTGGGAATAGCATCGAAACTATATGCTACAAGTGTGGAGATTAGGCAATTTTTGAATATACTGGAATCGAAAAAGTGGTATACATCTATGACTTTAGCAAGTAAAAAATGTAGAAAATGCTCTTCTTTAGATAAAGTTTCAACTTATTATCAAATTAATAGACTTTTTAACAAAGTATTAGTTGTACATATTAGTAGTATTTATTAGTAGACTTTTTAGTAAAGTATTTTGTGTTTTTTTTATTTATTTCGTAATAAATTACTAACAAGGAAGGTCTCCATACTGGTCATACTCAGATTTTTGTGAAAAAAAAACTAATTAAACTACTCATGTGTGTAATAAAGGATCAGTGAAAATTAGCGGCAGAATTGCAGTAAAAACATGTAAAAAAATAAAATATTTTCGAATATTTAACGTGAAAAGACGAAAGAGTCGCACGATTTGGCGAGCAGCACTTTTCCCCGCCAAAAGCAAACGATTTTAATGCAACTGAAAACTTTTTGGATTTTAGAATTCGTGAAAAGAGTATTTAATGAATTTAAACATTAACAATGAGAGAGTTTAATGTATTATATATATATATATACCGGGTGTCCCAAAAATGACTGATGGATTTTAAAATTCAATAACTTGCAAACGGTGACAGCTATTTAAAAATTTTTTGCAGGAGGGTTATGTATAATGTCAGGAGTTTTTTTACAGTAACTTTTTATTTTAGTTTGAATTTCAAACAATAGATGGCGCTGACGGCGATTGAAGGCCAGGTGATCAGTGCTGATTCAGGTCAGTTTCGGCGTCAACATGGGCTTCAATTGCCGTCAGCGCCATCTATTGTTTGAAATTCGAACTAAAATAAAAAATTACGGTAAAAAACTCCTGAAATTATACATAACCCTCCTGCAAAATTTTTGTAAATAGCTGTCACCGTTTGCAAGTTATTGAATTTTAATATCCATCAGTCATTTTTGGGACACCCGGTATATATATATATATATATATATATATATATATATATATATATATATATATATATATATATATATATATATATATATATATATATATATATATATATATATATATATATATATGTATATATATATATATGTATATATTAAATTGCATAGATACATATATTATTTGTTGCTGTAGTTATTTAATTTACCTCTGGAAAAAATATTTCCATATATAAAAAATTCTTATTCAGTAAAATTATTTTCATACATTTAAGCGTATTTAAAAATAAAAGCCAGATGTTTCCATGGAAACAAAATCGAATTGACAATGCTCAAATGGACTTTGAACTTGAAATAATTTTACTTAATTTAAATTTTAATTTCGTTTTTAATCTCAAATTTTGATGGTTAAATTTGAATATAAATACACATAAATATCAATATAACAAAATTCTACTTAAAACTAACTAAAACTGATAAAACCAAAGATATTAAATTTATCTGAACGCATTGAACATGAAACTTTTTCCCTTTAAAATGCATTTGACATTTAAAAAAAAAAACATTTTCTGAAATTGCTTTTTATTGCCAACTGATGATAAATCGCCAAATAACGAAATTTTCATCATTTTTTTACGAACAGGTTACGGAGGATCCGCCGAAATTTTTTTTATAAACGTATATATCCTCATGAGAAGAACATTCTGTAATTTTTTCAGATTTTTCGGAGTATGCCCGTATGGAGACTTTCCTTGTAAGTAGCCTATATTTGGAAAAATCCCCTGTCAAACAATCGTTTTCACTTTTTCTGAAATAAAATGTTTTTGGAAAACTAGAACTTGTTATTAGCATTTTGAACCTTTACATCACATCCGGGATTATATTTAGAACTAACTGACATGAAAATTATCTATTTTGAGTAAGTAAGTAAATAGGCAGGTACCAAAATAAAACTGATAGGCCGTTTTTGGGCTATTTTTTCTAATATTTGTAAAAAATACATTATACCATAAACGCAGGGAAAAGACCACGGCGCTGCTCTCTGAATTTATGCAATTTTAACTAAATTCTTGACGATCTTACAAAATATGTAACTTTTCCACGTGATTTTAAATAATTAAATATGTGTAAAAAAATTAGAAACAGAGTAAAATTATTTTTATTTATTATAATAAAACATGGGATTTCACAACATTCCCCTATCTCAAACATTTTGTCTCTCCATTGATTTCATTCTATGGAAGCCGATGTATTATGCAGTAAATAATCTTCGAACTTACTTTGCTGTTATATCCATACCATGACACACTAAACTGGAAACAAAATTTTCAGCATCATTCAAAGCATAGGATGATATTGGCCCTGATGTTGGAGTTGGGACAGTATGACAGGAGACTGGAGTTACGTTATCACTTATTGGAGTTATGCTGACATAACTGGGCAGTTTATTTGAGTTATTCTGCAAAAGAGAATGTGTCATTATTTTCCACGAGATTAAAGCATTGAACAAAAGTATGCCTGCTAAATTATCCTTAAATTCCAACAATTATGATAAGCATTTCAGACGATAAAAAATAGATTGTTTATTTATTAAAAATATGTGGACATTCAAGCAGTTTTGAATATCAGGGCTGTCACGTCAGGTGACTACTTTTATATTCTGTTTACATCACTATTTAAAAAAAATACATTCTGTAGTATATTTCTTTCTTTTCTTTTCTTTTCTTTTCTTCTCTTTTCTTTCTTTCTTTTTTTTCAAATGTTGTCAAAGTATGAATAACAATTTTTTTTGAAAAAGTGATGCGATATAGATTCAAAAAATAGTCGCCTGTGGTAGCTCTGGAATATACATACAGGGTGTCCAGCAAATAACACCCTGATTTCAAAATTAAATTTCTCAAAAACAAAGATCAATAGAATTATGCAGTAAACGGTTTGTTTATCAGGTAAGCTGTAAAAATCTTATACAAAAGTTTCGAACGGTAAATATTTTGAAAAGATTGTGTTCTGATTGCAAACAATGCTTTGATTTGACATTTTTCTTGCTTTAGATTGCTGTAAGAGAATGTGTTTTTTGGCTTAAAGTGCCATATTTCATAGTTTTTTAAATTAAATTGTTGAAATTTCGAAATTCTAAAAATTTACTTCGAAAAATCTTTAAAATATTGCACTGTAAGCTGAAAAATTATTTCTCTGCAGGCAATCTAAAACAAGAAAAATGTCAAATTAAAGCATTCTATGCAATCAGAACGCATTTTTTTCAAAATATTCACTGTTTGAAATTTCTGTATAAGATTTTTACAGCTTACCTAATGAAAAAACCGTATACCGCATATTACTATCGATCTTTGTTTTTGAGAAATTTAATTTTGAAATCAGGGTGTTATTTGCTGGACACACTGTATATCCATTTAATGTAAAGCTATGGTTCCTAACATGGGGTCACACCGGAGGGGGGAGGGAATACCACATTATTTACTGAATCATTCATTATCAGTTTCTTTTGTCTTTTTTAAAAGTAATGTTGTAGGTTAAAAATAAATAGAATACAATCAAAATTTTATTTTCATTTATTTATTTATTTATTTTTGTTGTTAAAGAGCATAGCCGGATAAGCATTGGAAACATGCCTTTCAATCCAATTTCTTGATTTTTTTCCCACGTGTGTCTACCTATCTGACAATCTATTTCCCCTATTATAACCTAATAAGTATGGATATTTTATGAGATAAAAATGTTTTTTCGATTTTTTAAACAACTCATTTCCTCAAAAACTACTGTACCAAATTACATGTGATTTATTGAGTTTATATAGATTTTAAAGATGCGTAACTGGCAATTTTTGCATATTCTGATTATAAAAAGCGTGTGAAAAAACTATTAAAATTTTTTGAAAGATATAAATCATATATTATACTTGTCGGAAAACTGCCATTTTCCAGTAAAAAAATCCTCATATGTGCTCGCATATTATATATAAATACCGAAAATTTGTGTTGGGTACTACATATAAATATTTACAAAAATATGTATAAATTCTTTTTAATTCATTTAGAGACGTAATTTGGGGCGGAGCTATTCATCTTCGACACATGAGGAATATTTGGAATATACACTTACATAATTATTGTATTTGAAATTTAAATGAACACATGGGCATCATTCTCAACACTGAGCATACTGTTTCGATAACAAAATTTCTTGTTGGTGTCGCATACAACAGCAGGGAATATTATTTTGTCATAGAAACAAACTACATTCTTTGATATCGAAATGTAACGACAATGATCACAGTCAATTTAAATGAAAATGGTTTTCATCATCATCAGTTTTTTAACACGTTCGCTGCCGCTTACATGAAGATGTGATGATAGTTAATGCCGCACTGTAGAAGTGGGTTTTTCCCAGAAGCCGATTCGCTTTTTATAACAAAGAATCTGTGAAAGATTTCCCCGCGCCAGCGCGTGACTGGCTATTGTACATCACCCCGCATCACGCGCTGGCGCGTGAGTGATCCCCTGGCATTGGCGCCACATCACGCGCTATCGCGTGAGCGGCAGCGAACGTGTTAAAAGGAAATTATAGTTAGTAGTTTCAAGCTTTTCAACCGAGCGATGTGCCCTGTTTACCATCATGTTAAGTGTTTATGTCTAAGTAATAGTTAACCGCTGTGATCAGTAACAGATTTAATGCAATGAATGATTTCTATTTTATTTCTATGTCATCTAAGAATAATAATCCGAAATGTGATTGTGATAGAAGTTTCTTGAAAAAACTTGTAGTTACAGAAAAAAAAATAAGTTTTTATTTTTATGTATAAAATGATGTAATACATTATTAAGTGTCGATTTCCCCCCCCCCCCCCATAAAAGTCATTGTTCTTGAAAGTGAGACCTGAAGCACTGAACCCGACTATGTATATGTATATAAGATTGTAATATATTCGCAAAAAACAGCTATGTCTTTACAATATTTTATGTCCCGGTAATTTTTCCACTGCTTTTTTGGACTATATCTATATAATAAAGGCCAAACGTATCTGTGCGTAACGCATACGTCATGTTTTGAATGGCAACACTTTCCGATGAAATTTCGGTTTTGCAATTTTCGCTATTGCAAATTTTTAAACTTCTAGACATAGCACGTTTTCAACCTTCATACCATCGTATAGAGAAAAAAATGCACTTTTAAATGCAGTTTGTTAGAAAACTGTATTTCAATTTGTTTTTGAGTTATTAATTTTTTTGTAGTTTTTAGTTCAACTTCTCTGATGGTGGCAACTTGAGTATCGCATTTATGTGGGAAATAAAGAAAAAATTGAAAAAGAGGGGTTGGACTCGGTGAGCTAGCTTGCTTTCTGTGTCTGGCTGTTTTGGATACTTCGTGTGAGTTGTGGTGTGTTCTATAGTGGTTCTGTCTTTTATAAGTTTGTTTGCGAGCGTTTGACTCTTCTTTTAAATAGCTGGTATTGGTATTTGTGTAAGGTAAGGTGTATTTGTTTTTCCAGTTTTCAGTATTGGCTTATTTTAAAAGAAATAAGTCTCTGGGTAACTTCGACTCATGTCGGGGACAGAGATAAAAATCAAAGATAGTGTAGGCATTAATAATATAGACTTCAAGAAATATAATGTACATGATTTAAGAAATGCAGCTGAACAGATAAAATTTATACCGGAATTACCGGAATATGTAATTATTACGGAATGCAAAGATGGAAATTTTCATAAGTTAACACCCGTTCAAGTAAAAAGAGAAATTATTAAAGAATTTGTAAGATATAAAGATATAGAAGTGTTCAGATTTACTAGAAATAATAAGGTGCTTACTACAACAAGAAGCTATGATTGCGCTCAAGAAATAGCTAACAAACAGAAACTTTTTGAAAGAGATGTAAAACATCACTTCTTGAATGAAAATATCACCACTAGATTTTTATTATTTCCAATAGATAACGAGATAACTGTTGAGGAAATACGTGAAGAAATTGAAGAAGAAAATAATGTCAAGGTGCAATATGTTAAGAGATTTCTAAGAAACCAAGGTGGAAGAATGGTTCCTACAGGGACAGTTATGATCACTATATATGGACATAATTTACCGGAGTATATTAAATTGTTTTACGTAAGACACAAAATCAAAATGTTCATAGACAGACCCCGAAGATGTAATCTTTGTCAAAGCTATACACACGGTACAAATAAATGTCCAACTAACGAGAAAAAATGTAAAAGATGCGGAAAAAACCACCTGGAACTCACTTGTAACGAAACAGAAGTCAAATGCCCAAATTGCGGAAAAGATCATGAAGCGGATGACGCAAAATGTGAAATAAGAATAAAAGAGCAAGAGATACTAACCTATAAAAGCGAAAAACACATAACATTGGCTGAAGCCAGGAGACAATTTAACGCAAAAGAAGTTAAAACTTATGCTGCTAAAGTCAAACAGCATTCAGAACAAATAAATGTCGAGAGTTATTTACAAAAAATGGCCAGTTTAATTGATTTAAAATTTCAGCAATTAACAGAGTACCTTGTACAGCTGTTCACGGGTATTAATCTGAGTCAACAAGAAGAAGCTAACAAAAATAATGTAGCAGATGATAAGGAGAAAAACATCACTGGAAAAAAAAAGTATAATAACACAGACCTCATAGCAGAATTGTGCAACACTATTAGAGGAAAAAAAATAAAACTCAGTAAGAGAAATAACGAAGCATCTCAGAATGTAGAAAATCCAGAAGTTTCGGATATGATAACGGACACGGAAAGTAATTCTTAATTTTTGGACTGTGATATAAGGGATGGTTTGTTTATTTGGTGTTTGTGATATTGTTTTTGATTTTTGAACTGTGAGGTATCGAATTCGTCACTTTGCTGCTGAAGTTGGGGTAAGTGTTTTTTATTGTGTATTAGTCTGTTTGTTATTGCAGTTGTTGTTTTATTTTTGTCTTTTGTTTTTCTGTTTGTATGGAACATTTTTTGATACAATGGAATATTCGAGGGTTTAAATCCAATCTTCCCTGGCTTCGTTTGAGTATATTTCGTAATAGTTTGATTTGGGCGTTTCAAGAGACGTTTCTCAATCAAAACTCTACTATTTTTTTAAAAAACAGAAATGTTTTTCGGACGGATAGAGGGAGTGGTTCTTTGAATAATGGAGGAGGTCTGTTATTGGCGGTTCATAATAAAATCCCTGTTAAAATTTTAAAGCTTCCCAGAATCGATCATGGTCATGAATTTCAGGCGATTCAAATCTGGTATAAGAAACGATGGATTGCCATTATCAATATATATGCTCCTAAAGGTTTTACTGCTGTTAATTGGCTAGAAAACATCAAACATTTAATTGGTGATTACTATTTTATTATAGAAGATTTTAACATTAATTTCTTAAACTGGCATAACAATCCGAAAAAACAGAAAATGGGCAATTTAATAAACTGGATCAATAGTAATGATGTTGTATTAATGAACACTGGTCAGGCTACTAGATTTAATGTTGGGGGGGATTGTTCTCTTTTAGATTTATCTATAGTTTCGGGAAATTTGGCTTGCTCTTTTGCTTTTGAGGTGGTTTCGTATCCGATGGGTTCAGATCACTACCCAGTTTGTTTTAAGGAGTTACATCGTGGGGGAATCGGGAGGGGTGATTTCTGGAGTCATATAAATTGGGAAGGGGTGGGACTAGATGTAAATAATTTTAATTGTCAGATTTATGAGGATGGTTTTGATTTATGGACTAAAGAGGTTACCAATGTTATCGGAGGACGTACGGATTTGGTTCCTGTTAATAGGGGGACTCTTCCTCCGTGGTGGAGTGTCGTTACTCGGAGGTTGTTGGCACTTAAAAGGTATTATCATCGGAAGGCGATTCGGCTTTGTCAAGTTGATTTGTGGTGCAAATTCAAAAAATATAATGCTAAACTTAAAAAGCAAATAAAGAAGGATAATAAATCCTTTTGGGATACTATGGCTAGGGAGGCTGGTAGGGGGCCAAAAATTTACAAAATTATTAAAAGTTTTAATAGAGATCACATTGTTGAAGAAAACATTGATTTTAATTTCCCAAACTGTCCGCCAGATGCTTCTTCTCAAGCTAACTCGCTTGCTGTTGTGTTTCAGAACTCGTATGTGAGGGAGGGCATTCCCATTGATTTTTCTGGGGAGGATGGGATAGATTTAAAGTTTAATTTGGATCAATTACAAGATATTTTAAAGAAAAGCAAATCTACTACTCCGGGAGCTGATGGGATAAAAATGAATTTTTACAAAAAGTTAAATTTACGGGTGTTGAATCAGATTCTTGAAATGTACAATCAGATTTTGATAACAAAAACTATACCGGAAATTTGGAAAGAGGTCATAATGCTTCCGATTAAAAAACCTGGGAAAAATAAAAATGATATTAATGGATATAGACCAATAGCTCTTACTGTCACTAGCAAAAAAATTTTTGAAAAATTAATTCTAAATATATTACTCAGTTGGAGTATTGAGAATAATATCTTCCATCCTAATCATTATGGCTTTATTCCATTTAGAGATTGTGAAGCTGCTTCTTATAAAATTTTCAGAGATATTAAGAGGGCCAGGCAATCTAAGATGAAGGGGTACCTCATAGCTTTAGATATCAAAGGTGCCTACGATAATGTGTGGTGGGATGGATTGTTGTTTAAATTGAAAAAATTAGGTTTGGGGGCTGATCTTTGTATAATAATTCGGAATCTGATACAGGAATTGAGGATTCGGGTTAAATGGAGGGGAAGTTTTTCTAGGTTTTTTAACTATCATAGGGGTCTTCTGCAAGGTAGCCCGTTGTCCCCGTTTCTTTTTGCTATTTATTTAGCTGATATTTTCGAAATATTCGATTCTGTGATTCAGTGCGTAATATATGCTGATGATATTTTCTTATACGGTTTTCATGATGATATTCATTGGTTAAAAAGGATTTTACAGGACAATATTTTAAGAGTTATTACTTGGCTTCGGGCGTGGAATCTTGAAGTCAACCCTAGCAAATGCCAAATCATGAAAATTGGAAAGTGGAATGAAATTGAAGATGATAAGTTTATGATACGGGGGCAAGAAGTCGGGTTTTTGGAAAAAATTAAAATATTAGGAGTGTATTTTAATAAACAAGGTAATTTAAAAGATCATATAGTACTGTTAAAAGAAAAAACAAGTAAAAGACTGAACACGTTCAAAGCGATTGCTGGCATTAGTTGGGGGACAGAAACAAAATACTTAATACAAATATCTAAGAGTATCATTGGCTCTGTTTTAGATGGTAACCCGAGAATATTGATGCACTGCACTAAAAAAGAAAGTAGTCAGGTTCAAGTTATTCAAAATATGGGACTCAGGTGGGCTACTGGATTATCCAAATGGTGCCCTATTCCAATTTTATTAAAAGAGAGCAGGGTATGGAGGAATGAATTACGTAGGGAGTTTCTAGCGATTAAACGGACGATATCGGAATACAAACATAAAGAGTACACTGATATCCTGTCTAAAGACTTATTGTACAAAGAAATTAATAGGCTCAAGAGTTATAATACTAATGTCAATGAAATGGTGATATATAAGTGGGGAAATAAACTGGACAAAGGGGTTCAAATATTCATCAATGCATGGGCATTTCAAAATAAAGATTTCCCTGATGAGGTCATTAAGAATTCTTTTCATCACTTTTTTCAAACTTATAAGAACAAGGCTATTTTTATTGGGACTGATGCTTCAAAGGATAATCATTTCACGTCTATAAGTATGGTGAACCATCACACTGGGAGTCGTTTGGCTTTTCGCATTCCTACTATAAATTCGATTTTTACTGCCGAAGCCATGGCTTTACTGGTGGCTATAAAATATTATACCAGGGACAGGGGTAATTATTTTTATTTCACCGATGCTAAAAGTGTTCTAGTGGCTTTAAAAAATATACATCGGAAATCGGTTGCTATAATTACCTGCTTGAGGGATGAAATAAATAACAAAAAGTTAGAAAACTATGATATTACTTTTATTTGGGTTCCGGGACATAAAGGGATTGAAATTAATGAAATCGCGGATAACCTTGCTAGGAATGGGCCTTACAGTAATATTTGGATCCCTTGGATATCTCCAGAAGATTGGATAATGGAGGTTAAATATAATAAATTGAAAGAGATGGATTGGGAGTGGGAACAATATCAAAAGAACAATAGTAGGCGTTGTTGGAATTATGTTGATATAGGTTATCCTCACCACAACTTAATCAGGAAGTATGGCGTAGTGTTTATCAGATTTTTAACCAAAACGGTGTTTACTCTGGATCGGAAAAACAAATTTCTCAAAGGGGGTGATGCGAATTGTAATCTTTGTAATGAGGAAGATCAAACTGAGGAACATTTAGTAATCCGATGTAAAAAATTCACGGATGCTCGTTTAAGATTGTATAAAAAATTTCATATTTCGGGAAATGCGTCATATACGGATATTTTTGAGATAGCTGGTAGAAAAGGGGGAGAATATCTCCTGTGGCTTTGTAAATTCCTGGATGAAATATACATGCATTGCCCTAGGTGGGTCGGTAATGTTTAGGCTGGTGCTCGGTCAAGGTGGGGTTTCTTTGGAGGGCAGAAGTTTGCATTGTGAGTTAGTCTGTACTTTCGTTTATGTGTGATTGTCGGTGCAAGGAGTTTGGTGTAATATAGGAGGTTGGATTTGGGATTTTCTGTGTTTTTCTGCTTGTGGTGTTGGAAGGAGTTAATTTTGCGAATTTCTGTAAAGATATCTGTATGGCGATTAAGTTGATTTTAGGGACTTTGGTATTTTAAGAAGCTTAGCGGAGTAAGACAGCTATATAGAAATGTAAAGCTGCTCACCGGGCCAATATCTTGGTCAATACAACAACAACAACAAAGAAAAAATAGGGGGACGGTTGTTGCAGCAACTGAGATCCAGATAATTATTATCGATTTTTTTTTTTTACTTAATCGATGCCATTTTCTCAAACAAATTCAAAGTTTTCACCCGCGTGAAAAACGAGATAAAAAATAAACAACGCGCTATGGAATTTTTGCGATTTTATTTTTTGTGAGTACAGTATACAATAATGAATGTTTTCTTTATGGATTTCCAAAGATTAAAGAGTATGAAAATGAAACATTTTCTAAATTGTATGTGTGGGCAGTGCATTCAAAGAATTTTGTAAATGCAGACTTATATTAAAAAACGGAAAATAGTTACACATTGTGGTTTGACACATTGTCTTATCATATTCATATACACATGTTATAAAGCAGAAAGTCTCAAAACTTCGGCCAGAATGATTTTAAAAACTACCCGGTGGATTTTTTTTTTTTGAAAAAAGAAAAGTTCTATATCCTGTTTTTTTTTTTTTTTTTTTTTTTTTTTCATTAAATGAATCGATGCGATTGGCTGGGTGTTGTTTTTTTTTAATACAGGAATTAATTTTATTTATTTATTTATTTATTTATTTATTTTTTGTATTTTTTTGCATTTAGCATATTTTTTTCGGAAAAATTTGTAGCTTTTGTTTAAATTTGACACATAAAAATATATAAATATATATGTAAGTATATAGTATTTATTTACAGGTGTATATATTATATATTTATATATGTATATCGCTATATATAATTACACACATATATATAGAAATATATCTAAAATGTATATACATAAAATATTTATATAAACATCGTATATTTTTTAACATTTGACACATATATAACCGGTGCGATGCAAAACTCCCTTCGCCAAAGCGTGATTTTCGAAAATCACCAAATTGGCACGATTTTACATATGCACATGTATAAACCTATGCAATAGCATATATAAGGAATATATTCAAGACAAATATTTAATTCAAACAAAAATAAATAAATAAATAGATAAATAAAAATAAATTGGTTAAAAATAAATTCAATGTAAAAGAAAATTTTGATTGATACAATATTTGGCTATTTATCTCTTTCGTGCTTGGTTAACAGGAAAAAACATCTAAAAAATTTCATTAGATAAAACATAACTCTTTTTTTTTCTTTTTTTTTAATTCTTTCATTATGTATCTTAAATAAGAAAATCACAGAATCAATTTTAAAAAAAGGCTCTAACTGTTAATTATATATCCTTTGTTTAATTAAGTGTTTGAATTTACTTTTGTCGCCAAACAATATGATTTTAAGCCAAAAAGGCATAAGCCGGAGCGACGTTCGCAATCCACATGATCTCCCTCTCTCTATCTTTTTATATTTAAATTTTAGTGTAAATATCTTCCACATACGCATATATTGTAAAATAATTTAATTGCAACATTTTAAAGTCTTTTTTCAATTTACTTTAGTAGGGAAAAAGCCATATTTATATAAAAAAAGAAAAAAAAACAATAATTGTTATTTATAACAATTATTGTTATAAATAGGGGACGAAGGGGGTCGTTGTCCCGAGCGCTGCAATTTTGGGGACAGCAAATTTATATTACCAACGTCATTTTTAGCCAGTTACAAGAAAATGTTGGGGGGGGGGGCGCCAAATCAAAACTTTGCCCCGGTTGCAGTTTTCTCTTCGCACGCTCCTGCACCGCTCACTGGTGCCAAAATGACGTTATTTTACCTGATATGGTAACCCAACTATAATTGTTTATGTTTAATTAATTGTTTTTCTATTATTATTTTCTTTTTTTGTAAATTATATAAATTGCTTTTAGTACTACTTGGTTATCCCGTCGACCAATTTCGCAAAATTATACAAATCGCCAAACTAATAGCCAAATTATACCTACTGACATAATTTTTGGTTTAAATAACGAAACAACAAATAATTAGTAGAATATTATTAAAAATACAAACAAAAAGTCGAAATAAAAATCACCTAATTACGTTTTAAACACGCGTATCGTATTTAACGTCATTGAATGTGACATTCACGATCATCCATTATTAGCATTTAATCCTATAGTTTGGCGATAGCATTTTGGTCGACGGGAAAGCAAATAGTACCAACAGATAAATAATATCAAATAAATTGGTAAATGTTATTATTAAAAATTTATTATTATATTAATAAGAAAAATATCGCCAAACTATAAGATTAAATGCCAAAAATGGATGATAGTAAATGTCGCATTTAACGTTAAATCGTTTAGAGTTTTTCATAGTTTGGCGAAATTGGTCGACGGGATAATCAAGTAGTACTAATTTGGTATAACGACATTATTGTTATTTGGTATAACTCATGCGACATTTACGATCATCCATTTCTGGTATTTAATCTTATAGTTTGGCGATAGTTTTGTTATTAGTATAATAAATTTTTAATAATAACATTTACTTATTTATTTAATATTATTTATCTTTTTAATAATTTTCTGTATTAAATAATGTTAAATTATTTTTTTAACATAATCAGTAACTGTAAATAAAATTGGCAATTAAAAATTATTTTTGGCGATCAATCACTTAGTCCGGATAATACGTAAATACCTAACCATTTTTCTTTTTGAATTCATATTTTTGAGAATTTGAATAATTCTGATAAATATTCTTACAATTGTTTAAAAAAATATAAAAAATACGGATTTTGTGTGTTATCTGTCTGCAGATTAAAATTGAATTGGCATTTTTTTCTTTTTTTTTTTCAAATCGCGCCAAAATGCCATTTTTGTAAATAATTGGCAATCTTGAACTACGAAATAAACGAACCAGTATAGTGTTACTTTTAAAACTAAAGTGATTTTATGAGCATTTAACTACTTCACCGTTTGCCCCGAGATAAGTTGGAGGTAAAAGCATTGTTTCCCCATACCTGTTACAGGTTAAGTGGTTGAAAAAAAGAAAATTCAAGAAATAATAAAAATTACAAAAATAAGCTTTGATTTTAATAAACTTAGCATCTAAATATAGAAAATTAGGTAATATTGTTCACTTAAAAATAAACAATATAGGAATTTTTGAAGTAAATTGTGAGTAATAGATTTTCTTTAATAATAAAAAAAAAGAATAGAGATGCAGTTTGGTGACTGGAGGTGACACCAAAAATGTAACTCTGAAACTTTGCGTTGCATCAAACACAACCGCCTGCTTTCGCGAAAGAGGAAAACTTTTAGCAATACAGTTTCAATTCAAAATACAATGAAATGCTATTTTAGAATGCTAAAATATAATCAGATTTTTTCAGTTAGAGAAAAATTGATGTTAAAGAATTCGGTCTCTGTTCCACGAGTTTGCTTGGGCCGAATAAGAGACTTAAATTGGAAGAATAACGCCCATTCAAATCATTTTAATCGCATATTGCACCTGCATTTATTTCTTTTCTCCATGGAAAATAACAGATCACTGTATATTTTAGTTGCCATTTTTTCATAGCAACTGAAAAAAATAGCAATTAAAAACCTGTTATGACAAAATATTGTCGGTTATAAAACCCAGTGAATTTTGTTGGTTTTATTTCGTTTTTATCTATCAATTTAATGTCTTTTAGTTCGTTGTAAACTTATTTTACAAAATATACATCAATCAACAACAAAAATGCATTTTAAAGAATATCCGTGTGCCATATTTTCTTAGTTGGTTTAAAAAATTGTACGAATGCAATTTTATTCTTTGGCGAAATCTTTGGCTAATAACTTCTATCTTGCGTCTAATACGGAAGTACCGATAATTTTCAAAGCTTTATATAATTGCATAATTAATATGTTTCATATAAAATTGTTGTTTGGAATTAGTTGGCAGTTTAAAAAGCATATTACGTACCGTAATTTCGGGTGTATAAGCCGCGGATCAAACAATTCTTTTTGGACCCAGAAATCTTATTTAGTGATTAAAGACAAATATTTACGGCGATCTAACTAGTTATATTTGTTTCTTAAAAAATTCTGGGTCGAAAAAGAATTGTTTGATCTGCGGCTTATACACCCGAAATTACGGTACGAAAATTTTATTAGACTTTTTAATTTAAAATTTAAAAAATCTTTCACCTTTACTCTGTGACCCGAGTGCCCCGGGTTCGATGTACTAGTTTATTTAAAAGAGCATTTATATCTCACCAAACATAAAACGGTTCAAAATTGTAGAAATATATTTTTCAATACAAAATGTCATCCAGTGCTGTCAGCTTTCTTCTTTTTTTCTTTTAACTCACATTATGAACCTTTCGGTATATTTATCTTCGGATTAAATAGCCTCAAAAATCTGCTATTAAAAAAAAAAAGTAATGATTAGTATTAATCTTGAATAAAAAATTGTCTGTTACAACCCGATCCTGATGCTATTTCGGAATTAAAAGAGTGCATTAGATTCCAACTGTAGTTATATAATATTCATATTTGATTTTTTTTTTTTTTTTTTTTTTTTTTTTGTAAAAGAAAAAAAACAGCAACAGAAAAAAAAAAAAAACTGAATTACTCATATTACCCTTCATTAAAAGTGGTGAGAATGTTCGAATAAAAATCATTATAGTAACTGTCGTAAAATTTAGATATCGAAGAGTGTTGTTGTTTTCTAATTGAAAATATTTTTCTCTATATTGTCTTTGATACGAACCATCAGTTTTCGATATCAGAATAATATGTGCAGAGTTGAAAATTATGACCTATACTATTAATGAAATCTAAAATATATCAGTTGACACATTGTCTATTGACATTGTTCCAAAGAATCTTTGGATTTCAAAGTTGAGTAGTTCCGCCCAAAGTAACGCCTTTAAGTGAATTTTAATATTTTTTTTACATATTTTTGTAAATATTTATACGTAGTACTCAACGCAAACTTTCAACATTTATGTATAATATTTGGGCGCATATGAGGAATTTTTTACTAGAAAATGGTAATTTTCCGACAACTATAAGATATGATTTTTATTTTTCAAAAATTTTTAATCGCTTTTTCACACACTTTTTTAATCAGAAAATTATACAAAACTTACCAGTTATGCATCTTTAAGGTCTATATAAACTCAATAAATCACATGTAATTCGGTACAGTAGTTTTTGAGAAAATGAAATTTTTAAAAAATCGAAAAAACATTCTTATCTCTTAAAATATTAATATTTATAAGCTGATAATTGGAGGAATACATATTCAGATATGCAGACACCCCTGGGAAAAAAATCAAGAAATTTGATTGAAAGGCATGTTTCCAATGCTTATCCGGCTATGCCCTTTTAAGAGTTTCTAATCAAAAGTTTAAAGTAAATTCACACCAGAATAATTATACTAAATTTTCTGATATGATAACTATACAATATTGGACATCTAATTTTTATAATTAACACTAGAACCGCGGGAAACTTTAATCAAGTTTTATCAAAATATTTCGCATCAGAATTTTATATAATGATAATTAACTTATTTATTTTAATTATTTGTGTTGTGCATATACTTATCATATTTTATAAGGGGTTTTCTGGTTCGAATCGTCATATTTTCATTTGATTCGGGTCAAAATGACCGGCCACCGCGGTTCTAGTGTTAAAAATCTCTATAAGTATTCCGGTTATTGCTGTATTTTATATTTTTTCATAACTTTTCCGATTATACATTGAATGAACTTTCTATTCAATCTGCCATATACCCCACGAAGAAACTTATACACATGAAACTGCTTAAAAGTATATCTAAATCTGACCGCCTTGAACAAATTTAACATAAAAACTATTTGAAATATCTAAACAAGGTAATATCGAATTTATAAAATATATGAATCTTATAGTACAGCCACTAGCGACTATTTTTTAATATTATCTCGCAGAACGTTTTAAAAACAAAAACAACAACAAAATTACATTCACTTTGACAACATTTACAAGAGAAATATATTTCAAAACTCATTTTCTTAAAATAGTGGTCCAGGGTTTGTAAGCTTCTAGGACTTTCAAACACCTATTACCTGAATTTCCCTTAAATGATATTTTCCTTATTTAACGGGTCCGAGGCTAAGAATTTTCAAAAACGTGCAATTTTATTTATTGGCTTAAAAAATACTGAGGCTTTAGCGTTATAGATCCAGAGACATAACACCTTTTGCATTGAGAAGCGATGCCTCAGCTGCCCTCTACATTTATCTCAGAATGACTTTTTTTCATAATTTGTCAGCTTAACCCTTTATTTACCTTATTATGAATTCATGAAAATTTTACATTCTGAAGCATTTTACATAAATTTTTTAAATTAAATTAAAAGATTTACGCAATCATTTAATAAATTGTTGAAGGATTTTAGAAGGATTGAAGGATTTAGAAGGGTTAATTAAATTTGAATTTACAGGGATTTCGTGGAATATTTATAACCCTACTGAAATCTTTTATTTTAAATTGTTTTCTTAGTATTTTGTAGAATTATAAAATGTACAAATATGATGTTCTTACAAGATAAATATAGAAATATTTCCGAATTGAAAAATTTCCATCCCCCTCAACGGCAAGAAAGCTGAAAAGATACAAAGGCAAAAGAAATCGTCCTTTTAAAAATATTTTTGTTTTCTGTAAACAATAATGCTTTTGGAACAAAATAAAGTAATGCATCTATAACTCATTCTAAACAGTATTACAACTAATTGACGTATTGAAAGAATTTTATAATAAGTAATTTTAATGGTATTTATAAGTACCGTCGGTATAGATAAAGGGTTAAAATAGGTATGACAGACTTTTCCGACAGAATAAAGTTTATTATACCAATTTTATTTCTGAAAGAGCACTAAATTTTCTATAAAATGGAAATATAAGAATAATGGAATTATAGAAATGAAATAGAAAGGTAAAGAAAGAAAAACGAGTACAAAATCTTACTTGTGAAGATGTATTTAAAGGCTCTGTGTACATCTTTGAGCTGTTTGTTGGGCTTTGACCCTCTTGCAAACCAAGAGATAATGTCCTGCAATCATTGAAAAAATATCAACATTTTGTAAGTTTTAAGACACAGTAAATTTAAAATGAAATTACATAAGATATAAATGTTTTATGCATTTAAAAAAGTAACTATTGTAACAGTCAATAAAAATTACTACGGAAATTTCATTAATTTGACACATACGTTATGAAAATTTTCGAAACATCAATTGCAGATAAAATAAAATTATCGCATTCAAAATGTTTATAAAAATAAAAAGTCTGTTTTTATTAACAATCATACTTATGTAACAAGTTTTGTAAAACATTTATTGAAATACTGTTTTAGTGTGTATTTTTTTAGACAAACCTCTATTTATCAATTAATAGTCTTCCTAAAATTGATCATGTGCAAGGCAGGATATGTCTTAGTTTTTTATATCATTATTATAAATTTAAATAATGCACTACTTTTAGCGACAACTGAGATAATTAAATTCATTCAGCTATTTAAAAGAAAATGAACCCTGCAATCATGATCATGAAACCTGCAATCTTATTCTAAGAAATCATTATATTTGTGGAATTTTATATGTTGAGAATGGAAACGTGAAAATAACCCAGGCATTCATTATTATATGATAATGGAGGCTTTTTTTAAAATTTTTAAAACTGGTAACTTTTAATTTATGACTCATTATTAAAAGTAAAGCTAATACCTTTAACAGCGTTTTAACGCACAAATACGTACAAACATGGTATAAAAGATCACATCCGGCCGTTTCGTGGATTCCTTAATCCCCTTCCTCAATGCGAAATAAATAAATAAATAAAATGGCTTCAAAGTACCCTTGGTTATAGCCCCGTGTACTGGTTAATAATTTTTTTTTTCGCACTGAGGAAGAAGATCAAGGAATCCCCCAAAACAGCCGTGTGGGATCTTTTAAGCCATATTTGTACGCATTTGTCAAAGGTTTTAACTTGCGTATTAAACTTCGCACAGAGTGTTTTATTTATGCTTATAAAAGGTAAATGTCTATTGCTGAGAGAAACATCAACAAAATTTTTTATTCGGTTTTCAACAGATATTCTTGCAAAGGGACTTTTGATTTGTAGAAGCAATTACAACATGGTATCGGCCTCGTAATTAAAATAAAACTGTTTTCTGCCTCGCTACAGCACCTCTAAGACAAAATTTCACAAATTTATTTTAAACAAGCAGAAGCAGATATCGCACTCAAATATGTAATACATAAAATAAACTTCAACTATTTGTAGTAATTCAATTAACTTTAAGAATTTTGTTTATTAACATTTTATCGGTATCCTTCAAATACAATTCCGGCAACAATATGTTTCTCAAGTGAACGATATTTGTAATTACTGAAATTCTATTTGATCAGTGCATTACAAAGTTCTTGTATATGAAAGTCAATCAGAATTCATTTGACATTCAAATAGACATTTAAATACACAAGCCACTATTTTCCTATTATTCTTTCTATACTCGTGAGAGGGAGATACCTTTTCGTTACTGTTGAGGTATTAAACAATTTTAAAATCTTTTGTTAAAAAATTTTGTTACGATTAAATATAAATGTATGATTTTCGTATATTTAAATAAACAGTTGTAATTTTGTTATATTTATTAGAGGCAGTTCATATTAATACAATAGAAGTTATGATTATTATTGATTAAATGTATCAATAAAGAAATCATATTAATAATTTGAGAGGCTTAAAAATATGAATCGAATGGTTGATGACCGTTTGTCTGCGACAAGGAAAAGGGATTAACACTACGTAAAAACATTTACATTTAAACTCTCATGAATTCGGGTCAGTTTTTAAAATTTAAAATTTAACTATACATTTGTCCGTAGCTTTTAGTTCTCAACATGCAAGGACGCATACATACACGCACATATAAACACATAAAATCACTAACTCAGAACTGGAAAACACAAAAAATATATATAAAATAGCTAATTAATTACTAAAAATAATTTAAATATTTATTTATCTCGATTATAGTATTACTTCGTTTTATAGATAATGCAATCATATGAACACACAGGAATCGTTGTAGGCTTATTCATTGAATACAATTCTTTTGACTTTTACGGATCACCATGGAAAATTTTAGAAAATGAAGCGTGTAATTATAATTATCTGGCCCTATCTTGCAAATGGATTAAATTATTTAGCCAATATTTTGAATTTTTTAATTTAGTTTTTAATCTCGTTATAATTCATTACAAAATAAAAACCAGTAATGATTTTTTTAAAATTTCTTCAAGATTTTAAAAGGTATGAGACTTTTTAATCCCTTGGGAACGAGTTCACGTATATGTGCCGCATAGAGTTCTCAGAATCATTGACTATTTCTACCAGTTATTTTTTTATCGTAATTTTTTCTTTATTTAATCAACTAGCGTCTAGCGACAGCAGGATTCCTAATGGTAGGACTTAGAATAAAATCTGCAAAGCTTGAAACTTGGGATTTATCCCTAAAAAGGGACATTTTCCGCTCTTTCCTCAAATGCTTAGGGAAATTATCGTTAGCGATCTGATAATGCAGGCTATTGAAAATGCGATAATCAGCTATGCGATAAACGAATACAGTTTTCTTAGTGACTGATGAAAACGCTTACTTTAATTTTTGGCATTTATGGCAAATATTTATAGAGCTAATATGGTTCTCTATTTAAACGATTCTTGAATTTATGTGATAATTACATTGCGGCATTTTCAAAATATAGCTGCACTTTTATGACAACATAAACTAAGCATGCTAATTTATTATTATATATTTATGATATATTAAATTGGAATAATTGGCATAAGTAGTTTACCCTTCTCCCCCCCAAAACAAACAAAAAGCTTTCATTGCAACTTATTTCAAGAGTGTAAACATGCAAATATATCCAAAACGTCTTTTCGTAGCAAAATTTTAGAATTCTTTGAAGTTCTAATCAGTGTAAATAAATATTAAGAAACTGACTTTATTTCAGTAGCAATCGTAAAAACAATAAAGTAATGAAAAGCTGGTTATCGCATTTTCAATAACCCGCATCATCAGATCGAAAAATGGGGAAAAAGCCCTCTTTAGGGATTAATCCCAAGTTTGAAGCCCTGCAGATTTTATTCTAAGTCCTACCATTAGGAATCCTGTTGTCGCTAGACGCTAGTATTTAATCAGGGTATTTTCCCGATAAAGTAGGCAAAAATTTCAATTAAAAAAAAACCGGTGATAAAAGATTAAAAATTCAGTCAATGACATTCGTCGCGAAGGGGTTAACGCGTTCAGGACCAGCATCGTTCACACGAATTTTATTCGTTTGGCACCACTTTTTGTTAATTATTTGACTTAACATTATCAATCATGAAAATTACGCAATTAAATGAAATCAATTTTATTTTTGTTTTTTACTGGTATCAAACTCGAGTGTTGTAAGTACTTTTTAAAGGCATATATACGCACCCACGGTCCCGAAAGGGTTAAGGGATCTTCAGAAGACACACTTCTTAATCAAAATGCATATTTTAGTTTTCTCTGTGACAATTTGGTGATTAAATAATACTAGGAAGTCTCTTCTTTTTAAATAGATTGTACCACCTATCACTAAATTAAAAAACTTCCCTCAAAATTGTAAAGGGGTCCGGGACACATTTTAAAATAATTTTTATTTATTGAGTTAAAATTCTGAAAGTTTTTTGATGGTTAACCATATCATTTGTAAACAAAATCACATGTAAAAATTTCTGCGATTTTATTTTTTTAATTTAAAATTTGCGAAAAAAGTGGTGTAATTTAAAATCGTTATAACTCGAAATATGATTTGCAGAATTTCATTTTTTTCATGTTAATAAACAGAAATATAAAAGTTTAAATTTTTATTCAGCATTTAAAAAAATATTAATTTAAATAAAAGTTAAAAATATTTAAAGTCAAAATTTAAAAAAATGATGTAAAATAATCAAAAAGGATATGCTCCAAGTTTCAACCATTTATGTTTTACGGCTCTTGATTTATAACATCTTAAATGCAAACAATGGTGAAAAAACCCATCATGAAGAAAAACTCATTTTCACAAGAATTCGTTTTTATGACAGCCATTGTTTGAATGCTAGAGTTTGTAAACAAAACAAAATGAAAAAATAATATTTCCTGTACCACTTAAGGGAGACTCGTAAGAAAAAACCCCAAATTTTTATTATTGATTTTAAAGTAATGAATTTTGGTGTACTATTTAAGAATCTTTTTGTAAGGAATAATTAGCAAAAAAATTCACTTTTTATTAAAAAGCATACTTTTTATGTCGATTTTTATGATTTTTTTTGTGGAAAAATACACTTTTTAAAATTACTACTCCTCATACAATTTTCAATATTTTGGTATTACTAAAATTTCTTAAATAGTGTTATAGTATATGGAAACAACCTAGGGGGAGATATTTTTAATTTTCTATTTTAATCAGCTAAAAAAAAAAAAGAAGTTACGCATGGTAAATTTCCTTAAATTCGTTATCATTTTCATGTTTACTAATTTATGTAAAATTTTCAGAAATAGTTGCAAAAAATTTCTCTCCTTACTTTTTTTGCAATTTTTTTTAAGATTCTAAAAACATGAACACTTTGTTTCTAAACCATTTTACCACTGAGCCTTAGTACTTTAACCTTAGGCAAAATATGGAAAAAGTCATTTTCAAGAAAACACATTTTAAATGGCCGCTAGTCCTTTAAATTCTAGTGACTACAATTAAAAAAAAGCTCATTTGCTACCTGTTCCAAGTGTCCCAGAGTTCTGAAATTTTGCATGGATATTTGCAAATATGTATTTTATCGTTTTCTGAGATAAAAAATTTTTTGAACTTTTGATGCTTTTTAGCCGAAAATAGGGTTCGGGTCTCCCTTAAGAGAAAATGAATTAGAGAAATACATGATTTAAGCGTCATTTTAAGCAGAAAAAAAAAGAATTTTTAATGCTATAAAATTTTTTAGAAAATTCTAAGATTTTTGTGTCCAATTTTATCTTCTCATACAATCCACGCCTGTCATGTGATCACGATTGGACATATAACGTAAAAAAAGTGATTTTCAATATAACAACACTTATGAAACTGTTTGTGTAGCATGACACATCTGTGAAAGATCCATTAAAGGAATAAAACTCAAAATGAACTTTTGCGAGATGTGGCAGTTTTCTTGCGGGTGAGAGGTATAACCACGAACGTAAATATACAATAATCGCTTTCAATATACCCACGATTCTTAAAAGCGTTCTTTTTCTTTAAAAACTTTAAAAACTAACATATTTTCATGATTTAAATGAGTATTTATACGAACAAAATTTATTTTGCTGCTTCTGATTTTCGGAACTGTTTCCTAGAAGTTTTTAGTTCACAGGCTATCAAATTTTGGATAGAGGTTTATTCTGATAAGACGCTTCCCTGATTAGTTTTGGGAGTTCATTGTATAACTATCCCCCCTAAATTTAGATAAATGGGTTTTACATGCAGAATTATCATGTTTCATTCAAATTTAAATTTAGGATCATTCTAATGAGGCACCTCCATGATTATTTTGGTATTGATTGGTTAAGTATAAAAAAGGGAATGGGGCTAACTCCCCTTAATTTAAGTAAATGGGTTTTTCAGGCAGAATTCGCTGATTTGTTTCAAGTTTTGGCTATAGGTTCTTTCTGGTAAGGCACTTCCCTGACTCGTTTTGGGGATTTATTGGTTAAATATAAAGGAGTAGTCGGGGTGAGGGGGCTACCTTTTTAAATTTATGTAAATGAGATTTTCATACAGAATTGATCTATTTGCTTTAATTTTTGGATATAGTTTGATACTGATAAGACATTTTCCTCATTAGTTTTTGGGTTCTTTTGTTAAGTATAAGGGGGATGGATGATTACCCCCACCCCCTTAAATTAGATAAATAGGTTTTTAAGCAGAATTATCCGATTCACTTCAAATTTTGGATATAGGTTTTTCCTGATAAGGCGAATCCCTGTATAGTTTTGGGGGTTAAATGGCTAAGTGTAAAGGGTCGAACGTGGAATAACCTCCCTTAGATTAAATATATGGGGTTTTATACAGAATTATCTGATTTGTTTCGAACTCTGGATACAGGTTCATTATGACATACATATCCCTGATTAGTTTTAGGGGTTCAATGATAAAGTATAAAAGGGGGAAATGGGGGAGATAATCCCCTTAATTAGTTTTTCAAGGGACATTATTCGTTAGAAAAATAAGGTTGTAATATACAATTAATGTGAATAGCCTGTGAGCTCAATACCGTCAGTTTAACTGGGCAATATTCTTTTTATTTTATAGTGTCTTAATCAATGTTCTGAAACCGGAATATCGGTTTTTAGGTGCTATCTATTCTCAATTTTCAGCAGCGCAATTGATTCATACATGCAAGAGTAATAGAATATTATTAATTTTAATGTTGATATTCATGCTGTAAATACATCATGTTTGTCTGTAAAACATGTTTGTTGAACATGAAAATAATGGAATTATTAAGAAAGAGGAACTGACATATCCTTAACCTTCCTACCCTGTTCAAATTTTACTCAATTTTGATAAAAACATTTCACACCAGAATTGTTATTTAGAACATTTTAATATATTTAATTGACTTATTTCTCTTAATCCGTTATTTAACTTTCTTTATGAAAAAAGTTCTGGTTCGAATCGTATAAAACAAAGTTATGAGTCGATTAGACCCATTCAGGGTAGGAAGATTAAAGTATAGTAAATTTTCATTTGTAACCACTTTCCTATGTGTTCATTACCACCATGGTAAACTTCCACCAGTAGTTTTATGCAGAATATTTCTATTTAATTAAATGCGTCATTAATGAAAAATTTCAATCAAAAATAATGGCGATAACTGATATTCATTTTTACTAGTAAGAGTTTACTTCGGCAACAATAGTTCCGCCACATTGTGACAATCAAGACAACCTCCTGCCAATACATGTGAAATGAATATAATACCTGGGCAAACTGACACCAGTAAAAAGAAATAGAAATTTTTAACCATATTTGTGAGAGAAATTTCGCATCCTTAAGGCACTAAAATAACACGAAATTTTCTATTCAAGTTTATTAGTAGAAGTTTACACTGGAGATTGTCAGAAACTGTTAATAAGTTTAAAAGAAACAGCTGCCATTTTTTTTACAACCTCTTCAGTTGCTTCATTCGTAACTGATAGATAATACACTACATATCTCCTTTTCTTTATTCATAATTACATTACGGAAATGTTTACATGACCCGGAAAATAATTGTTCCGTTTATTATACTTTGTTATAACACAAAAAAATTCGCGTATTTTTATCCATTCCCACCAAAAATACAGAAATATCCCTAATATAATGTAAAAATTACCTGAAATCCTCCAAACTAAAGTTGCGTTTTCGTCAAATCACTGGGATGTTCCGGTAATTGTGCTGCATAGTAATTTTTCGTATTAGAAACTCAATTTTTACTTGTGTCATTTTCGCTCAAAGCAGGAAAGATTTGCAAACTTAAAATTTATGAAATTCTCTAATCAAAAGCTGGACACTTCTTCAAATAGCAGAAAACGTAGCTCTTAAAATCACAAGGATGCTGTGGCAACTTACTGCCGTCTAATTTTTACATTTTTGACGAAATTTTTTTTTGAAAAGTGTACCTCTATCGAAAATGTCATAAATTTTTAGCTATAATTTATTTTTTAAGTCGCATATTAGGACATGCATACAATTAGAAATTTAAAAGTATACGATGACTTTTTAAAAGTTTTGCATCTTAATTAATTTGATAAATATTTTTATTAATTGTCGTAGAGTTGCCAAATTATGTTGATGCATTTGAACACCAGTTACATGAATTTCAAAATCCAACGATGAGTCACGATCTCACAGTACTTGGTACAGTACATAGCGCATCTGATGTCATAAAAAAAAAGAATTAAAATTTTATGAATTTTGAATTTTCCTATTTATTGAATTTTTGAAGGACTATACAGCGTATCCTAAAATGGACAGACGGATTTTTTTTGCATGAATTGAAATCGGAAATTTCTTTATTACGCTTTCTTGTTTTGCTTCCAATTATCCCTCATAAGTGGTATTGCACTGCCTGAAACCGCAAAACGCTCAAAATAACTTACAATTTCAAAAGGAAAATTTTCTTTTTGACGTTTCAAGGCTAAACAAAATGAAGTATGAAAATTTTTCATCCATTTTTATGTGATAGTGAATGTCATAGCACTTTGAGTCTGTGAGTGCCGTCTGACAATGATATATGGAACTAAAAAAAGGAAGCGTAATAAAAAAGTTCCATATTTGAAACATTTCTCTCCTGTTCAATAGCTGTTACCACATACATTTTATTGAATTTCGAAATTCCTCAGTTCATTGTTCTACATTCAGTATAATGCGATGAATATGTATTGGTTAAATTAAACAGTACTAATATCACGAATGCCATCTTCAATAAAAAATATATGTAAGATTTCAGAAATAGTTAAAATTGCCATTTTTTCTTTTTTTGCTAGCTGAATCACATATGATTATTTGGGATGCATGTTTACAGTGATATTTTCTCTTTTCTTTATAAGGAATTCTATTTTATAGAAAATAAAACATCGTAAATGCAGAGATAAGGGTAGAATATAAGTCTGAGTTCAACTAAACCAGTTTTACAGGTTACATGGATGCTTCACCTGATAAAGAGGCTTTTAATTTTGATTTCAAAACCTGTAGCTTTTATTAAACATACCTAGTTATTCAAGATGCTTTTTCATTATTGTGTTTAGTGTTTAAAGACCCCATTGCCTAAAAAATTAGCGTTTATTCCAGATGCAGGTGAATGAGAAGTTTAAAACTTTTCATTGGTAAGCCTGAAGAAGGGTATACAAAATTAATTTCAGCAAAAGAATAGTAATTATGTTAGAAACATTTCAAAATTATGTTTTACCAAATAAAGTCAGAAATTGTCTAGATTTATATTACAGTATCATAAAAAAAGACAGGATTTTTTATTATGTTTAAAAAGACAACGTACAGAGATAACACATGAAACACAACGATTTTTAATAAATTTTTCTTAAAAACATACATAAAAGTGTGCAGACAGAGAGAGGCACAGAGCAAAAGAGGTTGAAAGCAAAGCTTACTGTGACACAGGAAAGTGCTCGTTCGTTTCCGGGAACTTTCGAGGTCGTCCACGACTCAAATGACGTCGGTTGACGAATTCACAATCATCGACCATCCAGAACGAGCCAAAGTCATCCTCATATCTCACAAAACACTTATGGAGGGACAGGTTG
Source organism: Maratus speculifer (assembly GCA_964019185.1). Classification (NCBI taxonomy): domain Eukaryota; kingdom Metazoa; phylum Arthropoda; class Arachnida; order Araneae; family Salticidae; genus Maratus; species Maratus speculifer. The sequence continues at coordinate 375,831,272 of OZ025293.1, forward strand.
GTGCGTATTGCATTCTGTGCAGAGAGAAATTTTGGGTGGAAGACAGATAAGGGAGGGTCATTCAGAAGTGTGAGAGAATGCAAACATAAATGCAGGGCAGAGAAGTAGGCAGCCAACACAAAAAGAAGGGAAATGTTAGGAAAGGAAGTGAAAGGGAGAGAGAGAAAAAAATGAGTGTTATTGACTGTGCGAGAATGACACACAACATTTACAATAACCATTTTACACTTAGACATACCCAATGCGCTCCTGCAACCTCTGAGGCCTGCGCTTGTAGAATTCAATTTCGTCCACTGTCCACACTGCACCTTTTATATTCTCTACTCGCATAAAACATTTGTGCAAGCTCAGGTTGTGTCGTACTGCATTCTAACAATAAGAGATATCCTGTTTTACAAATAGAACACTAACTACTACAAACACTTAAACTCTTTTCAGCATTATGTGTTTTTTTTCCGGGATGGAATTTGAAATCCGATAGATGAAAATAGAGTGAGCTTGAAAATGCTTGAGAATAGAAAAGGCTTCCTTTGAATGTTAGGTGCAGACAGAAAGTTAGAATTATCTGAGAAATTAATTTAAAAGTAGTAAAAGAGAAAGGTGCAGTATATTATTGAGAATTAATCTATCGAAAGTGCACTCTTAAAGTTGGAAGAGAAGTGCAATGCACATTTTTATAGTTAAAAGTTTTTCATATGTTACACTTAAAAGGTTGAGCAGTTGTGCACAGGAGGACACTTATACACTGTACATAAAAATTACATATAAATGCATATCGTTTCAAAACAGAGTTGGATTAAAAAAGTACTTAGAATTCAATTGAAAAAGTGTATGTTTATAATGAAAGGTTAAGTCACATCCTACTTCAGCATATGGTACATTTACCGCAAAACCTGTTCATATGTTATGTATTCGATTTGAAAATTTATTGAATTGACTATTTGGATTAGTTTCGAATCGTGGCCCTTTGTCTTTATGATAGACACTCTTTTATAATGTCATGAAGACATCGATACATTTCAACATAGAATATTAACATATCCGAGTGAAATCGGAAATGTCTCCCAGTTGTACAAAGTCCATAGTTTCCCTAAAACTAAACCTTTGTTTCTTTTAAGTGCGGAAGGACTTTGTATATGTTATTTAGAGAATGGTATTTACTTGGAGTCTATGAAATCGAGTCCTAAAGTAAAAAAAAAATTCAGCAGTTAAAGCAGGATATATTTGAAAGGTTCTACATTTTCTCCAAAGGTAAACATGAAGTTAAATACCCTGCAATTAACTAAAAAAAAAAAAAGACGAAAATATGAGACAGGAAACATCAAGTTAATAAAGGTACAAGCATTTGTAATCAGTTTTTTCATAGGTCAGATAGAAAATGGCAACTTACTGCTTTATGTCTAGACTAGCGAGCTACGCCCGCTAGCTGGGCCACTTTTTCCAAACGAACCTCGGTATTAAGCAGTATATAATAAGCAAAAAAATTCATTTAATAAGCAAGTCTTGGTGTTCGAATCCTCAAGCACAAAAAAAGTAAAATAAAGAGCTATGGTCCCGTTAAAAATATGTGATTTCGCACTGTGGGCCACGTGCACTTGAAAAAAAAAAGATTGTGGATCGGCGCTATGGTCGCTTCGCGCCCATAGTCCCGTTAAATATATTGGGCGCTAAACGCCCATAAGACTTTTTTCGTATTTTTAGTTCATCAGAAGCAGATTTTTACGCAGATTCTGAATATGTAATCAGTTTTTTCTACTTTAAAAACTGTCTGCATGATGGTTTAAGAAAAAAACGCGCAAAAAAAAAAGTTTCGATAGTCCTGTTTTATTTCTAAGTTCAATATTTTAGCGAAAACTACGGTAAATATTCTACGGCAAGTCAAAAAAATTAATGCGGGAAAAAACGCAATTAGCGCCGGTAGAAATGGAGGTTTTCGGCTGTTTCTTCTTTTAGCCAAAGGGGAAAAATTAATTCCTTCACCGCAAGGTGGTGCAGTGTTCTGCTTCGGAGCTCCGTTTGGATATTTGAGATATTTTTCGTTCCGATTCCCAAGGGGTTTTTAATTCATAACTTTTTTAATTTTGGTCCCACGGTCTCGAAAATGCCCGAAATGACTTCCCCGGAATTTTTCCATTCGAAAGACACCTCTCGCGACTTCCAACTCGCCCGCGTTGCGAACTGTAATCGGCTTCAAGCAGACAGACAGAGGCGCACGGATTTTATTAGTATAGATGCTATCTTTAACTACAACTGACTACTACCTCTGCTACAACTGATTTCTATCTCTACTTTTATCTATTATATTTCTTTCAGAAATTTCTTTTCATCTATATTATTTGAGCATTAAATAATCGGGTCTTAAAGTTCAGATGTGAGTTATTAATTAGGAATGAAACGAAGAATAATGATATTAACACCTGCTACTTTTTAATTAATATAGACAGATATGTAACTCTTTTGAAAATTATACCTCCTGATTTTAATTTTCTAAAGAAAATGATTTAATTTTAATTTCTTTTTTAATTCAACTCTGTTTTTGAAAAAAAAAGGAATAAAACAAATGTAAACAAAAGTAACAACAATAAATATTTTTACATTTCGCTGGCTCCCAAAATGGAATTTAAACCTTTAAAGGTACTCGTGTAAGAACAGATGTTACACAAGATACGATATCTTGTAATGAGTTATTGAAATTATTTTTGTTAACAAAATCCAAGTGTAAATTATCGCTGTTCTCAATTAATAAATTTGTATGTGAACCATTGGGAAAAGTTTATAAAAAGAAATTAAACAAATTTTTAACCTACATGACTGAACAAAAATATATATGGGAATAGATCAGCAAGTTAAGGTGCTATGCTGGTCTAGATGAAACCAGCACAGAAGTGATTATTGTAATTTAATATTATGGAGTTTGTAGCTGATATGAATAAGATAAGAATGAATAAGATAAGACACGTAGGCATTTTAATAAAAATAATTTGGAACAGGAGCCCTGTATCCCAGTTAGGTGACACTCATCACTATATATATATATATAATATATATATATATATATATATATATAGATGAGAAATATTTCTGGATGTATCAAAGCTTTAAAAAATATAATATAACTTCTTCTAAGTTATTTGCGATTTCAAAAATCTCCATGATGTGTGCAGAAATCAATAAATATTCAAAATTTTATCCCTTCGGAACGAAGGCGCAAATGCATGGCGCAAAATACATGGCGGAAAATATGCTCAGGTTCACTGAAAATTCCCATCAGTTACTTTTTATTATAAATTTATTTAATGTGGGCATTTTCTCTGTTTTGAACCGCTGGTTATTGCTTTTGTAAAAAAAAATATTACTTGTTTACTTTATGATCTTTTTTGTCATCTTAAGTAATAAATCATTATCCCCGTGAAGTTATGACTTCCCCGACCCTTGTCTTGAATTCCCTTTTGGATCAAAAGGAAGATTTGCAAATAAAATAAGGCCTATCGCATAGTTAGTAAGAGAGGAATTAAAACGTTTGCTGTGATCCTGAAATAAGCTTATTTTTGTAATTTTGTATTAGGGGAAATTTTCGCTCGTGAGCACAAATTGTTAAATAGAACTAGACGGAAGAGCTCGGCCGTTGCTGTGTACGATTGATTTTCTTTTTATGATTACATTTATCACTCACCCCCCCCCCCTCCAGGGGCTTAGAAGAATATAAAAGCAAATGTTCAGTTTTGGGAGCCATTGAATATTGCTCAAAAATATCTGAATCCCAGAAGTGAACTTATCTTCTTGTAGTAATCATATAATTTCAACATTACATATTCAATATTACATTCATATAAATATATATGTATTTATACGTAAACACGTAGTCATCATTATTTGATTTATACATTCCATTTTTGTTTTCACTTTTGTTTAGCATTTTTTATATTAAATTATGTTTATGCTTCTTATTATAATAAGACTTACTGCAAGGTTTTATTTATTAATATATTTTAAATATATATGTATGTATAACAATTATGTAAATTATTATTTCATGCCATTTTAAAATTAAAGATTCTCTCTTTTTACTGTGCGAGCTACTTAGATATTTTCTCTTTCAATGTAATATAAGTAATGAAGCATTCAGATTATTTAATGAATACCTATACTACTTTTTTAAAAAATCTTCGGTTCGTATGTTGAAAAAATCCATTCGCTATATCGCTTCCATGTTTAATTAATAAAATAATGTTTAAAACTTTTGATTTTTTTTACCTCGCTTTTTAGTTAATCTATATATGATTTCGAAAAGCAAAAATGTTTAAAAGAAGCTTTAAAAAAATGTTTGACAGGGGTAGAAATATTATATTTCAACATAGCAGTTCAAAATATATCTTATCAAATGTGTTAATATGGGCGAAAGGAAGATCAATGTTATTTTTCTTTCTTAATTTCAATGATAAAAATTTTCAAAAATTAAAATGTATTTCAGAAGAAAAAAAATGATCGCTTTAAATTAATTACGTCAAAAAAGAACTCATTGTGAGATTGGTAAACAAACAGGTCAGTTTTTGAATGTGTTAATTTTAAATCTCATTTTAAAGCTATTAAAATAATTTCATTGTTCATACCTTGCATAAACATATTCTTCCTACTTTCAATTAATTTCTTTAAACAAAGTTCTTGCTTTTAAAATATTTTGGTAACGCATAAGTAACTAGAGAAGAGTTATCCTAAAATTGAAATTTTTAGAAAAATAGCACATGTATGTAAAATATTGAATTTTAAATGAGCAATATTCATTTAAAATGAAGAGCATATTTAAGATAAAAATAAGAAGACAAAATGAAAAAGTTTACCTTCCACGTTGCTGCGTTTCTTCGAAAGTAACAAAATGTGTTCTGAAACCAATTATAAATTTCATTTAACGTTAGCTGCCTTTCTGGAGATTCTATAATTGCCTGCAAAAGTTTGATAAATATACACATTAAAATGTTATATGTAACAGCTAAAGAAAAATAAGACAACTTATATACTAAGTAGATTCACAATCAGATATAGTTTAAACAAAATAATGTTTATGTTTTATAATATACAGGGTGGTTCAAATTAAAGTATCCCTGTTTGCGACACTCTTGCGAGAGAAGCAGTGGATGAAACGTCTTCATATTTGGAAGATATACATATCAGACCATGGGAAATTGAACGGAAAAAAAAAAGTTCAAATAAAGGCCACCAGGGGATAATAAGGCGCTGCGATCGGTTTAAGAAAAGAAAAAATGTAACATGATCAAGGACGTTGGTGCCAAATTGCTGATTCCCACCAATAATTTTTAATAGTATTATTCGTTTAGGTTTTATTAGTATATGTTGCGATTAATTTTATTAGTGTTTTTATTAGATGAAGAATACTAAAAACTTTGCGGTGGGAATTTTAAATATTATTTCATTTTTCTTATTTAAAACCGATTGCAGCGCCTTTTTATCCCCTGGTGGCCTTTATTTGAACTAAAAAATTTTATTGCATCAATCAATTTCCCATGTTCTGATATGTATATGCTCCAAATATAAAATTGTTTCATCCACTACTTCTCTTGCTAGTGCGTCTCAAACAGGGATACTTTAATTTGAACCACCCTGTATATATTCTGTGAGCAAAAGAAGACTTAGAAAGACTTAGAAGAGCAAAGACTTAGAAAGGTAATTCCATGCATGCCTGTAACTTGAGTTACCAGCTACGATTTTTTTCTACCAATATTTTCGTTTTGAAAAATGAGACTTATTTTATCGGGAATACCTCATTAATTGAATAAAGCCAAGAAAACTTTTTGAAAATAACGGTGGACAACAATTTCGTAGTTATAATCTTGGTAAGCCACGTTACAAATCCTCATGGAATGACCCAGAACTATTTAGAAACATCGTTGGGCCTATCACATACTGTGTTTGACACTATAATCAATAATTGTAATAAGTTTCAAAATAATATTGTTATTAATGGAACTTTATAAATAAATACTACTATTATCCTCTAAGAATTTCTATTACACCTCCTCTGCTTATGTTGTTGCAGGACGCCTGTCTATTCTTTTATAAAAAATACTCTAGTGGATGAACAAATTTTCGAACCTTTCCTCGAATCGTGTTTTCCTGAATTGCTAACAGTTTTGCGTAAACGAAAAATCTATTCTGTCTTTCTTAAGTTTCGCAAATTGCGTGTGGATCTCCAAAAATTCGACTGTCACGGCTACTTTCAAATGCATAGCTTCCAACTTTCAACTAATCTTCCGTAATACCTGGTTTACTTTAATCCAGGTTAACGTCATTTTGAACCAGAAAATATGTTTCATGAATCTTTCTTTATATAATTTCAGGATTGTTAGTGGAACATACTTAATTTCATTTCTTTGAAAAAATTCTGGTTCGAAACTTTTTAAACCAGGGTCAACGCACGTATTACGGATAATCGATGTCAGGTTGGCACCTATGCAAATGATATGTTAACCCTTTCGGGTCCGAATTTTTTTCCATTTTGAGAACAAAATTACTTTTACTTTAATAACGCTAACACTAGAACCGCCGGAAATTTTAGCCATGTGTTCTAGAAATATTGCACTCCATAATTTTTATTTACAACTTTTTAGATTATTTATTTAACTTTTTTGATGTGGTACATAATGAAATTATTTTAGAAAGACATTACGCTCGAATCGAAATATTTCTATTTGATAGCGGTTAAAATGATCTTACTGCGGTTTCAGTGTTAATCATAGCTATCCAAACGGACTTGCTGATAATTAAAATATTATCTCATTGTCTAAAATCTAACGAATGTACTTATTTTGTGTACTATTCAATTCATATTGGTGTGATAATAGGCCAAGGAAGAGTTTTTGGAAATGTTTGGAAGATATCGTATTACAACAGGATTTAACCGATATCACAACTTTCTAATGTTTTTTGTGTGTTGTCGCACATTATTCGTTCAGAAAAGTCGCCTACATTTTTTATTTAAATGTGAAATATACGCATAAAATAAAGGAATCACCAATGGTGCAAAGAGAATTAAGCAAACTTTTATTTTTAGTGTTATTACAGAATGTCAAAACATAAATGAAATTATAATAAGATAACATAGCCATATATTATCATTTCTATATCTAGAAAGCAGCAAAATTAATTGTTAAGATAAAATAATACTCAATTAAATGACATGTACTATTAATAGCACACCAGACCCGAAAGGGTTAATTAAATGATTGCGGCTGTGTAGGTGTTATTTATAGTGTGGTGTTATCAGAAAACTTCGTATTTACAACGGCTCTTGTCGAAAGGTATTCTATTTAAGTTGCTATGAAAACCTGCCATGAAGGTTTGTTTCTTCAAGGCTCGACGTGATTTTTATGTGAAATGATCGTGAAAAATGACGAAATATAGCTCGAGGATTACCAAATCGTCAAAAGTGAGTTTCCTTTCTGAGAGTGGGGTGAGCGATATGTAATATTACCTAAAGCATCCGTTTACTCTGTATAAAATATTTACGAAGAAATAAAGATTTGTTTGGTAAGAGCGCCTGCAAAATATGACGCATAAAGAATTTTTTTTCTTTTATTTTAATATAAATTTGAAGTCTAAATATCCCTTGATAAATGATGAAAGTATTAGGAGCATAATTTGTTCAATAAAAATTGTCAAAATTTAGTTTTTTTTTTTACATTGTCATTGATAAAATTTCGATTTGATAGTAAATAATACATAAAATAAAACATTCGTATACTGAAAATATTTTTGATGAAATGAAGATTAGAGGACTTAATAAAAAGAATATTGCCCAGTTATACTGATGCCATTGAGCTCACAGGCTACGCATGCTAATTGTACATTACAGCCTTATATTTTCAAGGGGATTTTCCTTTTCTGTTGGAAAAAAAAATTTAAAAAAGGGAAACAGCTCTCTCCTTTCCTCTTTTTTATACTTAATCATTAAACCTCCTAAACTATCAAGAACATGCTATATCATATAAAAAATCTATATCCAAAATTCAGAGCAAATCGGATAATTCTTAATAAAAACTTATTTAACATTTATATAATTTAGGAGGAGCTATCCCCCTCTTTTACACTTAACAATTAAACTTCCAAAACTATTCAGAGATTTGAACGAAATCTGACAATTTTGCTTGAAAAACCCTTTTATATCAATTAAGGAGAGGGGCATTAGAACCCCCGTTCCCCCTGTTTATACTTATTCAATGAACACCTAATAATAGTCACGAAATTGCCTCATAAAAATGATCCTATATCTAAATTAGGTAGATTTCGTATGAAATACTACCTATTGCAATCGCACCAGTTTATCTATCTATCTATCTATCTATCTATCTATCTGTCTATCTATATATATATCTCACTTTTTTATGGACACGATAACTTCTATAATTCTTCACCAATCTCCACCAAACTGGTACATAAAATCAAAGGTGATAAAATCTCAGCTAAGTTCGTTAATGGGCAAAATCGGACCAAGAGGGTCGGAATAGGGGGTGTTCTTGTGAAAACCGAAAAAACGCCATAACTTTTTAATTAAAGTAGATATCGAATCGGTTTAAAGTTTGTATTACTTCTTAAAAATGGGCCAAAAGTATATGCATAACAGATTTTTGATAAATTTAGAAGTGGGCTCAAGGGGCGAAAAAAACAGAATTTTGAGATAAAAAAATTCATAACTTCGTCAATTTTCAAGATATCAAGTCCAACTAAATTTTTTTTGTAAATGTTCTTAAAATTATCTAAAACTTTTGTATTTACAAGTTTTTGATAGGACCAACTTTTACCGATGAAAAAAATTAAAAACGAAAAAAAAAAGGACGGTGAAAAAAAGAGAAAAATCCATAACTCCGTCAATTTTTAAGATATCAAATCTGATTAAATTTATTTTACATCTTCTCAAAAATATCTACAACTTTTATATTGACAAATTTTTCATAGGACCAATTCATATAGCAAAAAGAAATTAAACAAAAATAGGAGTTGGAGAAAAAAACCTCAAGTCCAAACTGCTTATATTCTGACTCATTTTCAAGTTCATTTTTGATTTTAAACGCATCCAAATGGTAGATCCAGTTATTTAGAAACTATATAAAGTGACGCATTGGTCAATTTTCTGATAAAGACAGAATATATTTCAAAAAATGCTACCTAAAAGAGTATTTTGAACAGAATTTCCCAAAGTCATCAGGACTGAAAATTTAAGAAAGTATTCAAATAAGAAATTGCGTTTTTTTTCTGACTCGTTTTTAAATCCATTTTTGTTCTCAAATGCATCCAGTTTACAGATCCTGTTATTTAGGAACTATATAATGTGATGCATTGGTCAGTTTTTTGATAAAGACGGAATATATTTAAAAAAAAAGGCTACCAAAAAAGGTATTTTGAACAGAATTTTCCGAAATCATCGTGACTGAAAATTTAAGGAAGTGTTCAAATAAGAAATTGCGTTTTTTTCTGACTCGTTTTTAAATCCATTTTTGCTCTCAAACACATGCAATTTACAGATCCTCTTATTTAGGAACTATATAATGTGATGCATTGATCGGTTTTTTGATAAAAACAGAATATATTTCGAAAAAGGCTACCAAAAAGGGTATTTTGAACAGAATTTCCCGAATTCTTCGTGATTTGAAAATTTAAGGAAGTTTTCACATAGCAAATTGTGTTTTTTATGACTCGTTTTAAAATCCATTTTCGCTCTCAAATGCATCCAATTTACAGATCCTCTTATTTAGGAACTATATACTGTGACGCACTGGCCAGTTTTTTGATAAAGATAGAATATATTTTTAAAAATGCTGTCAAAGTGAGAATTTCGCACAAAATTTTCCGAAGCAATCATGATTAAAGAATTAAGGATGTATTCAAACAACAAATCGGTTCTTTTATGACTCATTTTTAAATTCAATTTTTTCTCAAATGCATCCAACTGACAGTGTTTTGTTATTTAGGAACTGTATAATGTACTGTTTTGGTCGATTTTTTAATTAATTCAGAATTTATTTCAAAGCATTCAGAATTTATTTCAGCATTTGAGCTGAATTTTTCTTAAGATGATTCTGATAAAACCAGTTTTTGCAGAAAAATGAAATTAAAAATTTTTCATAAACGGCCAAATGAAGTTATTAAATTGGATTTATCTCTAATCATATATATACATATATATATATACATATATATATATATACATATATATATATATATATATATATATATATATATATATATATATATATATATATATATATAATTTTTTTTTTTTTTTTTTTTTTTAAATGAGCACTCTTCGAAATCTACTTCCGCCTATAGGCCCAGCCGACAGGGATTTTTTTTTTGAACGAAAACTGTTAATTTTGCATGAAAAACCCGTTAAATCAATTAAGGGGAGGGGCATGAGTCCCCCGTTCCCCCTCTTATACATTTCCAATGAACACCAAAAACTAATCAGGGAAGCGCCTTATGAGGATATACATATGTACAAAATTTCAAGTGGATCCGATATTTTTATCATGAGTTATAGCGTTACGCACGAACGTACATACAGAACGGGCGGGCACATAAGCTCTCAGGCTATGATAGCCTGTGAGCTAAAAAGCATGACTCAACAAAATAATTTCTGTTCAAATAATTTTATTTTCAAACTTTTATATCACCGCGTTGTATATTTGCAACTCATCCAATAGTTAATGTTATTTAAAAGACAATTTTTAAAATTTTTCCAACAGAGACGTTAATATAAATTATTCATAAAACTCTCCATAAACGAAGATATTGAGCTATTTTTTCATGCGAAAAGTTAACCCCTTGACTGGTTATTTCTTTTCCGTTCAATAAATTAAAAATAACGGATTCACACCACTATTATTTAAATAAAATATTCTTAACATTTAGTCTAAACATTTCCGCCTTTAAATAGTATGAAATTATTTAAAAAAAATAGTGGTGTCAAAAAGCTTTAAATGATGATTTAAGTAAATTCGTCTTGCTCGAATGGCATACGAGCAAATCAATTAAGGGGGTAATTTATCATTTGAGCAGTTTAGCACCGTTATTGCTAAAATGAACTTTCTAAATTTTGTCAAATTAAAAGGCTGGAGACTTTCAAAAATAGATCTTTCACAAAAGTAAGTATGTATACTTCGCAATTTTGGATTAGAAAATTGAATCTACACGTAAAAACTGGTAGTTTCCATTTTTTTTCTTTTCTTTTACGTTTTGAAGAGTTTTCATTATTTTTACGTGCTTAAAATTATGTATATTTAAATATCGTAGTAAATATTTTCAGTTCAGAGTACTTGAACCACAAAGGGTTAAATATATTCAAAATGATGAAAGACTTGATAATTTTTTAATAGCAATACATTAAAAGCGTAGTTTTTGGATAAATTTTCAAAAAATTGTATTCCTTTAAGAAATTATCTTTTATTTTACATGTTCATTGACCTAATTTTGATTTGATAGTTAGATAACATATAACATAAAGCAAACATTTTTTTACATAGAAGAAAATATTTATGAACAAGTCGGACATTGCGCGTAAAGCTTAGCAAATGAAGTGCGTTCGTATGATAACGAAGTTTTAAAAATATCACTCTCATATATCAATCTCATAAAATTGTAAAGAGTTAATTATAATTAAAATTTGCACTAAACAATGTTCTCCATATACCATTATGTAATGGAATACTTTTGTGTGGCTTTGTAAATCAATAACAAATGTTCTTTGCACCACAGATTATACAAAATGTATATTATAATATGTACTTTATAGATGCATATCAATTTTATTATGTTCGAATGAGTATAACACCATTAAAATGCATTTGAAACATTTTTCCCCATTGACTGTAATGTAACGGAATATTTTTGATTGTCCCTGTAATTGATCTATGCATCCGATTTTCATAAAACTTGAAATGACTCGACAAAATTATGTGATAATTATATATTTTAAATTTCAAACGATTCGGTTGGGTAGTTTTTGCGTTGTTATATGCGGACGGACGGACAGACAGATTGAAGGGCTGAACGACAACTATAGGTGCTACGTATTTACATAATTACAAACGCACCTAAAAATGGAGCATGGAAATTTTTGCAGCTGGAATGAATGAAACGAGGCTGACAAGAAAGACAGGCTACCGCAGTTCATCCCACGTATCTTTTTTTACAGACCACTAGAATGACGTGATGCTCTTTTCGTACATAGTGCATTAGAGCATCACGTGATTCCAGCGGTCTATAAAAAAAGGTACGTGGAATGAACCGCTGTAGCCTGTCTTTTTCGTAAGCCTCGTGAGTGAAAAATATGACGCAATAATAATAGTAAATGTTGTTTTCTCTTTCACAATAAATGGCCCTCTACAGACGTGGCCTCCGTGGCTGAGTTGTCAAAGCACCACGCCGCTAATCGCATTCGAGAGTATGAGGTTGGGAGTTCGAATCCCACTGGCTCCATTGCACGCACTCTTTGTGTGGAGCTTTCGGCTGTGTATCTCTTGCGATATAAAATTTCCCTGTGCTATGTCGTCCTTGTAATATTGACGATGATTTACACTATATTGCCATTGATTATGGGACACTTGCGATTTTAGACATTTTACTAAATATTTAGAAAAATACATGAGGAATCATCTCGAAACTCTTAGTCTATAAATATAATAGTATACGTCATACATCTCCGTGAAGATTTTTTACCGAAACTCCATAGGGGACCGTCAACAAATTAAAAAAGAATGAATATCTTTTGAATAACCCTGTCAAAACTAATGTAGCAAAAGCGCTCAAACTCTAGATTATGATTGAATGCCGTATTGTAATACGCCTTGTTCATTTTTATGCAAATAGCATGCATACTCGCAGAGTAATTAAAGTTTTTATAAAAATGGTCCCAAATTTTTCCAAGTTTTTTCCTTATAATTTTCAGAGTTCTTAATATAAATTAATATTTTTTTCAGAAAATATGACAAACAACATTGCACACAGTACCCTGTAATCAGAATTAAAAAATAGTGAAAATTGTACACAAAATGAGTTGGTTTACTAAATAATTTTTTACTGCGCATGCGTCAACGATATCAAAATTTCATTTGCATATTATGTTAGCTAAATGTATAGAGCAACTTTTGTGAAAGTCACAAAATCATAACTTGAAAATTCTGAAAATAATCGTCAATTGAATAGGTTGAAAATCCGTTATTCTCAAAATGAAGCAAAAACAAGAGGGGTTGTATCCATATATTCATTGATTAGTGTCAATATAGAATACACAATACGGGATGTACTACTACATTTGGATAAAATCCCTCATTTTTTTGCTTCATTTTGGAAACAACGGATTTTGTCCTTTTTCTATAGACGATTACTTTCAGAATTTTCAAGCTATGATTTTGAGACTTTTACAAAAGTTGCTCTGTACGTTTAGCTAACATAATATGCAAATGAAATTTTGATATCTTTGACGCATGCGCAGTAAAAAATTATTTAGTAAACCTACTCATTTTTCATACAATTTTTATTATTTTTTAATTCTGATTACAGGGTACTGTGTGCAATGTTGTTTGTCATATTTTCTGAAAAAAATATTATTTTATATTAAGAACTCTGAAAATTATAAGGGAAAAACTTGGAAAAATTTGGGACCATTTTTCTAAAAACCTTAATTACTCTGCGAGTATTCATGCTATTTGCATAAAAATGAACACAGTGTATTACAATACGGCATTCAATCATAATCTAGAGTTTGAGCGCTTTTGCTACATTAGTTTTGACAGGGTTATTCAAAAGATATTCATTATTTTTTAATTTGTTGACGGTCCCCTATGGAGTTTCGGTAAAAAATCTTCACGGAGATGTATGACGTATACTATTATATTTATACACTAAGAGTTTCGAGATGATTCCTCATGTATTTTTCTAAATATTTAGTAAAATGTCTAAAATCGCAAGTGTCCCATAATCAATGGCAATATAGTGTATAAGCAGGCTTCATGTCGAGCACACAAATCAGATGTATGTTGTTCAATAAACAAACAAGTTAATTAGACGGTTTGGGCCTCCGCGGCCGAGTGGTTAAGACGCCGCTCTGCTAACCTAGAGGTTGTGGGTTCGATTCCCGCTAGCTCCATTGCACACATAATTTGTGTGAAGCTCCTAGCTGTATTTCTCATATGTTGTAAATTTCCTTGTGCTATCTCGTCCTTGTATATTGACGATGACTTATAAGCAGGCTGTCATGTCGAGCACACAAGTCGGATGTATGTTATTCAAAAAAAAAAAAAAAAAAAAATTAATTAGACGGAACTATAAAGGCTAGGAGAAAAATTCCATTTTAGCATGCTCTGATTTTGGAAAATTATCCGTTTAGCAGCTATAAGTTTTATTGCAATTAAGTTGCATTCTTTTCACCGAATAGGAAAATTTTCTGTTTATTTCCATTATACACAGTCTTCAATTTAACAAAGTTTACCGTGCACTTATAATGTATAAATAACTTGAAAAAAAATCATATGTTCCCTGGAGTTTCGAGACAAAAGCCTCCCTAACGGGTAGTAGCATACGTCTCAGTATTTGCCAACCAACCAACCAACCAATCATATGTTACAGAGCATAAATTATTTTCAAAAATTGTTTGTTTACACGTAAGTAAATTGTAAATCTATAATAATTTGAATTTTGCTTTCCATTTTCATCAACTTTAAAATGTATAAGACCTTTTGAAGATGAGACACATTCAATGCTCTGTTGGTTGGTTGGTTGTACGATATACCGAGATATAAAGCTACATCCAGAAGGATGGCGTGGTCTCACAATTCCAAATTGGAGAACCAATGTGCTTGCAAGATTAGTGTCTCCTGACAGACATTACTTGACCGAACATTATGTTTCTGTTGAAAAGTGATGTAAATCAACTTATTATGTATCATATTTCTGTTGCCATGCAAACAGAAAGAAAATCATATATTTTTTAGTTTGATTTCTTTGCTTTTCAACAGTGTCACAGAATGTTGTCTGATCTACAAAAGGTCTTGTACATACAAACAGAAATAAAAACATTTTATGTTAACAAAGAAAAGTATGTGAATTTACCTGCCGAATGAGAGATGCGTATGTAAAAGGAGGACGGACATCAGCGTTCTTATAAAACTCACGATTCCTTGTGATTTCTGAAAAAAAAAAACATAAAAATATATATTTATATCTTTTTTAATAATCTACGCTGAAAAAAAACTCTGTAAAAAACGGAAATTATACTGGCAATCGGCTGCTAGTAGATTTTTAATATTCTTCTTGATTATACATTTATTTATGTTTTTAGAGATATAATGGCAATAAAGAAAACTAGGAATCTTTGATCATACAGGAGGGGGCTGGACCCACTGTTTTTATTTTATTTATTTTATATTTTTTCTCGATAAGCTAAAGATGGAAGCATATTATAAACCCTTTCTATTCGTTAATTTTGTTTTTCAGACACTTATAGTAATTATAAAAATATAAACTTTTTAACAAAAGAAAACCAAAGAAACGTTTAAATATGCTTTTATTTTTATTTTGTTTTTGTGGAATTGCTAAAAAAAATACTGAACCAATTTTGATGAAATTTCAATGGAACCCATTCGAGAGTAATCTCTTTACATAAAAAAAAATCACACGAATCGGTTGTTTACTTTTGGAATAATCGGTGAACATAAATAAAAAAGTTACATACCGGCCAAATTGAAAACCTCCTTATTTTTAAAAAGTCGTTCAAAAAAGAAAATGGGATTTTGCATTCTCCCTCCCCCCGTCAACCCTCTGACAGTCTTGCAAAAGGGCAAAATTGTAATGTTGCTTTCTCAGCATTTATTTTTAATTGCTAAAAAAATATGATTCTTTCAAAATTATAGAAAAATCTTATTTACGAATATGAATGTTATCCTTGAGTGTGTTAATCATTGCACAATGTATTA
Source organism: Maratus speculifer (assembly GCA_964019185.1). Lineage (NCBI taxonomy): Eukaryota > Metazoa > Arthropoda > Arachnida > Araneae > Salticidae > Maratus > Maratus speculifer. The sequence continues at coordinate 375,847,252 of OZ025293.1, forward strand.
AAAATCCATTAAATCAACTGAGTTATATCATTTTAATTATTGCTTGCATTGCAGTGAAACCTGGAGCTTAGGGAACGTCTATAGACGGGCTTGTCAGTGAGAGGAGTAAGTTTTCTTTTTACCATTAGTAACCTCCTCTGATAGTATTAAATGAAATGAATGGAGATATTTTTGCTTTAAAACATATACTTTATTTATTAATCTGAAATATAAAGTAGTTAATTCTAACTTGGTATAGCTCTAGTCACGGCCAACTTCATTAGAGGCCTAGGAAGCTCTTGATTGTTAGGACGGAATTCATGACATCATATCATGCCTAACCAATCGACAAAGGCAGATCTTGTTTGTAACGCCCCTTGCTAGGACAACTTTCTCATGAGATTGGATAGACGGAGATTACGTCATTAATTCCGTCCTAACTCCCGCCTGATGAATCAAAAGCTTCTGTGGCCTCTAATAAAGTTGGCCGTGCTCTAGTAAAGTATTTCTATGATTACTTTTCATTATGGCAACGGTGTTATGTGAGAGCCACTGTATGTGTGAGATGTTTGAACTGGGTAAAAGTATCCCTTTTTTAGTTGAAACCTCTTCTGCAAGTAGAAAATAAAATGAATGACGATATTTTTAACTTTAAAATATACTACTTTACTTATTAACCTAAAAAGCAAGATAGTTAATTTTAATTTGGTATAGCTGTTGGCAAGTGTTTCTATAATTTCTTTTCAAAACGGCGTGATGTGTGACCTACTGCATGTATAAGATGGTTAAACCGGGTAAAATATCCCTTTTTTAGCTCACGGTTATCAAAGCCTGAGAGCTTACGTGCCAGCAGGATCTACAGTGTCTCACATAAGTGATGGGACACTTGTGCTTTACAAAAGGAAATTAATCAAATAAAATAAAAAAAACATGTACACATTTTTTTGTGGGTGTGTTTCATACTTAAATTTAGTAAAGATTGTTTCATAACATACATTTTGTCAAAATATTAAAATATTAATTTAATAAAAATACAAATGTTTAGAACGGAGCAAAAAATAGCTCACATAAGTGATGGGACACCATTATATATGCAACAAAAATCGTCTGAAATAAGCAATAAAAATATTTTTTGGGGTTTTATTTTTACTTAAAAGCAATTGGCAATAATTTATAAAATCGTCTGCAGTATTTCTCTCCAGTTTGTTTTGGAATTTTTGTGTTTTTTAGCTCTGTGTAGCCATGAATGCTAAACGAAAAGAAACTTCGCCTGAAATTCGAAAATTAGTTATTAATTTGCATATTGAACGTGGAAAATCTATTAGAAAAACTGCTGAAACAGTTAACTTGAGTCGTTCAACAGTTTTCAATATCATTAAACGATATAAAAAGAATCATATGATTCAGGATAAAAGAAGACCTGGCCGACCATCAAAGCTATCCAATGGAATAAAGCGAATTATCGTTCGAAATATAAAAAAAAAAATCCAAGAAATAGTGCTTCAAAAGTTGCTGCTGATTTACAAGCATTATATGAATAATTGTTAATCCTGAGACTATTAGAAGGGTAATTCGATCTGCTGGATATCACGGTAGAGTAGCCAGGAAAAAATTCTTCGTAAGTGAAAAGAATAGAAAACTCAGACTAGCTTTCGCAAAATCCAACATAAATAAGAATTCTAATTACTGGAATAAAGTTATATTTGCTGATGAGAGTAAAATTAATATATTTGGTTCTGACGGTAGAATCTTGGTGTGGAGAAAACCCAGGGAAGAATTTCGCAAACAGAACTTGGTACCAACAGTAAAACATGGTGGAGGAGGAGTTATGGTAAGGGGGTGTATGTCGTCCGCTGGAGTTGGTAATCTTGTTTTTATTGACAGTATAATGGATCAATACAAGTACTAGTATTAAAAAATGCTCTGACGAGCACCAAAAAAGGTTAATATGTTTTTAAGTATGAAAAAGGGTTTGACAAGTGCTTCTGTTAATTATTGAGCATGAGGAAGGACAAGGGATCCCTTCTTGGCTACAACTCACTTCAATGCCAACTTTTAAAAAATCATATTTGCGCTTTTTCCGTGAAACCAAATCAGTCGCAGTTACTATAAAAATGTATAGTGTAAAGACATAACCAGTAAAGGTGCAGCTTAATTAGACATAAATGTAAGGGAAGACGACACAGTGTCAAAAACCTAGTTCCTGCATCACATTCATGCACTGGCACCAAGCATGCCCTAAGTGTATAATTGCACAGAAAATTTATTTGTAGTATAGTGCAGAGTGAACAGTGCAGTTAACATCAGGGATGTAAGTGCATGTTATATGCCGTATGCCTTCTGGACTTTTTAATAGAACACCATATACATTATTTCTCAAGAAAGCTTATAGTATACACATTCTAGGGTATCCCTCTGCTTAGAGCATATATCCTATCTTATTTTTACGACTACACCCCTGGTTAACATCTAAAGCACGGTGGAAAGTTCTACTAAAGAACCGCAAATTTCTTTCATACGGAAAAAGCGCAAATATGATTTTTTAAAAGTTGGCATTGAAGTGAGTTGTAGCCAAGAAGGGATCCCTTGTCCTTCCTCATGCTCAATAATTAACAGAAGCACTTGTCAAACCCTTTTTCATACTTAAAAACATATTAACCTTTTTTGGTGCTCGTCAGAGCATTTTTTAATACTAGTCATTTAATTTTTTGATAAAAACTGAAGATTTTCTAATATCTTAAAAAGAAAAATAACTGCTGCTGTCAAAATTTATAAAATGATAACAACAGCATAAAATTTTGATGTATCAGAATAATTATAAAAATCATTGCATTGCTATATAAAATGCATGATAAGAAAAATAAACCATGGATTTGAGCGAAAAAAGTACAGAACTTTATTAAAAGAATTAAAAGCCATACCAATTAAATATATTCAAGGTAATTTCTCAAATAAAACATTCACAACTAGAAAAATTCTAGAAATTGAATAACAATTAACATAAGAATATTCCCGAAGGAATAATAATTTAACACAAAAGCATTTCTAAATAAAACGAACTTACATCCGACGGGATTTGAACTCTATACCCGCTGCTGAGCAGCCAAATGTCTTACCACGAGAGTCCTAGTTTAACACCAGAGATGTTGCAAATTTTGCTATAATACCTATATAAATAACAGCATAAGTCTTGTGACTGTCATCAACAGCTCCGATCTGATTGTTTTATTTTTTATATGCCCAACGGCTATTTTCCTACTTTTATTTTAGCTACTCGAAACAATCGCCAAATAGGTTTCCTTCGCCTTAATTTCATTTTAAATATAAAGCTGTCACTAGCTTTATTTAAAGTACATGACTTTCATTAAAAAACACGTAAATTAAAAATACATATATCAGATACATTTAACTTGCACGTTTTTTTTTTTCATTTTATAAAAAATACTATAAGTAAATATATAACTATTTAATTTATCCCATCGACCAAAGAACGATAGACAAACTGTAAGATTATATGCCAATAATGGATGAACATAAATGTTACACTTCCTTGACATTAAACCCACTACACTTGTTTGTTAAGTAATCAAATGATTTTAATTCGATGATTTATTTATATTCTTATGAATGTTTGACTAATTTATTTGTTCTTTTGTTATTTAATATAAATTTTATGCCAATAAGCGAATAGCTCTTGATATTAATTGAGAAAAATATAATATATAATTTATTAAAGTTACTTTATGGTTGTATCCGCCGACATTATTTGGTTAAATAAAAAGCATTTAACTCCTTACAAATTTCCGCTAACATTGATATTTTTGGTACCTTCGTATTAATGCCACCGCAGTAGAAGTTGTGCTAATGCGCCAATAAAGAGTGATCTTGTTGTTCGTGCCTTTTTAGTGTTTTTTTTTTTTTTTTTTTTTTTTTTTTTTGTGCTCATTTTGACGTAATTTTTAGTATTTTAGTACTTTTTTAGCCTATTTTTGATACCATTTTTTTTGTGCTCGTGCGAACAAGATTGCTCTTTATTGGCACATTAGTGCAACTTCTGCTGCGGTGGCGTTAATACGCAAGTACCATATTTTTATGCTCTTTAATAAATTCTAATATTACATTTAAAATACTTCAATGTTATTCACATATGCGATATCTTACAAATATCTCTTTATGGTTTGATTTGATAAATTCTGCATTAAAATATGAAAACTTTTATTAGTACTCTTTTGTTCGAAATCACCTGAATAAATCGAATTTTATATTTGGTACGTCTCGACGTCATAACTAAACGTCATCATTTAAAGTAATCTTTTTCGTTAATGACTTTTATTTTTTTAACATAAATTCATTAATTTTCTAAACTTAAAATTTTTTAATGGCAACATTTTTCCTTTTGAGTAATTTGGCGAATAGTTTGGCGATTTCTATAAATGGGTGAAATTGGTCGACCTGATAATCAAGTAGCACCTTACGTAATATAAATAAAATAGGTATGCATTTTTGGCACAGATGTCATATACGCACCTTGTTGGCGAATTTTTTTTTTCTGACGCCAATGTCATATGCGCATCGGAGTATTTAACTGAATCCAGAGTGTCGTTATTTAGCTTGATATGTCAACCCGGATGTTGTTATTTACTTTTTAATAAATAATTTTTTCTTTTTTTTAAATATATAAATTGTTTTGTTCTATTAAACAAACCTTTTTTTATTTATTGTTATTACCTTTCAAAAAATATATACCGGGTGTCCCAAAAATGACTGATGGATTTTAAAATTCAATAACTTGCAAACGGTGGCAGCTATTTAAAAATTTTTTGTAGGAGGGTTATGTACAATGTCAGGAGTATTTTTTACCGTAACTTTTGATTTTAGTTCGAATTTCAACCAATAGATGGCGCTGACAGCAATTGAAGCCCAGGTCGGCGCCGAAACTGACCTCACTCAACACTGATCACCTGGCCTTCAATCGCTATCAGCGCCATCTATTTTTTGAAATTCGAACTAAAATAAAAAGTTACGGTAAAAAACTCCTGACATTATACATAACCCTCCTGCAAAATTTTTTTAAATAGCTGTCACCGTTTGCAAGTCATTGAATTTTAAAATCCATCAGTCATTTTTGGGACACCGGGTATGTAACTGGTATCCCAAAACGAGATTTTCGCCAAATTGGCTTTAGAAAAAAACTAACGCCAATGTGATTCGTGTATGACATTTGTGCCGCATTTTAATATAGAAACAGAAAAAATTCGTGCGAAAACAAAAATTAAAGTTCATCAGGTTTGTTTTCAGAGCTATTTATATATTTTGGCTTCATACCCTCCCTTTTTGAAGCCAAAATAGCACCAAGCTTTGGCAAACATATTTATATTAATCAGACATTCATAAAATAAGTAATAATTTAATTGACCTAGAATAATTTAACGTACCCTCAAAAAAAAAGCTGACACATTCTCACGTCCGAATCATCATGGAGCGCCCGACTCACCGCTCTTGTGTTGCGCCAAACCGGATTTCTTACCGGTACGCCCTTACCTTACATCTCAAAGGCTCAAATAAATGTAAAACCATATTTTTACGCTTATCTTTATTGTCCTGTAGATTTTTCCATTCATGTCTAATTATTCATAAAATAATAACTGTGAAAAGTATTGGTATGAACGTTTGTACTTAATAATTTTACATATCTTTTTGTCTTGTACAATTAAAAAAAATAATAATATTAATGTCAATCTTTTGTTAAATCAGTCTTTGAAATAAAATATTACGTGATGGAAAAACACGGTTACGTCGCTTTTGCGGTTAAAAACATTTGCTATTCGGTCTTTCGGCGCCATTTTTGATTTATTCGCCAAACACACCACCAGAATAACTTTAATAATAATGAACTTTTCCGCAAATTCTTGTCCTGATTGCCTAAATTTGTTCATTTCATCTTATGGACCTTCAGATAAGCAAGTAAATAAAATTACGAATAAAAGTATCATATTACAGTGGCTAGCATAAATTTAAGAGAGACTAAACTTTTTGCCAGAGGCGGCTTTTAACTTAAATAAATGAGAAATTAATAAATAAAAAAAATATTTCACTTCGCTCGTCAAAATAGATAGTGAATATGATACATGAAAATAACAACAAATAAGTATTTTTTCACGTGATTTATCTAATCTATTTATTTATTTTTATGTTCATTTAAACTTACGTGCAACAATTACAAGAAGTAAATATTAAGAAATATATAAGAAAAAGACTAAGTTCAGCTGGAAATTTCAAACAAAAATTCGATTTTCTCAGCGACCGACAAACATACAAAGATGAAAAAAAAAACTGTTCTGAGTTTTACCATGAGGATTAAAATAAACCAAAAACGAAGTTAATCCATCCGCGGAAACGTTAGCAAGACTTTGTTGAATTTTTTGCTTTCATTTTTTCATTAAAAATTAAATAAAAAACTATTCTAAGCTGCAATAATTTTTTGAATGCTATCATTTTATTCGTCTCGTCGAGTTCTATCTTTTTAAAAAAATTTCACTGCCGTATCTCAACTGGTTCGCCAGAAATTTTAGAAAGTTGTTTGCACTTTCTATTTCTTAAACATATTATACCAAACGCTACCGCGTTTGCTATGATATTGATATTTTAAAGCAAAATTTGAAATATTCAGCACGAAAATTGACCCTTCATAACGATTTTAAATTCTACCAGGACAATGACCCCAAACACACTGCTCTGAACGTTAGACTCTGGCTGCTATATAACTGTCCTGAAATAATAAAAACACCACCACAATCTCTAGACTTAAATCCCATAGAGAATATTTGGCAAGAATTGGAATCAAGAATTCGCAAACACACCATTTCTTCAAAACAACAACTAAAATCGGTGCTTCAAGAAGAATGGGGTAAAATCACTCCAGAAATCACAAAAAAATTAGTCGAATCCATCCCAAAAAGATTAAATCATGTTTTAAAAGTAAAAGGAAATCCAACAAAATATTAAAACCTTTTAAAAAGTAAAATTTTTGGATAAATATTTGATGGAAAAGTAAGTGTCTCATCACTTATGTGAGCCATTTTTTGCTCCGTTCTGAACAATTGTATTTTTACTAAATTAATATTTTAATATTTTGACAAAATGTATGTTATGTAATAATTGTTACTAACTTTAAATATGAAACACACCCAAAAAATTTTTGCACATGTTTGTTTATTTATTTTATTGCAGTTTCTTTTTATAAAGCACAAGTGTCCCATCACTTTTGTGAGACACTGTAAATATCATCAAGAGTTGTTTCCTCAAGTGTAACTGACCATATTTTATTAATTGGATTAAAATTTATAAAAAATAATTATTAAGTTATTTCAGTAATTAAATAGTATAATTGCATAGATATTTTAAAAATGTGCACTATAGCATAATATTTCGATTATTATAATTATTAATACAAAAATAAATAAGTAAATAAATAAATAAATAATAAAATATGTGAAGCAACACCCTGACCGCCGAGCAAAAGGGCAGACTTTAATGTTGTTTTCTCTGTTATTTTAAAAAAAGATGATTTTTTTTAACGTGTGTTAAAAAGTAATTACGTATAAGAAAATAAGTCTTAAGAGTATTAACAGAGTTGCCAACCTCCGGCTTTTTTTAATTCATGAAAACGTATTTTGAACCCGAAAATTTACTTAATTATAAGTGTCTAGTATTAACTCAGGGGGTCATTTGAAATTTACTTAATTTCGTTGACTCAATAAATTTCTGGTTAGAAGTATAATCGTTTGATTTTTAAAATGCCGGAGGTTGGCATGTCTGGTATTAATCATAATAAAATGTTTTAGAACTGAATTACCGTAATTTCGGGTGTATAAGCCGCAGATCAAACAATTCTTTTTCGACCCAGAATTTTTTAAGAAACAAATATAACTAGTTAGATCGCCGTAAATATTTGTCTTCAATTACTAAATAAGATTTCTGGGTCCAAAAAGAATTGTTTGAGCCGCGGCTTATACACCCGAAATTACGGTATATTTGTAGAATTCTATTAATTTAAATAATACTTCTACTGCAGTGAAACCTGTAGCTTAGTGAACGGAAATATCAGTGAGAAGGTTTAAATTGAAAATAACATATTTTACAATTCGGAACAAATTATTCAGAATATATCTACATATATCTTAAATGTATATATTGTTTATCCCTGCTCCCATGGTCTCCAATTTAATTGTAATCGTTTTGATTTGCGACTCGCGCAGACGATTCTTCTTAGCTCACAGGCTATCATAGCCTGAGAGCTTATGTGCCCGCCCGTTCTGTATGTATGTTCGTACGTGCGTAAAGCGATAACTCATGATAAAGATATCCGATCCACTTGAAATTTTGTATATAGGTATATCCTGACAAGGCGCTTCCCTGATTATTTTTGGAGTTCATTCGATATGTATAAGAGGGGGAACGGGGGGCTCATGCCCCTCCCCTTAACTGACATAAAAGGGTTTTTCATGCAGAATTAAGTTTTCGTTCAAAATTTACATATAGGATCATTCTGATGAGGCGATTCCGTGACTGTTATTAGGTATTCATTGAATAAATATAAACAGGGGGAACGGGGATTCTAATGACCCCCCCCCCCCTTAATTTATATAAATGGGTTTTTCAAGCAGAATTTTCAGATTTCGTTCAAATCTCTGAATAGTCTTAGAAGTTTAATGGTTAAGTATAAAAGAGGGGGATAACTCCTCTTAAATTACATAAATGCTAAATGGGTTTTTATTAAGAATTATCTGATTTGCTCTGAATTTCGGATATAGATTTTTTATATGATAAACCATGTTTTTGATAGTTTAGGAGGTCCAATGATTAAGTATAAAAAAGAGGAAAAGGGAGAGGTGTTTCCCTTTCTTAATGTTTTTTTCGAACGGAATTAACACTTGAAAATACAAGGCTGTAATGTACAATTAGTATGCGCAGCCTGTGAGCTCAATGCCATCAGTTTAAGTGGGTAATATTCTTTTTATTGTTTCCGTTGACGAAATGAAATTGTTAAAGTTCTATGAACTAGAATGTGATTGACATGTTTCATATTTTTTATTATTTTAGTGGTGTAAAGATATTGCGCGAAAAATTTATGTATGTGTTTGTGGTGTTCTATAGTTCGTATCAATGATTTGATTTTGGGATATTTGACTGAATAATAAGAATTTTTACTACACATCTTTTTTATTATCTTTCGATAGCAAGAGGTAAGCCTGATCCATTACATTTGAATTGATAGTGATTGCTATTGATATTATATACCCGATTAAATGTAGATATTATGCATTAGATTATTAATTTAAATATAAAAAATACATCATGTTCGAGATTATATATGTATGTATATAACTACAGGTTGTAAACGATATTGCGTTAGCTTCTGTTGAAAGGCTACAAAATTCAACCACCAGTCATGGTCGAGAAACAATAGCTCTTAAAAATGCGATATGAGTTCTTTATATCTGACAATCGTCATTTGATTTGTGAGATTGAGACATCAACATATTAACCCATTAACGCCCGAATTATTTTCTTCGCTAAAATTTAAATTTTGTATTTCCCACTACTTTTAAAAGCAAATTAACTTTTATCTAAATTTTTCAAGGATTCTGTCTCGTGAAATAATGTATACATTTTTCTTCCTCTTTACTGGTGGGAAAACTGCTTTCTTGCTGTTTTTGTAACCGTCCTCAAACGAGGACGCTGGGCGTTAATGGGTTAAGGATCATTTTACTCGGTGTCAGACCAAATGAACACGTTTCATATGAAAAAAAATTCATGAAATTTTATGAAATAATAAAAGAAATTATATAAACATCGTATAGAAGTTTTAGATTTCACTAAATAAAATTTATGGCAGAAATTTATTGGATTTAGTGGGTTCGGCAAAGTTTACAGTCACGAGAAATCCTTTTAAAAATAGCACATAAGGCCATTTCAGATTTATGATACTGTATAAAGAACAGAATACTCATATAAAGCAAACTCAAATGCTATTTTATGTCAAATACAAAATAAAGAGCATTTTAATAAAAAGCGGGTCAATCAGTCCCAGTCTCTGTATTATTAAAGTGAGATATTGTAACAGGCTTTTATCACTGTTAATCAGTCAAGAATGCTTACAAATACATATTCATGAAATAACATTTTACTTTATGGTTTTCTTTCTCTTTTTTGAGGTGGGGGGGGGGGATTTTATTATTTTAAGGGGTTTTTTTTTTCTTTCTATCTTTTTCCTTCTAATAATTTCATAGTATAATGCAGTGATAAAATAGTGGAAACTGTATATAATGAACGTGATGGGAGAGTGTAAACAACTTCTTATATACAGACTTTGCTATGATGTACACTATAAAGCAAACAGATGTCTGTGAGTAATGCTGATGTCATATTGACTTTGACAACAGTTGATCCATAAATTTCGCTTTTACAGCAATTTTTTCAACTTCTAGATATTATACAATTTAAAATCTGGAATCGTGGAATAGGGAAAAAACGTCGAATAGGGAAAAAAATTTTCTTCCAATGCAATTTCTAAGAAAACTATACCTCAATTTGCTGACTTTTATTTATAAATTTTGAAATAATTGCCAAGCATGATTAAAAAAAAAAATCTATCTGTATTGCGTGCATACCGATTACGAAAGATTAACTCGTTTGCAATAAAAACAGAATGAATAGTTAGAGTTTTGTTACCGACTAATATGCCATAACGAAATTAAAACTTCATCATAAATAAACTAGTATAAAGATAATTCTTCAAATATCAAACTCTTTTCCTCGTGAGCCACAAATATATGTTTGCTACCTTAGGTGATAACATTAAACACACGTAACATTTTTAAAAGTGATAATTAAGATAGTATTACATCTGAACTGGAAACGCAATTTTTCCCAAACTTGACGAACGGAGGGTCGGGTCAGGTTGACGTCGGTTCTTTTTCTAGAAATATTTTGCGCTTGGGTCGTTTTAAGGTTGGGTTTAGGCTGTTTCCCATCAGATTTGTGTTGGTTTTCGATATTTTTGAGCCAATTTCGAGTTGTCATGATTTTACAAAAGAAAATCCTGAATATTTTGAAAACGAAAAAAATATATATATATATATACAAATGTATATGAGGACCTCAGAAGCCAAGGGGTACAAGTGATAAAATGTCGATTTGGAGTAAATTGAGTTTAAAGATAATTGATGTTAAATTGGAACATCAATAACAATTGACTAAATTGAAATAGGAAACATCTGCTTGTTGCATTCTAATCTTTGAACTCTCATTTCAATAACTGTTAAAAAAATAGAGTACAATTTTCTTTAAATGTATAATTAATCAATATTGTTTGTTTTTCGAAAAAAGTGGTTTATCTCTATAACTCAGCAAATAATAAGAAAATGACCTATATTTCTTTACCTGAAATGAAAAAAGCGTATTTCCAGATTCCCTATGCACTTAACTCAATTTTTTCAATTTTGTCACTTATACCCCTTGGCTCCTGGGGTCCTCATATATATTTGATATTATTTAGTCTGTTTTTTTTAACACAATACACAAAAAAGATAAAACTGATACTAGGGGCTTAATTGTAGACTACTTTCCTATAATTCTTTTTAAAGTACGCATTAATTTTTTTTCAATTCGGGTTCAGATTTGGATATTTCAGGTTCGAATTGGTCTTTTAGGGTATTTTAAAATAATTTTAAATTAATTTCAAATAATAAGGCAAATATAATAGTTCTACATCCACACACGCATATGTATAAAATAAATATATACATATATATATGTATATACTAAAATGAAATCATTATATATTAATAGTAAAATATTTTATACGAATCAGAAATATCTATAAATATGAGTTAACGATTATGTGACTCGGGCGGCACATTATAGGGCAGCAGTCAACATGCGACCCGCCGGCCGCAAATATAAATTTTTTTTGAAAAGATGTATTTTCAAGTTATTTTTAAAAAATGAATATAAATATTACATTAGTGAAAATTTTAGAATGCATTGCCCAAATAAAAATTATTCAATTAAAAGAAACAAATTTTGAAAACGTGGCACTTGTTAAATCAGATCAATGTAGTACCAGATGATAAATATTTCATCACGGAAGCTGAATGTAACCGTATTTATTGAGTGTTGGGTAATCATTGGGTAATCCTGCTTTCAAATCAATAAGTGGTTCTAATATCAGCAAGAGTTGGTGAAACCCGTTACACGAACCTTCTCTAATAGTGCCTCAAATAATTATGACTAATATTCATATTTCTGAAATTTCTGTTAAATAGTAAAAAACTAATTATTGAACTAATTACTAATTATTATTTCATGCTTTAATAATAATAATAATAATAATAATAATAATAATAAAAAGAAGACGAAATTCGCACCTTAAAGAATCTTTCGTTTATTTATGTAAAATTAAGGCCGTTTTGACAATAGTTAAAAAATACCTGGACTAAAGAGCCAAACCTAAAAGAGCAACAACAACAACAAAACCCTGTTGAATCTGTAAGCTTTTTTTTTTACACACATAAAACATTATGTAAGTGAACCTTTTCCGCGTTTGAAAGGAAGAACTTTAAAGGAGTTTGTCACCACCATTTTAGATTAGAATTTTCCCATTTAAATTGAAGAATTCACCATATTTTATCGTAGAAAATGTATAGTATTATTCTATGATTAAATATATTAAATTAACAAACTGTAGTAGAACCGTACGCACCCTTATAATCCTAATGATTAAAGTGATTTAACAATTGCGTAAATGTGCAATAATAATTTTCGATAAGGCCTTGCACCGAATCAAAGTAAAATGACTTGTAATAATATAGCTTTGTGAGTAGTTACCTTCTGTTATATCCAGATTCACTCTTTCTGCTGCTCTTCTTCGAACAGGAACATCAGGATATCCATGGTGGTCTAATGCTAAATAAATAAATAAAATAAGATAAAAATCATAATTTAAGAACAAAAGCAGACAGAAAATATCAATATCTCCCCCTTTCTCTATAAAGAACTTCAAAAGAATTTTTTTTTTTTTAAACTTCTTTAAATACGGATTGAATATTTTCAACTGAGCGGAAAAATGCTCAAGCCGAGAGTCGTACCCAGACCCTTTTGGCTCTAGGTGGACATATTACCTGGGTTCTGCGCTCAGGTACCTTGTCTGCCCTAACATAATAGCTTCTTTAAACCTCGAAAATCTAAGGTGTTTAAAAAGGAACGCTTTTTCCAATCTTGAGTAACTCCGAAGGTTTAATACAGCTCATATTCAAAATATTAGAATAATTACCTTTATTTTAGAAATTGAAAATATCGTTTAGTAATTTAATGTCTTTTAATGAAAATATGCAAACGATATTTTTATTAAGAACTTATTGTTGATTAAACTTACTTGTTATCTTAAATTTAATATCATTTTTGAAAAGATTAATTGCAAAAAAAAATTATTTTGAAAAGTCAAAATATTAGAATATTTATTCAAGTGGTTCAAAATATAAGAATATTTTACATTAATTCTCCTTTAATTATTACCAATTCTTAACTGGTGGCATCATTGATTAAATTCAGACTATTTTATTTAAAATCAGTATTCTTTTTTGCAGTTTGTTTCTTTTTCGTCTTAAAATGGGCCCTGTGAGTGATATTCCTGAATCTACTAAACTTCGTATGGTTGATTTGTATCGGCACGGTAAAAATCAATGTTTTATAGCGAATTATTTACATTGTTCGCAATCGAGCGTTAGTAAAATACTAACACAATATTCAAAAATTGGAAAATTTCAAAATAATCGCCGAAATGGTGGCCGAAAACCAAAAACATCTGCTAGAGATGACAGGAAACTGAAGCGTATAGTTAAGAAAAACCGTTTTAAAAGTGTGCGATTCTTGCACCGAAAATGGAAAGAAGAAGGAGTTGAAGTTTCTACATCGACAACATTAAGACGTCTCCATAAATTTAAATTTGAATCTCGTGTACCGAAAACAAAACCTCTCATGACTGCAAGACAAAAGCGTATAAGATTGAATTGGTGTAAATCAAGACGTTTATGGAGCAATGAAGATTGGAAAAATATATTATTTAGTGATGAAAGTATGTTTTGTGTTTCATATGGTAATCAAGGTATTTGAGTTTGGAGAATGAAGCAAGAAGCATTTGATAAAGAATGCCTTAAACGTTCCGTAAAATTTGCTGCTAGTGTCATGGTTTGGGGTTGTATGAGTGCAGAAGGACCTGGAAAGTTATACATCGTCTACGAAAAGGTTAACTCTCTGATATATCAAGAAATTTTAGAATATTACATGATTCCATCATCAGAAGATTTATTTGAAGATGATTTCATCTTTCAACAAGATTTAGCGTCCCCGCATACCTCGGTGTCAACTAAGAATTGGTTCCGCCAACGCAACATTAAGGTACTTCCTTGGCCACCAAATTCACCAGATCTTAATCCCATCGAAAACTTATGCTGTATAATGAAGAAAATACTTCAAGAAAATCCTCCTTCAAGTAAAACTGAGTTAGTGGCACGTATAAAGTCTATTTGGGCTAATATTGATAGAAATGTTTGTAAACACCTTGTATATAGTATGCAAGATCGATTGTACGCTGTTATGAAAGCTAAAGGGGATGCTACAAAATATTAACTACCATTTACTTCATATTCATAAGGTAATATTGTTGCGTAAAATAAAATATTCTAATATTTTGAACCAATCTAAATTTTATTCTAATATTCTGGTGTGTTTAAGGAAGCTGTATACCTAATTTATTGTGCTGTATTTTATATTTTATAAATGTTAAAATCTTATCTAAACATTCCAGATTTAATTTATAAGAAATTTAATTGCATTTACTTAGTATAAAAAATAAATAAATGACAAATAATTTTTTCTTATTACTTTTTCTCAATTATTCTAATATTTTGAATATGAGCTGTATTATATTACGGTCGGGTTACATTATATTTTTGTAGATTAAGACGTATTTGTCGTTTTTTGGGTTTGATTCATCTGAAAAAACCCTATTCGTCACACTCCTCTGTCTGTATGTCCGTCACAGTCTCTGTACGCAAAAACTGTAGACTTCAAATTTTGTGTACTTACAACTGAATATTTTGTGTTACATTACAAATCATAAAATTTTGAAAAAGTCTATTATTTTAATTAGATTATTTTTTCAATGTCATCTGTTCATTTTTGCGATTTGAATTTTAAGAGAGAACCTTAATTTCAATGCTTTTTGTGTAGACATCATAGTTTGAAGGTAAAGCATCTTGCAAGTGAATTATAGGTTTTTAGTTCAAACGCCGATTCTGGAAGTTAAAATTTTCATATTTAGATGAATTTAATTAAAAAAGAGCAATTCCGTGTTTTTTGCCAATTTGAAACTTTATATTATTTTTATTATCATTTAAATAAGTTACTTGTATAATACATTTATTTTATTTTTAAAACTATTCTCACTTTTATACTTATTGTTTTAAAATGTTTCTCAAATAGCTCTAATAATTGACTGGGGAATACAAAATATTTTTAATTATTAGCAAAAAGAAAAAAATTGTTTTAAACGTGATTCTGATATATATTTAGGTATTTTTACAAAATAAATATTTTTGACATATTTTGGTGCTGCCATCTATTGGGAAAACATGTAAGGTATGGAAACGTTATAAAGAGACGTTGTTTACTTAAATACGAGTATAATAGTGCTGTCACTTATGTAAGATTTTAATCATTATAAATTAGCAATTTTGATTTTTTAATTTAAGGATAAAATGTTTTGAAAGAGATATTAACCCATTAACGCCCAGCGTCCTCTTTTGAGGACGGTTACAAAAACAGCAAGAAAGCTGTTTTCCCACCAGTAAAGAGGAAGATAAATATATACCTTCTTTCACGAGACAGAATCCGCGATAAATTTAGATAAACGTTATCTTGATTTTAAAAGTGGTGGGAAATACAAAATTTAAATTTTAGCGAAGAAAATAATTCGGGCGTTAATGGGTTAAACGAAACCTTCAGTGTTATCGCGATCACTCTTACCCGCTTGTTTACAGCGTACAGATAGAGAAAGAAGGAGTTTATTTTTTTAACTACAAAATTTGAGGTAATACTTACCTGATATAGGATGATGATAGCCTTTATCACTTATTCTTCTTCGCATGGGCCCTGATGTCGGAGGTGGAGGTAGGAAAGATTGGCTGAGAGATGGTAAAAGTCGGGGCGGAATGTTCAACAAAGAAGAAGAGACGCTGGCCATAGTGAGAGGCACCTGACTACAGGACGTTAACAAATTTAACGGAGGTGAGGGCTGCAATGGCTTACTTGCTGGGATTTTACCATTATTAGTTTTACTACCTGAGTTGTTCTGGAAAGAAAAGTAGAAAGTACAAATCAGTTTTTTTAAAAATATTTACACCCAATAGCATATTGTATGAATAAATCTTTATTTATGTACCGCCAGGAGAAAAAAAAAAAAAAAAAATTACAACTCGCGCTCTAAATGTTAACTATTTGTGACAAAGTTATTCGTGGAAAAGTCCTAGAGACTTCTCTCTAGGACTGCATGGTTAGTATAAATGAATGACGGAGTTTAAAAATTTATGTTTTCAAAACTCTTACGCATATTATAATAAATGATACATGAAAATAAACAAAAGCATTCTTATTCATTTTTTTTCTTTGTTTTTTTGCATTATTCAACACTGGTTTAGACATGCAAGTAATTGAGATTTACCCTATTTCACACGAACACAAGATCTCCAAATCTTACAGAATGTGATTTCTTCCAGCTTTAAGCCACTCCCGTGCGGATCTGCTTGTATGTAATACAATACTAGAGTGGCTTCTGACCTTTTGAAAGCTACATTCTGTTTTTTAAAGGGTGATGGTACCTTTCGGGACGCAATATTGTTTATAAACATACTTTTTTCGATTCAACATAAATAAATAATTTTTGCATATTTTGGAATGAAATTTTTAAAGTTTTAGGATAATATCCTAGCTCTAAAAAAATTACCATAAATGTTGCAATTTAAATAATATTTATAATTTTACTAATATATAATGTGTACACACAAAAGTAAAACAAAAATGATTACTTACCTCTCTTTCTTACAATATAAATTTTGAAAAATAAAAAAGAGGAACTAACTTTTCATATCAAGTTGAAGTTAAATATCATCTTTATTCTGTAAACCTAAAACAGTTAACTTATGAAATGTTTTATAAATTTTTAAATTAAAAATTAAATTTTTTTAGTTTTAAGCATTTATTACGCTAAATTTTTTAATTAAAAAAATTGTAAAACATTTCAAATGTTCAGTTCTTCTAAAGTTATATTGTAAGATGGAGAAGTAAATATATAATATTTCCTTTACTTTTGTGTGTATGTTATGTTATTATTAAATAAATAAACGTATGAATATATATGTATATAAATACTTTTTATAAATAAATCCAATGCAACATACATAAGCTAGGATTACCTTTATTCTTAATACTATAAAAATTTCACTGAAAAATGTGCAAAATTTATTTATTTGTGTTGACTCGAAAAATATGTATTATTATGAGCAAAATTGGAACCCAAAATGTACTAACTTCCCCTTAATTTGTAAATGAACCCTTAAGAAAAAATAAAACCATGTATGGTTATAAAAAACTCTATAAGGATTAAAACATCATTTTCTTTTTTCTCTCGTATTAATTAGAACAATAGCTATCATCAAAATAGTTTTTCACCTACTGTACTTTGCCCGACATAGAAAAAAACATATGAAATGAATCAATATTATGCCATAAAAATTAAGAAGTTTCAGAATTTGAAATTATGAAAATTAGAAATTTAATATAAAATATTTATACTGTGTTTTAATACAATTTCGGAATTCTAAGTAAGCTATTAAAGTACTAAATAGTTTATGCTTGTTTTAAATTTTTATAAGTAAAGAAAATGAATAAACAAACTTTTAATAATTATTTATCAGTAAAAGTTTTGATGCAAAGAGTTAAAAAATAAACTGTATGTTCTAAATTGTGTTCAATTTGCGCCGATAGCTTTAGTTTTGTGGTTTGTTTTAGAGCTAATTTGTAATACAAATGCTAAAAAAATTTCTTTTAGCGATAATGGAATAGCGATAACAGATGGCAGCACCACTGTTTTCACACAGCCAAGCTTATTTTATCTCCGCTTATAACTCTTTCTGCAAGCAACCCTAAAGAAATGCGCTTAGGTTTGGTTTGGTTTGGTTTGGTTTTGTTTATTTTATGACGATCGATTATCGACACGAGGGATATAAGCCCTTGAGGGGGTGGGGTGCCGTCCGTGGGGATCTTTCTAAGGGAACCTAATCCGTATTCACGCAAAGAAATCCAAGGCTCGAAGAAAAGCACTGTAAACTCCGAACGATTAGGCCGACGGCCGTGATTGGGTTCGAACCCAGCACCTGAAATACGCATAGCAAATCATACATTTGAAAACGATAGTAATTATAGAAACTCTTAATAATATATTACACACTTTTTTACTCTATTTAATTTATACACATTTACTTATACATTTTCTTCCATCGTAGAATTCAGTAGATGTAGCTAGGAAATTTTTTAACTATTTTGAAATTGATTTTATTTTTGTTACTGTTTTATGATTTGATAATGTGATATGAAAGGGAATTTATTTTGTTAAATTAGTGTAATTATATGAAAGTATTAAAATATTATCTGTCCTTCGATAAATATTTCAAAGTGTTTTACTATACACGTATTATTGATGCAGAGTGAGGAAATATATACAGTTGTAGTACATTTAAAAAAAAGGGATTTTTCACCTTATTTAACACTTTGAGGCGCAAGCAATTACGTTTGTTGTGAAATGCTGAATTCTAACCAGAAAACTCGAAAAAAAATGTTTCAAATAAATAAATGAATAAAATGGGAAATAAGTTTTTCAACTCTTTTCTCCTAAAGTTTTAAAAGTAAAACATAATTACAAGTTTATGGAGAAAATCTTAGTTAAACTTAGATAGGATATAATATATCCCACCGTCCCACAAGGTGATAATCGAATAATCAGAAGAAAAACTATCAGATAAAAATTTCTGGTTTAAAAGAAAGATACAATACTCCTTGGAAATTCCGTGAAATATATTTATAATATATAAATAGATCACCTTGATTACTGAAGTATTGTCATATTGGAGAGAACTCAAACTGAAATTTATTTTGCATAAATAAAATACTCAAATAATAATTAAAAAAAAAAACTAAAATTATTTACAAAATTGATCAAAATAAAGTTTTGAATGTTTGGTTACGTAATGTCCAGTGTTGTAGTGGTGTGCATATGGAGGTATACGCCTTATACCCCTTGGAATTATTTAAGAATCTCCATCTACCCTCTGTATCTCAAATCAAGCTTTGGCATATACTGTATCCATGAATTTTTAAGACTCATACGCCAAAGGTAGTGTATACATTCTGATTTTTTAACGACTACAACACTGGTAATGTATTTTTTTGTAATGGATATTTTTAACAAATTATACTGAAAAATTTCGATTTTTTTATTTATTCTTTTGAATTGAATATCTGCTATAAAATAGATTTCTACTCTGACATACAAAAGTTTTTGAACGTTTTTATTTTCATGTTTTATTTCCTGCATATACTCTGTAATGCTGAAAGCCAAGAAATGAATTTTGAATGGTGCTGCCATCTATATTTGTAATTGAGAATTACAGTAAATGAAATTTTAAAGATGCTGCTACTAGATATAATTTCGGGCTTTTTTTAGGAGTCCTATACCGAAAGTAGGCAGTAGCAAATTGTTTCAAGATTAATTATCTCATTCAAAAATCTCTTGTAACCTAGCAATGAAAGGGATCGATCTATTCTCTATCTTGGGCTGCGGAATCCGCACATTGAGATGAGGAAGCATTGAACATTATGGTGCTGCCATCTTTGTAAGAATCGAAGAGATAATAATGTTTAGAAGATGGTTTTGCTACACTAGTGAAAACTGAATCATTTAACCCTTTATCTACCGAATTATTAGATAAAAAATTGATTCACCTCAATAATTCTCTTCTTTAATATCTGGAGGTATGCTGGAATTTTTGAATAGTACTAATGTGGAATTTAGATATGTTTTTTTCATTAAAACTGATTAAATATATCGGTAGTTATAATTTTTTTTTTTTATGAAATATTTACAAAAATAATCAGATTAATTAAACAAAATTACGCTTTTGAAAATATCACAATTCTTAAAAAAGCAATGAGTTTAAATGCATCATTATCCTTTCTATAAATGGAAACGCTTTTGCCGTCGAATATGTTTCATATAATTTTATTTAAAGAAAGAAAATAAATACCTATAAAAATGAATAATAAAACTACCACTTTTTGAAAATATTTAGCTTCGACTGTTTCTCTATTCTATTTAAATTTGATAGAGAAGAGTGTTTTGTATGGAAAAAAAAACTTTTATTAATAGACAGAACAAAAATGGTTTTATATATAGTTTTCTTCAATGGTACTTTAAAGTGCTGTCGGTGCATAAAGGGTTAAGCAAATGAGCTTTGTAGTCGGTAAAAATAAGTAATGATGAGTATTTATTCTCATTTTTCATAATTTTAATATTATAGATAGATTAAATAAGCTAAATTATCCCAGGCTTAAAAAAAAAAAAAAGAATGATCGATTTTAGAAAATTTTCAGATTGTCCGAAAATGAAACTATTCGTGCTTTTTCTAGTCTACCATGATTCATTTAATTTTAAATAAAATATCAATAGAAAATATGAAGAAAAAGATCTTTATAAAAAATACTATTTAATTTCCTCACTTAAGGGTGTATTTCGATTCAAACTGCTTATTTTCCGATTTATTTTTGACTTTATTTTTACTCTCATATGCATCAAACTGGCAAATTGTCTTATTTAGAAAGTACACAAGGTGCCGTAATTGTCAATTCTTTGATAAATGCAGAAAATATTGCAAAAAATGCAATAAAAAACGGCATTTTGAACAGATTTTCCCCTAGCGGAAGATCTGTGAACGAAAAAAAGGGTCATACTGAGAAAATAATTGTTTATAAATCAAATTCTAATGAATTGAGCGTAAAAATACATCACTCGGCACCTTGTACATCTCTTCAAAAATACCCTCAGCAAGTTTCGTGTTTCTACTTTTAAAATTGTGTCTGAAATTGTATCGGAAAATTTCGAGCTGTTGAAGGTGGAAAAGCGTTTTTTCGAATACACCCTTAAACTAAAAGAATTATCATAAAATTCTACGTTCCAAATAAGTAAATACTTAGCAAAATTGGCACTTTAAAATGTAATTTTTCAATATTTGATGTTGTTTAATTAATTAATCTTGCCTAAAATAATAAATCTTCACGCAATGTGATCTCTAAGAATATACTATTAAAATGTATGTTTCACCCAGAAACTAAGTTAAAAATATATTCAGTTTCCTTTTATAGCACTAGATGGCGCAAAACGACATTTCCATTTAAAAAAGGAATCTTTGAATATTTGGATGTCGTTGGATGAAATTTGTCTTTTCAAAGATAAAAAAATAATAATAATGAATGAAAAAAATAAAAGAAAATAATAAAAATAGTAAAACCGTTGAAAAATGTAGAATGCCAAACCATTGAAGTGACAGAAATTTTACATAAAAATTTCTAATATTTGTGGAATTAACCTCTTCGCTACTGGCGATTATTACAGTATTTTTAATTATTACTGAATTATTTCTTCTCTCGTTTAACTTCAGAGCGAGATTTTTGTTTTATTTTCATTAGCTCGAATCTTAGAATTCGAAACATATTATTCTTATATCGAAATTTCATTTATATTTGAGTATCATTAATAAAATTGGACAAAACTGATGTACCCATTTGGGTACTCAGGGACTGAAGAGGTTAAATACTAGATAAAGTCAAAATGCAATAATTGCAGTATTATTCAAGTTCCTTTGAGAGCAGACGTATTACATATATAGGAAAAGTGGGGTGGGAGATAATTACAAAGAATGTACGAAAGTGCAACCAGGACTCGCGTTTGTAGAAGACCCTCCCCCCCCCCCCCTGAGGGTAGTTCCTACAAATCCAATTGAGGGGGGAGAGTAGAGTCTAGAGGACTTGCTTCACCTCTTGAAAAATCTGCAGTAAAATGTGCTTCGACCTCTAACTTACAGGCAGGGATGTAGTAGAGGGTATACGGGGGTATACACCGTATACCTTCTGGATTTTTTAAGGAACACCGTATACCCTCTGTTTCTCTAGAAAGCTGTGAGCGTATACCCTCTGCTTAGAGCGTATATCATCTGGCCTTTTTTATGCCTACACACCACTGCTTATAGGGGTCATCTAAATAGGATAAAGCACAAATTTATCTCTAAAAAAATGAATGAAGGCCTCAAAAAATGCTTCTTCTCTTTTAAGGTCCTTATTGTATGTATTAAAAATAGAATACATACATAGAATATAAATAAAAATAGAACTCCAACAGGTAAACAATTAAAGAGTGTTGCAATCTTTTTGATCACGTTGAATAGATAGATGACGCAATATAAAAGTTGTCCGATATGGAAATCCCAAAAACAAATTATCGATCTCATACATGTTAATATATCAAAATTGGCTATAACCGACACCAAAATTAAATGACAATTTATGCCCATCGCGAGGATTCTAAAGGTATGTCATTCCGTGCATTAGTTCTTGAAATAGGACTATTGAAGCATCGGGACAAATGAAGCATAAAAGTGCCAATTGTTGGCCAATTCACACCACAATGTAATAAGCAATGATATTTATTGACGTATATCTGAATCTGAAGTTTAATGAAAATCCGTGCATTAATTCTTGAGAGAGCTATTGCGGAAATCGTAAAAAATGAGCATAGCAGCGTAATCTGTTGAGCGATTTACATAAAAAAATTATCAACACCAATTTATGTTAGGGACAACCTGAATATAATTTTTTTTAAATTTCGTGCATTAGTTCTTGGGACACAAAATTTATGTCTCATACAGACAGATAAACAAAGAGTCACAAACTCACAGAGAGACATTTTGTAAAAAGATGTGTTTTGGAATATCTGACCACTAAAAGATGTAATTCCGTCAAAAACTGGAATTCGAAAATTTTGACGAATTTAATAAGAAAGAAATCCAATATAAAGATGGAAGAAAATAATAATAACAACAACGACAAATAGATTAATATATTCTGTATAGATTTTTTTTTCTCTCAAACACTTCTAAATTTCATACATTGAAAGACTTTTTTTCGCAGATAACCGAAAATCTTGTTGGTTACCACTTGCTAGTCATCTTAGTTTTTCTTCAAGAATGTTTAATTCTCCTCTGAGAATCTTTTTAAATGATGACAACGTGAATGGCAGTTTTGGAATGTTTCGTTAACGTCGCATTTCTCTTTCAGATTTCCAAGCGTTCACATATAAAATAAAATTTTCCTCACTTCGTACTCAGATAACTCTTTCCCTCGAGGCGTCGTCGAGTAAATCGTGAATATCACAATCAAAACGTGAAACTTTACTTCTCAGTTAATGATTTTACAAAATACTTATGCATGTGTTTTATCATGATGGTTCTGAATTAACATATAATATGTAATTTTTTTCAGGTGGTGGCGTCATTTTCATTGTAGTAAAATGAGCGCATTATAATAAAATTTAAATTTAATTTTAATGTTGTGATTAGTACAAAAAGTGCTTCACTATCAATTCCAAATGTAGGAATTAAAATTTGCATATTATTTGCTTGCCTTCAATAATTCAAGAATACTTCAGTTGTTTCATTATTTCTGAACACATTGTACTAGTGTTAATACTATTAAAAACCAATGATACATAATAAAAAAGAATCCCTGTCGACTCGGCCTACAGGCTGTGGTAGATTTCGAAGTTGAGTACTAATTTCACCAACAAAAAATTAATTAAGATTAGAGAGATAAACCCAGTTTGACAATTTTATCTAGCCGCTTATGACCAGTTTTTAAATTCATTTTCTGTAAGAGCTGGCTTTATCAGAAACATGTTAATACGATAATTTTTTCTTCAGCCGTTATGCATTCTTAATTTCTATTTGCTGTAAGAATTTTTCGTATTAAAAACTTGTTAATATAAAAAAAATATATTAGAAAATTGACAAAATTTATGAGAAGTATGTCATTTTCAGTGTGAAATAGTACCTTTTTGTCAAAAACTTTTATTTTTGTAATTATTTTTTACATGCTTAAAATGATGCGTTCTTACATCTTAGTAAATATTTCACAAACCAAAATTGTTGAAATCGATAAAAAGACTTAATGCAAAGCAATGCTTTAGCTTCTGATATTTTGTTTTGAAGGTAAACTTTATAATATCACGTACTACCCAAGTAAAAAAAGCAGAATTGCCCATATAATTTTTAGATGAACTAATCTTGGTAAAAATTGACAATAATAGCATAAAAGTTTTTCTCCACAATGAGATGGTGGCATTTCCTCATTAGTACAACAATATTGGCAAGCAATATTTCGTTACCTCATTGAAACTATTTCCGACCTAAAGCCAATTTTTTTTTCAATATTACAATTACATTGTAAGTATCTCCAAATTTAAGACGCCATTTCTTGCAACAATGACATTACATAAAAAATATTTCTACAATGCAAATCCAATGTTTAGATTAAAAGCGACATTTTACAGGATGTATTTCCAATGAATGCAACATTGGCTCAGTATTGGGCCCAAATATAAAAGTTATATCTAATTTTGTTTTGCTACTTATAATTATATTTTTATGTTATAAATAAATGAATTAAAGCTGAAGTCAATTTCTTGAATTCATCGACAGGTGAATGATACAACCATGAATCATGGAATACGAATTTATCGATTAAAATTAAAATAGCTGTCTACGGGATAGATCTACTAATTCACAGATATTCGCTTTTAAGAAATATTCGATCAGTAAATGAAGTCTTTCAAGAGATAACATAGCACAAAGTACATTTTGTCTTATGAATGACACTAGAGATTTTTAATTAATTTTTAGCTAAAATTCTCTAATATAGCTTCAGTTTTCTATAATCATCCGCAGTATTTTTTCATAAAATGTAATTTTAATGCATTTATTATTAAACTTCTAATAGAAGTAATAAAGAAAATAGCCGATTTCATCAAATATAAACTTTATAGTTGATTTTAAAAAGGAATTCTATCTTAAACGGAAAATTTTCTTGATACCATCGGAAAAGGAAGAGAGAAACTGATTTGACGCTTTACCAAATAAGAAAGAAATTTGTCTAAAATTAATTCTTTACAATTCATTTACTTTTGATTACGTCTCAGCAGGTTTTTTCTATCTTCTATATATATATATATAATAGTTTGTCCTGACTAACTGATAATCAACGCACAGCTCAATCTACTAAACGTAGAAGCATGAAAATTGGGGAAAATATACTTCTTATGATGAAAGCCTGCATTAAGATGGGATTTTTGAAAATTTCCCTTCTAAGGGAGGCAAACAGGGGTCGAAAATTCTGGAACATCTTCTTATATCTCAGCAGCCGTTTAAGCTAGCAGTGTGAAATTCCCGAAAATAAATCTACTAAAAAAATAATTAAACACATATTTCAGCGATATTAGAAATTGCCCCCTTGGGAGGGTTAAAAGGAGGGGGTCGAACAATTTAAAAAATGTGGCACATCTCAGCAGTTGTTTAAAAGTAGAAGCGCGAAACGTCAGAAAAAGAATCCATTAAAAAGTAATTAAAGACGTGTTTCAGCTATTTAAAAAATTTTCCACTCCTGAGGGGGTTAAAGTGGGGGTAAAAAATTCCAGACTTTTTTGGAACCCATCATGTGACATATCAACGGAAAGCCCTCGGGCCGCTCTTTCATATAATGAATTTTTCTTCCTGCACCCCAAATACCCCAGAAGGGCTATATGTGGTCTACATATCCTACATTTTTTCTAAAACTGTCCTACACCCCTCATGTGATATACAATTTTAAAATTCTCTGACTATTATTTCAAATTATACATCTCCAGCGTCAGAGATATTTCGCTTTATCTCAACAGCAGGTTTAGTGTTGCAGGTGCAGTGTTTTAGTGTAACGAAGTGAAGTGTTTTAAAAAGATGAGTCCAACCAATTTATCTGTTGCATAACGAAGAAATAAAAAACTTTAAAAGAATAATTTCATTTATACCATCATTTATGGAGCATTTCACGGCTCCTGGGTAATATTTTTTTCAAATAAATAAATAAATCAATAAATAAAATAAAAAAAATAAAAAAATAATAATAAGATGCAATTATGAATGCGTATACAAAGTCACCCCTTACACTGTTAAAACTCTGTAGCTTTTACTGTATAATCACCCCACAGTTTTTTATAGAAAAATATTACTTGACTATATTATGGAGCATTCTCATTGGTTAGAATAGAGATATTCTAGAAAACCGGTGGAGTGGCTATGCAGAAAAAGCTTCAGATTTTTAACATTGTAGCCATAACTTTGAATCCATGCAACCTAATTTCTCATTAAACGTGGAGATTTTCAGTAACCCAGATTCGGCTATTACATCATTTAGATATAATTTAGTATAGATATAAATGAGTCCCATCGCTCTTTAAAATCTGCCAAATATTTCCATTAAAAATAGTTTGTAATTGTTTCAATTTAAAAATTACAAATGAAAATCTACAATTGAAATTTTAAATCAAAATTCAGTGAAATTACACAAATGCACAAATTTAGGCAACCTATGCTTGTCTGTTCAGGCAACCTATGCTTGTAATTTCCACAGTCTGCGTAAGGAACATAAAATAAAACAATCTCGTGTTTCTTTATTACAACAGACTAATTTGTTGTATGCGATATGTTACACGAGTAAAAAAAAAATATATATATACACGCAGGATTTTCCTCACAGTTGAATAAGGAATGTTCAAATCTCGAAAAAACTGCAAGTGTACTATTACGATGATTATGATTTGTCGTTGCTTGTTCAATAACTGTTGTCACAATTTTTTCAACACTCTGCATTCCAGATAATTTGGGGCGCTGCCTATGGCACTCTATAATTTCTGTCTTCTCCAAAACGCACAATCCTTAGCTGAAGATTTATACTAATAAGAGGACCTCGATGCGATTCTTTTACTTTTCAAAATGCCTTGATCGCTTCAAAAATATTTTTACTGCTCCGGTAAAAGAATTTGATAATTAATGCTCTGTCCGATAAAGTACGTGCCGTTTACAAAGTCACTTAGATTACCGTTTAAGGAAATATTGTATTGTCTCTTCCTATAAACATAAAGTTTTCAAATTTATGCAAATTACTATCACAGTAACGCCATTTTCCCTAACACTTGACATACGCACTTTGTTTTCATCAGAATTCAAAATCGCGTTCTCAGGAGACTATGAGTACAATATGTAGTTGGGATTTTTGTTACATAGTTACATTGTATGTTATGGTGATATGTTTTACACTAGAGTTACCTAAATAGCCCTTGTTTAATTTGGAATACATTGAATGTGTGGGTAATATACTGTCATAAATATAATAACAATTACATTTTAGAATGTAATAATACAATAAATCCTTTTTTTTTTTTTTTTTTTTTTGTAAAATTTTAATGATAAATAAAAGATATCATGTTCATATGTATGGCAGAATGCATTCTAAAATGAAGTTACCTGATAAGAGGTTTCTATTTGAGTTTTTCGTTTTTCCTATCATTAATTTCTAAAAATAATGTCTCGCAGAGAGGAAAAATGTGAAAGTGGCAAACTCCGGTTCCTTTAATCAGTTCTCCAAATCTAGAATTTCACTCGTCGTTGCCGTAACAATTTCATAATTGATATTTTTACTTATAATTCCTGATAATCATTTCTTTTCGATAGTTTCAAAATGTTCTTTTAATTTGATACACTTTTGAGCCCATGTTGAATTAGACTGGAACTCAACAAATTTTATTTCAATTTCTTCAGATTCTAAATATTAAGCTAAATATTTCAGACAAGCATAGGTTGCCTAAATTTGTGCATTTGTGTAATTTCACTGAATTTTGATTTAAAATTTCAATCAACGCAGTGTGTAAAATAATTTACCTTATGTCACCTTTGGCATACCTGCCATAAGTTCATCTTCCCTGATATAGTGTAGTGCTCAAATTAAAAAAAAAATAATTGTTTATTACAATTTCTACAAGTATGAAATGACGCCTTTTAAAAGATTTCGATTTGTAGATTTTCATTTGTAATTTTTAAATTGAAACAATTACAAACTATTTTTAATTCATTCAATTCTGTTATGCTTTTTACATTTAAAAATCTGCGAGCAAAGTAAACATTAATCATAACTTTAAAAAATGTCATTTAACAGCGGTAGAAATACTGATAAAATGCATATGTTAAAATTAAAGAAAACAAGTTAATAAATGGTTTATTACAATTTTATTCTTTTGAAAGTGAAAAGATTTCCGTTATCAATAAGATTTTCGAAACTTTCCAATAATCTACTTTGCAAATTAAAGCATTATTCTTTGATAGCTTTGATGGCGGATGTATCCACACTTTTTACCCAAGAATTTCTTGTCACTCCTATTTTAGAAGAGTATTTTTTTCTTATTTAATAACAGCATTTTTTCATTAAATAAGGTGAATTATATTATTTTGAAATAGTATTAGCTCTACGGCGCATGAGCCGTAGGTTGGACACTTTTGCTTTAGAACACATAACATTAAGCTGTCGTTTGTTTTAAAAATTTACCTATAAAGCCCACTTTAGTGTTACACTACCGCATTCCTAAACATTTACATTGTGAAAAGAAATAACTTGGACAGAAGTTTTAGCTTATAATTTTTTTCAATTACACATAAATCAAAATCTAATTGTTAACAGAAAATAAACTTTTCTACCAAAAATTGAACCGACTTCAAAAGCTACTGCAAAGTGAAAAATAATTTTTTTACAGAATAGTATTAAGAAATTAAATTAAGAGCGTAGTATTTATCATGCGTATTATTAGATTTATGTAGATTAATTTGATTTTTTGAAGTCGGTGCCAGCCAAGCCAAGTTACATGTAATTTTCCAATAGACACGCATCCAAGTATCTACGAGTTTTTTTACGATTTGCATTGGATAATTAATTTTAATTTTGAACTTGGCTTGGCTGGCACCGACTTCAAAAAATCAAATTAATCTACATAAATATAATAATACGCATGATAAATACTACGCTCTTAATTTAATTTCTTAATACTATTCTGTAAAAAAATTATTTTTCACTTTGCAGTAGCTTTTGAAGTCGGTTCAATTTTTGGTAGAAAAGTTTATTTTTCTCTTTTTAGTTAAAAGTTAACGATTTTTTTAAGTCAGTTAATAAAAATTATAATACGGGAAAAATCACTTTAAACCATACACGTATGTCAGGAGTGGGGTTCGAACCCACGATCTCTTTCAAGAGCCAGGAATCAAATCTGCTGTCCTACACCGCTCAGCCACCTGACTGCACTCCATTTGGCGAGCTTCGTCATCGTCCATGTTACTTTTAGTTTGCGAGAAATCACTAATTTTATTAGTTTTTACTTAATTACTAAAAAAGTACTGAACCAATTTCAATGAAATGGAAGAAGTACCAATGGAAGAGTAGCCTCTTTCATTTAACACAAAAAACAAATTAATCGGTTGGATAGTTTCGGAGTAATCTGTGAACATACATAGAAAAAAAAAATTAATTCGCGCCGAATTGATAACATCCTCTCCTTTTTTGAAGTCACTTAAAAATATATATAACACGGAAATTTTTTTTGTATACTATACACATATGTCAGGAGTGAGGTTCGAACAGACACTCTCTTTCAAAACCAGAGATTAAATCTGGTGCCTTAGACCGCTCGGCTGTCCGGACTTCATTCGCTTCAGAGAACTTATTCAATGTCATGTTACTTTTCGCAAGTCTATTCTCTTTTTGAATACTCTTTCACTGATAAAGTATTGAGTTAATAAAAAATCTCTGATACTCTGTGGTAACGGTTAAATACATAGTATTCCTAATAGCATAATTAGTATTTAACTTGTTAAATATATATTTAAAAATTATAATACGGAAAAGATTATTGTATACACGTACGTCAGGAGTGGGGTTCGAATCCACGTTGCCTTTCGAAAACCAGATCTTAAATCAAGCGCCTTAGACCGCTCGGTCATCCCGGCATCGGTAAGTTTATTCGACATCCATATTACTACTGATTTGCGAGAAATCACTAATTTTATTAGTTTTTGCCTAATTTCTAAAAAAGTACCGAACCAATTTCTATGAAACGGAAGTGGTACCAAATCGAGAGCAAGCTCTCTCATTTAACAACAAAATCAAGTTAATTGGTTGGATAGTTTCGGAGTAATCGGTGAACATACATTAAAAAAAATATATATATACATACGCGTTGAATTGATAACCTCCTCTCCTTTTTGGAAGTCGGTTAAAAATGTAGATTTGCGCCTCACATAAATATTAAAATTTTTTAATAGTTACCTTTTGTTTTTATGTAGAAGCGAAACCTTTAGAATAAAAAAAAAAATGATTCAGTAACTGTCTGTAACTCTTTTCCTGAGATTTTTGCTATTCTTTAAGAAGAAAAATTTCAAGGAGTCCGAAATTTTGTGAAGTTAAACTTTTCACTATTGGATGACATCGCGGTACTTATGGAGCGCCAATGCGGCGTGAAACCGCCACTAATAACTTCCAACGAATGTGAATGGAAACATAAACATGAATTTCAACGAAACAAGGCAAGGTATGAAATGTATAATTTTGAGTACTCCAGTAAAGTCTCGAAGGCCCTTACAGAGTTGGAAACACGAGGTCAATTTAACTGATAAATGCAATTTCTAGAAACAGAGCGCTTAGAGTATCCAAACAATGCCCTACACTTCGATGTAATTTCAACGAAAGACTTAGTTTAAAATACGAAGAGCGTAAACGCAATAATGTACTAACGAGAACAGAAAGGACATAGCATAAGGTAACCAGAAGCCCAACTAACTGTAAACTGAAAACTATATGAATAAAAAGGTGGCCACATAGCTCACTAATTTTGCGTGGCACACTATTAAAAGTCTGCAACTTTTGCTGCAGAGTCACTCCACTACTTTAATAGAATATCTCTATTCTGACCAATGAGGATATTTCATAATGTAGTCAAGTAGGCGTTTTCTATAAAAGCAATGAAATGACTATGCAGCAAAAGCTACATATTTTTAACAGTGCAGTTACCTAATACTGGTCACCCACTGAAGTTTCTCAAGGTGCTCACTGATAGTTCAGTTTTGAAAAGATTCTTTGATTCATCATAACTAGTCCACAACGACAGATAAGCAAGTATTTCGGCTTCTACATACATCTAAAATTAGGGAAAAATAACATTACAAAGCTAAAAACTTAAAAATTCTACTACAAAATCTGGTATGAGGATTTTGTAATAGATGCTAGTTTTTGTCACTCGCTGCGTTTCCCCGAACAATGGACTTTACCCATGTGACAACAGCTGCGGGTAAACAGAAGAAAAAGACCAATAGTTGTGAAGAACATTCTGTTATCGCATCTTCTTATTCTAATAAACAGTCTTTTTCGGAGGATATCTACCCGCTGAAGCTTGGCTGATGCCATTCGAGGGTAAAGGCCATTCAGATGGTGAAGCTTTGAAAATAACTTTTCACTGAACAGGTTTTCCCCGAAAGTCAACTGTACTCGCCAGCAGTCCATGGTAGAAAAAGCGAAAGGTAGAAAACAGGCCTTAAATAGCCAGGGTTTACAGAGTTCACTGTTTTTATGTTTGTCGTAAATAACATAATTGAATGAGATCGAGAGAGTACAGTTGCCATTTTTGGGCTTTTAAGCAGTCTGGCAGATGTGATTTGCACAATTCCTGTGCTTTTCTTGTTCTGTGTTCTGTTTCAGTATATTTTTATGGAAAACCCATTATTTATTAGCCAAGTGTTTTCGGGATCATAGAAGCAAAGCGCGCTTCAAGAATTTTTTTCATAGTAAGTTATTATGAGTTCTTCATCAACAACGTTTTGAAAGTCGAAGAATTCCCACCTCCAAAGAATCATCACTTGTGTCTTTTTCTGACTTTCGATAGCGGCACTTAAACTAAGAGTACCTACCCTTCAGGGAAATTCGAATGTTGTGTCTATTGTGGCTCAATTTGATTATAAAAATGTTAGAAAAATCTTTTTGCAGTTGATCACGTGCGGTCCGTTTAATTGGAATTAACATATTGCCAAATACTGCCAATATTGTGACTAATACAAGCATGAAATATTGCCTCAATATTGAAGTGTGTACAGTTTGACATTATTGCTCCAATATTGGTAGTAAATGCTTTGTCATTTCATTGACAACGCTTACAACGTAAAAAAAATATTATTGTAATATTGCCGTTTCATTAGAAATACTTTCAAATTAAATCCAATTTTTCTGCAAAATTGTCGTTTCATTCCAAGGAAAACTGCATTTTTTCATAAGGGCATTTTATTGAAAACATGTTTAATGTAAAACCAATATTTGACTAATATCTGTATTTAATTGAGAATATTTCGAATGAATGCAATATTTGCGCAGTCTTGAGCTACCATATAACCCATAACCAGTGTTATATTTTACTGGCATGGTTATGCACTTTTCCTTCACTCTTACATCCTTTTATTACGATTAGTACAATAAGTTAAAATAACAACAACGACGACAACACACACACACATAAAAAAAAAAGTTTACACGTGCAATCGTAGCAAGTTTTTAGTACTTACAAGGTCGAGATTTCCTGATCCTGGCGATTTCATATGTAGATGATCCATCATAGCTTGAAGACGGTTCTTTTCCTTATCCAGCTGCATTTCTAACTGGGAAACCACCTGCATTTGGACCCGTGCTTGAGCAGTACTGCGGTCGTCGAGCTGATGCTCAACATTGAGATGCCTGGATATAAAATCAAAATACCTTTATGTATTTGAAATAAAAGTAACTCATGATGAAATAAAATTTCTTTTAAAAAGTGATGTATTTCATAATTTTACGGCGGTGTATTTTTTTCTAAACATTAGTCGATGTCTTAAGGTAGAAAAAACATTTGTCATTAACCAATTGATTTTTAAAATGATACTGAATTGTGTACGAAATGTTTCATATTAAAGAAAAAACGCAATATGTTCATATGTTATATCTACAATTTCTTTTGAACGTTCGTATTAAAATAGCAATAGAAGCACGAACTAATAGCCAACATAGAAGATAAGATTCGACATATTTATGTCGTATTTAAAATACTGAAGACGAATTTTCGTACTTTAAATCCTCTGCTAATCTTTTTATTATGGGCCAGGGATGGCGACTATTTTTATAGTACCACAATTTACAAAAAAATTCTTTATGGGAGATTTCTCTTGAAAATATCCTTGTATTATGTAAGTGTATGACAGATGTTTGTTTCAACAAGTAGTACGAATGAAATATAAAATAGTTGTTGATTACGACATACATTCTGATTCTTTGTCAAAAGCTTAGGTTCAGGAATAAAAGCTGCACTATTGCTGTTTGCATACACAGTAGGTTTTATGTTGTTTTCTTTTCCTTTTAAATTAAATTAGGGTTTCTCCTTTAGATATCCCTAGAGGAAGGATACCTAATAAATCAATTCCAATTGACAATTGGAATGTGGGATGAGACTAGATTGCACCTATCTTTAAAAGATCTAGAAAACAAATGGAAATATAAGAATTCTGCTTTTTGCAACCCGAACCATGCATGAACAACTATCTGTAAAACTTTCTCTTTAAATCAAAAAAAAACTTTCTTCAGTGCATGAAATTTACATATTTATCTACTATTTGTAAATAAATGTGTTTAATTTTTAATAATGATTTAAATAAAACTCATTCAACGGCTCATTAATTAAAATCAATGGTAAAATTGGAAATCTCTTATTCAGTTTTCTAAAACTTACTTGAGAAAATCTTGGTAGTCATCACAAAAGGTCTCGCAACCCGGCCATTTACACACGCCGTGTCCGTACAATAGGTGAGTTGGAGAATCTTCCTTGGGTGTTCTGTTCGTAGATGGTGGAGTCAGTGAAGGTGATCCCACATTTTGTTGTCCGTTTTGCTGAGGTGGTTGTGGCTGTTGTTGCTGGGATGTTGAAGCAGGATGAGTCCCATTAGTAATATTAAGTTCTTCATTACCTTTCCAAGAGGCGAGATTTGAATCTGTTTTTTCACCTGCAGAAAGAAAGGGCACTCAAAATTAAAACTGTAGAACGTGTTGCAGAAGAATGACCATGGACATAGTGTCGAAATGTTATTTGCGGATGTTTCAAAATTATTACGGAAAAAATTGATATTTTAATTAAATATGCCCACTTTATCTATTTTTATGCTCTAAATGAGAAAAGTGCATGATTTAAATTGTCCCATAAAATTCTTAAAGCAATGCTAATTTTTAGTTTATTAAAAACGTTTCTTATATATCATGACGATCTGAGTTTTACAATTGTTTATTTATGAAATTTTCTCAGAATAAGAATAAGAATAAGAATAAGAATGCTCGTAAAAATGCTCGACAATTTCAGTGAATTTTTTTTTTTTTTTTTTTTTTTTTTTTTTTTTTTTTTTTTTTGTGGAATACGATATTATAATAATACATTAAGATCTGATTTTTTTTTTCAAGAATTATTGTTAAAAAATGTAAAATGTATGTTATGTATACAAAAATAATTAGAATAATGTCTTAAGATTACGTCTCTCGAGGACTTTTCACAAACAGATTTTATAAGTTAAATTTCCAACGCGATATTATTTATTAATAAGATCAATTTCATGCATAAGTCAACAAATTTTATTGATTTTATTTATTGATTTTTTTTTAAAACTAAGATTTCAACATACATATTTTTAAATTTTGAATTAATACTATTGATTGAATCATACTTTCATCATATTTAGCATAGTTTCTGTGCCATGAAGAATTTTGTAAATTCTAAGCTGTCTTCTTTTTTAAAAATCATAATTAAGTCGAAGGCGAATAATTAATATAAATGATAAATAATTGTTATTAAAAAGGAGTGTCATATAGAAATGAATTTCTTTAGTCTCGTAAATACAAGAAACAAAAAGCGTACAAATAAGTTGTCAAAATAAAGAAGATGAATACGTAAAATTCAAAATTAAAAAACTTTAAGAAAGAATTACCGGATTTCATCAGATACAGACAAAATGGGGGGCATCCTTCTTAGTAATTTCTTTTATTTGTAGAAAAAATGGAAATATTATACTTTACCTCTTTAGTTTTTATTCAAAAAATTGTCCAAAATGATCCTTCAGATGAGTAAAGGCCTTACCTGTTTATTACCGGTTTTCTGTTACGATTTTGTCAAAAAAATTCTCGTAAAAAATCAGATGATGTTTAAGACTTAAAATGTTTTAATTCATTTTTCATGCATTTTAATGTTAGAAAGAACGTCCGTTGAATTGTATATGAAACAAAAAATGTTAGATCTTACTTTCTGCTCACCTTGTGGTGATGTGTTAAAGGGATTTGATGTCATGAGATATTGTCGATGGCTTTGTTGAAGTTTCTGAATAAGTTGATGTTGCTGCGTAGAGAGTTGTTGCAATTGTGCTTGTAGCTGGTGTCTCGTGCCTTTTTCTGAAGACATCTCCATAGGGAGATTAGTTAGTTGTTGCAATATTTGATTTTGTTGAATCATATTCATTTGGATCTGTTCTTGAAGATGTGGAATGAATGATTCAAGCTGCTTCAGTTGCTGATGTTGCTAGAGAGACAAATAATGATATTTTAAAAAGTATTGAAACATATAAATTTGTTCCATACATGAGATATTAAGAAGTAAAGTGACACAATAACTTTTTTCGTTCAACCAAATTTGAGACAAATTCTAGCTCTACCAGCAATAATTTATTCGGTGCCTGCCGTAACAAACTAAGTCCTAGGTTGAAATTGAGAGCAACAGATAACATTATGATAACATCTCGAATGATTAAGAATGAAATGAAATGAAGAACAATAATTTTACCTTCAAATATATCTGTTTAATGTTTTATATAATTCATTCACTTTGATTCTGAATGTCTCATTCACATGTACAACATTGTTTGTCCGTTAAATACTGTTAAGTTTTGTTGTATTTAAGGTTAAATGGATTGAAGTTTTCTTTTTTCCCCTCTTAATGTGGTTTATCGCGATAATTTGAGAAATAAGCTTTTTTTGCTAGTTGTACTTAATCAATTCACTTGATGATCCCACTCTATTCTGAAGCTGAAAACATGTATTGCAATTTTTAAATTTTGAGAAAATATTTTTTTTCTATCCATATGTACCATTAAACTTCCAACTTAACAATCTTAATATACGAAGTGATAAAACTTCATTTTCTCCTCATTATTATTCTAAAATACAGTTGCGAAACTGTTTCTCAAGTTAACAGTGCATCCACTTAAAATTTTTAAAAGAAAACATATCTTTTTAAAAATTAATTTTCATTGTTGAAGTCGAAATATATACTGAACTACTTTGTGTGTGGTATATCTTAATTTATATTTATATACTATCAATATTTTGCTGTGTAGAAAATATTTTCTTATAAAGCAACGTTTCGTTTTAAATAGATAAAACACCAATCCTAATGTCAACTTCAGTAACATTTGTATCCTAATTAATTTCAATTAGATGTATAAATATAATAGTGTTTGATTTATTGTGTCCAATTTCTGTCTATGCAACCATTACGAGTACTTTTTTTTGATTCTGCACTTGTAGTAGCTACCACTAACAGCATCAATCCATCCATCTATTTATATAATACGCTAATGTGACGATTCTAGGTTTATCCTCATCTTCGAGAAAAGCAACGTAAAGCTGCCACGTTCGACATAAGTATTTAGATGCTACAAGTATGCCAACTGTTCAACATATCGAAATATAGACATAATCTGCATGGTATCACGTCTGTTTTCCTTCTTTCCCCCCAAAATCTTCAAGAACTATCCAATTATAATTATTTAAATTCTAAATTAAAAATAACGGATAACAAGCTATTATGAGCAACGGATAATCAGATATAAATAAATAAACACTATTTTGGCGCCATCTATTGACAATAGATATAAATAAAAGAACTTATAGTTTTCTTAGAAAAATGCAAAGATATAATTGGATATCAACTTCGGTTATAAAATTTTAGAATTTTGTTCAATATAAATAAAATTAATATTGTAACTTAAATTTAGTCTTATTAATTTTTAAGAGATTAGTACTTTCCCGTTTAATTTTTTTTTAATTTTTTTGCTAACATTATAAGTAAAAACAGGTTTTGTTTTTCTACAGATGTAATTGAATTATGAGATTGCATTTGTGTGAGTAAAAATTATTTTTTCATATTCTCTTATTAAATTACAATTTTATTTCCATTCCAAAGCTATGTTCGAATGTTACGACGTTAAAAATCGAAATTTTATCTGTATTGATATAATTAATATATGTAGTACATAGTGTTATATAATTCTTACTTTTTAATTACATTTTGTGAGGAACATAAATTTTATTTACAATGCAATTGAATTTAAAGGGGACATAAGCTAATCTCTTAAGAATTGAAAAAATTGAATTAAAATTTTACGAAAGGAATAATAACAATAACAATTTTGATTTTATTTACACCCAATAAAATGTTAAAGTTATATAGCTAGAGCTTCGGTTCAATATTTTTATAATTCCATTCAATATAACTGAAATGATTATTAAAATTTTAATTTAGTTTTATTAATTTTTAAGAGCTTAACATTTATACGCAAATTGCCCTTTAAGGGAATCGGATCTCAATATTTTATGCCAGCACTTGCATTCCTGAATAAAAGACTTTTTTAACAGGAATAATAATTAGAATTCGTTATTTATTTTTCGCTGTAATGAAAATAGTCTTACTTGTTGTCGCTGATAATATATAGCTTGCTGTTGAAGGAACTGTTGAATTTGGGCAGGGGAAAGAAACTGTTGCATCGGGACTTGGTGAGGTACCATTAGGAGCTGCGCGGAACTGAGAGGGGTTGTTTCAGGTAATACATCACAACCTTTACCTACAGCTTTACTCTGAAAATGAAATATTAAGGTGTACATTAGAATAAATATGATATTTATGAAGAAAAAGTACAATGTAAAATTAACTGGTTATAATAATATGATAAATAAAAAAATATATCTAATAAGTAATATTTCTCATATTTTTTCAAAAAATTATTAAAATTTTTTATTTATATATTTTTTAAATTAAATTTTTTTTAAAATCTTCAATTAAATATATAACTGAAGAAGCAAGCAAAAATTTCCTGCACTCTAAAGGGTGTTTAGTCTCAATGGTATCCAATCACTGATTCCTAAATCATTAGTGATAGACATCTACTTCAAATTAATAAAATGTTTTAAATGAGATAAAAAAGTATTTCAAAAATAATATAGATATATAAAACATTTTTTAAAAATTTACAAAATTTGATTAGTTTATGCGGCCCTTGTTCTTATATGTTATAATAATAATAATAATAATAATAATAATAATAATAATAATAATAATAATAAAACCTTATAACTCTAAGAAATAAGATAAAAAAGTCCCATTGTTCTAAGATTAAAACTCATCGAGTAATAGCTGTTTAAATCTCCCTCTAAGAGGGGCAAACAGGGGAACGAAAATTCTGGAACATCGTCTTATATCTCAGCAACCGTTTAAGGTAGCAGCGTGAAATTCCAGAAATTAAATCCACTAAAAGAATAATTAAATACCTATTTTAGAGATTTTAGAAATTATCACCCTGAGGGGGTTAACAGGGGGTCGAACAATTTAGAACATTTGGTACTTCTCAAAAGTCGTTTTAAGTAGAAGCGTGAAATGGCTGAAAATAAGTCTATTAAAAAAGTAATTAAAGATGTGTTTCAGCGATTTAAAAATTTCCACACCCGAAAGAATTAAAGGGGGGGGGGGGTAAAAAATTTCAGATTTTTTTGACCCGTCATTTGACAGATCATCACAAAAGTCCTCGGACTGCTCTTTGATATTATGAACTTTTCTTCTCGATCCCCCGATACCCCCTCTCCTGGAGGCAGTCTTCGAATGTTTTTGAAATTGTAGCGTTTTGTCATTACAGATAGGATTTTTTACGAGGCCCTCTGATAAAAATTAGTTATAATATTTGAAAATTTTAAAGAGAGGGGAAAGTTTTATACCGGGGAGACGTGCTAGTTGGAATTATGCAGTGGGGGAAGCAATTTTCGAAATTTGGCCTACACTCCTCATGTGATATATCATTGGAAAGCTCTCCGACTATTATTTCAAATTATACACCTTCAGCGACTCTTAGATATTTCGCCATATCTCAGCAGCAGGTTTAGATAGACGCAGGAAATTCAAGATAACACAGCCACTAAAAGAAATACGTACTTGTCATTTTACAGCAGATCTGTCTATTATGTCGTCAACATCGACTTTCAACAGGATAATGTAAAATTAAACGAATAAGACAACAATTATAGACATTTGATTAAGTGAGACAATTATCTAGCTATAATGTAATGGCTATGCGCTGATATATAAAAGTAATTGCAGCGCTCCAAGGGGCAAAAATTCGAAACTATCTTTCATAGTTTTAAGGAGAAACTATGAAAGATAGCTAAAAATGTCAATTATAACAATGTGGAACGACTTGCATTAAGTATAAAATGACGTATTACATGAGGAAATACTTTATTAGAAGCCCTCTTCCGTCCATTTTTAGCGCCAGAAAGCTCCGAAATTTCATAAAATTCAAAGTATCATAAATCAGTGAATTTTGATTGTAAAATAATGGAATGTTTACTATTGTTCTTGTTAGAGTAGTAACAAAACTTTCTGAAAGTATCTTTGGACCCAGGAATCGAAAAAATTAAAAAGATTAACTTTTAAAAATTAATGGTAGGACTATTTACCCCACATTATTTTCATACCTATTTAATTTTGAACAATCTAAACCTGGCGTATCTTATAGTAAGTAAAATATTAAATCGTGTTATAATTTTGTGGGACACTTTGTATAAGAACTAGAAAAATTAAACAGTTAATCTGATCATTCTCTTAAAGTAGATTATTAGTAAACATTAAAGTTTCTTAATATTACGTATCTCCAATAGGTGAAAAAATATACCACGTTTGAATCGGTTTCGAAGGTCTCCCCCCCCTCCAACACTCTCAGTATATATATATATACATATATAGGGGAAGGAAGGGTAAAGTGGCCACTCTAAGATTTAATGAATTTTTATGGTGCCTTTCTAATTAGCAAAGTCCTAGAAGCAAATAGCATTATTAATTAAAATAACTTAAGTTTCAAATTCTATTTTACTTTTTAAAATTTATTATTTTAAAAGAAAAACTACGAAATGGCCACTTTGACTACATATGCTAGATAAAGACGCCAGCACAAGTAAATGAAGAGATCACTTTGATTCAGGATGTGTATTTCCTAAACACAAACTTAAGTAACACACATTAAGAATAAGTATTATGCTTTATAATATTTTAGGCATTAAATCGTTAAAATTAAGCTAAACAATAATGAGTATCAATATATCAAATGGAGAAATACAAGTGCTCCAGCAGACATGCAGACTGCAAATGTTGAGAGTAAGTTTCTCTTTGCGTAAGCCTAAACCTTGTCTTCTTTCTTAAAGAAAGGAAAAAATACTTTTGAGTAGGATGTTGATATAAAAAATTAATAAAAAATTGCTACCGTGCAAAGTGGCCATCTGGCCAACTGGGGGCTACTTTGCCCGGAATTACGCCATTACAAAAACTGTAGCTTATCATCTAATCTATTCGATCTAGTATTTTAAAACATACATCATTAAAAAGTTTATTTCACTGTGATTAAACAGCATAAGACCAAATAATTGTAACACTACATGTAAGCACTTGATTAGCTATAATCAATATTTCTTGATTAGCTATAATCAAGAAATTATTCCGCCTGCCCAACTCAAAAATCCGAAAACACAATAAAATGAGTCCAAAACCAGAAATATGTATACTTGTAAAATTTAAAGATAAAAGGATTATAGGAAGTTATTTAAAATATAATGTAGTAGAAATAACCGCATAAAAATACTTCAGTGAAATTAATCAATGAATTTCATGTAATGGCTGAAAGAAAATAAATTTTTTATCAGATTTTTAAAAACAGTCTTATTAGAGTTCTATCAGAAAAAAAAAATCACAAACTGAAACGATACAAAATTGTAAATAAAGGCACTTGTACAATTTTAGCACTTTGTGAATAATAATAATGATTTAAAAAAACGAAAGTTCAAAATTACAGTTGCAAAGATTGGAAAAATACATGTGTAAACCTAGGAAAAACCCAGTAAATCACAAAATAAACTTTTTTTTGGCACATGTGTTATTCAGGAATATAGATGGTCCTTTTGAAGGAATAAATGTGAGAATAAACTTTTCAGCAGTTTTAATGAAAACTGTGCGAAATGTTTCAGTAATACACTTTAAGCTAAACCATGTCATTTTCATTGTTACTTGCCTATTTATTTAGCAAGATTTCTTAAGTATCTTATTTCGTATAGAAAAAAAATTGTAGTGCAAAAATGTGTAAGTACTCAAAATAAAAAAAAAAAAAAAAAAAAAAAAAAAAAAAAAAAAAAAAAAAAAAAAAACAGTTTTTTTGTTGATAAATTAATGAGCATTTATAAGAATGTTAATAAATGGCTTTCCAGGTGTTAAAAATATATAGCTTAAAAAATAAGCAGAAAAAGATAATATCAGAGTGTATCTATGAAAACTTTTTAAAACCCTAATCAGATAGTTTAAGTCTATTTAATCACGTAGGATTATCCATTCTAAAGTTATTTCAACACCTCTCTCTTTATCTTTTGTTCACATTTAAATA
Organism: Maratus speculifer; assembly: GCA_964019185.1. Taxonomy (NCBI): domain Eukaryota; kingdom Metazoa; phylum Arthropoda; class Arachnida; order Araneae; family Salticidae; genus Maratus; species Maratus speculifer. Next base: position 375,889,314 of record OZ025293.1, read on the forward strand.
ATTTCTTTTCCTTTTCCTTTTAATTTCCCCACAATTTTGACAAATTATTCTTTCCCAGCTGTCACTTTTATTAGATTTACTCTTTACTAATTCTTGGATTTCTTTTATTTCCAAAATTCTCTTCTCTTTGTTAGATAACTATTACGCAACGTTTTTAGTTCGCTTGAAGCTTTTTACGACTAAAGTATTTAGTAGGATTTTTTCTAATTTTCTTCAGCCAGTTAAATCTATCTTTTATTTAATGCAATTATCCTATCTCTCACTCTCCTCCCCCCTCTCTGTCTACACATTTAGATATACATATACATATACTATGTTATTCATTATTATAATAAAGGGTGAGGGACGTAACCAGGGGGGGGGGGGACATTGTGGACTGAGCTAGCCCTTCTCCTCTAAAAATTTCTTGAATCTCCTCTAGTTCCCACACTATTTTAATACAGTGACATATCTATCATTTTAAAGATTTTGAAACTTTTTTGAAACACGCTTTAAAATTTTCAAAATACGGAAATACATAAAAAATGACAAAAACCGAAAAAGATATATTTTAAGTACAGTGTTTTATTTTTATTCCTGATAAACGTATTTAAAATGTTAAACAGCGGAAACTACTAACATTTTCTATCCTTGAAATGTATTTAGATATATTCTTAAAATGCGAGGGGAAATATTTCTAAATTATATTATTTTAATCATGCACTATTTTCTAGGACCCCTCAGAACCAGAATGGATTTATAACCGTTAAAATGTAAATAATATTTTTTGTAATAGCTATTTAAGAGTTGGAAAACTTTAATTATTTTTAATTTAATTTTTATATTAAATATTTAGATAGGCAGGAGTACTTGTAATCAACATTCGATCTAAATAAATTCTTTATTCAACTGGATGAGCACCTGAATTAGTCCCATAAAAAAAATTGTAACCCTTTCCCTCTGACTTTGCTGTTTGGTTACGACTCTGTTTAGGATGTCCCAAAATGAAATGGTACTTTAAATTTGACGTCTTTTTTAATGGATAAATTAAAGTAGAAATTTGTATTCTTATAGAAATTTCGTAGAAATTTGTAATGACTGATGTAACCGTGAAGTTAAATCGTGGAAAGATCGGAGTCGACCCAATGCTTCGAAAGTGTAAAAAATCATTTTAAAAATGAGGAAAATTAAAAACAAATATGATTTAATAATATATCAAAATTACAGATTATTTAGATGCACATTTCCTAAATAAATTCATAAATAGGTGATCCAACCTGTACTTTTCTAGTTACAGAACATACTTCCTGCTGTATAAAGTAAGGTTACATGGAGGAACTGCGGGCCATGATTTTTATAATGTGATTCTGGAGATTCTGACAATTTAGCTTCCAAAATCTAATTTTCAATTGAATTAGTATGTAGCGAGAAACAAAGCATTTTTGCATTGAAAGAAGAATTTATTTTCCACCTAAATTTTCCAAAAAGTTTCGTAAGAGACTTACAGATGTATAGTAGATAAAGAATGAACCATGTATAGAAAATATAAATAAAATAAAAAATGAGAGAATAACAAAAATTGAAATAACTACAACAGTTAACACATAGTTGCAAATCTCTGGCTTTGTTTAATTAAGAAACAGACTCTGAACAAGAAAACTTATTTAATTGAATGTCTCCAGTGTTAAATGATATAGTTATTAGAAATTTGCTTAATTTAGTTGATTAAATAAATTTCTGGTTTGAGTATAATTGTTTGATTTTAAAAAAGCTGGTAGTTGGCATCTATGTTAACAAAATAACTGTTAAATACACAAAAAGAAAGAAACAATAAAAATGCAAAATAGAAGGAATAAGGATTTGTGAAAATCAAACTTATGGCAGTTGCCTAAATTTTGCGAAATATTTCTATAAAATATTTTATATATTAAATTCTAAATTATATTATATTGCATTTATCCTTTGTTATTGTTATTGCATATTATTTATCTTCTATATTATTCCCAAAATTACTTTATGCAGAAATGTTATCCAAATATATGTTTTTCTTAAACTGAAAAAAACACCAAAATCATCGTGTACCACAAAGTATCACATGAGGCTTCCAGATGCATTGTCCATAAGCAATGAGCTATCTTTAGGAAATATAAATAACACATACAACAAAAGAATGATAAAATTGATAAAAGCGAACAAAATAACTGTTAAAAACGTAAAAATAAGGAATCAATGAAGTTAAAAAAAAAAAATAGAAAGAATGCAGATAGGTGAAATGCAAATTCATGGTAGCTAGGCGGCAAAGAGGTGTTTAAAAGAAGAGAGATTTATTTTATAAATATGCCCCTATTTAATATTAAGCAAGTAAGGATTAGCTGTTAAACATCTTTCACACCGACCATGTTGCCCATGTACAATCTTGTCGAGCACACATTAAAACGGTGCAAAAAGTCATTAAACACCTATTTTGTAAAACGTCTTGATAAACACTGTGAAAGTTAAAAAAAAAAATTGAAAAAATACTTGTTTTTGGAAAATTAAAATTTTATTTTATAGAAAATTCTTGAAAATTACCCCCGACAACTATCATCTAAAAAACAATACTCACCAAGTATATCATTGTGGAAGGCGTAATACTGTTCAATACAGTAGGTGATGGGAAATAGATGCAAGAAGTACCTGCCATGAGAACAGGTGAAAATAGAGATAAATTTTCACTTAAAACATTCAGTGACGAACTGCAAAATGAGTTTTCTATGTTCTTTAAGCTCACATGTGATCATAAACCTATGTGTTCTAAATGCAGAACCGCAATGAAAACAAAACTACATGATGATGAATCAAAAGGCAAATAAAAATCTGTTTGGTAAATGCTTATGGTGAACACTGATACTGCTTTATCTATTTTATGGCACATTTTCGCATAAAAACACATCTAATTGCTGTATGTATTCGTGCCTTTTCTGTTTGTTTAGGAAAGGTGTGATACTTAAAACTAAAAGAAAGGATTTTGAAAATATTAAAGCTTTTCTCAAGATCTAAGAATCACGCTTGATTTAAGATGGATTAAGTGGAATGTTGTGGACATGTTTTAGATATGTTAAGACACTAAACTAACAGTAGATGCACATGCGAAAGCACAAAGGGTTATCTACGTAAATTTTCCTTGATTATTGCTCATTGTTTTGTCATAGTATTTTTGTACAGATGAAAAAACTAGTAAACGTTTCTCTGGTTTCAGATTTTAGCAAAAGTTTGATCGCAACATAACATTCTGTTTATCAGAACATAGATTTAGAATTATTTTTTAAACGGCTCTACGTTTATTAGGTTATTTAAAATGTAATCATATATTCATTTTAAAACAAAAGCTATATAAAAAAAGCTTCTCTGAAACTTATACAAGCTTACTTAAAAATAAAAATGGAAGTCTATAATTGTAAAAATATATGTCAGTCCAAAAAAAAAAAAAAAAAAAAACAGATTTGTTAAAGTAAGAGATTTAGAATTAGTTTTTTTAAATAACGGATCTACGCTTATTAGGTTATTTAAACGGTATTCGTAAATACGGTTTACAACAAAAACTATTAAAAATGAAATCTAAGATTCTGTGAAAATTGTACAAGCTTCTTAAGAAAAACAGCAAGTTAAAAATTGCACGTCATGCGTAGCAAATGAGGTTGTGCTATAACGAAGTTAAAGTCAAAAATTTTAAGATCTTGGTGTAATAGTACACAGTACTTCGGATACAGTATATTATCCTAAATCTTTTGTGTATCATTATAAATACTATCTGCTTTCTATTATACAGGATGTAAGTTTTAGTAAACCTCAGCAACGTATATCAATTTCATAAAGTGTGAAATGGAATAACATAATTACAACGCGCCTCAAACAATCTTTCCCCCTATGTAATGGAATGTTGTTGTGTGACCCTGTAAATTAATTACAAATATTCTTTTCTCCACAGATTATACAGAATGTATATTTTAGTACATACTTCATAGATATATATCAATTTTATTATGTTCGAAAGAGTGTAACATCATTAAAATGCACTTGAAACATTTTTTCCCCATTGAATCTAATGTAATGAAATACTTTTGATTGTCCCTATAATTGAACTATACATTCGATTTTCATAAAATTTGAAATGACGCGACAAATTATGTAACAATTATATATTTAAAATTTTAAAAGATTCGATTGGGTAATTTTTGTGTTGTTATATATGGGCGGACAGACGGGCGGACTAAATGACGACGTTAGGTGCTAGGTGCTACATATTTACAAAATACGAACACACCTAAAAATGGAAGTTCCTATGCACATGCTTACTCACATCAAAATCGGTTGATATATCCGAGTGTTGTCGCAGGGAAATTCATTTTGTAAAAGGTCACTCACTTTGGAAATTCAAAGTATTATAACTCAGTCGTTTTTAAAGAGATAGACAAAACAAAAAATGCTCTGGAATCTTTCTATCAAAATAAAACATATAGAAGAAAAATATTTTTAATTTTTTAATTTTTTAGTACTTAGTTTTAAATTAAAAAAAATTTAAATAGCCACCATTTTGAAACAAGATGGCGGATGATGCTGGCCAACGAGCACGGTTGAGACATTAGTATGCACTATGTATACACCAATTTTCATTCAAATCGGTTCATAAATAGGATAGTTACAGCATGACAAAAATCAGGTATACATATGTCGACATTTGAACGGAGGGGGGTTTTGGGGTCTGGGGGGTCATGATAGGTGAAAATATACCAAAATTTTCCGGAAGCAATTTTCTCTGGACGGCTGAAATAGGTAGCTTTTTACTTCTTGTAATGAAAGCTATCTAAAAATCGTACAGTCTTTTGGAGGTGAAATTTACCCCTTAACCCTGTAATGCATAAATATTTCGTTTATTCCAACAGAAATTCTTCCTTTAACTGACCATTGCCAGGAAGCCAAAATTTCAAGAGTATCGACACCTCTATAATCCGTTGGAGTAGATATCTCCTAAAGTGAGGGAGTTGCATTCTGTTAAAGTTAATTTATTTCCTCCAACTGTGAACAGGGTTTTACTAAAGTCCGCCTTAAGGCGGTCATGTGCATTAGAGGGTTTAAGATAATTTTGTCCAAAGAAAAAAATGATTGTTACGTGTCTCTATCAGAAGGAGATATTCCCTTATAAGTATTAAAGTCGTAAAAATATTAACTCACACGATTGAGCGAGTTACGTAAGTATTATCCTGCGTGCAATGCATCATTTCTTTAAAAAATATATATGCTACTATGCATTTGCGTTTTGAACTACGAAAAATTTGATGTTGGAAAAACAAATTAAGTGCACTTTTATCATTCGCAAGGTTCATGACGTTTAGATATTGAACATTCAACTAACAGGTGTCTGATGAACAGTAGTTGATGGAGGTTGTAAAATTCGTGTGTATTTAATTCATAATTTATTGATATTTTTATTTATCAAAATTCATAGTTTGCACCTATTAAGTAATATTTTTTCCTAAATTATAATTATATCATGTGAATCTTGAAAAAATGATGCATGTATAGTTAACTACGCAAATCGTAAATACACGTTCACATACATAACAATATAGAGCGAGAGATTAAAAGACGGTAAAACACAGAGGAATTTTATATTTTATAATGTAGAAGAAAAAGGTGTAAATCACAGGAAAATCTCCTGACAGTTTGAGAACTGAAATTCTTAGAAAACCATGCTTTAAAACATCTCATTCTGATATCGTGCAATATTTTGCAGCTATTCCAGAAAATGTTATTATTCATATCGTCAGCAGATTTTGCTGTGATTTCCCTCATTTCTTCTTAAAGTGTAAATACGAATGTATTGAAATCCTTACTCATTAAAAACTGCAATTTTACATCTTCAATAAGCAAGTAATAAATAAAATGATTGCGAAACCTTTTCTTTTTTTAAATAAAGGCGCGAATTTTCTCGAAGATGGAAAAGTAATGAAAATCTATAAATAAAAAGATTAAATTATTGATGAGTACAACGATTTTCAAATAAGTTCAATATGAACAGGTGTAATTTAGTTGGGAAATTATTTCGATTCCATCTAGCAGATTGTAATAAATGAAAAGCCCATTTAGAATTAAACGCTAATCTTCCAACGACACAAATTTTCGATCATCATTAATTTAAATAGAGATTCCGAAAGGACAAAATTGTGTTTAGAATGAAACTCCTACACCATTAGAACTCCATTAGAACGACAGGTGTAAATTTTAAACAATTAACTGTCCGAGACCCCGAATGAAAAAAAATAAAAAATAAAAGTTTCAATTTAAAAACGCAATCTCGAGGAGGCATTTAAAGATGTAAAAATTGCTTTGTCTCTTCTGCATATCGTTTATTGCTTTCGGAAACTTGTTTTTATTCCTGAAATTCATTTGTTATTTGCCATTATTGGTCGAAATCGTCACACGTTATTATGTTATTACATTTAATGCGTTTTCTGAATGACGTTTATTTGCAAAATAGATGTGATTAGAGAAGTACTCGGAGACCTTTCAATTTTTTTTTCTTCGGCTTGTGAAATTCAACAGTTATGAGAATGATAAATAAGAATGTATTTAACAGGAGAAAATATTGAAAGTGTAATCTACTTCTTAAATATTTTTCTTCGATTCTAATGATGAAAAAATATTATTATAACAATACATATAATTTCATTGATGATTTTATAAAATAAATGTTTGTATTGTAGCATAGTTCTGTATTTTTCTTTAAATTTCCAACAGTTCACCCAATTTTTCGGAGATATTAGGTTTTTTTTCGGCTTGTGAAGTTCAATAGTTATAATATGTAAATAGATACATAAGGAATAGTTAGTCGCAAAAAATATCGAAAGCATTGTTTTTTAATATTTTTAAATTTAAATAGATAAGTGGTATTACAATATAATTAAATATAAATGAGCAAAAAATATTATATTTCTCTTCTGGCTGCTGCGGACTGACATATCCGTTCACTAAGTTGCAGGTTCCATTGCAATACATTTAAATTAATATAATTCTAGAAATATAATTCAGTTTTAAATTATTAAGAGATAATTATTACTATCAAGACTCACATATCTATACATATTAACAATTATTATATCATGTTGGAAAAAATATCTTTTTTAAGCATTTTAAATATGTTACAGAGAAAACAACATTACAATTTTGCCCTTTTGCTGGGCGAACAGGAGGTTAAAGAATGACTATTATAATTGTATTATAATGATATAAAATGTATTCAATTGTTTATAAATAAAACTACTTAATTCTTTGTTTCCAATAATTCTTGCAGCTTTAGATGCTTTGAAATTTCTGAAATATTTGTCTTTTCAATTTTTGATCAATATATTAAAAAATAAATATAATTTCGAGAAGGTATGTAATTAACTGATTTCTGCAATTTTGCACAAATAATATCGTCAAAATATACTAATTTACCCATAACAACATTTTTAACGGAGTATGATTTGATGTTAATGAATTTAACAGTATTATTATACAATTATCTATGAACAATAGAGACTGCATGAAAATTTTAAATAATATCCTTTATCATTGTTTTTTTGTATGTCATTTAAATATATTAATATTTTTTTATATAAATTGTCTTGGGGGTAGTAACGCCGGGGTGGGTAATGAGGCCAAGTACTAATATTGCTCGTAGTTATGAAGGAATCTGAGAAAATGGAACTACGAGTACATCGCTGAAAGACTCTTAGTCACGTGAATCACAAACAATAGCTGAAAGTTAATTTGCTACATTTTTAGACCTTATCTCTGAGATAAGCAGGTAAGAGACAACGTCCGATCTAAAATTTGCTAGGTAAGTTCTGCGATGCAAAGTAAGTTCTGCGATTCTCATTAATTAATTATTAGGAACTTTGTATATTACATAAACTTGTAGTGTATATCATGTACTTTCAAAATGTTGTAGGAGGTTTTGGATGTGTTTGGGAGGTAGCTTGTAGTTTAAAATATGCTGCAAAAAAACTATACCGGGGTATAACGCTATAAATAGGTGTTATTACTCAGATTGGTTCTTGTAAGTGGTAGAACTACATTTTTTATTTAATGCACGAGAGACCATCAGTTACATTGTTGAAAGCTAAAAAGGATAAAGAGAAATTTCTATGTCCTGCTGCTGCTAATTTGTTTTATGTCAGAAGAATAAAGTATCAAATGGTTATTACTGCATCTTGATATCGCATTTAATAGTAAGTAAAAACCATTTGTACATTTCCAAGTCTGTAGAATGTATATCATTAGAATTGGACAATTTACATGCCATTATTCCATCTTATTTTATAGTTTCGTTTGCATGGGGTTATTACCCACATAGGTGGGTAATGAAGCCAAATAAAAGTGGGTCAAGAAATCACGCCACTATATTTTATGATACTGCTAAAATATTTTTTCTTGTACCCATAGTCAATATGTTGCTATACAGCAACATATATACTATGCATAGAAACATATACAGCAACGTATACAAACAAATACTACATTTAAAAAAAAATCTAGAAGTAAGCCGGGAAAATTGGTAAAACCTTAATGTGGCGTGATTACCGCAGGACGCCTTACTAATGTTAGGTTGTCCCAAAAGTTTCTTTCGTTATTTTCTTTTTCTTTTTTTTCTTTTTTCTTTTCTTTTACAAAAACTAAACCATGGAAATTTCGATAAGGGCAAGATTTTATTGAAGAACGCTTGTTAATCTGTTTAAAAAATCTTTTATCTTTCTGGTAGTCTAATAACACCTTCCAAAACTTACCGAATATATTTTTTATGTCATTCAAAGAATTTTGCATTTTTTTGCTGAACAGAATTTTCGAGAGAAAAACAAATAGTAGTCAGACGAAGCAATGTCTGGAGAGTAAGAAGGATGGGTCAGAATATCTCAATTGAATGCAAGGAATTTGTTTCTGACAGTCAAAGATACACATGGGATGGAGCCGTCATAATGGAAGAAAATACCTCGTTTGTTTGCTATTTAGGGATGTTTCTTGGCTATTGCTACACTGTAAAAAAATATTGGGAAAGTTACAAAAATTTTTCTAGTAGAATTGTATTCCAAGAACTTTTTATGTAACGGCAACAATAAAAATTCATGTAACAGATACAGATTTGCACTTTGAATCAAACAAATTTTAAGGTTACTAAGAATTTTTTTGGGAAATCGTATTCCAAGAACTTTTTAAGTGACGATAACGAGCATTATAGATAAAATTTTAGTAAAGTTACCAAAATTTTAGTAAATTCTTTTGTAAAGTTACTGATGGTTTTAGTTTTGCTTACAAGTCTTGTAGATTGACATCATTTTCTTGTACAGTGTACACATAAAATTTTAGTAAGCATAAGAGATTTCGGTTAATTTAGATTACTAAGGTTACAGATTTTTTTTACAGTGTACCTTCACTTCGTCTAGTTGCCAGCAGTAATTTTCAGAATTGATGGTCTGGTTAGGTGGAAATCGCTTGTAGTAGATCCAATTTCGCCAAATAGAGACCAAAACATTGTTCTGAAAGTGTTCGGCTTTAGTGAAAGGAGTGGGACCTTTATCTATGATTGTTTGCGTTCCTGGTTATTATAAAGTATTAAACTTTCGTCTACAGGGATCAATATAAAAAAAAATATTGTCTTTTTTATGTTGAAAATGCAAGCTACAAAGTTGCTCGCCAACAGGTCACGAGCAGGTCGGCCACTAGCGACTGTTTTTACATTCTATTCGCACCAATATTTTTAAAAACACGTTTTGAATTTCTTTTTATTTTTGAAAATTTTGACAAAGTGTGAGTAATTTTTTTTTATTTACAGAAAGTGATGCATTTGAATTAAGAAATAACACACGAATTTCAAAAGAAGAATTTGGGATAATCTTTGACTTAAAAAAAAAAAAAAAAAAAAAAAAAAAAAAAAAAAAAAACATAACAAATTCCTTGTGATGGATTGAGATGTTCTGACGCACCCTCCCAACTCTTCAGACATTGCTCAATCCGATTAGTATTTTATTTTTTCTCTCAAAAATTCTCGTCACTAAAAAAAAATAACTGCTTAAATAACAAAAGAAATCAAGTCGGTTAGGATTGTGGAATAAAATCAAAACATTTTTGGAAGGAAGGCATTATAAGACTCCTGGAAAGGTAGAAGAAGGCTCAGAGAACAGGATAGCACAATTATTCTTCAATAAAATCTCGCCGTTTTCGAAATTTGTTTGGGTTATTTTTAATCAAAAAACGAAAGAAACTTTTGGGACAACCTAATAAAGTAATGTAATCGATTTATTTAATAAATTTTCGAATCGAGATTAAAAGTGGGAGGGATAAAAATGATGCATTGGATAGTATTTCATTTGACCATATCTGATCGGAGTGAAAACATTATTCGTAATAAGAAATTTTTGTTTGTATTTGAATAAAAAAATAAGATATGGTGATTATTCATCTGCTTAGAACAGTGATTTCTAACCTTTTTCTAGGTTTGTCTCACTTTAGCATATCGAAAATCATTATCTTTTTCCATATTATATGATTAATCTTTAGAACAACTAGAACTAAACTCTGTGGCTTTACAATCCATGAAGGATCTGCGCCGACAGTACCAAACCGAATTTTCCGCCCCGAGGTGCTATGCAGCATACGTCCCGGCCTTTTGAACAGTCTATCGCGAGACCGTCGGTGTTTAGCTCCCAGGCAAGCTGTTAAGGGATGAAAGTCTGAGTGAACAAGAACATTATCCAGTACGGTGTCGAACTCTCGACCTGCAGTACCGTAGTCAGACGCGCTGACCACTACGCCACTGGGCTTTTATTTTTTAAAAGGGAACTTTTTATTCATGAGGAGGATTCCTAAAATTTCATGCTATTGGTCTAATAATAACAATAATAAATGTTGTAAAGAGCATGACATCCATGAAAAAGTAAATAAAAGAACGGGTAAAGAACTGAAAACTAATTTAAAAAATAATAACAAGAGATAAAAATAAAAGTAAACATAGTTTCTAAAAATATAATAGAAAAGGGAAACACACAAAAATGAAACAATTTTAATTTTTTCAATCAATTCCTACTCGAAAGAAACCTTACCTTAATTGAAAATAAAATAATTATGTGAATGTCTTCTTTTACCTTTACAAAACTGCTTGAAAGTAGGATCAAATATGGCACTAACTTTTATTATGATTGATACAACTCATAAATAATCTTACCCTATAAAAAAATAGATATTTTTCAAACTACGGAAATTTACTACAATCACGGGCGAAAATATTCGAAAACCGCTTCCAAGTCACACAATATTCCGAAAAGCGTCTCTTTATCCGTAGAAACCTCAAAAAACATTTTATTTTTTAAATTTCAAGAAGAATTTTTAAAAATAAATTTGTATTAGCTTCCCGTAAATTTAGGAAACATTTTCGAGTGGATTTTACAATGCATTAACCATTTCTCTTTACCAGGAAAATTGGTTTTTTGAATACTATCATACCTCAACTAAAAATTTTTAGCTTCATAACTGAAACTATATAAGCAATCTTAACAGAAAAAAGTTAGTTTTCATGTTAACGTGTATACTCTTAATTCTATATGTTTTTCAGTTAAATATGTTTGCTGAACATGAAAACCTTTACTTGAAATCTTACAGCATTCGAAAAACCACTTTTCTGGGTAGGGAAAGCTGATTAATCTACTGTAAAAGCTACTCAGAAACTTTTGAAAAAACTACTGTCAGCTAATAAAAATTTATTTTTGCAAATTCTTATTTAAGTTTGAATGATAAATTCTTTTGTGAGAATCTAAAGATGAAGGGATGTTTTTCAGATGACCAGAAAGAAGTTATTGTATATTTTCGAACTTGATTATAGTACATTTTCGTAAATTAAGAAAAATAACTCTTTTTTTAAAATGCAGTGCTTCATTGAGAATAAGAGAAATATTTTGGATAACTAAGTTCACTCTAGGTATAACACAATTCACAAGAAGCATTTTTTAATTTTCATCTTCCATCCATTAAAAACAACTATTTTTTTAGACAACGTTAGTACCTATTAATAACGATTTTCGAATCAATCACTTAAAAATTAAGTTGCCTCTTTGGGAGAGTTTAAAAGATTCAGAGCTAATCATTGTAAAGCAATAAGTCTCTAAATTGCGAATTGATGAGGAATTGATAGATTTGTTTTTCTTTCTTTTTTTTTTTTTTTTTTTCCTAAAAGAGATAGAAGGCATAAATTGTTTTAAATTATAGTATTTTCAATAGTGTCAACGATCTTAATCAGATGATTTAAAAAGTACATTGGTTAAATGGTAAATTTTCTTAGTTCTAAAAATGACGTGAAAAATATTAATATTTAAAGTAAATCTAATTTGAACTGTTTCTAAAATTTTTTTCCAAGTAAATAAATAAAAGAACTTTTAAATAATTGTTTATAAGCTTCATTCATTGAATTTGTGAATAAAAATTTTTTTCTAAATAGTAAGTTGTTTTCCATCCGGCGTACAAAGTATTTCATTTAAAATTGATATTTGATCTATTGTAACTCACATTATCAAAATAACTTCGGTACTTTTAATAATCAAATTATTCGCATTTTCATACAAAAAGAACAAGCATGATAAATTTCTCTACGTAAAAGAATGATTCTCATATTTTTTCATTATACTTTTTCAAGCAAGTGTATAACAACAAATTGGGGTTAAAGAAGAAGGATGGAATGGTAAAATTGAATTAACAACTTTTGTGAAACAATGTCTAGTAAAAAAAAAAAAAAAAAAAAAAAAAAAAAAATATTTAGTACCAAAATGTTAAACATTAGATAAAAGCTACTCATGAAGAAATTGAAGGAATGTTATGTATTTTTAATAGTATATAGCAAATTAAAAAAAAAATCAACTAGAGATAGAGAAACAAACTTTTAAAGAAAAACTCAAAGCACTATGTCCCTAATGTCCGCTGCACAGATAGATGTCGATGTTCAATATTTTGGGAAGTTAATGCAGGTTGCAGTTTGAGCGGTCGTTTTTATACATGTACTCCATATGTATATATGAATGTAAGATGTAATTAATTTTTATAAAAAATTGGTTTAGCATATACATACATGTATAGATTTATGCGTTTGCAATAATTTTCTACAGTACAAGTGCAAGAAACGCTGCCACAAAACTGGAGAAAATAATAACAGGGAAATTAAACCATACACCATAGTTTACCCTATTATTATTTAAATCAATAACATTTATTTTGACTATGATAGGCTGAACTCAATATCTTAATTAAGGAAGATTAAAGATTAAAAAATAGCTTATTAAGAAATGTAGCCTATACATTTAGTAGTGATATAGTACACTCATTTATTAAAAGTGAAGTGCAATTTAATAATGTAAATGATTAAAATTATTAATATAATAGATATAACTAAACAATAATCCATACGTTGGTGTTATTTAAACTCCATAGAAATTTTGTACCAAATTAACAAATGAATTTCCCACTCTCAATTTATATATCCCCTCCCCCATCTGCCTTTAAGCTGGGGTTGGTGGGAGGATTTTTTTCTCAACAAAAGAAATGACTTTGCAAATTTATTCTTAAATGGGCAGAATTTTCTTGGGATCAAGTTAGAAAGTCGCTTTCTTTGATTCTGAAATACAGGTGAAAGTGGTTGTCGGTGGTGCTGTTACTTTATGACAGATGGCATCATTTTGCTCTTGAGTTCTAATGGATAAAAATTATCTTACTGCTTGTATTCATACATAGAAATATTCAAACTTTGAGTTACCATGTGCAAACAATTATTATTATTTATTAGAAGTGTCCGAGCGAAAAATAAGCTATCGCTTATAGAAAAAAAAAGTTCTTTTAAAAGCTAGAAATGCACAAAATTTACATTCACAGAGATACTGAAAAAGTGCGCTGTTGCCATGTAGGTGTGGAAAAGATAAGTGAAACTTACAAACCATTTATCCATTTTAATAGCAAAGGAAATTGATTGTTATTAAAAAAGTTTGATTTAGAGGAAAGATATTCAGCTACCTTAATTAAAAAAGTTAAAGCTGATTAGAATTTATGGCAAAATAAGCTCTTTTTACCACGCTTTTATTAACTTCACCTGTATGTTTGTGAGTTTGTGAGTTTGTAACACTCCTTATTTTATGTATGTTCACCGATTACTCCGAAACCATGCAATCGATTAACTTGGTTTTGGTGTTAAATGAAAGACGATGCTCTCGAATTGGTACCACTTCAGTTTCATCGAAATTGGTTCAGTACTTTTTAGTAATTAGGCAAAAACTAATAAAATTAGTGATTTTTCGCTAATTAAAAGTGTTGAATACGTTCACTGAATGGAGTGTAGAAAGCATGGCCGAGCGGTCTAAGGCGCCGAATTGAAGCTCTGTTTCTCGAAAGAGATTGTGGGTTCGAACCCCACTCCTGACATCATTTACATCTATGTAAAATAAAAAAAAAATTTCCGTATTACAATTTTTATTTTTAACCAGCTTCAGAAAAGGAAGAGGAAGTTATCAATTCGACGCGTATGTATTTTTTTTTCTATGTATATTCACCAATTACTCTGAAACTATCCAACCGATTAATTTGGTTTTTCTATTAAATATAAATATAGTTTAAAAAAACTAATCAAACTAAAAAGTGAAAAATAAATATAGTTTTAAAAAAACTAAAAAACACCCTTTTTAAGTATATCAAACTAAAAAGTGAAAAATAATTCGTACTATAAGCTGAAAACGAAAACAGATGAAAAATACTATATTACTATAAAATCATTGTTATTATAGAAATCAATTAATAAGCAATAAATAAAATTATCGTGGAAAAAAAGTGTGGGGTGCTTCTTAAGAACTGATAGATGGAGCATGGTAGATGGAGCACCCCACGCTTTTTTCCACGATAATTTTATTTATTGCTTATTAATTGATTTCTATAATAACAATGATTTTATAGTAATATAGTATTTTTCATCTATTTTCGTTTTCAGCTTATAGTACGAATTATTTTTCCCTTTTTAGTTTGATATACTTTAAAAGCGTTTTTTTTTTTTTAGTTTTTTTTAAACTATATTTATTTATTTTTTTTTTTTTTTTGGTAAAATAGTACATTTTATTTGAAAGTAAAATAGGATAAAATAGCCAGTAGTTAATCAAATAAAGTCAGTTCTACGAGGTTTTCATTCTGTTTTCTCCCTTTTAAGTTTTAGAAGCAAACTAACAGGATTTCTACGACCCTTAATGAATGTCCTGTAATGAACAAATAAACAATAAAGAAATCCACTGAAATCAAATAGCAACAAAATTATAAATAGTTCTTTAATTCCCATTTTCCCAGTGGGTGATCAGGTGAAAAAAGTCAATCAAAAATCTAAAAATTAATTTTTAAAACATCATTCTTGGGCTGTGATTAACATTAATTCTTAAAATAATATTAGTTGAAATAAGCAAGATGAAAATTGATCATTTTAATTTACCGTAACTGTCTCAAACTAATGTAAAAAAAAAAAAATGTTTACATTTTCTAATAATAAAAAAAAGTCATAAAATGGCTTCTTTTAGAACAGACGGATGACGACAATGCGACAACAGGTGCACTAATATTCAAACAAAAATATTATGTCTAGAGCCATTTACAAAACTCATTTACTGCTGAAATGGCGAAATATTTCAAAAAATGTGATTAACTACTGGCAGGGTCACCCTATTTGAAGCAAGGTTCGCTTTTTCAATCCTGTGGTCTCTTAAAATGCCTACTATAACATTAAAATAATTTCAACTTTATATATATATATATAATCGGTATGCAAGGAAAAAAATTCAGAGTGACGTAAAACAATCTTGATTGTAGAAATTGTGCAAAATTCTGAAAATTATATAGGCGATAATATTTTTCTTACCGAACCCTGACTGTCTTCAGAATCCCCGTTTCCGTTTGCAGCTGAATTTGAGCCTCTTGATACTTGAGACGTGGACAGATTGATAGCAGAATTTTCACTATAATTATCGTGGCTCATCATATCGTCATCCTAATTTAAAAAGAAGAAACAAAAATCATGCATAACGCATATGAAACATTTTTCAATACAGTAAGTATACTGATATGAAACTCCATTTTTAAAATATAAAATAATAGTAGATATATTAATGAATAATCTAGGAATTGCATAAAACAGCTAAAAAAACACTATATTCAGCATTTATCGCACGTATATGGTAATGTATTAAAATTCTTTTGTGAAACCCTGTGTATATGATAGATAGGTGTTTTGTGTCAAACGCAGTTTACGGAAATTTAATTTACCTGAAATACGTATAGCCCACATGAAAATGCTTTCCCGACAATTACTTTCCATAAATGACAATCCCTTTATTCAACCTTATATATTAATTTGTTTTTTTTATACTTGACACATAATATAGTAAACTTCATCTTAGCTGCAAAAAGTGTGTTAATTATTTGAAAACTCACTTTCAGAAATTTTCACCGATAGAAGTTAATGCCCATGTTTTTAGGCATCTTAGCTACAGAATTTACATAGTCTAGATAATAGACAAAACTTAAGTGAAGTTTGTAAATCTAAATGCATTTCCTTGAATTAATAGTCATAGATGATAAAACGTATATGACATATTTTGTGTTGCCTTCCAAAAGAATATTAAATTATATATTTGTACGTTTCTATACAAAAAATTTTATTTCGCTCCTCACATATAAAAAATTTCTAAAACGTACTTCAATCAAGGATTGACTACACACGATAATGCATTCGAGTTCTTCTGTGTATTCCTGTAAATGAACAAAAAATACTCTATGCTATTTTCTATTAGAAACATGTTACAGTGCATATAAAGTATGCATTTCAATTTCATAATGCTTGAAGCTATGTAAAATCATTAAAATACGATTCAAACATTCATAGCCCACAGATTACGATGTATCTGAATCATTTTGGGTGTCCCTGAAAGTGAAAAAAAATGCTTTTGCACCTTTTTCTATTAGTAGAACGTTATAATAGTATGCATTTCAATTTCATAATGTTTGAAGCAATTTAACATCATTAAAATACACTTCAAACAATTACAAACCACAGATTACGATACATCTGTATTTTTTTAAGTGGCCTTGTAAATAAACAGAAAATACACTTTACACCATTTTCTATTAGAAACATGTTACAATGCATATAAAATATGCATTTCAATTTCATAATCTTGGAAGCAATGTAACAGCTTTAAAATACACTTCAAACAAATATAGCTCACATATTACGATGCACTTGAATTTTTTAGGTGTCCCTGTAAATGAACAAAAATGCACTTTAGACCATTTTCTATTAGAAACATGTTATAGTGCATACAAAACATGCATTTCAATTTCGTAATACTTAAAGCAATTTAACATCATTAAAATACTTTTCAAACAATTATAGGCTACAGATTACGATGTATCAGAATTATTTTGGGTGTTCTTCTAAACCAACTGTAAAATCTCCATAATTTTAAGTAGGTAACATGCGATTGTGTATCCTTATTTTATATATTGATTCCATGTCAATCCAAGTATGGTTACGAAAGTTAGAGCGTAGTCTGACAGATGGACCAAAGTCACAAGCACTTTTAATTATGTTGAAACAGAAATGAGGTAAACAATAATAAGAAATAGAGATAATTCACTTCGTATACTTGAGTAAATTATTTGCGAATCGGTGATAAAATACTTTTAAAAGTATATTCATATTTCTGATGTAATAATTATTTTCTATGTGAAGTAAAATGCATTTGTTAAGCTATTTATTCCGTTGATAAATATTGTTACCTTAAATACATTCATTATGTCTTTATTCATGCTTTGATAATATCTTGATTATTTATTTATTGAATGTTTAATTTCCGACACAGAAGCGTGTGTACGGATGTCGTAATATAAAACGGATGTTTGTAAGAATGAAAATGAGACGGCAATTCAATTGAGATAATAAGGAATTACCTAAGAATAGCCAAAGAATCACAGTTGCACTGACCTCTTGGCCGGATGTCCAGTATTAAAAGTTTCTTCTCTGGATTTTCCGTAGAGTCGTCAAAATATACATTGGAATGTAGAACAATAAAAGAAATAGAACAAAAATGGAAGAAAAATAGAAATTTTTCGTTAGAATCGCCAAAATAGACTTTCTTTACAATCGAGAAAAAGGAATGTAAATCAATTTAAAAGAAATATATTAACACAAAAAAAGAATAAAACAACTCGAGAATTTGTAAAAGAATTACTAAATCAAAATTAATATTATATTTATATGTATTTATTTGCTTCATAAAGGATCTTTATTTGTGGAATTACTCCATATTTACATAATGAAGTACCTACTGGATGGAGTAGGGTGAATTTGGGGGTAATTTGTTCTAAATTAATGTTTTTCTCTGAAATTTCTATTTGAGTCATTAAAATGTATCGAAATTCACAACTTAAAAATTAAGTAGTATCTAGAGGAAAATCACAAATTTGAAGATGTGTAAAAATATATATATATATATATATATATATGTATGCAAAATCATAAAAAATATATATGGCTTTTATTTCAGTTTTTTTTTTTCAGATATATAACAAATTATTTGGATTTATTCGATTACAGTAAAGGGGCTGTGCAAATATAGCGTTATCAACCTTTTGGTAATTTTGGACCCCCTCCCCCCTATTGATATCATATGTTATCATACCTCGACCCCCCCTCCCCCCGGTAAGGATATCGTTATCAAAGTGTGATTTTTAAAAAAAGATTTTAGTTCTTCTGTTTGGAGTAATTTAGAAAACTAGTTAAATTTTTTTTGCATACATTATTGATTCAAATGAAGAGAAGTCAGTAAAATATTGCTTTATTCAAATTACGTTTAAAAGTAATAGTATTTAAAAATATTTTATAATAGTTTTTTGTTACGTAATGCATTCAGCAGTAATAAAGTCTTGTTCCACTTGCCCCGAATGGGGAGGAGTAAGAGAAGCAGTCAGAAATTCTTATCAACAAAATAAATAAACAACATTATTTCTCTTTTATTTATTAGTAAACACAAGCATCATTTCAAACATACTTCACCTATGGTTTCTCGAACTGTGATTATAAATGCATATACATATGAAGATTAATAGGAATGTGAAATGTTGGGGTATACCATATTTTAGAATTAAATAATTTTTTGATAATTTAGTGATTTTAAAAATAACTTAGTATTTTCATAAACATAGATAACAGACTAAAAAGATATAATATACTATTTTAAACCAAAGATTATGCTGTAAATTAAAAGAGACTATTTTGATTGGATCGAAAATGATATCGATATCAAAAAGCATACTCCCCCTCCCTCTAGAGATATCTTACGATATCATGTGCCAGATCCCCCCCCCTTCTAAAATGATAACGTTACATATCTGTTGAAAATAAGATGTCTTCCCGGTAAAAAAGAAAAGAAACCCAATCAGTTAAGGTTCTTCTTATTTATTTATTTATTTGCTTATTTTTTGCAGTTTTTTGAAAGTGTAGTTGCATTGTAATTGTATTGTAATTGCATGGTACGCTGAAATATATGTACTTCTATATATTTGAAAATAACTTTCCTATATCAATATTCTTATTCTCATATTAGTCTATATTATATATTATATATTTCATTAAAAACTATTCAATAAACATCTTATTTATTTTTGTAGTTTTTTGAAAGTGGAGTTGTATCGTAAATGAATACATGTCACGCTCAAATATAAATACATCTATATACTTGAAAATAACTTTCCAATATCAATATTCGTAAATGAATGCAAGGCATGCTCAAATGTAAGTGTCTCTTATATACTTGAAAATAATTTTCCAATATCAATATTCTTATTATCATATTAGTCCATGTTGCATATTATAGGTGTCAAGAAAAACTATACAATAAACATCTGCTTTTAGAATTTAGATATAATTTTGACTGTAAAATTTGGTTAATAAAAGTAACAATTTTTTAATAGAAGGTGATCCGACAGGGGCTTCCCTGGTTATGGAATATACTGCCATGTGTTCAGAACAGTAGTGAAAACTTTTTTTAAATTCAAAAATCTAATAGATTTTTTGCATTATATGTATATTGTTACTGTCCACTAGACGAAAAACAATTTTTACATTAAAAATATTATTTACCTAAATAAAGTTTTGAAATTTGTTAAAATTTGTTAATGTTGAAAGAAATTATCAGAGATTTCGGTATTTACAGCAAGTTTTTTAGTCTGATTATTTCAGTGTTTTAGAGTGTAGCTCGACATATCTTTTCAACTTATATTTTATTTTTCTAATTTTTTAATTTTTAATTTCGTTATGTATTATTAACAGGAAATAAATGCTGAACTTGGTTTAAATGCAAATGCGTCATGATTCCACAATCGGGCTGATATATAGAATAGAAAATCAAAAATTTGAGATACAGACTTCGAATTTATTCAGTTATTTAAAAGTACACCCTTTCCCTATTCGACTGTGTACAAATTGAAGTAATGCAATTTTCAGAAGCTAATAAATTAACAAAAATGCGAAAATCATTATTCAGTCCGTTAATGCCATCAGTATGATGTAAATGTTTTTCGAATACCCCACCAGCGGCTGGGAGGTTCTGCTCTCGAAGATGGTAGACGGAAGGTACTGAATTCGAACCCAATCGCGCCCATCGGCTTGATTGTTCGGCGTTTTCCGTGGTTTTCTTCGAACCTTGGATTTCCTTGTGTAAATACAGGTTAGGTTCCCTTAGAAAGACTCCACGGAGGGCATCCCTCCTTTGGGCCTATATCCCTCGTGTTGATAATAGACCATCATAAACCAAACCAAACTTTTTTTAAAAACAAAAAGACTTTACTCAAGAATAAAAATCCAAATATTCCCCGAAATTTGTTTTTTCTTTTTAGAGTGTTGAATTAAACATTTTCAAAGAATTTTATCTCGGATCCACATAATTTTCAAAAAAAAAAAAAAAAAAAAAAAAAAAAAAAAAAAAAAAAACTTTACTGAAAACACATGAGATACAAACCTATCTGACATCATATCAGGAATGAATTTCCCTTTTCTTAACATTTTAATGATGCGCAGTTTGAGATTAATTTTAGAGAAACGGAAAATGTATAATTTTAATGAGGGTTTTTATACTTTTTTTAAATTTGTATATTTACTAAGGAAAACAATTCAGCTGCAAAAGTTGAACTGTTTTTTATTCCTATTTTTTAAGGGAAACTATTCGGTTATGAACATTAAAATATTTTTTCTATTTAACTCTGAAATATAATGGAACGTATTACACAGATTTGGGTGATCATAATGAAATGCTATAAATATAAATATATATTTTTTCAGTGTCCTTTTTAAAAAAAAAAATTTATTAGTTTTTATGCTATTAATTTTCTTTTGGTACTTTCTAATCATTTTCAAGGATGCTTTTATGTATTATTTTTCCAGATTTTTTAAAATTTAACTTATTTAAAACATATTTACATTTTGTATTTTCTTTTCATTGTATTTTTCAAGGATGTTTTTATGTATTATTTTTCCATATTTTTTAAAATTTAACTTATTTAAAACATATTTACATTTTGTATTTTCCTTTCATTGTATTTTTCTACCGTTTTTGTTGCCCAGCTTTTGTTTATAGATGATACTTTTAGATATGCGATAGTTTCACACATTCGACAAGAAGATATTGTATTATTGTAGCTACTTCAGAATTAGACTGTTAAATAGGAAAATGTACATATATTAAAGAAAAAGGGAAAGATCCAATTCTAATTTTCCTCCATATTTTTGTCTGTACTTTGTCGGTTTTACGTTTTTAATTGTCTTTCTGAATTGTTTAATGTTCTTAAGATATAGCTTTAAGATATAGCTTTTTTTTGTTTTATTAAAAAAAAGAAAACATTGGTAGCTTTAAAAGCGAATGTTTAAGGACCTACTTCAGTCACCTGGAAAGATTCGGTCGTGAATGCCTCAGAAGTTTTGGTCGCTTATGGAAGAAATTTTTGAAGCTATCTCGTTTGCGTTTTAATATTCTTTAAATGATTCTTTTTGCATTGGATAGCTGATAAATGATCTCTACGTCTGCTCTTTTTTGCTTTTTCGATTTTGTTTAGAGATTTTTAAGAGGATGCTTTCTCTTTCGAAACCGTTTTCGAAAATGAAAGTGTCCCAATTAAAAATATCTGTAAACAAAACCGGAAAAGTAAAACACACCCTTTGTACACATCGATCTCAGCTATTGAATGCAAAATTAATGTTTAAAGTTACTGAAATTCAGACGATATATCTTTTTAAATTTCTTCCATAAGATTATAATTAGTTAACAGGTTTTTTTCAGATGAAGGAAATAGCCTCTTAAAATGAGCATTCGTCATTTAAAGCAGAATTCCTTTACCCTCTAAGTACCATGGTAGAATAAGTTCTAGAAATTCTTTCATTCAGAGAATCCGAACCAGAAAATTTTAATAACAAATTTTGATTTATTTAACGACAGAATGCTTGTTATTAAGAAAAGTAAATATTGATATTTTAAACTTCCAGTGTCAATTTGGAATATTTGAATTTAAAAATCCATAAATTGGAAACATTTGTGGTAGCACATATGGGCATAAACTGTGATGGCTCCAGTGGAAAAGGGAAATATTACAAGTTATAGAAAATGATTAAAAATTGTTTGCTTTGAAATATTGAAAATTTTACTTATAAGGGTTTGATTTATAGAAATCCAACTGGATTTAAAAGGCTCTGGTTGAGTCGTACATTCACAGCCCTTCTTGCGCATACATCTTACGCTATAAAAAATATTGAAATGCTTCTCTAAAAAAGTGAAAATTTAGCGTTACTTCATAGTTTACCACGATTCTAGAAACTTTTCCTTTCACATCCAGAAATCATTATGGTATGAAACAAATAGAAGCGTCAAAAAGAAATACGGTTTAGAAAATAATATAAAAGTTTTTTAAAACTTTGTAAACACCAAAGAGACCCTTTAATTTTGGATGGTTTTTTTTTTCAAACCTAAAAAACCTGTTGTTTTCAGAAGTGTATGATTTGGATTTTCGAAATGGTTTTTAAATAGAGGATAGTAAATATGAAACATAGTTTTCTTTGAACAAGTTTTAATTTATTTTCGCATTTTTAATCGATTTCGTTTATCTCTCTATGGACACTTTTGAAGTTTGTTATTTTAAAACTGTTGAAATCAATTGTACAAAACCTATATAAATTTTTAATTTTGCTTTTTAAGAAATTAAACATATTTAATTTCTAATATTTTACTCCATATATAAATATATCTTTTTTGCTCTGAATATTTACGTAATCCTATCAAATGTGTCGAGTTTTTAAACAGAAAAACCATGTCTAATATGTAAACAAGACTCACAATTCTTTAATAATAAAATGTAAATCTATATAATAAAGGCCAAACGTATCTGTGCGTAACGCATACGTCATGTTTTGAATGGCAACACTTTCAGATGAAATTTCGGTTTTGCAATTTTTGCTATTGTAACTTTTTAAACTTCTAGACATTGCACGTTTTCAATCTTTATACCATCGTTTAGAGAAAAAATGCACTTTTAAATGCCGTTTGTTAGAAAACTGTATCTCAATTTGTTTTTGAGATATTAATTTTTTTGTAGTTTTTGGTTAAATTTCTCTAATGGTGGCAACTTGAGTATCGCATTTATGTGGGAAAAAAAGTAAAAATAGCCATAGAGTAAAAAAGAAAAAAAAATAGAGATGCAGTTTAGTGGCTGGAGGTGACGCCAAAAATTTAACTCTAAAATTCGCTGCATTGCATCAAACACAACGGCCTGCTTTCACAAAAAAGAAAAACTTTTAGCGATGCAATTTTAATTCATAATGCAATGAAATGCTATTATAAAATGCTAAAATATATTCAGATCTTTTTCATTTAGAGAAAAAATGATGTTAAAAAATTCGGTCTCTGTTCCATGTGATTGTTTTGTTTGGGTCGAATGAAAGACTTATATTGGAAGAATAACGCCCATCAAACCGTTTTAATCGCCTATTGCACCTCCATCTATCTCTTTTCTCCATGAAAAATAACAGATCACTGTATATTTTAGTTGTCATTTTTTTCATAGCAACTGAAAAAAATAGTAATTAAAAACCTGTTATGTCAATATATCGTCGGCTATAAAACCCGGTGAATGTTGTTGGTTTTATTTCGTTTTTATCTATGAATTTAGTGACTTTTAGTTCGTTAGTAAACTTACTTTACAAAAGATACATCAATTAACCTTTACAAAAATCTATTCTAAAGAATATCTGGGTGTCATATTTTCTTAGTTGTTTTTAAAAACTGAGAATGCAATTTTATTCTTTGGCGAAATCTTTGGCTAATAACTGCTATCTTGCGTCTAATACGCAGGGCCGTAGTGAACAATAGGGAGGGCCCAAGAGAATGTAGGGGGGCTCATAGTTTTTTTTTCTCTCTCTCTGACGCAGAAAGATAAATTAGTGCATATTCATATTGTAGGTTCTCTGTTTCTTATTAAACTGTTAAAATAACTTCATTTTATGCTTAGAAAAGTATATGATGATGAAGTTTTGAGTGTATAACTGGTGCAAAATAGCCCATCATGTTAGCTTCATATGTACAAATAGGATGAGGGAGTGTTGAAACACTTATTTTAGATACAATTTAGTAACTCTGCAAAACTGTGAAAAGGTTTCAAAACTAAATTAGATTTTTAAACAATATTTCATTTGAATTTTCGGAACAGAAATTCATTGAGTGACCTTGGAATATTTTCCAGGGGAGGGAAGGGGCTCAAAATATTTTAGGGGGGGCTGAGCCGCCCATAGCGCCCTTTTAGCTATGGCCCTGCTAATACGGAAGTACCGATAATTTTTAAAGCTGTATATGATTACATAAATAATATGTTTCATATAAAATTGCTATTTGAAATTAGTTGGCAGCTTAAAAAGCCTATTAAGCAGAAAAAAATTATTAGACTTTCCAATTTTAAATTTTAAAAAAGTTTTTCACCTTTACTTTGTGACCCGGGAACCCCGGGTTCGGTGTACTAGCATTTCATAAAAGCCAGAAACAATTAAAAATATATACAAATAGGAATATTTTAAGAAAGAGATTAAAAATTTTAACACTAGAACCGCCATTAGGGGTCATTATGACTCCTGTGAAATTGAAATTAGCCGATTTGAACCAGAAATTTCTTGATAGGATTTGTTAAATATGTGCAGCACGAAAATAGGCTAATTAGAGAAGTTAAATAGTTTTAAATAAAAATTCTGGTGCCAAACACTTTTTATAAAACTTGAATAAAATAGCCGGCGGTACTAGTGTTAACTGATTCTATACATTCCTTTTCTTTATGGGTTATTAAAATTTTATGAAAATATGATCGACTAGTTTCACGTAAAGATATAAAATAATCGTTTTGAACAAAATGGTAATACATAAGGATGAATATTCCTTATGCTGCATATGGCGATGGATAATTTTTTCGCTTCCCTAACTTTTATGTCAATGAACATTTTTAAATGCCGTTATATTTATACAGATTAACTGAATTTTAAATTTAATAAAAAATTTCTTTCTCTTTTGCGATAGATTTTATCAACCTAACTTTGTTAACGGACATGGACTGTCAGAAAAACCCGTCTATAAACACCTCATTTTTTAACAAATAATTTCCGTAATCTTAGAAAACTTATTTTATCCGTGACTTTTTCCCGAAAGTCTAAAAAAGAGAAAGAAATACTGTTCATCCCTAGCACGCATGTGTTCTATTAATACTAAAATCCGAATTCATTTTAAGAACGGATTTCTAATATAATTTAGAAAGAAAACAATAAAAAATAAATAAACCAACAACAAAGAAAATAAACGTTTTCGAATTTAAAAAATAAATAACAATTAATTTTTTCATTCATTTAAAGTTATTCATCATTTATTTTTTAAAGCTATAAAAAAATATTCGCATTGGAAATATATTTTAAATAAACAGATTTAAAATAGATATTTTAATTAAAATTTATGCTATTAATATTTTACAATCTGCATAAAAATATTTATAATTTGTATTTGTATCCTATTTTAATACTAAAGGATTAAAAGCTCAGCCACAATCTCATTAAAGACTAAATCATTCTCAAATTAACTTCAAAATTCAGAGTTTTTTAAAGAAATTAACAAAGCCATATCCATCTGAGGCAAATACATTTAATTAAAACTATTTCATTTCTGTTTAGCTGTAGACGAGTGATTGGAGTACTATTGGTTTCTTAAAACTAAGATAGTTTGTTCGATTTCAAGATCTGCATGTTTTATTTTATCCATATTTTCTTCAACTAACACGTATTTTACCCCCTGTAATGGAGAAAAAAATAGACGGATATTCGTCTATTAACAGAAAAATCGCGCTGCCAGGAAAATTTCCGTGAATTGAAGAGAGAATTTCTAAAAGTATGTATAGCGTCTGACTTTTTTTTTTTTTTTTTTTTTTTTTTTTTTTTTTTTTTAGTTCTTAAAAGTTCACGAAGATCAAAAAGTGCAAATGCAATATACTTTTATAGAAAAAAACTTTGAAATGTTACATAAAGGTTCAACGAAACTTTCATATAATTCGACACTTTAAGCCAATGAATATCAAATATTTGAAAATTATTATTATTTTTAATTTACAGTGTTTTTTTATAGTGAGAATTTAACACAGAGAAAGGTATAGCATATGAAAATTTGAAAGAGTTTGTGCACACTGAAAAATCAAGGTGTTTAATATTACGCGCGATTGTTTCCCAGGATGTCTAATTTAATTAATTTTGACATGTCCAGTGTCACAAAAAAGTAGGGGAGGAATAGGAAAAAAGGGGGACAGCGGTTTCTGAATCAGGACAAAAAAGAAAAAAAAAAAAAAAAAAAAAAAAAAAAAAAAAAAACCCTGCCTGCAACGGAATCTCGTAAGATATTAATGTTTGTATAAAAAGACTACCTTACAAACCTCATACCATATAACCTGATACGACTCCCTCTCTCTAAGGCGGATTTCTTCCCAATCACTTTATATTTTTACTCAATGGTATTTACTGCACTAAGTAAACTCAACAATCTAATGAATCACAATAAGTAATATCTGTGAAAGCGAAATTGTTAGGGCCAAAACACAATTCTATTTTGGAGAGTTTTCCAATTAAGGTGCTGTAATTTCGTGCACTGAAAGAAAAAATATACCATCTTCATATAGAACAAATAGATAGTATTTTCTAAATCCCTGTACTAGAAATATAGATTTCCGAGTTATGCGAATAAGCTAAACAAATAAACTGAATAGACGAAATGATCAAGAATTTCTAGTCCATATAGTTTTCTAGGTGAAACGGTACATTATATTATGAATCATTTGAATTGAGAGAAATTATCACTTGATTTCTAGAATTGATTCATAAGTTAGAATTATAGTTATTTAAACTCCCTTCTTATGTTCGCGTTTATTTTCACAGATTTTTAAATAAGTTTGACCACATTAATATAGGAAGACGCCCTTGAATTTTAATAGGGATAGCTTGAACTCTCTAGCGAAGGGAACTAGAATGTATAAGAATGACACAGAAATATATTTTTAGGGGAACAATTTATTTTCTAGATGCCAGTGGTAGAACTGTTTCTTAGTGTGGTATTTTTTGTGTGGGGGAATATTAAATTTTTATGTTTAAGAAATGATTCCGTCATAAACAGTTTGTGATTTTATAAGATTTACTAAACTAAATAGATTTAAAACTGCAAAAAATACAATAGCTAGGGGTTATAAAAAGTTCCGTTTCCGTTTTTTCCGTCTTATCCGATATATTTGTCCGGTATTTCATTCTTTGAAATCACATTTTTCCGTTATAGATAGGTTTTATTTATTATATATTTTACTATATTAAATTTCACTAAATGCAGACTAACGAATAGCATGGTACTAAAAAATTTACAAAAGAATTCATGCAACAATTAAAAAAAGTATTTTGATTGAAAGTATTTTGAATGAATGATCTTTGGAAATCCTGAAAATCGGGACACTTATCCTAACCCCTAAAAGCGGGGCAGTTGGCAACGGTAGTTGCAGCATGATTAGTGATATTACCTCTGAATAGACCTATGCGATATCGTGATCTTTATTTTAATCACTGTACTTTGACAAAGGAATATCTGTTTCATTCAAAAGATTCGGGAGAGAAAAATCATAATTTACATAGATTATTTTGAAATCTCAACGAGTACAATTTCCTGCACATAAGCCTATCACATTTTACGTTATATGACTAGCTGTTCTGATTTAGTTCTCTGACCTATACTATATTTCGATTGTAAACAATGATAGAATGATGATAGCAAGGATGTTATTAGGATCTTTAGCAGGTGCTTCCTGCTTCGTGGATTAAGCAAGAATAATTCTTCAAGCATTTCAGCGAAAACGACGGCAAAAAAGTCCCTCGTAAAAAAAGGACAAGCTCATACGATAAACACGATTTTTCGGATAATTGTAGTCCTACAGAGAAAACCGTCGAACACAGATAAGATGGTGACGAAATATCCATGTCTAAGTCTAAAGCAGGAAAAGTTACTATTTTCTCCATCACGTTATTTAACACCTTGATACATATGTTTATTATTAGTGTAGTTATTGGTCAATCCTACCGCAGTCGATACTTATGCAAGACTACAATCAGTTTGCCTGTTCAAAATCGAATGAAACATTTATTTTTAAAGTACTTCATATGCTATGTTTAGTTTATTATTAGTCAATCTTACAGCACTTTTGATGTTTAAGCTCGTCTAGAATCAGGTTGTTTTAAAACAATGTATAACACCTTATGAAATATGTATTTTTTGCTTGCCTAACATGCTAAAAATACACATTTTATTAAGCTATTGCATAGCTTTTATCGCGGGCTTTGAGCGCGGTGACCGAATCCAAAAATACCGTAACGCGAAAAATCCTAACACATCGGTAACGAAAAAACCTAACACTCGGCTAACGTCGTTTCCGTTCGGAAATCTTCGGGACGGTATTCTTCGGTAGAATCCGGCAGACATTGACGCGGTATCTTTCAGATATTAGGATATCAAGTCTCAAACTTATGCTTCTTATGATCTAATTTTCATAGCGCGGCCAAATTTTGTTTGGTAACTTATTATGAGACAGTGTTTATTTTGGTGGTCTTATTTATTTTGGTGTCAGGAGACCCCCCACCGTGAGGGTCGAAAAATTTAAAATGCTTATAACTCGCGATCTAACTTTCGTAGCGCGGCCAAACTTTGTTTGGTAATTTATTATGAGACATAGTTAATTTCTGGTGACAGGAGACACCCCACGGTGAGGGTAGAAAATTTTAAAATGCTTATAACTCGCATACTAATTTTCGTAGCGGGGCCAAACTTGTTTGGTAATTTATTATGAGACAGTGTTACTTTTTGGTGACAGGAGACCCCACACGGTGAGGATCGAAAAATTTAAAATGCTTATAACTCACGATCTAATTTTCGCAGCGCGGCCAAATTTTGTTTGGTAATTTAATATGAGGCTGTTCATTTTTGGTGACAGAAGACCCTCTACGGTGAGGGTCGAAAAATTTAAAATGCTTATAACTCGCGATCTAATTTTCGTAGCGCGGCAAAATTTGTTTGGTAATTTATTATGAGACAGTTAATTTTTGGGGACATTAGACCCCCCCACGGTGAGGGTCGAAAATTTTAAAATGCTTATAACTCACGATCTAATTTTCGTAGCGCGGCCAAATGTTGTCTGGTAATTTAATATGAGATTGTTAATTTTAGGTGACAGGAGCCCCCCGGGGTGAGGGTCGAAAAATTTAAAATGCTTATAACTCGCGATCTAATTTTCGTAGTGCGGCCAAATTTTGTTTGGTAATTTATTATGAGACAGTGTTAATTTTTGGTGACAGGAGACCCCCCACGGTGAGGGTAGAAAAAATTAAATGCTTATAACTCGCGATCTAATTTTCATAGAGTGGCCAAATTTTGTTTGGTAATTTATTATGAGACAGTGTTAATTTTTGGTGACAGGAGACCCCACACGGTGAGGATCGAAAAATTTAAAATGCTCATAACTCGCGATCTAATTTTGGTAGCTTGGCAAAATATTGTTTGGTAATTTATTATAAGACAGTGTTAATTTTTGGTGACAGGAGACGCCCCCATGGTGAGGGTCGAAAAATTTAAAATGCTTATAACTCGCGATCTAATTTTCGTACCGCGGCCAAATTTTGTTTAGTTATTTATTATGAGACAGAGTTAATTTTTGGGGACATTAGACCCCCCACGGTGAGGGTCGAAAAATTTAAAATGCTTATAACTCACGATCTAATTTTCGTAGCGCGGCCAAATTTTGTCTGGTAATTTAATATGAGACTGTTAATTTTTGGTGACAGGAGCCCCCCGGGGTGAGGGTCGAAAAATTTAAAATGCTTATAACTCGCGATCTAATTTTCGTAGCGTGGCCAAATTTTGTTTGGTAATTTATTATGAGTCGGTGTTAATTTTTGGTGACAGGAGACCCCCCCCCCCATGGTGAGGGTCGAAAAATTTAAAATGCTTATAACTCGCGATCTAATTTTCGTAGCGCGGCCAAATTTTGTTTGGTAATTTAATATGAGACTGTTAATTTTTGGGGACATTAAACCCCCCACGGTGAGGGTCGAAAAATTTAAAATGCTTAAAACTCGCGATCTAATTTTCGTAGCGCGGCCAAATTTTGTTTGGTAATTTATTATGAGACAGTGTTAATTGTTGGTGACAGAAGACACCCCACGGTGAGGGTCGAAAAATTAAAAATGTTTATAACTCGCGATCTAATTTTCGTACCGCGGCCAAATTTTGTTTAGTTATTTATTTTGAGACAGAGTTAATTTTTGGGGACATTAGACCCCCCACGGTGAGGGTCGAAAAATTTAAAATGCTTATAACTCGCGATCTAATTTTGGTAGCTTGGCAAAATATTGTTTGGTAATTTATTATAAGACAGTGTTAATTTTTGGTGACAGGAGACGCCCCCATGGTGAGGGTCGAAAAATTTAAAATGCTTATAACTCGCGATCTAATTTTCGTAGCGCGGCCAAATTTTGTCTGGTAATTTAATATGAGACTGTTAATTTTTGGTGACAGGAGCCCCCCGGGGTAAGGGTCGAAAAATTTAAAATGCTTATAACTCGCGATCTAATTTTCGTAGCGCGGCCAAATTTTGTTTGGTAATTTATAATGAGACAGTGTTAATTTTTGGTGACAGGAGACCCCCCCCCCCACGGTGAGGGTCGAAAAATTTAAAATGCTCATAACACGCGATTTAATTTTGTTAGCTTGGCAAAATATTGTTTGGTAATTTATTATAAGACAGTGTTAATTTTTGATGACAGGAGATGCCCCCATGGTGAGGGTCGAAAAATTTAAAATGCTTATAACTCGCCATCTAATTTTCGTAGCGCGGCCAAATTTTGTTTGGTAATTTATTATGAGGCAGTGTTAATTTTTGGGGACATTAGACCCCCCCCCCCCACGGTGACGGTCGAAAAATTTAAAATGCTTAAAACTCACGATCTAATTTTCGTAGCGCGGCCAAATTTTGTTTGGTAATTTATTATGAGGCAGTGTTAATTTTTGGGGACATTAGATCCCCACGGTGAGGGTCGAAAAATTTAAAATGCTTAAGTCACGATCTAATTTTCGTAGCGTGGCCAAATTTTGTTTGGAAATTTAATATGAGACTGTTAATTTTTGGTGACAGGAGACCCCACACGGTGAGAGTCGAAAAATTTAAAATGCTTATAACTCACGATCTAATTTTCGTAGCGCGGCCAAATTTTGTTTGGTAATTTAATATGAGACTGTTAATTTTTGGTGACAGGAGACCCCCCACGGTGAGGGTCGGAAAATTTAAAAGGCTTATAACTCGCTGTCTAATTTTCGTACCCCGGCCAAATTTTGTTTGGTAATTTATTATGAGACAGTGTTAAGGGCTTTGAGCGCGGCGACCGAATCTAGGAATTCCGTGACGACAAAAAATCCTAACAGTCCGGCTAACGACGTTTCAGTTTGGCAGACTTCGGCACGGTATCCTTCGATAGACTTTTTCGATAGACTTTCTTAACCTTCCATTGACGCGGTATTTTTGCATAAGTTGATGAAAAATGCTATGCAATAGCTTTACCGCGGCAGTCCCCGAGTGCCACACATATTTTTATTTATTCGTTTCATCAATCAATACACATTTATTATAAGTACAGTTGCTGGACAACCCTACAGTAGTTTCGATATTTACGCATGTCTAGAGATTGAAATTTGTTAAAATAAATCTGAGACATCGAATGAAACATGCATTTTTAGCGGACAATTATAATTTCGTAATCAACTCCAATTTTAAAACAGGTAGATAGACACAAGCCCAATATGCAGGACTATATTTCTTTTTCCTTTTTATAAACTATGAAATATTGGATTTAAATTAATTGTTTCTGTTATTAATTTTTGCATGAAGGATAAAAATAGAATACAAAAACGAAAAGACCAAATATGTATGCATTATTAGTTAATTAATTAGTAAATAATTTTAATTTATTTCGATATTTTTAAAATAACTTTATATTTTTTTATAATCGGAACCCATAACGCCGTAGTTTATTTAACTAATATTTATGTAAATAAAATAATAAAATATGTATTAAAAACAGGCTGATGTCATAAACCTTTCTTATAGAATAAAAAATAAATTTATTTATAAAATGTCTAAGTACATTAAAATTCGCTAAATATCTGATATTTCAGATCTTGTATAATATATTCAAACAGTCTTCAGACAAAAATACAGAATTGAACCAATGAATTTAAATTCTAAATTTTATCAAAATAATCAAAACATCTTAGAGAAAAGAAAAAAATATATATATATCACCCAGTTATGCTTGCGGCCAAAATGGGCTTCTCTATGAACTTCCTTTAGTAAATTCTGTATGATATACAATATTATTTATAACATTAAATTTTTTTACCATTTAAAATACTACACATTTTAAAAATTAGATAAGAAACAATGATTCATCTAAATGCAAAAGATACTATTTAAAAAAATAAAACTAATACTAATGCTTCGCTAAAATTAGCTTATTACTATTATAAAATGTGTATAATATTCTGTATTTTTATTTTATCACTTTCATTAAATTAAAAGAAACATATTTGCAATTTAGGGGAATTATACAGGCAAGATGTTTATATTAAATTTACAATTTCTTTTAACTTTTAATGAACTGCACTGATAATAATCGCATTATCTTATATCTGTTTTCTTTATATATGTAAATGTTTCCATCTTTATATACTATTTATTAATTTAAGAATAAAATTAAATTTTCAAATGAAGTTAGATAGTACAAAATACGTATAGTTGAATCAAATGTTGCAGCATTTTAGTTCCAAGATGGTAGGTCATTACAGTTTAAACTAAATACTTATTTATTGTTTTAAAATTATATCATTTATTTAATGACTACTGAAAACTTTAATAGCTTAGCGATGAATGCCGTGTATACATGACAAATAAAAATGCTCAGAATTCATGAATTTTCTTACCAGTAAATTTTAATAATAAATCTTGCTTTCATACACGTGCTTTAATCACATAAATTTTGCGATTGAATTAAACAAAGGTTTTTGATATGAAGTATTGGTAATTAAAATTTAAAAATTCTGTAATAATCTCTGAAGTGTTTGAATACAATTACCATAGTTATTGGTTCCTTTCTTAACATAGTGAAAAATGTTTTTTAACAGATGCCAACAGGAAAATCCGAAGACAAATAAATAAGTTGCAATACTTTTGTTAGAACCTCGTAGAATTGATAATAAAATTCTGTATATTTGATACATTTCTTTTTATGCTGTGTTTTTTCTCTCCTTTCCCACGCATAAGCATACTTTTTATGTTCCAGTAAGTATTTTGGGATTCTTCATCATTAATATTGTTGCAAGCATCAATTTTTTTTAAGATTATTTTTATTCTTATTAGAGTTTTATTTTTCTTAAAATGTTTAAAAAAATGCATTCCTAATTTAATATATCGCCTTCTTTTAGAAATGTCAATTTGAAATTAACTCCTACAATTTTAAAGATATAGAAATGCAGTTTTTTTTTCTAATTAGATAGGTCAGCAAGATAAAAAATATTTCTAATAGATCAAAATTGTTCAGATGTTCCGAAAAATTTTTCAAACTGCTCGTTTTTGAGAGAGATGTAACCAGAATCGCATTTCACTTTCCGAACATCAGCAAAGATAAAACGTCAACATTAAGAGTTAAAAAGTTGCATTAAACTTTTTAAACTTAGAAGCAAACATTAAAATAAAAATCGCCATTTTTTGCAACACGTTGTATACGGCATGGTAATTAGATACTCGGTGTTTATTTTAAACAACACGCACCTGTACAGATAACACAAAATAGAACATTTGTTTAAAGTGAATCCAACTGTCTACGGATATCTGAGCCTGAAATGGGATCCACCTCTTGACCAATAGCCATACAGACAACGAGGCAACTCCCAAACCACTTGGTCCCACCAGTGGCCGAGAGGTTCAAACTTCTCAACTGGTAGACGGCAGGTGCTGGGTTCGAACCCAATCGCGGCCGTCGGCCTAACCGTTTGGAGTTTTCCTGGTTTTCTTCGAACCTTGCGTAAATGCGGGTTCCCTCAGAAAGACCCCCACGAAGGTCACTCCTCCCCTGGGCCTTCCCACGAGTAGATAATCGGCCGTCACGAAATAAACTAAACCAAACCAAACCTAAACCACTTGACAAGCAGGTGAAAATTATCTTCCGAAAAAGTACCTAATTGAAACTGAATTTTTTGCTGCGGTTGACTATATATATTAAGTAGATCCATTTTTCTCCGAAATCTGAACTCATTTTTAAGACTGAACCATAGAATGGATAATTTGAAAATGTATAACAATATTGTGTTTTCTTATTGTTTTACAGCAAGATCAATCCAGTTTTTTACTATCGCGTTCCCATTTAACGGTTTTAGGAATCTTCAACAGCGAACAACCTCCCTACTCACACATTTTTATTTATATGTGATTTTGTAGCGAGCACCTTTCAAGAATGTAAACAACATCGTTATCTTGGAACGGCAAGGTTGGAACTGACAAAATCAGGCAAAATGAGATGACGATAGATTGTTGGAAACGTTAATTCTATCTTTGAATGGAACATAATTATAATACCGAATATTTTATTTTATTCACTTGTTTATTTTATTTCAATTTTCTTTTCAGAAGTTACAATAAAAAAATTAATTTTATAGGAAAAATAAATAAAAATATTCAATAATTTGTCAAAAATGATGAAACATATTATACAAAATATTGTATTAAATTATGAAAAACAATGTTTTACCAATGGTGCCAATTCACCATAATAGTGGTAGAACTACTAAATTGTGGTATTGCTTTTTAATACTTTGTAAAAGAGAAAATAATTCTACTCAAAGAGTCGCTTTGTCACACTCTCAAGATCAACGCAATTGAAATATCATTGATCAAATAAACTATTAATATCAAACCTGTAATTATATTAAAATATATTTATTGCGAATTGATTAAAAACATAAATTTAATGTTAATTTCTTAAAAGTAATATCTTTAACTATTTTTTTCATTTGCTTGATTCCTATTTTAAATCAACAGCATATGTTACTCAACAAATACTTATTATGCTATTTTATTATTTTTTGATTAATATTTTACTTTGTGAAATTCCCAATGTAATGCGTATACATATTTTGTATTAAATTTCTCTTTAAATATTATTATAGATTAACAATGCATTTCTTATAATTGATAAATGGAAAGATAAATTATTTACGCTTCCATTAATATCAACACAAGCGAGAGCTCTCCAAAAGGAATTTTCTTAACTTGGAACAATTGAAACGATTATCAAGATATGCACAAATATGCAAAAGGCGAAATTTTAAGGAATCGTACTGTTAGATTAAAGTTGTAAATTTATTTTTTCATAGTTCATGCATAAAACACACTAGTGAATAAATAACATTAAAGATGAAAATATTAACAAACGATTGTTTTATTTTTATTTTAATACTTGTAAGTACAAAATGCTTTGGGCAGGGATCTCACTCGGAGGATACACTGACTTACATGTGTTCCATGGAGGAATTCTGACTGGTGCAAGATATCGGGGTGAGGTCCTTGATTCATATGTGCGCCCATATGCCGGTGCTATTGGCAATGGTTTAATTCTAACGGATGATAATGCGGGACCACACCGAGCTGTGGTTGTTGAGGATTATCTTGAGGATCAGGTTTTGGAGAGAATGGAATGGCCAGCACACTCTCCAGACTTGAATACGATGGAACATCTTTGAGATTATCTTGGAAGACAGGTTGTAGCTTTAAGTCCTCCTCCAAGGTCATTAAATGAGCTGGAACAAGGCTTATTCCATGTATGGTCAGCGCTACCTATTTCGGTGTCCGACTATTTAATCGAGACCATTGAAAGTCGACGCCGCCAATGCATTCAAGTCCAGAATGGACATATTCCGTATAAGAACCATATTTTAAAATTTCTATCACATTTTACTGCATAATACTGCTATGTACTGACTTCTGAATGGACATAGTACTGAATGGAATTTTCCACCATGAGTGCTTTTTGCTGTGATTTCATTTATACGTTTAACTTAAGTAAATTTAATTAGTCGCATTTAATACATAACATTTTAGCGCACATTTCCTCCAATTTTTTTTTTCTATAGTTATTCATTTGCAAATTAGACGCAAAAAAACCGGTTGTACTTTGGCTTTTGGTGGCCAGTGTAATTATTTTAAAAAATATAAATTTGAGTTTTATTACTTTTATACTATTACTAGATATTGCATTAAAAAGTAATATGATTAAAAGTTGATAGGCTTTAAATGTTGTTGACGTATGAAATACACCTGCGTTACGTTAAGTAAATTTAAATTTGTCATTTATTTGCCAATTTATGTTTATCACGTTTATACTAGTACTGGGAATTGCATTACATAAAGATATAATTAAAAGTTGTTATTCAGTACTGTAAAATGACACTTACAGTCTAATGTTGGTTTTTCATTTTACTTTAAAGGTTATTTAAAGGAGTATTTACAGATTAATAGTATTAAAGAAAATCATAAAAAAGGGAAGTTTGATGGAAACAACTTTATCCTGTTATTTTTGGAACCGAAATTAAGACTTCGATTTTTTCGTGCTTTACATAAAACATTAATAAACAAGATTAATATAAAAAAAAGTTACAAGTTAATTGAAGTCACTCCCTTATGAAAAAAAAAAAAAAGACTTCGCATTTTTGACAGATTCTGCTAGAAAGCCAACTTAGCAAATCATGCTAGTGGAAGATAAATCATTTCATAGTAATGAGTTAATTACGTTTACTTATTATTGTTAGTGCCTTTAAAATTTTGTAATTTATTAAGTATCATTTAAAATTTTTGATACACTTCGTCTTTCTATTAGAACCGTTTATTGGAAACGTGTTTCTTACTCGACCCTTTTATGGTAAATTTAAAAAGATTGTAACTTCTGTTTCATTTGATTGTTCTTATTATAATGTCACTAAGTGTATTAAGTATCATTCTTTAGTTACTAATGTCAATTACTAACTGTTCCTAAATCAATATTCAGATCACCTTGCTAGTGAAGTGTTTCATTGAACGCCGTTGCTTATCAAATACTTTCGTGGTGCCTCTATGAAACTTATCATTCACTAAACGTCATTCAATAGTA
Source organism: Maratus speculifer (assembly GCA_964019185.1). Classification (NCBI taxonomy): domain Eukaryota; kingdom Metazoa; phylum Arthropoda; class Arachnida; order Araneae; family Salticidae; genus Maratus; species Maratus speculifer. The sequence goes on from OZ025293.1 coordinate 375,927,199, forward strand.
CTGAATTCATTACATCTTTCATATGGATTCGCTTCTTGCAATCATATTACTTACTCCATACTTTTATAATGAGCTGAAAAGTTTAATAATTATTATTTATTTCCACATGTCTTGATTTCATTAATTGTTCTGAAGTGAATAACGTTTATTATTTAAATAAAATTTCACGAATATCTCATTAATTGATTGTTTTTATTATTTAATTATATTTTTATGTGTTTTTTAATTAAGTGCCATTATTTAGTTAATGATGCCCTAAACCAGTATTCTTTTCATTAGATATTGTAGTCATTTTTGTAAACGTATTACTCACTTCATACTTTTTAGGTGCATTAAAGAAGTTTGTAAATTTTATTTAATTTAACAATTTGTATTATAATTTCATTAATATTTATTCAGTAAGTTCAATAATCAATTTTTATTGTTTAATTAGTATATAACCCTCGTCAGAAATGACGGAATTTTGACATGCGTTTCATTTTCATACGATTTAATACAAACAGAATGAAGATTTTGTTATTGAAGAGTTAGTATTGTAGAAAAGGACATTTTAAAAATAGCAATATATTTTATCAAATACAAATTATATATATTTATATACACTGTTCAAAACAATTAAAGGATATTGCAGTTTTAGGTGGATTTTGTATCTGGGAAACTTTTTAGCTGATTGATACATGGTCGACAGACATAGTAGGTTATATGAGAATAAATTACACATGTTTGGCAGAAAAAAATGCATTTTATTGCGCATTTGTGTACAAAAGGAAAAAAAACACAATTTGTCATATGAGAAAAAAAGAATAAGAAAAGGTGTTTTCTTCAAAGAAAATCATTTTCAGTAAGGGGTATGGTTTCCATGGGCGGCCAGCAACGTTGAACACCTTTGAGGCATGGACTCAATGATGCTATTAATGACGAGTTGGGGTATTCTGCCCCATTCTTTCCAGTTCTTGGAGAGTTTGTGGGGGTTGTTGGCGGCCAGAAACTCGTCTTCCTAAATAGTCCAAAACGTGTTCGATTGGATTCATGTCTGGAGAACACGCTGGCCATTCCATTCGAACGATTCCTTCCTCGAAAATGAAAATCTCCACCAGATTTGCACGATGTGGCCTGCAGTTATCGTCCATTAAAATGAAGTTATCTCCGATTGCTGCAGCGTAAGGGACTACAATAGGTCTGAGGATCTCATCCCTATATCGGCGACCAGTCAGAGCTCCATCTCGAATGATGTAGAGGTCAGTGTGCCCGTCAATGGATATGCCACCATACACCGACACTCCTCCACCGCCAAATCTGACACTTTCGTGCACGAACGCAGGATTATTCCTACTGCCACGGTCCCTCTAGATGAAAATACGCCTATTATCCGGATGCACAGAAAAACGGGACTCGTCAGAAAACAGAATATTGCTCCATTCATTTCTCCTCCAGTTGACATGCTCGGTTGCCCACTCCCTGCGGTCGCGACGATGCCTTGATGTTAATCTAACACATACCATCTGTCGGCGAGCATACAGACCTACAGCATGGAGCCGGTTTCGGACAGTCTGAGTTGAAATCGTGGTGCCTGTAGCCGAGCGAAGGTGTTGTTGGAGAAGAGTAGCGTTCATGTTTCGGTGTCTCCGAGCTGTTAACGCTAAATACCGATCTTCATTGGGCGTTGTTGCCCGTCTACGACCTTGCCTTGGTCTTCGGCCTGCACATCCACTCTCCAAAAAACGGTTCCAGATCCTGGAAATGACACTTTGTGACACTCCAATGGCTTGCGCTACTTCGGCTTGAGTTTGGCCCCATTCTAACCTACCAACAATTCTCCAAGCTTCTGAATCTGTCAAATGACTTCGCTGAGACATCGTACTCATCGAAACAAAGCAATCACTGAATGCCGATCATCCTTGTCTTCATTCTCTTTTATCCAGTTGAAAGTCAAATTTCATTCGCTGCCGCTGAAGCGACGTTTTTGACGTCGAACTCAAAATTTGCATACTCCACAGTTGGAAAACCAGAAAAATTTGCATTTGTGATTCTCTTCTTCTATTTTCGGCAAAAAAAAAAAATTCGTTTATATCTTTATTTTATATAAAACTTCAAATATCCTTTAATTGTTTTGAGCAGTGTATATTAACTTGATATTCAATTTTTGAAATAATGCAACAATTGGGCAAAACAAATTGCCGTATTTATCACAACAATAATAATATTTAGCAAAGTAAAACACAATTTCTGAAGATATCACAAAATATTAAAATTAAATATTGATTTTTTTTTTAATTTTAAAATGCATTACTTTTATAAAACACAATAACTCGACAGCGGTTTTAGTCTTAGATGGTTGATGGAAGTGTTCGTTTGTAAACATGCCTTTTCCATATATAGCCCACCTCAGTGATGCATATCAATTTTATTGTGTTTGAAATATCATAATACGATTATAATGAGTTAATTTTTATCAATTATAGCTTATTTAATTTTTATTATTTAACTATAAATTATTTAATTATTATGATTCAATTATAAATTTATTAAAGTTTACTATTTAATTATAATATCTTTTATTCTTATTAAGTGCTATTCTTTAGTTATGCATATCCTAACTCGACATTTACTTCACTAGATACTGAAGTCATTTTTTTTCAACGGTGTTAATAACTTCATACTTTTGAGATGCATTTAAGAAGTTTATAATTCTTATTTAAGTTAATAATTTGTATTATAGTTTCACCAATTTTTATTTAGTAAATTCATTAACCAATTTTTATTGTTTAATTTAAAATTCATTATTTTGTTATTTAATATTGTAAATTGTTTAATTCTTATTATTTAATTATAAATTATTTAATAATTATTATTATTTAATACTAGCTTTATTATACTTATTCTTAGTAGTTTTGAATCTAGCTATTAATGTCCTAAATCAACATTTACTTTACTACCTATCAAAGTAAATTTTTGCAAATGAGTTACTTCACATTTTTTAATCCATTTAAGAAGTATGTAATTTCTACTTAATTTCGTAACTTGAATTATAATTTCCCTAAATTTTATTGAGAAATCAATTATTATTATTTTATTAAAATTTCACTAATTTCTTTTATTAAATAATTATTTTTAATTGTTTAACTATATTTTCAATTATTTTTATTAAGTGCTATTCTTTATTTATCGATATACAAAATCAAAATTTACTTCATTAGATACAGAAGTTAATTTTTGCAACTGTATTACTTCATAATATTTTGGTGCATTTAAGAAACATGCAATTTTTATTTAATTTCATAATATGTATTATAATTTCACTAGTTTTTGTTTAGTAAATTTTTATTATTTTATTATAAACTAATTTTTCTCTCGCAGTTCCACTCACGTCGAATGTAAGTTTGGGAAATCGATATGACAATTTTACTTATAATATTTACATTTTTTGTATAATTAATCTAATTAATAGTGCAACTACTTTTAAAATCTGTTCAGTATAACTTTTAAAATATTCTAATCTTTTAGAACCAGGCTGGAATCAGCATAAACTTTTCCCGTTGTTCGATAACTAAGCAACGTATCATGTTATGTTATACATTGATACATTTCTATAACAATTTCCTTGCTGGCAATTAAGTCCTATAAAATTCCGTTAAATAGAACAACATTTTAAGCGTTTAAAGTGAAATTCTCTTTCATAAACGGATTGACTTAATTACAGAACTTTCTCCTATAGCTCTGTAACTAAGCAATGTAAAACAATATGTTACATACTAAAACCTTCCAAGAAATAGTATCAAATGAACAGCGCAAGTTCCATCGAAGTCGATTCATCAGAATATTTTTACAAGGGTTAATATTTCATAATCGGGTTCATTTGATTGTAGGTCTTTCCTCTCATAATTCTATAACTAAGGGAGATAAGATAGACGGATATGTCACATACTTAAACCTTCTATATACATAGAAGGATATGTTATGTACTAAAAATATTCCCTTAAAATTATCTGATTAACTGAGCAAGTTCTACCAACATTCACTCAGCAGACTTCAAGTTATAGACAGTCTGAATGATTATTTGCATTATATATATACAGGGTGTCCAGCAAATAACACCCTAATTTCAAATTTAAATTTCTCAAAAACAAAAATCGATAGAACTATGCGGTAAACGGTTTCTTTATTAGGTAAGCTGTAAAAATCTTATACAGAAGTTTCGAACGGCGAATATTTTGAAAGCATTGTATTCTGATTGCAAAGAATGCTTGACTTAACATTTTTCTTACTTTAAATTGCTTGATTTGAATGAGATTTTGGGCGGACAACGTCATATTTTAAAGTTTTTTGGAACAAAATTTTTGGAATTTCAGAAATTTCTAAAATTTAGTTCTAAAAATATGGCTAAATACCCTGAAAAACTCGTTCTCTGCAAGCAATCTAAAGCAAGAGAAACGTCAAGTCGTGCATTCTTCTCAATCAGAACACAATCTTTTTAAAATATTCACCGTTCGAAACTTTTGTCTAAGATTTTTACAGCTTACCTAATAAAGAAACCGTTTACCGCATTGTTCTATCGATTTTTGTTTTTGAGAAATTTAAATTTGAAATCAGGGTGTTATTTGCTGGACACCCTGTAAATAGGGGAGACTCGGGAACATGTGGACATCGAATTTTTTTTTCACTAGTTATAATACGATTTCTTAATTGAAAAAAATTACCACGAATGACACAGTCTGTAGACATATGGTAAAAAATTTTTGAAGCTCTTTGACATTTAGTTTGTTCTTGGTAGTCAAAAAATGTTTATAGATCTCAAAACCTCAGTTCCAATTTTCTGAGAGAATAGCTTTATTTATTTATACTTTTATTTGAATTTTAATGTTTTAAAATATAATATATATACTACTGCACTAGATATTAAAGTCAATTTTTGCAAATAAGTTACTTCGAAATAAGAATAAGTTACTTCATACTTTTGTGGGGCATTTAAGAAACTTTATTTATTTGTAAAATTTTTATTATCTACTTTATACATATAAAATTTAATGAAACGAATTTATGAAACGACTGATTATTTTTCACAGCTATTACTCCTAAAATATGGAACCTTTAGCTATAAAATTAACACAAATTATCGGTATTGACCTACATATATCAAAAATGGATATATTTTTTTTAAATTTGAATTAGTTTTAGATAAACTCATTTTTTTCCTTATTTTAACGAAATTTCTATAATCATGGCAACTAATTGACTCCATTTTTGTGAAGAAAATGGAAAAGAGGGAAAAATATAGGGATAATTAGATTTCTGTTTTTTTCGTCATTTTCAAATTTAAATTTAAATTATCTTTTAATTCAATCGAAACTGAAGACCATATTGAGATTAAATTATGTTTTTCTGGAAAATTTAAAAAATAATTCATTAAATAATAATAAAAATAACAAGTAAATATATAAATGTTAATTTTCTATTTGTTTTAATCAAATTTTCATCATTCCAAGAGATTGTTTTTTTTTTTTTTTTTTTTTTTTTTTTTTTTTTTTTTCATATTTTAGAAAAGGTTTTATTTCAAATTGTTGTCAATTGCAAAAACAGAGAAAAGAATTATATCTGCACATGACTATTACAAAACCGGTAAACGTTACAATTAAATGATTACATGTTAAAAGCAGGAAAATATTGAAAATTACGTTATAAAATATTTACACTGTCTATTAAAGGAGAAAGAAAACTTTCAAATGATAAATTCATTAATATGCGTTAAAAGCATAAAATGGGAGAAATTACATCATATTTAAAATAGACAATTGATACGAAAACGAATGATTTTTAACGAAAAGTTAAAAATTAAAAATATATCTATGCGGGACTTTTATTTCATATTTAAAGATGATCTTTATAACTAATGTTGCCGATTCTAACACAGCGTTAATAATATTTCCTTTCTAAAAATAAAAGTATTTTCATGTTAATGTTAAAAAGAAGAAAGGGAACTTTGTTGAAAATACGTTAAAAAATACATTTAAAATGTCGTGTTTAAAACTATCATTTTAATAGCGTTGTTCAAAAATAACTTGAGCAAATATTCTACTTATATGAGTTAGTAGCTTATGTTAGCTTATTTTCAAATGCCTAACTGACTCAAACACTAAAACAGCTACTGGATGTTTTAACAGCAGCTAATTCGGTCTTAAAATTTCTCAATCAAAGGAAAGGAATGAAACTCATTTAAAAGAAAATCACCACTGTCTTTTTAATTATAATCCAATCTTCTACAATCTCTTTAAAAACAACAAAATTAGTTCTTTTTTTTTATTATTTTTTTTAGTATCTGCGGTGTTTGAACATGAGTTCACGAACTTAGCTCGTAGGGGCCGAGCCTTTAGTTTGTATAATAATTTAATTATTTTTCATTGAGTAATCAATATTATTATTTAATTATGAATCCATTAATTTTCATTGCTTAATTATAATTTCACGAACTTCTATTACGCGTCATATTTAGTCTCTAAATTGATATTCTTTTCATCTAATTATTGGAGTCATTCCTTTAAAGCGCATACTTTTGGGAGCGAAAATTACAGCTAAAGAGTAATAATTTTGTGCATAATATTTAGACAGTAAAGATGGTTAATTTTCTAATAGTTTTCTACAAGTTATAAGTGTAACCATGTTCTATGAACATCAATGTATGAACATACAATGTTAAAGGCTATTTCAGTCAGGCAAATCATCCATTCACTAATGCTAATCCAATGAGGAAATTTTTTTAAAATATCTCGTTTGCATTTTTAAATTTTTGAATTTTTTTTAGGGTTCCGTACTGAAAAAAAATGTACGATGTAAGATGTACTGAAAAAGTGAAAACGAAACCATTATAAAATCATTTCTTGTCTGTTTGTCACAGTTATTTTATTTGTAGACTATGGAACATGGGAAATTCAAATTGAGGGAAATAATAAAGACTTACTGATCCACATATTTAGAGATTTTTAAACATTCACAAATATATTTAGCTAAAATTCAGAGGGCCTAATTAAGTTACTTGAAAAAAAAAATCTTTTCTTAGTACATCGTGTGGGGTATCGTGTCAAAGGTTTTGTAACTCTGAATTCATAAACACATTTCTTCTAATTTTAGGTATTATATTTTTAGAGATATCGTCGAAAATGTAGAGCAAAAATATGCCCCGTCCCCTTCATCAATTTCTGAATCTATTGAATAAAATTATGAAAAAACTAGAGGTAGTAGAGAGTAATTTAATCCTTGCAGGAAAACTATAGTGATTATCCTTGGTCATATAGTTTTTAAGAAAAGGGCATTTTTTCATTACACACAAATTCGATTTACAGTTATTCAGCAAAGGTATTAAGGGGCACTGAAAGCACTTGTCATTACAAAATTATAAAAGCACTTTTCATAATGATTTTGTGAAAAAATCATAGGAAATTAGGTGCGATTTTAACTATTAAAGATACGAACGATTTGGACATAAATAAAATGAGGAGTGGCATACTCTATGTACCATCAATTTTTAAAGCCTGGATAACAACTTTTAATGATATATTTGTGTAATGCAATGTCCAGCAGCAGTACAAAAGCAATAAACGTCAAACAGTTAAAAACAGACTAATTTAGCTTGAACTAACCCATTAACGTCCAAATTATTTTCTTCATTAAATTTTTATATTTAACACCATTTTTAAAAGAAGAATACTTCTATGATATTTTATCAAGGATATTGTCTTGTGAAAGAGAGTATTTTTGTCTTCATATTTACTGGTGTGAAAGATGCTTTTTTTGCGATTAAATCTAGTAATTTAAAAATATTCCACTGGGTGTTAATGAGTTAATCCGATATATACTATGGGATTCACGACTAGTTTGCATTGAATGGATCGCACAATACACCTCTCGTGTTTTTATGAGTTAATTAACAGTAGAATGGCCATGAGCTGTCATTTTTACCACTACCATGAATTTATCCCGGTTCAAACGTGAATTTTAATTATAAAAAAGTATAAAAGATACAAAGAAGAGAAACGTTAAAAAAATTTAAAATATTTTAAATCAAAATTCTGGTGTGAAATATTGTTATAAAACTTGACTAAAATTTCCATCATTCTAGTCTTAAAACCAATGAAAAACGTAGCACGGACCATGACGCTCTTGCAATTTTCTACATACTTTCGAAGCGTGCTTAGCACAATGACGAGTTGAAATTATAAACAAGGGTTTTTTTAGCTACGCAGTAAAGACAAAAGATTATTAGTACCTTGAATTTAGTATGATGAAATGCCAAATGAAGTTTAAATGTGCACTATTTTTATTGTCAGTACCGTATTAATTGCATAAAAAAAACAACAGAAAACAGACTGAAAAAGAGTTATAACAGAATGGAAATATCTGATATTATTTATGCTTCATAAGTCTTTGAAATTTCATTACATACACATTCATTCTTTTCTAATATATACATACGCAACTTTATGCTGTATAGTTTTTTTTTTTTTTTTTTTTACAAAGTTTTATTATTCTTTAAAAAGTGATTTCTTTCGATAATTAATACAGATAATAATACTTATATTTAGTGTACAAAACATTCTGAATGCAAGGAATACTCGCACATGACAGTTTAATTTCAGTTGGATAGATGAAGTAAATCTGTACAAAGGGGGTCGATTTAATTTGAAGATATCTATTTTGCTGAAGATGTTTTTACATTCGAAAACGGTTCGAAAGTGAAAGTGTCTTAATTAAATCTAGATTTTCATTTTTGAATTTTGACCAGTATTTTGAAAAAAAAAAAAAATAGCCAGTGTGTTTTTCCGAGAGTCATCATTACTCCTTTAAAGATCAAAACACGGACGGTCTAGAAAATGGGCGGTCTTTTCAATTTATTTATTTTGCATATTTTTAATAAAAAGGTCAAAGGAAAAAAAGATGAAACACCAGTTTTGTGCAGTTTGAGATGGCATTTCCGTCTGTTGGCTTGAAAAACGTACTATCTCTTGACAATCTTGGATCAAGGCAAAAAATGAAAATCATTTTTTGAAAATCAAAGTTGAAGATAGATATAGTAGGGGGGAAATCATGAAGGATCTTTAAAAAACCCAGATGAAGTTTGAAGTTTGCCCCATATATATGGGGACAAACGGTAAAAGTCGACGTCCGTAAAAGATAGACTGATAAGTAACTATCATCTAACTACATGTGATTATCATCTTGAACACGGATCCAGCATAATTTTATAAGAGGGTCAGAAGGAACTTATTCGTCAAAATAAATTTAGCGTCAAACTGACGAAAGAAACCAGAACCCCCTTTCCTTGATATTTTCGTCAGAAATCAGCTTGGTGAGACCGCGTATTTTTCACGTTAAAAGACCAAAATAATCTTGGGATGATAACAACTTGATAAGATCATCTGTTTGCCACACCAATTTCCGATAAACTTCTTATCGATCTGAGTCACAGATCAAAAGATAACACCCAGTAAAGGGGGTGAGGGATTGACACTATACTAACAAGGTTTTCTGGAATCAAAAATAAGCTTGTTTACTTTCAAATCTATCAAATGCTATTTTTCCTGGATATATTTTTCTTTTACGTTCCCTATTTTAAAAAGTATTTTATTTTCGCAATTTTAGATATTTTTTTCACTTACGGTCAAACCTCAAATACAGATTTCTAATTACATACAGACAATATACCAATAGACAATAAAATAACGTATCAAAATTGATAATAATATTAGTTATCATTTCTATAAATAAAAATTCTAAAAATAGAAAATATTCATTGTTTATTTCTTTACGTGTAGAAATATTTTCTTTCCTTTATAGTAGAATAAAAATTCTCAAACACTATTTTTCTTAACTATATTTTCATTTCACAGTGTTTATTCTTAAAGATATTGTTATTTTCGCACTCTTAGAGCTCAATTTAAATTATTTAAATTTTCTCTATTATCCAAATACAGTTTGTATTCAGTATCAAAAATTATATTAATAATGATAGTTGTTATAAATAGAAATTCTATGAATTGGAAATTTTAATTGTTTATTTTTTAATGAATAGAAATATTTTCTTCCTTTTACATTGCAGTATTATTTTGTCTTCGAAATCAGAGTATAACAATTATCTTTATACATATGGATTAAATTAATTTGGCATAGAATTTAAAACAGTTGGTGTAGAATAATTTTAAAGTAGTAATTGATAACGTTTTGTTCTCTTTGTGAATATAAATCTTATAAGCAATTTCCGATTTAGAAGTACATTAGAAAATCACTTTAGCTCAAAACAATTTTAAAGTAATTTCAAAATGTTAAAAGCTTAAAAAGAATTGTATAATGTACAAATGCATTTTAAATTTATTGCATTTTCCAGGCAAAAACACAATTCCGTGCTTTAATAGTTAAAAATGTGTTACAAAAAATTCAAAAAATTAATTAAAATATCTAAATCTATATCTATCCATCTCTCTCATTATATCTATTTATCTATATATATATATATAATACAGTATTTGTAATACATCATTCGTTTACAGCAAATCGTTTATTATTATTATTATTATTATTATTTATTGTTATTTGCATTATTATCACCTTGTTTTCAATACACTGATATCCACATATGAAAATTTGCATTTGCATATCCAGGGACGAAAAAAAAATAAATAATAGAAAATGCTACTTTAAGCACTATTCAATAATCTAACTTAAAACACGAAGAATGACATATTAAAAGATAGAATTATTGATTCTTGTGTGACATAAAATAATGATTTCAACTACCTAATTACAATATATAAATCAATCTGTGATCTATCATTTAATAAAAATTTTCTTTTGCTTTCAAATTTGAGATGTAGTTTCAAGCTTCGAATACCCACATTAATAACTTTAAAAACACTTTCTAGCTCTATCTTTTATTCCAAGCATCACACACACAAACACAGAAGTAAAGAAATATATATATATATATATAATAGTAAAAATTATTATACACATTTCTCTGCTATAACATAGAAGTTGTCATTCGTGTTACTTCAGAGCATTAAAGATACACTTTACAGCTTAAATTTTTATTTAAGAAAATACTATAGAAACTCTTCTTCAAAGCAAAACTTGAAAATATGAAAATATTTTACGGCATAAGTGGTACTTGTTGATAAATAAAAAAGAAATTAAGTATTACAAATAAAATTCAGTTTGAAGCATCAGGGTTTTAACAAATCCCTCGGTATTACAAACGAAATTTTTGTCCTTTTCAATTTTTCACTAATCTTATGCAGGATATAATGAACAATTCAGTTACATGTTATGGGAATTATCCTTAAAATCGCAGATTAAAGAAATATATTTATAATTACAAAAATCATAGGAATTGAGTACATATTTTAGAAATGGCATTTTTTCCACATTTATACACAATAAAATACGGAAGTTAATTTTGAATACGGTCTCTTTTCCTGTAATTTATATTTGTAAAAATGCTGTTTTTCGTAAAATAAAAGAAAGAAAGAAAGAAAATAAAAGAAAACACTTTAAGAAAATTATGATCAAAACTTTTCGAAATGTCATATTTTGAATTTCATGCATGTTCAGTTTTTTTCTGGCACTGAGAAACGAAAATATGTGTTCTTTTTTTTTCTCGGATATGTTGCTTTTTTGGATATCTTTTTAAAAAATTACAATAAACACACGCACACAGTCATATATATATATATATATATAGATAGATAGATAGATATAGATATATAGCCATTACAAATTATCATCTATTTTAAATACTAATAATAAGTTGAGTATTAAGATATGATACAAGCATTATACATTTTAAATTTGAAACAACAATTATTAAATGAATGAACAATTATTAATTAAATTTTAAGACTAGATAGATGCAGTATATCATATTGGAAAATGTATAAATTCAGTAAGAAATATTACAACACGAATACAAAAAAGAGAACGATACATGAATGAAAATGAATCTTATGATGCGACACTCGTTTTTAAGTGCAATATTTCGGTATCATAGGTTAATTTCTAAAAGAGAAACAGGAAGCATTGAATGCATATTACTGTGATTGCTATATTAACTGTTGCCAAAACATTTTGACATAATAAAGCCAGACCAAAAAAAAAAAAAAAAAAAAAAAAAAAAAAAAAGAAAGAAAGAAAGAAAGAAACATGCGACTGAAAAACTTACTTTTTAAAATGAAATTAAATGAAAAAGCTAAAATTACAGGATATCCACATAATTCATCGTCGTAAATTACACTGTAAATTCTTTTTTACATGGTATAAGAAGCAGATACGTTTAACAGCGAATATTGGCAGTAACAAATGATAGAGGGAATAATTATTAATAGTATTAATATAGTAATAATTAAGAAATATGTCATAGTAATAAAACAAAACATAATAAATTAGTTTATATGCTAATTTAAAGAATTTTGTGACCGTTTATTAAAAAATAAGATTAAAGAAACTCAGGTATTAAATGGAAGTGAAGTAATTCACGAAATTTGTAGAAACTGCCACCTGTAGATTTTAAAAAATAGATGGGAATGAATGTAAACGAATTATATTGCTGTCATATATTGGTGATATTTTATATTAAGTGCTATTTAAAATAGAAAGGAAGGAATGTAAAATAATTATAGTGATGTCATCTATTAATGATACTTTAAGTTAAGTATGCAAAATGATATTATTATTAATAATTAAAAATGATAAGTTTTCTGCGAACTAAAAATCAAGGTTTATTCATTGTTAATTTTTAAAAAAGTATCATAATAATATTTTTAGCTGCGATCTATATCCACTAATTAAAATATTTATTATAAATAATTAATACCTAAAATGTTCTCATACTTGATTCAAATTTTAATTTGAAAAATAATTCTTCGCTCTTTTCTTTCCTTTATAAACTTTAATTTTGGGATTTTGGGGTGGGCAGATAGAATTAAATATAACATTTCTACATGTTTACACAAACATATATATATATATATATATATATATATATCATATACTGCATTAGAGTCCACTATTTATAAAATAAAATAAATTTAGAAATAAATTAATATATAAGTTAAGGAGTGCTGAATCATCAAACATATCATGAACAAAATAACTAAATATTTATTATAATGTGCTTTTCAGTTTCTTTTAAAAATATTAATAACTCAATATTTGCGCATAAATGTTCCAGACACCACCGACCTCCCTCCATAATCTAACATCCATCCGCTCAGCCATAATTAAAAAAATCTTTGAAAAAAAAGAAAAACCACAAGAAATATAGATATGTAAGCTCGTCTTCCTCAAGTGAAAACATTTCTCTGGCTATCAGTAGCGATAGTTTTTATGAGGATAATTATGATGATTTTTGTACAATATGTAAAGGATACTTTTACGCTCAAAAATCTCTCATGCGTGATTGGATTCAGTGCATCAAATGCAAGAAATGATTGCACGAAGATTGCAATGGTGATCATTTGCACTGAATGAAATGTTCTGCAGGCTTGTAACTTTATTAGTTTTAGCAAAGAAAATATGAAAATAATTTAATTCAGTTTACATATTTATTTGTTTTTCCACAGTTATTGTTAATTCGCAGGTATTGTTCCAATGTTTGTCTTATTTTTTTACTGTGGTGTTGCATCATACCGCATAATTAGTGACATCTTCCCCGTATATATGGGGGTACATGCTCGAATTATAAGAATTTATTTAAAATTAAATCTATCAATCATATAAATACTGAAAAAGTAATTAATAAGTATACATAATCGACTTATTAATGATATATATGGGGGTACATGCTCGAATTATAAGAATTTATTTAAAATTAAATTTATCAATCATATAAATACTGAAAAAGTAATTATAAGTATACATTATCGTCATAAGTCTATCAAATGATAAAGAGAATAGCGTATTTTTCTTCATTATCTTATTTCAATTTTCGATCTACTAAGCAAAACATCATATTATATGGCGACTTCCCTCACTACCGTGTATATTTATGTATGTGCACACTTATACATATAAAAATTTCACCATCAACACAAAACACGAAGAGAAGACAAAGGAAAAAAAATAAGTCGATATGAAACAGATAAAGTATCGGAAAGCATGAACTTCACTATTTTAAATAAAGCAAATTAAATTCCTAATAAACTATATCTGAAAAGCAAATAACTATTTTTTTTTAAACTGATAGAAAAACATGATAATTTTCTAAGGATTTTTCAGTTCTTTCTTATAATATTTTTGATTGTTCATAGTTTTTTTCCACCGTTATAATCGAGAGACGTAAACAGCAAAAAGATGAAATGGCGACTCAAAAATATGGAACCTGGGCTTCTAGGTTGTCGCAAAACTAGTTTTGCAAGATTAATTTTATCGTGCAACATTACAACTTGCGTCGTTCTTAAATTTTAACATTTCTAGTTTTTTTTACAGGGTAATTAACTTTAAATCAAAGGGTTTTACAACATCAGGAAGTTTTAAGTATTTTATTTTTCTTGAAATGTCTTTCTAAAAGAGTCCTATGTATGAAAGCTTGACTACAGTTAATTTATTTTTAAATAAAAAACCACCTTTTTTTTAAAAAAAAAGAAGCAATTCTGAGTTTCGTACCTCTTAAAAAATAGGCGGTTAGACAGATATAACAAAATATTTTTATTTTCAACAGGAATCATATTCAATAAATTTTAAATGCATAAGTTGGGTGACATTTTAAAAGTCTGTAATATTTTACACCAGGAATCCAATATGAAAACTAAAATAAAACCAAAATAATGAACAATTAAATTACCAGAATAAAATATTCTTGGTTCAAAAAATAATTTTCAGCAGTTGATAAAATTTAAAGTAGTAAGATTAGCTTGCAAATTAATTATTTTCGAATGAAATTATTTCTTCGTGGACTTCATATGGGTGAATTGTTTATCTATTAAACCTTTATGTTCCAAATCATGAATCAAGAAATTGCTCTACCTCAATAATTATTTTCGTTAATGTCCAAAGACATATAGTATAAAATTCATACAATAATAAGAAATTTAGAATTCCCCCCCCCCTTAAAACATATTTAATAAATCGGTAGTTAGAATTTGTAAAATATTTGCAAGAATAAATAGATTACTTAAAAAAAGAATACTGTTATGAAATCTCGCACTTATTATTAAACGATGTAAATAATTGTTTTTTTTCTTTTTTTTAAAGGAAAAGATTTTTATAGTTACAAATTTTTGATATAATATTAATTTTTAATAAGAGAAAGGCTACATGTATGTAAATGTTTGAGAAAATTACAATCTTTAAAAAATATTAACCTGCGACTATTTTGCTGTGGTTTCTAAAAGTAAATGAACAAGAATTTTTTGCAAAGAAAATATTCTTTTATTCATAAATGGATTAAATAAATATTATAGCAAATTTCCTATAATAGTACTTAAACGTACCGTCTACCATAAAGGGTTTAACAGACTACTTAATAATAATATTTTGATATAAAATTTCCATTACTGTTCCATATATAAATTAAAAGCTCTAAAATAACTTGCTTTCGCATAACTTTTTTTTAAATAAAGTATTAATTTAAAAAAAGTCAAGTAATTCCTTTCGCATTGACGAAAAAATATTCATCAAAGATCTGTGTGACTAATGGTTACAGTTGATTCCTTATTCCTGTGATTCATTATAAAAACAAGGGGAGAAACCCCGATTTCCCGGGTTACAGTATAAAGATAAAAACCATCACAGCTATTGATTCTGATTTTAACATAATTTTTCTTTACAAATACTATAAAGGCACAGCGATGAATGAGACGTTCGAAACCTTCTTCAAGTTTTTTGACGTAGTATAATTGTACCTATATATCGTTAAAATCGTTGTTAGATAAAACAATTACAGTTACTCCAAAACTCACGTAAAAACTTATCGGCAAATAATTTCAAAGATTTCGGCGAGAAAACGTCACGCGGTTATACGGTTGTTGTTTTCTTAATTGATGAAATATATTTCTTTCGAATGCCCACTAATATTACCAAAAATTATATTTATATAAAAACAACGTGTTTAAATAAATCTTTAAAAGCGATATTTTCATATTGACCTCTCATCCGGAGTTAACAACCAAAGAAACCTCGTAAAGTCGCTATTAAGAATCAGATTTCTTGATTCTATTCATTTCACTGGTTTAAACGCGAAATTCGATTACATGTTTGAAATTTGTTATTTGTTTATACATATTATTTTACTTATTAGTTTATGAATGTTTTAATCTCGTTAAGGAATGTAAGCTGGAAAAAAAGGATGAGCTATTTATATTAATTTATTTATCACAAAAAGGCTTCTGCAAGCCTGCACGCAAAAGACATAGATTTGATAAAAAAATGATACCTGAAAATTATTTTAAAAACAATACAAAATGCACAAAGCAAGGGGTGAAGCCTCCCCACATAGTCACTTTTAAAATTATAGTACATGGTTACGTTTAGCCTAATTTACTGCACATTCTTTATGCCTGAAATGAAAACTTAGTATTGATGCATTACTTAAAACCTTACTTATTTAAATTTATATGATATCTTTTATTTGATAAAATTTCACAAAATGTATTTAAAATATACATTTTTTAAACTGAAAACACTTTCCAATTGATTATTCCATCATTACCTGTATGAGACAAAGACTATTGTTTTAATATTTCAGTAGCGCTGGTTATCACCAATTGGCAGAACTCTGAAGTTATTTTAAATTTAAAAACTGAAGGTTGGTCAAGCATTCCCTATGGTCAATCCTTCTCAGTCACCCTTATATATTATTTTCTGACAATCTATAGATCGCTAATTTAATCAGATTTCCTCATCAGATGCGAAGCTGAAAGTTACAAAGACACTTTTTAAGCGTTATTTTTATACTAAACATGTTTGTTTTTTCTTTAAACAATTAAAGGAGAATTGAAGATGTTATGATATAGTTTGATTTTTTTTTTTTTTTTTTTTTTTTTTGTTACAGATTGTAAGTGGGTGTTTTTCGTGTTGTAGCTATAAAAGAAATAAAAACTATGAAAAAGCTATAAATTGAAAATAACTTAAAATATTAATATTTTACTTTCTTATCTTAGAATATATTCTTATTCTTATTCTGAAAGATGAAGACATTTTTTGTCTCAATTAGGTCAGAATGTATGGTTAAAATACAAAAAAATATTTATTGTGTTCCTATTTAAACATTTTTAGCAATTTAGGCAGTAATGTCTACCACCAGTCTATTGTTACTATATGGCCCGCGCTGTATGAATAAGTTCTGCATTTTTAAATTTCCTGATAACAATGCGTTCTAAAAATTATAAAAATTCGTTTTCCAACTTGTTATTTGAATTGTTCATGATTTAAAAATATTATTAACTTTTTAACAGGTGCGCTGTCAAAATTTTTAAAAATTGCTCTCAAATACTAAACCGAAATTGTCTGAAAGTTATTCTTCGTTTCATTACTTCCTTTGCATTAAAAGAAGTGTTTTGGATTTTCAAATTTTGGATAAAAATTTGCCTTGCGTGGACAGGACATTCTTGCAGGATGTTAATGAGTTAACTCATTTGATCAACTTCTGTTATGATGCTATTTATATATATTACGTTGAGTTATTATTTTTTGCATAGTTAAACGCAAAAGATTTAGTATAGAATTATTGACAAACCCAGTATTGAACTTCCCGTTTGGAAAAATATAATATATAAAACTATCCAAGCAATTAAAACATCAATTCAAAAATCCTGGAAAATCAACTGAAGTTAAAAGCTAATATGCATTATATGTTAAAGATTAAACTACAAGAGCTCTAAAACAACAATAACAACAACAAGAAATATAAGGTTTTCTGACATAAAATAGAAAAATACAGAAGGTAAAATTGAATGATTTATTGTAAATCATAAGCTTTTCGTAAAAACAGATTTTGGTAACTTTGATATCTGCATTTAATCGTACTTGATTAATTATTTTATGAAATAATCTTATTGTTTTATCTTTAATATATCGTAGTTATCTGCTTTAAACGTATATTTTTGAATATTTTTCTGCTTGAAAATATGGTTAAAATTGAACTAAGTTGATATTATAATTGCTTTTCAAACTTACCATTTTTATTATAAGATACCTATTATTGCAACAGTTCAATAACAAAACACTTCTGTCATAAGAGGTACGACGCATATATGAGAGAGAAAGAGAAATTATAGCGCGTCCACTCAAAGATAAATAGCATTGATGCTGAAAACTGCTTTGAAATTTATTATCTAAGATAATACCCTTTTATAATTTTTGATACAGTTTCTTTCAAATTCGCTTAAAATTCCACACTTATTTTATATAGTTATACATTAAACAGATGTTGGTAAACATAACGAATTGTATTATAAATACTAGCGAGCTACGCCCGCTAGCTGGGCCACTTTTTCCAAACGAACCTCGGTATTAAGCAGTATACATTAAGCAAAAAAATTCATTTAATAAGCAAGTCTTGGTGTTCGAATCCTCAAGCACAAAAAAAGGTAAATTAAAGAGCCATGGTCCCGTTAAAAATATGTGATTTCGCACGTTGGGCCACGTACACTTGAAAAAAAAAAGATTGTGGATCGGAGCTATGGTCGCTTCGCGCCCATAGTCCCGTTAAAAATATTGGGCGCTAAGCGCCCATAAGACTTTTTTCGTATTTTTAGTTCATCAGAAGCAGATTTTTACGCAGATTCTGAATATGTAATCAGTTTTTTCTACTTTAAAAACGTCTGCATGATGGTTTAAGAAAAAACGCGCAAAAAAAAGTTTCGGTAGTCCTGTTTTATTTCTAAGTTCAATATTTTAGCGAAAACTACGGTAAATATTCTACGGCAAGTCAAAAAAATTGATGCAGAAAGAAACGCAATTAGCGCCGGTCGAAAAAGAGGTTTTCGGCTGTTTCTTCTTTTAGCCAAAGGGGAAAAATTCATGTCCTTCACCGCAAGGTGGCGCAGTGTTCTGCTTCGGAGCTCCGTTTGGGAATTGACACATTTTTCGTTCCGATTCCCAAGGGGTTTTTAATTCATACCTTTTTTAATTTTGGTTCCACGGTCTCGAAAATGCCAGAAATGACTTTCCCGGAATTTTTCCAATCGAAAGACACCTCTCGCGACTTCCAACTCGCCCGCGTTGCGAACTGTAATCGGCTTCAAGCAGACAGACAGACAGAGGCGCACGGATTTTATTAGTATAGATTTGATAAAATATGTTTACATACAATTGTTTCTTGAAAAAAATAATATGTATTTTAAATAAAGTATTACATTATTCAATGAAATGTAATAATTGAGTAAATTGAAGTATGAAAGAACGTGTTTTAAGCTATATATTTAGAAAATTTTCTGCTAATTGCATAAAAATGAAAAGAAAAATGCTGTCTGATTCTTAAAAACGCTGTCTAGTTTTAAAATTATATATATGTCTATAAAGTAGTAAATCTTTCGAAAAATATGTCAGACGTAAAAACAAACACGGCACCCAACTTAATTTCACCATGAAAATAATTTCAATTTAAATAAAACGAAGTACTTTACGTGCAATATTTGTAAATAGTCGTCACAATAAAACCATAAAGTGGCGATTTAATGCTGTATAAATAATAATTAAGTAAAGATGCTTAATGTATTATTATCAACGGCATTAAAAAGATATATATCTATGCTTAAAATTCGTAATGGAATTCGCGAGATTTATTTTTCGATAAATGATTGAAAAGGGTATTTTGTAATATGCAGAGGAATGAAGATGAGCAAATGTGATATTTTCTTCCTTTGTTGATAATTAAATCTAGATTTACTACAATTTTAGCTTCGTTTTGTAAGTTTCTGTTATGATACATACTTTTTTAAAGTTCCAATTAAAAGCAATTAGGTGAGGCGTACTTAAAAGTACACATCATTTGAAATGAATAATAATAATAATGATAATAATAAAAAGACACAAGAAATATATTACCAGCTACTTTTAGAAAGCAACTGAGATCTCGCTAACTAATGTCGCGGATATTGTTCTGAATACTTAACTGGCCTTTTATTATAAATTTTCATGCTTAGCTAACTATCATATTATAAACAAGTTGGAAATTGCACGTGAAGCGTAGCAAATGAGGTGCGTTCGTACGATAACGAATTTTTAAAATATCACTCTCATATATCTATCTCATAAAATTGTAAATAGTTAACTACAATTAAAATACGCACCAAACTATGTTCTCCCTATAGAATTATGTAGTGGAATACTTTTGTGTGGCCTTGTAAATCAATAACAAATGTTCTTTGCACCACAGATTATGCAAAATGTATATTACAATATGTACTTTATTGATGCATATCAATTTTATTATGTTCGCATGAGTGTATGCATTTGAAACATTTTTTCCCATTGACCGTAATGCAACGGAATACTTTTGATTGTCCCTGTAATTGAACCGTGCATCCGATTTTGATAAAATTTGAAATGAATCGACAAAATTATGTAATAATTATGTATTTTAAATTTCAAACGATTAAAATGCATTTGAAACTCTTTCCCCGTTGACCGTAATGTAATGGAATACTTTTGATTGTCCCTGTAATTGATCTATAGATCCTATTTTCATAAAATTTGAAATCACACGACAAAATTATGCAATAATTATATATTTTAAATTTCAAACGATTCGGTTGGGTAGTTTTTGCGTTTTTATTTGCGGACAGACAGATAGACAGACGGACGGATTGAACGACAACTATAGTTGCTACGTATTCACATAATTAGAACGCACCTAAAAAAAATTTTGTTACTGTTCGCGCATTCAGTTATAAGTTATTTTATGCAAAATATCCATATCCTATCAAATATTCAATATTTTAATTTTCTAATCACAGTACAATTAAGTTCCCTGAAAATTGCGGTAAATTTAGTTGAAAAAGCTATATGCTAACAAAAAACAGACATTTTTTATATTATTTGAAGAAACGTTCATATATTCAAGAATACACGTATATGTGTACCTTTCATAAACGTAATACAGATATCACAAATCCATTTGTTACAGCTACAGATCAATTGAAGCATTTTATCTTACAGAATGATCGCAGATTTGGTGTCGTAATTGCTCTCGTGACTAAACATTCACTGAAATGTGTGAGGTTAAACATGATCTTTTCATTCTGAACAGCTCAAGAACAATTTGTCTAGTATTTTACTAGATATTACACAAAATGTTTAAAATCGTTTAATAAAAATTTTAAAATGCCAGTTTCAACATTCTCGAAAATAAAATTATCGAATTTCATCACTGATAGCACCGTGACCAAAATATAAATGGATCGTGACCAATGCGTAATTCCTATTGAAGTCATAGTCATAACGTGACATAAATATGGCTTCTATCCAAGTTACTGCGACGTCAATATGTTCTAAAATAATATAATATACTCTCTTAAAAAGTCAGCCACAAAACAGCTCAAGTTGAGCTGAAATCCACTCATCTCAATGTTGAAAGGCAGCTTCTCAAAAAAGAGTTGAAATAACTCGAGTTTTAACCAATTTAAATGAAGTTGAGCTATTTAAATAACCAATTTAGATCAAGAAGATTTAATCGTTTGAAAAACAACTCTTTTATGATCGAAAAAACTACAGCTCTTTCATGAGAAGCCAAATCAGCTCTTTCGTTTTAAGAGTGACATACAAACTTGTTTATAGTGAGCCACAAAAATCTAAATTTAACGATCAAAACGAACGGCAGTGGTTCGTTGTTATAAAAATACAATGCATAAAACTTGGTGGTAATGTATACAAATCATTTATAAGCAGCAATTTTTTTGAAAATGTAACACACAAAGAAACAAAGACAAATTCGATTTCCCCCGTTTTTCATAAAGTAATTTTTTTAATTTATGTGTGTTCTGCCTTTTTAATAAAAGAGAGGGAATTAGATTAATACTGATACATTATATAGAATATGGTACTGATTTATTTTTATTTATCGAGCCGTTCCTCTTAAATAATTACCCTAATTTCCTGCCTATAATCCGCGGATCAAACAATTCTTTTTTGACCCAGAAATTTTATTTCGTAAATGAAGGCAAATATTTACGGCGATCTGAAAAGTTATATTTTATTTAATAAAATTTCTGGGTCGAAAAATGATTGTTTGATCCGCGGATTATACGCAGGAAATTAGGGTATATTCAACATAACAAACAAAAAATTGTTGTACCTTTCCCTTACTGAATTCATTTTAAATGTCTTTTTTATTGTTGTATGAATGGCAGATATGTTTATGAAAAATGTATGAATGTTGTCCTCATTTGCAAACATATATGTATAAGAAAACATTACAGAAAAAAAGCACCGGAATGAACAATTTCTGTTTTGATTTTTCTATTCTTTAGTGTCATGCAAAATATAATGATAAAATACTACCAGTGAAGAATTTAATGTGCTTTTTAAATATAATGTTCGATAATAGTGTGAATATAAAAATTAATGAAAAATTTAGTAATTGCTAAAAATAGAAGTTGTTGACAGAATTTTTGCAACTGGATGACTGATGTTAAGTCGCCAAAATTCGGATATGGTCCCTGTTATATTCTCTTCACTTTCGATGCAATCATTATGTAACATACATATAGGCCTAAAATTGACACCTACAAATCGTTAGAGTTCTAAGTAGCGTTTATATGAACAAGTTTGCTAACTCGCTGCTCGTCATATAAGAAATTTTATATATTAGAAAATTGCCCGTCTCTTATTTCAAGTTATTGAACTGAAAAACATAATGACAATATTAAAATAAAGCAATACATCATTTCCCATAAAAATGCGCATACAGCATATCATACATTTTTTTAGTACTTTAATAAGCTGTAACCATCGAACATCACCACATAAGCTATCACAGACTATGACATACTAATAGGTTATTAACCACTTAACGGTCACATTAAATTGCGGTTTAAAAATTCAATTTAATCGTACTTGATTTATTTTTTATGAAATAATATTATTGTTTCATCTTTAATATATCGTAGTTATCTGCTTTAAACTTTAAACTTTAAACTTTTATGAAATTGCCACCACTTTTTTGGAAAAAATTCATCTTATTTAATGACAAGTAAAATGATAACAGAATAAAATCATTATACTATTTTATAAAACTGGTGGGCGTAAAACAATTCTAAATAAAAACTGTGAAGCTTGCAGCCCGTGAATGTCTCGGGCGCGACGACTAAGTGGTTAATTAGTGAAGTAACAGTCTTTCAAAACCACTTGTTCATTAGTTACATCTTGTTAAATACAGGGAAAACTCAAATTTACGAGCTGTGTGGACTTATTTTATGACAAATGGTAAAGAATAAATTAATTTAAGATATTTAATATTGCTATTAATTTTTCAGCACAAAAATTTTCATTAGGAAAAAAATATGTATGGTTAATATGTATGGTATCTTTTTAATATGTATGGTATCTTTTTAATATGTATGGTTTCTTGTATAACAAGCAATGAAATGACAAGTGATTTATTAATGTGTATCGTAGCATTGAAAAGGTGAATTTTATAGAAGTACATCTAATGCTCCAACCGTATTACACTCATGTTTGTGAAAAATGCAACTCCATGAAGGAATGACGCGATTGAGATGAAAATTTCAGAGAATGCAGACAATTGTGTGTTATGCAAAT
Organism: Maratus speculifer; assembly: GCA_964019185.1. NCBI lineage: Eukaryota > Metazoa > Arthropoda > Arachnida > Araneae > Salticidae > Maratus > Maratus speculifer. Next base: position 375,950,938 of record OZ025293.1, read on the forward strand.
TATTGAAATTTCAGAGTCACTACACATACGTGGACAGAGCAGCGTCTTCTGGATTGCTGCTGAAGCCATATAAATAGCGGGCTGTAGCGAAATATTGAGACATGTCCATGGTTATTCGGTAATGTTAAACATTAGGTGAGACGTAACTATGCCTCTGCGACGAAAGAGGATGGCATTTCAATAACACATGGATCTGAATGTGGGAGAATCGTTGGCCTTCGAGAAGAAGGATCTTCCTATCGTACAGTAGAAGCTCATGTGCAGCGTAGCAGCAGCAGAGTGGTGCGAGTTTATAAGCAGTGGACACACGAGGAACGGGAAACTGGGAATTCTGAGAGTGGACTCTGAACGGTAATGTCAATGCACGATCATAGACACATGCTCCGCATGTAGCTGATGGATGGTGCAGCTTCATTTAGCCAGTTGGCATCACATTGGTAAACTGATACAGGTGTATCACTGTCTGTATCATCAATTCGTCGACAACCTGCTGCACCATGGACTGCGTGAAAGACCCACTGCTTACATGATCCCCCTCCCGCAAAACCATCTACTTCTGCGAGTGTAATGTGCTCATGAACATAGATACTGTTATACAGATTGGCAACAAATTTTTTTTTTCTGAGCAATCTCGCTTAATTTGTGGTACCACTGTTTCAGCATTCGTGTTAACCCATTCGTGCCCAGCATCTTTTGCGTAAATTTTATTTGGTTGGCACCACTATTTTTAGAAGATTTAAGTTTAGTTCATTAATCGCGAAAATGCATCATTTAAACAAAATAATTATTGCTTTTCTTTTTTACCAGTGACAAAAACAGTGCTGAATGCACCTTTTGAAGCGTCCCTAAAAAGGGACGCTAGGCACTAATGGGTTAAACGCTATCCCAGTGAGCGCTACCTTCCAAGGTGCATTATTGAATATCGTAGTGGTCAAACACCCAGAGTTATGGTCTTGGGAGGGATTGCCCATCATGAACAATGCAGCTGCCCCAAATTGTGGGTAATTCGAACAGCAAGAACTGCATCAGTGAACTTCTGAAGCATGAAATTATTTCTTTCTTCAAGTCGTTCCTGAAGCTATCTTTCAATGAGATATTTCTCGTCCACAAGTTCTTAAGAATGTTTCAGATTTTTTCCAAGCAGAACGATTGCAGCTTCTTCTGTGGCCTGCATTGCGTATTCGCTCATTGACGCTCATTGATCATGCGGCGGATTTCGTTGATCGGCGTCTCGCTCGTTATATTCCTCCAATAGCTTCTGCAGATGAACTTTGGGTACGCATACAAAGAATATGGAATACTTTTCCCCAAACAGACGTTCAAAATCTGTTTGAATCCATGACACATCGTATAGCTACACTATTTCAGCGCGTGGTGGCTACATCAAACACTAATTTCGCCCACTTAATATTGTTTTCGCTTTGCTTTGAAAATGCAATCATTTGTTTATACCAGTCGTTTAAGTATTAAATTTTATCTAATTCTGATGATTCCTTCTTCGTATAGTAATTTTCAAAAACATGAGTGTATTTGGGGCTTTGTCAGTTTGCAGGTGTATACTTTATATCTATGTGCATACTACACAGATTACATTAAAATTGAAGTGGGTTGAATGGGAACACCTAAAAGTGCACGAGAGGTACACGAGAGGTCAAAGTCGTTTCAAATTCCAGGCGTCTCCATGTTATCCCATGATTCCAGGGAAGTCACTCGGAAAGCAAGCAATTATTTTGTTTTAGAGCGTCTTTGACGTTTGAAACCAAGGGAATAGACATTAACAGCCAAACAAATGCTTGGAAATCCAAATGATGAAAAGGTCTTTCTTGAATAGCTAATAAAATAATCAGAAAACGAAAAGACGTGGGTAATTTTTGTCGCTTGAAATTTTTACGTGTACTTCTCTTTAAGTCTGTTAAGACTGCTAGTCACTCAGCTTCCGAATTCCCCATACTAATATTAAGTTTATGGATGTTTGATTCATTTGTATATTAAAACTATCTCCTGTGAAAATTAATATTTTTAACTTCCTATTTCTGTGTACTCTTCATAAAGGATCTTTTTTTTCTTAGTTCTCAAAATGTTTTTTAAATATATACTTAATTTTATATAAAGTGCAAAAATGTTACTTACACTTCGCCAGATTTTAATCCACAATTATTAAATTAAACGTAGATTCTAGAAATATTTTAAGAATTATAAAATATAAACAACTTTTAAGAAAAGTACCAAAAGAAATATTTTAAAGTTTTTTAATATTTCTGATTTTATTTCTTCTATGCCAAAATGAAAATTGCTTCTTAATATTTTCAAATAAGATTTTTTCTGACACCACAACAAATTTTAAAGTGATATGTTCAACAGTTTTTCAGCGAAGTGTATCGAACAAATATTGCATTAAAAAAATATTAAAAAGTTAATTAGTTCTTGGAAACTAATTTACTCGTGAATGTAATTTCTGTTGATTTATATATTATTATCTATAATATGTATATGCAATGTAAAAAAAAAAAAAAATCTATCTCTATTTTTAAGTAAAATATATTATGTTGAATACTTCATAAAAACTGATTCCTTTTATTTTTCGAGATGTTCCATGCGCCATGGAAAGATGCAACTGTTAAAAACATTATATACTACTATATTTGTATTAACTTGGGCAAGAAGAAAAAGCTCTTTAATATTAATGAATAATTCATATAAAACATGTCCTTTCTGTTATAAAAATTAGTATGGGTGTTGAACAAGACATTTTGGTGTAATTTCAAAGCACACAAAGAACAATTATTTTCGTTCTAAAAAAATTTCCCCTTTAAACGAAGCAAGAAATGAATCCTTCTTAAATATCAGTTTCTTACTGTTAGAATATTAAGCCATTTTAAAGTTTTATAATACATTTTACAGTTTCTTCTTCCTCTATTATAAAAATAAGGAACAAAAAATTACAAATGCAGCTTTTTAAATACATTTTATGCGGTCTAAAAAATTTCAAATGTCCTTTATACCAGCGTGATTACTATAAATATTGACCGAAAGACTATGTTTTTAATTTATAAAAACAACTTTTAAAAATTATTTCAGAACTTTATTTAAAAAAATTAATGAATTATTGGACATACGACATGGACTTTTACAAGAAAATTTAATAACCAAAAAACTAATGTATTTTGCTATTATATTTTTTACATCATACTGTTAATAAAACATGTAAAATATCTTTGCAGTGTTCATATTGACAATAATTTATATATTTCTTAGATATCACGAAATGTATGTATATGAAGGTTTAAAAACTAGCGTATGCATTAAAAAAATAAATTCTTATGTTTTTCAAATGACAGTCTGATAACAAATTACATCGAAGAAAAGATGTTTGCTCATCCTCTAGAAATTTAATTTTCATCATGAAAAAGGACAAACTTTTAAAAATATATCATCTTTAATAATGAAACAATTGAATTAGTTAATGTAAGTAAAGCGTTAACTTTTTATAAAACAAAGTGATATAACTCATTTTTTTAATCTAAGGAAAGATGACAAATATTTCAAGATTAAAGAACCATAACAGATTTCTTTTAAAAATTAAAACTGTTTAACAATTTTAATCTCCTTAAGGAATTAAGAGCAAAGTCAACATCCTTTTTCTCTTGCAAAATGACCTCTCAAGCCATTTTTTACATGTTTTAATGTGAGTATTATTAAAGAAATTTAGTTAAATAGAATATGTTGTAGAAAGTTTTTTATTATACTTTCTCTACAAAAGATAAATAAAACAGCGATGTAAAATTACTTAGGATTTATGAAGTAATTAAAATTTTGCAAGTAAAGAAATGTGAAGTATTATTAAAAAAGCATTCTTCTAAAAATTTCTAATAATCATGCACTAAATGCGACAAATATATTTGAAATATGCTTGACAATTTTTTTAAACATACGATATAACAAAAAGCCAATAAAAAATTCGCGGGCGGAATGTATTCGGTGACATAATTTCGCAAAAATGTCGGAAAATATAAATTTAATTCATACTGGCATTGCTTTTATTATATTTTAATTCTTTGTAAACATGTAAAAGTTGCATTTTATTAAAAACAATGTTATTGACAAAAAGATAAGTTAGTTTTACTAGTCATATAGTTAATAATAAATAAGAAAATAAAATGCTTTATTTTGTGGCATAATTTGGTAAGAACGTTGGAAAATACAAAATTTAATTCATCATGACATTGTTTATGAAAATGGATTTGACACACTAGAATACTTCGTAAAATTTACATTTCATTTAAAATAACTTTATGAAACACATGATCAGTTATGTGTTATCGGTCACCAACAAGGGAAGGTCCCCAACTTCCAGATTTTAATTTTGTCGAGACTAGTGTCGTTGGACAGCTTTTACCATCGGGATCAAGGAATGTTTACAACTACCCGCCGGAATGCAACTGGTGAAGAGTTATAGGCTGATGTATTTATGTTCTTTATTGACATCTCCAGGTCACTAACTATGGAGGAAAAACAAACACTCTGTGTTGCAGAAAAAGACAGCTTACATTACGGTTATGTAACCTGTTGTTGCCAGCATGGAATTGGTAATGGTTTCATGGTTCTTTTTAAGAAACAGAAGATTGTGATCACATTTTCACAATCATATGTTACTAACTGAACTGCACTGACTCGGAGTATGCTTTAAGAAGCTACTCCAGTAACATTAGCAACCACACCCGTTTGCTAATGTTAATCCGATGAGAGAAATTTTTCAAAATATCTCGCTTTCATTTCAATATTTTTAAATAAATGATTTGTTTTGCATTTGATAGCTGAGATTGGTCTATACATCTGACGTTTATTTTTTTTTTCAGGTATTTTTAATGAGAGCACTTTCACTTTCGAAATTTGTTTCGAAAGTGAAAGCATCCTTAAAAAAACTTGTGCGAACAAAATCGAAAAAGTAAAAAACGGCCTTTGCACAAACCGACTTCAACAATCCAATTAAAAAAATTAAAAGACTTTAGAAATATTGAAATGCAAATGAAAGATCTTTAAAAATTTCTTCGATGGGATTAGCAGTAGCGAGTGAGTCTTATCAAGGGACGTAAGTAGCTTCTTAAAGAACATCAGGAACTAACTCCTCGCCTACATTTGATAACATGCTTCGGTAGCCTTTCAAACGTTTTTAATTAGAGATTCTGATCCCATCTTTCGATGAGTTTTAACAGGTATGCTTTAACTTAAATAATAACACCTGTGACAATTGCGAATCACCCCCATTCATTATGTGTACCTGGTATTTGAACCATTTGCGCTTCAGCCATTTCTATTCCAAATTGCTTTACCATCCATGACGTTACCTTTTTCCAGCAAGCATAAACTTTCTTGTCTCATCTCTGTAATCTCTCGAGTTTCTTTTCTACCACACAGAGTGTCTTTCCTCAACATCTGGAGAAATCAATAAAGGACAATAATCTCCCTATAACTCCTTACCACACTGCAAATTCGTGAAACACTTTTACAACGCTAACTGAACATAATAATTATCATTTCAAACTAATTTCGTTTTTGGCTGTCTTGTGCCTGGAAAAATATTGTGAAAAATGTGTTGTTAAAAATTACATAATTTTTCCAGAAATGCAATTGTTGATATTTATTGGCAATATTAGTCAACTCATTAAGTAATCTCCTGCATTTTTTTTTCTATAAAGCAAACTGTCTTTTATTTCCTTTTTAAAATTGTGTAATTTTAAAGACACCATGTAGAAGGTGTCTTGAAAGTATTTCACGTGTGTTGTTTTATAGTGTTCTAAAATGTGTGGTGTTTAGTATTCTGTTGTTAATTTGATAGCAAAGTAATGTGCAGCACAACACACTATTGTAAGAAAATATTTTTTATGAACACTATTTGAAACACAATTTAAACTCAATTAACAAAAATAAATGTGTTCTAAAAGTAGAACATATTTTTAGACAGCAACACTTTCGCAACATATTAAGAACACATTTCTAGACACCAACCATTTTTGCAACATATTAAGAACACAATTACAACTCAAAAAACGTTTTGCATATGAAGTTTTCCAATTCGCAACACATAAATGTATTGCAAATTTGGTGACAAAAAGTGTTCTAAAATGTGTTTATTTTTGTGTTTTGAGAATTCGCAAAGCAGTTGTATTCGGATGGGTAGATGTATACATTTCCTTGATCCGTATGTTAGGACTTTTCCAACGACATCACTCTCGATAAAATCCCGATCTGGCAATTCGGGACCTTCTCTAGCAAGGGAAAATTTAATTCACTATGACATTATTTATCCACACTGAAATGACTTGAAAAAATTGCACTGATGAAAATAAATTTCTACAGCACGTGCTATCTATTAAGTTTTATCAGTCTCATATAAAAAATAACATAAAGCGTGCCAGTTTGACGTATTTGGGGGCATAACTTTTCGAATAAAAAAGAGAAATATAAATTTAAATTCATCATGACGCTCTTTAGGAAATGTATTCTTCAAATTGGACATTATACTGGAAACATTACATTTTATTTAAAATATTTTTACAACGCATAAGATCAGTTACTATTTTATCAATTTCAAAATGAAAATTTACTTCTTCATAACATTTTTTTAGCCCATATACTTTGAAAACAGAGTAAAAGATCAGCTACATTTTGTCTCCTGCTATTTTAAATTACATGATGAAGAGATAAATTAGTTGAATAAGATCAATTATAATTCTGCCATCTAGTAACAGAAATTGCAATTATTGAAGTAACTAAATTTATTCAAATAGGTTGGATAAAAATCTTACAAGTAAAACAGTTTAACTCAATTAAAGTTAATAAATTAAGAAAAATAATGTAAAAAACAATTACGATGTAGGAGAAGACATTGATTAAATTGTAAATTAATTATAATTTTATGCATTAAAAATAAATTATACAACAGTAAAGAATTCTAATGATAAATATTAATTAATAAATAATTAAATAGGGAAAACAGTTACATAAGACTAAATATATAGATGCATGTTAATGTAAAATAATGGATGAAATTATCTCAATCAGATTATGGTGTTGCTCCACACAAAACTTAAAAAAATAATCGAATATTAATGAAAAAAATTAAAACTGAATGATATGAAAACATTGATGATAAATAGAATTGAAGTTTACTAAATAAACTAAAGAATAACCAATAATAAATAGATGCATGATGTTACAATAACCCACTCTCTTTTTAAAACTTTCCAACAAAGTTGAAAATTGTTTATGATTTTGATTTGTCTGTCGGTCTGTCCGCGCTCTAACTCCCGCAAATATACTCCGATTGCCCTGAAATTTTTGGACTTTATTGATGTTTACTATAACACGAACCCTATTCCAAATGAAGTTTCTAGAATGATAAATTTATTTACAACAACTGTCAAAATTTCCCATTACATTACGGCAAATGGGAAAAATTCATTTCAAATGAATTTTGAAGCTGTTACACCCTGTCAAACTTTATATTTATATGCATTTACGAATTGCACTAAAATATGCTTTTCATAAAATATGCGATGAAAAAAATATCTATTATTCATTTACAGGGCCACACAAAAGAATTCCATTACATAATGGTAAAGGGGGAAATTGTGTGCGATATATTTTAATGATATTAAACTGTTTTATGAATAATAAAATTAATATACGTCGCTGGCTTAATATAAGCTATACGATATAGTCGTGCATAGCATACAGGGACACACAAAAGGTTTCGAATAGTATATTCTATCCAAAGTACTGTATATGTGTCCGATGATTGCTGATGCATGGATGAAATGCATAATTATTATATGTGCTTTTAAGTTTCACTAAATCTATGAATATTATATGGCGTGTATAAATGCTATAGTTGATATACAGGGCTACACAAAAGAGCTCGCAAACCTTACTGAATAGGAGAGTAAATTACTTAAAGATGATTTTTAAATAAGTTATGCATTTTACACTGAACTGCATTCAATTAATACTGTATACAGCTGTTTGTAGAATATAGATAAAATGTTATACAGGCCACGCAAAGAACTGGATACATGAACGTCTATGAATGATAATATCTGAGAATGTGATTTTGTAGTTTAAAGAGTGTTTTAGTTTAAAATAAATTTTAGCTAAATACTGGCGTCAAATAAAAGTACCAGGTAAACTACAGGCGTGAACAAAAGTATTCAAGTAGTTTTCCATCTATTAGTATAAATTGATGAAAGAGAAATTTCAACCTGCTAGGAAAATTCTTGTTAAACTAAATTTCCAATTATATAGTTTATATATCAACCGGCAAATCAAATATAGAGTTGTTCAAAAGTATTTAAATACATATTTGGCTACAGACAGTAACCTTATTTTCCTAAATAACAAATTTTTTGCTAAATATTTCAGAATGGGTTGGAAAAATGTTTCATAATCTATGCTTAACGCATGATTTTTCTTAATTGTTTCAAATAAAAAATAATAAATTAACTTTAACTTGGCATTAAATTTCTATAGAATATTTCCCTCCTGCATAGTCTTTCATCTGCCCTGTCACCTTATTGCATATTTGTATTTTATTTTTTCATTTTAAGTTTTTTATGTTATTTTATTTTGTAATATAAAAATAGGCAAATAATAGTTATGAGTTGATATTTTTACAGTATATATGGTCTTCATTCTCAATGATGTCCAATCTCTAATTTTTTAAAGAGTTAGTTATAGACATATAGTTTCACTTACAAAAATGTTTTAAATAAGGTAAAAATTTACTTTGAAAATTTCTTAAAAAGTTATGAAATATAATTTTTTATACGTTCCCCCGGTCTTATAAGTGATATTTAGTAAAAATTTCGTGTTACACTAAAAAGAAAGACAAAAAAATGTTCCATTCATTTGACACAAAAACTGACCGAGTTAAGAAACTTTGAAAGCATGAGTTGTAGCACTTTTTAGCTCACAGGCTATCATAGCCTGAGAGCTTATGTGCCAGCCCGTTCTGTATGTATGTTCGTTCGTGCGTAACGCGATAACTCATGATTAAAATATCCGATCCACTTGAAATTTTGTATATAGGTATATCCTGACAAGGCGCTTCCCTGATTAGTTTTTGGAGTTCATTCGATATGTATAAGAGTGGGAACGGGGGGCTCATGCCCCTCTCCTTAATTGATATAAAGGGGTTTTACATGTAGAATTAAGTTTTCGTTCAAAATTTCGATATAGGATCATTCTGGTGAGGCGATTCCGTGACTGTTAGGTGTTCATTGAATAAGTATAAACAGGTGGAACGGTGGTTCTAATGCCCCTCACCTTAATTTATATAAATGGGTTTTTCAAGCAGAATTGTCAGATTTCGTTCAAATCACTGAATAGTTTTGGAAGTTTAATGGTTAAGTATAAAAGAGGGGGATAACTCCTCTTAAATTATATAAATGCTAAATGGATTTTTATTATGAGTTATCTGAATTGCTCTGAATTTTGGATATAGATTTTTTATATGATAAAGCATGTCTCTGAAAGTTTAGGAGGTTCAATGATTAAGTATAAAAAAGAGGAAAGGGGAGAGCTGTTTCCCCTTCTTAATTTTTTTTCGAACGCAATCAACCCTTGAAAATATAAGGCTGTAATGTACAATTAGTATGCGGAGCCTGTGAGCTCAATGCCATCAGTTTAACTGGGCAATATTCTTTTTATTTGCATCTGAGTACGGATGAGCTCGGCCGTGCTTCGGGAGATTGTAGAGCCTTAAAGTCTTAGAATAACTTATTTCTCGTAAATTTGACTTTGAGATAAATAATACATGTATTATGATAGAGTTAGCTTTTATTAATTAAATATCAGATTGGTTAAAATAATTGTATTTTAACATATGTTTTATTTTGTAAGAATTTAAGGCTGTTTGTTTTCATGATTTCTTTTTACGAAAATTATGCTATCTCTATAAGATTTTATTTAACTTGAGACAATCTTATGTATGTTTTTCCAGCTAAAAAATTGTACTCGAACTTTAACTTACATTGAAATATCCGATCTAGGTTAAATTTTATGTACTGACGCAAATTCGATGACAATGTAATTTTATGATTTTCAGTGCTTATCACTTATATTACAAGATAACACAAAATATTTCGGATAGATAATCTTCAATAGATTTAAGAAAAATTTTTAGATAACACAAGGCTGAGATGGTTGTGTTTTTTAACTTTTATAATTGATTTTAGATGTATTTTTAGCGCTAAATTAACTCCATTTTTAACTATTATGCCAGATTGTTTTTCGAAAAACGTAAATTTTAGAGTTAAAAAATAGCAAAAATCTGATACTGTAAAACAGTGGAGATGGTAGTACTTTTTAACTTTTGACAACTAACGTTTATGTACTTTTTAGCACTGAATCTGAAAAAAACCCACATTTTTAACCACCACGTTAGACTTCTTAGTAAATAATAAAATTCAGAGTTAAAAATAGCGAAAATTTGATACTATAAAATGGATGCAAAACTTTATTTATTCAATTCAATTTAATTTAATTTAGTATTATTTTCATTATTTTGACTTATAATGAAATTCTTACAGCTAAACAGTTTATGGGTCGAATGAAATGTGCGTGTCTGGAGGGGGGGGGGGGGGGGTAATTGAAACTTTGAAAATTTCGATTTTTCAAAAATCCCTTATATGCTGGTAGAAAATGAAGCTAATTTTCAGATTCTACGCTGCAAAACACATAAAAATCAATTCTCGAAAGCTAAGAAATAAGACCCAAACCAAATTTTGCAGGCTAGCATAATCTAATAGCATTTTACAATATCTATCATTTTATTCGATCAATATCAAATTTTAGCATTTATAACTAGTTTATTTTATGTATTGTTTTGTAAAGAATTGTGGCTGTTGCTTTTCAAAATTTTATTTTTAAAAAATTCTTGCTATTTCTTCCCTTTTATATGTTTAGTACAAGATATATATTTACCATTAATATGACAGAAGGATTATAGATTACAAATTTATACTGCAATTTGCTCTAAACTAATTTTTTAACATATCTGACAATTATTTATATTTCTACTAAATTTGTGAATGACCTCTATTTCGCGGTAAAAAAATACTCTCCAACTTTAACCAGATTCAGCCAGTTTTAATCGTAGAATAATGGGACTTTTACGGTCTTATTTATCAGTGTAGTATGGAAATGTTATTAAATATAACTAATAGAACCAGGGAACCGTAATAATTAAATTTCGTAATTTTTAAGAAATGTTTTTACTGATTGAAATCTCTCTAACGTACTTATTTACCTCATTAAAAATATTTTTGTTCCTGGAACTAAGGTAAGCTGGGGTAACTGTACCCATGAGGTAATGAGCTATAGGCTATTTTATAAAAAACCGTAGATGGCTTTTAAGTTTTAGCTTTTGTGAACATTTCTCTACCATCTCTACTTCCTAAAACAACGTGTGTTCATTCAATCATAGCTCTGTCTTTTCTGTGATAGGTTACCTAATATTGAGGCTTAAACATCAACTTTGGTGGAACTTCTTCGGCTTTTTATTGAAATGCGGCAAGTACTTTTATTAAACTATCACTTTTTTTAAAAGACAAGGCATATAAATATATTATTATTATTGTCTAAACATACTTGGTTTATTTAGTTAATGCTTCAAACGTAAGGCCTGTGTTCTAGTTATCCTTTAATTTTTCCAAGAACGGGCTAACTTTGGTCATGGGTCAGGGGTAACTGGACCCGTGTAGGATCCAGTTACCCCAACAGATACAAATACATTTTTGGAGTTTCCCTTACTACGGAAAATTAGTTTATCCATTGTATTTTGATTGCAGTAAAGGAAATTATATAATAATTATTATTAAAATTAGATAATAAAATTTTAAAAAAAGCATGTCAACGGGTATTAGACTAAATTTCTCAAGTGAGATATCAAAGCCTCGAAATTTTACGATGTAGATGAAGAGGGATACATAAGACAAAGTGACATTATTAGAAAACTATCCCGACCAATAAAAAAAGTTCAGTTTGATATAAAAACATGGTTACATTCTCTGCAGATTTATTGGACATCGAACTTTTATTGAGGTACATATAAAGGAGAATGAGATATTTAAATACTTACGTACCCGTTTGTTCAATGATTTATATTTATTATTTTGTCCTGAAATACTCATGTAACTTTCATACTTATTTCCTGTACTAAAGTACATATGTACTTTCTTAATTTCTACGTTTTTTGTATAAATAAATCAAATAATTTCACATTTGGTGCTTTTTTGACACCTTAATAGCAAAGATTTCACTTCATGTGCTCTTTAGTTGATATATAATTTCCATGATCTATTTGGTTTAATTTTTTAAAGTTATGCACATTTTTTAAAACAGGGCCTAATACCCATACTAAAAAAAGGGTGAGAAACAGAGAGCCACCTGATCCAGTTGCCCCATAAAAATTATGTTGCATGTCGCTATATATTTTTTCAAAAATAGAGAGAAATTAAGATATATATATATATTTTTTGTGATTCTGAAGCACGGGGACTAATTTTGCACTTCGCAGAACAACGTCTACGAAAATAAAAAGGTGGAAGAGGAGGAGAATAAAATATGTGACTAGAAACTAAAATAATTTCAATGAGTAAAAAAATAGACTGCCCTATTCAGAGTCTATTAAATTAAAATCTGATAGAGTGTCTATTTCGCAACTAATTCATAGGGTAAGAAACGATGCAGGATGAAATTAGCACCAGTTAATAGTTTGGATTTGAGAATATCGTAATAACTCTTGCAATTTTGAATTTTTAAATCATTTCCAAGATATTAACCAATTTCTTGTAATTTTAGAGATTTTTTTCGTAATGGTGTCAAGAAATTATCCACTGGCGGCAGAAACTAAAAAGAAAGAGAAATAATAGGATTATAATACCTTTTTGTGGTTATTTTCTCATTAAAATTGAGAAAACATTTTCTCCATTTGAATAAATGGTATATCACCATTTGTTTCTGCTAACTAAAGTAGTGAACATATATCTGTAACTATTTGCCGTTTGTATAAGTGAATTTAATCATTTTTTGTTTACCTTTTGTTTAGAATGTGTATTGTAAAGAATATTCACGTGACTTACTTTAGATTTACTTAATTATTTAAAAAAACTAAAAGGTTGTAATATAATTGATCATATAATATCTTTTCTGAATTTGAAGAAAATGTAAATGAATGCCTCTGATAGAATATGAAGTTATTGTAAATTATTTAGTTTTAAATGCCGATAATCTGGCTTTAAATACCAGGGGTTTACAAAAACTCATCATCGGCTCACAGAGATATCAGTATTTTTTCTGTTAAATTTCAACTTATTTAATGGCCAAATTTGAAATGAATTTAAGTATTAAGTGAGGCAAATCAATAAGAACGCTCGTTATGCTAATTGAAGCTATAAAAAACACGAAAGAATTACTCTGCTTCAAGCATGTGTGTGTTATGAAACACTTTCCAAAATTTCCATTACTGTAACGAAACTTCGCCGTTTTTTAAGTCGAAAGAAAATACCAAAGTAAATAACTTAGAAATCATATTTTTGCAATAGAATTCTTTTGAGCATCCCTGTACATCATTTATAGATGTTTATGTAGATTACACGGTGTGCTAAATTTAGCTTAGTTACAAAATATCAAGCACAGTGGAAAATTCACATTCAGCAATTTCCTTTATTTGAGGGAAATGCACTCAAATAATTTTGTACATTATTAACAACAAATATTAAACATGTTTCAAATTAATTTTTCATTTAATTTAGGAGGGGGGAGGGGTGCTTAAGACAACTGAAAATGTAGTTTCAGAAATTCCCATGCATAGACGTTAACGTATCCAATTTTTTATGTAGTCTTATATATAAATTTATTTATATTTTACAAACACCTTTTAGTATACTAAATATACTGCAACTGGAAAATGGCAACTCAGTTAGAAAGACACTATTAAGTAATTTACACTGATATAGAGTAATGCTTATGAATTATTTTGTGTAGCTCTGTATATGATCTAAAGAATTTCTACGCATATTTAGTATAACAAGATTTAATTAAACTTAAAAACGCATACCACAATTAAAAACGCATTTCCAGCACGCTGGCCGTATTGAAACCAAAATCTTTTTCGTGTCCCTATAAATGAATGAAAACTGCTATGGACATTATATTCTACAGTACATATCTTGCCTCAATGAGGCGTATAAACTTTATTATGTTTCGAATAGTTGAAATTATTAAAAAACGCTGCAATTTTTACCTTTGGACCATCAAGTAACCTAATTCTTTTGTGTTACCTTGTATATGAATGATAAGTGTTTTGCATTCTGTATGCTACAGTAAGAGCATATTTTAGTGCGCGATAAACTGCATATCAATTTCGCTTGAAATATAAAACATCGTTAAAATAAACTACAAACCATTCATTGAATAGCAAGATAATTATTTCTCCGTCACTTACTTTAATCATTTTACACAGGCATTCATATAAAACACAATATTTTCAATAAATTGTGTTTTTGTATTTTATGTATATATATATGTGATTATTATTCATTTATGTTTGATAAAAAAAATTATAAGGTTTGAACTAATTCCAGGTAAATTTATCAAATTTCTAAGATATTTTTTATGGCATTTCGCAAGTACGAAATTTAGTAAAAAGCATCTTGAATTTTAATAACATAGTTTATTATTATTTAAAAACTTGAAGAACGAAATAGTTTAAACTAATGTAATTCCATTAAAAGTTATCTGCAGTTTTCAGGGATTAAAAGAAAAAAACTATTGATATCAGCTATTTTAAATGTAGAATCTGAACCCATTTCTAAAAATTTTTAAGGACATTATAATTATTATAAAAAAATGTATAAACTATGTTGTATTTTTTTTTTTACTTGGATAACAAAAGAACAAAAAGAGGAGGGCGGAGGAATAATTATAAAAGTTAAAATTGCCCATGACATTTAAAAAAATTGTTTGTTATTTAATAAGATAATTGAATATTATATAAGAGAAAAGTAAAATTTCAATTAAGTATAGCTCTGCTACCTGTTGAATTAAAATTATTTTAAAGAGATAAATAAATTATTCGTAATAAACTTATAATTGATAATTAATAATTGTTAATTGATAATTAATAACTGTTAATTGATAACAAGTAATTGATAATTGATAATTGTTAATCGATAATTAATAATTGCTGATTGAAAAGTAATAACTGTTAGGGATAAATAATATTTGATAATTAATAAGTAATAGTTTACAGTTTATAATAATTAAATAAATGATGAATTAAGCGAAAGTAATATTAACTTAATACATAACTAATGCAAATTTCAGAACAAAATTTATGGTTAATAAATGTTTTCAAAGATTGATTCAAAAATCTATAAACAAGATGAATTTATTAAAAGGTACCCCTCCCCCCAAAAAATATAAATAAATAAATAAAAAAAAAAAAAAAAAAAAAAGAAATTTCCTATAGGAAAAAAAAAGTTTAAAACAAATCAATTAATATTGAAAATTAAAATGTAGAAAGATTTCAATATATTTCTGTACCTGGTTAGAAAAGAGACGATATCTTATATCACCAAGAATAGTAATAATTGTTATGTACATCAATATGCTTCTAATTTTGGTCTATATACACCAATAATCTTATGATGCTTATAGGAGTAAAATAAAATTGCTACTATCCTTTAATGCTTTCTGCAATAACACAATTTTTTAATAATTGCTATTTTGATGATCCTTTAATAATTGTGTTTTTCCATTCTCCTTTTTATTATTACAATATGCATAACAGAAGTAAATGTAAATGTAAGATTCCTATAATTTATTCCAGAAGAAAGTTATTTTCTTCGCTAAAAATTCAAAGAAATAATATTAAAAGAAAATTATTAAGTAATATTTTTATTAATGCCAAAAATGGAAATTGGTCTTTTTTTCTACCAAGTTACAGATTAATAGAGTTTTTTTAATCACGAAAGAATAAAAAGTGACGAAATATTACTTTTAAAAAGACGAAAATCAGCAGAGGACAATTTCAAGAAAGATCTTCTCCCATGTCTGTCCGTCTACGAATAAACAATAGCGCGGTCATGTTTCAGTTCATCTACACTATCAGAGCTAGCTAAAAATAACCATTATAAATAACGTTATCCTTTCAACATATTTTTCTCGAAAACGGTGAAAATCATCTTATAAACTGTAATTTCCGCTCCGACATTTGACGTAAATTCTGATTTTTAGTTTATTTTTTTCAATTTAATTTTAGCACTTTTTCCGTTGAAGAGTTTGCTTTATATTTTAGCAATGGTGAAAATATAAAAAAAAAGTTTTCAAACGATTCATTACTGTATAAACAGTGTCTCTCTATGATTTTTACGAAGAAACGTACATTTCTAAGTTCATTCTACTATTTAGACGATGTATAGTTAAAAATAATAATTGAAAATTGTTTCGTTTGTCTGTTTATTTGTACGGAATAGACTCAGGAGCTGTTGAATAATAAACATTGGGAAAGATCGAGAACGTTTCTGCAATATAGTTTGTCGCATTACGATAGGTAAAATAGTTTTTGTGACATGACCGGGTTAATCAACGAATTTCGAGTACTCAAAAATTCGGAAACTAAATGATGAACAGAAAACAATAGATTGAAAAGATTAACAGGAAAAAAAATAGATTGAAAAGATCAACAGAAATTGAAATGAAACAATCTTCCAGCAATTGTAAGGGTAAATAAAGATTTATAAATGGTAATTCTTGCTATAATACGTAATTTGTTGCATTCTAATTTCTAGAACAATTAAAAAAAAAAAAAAAAAACCTTGAAAGCTACGACAGCTAATCGATCAATCTATCTTTCAATACTCACAAACCTAAGAAGTAATTAATCAATTTTAAGGAATGTTACTGTTATTGAAAGGTATAATTAAAATTTATAAGTAACAATTTACATTTTTAGTTTATGGCTTATAAAATTTAATTTATGAATAGGATTTATAAGTATTTTTTCCAAAAAATTTGAATGATCTTATAAAATATAAATGCAATACAACGAGGTGCAATGCTGCATTAAAAAATAAAATAGCATTCATCAATGCATTAAATTGCAATTTCTGAAAGAACTATAGAATCAAAGGTTTGCATATGAAGAAAATGATGAATGAAACATCTCAGGTAGTTCGAATTGGGGATATCAATTTACAGTATGAACTAAAGGTGTAAGTGTTGATAATACCAAGATTCCTTGATATTTTCAAGGAATTTTTTGGCTAGAAAACTTCTTTTTAATATTTAAATAAAAGTATCTACAATGTCCTTGCTAAATCGCAGAATTAGTAATATTTTTCTGCAATTAAATAAGGTGAAACATTCTATTAAAAATTTTTAAACTGTAAACGCTCTGATAACATTATGAAAGTACCTCTTTTCAACGCTGAGCATAAAAGTTTCTCCTAAATTTCATGTATTACATTATTTTAATTATTTACTGCATTTATTTAATATTGTACAATATTTGGGTTCATTGTAATTGATAAACATAACATTTTTGTTGACCTAACCTTAGTATATTCTAACTTAAATGCAACAATAAGCATTTATTACACACAGAACAAAAAAAAAAGTGTAAGAGTTTGAATTGTAAGTATTATTTATGTTCGGGGTGTAAGAATTTATAATAAAGTTAGTAACACATCTGACTTATAATAATAAAAAGAAAATCTTATTTGCAAAATAGCTTATTATACTTTTACATATTTATTATATATTTAAAAAAATTCCATATATATTTATTATGTTATTTTGTTTATATTTATATAAATTTATATTTATGTAATATTAAAAAATAAATTAGGTTTTTATGTGTCCAAAAATAAACTATTTCAATTTAATATCATATTTTGCCTTGATAATTAGTAGCTCTTTTGGTAAACATCGAAGGAGTTACATTTAAGAGCGTACACTAGTCACACGGTAAAAGCCGAGCGCTAATGTAAAGTCTATGGGGTCGTTCTTCTCAAATATCTCGTTCAAATTTTAATATTTTTACATGATTTTTTTTTTTTTTTGCATAAAATAGTTGAGGACGATCCACAACCGGCCTAGTTTTTACTTTTTCGATTTTGGTTATATATTTTTTATATTATGAATAGTTTCAGTTTCAGAACCGGTTTAAACCGGTTTTGAAAATTAAAGTAATTTAAAAAAAAATCTAAAACCAAAATTGAAAAAATAAAAACTAGGCCGGTTGTGGATCGTCCTCAGCTATTTTATGCAAAAAGAATCATGTAAAAATATTAAAATTTGAACGAGATATTTGAAAAGAACGCCCCCATAGACTTTACATTAGCGCTCGGCTTTTACCGCGTGACTAGTGTGTGCTCTTAAAGATTAGATTCTAGTACGTGACTGACTTTTGAGACTTGAAGTCATAGTCATTAAACGAATTGCACTCGAACTTGTTTATAAAAAATTTGAATGATATGAAAATCCGGATTTAACGAGTTAATGATTCATTTTGTAGGAAAACACATTTGTTGCAATAGAAACATAGATGTGACTAGCAACAATTTTTGAAGCTCAGGAATCATTTTTTATTTTTCGAACTTTTCATATGCTAATTATGTTAATTCGTATGTGTTCTAAAATTTTACGAAAATAGGATTATGCATCTTGATAACATTAACCATTTACACATAACTTTCTCATAAATAATTAAGCTGCTTCTCATAAAAACAAACAAAACAAATGAAAGTATTTTTCCCTTTTTAGCTTCACTGAATTAATTAGTAGAGATATACGTGTATGAATGTTTGAAAGAATCTTAAACAAAAATAACTTATTTGTTAAAATACATTATAATTGAAAAATAATTTAAATGTGATTTGTTTTAGTAACTTTAAACATATTTTCATTAGAACTCATGAATTCAGACTAATAATAATAAAAAACGTTATTAAGTATTTGT
This sequence comes from Maratus speculifer, assembly GCA_964019185.1. Lineage (NCBI taxonomy): Eukaryota > Metazoa > Arthropoda > Arachnida > Araneae > Salticidae > Maratus > Maratus speculifer. Next base: position 375,969,959 of record OZ025293.1, read on the forward strand.
TAAAATAACATTTCTAGTTAGTTTTCTGCTATTTTCATAATTTTATGCCGCTAATTTAGAATTATAAAACTGCGTTTGTCAGTTTGAATAGTCTGCAATTTTAAGCAACGCAACTTTTAATAATTTAAGTTTTACAGTAGACTCCCTCAAATCCGCACAGCTTGGGACCAGAGGTTGTGCGGATTTTAGAATTTTGCAGATTTCTAGTCATTGCTTTGTTTACATTTTATTAAACAGTAATTTGAGTGCAATTAATATTGCAATCGAAAATATAATGAATGCTTACAATATAATAAAGTATTAAAATAAGTAATAAACTAAAATAATAAAAATTTAGATAATTTTTAAAATGATTAAAGTACTAATAGAAAAGGTCAAGTTAATAATCAATAGTGTATGATTAAATATTCATTATAAAGATAAAATGTATTTTTCCTAAATTATTCCATGAAACTTGCCTCATAAAGGTACATTACTCATTCACATCAGGATCATAAAATAAGGATTTTTTTTTCAGATTTATCCAGGCTTAATAACAAAAAAGTCTTAATTAATGCATAAATATACTTGGTAAGAAAATTGTGATTACCAATGATATCAGCAATATCTTGAATTTTTTTCACAAAAATTTATTCATCCTTCATGAAAAAAACATGAATAGAGTATTATCAAGAATATTACAAATTAAAAAATATATGGAATTGATACAAAACTAAAAAAATCAAATTTTGCCCCAATATCCGAACTGAAAGTTTCATTGTTTACATCCATAAAATATGTGCGGATTTTAGAGTGTTGCGGATTTCTGGTTTGCGGATTTGAGGCAGTCTACTGTATTTGTTTCACTATGTGAAAGTTTGAGCTTGTTTATTGTGAAACTTGGTTATTACGAGCAAATATTGTGGTATCTTGTTATTCGAGCAAATGATATGAGAATTTAGAATTACAAAAGAGCAGCACTCTTTTATTTAAAATAAGAATTTTTTTGAAATCATAATTTTAATCAGAGTGCTGCGTAACTGCAAATTTATTGAGTGTGTAAAGGATTTAAAAAATACATGGTCCCACCGCATCCCGCCAAAATCAATTATTTATTATTTCCCTCTTTAGAAGTAAAATGCTGTCTTTTTATTCTATAAGAAAAATCTAATAGCTATTGAAATTATCAAATGATTGAATCCGTAAATGAGGAAGCGAAGTCTCTAAGCTTGCACTGTAAAGATTTTTGATGAAGAAAACATGATATTCTTTATATTTTTTCTGTCAAAATTTCCTTTCATTAAAAACTACAATTGTATTGTTTTTTTATCATCTATTAAATGTTTAAAATACACATCTGCATAGCAGTCATCTTTCACACGTTTTTCTTATCACAAAAAATGATGATATATTTTGTTTTATTTAATCTGCTAATAAACAAGCAGATTTTTCTCTTAACTTTTAGTGATAACATAACAGCATAAATTTTGTCAGCAGCTTTACAATTTCATACTGACATTTAAATAAGGAAATTCTATTGGATCTATAATACCATCTCTGAGATCACATGTTTCCTTTACTTTTCACTTTCCCAATTATGGATTAAATGTATCAGCTGTATATAAAAAAACCCATTTCATTTTAATTGACATTTATCAAAAATTATTTTTGATACTCTTTGTGTGGTATGATTACAGAAAATAGCTTAAAGGATCTCAAGCATCTTATATTTTTGAACGAATGTGCAATTTGGTATCATGTCACATTTATTTGTATTTCTGGTCCCATAAGAAATACAAAAATATGTAAAATTTTATCACTGGCAGCTTAATATATGTTTTGTATGTAGCCTGGCTATTTTAATACTCTACATCTGATATTTCATTTTTAGGTGCGTTCGTAATTATATAAATACGAAGCACCTATAGTCGTCGTTCAGCTCGTCTGTCTGTCTGTCCGCATATAACAGAGCAAAAACTACCCAACCGAATTGGTTGAAAATTAAAATATATAATTATTGCATAATTTTTCGAGTCATTTCAAATTTTATGAAAATCGCATGTATGGTTTAATTACAGGGACAATCAAAATTATTTCCTTACATTACGGCTAAAGAGAAAAAATTGTTTCAAATGCATTTTAATGATGTTACACTCTTTCGAACATAATAAAATTGATATGCATCTATAAAGTATATACAAAAATATACATTTTGTACAATATGTAGTGAAAAAAAATATTTTATTAATTTACAGGACCACCCAAAAATATTCCATTGCATAATGGTATTGGGGAAACACTGTTTAGGAGTGTTTTAATTATATTAACTATTTCACATTTTATGAAATTATATATACTTTGGTGAGGTTTACTACAAATTATTTCGTGTTTAATAAAAAGCAGATAGTATTTACAGGGGCATACAAAATATTTCGGCTACTATATTGCATCCGGTTTACTATACACTATTACATCAAGATCTGAATATTTTTAAAACTTCGTTATCGTACGAACGCATCTCATTTGCTAAGCTTAACGAGCAATTTCCGACTTGTTTTTTCAAGGTTTAATTTTGGCAAAAAGAAAAAAATAATAATGAAATTGCTTTTTGACTTAAGGTCTGTGCAAATATAACATTATCACTTTACAGGGGGGGGGGGGAGGGCTGGCACTTGATATTATTATGTATCTCAAGGGAGAAAGAGTGGGTTGCTTTTTGATAACATTTTCATTTTTGATCTAATCAAATTTTTAATTTTTAAGTAATTTTTTCTTTGCATCCAAATGTCTGTTATCTTTTATTTATTATTATTTTGTGTAATTTTATGAAAGTGCAAAGCTATTATTAAAGCCATTAAATGTATATAAAATATATTCCTTCCAAAATTTGCAATAGCCCAACGTTTGACATTCCTGTTCTTCTGCATGTGTGTATATAATTCGACGTTAGCGAAGTTAGAAACATAATATGTTGAAATGATATTTCGTTTACCAATAAAAAAGAGAATTAATGTTATCCACTATTTTGCTAATAAGTTCGGCTTTTACCCTTCTCGGGTAAAAGACAATGGCAAAAAGACAGTATTATTGTTGAACGCATTGTGTGACAATAAGCTACTGTTAAATACATTTAAATAGTAACTAAGACTTTTAGATATTATTTGATATAAATTTGTTTCATGTATTTATATTTTATTGACTTGTTGAATCCTTAAGGCAGTTCTTAAATCAAAAAGGGCAGCTTTATGACATAAGTTTTAATTTATTTTTGTTTGGAATTGCATGAAACTAGCTGTTGCTGTTGTTTAGAAACTATCTAATTGCACTCATTTTCCCGCTTATTTGCAAACGCAATATATTTTTTAGAAAATAATGTCAAAGTGGGCGTTTTGGACCGATTTTACGCACAAAAGAAGAATAACCACTCAAACTGGAAAGCAAAACGCACTTTTCACATAATCGAAATCGATTATAACTCAATAGTTAATTTTTTGATCCAAAAATGGTAAATTGATTTCGATTCTAAATCCTTTCTATAGCCAGGCCTTCCAATTTCTTAAAATATGAGTTTGTAAATGTGACAAAACGTTTTGCGTTTGTTGAGCAGAATAATTAAGAACATTATTAAATAAATCGACTAATAAATGTATGATAATATGTGTATATTGCTGCAAACGTATGAAAACAAAGAAAAAAAATGTAAAGATAACAATATTTTTATACATTGATAGCGATACCAACGGGGGGGGGGGGGGGTCGAAGAAGGATAACAAACGGTATCGTAAGGGGGGGGGGGTCTCCAAAAATGGTAAAGTCTTGATAGTGTTATATAAGTATAGTCCCTTGCATCCTTTGCGCACAAGATTGTACCAAAATTAATATTGGCAATGGTTAAAATTAATATACTTTGAGCGTATTCTTTTTAATAATATTTTTCAAATTTAAATTTACAATACAAAAAATAATAATTCCTTTCTTATTTCTAAAAGTAAATGCTATTTTTAAAGAAATAATACAATATTTGTTCTAAATTTTAAGAATTTCTTCAAGGTACTCTCAGTTTTGCATCATTATCAATGTTATTTATAACTTAATAAAATAGTTTTACTATAGTATTAGCAAAGCAGATGCAAGTAAAAGTCGATCTTTTCAAAAATAAAATTACACATAGAAAAAAAATCTCTTAAATATACAAGTTGTAGAATTGAAATCATTATATACATGATCTCATCTGATACTTTTTTCTACGTATTAGAAACGGCTTGAATCACCGACTTTCTTAATTGGAAATGGCATTAAAGTAATATGAACATATATCATGGAGTGAGCTTATCAATACAATGTGTTACTTATCACTAAACAGTGACTGAAAATCATATTTCGTTTTCGTTTTCTGTCCAAAATCAGAATTTCGGTGAAAATGATGTCAGAAATTTGGGCTGAACCGAAACTAGGCCAAAATTATCTGTATACCAAAAATCTTGTTTCTTCTTTCGGAATTTTTCAACATTTTTCAATTATACGGGTTACATCGGCTCAAATGAGACACTCTTTATTAATTTATATGAATTTCACTTTTTATAAATATCAGTCATGACCGAATGAAGATGGGGGTTCAAATTATAACGCAAGTAATGTATACATGACAAAATTTTGAAGGGGCTTTTCAAGTTCTCATTAGCTTTTTATCTACCACATTATGAAATCATGAAAATTTAACATTCTAAAGCATTTTACGTAAATTATTTAAATTAAATTAAAAGATTTACATAATCATTTAATAAATTTTAGAAGGATTTTAGAAGAATTAAAGGATTTAGAAGGATTAATTAAATTTGTATTTACAGGAATTTTGTGCAATAGTTTTAACCCCACTCAAATCTTTTATTTTAAATTGTTTTCTTAGTATGTTGTAGAATTATAAAATGTACATATATGATGTTCTTACAATATAAATATAGAAATATTTCCGAATTGAAAAATCCCCATCCCCCTCTCTCAACGCCAAGAAAGCTGAAAAAATACAAAGACAAAAAAAAAAAAAAAAAAAAAAAAAAAAAAAAAAAAAATCTTTTTAAAAATATTTTTGTTTTGTGTAACCAATAATGCTTTTGGAACAAAATAAAGTAATGTATTTGTAGCTCATTCTAAACAGTATTTCAACTAATTGACGTATTAAAAGAATTTTATTATAAGTAATTTTAATGGTACTTATAACTAACGTCGGTAGATAAAGGGTTAAAAGCTGACTTAACAGTAATAGAAAATATTTACTTTGAAATGACAGAAGTGTATGGAACAATTTTTGATAAAGTTATTTATGGTAGTAGATGATCTTTTCCAAAAATTGTTATAAAAGATAAATCGAGGTATTTATACCTAAATTATTTTTTCATTAGATGAAATTCGTAATTATTAGACGTTAAATTATAAGATGTAGGATTAATTAGACGCTATTTGTATTAATAGATTTGTATTAATTCTGTGTCACTGATGAATTAATTGAATTATATATTATATATAAAAAGAAAATATTGGTCACAGGTACAGAGAGCTAACTTGACTATCATTTATAATTAATTTATAATTATGTATGTTTAATAATTAATTAATAATTATGCATATTTAATTAATAATTATGCATATTTAATTAATAATTATGCATATTTAATTAATAATTATGTATATTTATGTATGTATTATTTACTTAAAAATTTTTGGGCATATTCGTTTTCAGTCGAAAATAGGAATATTACCGAAATTCGGTTTCGGTTTCGGCCTTGAATACCTGTTTCGGTCTACCTTTACTTATCACTCACACTTTAAATCATACTCAAAATTGAAAAATACAATTAAAAAGTTTATATTTAGAGAATACATGATTTGAGGTATGTGTTATTCAATTATTTATAGTGTTAAATTTCTGGAAAAAAAAAAAAAAAAATTACTTCTAAATAAAATTTCAAGATTCAATGTTTAATGATTTAACCGATTTTAAAACATGAATTTTAGAAATTTAAAACTACTACCTCTGATAATAAAGTTTGGTGAATGAATTCAGAACGACCGATCTGGCAACACTGGGGAAACAAAACTATGCACCTGCATAGAAGGCAAGTGTTGACCATCTTTCCCCACCGTTGTTAAGTTGGGCGTCGTTTATGTCCTGTGTAAGACGTGCTTTACTAAGTGCATGTTCAGTGTGTTGGTTCTTGGGTGAGAACAGGAAAATGAACGAACAAAAGATCAGTTTAAAGTTTGATATTAAGCTTTGCAAGACACCGAAAGAAATTCATGAGGGGTGGTGCAAATTGTAATCCGCCATACTCGTCAGATCTCAACCCTCCAGACTTCTTCCTATTTTCACAACTAAAACTCTCTTTGAAAGAGATTTGACCATATTGCTGACATCCAACGAAACGTGACGAAGCTTTTGAACTCCATCTCAAAAGAAGACTTCTTGCGAATTTCCCAAGACATGTATAGCAGGTCTCAGCGGTGCATAGTTATGCGAGAAGACTATTTCGAAGGATGGTATGGTAACTTTCGTTAATATTCTATCTACATTAATGTTACAGGATTATTTACCGAATTTTATTGTCAGAGGTAGTAGAAAAGGTTCGATAATTGAAGTTATTTTTACTAATGAGATACAAAAAAAAAAGAATATCATAACAAAACGATGGATGTTCAAATTTCTAACTAAAAAATGTAATTAACCCCTTCGCGAAGAGCGTAAAATACACTTCTTTGATTCGTTAGGCACAAATTAGTGTTTTCATTATTTACTTACTTATTTATTTGTTATACCTAGTCGCTAAATCAATGCGATTAAATATTTCCAAAAATTTTCATACTTAAATATTGGTGTTGAATTTTAAGTATTTTCTGCACCTTATATGGTATGTATACGTGCCGATCATCGATCATCGTGACGGAGTTTATATTAAACCTAGTTTTATTGCTATTGGATTCAGATAATTTGATCGTTTAAAATTGAGAAATAAAATAGAATAAAATAAAATAGAAAAGGCTGTAATTGTGTGTTAGGTCATTAAAAATTTAACCACATATCGATAACAAAAATCTCACCCGGGTATCCTTTCAGCACGTGATTTAATATTTCTTTAATATTTTTACAAATGTTTTCTTTTTTACTGTTTATACAAGGGGATTACGAGAACGTGATTTTATGTTACATGTAAAATGGAAAAAAATTATCGAAAACTGATAGGAAAACAATAATATCTTAGTTAAAGGTAGCCAATATACACTATATGGCCAAATATGACCGGCTACTTCCGATTTTAGATGTTTTGTTAACCACAGAGATGATGTTTAGATGATTTTGTAACCACGTGTTTGTCGATAATTATTAACAATTATGAGATCAACCGTTTTACAAGAATTCAGACATTTTTAAATCATTATTTCTGAATAGTAATCTTTGTCTTATTATTCGCAGAAGTCGTAAAGCTAATAATACTATTCCGAAATTGTGGCTATCTATATTTAGAAACACAATCAACTGGTTTTTGTATGTTATTTTTTTTCATGTAGAAAAACTGGGGTAAGAAGACACAAACCAGAGTTCTATTTTATGTATATATAATATAAAAAATTTTTGCGAAAATACATTACATTCCGTAATTCTAATGGATTTTTTTCAACTTTAAAGCTAATTTTTGCTGTTATTTTCATTTCAGTCTTTTCGAAATAATATGTTTCTAATTACCTCTTATGGGGTTATAAAGTTTGTATCTTCCAAAATTCGTATAAAGACCATGGTAAACTGAAAGGATTATAGAAGAAACAATATAAAAACTTTTTCAACATATCAGCTTAAAAAGAAATAAAATTTTATTTTTGAGTTAGTAAATGCTAAAAATATATGTATTTAACTGCGCAACAAAGTATCTTTATTTGTCCTACATATTAATATACAGCTCTAGATATAAGATTAATTAAAAATAGGAATGTAAATAAATTAATAGGTTGAAATAAGGGGCTAATTCTGAACCCTTATACAGAGATATATATAGAGAGAGTATAAAGGGCTTTTGTGGCTTATTAGCGAGGGAACAAAAAACGGAACTGTAAAAAGATTTTGCTGAAAAAACATGCCCAACTAAACTTTCGATAATTTATAGAAGATAATTTCGATATTATAAAGGACAAATGTATCCCTGCATAAGACTGTAGTCATTTTGAGAATGTCAACACTTAACGATGGAATTTCGAATCTGTTACAATGAAAATTTTTGAAAATTTCAAATGGGGACTTCTAATTTTTTAATTCACAAAAGAGAAATATAAATGCATACAAAAAACTAACAAGGAGAGGGCCAACTTTGATAATCACATTATATTTTGATTGCGTTCATGCATGCTTAGTGAAGCATTTTTCATAGAATTATTTTTTTTTAAATTCTGATAACAAGGTATTATTTACAAAATTATTTGAAATATTTCCTGAAATGAATTTTTTTTTAAATATCTAGAACTCTTGCAAAATATAAGCAACAAACTTGACAATATTTGGGACTGTTTTTATAAAGACCTTAATTTCTCTAAGAATATACATGGTATCCTCATAAAAAAGAACATAGTTTATTACAATAAGCCATGTAATCATAATCCGCAATTTGAATGATTTTGCTACATTAGTTTTGACAGAATTATCCAAAAAATCTTCATTCTTTTTTACGTATTTGATGACCCCTATGAGATTTCAGGAAAACATTTTCACGGAAATATATGACCTGAGCTATTTTATTTACACACCTGGAGTTTCAAAATTATTCCTCATATATTTTTCTAGATAAGGTACCCTGGGGTAATAACGCCACGTTAAGGTTCTACCAATTTTCACGGCTCAGTTTTAGTTGGTATTTTTCAAACAAATATAGGATTTGATAAAGCAACTCATTGACTATCTATATAAAAAAAATAATTAAACAGATATGTATTCATAAAATGTAATGGCGTGATTTCTTGACCAATGTTATTTGGCGTTATTACCCACCTATATGGGTAATAACGCCATGCAAACAAAACTATGAAATAAGATGGAATAATTGCATGTAGATTGCCCAATTCTAAAAATACAAACTCTACAAACTTAGAAATTGACAAGTTGTATTCTAACCTATTAAAAATGTTCATTTTTTTGTGAAAGTGTAAGAAAAATAAAGGTGTGGTGGGGGGAGGGAAGATGAGGGAAAAGAATATCAGACAGTGAGCTTTTTTTTGCTTAAAAAGGACCGCTTAAATAGAATTATTAGAAACATTGCACAGTTTGAACTGTGTTTATTTGAATCAGTATTTAGGATGTAGCTCGGCCACTGTAGGGAATCAACCGGGGTATTAATGCCAAGGGTTGGCGTTATTACCCTGTTATATTTATTACGCTGCACATTTTAAATTACAAATTATCTCGAGAAGCTATCCAAAATCTTCAACAACATTTTGAAAGTCCATGAAATGTACTACAAATTTATGCAATTAAGAAAGTATCACCGGATGAAAAATATAGTCTTCACATCACAAAATGTATCTCACAAATTTTTGATCAAGCGTTAATTTTAGCTGCTTGTAAAAACAATAAGACCTAAAAATGAAACAAATTAACTTGAAGCTGTTTTTTGCGTTTTATATGACTCAAAACCCTTCTGCGCAGAGCACATGGGTGTCATTTACAAGATTATTTCATAATTATGCATAATATTAGCACTTGGCGTTATTACCCCGCCTGGTGTTATTACCCCAGGGTACCTTATTTAACAAAACATCTAAAATCGCAAGTGGCCGGTCATCTTTGGCCATATAGTGTATATTGGCTACCTTTAACTAAGATATTATTGTTTTCCTATCAGTTTTCGATAATTTTTTCCATTTTACATGTAACATAAAATCACGTTTTCGTAATCCCCTTGTATAAACAGTAAAAAAGAAAATATTTGTAAAAATATTAAAGAAATATTAAATCACGTCGCTGAAAGGATACCCAGGTGAGATTTTTTTCAATCCTTATGAGAAGAAAAAACTTTTTAAGATTGGCTAATTATTATCAACGAATTAATTAAAAATTATTGAGAAAAAAAATGTAGCATTTTTTTATTAAAATTCAGTGACAAATGTCCCATCCATTTTTCTGCATTACAATAATTTTCTTATTTTATTTGTTTTTATTTATTTATTTATTTATTTATTCTTTACAGAATTAAAAATTAAATAAAACGAAACAAAATTTTATTCTAGAATGTTTATATGCAGACAGTTGTGCAAAGTTGTTTTTAATACATTAGCTTTTCTAATTGAAATTTAATACCACATAAGATTTTAATAATACATTTATATAAATAGTTTAAGTGATTTAAAAATAATTTTATGTAAATATAAACAAAACATTTAAGAACTTTAACAACTATTTTAAAAACATAATAATAATTATTTTTTTAAATCTAAATTAATACGATTTCAGGGTTAATTTTAATTTATTTCCACTCGTTAAAAATTCAGAAATTGCATCCAGAATTATTTTCCAGAAAATGTCATTTAAGATAGTAATTATAAATTCATATTAACAGTTTAAGTGTTTTTGAAATAATTTTATGCAAATATAAATAAAACTTTCAAGAGCTTTAACAACTATTATAAAATTATAACAATAATAATTATTTTTGTAAGACAAATTAATACAGTTTGAGGCTTAATTTTAAGTTATTTGGAGTCTTTATTAGTTGAGAAATCATTTTCAGAATTATTTTACAGAAATTAGATTTGGAATTTATTTTTATGCAAATATAAAGAGAAAATATTTGAATTCTATAGCATTTGTTTTTAATCGATTATTATTATTATTGTTGTTGTTGTTTTATAATGTCAGTTTAATGCTATCTAAGACTTAAATTTATTAATTTGAAATATTTAACAACTCCAGGGAATATTTTCTGTAAATACAATCAGAACTTATTTGAGAAATATAACCCGAGGAACAAATTTTCATTTGCACCAACATAAATGTAAATTTAACAGCTATACAAATTAAAGAAGCAGTTTTGCCATGAATTAATGGATATTAGAATAATACTGAAATTTGATTACTAGAATCACATGACTATATCATTCATTACACGGCCTGATTCACTGTATTTTAAAATTCTTATAATAGATGTATTATCAGGACTACAAGGTTTGTTTTTTATTAAAGTTATTAGACTTAACTTATTGTAAAAGTAGAAAATATTGATTATATTCATTTCAAGTTAAAAAGATTTAAAATATCGGTATGTCAAACATGGGACCCCCCCCCCCCCTCCTTAAATATTCAGGGTCAGAGCCCAGTTGCCTTATGGTTTAACAGGGCCTGTGTACATGCCAGAAAATAATTAAAAAATATGTATGGTATGACTTGTCTGTAAATATTTCAATATAATTCAGTAATACTAAAATCTATACTTATACAGCCCATCCCCCCAAAAAAACTCCTTAAAATAATAAAATAGGATTTTATGCTCGGTTTTTAATTAAAATGATTTTTTTCCCTAACTTTTAAAAAATAAATTTCTGTCTGGTTTTACGGTGATAATTTCAGATAAAGATAGACCCGAGTAATTTAATACAAACAAATTTGCCCCCTTTACGAAAATAAAAATAATTAAATTAAAACTTACAGACATACAATATAGCATTTTTTGTCCATAACGACATCTCGTATTATGCATAATTTTAGGCACGACAGGTGACACATGGCTATAGTCCACTTCAGTATGAGGTCTCATATTTTGTATTCCTCCTAGATAGTAATTAAACGCACAGCTCACTATGTCTTTTGTTTAGCGATGTTCTTGATCAAGAAACTTATCACTTATATGTGGACTTCCTTTCGCAATTGACCAATCCCTAACAAGAGGATCGTAAATCACGACACCATTCTGTTTATAGCATCAATACCCACAATGATCAAAATAAACACAGGCTGACATAAAAATCTGCTATTTCATTTTCCGTAAACTGATAGACATAGGTAGACAGGGAAGGCTCTAAAATTAAGTAGTGTTTGCAGCAGGGGTACAAATCTTAATCCCCTAAGCTCACCCTGACAAAAACATAGAAAATAGGTGATCAATATCTAACAGATTAGGAAATTTATTAATCATTATAGGAAAAGGAAAACAAACCTGTTATTTTTTTTTCCAAAATTATTTGTTGAAGTTATTTCTGCTTCTTGATCAAGAAATTGACTTTTATTTAACAGGATTCTTTCGGGTACTTAACTCTTAATACCAACCATTTCATGAATATCTCACCTCCTTATTTAATCTCAAACCTCTATAATTAAATAAGTTTTTTTTTTTCTTTTTGATATTATGGTAATAAAAATTAAGCAACCGTACGAACTCTTCACTTTGGAATGACTTTCTTCGGAAAAAGGGGGGGGGGGGCATTAACCCTTTGAAGGGGACCGGTATATAATATATACCACTTAATTCTAATACTAAAATACTAAAATACCACAATAACACCAAAATTTTAAAATTAAATTTTGAGTTCATAATACAGTTGAAAAAGAGGTTGTAATTATTTTAAATTATATTTGTTCGAATATCCTGGTGTCAGTCAATCACTTCAATATTTTACTATCAGTACTTTAACCCTAAAAGAATTAAAGTATTATTATTTGATTTAAAGACAAATCTAACTTCTTTAATTTAAAATAGATGAGTACATCTGTCTAGTATCGTGTTTTCTTAATTGCTTGAAAAATCAGGGATGGACACGATATGTGAGGATAATTTCGGTTTTGAATGCCACTTGTGCATTCAGAAATAGCAATAGATGTAGTTTACGGGTAATAATATTTTTAATATAATTATTAGTATTATTACGCCATTAACGTTATAATTATATTTATACAATTTATTAGTCCTAATGTAACCATTACTGGATAATAACATTATTTCTATGTTTAATTGTATTTTTCTAACAGTTGGCATCGTTCAAACTGAGTTTATTTTCATCACTAGCTTCTGATGCGAGAAAAACTATACAACATTAATTGTTAAATTTTAATAATATAAAATCAGTTTCAAATAATTAAATATTTTTTCCATAAGACACACCCCCTCCTTCATAGTAGGAACTAAGAATCAAAATGCGCGCTTTACACGAAGAAAAAAAAAAAAAAAAAAAAAAAAAAAACGATACGCTAAATCATAAATGCTAACAAAAACAGTCTGCTTAAAATTTACACATTCTGGCGTTTTTAATATTGATTTTAAATTTATATTTTACTGTGCTAAGTTGCATCTGAATAATTATTAAAGTCATTACTGTCAGCCTCCCGGTTTTTTTAGCCTCTTCACGCATTTGGCTATACACATGTGGACGTTTTGAGTTATTTAATTTTTTATTTTTTAATACAATATAATTACTGTCACTAATAAAAAGAACAAAAATTTGATAATAACGTATTCATTACAGAATCCCCTAACAAGAGAAGTAAAAATTATATTGTTTGGCTGCACTGATAATGTTATTTCCGATGTATACATAGGCGTAACTAGCGGGGGGGCCGGGTGGGCCGGGCCCACCCCAGACAACCCACGGCCCCCCCTAGAATTTTAGACTCTTGTGGAAATCTTAGAACGCAAAAATTTTATTTTTTCGAGAGATTATACAAGTCTCAGAGTGGGACGCTAAACTGTCTATTTTTTGCATTTGTCTTAAGTCTATATTTTCCAGACTTAGTCTCTTTTCTCGCTTTTTTATAATTATTTCTTACTTATCGAGACAGAATTATCCCCAACAGAACATGGTAATAGTATCAGCTTTTAACGAAAACCGATCACTCCTTTTGAAAGAGGACTGCATTCATTTGTACGATTGGAAATCAGCCGAAGGCTAAAAGAAATGGTCATTTCCTGTCAGTCTCGGGTTTTTGAATACTGCAACATAGGGGGGTCTTCATGTGCAATTTCTAACTTGTTTTATTAATTCTTTTTAAAAAAACGCACTAAATAGGCAAGTGAATAAACGGAAAAAAGTGACCGGAAAAAAATAACATAAACTACAAAAGCGGAAAAAATGACTCGGAAAAAAAAAAGTTACTGGAAAAAAAGTGACAAGGAATTGATTTTGGGGATTCATTAATTAAGTATATAGAGGGGATGGGGGGGAGGCTCTTAATTTAGGTAAATGTGTTTTTCATGCTGAATTAACTGCTTTGGTTCAATTTTTGGACATATGATTACCACGCCCCACCCCATCCGACCTAAATTAGATAAACGGATTTTTAAGCAGAATTATACAACATTGTCTTTTTTTTTTTTTTTTTTTTTTGGATATAGGTTCTTTCTGATAAGGATTATACACAGTATACTATAATGCCTGAAGAGTTTTGGGAGTTTAATTGTTAAGAAAAAAGGAGACGGGGGAAACTTCTTTTAAATTAAATTGATAGTTTTTTTACGCAGAATTATCCGATTTGCTTGGAATTTTGGACATAGGTTCATTATGATAAGCGTATCTCTGATTAGTTATGGGGTTGTTTTGCTTATTATAAAGGGGGGACGCGTAATATACCCCTTTCTCAAATTAGATAAATCGGTTTTTATCCAGAACTATTCGATGTATTTCAAATTTTAAATATAGGTTCTTTCTGATAAGGTAAATCCCTGAATAGTTTTAAAGATTTAATGGATAAGTATAAAGAGGGAGGGACGGGGAGTAATCTCTCTTAGTTAAATAAATGCCTTTTTAAGCAGAATTATCCGATTTACCTCGAATTTTAGTCATAGGTTTATTATGATAAGACGTATTACTGATTAGTTATGGGGGTTCTTATGCTTATTAAAATGAGAAGGGGGCAAGCAATTATTTCCCCCTTAAATTCGATAAGTCGGTTTTTATTCAGAATTATCCGATGTATTTAAAATTTTAAATATAGATTCTTTCTGATAAGGTGAATCTCTGAATAGTTTCAAGGATTTAATAGCTAAGTATAGAGGGAGAAACAGAGGATAATCCCCCTTAAATAAAAAAAATATGGCTTTTTAAGCAGAATTATCAGATTTGCTTCAAATTTTGGATGTCCGGTACATATCGCGGGCGGCTAGTCTCTTAGGAAATTTGACGATCAGAGGATTTCTCGGCAAAGGTTTGCCGCAAAAATGCCCAAGTAAATTAAAAAGCGAGTTGAATGCAACCGAACGCAAATAACAAATAAAAAGAAATTTTCTTTATTTTTTAATTTAATGATTGAAAACAATTACGCCAGAAAACATAACACATTTTACCCTTCTCCTTATAATTATTACAATTCATTTTGCATTTAAAACTGGTTTATTTATTTATTTTTTACTTGTGAAAAAAGTAATATGCTAAATCATTTGTTGTAATTGTCATTTTAATTTACGCCGAATATTTATCATTTAAAACTGGATTTTTACAAATAAATGTCCCATATTACACAGCACAAAGTATAATATAAAACATTAAAAAATATATATGTTAGAAAATTTTAATGTATAAACTATGTTATGTGTCACGAAGGAATAACTAGTGAATTCATTAATTTGTAGTAATAATAATAGTTTTTTATTAATAGCTTATGTTAGTAATTAGAAAGTTAATTGTTTAGAAACCTGTAGTTCTTGATAGATCTTCAGTGTTTGAACGCTTAAAAAATTTAAAAAAATGATTTCAATAAAAACAGGATATTTTTTTTCTTTGTTAGGATATTTATAGAATACTGAAAAATGCTATGCAGAAACATAAACCATAGTTTTAAATGCAAACAGCTATTGAGGATATGTAAACAAACCCTTAAAACTATTCAGGGATTTTATTTTATTAGAAAGAACTTATATCTAAAATTTGAAATACATCGGATAATTGTGCATAAAAACAATTTATCAAATTTAAGGGGGGAATAATCGCCCGTCCTTCCACTTTTTAATTAGCAAAAGAACCCCATAACTACACTATATTGCCATTGATTATGGGACACTTGCGATTTCAGACATTTTACTAAATATCTAGAAAAATACACGAGGAATCATCTCGAAACTCTTAGTGTATAAATATAATAGTATACGTCATACATCTCCGTGAAGATTTTTTACCGAAACTCCATAGGGGACCGTCAACAAATTAAAAAAGAATGAATATCTTTTGAATAACCCTGTCAAAACTAATGTAGCAAAAGCGCTCAAACTCTAGATTATGATTGAATGCCTTATTGTAATACACTGTGTTCATTTTTATGCAAATAGCATGCATACTCGCAGAGTAATTAAGGTTTTTATAAAAATGGCCCCAAATGTTTCTAAGTTTTTCCCTTATAATTTTCAGAGTTCTTAATATAAAATAATATTTTTTTCAGAAAATATGACAAACAACATTGCACACAGTACCCTGTAATCAGAATTAAAAAATAATAAAAATTGTATGAAAAATGAGTAGGTTTACTAAATAATTTTTAACTGCGCATGCGTTAAAGACATCAAAATTTCATTTGCATATTATGTTAGCTAAATGTATAGAACAACTTTTGTAAAAGTCTCAAAATTATAGCTTGAAAATTCTGAAAGTAATCGTCTATAGAAAAAGGACAAAATCCGTTGTTTCCAAAATGAAGCAAAAAAATGAGGGATTTTATCCAGAAGTAGTCGTAACATCCCGCATTGTGTATTCTACATTGACACTAATCAATGAATATATGAATACAACCCCTCTTGTTTTTGCTTCATTTTGAGAATAACGGATTTTCAACTTATTCAATTGACGATTATTTTCAGAATTTTCAAGTTATGATTTTGTGACTTTCACAAAAATTGCTCTATACATTTAGCTAACATAATATGCAAATGAAATTTTGATATCGTTGACGCATGCGCAGTAAAAAATTATTTAGTAAACCAACTCATTTTGTATACAATTTTCATTATTTTTTAATTCTGATTACAGGGTACTGTGTGCAATGTTGTTTGTCATATTTTCTGAAAAAAAAAAATATTTTATATTAAGAACTCTGTAAATTATAAGGAAAAAACTTGGAAAAATTTGGGACCATTTTTATAAAAATCTTAATTACTCTGCGAGTACGCATGCTATTTGCATAAAAATGGACAAGGCATATTACAATAAGGCATTCAATCATAATCTAGAGTTTGAGCGCTTTTGCTACATTAGTTTTGACAGGGTTATTCAAAAGATATTCATTCTTTTTTAATTTGTTGACGGTCCCCTATGGAGTTTCAGTAAAAAATCTTCACGGAGATGTATGACGTATACTATTATATTTATACACTAAGAGTTTCGAGATGATTCCTCATGTATTTTTCTAGATATTTAGAAAAATGTCTAAAATCGCAAGTGTCCCATAATCAATGGCAATATAGTGTATTCAGGGATACCTCTTATCATAATGAAACTACATTCAAATTTTTAAGCAAATCGAATAATTCTGCGTAAAAAGCCATTTATTTAATTTAAGAGAGGTTATCCCTTGTTCCTCTTTTATACTTTACCATTAAATTCCCAAAATTCTTCGGGCATTATATACTGCAACGACGTACTGACAACTTTAATCTGCGCAGAAGATAGGTAGCGAAATCCCCTTGTGAAAAGGGTGAAAGTATCTTCATTCTAAAACTGAGAAGAATGGCTGCAATTGACCTCAAGGAACTAGAAAATGATTTCACTGGTCTAGTGGCAATGAGCTGAGGGGTGGGTTTGTTGAGCGTAGAGAGGGAAGGAAGTACTTGGAAGAGAGACATGTGCTATTAATTTACTAATGAGTATATAGATGTAAGGTGACTTAAATGTGCTAAACGAAATGTAATATTGGAGTGTGGCTCCTATGTAGTTGTAATGTCGTTTTTTTTTTTATTAATTGATCTATAGTTCTAATAAAGAACTTGAACTAAAAATATGTTATTGATGAACTTAACAAATAAAGCAACTGAATAAAGAGAAACTGAGGACACGACACCACAATACTATATATAAGCCTTGTCAGAAAGAACCTATATCCAAAATTTGACACACGTTGAATAATTCTGCTTAAAAACTCATTCATCTTATTTAGAACGGAGGGGGGGGGGGTAATCGTCCATTCCCAAAACTAATCAAACAAGCGTCTTTTCAGTATGAACGTATATCCAAAAATTGAACCAAAACAGTTAATTTAGCATCAAAAACCCATTTACCTAAATTAAGAGCCTCCCCCCACTCCCCTTTCATACTTAACCAATAAATCCCAAAAATCAATTCCTTGTCACTCTTTTTTTCCCGGTAACTTTTTTTCCAGTAAAATTTTTCCTGTGTCACTTTTTTTTTCGCTTTTTTAGTTTATGTCATTTTTTCCTCTAACTTTTTTTCCTAGATGCAGGATTAAAAAGCTATGTAAGTGAGAAATGTTCTTCATTCTTTGATAAGATCTTTCAGAAGACGATTCTCACAGTGGATGATTTGAAACGAATTTGCGACATGGTAGCGACAAAAAGGAGGAAAAATGGTTGTCATGCGATCAAAATTGCTTATAACTCATTAACTAATTTACATATTTCTTTTAAAAAATGGCGACTGTGTTGTTTATAAGCAACTTTATCTCCCCCAGCCACTGTTTTGAATCGAAAACTTGATGAATAAAGCCACTATTAGATTCACCAACATTTCGAAAGATTTTTGAGCCAACACTTGATTTATTCCAACTTTTCGCGAAATATCCTCACAACACCCAGTATGATAGCAAACAGCAATGCCCCCCCAACTTTTTTCTGCAGTTCCAAAAAAAATCTCTGCTAGCCGAGACTTTTCATTGTACATCGAGCTTCTCAAAGGATCAGAGATAAGCGATTGATAGGAATAGGCGATAAATATTAACGGTTGGTACTAGTAGCATTGGTTTTCTTGCTATTCCTCCAACTTTGTGCAAATAATTATAACCTTTTTCTCTCTTTGAACAGGAAAAAGTTGGAGTTCAAATCGGTTGAAAAGTTTGTTGCTCGTAAATTTTTTGAATCTGATAGCAACTAAAAACAGAAGAAAGTTTCATCTAATTAGTTTCTTTGATAGATTATACGTTTTCAGGAATGTATTAACAAGTGAGCTTTCCTTTGAGTATTATCGGTTCTAACAAAACTATTTTTACTTTTTTCTATCTTTACGGAAGAAAATATTGGATTCGTGGAAATTTTCGAATTCCGGTTTTTGACGGATTTACCCGTTTTAGGGATCAGAGATTCCTAGTTTTTAGTAAGAACAAGTTTTTACAAAATGTCTGTTTGTGTATATGTGAATCTGACTCAGTCTATATGTGACATAAAGTTTGTGGACGCTCTATCTCAAGAATTAATGCACGGAATGTAATAAAAATTTATATTCAGGTAGTCCCTAATACAAATACTGATTAGTTTTTGTTGCAAATCACTCAACAGATGGCGCTTCTACGCTGCTTTTTTTTACGATTAACGCAACAGCTATATCTGAAGAACTAACGCACGGATATCAACCAAACTTCAGATTCAGTCAGTACTTAACATGAACTGATATTGTGTTGGTTTCTGTGTAAATCCCTCAGCAGAAGACGCTGGTATGCTAAATTTTTCACGATTTTTGCAATAGCTCTATCTCAAGAACTATCGCACGGAATTTAATTAAAAATTATAATCAGGTAGTTCTTGATCTTGATATAGATTGATACTGATTAGTTTTTGGTGTAAATCGCTCGACAGGTGCGCTGCTATGGTGCATTTTTTACGATTTTCGCAAAAGCTATATATCCATAACTAATACACGGATTTCCTTTAAACTTCAGATTCAATTAGTTCTCAACATGAATCCATGCTGTTTGCATTTTTGTGTAAATTGCTCTATAGGTGGCACTGCTATGTTGCATTTTTCACGATTTGCGCAATAGCTCTATCTCAGGTTCTCAGGTGCACGAATTTTTACCAAACTTTAGATTCAGTAAATCCATGAAATGAACTAGTTTTGTTCATATTTTGTTGTCAATCTCCCATTATGTGGCACTGCAATGCTGAATTTTTCTCAATTCCTGCAATAGCTCTATTTTAAGAACTAATCAATGAACTTCACCAAACTTCACATTCAGGTATAGCTTGATAAATATTGTTGCTGTTTATGTTTTGGTATGAATCGCCCAACAGGTGGCGCTTTTATGTTGCATTTTTTTCACATATCCCCAATAGTCTTATTTTAAGAATTAATGCAAGGAATTTCATGTCTTTAAAATCTTCACAATGATAATAAAATGGCCATTTAATTTTGGCACTGAGGTAGTAAACTTTGACGCATTAAGGGTGTATTCGAAAAAATGTTTTTTCTCTCTCAGCAGCTCAAACTTTTCCTATACATTTTCAGATTCATTTGTAAAAGTAAAAACATGAAACGTGCTGAGATAATTTTTGAAGATATGGTATAAGATGCCGAATGCCTTCATTTTTCTCTGAATTCATTAGAATTTGATTTATCGACAATTATTTTCTCAGCATGCCCCTTTTTTTCGTTCCCAGATCTCCCGCTTTGGAAAATTCGGTTCAAAAGACGAACTTTGACTGCAGTTTTTGTAATATTTTCTGCATTTATCAAAAAATCGCAGTCATGAAATCTAATATAGTTTTCTAAATAAGAGAATTTCCCAGTTTAGTGCATTTGAGAGCAAAGGTGAATCTTAAAATAAATCAGAAAAAGAAAGTTTTTGAATTGCCACATCCGTCTAGTTACTAATACTATTATTGTTTGGAAATTATCAAACAGTTTACTATAAAACAACATTGTCACACTATTGTTGTTTTTCAAACAATAGAGAATTTTCCCAACTGGGGCCGTGCCCCCCCCCCCCTAGAAAAATTCTCTAGTTACGCCTATGGATGTATAGTTAGAGATATAAACAAGTCAGAAATTGCACGTCAAGCATAGGAAATTAGGTGCCTTCGAACTATAACGACGTCTTAAAATTATTCATATCTCGGTGTAATAATATGCAGTACTTCGGATAACATTATAGCCGCGAAATATTTTATATGTTCCTGTAAATACTTCTGCTTTCTATTACACAGGAAGTAACTTGTAGTAAACCTCTGCAACATATATCAATTTCATAAATGTGAACTAGTGTGAGATAATTAAAACGCGCCCCAAACAGTGTGTCCCCCTATACCATTATGTAATGAATACTTATGTGTGGTCCTGTAAATTAATAACAAGTATTATTTGCACCACATATGGTACAGAATTTATATTTTTGTATACAGTTCAGAGATGTGATTGCTATGTTAAACTGTCATAATTAAAAAAAAAAAAAAAAAAATTATGCTCTCTCTCTCCCAAAAAAAAAAAAAAAAAAAAAAAAACTTATATTGTGTTCTTAAATGTTATCTGATTAAAAAAAAAATTATCTATCGATGTTTTGAATTATCAGTGTTAAATCTGAAAAAAGAAAAAAAAAAAAAAAAAAAAAAAGGAACGTTCCACATCATTCCAAAATATGCGATTATGGTGTGGTAGTTGTAACAAACGTAACACCAAATTTCCCCTTTGGTGTTACCTAGTTTTTTTTTTTTTTTTTTTTTTTTTTTTAAAGTTCTAAGTTACTAAGTACTGATCAAAATTTTTCTTTCTTTTATAAATTTGTCCTTAAAAAAGGTAAATGTTTTACCTGGTACATTTAAATCTTTTAAAAATCCCTTTTTTTCAGTTAAAAAAATTATGCATGAAGTTACCTCGACTTATCCTATACTGAATAATGTTTTTTAATTATGCATTAATTATTTTTGAAACAGGAAAAAATATATATAAAATACTAAACTAACATATTGAAAAAAGATTTGCATCCCAAAATATTGAATTTTAGAGAATTTTTATTTATAAATGCGAATGTTAGTAAAAAAAAAAAAAAAAAGCTTCCGTTTCAAAGAAATGTTTTTTATTGATTTTAGTTTATTAATTTTTGTACTGTTGCATTCTGCGTGAGAAAAACTATAACAATTTATGCCAATATTTTAAACCCTTGTTATTATATTAATTATTTTTTATTACTTTTTAAAGCGTTTTAAAAGAAAGTTTCTATTTAAAAGAAAACATTCATACATTTAGCTGTCAATTCTGAAGCATAAATTAAGTCAAGTATTTATGTGGCTTAAACTTATATTAATTAGTATAATAATTGACATAAATTTTTATATTATACTTGAGAAAAATTTCAGCAATTAATGCTTTTAATAGACGAATTATTTTCATTCCTCTTTAGATTGACTGGTTGACTTTCCTTTTCTCGAATCCAAAGAATTACCGTAAAGTACCGAAAGTATGTCCCCTAGAAATATACCTTTTTTATATTTTGCAAGCTGTATAAATTCTGGAAAATTACAAATTCCATATAAATCCACTCTCCCTGCTAATTTTATGCATTTTTTTCTACAAAAAGTTTTGATTATAAGTATCCTTTAAAATTATTAGAATTTCCTGCTTGCTAGGAAGGGGGGGGGGCTTACTTTCGATACCTTATGGTAGATATTAAAAATATTAACTTTTTTTTTCCCTTTAAACCTTGGGTTTGCAATACATGGAAATAATATTAATAAAAACGGTTAAAAAAAAAAAAAAAAAAAAAAAAAAAAAAAAAAAAAAACAGATTAAAAAGAGAAATGAAAAAAAATTATATTGTAGAATTTTTATTTTTATTTTAGTCTCCTGGTTATTTAATAATCATTAATAATCATTAACAAAAAAAATATGGAGGTATTAGTAGTATGCGAATGTGTGTTTCAGGACGGGTTTGTGAGAAATGTTGTACTTACATATGAAACACCAAAGCAAGGAATACGGGTGAATGGAAAAAAAGGGGGGCGCTGGCCTAAAGAATGAACTTCATTATAATAAGCTGATAATTTTTTACAAGATTATGCTGCATGGATTAAAACTAATCAACTCTAATGTATCTTTTAAATAAAGAAGATGTTCAAAATATTTAAATAAATATATGATCAGAATGTTTTGTAGCGAAATTATACAGTTGAGTGGAACTCACTTCAATGATTGGAAGGAAGAGATTGTCGTTTGTAATGTTTAATATAATCTTTTTCGTTTCTGTAACAGTCAAGGAGGATTAATTGTATTATAAAAAGACCTATTTCATGAATAAAAGAAAAAAAATCGCTGAAAAAGCTTTGAACGTTAGTTTCATTTGTATTAAAATGCTCCAGATAAAGCAATTAAATGCAATAGTACAACTTCTAAAACCCTTTCTAACCTTTGAGACACTATAATATCATCTCTTGCAAAGCGTTCACTCGAAATCCTAATTTTTGCAGTGCAGATCACAATTACGTGTGGTACGAAGAACTTTTTCTAACCAAGATCGGAATCGGAAGCAGTACTGAACGAACGGTCTCAATTACATCACTTGGGGCGAATTGCAATCCATAGCATAAAGAGGCCGGGAATCATTTTAAGTAGGTTAAGACGAGCTCGCAATCCTGAAAAGAAAACGACCGAAAAAGGAGACAAAAAGAGGAAAAAGTTCCTCTTTTCATCTCAAGCTTACTTAAATGGAGTCCTGAACTTTTCCCAGGTAGGAGGACCCCCCCACGTGATTTATATTCGAAGGCCGCTAATGACGCAGTTCCCTGCCGTCGCCCGAGCTCCCATTAAAAGGCAATTTTCCACTTCCGCGAGACCGCGAAAGACGCCTCGAAGAACCTCAATAGGGGCACCCCGAAGAAGCACAATGCAACTCCCGCACAGTAATTGCGATCCCCGCCGACTTTTTCTTTTTTTTCGCCAGCTAACTCTTTTAAATGAACTGCTGCTGGCCCTGGCTTCATTTTCGTCACCTCGCACTTCGGCCCTCAATTGTTTTACTTGAAGCTCGGCTCACGAGTTTTGCATCCAAAGTGACTCGCGCGTGCTGAGGAGAAATTAGAATTTCTTATTGCTAGACTCAGACTTCGAAAAAGCGCTCTTATTGCGAAGCATTCGTTAGTCAATCTTCCGTGATCGAACGCTTCACTTGGTCCCGGACGAATGGAGGGAAATACAACACATCTGATTTTGCAAAAATCTCGGTAAAATCAATGAATAGAAAAAGAAATTATGCTGACTATAATATAAAATGATTAACCCTTTACTATAAGATTTATTTTTATATTTACGAGAAAGATGTTCGGTAATACCTAAGTGATGTAAAGAAGTACTTTGTTGTTTTTTAATTTATACTTAAAATTTACAATTTTAAAATCAAATTTTTTAATTCCATCATTGTAAGATGCATAGCACAAACGTCTCAACCTTTGTTAAAAATGTGCGATTCTGAGCCCTTTCTAATTAATAAGATACTGTTCATTTACATACAATGTTTTATTCGATTTTTTGGGGTATTTATAAGATAAATCTTTCATTAACACTTGATTCCCATCAGTTCTATAATTTTGTCAAATAGTATGCATACTATTTATCATAATAATGCTATTAAATATACTATATTATTATTGTTTAATGCATCTCATTGTTCCAGATGTGCAACAACTACATTGTGCAGATGCGTGAAGCATGACAAATGGGGATATATATATATGTATGTATGTATGTATGTATAGATGAAATATAAAATGTTACATAATGTAATGTATTATCTTGTATTGCACATCATACATTATGTAGTGAGTGATTACATTACATTTGGAAATATTTTTAGCGTTAAGTAGTTCAATGTGAAAGGTAATATTTATAAAATCTCTTTCGCGTAAGCAACACATTCGGTTATAAGTCTGTCATAGTATATAAATCAAGCTCCCAAACTAGGATCAATTACGAAAAATATGGCATTAGTTATTGAGACTTTTTTATATTATGTAAAAAATAACCTTTTTTTCATTAAATGCAGTTTAAAAAAACAAAAATTAATATTATCAGGTATTTGAAAATAGCTCAACTTCTTATGCGTACACAATTAGAAAACATCTAAAAATTCAAATCTACCTACTTATTTTAAAGTATGAATTAAGAAGATTTTTGAAATCAATAAAAAATTAAATCAAACAAATAAAAAACAGATAAGATAAACGTTCCAACACTGAGACTACATAAATTTCAGTATTGAGACACCATAATGCTCATTTCTTATAATTGTCTAGAGTTAAATATTTTAGATGTCATCCGATAGAGGACCGCACGTATTCTGTCAAAATTGAGATCGCTTTCTCATACCTGCGTTTTTTTAAAAATGAGAATTAATTACTGCGAGCTATTAAAAGCTGAAAATATTTCATTTATTTTTAACTACGCTAATTTAACAGTATACTGTTATTAAACTTACGACGTGATGGACATCTTGAAGATATTAAGCGGTCAGGCAATTTTTAGAACTTCGACAATTTTTATTTTTCAGTTACTTTTCCAAAGTTTAATTAGATATGGTTAATTTTAAATGAGTGAAAAGAATGTTTTTGAAGGCAATGAATTAATTGAAGATCTACATGTGGAATAATGTGTCCATAGGAAGGAGATTTCTTCGATTCCAAAAATTAAATTTCAAGAAAACTGAAGTGAAAGGTTTTTGTTATAAATTCTATTGATTTGTTTTATTTTAGTAACGTATGCTTTAAATTTTAACAAATGGTACGAAAATCTCTCGATAAAAAATTATGACTTTGACTTTTCAAATATAAAAAAATCATTAATATTATCTTAATTAATAAATGTTAAAATATTAAATAATAATAAATAATGTCTAATAGTTTCAAGAATTATTATCATACATATCTTAATATTTTAATTCTACCATAAGAAAAAATATCTCGGAAAATTTTCATCATTGAAATAAAACAGTTTTCGAGAAAAACTTGGATGTAACTGCCTCTCTCACTCAAGGCTTCATTTGTCTAATGAAGCTGAGCCGATATCTTTAATGGGCGCTCTCCGTCGACCGTGTCCTTTTTAAAAGTTACTTTTTCCGCTTTAACTGAAAATGCATATTTCTAGCGTGGTCAGCATTACATGAATGAACAATTCATGTAATGCATGACATTTTTACGTACCGCATTCGAGAAAAACAAGACACTCATCTGAAGTTATATTTCCATTATAGTTACCGTCATATTAATTAAAACTAAACTATATAATCATTTATAATCTTTTTCATGTAATTACCGGCAAATCCTTTTTCCATTCACCCTCTTTACCTGAACAGATATCTTTTTTCTCCTATGTTAAAGGAAAAGAAGAAATTTTTATTTTACTGTAAATCTGTTTCCCCTTCAGTTGCCTCAATTTGCAGAGAAAGATAGCGTCCAGGTGTCGATGAACTGCTTAATCCCATCGTACATCGTACCACTATAATATCCCCCCACATACATTGTTTTACGTGGATCTGGAAAAAGAATTAAAATACCAAAGAAAAAATACTTTCACACAATTAAACACATTTTACTGTGATAATGTTGTGATAAAACGCTGAAAAAAAAAAAAAATGAAAATCTCCACGGTGTGATTTTAAATAAGTGAAAATTCACTGTTAAAACTTTGCATCCAGTCATTAGACGTTAAAAAATATCGATTTAAAAAAATAGGAATAATAAAAATCAGATTTTTTTACTTAAATCTTTTTATTTTTAATTGAGTTTTTTATGATTTTTTTTTTTCTGCGTTAAAATATGGAATAGCTACCAATAATTTCAAGGTCCAAAACAGTTACATCTCTTACTTCTAACATAACTATGTTTATAAGATTCAATTAATTATAATTATTAGCTGCTAATTATAGTAATTATAAAAGTAGCATTAATTCTCATTAGTTAAGGGTATACAATAAGGTTATATACATTAATATTTCGTAATAATTATGTTAAAACCATATTAAATACTACTGATATTTACATTCATTAAAATTATTAATAACTGCATTTAATATTAAATTGTTGACACCGTTTAAATTAATAATTATTAAAAAATTAACATTTTAATTAGAAAATTCATACACATTTTGTTCTTTAATTACTGAATTGATAACTGATAATTTAGTATTCATCCTAGAAGGTAAAGGGGGTAAAGTGCTATTTCCCAAAAATGGCACTAATTCGATAAAAGAGGGCATTATTCTATGAGGAAACATAATAGAAATGTGTTTAGTAATAAATTTAAAAAAAGTAAATGATTTTTAATATGTTAAATAAAGTGAAAAAATTTAATAAATTCATGAATTAGAAATTGAAAAAGGTAAATAATGACGTGAATTAATAATCCTTCCCCTAAGTTCTATAATTTTTGCAAAGTCTTGTGCAGTAGTTTAGAGGAATTGTGGTATGGTTAATCTTTTTATAAGAAATCTTTGCTATACAGATTAATTTCACTATTTAAGAGATTGCTGCGATTATAAAAATTAGCCAGATGGAACAATAAATAATTACAGAATTGCGAAAAGCTTCAAATAAATACAACTTCATCAGTTTAATAGGTCAAATAACAAAACAAATATAAATTGCAGTTTGTTTTGCATTTGTATTTGTAAAAATTACTGTTTATTGCCGAAATGTAAACTTACACATGTACATTTTTTGGTAGCGAAAAGATAAAAAATATATATGAAAATGAGTTACACCCATTCATACATACATACACAGTAAATATAAGATATAAAAATATTAAATAGCAGCATTATTATCCCGCATTAGGGATTATTAGCATCCATCTTTCAATTATTTTTAAGAAGGAAGTTTTGATGATTTTTCAATCCCTAACTAATTTATTTACTATTTGGTGTATATAGATCAAAGTATGTAATTCAAAAGTTGAAGAAAAAAAAAATTGTTTAATCTCAACCGAAGAAAGATCTGTGTTTAACATTTTTATAACAATTAGTTACATTTCTCTTATTACATTCTTTAATAACAGTTGTTGAGAAGATGTAATTCACTCTAAAAACTAAATATGCAGATTACTCTAATTATTGTTTTAGAAATATTTCAAATTAAGATATATTTATTGTAGTTTCAAAAACGAAAAAAAAAAGCTAATCTGAGTTTCAGAAACATTTATATAAAATGGGGTAGTTTTTCAGAATACTTCTGAGAAAATTTCTATACAGGTAAAGCTGTTCAAATTTCAGTATGTAGGGGGAGCGGAGGGTGGAAATTCATGAATTTTTCTGGAAAAAAATCTTTAAAATATTAAAAGCAACATTAGCTGTTACAGTTGTAAAACTAAGTGACAGAAATAATTTTATATATTTTCTAATTTTATATATTTTTTATATATTTGTTGCAATTAATTTTATAGTATACCAAAAATTTTCGTGTAATTCACTTGAAATACGCAAAGCACCCGCCTATTTCCATTACAATTACAAATATATTAATTAAAGATGTGCCGTATAATACTTTCCCCACGCCAAACAAAAATTTTCCCTTTCACCCTCTTTACTTGCACAGACATCTTTTTCGCTTACGTTGAGGGGGGAAAACGGACTTTTCTATTTCACTGTAAATCTGTTTCTCCTTCGGTTGCCCCAATTTGCAGAAAAAAGGTAGCGTCCAGATGTTGATGAAGTGCTAAATCCTCTGGGAAGCATTAGGATCACTGTAATCTCCCCTACTTACCTTGTCTTGGGTGGGTTTTCTAAAAAAAAGGGAAGAAAAATCATTCTGACACAATTAAACATTTGTATGTTGATAATGCTATGATAAAGCACTGGGGAAAAAAGTAAAAATCATCACTTTATAACCAATTGAATTAACAAAGAGACCGATTGAAATATTAATGTTTCGTGTATAATACTTGTAGCAAAAGCAATAATGTAATTTTCGTATTTTTATTCCAAAAATAAAATTAATAATTTAAAAGCACGCTTTTAGTAATAATAAAGAAAAAAAAATTACAAAACATTTGGTAGTGTCATATTTTTTGATGAAAATGCATTACTGTTATTACTATTATTGTTATTATTATTATTATTATTATTATTATTATTATTATTATTATTATTATTATTATTATTATTATTACTTATTATTATTGTTATTATTATTATTATTGTTGTTATTCCATTTTATTTTATTTTTATTCGTATTTAAACTTAAATCTCAATTTTAATGTACATATTCTTTACATTTACACATTTTACATTTACAATTTATTTAATATCATGTTTACTTATTAAACATGTGCAAAGCTTGCGAACAATTAAAAAGCCAAAGAAATAAGTAATAAATAAAAACAAATAATAAAATAATAAATACAAAACAAAATAATGTATAGTAAATAATAAAATTTCATTCAAAGATTACATGAAATTAGTTCAAATATTTGTTATTTGTATGAAGAAATTATCGAAATTAGATATGCATTACTATCACCTCCTGTTTACCTAACTTTCGACTTATATTTTTTACTATCCTTAATCCGAAAGTGCCTTTTTGCTTATAAATTTAACAACAATGTAGATCTGTTCTACATTTACTGTTTGATTCTGCGTAAAATATAACAATATTACAAGAAATAGTGGTAGTAATTAACCCCATCCAGTTGATACATTAGTATCCGCATCTAAACAGGGTTGAATTAACAACTATATATCAGAATGTAGTGACAGAACATAGAGTATCACCGAAACAATTTATGCGCATTTACAACACTTTTCGTGATGTCATCTAATTTTTCTGGAAGCAAGGTAAGTCTGTTCCAGATATCGTTAAAATATCTTCATTATCACTATGAACAAAAAACTGCCATTGTATTGGAATGGAGCATCCTGTATTTTTGATTAAATAAATGCATTGAACCATCTTTCATACACAAAAATTGTCTGTATTTCATAAAAAATACGAAAGGATTGTTGCACTGTTATTATTGAAAATTGCTTTTTTGAACTCCTCACAGATATTCGATATTTTGTTGAATATTTCGCATGCAATATTAAATATTGAGTCAACCCCCTAGGTAATGTAAATCATGTTTTGTACTGACTATAGCTGAGTCGACGGGACACGAAACGAGTGAGTGATCAAAAGAATAAAACGAAAAGCATTAAAAGTCTTCCATTTTTTCTCTTCCTCTTTTTACAGGGAAAAGGGGGAGTATAGTGGTCGTTTTAAAACGGAAAATCGAGATTCATGGGGAAGATCTTAAATAAAGTACTTGATAAATTT
Organism: Maratus speculifer; assembly: GCA_964019185.1. Taxonomy (NCBI): domain Eukaryota; kingdom Metazoa; phylum Arthropoda; class Arachnida; order Araneae; family Salticidae; genus Maratus; species Maratus speculifer. The sequence goes on from OZ025293.1 coordinate 376,000,108, forward strand.
TATTTTATTGAAATTGAGGTTTATGTAAAAGTAAAATTGGTTATAAAAACAACACAAGCTAGAAAAGAGAATAGTAATAGAACGGAAATTATTAAAGATTTAAAAGTATATCTTTATTGTGTTCATTTTCAAGAGTAGGTGCATGGAAAAAATCTGAAATGAAATATTTGGTAATTTTTCATGTTGTTTAAACTAGAGATTATTTTACAATAAAATTAGTTTTAAGTAAAGTACAAGCTAATAATGAGAATAGTAATGAAAAATGTTTAAAATTTTAGTTCTTCTATATTGTTTTTTAAGCAGAGATTTACGGGGAAGATCTTAACTATCTTTAAGTACTTGAAGATCTGAAAGTCTGTGATTGCCTTCATCTTGTTGGAATTATGGTTAATGAAGTCTATAATTATTTATTTGAATAATACAAGTTAATAACAAAATTAATAAAATAAAATAGAGTAAAGTAGGATTTTAAATATTTAAAAATTATTTTTTGTGGGATTGATTTTAAAATGTAGATTCACGGTAAGTAAAGTTTTTGATAAATTTCAGATTAATGAAATTATGATTTATTCAAAACTAAAATTTGTTATAACAATCAGTTGGTAATGATAATAGTAACAATAAGTAAGATTTTAAATATTTAAGAGTGTATTTTTGACATTTACTTAATTTTTTCAGGAGGAGCGTCAACTATACGTGCCACATAGAGTGCTCACACTTCTTATTTTTAAGTTTTTTCTAAGAATCATCTTTGCCTTATCAAATTGTACAATTTTTTGATTAAATAATCCAAAGAATACTTTTCGTGTAAAAAGGTGGTTCTTAAAAATAAAAGGTAGCTTACGGAACACTCTTCTCGAATTTTCTCAGCAGAAGAAGGAACAAAAGGGAGAGAGTAGAAAGGGAGATTTTAGATAATGTTGTTTCTAAATATTGCTTTTGAATAAAACTAGAAAGAGGGGAAAATAGGGAACCATACCCCCTCTCCTTCGTTTATCTATGTCACACTATATTACATAAACATATACTTGCAATTCAGAAACAAAGTTTTACGTTATAGATCATATTTCAAATTTTAAGTTTAAACTTTAGCTATGTGTTTTAATAACATTTGTGAGTGTAACAATAAAAATAATTCGTGCACTTATTTTGTATGAAATAAGAATAATGTTTACAAATAAAAACCTAATTAATATACAGTAATAATAAAATATTATGACAGAGCAAATGAAAACATTAGTATTTTGGAATTTGAAATGAAATTTCATATATTTGGCTTTAAATCTTATATTTACTTTATGAACACAAAATACTTTAATTTTTCTAGATAACTTTAAAATTTAATCTCAGGCTCATTTTTCATGATGAAAATTTGCAAAAAATCTGAGCAAAATTTTAAAAATCTGAGTAGTTAGTTACTTCTGATATTGTAAAATAATCTTTTTAAGCCATAAATTCGTCGTTGCTCTCAACTAAAGCGATTTACAACACAATTTAAGTATAATACAATGATAATTCCATCTGGTGGAAGAGTTATAAATGAAAAAAAAGCTTATTTTAAACATTGTTGCAGATGTCCCATCCCTCTCTAATCTCCCCAACGTAATTTTCATTTTGTTGAAATTATGGTTTATGTAAAGCTAAAATTGCTGTGAAAAATAATACAACTATTAATTGGAATAACAATGAAGAAAGATATTAATTACTTAAAAGGGGATTCTTTTCTTTGTTTGTTTAATTAATAATCCATACAGAAAAAATGTGAAAAGGCAAAGATAATAAATAGCTGAAAGAGAAAATGCTTTGAGCAGAAATAATATTTTTGTATGAAACTCGGTATGTTTTAAGGTTATTTTCGAAGTTTCTTTTTCGGTTTAACAATGTCAAATTTTCTAACATATTTACGATGAAATTTTCGCTTCTAAGCACATGAAATTCTCAGAAATTACAATTAAAAATGGATTTAACACATTAAAAATGATTAAGAATTCGGTAGCGTTTTAATCATAATATGTACTTTGTTTCCTGATGACAAATGTTCATGTGCTTTATCACTCCGAAAATCAGCATTAATCACTTACTTTGAAAATCTTTTCTAAAATATTCTTTAACTTTATGATAAGCTAAGAAAGTGGTTCAGTTGCTTAGTATATCAATAGGAATAGATAATTTGTTAGCTAGTTAATGAATAATTTGTGAATATGTTATAAAATAGCCAATTTGGATTTAATAACAGATTTAAATAGGATATTTAAACAGAAAATCCAATTATAGAATATTCAAACGCGTTCTAAATACAAGCATCAACATTATAACTTAATAACAACTATATATAAAAAGATATTTGAGCCATTCATATGTTTTTCTTAAACATTGAGCACCCACATATGGCAATTTCTTATTTTTTTCTTAATTTTTTAATGTACTAAAATAATTATGCTCATGTTACGATGACACCCGGATAAAAGTAAATTTATTTTTCTTCAGCCATATAAATAAATACTATAATGATCTCGACAATATTTCAAAAGATCAAATAGCTTGAATTGGCAGACAGGAAGACAAGATTTATGAGATTCTAAAATAAATAAATAAATGAATGTTATTTTAAACAAAATTACTTAATAATACATACGTCTCATTTAAATTTAACTCCTAAAATCAGAATATATATTAAAGTTCTAAAAGCTTAAAAGCTATGAAATTGTTGAATTAGAAGTTATACCGTAGAGTAAAATAAAATGAGCTATTCTTGTGTAAAATTGCGTATAATATTTCAAAAGTGGCTTTCATTTGCAAATGTTAAAATATTCTGTCATTCAAAGGAAACTTAACTATGATTATCATGTCAGAAAATAACTAAATATATAATTAATAATATTCATTTAATATACATACATATATCTATATATACACTATATTGCCATTGATTATTGGACACTTGCGATTTTAGATATTTTACTAAATATCTAGAAAAATACATGAGGAATCATCTCGAAACTCTTAGTATATAAATATAATAGTATACGTCATACATCTCCGTGAAGATTTTTTACCGAAACTCTATAGGGGACCGTCCACAAATTAAAAAAGAATGAATATCTTTTGAATAACCCTGTCAAAACTAATGTAGCAAAAGCGCTAAAACTCTAGATTATGATTGAATGCCATTTTTATGCAAATAGCATGCATACTCGCAGAGTAATTAAGGTTTTTATAAAAGTGGTCCCAAATTTCTCCAAGTTTTTTCCTTATAATTTTCAGAGTTCTTAATATAAAATAATATTTTTTTCAGAAAATATGACAAACAACATTACACACAGTACCCTGTAATCCGAATTTAAAAAAATGAAAATTGTATACAAAATGAGTTGGTTTACTAAATAATTTTTTACTGCGCATGCCTCAACAATATCAAAATTTCATTTGCATATTATGTTAGCTAAATGTATAGAGCAACTTTTGTGAAAGTCACAAAATCATAACTTGAAAATTCTGAAAATAATCGTCAATTGAATAAGTTGAAAATCCGTTATTCTCAAAATGAAGCAAAAACAAGAGGGGTTGTATCCATATATTCATTGATTAGTGTCAATATAGAATACACAATACGGGATGTTACGACTACTTTTGGATAAAATCCCTCATTTTTTTGCTTCATTTTGGAAAGAACGGATTTTGTCCTTTTTCTATAGACGATTACTTTCAGAATTTTCAAGCCATAATTTTGAGACTTTTACAAAAGTTGCTCTATGCATTTAGCTAACATAATATGCAAATGAAATTTTGATATCTTTGACGCATGCGCAGTAAAAAATTATTTAGTAAACCTACTCATTTTTCATACAATTTTTATTATTTTTTAATTCTGATTGCAGGGTACTGTGTGCAATATTGTTTGTCATATTTTCTGAAAAAAGTATTATTTTATATTAAGAACTCTGAAAATTATAAGGGAAAAACTTAGAAAAATTTGGGGCCATTTTTATAAAAACCTTAATTACTCTGCGAGTATGCATGCTATTTGCATAAAAATGAACACAGTGTATTACAATAAGGTATTCAATCATAATCTAGAGTTTGAGCGTTTTTGCTACATTAGTTTTGACAGGGTTATTCAAAAGATATTCATTCTTTTTTAATTTGTTGACGGTCCCCTATGAAGTTTCGGTAAAAAATCTTCACGGAGATGTATGATGTATACTATTTTATTTATACACTAAGAGTTTCGAGATGATTCCTCATGTATTTTTCTAGATATTTAGTAAAATGTCTAAAATCGCAAGTGTCCCATAATCAATGGCAATATAGTGTATATATAATATATCAATACTTTTATAAATACATCCAAAGTAATTCAGACAATACCATTCAATAAACCAATGAAACCAGTATTTTTACAAACATATATATATATATATATATTAGTTTTTAATATTATTATTCTGTCAACACACGATCTTCAAACATTTCGAATTTCTGGAAGTTAAAAAATATATAGAAAACAGCCTAAAATTTAACATGCAACTTGTTATAATATGGTTTACTACTCTGAATAAATTTATTACAACAATTATTTTAAAAAAGATATTGCTGGGGCAACTGGACCCATGAGTTAAGTAAAACGTAGGCTGTTAAGAAAAAAAAAAAAAAAAAAAAAAAAAAAAAAAAAAAAAAAGTTGATGCCTTTTAAGTTTTAGCTTTTGTGAGCAATGCCTCCTAATCGCTAGTTCTTAAACCTGTGTGTCAAATCAATCATAACTCTGACTTTGCTGCAATTGGTTGTCGAAATTTTCGGTTTCGTTTTTTTTCTTTAAACAACGTCAATTTCCTTGAACTTCTCGGCTTTTTTTTAAAAAAAATACATTAAGTACTTTTATTAAGCAATTATTTTTTTAACTTTAGACATATAACTGCATTAATATTTTTAGACATCTATACATATTTATTTCACGTTTCAAATGTAAGGCCGGTGACCCAGTTACCCCATGAATTTTTCAAGAATGTAGTAACTGGAACCTGTATTGTATCAGGGGTAAGTGAACCATAGTGGGATCAGTTACTCCAATAGTTATAAATTTTTTTGAGCTCCTCTTACTTCGGGAAATTAATTTCTCCATTATTTTTTTTCTACAATAAAGAAAATTATATAATATATTGAAATTACATAATAAAATTTTTAAAAAGCATATTGTAGGTATCAAACCAAATTTCTTAAGTGAGATAGCCAAATTTTGAAATTTTACGATACAAATGAAGAGTTGTACATAAGACAATGTAACATTATTAAAAAATATATATCAAAATCAATAAAAAATAGTTCTGTTCTGTATTAGAACATAGTTACATTCTCCACAGACTTATAGGACATATGACACTTCAAATGGAGTAAATAAAAAAGAGAATGGGGTACTTATGTACTTACGTAGCCGTTTGTTCATAGATTCATCTTGTTATTTTTTTTCTTAAAACATCCATGTAACTTTAGTATTTATTACCAAAACAAAGTACACAAGTACTCACTTAATTCTTTTTTTTTTTTTTTTTTTTGCATAAATAAATCTGATAATTTCACATTTACTGTTTTTTTTTAGATATCTTGACAGCAAATTTAGATATCTTGATAGTTTTCCCTTAAAACATCCATGTAACTTTAGTATTTATTACCAAAACAAAGTACACAAGTACTCACTTAATTCTTTTTTTTTTTTTTTTGCATAAATAAATCTGATAATTTCACATTTACTGTTTTTTTTTTTTAGATATCTTGACAGCAAATTTAGATATCTTGATAGTTTTCCCTTACAACGCTCTTTAGTTGATGTATAATTTTTATGATCTGTCTTATTTAATTTTATGTAGGGATTACCATTAAACTTACTCTTTTTTCGATGCTGTTCTGAAGCACATTTCACATTATTATTCATTATAAATGCTAAAAATATTAAGAAGTAAAACACTATATTACAAAATCTAGAAATTATTGCTCCAGATTTAAAAAAAAAAAAAAAAAAAAAAAAAAAAAAAAAAAAAAAAAAAAGAGTTTTATTTTAAATTTGAGCACTTAATAGCAAATCGAACCAAACAGCTAAACAATTTTGCTACCTCGTTTCACAGCAAAACCATAAAAGTAAATAAATTTGGTGAAAGAAGAAATTGAAGTTAATCTCTTTAAATTTTCTTATTATCATTTATGATACTTAACTTAAACAATTGACGCATTTTAGCATATTTTCAAAGTTGTGCGAAATTGTATGGAAATTATCGAAAATTTAAATGTTTGATAAGTTTTCCCAAATTAAAAAAAAAGTATAGTTTAACCTTCAATAAACAAAACATTGATAGCTTGAACGATTTAAGCGTGTGGACTTTAATCGATTAAAAAAATATATTACGAAAAAAAAAAGTGTTAAAGTTTTTGATCAGTCGTGACACTGGTGAACACTGATGACACGAGTCGTGCAACGGATTATCACGATTTAAATATTAGATGGAATAAAGAGTTTTGAAGCCATATTCTAACAACTTTAAAGATTTTTAAAAATTATAAAAATTTAAAAAAATGCTTTTTAATTTTTTTAGGCGAAACTTTCTTTCTAAAATAAGACAATCCCACTCATCTCAGTTGTTATAATACTGGCTACAAAAAAAAGTGGCTGGTGTGGTTTGTTGTTCGTAGGTACGAAACCAGTGTGGTTTCAGTGGGGTGACTGTGCAAAGTTTTGATGATTTTCCCTGTACAACAACTATAATGCGAGCCACTTTCAACACATTGGTGTAGTATGTCTTTTACAGAATTTTTAATCTCTTATTTGCGGTTATTAAAAAAAAAAATATATATATTTTGCCTAATTTAATCGGAACAATGTCTTGTTTGCCAATAAGGCAAAATTTGCAATAAAAATAACTGGTGGGAATAATAACGTATTATGAGAACCATATGCGGCACGTATACATGACGCTCCTCACCACCGGTTTAGTAACACCCATCCACTACCTATTAAAGAAGCTTTGTATAAAATCTGTTCAAACATGATAACCAAATTTATTATGCAATACCCTTTTATTTTATTTTCGATGAAAACCTAATTTTTATATAAGCATATTTAGAGTACTAATTAATTTGTTAATAAAATTTAAATGAAAAATATTAAAGCGACATATGCATGCATGCATACATACAATTATACATATGCATCTGTGTGTGTACACTGTAAAAAAAAAAGGGTCGATCTACTAAAAAAACTTTAGTGATCCTCGTAATTACTAAAAAATTTTTAGTAATCTTAGTCGGTTACTAGAAAATCTGTAAGAATTACTAGAAAAAAGTTAGCAATGAATAGAGTTAATAGTTTTATATTTTTAATAGCTATTACTAAAACTCACTTGGTGTGGCCTTGATAGCATAGTGGTTATAGTAATGGCCTCCAGGCTGAAAGGTCCCGGGTTCGATACTCTACACAGCAAATACGCCCCGAATGTATGTAGTGTAAGTACTCGTAAATAAATGATTATGAAAATCCTGTCGGATCAGTTATCAATGTTTGGTGCTGCCATCTATTGCAGTTTTGCCGAAAATCTTCCGCTTCGGAAGTCTGGATGAGCTCGAAGGAACCTCCTGCCTTTCGGGCGCACGTAATGGTTATTAAAAATAATTTTGGAGCTATTACTAAAATTTGCTTGGTGGCTCATACTAAAAATTTTTAAGTTAGTTATACAAAGAATTCTTTTGTTCAGTTTACAAAAGAAATGCTTGTTTCACTTGCAAAAAAAAAAAAGTTTGTAATGGTTACTAAAAAATTCTGTGGAATACAAATTTACTAAAGAATTTTTAGTAACCTCTTGAATTTTTTTTTACAGTGTATGAGTAGTTGATATGTGATCATTTTATAGCACTCTGTTCTTTTAAATTTTGGAACAAAACCCATGATAAAAGAGTTAGAAATAGTACATTGTTTTATCTCTTGGAGAGAAACACTGCGTTATCAAAAAAGTGAATTCGACAGACATAAAAGTGAGGAAATGTTCATATGCACAGATTTATAGGACAGACCAAAGTTCGTAATGATTTCAGTTTTGAATTTAATGCTAAAACCTATTTCCACTTAACATGTTTAAAATCAGGCGGTATCAGTACTGGTAATTTTTCTTTTGACCGTACAAAAATTTATGTCACTTGCAATTTAAAGTTTCTGTTATTAAATACCTGAAATGTAGTTTTATCATTAACATATACTTTGACTTCAATCTTTAATTACATTTCATTAATTTGTTTATGTTATTTTTAAATATACTTTAAGCACATTTTTCATGTTACTCATGTATTATTCTTTTCTACCCCCCCCCCCTTTTTGTGACTAAAATATGAGGTTCTATTACTCCATATTTGTAGATATAATATTGGAATAAAATGATTTCATGCAAAATGCTATTTGGCTAAAAATTAAAATTTGAACACTAATACGTGAAAAAAAATGGAGAGTAAAAAATACTATATGTCAGCTTACATAATTCCGATTGTTGTTTATCTTTTCAAGTTACATCATAAGATGCAACGCGCATCATATTACGAAACTTAAGACGATAAACAACATGTCAGTCGTTACCTAAATCTCTTCATCTTTATTGACATTTTTATTATTATACCGACCAAAAAAAAAAAAAAAAAAAAAAAAATCTGCACTTTTTTTAATGTAAGATGCAATACGCAGTGATAGGTTCTTCTTCTTGTCTCTCTCTTATGCAAATTTCTGTATATAATTATCCGCTTCTGTTTTATGTACGTTTTTCAGTATTTTTTTTTTTTTTTTAATATAGTCTTTACGTACAGTTTATTCTTATGAACACAAGATAATGCCTAATATACCTAGGCATTTGTTTGTTACGCTTACGATATCACTTCAGATCAACAAAAAATTAAGTTTTGATTTTATCCGAGACTTAGGAAATACAATTCCTGACGTCAAAATGTCAGTGTTAAGGTTTTCTCTTTTTCTCTGCAGGGGGCAAAAATCACACACGATTAATTCGTTAATCTGGGTGCAAAGATCCTATTTCCTATACGTGTGATAAACAGACTGAGCTTTCCAGACAGAAACGAGATTCGAACCCGTTCCTTTTTGTTATTTTATCAGCGACAATTCATACACCCTAGATAATAGATATTTCAAACGTGCATTTGGTCTACCTGCTATAAGGAATCTATAATAAAGTTTGAAGTGAGCTATTTTTATTCTTTAAACTATTAAGGCAATATACTTTGAATAAACCCACTGATTAAAATATTAGAAAATATGCTGAACAATTATATAAAATCCTTGTAATAAGTTTATGAAAAAATTAAAAATTAAAAAGAGGATTTTTGGATGTGTTTTTTAAATTAGAGGACAACATTTAAAATTTTTTTTATATGAAAATAAATATTCAAGAAGTAATTTATTAAAATGATAACATAAGAAACATGCTCAAAATTTCACAAAGATATATAGAAAAAAACTTTAGATATGGCCTTTTTAACATAAAACATGATGGTAAAATGCATTATTAGATAAACTGACTTGTTGTTTTAGTTGCGAGAGTGAAAGGACTGACAGTACAATGCATTTTGTTTAAAAACATTTACTGGAACAATCATCATGGAAATAAGCGGGTTGATTTATTTTAACTTCTTTGTTCTTTTGATAAAAAAGAAATAAAAATAAATAATAATAATAATAATAATAATAAATAATAAATGCATTTTAGAATTTTGAGCACGAGCTTTTCTGTCAATTTTTCAAAATATATTTAATTTTCCCATTTAATTAAAGCTGTAATCACTGTTGCTTAAAATTATAGAGAAAGAGGATAAAATGATCATATGAAAATATTAGATCTATGTAAAATTGTCTAAAATACATTCTTAAAAATAATCTCAATTTTAATTCTAAAATAATTTGTAAAAGGCCAAAGTAATAACAAAACTAAACATGTTGCAATTTTTTTACTTTAAGGTTTATATTTTGAGTTTTGCACATTCAACTTTTCATAACACGTCACAGTTTCAAAATATAGTTGATTATTCTTCTCATTTAGCACTGTAAGTAATTGAGAATGCATTATCTTAATACATATATATACTTGTAGTAACAAGTAAAAAAAAATTAAAATTTCCTACAAAAATATTAACTTTAAAAGTGTATTTTTAAATGGTAACTATGCGATATAAATACTGGGGCTTTTAAAACCAGAATATATACATAAAAAGAAAAACTAATATAATTTAATTCCATAAATTGAATTAATGAAGAAATTCTAAGAACATTTTTCTATGTATATATATATTTAAATATATAGATAAATATTTGAAGTAAAAACTTAAATTCAAACAACTTAATCAAAATATTTTAGTTTTAAAACGTTATTGAAATTTTTATTGTTTTTTACAAAAGAAAATTTTAAATGTTTTCGCCAAATAAAGCGCTCGTGATATTAACCTACAACCCTGCCAAAAATGACAGCTAAGCGATAAATTGAGCGACAGCCGCCTACGGCTTTTCACAAGTTGGTATGATCCCTACATAAAGAAAAAAAGTGCCATTTATAGGAAGCAATCATTTCAAACACTTCCCACGATTCGCACCTTTAAATAAGGAAAAAATAACCTTAGTCAAAAGACATTAATAATAAAGTCGATTTCTTGTATTCGATGAAAGAATACGATTTGAGATTGTGAGCTAGATCAGAATATCAACGAAGTCTTTATCTTAATCCAGAGATCCTGCCAGCCACCTATAATATTCTGAATCAGATACTTTTCTTGCCATGTGAATTTAACACAGCAAATGTCTGTCGATGTTATTCGATCGCGTATTCTTTGGCAAATACATGGGGAGCGATCCAAGATTTGATAACTGTATTTGTCAATGCATGTGAAAAGTTGGGGAAACTGTGAATGACGGAATAAGTTATGAGAGAGGATTAAAAAAGGAAAGAGGAATTTTCCTTTTATATAAATGCGGTATTTTTCTGCCCCAGGAAAAATAAAAAAATGCACAGTATTTGAAATGTGTAAAACAATTTTTAGGGTCTTGAACCGGAGTACTTTTCGTTCCGGTTATTGTTCTGATTCCATTAAAATAAAATATTTCGTTTCAGTTACAAATTTTTGTTTCTGGAAATAATAAACAGCTTTCCAAGTCCTCTTTTCGTACCGTCAGAAATTTAAGGGGTTTTTTCCGGTTGATTTTTTTGGCCCGGTTCGGCTCGGTTCATTTTAGATAGTTTAGCTAATTTCAGTATACACAATTTCTTAAATTTTTCCAAGATGCCTTATATATAAAAATGTAAGAATCCGAACTAAATAATGCTAATGGCTTGTATTTCTTTTTTAAATAATTATGGTCTTTTTCTATTAATGGAAAAGAAAATCTGTTTTTATTTTTCCGATTTTTCGCTCAGTTCTAGTTCAAAATTTACTTTTTTAAATGAAAAAAAAAGAGTAAAAATAATGTCAATAGCATATTTACAAAATATTTTTGCATTAACAATTTTACTTCAATTATTTTAATCAAAATAAATGTTATCAACAACTGTTTTCTTTTTTTCTGTTAGGAATATATTGCTTTGTTAAAACAGATACATTAAATTTTGAAATACAAGAGTATTCACATAACTGAAAAATTTTATAATGAGATTTTTTTTCGATAATATTTCATTTATTTTTATTCTTTATATATTACTTATTTTTATACTTTATTAACTTTGAAGTTTTTAATTTTAAGTAGTAGTAAAACATGGAAAATACTTTCACACAAAGTCAGGAATATTTGATTTTTACATATTTTCTCTTACTCCTACATAAGTGACTATTTCTTTAAAAAAATAAAAGTGGCGGCTAAGATTTTTTCATACGTTATCTTACAATTCAAAATTGTCATTTATATACACTATTAATTTCATTTTTACTGCCTCAATTTTAATGATGTACTTCGAAAAACCTGCATTACCTCCACTTTTTTAGGACAGTATTCCTTTATATGCAGCACTGCTGCGATATAAGAACATTTAAAAAAAAAAAAAAAAAAAAAAAAATCGGAATGATACCACATTCTAAAGAGAAAGATGTTCTTTATTTGATAACAAAATAAATTGGATAAATATTACTATTTACTATTTATTACTATTCAATAGTAGTCCTTAATTAAAAGATCCTACCAAACGAGTAACACTAGTATACATATTTTTCGGAAGTTTATTATCTCTATGACCACTGTTGGTGCAAGTCTGTATTCGGTCGTTATTGTAACATGCATTTCAAAGATTCGCACCACTATTTTCGAAAAATAATATCTGCCTTACTTAATAACAACGAAGTTGAAGATGGAATATTCTACTTTAAAAAAGATCATTACACAAAATTTCAAACCGTACTATTCGTATTTTTTTGCTCCTATTTCATGTTCATAGGATGTAAAACCAACAGCGGTTTATATCGTCACTTATTTATAAATATACACTATTAAACTTAATTTTTGTTTTCTGCAAAAAGTATAATTAATTGGAGCTGCATGAACCTTCGCTTCATTTGACGGTACTTTTTCCGTCCTACAAGTTTTTCTGCCAAGCAAAAGCTCAACATTATATGCACATATGTCATCGGGCATTAATTATAAATGACAAATTAAAGAGTTGTATGTTTGAAATGCAACAAATCTCAAGAAATAATTATCTCAACATTTAAAACAATACAAATCCTTTTTTTTTTTTTTGTTTCACCTATGTCAGATACCTAGAATGTTAAAGCAATTGATTTCGCCACTTATTTGAAAATATACATTATTAAGCTTAGTTTTTGTTTTCTGCATGAAGTCTAATTATTTTGATGTGGCTGATGAAGTTTCACTTCATTTGACCGTACTTTTTCTGATTTGCAAGCAATAAAATAAAATAAAATAATGTAATAAACCAAACAATAATCAAATAATAAATGCCGGATGTGTCATCAGGCATTAAATATAAATGACAAATTAAAAGTTTGTCCATTTAAAATGTAAAGAAATAATTTTCAAAATAGGTTCAGGAAAAAAAATCATAAACACAAATGTTAAGTATAAGCTCTATTATATAAAGTATAACACTTTATATAAGACCCGAGATTATTTACCCGAGCTGACCTAATACAGGGCACTAATTCATGTTAATTTGAAATCTCATTGTTGTCGGTATCGCTTATTTTGACTCGCAATACAAAGTTCAGGGATTTCCCGAAATGCTAGCCAAAACTCGGAGAAGGAAAGAAGGGGGGGGGGGGGGATATTCACTATCACCACGCACAACTATCCAGAAAAAAAAAAAAAAAAAAAAAAACTAATTATAATGATCTTTCTTGTTTAAAACAACACACTATAAGAAGTACAATATAAGAAAATATATAGATAATGACAAAATAAAAAAGCGTAATTTATTCTATTGAAAAGTTACTAAAATCATAAAAAATGATGTTCTAGGAAAATTATTCTCTTTTGGTTGGCTATTTGCATAGCTGCATTAGAAAGCATTTAGTGTATGTGCGAAACGGATGTCACGTCGCATTGATTGTTTCGCGGTGTTTTTCTGTTTCATCACCTAAATCGCGCTTATCATCCATATTTTAATTCTCATCTAACGTTTCGATATGAGTTATTTCGTGAAATAGGAATGAATGTCTGAAAGGTATATTAGATACATGTTAATAGAATAAATTTAATCATTTTAATTAACGAGGGAATTGTAATTGATGATGTATTTTTGGATGAAGCGCACTTTTCAATATTTCATAGATTAGCAAAAGTAAATTACATTAACTGTATTTTAACTGGGAGCTGTTTCTAATTTTATTAAGCTATAATTTGAAAGCGTTTGACCGGGAAAGTGGTATACATACTGCAATGAAAATGAACGGAGAAGAATTATAGGGAAAGTTGAAAAAAAATTATTCGGTAAAAATAGTTTCAATTGTGACTTTAAAAGTTTTAAACAATAAGAAATCAGTAGTTTTTTTTTTTTTTTTTTTTTTTTTTTTTTTTTTTTTTTTTACATCATAAAAACCTGGTTAGAAAGCAATTTTAAATAAAATAAATAAAATCTTTTTCAAGGCATCGTTTCTTATTTTCTTGATTTTGTGGCTTCATTGTTTTCCTCATTACAATCCTACAATCCTACACGGATCCGGTTATATGCGACAGAGTCCGAAAAATGTTTTTTGAAATCAACTCAAAACTCGAATTTAAAAAATATTAATTTTATTTAATGCAATTAATAAAAATTTCCCGGTAATATTTCACTAATATCAATTTTATCTTTTATGTGGAAAAATGAACGTACATGTACATATTCAAATGCATATTCTTGTGGCGAGAGGCACTTTTTTGAAAAAAAAAAAAAAAAAAAAAAAAAGCTAATAAATCCGACCCAATAGAATCAAAACTCAACCAGAAACCGAACCGGGTACAGTCAATTCCCATTTGGGAACAGTAGCGTTTAAACGGTTTAAAACTTTCTAAGACTCTTTGAAAGCTATAAAAAACAGACTTGAATAAATTTAATAATGGTTGTTTAATAATATTAATTTTTAAAAAATAAACTGTACACGATACAACGACATTAAAAAAAAAGTAATGTAATACTATATACATTACCATCATACTCAAAAGTCTTCAACACTGATCAAGTTTTGAGAAATTTAAAGTCATTGAAAAAAAAAAAAATAGATAGGAAAATAGACAGACATACAAATAAATATACATCATTTTTGGACACTGATAATATTGATACGGGAACGCTTAATGAAAGAGACCTTTTCAATACAAAAAGTACGAAAATAGGACAACATGTTCAAAAGTTATGCATGAATATGCATATAAAAAATAATAATTATTATTAACATACAAGGAAATTGTATAACTTCTTTCATTTATAGTATCTTACATAAACAGCATTAGAAAGCCTTTTAGAAACGAAGAAATTAGAAAATTATGAAATAAAATAGTTTATACAGAGTTATTAAAATACTATTTTTACGTGTACCATTAAAATACTATTTTTACATATACAATTAAAATACTATTTTTACGTGTACAATTAAAATACTCTCTTTACGTGTACAATTAAAAGGCTTCTTTTACGTGTACAATAGGGTGGAGTGAAAAAGACCAAAAAAAATTTTTTTCGGAATTTTTTCTTTGGATAGGTCTAAAAAGTTGCCTTTTGGCACACTGAATATAAGGTTAAAATTTTATTTCGTTTGGAATTCATCTTTAGTCCCCTACCAGCTCCTAAAGATTATGCTCTTTATATGCGAAAATCAAGATTTCACTATGTAGTGTAAATGACCAAAACACATTTTTCTTCGGAATTTTTTCTTTGGATAGGTCTAAAATGTTACTTTTTGGCACACTGAATATATTGTTAAAATTTCATTTCATTTGAAATTCATTTTAGTTCCCTACCAGCTTTTAAAGATTATGCTCTTTTTATGTGAAAATAAAGATTTCACAATGCAGCGTAAATTATTCAACTTTTTTTTTATTTCAGTAAAATAACCCACAAAAATGACTTCTTAAAGTATTACTTTTGAGCGATCTAAGTACAGTTGCGTTTTAATTCTTTGAATCGCGAATAAAACCCTAAAATGTGAATCGTATTGTTGCAGAGAAGAGAAAACACAATAATTAGGCATGCTTTCACTTTTATTTTTCGAATGCACATGAAAGATAGTTTCTAAATATAAAGGAAATGCAGTTTTCTGAATATATAGTAATGAAATGAAAAGAATATATACGATATATTGTAAAACGGTCTTTCATTTCATTCCAATTTATATTAGTTTTTGTTATCAAAATTAGGTATTACCTTTTGTGATTTGATTTTTGCTCATATATATCCGGTTCTTGCTTTTACTACTACAACCGCTAATGGCACTTCAATAACTAAATTTACGCATCTTTCAAATACTTTAATCTAACAGGGAAATTTTTCAATTGAAAAGATGGGACTTTCGATTTTTTCTGAGAATTTCCAGTTTCTCTCTTGGTACACTTTTAAGAATGAGGGGTGATTTCCCATTCTTGCCAGTTAATGATGTTTTTATAGTTTGTAACACTGAATTTCAATATTGGAATATGAAACTGTCTTATTGTAGAACATATAATATCCTTCATCTTCAATATTCTTCGGAATCCAAAGTCTCCAACATGATTTTTTTTTATCAGTTATCGTTCCAGTAAATTTTCCTCTCAATGACAGAAGTATACGTTTTGTTGAATAACGGGATTGAGAATTTCCTTTAAATATTCCCTCAAATAACAAAAGATATTAATTGTTTATAAAAAACATTTTAAGCTCTATTGTTGCAAGAAGAATCTTTCTTGAAGTTAAACAACATAGACGAATGTACTTTCATTACAAATTCAGCCTTAATCTTCAGATTTTGGGATGAATTCTGACTTCCAGTCTGCAAACCAAGTAACCAATTGGCAGTTATCAATCATTTAGAGTGCGACATTCTTGCTGGATTACAATTTATCAGATTTGAGGAGCATTAACCAGATGCAAATGTTTGACACGTCATAAAGATAATTTTGGTCTACGCTTAACTCTCCATAGTTCATTTCTGTGTGATAGGAGCAGATATTTTTAATTTCCATAACTGTCTATTGCTCACATTGATCCAACGACTTTCCAATTAGAACAGGAAAAGCTCGTGAGCTTTTATTTTGTTTATCAAGTTCAGTGACTTAGCAGCAATTCGTTTGCAGAGAGCTGACATATTAACCAATAAAACGGAAGACTAAATCTTTGTTTCAAAAATCTATTACAATGATTTTTTATCTTACTTTTTACAGTTGTTACGTCACAACCTATTGCCATAAATTTATCAAGGTTTAAATGTTTTTTCATTTTAATATTTCCTGCAATGATCTTTCCTGATCCAAAAGATGGTGTAATGTGTCCCAAATACAATTCATTTGACTCTTAAAATCAGAAATTGTGTTTGTAACTTATAGTTCTTCCATATATCTCCAATTTTCCATAATTTCCTTTGATTTTGGGGAGTTGAATAAGCTGCTGATATTCAGAAATTTTTTTATCTATCATTTGATCAATACGTCTTTGGGAAACTACAATAATTGATGCCTTCGATGTTTTCTCGCAGGATTTTTTTTTACTTGTGATTTTGGCGGAACTTTACAATTACAATGTGTTTTATTTATTGTTTTGTATAATAATAATATTTTATAGCATTCTGCTATTGTTAGCAAAACAGATTTTTTTAGTTTTGAAGAATTACCAACTTCTAGCAATGGTAAACTTCGATTTGCTTACACACGTACTCATTTTGACTGTAAAAATGACAACATACAAATTTTAAAACTCAATAAACCGTTTCAAATATTTAAAAATATAGACTTAAAGTTTGAAAATGATGAAAGGAAATACACTATACATTTTGAATATAAAAATATCAAATAATATTACCAAAAAATCCTGTCAATGTACAATTTATGGTAAAAATCTATCGTATAAATCAATGAAAATATAAATGGCCTGGTAGGGGACTCAAGAAGTTTTTCAAAATTAATGAAATTTTGCACGTGTATTAGAGGTACAAAAAGGCAACTTTTGGCTGCTATCCAAAATCAAAATTCCAACTTTCGATTTTTCACTCCACCCTAGTGTACAACGGGCTTCCTGTGTAACTTTGTAACTACCTTTCAGTTATGCTTAACAAACTACCCGCACTGCAATTTGTTTTTCGTTAACATTAGAATTTAACATTAGAAGATACAAAATTTAAATCCGCATAATTCCTTAACAAATTTATGGAATGACTTTTGCTTAGCATCCGAAGACACATTTTATCGAAAAATACAAATATGATGTGAAAATTAATTGTTACTATTGAAAAAATGTAAAAAAGTTACAATTTTAATATAAAAACAGTTCAAGAATATGATTAAAGTATAGTATTAATTTGTAGAATTTATTGCTAATTGATTAATACCGGTAACACATTTATATCATTTGGAACAAAGTTATTAGTTTTTTTTTTTTTTTTTTTTTTTTTTTTTTCTGCGACGGTACATTTTAATACCACAGAACTGTAATATTATAATACATAGGAAATGCATACATGTTTTACTATGCATTTAAAATTATTGGATACTAACATGTTAAATATTCTTTATAATCCTTTGTGTATCATAGACATTTTATTATTTACGAGCTTAATAATAAGAATAAACAGAGTTCTTAGAATGCGATACTAGGCTACACAGAAATAATGAGAAAATAATGAAATAAAATGACTGCTATGAAGAATAAGGGTCAAGCTAATGGGCTGGTTGGAAACAAAGCAAAGCAACGGAGAAGCGTCTATCAATCGTTTGCGGGCATCAATAAAGGCTGTGGCCAAAGGCGTGCATGTAATATAAAAGCCTATCAGTGAACATTGATCATGTCGGGAGCTGCGGGCAATTCTGATTAAGCGATGCTCAATATCGTCGAAGCTATGGTTGCCATCTGGCCTTGATGCGTTTATTTTCTTCAATAACAATGAAATATGATAAGTAACGCGATATCTCTATACGCAGATTGGTCGAGATTCGAAAAATGTACTACATATTTTAAGACATGTACTACATTTAGATAAAAGAAATATTTCGTAAAAGTTGAATAATTTTTATAGGGGTATAAATAATTATATTTTAATATAGGGAACTGCATTTTAATGTTTATTTATCCATTTATTTTAGATGGAAATCGAAATGTATTTTTATTTGTTTATTTATTTTGCTTTAGTTTTTAAAGACATTCTGGTAATGCAATAGTCACTCACTGTATCGCATTTATTGATAGACGTCGAAAAAAAAGGACAAAAAAGAAAGAAAAAAAGAAAGGTAATCTATTCGAATACGAGGTGTTAAAATGTTTAGAAAAATTTCGACTTGCAATTAAATATTTTTAACTACCTTTCAACAAAATATTAGTGTATATATATATATATATATATATATACACTATATGGCCATTGATTATTGGACACTTGTGATTTTAGACATTTTGTTAAATATCTAGAAAAATACATGAGGAATCATCTCGAAACTCTTAGTGTATAAATATAATAGTATAAGTCATACATCTCCGTGAAGATTTTTTCCCGAAACTCCATAGGGGACCGTCAACAAATTAAAAAAGAATGAATATCTTTTGAATAACCCTGTCAAAAGTAATGTAGCAAAAGCGCTCAAACTCTAGATTATGATTGAATGCCTTACTTTAATATGCCTTGTTCATTTTTATGTAAATAGCGTGCATACTCACAGAGTAATTAAGGTTTTTATAAAAATGGTCCCAAATTTTTCCAAGTTTTTTCGTTATAATTTTCAGAGTTCTTAATATAAAATAATATTTTTTTTCAGGAAATATGACAAATAACATTGCACACAGTACCCTGTAATCAGAATAAAAAAATAATGAAAATTGTATACAAAATGAGTTGGTTTACTAAATAATTTTTTATTGCGCATGCGTCAACGATGTCAAAATTTCATTTGCATATTATGTTAGCTAAATGTATAGAGCAACTTTTGTGAAAGTCACAAAATCATAACTTGAAAATTCTGAAAATAATCGTCAATTGAATAAATTGAAAATCCGTTATTCTCAAAATGAAGCAAAAACAACAGGGGTTGTATCCATATATTCATTGATTAGTGTCAATATAGAATACACAATACGGACTGTACTACTACATTTGGATAAAATCCCTCATTTTTTTTGCTTCATTTTAGAAACAACGGATTTTGTCCTTTTTCTATAGACGATTACTTTCAGAATTTTCAAGCTATGATTTTGAGACTCTTACAAAAGTTGCTCTATACATTTAGCTAACATTGTATGCAAATGAAATTTTGATATCTTTGACGCATGCGCAGTAAAAAATTATTTAGTAAACCTACTCATTTTTCATACAATTTTTATTATTTTTTAATTCTGATTACAGGGTACTGTGTGCAATGTTGTTTGTCACATTTTCTGAAAAAATATTATTTTATATTAAGAACTCTGAAAATTATAAGGAAAAAATTTGGGACCATTTTTATAAAAACCTTAATTACTCTGCGAGTATGCATGCTATTTGCATAAAAATGAACACAGTGTATTACAATAAGGCATTCAATCATAATCTAGTATTCGAGCGCTTTTGCTACATTAGTTTTGACACATTCTTTTTCAATTTGTTGACGGTCCCCTATGGAATTTCGGTAAAGAATCTTTACGGAGATGCATGACGTATACTATTATATTTATACACTAAGAGTTTCGAGATGATTCCTCATGAATTTTTCTAGATATTTAGTAAAATGTCTAAAATCGCAAGTGTCCAATAATCAATGGCCATATAGTGTATATATATATATATATATATATATATATATATATTATACATATATAACCATTAGATAATACTACAAATCAACATCAATTACTGTAAAAATTTGTTAATGCCAAACCATATCACACAGAGGAGCTGTCAGAATTAGAAATAAAATTGAAAATGTGGTATTTAGCTCGTTATCGAGGGTATATATATATATATATATATATATATGAAACAATTTTTATAATAAAATTAATTCGCCATATTGCTGCAGCAAATTTAGGTAGAAGAGGGAAATTCAAGATAATAAACCTACTAGAAAATAGTTAAACAAAAGTGCTTCAGTGATTTTAGGGCAGTGGTTCCCAACGTAAGGCGTACGCTCCACTGGTGGGAGGGGTGTAATTTGACTTTTAAGGGGGGCAGTTCCAAATTTTTTTCTCAACAATTCTCTATTCGTTTCTTTTCTTTTTCTTTCTTTTAAAAGAAATGTTGTAGATTATAAATGAATTGAACACAAAATTTTATAAGATTATTTTTTTTTTAATTTTAAAAGAGTTCCTTATCAAAAGTTTAAAATAGCATCAACACCAGAATAATTATACGAAATATCTTTTAGAATACTTTGTCACTATTATTATTATTATCATCGTTATCATATACAGGGTGTATCTAAACTACTGGGCAAAACTTTAAGGGATGATAGTACACATCAAGACTAATAATATTAAATCGGAAACTAAGGGTCCCAAACGTCTTCCGAAGGAGATAGGCGTCATCACAGTTTAGGGTCCAAAATTTGAAATAATTATAAAAAACGGAAAAATTGGTCGATTCGTTTGCGGTTTTCACTAAAACTATTCTTTATGTCAGTATTGTCTTGAAAATAAATTACAAAGATAAATTTCAAAAAATGCCGATAGAGGGCGCTTTAGACTTTGGAGTAACGAAGAACTATTTTTACCGTTATTTTTTGCATCTCATTAAATTTTTTTAGACGTTCAGACATAAATTTAAATTTTGAGCTGAAAATCTGTGATTAAGTAGCAAAAACTGAACTGTGTTCAATGGGAGTGGGTAGGTTTAAATTTCAAATGATTATAAAAAACATAATAATTGGTCAATTGATTTGCAGTTTTCACTAAAACTATTCTTTTTGTCAGTATTGTCTTGAAAATAAATTATAAAGATAAATTTCAAAAAATGTCGATAGAGGGCGCTTTAGATTTTGGAGTAACGAACAACTATTTTTTACCGTTATTTTTTGCATCTCATTAAATTTTTTTAGAAGCTTAGACATAAACTTAAATTTTGAGCTGAAAATCTGAATCGTTGAGAGTGGTTAAGTAGCGCAAACTGAACTGTCTTCAATGGGGGTGGGAAGGTTCAAATTTCTAATGATTATACAAAACTGAAAAATTGGTCGATTCGCTTGCGGCTCTCTCTAAAACCATTCTTTATGTCAGTATTTCCTTGAAAATAAATTTTAAAGATAAATATCAAAAAATTCCGTTAGAGGGCGCCTTAAACTTTACAGTAACCAGCAACAATTTTTAACTGTTATTTTTTTAAAAATCTAAATAAATGTTTTAAAAGCTTAGGCTTAAATTTTGAGCTAAAAATCTGAATCGTTGTGAGTAATTAAGTAGCGAAAAATTGAACTGTGTTCGTAGGGTGGGCAGGGTAACATTTTAACTCCTGAACACAGTTCAGTTTGCGCTTCTTAACCCCTCCCAACGATTCAGAACTTGAGCTCAAAATTTAAGTCTAAGCTTTTGCAAGCATTTAATTAGATACAAAACATAACAGTTAAAAATTGTTGTTGGTTACTCTTAATTTTAAGGCGCCCTCTAACAGAATTTTTTGAAATGTATCTTTAAAATTTATTTTAAAGGAAATACTGACATAAATAATGGTTTTAGAAAAAACCGCAAACGAATCGACCAATTTTTCCGTTTTGTATAATCATTTGAAATTTGAACCTTCCCACCCCCATTGAACACAGTTCAGTTTGCGCTACTTAACCACTCTCAACGATTCAGATTTTCAGCTCAAAATTTAAGTTTATGTCTAAGCTTCTAAAAAAAATTAATGAGATGCAAAAAATAACGATAAAAAATTGTTGTACGTTACTCCAAAGCCTAAAGCGACCTCTATCGACATTTTTTGAAATTTATCTGTATAATTTATTTTAAAGACAATACTGACATAAAGAATAATTTTAGTGAAAACCGCAAATCAACTAACCAATTTTTCCGTTTTGTATAATCATTTGAAATTTGAACCTTCCCACCCCCATTGAAGACAGTTCAGTTTGCGCTACTTAACCACTCTCAACGATTCAGATTTTCAGTTCAAAATTTAAGTTTATGTCTAAGCTTCTAAAAAAATTTAATGAGATGCAAAAAATAACGGTAAAAATAGTTGTTCGTTACTCCAAAGTCTAAAGCGCCCTCTATCGGCCTTTTTTGAAATTTATCTTTGTAATTTATTTTCAAGACAATACTGACATAAAGAATAGTTTTAGTGAAAACCACAAACGAATCGACCAATTTTTCCTTTTTTTATAATCATTTCAAATTTTGGACCCTAAACTTTGATGGCGCCTATTTCCTTCGGAAGACGTTTGGGACCCTTAGTTTCCCATTTAATATTATTCGTCTTGATGTGTACTATCACCCCTTAAAATTTTGCCCAGTAGTTTAGATACACCCTGTATACTTTTTTTACAATTAATTTTCTTATAAGTTTATTAGTTATTGTATTTTACATTTGTTTTTTCAGAACACTTGATTATACATTGAATGATTTTTTTTTATTATTAGCCACTGTGGTATATGCCATACGAAGAAAATTTGACACATGAGACTACCTAAAAATATCTATAAACCTGACTTTTTTTAAATATATTTAATTTTTTAAAAAAATGAAATATCTAAAAAAGGTTCTAGCAAGTTTATAATCTGTATAAACCCTAAAAAGGAATAAAAAAGGTGTGGGTATTTATGGCTTTACCATGATGTAAATAAATTTACATCATGGCATTTACATTTTAAAATTTAAAATTACATAATGTATGGCACACAATTAACACTATTAGACAGGGAACACAGAGAAAATGTATTATGGGGGGAGGATAACGTTTCTTTAAAAGTGATAAAAATAATAATCTTCTTGGGTATTGTGTTACTCATAGAAAAAATTTAGTGTCCAAATCTTTTTTGCCAACTCTTAATAATTTAGAAAAATTAATTAAAAAATGAGTCAATGTTATCAATTTCAATATCAAATCTGAAAGTTTCTTCAAGTAATTTTTTAAAAGTAGATACGGAGGCCGCATATACCAATGCATGCCAGTGAAATGATAATAAAAACAACACGCAAACTACAAAGATAATCAAAAATACGTTTTTAATTATCATAATTAATTATCATAATTAATTGGTAATAATTATCATTATTACCAAAATATAACTTTATAATCTGCTGGATTTCTTTAACTGATGTTTACGGATGAGGGCATTTAATATCAGGGTTGGCATCTAATATCACTGGTTAATTTCAACATACAGTCCCTTTCTGCACGCAGTTTGCTTCAGTATTTCTTTTTCAAAACCAGCAAAAATAGAAAAAGCATGTTTATACAAGTATGTCATGTCGTATTATGCCCCAAAAAGTATCTCAAAGATGATTGAGATATCTCTGGATATTCTGTTCATCTAGTCATCCTGAAGGGAATTACAGTTTTTCTTTAAATATTATTTGCTGTCAAAATTTTTACATTTTTTAATCATATGAAATAAAAGATATATTTTTGTGACAAACCTTGATTGTTCCACGACCCACAAAAACACACGCAGCGACCCATCAGGGGCCGCGACCCATAGGTTGTGAACCGTTGATGTAGATAATATCTCATTATTTTTTGTTTCGTTATTTTTTTTATAATCACAAATATAAATCGTATGTGTATTTTTAATTTAACTGTTTGTGAAACGTAAATATTCAATAATGCGATTATTAGAAATTAATAAACAGAAATATTTGCTCTTTTGGTTACCATGAGAACGAACATGGTCAATCGCCTCCTCTTCCCCGAAAAAAGCGCAATTTTTTATCAATTTCTATACTCTGGTTTCGAAATTAAGAACAAATATGTATAATTAACAACTTTATACGTTTGATTACATTTTAAAATATATTTTCTGATATCCCATGCATGCTAAACACTATACTTTGTTTGCAAATAATAGCATTCTTAGTTTATTTAATCCTCAACTGCTGTTAGCAATCTCGAAAAACACCGAATTTTGCAATTTTCAAAGTTTTACTTGCAATTTTTAGTTTAACTATAGATATAAGTGAACTTATGTTTCATATAGTATTTTTTCCCTACTACTATCGCTACAATTTTTTGAATAAATGAATTTTAATCATAGCAGTCCAGCACGGAACGGAGTCCTTAGTACAAAAACAGAGATAAGATAATGATCTATGAGATAATCGAGCCTCTTATTTATTCCTCAATCCAGCTTTCTCAAGCATCTCCAGCATTCAAAGATCGCTCATAATGAAATATATAAATATATATACAGTCGAACCTCTATATAACGAAACTCCATACATCGAATTTCTCCATATAACGAATTTTTAGTAAGAACGGTCCCCTTTTCGCATGACATTAAAAACAGACTCTATATAGCGAAATATCTATCTCCATATAACGAATTTTTTCATAAATTGATCTTAATTTATTCAGTTTTAAAAAAGCTTCGAAATCATATGGAATCAATTTTCCATCACTTATTTTTGATTTATCGTTCAGTGGAAAGGTTTTTTTTTTTTTTTTTTTTTTTTTTTTTTTTTTTATAAATATTACTTCTCTCCTTATTCTTTAAATCTAACAAGTTCATCCCATCTCCCACACACCTTTCAACATCCTTCTCAAAACACAGTCAATTGAATTGTTACACATATAAGAGAGGAATCAATGAGAGCACATAAGAGAGACCTTCAAATGGAGGGAAATATCAACTACAATTTTTCATTCCTTGCTAAAATTTGAGAATTTTTTTTGAGAGCGTAACAATTGTAATTTTAAAATCAAAACAACAAAAATTTACAGATTTCTTCCTCTGAAATTTATGTAAGTCTTCCTCATTTGATTTTCATTAAGCTTTCAAATAAATGTCTTTTCTCTTTTTTGAAACTGCTTAAATAAGTAAGAAATAAAATGTTAGGTTAATATATACTTTTAAACATTTCAAATTCTTAATTAAAAAGATCAAAAATAATATTTGTTCAAAATTTACACATTAAATACTACTTTTAACATCATACTCTATACATCGAATTTCTCTATATAACGAATTTTTTACTGGAACGATGGATTTCGTTATATAGAGGCTCGACTGTATATATATATATATACAGACCTGTGTTATTCAGATAAAACTTTACCAAATTTTTGGTACTAAAATACCTAAAATCTCAAGAAACTCTTAATCCGCACGAACCCTGGTTCTTCTAAATCTCCATAGTTTCGAGTACATATTATCTCATATTCAATACTTTTTTTTTTAAAGTTATAAACATAAAATTAGTATTTTGAGTAAATTCTGTGTGGTGAATCGGATAAAAGAAATAAAGATGAAATTTTGCGCAGAGATTTATAAATTTCGCGTATGGGAAAAAAAATGAACAAAAGGAAATTTTACTATAACGCATTAAAGAATACAAGAATACAAAAGAATTCAAGGAAATACAAGTTCTAGAATACAAAATCAAAAAGAAAAAAGTGTTCATCCAAATTAGTTTGGATGTGACTTTTAAAGGCTTCTGAGTTATAAGTTACGTTCGGAATTTGTTTTTGTTTTTTCCGTGCTTTTCATTACGTAAACTAATAATTAAATTTTTAAAAGTGAAATAATTGTTTAGTAAATGAATGTATTTTCTATGATAATGAATTCGATTATCTGAATCTAGTCTAGTTCCAACCTAAAATTATTTTCTCTCTCAATCATTTCCAAAAAGTCCATTTTTTACCTTATTTTATGTCAGACAGACTACATTGTCAAGCAAAACCAACTGAGTTCTGAGAAATTATGTATTTGGATAGAGAAGTAAACTTGTGTTTCACATAAATTTGTTTATATATTTGTTTATTCATTTTTTAATCTGAAAGGAAAAATAACACAGCTTCCAAACGTACTTTGAATTCACATTGCGATCCTTTCCACAAAAAGAGCTAGTGCTGCCATCTAGCGCAGGCATAGAAATGAGCAAAACCGAATAGGTAAAATAAAAATGAAATATGAGTGGTAAAAGAGAAAAGAAAATATCGAGGAGTGCTTGCTAAGTATAAGTATCACAAAGGTGAGTACGGACCAGAATTTTCAAGCCTGGCAATAGTTTTTTTTTTTTTTTTTTGAACACAGCCCACGCCGGGCGGATAAGGATATTATATTTAGAGCCTTATATTTGAATAAGAATATTCTATTTAGAGTCTTATATTAGTTTTCAAATGATTTTTTTAGTTGATTAACCAACAGTCCTATTATAACCATCCAACATTAATTTTTTACTGAATATTAAAAGCACAGTTAAAAAAAATAAAGCTTTTTTTTAACGATTTTTTAGCCAAAGAAAGTAGGGAAAAAATGTTTTATAATATTTCCATTAATTTAAATTGCAAGGTAAAGGCCACATTAGAAGTAAGCGAATTTCTTTCCGTATTAAGTATTAAAAATATCACGAAAAAAAATTAAAACCATTATTTTTTCAGTAAAAATAGCCAAAGAAAGCAAAGGAAACTATTTTTCAAATTTTCATTCCATTTAAATGATTGGGAGGAGAGTTAGGTAGGAATTGGCCAACACTAATTTTCAATAAATACTGTTATTTTTTTCATTTACTACACACGATTGATTACCTATAATCACAATTTTAAGTGCTATAAATTTTATCGTTCCAAAATTTTCAACATTTTAAGTTGAAAAGCTTATTCCAGGAATCATAAAGAAATATTGAATTTTATTTTGAAATCGATTTGGAAATTATTAACTTTTAACCCGGGTGGCGGCGGCTACACGCGCAATCATCTCATCAAGTTGTAAGATGAAAACCCTGAATTAGTTAAAACTCGATTCGTTCATTCAAACGCAACTGATCTACCAAATCATATCTTGGTGGAAGACACAATTTTAATGGTTCGTTTAGTGGTCTCATAAGTTTATCTGTGTTTTTATGCATCCAAAAACATGAAAACAGGGAGACTGGGAGGAGGAAAACGCAATGGTAAACCTACGAGTCAGTCACTAAAATCGGGTTTTCTGGTGTTTCTCACCAAGAAATGACTTCACAGACCAATTGCGTTTTAATATTCGAATCAAGTTTTAATTAATTCTGGAGTTTCAGCCTCCAACTCGGTGAAATGATTGTCTGTGTTGCCCCTCTCGATATATTTTTGAAAGCAAAACAATGGACAAGTTTTTCTTCGGAATGAATTGTTTTTCTTTGACAGGAATTGTTTTTTAAATTTTACCTATCCTGTGTTATAAGCAAGATCTGATTTTCAAATAGACACAGGAAACATGTGTTCACTATTGAATTCAGGGAGTGAACCGAGGGGGGGGGAGACAAACTTTAAATTGCATTTTAAATTTTAAGTAAAATAATATTAGAAGCTTTATCATGCGATTTTGTTTGCAAATAATATGGTTAACCCTTTGAGGCGTGGTGGGTAAATTTCTTCAAAATTCCAAATGTCACACTGGCACCAGTATTTTGCAAAGAAAAAAAACGGTTAATGGTATACGCGAAAAAATGCATTAAACCTTTTTCAAATAAATTTGGTCGAATTTTCTGGTGCCGTTGTGACATTTCGGATTTAAAATTATGTGGTAGAAATTTCTACCATCAGAGCTCAAAGGATTAACCACCACAAAAATATTAAAATTTTAACTCAATGAATGAAAATTATTTAAAAATTTGTCCCCGACCCTCTTAAATCTAAAACACAGTATGGTTAACGTGATAAGCCATACTACATATACTGACTGGAGGGAAGCATGGGGACTGACAGAGAGGGATATACGGGATGCATCTCTTCAGAAATAATGTAATAAATGTCAACACCATGTCAATTTAGAATTTACTGGTATTTGTATTTATCTGTAAAAGAGAGATTTTTGAACTATTTCCAATATTTGTAATCTGTCTCCATAAATTTCATGGAACACGCGGCAATAAATAAAGCAGAATTGTACTTTTAGGTAGCTTTCATTACAAAAAGTAAAAAGCTACCTATTGCAGCCGCCCGGAGGAAAGCACTTCCGGAAAACTTGGGTATATTTTCACCGATCATGACCCCCAGACCCCAAAACCACCCTCCGTTCAAATGTTGACACACATATATATATATATATATATATATATATAACCATATATATATATATATCTGATTTTTGTCATGCGATAACTAACGTATTTATGAACCGATTTGAATGAAACTTGGTATGTACATAGTACATACAAATGTCTCGACCGAGTTCGTTGGCCAGCATCATCCGCCATTTTGTTTCAAAATGGCGGCCATTTTAAATTTAAAAAAAAAATTTAAATTTAAAACTAAATTCGAAAAAATTAAAAGTTGAAAAATATTTTTCTTTTACGTATTAAAACTTAAAACAATGATTCCAGAACACTTTTTGTTTTGTCTATATCTTAAAAAATGATTGAGTTATAGCACTTTGAATTTTTCTTATGGCTGACATTTGAAACGATCTGATTTTGTCACGTGACAACACGCATATTTATGAACCGATTTCAATGGAACTTGGTATGTACATAGTACATACAAATGTCTCGACCGAGTTCGTTGGCCAGCATCGTACACCATTTTGTTTCAAAATGGTGGCCATTTTAAATTTTTTAAAAAATTTAAAATTTAAAATTAAATGCGAAAAAATTAAAAGTTGAAAAATATTTTTCTTTTACGTATTAAAACTTAAAACAATGATTCCAGAACACTTTTTGTTTTGTCTATATCTTAAAAAATGATTGAGTTATAGCACTTTGAATTTTTCTTATGGCTGACATATTGAAACGGTCTGATTTGAACGATTCATCATGTTGCTTTATGGCATACACTTTATGATATCGTGGAATTTGGTGACTCTCTAAATCGCTTAAAATAAAACCAGGTTGAAGAAAAGTTGACTAATATATAAATATTCCTATTAATATTCAGTCTTGACAAAAACTAGTTTTCAATTTTATAAAATCACTAATTTTATAAGATTATTTCCACTAATTTGAGCTTAGTATTTTTGAACAATGTAACTTACTTTAAAATAAATAAATAAATGTATAAGTATATGAAAGCTACCTCTTCCTCCCGGCATTGCCGGAAGGACTTTTATTGAGCTTTAGTGCAGGAAAATATAATATTAAACACTTCGCGACAACCACCCTATATATAATTTTAATCTTTTATCGCTGTTCTTTCAATAAAGAAATTTTTGCTTATTTAATTTTGAAAATGTCCTGATTTAAAAAGTCAACATTTAGAATAAAAAATGACTGATGAAAATAATCAATGATTCTCAGTACCTTAAGCATCACGTAAACGCGACACTCGTCCCCAAGGGATTAATTAAAATGTAAAACCTCTCCTATATTTCCCCTCCAAATTAGATGTTTGTACCACGCTTCTCTTACTTGAGGGAAAAGTTGGGCAACATTTTCAAAAATATCAAAATGTCCGGAAAAAAAAATCATATAATCTTTTATTTTCAGATAACAGTAATACTTGAAAAAGCACAAGCAGAATTGTATTAAAGAATAAACAAGAAGAATATATTAAAAAAATGTTTTAGGAAAATTATAGCATTGTTGTTCTTACTAACAAATAATTTTTCTCCAGTATGTCTAAAGAGCATAATAAATTTTCAAATTTTAAATCAGAAATTCGGTGATAAAACAATAAAAGCTGTAAATATTTCTACCAGTGCATTAGAATTCAATTAGCTTTTAGAGCGGAACCATTCCAAGTAATACTTTCAAGCTTTAATAAGTGTTCTTAGAAAAGGAATCATAACAAAATAAGTGCATGAAAGCATATGCACCAAACAACATTTTAAAACGACAATGCAGTGTATCAGTTGTATTTATCGATAATAATAAATTTGTTATGATTAATATGTTAACATAAAATAGTTTGATTTTATGGTGATTCTTAGGAAAAATAACTTATTGAAATTCTCTTGAAAGATATACAGAAAACTTTATGAACATTTAGAGCATTTTCACGAGCAGTATAACTTGGACGAACTGGGAGAGCGATAGACGGATAGGTAAAACTTATCCAAACTTAGGATTGCATGGAATAATTAATTTTCAAACAGAAAATATAACTAATAAAACCTATATATACTCCTGGTTAAAAAATAAATCGTATGACCCCATGCTATTTCATCACCAAATTGTCTCAGAGTGAAGCGAGAGATATATTAAAATTGCACGAGCTATAAAATTTTATGTAATAACACCCCTTTTTGACACCCCATTTGGATTGTTTGTAGGATGGTAGAGAGGAAAATGATATACTTTATACAGTTTTTGTTACATCTTTATGGAGTTAGAAGAAGTCATAGTTTAACCCATTCGTGCCCAGCATCTTTTGCGTAAATTTTATTTGGTTGGCACCACTATTTTTATAAGATTTAAGTTTAGTTGAATAATAACGAAAATGCATCATTTAAGTAAAGTAATTATTGTTTTTCTTTTTTACCGGTGTCAAAAACAGAGCTGAATGCACCTTTTGAAGTGTCCCTAAAAAGGGACGCTAGGCACTAATGGGTTAAGAATTCTACAGAAAAGTTAAGTTATATATATATACATACATACATATATATATATATATATATATATATATATATATATATATATATATATATATATTCTATATAGGTTGTATAGAAAAGGTTTCTTTTAAATTTGTCTTTAATTCTTTTAAATTATCGCGTACAATTTTTTAAGATTAATTAAAAAAATAACAATAATAAGATTTTATAAATTTGATGAGAGGGATTTTTTTTTCTAGGAACATATTTAAAACATTTTTACATGAAATGAAAATTTCCGAGGACAGCTTATTTAAACATAACATAAAAACTCTGTACGAAATTTGATGCACATGCCTTAAAAGAAAATTTAAATATATCTTTTTAAACATGTCACGTTAAAAATATCCCTTCTGATATAAATAGATTAAAATTTTAACCATTCGCACTCTGCTGTCGTCACTGCGGCAGTATCATCTTTCCTTGCAAAATTCGTTTTCGGCACCAGTAATAAAGGAAAAGTAAAATTTGCCTTTTTTAATCAGAACATTTTTGAAAATGTGTACATGAAGGAAACTTCTTTTAAAAAATTGATGCAACCGAATAAAATGTGTGTAAGAAACGCCGGAGTCCAAAGGGTTAGTTTTTTGTTTATGATTGTTTTGTGCGCAATTCGTTTTACTTAAGTTATTTATTTTTGTGTATTTCATTAGCAATAAAAAAATTATTATTATAATTATTATTATTTTTTTTATAAATTTTAAAACACTGACCTCTTTAAATCCACGATTTTTCATACTAAACTCCAAACGTTAATTTATATTTCCCAAAATAATAATAATAATAATAATAATAAATAATAATAATAGTTAAAAAATAATTCGATGAAATATTTTTAAGAGAGAAAATGGGTTGACCCTAACATATTCAGACCATTTTTTCAACGAAAAAAATTTTTTTAATGATGAAAATTATTAAACTCATATTAAAATATTATGAGTCATAATCTGCATTTATTTTTTAAAGAAAACGACCCACAGTCGTCAGAAACATGGGGGTATGAGTTTACAACTCATTTCAATCACTAGATTATGAGATATAAATAAATTTTACTTTTCGACTGTCAAAAAAAACCCCTTTTCTTCTATAACCAAAGCATCCACAGGAAAGGAAATCTTAAGCTTTTACTAAGCATCGTTGTATATATCCAAACAGCTGTGTTTCGAATTTATTGTATTTTTTTCGGATATTCCAAATTTATACTAGAAAATTAATAAAAGCCACATTTCCTTTATTTAATAACAAATATTCCGTATTAAAATAAAATTGAATATGTCATTGACATTTTCTGGTGAATATTCAGATTAACTCAACTACGGAATTTCTAGAACGTATTCTGCATTGGTATTTTAATAGTTAAAAAGTAGCCAGAAAATTTTCATGGTATTTTATTTCATATATCTTTTATGGTTGTATTTTCTATTAAGAAAAACCGTATATTTTTCAATTAACTAATTGTGTGTGTCAAGTACTTTTAACTACATTTTGAAACCTTTACTTTTTTTATTATTATGAATAATCCCCTAACACATTTCTTTTATGACTGTATGGAGATTTAAGAAAATGCATATAAACTACACCTTCTTTTCGTGCTGCCTTTTTCAAGAAACGCAAATATCCCGTCTAAAGCGGTGTTACCGTTTAAAAATTCGAAGTTAGTCCAATTTTTAATATGTAGGCTATTACAAAAATTCCACTCATATTCGAAAAATATACACAATTGACAAACGAACGTATTTCTCCCATATCTCTACAAAAATTTAGTTATGAAATAATATGGGGTGGTGCGTTTTTCTTCCCAGGACTGTGCCTATGACAAATTAATGTAAAAAAATGCACTGTGCATTTTCATAAACATGCATATACATACACAAAAACATACATACAAGTATAGGTACATTATAATTATTACAAATTTTTACTAAAGATTATATTTCATATTCGACACTAACTGAAATAAATAAATATGTTGCTTATATCATATTACTTATTTATACATTGGAACCTACTTGCTTTAAAATACTTTCTCATTACTTTTATTATAATTACTACCTCGAAATTTATTTTTAAAATATCTAATGAATATGTTTATTGACCTAATCATCTGTTACAAGAAATATTTTACACTAGACAAATATTAGGTCTATTTTTTTCCCCATTTTTTAAATTTATTTTTTGGTTATCATATCTTGTGACACCTGCGACTTGAAAGGCTTGTGTATAAAACATGGCAATTGATGTTTATTTTCCTGATTTTCACGCAAAAAATATTCAATTGTCCTGTCTTTCATTTACGAGTACAAGATTTTTTTTTTATTAATTAACACCATAATAAACGAGAAATTTTAAATAAATGAATTTAGATAAATTTAGTTAAGATTTGATTTAGATAAAAAATTATTATTAAATTCAATAAATGCATTTAAATTAAATCTACTGGACAAAACTTATTATACATAGTTAACTGAAAGTTGAATTTTAACAAGTAAGCGGTTTTAGAGGAAGCCATAATCATAGTTTTGGTTATAAATTTTTCTTAGAAAACTTAAATCTGGAATGTTACGAAATTTTCATTTTGTTTATTATCTTGTTCTATACCCGAGCCCTTCAATTATTGCTTCACCTTTATGGCTTTTACGGATCCGTCCAATTACTGCTACTGAATTCCAAAACATGATTTTCCAATAACCAAAGATTATTAATAATAATATTATTATTGCAACAGGCAGATTTCTAGTGTTTTGTGATTATTAACGGAATACATATTCAGTAAGTGTATCTTGGTGAGTATGTTTTTCCTTTAATTTCTATAATTTTGGACTTTTAAAAAAGGTTTTTTAAACTGCTAACACATCAGTTACCAGTTATCACGGTAGGTTACTCCTCGAGGGTTGGTTTACTTGTTTACGATCGCCAACTCTAAATGATGCTCGTTCTGTCCCTAACGAATATTTTCTTTTTCTAAAAAAGTAACTAGCTGTAACTGTCTTGACTTGTTCCAATGTTTGTTATGCAATGAATATTTATCTGTACTGAAAAAGCCTTGCGAGTAGTTTGGCAAAACGATTACTTTTTCTATTTTAATATGATTTTCAGTGTTTTAATTTTTTTAATATAAATTTTATTTACTTTTTAAATTCTATTCAAGTCTGTCTTAATTTATTTTATTTAATCTTTTAATAAATTTTGTTGTTCAAAAATAAAGTCCGCATGAATAATTCTAATATTATAATTTTTTATAATGAAGAATTCGTTTTAACAGCAACAAAATTAAATCTACAATGCTTAATGAGGCCTATTTTTGAACAACTTAAATCATTATAAATTTATTTTAAATAGTAAAATATGACTGTTAAATTTCATTATGAACAAATATAAATGCATATGGCAAAACTATAGTTAGGGCAAACAAACAAACAAAAATAAATAAATAAAAAATAAATAAATTCACTTAAACTAAACTTATTTAAACGAATTCAGCATAATTTTTTTCTTTGAAGCGTATTTGACATAAAAGCATATATTTTGAATTTTTTTTTTTTCGTCACCAACCAGAGGTAAATGCCCAAATAAAGGAATATTTCATTATTTTTTAAACGGACGCTTTGTCGACATTTCACCAAAATTTTTTTTTGATAGACATATATATCTTTATGAGTGGAACAGACTGTAATTTTTCCAGATTTATCTGAGTATGGATTAGTTATGTGTGGAGACCTTCCTTGTTAGAAAATAAAAAAAAAATGTTTTGTTTAATTTGTATTAAATGTCATGTTTATGTCTTAAAAAGAAAAAAAAAAAAGAAAGAAAAGAAAAAAATAACCATTTTCATTGGTATGTCCAGTTTGACAGAACATCATCTTTTTTTCGAAAATTTGTTTTGGTACGGGTAATAAAGAAAAATCAGTTGTTCTTATTTTTAATTAGAGTATACAAAATGATTTCAAGTCTTTTACACGAAGAGCTTTTAAATTTTGAATTTGTGCTTTTAATTTTAAATTATTTTTGATATTTCTGTTTATAATAAATTTATTTAATGAAAATATAACATTCGCATGTTGCTTCGTTACATCATTATTTCTGTATTTACTTTTAATAAAAAATCAAAACATAAATACTTTAATTTTGAAATTTTCGGAATTTTCCAATAAGATGTAGATACTGAAATTAATGTTTGAAAGAAAATGCACTTACGAAGATTTTTATTTCTATATTTATAACTATGTCTTATAAATTTTTGCTATTTTCCTTTTTTCAGCTTGTTATTCGGTTAAATTGAAAGAGAAAATTACTGTATTATAGGTAGTAGATGACAAAAGGATAGATTTGGTAAGGTATTTTAAATTATAATTTAAAAGTTTTAAAATGAGGATTCGTATGTCTCCTGGAATTTCAAGATCAGGAATTCTTCAGTACTAGTATTTTTTTTTTATAGAAAATCGCTCCATAAATAAGGCAAAATTGTGCTTTTATTATCTAGCTATTAAATGATAATTTTAATTTTAAGTGATATATTCGAAACATTATTTTGAAGACAACACTGTTAAAAATAAATCTGTGAATTCCAGGTGAAACTACCGGCAGCAATGTAGCCGAACTTTTACCATTCCGTTAGTAGATTTTCCGTTGTGTGAAATACAAGAGGGGAAAACTCCGGTGTAAGAATCAGTAACTGTCCGTTACAAAGTTTGATTTATAATAGTAATAATTTAATATAATTTTTAAAAATGATTTACCGTTTAATCTTCAAAGAATTCAAAATCACCGATGGATTCTAAGCTGCTAGGTCATTTTACTTAACTGTTATTTTGGTTAATTTAGTTCACGCCGTCCTCAGGATCGAACTCGGGACCTTCAGGTTGCGGAACCAATTCTTACGAACTGAGCCAAAGTTGCTGATGCTAAACTGTACAAAGTATGTCTTTTATGAGTTAGTGGGAAAATCTGTTGCGCTTTTTAAAGATTTCCTTTCAAATGTATCATTGTGCGCGCGGCAGCGCGCTACAATAATATGATTGAGCGATGGTGCACACGGATTTTTCAATTTTTCTTTTTGCAATAACTAACTAAATACTTATCCAATTTTGATGATTTTTTTTTTTTTTAAATGTTCGTCTGACCAAGACGCACAACATAGCACAAAAATTATTTTTTTTTATGGCATACTGTAGGTGTACTGTAGAGTATTCTGAAAATATGACAAAAATTTTGTGTCCCAGCACTTTTCTCGAAAACTACTAAAGATAAAAACTTAAATTTTTTTTTAAACAAAAGACAAACTTTTTATCCCGAGGTAGTCATCGAGAAAACGTTATTTCGCTGGGCGGTTTTTCTGAAATTGCGTATTTTCCAAACTTGGTCATAAATGGGTATATCTAACGTTCTATTGCAGATAGAATGTTGCGGTAAAGTTTATTTTAAAGATTTTGCGATGCTAATTAATCCTGCAAAAATTCATAGCTTTACGTTAAACAGTTTTTTTACAAGATGAAATAAAAGAATGGCAGTCATCAATCTAAGGTACTTGTGATCATCGGAGAGAAAAACCAGTTACACCATTCGATTAAGCATAAAAAAATACAGAATGCTTTTTTTTCTCTTATTTTTAACTTAATTTTTTAACGAATTATGAATTTTTTTGAAATTTTTGACATGCTGATTTTTGTCATTTTTTAATGAATCATTTACTGAATATTTTTAATTTTAAATTAGGCAATTTTTTGCACCATGCCAAATTTATATTTTATCCATTTTTTTCATTTATTTATATTTTGTTTTTAGCACAATGGCATCAATGGCAAAAATGCCTGGCATACCTGTCAAATATTGGGGCCCTGTACTTTAAAAAAGTGTATTTATTATAAGTATATACCGTATTTATTCTAATAGAATGCGCCCTCTAATAGAGCGCGTCTTCTAATAAAGTGCGCACCTTGGTGCTGATTGAAAAAATAAATATACGGAAACAATATAGTAGATAAGTAGAAAACGATTACTTAAATGCATTATCGGGGATTCTCATCAATCAAAATAGAGATATTCTATCAAAGCGATGGAGTGGCGATGCAGCAAAAGTTTCAAATTTTGAACAATGTACCACTCCTGTAAACTATAGCGCCAAGGATATGCCCACTGTTAAAAATCTGCTGCATTTTGCTGCAACGCACTCCCCTGCTTGTATAGAAAACGGTTACTTGGCCGTGAAATGGCGCTTTTTCATTGGTTGGAATAGAGATATTATATACAAGTGGTGGAGGGCGTTGCAGCAAAATGCAGCAGATTTTTAACAGTGCACTGTTAAAAATTTGACCCATTTGTTGCAGAGTCACTCCACAGCTTTTATAGAATGTCTCTTTATGGCCAATGAGAATGCTCCATAACACAGTAAAGCAATAGTTTCCTATAAAAGCGGTGGAGTACGTTTTTAATAAGTCCGTAATAAATACGGATTAAGAAAAAAAAGAAGCATGGTTTTTGTATCAAACTTTACTCTTGCATAAAAAAAGTTCCTGTTTTTGGCAAAAATAATGGATATTTGAATGAAAAATCTATTCTTTGAAAGGATTTATTATTTTATTCACTTTAGTAAAAAACTGATTTTTTTTTTTTTTTTTTTTGAAAACCACCGTAGAATTTTGGTATAGAAAAACCTGTTTAAAATTTTTTTTTAATTTGTAATACCAGAGTATTAGAGTATGTAGCATTTTTTAATTTCAATACAAATAAGATTTTGTTTTCCATATATAAAATACAAAACAAGTTGTGCAGTATCCCTATGGAATATGGAAAAATAGAAGGACTAGTGAAAAATGCTCCAAGGAGCAGTGCAAAAGCAGAATATGATTTTAATTGAGCATTAAAAAGTAATGGACAAGTGCTTCTGTTAATTACTGAGCATGAGGAAGGATAAGGGATCCCTTCTTGGCTACAACTCACTTCAATGCCAACTTTGAAAAAATCATATTTGCGCTTTTTCCGTGAAAACAAATCAGTCGCAGTTACTATAAAAATGTATAGTGTAAAGACGTAACCAGTAAAGATGCAGCTTAATTAGACATAAATGTAAAGGAAGGCGACATAATGCCAGATACCTAGTTCCTGCAGGTATCACATTCATGCACTGCCACCAAGCATACCCTAAGTGTATAATTGCACAGAAAATTGATTTGTAGTATAGTGCAGAGTGAACAGTGCAGTTAACATCAGAGATGTAGTACAGGCTATACGCCGTACACCTTCTGGACTTTTTAATAGAACACCATATACCCTCTGTTTTTCAAGAAAGCTTATAGTATACACATTCTAGAATATCCCTCTGCTTAGAGCATATATCTTATGTTATTTTTATGACTACACCCCTGGTTAACATCTAAAGCACGGTGGAAAATTCTACTAAAGAACCGCAAATTTCTTTTATATGGAAAAAGCGCAAATATGACTTTTTCAAAGTTGGCATTGAAGTGAGTTGTAGCCAAGAAGGGATCCCTTATCCTTCCTCATGCTCAGTAATTAACAGAAGCACTTGTCCATTACTTTTTAATGCTCAATTAAAATCATATTCTGCTTTTGCACTGCTCCTTGGAGCATTTTTCACTAGTTCCTTAGAATGTTTGTAAACGGATTATTTTAGATTGATGCATAATACTTATTATTTTTTTTAAATCATTTTTAATTTTTTAAATAGTTTAAATTAAAAAAAAATACTGTTTAAAACCACTGTTTTTTTTATACAAATTTTTTATTAAATTTTTTTTTACAAATTTATATATATATATATAATTATAAAGACATTTTTTTGAAATTGTCGTACACTATTTATTTCTTTATTTATTTATTTTTCGGTTAATAAATTAAAAGATTTTTAATAAGAAAAAGAGATAAAAATAAACCGAAAAAATGTAATTTAAAAGGAATTTTTTATGTTTCATTATTCCACGGCGCCAATGGGACTCGAACCCACAATCTGCGCTCGCAGGCGATTAGCGGTGTGGTGCATTGACCGCTCGGCCATGGAGCTCCCCACACAACGGAGTGTCTCCGTTTTTTGTCTTTATTTACACCCATTTCATTATTTATAGGAAATATGGTGGGATTTGCTGATTTGTAACGGACAATGCCCTTTTGTTGTGAAAAGGGACTTTTTCTGTGAAATTCAGGAAAAAAATGTTCGTGAATTTCAGAATTTTTTTAACAGTGAAATTACAGCAATTTTTAATCTTGTACATTAAAAATCGCAGGAGAATATATTAGCCATAGTATATGCAAACATTTATAGAACTCAGTAATATGATAATTTTACTTAAAAAGAGTTAAAATCTATACAAAATTTTCGTTAGAATATTAATTAAACAATTATATGAGCAGTTATATTCAGAACTGAGTTTTGTTATAAGGTCCTTGATTGCAAAGTTAATTTTTAAATGCAATACGTGGATATTGTTTATTATTAAAATATTATGAAGTCTGGAGAGGGCCCCAGAA
Organism: Maratus speculifer; assembly: GCA_964019185.1. NCBI lineage: Eukaryota > Metazoa > Arthropoda > Arachnida > Araneae > Salticidae > Maratus > Maratus speculifer. Next base: position 376,039,894 of record OZ025293.1, read on the forward strand.
ATTGTAAGGATATGTGGGGAGGAGCCTCGTCCCGATATGGTTATGGCAGGGATTATTTATATTTTCTTCAAGATGAAATAAAGAGATTTATATTGCCATTAATTTTTTTAAAACAGAATTTGCTGCTATGCGACAACATAAATTTATTTTTACAGGATTCGTACAGGTACTATTATTTTTCCAGGTGATATACCAGTATTTTTTATTATAAAAAATAAATCTAGTTCATCGATCACAATTTTGCCTTATTTATGGAGCGATTTTCTATAAAAAAAAATACTAGTACTGAAGAATTCCTGATCTTGAAATTCCAGGAGACATACGAATCCTCATTTTAAAACTTTTAAATTATAATTTAAAATACCTTACCAAATCTATCCTTTTGTCATCTACTACCTATAATACAGTAATTTTCTCTTTCAATTTAACCGAATAACAAGCTGAAAAAAGGAAAATAGCAAAAATTTATAAGACATAGTTATAAATATAGAAATAAAAATCTTCGTAAGTGCATTTTCTTTCAAACATTAATTTCAGTATCTACATCTTATTGGAAAATTCCGAAAATTTCAAAATTAAAGTATTTATGTTTTGATTTTTTATTAAAAGTAAATACAGAAATAATGATGTAACGAAGCAACATGCGAATGTTATATTTTCATTAAATAAATTTATTATAAACAGAAATATCAAAAATAATTTAAAATTAAAAGCACAAATTCAAAATTTAAAAGCTCTTCGTGTAAAAGACTTGAAATCATTTTGTATACTCTAATTAAAAATAAGAACAACTGATTTTTCTTTATTACCCGTACCAAAACAAATTTTCGAAAAAAAGATGATGTTCTGTCAAACTGGACATACCAATGAAAATGGTTATTTTTTTCTTTTCTTTCTTTTTTTTTTCTTTTTAAGACATAAACATGACATTTAATACAAATTAAACAAAACATTTTTTTATTATTTTCTAACAAGGAAGGTCTCCACACATAACTAATCCATACTCAGATAAATCTGGAAAAATTACAGTATGTTCCACTCATAAAGATATATATGTCTATCAAAAAAAAAATTTTGGTGAAATGTCGACAAAGCGTCCGTTTAAAAAATAATGAAATATTCCTTTATTTGGGCATTTACCTCTGGTTGGTGACGAAAAAAAAAAAATTCAAAATATATGCTTTTATGTCAAATACGCTTCAAAGAAAAAAATTATGCTGAATTCGTTTAAATAAGTTTAGTTTAAGTGAATTTATTTATTTTTTATTTATTTATTTTTGTTTGTTTGTTTGCCCTAACTATAGTTTTGCCATATGCATTTATATTTGTTCATAATGAAATTTAACAGTCATATTTTACTATTTAAAATAAATTTATAATGATTTAAGTTGTTCAAAAATAGGCCTCATTAAGCATTGTAGATTTAATTTTGTTGCTGTTAAAACGAATTCTTCATTATAAAAAATTATAATATTAGAATTATTCATGCGGACTTTATTTTTGAACAACAAAATTTATTAAAAGATTAAATAAAATAAATTAAGACAGACTTGAATAGAATTTAAAAAGTAAATAAAATTTATATTAAAAAAATTAAAACACTGAAAATCATATTAAAATAGAAAAAGTAATCGTTTTGCCAAACTACTCGCAAGGCTTTTTCAGTACAGATAAATATTCATTGCATAACAAACATTGGAACAAGTCAAGACAGTTACAGCTAGTTACTTTTTTAGAAAAAGAAAATATTCGTTAGGGACAGAACGAGCATCATTTAGAGTTGGCGATCGTAAACAAGTAAACCAACCCTCGAGGAGTAACCTACCGTGATAACTGGTAACTGATGTGTTAGCAGTTTAAAAAACCTTTTTTAAAAGTCCAAAATTATAGAAATTAATGGAAAAACATACTCACCAAGATACACTTACTGAATATGTATTCCGTTAATAATCACAAAACACTAGAAATCTGCCTGTTGCAATAATAATATTATTATTAATAATCTTTGGTTATTGGAAAATCATGTTTTGGAATTCAGTAGCAGTAATTGGACGGATCCGTAAAAGCCATAAAGGTGAAGCAATAATTGAAGGGCTCGGGTATAGAACAAGATAATAAACAAAATGAAAATTTCGTAACATTCCAGATTTAAGTTTTCTAAGAAAAATTTATAACCAAAACTATGATTATGGCTTCCTCTAAAACCGCTTACTTGTTAAAATTCAACTTTCAGTTAACTATGTATAATAAGTTTTGTCCAGTAGATTTAATTTAAATGCATTTATTGAATTTAATAATAATTTTTTATCTAAATCAAATCTTAACTAAATTTATCTAAATTCATTTATTTAAAATTTCTCGTTTATTATGGTGTTAATTAATAAAAAAAAATCTTGTACTCGTAAATGAAAGACAGGACAATTGAATATTTTTTGCGTGAAAATCAGGAAAATAAACATCAATTGCCATGTTTTATACACAAGCCTTTCAAGTCGCAGGTGTCACAAGATATGATAACCAAAAAATAAATTTAAAAAATGGGGAAAAAAATAGACCTAATATTTGTCTAGTGTAAAATATTTCTTGTAACAGATGATTAGGTCAATAAACATATTCATTAGATATTTTAAAAATAAATTTCGAGGTAGTAATTATAATAAAAGTAATGAGAAAGTATTTTAAAGCAAGTAGGTTCCAATGTATAAATAAGTAATATGATATAAGCAACATATTTATTTATTTCAGTTAGTGTCGAATATAAAATATAATCATTAGTAAAAATTTGTAATAATTATAATGTACCTATACTTGTATGTATGTTTTTGTGTATGTATATGCATGTTTATCATTTGATAGTAAACCTTAAAATTTAATAAAATAGAATTAATAACTTTAAAAACAAATTAGGATATTGTAGAAATGTCATAAAATCCTTATATTGGATCCTTAAAATAGTGCATTAAAAAAAAAATATTTTCTTGTATTTTGGTATCGCAATCGAATAGTGAACTTTACCTTCATTTAATATGGAGATCGCACCTTAGGCACAGTTTATATAATTAAATTAATAGTAGATGTTTCCCCCTTCGATCGGTACCAGCATATTATTCATTTTTTACCTTCTAACTGCAAAATAAGCTGGACGGGAACTCCCGTCTCCTTCATCTATGCAATCGTTTGCAGACTAAAGGGTTGAATAGAAGTTAAACATTCGCCAATAGATTAACAATAAATTAAATGCGTAACTTTCTTAAGGTAAGAGAATTAAATTTCCGAAACACATTTAGTCATGACACTTGTGACACAGTCTTCGGGGCTTTCAAATGGAAGGGAGACCACGATAGACTTAAACAAACACAACAGTTTATTTATAACAGTAAGCGGGGTATTAGCTGTAAAGAGGGTTGATTTAAATGGAGATGATAAAAAATAAGATAAATTTTATGAAAGACTGAGAAAAGAAAAATTCTTTCTCAAAAACCTTTCAAATTTTACTTAAATCGGATACAAATAACCTCACCGTTTGGTCTACAGAAATATAAAAAAAAAAATCATTTTAAAAGATAATATCATTGCAAATGGAATACCGTGGATTTCGATGCCTCTTTATTCAAGTAGGATGCTGAAATTCCAATCAAAATGACGAAAACTCATTGCCGAATACTCGATCTTTACTTCAAGTCAACACGTGGTTGGTTTGTTTGTTTGTATTTATGTAGGCCAATTATCTACACTGTGGGATATAGGCCCTAAGGGGTGGGATGCCCTCCGTGTGGGTCTTTCAAAGGGAACCTAACGCGTATTTACGCAAGTTTCGAAGAAAACCACGGAAAACTCCGAATGGTTAGGCCGACGGTCATGATTGGGTTCGAACCCAGCACCTACCGTCTACCAGTCTGGAGATCAGAACCTCGCGGCCACTGGTGGGGCCAACACGTGGTTGGAATTTCAAGAGAGAAAACACAGTACCAACAGATTGATGAGCTCCAAATCCCCTTATTCCATCTACTACCTCACTGAATATATATATACTAAAAGACCAAAATTATTCAATTTACATATCACGAAAGAAAAAAATGACCGTTAAAACCAAATTACCGCAGATGCATACATATTTTGTCACGATCGTATTCAAAAGATCAAAACTCACTCGTCCTCTAGCGTACTACTTATAAAAGACTGGTTGGGCACTTAGACACACTCTTTCCTTACAAAAAAGAAAAAAAATGCCACATATGCAAGTAGATGTTTTAATTTTTCTTTCGAAAGATAAAATGCTATGTCAATCCTTATCTGCATTTTATCTCACATATAAAACATGGCAGTAAATGTTTATATTTTCCCATGAATTATGCATTGCACAATGTGAGGCATGTTTCATAGCTGGACGCAATCACATGTAATATATAAAACCATTATAGTATACTGTACTTGACGGAAACTTTGTGCTGTACCGACCGATTCAAGATAGATGTGACGGCAACTATCTCTTAAATAAATTCCCATCATTACCATATTCGAATTGATGTTATCCGGGCTTCCCGGGTTACAGAATACAGGTAAAAACAATTTTTTTAAATAAAAACTCAAATAGATTTTTACTTTATTTATTTATTTATTTATGGACTTCTCCCTAGAAACACTACTTATTATTATTACATTAAAAATACCTATAATATGTATTCAAAGAAATTTTAGACATTATAAAAAGCAATATTTTCATATTACCCACATGCCAAAAGTTATTAGCCGAAGAAGTCGCCAATTACTTCGCTACTTACAGCAGCTTTTGTGATTTTGATTAATTCAGTGGTTTCCATTACATGTTTGTTAAATATGTCTTTTAGATATTTAACAAGTACTTATTTTTTTTATTATTTATGATATTTTAGTTTAGTTATGAAATATTAGCCGAAAACAAATACTGAGCTATTTATATTGTTTTAAATGCAAAGAGTGTTAATTATTTGTAATCGGGCTGCACGCGAGAAAGAGAAAGAATTAAAAAAATCCTCCTTGAAAATTATTTTCAAAACCATGAAAAATAAGTCAGTTGGGGTACAGTTTTCAAACAAATTTCATTTGGAAGAACTTTTTTTTCCTATTCGATGGTGTAAAAATTAAAATTGTGGTATGTTTAGAAGTTAAAACAATTACAGGGAAAGCGTAATTTATCGGTCAAGCGTTGTTATTATTAATAGGTCTCCAGCATTACTTATAGACATGTTATTGCTTTATAAGTTAGAAAATATGTTAATATTTAATATATAATTATCACATTGCTAGTTAAGCGTAAAACCAACTTAGTGAAAAATTTCTAAGCTGGGGATCGAACCCAGAACCCTTGGAATAACGCTTATTATTATCATGCATTATTAGATAGATAACGTTTCAGGGAAAGTTTTAGTATGCAATGCATCGTTCTATGCAGATTAGTTGTGGATTCATTTCAGAAAGTTCTGTTAATTTGAACAACAAGATTACCATTCGCTATTTTTTGGCGACCAATAAACGTTGTTAAAGAATTGAAACGGCTGTACGTATCGAAAAAAATGTTACTAATTTTGTTTAAAATAAATAAGAAAAAAAAATCATGCATCAAGCATAGATTATGAAGTAATTTTTAACCCATTCAGAACAATGTAACAGAATTGCACTGGTTAAAAAATTAAAATAGTACACCTCATTTCACCATATGAAAATGTATAACAAATTTCAAAACCGAATGCAACTGTTCCCTTCCACAATTGTAAAATTATCCATATTTCTATATGATATAGAGATTTGTATCTATTAACAACATGTATTCCAAAAATTAGTTCATTTAAGAGATACATATATTTCATTGAAAATTTCCCTTCAGCAATTTCCTCTAATAAGGAGAATGATATGCGGATACTTTTCTGGAGCCCTGTATATGAGGTATAAAATTTATATATAAAAAGTAATATGCAAAAAACTATTTAAATTTAAAAGCGCATGCCGAAAAACGTACTCTCTTGCAATTATTAAGCAAAGACAGTATTCTAACCAACTTCTTTTGTGTGTCCCTGTAAATTAATAAAAAATACTATGAATGCTCTGCTTTAACGTGATAGTAATGAAATTCAGTGATTCATATCAACTTCATTAGATTTGAAATAGCATAATATCATTAAAATAAACAACAAACGTTTTTTCTGCACACTGAGAAACATTTGTGGAAACGTTACTCCGTAAAATTGATGGCAGCATTGCTGCCTCCAGTTTTATGGAGTATTTTAACCGTTAAAACCGGTGTAACATTGTCATGTTACACCAGTAATATATGTTTAAATTACACCATTGCATATGTGAAAACAATTACTCCATGAAACTGGAGGCAGCATTTGCCACCATTTTTACACCAATTGTATGGAGTAACGTTTCCAGAAATGTTTTACAGTGCATATACCATACCGTAATCGAATTCTTTTGAGTGTCCCTCTAAACGAACCATTATTCGTATGTACTTATTATGTAATACCAAACATGCTTTAGTGACTGTAAATAAACTTTAATAATTGCATGAAAATCCGAGTATATTTACGGGAGTAAGAGCGTGGACAGACGGACAGACGACAAACAAACCGAATGCATAAGCACTTTCCAACTTTGTTGTAAAGTGTTATATAAGTGCTATATAGAGATTGTAGAATGTTCCTAGTGACTTGTTACACATCATCATTCGCCAAACGCACTTTCCAACTTTGTTGGAAAGTGCTAAAAATGGGGGAAAAAAGAAAAAGAATAACATTTTTGAATTCTTTTGTACAAGTGGTAATCTGTTATAAAGATTCACAAAAAAAAGATAAATACGAAACATTGTTATTATATAAATTCAAAATATAGTATGAATTCTCAGTTACAATAAACCCGAACAACGTATCTTTATCATTTTTTCTTATTTCATTAATGTGTCTGAAGCTCTTAGTATGTTATGATAAATTACAATTTAATACGCAAGAGTTTTTTCTCTCAAGTGATTGTTTTTCTAATTTTGTTGTTAACAGTCAAAGAAAACAAGTACCATCAATTAAACTATCAGATTGAAATATACAAAACTAGCAAACCCGTTGCGAGTTAAAGTTCAAGAGATCGGTAGATACATTTTAACCTTGATTATCATGTTCCTAGTGACTTGTTACACATTATCATTCGCCAAAAGCAACACTTTATTTACTCATTGCATAATTTTTGAAAACACTGCGATAAGAATATAAAAATAAATTTCAGGGTGCCGACGCAGATGTTTAGTAACAAATTTCTGTTACTGAGCAAGAGAAATACATTTTCAAATTAAGAATCAACTAGAATAATATGAAAAAATAGGCTTATTAACAAAAATGCTATCAGACGTAGATACCAAAGTCGAAATATCAAGAACATCCACGTAAAATGAATTTAAATAAAAACAAATAGAGATAAAAACGTAAGTTTCAGTATGATTTTTTTATTAGTGAAAAGAAAAAAAAAAAAGATCAAAGGAGAAATAATACACTACAAAACACAGCACATTTAGTTCTTTGAAAGAAGCTAGATGCTTTTAAGGAATTTCTGGTTGAAATTTACAAATCTGACCACAGTTTTTTTTTTCACTCTCAGAATTTTTGAATGATGTCAATTTTTAACACTAGAACGCCCGAAAGTTTTACTCAAGTTTCATAATAATATTTCTCACCAGAATTTTTATTCAAAATTATTTAATTGATTTATTTAACGTAAATCTGTGTGGATTAAATTTAAATTATTTCAAGAAAAATTTTCTGGTTCGAATTGAAATTTAATCACATAGTTGGAGTCGATCGGACTCCATTCGGGTGTTCTAGTGTTAATGGCTTTTTTATAAAATTTTCAATGCATGCAATTTTGTAAATTTCTGAAATTTATTGGCTGTATATTTTCCATACTGACTGCATTTAACTCCATATTTAATTTATAACAAAACTGTATTTTAATGAAAATTTTTTTAAAGACCATACGAGTGAAATTGGAATGTATCAAATAAAAAGAAAACTTTCAAAAACGAAATGTTTCTCAGTCCCTTGTGATTCCGTCTTGAAAGCTTTTGCATGAAAAAAGTTAGAAAACATCTTAATAGTGAATAACGTTTATTTTTTTTTTCTAATTCCTAACAAAAAAACGCCATTTTGGTTGTTGAATAATCCCTTTAAATTTGAATTTAAATGAAAATTAAATATGATACAAAATATCTGAATACATATTTAAATTGTCACATCGGATTAGCGTTAAATCATATAAATTCAAGTAAACGAAAAAATTGCTCCAAAATTTTTGTTGAATGTGATAAACAGCAATTTTATAGGGTATTCAAAAAATAGTGAAACGTGCTTTAATTTTTTACCCCTTGAACATAACGTATATAAAAAGGGCAAATTGCAAAAATATTCAAAATAATGTAAGGATTAAAATTACCTTCATGAAAGATTCCTGCAATTAATTTTGAAAGAGTTCTTTAAAAAACATTAAATCGCTCTGAATTGTATAAAAATATAGTTCAAAAAATTTATCTTTTGAAAAGTAAGGTAAACTGCAGTAGTAGGACCGACGAGGTAACTGGGTCATAGGCTATTTTATAAAAAGCCGTTGATGATTTTTAAGTCATTGCATTATCATCTCTACTTCTTAAAACAACGTGTGTTAATTTAATCATAACTCTGTCTTTGCTGTGATAGGTTGCCGAAAATTTAGATTTCTTTTTTCAAAAACGACGTCGATTTGGTTGAACTTCCTCGCCTTTTTATTAAACCACGCTAAGTATTCTTATTAAACAACTTAGATTTTAAAGATTCGGCATAAAAATGCATTAATATTATTAAGTATCAACACATATTTACTTCATGTTTTAAATGTAAGGCCGGCGTCCCAGTTACCCCATGAATTTTTCAAAAATGGATTAATTATGACATATATCATGAGTAACTGGACCATGTGGATTCCAGTAACTGGAACCCATATGGTCCAGTTACCCCAACAGTTATAAATATATTTTTTTTATTCTCTTACTACAATATATTAATTTCTTCATGTTTTCTTTGTATCCAACAAAAGATAATTATATAATGCCTTAGTAAAATTACATATATTTTTTAAAGCAAGTTATCTGGCACAAGTTGAATTACTCAAGTGGTATAAACAAATCTCAAAATTTTACGATATAAATGAAGAGACGTAACTAAGACAATATGACGTCATTAAAAATTATTAAAAGCAATAAAAATAGTTCTGTTCGATAAAAGCCTTCTCTTTAGGTTTATTGGATATATCTAACTTTTACTGAGTTAGATAGAAAAGAGAATGAGATACTTAAATACTTACATACCCGTTTGTTCTGAGATTTATCTTGTCTAATTTTTTTCATAAAATAGCCATGTAACTTTTATGTTTATTACCTATATTGTAATACATAAGTACTTGCTTAATTCTTAGCTTTTTTTAGACTCCTTGACAGCAAAGTTTTCCCTTACAATGCTTTTTAGTTGATATATAATTTATATGATCTGTCTGGTTTAAATTTTTAAAGTTGTTTACATTTTTTCAAACAGGACCTTATACCCTATGTCTGTGGAGCACAGATTTACCTGCTCTAGTTGCCTCATTTTTATGGAGCAACTGGACTCGGGAAAAAATAAGTTAAAATACTTTTTTTTTTTTTTTTTTTTTTTTTGAGTTTTGGACATTAAAATGTAATTTCGAGAACGTTTTAGTCTGTTTATGTGAACCTAACTGAACACATTTGCAAAGGTTTAGTTTTTAATTAAGAAAAACATTACTTTATGTAAACTGGATCGCCAGAATCTCCAGAGACACACTGTGAAATCATGGTCCAGTTGCTCCATGTAACCGTAGAACAGTAAAATTTCCTTTCTTCTACGATCACATGTCACTGAGTTGTGATGCTTTAAAGTTAAAAATACTTTAAAGAAATTTCGGATTTTTCTGGCACTAAAAAATCATCTGACGGTTTCTAGTGCCAGTAAGCTTCAAAATTTCATGTGCTTTAAAGTAGCATAAACGGTCACTTTTAATCGAAAAATGATGGAATTTTTACTATTGAACTTTTACAGAGCAGATAAAACTTTTCTACATATAACTTCTAGATTCCCGAGGCTGTATAAAAACTCAAAAAGTATAATTTTATGAAAATACTATTTCATTAACTTAATCATAATTCCTAACATTTTTAAAAACTTTTTGGAATCTAAATTGTGTTGGTATCATCTGAAATAAGTAAAAACTTTAAGCGCGTTTAATATTTTTTTTTTGGAACAATCTGTGTAAAAGCTTCATATTTTTAAATAATTGATTTATGACATTATATGCATGTACGTACACACGCATATATAAATGCATTAAAAATTACAATATTGCATTAAAAATAATAATTGAAAGGAATATAATCGAAATTTGTAGAATCAAGGTAGAATCTTCAGGCCTACAAATAGTTTGGCACTACAATAAAAGTGTGTGCTTTTATCTTCGTGTTAAGCATGAAAAAGCAAAATAATGAGAATTTGGGGCCACCAACATGCATAAAAATCAGAATTAAGAAAACAAAAACAAAAGAGATTAAAATATAATTCAAGATGAAACTGGATAGAAAAAGAGAGAGAAAAAAACACCACTATAGATCCATTTTAAATGATGCATCAAAGTTACATTTGCATGATTATATGCAACTGTTTTCAAAAAGAGTTTAATTTCTAAAATAATGGACTAAGGAGTATCTCCCAAGATAGTAAAAAACAAACAATTTCAATATACGGGAGCAGAACCACCTATAGCACAGCCAAAAATGAACTCTACCTTGTTGTCCAATAAAATACTGTAATGCTGTCATCTGTTGAAATATTAGTAAAATAAATTCTCATGGAACATGATGCAAAATGTTAAATGAATTATATGTTTATAACTGTTATTGAATGGTACCTCAAAGTTTATTATGTATAGTTAAATTTAAAATATTTTATATTATTTATTATATAATATTTAAAATATTTAATATTCAGATTTTTTTATATTATATATATTTTAAAATATTTTATAAAATGAATAACATTCTAAGAAATAACATGTAATTGATTTATTAAATATTAATAATATGTAAAACTAGCCTCCTGACTGCCGCCGGCTGATTTTTTCACACACTAAGCTGCAGGTTTCACTGCAACATAAGCAATAATTAAATTAGTATAATTCCACAAATAAAACCCAGTTCTAAAAAATTAAGTTAGAATTGATGCTATCAAAGATTATACACCGATACTAATAACATATTTTGTATCAGGTTGGAAAAAACATCTTTTTTTTAAAAAAATATTTTCAATAAAATAAGGAGAAAACAATATTACAATATTACCCTTTGGCTGGGCAGTCAGGGGGCTAGGGGACTCTTCCGCCTGCAAGCTACACCTGCCAATCCCCCCGGTCAGACATTAAAAATATGGTAATGTGTCTTTTCATTAAAAATATTACCAGGTTACGGACGATTGAATGATATTGTCACGAACAACGACTATTTTCAGTAATTAAGTTGCCATGAATTTTTTTTTCTTTTTTCTTTTCTTTTTTTTTTTTTTTTTTTTTTTGTTTGTTTGTTTGAGTGGAGCATTTTTCCATTACCTCATTCACCGCGACAGCTGGAGATTGCTTTTGGAAAATATAAATACAATCACTGACACATTTTACAATCAGCTTGTATAACATGACGCTGTGATTTATGTTTAACATGACGCTGAAGATTAGAATTTCATAACGACATTATATACAATATTATTCCATTGGGTTCGAGGATTAAAAAAAAATATATATATATACTTTCTTAGAAATATCATTCAGAAGAAAGAAGATGCACAATCTATTGGAATTTGAAGTTTATATTTTATGTGATGGAATTTTAGATATTTTCAGTATATATATATTTCCAGGTTTTAATTTTTTTCTCTATTTTAATGCACAATCATGCATTTTTTCATTTTATTTTAAAAATTTAAATTGTTTATTTTGTTACGTTGTGCAGTTATATAGTGTTATATAAGTTATTTCATTTATTAAGTTATAAGTTTTCCTATCCAGTATTTATCGAATAGTAATTTGTACAGAATAAATCGAAAATATTTTTTGAAAGCAACATACATTATGCTGCATCAAGGGATGAAATATCTAAACAATTTTTTTAGCCGTGCTACTTTATACCATGTGATTCCCAGTGTGACGACAATTGAATATTGTCCTTAAATAGATTGTTTTAAATGTGTAGTTTTAATGCATGGCATATTTTTCACCTCATTTCTTTTCCTGAGCGGTAACTTAATTATTTTAAAGTATTTTTTCTCTTTGAGATTAACGCGTAAGTATACAATTGAATAATGTTATTGAAATATTAATTTATTTTAAATTTAAAAGCATTTAAATCATAGTAACAACATTTTTCCATACTACCAATACGAAAGAGAAAAGAGCGAATAATGTCATTTGTGCATTATTAATATTATTTTCTCATAAAAATAAAAAAAGACGGGCTTTTTTTATTATTCAGTTTACGAATATTTTTTCCTATACTCATAGTTCCAACGGAAATTTAACAAAATTGACTGTAAATTTGAAGTTTCTGAATACAAAATATTAAGAAAGTAGAATTATTCCAATACTATTTTCTTTTAAACTTTAATGGAATTTCTCTAATAACTTCCTTAAAGCTTGCATTGGTAATAATGGCCGGGACCCAGATAGATTTTTCGCAGTTTGCTAAATAAATCGAAAACATTTTTTGCTGGCAACCCTACGTTTAACCCACATTTAAAAGCTTGCATTTTTTTTCAGGCTTTTTGCTGTTTAGTTCAGACGTAAAAATGCAGACTTCTGACTGGTCCATTTTGTTTAGTTAATGGCAAAAAAACTATCTGAATCCCATTTCATTGCCATCTTTGTATTATTGATGTAATTTTTTACTTAAAATTAAAAAAAAGCAGGAAATTTTATCCCCCTTTCCTTACATTAGGACCGAAAAGTAGAATAAGCTCCAATAATATCCTTTTTCGTTTTCGCGTTAACATTAATAAGGTAATTTCGAAAAAAATATTCAAAATTTTTTCATTATATGAATTAAAATAAATACTTTAAAAAACTGTATTTTTCTCTCAGCCATTTCTACTTAATGTCTATTTCTGAATTAAAAAAAAAAAAGCTATCATGGATTTATTATTTTTAAGTCAATGGAATTTATGACAAATATTAAAATAACAGACGACTTTTGTTTTTCTGAAGTAAAATGATTTCTAAAGATCGCATATGTGTAAATAATATTTCATTTATTTTTGAAAAAAAATAATCTAATCAAAATATTCTCCTCATTATTGATTGAAAAAAAAAATAATATTAATTTTTATTTAAAAATGAAGAAAAAAAATAATTCCTATAGTTTTCACCTTTTTTTCACAAAACTGAAATCACATTTTTGCCATCATTAGAGACTTGTTAAAAAAAATAATAATAATATCTCAAAAACTAATTAAAATTTTAAAATTCTTACAAAATTTTTTAAATCCGTGGATAATTATGGATAAATTGTATTAATTTCTCTACCAAACGTTCCATATTTTCTGAGAAATAGCTGTGAAACACAGCCAATCTTTTCATAAAATTGTTTTTTGAGTTCGTTTCATTAGAATTGTATACATATAGGGTAGATATGATATGGATGATTCATTAATTGATGTTTCACATAATTAAATGTACCAAACTATAAAATATCAATAATTATATCACTTTTATATTATATCCTAATTACTTATAAAAATATTTAATATAATGATAATAAGTTACATAACCATATATATAAACTTTTTGTAATAATAAACCATTTAAACAGATGAAATTGTCCAAAATTTTTTCAAACCATCCACAAAATACAAGTTATAAAATTGTAGTAAAAAGAAATAAATATGAAAAATCACAGATGAAATTCAAATCACCTATTTAAAATCTTATCTATAAAACCCCTATCATAATAAGGTAACCAATTGATTGAAAATACCAGATGCAAGTTATTGAGTGATTAAAGATATAAAAATATATAAAATGAATTGTTCTAACAATAGTAAACTTCATAAAAGTTATTAAGAGACAGCGTGGTATAGAGATGTTGATGGAATGTAAAAATACATCGCAGCATTTCATTATGGAAGTAGTTTAATACATAGAAACTTTTTGTAGTTATTGCCATTTAATTATTGCATTTTAATTATTGCCATTTTAATTATTGCCATTTAAACATATGAAATCGAAAAATCTAAATGACAGCTGCAATTACACAAATTTTAATACTACTACTCTAATAATACTATTAATGATTGTGCAAATGTAGCATTTCGTTATAGAAATAGTTTAATTCGTATAAACTTTTTGTAATAATAAGCCAGTTAAACAAATGAAATCGACCAAAAGTTTTTTGAAATCATTATTAAACAAAAGCACAAAATACTAGTTATGAAATATAGTAATATAAAATAAATAATATATTAACTATAAGAGCCCTGTGATAATGAGCAAACCAATAGATTAAAAATCCCAGATGCAACAAATTAAGTGATTGAAGATAAATGTCAATGGCCAAAATTTAAGAATCAAATGTTATAACAATAGTAAACATCACAAAATTTATTATAATACTGCATGATACAAAGATGTCAATGCAATATGAAAATATCTCAAATTATATGCGCATACGCAGCAGTAAAATAATGTACTTAATGATTATAAAAAAAAATATTAATTATGCCAAAATTTGGCTAATAAGAGATAACTATCTAAAGAACACCTGCATAAAAATAAAACTTTTAAAAAAAAAATGTCCATTAATGATTGTGCAAATGGCGGCATTTCATAATGGAAATTCAAATCGATACACTTTTTGTAATAACAAACCATATAAACAGATGAAATTGATTAAATTTATTTGAAATTATTATAAAAAAGAACAAAACACTAGTTATAAAATGTAGTAATATAAAATTAATACTATCTTAACAATAACAGTCTTATCATAATAAATTAAAAATACCAGATGCAATTCATTAAGTGATTGAAGATATAATATCAGTGGAAGTAATGCATAAAATCGGAAAAAAACTTTGTACTAAATAATGGTGCATTACGAATGCATACCGTATTTTCCGGGAATAACGCCGCACCGAGTATAACGCCACACTTGGTTAAAAATAAAAAAATTAGTTTAACGCCACATCGGGTATAAGGCCGCACCGGGTATAACGCCGTGCCGGGTATATTCCCACATTCATTATTAGAGCAATGAAATAAAATTATTAACTGATATAAAGTAAAACATTTTGATCTTAAATAAATAACTTATCTTTTTTGTTGTACAGTTATTTAATGAAATCCGAACCTCATCCATTCGCTGCGCCACGATTCCCGTTAACTTTTGCTAAATTGATAACATTCAGCTTAAATTTTGCTGGGTAACTGCGGTGCTTACAACTCACATCTGAAGACATATTTAAGATAAAACTTACCGTAAAATACCATTAATCCGCCCCCCAAACGTGACGAAAAATCGTAAAATAATTAGTGCGGGGCGCTTACACGGGATTTTTCCGCGATCGTTTCACAAAATTTGCAGGGATGAATCATGATATATTGAATGAATCGTGAATCTTTGGATGAATCATGAATTTTGATACTTGAAGCAATACTTGAAAAAATTTGTGTTTTTTTTTTTTTTTTTTTTTTTTTTTTTTTTTTTTTTTTAACATAAATTCTGTCGAAAAAACGCAGAAAAAAACAAGAAATTTGTCAAAAAAACCCCCCAAAAAAGCATGAAATCAATTAAAAAATCTCGAAAAAACGCACATTTCTAAAGATTCATGATTCATTCCTTTCTCAACCGTTCTTTTGACATAATTTGTACTTTTTTAGAGATTTTTGACGTAATTCGCGTTTTTACTACAATCTTTCGTCGAAATGTGGGTTTTTTGGCGATACTTTGTCGAAATTCATGATTTTTTCGCTATGCTTTAAAGAAATTTGCGGTTATTTTTCATGGTTGTTTGGCGAATATGGCGTTTTTTCAGCGATTTTTTTGGAAGGGAGGCGCTTTCTCGGGATTTTTTCAAAATTTCAAATTTTTTATAAAGTGGGGAGGGGGCGGATTAATGGGATTTTACGGTATATCAGTAAATTAAAATCAATTTTAAGCATCAGATTCTTTAACCTTAAAAATATAATTCCACGTGCATGTGTATAATTACAGTGAAAGCAATGAAAGTTTAGATTTGTCGATCTGTTTTCAAAAATTTTAAATTAATTTCTCCTATTTATAAGCCGCACCTAGTTATTGGCCGCACTTTTGTTTACAAAACAAAAAAATCTAGTTTAACGCCGCGGCGTTATTCCCGGAAAATACGGTAGTTAGAAACCTTGTGTATTAATAAAAAATTTCCAAGGTAATTTTTAAGGTGCTACATGCTGTTTTATCCATATGAATAATAAGTTATTTTTAGCGATATTTAAGGGGTCACATTCATTTGGAATATCAAATGTTGTGAAAGATTTGGTGAAGTAGTTATCCATTAGACCCAGTTAAACTGTGTCGATTTCTTTTTCGTTATAATAATAAAAAGGTGTGTGATGATTTGTTAATAGGCGTAAAATTTCGTTATATTTAAATAAAATTTTTAGCTTGCGTATTGACCTTGAAAATTTGAAAGCTGAAGAAAAATTACCGGGTTTATGCAAATTTATGAGAGTGTTATAAATGTATGACAGTGATAAAACAATAGCTAATATCTTAAAATGATGCAAAATATAAGGATGCTTTATCAACATTTTCCTCCATATGAGTTTGAATAATGCGGAAATCCAGTAAAAAAGACGCAGATAAGTATGACTAGGCCTGATATCAATGTGACTTTATTTTAAATAAAATAAAGTTTCAATCCTGCATGAAACTTAGGGTGAGAAATTCATATTTTATTAATCACCCTCCATCCCGTCAGATCTTTCAAAATCTTTATTTTTAGCGACCAATGATTCTGATTAAATTGCTGAAACTATAACTCATGCTCAAACTCATGAACTGTCTCCGATTACTGAGCAGTCTTCAATCATTATTGATGATCATAACATATTATCAATAACTTATGACAAATATGAAGTGTTGGAGCAGCCATCGACTCAGTGGTTTGGCATAATATAAAGTCAAAAGTTCCAGTCATAGATAAAAGTAAACCATATCGATAATGAAAGTAAAGAAGCAATAGTTTCATGACGCAGGACAGAATTTCAGAAATAGCCGCATTATTTTACAATAGGAGGGTAGAGAAAAACATTTAAAAAAAAGGAACGTTTTAGAAAACAATTTGAGATCTTGTAACGATATTAAAAAACCATGTTCTGGATTCTATGTAGCTTCCTATCTGGAAACTCTAGTCATGATCTTACTCATCCAGCAATCCGCATTTTCAGGTGACAGATTAAGGTTATATTAAGGTAAAATAGAAATAGTTAACGGTGGAAGAGCCGTGGCAATGTGAGGTGTCCCAAAACCAGACGCTTTATAATGATTTACCACTGTTCATATATAGGCAATCAGTACGAAAAGAACTTTTATTAACAGATGTCAAATACTCTTACTACGACACTGATCTTTGACTCCAACTTTACGGGCTTGGCTTAAAGTATTTCCACGAATAACTTCTACTCTGAGACCTACATTTTAATTAGTAGTTTTCTTCTTTTTAAAGAGGTTCCGGGAGCATTCTGAAAACTAATTTTAAAAATTTATTTTGGGGAATGCTTTTTTTAAAATTGGACTTTAAATGAAAATTTACGAAATAGAACAACTGGGCGATTAACTGGTTCTTAACTATCGTGGCGGTATATCGGTACGTGTTTCAAAAATAGCTACAATTGGGACCACAACGCAAACCATACCATTGGTTACAAATATGCGAGTTTGAAGCCGAAGTTCGTATGGCAGATGGGTTTTTACCATTTTTTTTTCTTTTGCAAGTCTAGCAAGCTGAAAGCACCAGTATTGTTTGTAAATAATTTTTAATGTCTAAATTTTTCTTTGCCCAAAAGCTAAATTTCGCGATAATTTTGCTTCAAGGATCCACTTTAAAAAATTTTGCTTACGGCATTTTTCACAAAATTGGCGGATTAAATTAATAACTAAACCAAAGAAAAAAACAAAGATTGAGAGGTGCAAATTCAAGAGAAAAGATTCAAACGTGCATAAAGTTTTTTCGAGCTAGCGCCAGCCACCATGAAAATATTCCTAATTTTAAATATCAGTAACTATTTTAAGGCTCTTTTTAATTTAAAAAAAGTTCAGAATTATTTAACTGTTTAATTCGTTTAATCAAATTTAATTACAGTTAATTTTTTCCAATCTACACATCCTTTAAGCTCACTCCAATAAAAAATTAAATTTCTTCATATGCTTCATTTTTTACTGAAACAAGCATTAATTTCAGACATTTCAATAAAGTCACTTTAGGTATTACACGAAAATAAAGAATAACATTTCAATTTTCTTTAGAAAAATAAAATTAATTATTCAAACAATGAAAAAAAATGGTAGCTCGATCGTAAAAAGTAAATGATCTGAATGAAAGAAAAAGTATTTTCAAGTAAAGTCTGATGTGTAAAATTTTCCAAAAAGTCTAAACCAGCGCGATTCGATTGGATCCGAAAAATGTGACTAGAAGAATAAAGCAAAAACTTCGCCCAGTGAAACAAAGAACTACTGAAATAACATCCAATAGCAACGCCAAAAGTCTTCCTCCAAACGCACTTTAAACTCTTCGTTCATTTGATACTTTTCTTTAATCGCGATCAAGAAATTCCTTTAATTTTTTTTCTCCGCAATTTTCTTTTCTGAATTCCGAGAGGAGAAAAAAATCCTTTCTAAATAAATAAAATAAATTTCGAAGTAAAGAAAACACGAACCCGTAATGCCATCAGTGGTTAATATAAATAAAGTCTTAAGCGCCAGTGCCCCTGTAAAAACAATCCAGCTACTCAATTAGTCGAGCAAACGCAAGAAAAATATCAACAATTATAAAGCTGATATAAGGTTTAAGTTGGAAGGTAGTTTTTTTCTCTCCTCCAATGGATTTAAGCAGGTTTTTGGTCCAAAAAATACCTGCCTAAATCATTAGTCACCGCTTCTATCAAAAAAGAATCGGACAACTTCATTCTCAATGATTACTCTTTGCTCTTCTTTTGGAATCAGTTTGGACGGAAGCCCCCCTTCCCCTTTCTTTCCCTTGGGAAAAAGATTTGGAGGGGGAGGCCAATTGGAAGGGGGTGCCCCGTGCGTCAATAGCACGCAGCATGATTAATCAGAAGCATCACTAACAAGAAACGAGCCTGTGTTTTTGTTGCCTTCAGCACAAACAAAGAGAGCTCTTGCTTTTTTTTTTGTCGTCTTTTCCTTCCCGCTAACCCTTAAGGCACGAAATTAAAGAAAGTTGATGAGGCGATATGTTAAAAGAATGAGGCAGGTTTTTCCTGGGCGGCTTTTTCCCTCCATTGCCACCAAGGATGCGGGCCAGTCCTGTTGTTCTTCAATTTAAACTTAATTAAAAGTGCGTTTACTTTGCGTTCGTCTTTAATAAAAATTCAATTACCGCGCTGTTGACTCTACATTTCTTGTGTTGACATAAGTGCTGGCGGAGCTAAGGCAGTGGACAATTTTTTTCTTTTTTTTAGCACTCCGTCTTCAAACACACGCAAACCGACCCCTCCCCCCACCTCGACGTCATTAGCAGAGGAAAACTTTGTACTCATTTGTAGGACAGAAGCGCACAATTAACACAAGTAACAGTCAAACTATTGCGCCTGTTTCGTGACCAGGTCCCCCTCATCAGAATAAGCTCAGCTTCGATAAATACCCAATGCCAACATCCCAGGGCTCTACCAGAAGATGGCATATTAACAAAAAAGAAAGAAAAAAGGAAGAGACCCTTTTTCTAACCTTTAATTTCCTAAAAGAATTTGCCGATGGTATTAGATCAATTTTTTGCGGAGAAGAAACAAAATACCCATCTTTAATGTTCCCATTGGTCGAAAGGTTACACAAAACACGTTTCGCTTTTTTTGACTATTTACCTTGAATAATCCGTGGCATGATAGTTAAAAGCAAAAAATAGCTGCGCGATATAAATAAGTTCTCAGGTGCACGACGTCTAAGAGCGGCAAAAAAGTCTCACAAGCCATTTAAATGCTGCAGAAAATATCTCGAAAGAAAAAAGGAGATTTTTGCTGATGGCTCAATATTATTCAATTTTCTTACCTACTGTGTGTTTATCGTCTCATTCAAATTTCTTAATTATTCAACTAATTCAGCATGTTTAAATAACTTCAGGACAGTTTTCACTTCCGTCTTTTTTTGCATTTTTTTTACTTCATTTAAGAAATACGTTAATGAAGTGTACCTTTCTAATACATACATAATTTTATTTACTTGTTATTGAACTCTGATAATGTAAAGAATGATTAATTTTCCAAATTTTTAGATTTTTAGATACTATCTACATAATTATATATTTACTTATATATATATATATATATATATATGTATATTAAGACATCTTTAAAAAATATGTAGCCTAAGCAAAATATACAGGGAGACAAAAACAGTCCCGCATTAACAAATCATATAATTATTAGAAATATTTTTAAAAACTCGTTTACCTGAAATTTATGCAAAAAAACATATACAGTATACCCTTCCCCTTCCCCTCCGCAAATGTAAGGATTTACTACACCGATTCAAGTGAGCAAAAGTTATTGTTTGGATAATGTTAAGCAAAGTATAACTGCATTCGTACAGAATATTATTACATTTGTTTATTAGCCTATCTAAGTTCCATAGAAAGCATTACTTATCTATTATTTAGTACCAAGTTTAGTTTGGTGGCATGCGAACTAATTACCAGGGTATCATAAGATTAAGATGGTATTTTCGACCACCGGAGGCATTAATTTTTGCGCTGCCACCTTGGGAAAGAAGAAATAATCACATGTTTTATTATTATTATTATTATTATTTTAGAAGGAGGACGCTTCTACATGAACATTTGTTAATGGAAATCTAGACCTGAATATACAGGGTGTTCTAAAATGGGGTGACCGTTTTAAAATTCAAGAACATGGTGAAAAGTGTTTTCGATGGAGATTGTGTGCTGAAAATTCTTTATTACGCTTCTTTTGCATAGTGATATATTATGCCGATAGATGGCGATAGATGTCTCAAACTATCAGAACATTCCGATGAATGTATAAAATACGTATGCTCACCCAACTTTTAACTTTCAATCTGCTTAGCTGTTCGAAAAGAAATAAAATGATTTGCATTTTCAAATTGCAAGATTATTATTAGAAGAATCACATTTTGAATGAGTGCAGCGCAATTTAACGGTGGAACTTAGAATTGACACAAGGAAAAGTATTAAATAAATTATAAATTACTCTCTAGTAAGACATTACTCCCCTGCAAGAATAACTTCATAGCTGTCCATTTATATTTTTTTACCTACCACTATTTTTTTATCGAAAAATTTGTCTTTAATCACAAGAATTATAACTAAAAATGATTTTTTTTTTTTTTTTTTTTTTTTTTTTTTTTTTTTTTTTTTTTTTTTAGTATGCTTATTTCCTACTACTATTTTTTAACAGAAAACTTTTATTTTTTTGGTTTAATAATAACGGTAAAAAGAAACGCGTAAAAGTTGACAGCTACGCAACTACAAAAGCTCTGTAACCCTTTACTTATTTTTGAATGTTAAAAACAGCTAATCCATTTTAATATACCATGTAAGAATATTTCTGCAAAATAAAAAGAGAAAGTAAGATAGCGTACGGAACACGCATAGTCCAAATTTTACAATAAAAATCAAAGTATAATATACTTCCAAGCACATTATTGCACGCGTTAAGTGCTTCACAAGGTCGTCATAGAAAACGGAATAACTTTTGAATGAAAAAATATTTTTATTTCTATTTAGCAGTTAAGTGTGAAAATGAAGGGAATTGAAATATGTGTTTCGCGAAATGTTAGACAATTGAGGAGACTACGGAACAGTCCATCGCACTTGTGTATGTTTACAGATATTTTGTGATATTCATTTGGTTTCTGTATAAACATTATATTTAACCTTATTTGTGCAAAATATCGATATTATTAAAACTCATATCTGCTAGCCACCCTTGGTGACCAGTTTGGTCTCTCTTAAATGTGTACTACGCATTAAATTACATTGCGTTTACATAATTATTTTAATTGCTCAATTGTTTGCAAAATTCGAAGATTTTGCTAGAGAAATAAACATAGATGTTATGTATGCACCACATTGGTGTGATTGCAATAAAATTGCAATTATGTGCCTCATATAGTAACACGGCTATTGTTATTTATTTATTAATAAACTGTTTATTTTTTCTATTTTTTTAAAATGATTTAAGTTGTTTTTTCTATAATTATTAACTAAGCTTTTTATTATTATTATTTCTTTTTTAAAATAATAGAAAATAGTTAAAAAATATATATGCAACTGATATTTGAAAACGAAGTTTTTGCCAAATTAACCCTGAAAAAAAATTGCGCTAATGTGGCGCGTATATGACATCTGCACCGAGAAATCAAGAACTCCATATTTTTATGTTAGCCTGGTGCAGACGATAAATCGCCATATATTGTACCGTGGCATTGTTTCGCATTTCATTAATTTCATTTAAAATATAATAACATAATCTTTCTACTTATTTCATTTATAATACAGAATTTTAATTTGAAATTGAAACGTTTAAATTTCGTGAATTTATTTATTTTATTAAATAAAAAGAACAGAAAAAACAAAAATAATGATATTTTGAAGCTTCATAAGTGCAGCGCAAGAACAAAACGTAAACAAACCTAATTTACCATGGCCTAAATCCTGCCATAGGACTTTTACACAATAACGTTGTAAGATACGTTTCATTTGGGCGGAATGGGATAGCAATAAAACAAAGTTATAAACACACAAATAGTCTAATGTCCGTTAAATATGCAACCAAACAAAGATTGTCGGTTAATAATGTATGTGCCACAACATAAAATTCCAGTATTTTCAAAGCTAGAATAAAAATTCAGGATTGTCGGCCATAGATGACATTAAAAATTCATCAATTCAATTTACTTACATGTTGAAGTAAATGAATATATATTAGTAATGTTATAATCAATATATTAGCCTCTAAAAATGCGTGCATATTAGTAATTTATATTTATCTTATTTAATAAAAGAAATTGAACATGTCCCATTCCTTCCTTTATTGGCATGTCCATTCCTCCCCACTTCCTTGTTTAGTGTTAAATTTTCTGTATAAACAAAAATGCTGCTTTTGTGATATTCCATAGGGAAACTATCACATTTATGCATAAATAAGTTATTAATATATATGTAGCATAAAAATGAAGCTGAATCAAATTTAGTTTTTTTAAACTTAAAATAATAGTAATTAAATATTTGAATTTTGTAAAAATCTGTATAAAACAAAACTGTTAATAAATCTCAAACATTTCATTGAATGAAACTTAATGTAAACATAAATTTAAAACGTAATTATTTGAATTGGGTATTCAGTTTTCATAATCTAAGTAATTTCACCATTATTTTACATTTATATATCTAATCCAAGCACTAATGCAATTGAATATTTTTTCAAATTATTGAAATTTTAAATTGCAGAAAAAATAATCACCTTTTTTGTCCTCAATAATTGAAAATCTGCTTCCAGACATCGGTAATTTGAGATATAGGTCTGAATGTAGTTTGAAATTACTATAAAGTTTCGTAGTTATTTTAAATTGTCTGCTGTCTGCACAAAGAATGATATTTTTGGTATAAGTGTGTACTTTCTTACGTGATATTACTTAATAGAATACTACTATAAACATCTGAGATAAAAGAAATCGATAAAAAAATTTATTTGATTCATTAGAAAATACATATTTGATACTATTCGTTCAGATAACGTATCTATATTTATGATTTTGGACATGATTTCAAGTGCATTCGGAAAATGAATTATATAAAACACGTAATAACGCACTGTTGTTTATCGACATGTGTAAGTAAAATATTTGGTAGTATATTTTAGTATGGGTAAATGAAAAATAACTATAAAGTTAGAATACAACAATGTAAACAATTGACCACCGCTTTGATTGGAAATAAACATATAATAATTTAGTTTTTTAAATAAAAAGAAAATTGCTCAAGATAAAAGTTAAACAAATTTGAAAAAGGCTTAGTGTCTCTTAACATTTGAATAGAGTACCTTTATTTGAATTAATGAAATTGAACTATTTAATTTTTTAAACCTATTTAAAACTTTCTCAAAGAAAATTTTTGAAAACGATTCTTTAAATTCGAAGAACAAGATGAACATGAAGGGCCCAGAGAAGAGTTTTAGGGGGAGCCCATGAATTATTGTCGGGATTTCCTTACCTCATAGCTTTTGATTTAAAAACATGACAAAAAATATCATTATATATTCATAAAGAACAAGTTAAATTTTTTTGTTCAATACCACAATCAAAGTTACATATGTGTAAAGTTGCAATTCAAAGTGGTATTAAATGCACTTATAATTAAATAATAATTAATTTTAAACTTTTCACAAATTTGTTAAAAATTTTTAATGAGTAATGTAATATCCTTCTATTTTTGTGCTCTTAATTCATTAATTATTTTTTGATAAATTTGACAAAATTTTAATGTTACTAATTATTATTTTATTGTATTCGGAATTTGATTAATAACGTTTTGAGTTGCAAATTTACGCGTATGTAACTTTTCTTGGGCTATTTAAAAAAATGTTAAGTTCTAATTTACGAATATGTAGTACTATTTTTCACCCTGATATTAAATAATAAATTATGGAGACAAGGAAGGAAATGCCCAAAATAATTTATCTACAGTAGGATTTTTTTCTTCTAATATTTGAAAATACTTTTTGACTTATTTTGGAGGATTTAAAACTGAATTTTCAATGCCTATTATTCTAAATTTTACTTTTTAACAAATCCAACTATTATTACTAAAATACAACCAATTTCAACCATCATGACCACATGACCAGATGAACCATCATGACATTAATGACCACAAAATTTATTAAGTATATATACGTTCATTTTTGACAGACTGAAACTTTTATAAATGAGAAAACGTGATATGTTATGCTTCTAAACATTTGAAGAATGTTTAAAAAGAGTCTATAACAAAATTTTAAGTTTCCAAAATACGTTTTAAATCAATACTTAAAATTCCAGAAATTTAAGGTTTTTTTTTTTTTTTTTTTTTTTTTTTTTTTTTTTTTTTTTGAGGGATAGGGGGACGTTTACAAAGTGTGACAAGCGGAATAAGATAACAAAAGCCTTTCCTACTCTCTAGTAAATTGTGCTAAAAATATTTCAAACTGTAACACGCGAAAAAAGGCATGATTAAATGCTTGCACAGACATGAAAAAAATGTCTGCTCCTGTGGAAATACCACTTCTATCTGCTTTCCGCGAAATTAAACTATTGATGTCATGTTGTACCTCACGTGAGACATTTAAATTTTTGCTATAAGTTTTCGGTGCCAAACAATGCCTGTTCTCATAAAATTAATCTTTTAATTTTTATTTCTCTTTATTTCCACTCCTTTTGTGAGTTTATAAACATTCATTTCTGTTTCGCTCTAAATTAATTTCCATAGATTGCGTTTATGCATAGGTTATAGATTAGCGTTTGTGCCACCACCATTGTTCCCGAATTAGTAGATTTTCTTTTTCACAAATTCCGCCTTCACAGTAGAAATTTAAAATAAAAATTTTTGCTTTATTTAATAATAAACATTTTATTATTATGTAAAATGAAATTTGTTATTTAGATTTTCTAGTATGAATTCATATTTTCTGTATTACGTAATTTCCGGAAGGAATTCTACTATACTACTATTCTACATACTTCATTCTTTATTCTGATAATTTTAGAATTAAAAATATGAGGAGCGTTTACGGGAGATTGTGTGTGTGTGTTTGCTATTGCACATTTTGAGGATTATGTCCTTCCTTATTCGTTGCTGTATGTGTTTTAACGGTAAAATATTTCATTTATATGACATAGAAAATTAAATTTTATTAAAGCACATTTTTTAGTCCGTTTTAACATTTATGTAAAGTATGTTGCGGCCGCTGATTTTCAGACACGTTTCTCAGTAGTTATATAATGCATTAATTAGTTTCCTGAATCCGGAGTATAGTTTTTTTTAAGTGCGATCTATTCTCAGTTAATCATTTTCATGTTCAACAAGCATGATTTATAAATAGACATTATAAACGAACAACACAATAGTAACTTCACAATTATTATTATTATTTCTTAAATTCAATTACATAGCAGTTAAGTATATCCCGATTGAGAAAACTGAACAATGCATTGAAGAAGTATTCGGAAACGCTTCCGAAAATGAGTGGCAAAAAAAGAAATTGTTTTTATAACTTTTTAATCTCAAAAATATATTAGTTTCTGGGATTCCTAAAAATAAAAAAACGCTTTACGAAATCATGAATTACTTGGGGGATGTTATTGTAAATTTTTGTTCGCGGTTGTATTATATTTTCGTACATTAACCCTTTAGTATCCGAATTTTTTTTCGATTTTTCGATTTTTTTTAAATTTTTACGTTAATAACATTAACACAAGCTATTCAAATAGATTCATTAGAATTTAAAGATATTTCATTGTCTGAAACCTAGAGAATTTTGATGTTTTACGTACTATTCATATGACAAAAGGCTAAGGAAGAATTATCGGAGATGTTTAAAAAATAGTGTATTAAAACGAAATTTAACTGATAATTCAACTTTCTAATACTTTTTGCGCTTTATTACACGTGATTCTTTCAGGAAAGTAACATTTATTTTAAGTTTAAAGAGTGAAAAATATGTTTAAAATAAAAGAGTCGCAAACTGTGCAAAGAGAATGCAGCAAATATTTATTATTATTATTATTAAATGCCTAAACATAAATGATGTCACATTGTAAATGCACAGACATATACTAACATTGCTGCATGTAAATAGTAACAAAAATATTTGTTAAAAAAAATAATACTCAATTAAAAGACATGTTCTATTTAAAGTACATCAGACCCGAAAGGGTTAAGAAAATTTTTTAAAAATGAAAAATTTTGCAGTCGTCCATTCTTTTAGCACTATTATTGCATTTTGTCCTCCACAAATGCATGAGAAAAGGATAAGATTATACAAGGTGTCCACTCTCAACTAGTGATGGGCGATAACGAGAAGTTTTTCTCGATTTTCTCGATTGTATGAACATCTCGATAACTTTCGATTGTGTAAAATTTTTCTCGATGACTCCAGTTTGCAATTGCTTTTATACCATACTGGATTCAATTTTATCAAGAGTCGTCTACAGGTGAAGGAGTCAGTGTTAATAAAGACACGACGGATTCCCTCGCTAGTGAGCCCATCCTTTCATTTTTGTCTCTAATTTATAGGCAATCTTCTAATATGAAATCTCGAACTGGGTCTTCATTGTATATGTCATCATATACCAAACGCAGTGTGCACGCACAGCAAAAACTTGTAAACAACAACAACAACAACAACAGCAACAAAATCTAGAATTGAATGAACAACCGAACGTAATCTCGAATCGAACGTTAAATTTTGAAAACTGCCCCCCCCCCAACGTAACGAGTGTGGGGGGAAATATATAAGATCGAGGTGCATAAGATCAGTAAGTGGTCCCTAGCCAAACAACAACTTCCTGCTTATCTAAATTCCATATATAGTATAAATATTATTTACCGCAAACTCCGTAAAATATATATACATAGTGGCATTTTGGGAGTGCCGACAGAAGTGAAAACTTGAACAATTACTTGTGTGTTTTTTTAATCGTCAGGAAATATTTTATTGTGCAGGAAATACAAGGACCAAGTAACCACGGTAAATTAACACCTATACGCGAGAGGAGGCCAGAATCCCAGCAGTGGTGAACAATGTTTATGATACAGATGTCATACACGCACCACATTGTCGCGATGCTTTTCAGATGCCGATTTAGTGAAAACTTCGAAGAAGTTTGAGAAATTTAAATTTCAACCCATTATGGGTCCGTAACGTGACCCAGAATGACGGGAGAAACTTCTTTATGCTAAATTTGTAGTGTATGAAGCATAAGCTTTCAATAAAGATATTACATCAAAAAATGAAAAATGGAACCCTTGTCCTCCCCCCCCCCCCCAAAAAAAAAACCGGTGCTATAGGGAAAACCATAAAACTGCAAAAAGAGCAGCGATGAAAAGTTAGCTATGCTATAATTTTTCTCCCCGTTGTAGCTCCCATATAAGCAAAGTTATAGTCTTTTAAAAATTGAAATGAAGTGAAGAAATGAGCAAAATTATGTTGGTGAATAACCAATAGGGGGGGGGGGAGGCAACAACCCAGGTTGTGCCACATAGCTTAAACTTTTAAGTTAAAATTGATAGAGAAAAAAATGAGGGATATTTTAAAGTGCATGTTGGGCGGGGGGGGGGGGTCAAGCTCCTCACCCTTGGAAGAGGCCCTCAAAGAGGGAACCTTAAAACAATGTGCCTAGGTTACGGTAACAATGTGACTAGTTCAATGGTTTTTTTCCCCATCTCAAAAAATTTTCCAATGCGCCTAAGGACGTTTTCAATTCAAAAATTCGATCTAAAATGATAAAAACGCAAAAAGCTTCGAAAACTGCCCCCCCCCCCCGCCGTGGGAACCAGATTCGGAAGGGGGGAGGTAAGAAAGCATCATAATATGAAAGAGTGATCCGAGATCTTCAAGATGGTATACAATATGACGGGTTTAAAAAAGTGAAAATTATCCCCTCCCCCGCCCCCGTCAGTCCACCGACAGTACCGAATGATTCGATGAAAAAAAACACTTATATTGATAGATATTGTAGAAATCGCTACAGTTTTAAACATATGTTCTCCAGCCCTCTCTTTGAAAAAAATTTTAATAAATAATATTTATTGGTGGGTTTT
The DNA here is from genome assembly GCA_964019185.1 of Maratus speculifer. Taxonomy (NCBI): domain Eukaryota; kingdom Metazoa; phylum Arthropoda; class Arachnida; order Araneae; family Salticidae; genus Maratus; species Maratus speculifer. Next base: position 376,069,041 of record OZ025293.1, read on the forward strand.
AGGTACGTGACAGCATGGTAAGACTAAAATACAAGAAACTTTGAAAATTAGGTCTTCATTTCACAAATTATTGTCGTATTCTCCTTCTTTCTGTACCTCGTTTCACGATAAAACTTTCATTTCACAAAGCTTCATCGAAAAAACTCTGCACGATTAAACCTACTCAGTAGTCATCTCTATTCTCAGCGAGAACGAAAATCATTCTTATCGAAAAAGGCATTCATCAGAAAACCACAAGCTTCTCGAAGAGCCGCTTTTTTCAAGGTTAAGTTTCATCGCTATCCTTCGATAAAGCTATTTTCATCAAAGTAAAATTTCATCGCGATGAAAGACTTTCTCGAAATGTCTGACTTTATCGGAGAGATTTGCTGAAATGAGAGGCATATGCGAAAGCTGTTTTAACCATTCTTTCATATTATGAATCTTTCTACTTTTGGAGTTGAATTTTAAGGGGTGGAGGAGGAGAGGGGGAGGGGAGGGGGGGCGATGAGGGGGTGAATTTTTTAAATCGTAGCTATTTCGACAATAAATGTTATTTTTGGTGTGGATTTTTTTATGGAACCCTCTAGTAAATATTTTATATTAAATATAAAGATTTTAAAGTGGGAGCTGCATTATTTTTAGGTGTATTTGGGAAAAATGAGTGAACCCACGGGTGACATGTAAATTTCAAACCTTTTTTTTTTTTAAATCCGTCATGTTATATATGCATCATCGGAATGTCTTGGCACCTCCTTTCCATTTTACGAATCTTTTTCCTCCTGGAGTTGAATTTCAGAAAGGGGGGGAGGAGAAAAGCGATAATAGGGGGAATTTTTTAAATCGTAGCTATTTCGACAATAAATATCATTTTACATGTGGAGTTTTTTTATGGAACGCTTAGGAAAATATAACTTATTAAATATAAAGAGTTTAAAGTGGGGACTGCGTCATTTTTAGGTGTATTCTGGGAAAAATGAGTGAACCCACAGGAGACATGTAAATTTCAACCTCTTTTTTGGTCCCGTCATGTTATATATCACCGAAATTTTTTCGCACCTTTCTTTCATTTTACAAATATTTCTCCTCCTGGAGTTGAATTTCAGGAGAGAAAGGGGGGGGGGGCGATAAGAGGGTGATTTTTTTCTTTTCTTTTTCTTTTTTTCTTTTCTTTTTTTTTAATCTTAGCTATTTCGACAATGAATATCATTTTAGATGTGGTTTTCAGAGGAGCGCTCCGGTAAATATTATTTCATAAATACAAAAATTTAAAATGGGGACTGCGCGATTTCCGGGTGCATTCTAGGAAGAAAAAGTAACATCACGGCCACGGGTGAGGAGTAAATTTCAAACTTTTTTTGGATCCGTCATGTGATATGTCATAGGAAAGGTTTCGGAATACTCTTTCATATTATGGACCTTTCTCTTCTTGCAGTTTAATTTCAGGACGGGGGAGCGACGGGGAGTGCATTTTTTTAATCGTAGCTATTTCGAGAATAACTATCATTTTAGAAGTGGTTTCTTGATGCAACCTTATAATACAAATTGCTAATTATAAACATTTTAAAGTGGGGGATGCGTGATTTCCGGGTGTATTCTGTTAAGAAAAAGTATACCTGCGGGTGAATTATGTGGCAATATGTGTATATTTGCGCTAGTTAGAGATAAGATAGACAGACGGACAGAAAAATCCAATTCAAAAGACTTTTTTATTAATAGATAAAAATTCCACTTTCCAAAATATGGAAAATGTTAATGGCAAAAATATATAAAAAGCTATAGAAAGAAGCAAAAATTAACAAAAAGTAAATTCCAAACATTTTTTGGTCCCTTCATGTGATTGATTATTGGATTGTTTTTCGAACCACTCTTTCATATTATGAACGTTTCTCCTCCTGGGGTTGAATTTCCGCAGGAAGGAAGGGAGCGATGAGGGGTGAATTTTTTGAAATCGTAGCTATTTTGAGATTAAATTTAATTTTAAATGTGATTTTTTGATGGACCCCTTTGGTAAAAATATTTTATCAAATATAAACATTTTAGCGATGCTGCGTGATTTCCGGCTGTATTCGGGAAGGAAAAAAAATAGTGGAGTAGTGAGGAAAAAATTTCAAGCTTTTTATGGACCCGTCATATGACGTATCATCGGAAAGTTTTCAAACCGCTCTTTCATATTATGAATCTTTCTTCTCCTTTCCTCAATTTGGCCTCCTTACAGAAGCGCTTTGCAAACTTTTTTGAAATCATTTCGTTTTTGTGAATTCAGATCTGATTTTTTTTTTTTTTTTTTTTTTTTTTTTTTTTTTTTTATGGGGACTTCCAATATATATAATTTATAATGTATGAAAAATTCACAAACAGTGAGGACAGGCTGTATTCCGGGTGTTGCAATAGTTGGAATTCTAAGCGGATGGTTTTTATATATTTTGTTGACTCCTCTTTCGCGATATATCATTAGAAAGCTCTATAATTACCATTTTATTTTATATACCTCCCGCGCTCATCGCCCCTCATTTTGCCTTCGCAGGAAGCTCTTTAATAAATTTAACCGACACTCACCTTGCGATGTATTGTTGGAAAGCCTAATGACCATTTACTCATATTATGCATTTTCATTGCTCCTGCACTACTTTGACCCCCGGGTGGTCCGTTTAATGTATGTCAATAGAGAGTCTTCTAATAATGGGGGAATTGTAGATCGTATCTCAATTGATGTACAAAAACCAATAAAAGATTTTGATCTCTTTTAATATCCTTTTAGTTCATGTTCTTTACACTAGGAGTGCTTTTGATTATTTTTTAGTAGGCCATTTTGCTACTCGCGACTTTACAACTTTTTGCAACCAAGGAACGCCGTTACATGACTTTTCTACTATTGCGGCTCCATTATAACATCCTTTTGGTTTGTTGTTGTTTTTTAAATTCATTTGTTTTCAGTTACCATGTATTTACTAAATTATGCTTTTTAAACATGTAATAACAAAGATTTTAGTAATCGATTGTAAAACATCTCGATTGTAGATTCTCGAAATTAATCGATGACTTTATCGAATGTGCTTTTTTACGATTACGATTTTTATCGAATAGGAAATTTTCGAGAATCGCCCATCACTACTCTCAACGGTGGCCAATCGATAATTTCTAAACTGTTAGTCATAGACATATAGTTCCAATAGCAAAAATGCTTTTAAAAAGGTAAAGAATTGTTTTACAAGCGATTTAGGTCAAAAAAAATTTTATTAAAAATTTACGAAAATTAACTTTTTATACGGTCCCCCGGTCCTATTAGTGATATTTAGTAAACATTTTCCATCACCCTATCAAGCAATACAAAAAGGTCCCATTCATCTAACATTAAAATTGACCGAGTAACGAAATTTTAAATTTCATGACTTACACCACTTTTCTGTAGCTGAAAACGAACGAGTTGGACTAAGTTTTCAGGGAACGTATACTAAGTGCTTAAATTGTTATAAAGGGCGTCCCTTTCCAACGCTGTCCAATAGCTAATTCCTAAACCATTTGTAACAGACATACAGTTCCAATTACAAAAATGTTTCAAATTAGATAAAGAAATATTTTTAAAGCAATTTAACTGAAGATGCTACCACCGTATAAGTTTTACGGCAGTGTTAATTTTATTAATTAACTTCTAGATTGGTTAAAATAGTTGAAGGCATGAGTTTTAAAATTTTCTTTATCGAGAAAATCAAATTTTGGGACGCGATTTTATTTTAAAAAGATGTGTTATTTTGATACGCTTTTATTTTGCTTAAAAAGTTCGTATGTAAGTTTCCTTAGTTTAAAATTTCTATTCAAATTTTAACTCTCTTCCAAATATCCGATCGAGGTTCAATTTGCACACTTGTTTATATCCAATGACAATGTAACATTAATACAATTTTAGGCGCGTACCATTTATTTATTTTACAGGTTAAGTAATCTAAAAAAATTTTAAATATATATAATTTTGTAACGAATTGTAAATGTTGCTATTCATAATTTATATTAATAAACTTTCTGATATTTTTTACTTATATTTTAAGTTCAAATTTTGCTTTAATATATAATCATCAACATAAATTTAAAAATAATATTGTAAAAACTAGTTTACTCTCAATGTTTAATATTAAATTTTATATCTTGCGTTTATTTCTATTTCCAGTAAATTTGTGACTGACCCCTAATTTGCAGCAAAAAATATGTTTCAACTTTAAACAGCTATTACTCGGTTAATTTTAATCGTAGAGGAATGGGACTTTTTTGTATTACTTGTTAGAGTAGCGGTAAAATTTTACTAAATATCACTTATAGGACCCGAGGACCGTACAAAAATTTAATTTTCGTAATTTTTTAATAAAATTTATTTTTTACCTAAATCGCTTAAAAAACCAAATTTTTACCTTTTTTAAAGCATTTTTGCATTTGGAACTATATGTCTATGACTAACGGTTTAGAAATTAGCCATTGACCACCGTTGAGAGTGGACACCCTGTATTTTAAAGGTGATGGGAAACTTTGTAAAAAGCAGCAATCGACCAAAACTACGAAGTTTGACTTTTGTGTTAAAAACTTTAATTACAATAGTAAAGTTTTCAGTATATTGCCACATACTTATCCGAAATTGTGTTTTAATATGCAAAGAAAACATCACGGCATAATGAATTGAAAATTCATTTTCCTTAAAAATAAACATCTTTAAGTCTAAACATCTTTAAAATGCTCCATGCGTTGGGAAATATTTTTAAAGTTCTAACCATGTATAAGGGAAAATCTTAATACAGATTTAAACAAATCTGTTTACCTGCTTTAGAATGTTGGTTTATCACGGTTTTCAAATTAAGAAATATTATACGTAGGGATGTCGTAAATTTTTATTTACAGGTGACTATTTTTATATTCTATTCGCACCACTATTTTTTAAAAATACATTTCATAGTATATTTCTCTTGCAAATGTTCTCAAAGCTTATGTAAGAGATTTTTGTTTTGAAAATGTAGTGCGAGGCAGCATAGAAAAATGTTCTCCTGTAATTAAAACCTTACGATACACTTACTTTTCTCTATTTCTCGTCTTTAAGTTATTAAAAGTCAAGAGTCGTTAAAAAAAAGGGTGCAAACCTGAAACATGTCTTTTATGATTATTTTACATTAATTTTGTTTCTGAAATTTGAAGAAAATATTTACATATTTTGAAAATCTGATTTAAAAAATGTAAGTTACATCAATTTTTAAATAAATATTTTTAATATTTTAAGAATTAATATTGAAAATAAAAATCTGAAATAAAACTGAGGTTATATTTTCCACTTTAATTAAATGAAAAAAAATGAAATCCGATTATGTTTGGAGTTATAACAATTTTAAACTATCCCACTTAAAAAATACTAATCGTTTGAAATTTTTAAATGCTTTGTTAGAAATTTTAGGACGTGATTCTGTTTGTAAATTATATGGTTAACCATCACACACACACACACACACAAAAAAAAAGTAGATATATTTTTTGCATTTTACCTAGAACTGTTAAAGCAACGTTGTTTTTTGAATTTCACACGTTTCATTTTGTATCAAATTCCTTAAAACCTGATCAATTATCTAAAAGGATATAGCTCTGTGATTTTTGCAGGTATGAAGAAGCAATTTTTTGTGTTTAATTCAGGACTGGATAAGGAAAGTTTTCCTAATTGGAATTTTTACCCTACGGGGGCAGTATTAAAATTTAATTCTCGTTTTTTTTTTCATATAGCCCCCCCCCCTTATGGAGTTGCAATCTATGTCATTATATTTTGCACCTTATTTTATGAAACTTTACTATTGGAAGTATGAGTCTACAGGTATTATTTAAGGAAATAGACTATTTTTTTTACATTTATGAATCATTCTATATATGTATATTTTCATAGCTTTTTTTTTTTTTGTTATTCCATGTTTTCTTTTATTATTCTTATTCCACAATCAATTAAGCAAAATGAGATAAAATTTTAGCTTAAAGTTATATGTTCTCAATAGAAATCGATTACCGTAATTTCGGGTGTATAAGCCGCGGATCAAACAATTCTCTTTGGACCCAGAAATCTTATTTAGTGATTGAAGACAAATATTTACGGCGATCTAACTAGTTATATTTGTTTCTTAAAAATTTCTGGGTCGAAAAAGAATTGTTTGATCTGCGGCTTATACACCCGAAATTACGGTATTTTTTTGCTTATATTAGTAAATCCTCTGCCCGAAGACGTGATTTACAATATAACCCTTCAACTGCGTCTAAAATCTTGTTTTTTTAAATTGAACGTTTCGTAATTTATTTCATAGAACTACATAATTTAAATAATATTTTGCCTCTGCTGTTATTATAGTGTTATTAATATTATGTTATTATAGTGATTTCATAATATTAGGTCGATATAATATATTTCAATAGTTTTAATTTACAAAACGTTTTTATATGTAAATATTACATATTTTTAATTACTAAATCATATTATCTTAATACAATTTTGATTTATGCTTAATCCACTATTAATTGCTATTTATTAATTTACTTACATAATTTAATTTTATATATAGGTATGAATGTAAATACATATTTTTAATTCATCAATTGTATTAACTTAATACAGTTGTTAGTTAAAGCTTAATTCACTATTAATTATTAACATTTTTTAGTTTATTTATATTATATATATTATTTGGTTTTTATTCCCCCCCCTCCCCGTTTTCTCCTAAAATTGAATACTGTCATTTTTAAATGCATTATTTAACATAGAGGGCTGCACTAAATTTGACCTATTAGTAAATACTTTAAAAGTCATTTTAAATGGTATTATTCAACAATAGACGGCAGTACTATTTTTGATTCATAAGTAAAAATTCTGTATTTTTACTATTTCAACCTGCTCATACCCTCCATTTTTGCCCATGGATTATGCTCATAGTGGTTTACTTAAATATTTTTGCAATATGTGCAAATTGTTTCTTATAATTTTACTGCTGTATCATTTATGCCATGGGTTGATCCTCAGTTGGTAATATACCTCCTTTTTTAATCCAATATATTTTTTATCTAATGCTATTTATGGCCTTTTCTGAATTTATTGTACGCGATAGATCTTATTTTGCATTTTTTTAGCTTGTTTTGCTCACTCCAAATGTGAAACCGTAATTGTTATTTGTGGGAATCAAGGTAATTTGGGCCTGGTGATTCTGCCTTGATTCCATATTTTTTTTCATTTTTCCAATGTTTACTATATATTTAATTCCATTGTCGCACTCATTATAAAGATCTGCTCAAAGAATTTTATTATAATTCATACACCAGTTTTAATTGAATAAACTCATTTATAATTCCTATATTCACATTTGTCGGTGATATTTTTTATTGGTTTGTGATGGTTATATATATATATATATATATATACATAATATAAAACCATTAACTGTCAAACGATATATATATATATATATATAACAAGGCATTTTCGATTCTTTTGGAAGTTAGTAAAACTTCAGTCGAAAATGAAAAATGAAATATAATCATAATTCAATTTTTCATGCAATTTTTTTCTCTGGCGATTTATTTCTTATGTCTGTTATTACATTTAAATATTTGTTTGTATATAATAAAATTATATCTTCATGGGTAAACTGAATAATAAATTATTTTCGTGAAAAACAGAGCCATCAATCACATTTTTGATTAATTCAAGATTTAGTATATTTACCGGGTGTCCCAAAAATGACTGATGGATTTTAAAATTCAATAACTTGCAAACGGTGACAGCTATTTAAAAAAAAAAATTGCAGGAGGGTTATGTATAATGTCAGGAGTTTTTTACCGTAATTTTTTATTTTCGTTCGAATTTCAAACAATAGGTGGCAGTGACGGCGATTGAAGGCCAGGTGATCAGTGCTGAGTGAAGCGTCGACCTGGCCGTCAGCGCCACCTATTGTTTGAAATTCGAGCGAAAATAAAAAATTACGGTAAAAAACTCCTGACATTATACATAACCCTCCTGCAAATTTTTTTTTAAATAGCTCTCACCGTTTGCAAGTTATTGAATTTTAAAATCCATCAGTCATTTTTGGGACACCCGGTATATTCATACATCTATATATAGCTCGATGTATTGTACATTTTTCATTGATTCAAGATTTGATATATTTATATACATATCTGTATATATATCCAGTGTGTCCAAGTTCAACGGTGGCCAATGGCTAATTTCTAAGAAGTTAGTCATAGACATATATTTCAAAATGAAAAAATGCTTTAAAAAAGGTAACGATTTGTTTTTAGAGCGATTTAGGTCAAAAAAGTTTTTATTATGAAAATTAAATTTTTATACGGTTCCCTAGTTCTATAAGTTATGATTAGTAAAAATTTTAAATTACTCTGACAATCAATACAAAAAAGGTCCCATTCATCTAATATTAAAATTAAGCGAGTTATGAAACTTTAAATTTCATGACTTAAACCACTTTTCTGTAACCGAAAACGGTTGCGTTGGACTAAGCTTTAAGGAAACGTGCACTAAGTGCTTAAAGTATTATAAAGGGCGTTCTTTCCAACGCTGTACAATGGCTAATTCCTAAACCATTTGCCACAGACATGTAATTCAAGTTACAAAAATGTTTTAAATGAGGTAGAGAAATAGTTTTAAAGCGATTTAACTGAAGGTGCTGCCACCGTATAAGTTTAACGATAACGTTAATTTTAATTAATTAACTTCTAGATTGGTTAAAATAATTGAAGATTTGAGCTCAAAAATTCTCTTTATCAAGAAAATCAAACTTTGGAAAATCGCAAAAAAAAAAAAAAAAAAAAAAAAAAAAAAAAACTTTAAATGCGTCAATTGGTTTTTATTATAAATTTGGAGATTGTAGTGTTACATTAGTGCAGATTGGTGCAGAATGATAGAGCAAACAAAAGCGATAAAGCGTGTTTTGAAATTCATATCCTCCATTGTATTTTTACATATGTTATATTTTGTAAGGAAATGAAACTGTTTCTTTTCGTAATGTTATTTTATTTTGGTGTGTTATTTTGACAAGCTTTTATTTTACTTATAAAGTTCGTATGTATGTTTTCCTTGTTCAAAATTTGCATTGAAATTTTAATTTACTTCAAAATATCAGATCGAATTTCAATTCGCATCCTTATTTATATCCAATGACAATGTAATATTAATACGATTTTAGGTGCGTACCTTTTATTTTTTTTATAGGACTACACCAAATTCTATTAGGTTAAGTGATCTAACAGAATTTTACATATTTATCATTCTGTAACGAATTGTGACAGCTGCTTTTCATAGTTTAATTTAACACAATTTCTGTTATTTTTTTATTTATATTTTTAGTCCAAGTTGTATATTTTGCTTTAATATGTAAACATCAACATAAATTTTAAAATAATATTGTAAAAAGTATTTTACTTCCAATGTTTAATGTTAAATTGATATCTGGCGTTTATTAGGTAGCTTTCATTACAAAAAGTAAAAAGCTACCTATTGCAGCCGTCCGGAGGAAAGCACTTCCGGAAAATTTTAGTATATTTTCACCGATCATGACCCCCAGACCCCAAAACCACCCTCCGTTCAAATGTTGACATATATATATATATATATAACCATATATATATATATATATATATATATATCTGATTTTTGTCATGCGATAACTAACGTATTTATGAACCGATTTGAATGAAACTTGGTATACACGTAGTACATACAAATGTCTCGACCGAGTTCGTTGTCCAGCATCATCCGCCATTTTGTTTCAAAATGGCGGCCATTTTAAATTTTTTAAAAAATTTAAAATTTAAAATTAAATGCGAAAAAATTAAAATTTGAAAAATATTTTTCTTTTATGTGTTAGAACTTAAAACAAAGATTCCAGAACACTTTTTATTTTGTCAATATCTTAAAAAATGATTGAGTTATAGCACTTTGAATTTTTCTTATGGCTGACATTTTGAAACGATATGATTTTTGTCACGTAATAACACGCGTATTTATGAACCGATTTCAATGAAACTTGGTATGTGCATAGTACATACAAATGTCTCGACCGAGTTCGTTGGCCAGCATCATCCGTCATTTTGTTTCAAAATGATGGCTATTAGGGAGCTTTCATTACAAAAAGTAAAAAGCTACCTATTGCAGCCGTCCGGAGGAAAGAACTTCCGGAAAATTTTGGTATATTTTCACCGATCATGACCCCCAGACCCCAAAACCACCCTCCGTTCAAATGTTGACATATATATATATATATATATATATATAACCATATATATATATATATATATATATATATCTGATTTTTGTCATGCGATAACTAACGTATTTATGAACCGATTTGAATGAAACTTGGTATGTACATAGTACATACAAATGTCTCGACCGAGTTCGTTGGCCAGCATCATCCGCCATTTTGTTTCAAAATGGCGGCCATTTTAAATTTTTTAAAAAATTTAAAATTTAAAATTAAATGCGAAAAAAATTAAAATTTGAAAAATATTTTTCCTTTACGTGTTAGAACTTAAAACAAAGATTCCAGAACACTTTTTATTTTGTCAATATCTTAAAAAATGATTGAGTTATAGCACTTTGAATTTTTCTTATGGCTGACATTTTGAAACGATCTGATTTTTGTCACGTGATAACACGCGTATTTATAAACCGATTTCAATGAAACTTGGTATGTACATAGTACATACAAATGTCTCGACCGAGTTCGTTGGCCAGCATCATCCGCCATTTTGTTTCAAAATGGTAACTATTTTAAATTTTTAAAAAAATTTAAAATTTAAAATTAAATGCGAAAAAATTAAAATTTGAAAAATATTTTTCTTTTACGTGTTAGAACTTAAAACAAAGATTCCAGAACACTTTTTATTTTGTCAATATCTTAAAAAATGATTGAGTTATAGCACTTTGAATTTTTCTTATGGCTGACATTTTCAAACGACCTGATTTTTGTCACGTGATAACACGCGTATTTATGAACCGATTTCAATGAAACTTGGTATGTACATAGTACATACAAATGTCTCGACCGAGTTCGTTGGCCAGCATCATCCGCCATTTTGTTTCAAAATGGTAGCCATTTTAAATTTTTAAAAAAATTTTAAATTTAAAATTAAATGCGAAAAAATTAAAATTTGAAAAATATTTTTGATTTACGTGTTAGAACTTGAAACAACGATTCCAGAACACTTTTTATTTTGTCTATATCTTACAAAATGATTGAGTTATAGCACTTTGAATTTTTCTTATGGCTGACATTTTGAAACGATCTGATTTTGTCACGTGATAACACGCGTAATTATGAACCGATTTCAATGAAACTTGGTATGTACATAGTACATACAAATGTCTCGACCGAGTTCGTTAGCCAGCATCATCCACCATTTTGGTTCAAAATGGTGGCCATTTTAAATTTTTTTAAAAATTTAAAATTTAAAATTAAATGCGAAAAAATTAAAAGTTGAAACATATTTTTCTTTTACGTGTTAAAACTTAAAACAACGATTCCAGAACACTTTTTATTTTGTCTATATCTTAAAAAATGATTGAGTTATAGCACTTTGAATTTTTCTTATGGCTGACATTTTGAAACGGTCTGATCTGAACGATCCACAATGTTGCTTTAAAATGGCATACATTTTATGATATCGTGGAATCTGGTGACTCTCTAAATCGCTTAAAATAAAACCAGGTTGAATAAAAGATGGCTAATTTCTAAAAATTCCTATTAATATTCAATCTTTACAAAAACTAGTATTCAATCTTATAAAATCACTAATTTTATAAGATTATTTCCACTAATTTGAGCTTAGTATTTTTGAACAATGTAACTTACCTTAAAATAAATAAATAAATATATAAGTATATGAAAGCTACCACTTCCTCCCGGCATTGCCGGAAGGACTTTTTTAAATTTTTTTTTAAATTTAAAATTTGAAATTAAATGCGAAAAAATTAAAATTTGAAAAATATTTTTCTTTTATGTGTTAGAACTTAAAACAAAGATTCCAGAACACCTTTTATTTTGTCAATATCTTAAAAAAATGATTGAGTTATAGCACTTTGAAATTTTCTTATGGCTGACATTTTGAAACGATCTGATTTTTGTCACGTAATAACGCGCGTATTTATGAACCGATTTCAATGAAATTTGGTATGTACATAGTACATACAAATGTCTCGACCGAGTTCGTTGGCCAGCATCATCCGCCATTTTGTTTCAAAATGGTGGCCATTTTAAATTTAAAAAAAAATTAAAATTTAAAATTAAATGCGAAAAAAATCAAAATTTGAAAAATATTTTTCTTTTACGTGTTAGAACTTAAAACATCGATTCCAGAACATTTTTTATTTTGTCTATATCTTACAAAATGATTGAGTTATAGCACTTTGAATTTTTCTTATGGCTGACATTTTGAAACGATCTGATTTTGTCACGTGATAACACGCGTATTTATGAACCGATTTCAATGAAACTTGGTATGTACATACTACATACAAATGTCTCGACCGAGTTCGTTGGCCAGCATCATCCATCATTTTGTTTCAAAATTGTGGCCATTTTAAATTTTTTTAAAAATTTAAAATTTAAGATTAAATGCGAAAAAATTAAAAGTTGAAAAATATTTTTCTTTTACGTGTTAAAACTTAAAACAACGATTCCAGAACACTTTTTATTTTGTCTATATGTTAAAAAATTATTGAATTATACCACTTTGAATTTTGCTTATGGCTGACATTTTGAAACGGTCTGATCTGAACGATCCATCATGTTGCTTTAAAATGGCATACATTTTATGATATCGTGGAATTTGGTGACTCTCTAAATCGCTTAAAATAAAACCAGGTTGAATAAAAATGACTAATTTCTAAAAATTCCTATTAATATTCAGTCTTGACAAAAACTAGTATTCAATCTTATAAAAGTACTAATTTTTAAAGATTATTTCCACTAATTTGAGCTTAGTATTTTTGAACAATGTAACTTACTTTAAAATAAATAAATAAATATATAAGTATATGAAAGCTACCTCTTCCTCCCGGCATTGCCGGAAGGACTTTTTTTATTTCCAATTAATTTGTGACTGACTCCTATTTGCAACAAATAGATTCTTCAACTTTAAATTGCTGTATTACTCGGTCAGCTTTAATCGCAAAGGAATGGACTTTTTTGTCTTAATTGTTAGATTAGTGGTAAAAATTTACTAAATGTCAATTACAGGACCGTGCGACCGTATAAAAATTTAATTTTCGTAATTTCTTAATAATTTTTTTTCACCTAAATCACTTAAAAATACTTCTTTACCTTTATAAAATATTTTTGCAATTGGAACTATATGTCTATGAAAAACGGTTTATAAATTAACCATTGGCCGCCGTTAACTGTGGACACACTGTATATCTCGTTGTAGCGTAATATGGTACATTTTATTTAATATTGCATTTTAAGCTTTTTTTCTATGCCAACGAAAATTATTTTAATTATAATAACATTCAGAAAACGATTTTCTTTTTCAAAGTATATATTTTTAAAATGTGGTCAAAATAGGACTTAAAAACACTAGACAAATAGGACACTAAATAGAATTTCCCAATAAAGTTGTAAGAGAAATATAATAAAAAGTCTAAAAAGTTCTTCTCTGGCTATGTTGTATACAGAATATTTAAACAATATCTAGTCAGAATATATATTTCATAGAGAAGCTTATAATAAATAAATAAATGCGTATTTATGCCAAAGATTATGTATTCGACCTCGTTTAATGGGTGAGCGGGGTTACTTAATCCAGTAGCCAACATTGTTTTGCATTTTGGTGTGCAAGTCGTTATTCCTATTTAGAATTTTCCATCCTATGAAAGAGTACACGATTTATAAGTTCATCAAATAATAAATGCTTATAATCACTGTGATTATAATGAAAAATACATTGTTTATGCCAGTCAGTGTCATATTTTGCATAGAAAAAACAGCGTCAATATAATAGAAATGTTGTTATCGACTGACTTGAGGTGCCTCTTTTAACAGATAAATGGATTATTTGTGGATACTAGCATTGCAATAAAAATATTGAGTCAGAGTTCTATATTCTGAGACTGGCTGTATATTTTTAAACAGATAAGTTAAATATATATTTGATTTTATAAGTTAAAAGTATAAAATATTTATGATACAATATTAAAAACTAAATAAAAATAAAATGTAAATATGATCAGAGTTTGTTTCAATAAAATTATTTATAGCAAAGTAACTACTCGAAAGTTTAGAAATTGCAGTCCCTTAATTGTTAATGTAAAAATTCTGTATTACACCTCTCCACTTCCCCTATACATTTTAAGTATTTCTTTTGAAGCTCTTTTTAAAATAAACGCACAATGACCACATATCTTTTTAAATCTAAATCCAAGCAAAGTATTTTAAACGAAAGTTCAAAGGTTTTGCTTGTTCAGGAGGGAAAGAAATTCAGATCTCTAAATACTAGCCAGCGATTAACGAAAAAACCTGACATCTCGGATCTTTTTACCATATTCTCCTGATTTTAGTTTTTATTCCTTATTCCTTATTTTTTGTTTTTGTTTTTATTTTAACTTCTTAAGAGTTTGAGGCTGTGCCAGGTTGGGGTCATAGATTGCTCCCCCTCCTCTCTGAAAGTAAGGGGGTGCATTTCCCCACCCTTGTTTGCTCTGCTCCAAAAAACGGTCGCTGTGTGTTGATTCAGCGCTGGAAGCTGAGCTTCGAATATCAACATCCACTTCCGTGGCAACAGCAGAGAATCACTGGGTTTTAATTAATTCCGCCCGTCTTTAGCTCTTTGTTTTCCCACACACATTAACGATGGGGCTGGGAGGGCGCCCCGGCGGATTTTTTTAACGCCTCTTTTCTAGTCACTTTCTTGCAAAAAGAGCGCGAACCTTGGGCTGCACTATAGCAGAGCAGGAGAATTATAAGGTATTTATTGAAATCGCATAACTGAAACCAAAGGGAAAAAAAGCTGAAAATTTGTATTTGTTACATTTCAAGCTGCCCCTAGAGTATGTGTGCTAAAAAGTTGCCTTTTTTCTTATTTTCAAAGACATTTTAAAGGAGTTTTAGCTTTGTTGATATTTGGTGACTAGGTTTGGTTTATTTAACCAGTCATCGCTGGGAAGATTTAAAAATCACTTAAAAGTATGAATTAATTAAACATTTTTTTTTAATGATAGCTTTTTTGCAACATGATAAAATTTTATTCTAAAATAACGCAATGCATTTAATCGCAACTACTGTTTGTTTGTATTGTATGGTCATAAAAGAAGCCCATTAAATTTTTTCAGGCATTTTATTATTATTACTTTGCAACTAATGAAAAGTTCATTGACTTTATTGGCTTTACTAATACATGTTGTAAAAATCACATTTTCACAGAACATATAAGCTTTCAATACTGAAATAAAGTAATATTTTCAGAAAAATATCTTTACTTTTTAAGATTTTTCATTTATTATTCTTTAAACCATTTCTGTAATTTTGTGAGAACTGAAAGTTTGGTAAAAAATATTTTAATAGCAGAAATGAGTTATGTGGGCATTTTGAAAAAATTGGCTTGAATATTTCAACTTTTATAACTTTTCTACCTTTATATACTTCAATTTTTATAAAACTGACTTTATGAACTATACTTTCAAACAATTCGTGAATTAAACTTATTTTTCCATCAGTTATATGTCGTTAAAACACGCTAAGGAAAAGCGGAATTGGTCTCTTCCCCCCCCCCCCCACGCATACCTATTAATGCAAAAATGCTCCAATCTAAAGTAAAACATATTCTGAAATCCTGCAATATGAAACTGTATTTTCTATTACCGACAAGGGTGTCTCGGCGACTGTTCTTCTTGTCACTCATTCGTATTATAAATGGTATTTCCTGTAAATGTTGCTTTCTCTCAAAACAGGAAAAAATCGCAAGGCGATGCTCAAACTATCCTTAAATTCTCCACTCAAAAGAAGGATAGTTTCTTCAAATAGCAGAAAAAAATATTTTACAATCACAGGGGTGGTATATGTTCATTTTCTGACAAATTTGTTTTAAGCATGTATTTTTTTAATCAATTAAATTTAGATAATTAAATAATTTAAACAATTTTACGCGCTGAAAAAAATTGTTAAAAATCGAAATATTGAAATCGATATAAATTAAAAAAATTATGTTTTGTAGACCATTTAACTTAGCATGAAGCAATGATTCTAAAAGTAATCACAAGTAACAACTAATACAATGTTCCCCCAAAATTGTGATGAAACATAAAATAACTCATATGTATGCATAGTATTTATCATTTATTTGGGATCAAAAGAAATACACGGAATAACCCAGAGTTGTAAGAACATAAAATGCTTCATAAATCGAAAAAAATATTTTCAGATTAAAAAATTCTTAATATTAAGACGATTGAACATATATAATATTTATTATTGTGCAACACCATGAAGTATCAAAACAGGTGGTTAAAATTTGTAAATTAACTTTTTATATAAACAGGAGGTTTTACATTTCTATAGTTTTCTCAGAATTCTGTTTTTATTACATTTGCACCCATACATATAATACACACACACAAACCGTTAATTTAATACCTTGATAAATCACATACATGTTTATATTTACTGCATCTTAAATAATAAACAATTAAACTTTGATATGATATGAGAATTTTTAATAAAATTTTGAATGATTTCGGATGTTTTAAAGTTAATAATTTATATATACGTGTACATATATTAAATGAAAATCAAGCATTTATATTATTTTCCTTACAGAAAAATCTTCATTCTTCGCAAAAATACCCATTCTCACTACGAGTATAAATTAAAAAAAAAAGTACCAAAAAAGTAATATGTTTACAAAATTCAATTATTTGATGGAAAATCTTAGCTTTCAAATAATTAAAACGTTATTATTATTTTGTTTTAGTTTTTGCGTATCACGAATAGATCCAACGCAGCTTCTGGAATACGGAACATAAGTGAAAGAATTTTTTTTTTTCCTAATTGAAAATTGTAATAGCTTTTTTACATTTAACATACATGTATTATACATATTATAACCACTAAATGTATTACAGGTTACCACATTAAAACATTAACAAAAAATGATTGAAAGGAATATAATCGAAATTTGTAGAACCAAAGTAGAATATTCAGCACACAAATACTTTGGCACTACAAATAAAGTATGTGGTTTCATCTTTATTTTAGCAATTAAAAAGCAAAATAATATGAATTTGGGGCTATCACTAATTTTAAAAGCGAGAAAACATTAATGAAAAAATGAAGATTAAAATATAATTCAAGATGAAATTAGGTAGAATAAGAAAAGAAAACTATCACTAAATATCCACTATAAATGGTGCATCAGAAAATACATTGGTATGATTATATGCAATTGTTGTAAAAAGAGGTTCTATTTCAAAAATAATGGACCCAATATTTTTGGAGTATTTCTCAATATAGTAAAATACAAACTTCAATATATGGAAA
Source organism: Maratus speculifer (assembly GCA_964019185.1). Classification (NCBI taxonomy): domain Eukaryota; kingdom Metazoa; phylum Arthropoda; class Arachnida; order Araneae; family Salticidae; genus Maratus; species Maratus speculifer. The sequence goes on from OZ025293.1 coordinate 376,086,566, forward strand.
TAGATAAGGAACTCCCTATAGTACAATTAAAAATAAACATTGCCTTGTTGTCCAATAAAACTCTCTAGTACTGCTATCTGTTGCTACTTTAGTAAAATAAATTGTCACGGAACAAGATGCAAAATATTTAATAAATTACATATTTATAAATGTCATTGGATGCTATTTCAGTTAAATTAAAAAAAAATATTAAATAAATAACATTATAAGAAATTATATGTAATTGGTTTATTAAATATTAGTAATATGCAAAATATTATATGGATGATTCATTAATTAATATTTCACATACTTAAGTGTACCAAACAATAAAATATCACTAATTAAATCACTCTTGCATCACATCCTAATTACCTAAATAAATATTTAATATAATGATAATAAATTAAATAACCAATATTATAATGCTTAGGTATTTAAAAATGAAAAAAATGAAAAAAAAAAAGTAATTTCAATATTGAAATTAATTTCATTTAATGTGACCGCATACTATCTTAAAGTTTCATAATATTGTATTAGAGGATAAAACAAAGAATAAAACAAATAATCATCATATGCATTTTATGCACTTAGAATATAATATTTTAGATGTTTGTCCTAATTTGACTAAAAAATAGATTCAAGATAATCATTAACATTAATTATTAAATTATATTAATAGATTTAATTGATTTAATAAATGTAACTATACAATTATTCATGCATGTGTACCGATTTAACATCCGGTATAAAATGTATTATTGCAATATATGAGATGCCCCAATCTGCCTTTTTTTAAAATAAATTAACCATTGTGTATTACCCAGACAACGCCACCCTCCTCCGTGCAATAACATCTACCCACCTTTTCACTCTATTAATATAAATATTTTTTGCATTTTTAAATTATTAATAATATTTGTATATTATATATATATATATATATATATATATATATATATATTAACAATATATATATATATATATATATATATATATATATATATATATATATATATTAACACATATGTAAGAATAATTGTATTGTTACATTAATTAAATATATTAATATAATTTAGTAATTAATGTTAAAGATTAACTTGAATCTAACTTTTGACAATTTTGACAATGTCTAAAATATTACTTCTAAGTGTATAAAATGCCTGTGTTAATTATCTATTTTATTCCTTCTTTTATATTATATTAGGATGTTGAGTTTAGGTTAGTATTGTCAAATTAAATAAAATTAACTTCCATTTGTCCCCTTTGTTTTTATATTTTTATCCTCTTTTTACATATCTAAACATTATGATATTAGTTAACAATTAATTATCTTTGTATTATTTACTTAATAATTGCAATACCATATACGAATGATTTAACTATCGAGATTTTATAATTTTGAACTATTAATAATAGGGATCATTGTTATGATTAATCCATATTAAATTTTATATATTTTCAATATTTAATAAATCAATTGCTTTTTATATTTATTAATGTTTTTCATTAAATAAATAATTTAAATTTTGCTTCTATATCTAATGAGAGTAGGGTAACATCCCCAGTAATTGGCACTTTAAGAATTTGTCTTTAAACTTACTTCAATTTTAATTACAAAGAAATAAGATATTTACTTAGAAATATTTTTAAATCAAAGATTGCATATCTGTGCATCTATTTTGCCCACTAAAAGCAAAGAAATTTGAAAAAGTATTTTTATAAAAATATATTTATAAAAAGTTGCTGAAATCACCAGTAATTGGCACCTAGAGCACCAATGTATGACACCTTGTGATCCAGTAATTGGCACAAGTTTATATTAAAAAAAAAAAAAAAACTTTACATTTTGCATTGGGTTTAATCACTTTAAATGAATTTACTGTAGATGAAGATGCCATATTTCAGGTTTTTGAGAGTAAGGAATCAGCATATTAGTCTGAAATGTGAAAACAATACAATATACTTACATTAATACCCAGTAATTGTCATATGAAGCTTTAATGGATTCCAATTCCTGATAATATTTCATATTTTCAAATAAAAACAAATGATAAACAAAATTAGTCTATAACTTTAAAAGTACTTCCAAAATAAGTGGTTTAATCTCAAATTCCTTGCGAATTCCTTGTAATTGGAATAGGTGCCAATTACTTGGAACTAGCAAAATTGAAGCACCATTAATTGGCATCTATCATTAATTCAGAAATCCAAATATTTGTGTCGAAAATACTTTTACACAATTAAAGTAACCCTTTTCAACTAAACAAAACTGTTGTCAATTAGAATTTAAAATATATTACAAATCATATAATAATGAATTGAAAAGCATGCCTTCCTTAAACCAAAGAAGAAGCATTTGCAACAAAAATGGCTAATTTCATACAAGCCATAATTGTTTCTCTTTCCTAGGCACTATTGTCATCTAGTAGCATAAATCAAAGTTATAATCTTTAACGTAAATGAGCATATAACTGGTATGAGGTCTTGCATTTTTAAAAGACTCGATATAAATCTTATTTTAGGACATGTTTGTAGGATGTGCCAATCACTGGTGCATGCCAATTACTGGGGGTGTTACCCTATATAGTATATGCTTAAGGCATCTTCCAATAAATGTATAAAGCATTTAATTAATTTATAATCATAACAGTTTATTTTTTGCTACATCATTTTAGGAGAAACTATAGTGTCTGGTATGTTTTTCAATTTTTTATCCATTTTAATAATGTTATTATGATTTATTGTTAATGTTTTTCTCCATTTTAATTTGGTTTTATGAGTGTTGGTAGCCCCAAAATCGTATTGTAATCATATCGGCTAAAACGAAGATGAAAGCACGCACTTTATTTGTAAATTCAAAGTATTTGTGGGCCTGAAGATTCTACTTTGGTTCTACAAATTTCGATTATATTCCATTTACTTCCTTTTTTACATGTTTTTATGTAGTAATTTTGTATTAAATTTAATGGTATATGTATATTGTTTTAAAATTAATATTTATGTATATATATGTGTGTGTGTGCATGTCTGTATATTAGATTGGAAGCTAACGATACCAAAAAGCGTTTTGTATGAAAAATATCCATTATGTATTTAAATATATTTAATAATATTTATATATGTATTTAAATATATTTAATAATATATATATATATATATATATATATATATATATATATATGTATTTAAATATATTTAATAATGTATTTAAATCCATTATGTGCCTGGAACATTAAACATATATTTCCAGCATACACAGCTAAAAGATTATTTTGTTAAGTGTTAAAAACATTAAAGTGATATTTTTTCTTATAACTAATTTTTTGTATAATAATGAAACAGTATTTATAAACATCTTAAAAACTATTTAATGTTATTTGAAGTCCGCTGTGAAATAATGTTTTGCAAGTTGATGCACTACGTTGGGGATAATAACTTGTCTCACTTTACTTCTAGCATACTCTGAATTATAATAGGAAAAAACAAACTAAAACAAGAGCAGAGCTGAGTTTTAAATGCTTAAATGTGAAAGAATTATAATAGTAGAACAACTAATTGAAAATATATACAAAATTACAAATCTTTGAATAATAATAAAAAAATAAAAATATATATTTTTGGTATTAAGGTATTGCTTTCATAAGCTAGAAAAAATAATTTAACTGTAAGAAAATAATAGTATATATATTTTTTTTCATTAAAAAATAACAAGATTTGATATGGTACATTTATTTAATGCAATGGGACATGTGAAGAATGTCTGTTACAGTAACAGTATGCTATTCACTGTTATGGAAATTATTGTTATCCCGTTTGCCTGAAAACACCGTAAAGCCAAGTTAAAATCCCAAGACCAGGAATGAAAAACAGTGGCGGATTCGACTGACATAGTTGATGAAAGAGTTAATTCTTTCTAAAAAATATCAATATTAAAATATGATTTTTGTAAATTCATATTGAAATTATGTATATGGCATCACATTATCAATGAATGTGATGAAAAAATTAAAATAGTGCTTTCATCCTTTTTACACATCCTTTTTTCATCAACCCCTTCATTTCACCATTCCTGCTTTTGCAATGAAGTTAACATTTCGAAACATCATTTCCAATTATTCAAAGAGGTTTTTTTTTTTTTTTTTTTTTTTTTTGAAATGTTAGAACCACTTTAGTATAGCTTCTGTTTACATATGTGGAATGCATTATTATTTTATTTTTTTCATAAGAAATAAACCGTTGGGTTTTTTAATCTCTGTCTTCGTCTCTATAACTGAAACTTTTCGTTTTAAAACAATAAATGGTAAGTCTGATACTGATTTCCGTACAACATAAATGTTTTTTTCATATAACTGAAAAAATCCTGCAAGACAACGAGACAAAAAAGAAAAAGAAATGCAAAATCATTTTTCTCAGCTACTTTTCAGTTAAAAAAAATATATATACATTAACTTAGCTAAATTATTTAATTTTGCTATTGATTGAATCTAGACTATCGATAATTAAATTTCTTATTATAATAATCTAGATCATTAATAATTAAACTATTATTTTTGGTATTACAAGTAATTTTAGGTCCAATGTGAACCTAAAGCCAGTAGCCCTTAACATATGGATTTAATATTTTTTCTTACTTCTTTTCATCAATAGTTTTTATAGATTTTGAAGAATAATGAATGAAATATATATCATTTTATTATTCTGTCTTTTTATATGAACATGTTAAAAGAATTTTAAGTCTTTTCATGTCGTAAGACCATTTACTTAGTATGAAAAAAAAAATCTACCCTGAAGGTACATTTTACATCTTTAAAAAATTTAATCAACTATTATATCTATTAATTATGTTTGAATCCATCTAATATTAAAACAAACATAAAATATTTTTATAAAATGCAACCTATATTTCAATCATTATATAAGAGAGATTTTGTACGATGAACTTCAGTAATTTATTTCTTTCTCTTGAAAAAATAGTAAAATATTTTTCTAATTTTATCTATATTCATTTGCAGAAAATAAATGTATTTAGTTGATAGACATTGAATAATTATATGGAAGATTTTTAAACTGACACTGATCAGGATTAGCTAGTGTCTATGGCGTGTTTAGGCCCTTACTTTAACCCTTTCAGGGGCAAGGTACTTTTATTCATAAAATTTTGAAATATTTGATTGACACCAGTGTTTACAAGAAACTTTATTTGTAAACAAGTAAAAGTGTATTTCCGCATATTTAATAAATTTGAAAATTTTGGGTTTTTCTTTGAAAAATTTGGATGCTAATCTGGCAATTATGGATTAAAATTATGTGATGCAAGTGGCGGCATCCCAGTCCATCAAGGGGTTAAGGGAAAACAAAACTGGGTGCAATTTTATGAAAAATGTGCCAGCTTTAAGACCCCTTTTCTTGAAATCTTTTCGACCGATTTTGGCGATATTGAAATCCATATTTAACGGATTATGCTCAAGATTCATAGCAGACAGATTTTTTTCTGTGACTAAAACTTTTTATTTCAGAGCAACGTCAAATTTTAAGTAATTTCTCATTTTGCAGATTTTTTTCCTTAAAACTGTTTTCCACATATGGTCTTATATTTATGCTCTACTACCCTTTTCCTCAAAAGAAATCAAAATCGAGTACTTTATGAGATAATGGGATTAGTATGTGAAAAGTCCAGTTTTTCAGGATAGAAAAAAAAAAAAAAAACTTAGTCACTTCTAATTTTCACACAATATTATGAAACACATGAATTAAAGTATACAAAAACACTTGGATAAAAATTAGTTTCATGTAATGAATGAGGTAATGTTTTAACCCTTATCGGCTCTATGTCACTTCCCACGTGGTTTCCGGACCAGCATCTCTCATACGAATTGTATTCAGTTAGCATTACTTTTCTACTAAGAAAAATATTTACTTATACAATGACAACATGCATATTCTAAAAATTTTACTTTAAGTATATAGTAGTGCGAGTGTAGTTTATAAATAGAATAAAATATAAAATGTTAGCGTAAAATTAATGTCAACGGCCGTGGTGTCCCAGTCGGTGTAGTTCCTTGATTTTTTTTACGGTTTTTTCTAATGATCAGAAAAACGGGAATACCAATTGATTCAGAAAGATTCATAGAATTATTTACGCCAATAAAACAAAAGAAAAAAAAAACATTTAAAAAAAAATCACTCATGTCTGCCCTTAATTGTACCGAGGGCACCTTGATGAATTTTTTGACACACGTGATATTTCCTAAAATTTGCTTTCATGTATTTCACCAACAATCAAATCTAATTTTTACTATTGTACAGTTGTTTTTCTAATGTATCTCTTATTATGAATATGAAGTATTGTGCATGTCTAAAACTGCGGCGCAAAAAGTACGACACGCGGCCAATCGAGAAACAAATGACAGTGCGCTTGCTGGAAGGTGAATGTTTATACATGGAGTATAATTAAATACATTTTAATAGGAATGTTGTGAAGCTCATCTAATAAAATACGTTACCTACACTGTAAAAAAAAAAAGTGTCGGTCTACTAAAAAAACTTTAGTGATCCTTGTAATTACTAAAAAAATTTTAGTAATCTTAGTCGGTTATAAGAAAATCTGTGAAAATTACTAGAAAAAAGTTAGCAACGAACAGAGTTAATAATTTTATATTTTTAATAGCTATTACTAAAACTCACTTGGTGTGGCCTTGATAGCATAGTGGTTATAGTAACGGACTCCAGCCTAAAAGGTTCCGGGTTCGATACTGGCCACTGCCAAATACGCCTCGAATGTATGCAGTGTAAGTACTCGTTATTAAAGGGATTATGAATATCCTGACGGAGCATTAGCAATGTTTGGTGCTGCCATCTATTGCGGTTTTGCCGAAAATCTTCCTCTTCAGAAGTCTGGATGCAGCTCGAAGGAAACTCCTGCCCTTCGAGCCCACGTAATGGTTATTAAAAAATTTTGGAGCTATTACTAAAATTTGCTTGGTGGCTCATACTAAAAATTTTTAAGTTAGTTATACAAAAAATTCTTTTGTTCAGATTACAAAAGAAATGCTTGTTTCGCTTGCAAAAAAAAGTTTGTAATGGTTACTAAAAAATTCTGTGGAATACAAATTTACTAAAAAATTTTTAGTAACCTCTTGAATTTTTTTTTTTTACAGTGTATATTTTGCCAAATGTGCGTAATTTTAGAACAAGCTCTTGTTTTGATCGACGGAGCAAGAGAAAAAATATTGTTAACAAGATATAATATATCATGCAACTGTATATAAAAAATATTATTAAATAGTTTTATATTATATTATTAATCCTCTCTCTGATTATCCTGCGATTTCCACGGGGATGCATTTTTAGTTCCAATTAATCCTCCCTGATTATTCCCACCAGTCATTTTTTATTGTAAATTTCGTCCTCTTTAATCAAAGCATTTTCTCGAATAAATTAGACAAAAATTACTGTTTTGAAAACCCGGTGAGAAAAGATTAAAAATTCTATAACTGCGTAATTTTTGTTAAACAATTAATCAATGAGAGAATTTTAAAGAATATTTTTAATTTGATATGAATAATTTTATATTTTGTAAATTTTTATACTTTATTCAGTATAGAAAATCATTAATATTTAGTTCAAATATGAATCAAGATTTATTTATTAAACATCCTTTTATTCATTTGTATTTCAGAATAATAAAATGAAGAGTAAAATAAATAACATCATAATTTCCAGAACCCCCCATCCCCAACTAGAACTCTTACAAGAGGGAAATTATGATCATGACTTCTTGGCAGGCATCGATTTTGAATATAGGTTATGTTAATCCTCTGGTAAGTGACTTCTGTATAGGAAAAAACTAATTTTCATTTCATGAACAAATAATAACTGCATATCAGTGATTAGAAAACTGTTATAGATACATATTATGAGATATCTATTTTCATCCAGATACACCGAATTTGAAATTTAATTGCCTATCTTATGCGTATTAGATATTTTTTCTTAAAACAGGCAACATAATAATTATGGCAGTGTATCATTAAAGGGAAAATTGTATTAAAAGTATTATTTTCCTACCTGTCTATGGTATTGCAAATAATTTTTGTGTTCTATTAAAGCGATTCTTTTTTATTGTCGATAATTTAATTTCCTCGAACCACAGGTATCCTTCTTAATCTCTGCAGGTTCTTCCACATAACAATCCAAATTAACATTAATATTAAAAAGAAATCTTAATACAGGACTGATGATAAATCCTCTCATCAGTGCAGAGAATGAGCAACTAATAAAGCAGCGCGTAATGTCTGATGCGTAATGATGGAGGTATTGCGGAGTGTGGAGGGGGGATCTCTTGTCTAACCTTGATTAAAGCGAGCGAAGGTGTGCGCTCCGAACTCAGTTCCGACTTAATAGTTTGTATCCCGGTCCCTCCCTCGACACAACTAATAAGCGGCGAAAAACGATTTACGAAAAACCATTAATGCAAATCACTTCATTTTTGTTTGTAGAGATGCAAAGTAATAATAACAATAATAGTTGTTTATCTGCTCCGTATGGGGGAGGAAGAAAACGCGAATAAATTTCGCCACTGAGATGAATAATCAATAAAGACATTAAATGAGTCCCCCGTAATGGAAAGGACAAGATTTCTCTATTAAAAGCGGGTCTCCTTTAAAAGGCAATTAAAGACGAAAGATATAACAACATGCATAAACATGTCGCTCTCACTGAGGCAGCAAAAAAGGCAAGCTATAAACATGGTACACGCAATCACATTCAAATGGATCTGTAATTGGAACGACTGCCCACTTTTTACATCACCGGCCTGATATGCATCACAATAAGGATATGTAAATGGTCGTAACGTTACATCGTTTAGAGGGGAGGGGGTCTGTGCCGATTGGGATCGGATGCAGAAAAAAATGAGGAGAGATATTTGCGACGGACAAAAACAGAAATGGATCACTTACAAAAACTTCGAAAGGTATCTAATAATTGAATTTATGTCTTTCCATTCTTCAAACATTTTAAACCATAAAATAAGACAGACGTATGCAAATTAATTTCTTTCTCTTTTTTTATTAACATACATCTCATATTTCTTAGAATCATAAATATTTAAGCTGTTTTCACTATTTCGAAAATTTATAACAAATATCTTGTAATTCGAATGCATTATAATTACCAAAAAAAATCAAAAATATTTTCTCTATATTTTTATTTGGATAATCAAGAATACTCTTAAAAAAAAAAAAAAAAAAAGTAACAATGCCATAGTCAGAATTTGTGAAAATATTGTTTACATAAAGCTAAATAGTTCGGAACTTCAGAAAATAAAAATGTAAACACTCAAGTATCAAGCGGTGGAAAAATATATTGTATTTTGAAATTATTTTCATTTGATTTTCGAACTATCTTTATCCGCAAAAAGTAGATAAATGCGTCTAAAAATCCTAATTTATTACTTACATGTAAAACAATGCCAACGACTATTTTCAACTGTATCACAGAATCTAGACATATCAATACTGTTTAAATATTATTTTGAATAAAAATTGCACGTTATAAACAAAATTTCAAAAAATATATTTTAGGAATTATTTTTAGAAAAAAATATTAATTCTACTCTATATTTCTTAAAAACAAAAATCGATTTCTAGAAGCTTCAAATATGCACACTCAAAATTAGCTATCATTCTTCGAAGTAGTTTTTGAGTTATACTTACAAAACTACTCGCATGGCATTCTGTTTTGAAACGATTAAAAATTAATTTAAGATTAAAAGTATCAAATTTTAAACCTACCTATTTCTTCAACTATTGTCTTGACTAACTTTGCGTTAATATGAGTTATGTGTCCTTAGAAATAACCTTACGGAGTGCACCTCCTACCTCGGCCGTATATCGCTCTTGTAAGTAAACAACCTTCATAAACAACACCAATATCTAAACTATTAACTGAATGACTTCAGTCCAAAGGTAATTTTTCCGAAAAAAAAAAAAAATAAGATGTTAAATTGACGCTTTAGTATTGGAAATTTTAAAATTTGTTACAATTTCAATAAGTAGGCAACCTCCTAAGCAAAGTTTAAATATGGTTCTAATTAGTAGACATTATAACTAATTGATATCCACCTGTCGCATTTTTGTACGATGGTATGCGGCGGAGTCATGCATTTCTTTTCTCTTTCGAAAGCTTTACCTTGAAGTCCACAGAATGATTCTTTATTTTAATATATAGTAAAACATGTAAAAAATATGGAAACATGAGCAACCGGTCATAACATTCAACAATACAATTCTTCAATTTGGCTCATTATTTATAATTTGTCTATTGGCCTTTTTTTTTTTCTTTTTATGAAAAACATACCGGACACGATGTGAAGAAGAAAATGTTCTAAGACGCAACTTCATTTGCATGAAAATTCTGATTGCATTTGGCAATCGGGATAAAAACGCTATCTAATATGTAAATTTTATTTTAATTCTAAATAATACATTTCATACGATTACTTTTGTATGATTTTAGGTGCATTCGTAATTATGTAAATACGCAGCGCTGATAGTTGTCGTTCAGTGCGTCCGTCCGCATATAACAGAGCAAAAACTACCCAACAGAATCTTTTGAAATTTAAAATGTATAATTATTGCATAATTTTGTCCAGTCATTTCAAATTTTATAAAAATCGGATGTATAGTTAAATTGCAGGGACAATCCAAATTATTTCGTTACATTACGCCAATGGAAAAAAATAGTTTCAGGTGCATTTTAATGATGTTACACTCTTTCGAACATAATAAAATTGATATGCATCTATGAAATATGCACTACAATATACTTTCTGTACAATCTGTTGTGCAAAGAATTTTTGTTATTCATTTTGTCATTCACAGGGCCAAACAAAAGTATTTCATTACATAATGGTATAGGAGGAAATATTGTTAGGGGCGCGTTTTATTTATATTAAACTATTTTACATTTCATGAAATTGATATTCGTTGCTGAAGTTTGCCACAAGTTACCTCTTGTATAATAGAAAACATATAGTATTTACAGGGACACACAAAAAATTTCGGACGCACCACATTTGCTACGTTTGACATGCAATTTCCGACTTTTTTTAACACTAGAACGCCGGGAAGGTGTCAATTCGACACCGATCACTAGACTAACTATCGATTCGAACCAGAAAAATCTTCAAGAAGTAAGTCATATATCAGTTGCAATGAAATGCGCTTAACAAATAAACTAAATAGCTTCAAGTTATTTTTCTGGTTTTAAATAAATTTTATAAAACTTGCGTAAAAATTCCCGGCGTTCTAGTGTTAATGTGGGGATTTTTATACACAAGGTATCTCTAAATTATGAGTTCAAATGAAATGTTTATTGGAGATTCCCTAGGTGGAACAAAAATATGGGTCCATGTAGGTTGGCAGGCCCTTGTGGGCAGGCAGGCTCTAGCTCAATAGCCTATGATAAACTCAGGTATATAAATATAAGTTGATTTTATAGTACTTGGCTCGGAACACACTTATGCATTTATTTTAATTTCAGATGTATATAACTTTATTAATCCATTCAATTAACCGTGTAAGAAATGTTGATACACCATTCAATAAAGTAGATAAGTGTGGATCGATATGCGCTTATCTATATATATCTTACTAGATAATTTTTCAGAATCTGTTAACAACTTTTTAGTTTTATACATGTCATTTTTTATGTTAAAATTAAAATAAGATTTAATGATAATATAGTTTTTCAAAATGATGTTTATATTGAAAAGAGTTACATTTCTGGTTGGAATTTACAAATGTTTGATATTGGATATAAAATTCGAAGAATCAAATTGTGAAATGAATAGAACAAAAATATCATGAATTCGATCATCAGATTTGAACTGCAAGCACATGATTAAACAGCTTCGGGAAAATCTTCTTGAATCATGTCTTAAATATTTTTTTAAGTAGCGAAGTTTTTTAGTGTAGCGAGGAAAGAAATTCATTGACATTCACCAGAAAACTTAAAGGTAAGGATACAATAAACTGTTAACCCCTTGAGGGGCAAAGCACTTCTCTTCCTAAAATGTTCAAATGATTGATTGACACCGGGATTCATAAACAGATCTATATAATAGTAAGTAAAAGCTGTTTTTCACGTACATTGTAAAAAACAAAACTTAATACTAAAATACCGGTGCCAATGTGGCTTAATTGAATTAAAATTAAGTGGTATATATAATATACCGGTGCCCTTCAAGGGGTTAAATCTATAAAGATAATTTTACAAATACCTGTAATACCTGTATCTCTATGTAAATTGGTTCTTAAATCCACTTAGCTATTCATATGGATGTTGTTATAGGTTTGCATCGGCATTCATATATTGTTATAGATTTACGGAAGTAGGACGTTTCGGCCCCGCCATTTCGGTCCTGCCATTTCGGTCCCAAGACATTTCGGTCCCGAGCCATTTCGGTCCCTAGCCGTTTCGGTCCCAAGACATTTCGGTCCCTAGCCGTTTCGGTCCCGAGCCATTTTGGTCCCAAGACATTTCGGTCTCTTCTCCTACAAACTGAAATTTTGTGAAATAAGACATAATTTTTGCAGAGTTTTTAAATTGAGAGCCATAAAATTTTAGTATAATGCGATTATAAGTGCCCGAAAACCGCAAACACGTATAACTCTTATAAAAAATATTATAATTCATACAAATTTTGTATGGTAATCCTAATAATAATTGGTAATCCTAATGATAATTGGTAATCCTAACTCTCAAAACATTTAGTAATTTAAATATAAAAATCAAATTAATATTTTATTAAATAAATTTATTAATTAAAAATTATTAACTTACATAATGAATTTTACTTTAAAATAAACTCAATACATACTTAATTTTATATTCAATACATCATTATATTTCCTAGTAGTTCTAAACTGAAATTTATCTTTTACTTGTTTATTTATTGTATATTTAAAATTACAGAAATTTAAAACAATTAGTATAGTTAAATATAAATCTAAAATAAGAATTATTATTAGTAGTAGGAGCGAAAAGTTAATATAAATAAATAAATAAATAAAAGCTTAGTTTTGACACTTAAAAATTGAAAATAAAATTATTTAAAATAACATTATATTATATTTTAATATATTTTATTAAATTATACATTATATTTTACATATAACATTTATATTATTATATTTTAAAATATTATTATATTAATTTTATGTAAATAAAAATAAAAAATAATCATCTTATTAGAATGAAATAGGCCCAATTTCAATAAAATTAACTCACAAAAATTGTCTTCATGGCGTGCGAAGACTGTTAAACAAAGCAGTCAATTAAAAAAACAAAAAAAGTGGCGGAGGCAAATTTTTAAAAAGAAATTTTTTTTCATAGCATGCCCAGTTACTAGATCACTATTGCTTTCGCAATGTTAATAATGGAAAGTAACTTATGAAAACAAATTTATAAGATGCAACTTTGTATTATTAAAAAATAAAAAACGTTCTTCAATAAATACATCTTATTTCTAAATTATCAAAGGAGAGGGTGTAGATGGGTGATTTGAGGAAATATGCATATATTATAACTTATAACTGTCTAATTGAATTTTTAAAGACATTTATTATTAAACTAATTGGAAGAAAAAAATAAGCTCTGTTTTTTTTATTTAATTAATGCTAATTTAAAGGTTCTAATACAATGTACGTAAACAGCCAAAAAAATATTTGTGGCAGTTTATATAAAATACTTTTTAGTTTATAGTAGTTTATAGAAGTTTATATAAAATACTGATACTAATAATTAATAATAAAATTTTAAATAATTATTCTGATTAATAATAATACTACTAAAATCAAAAGACAATATCCCCTAAACTTATATCACATTGTTTAATCAAAAAAAAAAAAAAAAAAAAAAAAAAAAAAAAAAAATTCAGCTCGCTGTGACTCATTATCATGAGTTGTAAAAGTTTAAATTTATCGGAATCTTATATTCAACTTTTTATAAAACTTGGGGGAGGGAGGGAGAGAATTAAAAAAAAATAAAAAAAAAGGCCCGAATAATGTCGAACTTATAACATTTTGTAAGCCCACAACAATTCGAATCTGACTTATAAGGTAGAGATCAAAGAAATAACAAGGGACCAAATTTGCTGGGGACTGAAATGTCTTGGGACCGAATTGTCTCGGGACCGAAATGTCTTGGGACCGAAATGTCTCGGGACCGAAACGGCGGGACCAAAGTGGCGGGACCGAAATGTCGTGTACCCTAGATGTACATGCTATCAACAGGGGTGCAAAAATTTAGGCGCCAGTAGGCAATCTCACACCATTAATTTTATTCGTTATTCTTCTTCTGACGTTGCGTCTAAATTTTTTGTAAGAATTTTAATAAAATTTAAGACAAGAAAACTAATAAATTTAGTGGGGAGAGACTGCCTGCTGATGCTTAAATTTTGACACCCCTGGGTACATGGATCCATATAGACATCGCTCTAAATTTACATAAATAATGTATATGGGGCACATAAGAAAAAATATTGGACATTCTACATAGGTCTATGCTGGTAGATCATCTATAGCCCTGACCAAATCTTGCTCACATGGGCCATTAAGATGCTGAGACTCGGGGGATGTACGCAGTTAACACAATGCATGGCTATAACTGAAGTGATGAAGCGATAATTTGCATTTATGAATGAACAATTAAATTTTTCATCTTGCTGATACATTCAACTTCTTTTCTTTTCTTTTTACGTCTCTCATCTATTTTATTTTCGCAATAAACAGTCAAATCTCGTTAACACGAACATGCTTAACGCAAATTGGTTTTAAAACGAATTGTTTCTTATTGCTCTGATTTTGTATAATGTAATTCATTTTGGAAAACACAAACAAACAAACAAACAAACGAAAAAAAAAAAAAAACTCGCCTGGAGCGTTTGCGTTGACGAGGTTTGACTGTATAACTAAAAATATTGCTGAAAAACGTTCTTAAAGGGGCTTAATATTTCTTAAAGGGGCACTTTTTCGAAACAAGTCTTCCTCTTTCTGATCGTAAAATGCCATGCTAACCAATGGGAATACTAACTGAGGGTATTACTCATCACTTAATAATAAAAGTACGGTTTTAACCATAAGAAAACATAAGTTCGATGCCAACATCGCGACGATGCGATCATCGTCTTCAATTATAAGTGTTTTTTTTAAAGAAATAGTTTGGAATTTATACTTGAGGGGGAAACGTCATGTTTCATTATAATCTAAATAATATTTAAATTTGAAAGAGTCAATTTTTAGAAACGCACTACGCGGGCATCTGATATGCCTGCTTTTTAATTGAGAAAACTGTATTTTGGTAATTATTTTAGGTAATGAATAATTCCCTAATTGAGTTTTGGTATACATAACTTGAATTTAGCATCGACGACGTCAATTGCCAAGTCAAATTTCCTTGAACAGTGTCCTACTTTTATATAGTTTTGTCATTTAATTAAATAACACTAGTTTTGTCTATTCATTTGTATCTTCTTATAGCAATAATTATTACCATTGTTTTTGTACTTGCTGATAATATTATTATTACAGACAAAAAATGTTCATTTTTGTACACATAATGAAATATGAAAAAATAAGATATGTATATGTGTATATGTGATTATTGATTGTAATTTAAAAAGCATTCAGTATTGATCTTTAAATTCCATTTTATTTTCAATTAACTGCTTTAAAAATGTGCTTTAATCTCAACAACGTATTAAAATTGTTTTATTTTCCGCAAAAACGAATTTGATATCTGAACATTTTAAGACAAACCATGCTTAAACATTTTTAGGGGATTTTCTAAGAAGAATTAGGGAAAAATTCTCTAAGTGGGAAAAAAATGCACTTCTGAATTATAGAGGTTACTTTCCGATAATAAAACACAAGAAAAATGAAAACACATAAATAATTTCCAGAAAAAAAACCAAGTAACCATACATTAAAAATGAATTATCAAAAACTTTTAATGATCCAGCAGATAAGAAAATCAATGTTTGAAAATTGAAACTTCTCGCTACATTTAATATATGTAATAAGGGGTTATTTCTTACATTATCGCTCTAGAGGACTATCTGACAATTAATGGAAGTTGAGCGAGGGAAATGTTCTCCTAAATATTGAAATTGAAATTTCAATTAGAAATTTCAATTTCAAAATAATTGATTTAAGAATGTTCGAATATTTTATTATTTAATCTTGTTACTAATAAAATACTGAAAACTAAAGAAATTTAAATAAATGGCATGATTTCAAAACTGATTTTTAAAAACTACAAAGTAAAAAAAAAAAAAGTTTGCTAAAAATAAGAGACTGTATTAGTGGCAGAATTTTTCTCCTGTTTGTAGAACCCAGATACAAAAATATCAATGTGTATTTTTATTGTGTTCAAAATGTATAAATTTTAACCCGTCAACATTTATTTTTAAAAAATGCATATCAGTTGAATTGGCGAGTTTATTTGAAAAAAAAAAAAAAAAAAAAAAAAAAAATCAGAGATCTAAACTTTTTTGATGCAATTTCTGTATAATTAAAGTGTAATAGTATTCTTATAATCTATATTTAGGTCACTTTCATAAACATTTGCATAAAAAACATAACAAAAATATTATTAATTATTCTACAAAAGTATTATCTTATGTTAGAACTACCAGCTTTTGACACCTGACATACACAAATATTGTTATACATATTTAAAAAAAATTTCAATTTTCGATACTTAATGCATGTTGCATTGTAATTTCCCGTGTTTAATTTTTACTGTGACGTCATACCAGTTGCAAAATAATTCCATTTTTCTTCCAATTAACAGTAAGTTGCTATTTGAATGTTCGAATAAACAGACATTTGACATCAAATCACAGCCTTAATACATTTCATTTTCGGGTAAAAAAATTACAAAATTTCTGCCTGTGTGTACACTCTCAGTCAATTTAGTTAAGTGAAAATGAGAATTAAGCCACATATTTTTAGAACATCAGCTATTTCGTTTAGGTTCGATTTCATTTCCCATTAGTTTTGAAACAATAGACCAGATCAATTCTTGTGATTATACAAGACGTCCTTTTAAATACATTCTTAGAATCACGAGAAAGATGTATTACTTTATTCAAATAATTAATGAATACATTACAAGATATAATTATCATTAATAACAAAAGCTTCTCTTAAAAGAACACATATGCACACTGCAGGATATCTTACGCAGTAAACTGAAATCACTCTAACAGCATGATGCAAAATTTTACAATTTGCAACACAATTTTCTAAAAGTTTAAAAGCGTATACTGATAGTAAATTAAATAGGATAATTAAAAGTTTATTCAAGAGAGTTTTGATCCATCATTGATGAATGAAAATACATGATCATTGATGATGCTCAAAAATATTTAATATGCTATAAACATTCATTCACTATATTTAGATGATGGAACTTTGTCCATTTATTATATGATTTACGTTTTAAATTTAAATTGAAATTTTGAAATTAAAATATTCAATCTGAACGTATCTAACGTATCTGAACGTAGCTATTTTGGTAGTCCTCAAAATTTTATTGTTATTGTATTGAGTAAGACTGTAAGTTGAATGTTTATTACATTTTAAAAAGCTCATCTATTCATAAAGAATATTTAAGTAGAACTTTTCATAGAAAAAAATGGCTCTAAATTTGGCTTACTTTATTTTTTTATATTACGGGAATAAATATTATATTAAAATTTATTTTTTAAAACATTGTAAAATTTAATAATAATAATAATAAAGAAAGGCATCGAACATGAGTAGAAAAAAATATAAAATCATTAGTTCGAATTATTTCGAATTAGTTCACAAACCTATGTTTTTTGTATTGCATTGCACGAATGACGCAATAAAATACAACAAACGTAAACATCAATCCCTCACTAAATTTTGTTGTATAAAACAGCTTATTCTTCTCATATATAAACATTAAAATATGGCAAAAGTGAAGTAAGCTACTTTATAGAGATTTTTTACATCTTTAATTACGTGATTTTTAAATTTTTTTATTTTCTTCCATATCATAATAAATCCCTAAAACTGTATTTCTTCAACCAAGAGCGTATTAAGAGTCATTATTTTGAAAATCAGACAAAGTGTGATAGTTGTATTTTTTGATTTGCTTGGTTTCTTTATATGTTGCAGTAGATCATATTTAATGAATAATGTGCAATTTTGAAGTCCTAAAAAAATTTCCTGTTTTCTATAGAAAATGTCAATGTTCAAGGTTGTGAAGGCCATTTTTCATGAAAAGTGAAATGCTGGTATATTTGGAGCACTATATCTCTCGCAAGCAACAACATCCTGAAACTCTTCTGGCATAAACTATTAGTATAAAACCTACCTGCTTATTAAAAGGCGTTTGTTTCCATGGGGCATTGTTACATTACATACATTGTTATGTTGCACAAAGTACAGTCAAAATGACGTTTTCGTCCATTTTCCGCACTTAATATCATATTTAAGCAAGGGTACCTCAAACTTTTTCTTATAGAATAAGAAAGTACACTAGTAGGACAAACTAAATAATGTAGTACTGCACGGAGATATTGTTGCTGTTAGTAGATATTATCTGTTATATATGCAAATTTTTCAAAATATTCAACATTTCAATTAGCATTATCTAAAAAAAGCGCCACGTTTGAATAAAACAAATTATCTCACACAATAGTTCAACATATGTACAAAAACCTGGAAAAGAAAAAAAGTGGGGCCCCGTGATATTTTTTGGCAAAAAAAATGACAAAATTTTCAAATAAACAATGTGGATGATAAAATTTCTTCCCTATTAGAAAATGAAAAATCCTAGTTCTCTTTCCTCTTTTTATGTTTTTTCCCTATGAGAAAATGAAATATCCCTTTTTTGCCGCAGCTTCCGTAAGCGAAATGGGATTTTTTATTTTCTCTTAGGGGGAAAAATGGACAGTGCTTTATATCTAATTTTTGTCATTTTTTTTGCCTGAAAATATCGCAAGGCCCCACCTGTTTTTCTTTTCCATGTTTTTGTACATATGTTTAGCTATTGTGTGAGATAATTTGTTTTATTTAAACGTGGCGCTTTTTTTAGATAATGCTAATTGAAATGTTGAATATTTTGAAAAAATTGCTTATGTAACAGATAATATCTACTTACAGCAACAATATCTCCGTGCAGTACTATATTATTTAGTTTCTCCTAGTAGTGTACTTTCATATTCTATAAGAAAAAGTTTGGGGTTCTATTGCTTAAATAAGATATTAAGTGCGGAAAATGGACAAAAACGCCATTTCGACTATACTTTGTGGCAACACTTGTAACAATGCCTCATGAAAACAAATACATTTTAATTAGCAGGTAGGGTTATACTAAAAGTTTATGCCAAAAGAATTTTAGGATGTGGTTGTTTGCGAGAGATATAGTGCTCCAAATATACCAGCATTTTACTTTTCATGAAAAATGGCCTTCACAACCTTGAACTTTGACATTTTCTATGGAAAAGAGGAAATATTTTCAGGGCTTCAAAATTGCAGATTATTCATTAAGTATCATTTATTTCAACATAAAAAACTATCAAGGCAATTAAAAAATACAACTATCAAAACATCACTTTTTTGTCTGAATTCCAAACTAAGGGCTCTTAATGCTAGAAAACAGCTGGAAAACAAACTAATGGGCTATCAAAATTGGCGTTTTTTTTTATAAACTGCACTCTAAGAATCTCTCAAGAACAGTTTTCATAAACAAATGATAAATAATGATGTTAATTAATGAACGTAACATAGCATAGTCGAAATTACATACATTATATATAAAATGTAATGTAAATTAAATGTATTCAAACTGTACTTTCGCATATATATATACATATATATTGTCCTTAAAACTGTACACCTTCAACCACGAGAATACAAATGCTACAAAACAGTAAGGAAACAAACTAATGAACTATTACAAATAGCTTCTTTAGATAAATTTCACCCTAAAAATTCCTCAAAAATAGTTTATATAATCAAATGATGAATAATGATGTTAATTAATGGAAGCAATTGAGCATAGTAACAGTGAAGTACATAATAGGACAGAAAATTTAAATCTAAATTAAATATATTTAATGAATATTTATTTTTCAAAAGCAGTTAGCAGCAGATGCAAATAAAAAATGCCACATCTAAAAAAAAACCTGATCCCTGCTTTGTTGGAAAAAGGAAATGTAGAATTTTGATGGAAATAATTTTTTGCTGTAACCCTTGCAGGACACTCAGGTGTTGTCTGTAGGTCCAGCTCATTGTTAGTCAGCAAGCTCTGATTTTAAAGGCGCGACAACCTCCAACTATATGCACCAGGAGCGCTCTAAAGACAGTCATTTGCCTCCAGAGGGGGATTCGGAAGAACAAGCGAGTAATCCTTAAGCAAACACTCCCCTCCCTGCATCCCTCATATCTTTTGTTATTCGGCTCAAACAAGGAGAAATGTGGAGGAAAAAAATGGCCGGACATTTCTCCGCAAAATACATCCGATGCATCGAAATAAATAAATACATGTGTAAATAGAATACATGAATATCTGAGGGATGAATACATGAATACGGCGTTGAATAAATAAATAAATACATTTCCAAAAAAAGCTATCGATCACTTTCTTTTCTCGCATTCAAAAGAAACAGCACGCTCGTTAGCATCGTCAGAGAACATATTCAGATGTCACTCTTCGATATCAGATTTCGAATGCTTTAAAACACCATCGTAGAAGCACTCATTTACATGCATAGTATTGCGACACCCGATTATACAGAGATGTCAACATGCGACAGACACGGAACTCGTCTATATCATAAGGTATTCTTTAGAATAATCAAATTTAATACATATTCGGGTCTATATTTCATTAGTAGAGAACTTTTCAAAAAGAAATATATCTTGTACGGGCATTTCAATTTTAATTTTTTTTTTTTTTTAAAGAAGAGTTTTTCTTCTCCATAAAGTGATAAAATTCTAAATAGTATTTCCATATAATTATTACTAACTTGACAAGCCATGAAAACGAGATCGGAATTATTTTCATAAATAGAAATATAGAAGAAAAAATTGGTACTATGTTGGTAATGGAATATTGTTCATATAAACATTTTTGATAAAGGTGTTGCTTTCCTTAGAAGATGATTGAAAAAAAAATAACATTTAACAAATCAGTTTATGATTAATTAAGTTTACATTAAAGAAACAACTAGAAACTTTGAACAACATGAAAAAGATATTTTTAAACATATCGATATTTTTGCTCAAAATATATCCAAAAAATAGCAGTAAAATGACACTAATAATCAAAATTGAAATTTTAATAAAGATATATTTTATTCTGTAAAATTTATTAGTATGATTAAAAGCTTTTTTCAGCGAAAGGAGCCCTCTCATAACTTTATTTCCGCCATTTAAAAAGTTATGCAAAAGCTGATTTTGTAACACACAAAAAGAAGGATTCCGTGGAGAAAAAAAAAAGATCCACATTTACCCCTAGTGCTGACTTTTGGAAATAGCCTTGTATATGTGTATATATATATATATATATATATATATATATATATATATATATATGAAGAAATCTGTATTCAGTTTTTCGCAGATTATTAATATAATCAAAAGTATAAATCAAAGACAGCAGAAAATCTTTAAATACTCTTAAAATTACTAGAAAACGGAAGGCCGTGTCATCGAAATGTAAAACAAAAATGTTAATTTTCGATGAAATAGAATTAACGTTAGTAGAATTACTGACTAGATATGTTTTATTTTGCCAATGTTTCCTTGTGACGTATATTTTATTTGAATGACTGTCTGTTTTATTTTAAAATGTAGAAATCTCTAACAAAATTTAATAATTTTACAGTATATGGCGGCCTTTAAGAAGTTAAAACAGTATAATAATACTGTAATATACATAAAACAATGCATTAAATTTTCTTAAAGAAAATGTATTATGCTTTGGAAATAAATTTTTAGCTATACGCATTTTATTTTCACATACTCTGGGGATACATGAAATGTTTTTTTTAAATTATACTAGTATATTTTAATTGTTATTATTTATTTATTAGTTTATTTTTATTCATTTAAGTTTATCTAAAAGAAAAGAATGAAGAAAAGAAGAAAAAACTGAAGCAAGGGCTGAAATACATAGATTTTTTTTCCCACTTACTTTTCATCTTAGAACGGTTGATTAATATCAGAAATCTGATAAATTTCGCAAAATGTTGAAAGAGAATATTATAATATGCAGCGAAATGTTTGAATAAATAATACAAAATACACTATATTGCCATTGATTATGGGACACTTGCGATTTTAGACATTTTACTAAATATCTAGAAAAATACACGAGGAATCATCTTGAAACTCTTAGTGTATAAATATAATAGTATAATTCATACATCTCCGTGAAGATTTTTTCTAGAAACTCCAAAGGGGACCGTCAACAAATTAAAAAAGAATGAATATCTTTTGAATAACCCTGTCAAAACTAATGTAGCAAAAGCGCTCAAACTCTAGATTGTGATTGAATGCCTTATTGTAATAAGCCTTGTTCATTTTTATGCAAACAGCATGCATACTCGCAGAGTAATTAAGGTTTTTATAAAAATGATCCCAAATTTTTCCAAGTTTTTTCCTTATAATTTTCAGAGTTCTTAATATAAAATATTATTTTTTTTCAGAAAATATGACAAACAACATTGCACACAGTACCCTGTAATCAGAATTAAAAAATAATGAAAATTGTATAAAAAATGAGTTGGTTTACTAAATAATTTTTTACTGCGCATGCGTCAACGATATCAAAATTTCGTTTGCATATTATGTTAGCTAAATGTATAGAGCAACTTTTGTGAAAGTCACAAAATCATAACTTGAAAATTCTGACAATAATCGTCAATTGAATAAGTTGAAAATCCGTTATTCTCAAAATGAAGCAAAAACAAGAGGGGTTGTATCCATATATTCATTGATTAGTGTCAATATAGAATACACAAAATGGGATGTACTACTGCATTTGGATAAAATCCCTCATTTTTTTGCTTCATTTTGGAAACAACGGATTTTGTCCTTTTTCTATAGACGACTACTTTCAGAATTTTCAAGCTTTGATTTTGAGACTTTTACAAAAGTTGCTTTATACATTTAGCTAACATAATATGCAAATGAAATTTTGATATCTTTGACGCATGCGCAGTAAAAAATTATATAGTAAACCTACTCATTTTTCATACAATTTTTATTATTTTTTAATTCTGATTACAGGGTACTGTGTACAATGTTGTTTGTCATATTTTCTGAAAAAAATATTATTTTATATTAAGAACTCTGAAAATTATAAGGGAAAAACTTGGAAAAATTTTGGACCATTTTTATAAAAACCTTAATTACTCTGCGAGTGTGCATGCTATTTGCATAAAAATGAACACAGTGTATTACAATAAGGCATTCAATCATAATCTAGAGTTTGAGTGCTTTTGCTACATTAGTTTTGACAGGGTTATTCAAAAGATATTCAATCTTTTTTAATTTGTTGACGGTCCCCTATGGCGTTTCGGTAAAAAATCTTCACGGAGATGTATGACGTATACTAGTATATTTATACACTAAGAGTTTCGAGATGATTCCTCATGTATTTTTCTAGATATTTAGTAAAATGTCTAAAATCGCAAGTGTCCCATAATCAATGGCAATATAGTGTATATTACACCTAAAAAGTAAAATTTTCAATTTTACCTTTTGCATTATTTTTAACATACCTTTTGAAATGTATCAAATAAACGGCCTTTTACTTAGCTCTTTGCTCAGTATTCAGTTTTGTTTATTTTAAGGAAAAAGATGGAAAGAAAAGAATAAAGGGTGAAATTTTCACAAGAAACATTTTTTTTCGCAGAAATCGTACATATATTACAATGACTGTTTAACACCAGTAATCTGTTAACTGTTGCAAATGTCGAAAGAGAATATTATACCATAGAGGGAAAAATTTGAAAATTTTGAACAAAAAGGTTTTTTTTCTCACAAACTTTTCATATATTACAACGGTTGATTAACAGCGTTAATGTGTAAAACATTACAAACTGTCGAATAAAAATATTATAATAGAAAATGAAACATTTTAGACATTTGAACACATAATGAAAGTATATTAGCAACAAAAGCAAAATTTCAGTTATATGTCTTTTCACTTAAATATTGATTTATAACAGTTCATTGGTATACATATAAAAGGTTCCTTACTGGTGTAGCAATCTAATCTCACTTGATCAGTATAAAGCGAGTTACTAGCTTAGAGTAACTAGTTCGGCCTTTTGCACGATGCTAACGTTCTCGCCTCCTGATCTTTGGTTCGAATGCAACCGGCACCAATCCACTCATTCTTCGCATTCCCAACACAAACAAAACACGCAACTTCAACATCACGTAACAGCAATCAACTCATATCATAACCAACATATGGCAACACTAAAAAATAGTGCATTGTATCTAAAGTGTGTGAAACACTCACAACGCAAAGCCGGTCATCCACGCATCACATATTCGTAGACAACACATTCACGAGTGCATAGCGCTCATCAGACGTCAGCAATACGTCTTTCTCACTGGAGATGGAGTGTTTAGCGACCTAATCTAACTTCAGTATAAAGTGATCAGTATAAAGTGAGTTACTATAGAAAAACTGACTCGTCTCGACACTAACATTCACGTCTCCTGATCATGAGATCCTTGGTTCGAATCCCCTCCGGTGCCAAATACATCACTCTTTTCACCGTACTTTGTTTTCGTATTCAGTTGTAGTCATCTAGAAAGAAAGAGGGTGGAGGGGGGACTGAAACAAACCCAGAAAAGTCTTTATTTTCGCAAAAACCTTTCATGTGTAGCAATTATTGTTTAGCACCAATAATCTGTCCTGCTTTAGTTTCGAATGAGAATATTTTAATAGATCTTGAAATGTTTAAACCCTTTGAAAGCATAATAAAAATATATTATGACTTAAAAAATCATGTAATCCTTTATATTTCAAATTATACATTTAAAACCTATCGCCGTGAAACTTTTTTCCATTTGCGTTACTATGATACATTAGAAGATATATAAATAAAACCTAAAAGATTAAACTTTTGCTATTAATTACAATTCGTTACTTGATCATGTAATTCAAAGTACCGTTGAGTGATAACGCCAACACAAAAATCCAGACTCAGAAAAAAATATATGCAATTTTTTTTAAATATAACTTATCATTTATATATCTAGTATATATTTGTCTGTGATGTATATATGACTAAGATGGGGATGCTGTTGGTATATCATTACTAAAAATTTCGCTATCAGAAGAATATTTACCTGTTTTAAAATTATTGTCCGATGGAAAGCATATCTGAAAGAAATTTCCCTACTTTTAATTGCAGAAAGTCAAAAGTATCTTAAAAACGTAAAAGATATTTTTAGACCTTTTTAAAAATAAAATTGGATTCTTTTTCCATTCTGTTTTATAAAAATTATAATATTTTTATAAAGATAAAAATAACATAATTTTTTCTTTTTTACTAATCAATGTCATGCATAAATTATGCAACACCCTCCATTGCATTGTATCAAAATTTATCTGTCTAGCATTCACGCTTCCCTAGTAAATATATACGTTTTTATGTACCATACCTGTTCAAACGATAAAAATCTAAGTAAAAATCCTTATCAACGCTGTCCCGATGGTACTTATAAATACCGTTTTTTAAAAGTGCTTCATAAAATAAACTAACTGAAAATTATTTTTTCTTTGCATAACATAGTGTCAAGTGATCTAAAGTTAAACTAGAAAAAAATGCTAGTTTTGCCTGTAAAAATTATGATGCTTCCAAGCAATAGTTATAGGATACCATGTCAAACATGAAAATAGAAGCAAAATTGACACTCACACGCACCAAAACAGCTTCGAGAACAATTTTCAACTTATTGGAGCTGTTATTGCTATTTAGTGAAAGCCAAGGAAAGTATTTACCATTGTTTCTTAAAAGTGCTGTTGAGAATGCATTCAATGCATTTTAATCGGGATAGAAAACTGTAGTATTTTAAAATATCGTCGGGCCATAAAAAAGGTCAAATTATACGCATTTTAATTTATACTTCGTTTTATAACAGTCCTTTTATAGACATTCAAACGGATCTTTTCTTTTTTGGTATTCAGTTACAGTTATCTAGAAGGAAAGGAGGTGGAAAGAAGGAGAAACTGAAACAAACATAGAAAAACAGATAATTTTTTTTCGAACCAAACCTTTCATTTTCAATGATTGATTAACATCAGTAATATATCTAACGTTGTGGAGTGCAAAATATAATATTATAATAGGCAGTAAAATGCTTATTTGAACGCATGATGAAAATGATTAACTATAAAAATGAAATTTTAGTTAGGTCTTTTCATTTATACGTCCTTTATTAGACGTATAAAGTGCTATTTACTGTACTTATTTTTTCTCGGTATTCGATTCTATTTACACAAAAGGAAAAAAAAAGTAGGTAGCGAAGATGAAACTGAAACAAACGCAGAAAAATACAGAAAATTCTCTCTCGCACAAATTATTCGTACCTCGCAACGATTGATTAACATCAGTAATCTGTCAAATGTTGCAAAGTGTCGAATGAGAATATTATGATAGACAGTGAAACATTTCCATTCAAATGCAAATGTTTTAAAAGTTTTCATTTCAACCTTTTCAGACAAAGCGAAAATTTGAAGACTTTCCCCTTCTTACCGCACGTCTCCTATTTTCAAAATTTATTTTATTTTAACTCTCTAATTTAATAACGATGATAGGGTTGCTGTAATGAATTCCACATCTCTCCTTTATAAAGCTTGGCGAGTTCATCATTATGAAGGAAATTTCAGAAAAATGCTCCAGAAAAAGTTTTTAAATCTTAACATTTTTTTTAGACCTGGACTTTCTTAACAAATAAATTTGATGTATTTGTTGTACGTGAAAAATATAGCTGAAAGAATGGGTTTCCTTGTATTTAAGGAATGAAAATTAAAATTAAAATCTTTTTAATTTAAAAATTATAGTGCATGTTGAAAAATATGATGTTTCTTAAAGTGCAAAATATATGTGTTAAATAATATTCCCTTTATTTTAAGTTTACTAATATGTAAGTTTTTATTTAATTAATCAATGGTATAGTGAAGTTTCAAAGAGGAAAAAATCGGTTCTTCAGTGACATATAGAAGAGCTGAAACATGAAAGAAAAGTATATCACAGAGAATATTTATTTTATTTTTATTATATTTATTATTATTATTATTTATTTATTTTGCAGAAGTTAGTGATTTGTTCTTGCTGTCCTTCTTTCTGTAAATATTGTTTATTTTATAAATGAGAACTCGATAATGAACATTTCAAATCACAAAAGCTTTTGGATGTTAATTTTTTCAAAAATAAAATCATATCAAATTTATCTAAAATAATATAAAATATATTCTTATGAATTACGTAATTTTATAGGATTTGTACCGTTTTTTTTTGTTATTGTCAGACAAAATTGAAAACTTAATAAACTAAGTAATGGCTATTATTTAACATTATTAAACAATTTTTCAATATTAATACACTCCTGTCCAATGAGCTATATTTAAGATTTATTCACTAGGAAGAGCATAATTTTACTTTATAAATTGTTTCAGATACATGCATTTCAACTACAATAAATTAAAAATATTAGAGGTAAACCATAAGAATGTTTTAGTATCCATTCCTTGTGCAAGTTAATCCACCTTTAATTACGAAATATTTTAATAGTATTTCATGAGTACTATTTCTTATGATCTTAGAATGTTTCACAGGACAATAAATCAAAATTCACCTTCAGCGGTATGCATAATAGCATTCTTTAATCGTGTACCATTCTTGAATGGATTGAATTCTTGGATCGTATTGCATTCTTAAAATTTATTAGTAATGCGTTCTGGTGGATGTTACACAATTGTTGATCAGAAAGAACAAGTATGTTATTTCAAGAACTTGCTATTTTGTTCAGCTTCAAATAAAAAAAGTTCAAAACAAGTAATTTGGTGATAAGGCTAAATATAAATTTAGTAGATTTTATTAGAAATCAACCTCTTGCAATCATACCGTTCACCTATCTATCTACCTGATACAAAGTTTCTCAGCTTAATAACGTTCAGAATATTGAATCAGTTTGAAACTAATTGGGGAGCTTATTGATCGTGCAAGTATCTTGAATGAATTCGTTACTCAGATTTATAACTTTTATAGTGCATTTATAAGGACGCACAAAAATAACACAAGCAAATTTGTCAGAACGGTAACGTTCGAAATACAGAACGAATTTGAGCCAAATAGAGACTGTATATGGATCGTAGAGGTATCTTGGGAGAGTTAACTTAGTTAAAGTTAATGTAAAACTTCAACTATTTAATAACTTTTTTTTATTTTAATTACTTTTAAATTAAAAATTATATTGAAACATCAATAAAAATTTTTACTTTCGAATTTTTTTAAATTTTCAATTAATTCTTAAAAAATTTATACTTAATAACTGTCTTCATTCAGAATAAGAATTTGAGTTTATTGCTTCTATACAAGTTGAACATTCCGAGAAATACTGTGTTTTACGTTAAACAAACCCATATGCCAAAAAATAACAGTCTAAACTTTATAAGATTTTTTTAAATTGTTACTTTATATTTAATTTTAGTGGTAATTTAAAATAAAAAAATAATTTAAATAATACTTTAATAACTGAATGATATGTAAAAACAATGGTGTTAAATGAAACAAGGAAATTTACCGTGGAAATTTCAAAATTGAAAGTCGAAAACTTAACTAGTAAAAACACGTATTGCAGAAATATAAATTGCCATATCTTTATACAAAAAAAAAAAAAAAATAATAATAATAATAATAAAAAAAAAATAAATAAATAAATAAAGAAAGAAAAAAAATAGTGTGCACAATTAAAAAAAAAAATATTTATAATTTGATATTTTCTAAGAAAATATAACTGGTAAAAACACGTATTGCAGAAATATAAATTGCCATATCTTTATACAAAAAAAAAATAATAATAATAAAAAAAAATAAATAAATAAATAAAGAAAAAAATAGTGTGCACAATTAAAAAAAAAATATTTATAATTTGATATTTTCTAAGAAAATATAACTGCAAGAAAAGCCTTTGCTTGTAAATAATTAATTTTTTAAAAGAAAAAAAATCTGTTTTTTTTCCACCATTTAGAATTTTCCAATTGAAGATTTCTGGTATATTTAAAAACTTTATTTATATATTTATTTCATCTCCAGCTATTTTATAATCACAAAGGCAAGCAGGTTTTCATTGCTAAGTTACAACAGTTTTAATGGATTTCCCCCTTTTGTCTCTGCCTGAAATCCCCCATCTGATTCCACTCAGTCAGTCATAATTAACTTAAAGAATGGAGGAGGAAGTGGATGATAAAACATAATAGATTTAAGTAAAACAAAAATTTCTCTTCAATAGTATCATACTTATTTAGAACATATGAAAATTTTATTAAATTATTTAATTTCACACAAGAAGCCATGAAGATTACAAATCCTAAAGTGTTATTAATTTAACCCTTTCGAGTCTGGTGTACTATTAATAGTACATGTCTTTTAATTAAGCATTATTTTGTTTTAACAAATATATTTTTTACTAGCTGACCCGCCCAGCATTGCCCGGTTCCGTGATAATAATATCAAACGAACCAAAAATTTGTGATTTTATCTCTAATTCGAAATACGTGGCCTCTGACTGTGAGAAAAATCGGTTTAAAAAAATAACTAAATTTAGAGTAACAAATATTTAAAAAGACTTCAATGGGAAAAGGAGGAGGAAATATGTGATCAACAATTGCGCAATTTTCGTGTTAAAATGCTGATTTTTATCCGTAAATATCACTGTTCAGTCACGTAACTTTTATTTTTTTCACATCGAAATCCTAAGTGTAACATTTTGATTTTCAAACAAATTATATCACTCCTAGATCAGACTATACCATGATTAAAATCGATAATCAATGATAAGGTAAAAGGTTAATATATAGTAATGTAAGTTTCAGAACCATAGAACAAAATTAAGTATATTTCAATCAAAACATGTGTAATGTTTAAATTGTGGATAAAATCCTAACCGTAACCTAATTGTACAGTAATCGCATCCTATCTGTAACCTAATTGTACAGTAATCGCATCCTATCTGTAACCTAATTGCAACTTTACCTGAGCCAAACTTAAATATATCATAAATGTAACTAACCGTCACCTTATCATAACTTATCCGTTTTCTGACCGTAACCTAACTGCAACTTGCCTTACCTAACTGTAACTTATTCTTAACCTAGTTATAACGTAACCGGAATTTAAATATAACGTAAGACTAACCGTAATATAATTTCAACCTAATGGCAACCTAACTATCACCCAAATGTAACCTAACTGTTACCTAACCGTAGCCAAATTCTAAAATTAACACTAACTATAAACTAACAACTCTAACAGCGTACGTGCTACAAAGTACTTTAGTACCACTTTTCACCGCTACGGGGCGCAGTATGTTTTGTACGAAAATCCGATATGGATAATCGCCACCTGCGGTCGGATATAATAGGCGTACAATGCACGATTTGCAAAATGCTACAGTTTCACTTTCTATCACCAGAATGAGCATTTTTTCGTAAACAAACATAAATCCGAACGATAATCCGATTTTCAATCTTTCCGTAGATATATTACCCAACGGGATGGGGATACAAATAGCAATTTATGAAATTTGTTAAAATTTCTTTTCAGAAATAATGATAACCACCACGCAATTAAGAGTCCAATATTAATAAATAAGAATCTCCTACACTGCTGCTGCATGCTCTGTAAAATATGTTAGTTCTACTTTTCACCTCCAGGAGCTCACTAATTCCTTAATAAACCTATATCCGAAGGAAACTCCAATATTAAACTTATTTGTACATATATTAGTGGAAAGCATGGGAAAATCCAATAAGAATTTAGGAAATTTAGTGAAATTATATTGTTCCGAAATAACCACTACTTATAAATTAAGGATGAAATATGTTCTGTACGAATATCCTACATAGATTTCCACTTCTTGCAGCACTGTATGGCAGGTGTGCGTTTAACTCGGAACTCTTTTTAATGTCCCTGTAAATGA
Organism: Maratus speculifer; assembly: GCA_964019185.1. NCBI lineage: Eukaryota > Metazoa > Arthropoda > Arachnida > Araneae > Salticidae > Maratus > Maratus speculifer. The sequence goes on from OZ025293.1 coordinate 376,117,822, forward strand.
ATCATTAGTCATACATACTTCATATGGAATACCAAACATGCTTTGTTGACCCTAAATAAGCTTTATCAATTGCATGAAAATCCGACTATAAATATAGTCGGATTTTCATGTAATTGATAAGGCTTACTTAGGGTCACCAAATGCGGGAGTTAGAGCATGGACAGACGGATCGACAAACCAAATGCATAAGCACTTTTCAATTTTCTTGGAAAGTGCTAAAAAGACAGATGTTTTTTAAACTACGATAATTTACTATAATCACGATGTAAAAATACTCGATAACAGCTTCCAAGTCGCCCAATGCTCCTTTATCTTTAGAAACAACCGAAAACAATTTATTTTCCATTTACAGTTTATTTAATACATAAAGCATTTCAAAACCAAATTTCAGCTGTTCCCATTTACATTCGAATAATTATCCGATTTTTTTAGCAACCCTGTATATGATATAGAGATTTGTATATAATAATAATATGCATTTCAAAATTTAATTCATTTAAGTGGTACATATATTTCTGAAAATTAGCCTTCAGCAATTTTCTCTAATAAAGAAAATGGTATGCGAATACTTTTGTGCAGCCCTGTATATCAAATGTAGATTTTATATACAAAGAATATTATGCAAAAAACTAATTAAATTTAAAAGTACATACCGATTTTTAAAACGTACTCTCTGGCAATTATTACCCAAATACAGTACTGTAGCTGATTTCTTTTGTGTGTCCCTGTAAATTAATAAAGCATGCTCTGATTTGTGTATTTAATTTAATCGTGGTGAAAGCAGACGATTTATATCCATTTCGATACATTTGAAATAGCGTGATCTTATTAAAATACTCGCCAAACAAATTTCCATCATATGCCGTATAGTAATCGATTACTTTTGAGTGTCTCTGTAAATGAACCAATATCGTACATATTTCATATGCAATACCGAACATGCTTTAGTGATCCTAAATAAGCTTTATCAACTGAGTATATTTACGGCAGTTACAGTGTGGACAGGCGGACAGACAAACCGAATGCATAAGTACTTTTCAACTTTGTGCTAAAAAGCACTTCTGAGATTAAAAGAAAATAAATCATTAATATTATCGAAAATGAGAATTTAAATAATATTTAAAATATTCCTACTTGCAACAGCAACATAAAGCATTCGAATGCAAGGAATTCTTTTTGTCCATTTCTAATTTTTAGTGGTAAAAGAGTCAGTAATATCTTTTCTGATCATTTATTTAACATTTAAAAACCATATATCTTGCTATTTAAACAGATCAGTCTCAACTACGCAATTATTACCGCTCAACCAATAAAAGTTGAGGAAAAAACAGGAAGACGAACAATATGAATTCCAGGTTGTGAAATTCGTTGTTAGGTTCTGACGTCATTTAAACTAATCTATTCTCTTAAACATTCATTATTATTAACCCTTCACTGCATGGTGTGCCATATATGGAACATACCGATAAAACCCTTATATTTTCCTAAGGATCTTAAATTTAGGTTATCTGAGCTTTGTGGCACATGCAAAACATTCAAACAAAGAGCCTTGTACCAATGTTTCTTACTTAATGGCAGTATCTCACTAGTTATTAAGTTTTTAATTCAAAAAAATATTTCCAGTCTGCATCATGCACAACAGTAGAATTTGCTTCAACTTTTTCACCCAAAAATATTAGAAGTATCGCAAGATAAAATTTTAGACATTCGAGTATATCACATATTTGTAAATAAGGTTGTTTAAAACTAAAATATTTCAGTACATCAGTTTGAAATCTTGTTTTTGTGTTTGTGCAGATATGGAACATAGAGCATAAAGCTCATAAAACATTCTATTGAAAAATGGCGAGCAAAGGGCTAACACAAGGTTAAATCAATGCAATATTATTTACATCTGATAATGATGAGCAGTCTTTTGGAGTTTCTGATGATAGCTGGTATGATTCAACATACATTTCAGCTAAAAATAACTGAAAATGCTATATTTTCATATGAATCAGACATTGACAACAACAAATGTGATCCAAGAAATTGATTCAACTGCCACAGGAGATAATTTTTCATAATTAATACTAAAGGGCATTTCCATGCGAACTTCTTTGTCTGTTACATACTACGATTTTTCGCTACCAGTATTTTAAAGCGAGAAAATGTGACTTAGTTTATCGAAGATATATCATCAATTGAATAAGGCGAAGCAAACTTTTCGAAAATAACGGTGGCCAACAAGCATAGTGATTTTTAATTGCGCAACAGACAAATAAATCCGCATGGAAATGCCCTAAAGTAATCTTAAATTTCATTAAAAGTATTACATAAAAGTTAAAATCAACAAGTGAAATTCAACAATATTGAAGCGAGACACTTTTCCGCTGGTGTTATGTGCTGTGAGTGTATGTGGGGGGTAGAGAGAGGATTGAATTTCTAAACTAAACAAATTTTTAAATTATCAGTGTTTTTGCATGTAAATATTCTCGACGAATGCTCTCCCCTCCTTGACACTCTGAATTCAACACTGACTATACAGGGTGAGTCATAAATATCGAAACAATAGGCTATCTCCTTAAATATTGCCCCTAGACCCATACTTCCAATTGCAAAGTTTCATAAAAAAAGGTGAATTTTTTGATAAGATAAGTTGCAACTCCATGGGGGGTCTATTTTAAAAAATACAAAAATTAAATTTTTATACGCCCCCCAGAGGATAAAACATCCAGTTAGAAAATTTTTCCTTATTCATTCCTGAACTGAACAAAAAAAATTTCATCTTGATATCTTCAAAACTCAGAGAGTTATGACAATTTTAATAAATCGTGAGGTTTCAAGGGATCAGACACAAATTGAAATGCGTGTAATTGAAGAAACAATGTTGCTGTAATGGGCCCAGAAAACATTTATTTTATTTATTTATTTATAAAGTAGGAATTTTGAATGTTTTGTGATGGTTAACAATATAATTTGTAAGCATTATCACATCATAAGACTTCTTAATATTTTTTTTTTTTTTCAAAAAAAAAATTTGAGTAAATTAAAATTGTTATAACTCAAAATATTATTTGTCGCGTGGAATTTTTTTCTTTTGATTAAACGAAAATGTATAATTTTAATTCAGCATTTTAAATAATATTTATTTAAAAAAAATAAAAGTATTTAAAATAGCAATATTAAAAAAAAAGTAATTTTTGTAAACAAATCATATTTTTAAAAGTAAATTTTTTGAGCTGAAAAGTTACCGTAACCGACGGTTATTGACGTATGTCAGTTTAAAAATGAGAAATACTGAAATAAAAACATTTGATGCAGCAAAGTGCATTTAGTTTTAAGATTGGCAAAGATGGGCTCCTAACGTTTAAATGCTGTATAGTTTCAATTTCAGATTTTGTTTAAGTTTTGCCATTTTCACCTTCTTTAATTACTGTTTAAATGCGTCAGTTGATTTAAACTTTATTTTTTTATCACGTCGATTTCAAATTTTTTCAATGTGCTGTGACTCACAGACAGACATTTCATAAAAACATGTTTTTCGGTATCTCTGAGCCCTAAAACGTGTGAATCCATCGAAAACCGGAATTCAAAATTTTCATGAATCCAATACTTTCTTTTTGTAAAGATAGAAGATAGCAAAAATAGGTTTAAAACCTTCATAAATTTTAAAACTGAATACAGTAAAACCTCTAAATAACGGACACCTCAGGAACGCAGAAATTGTCCGCTATTCGGAGGTGTCCGCTATTGGGAAAATCAAAGATATTCAAAAAGTGCTAAGAAACGCTTAACATTTCATTGACTTTTATGTGTCCTAAAACCTCTTTCATATGATTAATCAGAAATTAAAATTATTTCTTAAGCAATGGGGCTAAATAAAACTGTACACACCTTTACCCACTGTTCATTACATGCTTGTGAAAAAACCCTGTTACAAAAGTTAACTTTTGCTTGCGATTACATGTAATTTGTTTTTCAAAGTGACATTATTGGACATTATAGAGTTCCGGTCGGGGAGGGGGATTGTACTTTTTGGCTGTTAAAAGCATAAAATCTCAATTTTCCGAGGGGATATTTCAATGCTCTGGAAGATGTCCCTCCTTGGCAACCCCTTCAATTCAACTCTGGGGGGATTTTCCCCAGCTTATTTATAACAAAATTCCCTGATAAATTTAGAAGCCTTTTTACTTTTTTCATTTTTTTCTCCTTAAAAAATGCTTTTTCATCCTTTATCGCCTTAAATAGTGTCCACTATTCGGAATGTTCGTTATTCAGAGGTTAAACATACACAAATTTAGGTTTTGAGAATGGGGATTGGAAAATAGTCCGTTAAACAGAGGTGTCTGCTACTCGGGAGTGTCCGTTATAGCGGTTTAACTGTAGTATAAAGTAGATTTTTGAAAATATTTCTATGTAATTTATTAAAATATATTTCCAAAGATTCCGCTAATAGAAGAGTCATTTTCGCTATTACTATATTTACTAAACTTATTGCCTGCGCCAATAAGTTTTTAAGACACTTTTAATGAGAGTTTAATTAATATCACTTAATTTGATAACACTTTTAATAAATGTTTAATAATACGGTCCGTTCAATGAGTCGTGCCAGTTACGAAGTTGGCGGCAAGGTCGAAATATTGCAGACATCTAGCATATTTCATCGAAGTTTAAAACAAAAACCTATACGCTTTTATTTTATATCTAAAAGATTAAGTGTTGTCTTGGATAGAAATTTAACGATACGTAAATTTATGGTCGATCCCTTAGTTGTACTTCAAATGAACTGATTTTGCTGCGCTCAGAGGATGCTTAAGTGGTGTAAGTCAGGAATTTTGGAAAATTTTGGATATTAATATCTTTCGGGGATTTGCAGATATCGAGAGGAAATTTTTTTTGTTCAATTCAGGAAGGGATAAAGAATTTTTTTCTAATTGGAAGTTTTATCCTCTGGGGGCAGTATAAAAATTTAATTTTCGTATTTTTTAAACCAGACCCCCCATGAAGTTGCAACTTATCTTATCAAAAAATTCATCTTTTTTTATGAATTTTTGCAATTGGAAGTATGGGTCTAGGGGCAATATTTAAGGAGATAGCCTATTGTTTCGATATTTATGACTCACCCTGTATATAATAAGAAGCAACAATTTGGAGAAAGTGTTTATTCTCTCAGATGCTGCAGATATTCCTGCTGGACCCAGTGGTGATAGAAAAAAGTCACAAAGAAAAGACAAATACCTGAAGTGCAAAAGAAAGCAAGCAATTCTTTAAGTGCTGAAATTATGGTTCCGGAGACTCCCTATCAGTTTAGCCTTTTTTTCTTAACCCTGAACTTTTGAATCTTATTTCAGAAGAGAGATGTACATACAGCATAGGAAAGGATTCTTCTCAACCCTTACAAGTTTCCATTACGGATATTACTGAAGTGATGCTTTAGGTAGCCAAACAATTAAAGAGACAATGTCTCTCAAAGTGTTTGAAAAAATTCGATAATTTTTGCATTTCAATGAAAATGTTAAAGAAATTCCTAAAGGCATAAAGGGCCATGATAGACTTTTTGAATTAAGGTCTCTAATAGAGTGTATCAGGGCAGCAGGATATATTATATACCACCTGATTTGAATCAAGATTCGCTGAAGAATCCTAATTAAATTTTATATTTCTAACTTTGGAGAAAAAAAAAAAGATTTCAAAATTGATTTCTTCATTTAAATTTTTTTTTCGAATATTTAAGTGTGAATTCAACATTATAAAATACAATTCCTTATCCTCAAAGGGTTAAATACCTGCAATAAAATTTTAATACATATTATACTATTTTTGTACATATAATACACCAGTATTGTGATCTTCATGCCACATTTAATACAAAAATGAAAATATCTGGTTGTGTGCTTTGGGACACATATGGCCCATACCACAAAAATTCATATTTGAAAAATATATATAAGGTCAGAATTTTTTTATTATTTTTACTGCATTTGTGACTACCTAAAGTAATCAGAATAATTTTTTCATGCAGAAAAGAAAAATCATACAGTGAAGGGTTAAATGCGTTTTTAAAGCAAATGTTTCAACTCCGTGCTAAAATGTAAAGTTTAGGTGAAAAACAGTCACTTTTGAAAGATTAAGCACTCAGATTCGTTTATTTATTCCTGTCTCAGCTTTTTAAATTATTTTTGTGAAAATTTTATACAACCAATCAACCGGAAGCAAACGGAAAAAAAAAAAAACTTCTTTTTATTAGTGACTCTGTATGAACCAACCAACCTAAAATGAGCGTTGAGAAAAAAGCGATGAAAAAGGGGGAAAAGTCATATTTTTGATGAGAGTGAGCTTCAAATTTTAATTAATTACTCACTTAATAATTGGAATTTCGAAATTCTGAAGCTTAGGTACATCTCGGGAGAGATTTGGGGCTACTCTCAATTTTTTTTTTATCCTCGTACATGCTGTAGATTTTGCTAGCCATCGCAGACACACACACACACGCATACAGAGCGTTTTGTTCTTTTATTAGTATAAATTCTTTACATGTAGTAATGTTAGTATGTGTCTATGCATTTACTATATGACTTCATTAACGTTTAGGCATTTGGTAATAACAATAATAATAATAAATATTTGTTTAATTCTCTTTGTATCGTTTGCGATTCTTATATTTTAAACATATATTTCACTCTTTCAATTTAAAATAAGGGTTACTTTTTTGAAATAATCATGTGTAATAAAGCGAAAAAAGTATTAGAAAGTTGTAATATCTGTTAAATTTTGCTGTAATATAATAATTTCTAAACATCTCCAAAAACTCTTCCGTAGCATATTGTCATATGTATATGAATTGAAAAGTAAGCAAAACAGCAACATTTATTATGTCTCGGACAATGAAATATTCTTTAAACTCTAATTAATCTATTTAAATATTTAGTGTAAATGTTATTAATGTAAAAGTATTTTTTTTTCTAAAAATTGAAAAAAAAAAAAAAAAAATCGGACCCGAAAGAGTCAAGTATGTTTTAAGACTATTTTTGTCTTAAAACTCAAAGAATAGATTTATTTATTTTTTGTGCTTAAAAGTCTGATGAATGTGTCATTTTCATCAAAATGGAAACATTCTGTTAAATCTGATGTTATATTGTTTTAAAATTTGAACTTTATAATATTTTTAAACCTATGGGTATTGAAATATAGGAATGATCAGTCAACGGAATGTCATGTATATGGCAAAATTTTCAAGTTTGTGCATCATTAATAACGATAATGTGACGGATGATCAACATGATGAAATACCAAGTTGTGTATGAGTCTGAAAAAATTAGTAATTTTTTTTTTTTTTTTTTTTTTTTTTTTTTTGTTTAATCATTTGATATTAGCGTTTGTCCAGACCGAATTTCAGTTGATTTCATTTATTCTTTTTCTCGAGCCAACTTTCAGCTGTTACACTGGATCAGGTCGGGACAAAATAAATAACTGGGTTAAATTTGACCAGTTAGGATCTCTAGTCTGTACCATATTTATGGCTTGTACAGATAAAAAACGGTGCCAATTCCATACACTGTTTCTTTTTAATTTTTTATCATATTCCAAGCAAATTCAGTAGCCCCTCATTACATCGTGTATTCTAGTAGACACGAAAATGTACGATTTATTCAAATTAGAGGTATGGATTTTTAGGAAAATTTCAGGTACGGAAAAGAGGAAAAATATTTTGGCGCAACTTGATGTAAAAGCTAAAATTTCGGCCCAGACTCGGACTGTCCCATTTTGTGTTGCGAGTTCATGGTCTTGGTAAAGTTCTTATGAAAGGAACTTATATTTCTGACCCTAAGTTTTGGTAGAATAACTTTTTAAAAATATTTCATAGATATTCATGCAAATAATACAGATTATTTCAGCATATATTTCTGCAAGCCATATAATACGAGTGGCAACATACTTCGGCAAATACAAAAAAATGAAGAACTCGTTTGAAAAATATATGTAGCTTAAAATTAATTAAAAACAGTTAAATAAATGCTAATTTTGAAACAAAAGCATTATTTCTCAATATCCCATTATAAATTTCATAAAAATAAAAGAAAAACATGATGGTCTGAGACAATTTGGATTGTAATGACTACCATATCCGACTAAATTTAATGAAAAAAAAATAATCGGCCACAGATTTTAAATTTTACCCATTCAGGCATTTAACGATAAATAAATAATCAATCATCTAATTTTTCCCTATCCACCTCTCTTCACCTTCGCGTGCACACCAGCAAAAGGGACGTTTCTAGATGGGACAAAGAAACAAAATTTTCTCATTTGTAGTTTCGTTGGTCTCAATCTAGCAGAAGTAGGAAAATAAAACTGCGTTTATTAATGCATTATTATAATCAGAGCCGAAGATAGAAATCGATTGAGACGATATGTTGTAAAAATCGATAAATCCTGGTATATCGTCTAACGCTACTTTAAACAACTATCGATTGATTATAGCTAATCCTGTAACCGAATCCTTTTGTTCGTTTCTGCAAATAAACTATAAATATCATGTTCTCCATGATATATAGAAAACATGTTGCCGTGCACCTCATTAATCCTTTTTCAATTTTATTATGTTTCAAATATCATAAGATCGAGCAATCTCACGATATTACCGATTTCTTTCTTAATTTTCAGCATATTTAATGAGCCTTGATATACGAATTGCCCTAAATGGCTGACTACTAAATTATGCAAAAAAGTTGTTGCTGTTTTTTACACAAGCACAAAAAAAAAACTAGTTGGATGTGTCAATCCCAAAACTTTCTTCTATCTCATAAATACATTTTAATATAAAAAAAAAAAAAAAAAAAAAAAAAAGTGGTGACCCCAAAGTTAACCACTATTGAATTTCCTCGAACATTTGACCTAGACTAATGAGATTCTGGTATCCGAAAAGCCTAAAACGCAAAATTTAATTAATATTCTGAGAAAATGAGCTTAGTAGTGCCTCATGTTGGGTAATTTATACTAAAACCTAATAAGCATCTATTGATGTCAAGACCTAACAGAATCTGAAATTTGATGGAATTTCGTCCATTAGTTCTTGAGATATAGTTATAACAAAAAATTTGCAAAACGTAGCACAGCAACACCATAGCTTGGACAATTTATGCCAAAACGTAAAAAAGCGTCTAATTATGTTATGGTGCAAAAGAATCTGAAGTTTGATGAAATTCTGTGCATTAGTTCTTGAGATATAGCTAGTTTAATAAAACGTATAAAATATAGCACAGCAGCACCATCAGTTGAAGGATTTATAACAAAACGTAATCATCGTGTAATTATTTTATATGTCATTTTGTAACAAAATCTGAAGTTTGATGAAAGTTGAGCACAGTTGAAATTCTGTGCGTTAGTTGTTGAGATATAGCTATCGGAAAAATCGTGCAAAATGCAGCATAGCTGCACCACCTGTTACAAGGTTAATACCAAAATGTAATCAGCGTCTAATTATGTTATATATTCTAGTGTAACAGAATCTAAAATTTGATGAGGTTCTCTGCATTAGTTCTTGAGATATAGCTATCGCAAAAATCGTGCAAAATGTAGCATAGCAGCGCCACCTATAGGGCAGTTCACACCAAAACTTAATCAGCGTCTATGTATATCAAGGGGTCGCAGAATCTGAAGTTTGGTGAAATTCTGTGCATTAGTTCTTGAGATATAGCAATCTTGAAAATCATGAAAAACGTAGTATAGCAGCGCCACCTGCGGGCCAATCCAATAGGCACTAATTCATATCAAGGTCTAACAGAATATAAAATTTTATTAAATTTCGAGCATTAGTTCTTGAGATAGAGCGCCCACAAATTTTTTGTCACATACAGACACACAGACTCACAGACAGACATTTTCTAAAAGTAGTCAAAACGTGTTCAGGACCTTCTAAAACGTATAAATCCGTCAAAAACCGGAAGTCGAAAATTTTCATGAATCCAATACTTTCTTCTTGTAAAGATAGAAGAAAGTAAAAATTATTTGATTCAAATGCTCATGTTTCATGAAACGTTTAACATAGTTATTTTCGAATTGCAATTTGTTCTTTCTTCTGAAATTTGATAATATTTCTGAATGTGTCGTTAAATTTCATTGAAAATTTCTGCATGCTATAAAGAAAAAAACATGTGAAAATATCTTTTTTTTTTTTTTTTTTTTTTTTAGAAACCACGAATATTCGTGCTATTTGTACACAAATGAACACAGATGTTGTAATTAACAGACTCACATACTTCATGTACAGATCATTTCGGGTATTTTATTTTACAGGTTGATCACAAGTATGTATATATATTTTTTAATTTGTTAAGCGCCTGATTTTGTGGATGACGTGCTAACAAATACAACGAGTAATGCCCAATATTAATGGGATATAAAGATGTAATACACTTGTTTTAATTCGTTAAACTTTCGTGTTCCTCATTAACAAAATAATCACATTATTAAAGTTAATTCATAAAAATCACACATAAAACATTTTTCCGCAATTTAAGGATTGATGCGCTTAAACTAAAGCATTAGAATAAAAAAAAATGAAAAAAAGGCTAAAAACATATCTTTTTAAGAACTTAATTTACTTGTAAAACAATAAAAAGAAATCTTGATTTTTAAATTTTTTTCCCACATAGGCACAGCTTAAAAATTTATCTAGAAATGAATAGCAGTCGAATACTTCAAAAAATCCGTAGACAAACAATGATTCACAGTATATAAGCAGCATAAAATACAATAATATTAATAAAAAAATGAATTTATTGTAATTCATTGCACTTTCATGTTTTCCAGAAAAAAAAAAAATAAAAGAAAATGTTAATTCCATTTTGACCGCTTATAACTTAAACTAAAGCATTAAAGAACGAAATAGGAAAAAATAAAATAAAATTTTTTTGAACTTGAATTCTGTTTGTAAGAGGTTAAAAGAAATAGTTTTATTTTCAATTCATTTACCTGACTTTGATATGAATCTATGTCATTGTCTCTTAACTTTTCAATGTACAAGACTTCTTTCTCTTTACACCTTCTTGATACTAATTTATTCCTTTTCCCCCTTCTCTTCATAAATGGACCGCGTGACGTATGGGTCCTCAGGGAAAGATGATCAACTGCCAGTCCCGTGTCCCAAGACCATTAATTCCATTTCTTTTGAGTACGACAAATCCGAGCCATTAAGTGCAGCGCCCCACCTCATTCACAAAACAGAAATAATTCCTTAAGCATCAAATTTTAATGCCGAGAGCGTGGATCACTACAATAATTTGGATCGCTTAAAAAATGGTCGGATAGATATTGTGTTTTAGAAGTCTTAAATTATTTTTGTGTAGAGTGGGAGGGCGATATTATAATGTGTAGGTGTCGAAAGTAATTTATATATAGGAAAAAATATTTTATTCATAAATAAGATTAAATATACTTTGCATGCGTAGTATAAAATTAATACTAGTTTAAATTTTTATGACATTCATATATGAAGCATTGGCGCAGGCAGGATTTTTGTCCAGAAAGGTTTTGAGTCATTGATAAATTTGTTCGTTCATATCTGTATAAATTCTTCTTTCACTTTTTTTTTAGGTGGGGCTTGTTGATTTCAAACCATGTGTTAGGTCTCCCTACCTAGTTGAATCTGTTTGTTTTTCTAAATACAAGTAATATAATCAAAATTAAAAGAGGAAAAAAACGCGCTGAGATAAATTAAGCTTGCTGTTTAACGATGAACTTGAAGCTGTTTTAACCCCAGCTGTGCCTAGCGTCCCTTTTTAGGAACGGTTATAAAAAGGGCCAGAAAGCGCTTTTCACACCAGTAAATAAGAAGGTTAATAAATAATTTCTTTCACGAGACAAATTTTTCGATAAATTAAGACAAAAGTTATTCTACTTTTTAAAGTGGCGAGAAATCCAAAATTTAAATTTTAAAGAAGAAAATAATTCGAGCGTTAATAGGTTACAGCTTCATACAGGAATCCATTTTTAGAATGAAATAAAAATAGATATAACAGCTGCAAAATAAGTAGCTGTTGTTTATCGTCCTATGCTAATTCCTTTCACTTTTGTTTTGCACCGAAAGGGCTCCTTTTATAATTATATATATATACACACACACACATATATATATAATTTGCAACATTTGTATACTCTTGCCGACTGATAATTAAGCACTCACACGTGTCGCTTTCTTTTTATTTTTTTCATCATCATATTTCTTAATTCCATCTCTGTTTCCCTTTTGTGATTAATTGTTTTATTTCAGTTTTTTTTTTTTTTTTTGAACATAATTTATTCCAAGAATATTTATAATTCTTAATATATTCAGATTTTCTATAAAATATTATTACATGCTATTTTTAAATAAGAGATTCGGTCAATTTAATGTTACTTAAATGTTTTTGATTTTTTTTTTTCGATTTCAAATTGGTCTGGAAGAGTTTTAATCCTAAATCCCCCCTCCCACCTACAATCCGCCTGTGCATAAATTAATATGAAATTTATGCGAATAAAATAAATTTTACGTTATGTAATTTGAATTTATGTAGGTGTTTGGATTCCTGGAAAAACAATTGAACTGAAAATTCTTTTTCTATTCTTTCATCAAGTTCAGATTTTATTAATTTTAAATGAATTTTATTTTTATTAAAGGATAGAAGATGGAAGAAATCATGCCTCTGTTTATGGGTCATATTAAAATTGACAGACTAAATTTAATTCCATAGTAAGCAAAGTATTTCTTTTTTTTTTTCACTAGATTATACAAATACATTATAAATCTTTTCTTAGACAGCAATAGAAACTGACAACAGATCTCGATATTCCTCTATATTTTCTTTTCATAGATTCAAAGGTAAACGTGTGAGTAGCGTATATACATAATTCATGTACCTAAAAATACGTTAGGCATGGAAGTTGCAGCATAGCCCAGGATCAACATTTCATATTCTTTTAGACATACTATAAAGAAATAACAACACATTTAAAACGGAAGGTTTATATTTTCAGATGTTACATACACATTGACATGTGTTGCAGTTGTACGGTCCATTTTGTTTCGTATGTAGCACTAAAGTAAATGAAAATAAATGCTGCTTTAATTAGTAATAACTCTTTTGATTAAAAAATATGTAACATGTGATTAGTGATTAAATAATTCGCTTAATTATGTACATGAATTCAGTATTTCTAATTAACTATCATGTTATTTTTGATAACATGTTTAGTTGACAAATAATAAATTAAGCAACTTCCATAAGTATGAAGTTCAACTGACAAATTATTTATTGTGTGTCTATCATGTTTTTAACTGGATTTATTGAGTACGAATAAATTTCAAAACGATATTGAACAGCATTTTTAACTACTTCAACTATCTGAATTCGAAATTTCTTTTGTTGTTTTAGGTATGAAACTGACTTCAAGGTAATTTTTCCGAAAAATGTAAAATTTCTATCAAAAACGCAATATCTAGTCAATTTTTAGTAAAAAAGTGTGTTTATGTAACAAAATCTTCTGTAACAAAATCTATTAAGTTTTTTTCACTTTTATTTTCAACAATATATTAGCAAAACATTACCTGTGTTATGAAGTAAAGATTTGCAATAGCTCTTAAATTTACTAACATACAAAAAATTTTGTATACCAAAACATGATTTAAAAAAAATGTGTTTTTTTAATAAAAATAACTGATAAATTTTTATATGCAAATTTACAAGCTATATTTTGCTTCTTAACATACCAATGTATGACCAGAAGCTTTTGACAAAATCTTATTTGACAAAATTATATTTCAATATCTTAAACATTTTTTTAAAGAAATGATGTTTCTCGTAGAGACAATGAAAAACGTAGTTATCCAGAAAACGCTGACAAGATTTCATATAGTACAAAAAGTTATTTATAAAGTTTATAACCTTAAAATTCGCAGTATTTGTAGGTATATATATATTAGCGTATACATTATACAGTAAATATATGTGCATTAAAAGTATTATTTGACTTTTAGTGGCTCTTTAAATAATCACTTCATTCACGAAAATTCATTTCCGGTTTTTATTTTGGGCTATAAATTTGCTTCTAATTATTGCTGAACCAAAATTAAGGCATTTTTGAAATCCTAAATATTTGAACTTAATTTAAAATAATAAAAGAAAATCGAAATTTTTTCATACCTTAGAGTACTCTGTATATTCACGAAAATCGTATTTTATTAGTTAAAAATTGATCTGGAAAATGAAAAGACAATTTTGATAGCATTTTCAAAATTGATTAGGACACTTTTTCAAACATTCCATCTTTCTTTAAATGTACAAAAATACAACATAACTACTTCCGAACTAACAGCGGTTCCTAAAATCTTTATTTGAAGCTTTATCTATCTTGTTCCTGAAGATAAAGAAGCTTTATCTTCAGAAATTTCGGAAACAAAGAGATTTTCAAAATTTAAAGACGCATTTCTGAAACAAATGTTTCTGTTGCCACTTGTAATTTTTGGAAACGTTCCTGAAAACATAATATTAGATTTCTGGATGGGATTAGTTAACTTTTCATGTTTAGCAAACATGATGAATTAATAGCATAAACATTAACGTTAAAAATTATAGCTTTAATATCAACATTAAAATTAGCATTATTTTGTTACTCAAGAATTTGTAAACTATGTTGTGTAGTTAAAATTGTTTATTTAAGAATTGATAGCATAAAGAGATAGAGAAATCAGAAAACCGGGTAAAGAAATGTGATTAGCACACCTTAAAAACGACTCGTAAATGCTTCCGAAAATGATGAGCAGCAAAATAAATACTTTTGATTCAGAAATCCTTCTTTATATGATAGAAATCTATTGGTTTTATTAGTATTTGGCTTTGTAAAATAAAGGAACGCCTTTAGCAAACACTAATAACTCGGAAGAAATCATATCATAGTTTCATAAACATTAAGAAAGATAAAGACTACCTGAAGAAACATTTCTCTTTTTACAGTGTAGCTTAAGTCTAGAATGCATTATCGTGTCTACCGCTCCACCTTCTCTTTCTAAAGTGGTTCCGCCTAAATAAAGTTTTCTATTTTAACACATGCATAATAATGAAATGTACGCGGGTTTTTTTTATATACTCTTCACATTGCTTCAAAAATATTCCTGGGAAACCTTTCAGAACATTTTTAAGACATCCAAATGATGTTGTTCCTTAATGTCTTACACGTGTATCGCTATAATCATTTCGAACATTTTCAGAAAAGTTTACGTAAATATTTCGTTTGCAACTCTTAAATGATTTTTGATTCAGATGGGCTAATTACTTTATTAATATTCAGGCATCTATTTGTTCATCCATATCTATTTTTTATTTTCGAATAAATAATTTTTTATAAGTCTTCCTTACTTCCATGTAAACGTTATATTTATGAAAAAAAGCATGATTGTTCCGACAATAATGTGAAAAAGGTAATTTTTGTTCATGATATCGATTTTTCATTATTGCAATAATATTAAAATCTTTTATCTGTCGAAATCCGTTTAAATTTTGCCTGAATTTGAAATAGAACCCGAGATACAGCCTTTTTAAATTTACATCTATTAACAAGTTTTTGAATTATGTTTTAAAGTTATTTTGAACTTTTTCTCAAAATGAAGTTTTTTAGGTTATTATTATACGCAAAACATCCTAAAATAAAAAATTATGCATGGAATGTCACGAAATTTTCTGTACTTCTTTTACAAATGTATTTTGAGGGAATAGACTTCACTCATGATAATATATTAAGTGGTTTTATATTTACACTGATTTGAATGACAAACTTGAGACAAATTTTTCATTACATTCGTACTTTAACTACCATATCATATGAGATAGAGATGCGATTATAATGTGTGTAGTTAGAGAAAATTATTCTGTTTACTATGTAATTTACAAAAATTCAATACATAGTTTTATTTTTGAATTATCACGTTTTTGCGGAAATGTCAACTTTTGACATAATTTTGACTATTTTTCTCTTTAAAAAACTATTTTTGGGTAATTGCTAAAATTTTTATATTTTTTTCAATGTTTTAAAGTAAATGTTATCATGAAAAATGTTAAAAAAATTATTTCTCAGTAATTGCTAAAATTTTTATATTTTTAAAAAGTTTTAAGGTAAATGTCATCATAAAAAACGTATTTCAAGAGAAATTTTCAAAAATTTGAAAAAAATCACTTGCAAAGATGTGCAGATACCAGAAATTTTCAATAAGAATTCAATTATTTTTACAAAAGCATGAAAATTAAGCAACCTATTAATAGCTATTTTTGAATTGTATGTGTTATTTTATCTGTTATCGTTTTATTTAAAATAAAAAAAGGATACTAAATAAGTAAGAAGATAAAAACAAAGAGCACGCTGTATTGGCTATTTACTGTAAAAAGTTAACCACTTAACTCGTCAAAATGCTGAGCCAGATGGTAAACAAACTTACTTTCGTAAGATTCGAATCTACGCTCACGAAATGTCATTGATCAATTTACGCTTTAGTGTATCCTTTCTCTTTATTTTAAAAGAGTGAACAAATGACATGGCTAAATATCCGGAGGTTCAAAGCTGTTAAATTTAAGGATAAAAGTAGAAGAAGGATTGATGGGTAAAAATGTAATACAATTTTTTCATTGTGTCTAGCGAAACAGAAAGTTAAATATGCATTCATTATCTTAAAAATTAAATTCCTTACCTTAGAATCAAAATAGCTGTCGTTCGAACATCGTTTTTCAACTTCTGCATGTAACATCTGTTTATTCTGGAATAGAACAAAAATATGCTATTTTTATAGGTTGTATTTATAAATAACTAATTGATTGAATGATTGATACGTGACATTTTTAGCATTGCTAACGAAACATAGACCAACAGAGTGAAAAAAGTCCTATATGAGAATCGAACCTGGCTCTTTGGAATGGCTCTCCAAGGTTCTATCATTAAACTAGGAGGACGGCACCCAGTTTGGAATTTGTCACTCATAAATGTCGATTCATCGGCTTTGATATTTTTTACTCTTTTGGTTTACGCTTTATTAATATTGTAAAAATATCAGGTATTTAATGTTCAATAATTTCGGGCGTAATTTAATGCTGAAAGTTAATTAAAAATAATTAAAATTATACTTTGAAAATTGATTATTATATTGTTTCATAATTTATTCAGTAATACTGGGACAAACGGTAAACTGTAAATGTATTTCAAAACATAAGTTAAACATCACTTTTGAGCACAAGGGAAAAGGGATTAAATGAAGGCATCGAAAGTTTACGATAACTTTAAGACAAAATTATTATTTTAGATCTTTAAATCGTTGTCCTTATAAAGATACACTGAATAAAAATATTTAATTTTGTGTACAAAGAAGGTTTGTAACGAAATTATCAAGACAATTGCTAAAGAAAAGCTTGACTTATACTAGTCTATGAAATATTATTTTATTTAACCTAAAATTTGGATATATGTTTAAAGATAATTATTTTCTCAAGAACAAGAAACCTGTAGCTTCTTTTTCAAGTATTGAAACAATTCCATTTTCACTATGTCTGATAAAAAGATATGTAAATTTATAGTATTTGAGACTAGTATAAATATTTTCAGAAATAGAGGCTAGTTAAGGATGTAGTACAAAAAACTTTAGAAAGTTATGGTGACGGTTGTAATTATTATTTAGATTTTTAAAAATCTGATTTCGTACTTGGGATTATATAAGATTTAATAACAAGATACTCTGAGACTCAATTTTTATTACCAAGTGAAGTCCAGTACTGCTGGAATTCGAAATACAGATCTTTACTATGAAAATCAATGTACTACATTGTTATACCCTTGGGACATTTCTTACGTCTTTTCACTAGCTTTTCTATCTTGGAGGTGAATGTCTGCCTCTTACAAACAATAAGTGGACTGTATTAAAGATAATTTTGTGGAAAATAATATTAATTAATATTAATTAATATTTTTATTTTTTAATCAATAATACAATAAATAATAGCTAAGAAAATATTTATAACAGTAACTTCTAAAATGGCAGTTACAATTTATATGAGCTTACGAAGACAGCTGTCACTGTGTATTTGCATAAAATACTGTATTATTTCTTTTATCTATTTAAATATTTAATCTTTAAGGGGGCTCAAGGGTTGAAAACTTTCCAAAAAATCGATTTTTTAATGATCTAATTTGATTATTCATTTAATTCTTAACTCAATGCAAAAAACCGCATAAAAATATTTGCATTTTTAACGGAGTTATAAACATTTATGTATCAACACTTGCATAGACGCATCCATATAATTTCAACTTTAAGTCGCGTTTTCTCAAAACTTGATTTTTGATGACTAACACCAAGATTTAAAAAAAGCTATTTGATGGAATGGCTTAATCTTTTTTTTTTTTTTTTTTTTGCATGCGTATAACATCATTATCTAGATTATGAATTAATATATTTTAGATAGTTTAATATTTTGAGTATTTTTAATGGAAAAAAGTTGTATTTTTTTTTTTTTTTTTTTTTTTTGGGGGGGGGGGGGGTTATTTTCAACTTTGAGAGATTTTTTAATACTGTTTTTATTAAGTGATAGTTATATCCTTAATTCATAATCTAGATTATGATCTTATATGCATGCAAAAAAAAATTTAAGCCATTCCATCAAATAGTTTTTTTTAAATCTTGGTGTTAGTCGTCAAAAATCAAGTTTTGAGAAAACACGACTTAAAGTTGAAATTATATAGATGCGGCTATGTAAGTATTGATACATAAATGCTTATAACTCCGCTAAAAATGCTAATATTTTTATGCGGTTTTTTGCATTGAGTTAAGAATTAATTGAATAATCAAACTAGATCATAAAAAAATCGATTTTTTGAAAAGTTTTCAACCCCTGAGCCCCTTTAAATGCGTAGGAAAATATAATAATAAAAATTTTTTTAACAGTACAGTGTACTAGTTACATTAATTATTTTTTTAAAGCTGCCATATGCTTACATTAGTTTGTTTTCATGGGAAATATAACAAAAAGATTTTTTTATTATAACTAAACTAAAAAGGTGCGACTAAATATTAAATATGAAAATAAAAATACTCCCAAGTCCTAGCCCGTAATGGTCGAGTTATTTGAATAAAATGGAGCACCAAATTAGAATCTTTTAAACAATCTTTAAAAATTAAATCTTTAATTATTGACGACTATTAAGGTTATGTATAGATCTGCTATAATTTTTAGTAGAGATTTTCGCTTTATTAAATCTCACACAATTTTTAACAAATCCAACGTGGTACTTACAAATTCTGCTGCATAAATATTAACTTCCTCAGTCCAGATGTTGCCTGCAGGAGACACTAAATAACATCATTTAAACTCATTTAAATGCTTTTAGAATCGACAAAATCATTTCTAAACCTTTTTAATAAATGCATACATGTCATATGCATCGATATATTACTATGATATATTTTTGGCTATGTTGTATAGTAATTTTAAACTGGTTTTTGTGGTCCCTCGTAATATTTGTCTCAAGACTGAGGAGGTTAAATAGAATTTCTTTATTAAATAGTGGTACCAGACTCTTGGGCATTCCGAAGCATATATACACTTTGTAATTAGGGAACAAAAGGCAAATACTAATAGAAAAGAAAGGAAAAAATTCATCTAATTAGTGAAATTAGTAGAACTTAAGTAGAATTTACATAGAGTAAGTACTCCAGGATTCAAAATAAAAAACAATTTGGTCAACTTAAAAAATAAACAGAGTTAATGTTTGCATTTTAACCCTTTCGGGTCTGGTGTAGCATTAATAGTACATGTCTTTTCATCAGGTATTATTTTGTATCGACACTTATTCGACATGCAGAAATAATAGTGTATGGCGATGTCTTTCTTATTACGATTTCATTTAATTTAGAATTTGGTAGTAATAATAATAATTAAAGTTTACTTAACTCTCTCTGCATCGTTGACGATTCCTTTATTTTATACATATCTTTCACTCTTTAAATTGGAAATATAAGTTACTTTTCTATACCAGCCATATGCGATAAAACCCCCAAAATATCAGAAAGCTGTAAAACCCTCTCAAATCCGGCTGTAATAATTTTCAAAACCTCTTCAAAAACTCTTCCTTAGCCTTTTATCATATAAATATGAATTGACTAGTACACAAATTATGTACATTTGTTACATTTTAGGCATTAAAATAATCTTTAAATTTCCCCAAGTCTATTTGGATAGCTAGGATTAAAGTTATTTAAAAAAATCTCATTTTGTTCTGAAAATGGAAAAAAAATTGGATCCGAAAGGGTTAAACAGAATTTAGAGAATTAATACTTAGTTAAAGGGAAAAACCCGTTATTTAAAAACATCTTCATTCGGTGTGATATTTTGAGTCAAGTACAACTTTGAAAATTTGACATTAAAATTTGTAAAACTTAATGATGTTAAATTTTTATTTTGTCAAGAAATTATGTTTGCTATGACGATAAAGAAAACATTTTGGATAATTTTTAAAACATCGTTAAATGCGCAAAAATTGAATGAAGTTTCGGAGACCTTTTTCACCAAATTTTTACATGTGTCCCCTTTGCATTTTCAGCCTTCATAGTAGAAAATTGTTAGTGTTTATTTAAACGTCTGACAAATTTAATGTTTTCCAAATGTTTTACACTAAACAATAATATTTTATAGTGAAATAAATTTGTTATTTTATTACTTCTATAAATTCATATCGCTTTATTAATTTCAATCATCAAGTTTAGAAGCGCGTTACTCGATCCAACCATTATTAATATACATTTAAATACCTTTCAAAGAAAAATGAAATATTTTTTCTCCCTTTTACTCGATATTATTCTCAAAGAATTCGTACATCGGCCTATTACATTTCTAGCTTAGTACTCTCCTTAAGCGTTTTCTCTTTTTTAATTCCAGTAATCTCTTACCGACTATTTCCCAATACCACAGAAATAAATCCCTTAACTTTTTATTTTATGTTAATATATTTTTAATTCAATATTTCCAATTATAGGAGAAAAATCGTTAATTTTTCTGTGCACTATAAACAAAATTCTTAATTCTAAAGCCCTTCTATAAGAGGCACATCTAAACAGAGTAAATATTACGAATTTCTAATGGCGTTACTTAATTCCTCTGAAAACAATTCAGATTTTTTTTCTCCCCCAACATGTAATCAAGTTCAGCGGATTTAGTGTCCCAGGTAATTTAAATGGTTTCTTTAACCTTTATATTTTCTACCATCTTCTTGTTTACGAGAACATAGCAATTAGAACTATCGATTTTCAATGCGAGCTAGGGTAAGAAGATTTTCACTTTAGACAGATGTATTCTAAGTTTTGTTAGCACAAAACAATGTTTTCTTTTATCGGTATCGAAAATACATGATGAATGAGCCTTCTATTTTGAGAAAATTCTTAAATCATTACTATATCTGCATGCATAATTACCTTCTAAAATAATATCTTATCGCCAACAATTTACCCTCGTTACTCAAATATCCACTGAATTTGTATTTCTATTTTTTCGTTAAAATCTTTTCCCTATCAAAAGAATTGCCGAAGAAATAGCCTCCTTTATTTGAAATTCATTATTTCTAATTTCTGTACTTTAGGCGTCGCTTACACTTATTTCTTTTATCGGGCTTACAAATACGTAATGAATTAGTTGTTTACATAGACTTTTTTTTAAATCGTAAATAAATGGCTTAGCATGGGAAAGATATGCTTTGAAAGATTGTATTATTTATGTATTTCTCTTGTTACTTGGTGGAAAGTACGTTTAAAAGGCTTTTCTCATTTTCGTATTAAAAGATTATAATTATTGAGAAAGTGAAAGTAAAAAAAATATTTAATCGCGTTCTGTAATGTAGATGTTTTGTATGAATAAATCGAGTTTTACCCCCTAAACTAAATTATGACGTAAAAGATGTATTATCAACAAATAAATAATTATTTACATAAGCTTTCTTTAATTATTATTTAGGTATTTTTCTTGTTATTACGTGGAAAGTAAGTTTAAAAGTTTTTTTCCCATTCGCATTAAGATATTATAATGATTATGAAAAGGAAAGTTTAAAAATATTTAATCGTGCTGTGAGATTGTGGTGTTATTACTAACTCAATTTTGACGTTTCATATCAATAAATCGTGTTTTATCCCCAAGACTAATTTGCGAAAATATAAAGTAGTCTATTACTTCCTATTTTTTTATACCAATATTTTTATGCAGAAATACTTTCTTTTATACAATCGCACAATTTCTGCAACTGAAAATAGCGAATATTTTTTGTAAGAATTTACTGGTATGGAAAAAATCGGGAGGTTGGCGACTATGCATAGCAAAATTAAATCTCAAGTGTTAAAGTTATGGCAAAGGAAAGAAAACTTTGTAAAGAAGGTGACAATGTATGAGAAGCGTAGGCGTAATGTCTAGACTTGAAGATTCTATTTAAGGAGGTTTTTGCGAAATTCAAATTAACTTTTTCAGCATTCGTACACAGTTGACAATCAGATTAGGGTGACAGAATGCTAGAGATTTTTACATGGGTTGGCTTGGATAATAAGATATTTCGTATAGGACTATTTGAAATTAACAGTGCTTCTTAATTAATTGAAAATAATTATTTTTATGCATTGGAATAAATGAATTACATCATATAGGATTTGATATTCAGATTTTAAAATTATCTTAGAAACAAGGGATTTAGACCCATGCATATGGCTAATTCCATGAAAACTTGTCATGCCTGTCACATGCAACGATTTTTGGCTACCAGTATTTTAGAACGGAAAAATGTGACTTATTTTATCGGAGATGTCTCATCAGTTGAATAGGGCGAAGGAAACTTTTTTAAAATAACGGTGCCCAGCAAGCATAGCGATTTTTAGCTATGCGACAGACATGACAAGTTCGAATGGAATTAACCATATACAAAAATGAAAAGAATATTCAAAATTGTAACTTTTTTAACCACCATATTTAGATGTTTATTTAGATTAGAAAACTATTTTAATTACAGAAAGTATTTAATCACCATGCTCTAACATAATAAATTGATCATCAGGTGCCGGTGGTTCGCAGTGCTACTAATAGTACATAAATATAAAACATGACGCATTCCAAAATTTAATTTTTAAATGTAATGATGTAAATAGTTTTAATAAATATTTAACAATGTTCAAAGATTACAACTGTCTAGCTAAATGTATGCATATAATTTTCTAAATTAATAATAGTTAAGGAAATGTTTGGTGTAAAAATGCCCCAAAATAATATTCAATATTTCCTGAGTAAAAAATTAAAACTTTCTGCAAAGCAATTAAAAGATGAAATTCTATCGTGTATTTTATAATAGGTGCGCAATGAAAAAATAAAGAGTGAAATATAATATTTAAAAGGAAAAGTACAGAGAAACATTATTGATTTACTTTCCATACTTAAAAATAGAAAGTTATGAGAACATATTTTTACTCTAAAAAGGTTTTTGAGCTGAAGCATGTAACCATAAATGTTTACTTTTTATCTCTATTGTAAATTCTGAATTTGTTTCAAAGTGTAAATTAAATATTTATTCCAGTTTTTTATATAATAAAATAATAATTTCTATAAAATAATAAAAGAATGTTTAGTCTTTGTCTGTCTGTCTGCGATGGCTAGAGAAATTAAAAGCTCCCAGACCATAGTCGAAGACAGGTCCTGATTCGCATGAGGTTCCGATATTTAACTTTTTTAATTTAGCTGAGATATTAATAAAAAATAGCAGTGAACTCTCATCAAATCTCATCTCGTTAACTCGAGCAGGCAAAAGGGCTCGCGCACCTAGAACACGATTTACTCAATGGAAAGAAATAAAGAATCAGATACAAGGATTTTTTTTTCTTTTTTTTAACCTCGATCGACTAATTTATTTAGTATGGTAAAAAGCAAAAGATATATTCTGAAAAATCGTTCTTTTAAGTCTTAAATATCGCAATCAATTTGAAAAAAAAAAAAAACCCGTTGTTGGCTTTTTGAGAAGAAAATTCAAAAAGGTCGCTTTTACACATTCTTTTTCTCCTATAAGCCACCACTTCCTACTTCCCAGGACGAAATCTAAGAAATAACGATTAACAAAAAGTACATATGTAAAGTTGAAACCTTCTTCTCTTCGATGGTGTAATCGGATTTTAAAAACACGAATTTTAATTCTTTAAAAAAATTCAAGGCCGCGAGTCACTTTGCAAACTTACAGAGACAATCATTTTTGCTGCAGTAACAGTGATTAAATGACCATATTTAATCTTTTCAGAGTATCCATGCAGACTGGATTTACATCACCTACAAAAATTCAAAGCGTTCGAACGAAAAGAAATACTTTTTTACAAAATAAAGAGTGTGACAATTTCAACGAAAACTGGATGATTTCGGCGCGGTTTCTCTCGCGTTTGGCTAAAGTTTTCATTACTAAATATGTAATTTTTTTCAGAATGCGAGAAGAAAACATATTTCTTGTTCAAGTAGATATCAGTTTTTTTGCATCGAAGTGCATAACCGCAATATTTATAACCGCCCAAAATGTCAAAGACCTCGGTCAACAAGGAGCTACTTATTTTTTAACTACTGAAATAGATTATTTTACAAAAATTAAGCATTCACATAAGTAATTTTACAACTAAATATTGATATTTAGTTAGATTTTTTTTATTCGATTATTCCACATGGGTAACGAAAACATTGAGTTTTTAACTCGTAAAAACGATATTTTAAAAACTCTTAAAATACCGGAAGCCCGCCCCCTCTCCCGCCACACACACACACCAACAACACCAGCACTATCCTCCCTTACATCGGAATATTTCAAAATTATGTATCGAATCCGAAAATCCAAAGGCTCAAAAAAGAAAATACCAAACAATATGTATTCTTTCTAACACTATAAACCATACAGAAAAATAAACTTTGGGCAAATATTCTTTCCTCGAAGTAATTTTACATTTTTTCGCGTAGTTCCGTAGGTATAACATTAGGCATATTTTTATTTGAAAAATACACTTAATTTTATACAATAGCTCTAAAATTTAAATGCTTTATAACGTCCATTCAGATAGTTGTCAAGTTTAAATTTGGTTCAGGTACAATCAGCTTCAGGGGTGAAATAATTAATTTGAAAAAAAAAATCACTTGGTATTTCAATGTGAAATAATAAATAGTTGCGCATAATATGTAGATTTTACAACTTATACACAGTAGTCAGAAAAAAAATTAAAACTCAGGTTTGGTTAAAAAAACATAAAATATAAGGGGAAACAACGAGTTCGAATTTTGTCTCCCCCTGTATTCCATTTATCTGAAAAAATAAAAAAAAACAAGAAAAGAATAAACAATGAAAAAGAAAAAGAGAATCAATAGAAGATGCTTTCAACAACTAAAAATGAATGGCTTAACTTGAAAATCATACAGAGATTTGTGACAGCAAGAAGTTTTTTTTTTTATTTATTTATTCAATCACCCCCCACTTCCACATCCCTTTCAGTTACTCGAAGTTTTTTACCGCTAAATATCTGTGTATTTTTACTGGTTTTTCATACAGTCAGCGGACAAGTATTTTATATAACATATACAAATCTTTAAGCATTTGGACAATTATAGATTATGAGATTTATTATATTTTGAGAAATTTATATCTAAAAAAAATAACATTTTGTAACGTAAGGAGAAATTCTGATACTGAAATGTAAAAAGCTTCTTACCAAATCTATATTTTCATTTAAAAAAAAAATTCATTGAAACTCAAATTATAGCTATGAAATCATACAAATTTGAGTCTCATTAAAGTTATTAGGGACTCGGACAACGCTGGACGGCTCAGATAGTTTTGAAATAAGAATTAATTAACTAATAAGAAGAATCAGTGGTGAATAAGATCATTTTCAAATAGGGGATAATTCTGAAGGTGAGATGAAATGCTAGAGATCAGACAATATTCTACTCCAACATTAAAACGATTAATTAGAAAAAAAATCATAAATGGAATATAAGGTGAGTGATCTAAGCAGAAAATGGGACTGGTGTAAGCCAGTATTGTACCTCTATGACACATGCTACCGGCACATTACATGTTGCTCCACAAACACACGACTGGGCTGCACGATCCTGTTAGATCCATACTCTTGCTTTTCGGCTTTCAAATATACGAATTTTATTCTCTTACAGAAAATTTGCAACCGCAATTCATTTTGCGCTTTATGAAAACTATCTTTTTTCTACTATTAAGAGATCTAAAAGTTCATATTTCGTCGCAATCTGTTCAGACGCGAGTTACCTCACTTATCAAAATTTCGAAACATTCGGACGAATAGAATTTAAAAAAATAAAAATAAAATGCATTAACATTTTGACGAAATCAATAAAAACCGAAGAGTTTCGTCTCAAGCTTTCTAAGTATGCATATTTTTTTAAACCCTTTGGAATTAAAATTAACCAATTCCCGAAGTCAATTCTGTGCATTCTGTCGCAGGATTAACGCTACGCATATTTTGATTAAAATATAGATTTAGTTTTATGGAACAGTTCTGAAATTTTAATACTATATTTTAACGTTTAACTAATGACCTAGTTTCCATTTGGGTCAGATGTAACAGAATTTAAGGATGAAAAAATCAGTTTGAAAATCAAAAATTTCACTCAGGAAACCGATTTCAAATAAAAAAATTAATAAATATTTACGCTCAAAACAGGGATTTTTTAAATTACGCTTCAGCATTTCGGCACGAAAATCACGCAATCGTTGGAAACATATATCTACTCTCTCTATACACTATAAATATTTTTGAAATAAATTTATTAACGAAGTTTTATATAAAAAAAAGTGAAAATAAAAATAAAAATATTTTTTTTAAATTCAAAATAACGTACACATTTTTTGGTGTAAAAATGACGCAATTTATGACAAGTTATGCATTACTATAAATTATTAACAATTATTTTATATCAAGAGGTTTATGTTCACAAATCAACAAAAACTCTAAACCCTTTAGTTCGAGCGTAAAATATCTGGGAAAAATTGGCTTTTTTTTTTTTTTTTTTTTAAACTTTAAGCTTCATATTCACATATTCTTTTTATTCTGATCTTCAGTTTTTACATTTTGAACCAGATTCCTCGAAACTAGCTAAGGCTCTGGCTTATATTGACAACGTTTTTGCTATTAACCTTCACGTGTTATTTGCATTTACTGCTGTACGTGTTTAGAACACTATTGACTTAAGGCACAGTTTCTTACTTCGTTTTTAATATTAATTGTCTAAAAAAAGCACAATTTTGTTATAAAAAATGACACATAAAACAATAAAATTAATATAAATACAATTTTTCAATGAGAATTTTGAAATCAAAAAGTATATAAGCTACAATAGGGAATTTTTAAATATTTTTCTATAATCAATATGCAAATTATGGCATATTTATGATGAACCAATGGTGAGGTGTCACTTCAGTATTGAAGTATTAGTGTAGGTCACCGAAACTGATAAATCACCATATTAAAATAGGAAAAATATTCGGCTATGTATTAAATGCCTCATGCCACACTAAAAATACAGCATTAAAATTGTAAGCCACAGTGCTAATTATTTATCAATACGTCCTCTTCTGATGAAGATTTGGAACCACAAACAGTTGGAGAATAATCTGTGTCCTTTATGCTATAGCCTGAATCGAAGTCATTTTCACTCTCACTGCTATTTGAATCACTTTCAAACACTTTTAGTTTTTACAACATCTGTTGCTTAATCTCCATCGTAGATTGTGTGTGATTTGTGCCATTATTGACTGAAAATAAAGTAAATATTTCAAATGGGCAACAACTTTAAAGCGCAATTGAACAATGTTTCGCTGCTTTTTAGCAATGCTTGTTGAGTGGCTAGAGAACTTTATAGGAATTATTATCATAAAATATCTTATTTTTTATGAAAATTTGCCTTATTTACCTGAATTTTTATTTCTCAATTAAATATTTTCATATCCATAACGTACTTAATATACGCAATAGTAAAATAATATTAATTTTAATATTTATGAAAATTCTGTTAGTTTGTCATGTTTGTCTGTAAAACATATCTCCGAAACATTAAATGTTTCGTTGAGAATTAATAGCATTCTAAAAACCTGTCTTCCAGGTTGAAAAAATTTATTAATACGCTATACAAACTATTTGGAAAGTTCACATATTCAGTAACAGTAAAAAAAATGTTTTAATAAAAGCTTCTTTAAATCTTGAAAATATATTGAGTTCTGATGTTGTGGAAGATAAAAAATGCTTTTGGAAATTGTGGGCAACACGGAAAAAGTTATTGTATATTTTCGTTTCCGACCATATTATACTTTTCTAGATTAAGAAATATTTGCCATAATAGCCCATAATAGTAAATAAGGCAATCGCAAGATCTTACGATTGAATCTTAAAACTGCCGAAATCTGATAAATTTTCAATGAAATGGAAATACAATTTTAAAGGTTACATTTTGTTTAAAATATACTAATTAAAAATTGCTTCATAGATATATCTACTAAATCAATATTGTGCAGGGTGTTCCTTTCAATTAATTTGCTTAAATGTGCCTATTTTATAATTGGTATTGAATTGTTAATTTATATACTAATTCATTTAAAACAACAATCCAGCATGTGTTAATAAATCAATATAAATTTAAATATTTGCAATCTAAACCCGGATATTTACAAAACTGATAGATTTCCAATAAACTGTAATTGCTATTTAAAAGATGGAATTTTATTTTAAAGAATTTAAGTAAAATATTTATTTTATAAAGCTACCTCAAATTAATATTTTATTGTTTCTGATATGCATTCCATTAATTTTAATGACACTTTTTACCTACGGTATAATGACGTTATATTTAAAAGTTAATTCAACCAAAGGCTATCAAAATCTATAACTCGATACTTAATAATAAATCCAAATAAAGTGTTGTTAATAGCAATTGAACCCCGATAGTGACAAAATGTAACGATAAAAAAGAATCATGTTTTTAAAACTGACATTCAATTTAAAACACTATAAGTAAAACATTAACCACATAGGAGCTTCCTTAAGAGTATCATTTGACTAACAAAATATTTTTTCATGTAACTGTTTTGCAATTAAGTTTTATTTGTTATAAAAATTATAAAAACTTTACATATAAAAGTTAATTTAACCAAAGACTAAAAAAAAAATTTACAATTCAGTATACAATAGTAAAACAAAATAAAATGTTATTATTGAAAATTAAACCCCGATATTGACAAAATATACTATAAAATAGAATTGTGTTTTTAAAAATAAAATTCAATTTAAGATACTATAAGTAAAATATTACGCAAATAGGAGCTTTCCAAACAGTATCAGGTGACTATTATGATATTTATTCATGTAACTTTTTTAAATTAAATTAAAAATATTAATTTGCTATAAAAATTTATATTTCAGTCTATATTAATAAATCAAAATAAAGCGCTATTATTAACAAAATATTCATAAAATCTAACGATAAATTTGAATCATGTTTTTAAAACAAATATTCAGTATGACATACTATAAATAAAACATTACCCTCATAGGAGCTTTTAAACATTGCCATTCATCTATAAAGATATTTATTCAGGCAGCTCTTTTATTTTAGAGATTTAACTATTATCTATTAAATAACATCTAATTATTTGCTATTTAATTATAATATTTTAAAATATAATGAATATTTTAAAATAAAATAGTTTTAAAATAAAATAATAATTTCAAATAAAACAGAAACATGCCTCAAAAACTGAAAATCAGTTTAAACTTAAGTATTACTTTAATAATTAAATAGCGTATTCAAAACATTATCTTTTGATTATCAAGACATTCGTAATTATTTATTTTTTAAGTATCCATTGTTTTTCAAACTTTGAACTATTAACACTAGAACCACCGGCTATTTTATTCAAGTTTTATAAAAAGTGTTTGACACCAGAATTTTTATTTAAAACTGTTTAACTTATTTAATTAGCATATTTTGTGCTTTGCACATATTTAACAAATTTTATCAAGAAATTTCTGGTTCGAATCACTTTTTTTCAATTTGGCAGGGGTCATAATGACCCCTAATGGCGGTTCTAGTGTTAAGTTATTAATTAACAGAATGCACATTTTACCCTGACATTGACAAAATCTAATGAAACTGAAATGAAATAGAAGCAAGTTTTAAAAACTAACAGATAGTTTGAAATATTATAAATGAATCATTATCTACGTACTAGTATTCTAAATATCATTTCAAAACCGTGATATTTATTTATGCTTTTTTAAGTAATTGTTCTATTTTACAGTTTCATATATTATTTATTTAATAACGCGTAATTGTTTACAATTTAACTTAGATATTTACAAAGTAAAATGAACTACAAATAAAACAGAATCATGTCTCAAAAAGAACAACCCGTTTAAAATATTCTGTAAGTAAAATATTATAATTATTCCAAATTAGAATACTCCAAACAATATTATTGGATTATCAAGATATTTTTGTATACTTGATTTTTAATAGTCATTTTATGTTGCAGTTTGAACTGCTAATCGTTATAATTCATTCAAAAAACGATAGACCTTGATAATGGCTTTTACAGTAACTGCAAAAATACGATTAATATATTAAAAATTTAATTAAAACAGACTTTATTTAGCTTATTTTAAAGTATTTTACTTATCCATGTCTCTTATTTTATACTCCCTACATTTTGATTTAATAAAAACAATTTACTATCTTATTTATATTTCTATGAAATTTTATTAGAAAAATGATATTTTTTATAAAAATTAAACAAAAGATTTTTCACCAAACTGCAAGTTAACAGAGAATGGTGTTGGCAATGTAACTTTGTTACGTGGGAATGTAACTTTGTTAACAAGGAAAAAGAAAAGAAAACAGGGAAAACGGAGAATCCAAACTATTTGCATAAATTTATTTTTCAACATCTGCTTACTTTGTCGGCGGAAAAGATACGTTAAATAAATTTATTAGTTTGATTGAAATCAAACCACTTTTTTTAAAATCCTTGAATAAATTTACTCTCATACTTGTTTATTTAGCTTTTAATGTTTTTTATAAGAATGAGAGAAATATATATTAATCAAAATTAACTAATTAAATAAATAAATATCAGTTCCTACATAAAGTTTTACCCCCATAAAAATAATTTGCAAAATATGTTTTTTAATTTAGAATCAAATTTAACATGTAGCTTATAGTTATGTATATTAATTACCTCTCATAACAAAATATACCCTATAAAATTACAAAGAAGTTTCTACGAATTTAGTATTTTTATTATTATTTCAAATTTAATATGTTGATTATGATTATAATTTAGTATTAATGATATCTCATAACAAAATAAACCATATAAAATTACACAGAAATTTCAACAAATATTTTTTTATTATTATTTTCTTCAATTAATTAAAACTCACGTTATGGATTCCTTTCTTTCTCTCTCTTTTATTTATTTATTTTTTTGTGGGGGGTGGGACATTATTTGCATTCTCCCCTAATTGCTGATTTTTTAAATGTCTAAACATCAACCAACATTCGGTAAATGACATTTGATGCATGTCACTTGTTTAATTATTTGAAAACTGTGAAAAACAGAAAATAATGAATGGGTAATTCGAAAAATTAAAAATAACATCTATAATTCTTTTTGCCTTAGTAATTTTTGAAAGCTTTATAATTGTAATTTTCCTAAAATTTTGCTGACTTTTAATTAAAATTTTGTTTAATTGTTTGACAGACAATTTATCTATCGTCTAAAACAAAATATTCTCCTGTGATTATGCCAGTTTTAAATCAAAAGTTCTTTTCACAAAACTAGACAGAATTTCCATATGTTGCCATTAGTATGGAATATTTATTTAAATAAGGCTGAAAAATAAAATCATGAAGAAACGCCGTAATTAATTTCCAGAATACGAGTACATTTGCAACGAATGTTTGCGCAAACAAAATTAAGCTTAAATGCGTGTCTTAATCAAACTGAATCTAGAAATAACATTATTCTTTACTGGCAATATCATCGCTCTTATTGGATGTTGCTACAAGTTAATTAGAAAATCAGTTTGACCGGTCTGCCTCATTTGCTCTTTTAAGAGGCTTTTATTACCTCCAGTGTATATAATTAATCTTAATTTCATATTAAAAACCTGATAAAGATTGCAATTGAAAATTTCCGCGCTTGCCTCTTATGTGTTAATTGTTACATTTTTCTTTCACGCTGTTATAGCACATACACACACTAATTGTCTTAAATTAATTTCGTGTATTGCAAATAGTGATTCTCTGAAGTTTTTATTCAAGATTTAATATTCACCTTAACGCATCCCTCCTCTTACAGCCACGGTGATTAGGGCTTGCGCAGTATATCTGTGCCTCGTATGTTGAGAGTGATAAACTTACGGATTTCCTCTTAAATGTTTTCCTCTTTTTTTATTATATCAGGCGTGATTTATCTCCGTAAATTTCGTTGAAACATCAATTACACAGATTGAAACATTTTTAATTTTAGCCTCCGCGTTTCAGCTTACAGTTTTTAAAACTAATCCATCTCAATGTTGGCAGAGTACTTTACTTTGTTTCGTTATCGGCTTCATTTAACATCAGAGCGCAATATTTAATTATTCTGCCGATATTTATGTTGCTTTGGCTGGCAACAATTATTTAACTTTTTTAGACTTTCAGTATAAGAGAGATAATAGATATAGGCAATTTATTAAAATATATTTAAAACTTCTGATTTTCACGATCTAGTAAACCATTTTTTTCCCAAAGAAATTATAATCGATGTGAGAAAGCACACAGTATATTGTACCTAAAATGAATATTTATGCACATCATGATTTCTAGTTATCGAATTTTTTTCTCTGCATATCTGATATTAAGTACACTTTTGTAACATGTGCATGCATTTGGATGTTCTTAAAATAAATGCATAAACAATATTTAAAAAAATATTTTTTTAGTCATAGTTAAATTAATATTAAAATTACTGATTTTAACGAGTTATTGTAATTCAATTTCAGGTTCATATATGGTTTGTCTCAGGTTTGTATAAAGCTAAATTTAAGAAAATCATGCAGTATGCAAAGATTTCGGCAACTTTTCCGGTGTTATGTACACGAGATAATTTATATTGATGGTTATTGTTTTTCTATAGTTTGCAATATTTTACATAATTTGTTGTATATTATTCAGTTAAAAATAATAAGCCACTTAGAAAAGGCTAAGTCAAATTCGGTGATGCATTTTACTTCTTGCTAGTTCCATGAGTTTTTTTAGAGGAAATCACATACCTGATAGCTGCTAATTCTTTTTGGCCACGATTATTTTTGAAAAGTTTTCTTCGCCAAATTTAATTAATAAGATATCTCTGAAAAATCGTAACAATTTGTATCTATGTGATTTACATTACAAGTACACATAGAACTAGATTTCTTTAAAATACTAACGATAGTTTGCTACTTGATCATTTTGAATTTTATCGTACTGCGAAAACAAAAATGAACAAAATGCTAAAAAAAACTATCTAAAACAGCTAGCAACCTCCCCCCGCACACACACGAAAATAAAATAAAATTAAATAAATAAAAATTAAATAAAAATTAAATAAAAGTTAAAATCCGTAAAAACGGGGGGAAATGTACTGATAAGCAAAACTGTTGTCTATTCTCCATTTATTTTTCAACGCAAGACTTCCTTTTTGTTATCCTTCCGTTTTCAAGATGACAATTTTTCTATATTTTAAACGGAAATTTTCCGTTCTTAAAAAACAAATATCAGTAAAATAGCTAAATCAAAATATAAATAGTAAATATGTGTATATTAGGGGGTCCGTAACACATTTTAAAATAATTTTTATTTATTGAGTTAAAATATTGAATTTTTTGTGATGGTTAACGATATGATTTGTAAATAAAATCATATGATAAAACTTCTGAGATTTTTTTTTTAAATTCAAGTTTAAAAATTGCAGAAAAAGGTGTTTAACTTAAAATCGCTATAACTCGAAATATTATCGGTAGAATTAAAAACATTTTCCATGTAAATAAACAGAAATATATAAGTTTTAATTTTGATTTAGCATTTTTAAAAATATTAATTTAAATATTATTTAAAAATATTTAAAATGAAAATTTTAAAACAAAAACATATTTTCAAGAGTAAATATCTTTTTTCAAATTTGCTGAATCAAAATTAAAGTAATACAAACAAAAAAGTCATGTTTCAAGTTTCAATCATTTATCTTTAACGGTTCGTGAGTTATAACAATTTAAATGCAAGAATGAGGAAAAAACCCATCATGAAGAAAAACGCATTTTTAGAGGGAGTCATTATCATGACACCCATTGGTTGAAAGCTAGATTTTGAAAACAAACCAAAACGAAATGAATAATATTTCCTGTTCCAGTTATGATTTAAAGGTCATTTAAGCAG
Organism: Maratus speculifer; assembly: GCA_964019185.1. Classification (NCBI taxonomy): domain Eukaryota; kingdom Metazoa; phylum Arthropoda; class Arachnida; order Araneae; family Salticidae; genus Maratus; species Maratus speculifer. Next base: position 376,152,336 of record OZ025293.1, read on the forward strand.
GAAAAACATACAAATTTTTAATGCTATAAATTTTTTTAGAAAATTTGTAGATTTTTTGTCCCGGATCCTCCCATTGAATATTGTCACACCCGTTTTTTATTGCCTTGACTTCCACTGGATTAGAACTTTGGTTAGACGCTATAAAAACAAGATTGCTCTGTTTCCTATGGCTACATCCAATGGCTATATTATGTGCCAATACGTCCATTACGAATTTTAACTGAAATTATCCCAATTTTAAGAAAAATATTCGTATCTAACAGTCAATGAAAAACGATAAAATCGAAGTTTTTCGGTTTATTCGAGGAAAATTTACGATTTCAACTGTTTTTTTTTTTACATCCTTATTCACACATTTATAGAATATCTTATCTCCATTTTTACATACATCCTTAACTCAACATATTTTTCTTAGAGACAAGAGTCTTACATGTTTACATTTATCTTGCAACATAGGTATATCTTATAGTTTATGCAATAACTTACACCAATGTTTTTTAACAAATGTAAATAATAGCGACCCATTCTATGATTTCAATTCAATTGAAAATTAATAAATCTACACCTAATTCAGAAATGCTTCATAACTGAAGAGTTCTAAAATTTAATATAATATTTTATCAATACACTAAAATAAGGTTTGTTTTGTGACGAATACAGGGGTCGCGGCGCCCCTAAAATTTTCACACTTTTCTACCACAATTTTAAAACGAAAATATTTAATGTAGAACTTTATTATAGATTTAAAATGAATCTGACACGAAGATTTTTGATTTAAAATACTGATAGAAAAGTGCGAAAGTTTTAGGAACGCTGCGACCCCTGCGAATAAATCCATGCAAAGGCCTCTTCAATTGTTATGGTGCCCCGTTGCTTTATCACATGATGCTGAGATTTAAAATTTGGAGGTCTTATTCTTTACCAAAATCATTTTGTAAAAGGCCATCCCCTACCATTCAAATAAACTTGTCACATGTGGAAATCACAAAACTTTCTTCTATCTTGAGCGTGTAATTGTATGGATGACATTGAAAAAATTAATTTAATTGAAATAACATACTTCTTCAAAATTTTATGATTTGTCTTGTGACACGTGGTCAGCTTTAAATACACAAAATTTGAAGTCTCCGACTTATACAGTTTTTGTGTACGGAATCTGCGACAAACCAACAGACGAAGGACTGAGACGAATAGAGTTTTGTTAGATGAACGAAATCTAAAAAGAAAAAGAAACTCGAAAAATCTATTAGAATGCAAACGCAGCACAGAATGAACACTTTCAGAGATCACTGGCCACGTTGGAGAGGGAAATCAATACTTAAGCTGTCATTTTTATAAACCAAATTCCATATTTTTGGCGGATTTTTGGTTTCTTCGGAGACCAATTATGGTGTTTATGTATAATCAACACAATTTCTTATAAAAAGATGTTTTGTTTAACTTTTAACACTTTGTGCTACCTTTTTGACTTACGGCACGGCACTTCCACGTTGCTAAAGCTTTGTGTCCATAACTTTCACGTATTTTTCACGATTATCTTTAATATAATAGTTTTAGAAGTCGTGTGTACACAGTAAAATAGCTGTTGATTTTAAAGAACAAAAAATACTGTCAGCCATGACATCCATACTTAAAATATAATGAATCTTAAACGCTCCTGAATATAATTAAGCGAAATCTTTCATGATTTTTTAACTGCCAGATGTATTTTGTAAAGCATTTTCTACAAAATAACCACAAACAACTTAATAAATGAACTACAGCACAAAATGAACTATATTAATACAAACAAACATTTAAATGTAATTAAATGAGTCTGTTTACGATTAAATGTATATATTTACGTTTAATTTAGCTTAAGGATAATTAGTAAACACAATTTCTAGCAAAAGAATCTGTAATTCATAAATGCAAAAAAATAACATTTACTACAATGTATAAAAAGCGTGTTGTCACATATTTTTCCATATCTTTATTATGTTTATAACTCCATGTTGGTGTACAAATAAACATAATTAAGAAATGTAAATAATAAAATTTACATGTAAACTATGAAGTTTAACTTCGATAAAATAACATTAATATAAAATTAATCCTACTAATTAAATTTAAAACAATATCTTACTTTTCCTTTTATTTAATTGTTTGCTTTTATTTAAGCTCTTGTACAGATTTTCCATGAAAATATTACTTTATAAACGATTATTATTTCGTTTAAATATTTTATTTAATAAATGATTATTATTTTGTTTAAATATTTTATTTTAGAATGGAAAATTTGATAAACATATTATCGAATACACCACTGCAGAATTCACGGAGCGCAGTGTTCTGTGAACCCGTCCGAGATTCCCCCATGTGGCTGTACTCCCAAGCAGAAGCCAGGAATTCAAAAACTAACACCGGACAAAAATGGCCAAATATCTAAATTTAATCGCAGTGTTGGCAATATACTTCTTTGTGTACGGTGGAGATTATTTGTGTATAATACACTTCTGACCATTAAAATTGCAACACCATGAAGGAAAAGAAAATAAAAAAGATATTTATTGTACGTAATTAGAATAGCATGAAAACAAATTGATTAAATTCATAAGTAGTTTCGAGCTTTACACTGTCGCGAAATTAATCGAAACAGCTGCCCCTCTTGCCAGCTAAGACGGCCCTTAGCTTGGATGACAGAAAAATTCAACTCATTCCATGCTACTTCAATTCTATGCCACACTTCATCAACCATGTTAGCTGGAGAGGGGTAGCGAGCTTATTTTCCAGCAATCCATTTTCAGGTGTTTACAATGGGTGACAGATCTCGATTCCTTGCGGGTCAGGGTAGATCTCGAATACCCTGTGTATCGAGAAAGGTCAGAACACGACGTGCAACACAAGGTCTTGCGTTATCTTGTTAGAAGATGATGTTTGACAGGTCTTGAAGACAGAGCACAACCACTGAACATAAGATGTCAGAAAAGTGCCAATCTGCGTTCAAATTATTGTAGATTTGAACTAAAGACGAGCTTGTCTTTTACCCAATCACTGCCCAAACCATCACACCAGACGCAGGGTCCCTATACCAATATCAAATGCAAGCAGGTGACGAGCGTTCTTCCCGGAGTCTCCAAACACGTATACGGCGATCAGACTACTTCACGCAGAACTGGAACTCTCGCAAAAAGACGACATTGTGCCACTCCTGTATCCAGATTTGCGTTCGAAGCACCACAGTCGCCATGTCTCTCTAAGCTGCATTATCAAGGGAAGCCACAGTAATAGTCGCCGTGCTGACAGTCCACGCTGCTGCAAACGATATCGCATCGTAGAGCAGATACTAGACGTGCTCCAAACATGCCCATTTCCTGATTAATGGTATTTGGTACGGTTGTACGGTTTTGCAGGGCCGACCTCACAATATGTCTGTCTTCTTCGGCGTTAGTAATAGGAGGGCATTAAGATCATGCGTGTCGTACAGTATGACCCACAGCAAACCATTGATTCCATATTAGCATGACAGTGTTAGGATTTTGACCAGTGCGACAGGCGATTTCACGGGACGATAATCACAGTCTTGATAAGCAACGATCCTGCCTCTATCAAATTTCGACACTTGCTGGTAAACATTTTTTTATTATTATTCAAAGCATAACACGGTATTCTGAGCAAACACCGACCTAAGAAAGTGTTTTAAGAATGAGAAATCCATTACACAACTTTCCTTTTATACAGTGCTTCTGATGTCGTTTCTCGCGTATGCGTCACCTAAATGCAATGAAATACTTATCATTTGCATATTCCAACCTCTTCTTTCTTTCATGTGATTTTGACGTTCATCAGATCATTCCTTGCGGGCGTTGCAATTTTAATGCCCAGCAGTGTACTTAAATGTTTACTTGTGGATTATATTAATTGTGTCTAACGATATTTCTTTATACAAGCATATTAAATAGGGGCGGCAGACATTATAGAAGTGTTTCTTTGAGTAATATCTATGAGCAGTCCTGTATATGATATAGATTTTCATCTATTAACTACATGTATACCAAAATTTAATTGAGTGAAGAAGTACATATATATTTCAGTTGAAAATCTCCTTCAGCAATTTCCGCTAATAAGGAGAATAAGATGCGAAATCTTTTGTACAGCTCTGTGTATGAGATATAGAATTTATATACAACGAGTGTAATGAAAAAAAATTAAAGGCATATGCCGAAATTGAAAACGAACTTCCAGCATTATTACTCAATGACAATATTGTAACCGATATTTTTCTTATGTGTCCCAGTTAATGAACGTCAAATGCTGTAAATGCCGTATTCTATCATAATCTCTTGTAGGGAAATTCAGTGATTTATATCAATTTCAATATACATGTCATTAAAATACCGTGCAAATGATTTTTCCTTACATACCAAAATGTAATGGAATTATTTTGTGTGGTCCTTAAAAAAAATATTAATCCCTTATACATTATATACAATACCAAATATGCTTAGGTGACCCTAAATAAAGTTTACGAATTGCATGAAAATCCAAGTATATTTACAGGAGTCAGAGTGTAGATAGGCAGACAGACAAACCGAATACATGAGCACTTTTCAATTTTGTTGGAAAGTGTTAAAAAATGCAGTAGAACTCTACGCAGTCTGAACGCGTCTACATAAACCTCCAAAGAAATAATTAATAGTTAAACTAGCAAGTGTTATAACTACATAAAACATTCGAAAATTAACTGTTTTAACATTAGGGCCATTCCACTGTCACGTGCGGGACAATCAGACACCATAACTCCACCAAAATTGTGTTATAGGGCTTAAAATTCTTCAGAAACAGGAATAAACATATTTTTGTAAGCTTATATTTGGTATAACAATATCTCAGGCAGGGACAGATTCTTCCTAAATGGTTTTATGATTTAGTTATTAATTAATTTGCATGCGTCACGTGCAGGACATCTGAAGTCAACCACTTGTAATTTGCTCTATGATCCAGCTAACATTTCTGCTCTACTAGTTTTGCAATTTCAAAAGAAAAAATATATATTAGAAGCTAAATGTCTAATGTTCATGAAATAAACATAATTTTTTGAAAAATAAATTTTTAAACTGCTAAAAAAAATATAACGTATAGTGTCACGTGCGGGACACGGTTGTCACGTGTGGGACATTTGCAAATATCATTCAGGTAACCTTTTCAAAAATCAGAAAATAAAGGAATACAAAAAAGAAAATACATATTATACATTTTACAATACAAAAATATTTATTTTAACTTTTTTTGTACAAAATAAATGTTTAAATTGACATTTTTAAACATAAAATAAAGTAAGTGTATAAACAGAAACTCAAAAGTTTTCCATAAATTTGAAACAACCTCTATTTTTTGTTACAGTGGAAGCTGATATTTTCTTTACCACATCTTTAAATGAATATAGAATTTTATCTGGATACTGTAACCAATTGTAGAATTTACCACTCTTTATCATGACAGACACTTCAGAACTATCATGATTGGTGCTTGTAATAATTTTACCAGGATAATTAATGCCATCATATTTTACAACTACCCATTCACCCATCTTAAAAGAAGTTGCTGTTTCTAAAGAGATGTTTAATATAATTGCTCCTGGAGGATTCATAGCAGCATCCCCCCCCCTTATCTTTGTCATTCTTCTAGCACTAGTAGACTTAAATCTTTCCATTTCTGCTAAATAAATAACAAACTTTATCAATTATAAATTCTTTTGTGTAAATTTACTTAATTTCATAGAAACATTGAACTTTAAAATTCTATTTTAACTTAGAAAAACAGAATATAAATAAGCAGTTTTATTATTTATTTTCTGCAGAATAATAACAAGTTCTTAAACACATGACTCTTCTTATTATAGAAAAAACCCCTATAAATTAAGTAGATCAATTCTTACTATAAAACAATATGTTCTTATAATAAAAATAACCATCAAAGTGTTCAAATTTTATTAAAATAAATTTATAAAAAAATAGAAATAAAAAATATTAGCATCACATAAAAAAAGAAAAAATGGAACTATCATAAAAAATGTTTTTAAAAAAATCTTAATTTCGTTTAAGTTACGTAGAATGTGTTCTTAGGACAAAATAATCATTAAACTGTTAAACTTATGCTATAATAAATCTCTATTTAGCATTCAGAAAATAAAAATAATCGTCTTGCTCATAAGGTGTCACGAGCAGGACAATTTTGTTTTTATATTTTTCTCCAAATAAAAATTTGGCCCAAATTTTTAACTAGCATAGGATAAGTGTACTACACTAAATTGCTTAGAAATGCCAATTAAACAAAATAAATGAGCTCTTTTTTTCTCCTAATTTAAAAGCTTCATCTTTTGTGTCACGTGTGGGACACAGAAACAAAGCTTTTTGTGTGTGCTGTAATAATTATTTGAAATTATCCCAGATTTTTAAGTTTAGTGAAAAAAAAAGAATGAATATTAGACTTACTTAAAATGTTGATTTCAAAAGTTTCATTGGATTTTCTTTCTTAAAAAATCTCACTCAAAATGCATTATAAAACTCAACATACTTGCTTGCACATGCACGCCATCTTTAAACTGTTGTGTTGCCAATGCACAAAATACAAACTTTAAATTCCTACTCAAAACATAAAATTTGACATGTTACCATTCAGAAAATACCAAACATATTTATTTACACATTTTTTTTAAAATGACTATCAATTTACCTTTTTTCATGGAATGGCCCATTACTAATTCTTGTAATGTGTGCGTGTTTTCCGATCTTGACTATGCATGGTTGAAAGGAAAATGATGTTCATATGAAATTTTAAATGTACGGGAATTTAAACTTTTATAAAGTTTCGTTATGAGCCGATTTTTTTTTTATATATATATATAGTGCCTCAATTATTTAGTAACATTTTCTTCTTAATGTTTTTAATATACACGTTAGTAGATTGGGATTATACAATATAATTTCTTAAAAACACTTGAAAAACTAATTTTTAAGGGATATCTTATATAATTCATTTTTTTCCAAATATTGTTTTTTTTTTAGAAAACTTTTAGTGGATACTAAAGTATTTTTTCAGTCCTTGTGTATAGAATATGGTAAATTATTCTTTTATTTTTACTTTTAACAAGTGGTGAAGAATTCGGCATGTTTAATCATATGACCATGTTTAATCATATTATATAAAAAAAGAAGACTTCACAGGTATATATATATATAACCATTATATAATACTACTATTTAACATCTACAATTTATAAATAAAAACCAAATAAATTACAAACTTAAACAGGACAAGAGGAGCTATCAATATTGGAACAATACATATATATACATTTATTTTTCTGAAAGTGTGCCGCTTTTTTAAAACGCCGTTCCGTGAAAAGTAAACTTTGTGAAAATTACATGTTGACGGGTCGAATAAACCAATGTCGGTTATCAGCCCATGTTTTAAGGTTATAATTTAAGAGCCCACACTTATCACTCGAAAAGACCGGGATGGTAATGTTAAATATACGGGAACATTATTTTCAAATATCTCGCTCAAATTTTAGTATTTTTTGAACGATTTTTTTGCATAGGATACCTGCGGACGATTAGTTTTAGGCTAGATTTACTTTTTCGATTTTGGTTTCTGTTTTTTCTTTTTTTTATATTAAGATAGTTTCAATTTCAGAACACACACACAACCGGTTCAGAAAATTAATATTATCATTCGGGTCATTTTGAGTGACTAGTGTGGGATCTTAAGGAGTCTTTACTGCCTTAACGCATTTAAACAAATGAAATTGACACTCTTATATTAAATGAAAGCTATTATACAGGGTGTTTCGCTACCAGACCAACAAACGTTGAGGGATGATAGTAGACACGAAGACAAACATTATTAAATAGGAAACCATCGGGCGCAAACGTCTTCTGTAGGAGTTAGCGGCCATTAAAAATTGAGGTCCGAAATTTGAAACGATGATAAAAAACGGAAAAAAAGGATCGATTCGTTTGCGGTTTTTACTAAAATCATTCTTTATATCATGATTTTTTTAGAAAAAAATTTTAAAGGTTACGTTCAAAAATTGTCGCTAGAGGGCGCTTTAGACTTTAGAGTAACGAACAACTACTTTTTACCGTTATTTTGTGCAGGGGGGTTGAAATTATTCTAAAGTTTAGACTTTAACTTAAATTTTAAGCCCAAAATCGGAAACATTGGGATCGGGTAACTAGCGAAAATTAAACTGCGAACAGAGAGGGAAATTTTAAACGCTTATAAATATTGGACAAACAAATCGATTTTGTTGCAGTTTGCGTGTAAGTCATTAACTTGGTAATTATTTTATTCAAAATGACGTACAGTTTTGGTGCCTTCATTTTTTGATAGAGGGCGCTTCCGACATATCTCTGATATTTCAGTGACATTACTCGTGGGTGTTTTACTACCAGACCATCATACTTCCAGGAAGTGTTAGGGATACAAAGACGACTTGGAATCACATAGGAATGTAACGTTGGAAATGCATTTTTGCAAGTTACGGTTAAAGGAAGCAGAGAAAAAGTAAAAGAAACAGCAGAGAAAGAGCGACACGTTAATGTGACAGAAAACAGATTATTTAAAGGTTTTACTAGAAAAGGTGTTTGAAATTACGACCAGAAGTAGTCCGACAAGTTTGACAGCGACGGTAGATGGCGCTAAACGGTAATGCGCCTGCGCAGAGATCACTTTGAAGTGATCATTCGCGATCCGGTTCCAAAAGTAGCAGAATGAAGTATTTGAACGATGAACAGCACGATAGGGCTCCTCCACATTTTACCAATGACGTTTGCCGACACTTCAAAGTAACATATGGACAGTGGTTGATAGGTCGTGGTAGCCCGGTTCATTGGCCTGCCAGATCGTCTGATCTATCATGTATGGACTTCTTTTGCTGGGGTCAAATGAAAAATTGGGTGTATGCGACTCCCGTACCACCAGTTGAAGACCTCGGTATTTCTGTAGCTGCCAGAAAACTATCAGAGATGCCAGGAATCTTTCAAAGCGTGAGGAATTCCACGTGACGCCGCTGTCAAGCATAACCGGACTACTTCTGATCGTAATTTTGAACACCTTTTTTATTAAAACCTTTAAATAAACTGTTTTCTGTCACATTAACGTGTCGCTCTTTCTCTGCTGTTTCTTTTACTTTTTCTCTGCTTCCTTTAACCGTAACTTGCAAAAATGCATTTCCAACGTTACATTCCTATGTGATTCCAAGTCGTCTTTGTATCCCTAACACTTCCTGTAAGTATGATGATCTGGCAGTAAAACACCCAGGAGTAATGCCACTGAAATGTCAGAGATATATCGGAAGCGCCCTCTATCAAACAATGAGGGCACCAAAGCTGTACGTCATTTTGAATAAAATAATTACCAAGGGAATGACTTACACGCAAACTGCAAGAAAATCGATTTGTTTGTCCAATATTTATGAGCGTTTAAAATTTCCCCCTCTATTCACAGTTTAATTTTTGCTAGTTACCTAATCCCAATGTTTCCGATTTTAGGCTTAAAATTTAAGTTAAAGTCTAAACTTTAGAATAATTTCAACCCCATACACAAAATAGCGGCAAAAAGTGACTGTTCATTACTCTAAAGTCTAAAGCGCCCTCTATCGACATTTTTTGAACATAACCTTTGAAAATTTTTTCTATGAAAAACGTGATATAAAGAATGTTTTAGTGAAAACCGCAAACGAATCGACCCTTTTTTCCGTTTTTTATCATCGTTTGAAATTTTGGACCTCAAACTTTAATGGCCTCTAGCTCCTATAGAAGACGTTTATGCCCCATTGTTTCCTATTTAATAATGTTTGTTTTCATGTGTACTATCATCCCTCAAAGTTTGTCGGTCGGGTAGCGAAACACCCTGTAGTTCCGATCCTTTTGATAACAAATTCATATTTCAGATTATAAAGTTTATAAAATATGATTGAAAAAAGTTTTAAATGATTTTATCTCAGATACAAGTTATGGCCTACTCGCAGGACAGCTCCACAACTACTTTATCAATGTACCTGAATTTCTCCAAACTTATAAATATAAGGTGGTCTGGTGTAATAACGCTAGGCGGAGTAATAACGCCAAGTGCTAATATTATGCATAATTATGAAGTAATCTGGTAAATGACACCCATGTGCTCCGCGCAGAAGGGTTTTGAGTCATATAAATCGCAAAAAACAGCTTCAAGTTAATTTGTTTCATTTTTAGGTCTTATTGTTTTTACAAGCATCTAAAATTGACGCTTGATCTAAAATTTGCGAGATACGTTTTGTAAAGTGAAGACTATTTTTTTTATCCGGAAATACTTTGTTAATTACATAAATTTGTAGTACATTTCATGGACTTTCAAAATGTTGTTGAAGATTTTGGATATCTTCTCGAGATAATTTGTAATTTAAAATGAACAGCACAATAACTATAACGGGGTAATAAAGCCAATTCTTGGCATTAATACCCCGGTTGATTCCCTACAGTGGCCGAGCTACATCCTAAATACTGATTCAAATAAACACAGTTAAAACTTTGCAATGTTTCTAATAATTCTATTTAAGCAAAAAGAAGCTCACGGTCTGATATTCTTTTGCCTCATCCTCCCCCCACACTACACCTTTATTTCTCTTACACTTTCACAAAAAATAAACATTTTCAATAGCTTAGAATGCAATTTGTCAATTTCTAAGTTTGTAGAGTTTGTATTTTTAGAATTGGACAATCTACATGCAATTATTCCATCTTATTTCATAGTTTTGTTTGCATGGCGTTATTACCCATATAGGTGGGTAATAACGCCAAATAGCATTGGTCAAGAAATCACGCCATTACATTTTATGAATACATATCTGTTAAATTATTTTTTTATATAGATAGTCAATGAGTTGCTGTATCAAATCATATATTTGTTTGAAAAATACAATCTAAGACTGAGCCGTGAAAATTGGTAGAAGCTTAACGTGGCGTTATTACCCCAGAGTACCCTACATTGTGTGTAAAATGAACCAAACCGTTGAAGGCATTTAAGAAAATAAAAGAGTTGTGTCTAAAACTACTTGGTATACTGCAAAGCTGCCAAGTCTCTGGCCCTTTGCATACACTACTATTTTCTTAGAGGTAAAGTTATTCATTTAAATTACCCAAATGTTTCAGTTAAGTAAAACAACATTTTCTGTATCAAAATACTGGTATCTAAAAAGGCGGAGACTTGGCCGCTGTGATATCGTAATTGTTTTAAAATTCTCCATATTCATTTTAAACTACTAACAGTAATACTGAATAATAAAAAAAATTTCAAGTTAAATTTAAAATAAATCGTAATATTTAAAGTTTTTAAAATATTAATGCATTCCATATAGTGGTTATGAAAAAAAATCTAATGTGAAATGCTAAAATTATTTTTCATGTTTAAACCGTATGAATTGAAGTAAAATGCCTAAAAATGTGTTTTTCCGTTGTAAATTAATTTAAAAAGAAAAATTGATGAAATATAACTTCTGAATCAAAATATTCCAAACTAAATATAGCTGTTCTTTCAATACTAAGATTAAAATATTTTAATATTGAAATTCCTATTTTGTTCATTTTCTATCATTTAAACATATGCTACCCTCTTAATGGACGCTAATAATCTGAGCAAGAAGATCTTTTCTGTAAAAAAAAAATTGAACCTACTCTTTTATATATTAAAATTTTAAAGGGAAAAAATCTAAATTATTGTGAAGTTCAAGAGTCATTTCTCTTTTAGACAGGAAAATGCTAAAGTATTTTTTTTTTTTAAATAAAAATATATATTTGTTGAAAACCGAGAAATAGTTCAATTTTCAACAAACATTTATTAAAAATTTTCAGGATCTTGAATATTTGTAGATCGTTCATTATCATTATCATTTCTGAATTATTTATTGTAACTGAAAATAAAAAGAATGTAATATTTTAAACTCTTTCTGAAAATTATGCCACATAACCTATACCGATCTTCTTATTCAATATTCAATAACATATAAAAAGGAATTATTTTATATATAATTATATATATATTGGATTCCTTAAAATAGTTGGGGCATCCTTCGTTCTCCAGGAAAAATATTTTTGGTCAGCATTTTTTATTTTTAAATATATATATATATATTATAATTAATTATAATTTGGTATTAAAACTTCACTTTTTACATTCGCGCATCGCATTGTTCAACAAAATCTTAAACAATTTTCATGAAATATATCTTAGTGCTAGAATAAAATCCTTAGTTGAATATTTCACGCTCATGCTATAATGTCAACGTATGCCTTTAAGAAATTCTCAGGGTGATCCTTTGCCAAACATGTCATCCCAATTTGCTTGGTTGCCGGGGCGACACATTAACCCATGGGGCGCTGCTCATTAGGGGATAACCACAACCACCGATTAAGGCACAGAAGACGGCATCATTCACGTGGTCATTCTCAACCCCCCACTCATTTTTCTCTCTCTTCACCAAGGGAATGTATCCAGAGTGTTCTTCGATCACTAAGTTAGACTTTAAAAAGATCTTTTAATGGAGATATGAGAAATACAAAAGAAAACACAGGTGCAGTTTTTCTAATAAAATGGTTAAATGTTAAATGCTAAACTGTCAAGATATAAATCTGTTACGGTTAAAATGTTAATACACGTTAATTGAAGAAAAATGTTTTCAAATGGTCTGATTTTATAACGGTATGCAAGATATAATAACCCCCCACCTTAAGTTTAATTACAAAATTGCATACAAAATTTTTGAATGACTGGTAAAACGAGAAAAACAAATAAATAATGATGCATTTATCATCAATAAAGTATTTGTCATAAAGTTTCATTTTTGTAAAACTGATAAGACTGTAAATATATTATCTTCAAAAATCTTAAGCTTTTTAATTATTTAATTTTATAATTGCGCGTAAGAAATATTAAACTGTTTCTTTCCATCTTTAATTACAAAATTATATAAAAAGATCTTTGAATGACTATAAAAATATGAATTGAAACGCAAAAGGAATATTGATGCAATTCTCGCTAATAAAATATTTCCTTAAATGTTTAGTAATTACACAAATGATAAGATTTCTATTCAATTTTTTTCAAATCTTGCTCGAAGAAGAATATTTTCAACTCATTCAATTTCATAACTGCACATAAAAAATATTAAACTGTTTTCAATTGCCTTTGATTACAAAATTATGTAAACAGATTTTTGAATACTTATGGGTAATCAAAAGAAATATTGACTCAATTTTAACAAATAAAATACAGAATGCCCAGAAATGGATTCCCTGTTTTTAAAATTAAATAGCTCGGAAATTAAGATATCGATGGAAGAAGGGAACAAGTGGTATGGTATTTTGAAAGTCGTAAAAATCTGATACAAAAATGTTTCAAAATTAGTTTCAAACTTCGTCAACAGGCGGCGCTGTGTTGTGAAGTCGTGTACAGAGTCTTAGAAATAGCAGGGCTACACTAGATACCGGGTTTGCTCATTCTTTATCATGATGTTACAAAAGGTGGCTGGCCACTATCAGTGATTGGTACAAAAAAGACAACCCATTGTTTTGTACCCATCATTGTATGTTGTTGATAGTGACCAGCTACCTTTTGTGACGTCATAATAAGGAGTGAGCAAGCCTGGCATCTAGTGTTGCTTTGGAAATAGGCTGCAGACTGTCCTTATTAAGCAATAATCGGCCACCCTACCTGTCCATTGAAATTTCTTTAAAAACTTCTAAATTGTTTTTTTTTTTTAATATCAGGAGTAATCGGAACTTTAAGTTGCACCTTGTTGCCACAGGAATGCGATTTAACCGGCGATGCTCAAATACTAGATAAACATGTTGCTTCACAGAATAGATAACTCAAGTCATTCATTCAGTAAGAAAATTAATCAGCTCTGTTTAGAATACTTTGTTTAGAAATCACTACAGCGTCACCTGTGGACCAAATTTTTAACCAATTTTGAAACTATTGTACGAAATTTTTACAACTTTCAAATAAACACACGACTTGTTTCCTTCTTCAAATAATCTTAGTTTCCGAGTAATTTAATTCTAGAGTCAGGGACTCCTTCGCTTAGTAATTGCAAAAGTGATAAGCATTAAACGTATTACGTTTAAAAACTTATGCGAAGAAAATATTTTGAAATAATTTAATTTTATAACTGCATAAAAGAAACATTAAGCCATTCATGTATACTTATAAAATTTTATAAAATTAAAAATATACGCTGTTACGAAGAGACCGATCCTTTTCAACTTTTTTTTAAGAATTGTAAAAAAAAAGTATTATTGCATTGCATTTTAGTATTCAACTAAAAGCACATTTTGAAGAACAATTTATTTGGAAACGTCACATTTAAAAATTGAATTAAATTAATCGAAATAATGAAAACAACTGTAATTTTTCATGCAGTTTTGTATAACTGAATCCTTTTCAAGAATCTGTCTAATAATTTTTGTTGGAAAAACTCTTGAAATGCAAATAAATAAACAGATAAAAATAAATATAAAACAGACACATGCAATCAAAAATGAAATATCTTAAAAATACTTGAATTTTGAAATAAAAGTTTGCGGTTCGAAACAAAGTCATAGAATTCGAATTTTTATTTGTATCTTATAAACAAAACGTTAATTATTAGAAATTATAAGAAGGACCTGAAACATGAATTTAAAACTTTAAAAACTCCAGCATAAATTAAGCATATATAAATGATGTTCCAAGAATATAAAGCTCAAAAATTCTAAAATGTTGATTTTTAATACCATATAATCGAAGAAAATAGTGATGCTGTATGTAATGCTTTTATAAAGATTTGTTTACTCTATTTTTAAAACAAAAAGTCAATTTATAAGAATACCTTTTCGTATACTGTATCCTTTGTTTTACTTTAGTTGAAATAAATTACCTAAATCGCCCATTTTAACTTATTTGAGAGAACTTATTGAGATTTAACTTATTTATAATATTACTGATATTTCCTTTCTTTTATTTTTTAAATTATAGTAAATCTAGCATAGAACAAGAAAATGAATTATTTAAATTTTTGGCATAAAAGTAGATGATCACTATATAATAAATCTGTAGAAATAGTTTTACACCTAGAAATATTTCCTAAATTTTTAGACGTATGTAAATTGTTCAGCGTGGGTTGGTCAGTGCGTGTTTGTCTTCTTAGTTTAAAAATGCTGAAAATCTACAAAATCTTATCATAATGTACAAAGAAATCACGGATTTTCCTGATTCATAGCTATTAAAACACATTTTCACCAAGTTCTCAGCATTTAGTTTCAAAGTAGTGATTTAACGGCTGATTTTATATATCTTATTTTCACCTTATGATTTCATGACCTGTAATTAACAGAAATTCGTTAAACTTCCTTATCAGCAAACTCTTCAAATTAAGTATGTCGATCTGATTTTTTTTCTCAGTTTATACTTTGGGAGCAGATATTTGCAAAATACTTATCCTATCTTTTGAAATTTGTACCGATCAAAACTTTGTCACTTTGCGAGAACTAACCACAACGATCCAAAGAAATTTTTTTTATAATAATATTGTATTTTCCTATTGTAAATATCATACAGAGTAAGTTAATATTGCATATAGTAGAAGGGATCATTTTTTTAATAAAAAAATATTTTATGAATATAATGAGAATAAAATGTGATGTACACAAGGAAATTCCAGCATAAAATAAATCGAAAACCATTTTTAAAACAAAAAGAAAACATGGAAAAAGGTTTATTTTACTACTTTAAATAAATAAAAGGAAAGGGAAATAATATTTATGATATATAGCATATGATTGGAACTTTTATTTGTTTTAGAAAAACTATGATGAATATCATCAAGGTTTTCAAGTCAATTTCTATACAGGAAAATTAACTCTACTAGTATTGGATATAACATAAACTTGATGGCTTTGAAATTGCAATGTGTGAAATTCTATCTGAAAAAGTTTTTAATGATAAAGAAATAGAAGTAAAAGAAGAATGTTGAAAATGAATTAAATTGAAACAAAATTAAAATACAAGAAACAATAATAAGCGAAAAAAGAAAGATGAAAGAAACTTCTAAAATCCAAGCTTTTCATCAGTTAATTATTGTCAATGAGTGAACTCGTTTAAATCCTATAATAATAAAATGAACCAATAACTAATAATTACTATTATTTTTTAAACTACCATGCGGAAAAGTAATTCATACAATTTCCTAGGAAATGTGCCTGCAACCCTAGTAAAATTTTAAATATTGGTGCTGTTATTTCTAAAAAAGAAAAAAATATATGAAATCATTTCGAAAATAATAAAATTATAATATGTATACGTGTGTTTATTTATATAGGGTTCGTAGAATACCGTTGGTTTTCCAGGTTTTATCAGCCTCAAATACCAGTATTTTTCATACCAGTATAATTACAGTACATACCAGTATAGTTAGCGCGAAATTAAGACTTATTTAAGGAGAAGTTTTCTATAAAACAAATACTTGAACCAAAGAATTTCCTGGTCTTGAAATTCTAGCACCCGTACGAACCCTGTTATGATAAGTCTATCGTGTGGTTATGAAATATTAGACATCAAAGTACTTTTTATAAGTCCTAAAACAAAACAATTTTTGACACAAAAGTCGGTATGATATTAGGCGAAACGTAATAGACCAGGAATTAAAAGTTATTAATTGTCGATCTGTCAAAATTCTATCAGACATCTATGTAGACTAACATATATTTAAAAAGTTGCATCATTATTGATACTGTAATTTTTCCACTTTGTTGGTACACTGAAAAAAAGCTGCAGCAGAGATTTCAGACAATGTCCGTAAAAAACGGACTTTATTCTTATATCAACGGACTTTGCCATTACATTAACGGTTTTTGCCCGTAAAACACAAAAAATACGGAAGTGACCGTTTATGTGAAAAAAAAGTGATATATTCCGTAAATTTACTGGATAATTCCAGGTAAAGTACCGTAAATTTACAATTTTTTTACAATGTAAACGAGTTGACCAAACAATTATTTTTGGAATTATATAAATCAGATTTTATATCAATATATATACAACTCTATAAATCAGAAGTGATTGATTTAAGATATATTAGTTGAAGGAAAACTTCATTTATTAAATAAAAAATATTAAATTGTTTTCATTAAATCATTTCGAAATAAATTAAACAATTTCTAAAAAAAAAATTATAAAAAATTCCAAATTACCATAAAAATTTTGATTGATTATTTTCCTTTTTTTCTCTCCACGTCAGAAGTTTTTTTAAAAGCAAAACATACATAAACACCCTGCATATTTAATCTTTTTTTAAACAACGTTAACAACATTAAAGTTTTAATCGTATTTCGAATTGATTTCCTTGTAACAAAAAGAATGACATTAAATCTGAAAACAATGAAACAGACAATTAAATAAAATTAAAAATTATGTAGCTCATAAAAAGCAACTCATTTACTCACATCATTTAACGACGAAAGTTTAAAATGTAGTAAAAGAAATCGGATCTTTTAAGTTAACAAAAAAAATAGAAAGAGCGAATACCTTGTCCTTCAAAAAACATGAAAACAGTTTCGAATACTTTCGGACTTTTTGCTTGTAATGAACGGAGCAAAAATACTTAAGTAGAAAGAAAAGAAAAAAAAATCTAGCAAGGAACATTTCGGAAACGCAAAAAGTTGAAAAATTTTCACCTGATCGCTGTTCAGTTTTTACTGCAGGATTCGTAACCTATCCCAACAATGGCTATCCATGTTTCGAACTTTTTTAATGAGTTTTAATTTGATTTATAAATTAATATAACGGCATTTTTTAAATCTGTTATAAGAACATCTTTATTACATGCTCCTCTTTTTTTTCTTTTCTTGATTTTTGTATACTAGAAATATATACAGTAACAAGACATTTAGCAGATTTTCTTTTTATTGTTTAAGACATGTATTTTATCCAAAGTACTTTTTATTTTTCTTTAATTATTTAATAATTTATGTATGATTTCAATGATTATTTATTTTTCACTAATTTTTAGATCCATTAAGAGTTATAAATATCCAATAAAAAAAAGTTATGTAAAACGCTATATTGTTATTGTAGGGCGTCATTTACTTTCTTCTTACTTTTAATAATAAAAAATACAACACAGACTCTTCCGGTTAAAAAACATAGGTGAATATTACGCTTTTTTAATTAAAAATCATTATATTCTTTTTAGGGTTTAGTTCATCTGACGAAACCCTATTCGTCAATGTCCTCTGTCTGTCTGTCACAGAGTCCGTACACAAAATCTGTACAAGTCAGAACGTCCAAATTTTGTGTACTTATAACTGAATACCTCTTGTCACACAACAAATCATAAAATTTTGGAAAAGACTATTATTTTAATTAAGATATTTCTTTTTATATCATCAGTCCATTTTTTAAGTTTGTTTTTTTCTTCCCATTCTTGCATGCAAGTTTAAATAGCTATAAAAATTATTTCTATTTTACGCTTTAAAGATAAATGGAGTACTTCTGTTGCCACAACTACAAAATTGGTATTAAAAACTATCAAAAAAATTTATATCTCAAAAATAAACCGAGATACAGCATTTAAACAAATTGCATTTAAAAGTACATTTTTCCCTATACGATGGTGTAAAAATAAAAAATGTGTGATATTTAGAAATTTAAAATTTTGCGATAGCATAAATTTCAAAATTGAAATTTTATTTCTTCTAATTGTTGCACGCAAGTTTAAATGAAATTATTACGTATGTAACATAAATGAATGGATTAAATAAATCATGTGAAGAACGTTTTTATTTCATCGTATTACATCATATTTATCTTCTATTTTAACATGTGAAATGTTTTTTTATTTAGTAAATTCCTATTCATTTGAATTATTAGGCGCTTCTGGTGACCGGTTTGATCTCCCTGAAACTTATGCTAAGCTTTGTAACATTTTACTTTTATACATAACTTTATTTACTTGCGTACCTTCACTAAATCTGTTATGTAAATGGGATCAAGGCAGTATTTAGAGAAAGAAATCAGTATTCTGTCCTGGTTGGCGCGATTGGCGAATAAATCCAAAACAGCGATGAAAAACCACTTTCCGTTTGTTAATTTAATGGTAAAATGTTTTGAAGGAGATATTAAACGAAACCCTCTGTGTCATCTGCGATCACACTTAGCAACTTGTTTACAGTTAATATATTCTTTAAGACTGCGCATCAGCAATACAATATATATATATATATATATATATATATATATTCAAATAAGCTTTGGAATTTATTCAGAACGATATTTTTATATTAACATATGGAAAGATTTATAATCGGAAGAAATCACCAAAATTTTCACTAGATACAGCAGCCTTTTTATTCTAATAAATTTCAATGATTTAGGGCTTAGTTTGATTATATGTCTGTTAATTTTGTATGTTATTTATATTATTTCTAAGTTTTTTATTTATTATTATTATTTTATTAATATTTATTTTTAGTATTATATTTATGTAGTTTCAATTTCGTTGTAGAATATTAGATGAAAGCAAATATCGAAATTTTTATATTATTAACAGGCAAAAGGATCTATCGTAATCAGACTCCACCTTATACATGTGTATTAAAAAAATTTCTTTGAAAATTATTTTTTTAAAAATCATTAAAGTAAGGAGCAATTTTCAAACAAATTGCATTTCAGAGAACGTTTTGTTTTTACTTCACAGTTCCAAAATCCAAAGTGTGCGATATTTATAAGTTAAAAATTTTTGCAGTAAAATAATATTTATACATTTTCTGTTGCCACTGTGAATATGACGTAAACGTTACTCGGGGACTTTTTTTTTTTTTTTTTTTTTTTTTTTTTTTTTTTTTTTTTTTTGTTTGTTTTTGCTTTAAAAAATAGATAGTTATTTCAAAATAACCAAACTGGAAATGATATGGACTTTTAAGGGAGAAAACAAATGATAGTTAAACAACGGTTTTTGGTCGAAGATAAAAAATGCCGTTTTTCTAAGACTTCTGCGGACATTTTGTTCTTTCCTTAATAAAATTAATACCGATTTTTAAAAACTTAAAAAGTTTTCTTGTTATAATTGCTGTAATTCTTCTAAGTAAATATGAGTGAAACTGCATGTATTATTCATTTTTTATAATTAGATGTCCCTAATCGGGAACATTGAACTATTGAACGCTAAACTAAATTATATCATATAACCATTATATAATAACTACATACGTATATTGTCAAATAATTTGAATAAAATTCAATAGAGCTTTTCGTTTCAATCATTTTTACTGTTTAACCTTTATAGAAGGATAATTTATTCTGTTTTTAAATTTTGAAATGATTGACTGTCATCAGCAGAGTTCGTACGCGTCATTTGATTCAAACGATTTTAGGTGGTTTATTATCAGAAATTTCGTAAAGTACTTGTCGCTATATCTCGGGATAGAAATTTTTCCAATAAATAAGCCAAATATTATTTTACGAAATTTCTGGTAAAAGTTAGTTGAAAGTCCTTGAAATATACTAACCTTGATCAAGGTTTACGAACAAATTTGTTTGAAGAAGAAAAAAAACCTTTTCTCACTTGAATTATAAAAAACCATATTTTTAGAAAATTCTGGATTCTCATCCCAGTGTAAATTGATGATATACTTTTCTTAACAATCAAAGTGATTTTCCATTTCTTATTATTAATCTCGATGCCATAGCAACCCGAGTCGTTGCATTTACACCGCGTGAGATCTTCCTATTTTTAGCGAAAAAAGAAATCTAAATTAATTCGACATTTACAAAAAAATAATAATTTTGTTAAATTTCCTATTTTAATCAAGAAATAATGTTTATTAAAAAAATAACGAACTAGGAATTATGAAAATTACACTTTGGAAGATTTTGATGCAATTATAGTATAACAGCGTTATAAAAAAAGTGACACTCTCATTAGTCGACAGTGTTTTGAATAAAAATTTGGAGAACTTCCCATTGCTGCTGAACTATTGTTTGTTTACTACCATAACTCGTATAAGAGAATTCGTCCAGGCAATTATCGACAAGTACTGTAACGTGGTTTCCTACGATTGAGATAGAAAACTTTTAATCTGAACAAATTCGAAAAATATTACTTCCTACGAATCCATAATATTAAATTTCTTCAGGTTTGATAATAATTTTATTAAATGTGGAACTAATTTATATAAATATTTTGTATATGACATGTTTCTAAAAGAGAATGTAAACTAAATATCATTAAATTATTTAATTATTAATTAAATAATTAATTATTAATAAATTCAATTATTCGATTCATTACAAAACTTATTCATTACTTTACAAGATATTAAGATATCTTGTCACCATTTCGGATATAAACGATTTAAAATTATCTACTTGTTTTCAGAAAAACGGAGTAATTTAGTTGCCATCCTTAGCGAATCTTCGTTAAAAGTTTAAAAAAAAAATCTTGTAAACTGAGTCAAATTTTAAATTTCTTATAAGACAGTCTTGGAATCATGCAGATAATTGGCGTAAATTCGAACGCTTGTGTTCAGTATTCTAGGAGGAATAATTCTGAAAAGAAACACAGCCAGATATGATATAATAAATACATGAAAACAAATAATAATAATAATAATAATAAATGTAATTTAACAAATTGCAACAACCATTTGAAAAATGATTTTTTCAAAGACTAAATTAATATAAAAAAAATTCTATATTTAAAATAATAATAATAATATATTTTCCTCATTTTTTGTAAAGAATACATGTTTATTTCACAGTTAAAGTTAAATAAAGATGAGACATCTTGAAGACATTATCATTTATACAGTCATTTTCCTCCTAAAGAATTTATTAATTTTTTTAAAACAAAATAAAGAAGTGATAATGTTTTTTCCTTTCAGAATTCATTCAGGTTCTTATATAGTTTAATCTACCCTATCTATATTACAAATGATAAACATATTTGTGTGTAACGCATACGTCCTTCTGCGAATGGCAACACTTTCAAACTTTAAATCAAATTTCAGTTTTACAATTTTTGGTACTGAAAAATTTTAAACTTCTAAACGTCACGCATTTTCAATTTTTACACCGTCGTATAGCGAAAAAAATGTACTTTTCAATGCAATTTATATAAAAGCTGTATCTTAATTTGTTTTTGAGTTAATAATTTTTTGTCATCATGGTAACAGAAGTATTCCAAAAATGCGGACATCACAAGGATTCAGATTTGTCTCATATATATATCTACTCTGAACCGAGAATAACAACTATTTTCCAAGTGGTTAATAATAATAATAATAACAATAATAATAATAATAAATTAAATAAATAAAATAAAATAAAATAAAATCTGCATTATATATTTAATGTTACAAACTGTTTTATACCATACAAATGAATGTGTTCTTATGCACAAATGAATGCATGTATCCATATTTACATACGCAAACGTATGCATATGAAATTAAATGGGTACATATCCTAGTATACAGTCTCACAAACGGTATGATAAATTCTGAAATGTTCTGAATATGATTTCCTTTATTTTAATTTTTGATTCCGTGGAAAATGCTTTTAAAATAGGAAATATTTATTTGCATATCTTATTTCTATCAAATTCAGTTCCAGAGAAATACTTAATGATTTGTATATTTCATTAAATCATTAATCATATATTTAATGAATTTTTCTTAATGAATTTCAAAAATCACTGGCAGCGCGGGCAACGGAGGAATTTTAGAGACTTCACTATCTCGAAATCATAATCACCGCAATTATTCGACTAATTAGTCTCGAAGCTTTGCAACAGAAATAACAACTTCGTTAATTTATTCAAATAAGTGATCCTGTTGCATTAATGTATATAAATATGTATCATGGCAATCAACATTAAGGGTGCCGAGTTACCATTATCAACCAAAACCTCGATTTGAAGAAGTCTTAGAAGTGTCTCTTTAGTTTATGCATGTTATTCAATAGATAGAAAGACGTTTATTTTACAAATGCGAACTAAATAATGGGAAATAAGAGGGTAGTATAAGTATTTTAAAATGATCAAAGTAAATTGATACGAACATATCGTTTGAAATTATTTATTTTTTCATTAAGTGCAATAGAGATATGTATTACTGTAAACACACAGAAATATATTTATAGATATGTTTATGTGTATGGATACATGTATGTACATGTAATTTTGCATATGTGTTCGTGTATTTTTAAAATAAATATCGGTTTTGCATTACAAATTCTAGGTATTTGCTTGCAATTTCTAAGATTATAAATCTTTTTCATTACAAGAAAGCTACATTAGTCTTTTCGGGTCCGATTTTTTTTTTTTTTTTTTTTTTTTTTTTTTTTTTTTTTTTTTTGTTTTGCATCAAATAAATATTGTTTGCGGGAAATTTTGCTTTTATGCTTCAATCTGAAAAACAATGGAGCTGAAAGACGTCGTTTGTTAAGCAGGCTTACAACGAACATGCTCCATCGGAAACTACCTGTGAAGATTTGCTTAAATGCTTCAGAAGTGGCGATTTCTCCGGAAAACCAAAACAATTGAGGTTGCCGATCTAGGAGCGTAATTGGAGGGAATCGCGTCGTTTTATCATCGCGGTATTCATGTATTGTGAGAAAGATGGTAAAAATGTGTAACTACATTCAATAAACCATTTTGTGCATTTCCCTTGAAATTTTCCAATTTTCACGGATCAAAAAACCGCAGAAACTTAGGTGCGCACGTAGTAGTAGAAAAATTATTTCTTAAAACAAAATAATACTCTTTTAACCCCTTGGGGACGAGCGTCGCGTATACGTGCCGCAAAAAGGCTTAAGAATCCGTGTTTATTCCCATCAGTAAAATTTTACTGAAAAATTTGCCTTACTTAATAGGAGCATTTTCTCGACTTTGTAAGGCGCAAATTTCATGACAATACCTTAAGAATTTCATAATAGGCTCCCGTCGCGAAGGAGTTAAAATGCATGTCCTTTTAATAGTACATCAGACCCGATAAGGTTAAGTAAGTAGTCTTCTGTATTAAATTAAGGATTCACCTCTAAATAATCTCAAATTTCTCTTTAAAAAAATCTTTAAAATACTCTTTAAATATTCTTTTTTACACAATTATAAACATTAGTGAATAATATAGTTTACTAATAATGTAATTGTACAATGTTAATACCCGTAAGACATGGTGACGTCACTGCAACGTCGTTGTGAAGTCACATTGTGACTTTGTGACCATCGATTGTCGATGTGACGTCACATGACGTCGATGTGAAGTCACAGTGACTAAAATGTGAAGTCGTTATGGCCGTTTTAGAGCTTTTTTGTGACGTCACATTGTGACCACTTTGTGACATCACAATGTGACCAATTTATGAAAAGTGTGTCATTTGTGACTACTTTGACATTAACATTGTGACGAACTGTGAAAATTTTTTTAGAAAGTCACATCTTAGTCACAATGTGACGTCACTGAGTGGTGGCATTTTCGTCACAGATGTGATGTAACCAAAGTGACTCACAGTGACGTCATTGTGACGTCACTGTGACCATGCATGCTATGAGGGTAATAATCAGCTTTTTTAAATATTTCTGTTACTTTATCTATCCGCCATTGAATATTAATTATTTATATGTTTATTGGATATTTATATATTTTCAACTCTTCATTAAATTTTAATATTATTTTTTTTCATTTAAATTATGTTAAAATTTTACCTCTCTATTTTATTTATAAACAGAAATAATATTTATTTTACTACCGGACAAATTTTTTTAGCGTGGTAATATTTTCGTATACGACATTGTATACGACTCTGAAATTGTTATGAATCGTGTTTTAAAATATTTTTTTTCGCTTGCCATTGAGACACCTTAGTATAGATATACGTGTATGTGTATAAATCCTATATAAAAGTTTTAAAAAGTGTAAACTATCTCTGTAAATAGATAAAAACAATTTCATGTGTCGCAGCATCCAATATATTTTAATGACTTGCCGCCACAAATATTTTTAAAATAATTTCTCCCTCTTATTGTAAAAGTTAATTAAATATACTTGAAAGGTAGTATTTGAATATAGTGGTAACAAGTATATAAAGAAAATATTGTACGCGGCGATTTCTGCAATTCTTAGACAACATTTATGCTGTTAAATGTGTTTTCAAACGCATATTTAAAATTTACTTAAAGTGAATTATTTATGATATAACCCTTCACTCTGTGCCACATCTGGCACATACCTGAAAAACACACAATTATCATTATGTGCCATTAATTGATTAGGTGAATAAGATTTGTGTAACTGATCAAGGAACTTTATTTGAGCAAAATCGTCTATAAAGGTCTATAAAGGTGAGCAAAAAGGTCTATTTCTGTGGTACAATAGTATCAAAAACAGTTTTTTCTTATTAAAATAGCATTTCTGAAGGTTTTAAGAAATAAAAAATAAAGGTAAGTGTATTTATATACTTTAAATCTGTTTTCCTCAAAACTAATTTTTCAGCGTTTTTAGATTTTTGAAATGCTCCCTGCGACGTAACTTTCGATCAATATTTATGAAACTGATAAGGAAGATCCTGATATTGCATAGAAAGAAATTGTGCAAGTTTTTTAAAATTCGTCTAAATTAAGATAGTCAAATTTGATTTTTTACTTATTTAAAAGGCAAAATTTTAATGAAAATCGATATGGAATTTAGAAAAAAAAATCTGTAAAATATTAACTCTTCAAGAGAGTTAAAAAATCTTACACAAATTTCTTTATTTGTGCTTTAAGTCATAAAAATGCAAAAGCAAGAAAATATCACAAAAATTAAGACACGAGGAGCATTTTAAAGGCATGAGGAGCAGTTTTTGAAGGTGTTCTATATGCTTTTGGTGAAATGTATATCTGCACAAAATTTCATATTGTTATGATGAAAATTAAAAGAAAAATGTTTTAACGTCCACCGTACCCTTAAGCAGATAAAATGAATTAATTTAAGCCAATTGAACTGCAAAATATAGTAATACAATGTTTTAAAATCCTAATTGTTTATTAGGGTACACGACATAAAATATCAAATTTTGTCTCAAAATTTGAAATTTATTTTTCTTTACTATTTTTCTTATTACTAAGCCGATATATAGATTTCAAATAATTTTTTTCATAAAATTAGGAAAAAACGTACAGTGAAGAATTAAGTAAAACTTTATGATAAACATCGACATATGTAAATAATTTTACTCAGATAGTATGTATCGAAAGGGGAAATCCGAGAAATAGTTTTAAGTAGATGTTATTTTAAATTTATATTGAATTTGTGCGTTATAAAAACTTCTACATTGTTAAAAAATAATATTGCAGCAAACTGTCGAATCATGCGATTTTTTTACAGAAAACAGTTAGACGTTTGTAATTTATCTGAATTCTGAAAAATGAAAAGTCTTCAAGGTATGGTAGAATAACAGTTTCCTATATAAATGGTCAAATGATTAGGCAGTTTGTGAAATTTTTAACAGTGTGAGAGGATTTAAAAAATACGTATACTATCTTCACAGATATTTCTCAATTGCCAAAAAATTAGCCAACAACAAAATTGCCTTTCAGTCTGCCTGTTGACCGTGTTAAAATTTATCGTTCTTCTCTGTGAAAAATTATTTTAAATTTCTCATAAGTGTAAAATTTTATTTAGACAGTTTTCTACCTTCAATTAATTTTCAAACACTTTTTCGTAATTTCTCATTTATATTCATCTGTGAAAAGCAAGAACTTACATCTTCCTTTTGGTTGTATATTTGTTTACCTGTTTGGTAAATTTACCAAACAGAGAAACAAATGAATAACCATTAGATTTCGAAATTTTACCAACAATTCAAGTAAAATGGATTAATAGTTTCAAAACGAACAGATTAAGCGGGTTTATCTAGTAGGAAATGAAACATTTTCACGAGAAATTATTCAGAGAAAAATATTTTATGATGTTCTGTTTTAGAGTTTTGGGGAAACAAGAATTTTGACTTTGTCAGACGAAACTTTATGTGTGGATACTTTAATATTTTTTATATAGCATTTTAATAAAGAAAATTATTAAACTCAGATATAGCTTCCACACAGAATTTCCCTTCAACAAAATATTCCTTTTCATGTAAGTGACACCCCGACCCCACACCCGTTTTACATTTTTTGTTATCCCATTTCTTGTTACACTTTTTACCTCCCCATTTTACATTGTTGGTTATTCCATTTTTAGTCACATTTTTTGTTCTCAACCGTTTTACATTTTAAAATGTTTTCACAAGAAAAAATTAAAACAAGAATATTTTTGGTACTTTGTTGTATTCAAATGAGGAAACAAGAAATTTGATTTTGGCAGGGGAAAGCTTTTAATGGGGATAACTTTAGTATTTTTTTATAGCAGCGACTCCATTTTGATAAAGAAATTTATTGAACTCAAATTTCGTATATATGCAGAAATTCATATCTGCAGAGATCTCTTTGCCCTCCATGAGAGTCATTCACTTAAAAATACTCGCCTTAGAAAGCCGATGGCATCCCTTCTCAGGTCTATATCCTTAGATTAAGTAACTGGCCGCCATACGCAGCACCAGCAAATAACCTTCCCATTTCAGTATACATTAAAATTTTGTATTTTCTTTCTAATAATTCGTCCCCCCCCCCCACTATTCCAAAGTAACTTCATGAGCAAACACGCAAAGTAAAAGAAGCTCGCGCATTATGTTTTAAAATAATTAATGTTTCTTCTTCAGGTGAACAAAATGACATCTTATGAGTGCAGAAAAAAGACAAAGCGTGAAAATCGATTGAGTAAATTCCAAAAGTGGCATAATGACAAGCATGGCTTAACGTAAAAACTGGCTTAAAGCAAAATACGATCGAAAGAAACTTCTTAAATATTATATAAACTACGCAACACCTTTCGAAAGAATTAAAACTTCTTTTTCATGGGGAGAATGACGTACTATCATTGTAAGATCAGACAGAACACTTCCTTCAGTTCAGACGCACAGAGACAGAAAGTCAGTCTGTGGACCTATAAACTTTTTCCAAAGCACGTTGCATTTGATTTTTTTTTTTTTTTTTTTTTTTTTTTTTTTTTTTTTGTGGTGTTATTAAATGCATTTTTTTCCGCGCTTTACATTTTACATAGGTATTCAAACACGCCTGTTTGTATTCTCTTTATCAGAGTCTTGATAGCTGTATCTTCATGCTATGTGCTTGCGACACTGGAAACTGAACGATTTCAGACACTGGAAAAGCAGCTCGTTTCTTAAAAACAACTTAATTTTATGGCTAGAATTCAAAAATAAAAAATCAGAAATAAAACCTCGTTATCCAACAGTATGCCTAACTTAACGGGTTGTAATAGGGGTAGTAAGGCCGTTAACTACATGCCCTCCCCTCACCTTTCAAGACACGTTGTTTTCTATGATTTTTGGATATAGAGTGCACAATAACTCTTTTTTAATATCCTTTAAAAGCGCCTGATTTAATAAATATGCTAATGGTACATAGTATTTTCTAATTTTAATGAAATTTATTTAACTAGAAAAATGTACACTAAAGTTTTAAGTTGAGAAAAAGTGCTTATAAGTAAAATCACATCTGAAGATTTTAGATAAGATCTCAAGATACTTTAAAAATTTATCAATGCTGTAATATTAATAAAAGAAGCATGTTTTTTTTCTCAAAGAGATTGTGTTATTATTCGTAGTAATTAGACAACAGAGATATTAAAATAAAAGTTTCGTTAATTTTCTATTTCAAAATTTCCCTTTCTAATTTAAAATACTTTGAATTTTTAAAATTGTAATCAAGCAATAAATTGTTTTCAAAATTCTAGTATGTCTACATGCGAACAGAAATACTTTAGGTAAAAGAGAATACTTAAGAGGTTTAAAAGATCATTCGCATAGTTTCGGCGCATTTCTATGAAAGTGCAATTGCATAGGTCAAAATAAATTCAAAAGCAGTTATTAAACCCTAAAATTATCAAAATTAAGATAGAACTATAATGTAGTTTCAAGAAATGCTTTGTTCATATTTAAAAGTCAAATGTAGAGTGTTTTAAAATGAGCAACACATTACTGTTATGTTATAGATAAGGCATTCAAGACAATGACATTACCTTGTTTTAAAAAATATGTATCAAGTATATTAAAGGTTTTTGTTAATTCTATATATTTTGTGAATAATAGTAGCTAAATATTTTGGCTGTTATTATCACGGTTTTCTATAAAATTATAATTTACATTTATTTAAATTTATTACACTTTCCGCTTTTAACTTTTACAAAATTGAAATATTTTGCAGTAAATGAGATATTTTGAGTTTTCGGTTCAATATTTATTCTTGTTATTTATTTATCTAATTCCAAACATAATACCTTCTTTTCTTTTCAGAGATTGCACTTTACAAGTTCTTTTGTTAAATGAATATTTTTTCTGAGTCTTACTGAAGTCTTTTTTAATATTGAAATAATTAAGAGATGTAATGTTTCCTAATTTGCAGAATATAAAGAGTAAAACATTAATGTTTTTTTAAAGAAAAAAAAAGCATGTTTAAAACCATATTAAAAGAAAAAAACATTAAAATAGACGACAATTAATGCAAAGCAAATATTCGAAATCGAAATAATATCAGTAAATATTTTTAAAAAATCCCAGGAAACTGTTTAGACAAATAATATCAGAGATTTGTCTTGGGTTTTAAGGTAGTCTTATACATAAAAATTTGAACTAAAAAATCGCATTTTTCCTTTTTTCCTTAACAAATGTATAGACTAAAATGATGCAACTTACATCTATAACAATAAAACTAGATCAAAAGGTATAACACTTGTTATGCTGTACTCTATGTAGTTACAACGCAATCTTCGAAGATTTCAATGCATTGTATCTTACTATTTGTCATATTTGAATTGCTATTTCTTAATCCCTATGAAAAACAAAGCATTAATGAAGGACAATGTTTTTCATCTATTTATTCTGTTATTTCTTTTAGAAAATTATTTAATAAAAAAAAAATATTGGAAATTTATTATTCAGTTATTTATTCCTTCTTTCTTTTAGGGATTTATTTAGAGGCCATTTTGAAAATATAATTCTTGTAGGTAAAAACAAACAAAGAACAACAAGAAAAAACATAACAGGTGGCAGATTTTAAAGCTTTTAGAATAAATTTTTTTATAAATCTCGAAAACAAATCAATATCTATTATTTTCTGTACTCAAATGTTTCTAAATGTACCCAAAACAGGGGTTGGTTTGTTTTAAGAAAATATACAACATTTTGAGCACAGCTAAAATTCAAAAATATAATTTTTTAATTATCGCATTCGAAAAGAAATATATATATATATATATATACATATACATTTCAACGACACAAAAAGAGTATATAATCTTTAATAATGAAAAATTAAATTTTGTGGACCGGGCCATCATTAAAATCTTATTGACAGATTGTGCGTCTTCTATGGTGAATGCTCTAGCTGCCTTCATATTTTCCAAAAAGAGCCCTTAAAAATAAACAAAGCCTATTAAAATTTGGACATTTTCTTCCTTTGTAATACTTTCGAGTATTTAACTCTCATAACAGTTGTAAATATCCAGGAGGGTGAAAAAGTCCGGGCCAGGACTTGAACCAGGGATTCTTTCAAGGAATTACGAAATGCTCAACCAAGATTCTTTTACTGTCGCTGATTTTCAGAAATTTGTCTGAACTTGTTTTATAGTGTGTTAAATAGTTATCGCAAACTAGAATATTAGTTTTTACCGTACTAGCTATTCTGATTCTTTTCATCTGCTTGATTGAATATAAACATGTAAAGAACAACCAAGTGATATTAATTTTAATATTAACGTTAATAATGTTAATATATCATATTTATATGCAAAACATGCTTTTTAATGTAAAAATGCTCAGTTGAGATGCGATAACATCCCCAAAAGTTCATTCCTCGTTAAGGAATTTGATTTATTCACTATAAAAACTACTCGGAAATGATTCCGAAACTGAATGACAGTAAAAAAAATTATCTTATAAATACTTCTTTAATCCTTTATGTCCCGAAAAGGAAGATCATCAGATATTTTGAAATTATATCATAAGTTTGTTCCTCTTCAATAGTTATCTTCGTTATGTCTGAAGATATCTAAAACAACTTATAGAATAACAATTTGATTATTGGATAGATTTTTTACATAAAAATGATTTAATAAATCGGCAGTTAGAGTTTCTTTGTAAAAATTTAAAAAAAGTTAATAAATGTATTGTGATCCTATCTGTAACTGAGAAGTATTTCGTAAATGGAAATTTTTCGTAAAACATTTTTTCTAGGAAAAAAATTATATCCATGTAAAAAAATTGTACATGACATTTCGGTCCCACCATTTCGGTCCCGCCGTTTCGGTCCCGCCGTTTCGGTCCCCCCGTTTCGGTCCCGAGACATTTCGGTCCCTGGCCATTTCGGTCCCGAGACATTTCGGTCCCGAGACATTTCGGTCCCAAGACATTTCGGTCCCTGGCCATTTCGGTCCCGAGACATTTCGGTCCCTGGCCATTTCGGTCCTTAATCATTTCGGTCCCTTGTTATTTCTTTACCGGCCACCTTATAACTTGGTTTCTGATTGATGAAGGCCCACTAAACACTATAAGTGCAACATTGTTCGGGCTCTTTTTAATATTTTTATTCTCCCCCCCCCCTTCCCTCAAATTTTATACAAAGCTGAGTATAATAATGAAATAAGTTTAATCTACTGTAACTCGTGATAATAAAATCACAGCGAGTTGAAAATCTGTTTAAATAATGTTATAAAATTTTAAACTGTCTTTATTATTATTTAACAGAATGAATATTTTAAGTTTTATCATATATTCTTTGTATTAGGTATTTTATCTATGCTATAAACTAAAATACATATTTTATTGAATGTTTTCGCACACTTTCTTAGAATCTTTAAATTAGTGATTTCGTAACTAGGCGTGCTACGAAAATTTTTTGTTTAAAAAAATAAAAATGCTCCAATGATCTTTTTTTATGTAATAATTATTGGTTGCAATTTTTTTTCTTTTTTACAGTTTTCTAACTTTATGAAGACAATTTTTGTGAGTTAATTTTATTGAAAATGGGCCTATTTTTTTGTAATAAAATGATTATTTTTTAATTTTATATAATAATGTAACTATAATTTTAAATAATTTTATTTTCAATTTTTAACTGACAAAACTAAGCGTTTTTAATTTATCGTTTATTTATTTATTTATTTATTTGCATTACCTTTTCGCTCCCACTTTCAGAGAGAAAAAAATTGATAATTCTCATTTTAATTTTATTATTAATTGAATTAATAGTTTTAAATTTCAGTAATTTTAAATATAAAATAAGTTTCAGTTTATAACTACTACAAAACATAATGATAAATAGAATATAAAACAGATTATTTATTGAGTTTATTTAAAGTAAAATTCGAAATGCATATTAATAATTTCACCAATTTAATCAAATAAAGATTCGTTAAATTAAAAATACATGTATTTAATAAAATATTAATTTAATTTTCATTTTAAAATCACTAACTGTTTTGAGATTTAATTTATAGCAATTATTCATCACCATAAGTTCTTATTCAAAAATTGTTAATTATTTCAAAAAAGGAAATTATTATTATTATTATTATTATTTGAAAAATCAGTTAGGAACGTAACATAATAATTAATTAAACACAATAATGCAACACTGTAACAATGCGTAAAAATATTTCTTAACAGTGTTAGGTAACATTATTATCCAGATGCAGATTTAATTTTTCTGAAACAAAGTTATAATTTACAGTTCGCAAAAAGCAATCATATATTAATTAATTACATTTAAAGAGTAAGAAAAAAATTATAAACTAACCAATAAATGAATAAATAACATATTTATTTTGAGAATCCTTAACATTTTTTTACATCCTAATGAACTTAATAAAATTGTAGTAGCTGAAATTTAAAAAATATGTTTTCTCATTTTTGCTATAATAACTTCTATATAGTTCTTGTTCTAGATTTTAAACAAGTAATTGATAAATAAGTCACTTAAACAATTAATAGTTAAAATAATTTTGAATTCTTATTAATAAATATATTTGATAAAAATAATTTAATTTTTGAAAGTTTTTTAATTGAACAACATAATTATTAATGCTTTCAAACTTTCTAAGATGATGTTAATCATTTAATAAAATAATGTATAACGTTAAGTAAATAACAAATCAAAACCGTGTGCCGGGAATTTTTAAACACTTATAATTTTTTATGTTGGTGTTCTTATAAAATTTGAAATATATGCATATAAGTACCAGCTAAGTACTACTATTAACTTCTTTTAAGCAAAAATTCTGCATGTCAATCAATTGTCAACGCCCATCTGAACAAATGGTCATCTTTATACAAGATAGCTAGAAGAGCTAGGTAGTTAGCTTTATTCTACTTATCTTGATCTTTATACATTTGTCAGATGAAATCCCCCATTCTATTTTCTATACAATGTCCTTTTCACTCTGGAGTTCAAATGCAGACGAACCTCCGACATAGTCGCTCGCATTTTTTAGAAGAAATATGAAAGTTTTGAAAATAACAGCATTTTTTCGGTGTTTTTTATTCCTCTCGCTGTTATCTTCATTTCAAACATTTTTAGTATCAATTAAACCAGTATAAAAAGTAGAATGGAGTATTTTTTTATCCTGATTATTACAGCTTATGAATGACATTGAAATACTCAAAACTTATAAGATAACTAAATAAGATTTTTAGATAAGATATTTACCACCTAGAAATAATATTTTAAGTTACTTTTTGATTTAACTTACTTTGACAGAAGGCTTTTTTTTTCATATTTTTTATGCGAGTTTTTATATTTTAATGTTAAAAATAATTATTTTATATAATAATATCAGCTTTAAATGAAATGGCAAATTTCAATACGCATTACATTAATAATTTTGTAATTAGTTTCATTAAGCTGGTTTTAGAAAATATAACAGATGTATGCTAAACACATATGGTCTCTAAGTGACAAGATTTCTTTATTAAAATAAAATTATAATTTTTCTCCATTTTAAATGGAATTTTACGTAAAAATGATTCACTACACATTAATATTTTGAGATTCTATATTATTTATTATATTTTAATTTTAGCTTTTTATTTATCATATTAAAACAGGCAGGCTATTTAAATTTTACGTATTTAAGTCAAATAAAGAATAAGGGAATATTTGAAATATAGAATTTTAAAAGCGAAAAGAACAGTTTATGTTTATTAGAAATTTTAACTTTTGTATCCCAATTTAAGAGACTACTTCAGTGAAGTTTAAAGACCCTTTCGCAAATGTTAATCCTATGGAAGGAATTTATAAAGATTTCTTGGTTGCTTTCAATATTTTTAAACAATTCTTTTTTGCATTGAATAGCTGAGATCGATTTGTATGCCGACCGTTTTTTACTTTCTAACTTTGATTGCAGGTTATTTTTGTGGGGATGTTTTCATTTTCGAAACCAGTTCCAAGAATAAAAGTGTCTTCATTAAAAATATCGGAAACAAAATAAAAAAATAGTATTTGTACAAATTTATTTTAGCTATACATTGAAAAAAAAAGCATTCCAAAATATTGAAATACAGCAAATTTACCTTCAAAGATTTCTACCAAAAGATTAGCAGGCCTTTTTGTTTGACTGAAGTAGCCTCTTTACATATAAGTCATTTATTTAACATTATTTCTAATGCTGTCAAATGATACTTTTTTTAAAAAAAAATTTGACTTGTGTTTATTTCGCTCGTAATTTTTTAATGTAATAAGCATAAAAAGTCTTTAATGTATTAAAAATGATTTGTAATACCTGCATTGTTATATGTAAAAAGGTTGTTACACGTAAAAAGTTATTTCGTAGCAATAATTGTTATATGTAAAAAGATTAACGCAAACTTTTAAATAGTTTTTTAATAGCGAAATAAAATAATTATTTAAAAAATAAAAAAGTTTTAGTCAGTCCCTATGCAGAATTGAAAAAATAATGTGGCTTTATCACAATTCCATGTTAAAATTCCTAAAAAAAAAAAAAAAAAAAAAAAAAAAAAAAAAAAAAAAAAAAAAAAGATCTTAATGATAGAGGAATTTTTATATAAATCCACAGAACACTACTTCTGCCATATGAAATTTGCATAGCGTTTGGATCCGCTGCAATATGTGTGAGTTTGGATCCGAGTTATACGTGTAAGCGGTTTTTCGGTACTTGTTACTTCTAATTAATCGCATTACACTAAAATTTTATGTGGCTTTCAGTTAAAAAACCAGTGTTGAATTCAGACACTTTCTCCGGGAGGGACTTCTGTGGCTCCGGGGGGGGATTCAATAGAGTCCCTGGGGAGAATTACACTTTTTTTACCACTGAAAGCATAAAATCTCAAAATTTCCGGGGGGGGAGAGATTTGATAGCTCCGGGGGAATGACCCGCCCCTGAATTCAACAGTCTAAAATGTTCCCTATAAAATTATGTCAGATATTTCCTATGCACAAAATTTCAGTTTGCTGGAGAAGGGACGGAAATGTCTGAGGACCGAAAAGTCCAGGGACCGAAATGTCTCGGGACCGAAATGGCCATGGACCGAAATGTCTCGGGACCGAAATGTCTTGGGACCGAAACGTCTCGGGACCGAAATGTCTCGGGACCGAAACGGCGGGAACGAAATGGCGGGACCGAAACGTCCTGTTTCCAAAATAACCACATTAAAAAATATTTAGCTTCAACTGTTTTACCGTGATTGCTGAATGTGATTCGGCAATGTATTTTGAATGAAAAGTACCGCGTACTTCTATAAGTAGACGATTAAATAAATTTTATATTGGATTTGCATTAATGGAACTTAATTGTCTCGTCGTCGAAGACAATATTGAAAATATATTGGTTTCTTTGGTTTCCAAAGATAAAGATGTTTTTCGGAATCGTAGGTAACTCTGAAGACGTTATTGTCTATTTTTATTTGTCGTTATATTATATTTTTCTAGATTAAGAAAGTTTTGTTTTTAAACAGTACTGTACCGTATATGATATGATGTACTATATATGATATACAAAAAAATTAAACAAACAATCGGGTCTTCATTTTCGTTAAAAATTTTTAATTTGGTCTATAACTATTTTCAGTTTTCCTTTATTATTATTTTTTTCCGTGATATCAGAGTATTTTTTTATGTTTGCCACCACAAATATTAAAAGATTATTTTCTCTTTAATTAATGGTCAAACATTCCGTAATTAATCAAGGCAGTTTTTTAATTAAAAAAATAGTGGTATCTGGATAGTTAATTAAAATTTATTTTTAACGTTGCGAAAACGCAATAATAGCAGGTATGGGTTAAAAGTTACAAATCATGGTCTAAACTTATATGCATTAAAGCTTAAGATCAGACTAGTAACAACGCAGTTTAAAATTATTCACTATTAAAATTTAATTAAGAAATAAATTCAAAAGCAATTTTGGTTTCGTAACTTTAAGAAACAGTTTTTAATATTTTGTCTAAGAATTGTTTAGTTTAAGTCCTTTCTTTCAGATTCTGTTGGCAACAAAATTTTAACAAAAAGAAATGCAGTTTTTTATATACATATAAATAATTGAATTATATAGGTAAATTATCCTAAAACTTATAACTAAGTACTATGTAAATAATTCATTCTAACTTACATATTCTCATAATTATTCGAATTAAAAATGTATTCCATATAAAGATGTATTAGAGATGCATTTGAAAAATTATTATGTAGCTTCTCTTGCAGACACCATTGTAATATATTTCTGTGCCAGTAAGTTAAATACATTTGTATTCTTGTATAGTTATTAATTATTTCCTTTGTAGAAAATATTAATTTTTAAAATATCACGCACGCACATTATTTCATCTCCATAGACACTTTTGTATTCATTTGACTAAATCAATATCAGACACTTCCTTTTAAAGTATTAAAGGATTAATTTTATTTTTCTTTCTTTAAATTACTTTTCCCCTCTGAACTGCAAGACCGTCTGGGGAAATGTTTCCAAGACAATAATTCCTTGCATAAGCATATCCTGACGCATCTTTTGGTACAGGCTTATTAATTTGCCTCTTTTCAATCTAATATTAGATTGACATTTCAATAACATTTGCAGAAAGCACACCTGTAAATAAATTAATCCTATGAATGTGTCACAATCCCATGTGGTTTTTATTAGCTTGTTTCTTATTTACATTAATGTAACGAATTTTCAAATTATATGTATTTTATTAACAATATGTTTTACTAATATTAACATATGTTCCATTTGAGTTCTAAATTTGTAGGTTCAACTGTTTGACTCTTCTAATTTAACATATGTATTTCTAAAAGAAAAAAATCGTAAGTAATAATATTTAAAAAGATTGTTAATTGTCTTTGATTATCAAATAAATGACAGCTTTTTAAACAAAAATTTCAAAACAATGTTACATGTTCTTATCAAAATAAAATTAACTGCTTTTCCAATAATTTCAAGTAAATATGTTGGTTTATATTACAATACATATTGTAAAAACACTGGTACACTGAATTTAAAATTAAGAAATAAATAAATGAAGAAAATCGAAATTAAACACAAATGTTCATGTTATGCTATCATTCCCATAAACGAAATATTTTTTTCCTTTATTAATAATGCACATTTTTAATACCGATATATTTTGATGATTTTTTTTATCATGTAAAATAATTTGAATTTTTAAAAATACAGTAAAGCCTCTAAATAACGGACACCTTGGGAGCGCAGAAATTGTCCGCTATTCGGAGGTGTCCGCTATTGAGAAAACCTCAGAGATTCAAAAACCGCTAAGAAATGTTTAATGTTTCATTAATTTACTTTTATATGTCCTAAAACCTCTATTATATAATTAATCAGAAATTAAAATTATTTTTTAAGCAATAAAATTGTGCATACTCTTATCCACTGTTTATCATATTATTGTGAAAAAAAAATCTGTTGCAAAAGTATATTTTTGCTTGCGATTACATGTAATTTGTTTTTCTGTGTGATGTTATTGAACATAGTAGAGTTCCGGGTGAGGAGGGAGGGGGGGATTGCATTTTTTGACCTTTAAAAGCATAAAATCTCAAAATATTCTTAAATGACATTTCAATAGTCTGGGAGATTATTTCTCCCGGGCAACCCCCTGAATTTAGCACTGAATGTTGGGGGGGCGGGGGATTTTCCCAGCTCTTTATCTACATTTAACTGTGATCACAAAATTTGCGGCACGTTGTCCTGATAAATTAAGAAGCTTTTTTACTTTTTCTCATTTTTTTTTTCCTGTTTAAAAAATTCTTTTTCATCCTTTATCGCCGAATAATGTGTCCGCTATTCGGAATGTCCGTTATTCAGAGGTTAAACATACAAAAATTTAAGTTTTGGGAGTGGGGATTAGAAAACTGTACGTTAAATAGAGGTGTCCGCTATTCGGGAGTGTCCGTTATGGAGGTTTTACTGTACAATGGTTTAATTTTCTCCTACAAAATTCATATCACTTCAGCCTAGCATTGTTTTCATCTAATGATAAAAATAACTAATACTAATTCCATTCACCGTTTTATTCCCCGTTTTATGAATAACATTAATAAAAAAAAGTACTAATGAAGATTCCAGAAAATGACTCTCAACTTCGCGTACGTTTTAATCATTAAAGGACGACGCGAGAGAGAAAACAAACTCCTGAAATCAGTATTTAAATTAAAATGTATTAAGTCACAAATAAAATAGAAAGCGAACATTAGTATAATCACTAATACCGGACAGGGAGGCAAGATCAATTTGAAAACTATTATGCAAAATAAAATAGGAAAAATAAATTAATTAAGTCTGCAGGATGCTATTAATTTGTTGCTTGAAGGAAAAAATAAAATAAAATAAATAATTAAATGAGAAACACTTACGAAATAAGCCTTCTTACCAACAATTTTTTTTCTTAGTTTTTCTCTTAAAAGAAAAAACAAACTTTTGGACGTTTAATCACCGTTGAACAGTATTCAACAGTTTGAAATAGAAAATTTTCAGGGTTTTGATAATTTTCAAAAAATAATTTCATAACTAATTTACGACAAAATCAACGAAAGAAGAATTGTTGTAATTTGTACTTAATAAATTACAAAATTTTTAGATATAGTATAAAAGTAAAAAATAAATAAATGTAATAATAGTTTTTTAAAAACACTCTTTTATAAGTATTCAATATTTCTATTCAAAATCACGCCTAATGCCGTGATTGCAATTTAGAGAGTTAAAAAATATATATATTACAATCTTAACTTGGCATGGGCTACGATTAGGGAAAAGACACCAATATGTTTTATGCTAGTAAAACCGCAGCTTAGTGAATTTATTAAGGAAAATTATTTTTTTTCCTATTAGTTTTTTAAGATAAGCAACAGAATTTAAAAAACATATCTAAAAACATATTTAAACTATCTATTGAGTATTTCTACATTGTTTTCTCAAAGTATAGTCATAAATTAATTAATATTAAATTATTAAATGACTAAAATTATTTAAAAAAATATATATTATACACTTTTTTTTTATTTACATGTGCTACTTTTTAGTATTTAAAGCATTTCATTGTTGCAGTTTCAAAATCACTTAGCATAAATTGACGAGCATAGTTTGGCACATTATTAACTCCATTTTAACACGGTCAAGAGTTGTAACCATAACGACTATTTGTCGATTTAACACCTGCTGATGAAAATTTGCCTTTAAAATATATTTTTTTCAATTTATAATTCATTTCTAAACATATTAAAATGTTATATTCTCATGAGAAACATACTTGTGTACTTAATTTTTATTATTCTAGTATATTCTAGTATAGTGAGTGAAAAATCTATTATATAACACTATATTTATAATATGTTTGTTATTTTTTATTTCATTTTATATATAAGAAGTTTGTAAAGTTAAGTAAGTAATTTTGTTTACCAGAGAGGTTCTCACAATTTTTAAAATTTTACTAATGTATTTTTATATCTAAAAAATATTTCTTAGTAAAATTTTTAAAAAGTTAATAAAAATGAAAAGTTAAATGTTCTTTATTATAAGTAAAATTTAATATCATAAATTATGTCTATGAAAACAAGTATATTAAAAAATCACTAAGTCCATTTGAAAACTTATTAATAGGTGAAATTCAAAATATCTTTACTAAGGAGAGAAGAGATTTATTGCGTTGAAATATATATTAGCTCTTTCTTTTCTCAAATGAAGACTATACATAGAAAATTTTTTCCTCAAACATGATAATCTACCAAATATATAACTTGATTCTTTATGTGCGCAGTCTTTTGATATTATCAAAGTCTATTAATTTATCTCCTTGTCATATGAACTTCATATGTTATAATAACGCTTTGAAACAAAATCGATAAAGTTAATACTTCCGGCATAAAAATACTTAATTCTTAATAAATTTCATGCGCTAAACTTGAGTATGATCTTTATAAAAGCAAGATTTGTTGTAGTTTTTTTAATTATTATTTATTTAAACATATGTATGCCTTAATTATATATTATTCTATACATTACATGCGTCACATTAGACTTCTTTCTAAATACATACAAGTAGAAATAACAAATTTAAAAAGTTTATATTTATGTATATATATATAAGCAATAGCTGTAATCATCATAAAATTAAAATTATGTTCTAAAATACTTTTATTTGCATTTCTATTAGTTTTAACAAGTAAGGTACCTGACTCCATTATGGCCCACCTAAGCTTTCATTGCTTTTTTCACAATATAAATACTATTTTTCCCGGAAACAATTTATGCTGTTGCTTTGGGGATTAATATGGTAAATAAAAGATAAGATTTATACTTGTAATCAAACTTTTAAAAATTATATAAAGCTGAAATGTAAAAAGTGACACATGTCATATTGGAAACACCCCATTCTCAAAATGATCCACTTCGTAAATTTTTAGAAAACTTAAAAAAAAAAAAAAATGAAAATTATTATATGTTATGTATATATATATACAATGGCGTGCAAAATTTAAGGACGAGTCACAAAATGCCAATTTTCAAAAGATTTTCAAGCAATAGTTTTCACGCGAATATTCAAAAGGAAGTAATATATTTCGAATAATTACTATCCCTGCATAACAGCTAATTCATATAACATCTCATCCAGGTCACACATGGTCACAAGAGTCATAGTCACTACGGCGAAACAAAAAAGTCTCAAATGTAATGCAATCTCAACTATATGTGACTCCACTGGCAAGTCATTGTGACTGCTGCTTTGTGGCGAGTCACCAGGTGACTTTACAGTGTCGTTTCATTGAGACTCTCGTGTGACCTCTCATCTGGAGACTCAATTTCAAAGTCATTGTGAACGTTGCATTATGCTAAATTACCAAATAATGTCCCATTAAAGTCAAATGGTGACTTTCAGTCACAAGACTTTGTCAAATGGTGACATAGACCCTACTGTAAAATAACTACTGTGAAAAGTAGTAAAAAGTCACCGTCTGACTTTAATGGGACATTAAAACCACTTCACCGGCGAAGGGTATGGGGAAACAATGCTTTTAACCCCGAGTTATCTCGTGGCAGACGGTTAAGTGGTTAATTGGTAATTTATCATAATGCAATGTTCACAATGACTTTGAAATTGAGACTCCAAATGAGAGGTCACACGAGAGTCTCAATGAAACGACACTGTAAATTCACCTGGTGACTTGCCACAATGCAGCAGTCACAATGACCTGTCAGTGGAGTCACACAGAGTAGTCATTTGAGACTCATAAAAGACACGCATGGAATTTCATATTTTCTGTTTCGCCGTAGTGACTGTGATTCTTGTGACCATGTGTGACCTGAATGAGATTTTA
The DNA here is from genome assembly GCA_964019185.1 of Maratus speculifer. Classification (NCBI taxonomy): domain Eukaryota; kingdom Metazoa; phylum Arthropoda; class Arachnida; order Araneae; family Salticidae; genus Maratus; species Maratus speculifer. Next base: position 376,194,316 of record OZ025293.1, read on the forward strand.
TATGGATTAGCTGTTATGCAGGGATAGTAATTATTCGAAATATATTAATTCCTTTTGAATATTTGCGGGAAAAGTATCGCTTCAAAATCCCTTGAAAATTAGCATTTTGGGACTCGTCCTTAAATTTTGCACACCAGTGTATATATATATATACAGGGTGTCCTCTCTCAACGGTGGCCAATGGCTAATTTCTAAATCGTTGGCCATAGACATATAGTTCCAATTGCAAAAATGCTTTAATAAATTTAACTTTTTCAAAAAAATGTATAACCGACTCCAAAAAAGCGCTAAAAAGAATTAAATAATTCTAAAAAATTCGCTAATGAAAAATCGTTATCCAATAACCACACATTGACTATCATGTACCGGTATAAAACGGTTAAATTTAATATGTAGAATTTAATATCCACCAAACATAGATTTTCCAGAGAATATTTTTTACAAGAGATTAATTTACATATTTTTGATTTAATTTTTGAATATATACATATAAAAAGTAAGGAATTACTTTTTGAAATTGGTGCCAAACAATCATAATTGATAATGATTTCCCCATTTTATTTATGATACTAGACATAATATATCCACAATTTTTACTATACTTAAGCTAGTTTGGCACCAACTTCAAAAAGTAATTCCTTACTTTTTACGTGTATATATTCAAAAATTAAATAAAAAATATGTAAATTAATCTCTTGTAAAAAATATTCTCTGGAAAATCTATGTTTGGTGGATATTAAATTCTACATATTAAATTTAACCGTTTTATACCGGTACATGATAGTCAATGTGTGGTTATTGTATAACGATTTGTCATTAGCGAATTTTTTAGAATTATTTAATTCTTTTTAGCGCTTTTTTGGAGTCGGTTATACATTTTTTTGAAAAAGTTAAATTTATTTCCTACTTTTTAGTTATTTATACCGTAATACATAATTATGTGTACTGACGTATGATGGCTCTTTGTAACGCATTACTAATGAACGCACTTTGCTGAGTTCTGATGTATTCGCTTTACTTGCCACTGTTTAATTTTCAACTTTTCAAAAGACACTTACAATATCGGTTAGTATCGTTGTGAATCTTTAAGTGTTCTGGATGTGGTAACTTTTTCAGATCTGGCACGACGAAAAGCTACCGCATTCATGAAATCTTAAAGTCAACATCTAATCGTACGGACATCGGAAGTGGTTATCGAAAGGTGACAATGCCTCAAGTAAAGTGTCCTTACACATAAGCGCTCGGCAAAGCGCTTCTATATATGAGTAAACAGCAAATGACTCCATGTATCAATGAATAGTAAAATGCTTTTCTAGTGTAGTCAAAAGCACTCCCCCTTCAGTCAAAAGAAGCAAAAAGAAAGATTTTAACAAAAATTGCTCTATGATTCAATAGATAAACAACAACAATCTAATTCCTATAAAACCAGTAAAGGAATCGGCAATGTGCGGTGATGATTCGACGGAGAATCCGAAAATCATAACCTGTACTTGGCTGCATGTATAAGAGAATGACAGCATTCGATGCCCAAATACTTTTTTCACGGACGTTTTTGTCCCAACTAAACTGTTAAAAATTTGAAACTCACTCCACCGCTTTTATGGAAAACGATTATTTCAGCCTTTTATGGAGCATTCTCATGGGTCAAAAGAGAGATATTCCATAAAAGCGGGGGAGTGACGATGCAGCAAAAGGGTAAAATTTTTTACAGTGTATGTATGAGATATTTTATAAACGGGATGGAGTGACAATGCAGCAAAAGTTAAATTTTTAACAATGTATCGCAAAGCTAGGCATTTTCTATTATAAAATTTGATGATGATTTCCTGGTAGAATTCGATTGTACGCCGAATGATCCTTTATTTCTACGCAGACATAATTACATATTCCATGTTATTTTAAAAATTTTATGACATACAAGGGCAAGATAGCACAAGAAAATATTACAACACAAGAAAAGTACAACCGGGAGCTACATATAAAGAGCGTGTGCAACGGAGCCAGTGGGATTCGAACCCACAATCTCCTACGCTTGCAAGAGATTAGCAGCGTGGTGTCTTAACCACTGGGCCACAAAGACCCCCCTTGATGATTCATTTTTGTCCAGAATCTTTTCAATCAATCGTATACTGTGCTCCATGTGTCGTCATATTCACATCGAGGAATCCCACATGAACAAAATCTGAAATCATTCTGGTGTCTAATCCGGTAACAAAATCTGAATCTAAAGATAATTTTGTTACACATATCTAAGCGCTTTATTTTGCATTGATATGTAGAGATAATTTTTTCCTCCGGAGCAAAATATATACTAAAGGATTTTCATCTTTTCAACGACTTAAGGATGTCGATTGGTATTGATGTCTATTTCCGCTTTAGTGATGCGAGAATTGTCCGATTGTCCATTTAAGCTTTAACATTTCGGAAATTTATCGCATCCAGCAAACTTTAAGGCCGCACACTAGGCACAGAAAAAGACCCGGATGATAATATGAAGTCTATGGGGGCGTTTTTTTCAAATATCTCGCTCAAATTTTAATATTTTTACGTGATTTTTTTTTTTGCATAGGATAGCTGAGGATATTCCACAACGGGCCTAGTCTTTACTTTTTCAATTTTTGTTTCAGATTTCTTTTTTTTAAATTATTTTAAATTTCAAAACCGGTTTAAACAGTTCTGTAATTGAAACTATCATTATATAAAACATACATAAGCAAAATCGAAGAAGTAAAAACTAGGCCGGTTGTAGATCATCCTCGGTTATCCTATGCAAAAAAAAAAAATCATGTAAATATATTAAAATTTGAGCGAGATATTTGAAAAGAACACACCCATAGTCTTTACACTAACATCCGGGTCTTTTTCTGAGACTAGTGTATTGCATTAATAGTGAGATATTCTATAAAAGCGGGGTAGTTACGATGCAGAAAAGGGTCAGATTTTTTACAGTTTAAAGTACGCGTACACAATCAGAGCGCATCAAGTTGCTTCTATGATTCAATGCATAGCAACGTAATTCTAAATGTTCGTATGTATTAAAATACCCTTTTCAGACATAAAAACTAACTAGTTGGATGTGTCAATCCCAAAACTTTCTTCTATCTCATAAGTACATTTTAATATTTAAAAAAAAAAAAGTTGTGACCCCAAAGTTACCCACTATCGAATTTCTTCGGACATTTGACCTAGCCTAATGAGATTCTGGTATCCGAAACGCCTACAACGCAAAATTTAATTAATATTCTGAGAATATGAGCTTAGTAGTGCCTCATGTTGGGTAATTTATACTAAAACCTAATAAGCATCTATTTATGTCAAGACCTAACAGAATCTGAAATTTGATGGAATTTCGTCCATTAGTTCTTGAGATATAGCTATAACAAAAAATTTGCAAAACGTAGCACAACAAAACCATATCTTGGACAATTTATGCCAAAACGTAAAAAAGCGTCTAATTATGTAATGGTGTAAAAGAATCTGAAGTTTGATGAAATTCTGTGCATTAGTTCTTGAGATATAGCTAGTTTAAAAAAACCGTGTAAAATATATAGCACAGCAGCACCATCAGTTGAAGGCTTTATAACAAAACGTAATCATCGTGTAATTATGTTATATGCCATTTTGTAACAAAATCTGAAGTTTGATGAAATTCTGGGCGTTGGTAGTTGAGATATAGCTATCCGAAAAATCGTGCAAAATGCAACATAGCTGCACCACCTATTGCAAGGTTAATACCAAAATTTAATCAGCGTCTAATTATGTTATATATTCTAGTGTAACAGAATCTAAAATTTGATGAAGTTCTCTGCATTAGTTCTTGAGATATAGCTATCGCAAAAATCGTGCAAAATGAAGCATAGTAGCGCCACCTATAGGGCAGTTCACACCAAAACATTATCAGCGACTATGTATATCAAGGTATCGCGGAATCTGAAGTTTGGTGAAATTCTGTGCATTAGTTCTTGAGATATAGCAATCATGAAAATCATGAAAAACTTACAATAGCAGCGCCACCTGCTGGCCAATTTACACCAAAACTTAATCAGCGTCTATGTATATCAAGGGGTCACAGAATATGAAGTTTGGTAAATTCTGTGCATTAGTTCTTGAGATATAGCAAACTTGAAAATCATGAAAAACGTAGTATAGCAGCGCCACCTGCAGGCCAATTTTCACCAAAAAAACAATAGGCACTAATTCACATCAAGGTCTAACTGAATATAAAATTTTATTAAATTTCGAGCATTAGTTCTTGAGATAGAGCGCCCACAAATTTTTTGTCACATACAGACAGACAGACTGACAGACGGACAGACTCACAGACAGTCATTTTCTAAAAATAGTCAAAACGTGTTCAGGACCTTCTAAAACGTATAAATGCGCCGAAAACCGGAAGTCGAAAATTTTCATGAATCCAATACTTTCTTCTTGTAAAGATAGAAGAAAGTAAAAAGGAATATTTTATCAAAATCACACCATGATTCAACATGCGTTTATATGAAAGTAGCAATATTTGAAGTTAAGAATGATCTTTGATAAACGCGGTTTTCCAAAGTACAGAAAATTTAAGAGTTTTTATTCTAGAACTTGGCGGTAGTCGCCTGAACGAGTTTGTTTTATGGGTGAAAGAAGTTAACTAGCTTAACTTTAATGGTAAGCTTATTAAAATTTTCGTCATTTACATTTGTCCAAATGTAAATCTAGCATATAGCAATGTACTTTAATCACTTTGTGAATCCGGCATAACAAGCACCCTGATACACAGACACTCTTGCTTTAACGTGTAAGGCTCTTTAGAGATGAATTTTCAGCTTTTCGATATCGAATTCTCATGTCTGGATCGATGTGGATATTTCACTTTGATGGATACGAGAATTGTTCCAGCTAAGATTTCGTACTTTGAAAAAAAACTAGCATCTCTGCAACAGTGGTTAGGATCCAGAAGGATTATTCGCTGTTAAGCAAAACAAGATTGGACAGTCATAAGCCTTCATTTTTGAGAACTTTTCATTGCTCGAAGGAGAGATTCTGGAATACATGGAGTGAAAATCTGCTATCGAGACTGTAAAAAATTTGATCCTTTTGCTGCATCGTTACTCCATCGCTTTTATAGAATTTCTTTGTTTTGACCAATGAGAATGCTCCATAATAGGGCGAAGTAATCGTTTCCTATAAAAGCGATGGAGTGACGATGCAGCAAAAGGGTTCAATTTTTTACAATGCAAGCAGTGCTAAAAATTTGTATCCTTTAAATGTGCAACGATGCTACTGAATTCCAAAGTGTCGATCACAGCGACATCTGCGGCATTTTCGTGATACATTATCTAGACTAGCAATAATTCTTGCATTTTTAGAAAATGTCCTGCAGATGTCGCTTCTATCTTTAAATTTCATTAGCATTGTTGCACATTTAAAGAATAGAACATTTTAGCGCTTTTTTTAAGTGTTACAGAGGGCGTGTTCAGCACAACTTACCGGTTACTTACCGACCACTTACCGATTGTAGACAAGTACGAAATGAAAATCAAAGCGAAGTGTGACGTCAGCTACAATTCAACAGAATAGTTTTCATTGATGCCACAATTTGCTTTCGTACTGCCCTTCAATCGGTCGGTAACATTGGTTACTTTTGTAAGTTGCTCTGAACACGCCCTGAGATAGCCGATTTCCTCACTATTTCCCCTAGATGCTATATTTCCGGTTTCTTGCATAAGAGAACTTGTCCGGAATCCAGGTAGAATTTACGCTGTTAGCGAAACCAGATTAACGAATCAGAAGCCTGAATTTTAGCAAATTTTTCAATGTTTTAAATAAATTTTCTTGTTAATAAATCTCGTTTCGCAAAGAGCGCAAAGTTTATGTGAATCTTGGCCCTCGTCCAGTTAGGATTTTGCACTTTGAACACTGTTAAAAATTTGAAACTTTTACTTTATCGTCAATTCATCGCTTTTATAGAAAATGATTACTTCATTGTATTATAGTGAATTCTCATTGGTCAAAATAGAGATATTCCATAAAAGCGATGGAGTGACGATGCAGCAAAAACTTCAAACTTTTAACAGTGAAAAGATCGTGTGTCTATGTAAGTGTAACATAAAAGCATGCAAAATGAACACTTCTAATTGGTCGATTGCTTCAAAATGAATTTGAAATTTAAAGTTTTTATTTTTAAAAAAGTTCTAATTATCAGATTTTTATGAAATTCGAATGGGACCACATGGGCCTCATACGCTTTCAAACAAAAAAAGAATTATCAAAATCGGTTCATATTTGCAAAAGTTATGCGTGAACAACAAATACATACAGGTCGAAATCATAACCTCCTCTTTGAAGTCGGTTAAAAAAGGCAAAGAATTGTTTTTTAAGCGATTTTGGTCAAAAAAATGTTTTACTAAAAAATTACGAAAATTAAATTTTTATACGGTCCCTCGGTCCTATAAGTGGTTTTGAGTAAAAATTTTTCAACACTCTAGCAAGTAATACAGAAAAGGTCCCATTCATGTAACATATTGACCGAGTTATGAAACTTTAAATTTCATGACTTAAACCACTTTTCTATAGCTGAAAACGGATGAGTTCGACTGAGCTTTAAGGGAACGTACGCTAAGTGCTTAAAGTATTATAAAGGGAGTCGATTTCCAACGCTGTTCAAAGGCTACTTCCTAAACTATTTGTCACAGACATATAGTTCCAATTACAAAATGTTTTAAATGAGCGATTTAACTGAAGCCGCTGTCACCGTATAAGTTTTACGGTAGTGTTAATTATAATTAATTAACTTCTAGATTGGTTATTAAAATAACTGAAGACATGAATTTCAAAATTCTCTTTATCGAAAAAATCAAATTTTGGGAAATAGCGAAAAAACTTTAAATGCATCTATTGGTTTTCATTATAAATTTTGAGATTGCATTGTTAGAATAGTGGAGATTTGTATAGACTGATAGAGAAATCAAAAAGCGATAAGTCGAGTTTTGAAATTCATATCCTCAATTGTATTTTTACGTATGTTTTATTTTGTAAGCAAATGAAGCTGATTCTTTTCGTGATTTTATTTTAAAAAGGTATGTTATTTTGATAAGCTTTTATTTTATTCATAGTTTTCGTATGTAAATTTTCCTACTTCAGAACTTATATTCAAATTTTAACTCACTTCCAAATATCTGATTGAGGTTCAATTCCCATACTTATTTAAACCCGATGACAATGTAATATTAATACGATTTTAGGTGCGTTCCATTTATTTATTTTATAGGACTACATCAAATTCTATTAGGTTGAGTAATCTAATACAACTTTAAATATGTATCATTTTGTAACGATTTTTGACTGTTGCTTTTCATAGTTTAATTTAACAAAATTTCTGTTATTTTTTTACTAATATTTTGCAACACAAATTGCATATTTTACTTTAACATGTAAATGTCAACATAAATTCAGAAACAACATTGTAAAAAATTTTTTTACTCTCAATGTTTAAAGTTAAATTTTCTATCTGATGTTTATTTTTATTTCCAGTAAATTTGTGACTAACCCCTATTTTGCAGCAAAAAATATGCTTCAACTTTGAACACCTATAACTCGGTCAATTTTGATCGCAGAGGAATGGAACTTTTTTTGTCTTACTTGTTAGAGTAGTGGTAAACATTTTCTAAATATCACTTATAGGACCGGGAGACTGTATAAAAATTTAATTTTCGTAATTTTTTAGTTAAACATTTTTTTGACCTAAATCGCTTAAAAAATAATTCTTTATCTTTTTTAAAGCATTTTTGCAACTGGAACTATATGTCTATGACCAACGGTTTAGAAATTAGCCATTGGCCACCGTTGAGAGGGGAAACCCTGCATATATATAATTGTATAATACTACAATTTAACATCTACAATGAATGTCGAGTAACCCAATATAACAAACTTAAACATTACAAAACAATCAAATGGAACTACCAATATTGGAACAATTACAAATAAAATTGGAGATTGTGGTACATATATATACATATGTAATTGCAATTAAAAAAAAAAAAAAAAAAAAAAAAAAAAAAAAAAAAAAACGAAAAAATTAAAACTTTTTTTTTTAATATTTATTTTTGCTAAGAAATGTATTGTATTAATTGAAGAACAGAAGTGAAACAAAATTATGTTCGTAAAAATATACCGGGTGTCCACTCTCAACGGTGACCATTGGCTGATTCCAAAACGTTAGTCAAAGACATATAATCCCAATTACAAAAATGTTTTAAATGAGGTAAACAAATATTTTAAAAATGATTTAAATTAATAAAAACATTTCTTAAGAAATTACGAAATTTAAATTTTTATATGATCCCCGCTCCTATAAGTTTTATTTAGTAAAATTTTCTTGTTATACTGACAAGTAAGACAAAAAAAATCCCCGTTATTCTAGGATTAAAATTGAGCGAGTAATAGATGTTTAAAGTTGGTGCATATTTTTTCCTACAAATTCTTCAATTTGAGACTGAAACTTGAGACTGAATTAAAGTTATTCACGACGAAACTGAATTGTGGTGCTCTCGTGTTTCAGCAGGAAACAAAAGAAATTTAAACTCTCCCAATCGAAATTTTAAATATTAATGTATACATACATGCAAAAAATAATAATAAATTATCCACACACACACATACCTATCTAAGAAAACAATTTTTTGTTTGTATATGCTTGAATGTACTTGTGCTTGTTTTCAAGGAAAGCAAAAATATTACTTAATGATTTTTTAAATATAACAAAACATTCGAGGTATTTATTCCTTATTACTTTTATAGTCAATCATACAATAAAAAAATTACACAAAAAGTTCCTTAGATAATGCAAAAATGCTTAATATTTAACTTTTCATTTGGTCAAAATGAAATATTTATATGTGTAATGGCACATGTATTCTTAGAAAGTTTATGGGAAGAGGTAGCTGTTTTCAATTTAAATTATTATTACTTCAATAGAAATTGAAGAAATTTCTATATATGTATTTAAATTTTACACTTAGCGCTGCATATATTTTATTTTAATGAAGTTAGGTATATTTCTTAGGTAGCTTTTATTACAAAAATTTAAAAAGCTACCTCATGTAGCCGTCCGGAGGAAAGCACTTCCAGAAAATTTTGGTTTATTTTCATCGATCATGACCCCCAGAACCCAAAACCACCCTCCGTTCAAATGTTGACACATATATATATATATACCGGATTTCCCAAAAATGACTGATGGATTATAAAATTCAATAACTTGCAAACGGTGACAGCTATTTGAAAAAATTTTGCAGGAGGGTTATGTATAATGTCAGGAGTTTTTTTACCGTAATTTTAGGTAGCTTTCATTACAAAAAGTAAAAAGCTACCTATTGCAGCCGTCCGGAGGAAAGTACTTCCGGAAAATTTTGGTATATTTTCACCGATCATGACCCCCAGACCCCAAAACCACCCTCCGTTCAAATGTTGACATATATATATATATATATATATATAACCATATATATACACTGGTGTCCAAAAGTTAAGCATAATTGGTAATTAAGTAGTTATTTTTAAGTAATGAAAGAAATATGAATCGGAATTTGCTGAAACTCCAGGTGTGTAAACAAAATAGTACGCGTCACATATTTTCGCGAAGAGTTTTCCCCGAAATCGAACAGGGGACCGTCAACAAATTGAAAAAGAACGAAGATCTTTTGGATAACCCTGTCAAAACTAATGTAGCAAAAGCGTTCAAACTGCACATTATGATTAATTGGCTTATTGTAATGTACTGTGTTAATTTTTACAAGGATAGCATGTATACTCGTAGAGAAATTAAGGTTTTTATAAAAACAGTCCTAAATTTTTCCAAGTATTTTGCTTATAATTTGCAGCGTCCTTATTATAAAATAATGTTTTTTTCTGAAAATATGACAAACATCATTGTACACAATACCCAGTCATCAGAATTTAAAAATAATAAAAATTGTATGAAAAATGAGTATGTTTAGTAAATAATTTTTCATTGCGCATGCGTCAACGATATCAAAACGTCATTTGCATATTGTGTTAGCTAAATGTATAGAGCAACTTCTGTAAAAGTTTCAAAAACATAGCTTGAAAATTCTGAAAATGGGAGCCTATAGAATCAACTCAAAATCCGTTATTCCTAAAGGAAGCAAAAAAATCAGGGGTTTTACCTAAATATAGTTGTACTGTGTTGTGTTATATTGTGTAGGCACTAAACAATGGAATATGGATACAGCCCCTCATCTTTTTGCTTCATTTAGGGAATAAAGGATTTTGAGTTGATTCTATAGGCTCCCATTTTCAGAATTTTCAAGTTATGTTTTTGAAACTTTTACAGAAGTTGCTCTATACATTTAGCTAACACAATATGGAAATGCCATTTTGATATCGTTGACGCATGCGCAATGAAAAATTATTTACTAAACATACTCATTTTTCATACAATTTTTATTATTTTAAAATTCTGATGACAGAGTATTGTGTACAATGATATTTGTCATATTTTCAGAAAAGAACATTATTTTATAATAAGAACTCTGCAAATTATAAGCAAAAAACTTGGAAAAATTTTGGACTGTTTTTATAAAAACCTTAATTTCTCTACGAGTATACATGCTATCCTTGTAAAAATTAACACAGTTCATTACAATAAGCCAATTAATCATAATGTGCAGTTTGAACGCTTTTGCTACATTAGTTTTGACAGGGTTATCCAAAAGATCTTCGTTCTTTTTCAATTTGTTGACGGTCCCCTGTTCGATTTCGGGGAAAACTCTTCGCGAAAATATGTGACGCGTACTATTTTGTTTACACACCTGGAGTTTCAGCACATTCCGATTCATATTTCTTTCATTACTTAAAAATAATTACTTAATTACCGATTATGCTTAACTTTTGGACACCAGTGTATATATATATATACCTGATTTTTGTCATGCGATAACTAACGTATTTATGAACCGATTTGAATGAAACTTGGTATGTACATAGTACATACAAATGTCTCGACCGAGTTCGTTAGCCAGCATCATCCGCCATTTTGTTTCAAAATGGCGGCCATTTTAATTTTTTTTTAAATTAAAATTAAATGCGAAAAAATTAAAAGTTGAAAAATATTTTTCTTTTACGTGTTAGAACTTAAAACAAAGATTCCAGAACACCTTTTATATTGTCTATATCTTAAAAAATGATTGAGTTATAGTACTTTGAATTTTTCTTATGGCTGACATTTTGAAACGATCTGATTTTGTCACGTGATAACACGCGTATTTATGAACTGATTTCAATGGAATTTGGTATGTACATAGTACATACAAATGTCTCGACCGAGTTCGTTGGCCAACATCATCCACCATTTTGTTTCAAAATGGTGGCCATTTTAAATTTTTAAAAAATTTTAAAATTTAAAATCAAATGCGAAAAAATTAAAAGTTGAAAAGTATTTTTCTTTTACGTATTAAAACTTAAAACAATGATTCCAGAACACTTTTTGTTTTGTCTATATATTTAAAAAATGATTGAGTTATAGCACTTTGAATTTTGCTTATGGCTGACATTGTGAAACGGTCTAATCTGAACGATCCATCATGTTGCTTTAAAATGGCATACACTTTATGATATCGTGGAATTTGGTGACTCTCTAAATCGCTTAAAATAAAACCAGGTTGAATAAAAGATGACTAATTTCGAAAAATTACTATTAATATTCAGTCTTGAAAAAAACTAGCATTCACGACGACTTATAAAATCACTAATTTTATAAGATTATTTCCACTAATTTGAGCTTAGTATTTTTGAACAATGTAATTTACTTTAAAATAAATAAATAAATGTATAAGTATATGAAAGCTGCCTCTTCCTCCCGGCATTGCCGGAAGGACTTTTTTATTTTAGTTCGAATTTCAAACAATAAGTGGCGCTGACGGCGATTAAAGGCCAGGTCGACGCTTCACTCAGCCCTGATCACCTGGCCTTCAATCGCCGTCAGCGCCACCTATTGTTTGAAATTCGAACTAAAATAAAAAATTACGGTAAAAAAACCCTGACATTATACATAACCCTCCTGCAAAAATTTTTTAAATAGCTGTCACCGTTTGCATGTTATTGAATTTTAAAATACATCAGTCATTTTTGGGACACCCGGTATATATAACCATACATATATATATATATATATATCTGATTTTTGTCATGCTGTAACTAATGCATTTACGAACCGATTTGAATGAAACTTGGTATGTAGACAGTACATACAAATGTCTCGTCCGAATTCGTTGCGAAAAAAATTAAAAGTTCAAAAATATTTTTCTTTTATATGTTAAAACTTAAAACATCGATTCCAGAACACTTTTTATTTTGTCTATATCTTAAAAAATGATTGAGTTATAGCACTTTGAATTTTTCTTATGGCTGACATTTTGGAACGATCTGATTTTTGTCACGGGATAACGCGAGTATATACCAATCGATTTGGATGTAACTTGGTATGTTAATAGCACATAAAGAGGCCTAGACCGAGTTCGTTAGCCAGTTCCATCCGCTATCTTGTTTCAAAATGGCGGCCATTTAAAAAATTTTAAAAAATTTAAAATTTAAAATTAAATGCGGAAAAATTAAAAGTTCACAAATATTTTTCTTTTCTGTATTAGAACTTAAAACAACGATTCCAGAACACTTTTTATTTTGTCTATATCTTAAAAAATGATTGAGTTATAGCACTTTGAATTTTTCTTATGGCCGACATTTTGAAACGATCTGATTTTTGTCACGCGATAACGCGAGTATTTATCAATCGATTTGGATGTAACTTGGTGTGTTAATAGCACATAATGAGACCTAGACCGAGTTTGTTAGCCAGTTCCATTCGCCATCTTGCTTCAAAATGGCGGCCATTTAAATTTTTTTATAAAATTTAAAATTTAAAATTAAATGCGAAAAATTTAAAAGTTGAAAAATATTTTTCTTTTATGTGTTAGAACTTAAAACAACGATTACAGAACACTTTTTATTTTGTCTATATCTTAAAAAATGGCTGAGTTATAACACTTTTAATTTCTAGTGTTGCTCACATTTTGAAATGATCTGATATTCTTCACGAGATAACACGTGTATTTATAAACCGATTTGGATGAAACTTGGTGCGTACATAGTACATATCGATGTCTGGACCGAGTTCGTTGGCCAGTTTTATCCGCCGTCTTGTTTCAAAATGGCGCAATTAAAATTTATTTAAATTTTAAAATTAGGTGCAAAAGAGTAAGAAATTGAAAAATAGTTTTCTCTTGTCTGTTTGACCTTGATACAAATATTCTAGAGCATTTTTTGTTTAATCTATATCTTAAAAAATGGCTGAGTTATAGCACTTTCAATTTCCAGTGGAGTTGACTTTTTGAAACGGTCTGAAATTTATCACGCGATAAAACGCATATTTTTAAACTGATTTGGATATAACTCCGTGCGTACATAGTACATACCAATGTCTTGACCGAGTTCATTGGCCAAATTCATCTGATATCTTGTTTCAAAATGGTAGAAATTTAAGTTTGTCAAAAATCTTTTAAATTTATAATGATGTACAAACAAAAAATTAGGAATTGAAAAAAGGTTCTTTCTAAAGTATTTATCTTAATAATGAATTCCGGAGTATTTTTTGCTTTGTCTTTACCTTAAAAAACGCCTGAGATATAGCAGTTTGAATTTCTAACGTGGGTAACATTTTTATAAAAATCAATTTGCTTGCGACAGAACTCGTATATATTAATCGATTTCGATGTGAGTGTACATGTGCACATGAATTAAGATTTGGACCAAGCTCATTGGTTTGCTTTATCAATCAATTTGCTTTAAAATGGCATACACTTCATGATATCGTGGAATTTGGCAACCCTCTAAATTACTTAAAATAAAACTTGGTTGAATAAAAGATGACTAATTTCTAAAAATCCCAATTAATAATCAGTATCGACAAAAACAAGTATTCTGTCTTATAAAATCGGGTTCCACTAATTTGAGCTTCGTATGTTTGAATAATATAACTTAATTTAAATTAAATAAGTAAATAAATAAATAAGTATATGAAAGCTACCTCTTCCTCCCGGCACTACCGGAAGGACTTTTTTATAAACTGTCCTTCTAGGAAAAAATCCCCCCCCCCCCTTGCAGGAATAAATGCAATAATTAAAGGATAATAGTTACTGCTTCAAAATGTTTGAATATATATCATTGTTTAAAATCATCAGTTACTGTTTCAACTTTTTAATTTTTGCATACAGTTACTGAATTAAGAAAAAAAATTATTAAAACTGTAAAACTTACAAATGCAATACAAATGCATATTGAAAGTACACTTTTAATGCGGAAATTCTGTTTAGATTTCTTTTACCATCGATTCCTTTATTTTCTAATTTCAATATTTACATTAGTCGATACAACCTCCGCATACTTTAACGCTTAAAGACAGCTACGACTTTTTATTTATTTATTTATTTTATTTTTTCAAAATTTTTCAATTATTCAGTAAGAGCCAGCAAGAACTTGAAGGATGTTCCTGCTCAGATTTCCGATTATGAGTAGTTGAAATTTAGTTATCCGTAAATATTATCGTGGAATATAAATAGCAATAAAATGTCTCAAGTGTTTTGTCATTTAATTTAAAGTACACTGACACAGCCGTTTTGGAGATGTCAGGTCGCGCGTAATTGTCAGTCGAGTGAATTCTACTGAACGAAGCTAAAGCTTACTTGCCCGTGACGGAGAAGTATTAGGGAGGCACGATTGTCTTGCTTTAGCGCTACATTGTCTTGATTCCAGCCGAAATAGAAAAGGAAGCGATGCCTACGTTTAAATCCGCTGTTTGAGTCAAAATGCGAGATCGCTATCAATTGTCATGCGGAAAATATTACAGTGATGAGGTACGGTATTATGAAAATGACTGTAATATGGGTAATATGTGGGATGGAAAATAGAAATTACTTTATCTTCACTTATAAATAGATGCTGTAAGAAGAGTATATAATCATCTTTCAAAACATGCATGGCTTAAAAATTGCTGTTGTATTATATTACAAAGATCAAAACTGTAACCGTCGAATTCTTGTAAAAAGATTGATACGAGTGTTAACAATATTCATCTGCTTAAATGTCAAACTTCACAGGTACATAAATACTCGAGGTTTATTCTTTAATTCTGTTTTACTGATTTGTTCAAACACTTATTTTGCATTTGAATATTAAAATTTAATACGTAGTGTCTCTATCAATGCTAAATGTATGTTCTTGTTGTTGTTATTGTCTTATGACATCTAGATGAACATTATATCAGACTAAGACGTGGAAACGCCATGCATGTGCCTGCGGCTTCCCTGAATGAGGAAAAACATTGATCTGCCTAATGATTTTCGTCAGTTATTTTTTTTGCCGAAAAAAGAAAAGAAAATCATCTCGGACAATATCTCCCTTCTATCTAAAAACCTTTCAAGGCAAGGATCCTCCAGATCACTGATTTTACGTGCAGATATATGGCATCTACACAGAAGAAAACAGTAGTGCACTGCTCCAGGCTACCATCTGCTCAACTACACTGTAATAAAATATCTGTAAAGATATATATATATATATATATATATACAGTGTACGGACAATTTTTTATGGTGCTTCACTTCGGTGTTTAAGTATGAGCCTGTTCTATACACAGGGCTGCCCCAGATGACTTTTTTCTATTCTTTGAGAACCACTATTTAAAAAAAAATGTATTATATTCCTCTTGCAAATACTGTCAAACTGGTATATCAAAGGTTTTTATTTTAAGAAAGTTATGCGAGGCAAAATAATTAGAAATCATCATAAAATATTAATAGAAAAAATATGACATAAACAATATTTAGTACATTTTCGGTTCTGATAAGGAAGTTAAGAACCGTAAATTGAATTTTACAACTTATATTTAAATTTTAAGACTAAAATTTTACACGCACTCTTTAGCCTTAAGCAGTGCAGTTGAAAATTATAATTATATTTGTTTTTTAATAATACTTTCTATAATAACGAATAAAGAAATATATAGTAAATTCCAAGGTAGAAAATTTTAATCAACATACTTATCTTTCATTTTGATTTAAAAAAAATACAAATTATGCAAAATTACTAAGGTTTGTGTATCAAGATTGTAATTATTTTCTAAATATAAATAATAGAAAAATAGAAAATTAAATAATTAAAGCACTTCTGCAAGAAAATGATGTAAGAAAGTCTTCGAGCATTATAATTATAATGTCTTTGGGCACGGCAAGGGATAGTTATCGAAGTTACTGGCAAGTTGAAATCAAATTCGAGAATTTTTAATTAGTCCGATTAGTAAAAAAATAAAATTCATCTTGAAATTTGTTTATACTGTAGAGTACAATGTAAAATTATAATATGAATACTAAGTGATAAATTTTGAGTCATTCAATAAATTTATTGCGTGGTGTACAGTAAAGCGTGTTCCTCAAATTGATAAAGGATGGATTAGTTTTCAGTTCAAAAGCATAATTATCAAAAACAAAAAAGGTTTGTTGCCTTATATACCATTAAAAATTAGCAATGTTTAATTTTAATGTTAAATTTTGACGATTTCAATTTATATTTTATATTAAATTTTATATGATAACTAAACTATAAAAATAATTCTGTAAAATTACTAAACATTTTCCGGGAAACTAGGATTCTTAGAACAGCGAAAATTCATATAACCGAAAAAGTTACATGATTTTTTTCAGTTATCATTACATGAAATGTTCTAGGAATCCCAGTTTCCTAGAAAAAGTTCAGTAACTTTATAGATTTTTTTTTACAGTGTACATTCTGGCATAAGTAGTAAATTCATTTTTCAAAGCATGTCTTACAATTTCACAAAATTTTTTACACATTTTAATGTACGTTTAAAAAAATTGTTTGACAAAAAATTTAAAGTGTTAGAACACGAAAGCTATCAAAAATATCATTGTGTGCTGTGTTCGGAAAAAAAATTAATTATTTATATCCAGATTATAAAATTAAATTTCTACTGAGATTAAGTTTTTAAACATTAGTTTTTTTTATTAAAATATTTTGTTAGAAATTATATAAGAGAAAACCAAGATTTATAATATTGACTGCTGCTAAATAATAATATTTAATGCATACATATAATATTATTATTTAACAGAAACTTTTCTAAAATGTTTTGAAAATGGCTTTGATAAAAAAAAAATTCGAGAATTTAAGAGAAGAAATGAGATAAAAAAATTATTAATTAAATAAATAATTAAAGCACTTCTCTAAGAAAATTTGTTCGCATTATTATTATTATTCATTTGAACGAGGGAGGGGGGCGGGGGGGAAGATGAGCACATTTTTAAGTTAAAATCGCACTCGATAATTTCTAAATATATTCCGATTAGAAAAGGAAATGCTTTTTTAAATTTGTTTATATAACTATTTTATCTGAATTCTTAATTTTAATTAATGTTGAATATTTCCATACAATGAAATTAATCATACAAAAATTAATATAATTGTTCAATAAAAAAAAATTGATACTTCAATTACGTGTTAGTGTGATGAAACTGAATATATGTAACACAATCTTTTCTCTTAGTATAGAAAGTTGATAAATAGGTTCAACATGTAACGATAAAATCGAATTTGCTCTTCTTTTATAGTTGCATGTATCGTCACGATAATTCCATCTCATTTTAACATTTTATTGATGATGTAAAAATATATCCGACCATTTGCTCAAAAAAAGTTTTTTAAAAAAAGAGAAAAAGTAAATCATTTTTAATCAGATGAATGTAAAAAAAAAATCCATTGGGAGGGAAAGATTTCTTAACTCAGCGCACACACTGTGAATTTGATAAGAGAGAAATTGGAGTGGACTCAATTGGGCGCGTTCGAGATAATTCATGTATGAATTGAAACTTAAGCGAAATGGCTTGCAGTGAATTTAATAAACGATGCTAACCACTGGCCTGTACTGCAACTAATTCCTCCTATGATCGTATGCCAGCAACTGGATCGTAATTAGTTAGAAATGGGACAAAATCTTTTGAAATGCGCTTAACTGTTTAGCGTTCTTTGTTTGAAATGCAGAATACGAAGCAGATTTTAACAGTTTTTAAATTAAATTTCACATGTTCCTTAGCGCTTAAAAAAAATTTAATAAAGAAAAAAATTACGAATTTTAAAGAGGTGGTTTTATTTTAAGTAACAATATTATCTCATATTATAATGGAAAGTAAAAATATTTTACTCTTGGTGATACAATAATAACAGATCCTTTAAAAAATAATATCCTAATTATGCAAAATTTAAACTTCTTTTCCCGGTAGAGCTAGCATGTGACTGGATTTAATCATCAATAAGTTGCCAATAAGTCTAAGAAACAGCCTAAACAGATCTTTGCAAAGCGTTTAAAAGTGGTAGAGAAAAATGAAAGAAAATAATATTTAAGAGCTTTTAACGACAGATTAATCTGTATAAATTGCTACACGTATGGGGCTTTTCAAGGGCCAAGCTAAATATAAGCACCTAGGTAAATATATATGTGTGTATATGTCTATACTATATATGTCAAAATTGCAATATGAAATACAAACCTAATCTGACGCGTCACAAATCACACAACTTGCTAGTCATCGACATCAGTGAACGCCCAGCTTAGTAGTCTGACAAATTTTGTTGCTTTAATGTCAAAATTTAAACTACATTTTGCGGTGAACTGTTTTAGCTGCAATAATGCGGATTGCCTCCAGGGAGGACTTCTGAAGATCAAAATTCCAGAATAATGCTTCTTGCGCAAGGAAAACCCTGAAAAAATAAGCCCAAAACTCCCTGTCTTTGAACCCGCGAACATCGGCATAAATTCCTTATTTGTGGTCACCATGCTAATCACAGACATGAGTTGAGTGAGCCTACAATCAAAGAATTTTCTTCAACACAGTGAATAGCCGAAACGGGAACTAAAAATTAGAAACTCATCTATCATTAATCTAATACAATATTACATATGAAGATATACAAAGTTTTTTCATTTAAAAACATATGCACCATTTGAATAATGAACAAGTTATCCCAAAAAGGCTATTTTTAAGTATATCTATGAAAGAAGTAAGTAATATGTACCATTAACAAAAATAGATGTTTAGACGTAAAGTTAGTTTTCTAATGCAAAATAAATAACATGCCATCAACTGTAATGATGAATTTTATAAATAGTTTCGATCAGTAAATTCATTTCTGTATAAAAATAGGACAAAAAAATTTAAATTTGCTTTATATATATATATATACAGTGGTGGTCATAAGTTTCTGGCCAGAATAAAATTTTTGGTTAATTTGTAAGTATGTCCATATAAAGAGGAATCTCAAAGTGATACATATACACTTTATTGTGATAATAGTTTGGAACATATTTATGGAATAAAAAATAAATATTGATAAATTTAACTGACATAATTAATAAAAAAACACATTTTCTCAAAGTTTCCAGCAATCTTGGCAAGTTTGGAAAAAATTGGTCTTATAATAGAAAATATCAGTGATCAACAATAATTACAATTAGAATTTAGTCTTCATACATTTGGGCGCAGAGACGTGGCATCGATTCAATGAACGGTTGAAGATCGTCTATGGTTTTTTCCCCGGTTCTTGAAAGTTTTGAAAAAATTCTGCTGAATTGGAATATTTATAATACTGCATTCGTTTTCAAGTTCGTTCCATAGATTTTCTAATGGATTCAGATTGGGTGATTGGTCTGTCCATTTCAAAAGCAGATTTTTTTGTGTGAAAGCCACTGCTTGACGAACGTTATCATGCGGAAATATAATAACGATCAACATTTTGCCTCCAATGAATCAGACTTGCAAGATATCCTTCTATGATGATCTTGCAAGTTATCCTTTACATTGCACGATTCATCTTGCTGCGAATTTCAACAAACGTACCGACATATTTTTTATAAAATGCATCCTACATCATAACGTGTCCTATGCAGTACTTCATTGTAGGAATAACATACCTCGAATCTTATCTTTTGTTTTTAGATGGTCTGATGTAGTGTCTGCCATCACTCCCAAAAAAGGTTAAACTTCGATTCATCGGAAAACAATTTTTTTTCCTAGTTTTCACTTGACCACTCTTTCTGTTCCTTGGCAATAGGCAGTCGGTCCCTCTGATTTTTTTTTTTTTTTTTTTTTTTTTTTTACTTATGAAATATTTTTTAACAACGATTCTTCCATATAGTCTTACGTCACGTAAGCGTCTATACACGCTATACCGACTTATTTAAAAATATTTCAACATCGTAAATCGCGGGTAATTGCTGCGGCATTTTTAATGCGGATCATCAACTGTTTCTCTCCTGAAAATTCTGTCCAAACAAATAGTCGTTTTCTCATTTTCCGGGGTCGTCCGGGCCGTGACAAGGCCTGAAGGCCATGGCAATCTTTATCATTAGTTTAAAATTTATTCACGGTAAATTTTCAGATCGATAACTTTGCTATAATCCTACAAGAGGATTAGTCCTTTAGCAACAAGCAAATCACGAAAAATAATTTTTGAACTTTTCATTTTTAAATTTCAACAGCGTTATTCACGTTGATTAATTATCAAACACGGCAAAAAAACGACTTTACCGACGGCAAAATCTAACGAATGACAAATAGTAAGAAACTTTTGAATACGCGAGTTTCGAATTCCTTCTCTTTACATCAAGTATCTTTATTATCTAATGAAAATGATCACGTGGTCAGAGGTCATTTGTTTAGTCCTGATTTTTGAGGAAGTGTGATTCTTCTTTGCTGAAACGTTCTGGCAAACAAATCAAAGAAACTAACTGTCCGGAAACTTTTGACCACCACTTTACATATAGATATATTTTATATTACATTTAGCAAAATTACCTTCTTGCTTCCATGTGAAAATAATACAACCTATATATTATTTTAAGATTGGACGGCTTATAGATATGGTTAATAATGAAGGTCCTTTTCGGTTTCAGCAGTAAAAAACACATAAAAAATAATTATCAAAAAATAAAGTACATCCATTTTATAATATAAAATTTTTGCTATTTCTTTCTTTTTTACTTTAAAATTAATGATTTGCAATCAATCGTTACTTGGTGGTTTAAAAAAAAATAATAATAAAAAAAAAAAAAAAAAAAAAAAAAAAATTCAAATTCCGTGGTGCATAATACATAAAACTTTAAGTATTAAAAGCTATAAAACATGACGTAACCTAAGTTTTGCAGGTTAGTGCTATCTAATAACATTTTAAAATATATATTTTATAAGAAGTTAATTTTTTTCATTTTATTTAACAAAAATTCTGTTTTTTTCCCTTATATTTCATCAGAAATTGTATACTTTGCATTCATATGTCAGAACGATTAGAGATTTCAAATTTTCATTGAAATGTTTATTTTACACTCAACCGTTTTTTAATATATTCTACGTATCTAAATTAGATATCCATACATATCTAAATTTGTAAATCACCTCTAAATAGCAGCAAAAAATATGCTCCAACTTTAAACATCTATTACTCGGTTAATTTTAATAATAGAATAATGGGATATTTTTGTCTTAAATTTCAGTGTAACTGGAAAATTTTACTAAATATAACTTATAGGACCCGGGAACCGTATAAAAATTAATTTTTGTATTTTTTTAAGTAATATTTTTACTGATCCAAATCGCTTTTTAAATATTTCTTTACTTCATTTAAAACATTTTTTGTGATTGAAAATGTATGTCTATGGGTAACGGTTTAGAAATTAGCCATTGGCCACCGTTGAGAATAGATACGTTATATATAAATATGAAGTATATCTTGTGATTTATGTCATCGAGTAAATATATGACCTCTTTCGTTGACATTAATGGATACAAATTAATCTATAGTATATGGAAATCAATGTATTGAAATCGCATCATCGTATTACATTTTCCAATCGAAAGTATCAGTGGACTTTCGATTTCATACGTTTTGTAGTACAGTGATAAATATATAGTTCATGAACTTCATCTTTAATTTCCAGACAAGATCAGTACAGAATCACATGGATACACACGGATCACACTAGCAACTAAAAATGAAATAAAACACAATATATGGGATCCTTCTACAGATCACATTTCAGAAATCGACAACGTACAGCAAGAATATTTTACTGCATTTAGAAAATAAACATGTTGAATATTTGATCAAATATGAGAGTTTATATGAAAATATATTTAACTGCGTGCGTGCACAAAGAAGTTTTTTCTTTCATAATTTAGTAGTAAACTATGTAGTATAATTTAAATAAAGTTTTGATAAGTCTAGTTAAATATCAGAGAAATTTCATGCGTTATCAGTGACATTAAAGGCTATACTCTAGATTCTTTAAATCACTATATTATAAGGATTTTTTCAAAATTTGCCATCTGCATGATAAATCACTGGAACCATTCAAAATTTATTCACTATGTAAATACACATATACTCATATATAAAAAAAAATATATCAGATTTAGTGTATCAAATTTCATTTCCATAGGTTACAACATTTTAATTTTTGATAACTTTCTGGATTTTCGCGATGTATGACTGGCCTTTTTAAACTTAAAAAAAAAAAAAAAAAACTTGTCAATATGCACTACGACTAAATTATTCTACATTCTTTAACAAATAATTTTCGTACTCCTAGAAAACATGTTTTAACTTTGAATTCTTCTACAAAGTCTGAAAAAGAGGAAGAAGTTTCTTTCATTCATAGCACGTAATGTGATTTATAAATACTAAAATACGAATCTATTTCTAAAATGAAACAAAAAAACTGCAAGTTTTGGATTTCTAATTTAATTAAGAAAGAAAAAGTTTTTTTAATTTGAAAATAAATAACAATTATTTTTCTTATTCATTCAAAAGTGCTCACTATTTATTCTTTTAAAGGTGTATAAGTTGAATAAAGTTAAAAAAAAAGGATGAATTTATAAAGTTATAAAAAAATCGTACTTAAAATATATTTTATATTAACACGTTTAAAATATATTTAATTTAAATATTAAATGCAAAAAAAAAAAAAAAAAACGATTTTACTCAAAAATGTCATTTTAATTATAAATATTAATATTTTACATCTTGCAATCTACTTACAAATATTTATAATTCATATTTTTATGATACACTAATACTAAAGTTTTAAAACCCCAGCCGCAATCTCATTAAAGATTAAATCTTCGCAAAATTTAACTTCAAAATAATTTTTTTTTTCAATAAATGAATTGAGCCATACCCATCTGAATCTAATATATTTACTTCCAATTGTTTCATTATTGAGAAGCCGTTACCCAGTGGTTAGCGTACTCGGTTTGTAATACTAAGAAAGATGGTTTGAATCGGAGGTCAAGAACCTTTATTTCCCCCCCCCCCTACACACACACACACTTTCTTCCATTGTCGTATATTTTACCTTCTGTAATGGAAAGCAAGTGGGTAAGTGTGATTATAGATCGCACTGAGGCTTTCGTTTAATATGTCTTTTAAAACACTTTATCCAGAAATTAATAAATCAAACTTCAAACTTGTTAATTTATAATTATTAAAATCTTACATAAATGACAACACCATTGAACTAGTATTTAATTAAACAATCTCTATTTATAAAGTTTTTGTACGTTACATGTTTCTATACGTTTCCCAGTTGATTGTAGCACTTTTTTCTACTCCAAAAAAAGTCAAAAGTATTTTATTTTGAAATAATACCTAAATATAATCGAATTACATTATTATTATTATTATTATTATTACTATTATTTGTTAACAATTAAAAATATTTTGAATTCCCCTTTCAATTATTAGAACTATTTGAGAAACAAATAAAAATATTTGTTTAAATAAAAAGAAGCTATTTATTTTAATCAAATAAAATTTGTTCATATCAAATTATTTAAATAAAATCCAAAATTGCAATTTTTTTAAAAATCCGAAATTAAAATAAATAGCGGATATATAAATAAAATTTTAAATTACTAAAAAAATGTTTAAACGAAATTCAAATTGTTGAATCATTAATAAATCGCGAATTCCAAAATAAATTTTAAATGTCTGTGTTAAAAAAGAAAAAAAAAATACAAACCCTTAAATCGAAAAAAAAAAAAAAAAATACGATTTAAAAAAAAAATATTAAATCCGTTTTAATATGAAAGTTTCAAATTATAGCACCAGAGATTGAACTAACAATCTCCTGTTTACTAGCGAAAGGCTTTATCTATAAGCTACGATGCCTGCAAGCAAACCGTTGAAATTAAGGTTCTCTTTTAAAATTTAAATCGCAAAATGAGTGTATGATATTAAAAAAAATTTAATTAAAATAATAAACTTTTTCAAAATTTTATGATTTCTCGCGTGAAATGGGGTATTCAGCTAAAAGTACACAAGATTCGAAGTCTCTAACTTACACAGCTTTTATGTACGGACTTTGTGACAGACGTATAGCCAGAGGACAGAGTCGAATAGGGTTTCGTTATATGAACGAAATCCTAAAAAATAAAAGGATATTCCTCAATTAACGAAAAAATCTTTGTAGCACTGCAAACAACAAAATTTCTGTGAATTGAAGAAAGTGTTTTTTGGGAGTGCAGATAAGTTGCTCTATATATTTGACTACATTATTATTATACAGCAATGCTCATAATTTATTAAAAATTAGTATATTCATTTTTAAATGCATATGTTTCTCGCACAATATGTCACTTTAACGTTAAATTTCATTGAAAACCCTACACGGCATACATAGAATGTTTGAGAACGTATTTTTAACGTTTGAAAGCAAGCTTTATATCTTCATCAATTTATGTTCTACTGTCACACAAATGCATACACATGTAGCATAAAGTCTATATAATGATATTTTACAAGTACAAATAATATCGAGCTTTTAATTAAACAGGGTGCTCGCTGTTTATTAAATTTGTTACGTATCTAATTTATCTCCTGACTAAATATCTAAAGGTTCATTGTATCAAGTATGTCATTTTCATCAGCAAATAAAAGGACGAATTTTGTATATAGAAGGAATTTATCATTATTTCTTTAGATTAGGGACAAAACGTCTAATATCGAAAGTTTTCGTATACGATATTCATATATCCCGATTTCGTATGTCCCATTATCTCGATATTTTACCGCTGTAATAAATAAATGTACTGCTTAAGTAATTTAATTATGCTTTTTCAACATTGTCTGTATGATATGATTAAAATCCTTTTCTTAGCACAAAGCCCTCTTTCAAACAATGTTTCACACCTTTCACGCTACGAAATTCGAAGTTTGAATTTTTTCTAAATCCATTTTAGGTCTTACTGTTTTTATAGCGCATCTATACTTCACTTATTTTTCACTTAGAAAATGTTACACAAAGAACGAAAGTTTTTATATAAATTTCATTTAACTTAAAATCTCTAAACGCTTTTATCAGACGAAAAAACTTTGGTACTGTTTTCAATAAAGCATCACAACTACTGAATGAAAAGATTTGATTTTTCATAGCCTTTGAATAAAACTATGATCTGTAAAAAAAAAGGTAACATTTTGGAGAGTTTTTTAAAAATAAGTATGGATGTATTTTAAAATTTTAGTAATATTGAATATATTTCAATATAAGCTATTTATTTATGCCAAATATTTTATTTCAAGCTATAAGAAATTTTAAATTTTAAGATTTCTGAAAATTTCAAAATATTCCTTAAACTGGCTGCGTAGAAAATATACGCTTAATATCAGAATTATACTTCTAGGAGGAAAGCGTTTAAAACTCTAGAATTAAAAACTAGATATCAATATTCTTTATTTCATAGCGTGATAATTTTTAAAGGAAGAATCGTTCCAAGAAAAATTTTGTATTAAAATGTGGGGAGCTAAAATAGATTGCTTTCTGTTTAAAGATATAAATTTATTATTGTTACCTTTAACTTAATATAAACACCGAAACTCCGAAGAAAACCCTCTTGACATAAATTCCAAGAATAATATATTTTTTCCATTGCGTTCCTTTTTATTTTAAAACGAAAATTTAATTTTTTTAATGTGGCTATTAGATTGACATTTTCATAAAGAAAAAAAAATCTGGTGCAACTTAATGCGATTTCTGTTTAATTTTAAATAAAATTTTCCTTAAATTTTTAAATAACGTATTTTTACTCTTTTGACAGCACCAGTTGATATTAAAAATCACTCTCTAGCATATTTAGTCCAAAAACGATATTGGAAGTGCACTTAGAATTTCTTTCGCCGTTCAGAAAAATACGAAGACAATCTGACAATTGACGAGCAAAAAAGAAGAAACGTTATTCACACCTAAATATTTTGGCCGAAACATTTTAGAGCCAATTATATTTCAATAGCAAATATGCTACTTGAATGGATGCCTAGCACGTGACTGAGGATAAACTATTAACGTTCTCCAAGAGGCAATCGTGTCCTCTGGAGTGAAGGTGAGATTTCCGTCTGCTGGAAGAGCCGCTCTCCGATTCCGGAAGCTTCTAAAAGCCAAGCAGGTACTCATTTTATACTTAGCCATCGATTCCAATATTCTTAACAAAGCAAGAGATTATTTTCCACGGCCAAAATCTTGAAGCCGCCTTGACAACATTAAATCAAGTGGATCGATTATTTCCGATCTAGGTCTTAAGTGAGCACAGGGAAGAGAAGAAAAAAAATAATAAAAAAAAAGGAAGAAATCTTTAATATTCGGGCCATAAATTGTGTCGGCTGCAGGTTGGGGGCTCACAGACCAGTAGAGCGCCAAATGAGAAATCTATAAGGAGAAAGGTTTACCGTAATTGTCCGTCTCATTAGAGAGTAAACGGCCCACTGACTAATGGGAGATGAGCGGAGGAGAGCCCCTCACAGCCACCGACTATTGATTAGCAATTACTTCCTTGGGCCCTTTCCCTCTCGCACTCTCTCTCTCTTCGCTACAATCTCTTTGCCTCCCCCCGACGCCCAAAAATTAGGTTATACTCTTCCACGGAGTGAAGGAATTTTTTTTTATTAGTACTTGTTTTTCTTTGTTTATCGACAGTATCTATTAACAGATATGAGCTCTTAAAATTCGGACCAGCCGTCAGGTATTGCTTCCGATTCATCCGCAAGAATTCTAGATTGTAAAATTTAGTCATAGAAAGATTATTAGTTGCTATTTGACTTCCAATACCTGTTAACGGCCTTAAGGTTTTTGATAAATCTTCTGTGAATATTATCATTTCATATCGCAGAAAATCTTGATCTTAATAGCTTGAACAAGAGTTATATCACTCATATAGACATTTTAAGTCATGTCTAATTTGATTAATCTCTTTACTCCTTCCGTACGGTACTTGAAAATAAAATTATACCTCGGAGTGATAGTTTTTTATAATATTATTATTACTTTTTCCCCTTGGCTTATCGATAGTATTTAGCAACAGCTATGAGCTCTTAAAATTCAGACCATACGTCAGAAATTGCTTTCGATTCATACACACAGACGAAAGGTTCTTGAGAGTTCTATATTGAGAAAATTTGTCATATGAAGATTTTCTATTTATATAGATTTATATTTATGTCATATTATTTTATATTTATGTCATATGAAGATTTTATATTATTTTTCCGATATCTGTTAATGAGTAATTCCATGAGCACATGTCGTGTAAGTCACATACTATGATTTTGAATACCAGTATTTACGGGAAAATGTGACTTATTTTAAGAGAGATATTTCATTAATTGAATAAGGCCATGCAAAACTTTCGAAAATAACGGTGGCCAACAATTTAGCATTTACTAAAAATGTGACTTACACGACAATTGCTTCTGGAAGTACCCTAATACGGCTTCAATATTCAAATAAATTACGTGTGAATATTAATTCTTAATATTGTATGGATAATTTAAGCAAATGCGGTATATCTCTGCTAGACGTTTTAAGTCATGATTAACTTGATTTTATCCTTCCAGCAAATTACAACAGATGCAAAAACTTCCACATGGTGATAGAATTATTTTTAATTAGTAATTATTTTTGCTATTTTATGACAGTGTCTACTTAACAGATTTGAATATTTAAAAGTCTGAAAGGTCAGATATTGCTTCTGATTCACAGAAAATAATCCTCAAAAAATCTATATTTCAAAATTTAATCATAAGAAGATTTTTAATTCGTTTTCCAACGCTTATTAACCACTTCAAAATTAATTAATTCAAATAAATGTTTTGCCAATATTAACACTTCATATAACTGAAAGAGGGATCTTATATAGATTTAAAAAAAATTAATAAAGCTTTTATAATCCTTTTAAGTTATAATGACCTCTATTTTTTTCCATTCATGATACGTTAAATTTTATACATTTTCATTGCTGTCTCTCACTCGGCAAGATACCGTCTTAGTAAGGGGTAAATTTTTAAAATATCAAATTTCGAATGATCGAAAATTGATTACAAGATTCACTTTAGAAAGCAAATATAATTTGATTTCAAAATAATACCATTAATAAATAAATTATTAATTGTATTTCTGTAATTAATAGTACTTTATTATTCATGTCAAGTTATATTTACAAAAGTTCTAAAGTATTTCTCTGTCAAAAGTATTCTGCCTTTGTGTTAAAGATGTCAACTGTTTCAATTCTTAAAAAAAAAAAAAAAAACTAGATGTTTACCACGCTAATGAGAAATTAAAAGAATATTAAAACCGTTTAAAATATCGATCTAGATTTGTTGTATTCAATTTCATCATTTATTAAAAGCATCAATATATATATATATAAATTTACGTAAATTTCGAAAAACAGAATCATGATGATATTATGTAGTCAGGAATTCCCTTTTAAGTTCACTCACCTCACACTCAAACGCTTAAAATTAATATTGCTGCGATAGCTATAATGTTTGTCCAAAATATTTTATTTTAACGAAACATTAACTTTTCTTGTATATGTTTAGGTATTTTTAATTGAAATTTACTTAAACAAAAAAAAAAAGCGTGTTTATAAATGAAAATATTCCAAGAGGAAGAGATCGTTACGAAACAGATGTTTATTTAATACTGGTTAAGAAAGAATTAGTTTTTGCAAGATATTCTGAATTATGCAAATCAATTTTCAATCGTCTTTCTTTGAGTTTTCGGATAAAAACTATATTTTTTGAATAAAATTAATATAATCTTCTAAAGTCATCCGACACAAAAATAACGTTTTCTATATTCTATACTATTTTGGGGCTCAGTATTTGTAATCAATCTAGAAAGTCCTAAGAGCAAACCAATAGTGGGTCATCATTCGCTATATTTTGGCATGAAATGCGGCTGTATTAGTAGAGTATTTATCTGTCAATATTTCCAAAATATATTTCGTCAGTGTAATGTCATTAAAATAAGTATTGGGGTATGTTCACGTTTTATTCGAAATAAGAAATAAAAAAAAATAATATTTGGCAATATTAGTGTTTCATTAGAGATAGTTCCAACGTTAAACCGATATTTACATAGTAATGGCGTTTAATTAAAAAAAGTTTCATCACGAATATCTTTAGAAAATTGTCATTAAACTCTAAATATTAATTGTTGTCTAAATATTAATTGTTTGTCTGGAGCAAAATATCAGGAAAATTAACTCTTAATGCATTCTTTTTTTTTTTTTCAAATTATTTTCATTTGTCAGAATTAAAAGCAGATATCTAGCTAACTAAACTGAGACTACGTCTACAATACAGATACAAACATCACCAGTTATCATATGTCATCAAGACATGATTTAAGCAGAGAAGTTTGTTGATTCTCGTTAAAATTAGCTCAATATATACTGGAGATTATGTTAATTACCTATTAAATGAGGCTAGTTCCATGGGTTTTGTAGTGTAAGTCACATTACATTATAATTGCTATGCTTGTTTGCCACCGTTATTTTCGAAAAGTCTGCTTGGCCTTATTCAATTAATGAGAATGTGCCGATAAGATAAATCACATTTTTTCGTACTAAAATACTGGTAGCCAAAAATCGTAGCCTGTGACTTACACTACAAGTACTCATGGAAATAGCCATGAGTGATAATCGAAACATATTTCCAGCTACAAAAAAGTATTTATATCAAATACAGCTTTTGAATGTGACATTCATTTTACAAAGTAAACTACATGAATGAAAATATCCAATTTAAATATGGCACACTTTAATTATTACTTATATTTAGATGTATGAGGCCATGCATCTAAGCACTTAAAAAAATCACATTATTTTGAAATCAAAACTTGCAGGAAACTTTGATACTTTGAATTTTATGAATTTTCATTGTTTTCCTGCTCTAGAAGCACGATTTTCAGATTTTAGATCCAGGAAAAGTTTTACTCGTAAAATAGTTTTGTTCGCTAAATTACTTTTTTTAAAGTCCTTAGACGCATAACGATATATCTAAATATACGTTATAAGGACCAGTTGGTCGTATAAAAATTTAATTTTATATTTTAATACATATACAGCCCCTTTTAAAACTAATGCCATATCTAAAAGCTGTTCTTAATTTGAATAGATTTTGTAATTGGAAATATACATCTATAAGTAACAATTTAAGAGATAATTGCCTTAACCCTTACTTTAAACCACCCGGAATATTACAATTTTCTTTAATAAAATAAAATAAGATAATATGTAAAATAAGACGTACTTGACACATAATTTAGCCATTAAAGATTTAGAAAAACTATAAACTTGATTGATAAATTAAATCGAAAAATTTAACTAAACGCTAAATTAAGGAAATGTACAATATTTTAAACATAGTAAAAATTATTTGAATTCTATTATCTCAAAGAAAACACTATTTCTAATGCTGTTTTAAAGTCAATTAAGTAACAAAATCTCCATTAACAAGCTTAAAGACAAGAATTTTTAATTTATTTGTTCTCGATATTTAATGAAGACAATCTAAATTACTTATTATACTTTCCATTAGGAGAGATACAAGAAAATCATTGGGCATTAATTAGGAAATCAATAACTTTAGGAGAGAGACCATTCTAACACGTAAGATATGAGTTAATAACAATATCAATTTGTTCTCCTATTACTAATGTTTCCTGCTTTTCTCCAATTCACAAAACTTTATTGTGGTTTTATTTCCTTGAATAAAAAAAAGTCAGAATTAGCTTGTTGAAATCAACAAATTAAACGGCAAGATATATACTGTATGATTACATAAAAGAGTTTAACACGACCTAAACATTTAAAATTAACGCACACAAGTCATTTATTGACTTTCCTTCTAGCCTTCATTACTGTCGTAATGTTCAGTAATTATTGTAATAACATTATGAAAGTCTTTAGCATCACAACAAGGCTTATTTATATGATTTGTAATAATGTAATCTAAACGGCACATAGATTATGGTTTAAAGACAAATTCCGCTCATAGTTATACGTTAATTATTTTTTAATGAGAGTTGTTTTCTTGAGCTACATGATAAATATCTATTAGGAAATTGTTGTTTCTTGATTGCTGTTAAAAGTTTTGATAACTTTTTTTTAGATGCGGGGGAATTATAATTATACAGAGAGAAGACTCTTAACGTCCAACATTATTTTCCTAATATTTTGCTCAGTTGTTCATCTTGATATAATATAATATAAATATTCATGAGAAAAAAGAATTAACTTTTGCTGTATAGTTTGTTGTCAGTTGGGGTTTTAGAATCAAATAGAAATATTTAATAAAATTTTTGTATAATTTAAGCAGCTAGTTAATTACCATGTGATTTTAAAAATTTTGCATTATTTATCTTTCCAAGTATATTTCAACCATGAAATTACTTTACGAAAGATCTGTTCGTTAATAACCTGACCATTAGAGACGTTTTTGATAAATAATTTCAATTATTCCCGTACAAAATATAATTAAGATAAAATTTGATATAATTAGCTAAATATGATTGAAACGATAACAGTAAAATTTCATGCAAAGGAATAAGCTACATAAATTTTTGCTGTTACAGTGCATAAAAGTTTCTAGGAATCCAAGTTTCTTAGAAAAAAATTAATTTTACTGTTTTCTTTTTCTTTTTCTTCTTCTTTTTCTGTTTTTTTTTTTTTTTTTTTTTTTTTTGTCTACAATGTATAAAACTTGTACATGAATTATCGGGAAATAAAGCATTTTTTCTGTAGAAGTCTAAAGGAAATCTCCTTTCTTTTAGCAATGATTTCGGCTGCTATAAATTTTAATTATGTTTCGATTAACGAACATTTCATTTAACAAATGTGATTTTGGAACAAGAATCTTCGTTAACTAAGCTATCAGTGTGCATGACTTGCTCAATACTTGTTGAATTTGTTCAAACAATTTTAATAATTTTATTATATTGATTTATCAGCATATCAAAAATGTGTTCAATAAAATTAAACGCGCTTCAGAAAAATTTACCTGAGGTAAATTAAGCGAAAGTTCTCCTTAATCTGTCAGATACAAACTAGGACATCTAAAATGAGCAGTTTTTCTGCTAACATACTTGATATCCATGCGTATTCAAGGTATCGTTTGCTTTTGTAAAGATAAAATAGAGACATCCATGACAAATTAAATTTTCATTCTCAAAGGAGTATAAAAAGAAAAAGAAGTTAAATATATTAGTTTTCTGGGGAGATATTTAAAATATACGAATGCATTCTGCCATATCTGTAATATTATCGAGGACAATTGGGGAGTTGACTGACCAAGAGCCTTAACTGCTATAAAAGATGGGGACTACGTTCAAGAAGTATATGAATCATTGTAAAAGAAAATATATCACAATAATGAACATTAAAATGTCTCTACCTTAAAAAGGACATCGATTTTTTTCCCTAGTAGATTATAAGCGTGAAACCTTTGGGAATGGTCCAGAAAATTAATTGGCATTTAAAATATCATAAGTCTAAATGTTTTTCTTAGATTCGGGCACAAATCATCCAATAGTAAAAGTGTATGCTTTAGATAAAACTTAAATAAAACATTGCATAAAAGATTGCTTATAAATAACTTTGCATAATAGATTAGGGCTATCATATAAAGGCAAATTTGTCGCGAAAACAATAATCGTTATGGTAAATTATTAGCAAAAACTACCACAAATATTAATTTTTAGTAATAGCGATAGACAAAGTAATTAACCCATTAATGCCCAAATTATTTTCTTCATTAAAAATGAAATTTTGGGTTTCCCACCACTTTTAAAAGACGAATAATTTTTATCTTAATTTATTGTCTTGTAAAAATAGCTCTTATTTATCTTTCTACTTACTGGTGTGAAAAGTCCTTTATTGCCTTTTTTATAATCGTCCCTAAAAAGGGACGCTAGGCACTAATGGGTTAAAGAAATAGCCACCAGTGACAGCTCCTTATCATTCTTCAAAATAATAGATTGTTTCGGATCAAGTTACGGATGGACAAAATTCTAGGATTTTTGAAGAGACGTGACATTCAATTTTATAGACAAGTAAAAATAGATTAACTTGACTTTTCAATGTTGTCAACAATTACAGAAAGCTGAAACAGTATTTTTAGAATACATTAATCCGATCACTGGAGTTAAATTGGATTTTACCCCATATCAGTGAGATATACGATACATTTTCGCAATTAGCAGGAATCAACTCAGATGCTAGGACAATACACACACAAAACTATTTTCTATGGTAAATTTGTGCCAAAAATAATCCTTTTTGTCCAAATTTTCATTTGTTATTTTTTCTAATTTCGGCATTTTATTTATTTATTTCACGCAGAACAAATGCGTGTATTATTTTGTTATGTATTTATATTAGGGGTATAAAGATTTTTAAAACATTACAACAAAATTGGTACTTGTTTTAGTTTATACTTAATTACTTTTTGTTTACTAGATAAACATTATTATCTTATATATTTACATATTAATTTTATAAATTTTTATGCATTCGTTTAAGATTATAAGGTATCCTGGGGTAATAACGCCACGTTACGGTTCTACCAATTATCACAGCTTAGATTTAGATTGTATTTTTCAAAAAAATATATGATTTGATACTGAAACTCATTGACTATCTATATTAAAAAAATATTTTGACAGATATGTATTCATAAAATGTAATGACGTGATTTCTTGACCAAATCTATTTGGCGTTATTACCGACCTATATGGGTAATAACACCATGCAAACAAAACTATAAAATGAGATGGAATAATAGCATGTAGATTGCCTAGTTCTAAAAATCTCTACAGCTCTAGAAATTGACAAATTGGATTCTAAGCTATTGGAAA
This sequence comes from Maratus speculifer, assembly GCA_964019185.1. Classification (NCBI taxonomy): domain Eukaryota; kingdom Metazoa; phylum Arthropoda; class Arachnida; order Araneae; family Salticidae; genus Maratus; species Maratus speculifer. The sequence goes on from OZ025293.1 coordinate 376,228,631, forward strand.
TGTTCAATTTTTTTGTGAAAGTGTAAGAAAAAGAAAGGTGTGGTTGGAGGTGGGGGGGAGGCAAATGGATATCAGATTTTAAGCTACTTTTTTGCTTAAAAAGGAATGTTTAAAGATAATTATTAGAAACATTGCACGGTTTTAACTGTGTTTATTTGAATCAGTATTTATATTCCCATGTATGCATTCTATGCGATAGAAACTATTCAATTTTTTGTGAAAGTGAAAGAAAAAGAAATGAGGGGAAGCTTCAACAGATTATAACACCCTGTGCCTCTTTTTGCTTAAAAAGTCCCGCTTAGACATAATTATAAGAAACATTGCATTGTTTTAACCATTTAAAATGTAATATTTTAATCATGTGAAATTTTACAATGACTAGAGTTATATGTAGTAAATATTTTTGTTAATACTATTATAGTAATCTTGTAAATAGTTTTTAACCCACAACTCCACACTAATGCGGATTCTCCAAACTTAAAGTTAAATTGTCGCCGTTATATAAAATCAATTTTTAATTAATTAAATAAGATTTTTGATAAAAAAAATATTATCCCAATGAGATCTCTTATTAAAATTCATACATGATTCATGTGGTTATATATCATTATCTCTATATTAGCAACAAAATTAACCTTTAACTGCTGTTAGCAATCTCACTAGAAATGCCCCCCCTCCCCCCCCCCCAAAAAAAATAGAGTTTAACTTGGATTATCCAGTTTAACTATAGCTACAACTGGAAATTATCTTTCTTTTGAAATCCTCGTACTATTGTTAGAAATATTTGAAGAGATTAAATTTAATTAGAATTAATTCTGTACAAAAAGTTTAGTGCAGGAACAGTATTCTATGATTTTTAATCATTGATCGCCTTTTAACCTTTAAATAAAGTTACCAGTCTCGCAGACCACTGTTTTTCTTTTAATTTTTATCGTTTAACTTGTAATTTTCAGTTTAACTACAAACACTACCGAAATTTTGTTTCATTTGTAACTTTAGTACTATCACCAGAGACTTTTAAATAGGTGAATATTAAGTATAATAGTTTTGTATAAAAAGTTTAGTACAAAAACACAATCCTACGAGTTATTCCCGCCTTTTATTCATCTTTCAATCTTGCGGTCTCACAAACCTCTTCATATTAGTTACGTTATAATTTATGTCACATCTTAAAGGTTAAATTTGTAAAATTCTGAAAAACCGAACGCTGAGAAAGCGGACAGTTAAAATTTAGTACTCAATTGAATAGTCCAGTGGAAATTTAATAGAAACCTGATTTCGAAAGTGTTCGAATTATAATATCGAAAACATTTTGATATAGTTTTGTTTATAAGAGTTTAAAATAATTTTTTACATTAGTATTTAAAAAAATAGAGAGATTAGTTTTGGGTATTGGACCCCTCCCTTAATCTTACCATTTCAAAAATGATAATAAATCTGCCCCATATTAATAAATAAACCCCCTTTGGGTGTAGTTCGGCCACTGTTGGCAATCAACCGGGGTAATAACGCCAATCCTTGGCGTTATTACCCCGGTATACTATTACTGCAGTTCATTTTAAACTACAAATTATCTCGAGAAGATATCCAAAATCTTCTACAACATTTTGAAAGTACATGAAATGCACTACAAATTTTAATAAACAAAGTATTTCCGGATAAAAAAATATAGTCTTCACATCACAAAACCTACCTCGCAAATTTTAGATCAAGCGTTAATTTTAGTTGCTTGTAAAAGCAATAAGACCTACAAATGGAACAAATTAACTTTAAGCTGTTTTTTGCAATTTATATGACTCATAGCCCTTTTGCGCAGAACACATGGGTGTCATTTACCGGATTACTTCATAATTATGCATAATATTAGCACTTGGCATTATTACCCCGCCTGACGTTATTACACCAGAACACCTTGATTATGTAAAATCATTAAAAGAAACTAAATCGAAAACATTTAAAAAATCATGAACGAAACAAAGCATTTCATGTGTAACATAATTGCTTGTGCTGTATCTGTGAGATAAACTAACTGTATGTCTATCAAATATAACTCTACTCCTTAAGTAACATTCAATATAATAAAAAGCAACAATTTTTTTTAATTGCACCTTCTTGCAAAACGTTGTATGAATAATTACTATCTATAAGTAATATTTATTAAATTACCAATATAAATTTTGAAAAGGGTATTTTTTTAAAAAAACATGTAAATGAATTAGAATATTTTTTCAATATCTCCATTTTACACTATAAAAATAACAGAAAATACCTGCATAAAAGTAAACTAAAGCATGTTTACCATTTTTCTGCACTGCAGCTAATTTTGTAAGGCAGATTTGATTAGACGGTCATTTAAAACATAAACACCACTATATTGCATTAAACGCAATTTTTCAGAAATAAAGAGAAAATATTTTCAGAAGAAAAAAACATAAAGACGTAGTTTCCAACCTTCTAATTTTATTTGAAATGAGAAAAATATGTTTTGAATGAGCAAATATGTGTAATAAAAAAGACTTTTTATGTGGTACTTATTTGATTTCATATATTAAGTAAAATTTCTAACTCAAACGATATATATTTATCTCCTTCCTCTAAAAAAATAAACCTAGAGTTCGCAGTTATAGAATTAAAAAAAACTATAGTTCAAGGAAATTTGACAAGTTATGGCTATTTATTTTGAGCTTTATTTAACATTAAAAAAACTATTTTTAAACTTAACAAATGGAGGGAAAGGAAAACGTTCATATCAGCTTTATATGAATACAATTTTTAATAGAATATTTTCACACTAACTATATCATTATTTTCCTAACATATATTTAAGCTAACAGTAATCTAATATATTTTAAAACACAGAGTAGTTCAGTAATAATTGTTGCGATAAAAATTTGCTAAGGAAAAATAATATTGTAGTAAAGTTTTCAAAAGATAGTTGCGCTATTTCTCTATTTAATTGAGTAGAGATATAAATACATACGGCAAAACAAATTTTAGCTTCATTAAAACTAAAGTTCTATTTTTGTTTAAAAAATAACAAGCAATAAAAATTTGGAGTGGTATAGGGTTGATAAAACTGTGTAGCCATTCTCAATGGTGAACATGAAAGCTTGTTCAAAAAAATTATTCATACAATTTTAGAATTTTTTCGCATTTTATCGATTTTTTTCTCGCAGAATGAACAAAAATTCTCTTTTTGATTTTATATAAATTTATCTTAGGGTATATGGTTTTATAAAATATTAAAATTAAAACAAATTTATTTAAATTCAATTAACTTATATTGAAAATAAAAATTAGTTGCTACTTTTTCTGATTTTAAACTGTTATTTATTTATTTCTCACAGAGAAAAGAAGTTATCATTTTGATTTTCATATACGTTTGTGTTACAGTATAAAGATTTTACCGTACACTACAAAAAAAAAAAAGTCTGTAAATGTAGTGAATTTTTTCCAGCAAACTGAGATTTCCAGAACTTTTTATGTAACGGTAACAGTAAAATCTAGTGTAACAGAATCGAATACATGAGCAGGGCTCCCAAATGGACCGCTAACTGAACACCAATGTTTTTTTAACAGAAAATTTCACAGTAGGTTGCTACAGCATTTGTGCTAAATTAATCTCCGAAGGCAATTTCTATGCAATTTTCAAGAAAAATACAAAACGGAAATCTTTCTATAAAAATATTAATGTTCAGTTGGCGCATTTTACAGAATTTTTTTTAAGTGTAATATCATTTACCTAAGTCAATTTTAAAACCCATCGTATACTGCACTAGTTGCTTAGCACTAAAACCTCCGGGTATTTTACTTAAGTTTTACAACTGTGTTTCTCACCAGAATTTTAATTTTAAACTATTTAACTAATTTAATTAGACTATTTTTCTGTTGCATAGATTTAACATGTTTTACGAAACAAATTCAGGTTTTTATCGACTATTATCAATCTGGTAGGGGTCATTTTGACCCCTAATGGCGGTTCTAGTGTTAGCACATCTTTGTGTTGCATTTGCATTCACAAAATTTTTAGCGTTTTTAGGAAAGATATTTACCAATAAAATTTTTAATTCAATAAATTGTGTTACTCATATGCTAGAAATGTAATTATTATCCAGGTGTTCCCTTGCTTTCTAAATTACTATTTTAGATAGGGAAACAAACGAACTATAGAGATTATATCCAGAAGCACTCTGTATCTGCCCCTGATAAATTTAGTGTTTAGTATGCAACCACTTCTGAGTCTATTCCGTATAAATACAGGCATACGAAAATATTTTTAAAGTTATTTATGACTATAGGATCATAACATAAAAACGGACAAAATGTTCTGCACATAAACTATACATAAAAATAACAACAACAACAACACCTAAAGTTTAACATCGTGTAATTTTTTTTTTTACTTTTAGGATACAATAGCATTCTTAAAGTAGCAGTAATATGTAGAAAAGCTGTGCCACGCGTGATATGGAATGGCCCTTTTATAGGTTTAAAAATTTCATACATTTTAAACATTCTACCTAAATAAGATGCCTGCTTTTAATACATTTAAAAATCTCCACATTTTAAATCCTACATCTAAATAATATGCCTATTTCGGGGCCAATCCTTCAAAAACAGGCAAAAATCCCTTACGTGATATTTACATAAATACCTATATCCATTGATTACCTTACAAGTTGTTAAAATATAAATTGTACAGTCGTAGGGAAAAAAAATAATCACGCCCTACAAACTCCTCAACAAATTATCGTAGAAGAAAGTTACTGGTAACAAACGATTGGAAATAATGTCTACTTTTAAATGATACATAAAATTTGCTTAAGAAATCATCTACATAATAAAACTAACCCAAACGTATTTTTTTCACTGGCAATACCCATTTTAACAAGTTATTTCAAATCTTCGATGCAAACTATGCCAGGCACCAAATTTCAAATGATTCAAATGATAAGTTTTTGAACTATAAACATTCAAAATTTAGTGCTTCTAATGTCAAATTACATTTTTCAATACTTCTAATAATATCTCTTAGAAGTATAATCCTATTGTTAAACTTTTTTTTGTGTGGTTATAGTACAGAAAAACCCAAACATAAATACATTAAATAATTATTTTAAAAACTTTAGAATAAGAATTATGAATTATGAAAATAATATTCGAAAAAAATATGAATTGCAACGTACAATTTTTTGATGGATTTAGATTTATTAAGTCCTGATTTACGAAAATCCAAAATTTCAAATTTTACTTCCGCGTAATTTTCATATTGTGCTTAAAAAATGGCAAAATGATGGTTTAAAGGACCGTCAACGATAGAAGTAACTAGATATTTTGAGATGTCTGATGTTATCTTGTTAGCTAGCAGTCTTCAAAGACTGCTTGAGTGGAGCCTAAGGTGCTTTGATGTAAAAGCGGACTCCTTTGGTTAACAATCGAGTATCGAACTTCAATTTGGATACAGCCCCTAAAATATGCTCGTTTTAAAATAATTAATTTCTTGAAAACTTATCGTACGAATTGCATGAAAATTCGCTTTTAGGCTAATTGAAAGGTGCAGAGTTCATTTATGCGGTCAGAATTTGGTACTATTGTTGAAAAAAAACAAAGTTAGAGTTTCTTTCAATATGTAGATGACCTCCCAAGCAAATTTTATATACATAATTTAAAAGTAGACATTATTTCCAATCGTTTGATACCAGTAACTTTTTTCTACGATAATTGCTTGCAGAGTTTGTAGAGAGTCTTCACTCTGTTTCCCCGCGACTGTGCATTAAAATGGTAACAGAAGACCCTAGATTTTCATATTAGTACAGTTGTTTTAATTTTGAGCCATAATAACATTATTAAATAAAATAGCAGTAATATGTACAAATGCTGTCCCACAAGTGATACGAAATAGTCTTCATACGTTCTCGAAGTTATCGTTATTAACCTACAAATAATTGCTTTTCTGTAAATCAGAGACAGACAGACCCATTTCATATACTAATATGAATAGATACTTAGATTTTTTTAACCAGTTTTAATTGCATATTGGTAAATACCAATTGTTCTATGATGCACTTGATACCTGAATCACTTGATACAATGCTCTAGGATACAGGAATGTCAGAGAAGGTGCTATTATAGTGTTATTGATCCTAGTTCTTTTCTTTCTATATCTTTAGATTTTACTCTTTCGATTCTTTTACTTCTGAAAACCGTATTTATACTTTTTAAAAAGATTCGTAAATAAATACTTAAATCACAAACAATTTCTTGACAACGTGGATAAAATATTTAAGTGTAAATTATGGATTCTGAGAATAATTTTTAAAGTTGATTTTAACAATGAATAGCCTAAATTGAAATTATTTTTTTAAACAGTATATTACACATTAATAGTCACGAATAAGACATGAAATTATCCAATTATTCTAATGAGAAGACGGACAATACTAAAATATAAAGCTTATTAATGAAATGCAAATTATACGAAATATTTCTCTTCTTAAATTTTCTCTTTCCTTTTAAATAGTTTTCTGCAAAATTGTAATTCTTTTTGGTGGAAAAAAAATCTTTATCAAGAATAATGTTATATGATTCACGAGACATCAAATGAATCGATTGTGAAGATGAAACAGCTTAGAATAAAAATCAGGAAAAAATTTAAATTATGCACCTACTTTTCCTAAATGATACAGGATCGATGCGACTTGATCTTCAATACTCTAAAAGAAAGGGGACAGAAATCAGTGGTCACTAACGAATGAATATTAGTTTTCTACAGACATAAAAATATAAAAATTGGAAAGTAGATCTTTTAAACAGAAAGCTTGTGAATGATATCTGAATTATGTTTTTTTGCTTGATGACACACGTTTTCCGTTTAAACACAAGTTTTATGCATTCCCTGTTTATATCTTTAATAAATTGAGAAAAAAAATTGAATTAAATTTTAAAATATATTCATGTAAAAAATATTTTTGATTTAAAAAAATAATAGATATCGTTATTTTATGATTTATGACTTCTAAAACTGGATATTTTTGCAATTATAATAAAATATTTTTTCTAAATTGGTATTGGTCTATCATTTGTTTATATGTTTCTTTATGATTAAAAATAAAAATTAAATCTCATTCATTTATAAATACAAAATTTCTTTACTTCTATTTATTTAAAATGACATTTGACATCTTCAGGAATACTGAAGAACGCTTGAAAATCAATTTTTTCTGAATTACACATCGTACTAACATAATAAAATCTTTTAATGAACAAAAGAAAAAACAGCAGCTATCTAATATCAAAAATCTTTGTGGGGTTTGTAACTGAGATAGAATTATAAAATACCTTTAATGTCACATTATAAAAAATTGCAGACACATTTGGCAATGCAGAATTTTTTTTACGAAAATTCTATGTAACCACATTGTAATTGTATTTAACGCGATTTATAGAAACTTTCTCATTTCTTTAGAAATCATTTGGAGATATATCAGTGATAAAAACACAAAATTCCACAGCTATCTAAAAAACACCATGTTTTTTTTTTCGAAATTTACAGGTACTAAAGTAGTTTTTTATCTCAAAAATATTACAAACTCCGGAAAAGTATTGTTTTTCTGAGGTTTCTCATTGGTGACGATATGAGAAATATTTCTGGAATTAAGGCTAACACAATACTCATAAAAGTTTCAGCTACATCAGGAAAAAAGCGCTATCCAAGTGTATGTTGCATATATATGCAAATGATTCGAAAGTAATTTCTGATGTCTTTTCTTTTACTATCATAGTGTTAACCTGCTCAAATAAAGTTATTATTGATACAGGGTGTTTCGCTACCAGACCGACAAACTTTGAGGGGTGATAGTAGACATAAAGACAAACATTATTAAATAAGAAACCATGGGGCGCAAACGTCTTCTGTAGGAACTAGGGGGCATTAAAGTTTAAGGTTCAAAAATTCAAACGCTGATAAAAATTAGAAAAAAGGGTCGATTTGTTTGCGGTTTTCTCTAAAATCATTCTTTATATCACGATTTTTTATTTTTTAATTTTAAAGATTAAGTTCGAAAATTGTCGATAGAGGGCGCTTTAGACTTTAGGGTAACGAACAAATACTTTTTGTCGTTCTTTTGTGCATGGGGTTGAAATTATTCTAAAGTTTAGACTTTAACTTAAATTTTAAGCCCAAAATCGGAAACATGGGAATCGGCTAATTAGCGAAAATTTAACTGTGAATCGAGGGGGAGATTTTAAACGCTCATAAACATTGGACAAACTAATCGATTTTGTTGCGGTTTGCGTGTAGGTCATTCTCTTGGTAATTATTTTATTCAAAATGACGTACAGCTGTGTTGCCTTCATTTTTTCATAGAGGGCGCTTCCGACACATCTCCGACATTTCAATGGGTGTTTTACTACCAGACTACCATACTTCCAGGAAGTTTTAGGGATGCGAAAGCGACACGGAATCACATAGGAATGTAACGTTGAAAATGTCTTTTTTGCGAGTTATGGTTAAAGGAAGCAGAGAAAAAAACAACAGAAACAAGCAGAGAAACAGCAACACGTTAATATGGCATAAAACAGTTTATTTAAAGGTTTTACTAGAAAAGATGTTCGAAATTACGACCAGAAGTAATTCGACATGCTTGACAGCGACGTCGCATGTAATTCCTCGCGCTTTGAAAGATTCCTGGAATCTTTGATAGATTTTTGGAAGCTACAGAAATACGAGCTGCTAAGTCTTTAATTGATGTTACGGGATTCTCATACACCCAACTTTTCATGTGACCCCAGCAGAAGAAGCTCATACTTGATAGGTCCGGTGATCTGGCAGGCCAATAAACCGAGACACCACGACCTATCAACCATTGTCCATATGTTACGTTGAGGTATCGGTGAACATCATTGGTAAAATGTGGAAGAGCCCGATCGTGTTGGAACCACATAGATCTGCGCAACGAGAGAGATACTTTCACGCGCATTGCCGTTCAGCGCCATGTACCGCAAGAAAATCGCAGCGCCATCTACTATCGCTGTCAAATAGTTTGCCGGACATTTTCTGGTCGTAATTTCGAACACTTTTTGCAGTAAAACCTTTAAATAAACTTTGTTCTGTCACTTTAACATGTTGCTGTTTCTCTGCTTGTTTCTGTTGTTTTTTTCTCTGCTTTTTTTAAACGTAACATGCAAAAAAAAACAGTTTATAGTTCAGCGTTATTTTCAGCGTTACATTCCTGTGTGATTCCGAGTCGTCTTTGCATCCCTTACACTTCCTGGAAGTATGGTGGTCTGGTAATAAAAAACCCAGGAGTAATACCATTGAAATGTCGGACATGTGTCAGAAGCGCCCTCTATCAAAAATGAGGACATGAAAGCTGTACATCATTTTGAATAAAATAATTACCAAGGGAATGGCCTACACGCAAACCGCAACAAAATCGGTTAATTTGTCCTATGTTTATGAGCGTTTAAAATCTCTCCCTCGGTTCACAGTTAAATTTTCGCTAGTTAACCAATGCCCATGTTTTCGATTTTGGGCTTAAAATTTAAGTTAAAGTCTAAACTTTAGAATAATTTCAAACCCATGCACAAAAGAACGCCAGAAAATATTTGTTCGTTACTCTAAAGTCTAAAGCGCCCTGTATCGACAATTTTCGAACTTAACCTTTAAAATTAAAAAAATAAAAAATCGTGATATAAAGAATGATTTTAGAGAAAACCGCAAACAAATCGACCCTTTTTTCTAAGTTTTATCAGCGTTTGAATTTTTGGACCTTAAACTTTAATGGCCCCTAGTTCCTACAGAAGACGTTTGCGCCCCATGGTTTCCTATGTAATAATGTTTTTCTTTATGTCTACTATCACCCCTCAAAGTTTGTCGGTCTGGTAGCGAAACACCCTGTATATTCTGTCCATAAAAATCAGTCAAGGATCATAGAAAACATAGTGTTTATCCGAAAAATCTGACATAATTTTTTTTATTTTAAAGTTTAATATTAAAGTATTTTTGAGGTAGGAATATGTCATGTTAAGTATAGGTAGGCACGATAAAGATATGCTGAGTTTAAGCATCTTTTAAAGTTCCTGAAATTTGTTTTTATATTATGTTAAATTATGATGAATTTGGTAACAGATATTTTAGTATACGAGAAATTTTGAATTATGTTTCCTTCTACAAAATTAGGTTTGTAAATATCTCAAAGAACTTTTTTTTCCCAAAAATATAGTTCAAGAAATATTTTGACTAGATTCCTATACGAGAAAATAGTTAATTAAATTCCAGTTTAATGGAAAATTTAAACATAATCTTAACTTTTACGCTGAACTTAATACATCTACCCCCTAACTACCATTCCCTCACAACACCTATGTTTTTATATGTATGTGTGATAGCGAACATAGGAAAATTATATACAATCACATATGGATAGGTGGTAGATAAATATAGATCTATATTTACGAAACGTTCCGGTCGCAAAGGTTAAGAAAGCTTCCTAGGTTCTACCAGTGATGTAGTCGTAAAAAAATCAGAGGGCATATGCTTTAATCAGAAGGCATATGGTCAAGGCAGTGAGTATACCCTAGAATGTATGTGCTATAGCGTTTTTGAGAAATAGGAGGTATACGGTGGTCTTTAAAAAAATCCAGAAGTTGAACGGCGTATATCTCCGTATATACTCCACTAAATCCCTGGGGGCTACCCAGGATACGAAAACTACAGAAAAGTTCCTTCAACAGTGCGAGTGACGCTTACAATATTTATTTCATGGCAAATTTCTTCCCAACAGAAATCTATACAGATTATAAGAGCCAATAAATTTACTTCTATCAAAAATAATTATAAACCACGTATGTATGGGATTAATATTTCCCATATTTCTAATATAATATGCATTTATGCATATTAATTTATAGTTTTATTTGTTGTTTTTATGATGGTCGATTATTGACACGTGAAACATAATCCCGGCGGGAGAGTGCTCTTCGTGGGGGGGCCTTTCTAAAGAACTTAAAACTCAATTCAGACCTACATTTTGCTGAAGTTCAACTGAATTCTTGGAACTCAATTCTTCTCTTCCCATTTACAGTTTACTGATAATAGAAAACGGTGCAAATACAATGGTCAGGGAGATAACTATCTTAACGATACTTAAGGGAAATTCCTGTCCTACACTTGGATTGAGCCACAAAAGTCATTAACATCAAACACGCCGCCTGCGGACATAAAACGCACCACCTTCTAACCGCAAAAAATCTTTGTGTGTGCTTGCAGCCTAACTCCTATTTACGCAAGTATATCCAAGGTTCGAAGAAAACTACAAGAAACTTCGAACGATTATACGGATGGCCGCAGTGGATTCGAATCCAGCACCCCTCCCCTCCCCATAACCCCCCTCCCATCTACCAGCTGGACAGCAGAACATCTTGGCCATTTGGCTACTGGTGGAGAATTAATCTAGACAATTTTTGTGTGCTCATGAAAGGGTGTATGTGGGCTCAAGTGCGCTTAAGTGCATGTGGTTGACGTTCCTTCGTAAGTACGATATTATATCTTTTTAACTGTTTGGTGAACTGACGTCGTGGTAATATACATTATAAAAAGAAACGTATGCTTCTTAACCTCCTCAGTCCCGATGTCGTGTGAAGGGAACACTAAATAACAATCTTTAAATTATTTAAATTCTTTTAAAATTGTTAAAATTACTTCTAGACATTTTTAATATTTTATGTGCGCTTTATAAATTTCGATATATAAAATGAAATTCTTTGGAAATGTTTTATAGTAATTTTAAAATGGTTTTTGTAGTCCATCGGGCTTTAGGACTCAGAAGGTCAATCTGCTAAAATATAATGTAAAAACGTACTATAATATACAATAACTTGTTCACGATTCCAAAATGCGTTTTTCAGTGGCAGCAAACAAAATTTTAGTTTTAAAAATGCTTCTTTAAACCTCGAAAAATGTTCATTTCTGATGTTATTAAAGATAAAGGGCGTTTTTCATAAACGTGAGTAACTCTGAAGTGGTTATAGCATACTTTCGTTTTTATCTTTGTTATATTATCGAAGATTTAGAAATATTTTTTCCTTTATTTTTTAGCGTGCACGATGGGTTTTAAATAACTCTATTTCATTTAAAATGATTAAAATTTCTTAGTATTCAAAATGAAAAACAAATTATTAGTATTTTATTATGTTAATCTACATTATTAAAGGAATAATAAGTAATGTTTTTCCTGATATTTTAAGAAAATATAACAAATGATTTGAACAAATATGGGTCGTAGCATCTTTATTTTTTCAAACTATTTAAATATTACGTTTAATTAAATCTATTTTTAGCTTTCAATTGATTATTTTAAATAGTTTAATAATGTATGGCATAAACGACTCATGTATAGCTTTTCATGTTATAAACACTGCAAATTAATAGAAGGGATCTTAAATTTAAAATATGATAAGCTGTATGTACATTATACTAAAAATATATCTTAGTTTTATGCAGTATTTTAATATATTCAAATTAATTAATGTTTCTTTTTCTTTATTTGTGTATGTGGGGGGGGGGGGGCTAATAAAGAAAAGAAATCATAAACTTTAATTGGAATATTTCCATATAAATTATACAAACAAATAATTATAATAAAAATAAACTTATTAACCAGTGACATTGGGTACACGAAAATCTAATTTTTTTTTATACATATACGAAGGAGAGCCTGAAAATAAGTTTCCCTTGGCAACTGTAGACAGAGGCGACAGGCGAGTATGAAAGATTAAATATATAATGAAACATTAAAGATAATATGTAACTCTACTTTTCTACATAAGTGCCGAGTTAGTTGAGGCATTTGCCATACACGTTTATAAGCTTCAAAAAGACCTTCAGGAAAAAATCAGGGCTTTGCATACGAAAGAACCGTTGAACCGCTTGTATGATTTTGGCGTTTCTCCCAAAGCTGCAGTCAAGCATTACTTCCGTCAGTAGTGGCAGTGCACGTCCGTCCAATTCTCGGTCCGGTCAACACTTGATGATGCCTGTCACTGAATTGGCGGCACGATCTCCACACCTTTTGTTTCGACATCATATCTGGTCCTTAGACTTCCACAGAGAGGCATCAACAAGTGTTGGACCGACCGAAACCTGGATGGGCGTGCACGGGCCACTACAGACTAAAGCAATGCTTGACTACAGCTTTGGAAGCAATGCCGAAATCACACAAGCGGTTCAATGCTCCTTCCGTATGCAAAGCCCTGATTTTTTCCTGGAGGTATTTTTGAAACTTATAAAGGTGTATGGCAAATGTTTCAACTCACTTGGCATAATAGTTACATCTACTTTACTATTACGATGCTATTTATAACTATTGAGATAACTGGACCATACTGTGTCCAGTACTCCTGATACATGTCCCAGTTACCCCATTCTTGAGAAATTGATGGGGTAACTAGGACATGAAACATGAAATAAATATATATAGATACCTAATAATATTTATGAAGTTATATATCTAAAGTTTAAAAAAAAATTGATGGCTTAACCCTTTATCTACCGCATTATGAATTCAGGAAAATTTTACATTCTAAAGCATTTTACGTACATTGTTTAAACTAAATTAAAAAAAAATTACATAATCATTTAATAAATATTTGAAGGATTTTAGAAGGATTGCGGATTTAGAAGGATTAATTAAATTTGAGTTTACAGGGATTTTGTGCAATTTTTAAAACCCTACTCAAATCTTTTATTTTTAAATATTTTCTTAGTATTTTGTATAATTATAAAATGTACAAATATGATGTTTTTACAATATAAATATAGAAATATTTCCGCATTGAAAAGTCCTCATCCCCTCTCTCGGCTCCAAGAAAGCTGAAAAGATGCAAAGGCAAAATAAATCATCCTTTTAAAACTATTTTTGTTTTGTGTAACGAGTTTGTGTAACTTGGCTTTTGGAACAAGATAAAGTAATGTATCTATAACTCATTCTAAACAGTATTACAACTAACTGACGTAATAAAATAATTTTATATGTTATTTTAATGGTACTTATAAGTATTGTCGGTAGATAAAGGGTTAATAAAACTACTTACAGTATTTTAATAAAAAGTCGATGGAGTTCAACGAAGCTGACGTTGTTTTTTAATAAAGAAACCAAAATTTTTGACAAACTTTAACAGCAAAGACAGCGTTATGATTGATTTGACACACGTTGTTTGAAGAAATAGAGATCAGAGGCATTGTGCACAAAGGCTAAATTTAAAAGCCATCAACGTTTGTTTTTTGTATGAAACAGCCTATGGCCTTGTTACCTCGTGGATCCATTTGCCACAGCTAACCTTATAGTATTGAAATACGAAAGACACATATCAAAAGAAAGCTTACATTGGTTTAAAATCTGCTTACGAGTGTTTTCGCGTTACTAATGTAGCCCCTCAAATGTAACTTTATATCAGTTTTTTTTTTTTAGTTAAGTACTAAAACTTTATTTTTAATACCAAGATTTTCATATAAAATTATTTGTACTACATAAACACAAAATTTCGTAGTCAAAGAAAACGGTTATTTTCCTACGGAAATATTAGTATTCAAAATAAAACGGACAAAATGTCCCGTACGTGACGCTTACATAATTATCTATATCTATGGATTTATAGATACACGTTACAAATATTAGATATTAGATATTAAATATAGATAGTAATAATAGATATTAAAACATAAACTATACATTAAAAATAACAAAAAACTCTAGATTTGGTTTTTAGCATGGTTATTTGAATTTTAGGGCATAACAAAAATGTTAAAACTGCAGAAATAATTAGAAAAGCTGCCCCACGTGTGGCATGGAATGACACTAAAGTATATCTCGTTGAATAATATTATTTTCCATTTTGATTTTTACGTGTTTGTCACTTTTAATAACTTGTATGTTATGGGTTTTTTTTAAATAACTCATTTTACATCATTTAGGTCCAGCATATCTTTAACAAGTAAATTTTTTTTTCAATTTTTATAATACACTGTAAAAAAAAAAAAAAAAAAAAAAAAAAAAAAAAAAAAAAAAAAATCTGTAAAGTTATTTAACTTTTCCTTGAACTTTTTATGTAATGGAAACAGTAAAAATTCATATAACAGATACTTTTACATGAGTTTTTGCTGTTATTATTAAATAAAAATTTCTAATAATTTCAGTTTCCTAGAAAAAGTTTAGTAGCTTTACAGAATTTTTTTCCAGTGTAAATAAAAGTTGTGTAGTTTATTATTTTTTTTTCTGAAAATGAAAAATGTTTTTATAATCATTAAATGCTATATATTTTTTAACTTTCTTGATCAACTTTAAGAAATTTTCAGTTTGTTTGTTTGTTTGTATTTATGTCGGTCAATTATCTACATTTTTCGATGTAGGCCCTAAAGGGGGAGGGGTGCCCTCCAGGGGGATCTTTCTAAGGGAACCTAACCCATTTTTATGCAGAGAAACCCAAGGTTTGAAGAAAACCATGTAAAATTCCGAACGGTTAGGCCGATGGCCGCGATTGGGTTCGAATCCAGCACCTTTCGTCTACCAGTTTTGGAAGCAGAACCTCTCGGCCACTGTGGGGCCTAAGAAGTTTTCAGAAAAGTTTTCCTAAATTACATACAATCATAGACCAGTGGTTCCCTGCGTGAGGCGTATGCCCCACCGAGGGACAATTTGACTTTTTAGGGGGAAATTCTAAATTTGTTACTCACCAATTTCCCCGTGTAAATAAAGTTCACGTTTTTAATAAAATAATAATAATTTACAAATTTAGGCGGGCAGAGCATAGTGACTGTATAGATGTTTTGGGTGGGGTGTGGTCATTGAAAGGTTGATAGCCACTATCATAGACATTTAGACAGAGAATTTAATAACGGATATTTTAAAATTTAAAAGTTATACTAAATAAAACTATGTATATAATAGGCTTTTCGTGATATATAATCTAAAATATTTATATTTTACATATATTTTATAATTCTTGATAATAAAAATTACATGACTATAAACATTATACTAAATAGTCTTTGGTCGCACTGTCAAGACTATATGATGTTGTAATAAATATTCTGAAACATATTTATTTTCCCCTTTTTTTCTAAATGTTTCAGTGATTACTTTTTTAAACACATTTCTTTTTTTGAAAAATCAAAAAAGCTTTTTTAATCGTTATATGATATATGTTTAGCATAATTTCAAGAAGTTATCAGACATACTTTTTTAGAAAATATTCCAAACTGACCTATAGTTATAGACATTTAGGATGAGGTAAATAAAAATTAAATATTCATATTGAATAAAAAAAATTTTATAAGTATTTTTGTGACATATAAACTAAAATACATATTATTTTTAATTACATTTTATATATATTAAGAAAAAAATAAATAAACAGTCATAAGCATTATCCAAAGTATTCTTTGCTCGCACCGTCCATATATAAGCGGTACCTTAAAAATCATCTTTGTGATAAATTAAAATAAGAAGAAACATTAAGCCGTAAAAGTTTCTAAAATGAGTAGATTCCTCATATAAAATAGAACCAGAATTTAATAGTGAGGAACAAGAGACAGTCCCTCTCAATCTCCTGAATAGATCGATGGAAAGAGAGTATGATCGATATGTAAAAATAGGTTACTGGACTTTCCGATGTCCTCCATGTAGGAATTCTGATGCCTTTAAACGTAATGCTAATCCTCGTCGACATAATGCGAACAAAGACTCTGAGAAAATGACTTCACATTCATCACACTTAGCGCGACGGCTACTCCATTCTTAAATATGAAGTCATTTAATGAAACAAGAATTTGACGAGAAATTTCGATAAGTGTGAAATAATCTTAAAACATTAAGCGAAAAACTTCAAAATGCATTTAACAGCTTCTTTCTCTTAGCAATGGAAATACAATTTGGAAAAAAAAAATTCTTACAAAGTAAATTTTGGAAAGAAAGGTTTTTGGTTTTGCGATAGAAATTAGAATGACTTTATGAAATGTATGGCTCTGAAAGAGTCTACTGTAAACATTGCAGAATGTGTTTTGATTATATCTAAAGAAAGTCTTCAAAGTAGTGATATAAAAGATGAATTTCAATTCAGAAATCTTGCGGGTGAGTAAAAATATGCGAATTCCCAGAAGCTCTGATTTTCAAGCATTGAGCCACTGATTAAACGGATGCATCGAGAAATAGCGGAAGTTTCATTCTTATATGTACAAGAAGATACAAAAACGGGATTGCCAGTTACAGAATATAAATGTAACACTTCCCCATTTTTTCTTTAAAACCCTAGTAAATTTTTATATTTGACACATATATATTTCCCACTAACAACGCCAGAAAGCATTTTAATGTAAAAAATATCAATTATAGCAGTGTTTCTCAATCTTTTTTGGTTGACGGTACAATAAAACTATTATGAATTATTTGCGGCACATTTGAATATTAAAAATTTTAAAGAAAAAGTTACAAAAAATACTCCATTATGCACTTATGAATATTTACAAAATGTATTCAGTGAGAGAGTTGAGCCTGTTTTCTTTAACAAAATAAAACAATACAAAGTTCCAAAATTGCCAGACGCATTTCATTCTCAACTATTAAAAGTCATGAAAAAAAAATATGTCATGAAATATTTTAAAAGTCTTTCTCCCTTTTTGGATTGAATTTCTCTCAATGCTGAAAATCCAAATTCACAGAATCATGAAGATGCAAAACACAGAAGAATTTTAATAGCTTTCAAACTGATTGCAGTTTACAAATTTTTAAAACCCATCCAAATATTTTTCTAATAATGTTGAACAGAAAAACTTATAATTTCCCAAATAAATGAGTTGTTCTTTTTCTGTTGTCAAATTTGGTCTCTTGAAAATTATCAAATGGGTTCGTTAATCATACATAGTCATCTATTGAAAGCGAAAGAAAGTAGCTTTTAAATGTTAAGCACATTAATAAATAGAAAATGTATGGCTGATACAATACTATATAGTTTTAATTATTTGTCGAAAACCCTCACGGCACATTTGACAATCCCTCATGGCACATTGGTGTGCAGCGGCACACAGGTTGAGAAACACTGAATTACACATTTAAATAATGTTGTGAAATTTATTAAAAGCAATATTTTCATTTTACCTGCATGCAAGGAGTTAATAGCTTAGAAGTTCCAAAATTCCGTTGCTTACTTACAGTAGCCTTTTTTTATTTTGATAATTACAAGGTTTAAATGCGTAGTTAGATTACATATCTCTTAAATATGTGTTTCGTGAGTATTATTTTATTTTTTTTATTTTTTCATTGATGATTTTTTTATTTTTTCATTGTTTTAATTTTGTCATGGAATATTAGCCAGAAACAAATTCTAAACCATTCATATCGTTTTAATTGAAACAGACATATGTTTGGTAATTGAACGTGATAGAGTTAGACTTTAAAGAAATTATGCTTTTTAATTATTTTAAAAGCCATAAAAATTCCACAATTTAAACCATAATTTAAAAAAAATCGATTTTTTCTCGACTCCATGATTTAAAATTGTAATTGAAGAAATTGCACTATAAGCGAAATTTACTTACCAGAAATTCCCATTGTCAGTATCACGCCAGCATTACACAGACATGTTTTACTTTTTATAATTTAAATTTCTGTACAGAAGAAGGACAGGAAAAATGTTTAATTCAAAATCGAACCAACTATAAAAGGTTTTGTGCGTTTCAAGCACATTATTTACTTTTCTTTATTTAAAAATTCAAAATATGTTTTAAAATTCAATTTTTAAAAATTTCGTGCATTTTAAGAATATTATTTTATCATTATTATTATTTAAATATTATGAAAACAAAGCCTAAAAGTGAACTCGTTGAGATCTTATACATTTTAATCAGAATATCTATTTTTAAAATTTGATAGTGAAAATTTAAACTGGCCGAACAAATTTTTTGGTAAACAACTATATCCGAAAATTTACTTAAAAATTAGCTTTGTACTGTTTCAGTGATATATATCATTTATTAAAAAAAATTATTGAAATGATTGCAGTTATTTTTCAATAACAGACATTTTTGTAAAAACTGTGAATATGAAATTTAAGTTTTCCGTATATTTGCCCCCCCCCCCCCAAAAAAAAAGAGAGAAAAATAAAAAAAAGTTAGTTCACATCATTTTAGATATTGTGTAAAAAGAAATTATACTTGGTTAGTATATCGGGGAAAAAAAAAAAAAAAAAAAAAAAAAATTATTCATTCATGTTTCGACGCGCAATTTCGAAGTACTTTATATCACTTCAGGATGCTGGTCACTCAATTTCTGAATTCCCCTACATAATGCTAAGTCTACAATTTTTTGATGCACTCTTATATTTAAGATATTTCCTCAGGAAATTGATATTTTAATTTCTTTTTTGACTCTTGTTAAAGCATGCCTCCTTTTTTTTATATTTTTATAAAATTATTGTTTAATTTAATATTTTATGCATTAGAAACTTATAAACTGGGTGTAAAATTTTAAAACTTCATATAATATTAAGCGTATCTTTTAAAGATATTTTGAAAATTAAGAAAAATAAGACATTCTTCAAGAAAAGTTCACAGAAAAAAGAAGAAGAAATATTAATTTGCGGAAGAGATAGTGTTTCAAACGCCCATAGACTTAACATTACGGAGGGGAATTCAAAAGCTGAGTGGCCAGTACCCTTAAGTCATGAAAAGTATGCTTAATAAAGAGTCTCAAAAAAATTCACGGAAATCTTGCTAGACAACTCAACAAATGTTGTATATTTCTAAATCTTGGTATTTTCCCTGGTGAATTTTAAACAATGTAATTTTTACCTAAGAAGAAAACGAGAAAACAAACGCCGAGAAAAAACTATTAAATAAGTATCTTTAATTTCTTATCTTTTTTTTAACACTAGAACCGCGGTGACAGGTCATTTTGACCCGTGGAAAATGAATAGGTGCCAACTGAAACCAGAAATTTCTTCACAGAATAAGTTACATATATTCTGAATTGTTTAAATAAATAAGTTAAGTAGTTTTAAATAAAAATTTTGGTATAAAATAATTTTATGAAATTTGAATAAAATTTCCCGCGGTTCTAGTGTTAAGGCTACAACTAACATTTTAAAATAATTAATTCAAGATACCTTAATATGATTATGAATATTCAATGCTTATTAAATACAAGCGTATTATATATATATATATATATATATATATATATATATATATATATATTCAAACAACCACAACGAAAGCTGCATTGAGTTATTTCAAGACATTAACAACGTTTTTTCGCTTAAAAAAAAAATTAATGCAATAGATGCATCACATGTAATTGGTATATTTTAGTACGATCCCCTATTTGTATCAGTTATTTTTAGCCAAAGAAAAAAAAATTAAGACCAAAATAACAGAATTATAACAATAGAAACACTTTGCATCCTAAGGGAATCAGAGAGAGGATCATACATAAATTTATTTCAGAAGCATATAACCATCTGATAATTATTTAGCAACTCGGAATAAACCTTTCAAGATAGTGAAATATGTGAAAGTCATGATTCTTCATTTTAATAACAAAATAAATATACAAAATGGGAAGAAGATATCTTGTTCTTTAGTTTAAAGATGCAGGTTGGTTAGAGTGGTGTGGTTGATAAGTATTTTAGTTTTTGCTTTTGTTTTTTACTCTGGAATATACCCATATATATGTGCCTTTTCAAATACAAATTAATTAAAAATAAATCAAAATTTAATTTTTCAAAAATGGAAAATTTCAAATTTTGCCCATATTAAAATTTACAAATTTTAATAATTTAAATATTCTATTTATATCTCCGCTAATTTTTATAATTTCGAATTTTTAAAAAAATTGGGATTTTGGATCTTATTTAAATAATTTGATTGGAACATTTTTAATTTGATGAAAATAAATAACTTCCTTTTATAACTATTTTAAAATTATTTTAATATGTTTCACAAACAGCTCTAATAATTGAAAAGAAAATTCAAAATATTTTTAATCATTAACAAAAAAAAAAGTTTAAAATGTAATTTGAATATATTTAGATATTATTTCAAATAAAATACTTTAGACTTTTTTGATGTGGCCATCTATTGGAAAACATATAGAAACATGTAAGGTTTAGAAACATTATAAAGAGATGTTGTTTAATTAAACAGAGTGCAATGTGCTGTCATTTATGTAAGATTTTAATAATTATAAATGAGCAGTTTTTATTTTTTAATTTAAAGTGTTTTAAAAGACATATTAAACGAAACCCTCAATGCGATCAACGATTAAACTTACCCACACGTTATGCATATTTTTAATTACGAGGATTAAAATCAAGGTTCGTACGTGTCCTCTAATTTCCAGAACAAAAGGTTATTCGGTACCAGTATTTTCTAATAGAAATTCTGAATTTAAATAAGGCAAGATTTTGGGCGTTTAAACTAGATTTATTTTTCTGTATAAAAATACTGGTATTTCACCAGAAATTAACGGTATCTGTATGAACCCTGAAAATAAAAAATTTCTTTCGAAACAGAAAAAAAGGAAAAAGAAAATCCACAGACATTTTTATTTTTCCGGGACCGGGATCCCATACACGAATTTACTCGGTTGGCACCATTGTTTTTTAGAAAAGTTATCTTTTTATATTTAATCAACGGAAATGCCCTAAATAGATATGGTAAATGTTACTTTTCTTTATTACTGGTATCAAAATCGATTGTTATAGCTGTATGCACCTTTTGAAGATTAGAATTTTTATAAATTAAAAAATACATATATACA
This sequence comes from Maratus speculifer, assembly GCA_964019185.1. Taxonomy (NCBI): domain Eukaryota; kingdom Metazoa; phylum Arthropoda; class Arachnida; order Araneae; family Salticidae; genus Maratus; species Maratus speculifer. The sequence goes on from OZ025293.1 coordinate 376,250,440, forward strand.
AATGCTCATAACTTTATATTTTATGAACGGATTTTAGAATTTAATACTGGAAAATGTGAGAAAACAAGAAAAAATATCAAAAAACGCGGCAAAACGTGAATTCTTCTGAAAAGAATGCGTCGCAACCACCAACAGTAGATCATAAAATGTTTTATATCTTTATTTGATTATCGTGTTTAAAAATATTTTGAGTCAGTTAATCCTAAATGCTGTACAAAATTTTGTAAACAAAATGATATCAATTTGCATTTTTTTTCCTTTGTGTGCCTTGGATTAGCTTAGTTACCACAAAAGTAAAAACAAAAATCATTCATTCGCAGAATGGATGATAGCGAATAATGATTTATAATCTGAAAAAGTTGTCATACTAAAAGGTATTGATCCCTATCTCGAAATGCAGAGTTTTCAAAAAATTTGAGGTGCAATAGTTGTTAAATTTGGTCATATATATATAAAGAACATTCCTATTCATAAATATTCCTATTTATGTTAAAATATTTTTTCAGAGACACCGAATATTTGCATATAAGATTAAAAGTTTCGCATGTTTTCTCAACACTTTTTACCAAAAGGTTTCTAAATCCAATATTAATCATATTTCAAGCATTACGGTGATTGGAAACACATATTTTTAACTAATGGTTTAGAAAATAGCTGTGGTGTAGCAAGGTTAGAAACACACACACACACACACACTAAAATATGGAAATTGTACTGCCTATCGGTTTTCAAGTAAAACTTCTGTTCTTTCATTAAAATATTTTCCCTTTAAAGTGATTTTATGAATGCGTTAGAAAATAGTTAAGATAAAAATGAAAATAAGCTTTGATTGCTAAGTAGTGAAAAGTATAACGGTAGTTTTCATGAAACTAATTCCGTAAACATATGGAAATTATTTGTGTAACCGGATAGCCAGTACATTTTTCGTAGTTTTTCGAAATATCTTTGCAGTATTTGTATGTTTAAAAAATATCTAGTATTAGAAAAGTGTCAAGTGAAATAATTACGTGTGTAAAAAGATAAATTGCTTGAAATACAGCATAAACCTTTTATAAAGAAGATGAAGGAAACATGAGAAGTTTCATTAGAACCGTTTACTTTAAAACATGTTTAAAAATTTATATTTATCTGATACCTCCATTTGAACGAGCTCATATTATTTGTGTCAAACTGTATAACTTATTAGATTTTCGACTGTTACATCGACAAATCATGTATTTCATTCATTAATTATATGAGTGAAAAAAAAGCGAAGTATGGAATACATCTGTTTTATTCGTGACGTGCCATCAGCCTCAAACTTTATTGCTATGAGGCCCAGTTTACAGCTTTAAAATTTTCTGTAACCTTACCTGTATGTTTGCGAAAAAAAGACAGCATTCATACAAAGCACATAATGAAAAGAGTAACATATTTTTCTTGTATATATAATAATAATAATAATAATAATGTTAATAATAATAATAATAATAATAATAATAATAATAATTCGATAAAATCATAAAATAACATAACTTTATTCTACAATGCATGATAAAATACGTTTATCATGCATAGTAGTGTTGTTTAAAAAATTTAAAGTCAACTCAATTTATAAACTAGTTTGTCACCGAAATGAGTGTCTATAAGCAAGAGTGTCTGAAACATGTTAATTCTAGTCTCATGTCACTCTCAACAATAATTTTAATGAAACACATTATTTTGGCAAAGTCATTTTTCATCACGATTTTTAATTTAAATATATTCATAGCCTAGGGGAGTTATTTATTGGGGTGTAAAGCCTCATCTCAACCTGTATTTATTTCATTTTAACTGGAGGTAAAATAATAATATAATTTCGAAAAACTGTTTGATCATGCCGCGACACACCAAAACATCGCACGCGACCCATCAGTGGGTCATGGCCTATGATTTGGGAACTGGTCAATAAACAATTCCAGACAAAGAAAATACTTTATTTACCGTGAGTTTATTATTTTTCTATTTAACTATGTTGTGTATGTGCAATCGACCATAAATTCAAAGCTCATGCACAAATTTTACATCTAAAAAATAGCTGCACAAGCAACCATGTTTTTGAAAATAATAAAGTTGAAATTTCTACACATCACAACTTTACTGTATAAATAATCCTTTCTGAAAGCATAAAAAGTAATAATTAAGAATTGCGATTCTTTTGCTTATTTTCTTATTTGTTGAGAAGGTTAACTGATGAACTGCAACAGGTTTTCGAAAATTAATTCTATAATATATTGTATCGTAAATTTCATCACCAAGGTGAACGGGGCTTAACAAATCAAATTTAGAGCATAGATGGTAAACACTTTGCTTTGTTTATGACTAAAACGGAATGAAAACTACAAAAGAGTTAAATTTATTTTACGTAAAATATGTAAAAATAAACATACAATTCCTCAACCGTCATTCATTAAATCTTGTTAAATGGGATGCTGTACATCACATACATTTTCACACCTTTTTCTTTCCAGATCTATTCATTTTCAACAGTGAATAGACATTTTCATCATTTTCATAGTGCTGCGTGAATAATAATTATGTTCGTAATTTTTAGTATACATTTATTTATTATTATTATTTTTTAGGTTGATAAATTTTGATTTTTGTGTATTTGCTGGATATATAAAGACAAAGTTTATGCTCTATATGCGAAGGACTTTTTATGTCACAAAACATAGAAGTTGTATGAAGCAGAGAAAAGACGTTTATGTAACTTACAGGATGATTGTTTAAAAAAAAGTATTCTTATGGGGCATACCGTTCTGATACATTACATTTTTTTTTCAATTTTAGAAAATATATGTTTCTTTAAAAATTTAATTTAAACATAATTTGCCCACACACGATAATATATATATATAATATATATAACCATTAATTGTATTACAATATATGAACCATTGAATTTAATAGACATGGGAGAAAAAAAAATAAATAAAATGAATACAAATGGAATTTGCAGAACCACAGCAGAATTGTCAAGCTCCTAATACTTTGGAACTACAAATGAAGTGTGTTATTTCATCTTCGTATTAGCCATGAAAAAGCAAAATAATACGAATTTAGGGCTACCAACACACAAAAAACCAAAATTAAATAAAGAAAAAACATAAAAAACGAAACACAACAAAATTACTAAATTGGTTAGAAAAATAAAAAGAGGAAAATAATTAAAAATTTTAAAAATTAAAATCGCATTTGCAATGTGTTAACAGAAAAAATATACCATACATTAATATGTAAACAAAATCATTTAATTTGACTATGCTAACCTAAAACCAATGTCTTAGTATAAGATGAAATATGAAATAAAAATAGATAATTAATATATGCATTTAATACACTTAAAAATAGTATTTTGGGAATCCAATTTGTTAAAATTTAGGTACAAGTTAATCATGGAAATTAATTAAATAATATTAATAATAATAATATAAATTAATTGATGTAACTATCCAATTATTCATACATTAGTGTCAAATGAACAACCTGTATAAAATGTTTTGCAATTTAGCAAATGCCTCTCCCCTTCTCATTTTTTAAAATAAATAACTATTGCGTATTATCCAGACAACACCTTCCCCCTTACTCTAAAAATTTTCTCTCTCTCTATATATATATACAGGGTGTTTCGCTACCAGACCAACAAACTTTGAGGGGTGGTAGTAGACATGAAGACAAACATTATTAAATAAGAAACCATGTTACGTAAGAGCCGTAGGAGCCTTCCATAGGAGCCAGGGGCCATTAAAGTTTAAGGTCCAAAACTTCAAACGCTTATAAAAAAAACGGAAAAAAGGGTGGATTCGTTTGCGGTTTTCGCTACAATCATTCTTTGTATCACGTTTTGTTTGTAAAAAAATTTTTAAAGGTTACGTTCAAAAATTCTCGATAGAGGGCGCTTTTAAACTTTAGAGTAACAAACAACTACTTTTCACCCTTATTTTGTGCACGTGGTTGAAATTATTCTAAAGTTCAGACTTTAACTTAAACTTTAAGCCCAAAATTGGAAACATTGTTATCGGATAACTAGCGAAAATTGAACTGTGAACAGAGGAGGGGATTTTGAACGCTCATAAACATTTGACAAACTAATAGATTTTATTGCGGTTTGCGTGTAGCTCATTTCCATGGTAAATATTTAATTCAAAATGACATACAACATTGGTGTCCCCATTTTTTGTTAGAGGGCGCTTCCGACACATCTCCGAAATTTCAATGGCATTACTCCTGGGTGTTTTACTACCAAACCAACATACTTCCAGGAAGTGTTAGGGATGCAAAGACGACTCGGAATCATAACATAATGTAATGTCAAAAATATCTTTTTTACGAGTTATGGTTAAAAGAAGAAGAGAAAAAAGCCACTTGATATTTCTACAACACGTTCTGTCGGAACTTCTGGTAAAAGCACATGTTCCTTTTTCGTTGCGCCACTCTATAGCACTATGGGGCTCCTCCACATTTTACCAATGATGTTCGCAGACACCTCAACGTAACATGTGAACAGCGGTGGATAGGTAGTGGTGGCCCGGTTCCTTGGCTTGCCAGATCGTTGCACCTACTTCATTATATCAATTACTTTTTGTTACCTACCTTTATTTTATTACTGTATAACTATTCTGTATTTTTTTTAAATAAACATCGCTGGGTGGGGCTAGTTGAGCTCAAATCAATTGGTAGCCCTCCCCACCACCAACACCACCTGGCTCAATCTGAATCTGAATCTGTATGGGCTTCTTCTGCTGGGATCAAATGAAAAGTTGAATGTATGAGACTCCTGTACCGTCAGTGGAAGACCTGTCAGCTCGAATTTCTGTAGCTGCCAAAATACTATCCGAGATGCCAGGAATCTTTCAAAGCGTAAGGAATTGCTTGAGACGCTGCTGTCAAGCATGCCCGACTACTTCTGGTGGTAATTTCGGATACCTTTTGTAGTAAAACCTTTAACTAAATTGCTTTCTAACACATTAACGTGTTGCTATTTCACTACCTGTTTCTGTTGCTTTTTCTCTGCTCCTTTTAACCACAGTTCGCTAAAAAGGCATTTTCAATGTTACATTCTTATGTGATTCCGAGTCGCTTTCCATCCCTAACACTTCCTGGAAGTATGGTGGTCTGATAGTAAAACACACAGGAGTAATGCCAATGAAATGTCGGAGATGTGTCCGAAGCGCCCTCTATCAAAAAATGGATACAAAAGAGCTGTAAGTCATTTGGAATAAAATAATTACCAAGGGAATGAACAACACGCAAACCGCAACAAAATCGATCAGTTTGTATAATGTTTATGAATGTTTAAAATCCGCCCCTCTGTTTACAATTATGTTTTCGCCAGTTACCCGATTAAAATGTTTCCGATTTTGGATTAAAATTTAAGTTAAAGTCTAAATTTTAAAATAATTTCAATCCCATGCACAAAATAACGGTAAAAAGTAGTTGTTCGTTACTCTAAAGTCTAAAGCGCCCTCTATCGACAATTTTTGAATGTAACCTTCATAATTTGTTTTTTTAAATCGTGTTATAAAGAATGATTTTAGTGAAAATCGCAAACGAATCGACCCTTTTTTCCGTTTTTTATCATCGTTTGAATTTTTGGACCTTAAACTTTAATGGCCCATAGCTCCTATAGAAGACGTTTGCGCCCCATGGTTTCCTATTTAATAATGTTTGTCTTCATGTCTACTATCACCCCTCAAAGTTTATCGGTCTGGTAGCGAAACACCCTGTATATATATATATATATATATATATATATCTGTTTTCAAAATTTCTCTGTAATAAAAGTAACTTGACTACAAAATAACTGGGACTCGATTATAGTATTTTATATCGAAAATTTATTTAAACATTATGCAAATGAATGGAAAGACAGAAATTCATACAAACCAAATTCTCAAACCTTTCAAAGAGACATTTTGTTTAAATTTTACAAATATAGAGCTATTGAAATACATTCCAAATTGTAAAAAAACTATAGACGATAAGTGCAATTAAACACTTTTGTAGTTTGAACCGAAGATTTGAAATAGCTTGTTGAAATTGAGTTTTGTTACTGAAAAAAGTGAAATCTTTGTTCGTTTTAATGTGTAGATGGTCCCCTAAGCAAATTTTATGTACGTCATTTAAAAGTAGACTTTATTTCCAGTCGCTCGGTACCAGTAACTTTCTTCAATGATAATTTATTGAGAAGTTAGCAAGGGTGTTCACTTTTTTACCACGATTGCACATTTTTAACCGACTTCAAAGAGGAGGTTATGATTTCGACCTGTATGTATTTGTTGTTCATGCATAACTTTTGCAAATATGAACAGATTTTGATAATTCTTTTTTTGTTTGAAAGCGTATGAGGCCCATGTGGTCCCATTCGAATTTCATAAAAATCTGATAATTAGAACTTTTTAAAAAATAAAAACTTTAAATTTCAAATTCATTTTGAAGCAATCGACCAATTAGAAGTGTTCCTTTTCCATGCTTTTATGTTACACTTACATAGACACACGATCTTTTCACTGTTAAAAGTTTGAAGTTTTTGCTGCATCGTCACTCCACCGCTTTTATGGAATATCTCTATTTTGACCAATGAGAATTCACCATAGTACAATGAAGTAATCATTTTCTATAAAAGCGATGGATAGACGATAAAGTACAAGTTTCACATTTTTAATAGTGTTCAAAGTGCAAAATCCTAACTGGACGAGGGCCAGAATTCACATAAATTTTGCGCTGTTTGCGAAACGAGATTTATTAACAAGAAAATTTATTTAAAACATTTAAAAATTTGCTAAAATTCAAGCTTCTGATTCGTTAATTCGCTAACAGCGCAAATTCTACCTGGATTCTGGACATGTTCTCTTATGCAAGAAACCGAAAATATAGCATCTAGGGGATATAGTGGGGAAATCGGCTATCTCAGGTAGCGTTGCAAAGGTTAGAAAAAACCCGGTTTAAACCCGGGAATAAACCGGGTTTTTAGGAATAAACCTGGAAAAAACCCGGGATTTTTTGGAATAATTCGGTTTTTTGGGAATAAACCTGGGAATAAACCTGGTCTATTGGAAATAAACCCGGGAATAAACCGACTTTTTGCAACTCTAATCTCAGGGCGTGTTCAGAGCAACTTACAAAAGTAACCATTGTTACCGACCGATTGTAGGGCAGTACGAAATCAAATTGTGGCATCTATGAAAACTATTCTGTTGGATTGCAGCTGACGTCACATTTCGCTTTGATTTTCATTTCGTACTTGTCTACAATCGGTAAGTGGTCGGTAAGTAACCGGTAAGTTGTGCTTAACATGCCCACTGTAACACTTAAAAAAAAGCGCTAAAATGTTCTATTCTTTAAATGTGCAACAATGCTAATGAAATTTAAAGATAGAAGCGACATCTGCAGGACATTTTCTAAAAATGCAAGAATTATTGCTAGTCTAGATAATGTATCACGAAAATGCCGCAGACGTCGCTGTGATCGACACTTTGGAATTCAGTAGCATCGTTGCACATTTAAAGGATACAAATTTTTAGCACTGCTTGCATTGTAAAAAATTGAACTCTTTTGCTGCATCGTCACTCCATCGCTTTTATAGGAAACGATTACTTCGCTCTATTATGGAGCATTCTCATTGGTCAAAACAAAGAAATTCTATAAAAGCGATGGAGTAACGATGCAGCAAAAGAGTCAATTTTTTTTACAGTCTCGATAGCAGATTTTCACTCCATGTATTCCAGACTCTCTCCTTCGAACAATGAAAAGTTCTCAAAAATGAAGGCTTATGATTGGTCAATCTTGTTTTGCTTAACAGCGAATAATCCTTCTGGATCCTAACCACTGTAGCAGAGATGCTAGTTTTTTTTCAAAGTACGAAATCTTAGCTGGAACAATTCTTGCATCCACCAAAGTAAAAGATCCACATCGATCCAGACATGAGAATTCGATATCGAAAAGCTGAAAATTCATCTCTAAAGAGCCTTACACGTTAAAGCAAGAGTGTCTGTGTATCAAGGTGCTTGTTATGTCGGATTCACAAAGTGATTAAAGTACATTGCTATGTGCTAGATTTACATTTGGACAAATATAAATGGCGAAAAATTTTGATAAGCTTACCATTAAAGTTAAGCTACACTGATAAAAATTTGCTGCATTTTGCTGCAACGCACTCCACCGCTTGTGTATAATATCTCAATTCCAACCAATGAGAAAACTCCATTTCACGGCCAAGTAACCGTTTTCTATCCAAGCAGGGGAGTGCGTTGCAGCAAAATGCAGCAAATTTTTATCAGTGTACTTAACTTCTTTCACCCATAATACAAACTCGTTCAGGCAACTACCGCCAAGTTCTGGAATAAAAATTCTTAAATTTTCTGTTCTTTGGAAAACCGCGTTTTTCGAAGAACATTCTTAACTTCAAATATTGCTACTTTCATATAGACGCATGTTGAATCATGGTGTGATTTTAATGATATCTTCCTTTTTAGTTTTTATGACTGAAAAGGGTATATTAATACATTCGAACATTTAGAATTACTTTGCTAAGCATTGAATCATAGAAACAACTTGACGCGCTCTTATTGTGTACGCGTACTTTATACTGTAAAAAATCCGACCCTTTTGCTGCATCGTCACTACCCCGCTATTATAGAATATCTCACTTTTGATCCATGAGAATGCTCCATAATAGGCTGAAGTAATCGTTTTCTATATTAGCGGTGGAGGGACGATGCAGCAAAAGGGTCAAATTTTTAACAGTGTACCCTGTTTAAAATATCTTGAAAAATTACCTCTGTTTTTAAAGACTATCTATTTTCTGACCAATGAAAACGCTCCATAGACGTTTTTAGATCGCTCTCATTAGTCAGAAAATAGTTAAAACAAAGGTAAATTTTCACAATAATTTTAACGTATACTGATGGATTGTCAGCTTTTCAATGCCCATTTACGAAGTCTGTAGATTTCAATGGGGACCTTAAGGCACTACACTAGTCTCAGAAAAAGATGTTTTTGTTGCAACGCACTCCCCTGCTTGGATAGAAAACGATTACTTGGCCGTGAAATGGAGTTTTCTCATTGGTTGGAATTGAGATATTATATACAAGCGGTGGAGTGCGTTGCAGCAAAATGCAGCAAATTTTTATCAGTGCAGTGTACGATTGATTGAAAAGATTCTGGACAAAAATGAGTCATCAAGGGGGTTCTTGTGGCCGAGTGGTTAACACACTACGCTGCTAATCTCTTGAGAGCGTAGGAGATTGTGGGTTCGAATCCCACTGGCTCCGTTGCACACACTCTTTATGTGTAGCTCCCGATTGTACTTTTCTAGTGTCGTAATATTTCCTTGTGCTATCTTGTCCTTGTACGTCCACGAATTTGTAAAATAATATGGATTATGTATTTATGTCTGTGTAGAAATAAAGGATCATTCGGCGTACAATCGAATTCTACCTGGAAATCATCATTAAATTTTATAATAGAAAATGCCTAGCATTGCGATACATTGTTATAAATTTAACTTTTGCTGCATCGTCACTCCATCCCTTTTTCGGAATATCTCATACATACACTGTAAAAAATTTTACCATTTTGCTGCATCGTCACTCCCCCGCTTTTATAAAATATTTGTCTTTTGACCCATGAGAATGCTCCATAATAGGCTGAAATAATCGTTTTCCATAAAAGCGGTGGAATGAGTTTCAAATTTTTAACAGTTTAGTTGGGACAAAAGCGTCCGTGAAAAAAGTATTTGGGCATCGAATGCTGTCACTCTCTTATAGATGCAGCCAAGTACAGGTTGTGATTTTCGGATTCCTCGTCGAATCACCACCGCTCATTTCCGATGCCTTTACTGCATTTATAGGAATTAGATTGTTGTTGTTAATCTACTGAATCATAGAGCGATTTTTGTTAAAATCTTTCTTTTTGCTTTTTCTGACTGAAGGGGGTGTACTTTTGACTACACTAGAAAAGCAGTTTACTATTCATAGATACATGGAGTCATTTTGCTATTTACTCATATATGGAAGCGCTTTGCCGCGCGCTTATGTGTAAGGACACTGTACTTGAGGCATTGTCACCTTTCGATAACCACTTCCGATGTCCGTACGATTAGATGTTGACTTTAAGATTTCATGAATGCAGTAGCTTTTCGTCATGCCAGATCTGAAGAAGTTACCATATCCAGAAAACCTAAAGATTCACAACGATACTAACCGATATTGTAAACAAGCGTCTGGGGAGAGAACGGCTGCTAATGGTAGGACTTAGAAAATTTCGGCTTCTGATTAACTCGTTTCTGCGCGTGCGTCAGCACAGGCGAAAAGGGAAAAAAGGTTGTAATTTCTTTTTTTCCAGTATACCGTACTTAGAAATGGATTTTCCCTTTACGTTGTAGATTTGTTTATGAAGTGTTTCAGAAAGAACCAAGTGCATTTCTAAGCGTATAATGCGATTTAAACTTTAAGCTTTTTATGATATAAACTCATAATCAAACTATTTAATTGAAACTGTTTTATTTATTCGGAATTATTTAAAACAATGCAAAAAATTCCAAACGGTTTTAAAAGTTTATCTTTTATACAAATTACAAATAAAAACAATGCTAAACATAAACAAGATTAGAATACGAATAGCAATCAGTTATTTGTGCTTTTTTAAAATTTGCTTTATTTACATAGCTCTTTTGAATTATAATTAAATTCAAAATTTTCAGTGTTATAAATGACCGAATCTGTAAAAATAAATAAATAAATATGTGTGTTGAGATATTCATAACTTATTTAGAGAATTTAAATGTTTTAAAAAGGAGATATTTTTTTATTAACATCAATTAAGTAATAAAACGTTATCATTAATGAGAAGTTATATATATATATATATATATATGATTTATATAGTTTTTACTCTTTTACACAAATGATAAATAAAAACAATACTAAACATAAACAAGATTGAAAGAGAAATAATAAACAGGTTTTTTTTAATAAAAACCTTTTAAAATTTTGAAAAAAAAAAAGAAAAAATTGGAATTATATCTATCTCTTATATTAGAAGGAGAAGTAGTAGTAATAAAAAGGTATTGTTTTTGAGAAGGGCTTTAACCACAAAACCCCTTTTATTTCTGATTACTGGTAACGTTTTAGTACTTAATTGATGTTAATGGAAAATACCTCTTTTTTAAAACATTTAACTCTAGATAAGTTATCAATTGCTCAACACACATATTTATTCATTCATTTATTTATTTATTTATTTACAAATTCAGTCATTTATAACACTGAAAATTGTAAATTTAATAATAATTCAAAAGAGCTACATAAATAAAGCAATTAAAAAACATTTTATTATTTGTCTTTTAATCTTGTTTATGTTTAGTATTGTTTTTATTTATCATTTATATAAAAGAGCAATAACTATATGAATCATATATATATAACTTCTTTGACTATAACTTAATATATATATAACTTAATGATAACGTTTTATTACTTAATTGATGTTAATGGGAAAATATCTCCTTTTTAAAACATTTAAATTCTCTAAATAACTTATAAATAGTTCAACACACATATTTATTTATTTATTTTTACAGATTCGGTCATTTATAACATTGAAAATATTGAATTTAATAATAATTCAAAAGCGCTATGTAAATAAATCAAATTTAAAAAAAAGCACAAATAACTGTTTACTATTTGTATTCTAATCTTTTTTATGTTTAGCATTGTTTTTATTTCTAATTTGTACAAAAGATAAACTTTTAAAACCGCTTGAAATTTTTTGCATTGCTTTAAATAATTTCGAATAAGTAAAAAAGTTTCAATTAAATAGTTTGATTATGAATTTATATAATATAAAGCTTAAAGTTAAAATCGCATTATACGCTTAGAAATGTACTTGGGTTCTTTCTGAAACACTTCATAAACAATTCTACAACGAAAAGGGAAAATCCATTTCTCAGTATGGTATACTGGAGGGAAGAAATTGCAACCTTTTTTCCCTTTTCGCCTCTGCTGACGCACCCGCAGAAACGAGTTAATCAGAAGCCGAAATTTTCTAAGTCCCTACCATTAGCAGCCGTTCTCTCCCCAGACGCTTGTATATTGTAAGTGTCTTTAGAAAAGTTGACAATCAAACAGTGACAAGTAAAGCGAATACATCAGAACTCAGCAAAGTGCGTTCATTAGTAATGCGTTGCAAAGAGCCATCATATGTCAGTACACATAATTATGTATTACGGTATAAATAACTAAAAAGTAGGAAATAAATTTAACTTTTTCAAAAAAATGTATAACCGACTCCAAAAAAAGCGCTAAAAAGAATCAAATAATTCTACAAAATTCTCTAATGACAAATCGTTATCCAATAACCACACTTTGACTATAATGTACCAGTATAAAACGGTTAAATTTAATATATAGAATTTAATATCCACCAAACATAGTTTTTCCAGAGAATATTTTTTACAAGAGATTAATTTACATATTTTTGATTTAATTTTTGAATATATACATATAAAAAGTAAGGAATTACTTTTTGAAGTTGGTGCCAAATTATCTTAAGTATAGTAAGAATTGTGGATATATTATGTCTAGTACCATAAATAAAATGGGGAAATCATTATCGATTATGATTGTTTGGCACCAACTTCAAAAAGTAATTCCTTACTTTTTATATGTATATATTCAAAAATTAAATCAAAAATATGTAAATTAATCTCTTGTAAAAAATATTCTCTGGAAAACCTATGTTTGGTGGATATTAAATTCTATATGTTAAATTTAACCGTTTTATACCGGTACATTATAGTCAAAGTGTGGTTATTGGATAACGATTTGTCATTAGAGAATTTTATAGAATTATTTAATTCTTTTTAGCGCTTTTTTTGGAGTCGGTTATACATTTTTTTGAAAAAGTTAAATTTATATATGCTTCTAAATAAACTCTCTCCCTCTCTCTCTCTTTTTTGTTTGTTTGTTTGTTTGTTTGTGAACCCCTCATACAGTAACGAACTCTTTAAGGAAAAAAAAACAGCTATTGACATGAAATAAACGCCATAAAATTAACTTAGAATTTAAATTAAGAAACCAAGTTATATCTACAGTTACTCAATTTTAAAGATGCCGCTGAATTTTTTTTTTTTTTTTTTTTTTTTTTTTTTATCTATGGTTAAAAGTTACGGGATTCATTCGGATTTGTATGAGTTACAGTACAATTTTACTTACTAACACTTATTATTTCGTCAAGAACGTAACAAAAAATATTTAACTAATTATTTTTTAAATCAAATTCAAATGTCTGCTTGTGCTTCTAATCAGTAAATTCAAATTTAATTTCTGATACATCCTTTGATTGCCTGAAATTACTAACTGGAATCTCAGGCAACAAAATAAACAAATTAAGTTTATAACATATATTTATAAAGAAAAATGATAAATTGCCTTTAAAAGTAAACTTTAATTCTTTGATAATTAGATATTTGTTTTCATTGAAAATTGTTTATTTATTTAAAAGACTAAAATATACATAAATTGAAAATCTGGTTTAGGAGAAGTGTCCATTTTTATAAGAAAAAAAATATGATGCGTTAAATTCGTGTATCAGTATTTACATTAATTCATAAATTATCTTGTAATTTATTTTTACTTATTATATTTTAATAGAAAATGAGATTAAGCTAAACAGCTGAAGAAATTTTTAAAAAACAAATATGTTTTCATTTAATACCCCAGAATCCCGAAGCAAAAATAATGAATTTTTGCTCTTAACCAAGTACATTGTTACACTCTTAAAATTATCTTCTAATACTTTTTCTAAAACTAATTTTGGAAATGTAATATCTATTACAAAGAAATACATTTTAAATAAAATGTTTAGTTGTGTCATTTTTTTCATCTTTAAAAACACTTTGTCCAAAACGGATCTGTTACATCATAAAAACATAAAAATCCGGATTAACTTTCTTCCAAAAAAAAAAAAAAAAAAAAAAAAAAATCTGAAAATAGTTTGATTAAGATGTGTAACTTTTCTAAGAAACCAACATGTAAAACTCTAAGCAATTATGAAAATTTAAATAAAACAGTGACCTTTAAGATTAAAAAATAATTTAATTTAAATTGTAAACAGTATTTTCTGAAACAAAGAATTTTAATACAACTTATTCGTTGACTACTGACAAAATCTTTGCTTGAAAAACCATTGCTATTTCTTAAATCTATCATATTTCATTAAAAATTAAAAAGATTGAGCAATGGTAATAACAAAAAAATCACTATGATAACAAAAATGACTGATAACAAAATATGATTATACACTTTCTCAAGTTATTGCGTTGCAAGAGATTTTTTTTTTTCTTAATTATACATGGGCAAAAAAAAAAAAAAAAAAAAAAAAAATATTTTCCAGGAAAAATATCACAAGATTGTTTTTTTTTCTTTCGAAAAATTGAGAAACATTTAATTTCTATTAATTTACCAAGAAACGTTGCAAGTAACGTTTGTAGAATTAAAAGGGAGATGAAACAGTAGAGGTTTTTTTAATCAATGCTTCCTGAAAAAGTCATAAACAGACAACGTAATACGGTATGAAGGAATTGATTTTAATAAATTTTTTGGGGGTAATATGCAATATATACAGGGTTATCAAGTATCAGAGAATTTTGCAGGTAAATATCACAATATACACAGGACCTCAGAAGCCAAGGGTGTACAAATGACAAAAATGCTATTTGGAGTAAATTGAGTTTGAAGATAATTGACGTTAAGTTTGAACAACAATAATAATTGACTAAATTCAAAAAAGAAACTACCACTGGTTTCATTGTGGTCTTTGAACTCTTATTTCAATAACTGTAATCTAATTTCTTTAAATTCATATTAATCAATATTAATTATTATACGCCAAAGGTGGTTGATCTCTAGAACGCAGCACATAATTAGAAAATCATTAATATTTCATTACCTAGAAAGAAAGAAATGTAGTTTCAGGTCGTCTGTGCACTTAGTTATTTGATTTTCAATTTTGTCATTTATACCCCTTGGCTTCTGAGGTCCTCATACACATATATATATACAGGGTGTTTCGCTACCAGACCGACAAACTTTGAAGGGTGATAGTAGACATGAAGACAAATATTATTAAATCGGAAACCATGGGGCGCAAACGTCTTCTGTAGAAGCTAGGGGCCAAAAATTCAAAGGGTTTAAGGTCCAAAAATTCAAACGATGATAAAAAACGGAAAAAAGGGTCGATTCGTTGGCGATTTTCACTAAAATCATTCTTTATAACACGATTTTTTAAAAAAAAACAAATTATAAAAGTTACATTCAAAAATTGTGGACAGAGGGCGCTTTAGACTTTAGAGTAACGAACAACTATTTTTTACCGTTATTTTGTGCATGGGATTGAAATTATATTAAAGTTTAGACTTTAACTTAAATTTTAATCCCAAAATCGGAAACATTGGAATCGGGTAACTGGCGAAAATTTAACTATGAACAGAGGGGCGGATTTTAAACATTCATAAACACTATACAAACTGATCGATTTTGTTGGGGTTTGCGTGTAGTTCATTCCCTTGGTAATTATTTTATTCCAAAAGACATACAGCTCTTTTGTATCCATTTTTTGATAGAAGGCGCTTCCGACACATCTCCGACATTTCAATGTCATTACTCCTGTGTGTTTTACTACCAGACCACCATACTTCCAGGAAGTGTTAGGGATGCAAAGCGACTCGGAATCACATAGGAATGTAACACTGAAAATGCCTTTTTAGCGAGCTGTGGTTAAAAGAAGCAGAGAAAAAAGCATCAGAAACAGGTAGTGAAACAGCAACACGTTAATGTGGCAGAAAGCAATTTAGTTAAACGTTTTGCTGCAAAAGTTATCCGAAATTACGACCAGAAGTAGTCGGGCATGCTTGACAGCAGCGTCGCATGCAATTCCTTACGCTTTGAAAGATTCCTGGCATCTCGGATAGCTTTCTAGCAGCTACAGAAATTCGAGCTCATAGGTCTTCTACTGACGGTACAGGAGTCTCATACATTCAACTTTTCACTTGATCCCAGCAGAAGAAGTCCATTCAGATTCAGATTGAGCCAGATGGTGGTGGTGGGGGGGGGGCTACCAATTGGTTTGAGCTCAACTAGCCCCACCCAGCAATGTTTATTTTAAAAAATACAGAACAATTATACAGTAATAAAATAAAAGTAGGTAACAAAAAGTAATTGATATAATGAAGTAGGTGCGGCGATCTGGAGGCCAACGAACCGGGCCACCACTACCTATCCACCGCTGCCCACATGTTACGTTGAGGTGTCTGCGAACAGCATTGATAAAATGTGGAGGAGCCCCATCTTGCTATAGAGTGGCGCTACGAAAGAGGAACATGTGCTTTTACCAGAAGTTCCGACAGAACGTGTTGTAGAAATATCAAGTGGCTTTTTTCTCTGCTTCTTTTAACCCTAACTCGTAAAAAAGATATTTTTGACATTACATTATATTATGACTCCGAGTCGTCTTTGCATCCCTAACACTTCCTGGAAGTATGTTGGTCTGGTAGTAAAACACCCATGAGTAATGCCATTGAAATTTCGGAGATGTGTCGGAAGCGCCCTCTAACAAAAAGTGGGGACACCAATGCTGTATGTCATTTTGAATTAAATATTTACCATGGAAATGAGCTACACGCAAACCGCAATAAAATCTATTAGTTTGTCAAATGTTTATGAGCGTTCAAAATCCCCTCCTCTGTTCACAGTTCAATTTTCGCTAGTTACCCGATAACAATGGTTCCGATTTTGGGCTTAAAGTTTAAGTTAAAGTCTAAACTTTAGAATAATTTCAACCCCGTGCACAAAATAAGGGTAAACGGTAATTGTTTGTTACTCTAAAGTCTAAAGCGCCCTCTATCGACAACTTTTGAAAATAACCTTTAAAATTTTTTTACAAACAAACGTGATATAAAGAATGATTTTAGCGAAAACCGCAAACGAATCCACTCTTTTTTCCGTTTTTTTATAATCGATTGAAGTTTTGGACCTTAAACTTTAATGGCCCCTGGCACCTACAGAAGACGTTTGCTCCCCATGGTATCCTATTTAATAATGTTTGTCTTCATGTCTACTATCACCCCTCAAAGTTTGTCGGTCTGGTAGCGAAACACCCTGTATCTATCTATCTATCGATCTATATATATATGTATATATGTATATATATATATATATATATATATATATATATATATATACATATATATAATATTGAAATCACAAATTTAAAAGTAATATATGATATTAACCTTCCTACCCTGTTCAAATTTTACTCAATCTTGATAAAAACATTTCACACCAGAATTGTTATTTAAAACATTTTAATATATTTATTTGACTTATTTCTCTGAAACTATTATTTAACTTTCTTTATGAAAAAACTTCTAGTTCGAATCGTTTAAAACAAATTATAGTTATGGGTCGATTAGACCCATTCAGGGCAGGAAGGTTAATAAATAATTATACTTATGCATAAAACTATGAATTATAATACAATATACATCATTCAAACGTATATGCATGTAAATCTAGTTTAAATGGCGTAAAATTTCACCTTATTTGAACAGAATTTTTCTATAAAAAATACTGGTACGAAAAACTTCATGGCCTGGAAATTCCAGGACCCGTATCCATCCTGATATATTACTGAAACGTTCCAAATTAGTTGAAACCAGGATTGCCAGTTTGGCCTCCATTTTTATTCAGTAATTTCGACTTCATACCAGAAATAAAGAATAACATTTTATGCTTTAATTAATGAGGGACATTTAATCGATAGCATGAAAATTCTTCTTTTGAAATTTGAAATTTTGAATGGGAATTCAAAATTGCGGATTAAAATTGAAGGCCAGGCTGAATAACATCTTTATTCTAAGTTCTGATTTGTCTATTTGTTTTCAATTTCTTTTTCTTGTATAAGATGTCAGTCATGTAGTTTTAGAGTTTTATGAAGCGCAGCGTGAAAGAAAAAAGAAAGAAAGAGAATTAACTAATAGAACTCATTAGAATAAGGTGGCATTTTTTGGAGGGTTTTTTTTTTATAGAAAATTAGTCCCTAAATTTTTACATATAGATCAGAAAAGATAGAGAAATTTTATTGAATTAATAACACAGGAAATACAGTATTTTTAAATATTTAATAGTTTTAACGTCAAAAGTTTTTCTGCATAAAAGGCTTTAAATTTTTACATATTAATGTGAAAATAAAGTGTTTTTAATAAACCAAAACACAGAGCAAATACAGTTTTATAATTTTAATAATGTTCATTTTAATTTTAGGAGTTTTTCTGTAAAAAAAACGCATTTAAGTTTTTGCCAATGAGTGAGTTTTTATTAAATTAATATGACTGAAAATATAATTGGGCAGTTTTTAATAAGGTGTCTCAGGTGTCTTACTTTTTACTGATTGTGCAATTTAGCAACATGTCATGTTTAATTTTCTTTTTTCAATCTCTATAAAACATAAATGCATAAAACTTTTAATGTAGACAATTTGATATCTCTTCTATTTAAAATAAATATTTAAATATTCTGCATTGAAATTTTATTTTTTCTATGTTTAATTTTGATAAAAAAATTTAAAATTGTTTTTTGACTTGTATTCACTGCGTTCAAGACTGTGGCAAAACTATTGGTTCAAGCCCCCCCCCCCCCCCAAAATGTGTAAAATGTAAATGTGTAATGATGTAAAACTAATGTATATTGAACTTATACATCATTTTAAAGCAATCTATTTATTTATTTGTTTAAAATTTAAATTTAAAGTAAAAAAATTAAAAAAATTCATTTTTTAACTGAAAAATTGCAAATTTTAAATAATTAATGCCATTATAATACTAAATTTAAAATATAAGTTGTTCTTTAACTTAAAATGAAGCTATATATACAATGAATATATACATACACAAATGAAGATATATGTTTCATTCAAATTGCTTTATTAATTTTTGAGAAATTTTGCGTGCAGTCGATGCAAGTAATACAGAATATTACAAAATATATTTCAAATAAAAAAACAAATTAAGTTGTCTATATTAAAAATTTTATCCATTTCATAGGGACTGAGGGAGAAATTAAATGTGACATGTTGCTAAATTGTATCACCAGGTAAAAGGTAAGACTCTTTAAAATTAATTTTAGACGTTTTCTGTAAATATCTCTAAAATTTACCCGTGGATGCACTAACACTTAAGAAAAAGTTTAGGATATCTATTTATTCGTAAAACATTATTTTTTTTTCATATAAAAGAACCATCTTCCACAGTCACTAAGTTCAAACTATTAGAATCGAATCCATTAAAACATCTCTAAAATTATCTTGATCATTGTAAATGAAGACGTGGCGAGTTCTGTTCCCCATCAATCCCACCTCCGAGTTGGTAAATAGCTGAATACTGAATGAAAAATTAAACAAGTTTTCCTTAACCGCTATTATTATAATAAATTGCAATTCATTTTTTAAAACCTGAGGTAGTGTATATATAATTATCTCAAGTGCAAAAAAGTACACAAAATTATTTTCACTTCTTAAAAAAATAAATAGAAAGAAAGAAAAGAAAACCTTTCCAATGTATTTAATAAAAAAGAAATATCGATTAATACAAAAGTTTGTGAAGGTGTGTTAAAATTAGTACATAATTTTGTACCATTGTCTAGAAAGTAATTTATTCTATTTTGATTTTTTTCCCGTAGAAAGTTCCTGATATCGTTAACCATTTGAAGGACGATGGTCACACGGCATGATCCCCTAATTTTAATTCGAAAATTGACAATCGGCACCAAGAGTATTTTTCAAAAAAATTTGATTTTATAATGAAAATGTAAAAGACACGGTTTTTATTTTCTAAAAAAATTGTATGACAATTTTGGTATGAGTCAATTATTTCATCATTTTACAAACATAAATTTTTTGCCCCTGAAAGTGTTAAAAGAAACCAGTTTATGATTAGCAATGGAATAATACTTTAAAGCTCTTAATACTGAGTTAAATAAAAAATATAGGCTATAAAACTTTCAAATTTTCTTTCTACCAGATTCGGTTCAAACCCGAGACTTAAAAAAATATGAAAAATAAAAATTTCAAAAGTAATTATTAGCATATTAAAAAAAGAACTACGATTATTTTTGTATTTAGAAATGCTTTAAGGGGTCACAAAGTTTTCTTCATTTATTATTTGGATTCTTTTACAATAGCTTCATTAGTTGTTTGACTGACATTTAAACAATGCTCAATTAGAATCTAGGCATTAGGGATCATCGCTATTCTCGCATCAAAGCATCAGAGAACATCTCATGCCCAGATTCGACTCAGCGATCGTCATTATGTGGTACTGAAAATATTTTCTATTCCTGTATTATATCAATACTTTGCGCTATATTCTTAAAATAAAAAAAACACATGAACTCATTTCTTGTGTTTTTTTTTACTTTATATAAACTTGCAAATATGTAACATTGTTTTGACGAATGCGCCCATGGAAAAACACTACGCAATAAGAAATAAATATAAAACGATATGCATTTAATATAATTATGTTTTTATTACAATTTTTACTAAAAAATAAAGCATGGTGAAATTATGTTAGACCTAAAATCCTTTTCAAAAATTTAAACCAAAGTTTTAAAAGAATTGTAATACACTTTAAATTCAAATTTTATTTAAAACCCTAACATGCATGCAGAATTTTTACGAAGTTGGATAAAAAAAAACAAATCTTTCAATAACTTCGTAGTATTCCGATAATTTTGTACTTTTTAACGTTTTCATCACATGTAAACAGCATAAAAAGTTTAATAGTGATTGGGAAATAAAAAACTCAGGGTAGAACAACCAATCATGCATAAATTGTATGGAAAAATGGCCCCAGTGAAATAGATTAGAATTTTGATATATTGTAAATCGTTAGAGGCTGATTGATTGTATTACAGAAGAACATCCTTAAAAGTGGCTAGTTTCAATGTTACGACAGTCAAAAAATCTTAACTTATAAACCTCCTTTTCAACTCAAATAAGCATAATTTGAACCAGAAAAAATATTTGACGAAATTTTTGCTCCTGCAATGTACTTCTTAACGTGATTTTATTATTCAATAAAATTTCTGGTTTTGTTTTATTTTGGCCAAGGAAGAATAAAAAGGCAGGAGTTGGCGGCTATGATATGATGCAAATATGATTTTATTTTTCAAATCCAATGAAAATGAAAGTTTTATCCAATCATAAAAGCTAGTTAAAATTTACGTGGAAAATAAATCAATATCTTAAGCAACTTTTTCTGGTTTAAATTGTGTTTATTTGACTTGGAAAATCTCGAACTGGTAGTAGCCTGTGTAATATGAGTTAAGATCCTCCAATTCTCATAGCATAAAAATTAGCTGTTTTAGCAGGATTTTACCTACTGAGACATTTAACACTAGAACCGCGGAGACGGGTCATTTTGACCCGTACTCTGTGAAAAGATGTCGATTCGAACCAGATAAGTCTTCTTAAAATAATTTACACATAAGCTGCACAAAAACTATTTAAAATAAATAAGATGAATGGGCTTAAATAAAAATTCTGATGTGAATTATTTTCATAAAACTTGGGTAAAATTTTTCGCGGTTCTAGTGTTAAAGAGCATATCATGAACTGCACGCATCAAAATTTCAGCCTATTTCAATGGGGCTACATTTCGGTATTATTTGTGCGTGATCCTCTGTTTTTAAACATTCCGTTTGAAAAAATATACCTTGAACATATAGTTTCTCTTTTCTCAAAGAGAGAATATTTTCTCTAAACAAAAATGTGAACATTTATTTTTAAACTTTTTACTTTGTATATTTTACTTTGTTAACGTATCCAAAGTTTAAATTACTACAAAAAAAAATTAAAAACTGATAAACAAATTTGTATTGCTTGTAAACGCTATATGAGGAACTTTTTTTGTTGTTTTTATAAATGTTTTATAAATTGGACATCCTTCACTCCTAATAATCCATTTTAAATCACTTTTAATTGATAGCCTGCGTTAGTCACACGAAAATCTTGCAAGCTAACGTTAAACTAACGACAGTGTTCTTTTCTAATTTCTCATGTGAATTTCAAAACTTTTAAGCAATTTTATTTACATATTTATTTATTTTATATCGGATCTCTAGACTTTTACATTTTTACTGTTTGATTTTGATTGCAGCTCATTTTATTGTTAATATTATTTATTTATTTATTTTTAGTTTTATTTTATGAGCATACTTTAAATCTCTAACCCAGTTTTGAAATAGAAAGTGACTTTTTAATAAAATCTGCAAAGGATGTCGAAAATAAATAAGTATACCAATTAGAAATTGACCTCAGCTATCATATGTAAAACAAATAAGTAATAACAATGATAACAAAATAATAATAATAATATTTAAAATTAATGAAAGCCAAATGAGAAAGTTCAAAAGAACGCAGCCGTTGATTTAACTTTAGCTTGCAAGTATCTCCGCGTGATTAGTGTAGATTCGTAATTGTAAAATATATTTTCCATCAATTTAAAAGACAATACATGCATGAGAGGATTAATTACTAAGAGTTGTCAAAAATATTCCAATAGATTATTTCATTATTGCTACAACGTCCACCTTTTCGTCGCGAATTTTTTTCCTAAGGAAAAAGATTAAAAGAGCGAATGCGCATTTGTTTCTGTTTACTTCACCTGTTGCACTGTTTGCGTAATGATCAAGCTAGTCTCTGAAGCATGCTCATCTTTCTCCCTCGGATCTTCATTCTCAAATATTCCGTAAACATAAAAGATACATACAACAAAAGTCTAAAGGCTGAGTTACGTTTGGAAGACATTTTCGCCCCCTTCTTTTAAGTAACGACAATAAGTAACTGCGTGAAAGACGTACGGTTTTACTCTGTGCAGTTTTGTAGATATTTGTGCATATTTGTAGTTTTGTAAATATGCTTATATCTCCGATTCGATTGTAAATTTTTCAATGTCGTTTTTAGTTTTTACAGAGTCACTTAATGCTGATTCTATCGAAGATGTCAATTTATTGTTATTTTATTTGTATTTTTTAAATATAAACGCCCACAAATCATTCTTTAAAGCATTAAAGAATTATTTTTATAATTATTTATTACATTTGATAATTAGAAGTAAAATAAACATAAATCAAAATTGAATCTCCCATTTCAAAACCCCACATAAGTCAAAATTTTCCAAACATAAGTTGGAAACAGTTTTTCTGTTATTCCTTTTTTTATTATTATTCAAAAGTTACATAAATTAGTCAGTATTTATGAACTTTGAAGTCCAAACTCTATATATATAATCAATCCCAAAAAATCAATAAACATTCTTTTACTTGTGAATAATACACTTACTGTTTTTATTCCTAATATGTTCTGATTCTGTGACTTATATGGTTTTTGAAATGAATAATTCAGTTTTCAAAAGTTTCCCTCGACACCAGTAGAAACATTGCCAATAATGATTATTTGTGATTTTTTAAAAATATTTTAGATGTATCAGACTTTAAAGGATTAGTTATGTTTTATAAAAACTTAAAATATATCTATAGTTGCTGAGGATTATTTTTTTTTCAGGGGGGGGGGGGCATTAAATTTAACAAAAATTACTGTTATTTTTTAAAACATAAGCAATGATGTTTTAAAAATATTATTCAAAGAATGAACGTTTTTAAGGGTACAGTGGACTTTCAAAATCGCAAAAAATCATCAAATTGTCGAATTTTCATTTTAGCTTAATAACATTATATGAACTCTCTGCTATTGAACACAAAATTTTTTGTTTCAATTTCGACTTTTTTTACTGGAGTTACAAGCATTTTTGTCCAATCAGCTGATTCTGCCATGCCTTATTTTTTTTTTTTTTTTTTTTTTTTTTTTTCTTTGCCGATTCGCATCCGTAAAATTTAGCCTAGTTTTAGTTCTACCTTACAAAATGTTATTATTTTGCACTGAATACTTATTAGTTTTGTGATTTCACAAAACAATTCTTTAACTGTTTCTTTTAGCGTTTGTTTGCAATGTATTTAGAGGAATTGCTTTTTGTCCCCAATCTTTTTAGCGTAAAATAAAAAAAATATTAATATATTTAATATATTAAAAATATTTAATATATTTAACAAAAATTTGTACAATAAGAGCTATTTATTCCATGAATATTTCTAGAAAATAAAAAAAAATCATTAGAAAATACAAAAAGTTATTTTTGAGAAGATTTTTTAAAATTCAGATACTTCACGTCCTTTGCATGAATTACTGTCGAAGCCATATATTTTATGTGAATTTACCATAAAAACATAAAACACTTACATATAAGCTAGAAATGATATTATATCCTTTATATATAGCTGAAACTGTGTCAGTAGGCAAATATTAAGAAATTATAACCATTGTAGTTACTAAAACCTGTTTTTCTCAGAATGAATATTTTCGTCGTTTTCATGATTTCAAAATGTTCCATACGAAATTCTTTATGCCCAATTTTTCTGATTTTTTGTTTAAAATGCTTTCTATGTATGTGTTAACAAATATTACTAAAAATAAACTTTTTTAGACGCATTTAAAATTTTAATATTTCAGTTATATGGAATTTTTAATGATTTTTTAACGAAAATACAAAAGAATTAAGTTAAAATAATTTTTTTAATGTTTTACAAGTAATATGCTAAAAATGCTTAGTAACATTTGTTAATACACATATAGAGAGCATTTTAAACAAAAAATCAGAAAAATTGGACATAAAGAATTTCGCATGGAGCATTTTGAAATATTGTCATTTTTCGTTATTTAAAAAAAAAGAAAAATCTGTATCTCAAAAACAATTGAATATATTTTTTAAAAATTTTTGAAATATGAGATATATATACTATGACTATTTCCAGAAATAAAAAAAAAATTCATTGAAAATTAAAAAAATTAGTTTTGAGAATCCACTGTACCCTTAAGTCATTTTGTATTCATTCACTTACTCTACAAACTGTTAGAATTTTTGTGAAAATCTGGCTAGCCGTTTCTCAAATTCGTTACTAAATGAATAAATAAATAAAAAATAAAAATAAAAGATTTTTCAATAAAATAACATTTTAAAATAAATATTATTTATGTCACTTGTTTCGCTAGCGGAAAAGCTCGTTTTTCTGTTTTTAATGAAAATGCTAACTAATATAACGTTTTTGGTTGTAGGAGTTCGGAAGTTTTACAGCTTCCATTTTTTAGAGTAGGCAGAATCTTTTTTAAATATTACTTATATATGAAAATGAAACTGTATCAAAATTTAAATTACGTAATTTTTCAAAAAATAACTATATCAATGCAAATAATTTGTGACATATTGAAGAACAACATTAAAAAAAAAATTCCAATAAGAATTATAATTCTAGCTTAGGAATTAGCTATTAGATAACGAAAAAGAGAGGAGATACATGGATAAATTTGCAGCTTTCATACAGAATATGGTAAATTTATAATAAAATCATTTGATTTTTATCATGAAAAATTAATTTTAGTTAATTTTAAAATTTCACCTTCTGTAATTTTTAAAGAATTATTCTACCATCAATAATAATAATAATAATAAACAGTGAAAAGTAAAAATGTCTCTTTTCAAAACGGACTTTTACATAGCTCTAGAAATGCGTAGACCTAAGAAAAGGTTGAAGATTTTATGTTGAACGCTTTCCTTAGACGAGACATACAGTTATTGTTCCCAGTGTTAATCATATATTTCGAGTATTTTTTAAACTTATCTCATTTTTATCGAACTGCATATAATGTAGTTAAATTATGAAGAGTGAATCACATGATATCGAGATCATTGTCACTACATCAATATATATATATACAATAAGATATGTCTGTCTACCTGCCTACCTAACCGCGGATAACGCCGAAATTATACCACACAGGTCTCTGGAATTTTTATCATATGTGGATGCTAACACCAGAAAGTGCACTTCGCAGCCGGTTTTTTAAATTTCAATTAATTTTTTTAAAATGTTAAAACTTGCTGGGTAAGAGTATATTTGAAGCTTTCCACCAATCCACGGCAACG
The DNA here is from genome assembly GCA_964019185.1 of Maratus speculifer. NCBI lineage: Eukaryota > Metazoa > Arthropoda > Arachnida > Araneae > Salticidae > Maratus > Maratus speculifer. The sequence continues at coordinate 376,276,553 of OZ025293.1, forward strand.
AAGCAGCCAGGTTAGAGGCTGTTTGCAACTAGCCACCAATCCGCGGGAACGAAGCAGCCCACCAATGAGAGCAGGCGATAAATACGGGATTTAACGACTGCATTTCACGACTGACTGCTATACACTGTTAAAAATTTGAAACTTTTGCTGCATCGTTGCTCCACTACTTTCATAGAATATCTCTATTTTAACCAATGAGAATGCTCCATAATACAGTGAAATAATCGTTTTTATAAAAGCGATGGGGTGACGATGCAGCAAAAGTTTCAAAATTTTAACTGTGAGTAATAAATTGTACACACGTGTTAATTTTTCCTGTTGATTTTGTTTTTGCTGTTCGATTTACAATCGATCTTCTTAATCCATCCACGGCGGCACCATCCAAAAAAGTAGTAAATTAGGTAATTACTACTTTTATGTTTTCTTACGGTTTGTTCAGATGTGCAGCATACGTCGCGCACTTGCTCAAAAGATTTTGAATGGAGTAAGTCTCATTGAAAGAAGGTATTTAAAAACAATTCAAGTATTGCATTATTTTTGTGGTTCAAAACAGCTAAAATCAACGACTATACTTTTTTATCCTTCAAAAATATGGGTTTCAGAATACAGAAATATATAGTTGTGTTCAGTCAGATCAAATTTAAAACATTCTAAAATTTAAAATATTCTCCAGATAAAATTTTAAATTATTTTATTTTATGGATGGAGATTTTTAATATTCGCAATTTTTTTTTAAACATCTCTATTCCCAAGCAACGCCGGGTGGATCAGCTAGTCAAAAGTATAAAACAGAAAAATGAATGTTTCGAAAAAGTATCCTTTTATTAACTTTTTTAACATATAGAAATCAAATTATAAGAAATCTCTGTTATGAAATAGGTTGAATAAAGAATAGCATATTAACTTACAGATTACAGTATTAACAAAAATAAGCATTGTGCTTTTATTAAAATGTTAATGCTAATAATATTAAAAATAATTGGCCAGTTTTCCACGAAAAATCTAGCTTAAACTTCTACGGCATTATTTCCAAAGGGAGAAATTAATTTGTAATGTTCGATACTTTAATGACATTGGCGATTTTGAAAACTGTGAGCACACTGGTCCCAAATGTAAACATTCGCATACATGAAAAACAGGGGTGCAAAAATCTAGCCGCCAGCAGGCAGTTTCTCACCACTTTTTTTTCTTTTAATATTTACTATTAACATGTGAGGGAGCGTCCCTTTGTGATAAAGGCACTCTAGTATTTTTAGTGAGATCGTGACGTCAATGTTCTAACATGTGTGGCGCAGAAGTGACATCTATCCTTTATTCAACTTTAACTTTCCGGAGAGTGTGTGGCACCCTCGAGTCTGCAGTTAACTGCGGATAGGAGTATTATGCAAATTTATAGCTCCGTCTTCAGTTTGCAATGTATAAAAGCTGTGAGTTGGAGTGTGAGGTGTGTTGTGAGGTGAGGAAAGCCAGAAAGGTTTTGTGAGGTGACAGGAGCCAAGAAAGTGAGATAGCTAGTGTTGTGGCGAGGAGAGCCAGCGAGATAGCCTCCAGCGAAGTACAGTGTTGTGTTGAGGTGAGCTGGGATTGCCTAAAAGGAGAGCCAGTGGGTAAGAGTTGATTAATACGCTGAGTTTTGAGAATAAAGATTTTGTGCAGCCACGGGCTGCTTTCTTATAGATTAGTGTAGCAGTAAGCCGCGATCTGAAAGTAGAGCCGGTGTGAGTGCTCCGAGCTGAACTTAGCCATGGATGTGAGTATAGATTACAGTTTAATCTTATAGTATTGTATTTAGTGACTGGAAATCTTGAACTTTAGCTCCACTTCCCATTTCCCAGAGACAAATAAAGTATTGGATTTTAGCTTTTACTTAAACTATGTCTTCATTTAACCAACATAACACCGGCGGCGTGCCCAGCCACGTCACAAACGTACTATTAAATTATCAGTGAATAAAACTTTTGAATTTTAGCGGTGAGGGACTACCCGCTGGCGCCTAAATTTTTGCATCCCTTCTAAATAATATCACTGTCACACTAACATTTAAATTAAACAGCACAAGTCATATACTTCTTAAATGCTTCTGATATGTACTTCGGTTTATTTACCTTAATAATTTAAAGATATTTAAAATTTCTTTAATATATGAAAATAAGTATTTTTAATTTGAATATATTTAATTTATAAGTATTAAATTAAAAGGATTTGAGAAATTCTAGTCATATTTATTGTGAAAGTCAGTAATTTTACAAGACCGTAGATATTAATTGTACGGCCAAATGTATTCTTAGTTTGACGGCTCTGTTAAAAAATGAGCTTTCAAATGCATTAACTTAGACCATGATGACAGTGTTAATCAAATTTAACAGATTGTTTAATTACATAATGAATGCATAATAATCAGAGACCACTTCCTCCATTTGTTTCAAAATAATCTTAATGTTTCGAAATAGATTATGCATCTGCTTTCCATTAAATGAGCAGCAACTGACAAACAGTAAATTAAGCAACAAAATATTAATTTCTGAGTAATTTGGCACATAAATGATTCCATCATACGAGAGTTTTGTCTGTATATTTATTTAAATTTCAAGATTAAACATTGTTCAAAGAATACGCTTTTAACTCAAAATATGAAATAGAAACACATCAAAATTTTACTCCGATGCATTTTAGATGGAAAGTTGTTTAATCTCAATTATCTTAAATTCAGGAATTTGAATTTCAATATAATTTTTAAAACTTTTGTCATAAATATTCTTCTAATATATTCCTAAATATAATTTAAAAATATTTTTAATAAATGTATTACTTATCTTTTAATTTTCTTAATATGTATTTGAAAAACTTATTAAGAGCTGGACATATTTACATAACTTTGTTCATTTTTTTATCATATATGTGTTTAAAACTTTAATATTAAATTCATACCAAAATTGATTATTTATTTTTCACCTTTTGGGGGGCGGAGGGAAACTACTGAGCATAAAAGTTTATTTTTGAAAATAGAGTTGATTTCAATAGGAAAATTTCAATGGAAAATTTCAATGTTACAGAAATAAGCAATTTAACTCTTTGAGGGACAGAGTACTTTTCTTGTTGAAATGACAGATTCACACCAGGATTTAGAAATTTTTTTTTAAATAAGTAAAAGCTTTTATTTACATACTTTTTAAATGTAAAATTTTATTTCAAAATTCTGGTGCTATGTGGCATTTCGGAATGAAAATTAAGTGGCATATATTACATCCCGTCGCCCTTCAAGGGGTTAAGAGGTCTTTCATTTTCCCTAGCTATTTAAAATTGCACAGTTGAAGTTAAATTTTTCATGACGTTTTCCTTTCCCACAAAATATAGTTTCCGGTTGTGCAGTGCCACCAGAATACTTAGGTAACTGTCAGATATGCTTGAAAAGAGTTAATTTATAAGGAGACATCAAAATCGTTATTTAGACTCATAAAACTCCAAAACATTGTTTCCGATTACAAACAAGAACAAATCGTTGAAAGCAGTTAGAAATGTGAATAGTTTTTTTTTTACGACTGACTATCTCTACAATGCTCTAAAATTTGCTATCAGCTAATCTGTGTCTAACTGTTGGGCCGTCAACCGACCCTTCGACCTGTGAATTGTTTTGGCTCGCTTTTATGATCGTTTGTTTGTGTGCATTCGTAGCTGCTGATGAAGGACAGATAATGTTTGTTTCCCAGTACAGATCTTATCTGTTAGGATGATTTCTTCGCACCTGAAGCAAGGTCGGAACCGTCTTCCTAGTTATCCACGGAGGAATCGCATTGCAGATAATGCGCGTCAATAAACATATTGCGATACCAGATCGCCAATCACCTATTGTATCAGCTAGAATATGGCTTCCTTTACAACACAATGGCTTAAAATGTCGCGCTCACATCACAACCGGTGACATTCTTGTGAACGAAAACATTTAGTACCAAAGTTGAGATTTTGTCTTGTCTGATAGTCATTTGTTCGATGCTTTTTTAATAGTATGTATTGTTTTTTTCGAATCTTGATAGAACACTAAATATATCTTATGATGTTATATTTTAACATCTGTATGCTGACAACCACGATGTTTGGTTATTAAATTATATTGACAATAGGAATCTAATGGGAATATCACATAAAAACATTGTGTGTTATGCAAAATTTAGGATTCGCATACTTACACGAGAAAATTAGGATGTATATCCATGCAACTGTTAAATAAATTCGAAGATATTTCGCAGGAAATTGCGGATTTTGTTTTGTAGTTTTACGTTGACAAAAATATTATATGTTAAAATGTTTCCGAAAATTTTTGTTTCCTATTCTCAAATTCAATTAACAACAAAATAAACAAATAAATAAATAAAAGTAGCGATTGACGCCGCTTAAGATTTTAAATTACCTTTAATATAACACAAAAACAATCCTTTAATCGCTAATGTAATTTCTTTATTTTTACAAGCATTTTTTCCCTTTCATGAAATGATTTCATAAATATTTAACAAAGTAACGAGTGGAATATACTAGACTGATAATAGTTATGAAGGTCTAGTTAACTCATCGTTTTTGCTAAATCTTTTATATGTTTTATATTTTTACATTGTAAAAATAATTTTTGAAATTTTGCCATTACAATATCCAGTTTATACTTTTTTTTTCAATGTGTTAATAAAAGTATATCCTACAGCTTTGAAGAAAATGAAAATATTGCATTGTCCGCGAAGAATAGCTTCAAACATTATCAATGATGCCAGTATTTTTTGATTTATTAACAAAATCTATTTCAGCAGAAGACAAATTTTCTCGTAAAAATAAGAAAATTGTACTAACAATGAACAGATTATTTATTTATTTAATTATTGAATATTTTTACAATGACGTAATAATTCATTTAAAGTGCTAAAAAATGTTAAAACTGGATTATAATGCTGGATTATGTACGTCTTTTCAAACCAATCACAGTAATAATGGATAACTATATTACGAATTGTAGGAATATGAGAGGATGTTCTCAAAAAAAATTAAAAATGCACGCATAAAATATGTTGCGCAGATAATAATTGAAGTTTTTAAAGCAATTTTAAAAAGAAATGAAAGCGTTGAGCGTAAAAAAAAAAGAAAAAAAAACGGAAAATGTGCTGGCAGCACAGTTGCCTTTTATTTTATTTATTTATTCCATTAGATTTCCATTTCGGTATTTCACAGTTTTCAAAAGGGAAATTTTCCGATATTAAAGGCGGGAAAAGTAAAAGAGCAATATAATTATATTTAACCTCCCTACCCTGTTAAAATTTTACTCAATCTTGATAAAAACATTTCACACCAGAATTGTTATCGGAAACATTTTAATATATTTAATTGACCTATTTGTCTGAATCGATTATTTAACTTTCTTTATGGAAAAAGTTCTGGTTCGAATCGTATAAAACAAATTATTGTTATTGGTTGATTAGACCCATTCAGGGTAGGAAGGTTAAAATAAATCAAAATATTAACCCTTTCATTCCCAGTGAGTCCAAATGGCATCATGACATTATTTATTTTATTTCTATATTTAATTCAGATATTTCGAATTCATACCAGAAAGTTAAAATAGAAATACTTGTTTTATGTAATAGCAAAAATTCCATAATTAAATAAAGAGAAATTTATCATTGAACTTTTCTGGTGTAAATTCAGATTCTTTGAACTACGGATTTTCTAGAACGTATTTTACCATGGTAATGAAAGGGTTAATTATTATATGCATTGATGCATTATTTACGAAACCACAGAATAATTCGTACTGAATATGTTTGCATCCTTTTTAGCTCACAGGCTATCATAGCCTGAGAGCTTATGTGCCCGTCCGTTCTGTATGTTCGTTCGTGCGTAACGCGATAACTCATGATAAAAATATCCGATCCACTTGAAATTTTGTATGTAGGTGTATCCTGACAAGGCGCTTCCCTGATTAGTTTTTGGAGTTCATTCGATATGTATAAGAGGGGGAACGGGGGGCTCATGCCCCTCCCCTTAGTTGATATAAATGGGATTTTCATGCAGAATTAAGTTTTCGTTCAAAATTTAGATTAGGATCATTCTGATGAGGCGATTCCGTGACTGTTATTAGGTGTTCATTGAATAAGTATAAATAGGGGGAACAGGGGTTCTAATGCCCCCCCCCTTAATTTATATAAATGAAATTTTTCAAGCAGAATTCAGATTTCGTTCAAATCTCTGAATAGTTTTGGAAGTTTAATGGTTAAGTATAAAAGAGGGGGATAGCTCCTTTTAAATTATATAAATGCTAAATGGGTTTTTACTAAGAATTATCTCATTTGCTCTGAATTTTGGATATAGATTTTTTATATGATCAAGCATGTCTTTGATAGTATAGGAGGTTCAATGATTAAGTATAAAAAAAGAGGAAAGGGGAGAGCTGTTTCCCCTTCTTAATTTTTTTTTCGAACGGAATTAACCCTTTAAAATATAAGGCTTTAATGTATAATTAGTATTTGTAGCCTGTGAGCTCAATGCCACCAGTTTAACTGGGCAGTATTCTTTATTTCTTTTTCTTCCCCCGGATTCGAACCTCGGCAGTGTCCTCACTAGAGGAAAAATTGCTGTGTCTCTTAACCAAGAGGCCACATGCAACGACAAGATTGTAGGGCCTCAATTATGAATATGCAACTGAATATTTTCTGTTTTCGCTCAATTGAAAAAGAACATTTCCGTTTGTCTATCTTGAAACATTTTTGTTTCTTACATTGAACAAATAAGGGTTTTAAATATATATATATATATATATATGTATATGTATATATCATCATCATCATCAACAACAACAACCGTTTTCGATCCACTGCTGGATGTAGGTCTCCCCCAGATTTTTCCAATGTTTTCTGTCTAGTGCTTTTGCCATCCAATTTACACCAGCCACTTTTCTAATTTCGTCACTCCATCTTACTTGTGGTCGTCTTCTTGGTCGTTTCATATCTCTGGGATACCACTGTAGTAAATTTGTGCTCTCTCTCTCTCTCTCTCTCTATATATATATATATATATATATATAATACCATTAAAAGTAGACTAGATTCACCAATGGATTTTATCAATAAAACAATAAACCAAAACGAAGAATTAGAATTGAATTGAATAATAATAATAATAATAATAATAATAATAATAATAATAATAATAATAAATAGTGAAACGAGTATATCTGAATAAATAAAGAAATAAAATGAATGCAAATGTAATTTGTAGTCCCCAGAGCAGAATCACCAGGCCCCAAATGCTCTAACTACAAATGAAGTGATATATATATATATATATATATATATGTATGTATATAGAACCATTAGATAATACTACAAATCAACATCAATTACTGTAAAAATTTGTTAATGCCAAACCATATCACACAGAGGAGCTGTCAGAATTAGAAATAAAATTGAAAATGTGGTATTTAGCTCGTTATCAAGGGCAATACTAAATAGCCACATTAATTGCGATTAATTTCTGAATGGAAATCAGGATAGACCTAAAAATAATTTCCACATTGCCCGATTAATCGCAAATGAGTACTCATTTCAAAGAAAAATATCAAGAAAAATAACAAGAACACAATAGAATCATCAACATAGTAATTGCAATAGAAAAAATATTTCAAAGAAAAAATATTAGAAAAACAATTAAACTGTAATTGAATATTTATAAAGATAACTTACAATTATCAATCGCAATCATAATTTCTATAGAGAACAGGAAAAAGAAAATAATAATATAATTGAAGTAATATTGATTAAATTAAATTGAAAAATCATGTCAAATGGAAATAATTAGACAAATTAAATTATATAATAGGTTAGCTTACAAATATCAATTTCGACCATGTGATAGCAATACAATTTTGCATTCAGTCACATTAGACAGTTAATGTGCAAGTTAAAGTATATAAAATAGTTTTTATTAATAATAGATATTTAAATAACTAATATCAAAAATAATTAATTACAAAATATAAGTAGACAAATAATTTTTTTAACATAATAATAATAGTTAAACTATTTAATACTAATTACATGTTTTAAATTATAATTATAGAATTAATTGAATCGATTGATATCGATAAATTTGTCCTGTGAGATAGATAAATTCAGATTGACTACTTAAGAATTAGTGACGCCATCTATAGTTGCTAAATACAATTAAATAATGCAAAAAATTATTTAACTATAAAAACAAAATCTTACAAGTTACGATATTTATATATAATACAGGATTGGAAAAAACATTTCGTTTTTTTAAAAAAACATAAAACAGTATTTTTTATTTGTTTAAACTAGGGTTTTTTGGGAACAACCGAATATCTATTTGTAAGCAACCAAACTACAGTGGATTAAGTTGATTTTAGAAGAGAAAAAAAATTATTTTTTATTTAAACAGTTATCCATTTACATAAAAAATAGACCAAGTCCCACTGTATGAAATTAGAAGTCGGAAATTAGAGAGAAAAATATATAAAAATAAAATAAAAATAAGAAATATCTTTAGTAATTTTCAAATGATTTAAAAAAAACCAGAGGCTGTAATAATTATATTCATACAATCTATTGTAATCTATTTTTATTACATTAGTAAACAACATATAAACTGATAATTAAGTAGATTTTATAATAAAAATAATTATAAAAATTATTTTAAGTTAACAGTTATTCCTATACATATAAAACTGACCAAGGCCCCCTGTATAAAATTAGAAGTCAGAATTTATTCAGAAAAAAATAAAATAAAATAAAGTAAAATAAAAATAAGAAATAACTTTAGTAATTGTCGAGGAAAAAAAAATAACTAGAGGATGTTATAAAAATATACATATGGTATAAACCATAATTAAAACCAACTAACATAAGCAGTGCCAACCCTTATTTAAAGCAAAAATAGGTAAATTAATAATTGATTATATTATTATAAAATATACCATCAAAGTATAGCTTACTTTTATAACTAAAATAAGAATTTAAAAAATTGTAAAAGTAATAAAATATTATATTAAATAAACAACCATTGATTAGCCTCAAATTACATTACATATTAAATCCATATGAATAAACAAGGAATGCTATAACATTACATTACCATATATAATAAATTAACAATACATTATTGTTGCACTGCACCATTTTCCTACCGCCAACACTTTTTTTTAATATAAATATTAACATAAGCGCATGTATTTTCCAGCAGCACCGCCCTACCACCTTAATCTAACATCTACCCACCCATCCGACCTATTAATTTATTTTTTAACACATTTTATAGTTTTTTATTTTTTTGGTGTATTTTTTATATTTTATTGATATATTTTTTTATGCGCAATATGTTAAAAGTAATATATATACATATACTTTTAGAAATACATCCAAAGTTTTTCAGACATGTATATATATAGGGGGAACTGGGGCACATTGATACACCCCCTGTACAGCACACAGGGTCATTACAGGAAGTTTCACAACAGCTCCAAAAGGTGATACTAGTGAAATTAACTACATACAGAAAGTTCTGGAACGATTCAATAGTTTGATGAAATGGGATGGGTGATTAATTGTTTTTCTAGGTCAAAAGTAAATTTGAGTTGTACAATTGAAATGGTATTATACAACTGTACCAGTATTTTCAACCAAAAAAATACCCAGTAAAGCTACTCTTTATCAGTTTCTCATTCTTTATTGTTAGATAAATTGTGAAGTGTTGGATTTGCGACTCATTTTATTCAAAATGGCCAAATGGGGCACATTGATACAGTCTTTGTCGGGGCACATTAATACAACCTAAATCCTTTTCTAGTTTATTTTTTCATTACCCTTTATTTTTTACCTTATACTCCTTAATTTAACCATTTTTTGTCAAAAATTTCTACTATTAGTTTTTATTGAAGTGAAACAGCTCTAATTTCTTTATATTAGAACATTTTATAGTATTTTTGCAAACAGAAGACGTACAAACTTACACAATATCTAGTGGTAGTAGAATAAACAAAAGAAATGGACGGCAGCCTGGCAAATCTCAAATTTATATCGATTCTCCAGAGAAAAAAGCATTATCGACATGAGAAATGTTAAGTAAGAGAAATAAGCTGCAGAACAGTACAGGATAATTACATTATAAACATAATTTTTAATGTAATTATCCTTTATTTTCTGTTTATAAACCGATTTATAAACAGAAAACCTGGTAATTCTTTCAGCTTTCCTAAGAAAGAAGATAATTCTGGGGTTAAAGTGCCAGATATGACAAAGTTACCACGTCAACAAACAGACAAGGAACAGCCAAAACATCAGGTCATTATACATTTCATTTTGATTGCTTTAATATCGTTTACAAATAAATTGTGTGCGATTTTAATGTCTATAAATATAGTATATAAAATGGTTTTCTAACTATTTTTCTATGAAAAATATGCATTGGTGTTATTCTGTCTCCATTTTTCCCAGGCGTGTCAAAGTGTATCAATCTGCCCCGGGGATGGGGCACATTGATACAAATTACTTTTTTTGATTTTTTTAAAATTACATGCAAAAATAATATATAAAACAACGATTGTACATTTTTATAACACACTACACAGGTTTTGCTGACATCACATAGAAAAATAACTTGCAATTTCTGCTTTCTAGACACCAAAAAAATTTTTTTTAATAAAGCTGTATCAATGTCCCCCAGTTCCCCCTATATATATTGTCCCTTTATTCCGGTAAAATGTACAATTTCTACTCAAAACGAAACGTTTCCGCAAGACAAAAATTTCATATAAAATCACCTATACCGAATATTTTTCGATGTAATTAAAATACGCATATAATAATTTAATAATAATAATAAAAAATATTATATTTTTATAACAAAGTAAAGTGTCTGAAACAACGCAATAATCAACTTTTTTGCAGGAACTCATGAGAAATGATGCTACAATGTTGTGTTTTGAAATCGAAGTTTGTGTCTTCAGTAGTTGCAACAAATAGTTGCCAGATTGATAACTTCGTGTTTAGGAGAATTAAAATAAATGTTGGCATTCTGAAACAATGTATCATACAGCTAACTGGAAACACCATATAAAATAACTTTTTCCAGGAAATTAATAACACCTGATATAAATAATTTAATTTGTTAATTTAATTTAATTCCATTTCAGTCAGTAATTTTTTATTTTATGATTTCTGAATATTTTTATTAATTTATCTATTTTAAAAGACACATATTTCAAGTAAACATTTATTCAAGTCAAAATTTCAGGCAATACACTGTAAAAAAATATCTGTAAAGGTACTAAACTTTTTCTAGGAAACTGGGATTCCAAGAACTTTTCATGTAACGATGACAGGAAAAATCCATGTAACCGATTCTAAAACTTGAGTTTTTGTTGTTACCGTTATAGGAAAAGTTCTTGGAATCCCAGTTTCCTAGATAAAGTGTAGTACCTTTACAGATTTTTGTTTACAGTGTAATCAACATTTCATCAATAAAAAATGTTTCAAAAATCTGTTTAGAATAAGATCGCGATATATTTTAAATACAACTGAAAATTTATCCGTGCGAATGCGTTTAATTATTAGGAATCTTTAGCTTACAAAATATCGTGGGTGATATTCATTTTCCGTTATACGGAGAACAGAATTGGAAAATTTTAATTTTACAAACAAATTAACAATACTCTCTCATAAATAGTTTCTTCAATTCACGGAATTTTTCCTAAGAAAAGTGCTATTAGTTTTTTTTTTTTTTTTTTTTTTTTTTTTTTTATGTTAATAAATGAAAATCCGTTTCCTTTTTTTTAAAGTTACAGGAGGTAAAATATGCGTCAATTGCAGAGAATGGGGATAACATGAAAGTTGCTGACCTTGAGAAGGAATTACTGTTTCGAGAAGAGAACAGTACTGTAACCACTGGGATGCATCTGCACAGTACACTGTAAAAAAAAAAAAATCTGTAAAGGTACTACACTTTATCTAGGAAACTGGGATTCCAAGAACATTTCCTGTAACGGTAACAACAAAAACTCAAGTTTTAGAATCGGTTACATGCATTTTTCTTGTTATCGTTACATGAAAAGTTCTTGGAATCCCAGTTTCCTAGAAAATGTTTAGTACCTTTACAGATTTTTTTTTTTTTTTTTACAGTGTACCGAAACAGTTTAATTACCTGTTGCATCTTTAATTTCTTTAAAATGCTTTGAATTTTGAAGTTAATTTCGGGTTGATTTCGTCTTAGTGAGATTGTTTCACTGGTGTTTTAATAGTTTAGTATAATAATAGGATAAAAATATGAATTATAAATATTTTTATGTTGATTGCTAGAAGCAAAATATAATTATTATATTTCTATCCCAGTTTTTTTTTTCATTTAATATTTTAATTAAAATATGTCTTTTAAAGATGTTCATTTGAAATATTTTAAATGCGAATATCTTTTTTAAACTTTAAAAAATAAATTGTGAAAATTTTTAAATGGATGAGAAAATTCATTGCCATTTACTTTTAAGTTCGAAAACATTTCTTTTCTTTTTTATTGGCACAGTTTTATTATTATTTTTTAATTAAATTAGAAATCTTAATTTAAAGAATTTGTAAAATTTTATTTTTTTGTTTTTAAAAAGATTTTGGATTTTAGTATTAATCGAGCCAATATACAATACATGCGTGCTTGGAATGAACGGAATTTTTTTTCTCGCTCTTTCAAACTTTGGGAAAGACTTCAGAAATAAAACATGTTTTCTGGAGTGCGGAAATTATTTATTAAAAAATGAGGAATTATTTAGTGTATTGTATATAGATGAGCTTTAGTGATAGTATATGCCTCAAGTTTTAAATGACATTTTTATTTAAATAGGTTTTAAAGTAATTTATTTTAATTTTATACTTAAAAAAAATGTTTTGAGTGAAACAGTTAAAAGAAAAAAACGTTAAAGGGTCTTGTAATATATTAACAAATTCGTGCATTTATATAAAATAAATATAATAAAAAAAATATTGTTTTTTAAGTAATTAATTAATAAGAAATGTATTCGAAATTTCTTAAAATATATATAGAGTATTTTGAAATGGGACTATTAAGATATTACTTCACTCTTAAAAAAAAAAAAATAATAATAATAGTAATCCATTGAAAAGTTTCATCATTAACCTAATCGTTTCAAGTAAAATTAAAGTATAAATGAGTGCATGGGGTATTCAAATAAGTTATTTTGCGTACTCAAAATAACCTTATCGATACTTAAAAGTATAATCTGCGTAAAAGTATGAATTTGAAGAATGGAACGCGTTAAAGGGCTCTTAATAGTCCCATTTCAAAATACTCTATATATATTTTAAGAAATTTCGAATACATTTTTTATTAATTAATTACTTAAAAAACAATATTTTTTTATTATATTTATTTTATATAAATGCACGAATTTGTTAATATATTACAAGACCCTTTAACGCGATGCAAATTACCGAAAAAAATCAAAGCTTGAGTAAGTTTATCTTCAAAACATATTTATGTCTACATATGAAATTTTTAATATTGATTAAACATATTTTGCTTTATAATATTCTACCATTAGAAACTGATTAGCCTTTTGCAGAATTTGTGCATTCTTGAAAATAAAATACCTCCTTTTTTTACTCCATAGGTTAATGTGCGCATGATATCTTGAGAACGTATGTATGAATTATTAAGAAATTTGCTGTAGCAACAAGCTAATATGTGTGTTTAAAATGACATACTTTTAAGTATTTACGGTGATAATATTTTTAATTATGATTATTTTTAAACATTAAAAAATGTAAAATTTAATTTTTTTATTTAATTTTTTTTTTACTCAGTTAATGAAATAATTTTGACCTTTGAGTATATCATTTAAAAAATACATTTGTGTTTGTTTTATATATAAAATTTCACAACAATCTATACGTATGTTCTCAAGATATCATACGTTCAATGACTTACAGAGTTACAAAAGAGCAATTAAAATTTCTCCAAGACACAAATTCTGTAAAAGACTGACAGTTTCTAGTTGTATTATATTAAAGCATACTTGGTTTAAACAATAGCTTAAATTCCATATTTATACATTTAATATCAATGAAAATACATTAATTCAAACTTTCAATGTTTTTGTTTATTTTCAATGAGTTTAAAAATGTCAAGATCCCTAAAATATAAATGAAATGTATTCATTTCTTGGTATTTTCCCAGATTAAAACAACTTCGAATACTTAATTCTCAATTTTGAAAAACACATTTTTCATTTTTGTTAATACATCACAAGGAAAGTAAAGAAAACCAGACACATATTATCACACACAGTTTGTTGGGTGCGCTACTGTTGTTTTTACACTTGGGTGCTAAAATACCTGCACTGGGACTTCTGTTTAACAGGATTCAACCCCCTGCATGCATCCAAGATTGAAACCGTTTCCGATTAGTTTGAAAATTGTGTTTATAGTTCTATGTCAGTCGTTTACAGATTCCGCGTTTAAAGAGCGCAATTTTTGTTTTTCAAACTATTCTGCCAAAAAGTATCTGAATGTGCAAACACATTTATTACATTCTTCAAATTCATACTTTTACGCAGATTATACTTTTACGTATCGATAAGGTTATTCTGAGTACGCAAAATAACTTATTTGAATACCCCATGCACTCATTTATATTTTAATTTTACTTGAAACGATTAGGTTGATGATGAAACTTTTCAATGGATTATTATTTTATTTATTTTTTTTTTTTTAAAGAGTGAAGTAATATCTTAATAGTCCCATTTCAAAATACTCTATATATATTTTAAGAAATTTCGAATACATTTTTTATTAATTAATTACTTAAAAAACAATATTTTTTTATTATATTTATTTTATATTTCTTTAGGCTATTTTTAACCATTATTAGAATTAACTAAATAATTTCTCCAAGTATGGACATTTTCTCCAGATTGTACCATTCCCCTATATTTGAGAATTTATAATTCTTGTAATGATTTCGTGTTATGAAATAAATGTCCAGTATTAGAAAAAGAAAACCATAATTGTTTTCTGAAAATTTTTAATGATTCTGAAGAAAGATATCGCACGTATGTGTTTTCAATTGGTGACGTTTGAAAAACATAAAATAAATTAAAACTAAACAAAATTTTTATCAGCTACATATTTGTTTAAATTGAGTCAAACTTATTGATTAATGTTAAAATAAAAATTCATCAACTTTTTTTTTTTTTTTTTTTTTTTTTTTTTTTTTTTAATTTGGGATAATTTTTCCTATTTTCGATGTCCTTTGTTCTTTCGATGTCCTATACCTATATTATAAGAAATTGTGGCTATTTATATGTACTGTAATTACGTTTAAAATATTCTAGTAAAAAATTAATGATACAATTAACGAAATGAATGTATTTCAATTTCTCCAAGGTTATGGATTTCACTACGTATCATCTGGAAAATATGACAAAAACATTACCACACATAAGTTTAGGATACATCATACTAAACTTTTTTATACTTCATTTTAATGTTGTTTATTATTTATATGTGCTGTAATAATGTTTAAAATATTCTAGAGAAAATTTAATAAAAAAAGGCTTTAAGAACGAATATATTTTATCCTCTTCAAGATTATGGATTTCATTACGTATCATCTGGAAAATATGACAGAAACATTACAATACATACGTCTAGGATACATTATACTAATCTTTCTTATACTTCGTTTTAATGTTGTTTATTCTTTCTTTATACAAATAAACTTCATATTTCCTTTTTCCATTTTTTTTTCAAAGTTTAAACTATTTGTATTTATACTTACGATATATATAATTAAAATAAATATCAGAAACATTTTAAAACAAATATGTTTCGTAAACATTAATTTAATGCATTGCAAGCATTAAAACAAATCAATTAGCATTTTATTTGCTAAATCCCCAATGGAAAATTTCAGGAAATTGTTGCTCAAGATTCATTACTTAAACACGAATTTCTATTAATGAAGGACTTTACCGAGAAGAAAGAAAAATGATCACTGAGATTACTTTATTTCTTTTATTTTAATTGCAAAACCTTTACCAATTTGCTTTAATATAAATACTTGTTTTTTATTTATTTATTTATTTTTGAGTTATTATGAGATTTAATTGTACGTATTCATATTGAAAAAATTGTACACAGCCATTAATACCTTTCAAATTAAAAAAAATAATGCAAAGAAAGTCATTATTTAAGGTTTAGTAAAAAATGCAAGTTTTTTTTTTAATTAATGAATATTATTAAACTAGTTATTGTTATTTAATTTTAAAAATAGTTCCGAAACAATTTAATCCATTAATATTAAGATAAATAAAATTTGGAATCATGCATGGGAAATGATTAACTTCAGCATCTTTGCTTCAAATTAATTAAGAATGAAAATAAGATGTCAATCGTAAACACAATCTAAAATTTGAATGAAATTTTTCTTAAAACATTGTCTTATAAATCTATATTTTACAGCATTTTCTCCTCTTTTCAATTATTAGTTTGATTTATTACCGCGTGTAAAGGCATCGAGGTTATGGCATGAAATATTTGAGATCGGGGAAATTTAATTGTAAGTTTACCGCAACATAACATAATACAAATTCGTGTATTAAATTGTGGAGTAGTTTTCTTTATTAAAGTTCTGCGATGAGCCACTAAATGATAAGCTAAGAAAGCCATCAGTTTCAGATGTGTTAAGGTGCGAGAAAAGAGGCATCTTTCGTTAAGCACCCTGTCCCTGTCAGATGGGAGGAGACCCCCAAGATCATTTGGAGGCAAATCTTCGAAGCCACTTTTAAAAGGCAAAGTGTGTTAAATGGAGAAAGTTTTCGTGGGATCCACCGCGGGAGTTTTCTAACCGCTCCGTGCTGAATAGCTCGTAACACGTGTTGTTGATCGGGAAGACAACGACTTAGAAGAATAGAGAGAAGAGTAATTGTGGTCAATATATTGACAAGCTCGCGGATCATTTCGCTTGCTATTCATCGCGCGTGAATTGCCAGCAAAGTGGCGCCGCGCACCTTCCGATTGCCAGTCAATCAGGCGGTGACTGCCTCTTGGTTTGGCAACGGGGCCGCTTTTGACAGCTTTTATCTAGCCTATTACTTTCAATTTTTTGTTTTTTCCGTGGGAGAAATATGACAAATTGGAGCAGCTCAAAATATCGCTGTCTTCATTTGCTGCGGCTGTGACCGATCGAGCATGAATTGAGTGAAAGATAGTATTGCAGCATGGGTGCGTTTCTCGTTAATAAATCTTTTTGCTCATCTGAAACAGTACCGGTTTACTACCGATTAAACGGATGATTTAGAAATTCATCACACCTTTTAAGAGACTATTAGTTTTTGGTTTAGGGAACTAAAATTTTTATCATATCATGTGCTTACCTTCTAAATTACCATTACCTGTTGCTTACCTTCTAAACTACCATAACTTTCAGCGTGTAATCAATCATACTAACCGACTATAATGAATAATTTTCAAAGAAGTATAAACAGTAATCTTTCATTACGACTCTTGTATAACGTGTCTACCTTAAAAGAATTCATCATGCATAAATAAGGGAAATTATTGTTGTTAGATAATATGCAATTTCCAGCAACCGCAGATGGTGTTTGTGTGTGCGTACCTTGCATATTTTAAGAAAAATCGATTCAAAACACTTCTAGATGCAAGGGTATCATTCTGATCATTTTCAAAAGTACAGTGCCAACTCATTGACTCCCTTTATATCCAGCATCACATTTAGGGGAGCCGAAGCTCCCGGGCTTCACAAATTTCCCCCTTTTTATCATCTTTAATTTGTATATATTTTTTTAAATAGTATATTTTATTATAATAAAAATTTATATTGTTTGCCATTAATTATATTAATATCCAGGGTTATTGTAAATGATGGGCCAATTTTCAAAAGATTATCTTTATTAAAGTACAAATCCAAAATGAACAACCTTTCTACCGATGAAAAGAGTAAGTTTCAAAGTTTTTTTAAGACATTATAAATGTTCAATGCGTCCACCGTTTGTTGCACAGCAAACATCTACGAAATAGCCAAACTCGTCTCTCACACAAGAAAGCGTATCTGCTGTTACTGAGTGTACGACTACACGGGTTACTAAGTGCACAGTGATGGTGCCAAAAGTAGCCGGTACAGATCATTTTGTTTCACTGTCAGTAGAGAGTGAGATGGCTAGTGTGGAGCACAAGGTGCATGGGACGAGTTTGGCTATCACGTAGTTATTTTCTGTGCAGCAAACGGTGGACACATTGAACATTTATAATTTATTAAAAAAAAAAAAAAAAAAAGAAAAAAGAAAAAAGAAAAAAGAAAAAAAAAACTTTGAAACTTCCTCTTTTCACCGGTAAAAAGATTGTTCATTTTGGATTTGCACTTTAATAAACATAATTTTTCGAAAATGGGTCCATCATTTATAATAACCCTGTATAATAACAGGGGAGTTTTGAATTATACTTTGATCTTTCAGCGAGGGCATCTGTGTAAATGTGCTATTTCTTAGTTTTCAAATACGGTACCGAAGCTGTCTGAAGGTCACTGCTGTTCATCAGTTCATTTCTTCCCTTGTTCTAACAATCTTTGCGAAGATAATCAGCATTCTCGATTTTCCAAGTCTTCTTTGTTCATCTTTTACAAAATTGCCGTTGCGCGAAGGCCTTTGCAAGTAGTTAATTTAATTACTTTCATATCACGTTTTAAAGATTTATTTCTGTAACACTGTATGTAATACCTGTCACGATAAGTTATTATTTTATTTAATATAGTTAAATGAAAAATATTTAGTTGAATATTTATCATCGTTTCCTCAAAAATAGGAAAATTAGGTGATATTCAACATATTTCTGACGACGATTTAAAATGAATCAATTGACAAAATGTGAACAGTGATAAATGTAAAACGAAAAAGTTGTGTAAAATAGAAAATACCAAGAGCTGAAAAAAAAGAGCTGTGCATTGTAAAACTTCTTCCTTGCAAGAAAAATATTTTTCAAGAAAATATAATCGATAGATTTGAAATATTTTGAAAATTAATACTTTTTTTTTCTTTGAAAAAAAAAAATGAATCTTTTGTATTTCTTTTCTTGCATTACAACATGCTTCATAATTGTCTATGAATGATTCTTATTGTTTTATCAGTAGTGATAATTGGTACACTTAACTTCTTTAAATGTATAAATCGACACTTTTTTTATGTTTGCAAATACTATTAAAATTTAATTTCCTCTATTGATATATCAGGGTGGGTGCCCAAAATGAGTAATATTGTAAGGTTTTCTCCCCCTTCATTCATAACAGAAAAATTTATGGTTAGATGAGACGTACGGAGCTTAAAATTACCAGTACTCAGAGCACTGGGGCACCCACCCTGGTTTCGCCACTGTATATGTAATTGCTTTTCTAACTTATCCCTTTTAATATTATTGTGAAATAGTTTGATTTACAACAACGTAAATAGATAAAACACTTAAAAAATAAGAAGCACGCCAACTTGTCAGAAAAATTATAATGCGCTTGCTAAAAAGTTAAGAATCAGCAGTAGCTCAGATAGGGCTGTGCAATGAATGAATAAAAAATCATGATTCACTAACAGCTTTATATGACGATATTCCGATATATACATTCGGCCTAACATATATTTGGTTTGGTCGAATATTCTTATACTTGGCAAAACGGGACAAATTAAAGAAATTTTCAAAAACTTCAAAAGATCTTTCAAAACTAAATATATGTTTAAAATAGGTGTTTAATTAAGAAAGGAGAACTGCTCTAGAAATTACGAGATTGAAAAGAAGTCATTATTTCTTTTTGTAATATGTATATGTAATTTTTGTAATGCAAAGAAAAAAAATAGCTATTATTTTTCTTATCAATATTTTAAGAAAATTTTAAGATTCTTAAAATATACAACTAAAAAAAAATGATTTTATTTGAAATTTGTTTCAAAATTTTTACCTTAACCAGAATTTTTTTTTCTCTTGTCATTTCAAAATTTCCGAAAATTTTACATCTCTACATCAGCTACAAGTTTCTAATGCACTTAAAACTTTGCTTATATAATACAAATTTCATCTCCAGTTATTTTATTATCACAGAAGCAGGAAAGTTTTTCTTGTACAGTTTTACCCATTTTAATCGATTTCCCCCCTTTTGTTCATATTTGAATTTCCCCTTCTAATTCCATTCAGTCAGTGATAAGAGAAATAGCCTCAGAGAAAAGAGGAAGACTACTCCCTTTTCACGGAGAAAGGAGAGAGAAAAATATTAATAAGAACGTAAACTAATATAAAACATAATTTCTCTATGATATTAAAAGGTTTATTTGGAAAAAAGAAAGTAAATATCAATTTATTTTACAATCAATCTATTTATCAATTAATTAACAATCAAATTTACACCAAACTTACTTTAGAAAAAAAAAAGCAATTCCTATTCTGCTCCGTCAGTTTGTGAGAAACTTGTTGATGATTGCGAAACTTGTACGCTTTAAGCGATCTTTTTAACATCAATGCCGAATAGGAAATGTTGAGGAAACAAAATTATCGTCATTAATCCCAGGTATATCTTTAGCGGAAATGCATTAACGAGAATGCATCAAAAAAAAATTGACTGTCACATAAAAATTTAACTCGCAAAATAACATGTTACCTAACTTTTATACGTGTGAAAGATCTTGTTTAAAAAGTATAAACAAGAACCTCAATATAACAATAGTCTGAAATTCTCAAAATCCCGATCAGATTTTCCACAAATATAAAAAGCTGTTGCACTATTTTACAAAAAAACTGATTCTCGAGATAGAAGTTCGGACATATCATCGTTTGATTCTTGTCCGTAAATCATTGATGTAACTGTCTTTGTTTATCAAAATGGAAGTATTTGACAGGTGGAATGTTATGCAAAATAGTTAATTAAAAAAATTAACCCTGGAATTTCAAAATATTATAAGAATAATCAGAAGGTAAAATATTCCGTGCTTAGAAAAATTTCTGATTGGTTCATGTCTATTGATGGTAATACATAGCTGCCAACTTTTACGCATTTTTGCTACCACTAAAATTGTACAAAGATTTTCCATTTGTTTAATCATAAGATTTCGACGATTAAACAAGACAATATTTACTATAATTTTTTGGTGGTAGGAAAAATGCGTAAAAGTTGGCAGCCATAATAATATGACGTATGAACAATATGATAAAATAGCCCCGAGTTTTAATAAATGGGTGTATTCTACGCAAATAGGCTATTTTCATCATAATGATGTAGAAAAATTAAATCGGGTCAGAAGTTTCTAATTTTTGTAACAAGACACTAGAAATGATACCTATTGGCAAAAAAATTAGCTGTCCGGCTGAACATCAAGAAGTTTTATAAGATTTTTAACACTAGAAGAGCCAAGAAAAGTTTGAAAAAAAAAACTGTACACTGGAAATTTTATTTAAAGCTTTTTAACTTATCTATTTAATTTATTTTTGCGCGATAGACACTTAACTCTTTTTTTTTTTTAATTCTGATTATTACCGAATTATACATATTTGAAATATTTTTTGTTTCCTTCCTGACTTTCTTTACCTTTTACAGAATAAATACTATTTTATACACCGATTTGGTTAAAAATACGCTTTTATTTTCATCATAAGCATTAAATTTTCAGCAAAAACAACTTTTACAAGTTTTTAAAAAGTAATATAGCAATTTTCTCATATAAAAATGTTTCCCTGACAGGAGGTAATGATAAAATATACATTATTAACACTTAAATTTTGTACTAAGAAAGTAAATAATAATAGAAAATTAAAAAAACAAAAAAAATTCTCAAACTATCCCTTCAGTGAAAGCTAAACCACTCATTAATGCATTTTTAGAAAATAAATTATTTTTATAAATGGAAGTGAAGGAATGGTGACATCATTTTAACTTTTGCCCAATCTGTCTATAAATTATTCCTTACAAATTAAAATATTTCTCGAGGATGGGTGAAGTCTTATTTACAGGCACGTGAGGCCCATGTGCTCAGCTGCTGCCATCAAAACTCTCAAAGCCTGAGGACAGGTGTCGTGACGTCATCACTAAGGGACTACTAAAGTACTCATTATAATTGTAATTGATACCGGAAATTTTTGAATTGCAATTTTCTTTTATGTTATTTGTAGAATATCAATCATCTTATAAAACTACGATAACTATTTAAATTTACTGGTGAGAATTTGGAATTACCCAATAAAAAAAAAAAAAATCAGGCATTTGCAGTAACATTCATTCCGAATCTGGCTGAATTTTTATTTAAGGGAATCTGAAATCTCACTAGTAAATTTAAATAGTTATTATTATTTTATAAGCTGATACATATTCCACAAATAAAATAAAAGGAAATTGCTATTCATGATTTTCCAGTGTATTTTCCGACACTGGTGACAACTAGGTCATTGGTGATGACGTCATGCTTCCTGTCCTCAGTCCTTGGAGGTTCGATGGCAGAGGCTTAGCACACATGCAATGTTTCAGCCTATACTAGTACCACCTTCTTCAAATATCCAGAACTATTACTGAATGAGGAAATGATGCGAAATATGAGTTGCAAACTTTTTTGCCAGATAAAAATGTATGTGGAGACCAAAATAATAAAAATAATAATTATTATTATTATAATGTAATACATAGAACTAATACTTTATGTGTTCATAATAAAATACGGAAATCAGACATAATAAATATGAATATCTCAGTTAGAAATGCTTTTTTTATATAATTTTGGGTGGTAGTGATTGCATGTCAATGAAGGATATTTTATAGGTTTAACAATTTATTTTAAATATGTTTTAATTAATGCTTCAATTTTATGAACTAATATAATAAAACCATCTTTAAACTACATGTTTAAAAAAATGCATTAGATTTTTCTGTTGAAAAAGATTAAATATACTTCAGTTTCATGATTATGCCTATTTGCTTAGATTCCGTCAAATAATAAATTATGTAAATCACTATTATTTTACTTAAGAGAATGATAGTAAAAACATGAATCTTTTAAAAGCTAAAATTTGGATATGCATATACTGTTTTAAATTCACTTTAATAATTATACACATTTAAAAAACAAAAAACAAAAAGACACAAATTACTTAATTTTATATTAAATTCAAAAATTAGACCGGGATTTTTGGCCCATCTTGAATTAGCGTACAAATCAGTCCAATACAAAAATAACAGTTCTTCAAATGAAGCGAAGTAAAAGATTCAATTAGTTTGCGCCACTCCCCTGAAATGATGTCTATTGCTCACTACAGGCTTTGACGTATTTACATTATATTTACGGGAGCTAACCTTTCTCACGGGTAGAAGTTCTTTGTTTTAAGTATCTATTTTTTCAAATTGTAAACTTTGTCTTATTTTATGAAAGAAAACTTTTGATTAAATAAAGGGCAAATTTAGAAGAGAAGAGAATAGAAAATAGAACTATTTTATTAAACTTTTTTACACTAATCCATTCATGATTGCTAAATGGTATTTTTTGAACAAAACATTTATTTAAAGAAACGATTAACTGGTTAATGCTTTCCAGGGTTTTTTTTCTTTTTTTTTTTTTAACAACTAAAAAAAAAGGTGGAGCAGAGTTCCTCTCATTCATAAAATTTCACTTACAAAAATAAAGGAATGTTAAAAATGCGTAACTGTGTATTATTGCTTTATAATGCACCACACATTCTCTGTTTATTGTTTGTGAAATTTTACAAAATGCGCGAAAAAATTATTTGTGCTTATTAAATAAAAAGAAAAATACATGAGGAATTATCCTGAAACTCCAAAGTATAAATATAATAGCACTGATCATATATTACCGTGAAGATTTTTTTTCCCGAAACCCCATACTGGACCGTCAACAAATTGAAAATCAAACGAATATCTTTTGGATTAACCCGGTCAAAACTAATGTATCAAAAGTGTTCAAACTGCAGATTATGATTAAGTAGCTTATTGCAATAAACTGTGTTCATTTTTATGAGGATTGCATGTATACTCCTAGAGAAATTAAGGGTTTTATAAAAACACTCTCAAATTTTGTCAAGTTTTTTGCTTGTGATTTGCAGAGTTCTTGATAAAAAAATTGCTCTTTTCAGAAAATATTAAAAACAACATTGTACACAATACTCTGTAAGCAGAACTAAAAAAAATTCTTTTGTATGTTATGCTAGATAAATAAATAGGTCAACTTTTGCAAAAGACTCAAAAATATAGCTTGAAAATTCTGATAATTATCGTAGATAGAATAAGATCAAAATCCTTTGTTCCCAACATGGAGAAAAAAAATGAGGGGTTTGTAACCAAATATATTAGTACATGGAATATTGTGTATTCTATATATTAACCATCGAGATGAGATGTTATTCCAAATCGATGATATTAACACCTTCTGAAGGATGCAGTCACTTTTCCATTTTCATTTTTAATATTTTTTAATGAATGCCAAACTATAAATTAAAATAGAAAAAAGTAGAAAAAGAAAAAAAAAAAAAACCGCACAAAATTCTCAAATGTTTAAACACGGAGCAAATCGTAGTATGTATTTTCATAAAATATATAAATAGGTTATGAAAAAATGTGCTTTTATTCCGTTAAATTTTATTCTCTTAAATATTGCAACTAGGCACATACTTCTAACGCATACTTCTAATGCTTATAATTAAAAAAAAAAAAGGTACAAAATTCGATGAAATAATTTATAACGTCATGGAGGGCTTATTTGAGAAAATACAAAAATAAATTTTTTATACGGCAACCGCATTTCCAATTAGGAAATTTTTCCTTATTAAATACTGAATTAAGCAAAAATATTCATCTCGATATCTACAAATATCAGAGAGATGTTATAATCCAAAGTTTTCCAAAGTTCGTGACTTGCACTCTTAAGGGGGTCCGAAACAGATTTTAAAATAATTTTTATTTATTTCGATAAAATTTTGATTTTTTTTTATGGTTAACCATATTACTTATAAACAAAATCACATGACAAAATTTCTCATTTTTTTAATTTAAAATTTAAAATATCTTAAAAAAGTGGGCTAGTTAAAAATCATTATAAATCGAAATATTATATGTAGAATTTGATTTTTTTTTTTCATTTGAATAAACAGAAATATAAGGTACTTATTTTTATTCAGCATTTAAAAAATATTAATTTAAATAAAAATTTAAAAAAATTAAAATACAAATCTTGAAAAATGTCATGTAACTTTAAAAAAAAAAAAAAAAAAAAAAAAAAAAAAAAAAAAAAACATATTTTCGAAAGTAAGTATTTTTTTTTTTAATTTTCTGAATAAGAATTGAAGTAAAACAATTAAAATGTCACGTTCCAAGTTTGAACCATTTAACTTTAACAATTTGTGAGTTATAACAATTTAAACTCAAGAAATGGTGAAAAAAACCCATCATATAGGAAAACGCATTTTCACAAGCAGTCTTTATTGTAACAACCCTCGCTTGAAAGCTAGATTTTGAAAACCACCCAAAACGAAAAAAAATTACATTTCTTCTTCCCTTTAACTGCTTTCCTGATTTGCTCGCACTTCATATGGGCAACGTGCCTTTGCCAGTCATGATTTACCCGTACCACGTATGGTTAAATGATTTCATATCATGATTTATTAGTCGCACCAGTAATTTTTAATATAAATGTTGCATTATTTAATCCGAGCATCTTTCTGATTCAATTGGGCAAAAATCTCTGTTTTGTAAAACCGGTGATAAAAGATTAAAAATTCTGTAAAAAGCACAAAAAATTGGTATTATTCGAGCGATTTTTTAACCCGTTCGGGACCATGGTTGCATATATGCACCCTGAAAAAGCGGACAAAGCCTTCTTTTTTCTCACCAGTAAAAAAGTAAAGTTATACTTGCTTTCCTTAATGATAACAATTAAGTGATTACTTAAGTAAAGCTTACTTTTTAAAAGAAAGTGGTGACAACTGAATAAAATTTGTGTAAAAGGCGCTGGTCCCGAACGGGTTAAAAATATATATCAGTTAAGTGGTTAAGTTAGAAACATGATATAACGTCATTTTAAGCAAAATAAACAGAGCAATTTTTAGTGCAATAAAATTATTTTAGAAAATCTGAAGATTTTTGTAACCCGAACGTCCTTAACCTTGCTTGTGAGTGACGATTTCTTGACACAATTTCAATGCAAGATAAAGATCATTCACAAACTGTACATTAATAAAAATCGATTTAAAATAGTGCTTCTCTTTTGAACATAAAATAGCAACGTACAGATTTTTCGTTAAACCTGTTTTCAAAATATGTTGGTGGTCTACACTAGAAGTTTGCAAAGGTCAAAATATCTAGGTCCGGTCCCGAACCAATCCATACGAACAAAAAGATCGGTCCGGCCAGGAAAAAAGTTAAAATCATAGTCCGGTTATTTATATGTTAATTTTTCACATATCCTTTAATATCGTTAATCTATATTCCATCTGTTGGAGAGTTTGAAAAATCCTAATAGAAGAATAATGTTTGGAGTTATAACGATTTTAAATTATCCCACTTGAAAAATACTGATTTTTTGAAATTTTTATAAACTTTTTTTATGAGAAATTTTAGGATGTGATTTTGTTTACAATTCATCTGCACAAATATATATATATATATATATATATATATATATATATATATATTTATTTATTTATTTTATTTATTTTTTTTTTTTTTAACTGTTAAAGTAACATTGTTTCTTGAATTGTGGGCTTTTCAATATGTGTCTAATCCCTTATACCTGATAAGTTAGTTAAACAGCTATAACTCTGTAAGATTTGCATATATGACGATGCAATTTTTTTGTTTAATTCAAGACTGGATAAGGAAAATTTTCCTTATTGAAAATTTTACCCTACGGGTTCCTATAAAAATTTAATTTTCGTAGTTTCGCAAATAGACACCCCCCCCCTTATGAAGTTGCAATGCAATGCGATCATATTTTGCATCTTTTTTTTTATTAAACTTTGTAGTTGGGAATATGGATTTAGGATATTTGAGGAAATAGACTATTCTTTCGATAATTATGAATCACCCTGTATATGGTAAAATAAGTCTTAAACTAAGGGCCATTATTTTTAACACTTTCCAACACAGTTAAAAAGCGTTTATGAATTCGGTTTGTCTGTATCTCTGTCTACGCTCTAACTCGCGTATATTCTGATTCTCATACAACTTATGCATTTTAATGATGTTTACCATGGCATGTTCAGTGTTTAATATGAAGTTTGCAGCATTCAGTTACAGGGCACTCAAAAGTGTTTCATTACATTATCGTCAACGCTGAAAATTGTTCACAGTGTTTTTTAATGACATTATGCTTTTTAAGATACATTGAAGTTCATATAAATCACTGAATTTCATTAAATGATCATTACTATAGAATGTCGCATTCATAGCGTTTATCATTCATTTGCAGACACAGACATACGAAAAAAAAAATATATATATATATATATATATACAGTTACAGTATTGTCTTTGAGCAATATTTACTGAAAGTGTGTTTTGAATTTACGTATGCGGATTTAAAATTAATTAATTTTTTGCCTGTTAACCGTTGGACATGAATTATATACCTCGTATAAAGACACAAAACTGTACAAAAGAATTCACGCACCATTCCCCTCATCAGCGGAAATTTCACAAGGAGAATTTTGAACTTTGCTATGTATTTCCTATCTGAACTAAATCTTACATGCATCTAATTTATAGATACATACATATATATATATATATATATATATATATATATATATATATATATATAATTTCGGACGCTGCTCAACTATTTTGGATAATTTTAGAATCCTTGGAATTGAGTTTTCAATTCTCTTACGCGTTTCAAAAGGGTTTTTCGTATTTCAACTGATATTCACGTTTCAAATAATTTTCCATCTTATTAAACGGCGACGTTTTGTCACCTTATTCTGAATGTATTGGAAAGGGTTTCATAATCTAGGCTTGACGCATGAATTTTTCCTTCGTGTTTTGTTTGATAAAAGATCTCATAATTCCTGAAAAGTGATCTGATTTCAAGTTCTCATAAATGTTAAATACAATTACGTTTATAAAATCTAAAAATAAACATTATATAATTATATAATATAGCAGAAAATACAAATAGTTTATAATGGAAAATTTTTACATAGTTCGTAAGGTAGCTCAACTTAGAATCCATATATGAACATAAGCTGCCATAATGACATGTAACCTATGTTTTACCGAATGAATTAATTGATATACAAATTCTTTGACATCAAATATTTAAAAAATAAATAAATTTGAAAAATAGAAATATATATATATATATATATATATATATATATATATAAAATTAATTAGTTATAAAAAACAATGAAATGTTTCACTTTCTCAATAACATTAATTCGTTTTATAAAATATAGTTTAGAGATATTTTAACATATATTTTATTTTCATATACATTCTAAGTAATCTTGCAGATTGTGACATAACATCTGAAAAAAATTTCCAGTATTAACTAAATTGCATATTTTTATTTTATTATGTGTGTTTATTTTTATAAAGCCTAAAATATAACTTAAACATATTACAGAATTTTACGTAATTTCAACAAATATTTAAAACTCTATCTGGAAACCACATCATCTTTTAATTCTGGCGGAGTTTTTCAGGACTTATGAGGCCATTTCCATGTACTGCACCTGTTGAAAAAACTGTTTGGATATTGAATAATTCTACAAATTCTTTTAACTTATACGTATAAAGTGGAATACACTTTTTTTATATTTTGCAGTAAAAGGAATGAGGGCATATATTATCTTTTGTAACATAATGTAAATAAAATCAACTTATTATGCACAGGAATAACGTGTTCATTAACGATCCTAGTAGCAACAAAATATTGACCCAATATTGTATCAATTGGTAAGAAGCATTCATTGCCTTAGCGCTAGTGCTTCACATTATGCTAATGTTTCAAAAAATATTTAGCCCATTTAAAATCGTAAAAGCCGATATTTAGGTAATATTGGTGTTTCATTGGAAATATTTGCCAATATTAGGAAATTGTTTGCTTTAATTTTGAAATACTTCCAATGAAACTCTAATATTGCTCCTCTGTGAATATAACATCATTGTTTTATTATAAAAAATCTAAAATAAAATATTTATAATACATTTATTAATAACAGCCGATGTTGCATTTCATGGTAAAAACTTTGTTTTATCACATTTTAAAAAAAACAGCCAGTTTTGCATTTTAAATATTTAAAAAAAATAGATATTTTCTTAAATATTCATGTTTGTTAGTGACACATAAACTATATAAAATTTTTATACTAAAATAACATGTATACTTATATATAAAACCACAAAATTTACTTCTATTGCTTTATAA
Organism: Maratus speculifer; assembly: GCA_964019185.1. Taxonomy (NCBI): domain Eukaryota; kingdom Metazoa; phylum Arthropoda; class Arachnida; order Araneae; family Salticidae; genus Maratus; species Maratus speculifer. The sequence goes on from OZ025293.1 coordinate 376,306,017, forward strand.
AAATAGAAGATATTACAAAAAACAATATAATTTTCAGTAATTATAAGCATTTTGCAAATATTTTACAAAAGAACTTATACCTACTGATTTAATAAGTAAATCAAAACGTCTTGTAAACAATATAATTTTTATTCTAATAATCTAATAATCTAATTCTAATAATCTTGTAAACAATATAATTTTTATTCTATCGGGGCGAGGGAGCAAAATCTGCGTTTATATACCAATCTTCTTTTTTTTTTTTTTTTTCTCATATGTGTAGAGCAAACTTTCGTGTCTTATTGTATGAAAATATGATGAATATGAAAAATAGTAATAGTAATTGTGAAGTACGAAAAAAAATACTTACAGGTTTTAAAATAAGTTTCTTCACATAATTATTCATATTTAAAATGCAGGCTTTTTTATTTTATAACAGTACGTCTTCTTATACAGAAATATGATTTTGTTTACTGGTAATAGTAATCTTTTCCTAGACAGATCTTTTTAATCGGACAAAGCTGCATTCTTTATTTACACAGCTTTTTAAAAGAAACCTTTCCACCTGCAACAAACAAAACGAGAAGTATGAGGATGTAAAATTAAACTCTCCGGAGAAATAAACCATGGGAACAGTAAACAGAGGCCGTTGAATGATCACGATTATATGACATACTCTATATGAAAAATGTTTATAGAAATGTACATTCCTCCAGGATAAAAGATGCATATAATGTTTAGATTTAGAGAGAAATATAAAGATTGGTATTTTGTTACACAGAAAATTTTGTAAGGATAACATATTTTTAAAAAATATTTTCGATATAATTTTTTCATAATAGATTTTGAATGAACGAAGTACAGTTTATGACACTAGTTATAGTTTTGCTACTTGTTGCACGCTACTTCTGATGCCTGGGTATAAACATAATCAGTACATTACGATACTGTCGCAGATTCCCCAGGATCATGTAATATGTTTCAAAACACAAATTGTCTTAAAATATGCGATTAATATAGTAAGAATGCTTTGAAATTTTTTAAGCGATTTTTAAACTTTCCCTTGAAAATGATTTACAAGATGAAAAATCTAAACTGGGATTCTCTCTGCAGTTTTTAAATTTGTTTCCAATAAATATATTTCAAATTTTCTTAGGAAATATTGATACTATTTTGCAATGTTTTTGGCATTCAAAATAAATAGAATCAAAATATGGCAAGAGAAATAAAAAATCATATTTTATAATGTAAATTGAAAAAAATACAAATTATTAAAAATTTTATCCTGGAAAATTCGTTAAATAACTCAAAATTAAAGCAATCTAAGGAAATTTTGCGATTTCATAACCGCATAGCAACCAATGTAAATGCATGTTTGGTGTGGCAGGCTTAAAGGAAAAACCCTTTGCAGAATATCACATTTACCTGCATAACATTAATTTTTTTAAGAGTAGCGTCGGTTCTCTCTACAAATTATTGATTTTTTGTATTGCGCTAGCTGCTAAACTACATCGTACAAAATATCGCATACTACACTACAAATTACTATAAAAAGCAACGACTACTATAGTTTTTCTACTTGTTGCACGCTACTTCTGATGCCTGGGTATAAACATAATAATTGCGCTAACGATACCATTGCAGATTCACCAGAATCATGTAATATGTTTTAAAACACAAATTGTCTTAAAATATACGATTAATATAGTAAGAATTCTTTGAAATTTGTCAAGCGATCTTTTTCAAACTTTCCCTTGAAATATGATTTACAAGATGAAAAATCTAAACTGGGTTTCACCAGCATTTTCTAAATTTGTTTCTATTAAATATAATTTAAATATTCTTAGGAAATGTTGATACTATTTTACAATGTTTTTGGCACTCTAAATAAATAGAATCAAAATATGGCAAGAAATATAAAAATCATGTTTTATAATGTAAATAAAAAAATATATACAAATTACTAAAAATTTTATGCTTGAAAATTATTTAAATAACTCAAAATTAAAACAATCTGCGGAAATTTTGCGATTTCATAACCGCATAGCAACCAATGAAAATGCATGTTTGGTGTGACAGGAATAAAATTTTCTAATACATTTTAACATTGTTGCACAAACAAATTACACTGCTTGCCCGATAATAATTCAGTCATCTAAAATCCTTTTTGTAAATAGAGAAGTTAAAAGGTAAATTATTGATCGTTTCTAACATTGTGAATTATTTGGAAATCATAATTAATAATTGAATGTGAAATTCATTAATGGACTAATTTAAAGTAAACAGAAAGTAAATGAAAGTTTATATTTAGTAAGAAATAAAATTCGCAATTTACATTAGATTTCCACTGAAACTGAGTATATTTAATAAATTCATTAGACGGTTGTAAACAGCTTTTCAAAGAATCGTGAGATTTTATAAATTTACTTTAAGTACATTTATTGTAAGGCATGAGTATTTAAACTTGTCATATTATGGATAAAACAGGAGTAAAGGAACAAAGAGCAGGACAATTCACAGGCATAATTTTACAGGAAGACCAAAACACCGTAAACATTTTTAAAATTCAATAAAAATAATTAAATAATTGGCGTATAAAAGTATAATTTAGACAAAAATGCTCCACGCAAATCGTCATTTTTTAAAGCGTATTAAAGTTATTTGTTTCAAAACTTGTTCATAGGTGGATCTAATCCTTCAAAGATGCAAGAAATCATAAAAAGAAACCCACATAAACGATTACAAACCATTTGTTTTTGCCATCTATTGGGATATTTCAATGTGTGTGTCTTTTATACTTCAAACTACATCCAAAAAGGTACTCAATTTTTACCGCTGCACTATAAAAAAAAAATCTGTAAAGGTACTAAACTTTTTCTAGGAAACTGGTATTCCTAGAACATTTTATGTAACGGTAACAGCAAAATCCTTTGTAACAGAACCGATTACGTGAATTTTTGCTGTTACCGTTTACATAAAAAATTCTAGGAATCCCAGTTAACTTGAAAAGGTTTAGTCTTTTTACCGAATTTTTTTTACAGTGTGCAAAATAAATGGTCTGTAGCTGCTTATATCGATTTTTTTTATTTCTGGCAGCTTTGAATTTATTAGCGGCATCTATGGGTAAATATTACATTTAACATTTTTGCTTGTTGGGGCAAAACTTTCGATCGTGAGAAGCACTTTCGGCGAAACCACACTAACATACGCTAATTACAAGATTGTGATGGAATTTTCAAATGTCTCCAAGACTTTTTATTCATCTTGTAATACATTAAGAGATTGGGGACATAACAAGCAAAAATTGATGAAAATATTGGTCCCCATACACACTTACATAAAAAAATATCAACAATACTTATTTAATATTTATCAGTAATGTATATAATATATTTTGCATGCTGTTAATAATAAAAGAAAATAGATTTTTTTTTTTTTACTCTGCATGTAGTGCTTATATATTCAAGAAACAAAAATAATGCGTCAAGTCCAAATTATGAACAAATTTCCAACACATTCAGAATAAAAAAGAGAATAAAAAGAGTTAAAAGTTAAAAATTTTTGAGCGAAAAATAAAACACCGTTTAATAAGATGAAAAATGCCGTTATTTTAATAAACTTATTGGAAAACGTAAAACACTTTTGAAAACATACTTTCAAAAGTCACCATCTCAAGCCAAAAAAATATCCCATTTCTATTTTGAAGCCCTGTATTTCATCTATAAACTTGTATACACATACAGCACTATTACATAGTATGAGAAAAGTTTAGCTCAATTCGGGTACAAAGTTCATAACAGATATGTTGTTCATACACAAGCTGACTCAAATTAGGATCACACATAGCACAGTTGAAAATTCCCATTCAGTAATTTACCTCAACATAAGGAAATATGCCCAGATTCTTTCGTGCAGCTCTGTCATGAGCTATAGAGCTTATACACATAAAATAATGAATAAAAAATTCTTTGAACTTAAAACCGCATTCCACAATTGAAAAAAACTTTCATCAATTATTGCTCATAGACAGTGTTGTAAAAGAATTTTGTGTGTGTGTGTGTGTGTGTATCTCTGTAAATAAACTTTAAATACTCTGTACACCTTATTTTATATTACGCATGTTGTAGTGCACTTCATTTTTATGTATAAGTTTTAATATGTTTGAAATAATTAAAATAATACACTTGGTAAAAATGACCATAAAAAAAATACAAGAGGCGTTTCGAGCTAAAACAATAATAGCTCGTCATAAAAGCAGACACGTGTCCATAATGGGATAGTGTCAAAAATGAACTTAATCAAAGATGAAGATGAACTGTTCATCTTTTCATTATTTTTATTTTATGGTGATATCTATAAAGTTTATTATTTTAATTATTGCTTGTCGCCGGTTTATTCGGTGTTTTTTCGATGTTTGAAATAGATTAATATCATTAAAATACTCTGGAAAGGATTTCTCCCCTCACCTTCCATTGTCTACAATGTAGCGACATTTTTCGAGTGCCCTGTAAACGACGTATAAATGTATCACACTTCATTTTTAATACCAAACTTTATCAGTAAAACTCATTAATATATATCTATGGCATGCAATGCAACTATATTTCCATAAGTTAGATCGACCTGGTCGCAAGTTAGATGACCACGCAATCTGAATTCATTAACACTTTTTAAATTTGTTATTATTTCTGTGTTTGTTTTATTTCTGTGAAACTTCGCATTCGAAGTTTAAAACAAATTAGGGTTATTAGAAGCAAAAATATTTCCGATATTGGATAATTTATATATAGAGAGAAAGATAGATAGATTGATAGACATAGATATGTGAATCAAACAGAGTACTGATGGCCTAAAAGTTAGCAGAATTAGTTTTAACACATGCATCAATACAGCATTTCCTTTGGACCGATTATGGCCTCATAGTTTATTTTTCATTGTATAATTGGAATAAGATAGTTAGATCTCTCAGCACAATCAAAGAATTCTTTGTTTATATTTCTCTAAAATAGTTACAATGTTCTTGTTTTCTTAGTACTTCAAATAATGGAAAATAAATGTAAAATGTGTCGACTGCAGACCATCATCAGCACATTGATAAAACAACTGCGGACCATCCAACGAATTGATAAATCAACTGCAGACTTGATTAACTGTTTAATTTTTTTTAATCCCACATAAAAAATATTTTATTTTAGTTTTAGAAACAGATTTCTAACGCTAAAAAATAAATAATCATAAAATGTTCTTATTTTTTGTGTATGTTATATAAAGTGTCCACTCTAGTAGCCAATGGCTAATTCCGAAAACGTTAATCATAGACATTCAGTACCAGTTACAAAAATGTTTTAAATGCGGTTAAAAAAACATCTTAAAAGAGATTTGGGTCAATAAAACCATTTCTTAAAAAAATATGATAATTATTTTTTTCTACACGGTTCTCTGGTCCAATAAGTTATATTTTGTAAAATGTTTCTGTTACACTGATAAATAAGACAAAAAAAAAAAAGTTCCGTTATTCTGCGACTAAAATTGACCGAGTAATAGCTATTTAAAGTCGGAGCATATTTTTTGCTGCTAATAAGAGTTCATTCACAAATTTAGTAGAAATATATTTTCATCAGATATATTAAAAAATGGTTGAGAGTAAAACCAACATTGCAAAGAAAATTTGAAATCTTTAATCATACCTTTGATAAATAAATCTTATGTATTCTGTAGCGCTAAATCTGAAATTGATCTTCATTTTTTACCACCTTATAAAGATTTTTTGCAAATTATAAATTTTAAAGTTAAAAAAAATAAAATAAAAAATAAGCGAAAATTTGATATTACAATATGGATGTGTTTTAAACTTTTGATAATTATTGCTTTATGTATTTTTTTACCGCTGAAACCGAAAATGACCTTCATTTTTAACCATCGCGTCAGGATTTTGCGCAAACTGTAAATCTCAAAGTTAAAATTGAACCTCCTTCCCCATGTCATCGGATCCCTCAGCTGTTTAGCAGTAAGAACCTTAGTATAAGCTAAAAAATGGACAAATTATTGAATTAAATGATACTAAATTTAATAAAAGGTTTTTTATTGTATTACATTTTTATTACTGTATTAAATTTTCGTTGTATTTTAACTTTGACATTTACGATTGACAAAAAAAATTCTGGCGTAATGACCTCAAAATTAAGGCCATTTTCATATTCAGTGCTGAAAAATACACAAAAAAAAAAAAAAAAAAAAAAATCAAAAGTTAAAAAAAACACTGTCATCTACTCTATTTTATAGTATTTATTAACTATGACAATTTATGATTTACGAAAAATCCTGACATGATAGTTAAAATTTAAGATAATTTCCGGTTTCAGCGATAGAAAATACATAAGAGTTTTAAAAAAAACCCAAACATCGCCGTCTTGTGTTATTTAATTATGAATGCTTTAGCATAGCCTTTTTAAAATTTGGTTATCTTACTTACAAACTACGCCTAATTTGTCCCCCATGAATTATGATAACAATTCACTTATATATATATTATCTTTCTTATTAAAGATGGAATTAAAAATATCGCTATATCCAACTTATCTAGTGGTTCCCAATTATTTATCTTTAATTGGAATGAAGGTGTTGGGCCGGTAAGTGATAAAGGTTTTTAGTAACTAATGATAAACCCCTAAGACGCCAGGCATAGCAATTATTTCAAAACTCGCTTTGTATATATGATTCATATATACAGGGTGTCCACTCTTAACGGTGTCCAAAGGCTAATTCTGAAACCGTTAGTCGTAGACATGTAGTTCCAATTAAAAAATGTTTTAAATGAGGTAAAGAAATATTTTAAAAGCGATTTGAATCAATAAAACCATTACTTTAAAAAAAATACGAAATTTACATTTTTATACGGTCCTCCGGTCCTAAAAGTTATGTTTAGTATTAAATGCTTCACTTATACTACTTTCCCGCATTGAAAACAAATGTGTTCGACTATGATTTGAGGGATCACATACCAAGTTTTTACAATAATCAAAAGACTTATTTCAGGTGTATTTGCGCTTTGAAAAACAGTTTATTACGATCGAGTTAACTTTATTAAGTTTTAGATTTTTAACAAAATTATGTTATTTTTATACGTTTTTATTTAACTTCAACAAACGTATGTATGTTTTTCCAGTTCAAAATTTCCACTTGAACTTTAACTCACTTTCAAATATCCGATCAAGTTTGAATTTTACATACTGACGTAAATACGATGACAATCTAACACTATTTTGATTTTCGGTGGTTACCATTTATACATTTTACACGATAACACAAAAAATTACGGGTAGATTACCGCCACAATGTTTAAGAAAAAAGTTTCAGTTTAAAAGTTTTCGGAATGAAATAAGTAAAAAGGAAATGACTCTTTTAAAAACAATCGAATTCACACTAAATAATAGAAATGATCAGAACTAATAATAATATTTAGGAATAAGCTAAAAATTGTTTATATGCAATTTGAGTAAGATTATAATAAATGTTAGGCAAATTTAATAGGATTAATGCACTGTAAAAAAAAAAGTATAGTTATTGAACTTTTTCAAGGAAACTGGAATTACTAGACCTTTTCATGTAACCGAACAACGAAATTCATGTAACAAAATCGATTACATGAATATTTGCTGTTGCCGTTACATAAAAAGTTCTATGAATCCTAGTTTCCTAGAAAAAGTTTAGTAACTTTACAGATTTTTTATATTATTAAAGAATAGGAAATGAGTGAATATGCCGGTAATTTAGAATAATAAAATGAAATATAGTGAAGGAAGAGTTAATGATATAAGATATATAAATAAAATGTGAGAATATAGATTTATGAAGTTTAATAAAACCTATTTTATTTGCATTGCTCTGTACAAAACATAAAAAATTATCGTATATATAAACATTTCTTAATATCAATAAAAAGTTACGTGAATAATTCTGCAAGAATTAAATGGATCAAAACAATTTTAGAAAATTATTTTATAGATATTATTTACGCGGGCATGTGCGTGTGTATAGTCCCTCATATATTTAACATGGATTAAAACGTTGCATAAGAAGAAATATCAGAGTTTGCAAATTTATACGATATAACTAATATATATACAAATAAACATTATGTACGGTAGATGCAATGTAAAAAGCCCGATAAAGAAAATTATATGTCAGATGTTGCAGAAGACGAGGCGCAAATGAAGTAATAAGAAAGGTACAAAATAATTATTAATGAAACTAGGCAAAAAACTGTATCCAAACAAACTAGTATTTGGATACAAAACAGAAAAAAAGGAAAGTGTATGTGGGAAATGAAGTGGTAAAATCTCTTGCTAGAGAAAATTAAACACTTGTTGGTGTTCTTTTACTTGAAAAATGAAAGTCTTGCACTACAGTTATATTTTGTTGCTGTTTTTTTTATGATAAAAATCATTTTTTATAATTCTAATTATTGTGTACTGTCTAAATAACAAAAAACGCAGTCCTTTGCCTTTGCTTGGCGACATTTATAGCTAATAATTTTTCAAACACTTATCATTTTAATATTTTGATTATTATATTTAATGTTTTACCTTTTTGTTGGTATTTATGAATTATTTTTTTTTTCTTGTTAGCTAAAAAAACAAATTAGAAACTGCATCAAACGTGGCAATGAGGTGCGTGGATACTATAACTAGTTTTAAAAATATTTAGATCTTGTTACAATAACTGTTGCACTCTCATGAAAAAATGGATACATACCAAATTAATTACGATTACATATATATTAAATTTAATAACATGGAAATAATACGACTCCATCTTGAATAAGACGTAATCCCCATAGCAACGTAGAATAATTGCCTATCATGTGATATAATTGAATTAATTGCGTATGACAAAAGAAAACTTTCATTAACATCTTTTTAAGTTTTGATTCGATATTCATAAAATTTGAAATGACTCGAAAAAGTCTGAAACTCTCGTATTCGTGCGACTATTTTTTTTTTTTTTTTTTTTTTTTTTGTCTTTTTGCACAATTTTAGAACTGCAGTTCCTAAATTAAAATTACTCATTGGTGGCCACCGTAATACTCGAATTCATTCTTTATGCAATTTTTTTTTTTAATTCTCTTTGACAGCGACTACTTTTTTTTTTTTTTTTTAAATCGAAAATTTTAATGTACCTTTCATCAGAACGAATATATTGAGAGTCCGGAAAAAATAGTTCCGGATAATCGAGGTTACTGATATGCATTGGGCTTCTTTCCATTATTACATACTAAGCATACACCGAATTTCAAGTCTCTGTCTCAATTTTTTCGGGAGATAGAGTGTTTATAGACAGACGGACAGGCAGACACACGCACACAGACAAACGGACGGCTATTTTTTTTTCCCTAAAAATACGCTTTTCGGAATCTCCAGTGCCTGAAACTTATAAATCGGTCAATTTCTTCTTCTTTTTTTTCTTTTTTGATTTTCGAAACAATTGCAAGATTTACCCTATATGACGCATACTGGTTCAATGCTTTAGAAATTCTTTTCAATGTTTTAGAAATCAATCTATATACTTTTCTGGACTTGAACAGTGGTAGTTCCAGAGTATCTTGTCTCTTTTGATTATTTATGTGTAAAAAATTTCATTCCAAACTCTTTAATTCAGAGGCAATAAAATATTTCTAAGAGAATATCATCTTATCTTATTAAATTCAAAGAATAAATAAAGTTTTGCTTAAAGTTTCTACGAGTAAATGAAGTTTTACAAAGTAAATTTGTGACATTCGTGCGATTAAAGATTACAATAAATGATACAAAACACAAAATAAAATAGAAAAGTTTCACACAAATTTAAGGAAACAAAAATAAAATAATAAAATTAAACAAATAAATGAAAATAAAGCGTTTAAAAAAAAAAACACAGAGACATTTTTTCTGCCACAAAATAATAATAATAATAATAATAATAATAATAATAATAATAATAATAATAATAATAATAATAATAATAATAATAATAATAATAAATAAATAAATAAATAAATAAATAAATTCTTTTTTACCTTTTTCAAACTCAAAATATTTTTGATCACAATAAATTTTTATTAAATGAACAAATGATCTAACCAATATATCATACATTTATCCAACAAATCTTGTTTTCTGAACTACATTTTGTGCTTAAATATCGTTTCATTAAAATTTTTATTTTATGAATAATATTATCTTCTGGATCTCTTTCTTAAATATAAAGCATATGCCATACAATCAATGCGTGAACTGAAACAATAGACTATATATATTACTTGCTTCGGCTATTACAATATTTTGTTCGTTTTAACCCCTTAATTTTCGTACTCGAATTTCACAGGCGGAAGAGTTACAGTACGGTACATATTTTTTACGCAGATTGTTTGATTCCCACATTTTTTTCTTTGTTTTTATTTAATAGTTCTTCTGGCTTTATTATCGTACTATTTCATCTTCTATTAAATAAGATGAATGTTTTTGCTTTAAGAAAGCGGTGGATATGTAACAATCTGAATTTAAAAAAAAAGAGTAGAATTACCGGCCACTACGTTTAAGGAATTAGATGAAATGCAATAACATGATCCTCATCTTTTACAGTGTTTCTAACATGCTTTACTTATTAATATACTTAACTTGGAATAAATATATAGCGATAATCACCCATTTAGTTATCAGATTAGCAATCTTTAAAAAGTTTACCACATTCATATATATTTGAATAATATATTATGCAAAGTTGTGCATGGAAAAATATGCAAATTTTATTTTCGTAAATTGAACAGCTTTAAGGAACAGTTCCTATCTATGTGACGTTTTGAAATAAGCTCTTTTCTTTAGAGTGTGCTGTTATCACTACGTAATATCTCTACACCGTCAAAATAGGAAATAAATCGTTAAAATTAAATGATAAAACATTGTTTCGTGATGAAAATCATTATCTTATACTAATTTATAAATCAAGACTCATTCAAATATTAATTTCTTCAATTGAAAAGTATTTCACTGCGGCCAATTTTTCGGTCGGAAAAAATCGGCTTTAAAGGGTCAAATCTGACGATCTTAATTAAATAATAATATAGAAACGGAGTATACTGGATGTTATTTTCTTGCACTCACCATATGATAATTTCGCAAGAGAGTAAAGATGTCATTTATGTAATTGAATTGAAATGTATTAAAAGAAAGGAATCTATTAATGTAAAACAATAAGTTGATTTATCCGCATTATTCTATTTTATTACCAGTTATTGATAGAAGTATAAAGGAGAGTTGATAAATAAGAGGAAAATGAGAGTTTTATTGATTTTAGCCGCTAAAGTGTGTAGTACAAATTACACAAAAATGATTCGCTTGAACATATTTTAAAATCAGAATGGCAAGAAGCCGATTCTTAATTTAATTACACCGCTTAAACGTCAAGGAATGAATAAAATCCGATTCTTGACGAGGGTAGCGATATGGATTTTTCCAATTCGATAGAACTCCTTTTCCGCAAAAGCAGTCATAAAGAAAAGCCTAGAAATAAGCATTAATTAAGATCTTTCAGTGGAATTGTCAAGCAAGAAAAATTGTATTTAATGCCATAAACAAAGAAAATTGAAGGCTAAATGGCTTAAAATTTTGTAACCTTTGTAAAGCCTTATACTTATTATTTTTCTTTCCATGCTACAAGTTGCGATAAAAATAGAAATGGTAATGATAAAAATGCAATAATAATTCTAAATTATTTGTATTTTAAAACTGTATTTTATGAGGACAAATTTGAAAGCACTGTCTCAATATCAGTTAAATCTGATCATCAGAAGGAGAACAACTATGCGTCTAAATGCTGAACTGGCAAAAGTGATACAATTTCAATATTTCGAAATTTCGAGTAGCGGTTGTCGCCTTACAGATGGCTCGTATGAGCTCTGTAAAAGAGTTAGCAACCCCCCTCTCCCGATTTCTTTTAAATCCCTTCCATTTTCAACTACGGAGGAACAAATCCAAACAGCATAGTTAAAAATAATCTAGAAACTGGTCAATACAGTAAAAAAATATAATAAAAAATAAATAGCGATAAAGCCTCAATCAGATAGATTTTCGCATGTGGCGATCAAGCGGCTTCCGTCCTGCGGTCAAGTACAAAACTCGTTAAGCTTAGCATAATTCCCCACAGGTAGGGGCCTGGTCTGCGGTATAATAATAATAAGAAGAAGAGGATAGAGAAATTGGTGTAACAGATAAAATTTCATATTCATTTCTCAAACAAACAACAATTGAATATTTTTTAATATAAAATTGTTAAAAGTGTTTATCAGAATAAAAATGGATTACTTTTGAAAAAGTGTAAAAAAAGTTTGTATCTTTATTCTACAATGGAGGGCATCCGATTTTTTGGTATATTGAATTTTTTCGTCTTTCCCTTCAAGTTAGATATCGAGGTTTGACTGCATTTAAACAAATGGATAAATATAATCGCAGACCGTACAAAGGGTTTTGTTTAATATTTCTTACAAAACAACTTATATTTTAATTAGTAAATCCGAATTGTTAATTTATAATTATTAAATACGTCTATAGATGGTAGCAACAATAAATTTAATTTAAAAATAACTATAAAAGAAGTTATTTGTTTTAATCAATTTAAAAATGTTCAAATCAAATTTAAAATAACATCCAAAATTGCAAATTTTTTGAAAGTCCGGAAAAAAGAATTAGTGGAGATATAAATAAAATTTTAAATTTCTAAAAACTAAAAACTAAAAAAGTTGTTTAAAAGAAATTTAACATTCTGAATCACTAATAAATCGCAATAAATTTTAAAATAGAAAGAAAATTGAATTCCGAACAATATTATGAATTTCAATGGTTAAAAAAATAATATAAACCCTTAAATTGCCAAAAGATAAGAAACTTCTTTTAATTAAATCCATCTTAGTATGAAAATTTCAAGTTCCATAACTGGGGTCCAAACTAAGACGCGAGACACACACGAGCGAGATGCTTTGCATTTACAAGCGAGTTGCTTTTCCTCCAAGGTATAATGTCTGCAAGAAAATCGTTGAAATAAGGTTCTCTTTTTTAATTTAAATCGCAGAAATAAACGGATGACATTGGTAAAATCAGTTTAATTAAAATAATAGAATTTTTCAAAATTTTATGAATTGACGCGTGACATGAGTTATTCAGTTGTAAGTACACAAAATTTTAAGTCTCTGAATTATACAGTTTTTGTGTACGGGGTCTGTGACGGACAGACAGGCAGAGGACAGAAACGAATAGGGTTTGTCAGGTGAAACAAAGCCCTAAAAACAAGCATAAAAGCAATATGTTCTTCTTTTATCGACACCATGGAGGAGATTTTTAAACTACGTGCGTGATTATTACAATCAAGGTTTATGACAATTGATAGTAATTTACGCTCCTACAATTCGTCAATTCGTAATTGGTATGTATCTTGTCTAAAAAAATTTCTCTAAATTTCTTTTTTAATATATTTTCAAGAGGTCAGTACCTTTTCCCTTTTCGAGATTTTTTCCACTACCAATCATTTTTAAAGTTTCCAATATATTTACTTTATTTTATCTTACATAAGCCGTACTACCATTTCTGATATGTCTAATATTTAACAGCGTACACCATCCTATAAATGTATTCTAACTAAAGATTTATTTAAAAAGTCTATAGCAAAATTTGAATAACTATTCTAGTGCAAGAATTAAAAAGAATATAGAATCGAATCGAATAGAATGGAATCCGATTTAAAATAATATAATCTTAATGCAGAATTACATATTGAAAATTTCTAGATACCAAGTGTGATGCTCATCTTGCCCATATATATAATGTAAACTGGCCATTGAGTAAGAATTATTCAATGCCATTTCTTTTGTATAATAGACTGTGTCTAATCAATGTTTTACAAAGAAATTGAATTTTTAATTTTACCTGTAAACTTCTTCCAGGATTGTATTTATACTCTAATGCGAAATCTGGGTTCCCAAGGCAATCATCCCTGTTATTTGTAAATTATACTCTTTTTATTTAGTATAACTACATTATGTGTCATTGCACATACTTATTTGAAAATGCAAATACTTAATAATATAATCATCGTGTTTTTAATTTAAAAAGGTCAATAATACAAATGCACACATACATATATTTATATGTATTAAAAAATAACAAGAAAAAATACTGAAATGCTTTCATTTTTTCAATTTCTTTCCTTTTTCTCTATATTTTTTCTTTGTATTTTATGTTTTTATTAACTAATTTTCCTTTGCATATACATCTATTAAAAAAATTCACTATATTGCGCCAGTAAAATTTATATGTTTATTTCAAGCAAATAAATCAAGCCTTTTGCCACTCTTGGAATGAAGTTTCGACTATTCTTTATTTTTTCTCTTTGAAGACTATTTGCAACGTCAGTAGCAGAGAATATTTAAAAATTTAAATACTATAACACGGTATTTACCAAACAAAAGACATTTTTATGAAGAATGCAATTAACAAAAAAACAAAATATTTCCCTTTTTTACGAATCGTCACTCAATCATTTATATGTAGTCCTATTAATAATTCACTATTAAAAAAATTACTTAAAACCGTTCTGCTTTATTTAACCAGGCCACAAACACGCCACTTTAAACACATTGATTATTTAAACATGAACTTTCAGTTAAACATATTGTTAATACTCATTTCTTCGTCTAAATAATTGATTGCTGTAATTAACATATCTTCTTTTAATTACTTGAGTGTATATCACATTTTTTCTACGTAATTTTTTTCAGTCTTTTTCCGTTTCAGTAAAAACAATTTCCAAATCGTTTTTATTTTAGGAAGACTTTACACTTTTTCAATATAATTGTGTATTATTTACTTTGGAATTGACACACAAAAGAGAAAAAAAAACAAATTCTGCTGGAAAAAATAAGCATTACTAAGAATTGTATATTTTAGGCCCTATTTTGTTTAATATATTCATTTCTTGAAAGTAAAAATTATTATTATTATACAATATTATTTCAATATTATTTCAACAAAAATGGAAAAATGAGAAAATGTGAAAATGTTTAACGTTTCTTTTTCGAATAAGGATATTTATTTGAATTATATGTTATATTCAAAAATTATTTTACAAGAATTCGGCAATTTAGATATAAATTATTACAAAGCCTTCGATTTACCCCTTTTAAAAACTACAGTTAAAATAAAAAAGATAAAATGGCTTGTAGAAATGCTTTCTAAGGTTGTGAAATCCCTTTGCTTCTCATAGAATTATGAATAACCAAAGTATTGATGAGCATTTGCGGGAAAAAGGCATTAGATCTGTTTTTAAAGAAATAGTTTTTGTCAATTGATTATAATTTTTACAATCTTTAAATTTGTATGCAAGGAATATGATAGAATTTTAAACATATGACTGTAGAAATGTAAACTGAATAATGTGTATGTCATTCATCAATACTTTTTAAGCGTGCTACTTGATTAACATTTTGTTCTTTTTATTGAATAAAAAACATAAGTATAAACATGTTGTTACAGAAAAAAATTCTAATTTGACAAAACAATTTAAAAAAAATTCAAATTTTAATGATGATAATATTAATTTCAAACAGAGTACAAAAATAAGTTATAGAAATATTAAATTATTATTTACAGGCGCAATCATCTGCCAGACGTTAAACTTTCCAGTCTCCGATAAAACGTATACATGCTTTAGCCTCGCTTTTCAATAGCATGAAACTGCAGCAAGATGTATGCTTGAATTAAAATAGGTGTCTATAACCGATACCCGAATGGACCCGTTTCGGTCCGTTACCATTTCGGCCTTTACCACCTTATAATTCAGACTCTCTAATTGTCGTAGACTTTCGAAACACTTTGTTGGTCAATATCATTTGGGGCCTTCATCATCCCTTCTCCCAAAAAATATAATAATAATAATAAAAACCTGAATATAAGTGTGAAGGAAATTTAAACTTTTATAACTTGTGGTAATGAAATTCCAGCGCACTGAAATTTTATGTGATTGAACTATGTGATATGATTTTACAAGGACATTTTATTTTAAAAGAGAACGGATGTTTTAAATTTTTGAATTGGTGATTATTATTAAGTATTTTACTTATAATATAAACTACTTTTTCTTTTCTTCGAGTGCACTTCATTAACTAGAACATCTGAATGAATTGAATAATAAATAAAATAAGTCTTTAATAAGTCAGTTAGACATTTGTAAGTTATCATAAGTAAATGTTTCCTCAAATCAGTAATTTACAGTCCCTCTTTTAATAATCAGAACTCAGATAAATTGAAGCTGAAATACTTAATCTTTCTTATCATTTGCATTTTATAAATTTGTTTTCATAAGTTACTTTACCATAATAAACACTGGGAAAGCAAATGCAGTTTGCTTACAAGACGTGCTATGAAACATATTTTGTATAAAAAAAAAAGTTTTAGATCCCCCCCCCCCCTCTTCCTCTTATTTAAGTAGTAATTGTTGCTTGCATTTTATTTATCAGTTTTCTCACCACTTGAAGTAGTTTTTGTGAGCAAATTGTATTTAAAACTGAGAATATTTCTTAAAAAGAAAAAAAAAAAAAAGATTATTTTTAAATTTCTGCAATAATGTTAGTAATATTTTATTAGTTTAATTTTCCTTTTTAAACTCAGAAACTAATTTTTTTTTCATTTGTCCTTTACTTTATTTTTTTAACTGCCTTTTTCTTCCTTTTTTCCCAGAAAATAAGTTTAATGAAGTTTTATTTTAATTTTATTATTAATAATATTTATAGTTTTAAATTTTACTAAAAATCAATAGGTAAAGGATAAAATTCAATTTTTAGTTACTATGGATTATAATGATAAACTGAATATATAATATATTACATATTGAGCTTATTTAAAAACAAAAAATTTTAATTTATATTAATAGTGTTATTAATTTAATAATCTAAGAATATATTAAATTAAAAAATATATTTAATAAAACATTAATTTAGTTTTTATGCTAAAGTTACTAACTATTTCAACAATTAATTAATTGCAATTATTCATGAATTAATGTTTTTAATCAAAATTTTAATTTATTAATCCAAAAACTTTTTTAAAAAATGAATCTTTTAAAAAATCAATCAAAAAACATGAAAGCTACGCAATTATTAATTAATAATATTAATAATGCAGCCATATATAAATACGCAAACATAACTTTTAACAGTGTTAAGTGATATTATTGTCAATGTTTAGATGTTAATTTAATTTTTAATACTCATTTGTAGTTTACAATTTAAAAAGAGCAAAATAGTATTAATTAATTAGATTTAAAGATCAAGAAAAATATTATAAACTAACTAAAAAATTAATAAACAACATATTTATCCGCAAAATCCTTATATATATATATATATATATATATATATATATATATATATATATATATTTAACATTCTAATGAAATTAACAACATTATAGTATTCGAAAATTTTAAAAAAGTATATTTTCATTTACCCGTTAATAACAAGTATATATTTCATGTAATAGTTCTTGAACATGTAATTGATAAATTAGTTATATAAATAAATTGTTATTGGAGTAATATTAATTTGTTATTAATAAATAAATTTAAGAAAATTTAATTTTTAAGAAAATTTTTTTAACAATATAACTCCTTCGATCAAAATCTGCAAGGGACCGAAATAGTAAGTGACCGAAATATCCCACTTCCTCTATAAGAGTGTAATTTTAAATATCAGTTTAAAAAAGCCATGAGCCAAGCGTGAATTAATAGACAATAATTATTTATTCCGAATTTAAAAGTTCCTGGATATATTTTTCCTTCGATTACTAGACACTCAAATTAATATTACAATATTTTTTTAATCGCGAAACTCGTTTTCCTTATTAAAAATCATTGTGTGAGAACAAGATAATGATATGTAACGGTTTTATTTTATCAGGATGCATTTTATCAAAAAACACTTGACTAGCAAATACATCTATGTAAATTTATATGAAAAAAGATACTTGCTGAGAAGATCTTTTAAGAGAAATTTCAACTTATCATGTACAAAGCTCTATCGATCTGATAAAAACTTTGGAAAAGTGGGTGAATTATTTGTCAGACGCTACGCCCATACTCCGTTAAAGCAGCGTGTACGTTGGACAACTGCCCTCATTAAGGTACTTTGAACAGCCGAGCCGTCTAAAGATGAGATTTTTTTTTTTTATATAAAAAATTGAGTTAGCTATTTTTAAATGATTAATTTAAAAATAATACCCGTCAGTACTAGATATAATTAAATTATGTTATGTAATCAATGGATGTGATTAAACAATTGTCTTTGTAATTTTTTAACTAAAATTTTAGCGATTTGTTTTTTTGGACAACTGTTTAAATGATCATGAATGTGACATATATTTTTAGTTCCTGTCGTTAATATTCGCGAAGTTATAAAGATCTTTCTTATGTTTTCTAAACATTGTCTGAGAATTTTTTTTAATTTTGAATTTTGAATGCCAATTGTCATGTTTCTTTTTTCATATATGTAATATTCACTGTTTTATGTTAAAATAGCGCGCTCCATGGTGAGTGTTAAACTGCGATTGGGGACTGCATCATAGAAACGTATCTTTCATAAAAAAAAAAAAAAAAAAAAAAAAAAAAAAAAAAAAAAAAAATCACGATGAACTATTAATATAACACTATAACCATTAACGAGAGTAAAGATACTTACTTAAATATGTACTTAAATAAGTTATGTACCTCAAATGCAAAGAATCGATAAGTTA
This sequence comes from Maratus speculifer, assembly GCA_964019185.1. Lineage (NCBI taxonomy): Eukaryota > Metazoa > Arthropoda > Arachnida > Araneae > Salticidae > Maratus > Maratus speculifer. Next base: position 376,324,805 of record OZ025293.1, read on the forward strand.
AAACGGTTGACCTTTAAAATTATAGTTTTTACCTATTTAGTCATATTCTGTCTGTCAAAGACCGAAAAAAAAGAAGAAAATTTACTTTGGAGATTTTCGAAAATGCCTAATTTACTAGAAACAAGTGTATATGTGTGTACTTTATTAATTTTTAGTAATCGCTTTATTAAGTTTTAATTGATGTTTCATTAAAAAATAATTTAAAATGTGCAACTTGTTTGGAATTTAAAAGTAAAACAGCTTAAAAAAATTTTTAAAAATTGAAATTCATATCTTATTCTAGCTCCTATTAAGTATTACTTAATATTTCATAAACAATTTAATTTAAATATATGTGAACTCGTTTTGAAAAACAGTTAAAAAAATTACAAAAAAAAAATGAAATACATAAATTATTTTAGCTTTTATGTTTAAACTAACAATTTTGTTTTAATTAATTGTTTTATTATTATTATTATTAATTCATATTTTCCAGGATCCAACAGAAAATTGATGGAAAGTTGCATTTCCGTATTTCTGTATAAGGTAAATACAGGGTGTCCTAAAAGATTGAAGGCGGATTAATTTTATATCTGTAGGACTTGGAGATAGGCAGACAATAAAAATTGCAAAATGTTCAGAATAATGTAGAATTTAAATTATTTCAATAAAGAAATCCTGACAATACATATTTTTTAAAACTACACTTCTTTCCTGGTGCCGTATATATTATTTATATAAAAAAAAGTTTACTCATGATCTAGTAAGTAAAATAGTAGAAATTTCATACTCCTACAACTAAATTGATTTATGATAAGCTAAATTTTATTAAATTTTCCTAGCTTTCCGGCGCTAAAAATAGTTAAAGAGAAATGTCAAATCTCATTCTTGTTGTACACCACTATTATCTTTGAAAAATGCTGTTCTGATAAATCGGTAAAATGTTCTAATTTCATAAAAGAACATTTTCTGTATTAAAATATTGGTATCCAAAAAAGTCGGTGACTTGGCAGGTCTGGTCATACTTTTTTTTTTTTTTTTTTTTTTTTTTGTCAAAATCAAACTACAGAAGGCAGTATGCATAAAATTTACATAGTGCAATTTGCATAAAAATGCAGTTTAAAGTATGCATAAAAGATAAACATCGTACAAATTTACATAGCTTTATCTTAAATACAAATTTAGATAAAATAAATATGACAAATCTTGGAAAAATATTTTTTCAATGAAATGGATTTAAATCCTGATAGTATCAAGCGTAAATAGTACAACTCAAAAGCATTTCATCTTCGGACCAATTTATTGAATTTCTTGCGGTTTTCGTCATTTTATGCTAAAAACTGTAGAATATTTTTTCAGCGAAAAAGGTAAAAATGTGTTTAATTTTTTTTTTCGAGTTTTATTATGTAGCGGACACCCATAAATAAAAATACTTTTTTTTTTTTTTTGTCAAATTAGAAATCAAAATAATTTTGAAAGCCATACTTTCGTTTTGTATCATATTCCTCTTTTAGAGGACCTTTATTTAAAAAAAGAAGAATAAATAATACTGAAAAGCTTATTTACATTTTTTTAAACTTTTTTTTTTCCTTTACTTATGTTTACTTTTTCTGAGTTATTACAACCATATCTTTGAATTAAATTATTGTACACATGGATTATCAGCTTCAAAAAACGATGATAGTTCGTAAGGTTAAATAGTTCCGTAACTAAGATACGGAATCATAGTATTAAAATTTAACAGAACTATGATCTAAATTTTAATGTTATTTAAATTTTTGTCAATGTAAAGAGATGCTTAACATAAATTTCATATTCGTATCACTTTTAAAAATCGAAAAAAAAAAATCAAGATATGCTTACGGATGTAATGCATTCTTATATATTACAGATTAATAAAACAATGAAAATTCGTACTCTGTTAAGAATTTCCATCAATTTGTCCATACATTCGAGCTTTTTTTAATAGAAAACGGTTACTAACTGTAAATTATCTGTATTTTGATCATAATTTTGTTAGTAATATGGTACATTGCTTATAAATTGAAGCAAACAGTCCAATCTTCTTAAAGTTTTTATAGAAAACGGTTATATAACCATAATTTAAATTTAATTTTGACCCTAATATGGTCAATAACAATGTTGGATACGCTTCATACCACGGTCAATGTAGTCTTCACTTTTAAAAGTGTTTTTACAGTGTAAGATATGCTTAATACTATGGTCAAGCAAATGCTATTTTTAAAAACGGTCTAATGATTGGACAGTTTTCTGGATATTTTTAACAGTTTTCGAACGTGCAGTACTTCCACAGACTATTACATTCTCTTACAATTAATTATCAATCTAGGAAAAAATTTTAATAGAAATGATTTGATTTCGAAAAGCTTATTATTTAATTTAGAATTTTTGAGTAAAATTGTAAACTATAAAATTTGATGTGTTATTTTTTTTTTTTTTTTTTTTAGATATTTTTAAACACAGTATTAAAAATATATAGAGAGATATTTATCTATAACGGTTGAATTTTAGAGTATATTGATAGGCACTTTTTTTTTTTTTTTTCTTTTTTTTTACATTGAAAAATGGCGAAATATATATTCAAGTAATCCGCCATTCAAGTAATATATATGTTTTATTGATAAAATTTATTGGTGAATTTTGTCTACTTTTAATGGTATTATATATATATATATATATATATATATATATATATATATATATATATATATATATATATATATATATATATATTACTTGACTAAAATATTTTAGATAAATTTTAGTACGTGTATTAATAATAGCTGTAGAAGAAAATGAAAATTATCTTACAATCAAAAGACAATATGAATATTGTATTACTTTTGTTGATTTGAAGTTAAACCTTTGATTCGGAAAAGCATATTTAGTTTAATTTCATAATTTGTATTAATTTTCCTTGTTGATATTAATGTTTACTTTTAATTTGTAATAGCGATATATAATATTGTTTTTTACTTGTATTTACTCATACTTTTGCTAAGTTTCAAAATTATCTTTGCAATTTCATTTACTTATAAATATTTATTTATACATATTTATTTATCTAAATCCAACGTTTCGAATAGCGTTTTATTATTATTATTATTAACCTTTTTTTATAATTCCATTCATTCATTAATTCAGCATTCTAATTTTATTGTTTTTGTAATAGTTAATAATTGTTATAACATCTATTGTCTGCACTTTTATTCATACTTCTGTATAATATTTGTTATTGGACGCGTATTTTAACTGTAAAAGAAGAAAAAAGTCATTCATTTAAAATATTTCAACATTTATTTAAAAGAAAAGATGTTGTATTGTATTTTTTAAAATATATCTTATGCGCATTGTTTATAGCAGTTTCCTGAAAATGCTACCATACCAACATGCATTAATCCGGATGTAGATTTCTATATGATAAAATTATTCACAAAATTATCACTGTCTGATTAAAGCTCTAAATACTTTTAAATACTTATTATAAATACGACTCCATTCATTATTTCAGACACTTTAGGAATTAGCAGCGAAGAAGAACAAAGGATATGGATAGCTTCATTCAATAAATCACAGTTTCTATTTCAAATGCATTCTATGTGGAGTAGTCATGCAATGCTTTCCGTGTTTATAAAATTGTCAAGTAGTTGAATTAAAAGAAAGTTATCCCTAGATTACAAAGGAAAAACAAAACAAGGAAGAAAAATTGTGTATCGAGCATAGATTATGAAATACTTTTCAATCTATGTTTGAAGAGAATACATTTCGAGAATAATTCAACAAAAATTTGTCGTTTCATAAGAAAAAAAAAGATACCGAGGTAAAAATTTTAGAAAACGTTTAACACATTTGAAAACCAGACTTCAACAGTTACCGCCAAAAGTTGGAAAGCTACTCCTATTCTTTTGTGCAACTTTATATATGATCTATAGTGTTTTTTATCTACTATATAGTACAGTAAAATGTAATATAGTACGAAACACAAAACAAAATTGAAAATTCACTTTTGGTATTTTTTACCAATATAGACGGAAAAGTACTTAAATTCTTTTATACAGCACTGTTTAGTATCTACACATATTTATAAACGGCGAATATCAATCTAAATTTAATTCAGGCAAAAACATGCTTCAAACTACAGAAATCACTCTTCCAGGCACTATCATCCATAACATTGCATGTAAGCAGTTTTTTCTCAGCCCTGGATATACTTTTACTTACGCTATAGAAACATCGTTTTATATACTAATTGTAGTTGAGCTTAAAACTGCGCAATTCAAATTAAAAAACTTATTTGAGCAATTCACGATCATTCTTAGTAATGTTTATTAATTATTTTGTGTAACCCATATATGGTCTACAGCATTTATAACATGCAAATATATCCGAAATCTTTTATGTGTCCCTGTAAATTAACATTAAATGCTATGCGCATCACATTTTACAGCAAACATTTTGTATTACACTCAGTAGCGTAGCTATGTTTTTTGGCGCCCGGGGCCAGCAAGAAATTTTGCGCCCCCACCCCAATATAGATATATAACAATTTCTCTCAATTTGGCGCCTCTAGGTCTCGGCGCCCGGGGCGGACGCCCCTCTTGCCCCCCCTTAGCTACGCCACTGATTACACTGCAATAATGTTTAAAAATTTCATCGTGTTTGAAATTGTGGAACCTAAATAAATTCGCGGCGAATAGTCGACCTCCCCCCCCCCCTCCCGTAGAATATTATGTAACCAAACTCATTTGCATGATTCCGTAAAATGCAAATGAACGATAATGGCTTTGCGCCCCATCTTCTACAGAAATTATGTTTTAGTGTATTTCAGAAATTCATATCAATTTCATTATATTTGTCACCGAGAAGCAAAATTAATATATACGCCTCAAACGATTTTTACTCAGAGACCGTAATATAATAAAATACTTTTGAGTACCCATGTATACATATTGAAAAATACCATATATAGCATATTCTAACCATCTCCTAACGTACCGAAATGATGTATATAAATTTCGTTATGTTTAAAATAGTCTAAAATAACAATCGATATGATGTTAAAGTTTTAAACTTTTTAGGAGCTTGTTTGTTTAGTGAAAATGGCAATTTAACTAGATTGTTAACATTAATAACTCTCAAGAACATTATAAAATTTACATGCACTACTTTCTGGACAAATTCAAAAATTTACTTTCATACGATTTTTTTCTGGAAATGTTGAAACTGTATTGGGAAACGCATTACTACTACAACTTTTAATTTTCGCGAGTTGTATATATCTATCTAGCAAAAGTGCGCATTCGTAAGAGTAGGTTTTTGCCTACTTTGGACAAAATAAATTCTTTTCCTACATTGTTATAATATTGTATGTTTCACCATGTAACATAAGTTGTATTCACATGCATGTGTAATTTTTTTTTTTTTTTTTTTTTTTTTTTTTTTTTGTTGGTAATTACGATGTTTATTGCTTATACAGTTATTACAGCGTTACGTATTTTCACAAGCCTGATAAAAATCGACTTTTTAATCCAAATGATTTTTGATTTATTTTTCATATTAAAAGTAAAAAAGTTTCATTATTTATAAAAAAGTGTAACTTTTCCTTGAGACCATATTTGTGCATTCCCTATTTATTTCAAAATAGAGATATTATATCCTGTTATAAAATGAATATCCGTGCCTGCTGAACTGAAAGGAGCATCTAAAAAGAAACTTCTTTCCCATACGGGATATTTTACTTGCAATAAATGTCCCAAGAGTTGTGAAAATAATAATGGTCTGCAAGCAGAGTGGCCAAGAAAGAGCATCGGAGATGTTAGGTGCCATTAATTGCTCAATATATTTGCTCCTTTCTGTTTAAGATTGATATTTAATATTGATATTATAAACCTGGTGAAAGTTCAATTTTTTCAGTAAAAATGACTTTTGATTCATTTTTTATATTAAAGTTATAAAAGTTTCACTACTTTTAAAAAGAAAAGTTTTTAACTACTTTCTGAGAACATATATGTGCATTTCCTATTTCTTTTAACATAAAGAGATTAAATTCGATTATAGAATGAATACCTGAGCATTCTGAACTAAAAGGAGTACCTTCCATCTAATAAGAAACTTCTTTCCCATACGGGATATTTTACTTGCACCAGTTGTCCCACGAGTTGCGGAAATAATAATGGGCTGCAAGCACAGTGGCCAAGAAAAAGCATCGGAGGTGTTAGGTACCATTAATTGCTCAATATCTTTGCTCCTTTCTGTTTACGACTAAAGATCGATTAAAAGCCAGCTAAATGATCAGCCATTTAGGAGACCACACCAAACAGAAAGAAATAATGACTTAATCAATAGTACTTTCTATTGCATCGCTAATTTCACTTAATTAGTCAACTTTAATTGTGAATCGCAGTATTAATTATCAACAATTCAAGTTTTAAGATTCATATTACATGTCAATAAACAGAGAAATTATTGAATTCCTGCGTGACTGCTGATTTGCACGGCCTCAGCAAAGGAGGGATTTTCAATCAATTCGTCGGGTGGGAAGAACGATGAAACAACGATTATCGATTAATCGGTTCTCTTTCCCAAGGATTAATCAACTCTGTTTGCTTTGGGTGATTCATTAGCGCTTTCAGATTCGAAGATACTTTAAATATAATTAGTTCATCCAACAAAATTTCGAAAAAAGGAAATTTAAGTTTTCTTTGGCTCTACCGATATTTCTTCTCATAAAATTAGAAATGAAGATGACGTTCCTAGACATCTTTCACTGTCAATGTAAAGTCGTTTGAAAGATAAGCTCGTTAGGGATTAAAGCGTTAATGTTTTTACAGTAACAATGTGCTACACATAAGCAATATGTTTAAGTGACATGATGGAATATTTTTACGAGTATTTTAAAAAGTTAAAATTTGGGAATTGGCTTTTAAAATAGTTTATAACAGTAGTAATATTTCAAAACTTGCTAATCAAAATTTTATAACTTGGTGAATGGACGTATTTCATTACAGAATTTTTTCTGCTCTTAAAACATACAGAGACGCTAATGAAAAGCATGATGAATATATTATTAAGATCCAAACGATGAAATGATGAAAATGTTGTATTTTTCGCATGATTTAATTACAAGATGAAAGTTTTGTGCGCAAGATTTTATAGGAGAATTAAGATAAACGAAAAAATTCTATTATAGTTGATTGTTTCACATTGTTGAGAGCGAAATAAAAAGTTCTCGTAATTTTACATTCATTATACTTTCTTTTAATAACTAAAATTATACCATTAAATTAGACATATAGTCGAACTCGCTTATAGTGAGCTTGTTTGTAACGAGATCTCGTTTTATGGAAAGGAAATAGTTAATGTAAAACACATTGCACAAAACTGTTGTAATAAGGAAAGCTAAGATAAATCGAGCAAATATTTTGCAAACTTACAAAAGATTTTTCTACTTTCATCACTTTTTCCTGGTAAAATGTATTAAGTACTGTGTGTTTGACACTTGAAAATGACTGATGTGTGAATGAGTGAAATATCTTAAAGAGATTATCTTTTCTTATGGTTTTGTTTTATATGACTGAACTATTTTGTCAAGAAAAAAGTAAGTTGTAATATTTTTCATTTTTTTAGTTCTTTGGATGTATTGAAAAGAAAAGCAAATAAAGTGAATGTGGAAATATAGAAGTGTAAACAATTTTTTTTACTTTTATTTATTTTTTACTTTACTTTTTTAATTTAATTTAGTTTTATTTTATTTACCTATTAGAAAATTTCAAACTTTTTTTTGTTTTTATTTTTGCAGTATAATTTATTCTTAGTTAAAAATGCAGAATTAAAATAAACCCGAGTAAAAATATATTTTTTAAAAGATATATAAATTAAAATTGTTTAAATTAAAAAAAAAATATTTTTTATTTAATATTTTAAATTTTATTTAAGAAATTATATTAAAAAAGAATATATAAATATGCATTTCTAGTAGAAAAAAAGCAAAAAACGAAAAAAATAGCATTTTAAACCCCCTTAGGGAAGTAATTCCTAATTAGCATTTGCCCGTTAAGAAAGCCAGACAAATTTTACGGAGGTGCACACTTAGTCACGTAGAAATTTCTTTCAATTTTCGCCCTGAATTTTGCATTTGATGACTATAACTTTGATAATTAATCTTTGTTTTGCGATCGGATTCCCATTTAAATGAAAAATGTAACCATCACTAAGACTTAGTAATATGAAAAGGATTGGAGTAAAATTGAATAGCCTACGAAGTTTTAACCATTGGTTAGAGGGGAAATTTAAAATGCGTATAATTAATTGAAAACTTGATTGGATTGAAATCATTCTCAGACAGACTCAAGATGAATGAGATTATTTATCAAATAAAAGGTAAAAAGACCGATTTTGATTGTTTTTTTATTTGCTTGAAATTATTCTATTTTTCTTTTTTTTTAATCTACCCTCACTTTAATGAAAAAAGTAAAAGAAACGAAAAAAAGAAGAGAGAGAGAGAGAAGTTTTTGTGCAATAAGCAAAAGCGTTAATTGTATTGTTTATATTATTTTTCATGCTTAAGATATTTATGTTTATGGATAACATTTATATTTTTCAAAAAACACCCTTATTAAATGGCTGACATTAAATAAAATATATTGCGTTGGTTTGTTCACCTACGAATTCCACTTAACTGTTATTTGACCATTTAAACTGTTATTATAATAATTAATAAGTATGTTTTATCTTTATCTATAAAAATTAATTGATTGATAACGGAAAGATATAATAGAAATAAAGGTTTTTCTCCTTCTATATGTGTATTAAATTAAGATAGAACTTATGCTGCAGATAAATTTTGCAACTGAAGCCTACTGTTTTTTAAAATACAGTTGTTTCATAATCGAGTGCATGACGTGTTTAAATATAAGAAAGCAAATGAATATCTTGCAGATAAATACAACCTAGAGTTACACTGTCTTATATAATTTCAGATTTCACCAGAAATTGTTTAATAAATGCACATGTGAAAGTTTCTCGTACGACTAGTTTGAAAAAAAAAAAAAAAAAAAAAAGTTGTGCACTTCAAGTTTATTGATTATATATTATATTGGCTGCATCAAATCCATGTATTACTGTATATATGTCTCATTTTATTTACATTTCTTGCGGCAACGGGGCTTTTCATCTGTGCATTCGTAAAATGGGTGTAATTAAGTTACATAAAAATATATATATGTAATTAGAAAAAAATGAGTATGTGTACTTTCAAAATTAAGACTCAGATACTCGAATTTATTACAAGCCTATAAAATATCAGAGAATGAAATCATTTTGCTTAAGGATGTTGGTCAGTCTGGTATCAAATTACATTTGCCAATGCATGGAATGCATTTTTATTTTTAAAAAAGGTCATCAGAAAATTTACATAGATAAACATATATTTTCCCTGTTTACGGTCTTAAAAAATCCTCTTTTTTCAGTTGTCAAAAGAGTTGGTACTTTAAGTGTTGAAATCTTACTCACACTTAATCAACTTTTAATGCATAAAATATTAAACTAAGCATAGATTTTAGAAATATATTTAACTAAAAAAAGTACACACAAAAGAAGAAGTTTTATATATTAATTTTATATCCTACGCCCATAGATTGAACATTAGATATATTTTTCATTAGACATTTTTTAGACAAATTTATTAGATATATTTTGCATTGCATTGCATATTACCACTTTAATTATTTTTTAAGGAAAAAAATGTTTCGTGCAGGCATTTTCATGCTCCAATTTCCAGTCGTTTTCTAAAATATTGTAAAAAGAATGACGAAGAGAAAAATGATGTCACTTTTTTAAGCATGCACTTTTTGACGCATATTTATAAAAAAAAAACTTTCAAAAGCTCACTTTTGCTAAACAATAAGGATATTTATAATACATAAAGCATAAATGTGATGTTTTCCACCTCTATATTAATTTGTAATAAAAAAAAAAATTAAACGCCAAGATTGATGATTTATTTTTATATGACTTTATATTTAGAATATATTCCAAATTTTACTTCTTATATTTAGAAATATTTCATATGATTTAACTTAAGTAACTTGATCATTAATGTTTGCCAAAGGAATTATAATGAGGATTTACAATAACAGGTAATTGAATTTGTTGTAAGGATCATGCAACTGATAAAAAGGTTATTTACTTTTCAGAAGTAAGACCAGTCTTATTGTAAAATAATAGCAATAAGTATTTTTTGCCATTGTCCAAACAGTTGAAGAGTTGAAAACAATGCAATTTAGAAAAATAAAAAATAAAAAGATATATCCTAAAAAAAATGCCATTGGTCAGAAAGAAGCTATATCTAATAGCGGGCTAGGCTTAGATCGACTTTTTATCAGATGTATGCACATTATGCCTTAGTATCATGTAAAACAATGTATCTGTTTTTGGTGTAATCCATCACTCGGATTGTAATCAAAGTCGATGAAATCTACATAAAGAATCAGTTGGAAACGCCTGGAAGTGCCATACAATTTGTATGACAGCCGTATATTATTCCGCAATATTTATTCTATTCTTTAGTGCATTGTAACGTAAATAAACATTATTTTTGAAACTTCATCTATGTTTTCTCATTTATAAATAAAAGAGTTAAAAAAATAGTTGATCTTTTATATCTAATATTTCTCTATAAGTGCCGATCACTTTTATTTAATTCTTTGTTTGTCTTGTATATCACCTTGAAACGAAAGTTTCACAGAATTCAAATATCTCTGAAATTAACATTATTTAGTTAGTATACGTAGAAATATCTTTTTTTTTTAATCGTCTAAATGTTTCATGCTAAAATATAAATTTATTTGTTTCCAACAAATTGCAGATTTTATTAGTTTTATAAAAAAAAATTCATGTCAGTTTTCAAAATTAAACATTTATTTATTTTCTCTCTTTCATCACTATAAAAAGCGATTCTACATACAGTTCAACAAATTAGAATTTTCGAGATAAAAAAAAATTAATTATACTTTCTTCGGTGTTAGATTTTTTTTTTCCTTCTCAAAATTTGATCTGTTCACATTTTTCCAAGTGAGACTTTTCCAGAATTTGCATTATTAAATACTAACGTTTGTAACAACAAATGGCAACATATTCTCCATTCTGTTTTCTTCCCATTTACTTTACACACGTAATCTGAAACAAGCTTGTGAACCGGAAACCAGTTTAAAGCATAACTTGTAACGCTTTCGTTTACTATACAAATATCTGGCTTTATATGACGATAAAAAATTACAAAAAAATGTACTTATAAATTTTTTCTACAATATTTCTGCACTATTTTATGCAATATGAAAAATTTTCAAAGTTGTATTTAGCTCAATAAACATATTTTAGTTCCACTCCTTTAAAAAAATCCCATTTCAGTAAAATTTTACATAAACATGTCGAATATTGCAACTTTTTCGTAATCTTAAAAAAAAAAAAAAAAAAAAAAAAAAAAAAAAAAAAAACAGATAAAAAGATTTTTTCCTATAAAAAGTTTTTATAAATTTAATTGTAAAAAAATAAATAAATAAATAAATAAAAAGCCTTACTGTTATTTTTAAAACTAGGCAACTTTTTAAAGTTATAAACCAAAAATGCAATTATTTTTTTCTTAATGTAAATAAAATATGTTAAAAATATCGGAAAATGAATGCCGAAAATTCTTTACAAACGAATGCTGGCGTATATAAAAAAAAATATTAGAAAATAAAACCCTTATTTCGCAGAAATATTTACTTTTTGTCTAATAAAAAAAAAATGCATGTGTTGTTTTGAAAAATATAATTATATATCGGTATATAGAATAAAGCTTGAAGCATCAGAATATTTGTTCAAATTATAGATCGTTTTCGGCAGCACTAACATTACGGGTATCAATGCATAAATTATATCGAAAGCCGGTCTACAATTTGAGTAAATTGCCTGTTATTCTAAATGCTGTTTTACACACAGATATACATTCAATAGCAGGACTTTTTTTTATAATAAATCATTATTTACGAAGCCATCTTTCAAAAGTATTACTAAAAACTAGATGGAACCCGTGAAAACTTAACGGCACCAAAAAAAAAAAAAAAAAAAAAAAAAAACAAAAAAAAAAAAAACGGTATTTTCCAGCTATTAAAGGATTTTTAACGACTATTCTTCAACAGAAATTTCAATAAATAAAAGAAAAACCTGAATTTTGCATCCAGGCGAATGACCCGCAATTGGCAGAGTTACATTCATGCATGCGTCGAAACAGAAACATATTGGTGGGTTTCGAAAAACTTTCAAATATTAAAGCGGGTCGTGTATAAATGAAGTTTGACAACCGTTGTTTTACACTGTTAAAAATTTGCGCAGAATTGTTCAGTCATTCCGCCGATCTTATAGAAAATAGATACATAATCATAATTTAACTCTATTCTGACTTATTAGAGTTAAATTAAAATTATGTAACTTTTTTTCTATAAAAACGGCCGAATGAGCGGATTTTGTGTGCGCAAAGTATGCTTGGTTCGTACGGGTACTGTTATTTTTCAGATGAAATACCAGCATTTCTTTATAGAAATGTATGTACAGCTCAAAAGTGAACGATTTTTCTTATTTAATCAGAGATTTTCTATAATAAAATACTGGTACGGAAGAATTTCCTGGTTATCAAATTCCAAGTCCCGCACGAACCTTGGGTATAATGAATTACTCAAAAATCTTGAAAGAATATTTAAACATAACTATATTATATATGTTTGATATTATGAAATTTTTTAACCTGCTCTAAAAATGTAACATTCTAAGCCATGTTTTTAAAAATTTCCATTTCAAAAATATCGGAATCCGTTGAGCATTTTAATGAATTTTAAAGAATTTTCATGAATTTCTCTGAGCTTTTCGGAGAATATTATCTATCACTTTGTTAGTCTAGGTGCCGATGACATTGAAAGTAACTGCTGAATTGAAAAAAAAAATATGTAAATCGACAGTAAAAAGTCATACGAACAAAATGAGCTAGGTATGACTAGCATGACAAGCTGAAAATAAATTTAATAAACCTTTTCGGACCTGTTTTTTTCCAATTTCTAGAAAAAGTTACTTTTACGTTAATAACATTAACACTAGCTATCCAACCAGAATAATTAGAGTTTAACGAATATTTCATTGTCTGAAACATAACGAATTTGTTGTTTTGCGTACTATTCAATATGTATTCATATAACAGTAGGCTGAGAAAGAATTTTGGGGGATATTTAGAAAATATTATATTACAACAATATTTAATTGATATAACAATTTTCTAATGCTTTTCGTGCTTTGTTACACATGATTCTTTCAGGTAAGAAACCGATATTTTAAATTTAAAGAGTAAAATATATGTTTAAAATAAAAGAATCGCAAACAGTGCAAAGAGAGTTAAGCAAATATTTATTATATTATTATTAAACACCTAAATATTAATGAAGTCATATAGTAAATGCATAGACGCTTTCTAACATTACTACATATACGCAGAAACAAAAAATTGTTAAAACAGCCAAATTCTCAATTTAAAGACATATACCATTAATAGTACACCAAACCTAAGAGGATTAAAGTAATTATTATTAAAATGCAAGAATGAATTACCGTTTTCTCAAAAATAGATATTTAGCCATCGACTAGACGCAAAATGATCTAGACACCGGTAAAGGTTCAAAGCAAAATAAATCTAATTTTATCACAGTTTACTTTCTTGAAACAGGTATGATAGACTTTTCCCGCAGATTAAAGTGTGACTTATTAATTTTTTTCTGAATTAGCACAAATTCTCTGTAAAATATTTTAAGAATGGTTACAAACCGCGATGATGGTAAAATGTTACATAATATTATTAATAATTATTTTAAATAAACATATTTTCGGCTTGTCATATTTAGCTCTTTGTTTGTATCACTTTTTACTATCGATTTGCATTAAAAAATTTTCACTTAAGTGATGGCGAAGCTTTTGATGTCATCAGTTTCCAGATTGTATGTATGATATTATAAAACCTTTATCAGAATATAAAAATCTAAGAATTCAAGAAGTCATATTTTAAAAAATCTTCATATGGAAGTTAGATAAGGTAATCTTAGGCTAATTTTTTTAAGAGTATTATGCATGGTATTACCTATGATATAAAATCTTTATCCGAGTTTACCGAAACTGATTATGATACTTGGATCAAGTGAATACTTTGGACATTTATTACTGACTTTTCCTTTTAACCATAATTCTTCTCTTTCTTTCCTTCTTTTTCCGACTAATAAATAGAAATAATAATTCATAGAGCTCTAAATATATCGCTGATGTCAGTAAAAGTTTCGAAATCGATAATAAATCAGAAGGACTGTTTCTTCCACTCCCATCCCTTCTCTCCCCGATTTCAAATTAGATGTGCAGCTCCCATTAACGAAGGGTTTGATTAGGAGTGACTCTTTTGAACGATTCCTGGTGATCCAGTGCCTTCAAAAGTTACTTCAAAGAGATGCGAGCTCTTTACGAGATTAGAATCATTCAGACATTGGCGTTGGCCGTTCTCTTGCGTACAAGGAACGACCGGAATGAATAGGGAGAATGATAAGGGCAGATTCTCAAGTAATATTACTTGCAGGTTTACAGGTGGGACTCATTTCAAATCAACAACAACCCTTCCATTCCTCGGAGAAATTAAAATCAATTAATACAGTCCGGTCCCAGTTTTTGATTACTTGTCTAATATCTAATCACTGACCGCTGAATCGGGGGAATATTTAATTAAGGTGACATTCAAGTACATTTCGATTTTTCTGAAAAATGGAAGCGAATGGAATAATTAAAAGAATCCATGCAGAATAAAGAATTCATTTTTCCGAGAAAATTTTAAACCCAGATATACATTCTAAGAAATTTTAAACCTAGATATCTTCTCATAAATTCTAAAGTGACGGAATTCAGAATTGCAATGAAATTCATCAAAGGATAGTTAATTTAGAGCAACATTAAATGTATTTTTATGTTCAGCTATTGTACGCTTATACATTTTTACGAGTATTTATAAAATTATTATTAAAAAATTTATGCAAAAGCAAAAAAATAAAATAAATAAATAAACTTTACAAATTTCTACTTTAAATTTTTCACATTTGATAGTTTCTATAAAATACCTTTGTTATCCTAAAAAATATCTTTAAAAAAGCATGGCTATGTGAAAAAGCGTAAAATTATACTAAACTATCTCTTTTTTTTATTTAAGTAAAGTATATTCTAATAAAGTATATGCTAATATTTATATTAAGTATGCGCTAATAATTCTTCAAATTTGCATATTAACCGACATAGTTAACATATTTTTGAACTTGAATATATTATACAACATTTTAAAACTTGAAAGCAGGAATGAAGATTGTATCATCTACAGGATTTTCAGTTAATTTGGTAATAATCAAAGAAGTGACAGTACGCTTAAAATAAAAATTTTATAAGAAAACATGGTTGAAATTCATTTATTCAGTCAATGACACTGCGTGTCTTATTCTAAGCTGACCCCGTATTTCACAAGACTTTTAACAATGACGGAAATAATGTTATCAAAATTTGGGAGAACTTACATTTTTTTTCGTTGGAAAGTGGTGTTATTGCAAGATGTAATGAAATGCATTGTAATTTTGGGACTGATGCCACATGTACTTTCAAAATGTAAAATATTCAGCTCTATTTTTTTTTTTTTTTTTCAAAAATTATGTCTATTTTCTGTTATGTGTTTTTATGTTAGCATATTTTTAAAAAACAAGGTAAGCGTGTAAAATAGTTGAAAACTTAGTTACATTGTCTTCATTATTCTTAAAGTTATAAACGAAAATCAGTTGACGGCTTGAAACAATACCATATATTTTTTATTAGAATAAAAGAATTCTGATGCTGGTTTCTTATACAATTTTTTATTTTTCTTGAAGTATACTGCACTCTAAAAAAATCATTTCACAGAATAGGCCTGTCAGCAATGCTACTAGTTTTTCAATCCTTTTACATGGTATAGAGGAATCTGTTAAACTAGTACGGATACAGCACAGCTTACTAAATATATGGAGGACAGGCTAAAACGTGATATAATTGTATTATATCGACAAAGTAAATTTTATGATTAAATTAATTTTTTCATGTTTTATTTAACATATCCGGGTACTTTTTTCCACAGAATATACGGCAAATCTTAAACCATTTGGAAATAAATGTATTTTAATCCTCGAAGACGTTACAGCAACTACAAATATTACAATACACAAACGTTATAACTTTTGATTTAACTATCGTATTTACTTGTGGTTTGAGTCAGGTTATTCTAAAAGCTGTAATCGATGTTCTCACTTAAAAAGTAAAATGTGATTTTATTTTCGAGATTTTAGGATCTTAAAATTCTTCAGAGGCATTGGATTTTTTTATGTGCAATTTATCGTTGGTAACTAAAACAATATTGCTTTTTCAAACCCATATTATTTTCTTTGCAAATTTTCTATTTATTAATTTATTTACAGAACACACTTTTTTCTCCATACTTTGCTTTGTGCTATTCTTTTAGGAATTATTTTGTATGCATTATAAATTATTATTTAGCATTATTCTGTGTTTAAAAAATAATAATAGTTACTCTCGTCTCGTCATTCACTTTTTATTCCTATTTCTTATAAAAATAGAAAATATAAATTATTGTTAAGCATTAATCTGTATTTTAGAAAATCATATCGAAAATATTTTTAATTTTTGAGCTTCTCTAAGAACATTGCATTAATTTAAAGAAAATATAAATTATTGTATATATTTTTATATTTATGTTTATATTTTTATATTTATGCTGATATTTTTTAGAATGTTGATATTTTTTCTCATTCGTTAATTTTTAAAATCCTGCAAAAAAAAGTATTTCATCACGTCTGATAATATTATTTAACAGTATTTCTTTTTTTAAGTTATTAAATATTTTGAATATAATGGCCTTTTTAAATCCATTGTATCAGTTTAATTCTAATTTATTTTCATGGTGATATTTTTTAGATCCCTAAAGTACTCATTAAATAAAAAAGAAATTATTGTTGAAGTAAACATTTAAATGAAACAGAAATTATTATTATTTAATAATTTAGTAACGACTAATTATAAATTGTTTATTATAGAAATTATTTATAAAATTCACAATATATTTGAGCAACCTTATTACATTTTCATTATTTGATGTAATTTATTTGTTCACAAAAATTTATCAAAAGGGAACAAACCCCATTTTACTTTTTTGTTTAAGAAAATTGCATTACATATGGTACAGTTAATTTGATAAATTCGGCAATGATTAATAAAAATCGGTTATTAGTAATAATAACCACGTTATTTGGTAAATTTGATAAATGTTGCATCTTAATCAAATTTAGCGGTTATTATTAACAATTACCGATTAAGTTCGGTCAAATGATTAATTAAACTGAGTAACGAATATATACTTTACAAAAATATGTACCATCATAACTGTTTGTATCTAATAACAAAAATAATTGTTAAGAGACAATCATACTCAACCAAAAGCAGTGTTCCATTAATAAGACGCTGAAATATTAAGCAGTTTAAAATAATTATTTTTATAATTACTGGATGAATTAGATAAAAATTTTAAACACTGAAATATTCAAAGAATAAATTGTACAGCTTTGAAACGCATACTTTTAACAATAATACTTAGAAAAAAAAATGTATGCAAAATAAAAATCTCAAGCTAAACGAGTTGAAATTTATTATATTTACCAACCATGTTTGGTAATTAATAATAATAATAATTATTATTATTTTTATTATTAATTTATCACATTAACAGGTTTATTTGGATACTATTTTGTTGTTATTAATAATAACCGGTTACCATTAATAATAACCAATTAATGAAATTAACCGTAACAAATATACATATATTCAAGAACCTATCTAAGGAAACTATATATATCTTGCATAGAGTGGTGTAAAAAAAGAATAGAAAATCACTAGCATTTCTGAGTCTGCAGCATTTTGTATGTATAATATTTCTGTGGGTATAACAGGTGTTGCGATGTACATTTAACTTATTATCGTTGTTCAGTAAAAACCAAAAATGAACTGTGAGCATTGTGTACACATTTTGCCGATGTTGTAATTGCTGGATTTATTATATGTGTTATCACAAATCCACTAATTTAAAGAAATATATTTCCCTTATGGAATATAGATTGAGCATTTTTTCAAGACATATGTATGAAAAAACGCTTCGAAATACTGTTTATTAGAATGTAAATTCAGAACACGAGTAACGTGTATAAACGTAAAATCTATTTGCGTATCTTAAAGATAACAATATTATATCTATAAGAATTTTCTTCCAAAATAAATATTATTTCTATAAATATCAATAATTATAAAAATTAATATTAAATAAATTCTACTTATATTTCTTTATTTCTTTAATTAATAGAAGAATTTCATTTAAATATATAAAAACTTTACAATGTATAAATTGTTAATTATTTTATACTAAAAGATAGCCTGTCAAAATGACGTGTTTGCATTTTTAAAAGGATGATAACAAATTACAACAACTGTGGTCAATCATAGCCACTTTAGGCTTAAACAATTTTGAAAAATACAGCAACTAAACATGGGGGGGGGGGGCTAAAAAAATTTCAACAGAAATCTGCATTCAAAACTATAACAAAACTATCTGGTAAATGGGGGGTTTGTAATGAATAAATGGTAAATACATAAATTTTAAAAGAATAAGGCAAAAAATCAATTATAAAAGAATATTTTATTATTATAATAGAAATACACCTGTTTTTGTATTATTAATATAAAATTTAACTTTAATAAAAATGTTTTATTTATTAATATAAAGCAACCAATAATAATTTAAAAAAATCATAAACACGGTTTTTAGATGCGAAGGATTCGAACCTACAATCTCGAACGAACAATCTCTGGTTTCGAGCTCAACGCTCTATGCATTCGGACATGCAGCTCAACCTTTGTTAGAAACAGATTATCTTTATAATTAGCACCGTAATTAATCAAATCTATGGTCTATTCTCAATCTGTTCCTGAGCGCACAGTACCGAGTACTGAACGGTACTGAATATCCGCGATACAGATCCACTCCATGTCTCTGTTTCCTGAGCGCGCGTAGCCGCCAGTCACACCCAATCGTGATGCATTTTTGCCCTAGCATAAGGTAGAAAAATACGGGTTTCTGATTGGTCGAAAAACTGTTTGCAAATAGATCATCTTGAATGCTAATGTACGTATTAGGAGCATATATGGGTATATCATTAAAAAAATAATAAGAAGAAATTGCAATTTTAAAAAAAGTAATATAGAACAATTGAGTTTGACGCCGTAAAATGAAAATACTGTTGTTTCTAAATAAATTGTTCTGATTTTGTATATAAGTGCATATCATGTTAAAATAATAGAAAGAAGAAATGACAATTCTATTTTTATTATTTTCTAAAAGTAATATAGAACAATTGTTAAAAATCCTGATTAACTTCTTTAATTATAAATTTCGAATTAACTATTCCTTTATCCATTAATAAATATGCAAAAACAGAAGGGAAATCCAGCTTTCAAAACTTTTTCAAACAGAAATTGATGATTAAATTAACGTAAACTCAAAAATGAAGGAAAGCAAAATTATTCAACCAATCAGATGCCCGTATTTTTCTCCCCTATGCTAGCTTCGGTGTAATCGGCAAAAATGCAATCGTGATATGACAATGGAGTCATTCTCAAGAGTCATTCACGAAAAAATTAAAGCAACCCAAATATAAAAATTCTAACAATATTACATTTAAAACGCACCTTTGCTTTACTTAAATAAACAGCTTTAATTAAATATTGTTTTTGAAATCGTGAAAAGATTTCAAACTAAAATCTAGTGACGTCATTTACAACTCGAAATGTATATCTGACCATATGGAACGTTTTCATTGGTCAGAAAATAGATAGCCTTTAAAATGGGAGGTAATTTTTCATAATATTTTTTATAGATTTAGAATTTGTCATTCTTGAATGGCAGCAGCATTAATTTGCTTACATCGTTTTTTTTTCTCATAATTTATCGTTTATTTTTCTCGTAATTGCTGGTTGCTTTATTTAAAACTTAAACATCATAATTAGATAGTTTTTGTAGGTTTTAAAGAAAATGAGTAATAAATAAATCTTTTACGTGTATATTTCCATAAATTGAACAATTAGAATATTTGTGAATGGCTCGGAATACTTAAGTCTAACGTGGTCGCAATTTTTTTTTTCTCGTGGATGGGTTGACCCCGGAATTGTTATACACGGAGAAGTTTTATATGTATAATGCATTTTGTCAGTTAAGAAAATTATGCTATTGTGGGATTGAAACCTGAGGTACACATATGTGTACCTAAAATTCTTGTCCGCATAATACACACTGTCAGAAATATTCGTCTTTATACACTACATTTTGCCTCATTCTCGAACAAATAATTTCTGTACTCCTGAAAGAGGTTATTTTTCTGTGAATCGTTCCTGCAAGTTTGAAGAAGACGAAGAAATTCCGTTTATTCCCCGCACGCATGCGCATTTGTCTTTTTCTTCTCTGTGTCGGCACATGCGCCACAAGTTTGACGAAATATTAAAAGATTAGCATAATATATCATCAAAAATGGGTAAGTACTTATTTCAGAATTTGATTTTAATCATTTCTATGTTTTCATTGTATAACTGTTAAATTATTAGGCATGTCTTTGGCACATGTCATAGATCTTTTTTATTATCTACACTGTGAAAAAAAGGAGCATTATTGCATTTAAATTGAAGTTATGAAATGCTAAATATACTTTAAATCCACACTATTTTCTGTAATAGCTCCGTTAAAAGTGTAAAAATAATCTCGGCATGATGGTATTTTATTCTTTAGTCGCAATTATTCCAATAAAACATCAAATTTTGCGTAAGAATAAACTCGGAATGGTGATATTCTATTCTACAATCGAAATTATTGATATGTAACGCTAAACTCAGTGCAAAGAAATCAATTTTCTATTTTGATTAGAATCGTATGTTTGCAGACGACAGATGCCATTTTACTTCCGCGTTTAATCATCGTTCCAAACTTTCCAATGGCAGGTGAAAAAGCAAACATAATGTAAGCAATATTATTATTATTCTTTGTAGATTTTTGACGTAAGACTAAATAATGTTTGCGTGTGTTTTTTCATAGCTCTCTTACTATGGCCCGGATGCGAAAGTCATGTCACCAAAGCGTCGAACGATTTGAGTGATTCCCGCAAAGTCAAGAATACTTTGATATGCATAACTGTAGTTCTCGCGTTTTATTTAATTATTGTGATTAAAAAATACATATAACTGTGTTTTACAAGGCGGATAACATTTATAGAAGGTATTTATATTATTTATATAATAATATTCTGAAATTTTTGTTATTAAGAGAACTGAGAACTGTTATTTATTGTTAACTAGAATTGGGTTTGACTTTATCAGTTACCTGTGATTATCAAATGATGTTACAAACTAGATTATGAAATATTCTTTCGATTTCATGTAAAATCATGTTAAATAACTCTATTAAACATAAAAATGATCTGATAAATGTAAATAATAGTCCTAAGAATCTTAAAAATTTTTGTATTAGTTTTCTATTTTATTCAGTGGTAAAATATGTAAATATTTATTTCAGGGTAGATGTGCCAGTAATCAACCTCTTTCCAGTAATGAGCCGCCTCACAGTTTTTGG
Organism: Maratus speculifer; assembly: GCA_964019185.1. Lineage (NCBI taxonomy): Eukaryota > Metazoa > Arthropoda > Arachnida > Araneae > Salticidae > Maratus > Maratus speculifer. Next base: position 376,346,604 of record OZ025293.1, read on the forward strand.
TTTATAAAAAAATAATAATAAATAGTTACGTTTTTATTGTTTTTTTCTTAGCTCCTCCTTGCATGTTTTATAATCTAGATTACTTTTTTAAACATTTCATTAAAGCAATTAGGAAACAGAAAATAACTGTTCACTGTTTTTCTATTGAAAATCTTAATGAACATGCTGAAAGCTGAATTTATTTATTTAATATTTTTATTTACTTGTAAAAATTGAATGTTTTTGTTTGGATTTGAATCTTTGAATTTCATATACCAATGGTCATTTACAAAATTTTATTTACTAGTTTTAAGATTTTAGGAGGGGTGTGTAATACTGCGTTTTTGGGTGTTTAGACATATTTCTATTATTTAAAATTAAATTTTTATTTCTGTTGGGAAATGTAACTATGGGGATTTATTATTAATTAATATTGATAAATTAAATATTGTTGAAAGATTAATATAATATGAAAAAAGTGGGATATCATACTTATAACTATTAATAAAAAATATTTTTAAAAGAAATTCCTTAAGGGGGTTCATTACTGGCACATCTACTTTATAACCAAGATGGAAATAGTGGACTAGGCCTGTCAATGTAACTTTATTTAAATGAGACGGGGACACCACATTAAAAAAAACGAGCTGGTCGCTTACCTCTTTGGGTGGCATGGAAACAGCGACAAATTTTATTTTAATATTAAAAAAAATTAAGTAAATATGCCAATAATAGGCACTATTGACACTTTCCAAATATTTTATTGCATGTTTTATAATCTGGTTTATTGTTGAAAATCTTAATCTAATTATCTGTCCAGACTTTTTTTTTTTTTTTTTTTTTTTTTTTTTTTTTTGTAAAATTGTGAAAAATATAATTTTGTAAATTTGAAATGATCCATCCATTCAGGTTTTTGTTTACATTTTTCAAAGGAAATATATGTGTGTAAAATGAATATATTTTCTTTATATGTGTAAAAGTAAAGATTGGATTTTAGTTTTTAACTATCAAATTTGAGAAAGGTTCAGTTTAGAGATGGAAAATTTTTGTCAAAAGCCTATTTTCAGGACAAAGAATTTTATAAAGGGTGCTGTTTTGAGATTTAAAAAGTTTTGTGAAGGGTCTTTTAAGGGACCCAATTTCACCCTAAACAAATCACTTAGAAAGCAGATAGTAAAGTTCAGTTCTCAAAAGCATAGGAAAAGAAGATGCTCATGGGGTGTAAGCCCTTCTTTTTCAAATAAAAAAAATTTTTTAATTCACAGGAGTTCTTAAAAATCAATTTCTGTCAATTTTCAATATTTTATTCATCATCTATGACAAAACAACTCTGTATGCAACAAATTACTATTAACTTTATTAATTACATTGATTGTAGCTTTGAAACTATTAAATATTAAAAATTATTATGTTCGATTAATGTTATCATAAAGGGAAATATTTATGATTTATATCTACATATTATTCATATTTTTATTAGTTAAATAAGTTAAAAGAGAATTAGCCTATGTTGTAATATTAATATAAGTGAAAATGCTTTCAGTGTTTTTAGAAAATGTGTATTCTTTGTTTGATGAATATTCATCTTATAAATTGAATAATATTTGACGAATATTGATCTATTTTTATCGTATTTTTATATAAAAATTTTTAATGATTAAAAAACAGTAATAATCTTTGGAGGATTTGGAAAATTGTTTTCTTTCTTTTCATTTGAACACACATATTTCTCCGTCTATCCTGATCACGTGACTCGGGGCTTCATTTTCGCTTCCAGGCCTTAGTAAGAGAGCTACGCATTTGCTCAAAATACAGAAAATCCCCCCCCCCCTAAAACGAAGCAAAAAAAACGGACTTCCATCAAAAAACAAATTTTCTCTTGCAACGAAGGAAAACATGACGGACATTCCTTCAAAAGACGGAAAATCCCCCCCCCCCCTAAAGCAGAGAAAAACATAACGGGCGTTCCTTCAAAAAACAGAAAAATTTCTTCCCTAAAACGGAGAAAATAATAACGGACTTCCATCAAAAGACGGAAACTTTCAGTCTTTTAAAGAAAAAAAAACATGACGGACGCTCCTTCAAAAAACAGAAAAATTTCTTCCTGCGACGGAAAATAAAAAGACGGATATCCGTCTTTTTACAGAAATTTGCTGGCAGCACTGCTGCCAGTACTTTTTCTGTGAATTGACGGAAGTTTTTTTGAGAGTGCACATAAATGTATAAATAAATATTTTTTACAATCTATGATATCAAAATAGCTGAATAAAATATTTAATTATTTTTATGGAGTCTTATTATAGGATTTTGGGCAAAGAGGTTAATGTCTGATATCATTAAAATGTGAAAAGTAATGAAAATTCAAAAGCTTGCTATTTTCAAAGTTTTTAGATACGCATGTACAAAACTTATCTAAATGTTTAACAACCCTAATTTTTATATTTAAGAATTAAAATATATGTATTTTTTGTTAATTGTATGCCGTAAGTAGATGCATTTTTCATTCGCTGCACAAAAAATAACACTCACCCGACTCAATTGTATGGGCTAAATAAGTTTTAAAAATTATAATAGCTAAAATGATGTACTAATTAAAACAACTTCGTATTAATTACAATATATATATATACCTATATAAAATAATCATTCCATAAAATTCGGATATTTTGACAAATTTTTAAATCATAAATATAATGGAATATTAATATTAAAAAATATTAATTAAGGGAGACCCGTAAGAAAAAACCCAAAATTTTTATTATTGATTTTAAAGTAATGAATTTTGGTGTACTATTTAAGAATCTTTTTGAAAGGAATAATTAGCAAAAAAAATTTCACTTTTTATTAAAAAGTATATTTTTTATGGGGATTTTTATGTTTTTTTTTTTTTTGTCGAAAAATACACTTTTAAAAATTATTACTCCTCATTCAATTTTCAATATTTCGGTATTACTAAAATTTCTTAAATAGTGTTGTAGTATATGGAAACGACCTAGGGAGAGATATTTTTAATTTTCTATTTTAATCAGCTAAAAAAAAAATAAAAAATAAATAAAAAAAAAATACGCATGGTAAATTTCCTTAAATTCGTTATAATTTTCATGTTTACCAATTTATGTAAACTTTTCAGAAATTGTTAAAGAAAATATCTGTTCTTACTTTTGTTGCAAATTTTTTTAGGATTCTAAAAACATAAACACTTTGTTTCTAAATCATTTTACCACTGAGCCTTAGTACTTTGAACTTAGGCAAAATATGAAAAAAGTCATTTTCATGAAAACACATTTTAAAATGGCCGCTAGTCCTTTAAACTCTAGTGACTACAATTAAAAAAGCTCATTTGCTACTTGTTCCAAGTGTCCCCGAGTTCTGAAATTTTGCATGGACATTCGCAAATATGTATTTTATCGTTTTCTGAGATAAAAATTTTTTTGAACATTTGATGATTTTTGGCCGAAAATGGGGTTCGGGTCTCCCTTAAAGGATCAAAATTTTATCATTTTGCGTACATTTGTTTACTACACAAGATGAGAAAATTTAATAATAAACTGACTAAACATTTTGGCGAAATCGTTCACGCAATCAGAAAAATAGTTGTTTCGTATAGAAAGACTTCAAAAATTAATTTTTCCCCATATAATAGCAAAAGTTCAAGTTTTTCCTTTCATAACTTTGCCCGAATATAAAACTAATTAAAAAAATTCAAATTATTTATATTTTATTATGAATTTATAATATAATAATAATGTATTTTTAATAAATATTCCTTTTTAGTTATTTAAAAATTACATAACTCAGGAAGTAATTTTACTTTATTTTCAAACTACTGCTGTTAGTCTCTTAAACATGACAAATATTTCAAGATCCAAAGAAATTTTCATGGCTTCGTTGAAAATATGTTTTCTTCATTTTATTTGGGAGGGTTTTCCTTATTTACATCTTTATTATTCAGACCCAATAGCTTTTAAAAATCATTTAAAAACTTATCCATAGTGATTGATGAAAAGTTTTATTTGAGACGAAGTTTAAACTTTACCATAAACATGAAACGAAGCAGGCATCAATCAATATGATGTATCATTAGGCTCTAAGCATCTGCTTGCACCGCACATTCAACAAGTTTTTCTTTCTTAATCGCGATATCATCTGACAGCTTGACAGACGTCATATCCAGAAACACTGTGTTAATAATGCGACAAAAATACACCTTTTATTCACTGAAATAATTGAAAATAGAATTTTAAAACAAAAAAGGTGTTTAAAATTCTTTAGTTTTCTTTCCACTGATTTATAAGATAACGTGACTTTAAAAGAAGAAAATATTTCAAAAATTTAATGTACATATAAAAAGCCAAGTCAAAGTAATAAAAAATCGATTTACTTTATTAGTAAGTTCAAAAACAAAATATACGTTTATTCATTGAAACATTGGAAAACACATTATAAAAAGTCCTTCCGGCAATGCCGGGAGGAAGAGGTAGCTTTCATATACTTATAAATTTATTTATTTATTTTAAGGTAAGTTACATTGTTCAAAAATACCAAGCTCAAATTAGCGGAAATAATCTTATAAAATTAGTGATTTTATAAGATTGAAACTAGTTTTTGTCAAGACTGAATATTAATAGGAATTTTTAGAAAATAGTCATCTTTTATTCAACCTGGTTTTATTTTAAGTGATTTAGAGAGTCACCAAATTCCATGATATCATAAAGTGTATGCCATTTTAAAGCAACATTGTGGATCGTTCAGATCAGACCGTTTCAAAATGTCAGCCATAAGCAAAATTCAAAGTGCTATAACTCAGTCATTTTTTAAGATATAAACAAAATAAAAAATGTTCTGGAATCGTTGTTTTAAGTTCTAACACGTAAAAGAAAAATATTTTTCAATTTTTAATTTTTTCGCATTTAATTTTAAATTTAAAATTTTTTTTAAAATTTAAAATGACCACCATTTTGAAACAAAATGGTGGATGATGCTGGCCAACGAACTCGGTTGAGACATTTGTATGTACTATGTACATCCCAAGTTTCATTGAAATCGGTTTATAAATACGCGTGTTATCACGTGACAAAAATCAGATCGTTTCAAAATGTCAGACATAAGAAAAATTCAAAGTGCTATAACTCAATCATTTTGTAAGATATAGACAAAATAAAAAGTGTTCTGGAATCGTTGTTTTAAGTTCTAACACGTAAAAGAAAAATATTTTTCAAATTTTGATTTTTTCGCATTTAACTTTAAATTTTAAAATTTTTTAAAATTTTAAAATGGCCACCATTTTGACACAAAATGGCGGATGATGCTGGCCAACGAACTCGGTCGAGACATTTGTATGTACTATGTACATACCAAGTTTCATTGAAATCGGTTTATAAATACGCGTGTTATCACGTGACAAAAATCAGATCGTTTCAAAATGTCAGCCATAAGAAAAATTCAAAGTGCTATAACTCAGTCATTTTTTAAGATATAGACAAAATAAAAAGTGTTCTGGAATCTTTGTTTTAAGTTCTAACACGTAAAAGGAAAATATTTTTCAACTTTTAATTTTTTCGCATTTAATTTTAAACTTTAAATTTTTTTTAAAATTTAAAATGGCCGCCATTTTGAAACAAAATGGAGGATGATGTTGACCAACGAACTCGGTCGAGACATTTGTATGTACTATGTACATACCAAGTTTCATTCAAATCGGTTCATAAATACATTAGTTATCGCATGACAAAAATCAGATATATATATATATATATATATATATGGTTATATATATATATATATATATATATATATGTCAACATATAAACGGAGGGTGGTTTTGGGGTCTGGGGGTCATGATCGGTGAAAATATACCAAAATTTTCCGGAAGTGCTTTCCCCCGGACGGCTGCAATAGGTAGCTTTTTACTTTTTGTAATTAAAGCTACCTAAAATGACAGATGACAAAAAAGTCATTGAAATAATTGAAAATATAATATTGAAATAAAAAATTACTTTAAATTTCTCTAAATTTCTTCGCACTGATTAATATGTCTTCGAAAGAAATAAAACTGTATCTAAAAAATTTAATGTACACTCCTGGAAAAAAGTACCTCCTACTAGCTCTGCAACAAATTATGGTATAAGAAAGTTAATTGGTATCATACGACTGAGAATAAAGTCTACTTTTAAATGATGTATATAAAATTTTCATATGGGAACAAATCGAAACCAACCCACATTTTGTGTTGTTCATTTTCAACACACAAGTTAGACACTATACTTTATATCTTCGGTTCAAATTATGCCTAGATACGAAATTTCAAACTATTTGAATGACAAGTTTTTGAACTATAAATATTCGAAATTTTGAGCTTCTAATGTTAAATTACATTTTCATAATTTTATTAATATCTGCTGGAATTACTATCTTAATATAATAACTTTTTGTGTGGTTATAATGCTAAAAAATCCAATCATAAATGCATTGCATTTGTAATTTTAAAACGTTGCAATTTTCACTAGTTATATGTTTTTTTATTTGAAAAAAAATTACCAACGATGACAACACGTGTTGACATATAGTAAAATTTTTTTGAAGATCTTCGACATTTTGTTTGTTTTCAGTAGCCAAAGCACTGTTTATTGATTTCAAAAATAAAATCTCAGTTCCAATTTGCTAACTTTATTTAGTTGTTCATTTACCTGAATTTTAATGTTAACTTTATTTATTTATTCATTTTTTTTTAAATTTTGAAATTTTAACAAATATTATGGATACAAGTTTAAAAAGTCTATGGATAAAAAGTTTTGATATAAAATAAGCTTTTTAAGAAAAAAATATCAACCGACTTCAAAAAAGCGCTAAAAAGAATTAAATAATTCTTTAAAGTTCTCTAAGGCCAAAACGTTATCCAATAAGCACACATCGGATATTAGATACCGGCATAAAAAACGGTTAAATTTAATATGTATAATTTAATGTCCACCAAACATAGATTTTAGAGATAATATTATTTTACAAGAGATGAATTGACATATTTATGATTTATTTTATGAATATATACATATAAAAAGTAATGAATTACATTTTTAAGTTGGTGCCAAACAATCACAATCGATAATGATTATCCCCATTTTAATTATGGCACTAGGTATAATTTAGCTACAATTCTTAATATACATCAAATAGAGTTTGGCACCAACTTCAAAAAGTAATTCATTACTTTTTATATGTATATATTCATAAAATAAATCATAAATATGTCAATTCATCTCTTGTAAAATAATATTATCTCTAAAATCTATGTTTGGTGGACATTAAATTATACATATTAAATTTAACCGTTTTTTATGCCGGTATCTAATATCCGATGTGTGCTTATTGGATAACGTTTTGGCCTTAGAGAACTTTAAAGAATTATTTAATTCTTTTTAGCGCTTTTTTGAAGTCGGTTGATATTTTTTTCTTAAAAAGCTTATTTTATTTCCTACTTTTTAGTTATGCATACCGTAATACATAATTATGTGTACTGGCACACGATAGCTCTTTGCAATGCAATATTAATGTACGCACTTTGCTAAGTTCTGATGTATTCAGTTTACTTGTCACTGTTTGATTGTCAACTTTTCTGAAACCACTTACAATATCGGTTAGTATCGTTGTGAATCTTAAGATTTTTTTTGTATGGTAACTTCTTCAGACAAGATCTGCCACTTCGAAAAGCTACCGCATTTATGAAATCTTAGTCTGCATCGAATCCTACGGTCATCGAAAGTGGCTTTCAAAAGGTGACAATCCATCAAGTAAAGTGTCCTTATACATAAGAGCGCGACATAGTGCTTCCATATATGAGCAAAATGACTTCATATATTAATGTATAGTAAAATGCTTTTCTAGTGTAGTCAGTCAAAAGTACTCCCCCTTCACTCAGAAAAAGGAAAAAGAAAGATTTTAGCCAAAATCGCACTATGCTTCAATCGATAAAGAGCAACACTCTAATACCTATACAGGTAGTAATGGCATCAGAAATGAGCAGTGGCAATTCGACGAGGAATCTGAAACTCATAACCGATACCTGGCTGCCTCTATAAGAGAGTGACAGCATTTCATTCCCAAATATTTCTTTTACAGACGCTTTTGTCCCAACTACACTGTTAAAAATTTGAAACTTTTGCTGTACACTGTTAAAAATCTGCTGCATTTTGCTGCAACGCACTCCCCTGCTTGTATAGAAAACGGTTACTTGGCCGTGAAATGGCGCTTTCTCATTGGTTGGAATAGAGATATTATATACAAGTGGTGGAGGGCGTTGCAGCAAAATGCAGCAGATTTTTAACAGTGTACACTGTTAAAAATCTGCTGCATTTTTTTGCTACGCACTCCAGCGCTTGTATAGAAAACGGTTACTTGACTGTATTAAGGAGCATTCTCAAAGGTCGCAGTAGAGACATTATATACAAGCGGCGGAGTGCGTTGCAACAAAATGCAGCAGATTTTTAACAGTGTATCATCACTTCACCACTTATATAGAAAAAGATTAGTTAAATGCATTATGAAGGATTCTCATTGATAAAAGTAAAGATATTCTATAAAAGCGATGGAGTGATGATGCAGCAAAAGTTGCAAATTTTTAACAGTGCATTGCATTGCCAGGCATTTTTTCATTATGGAATTTGATGATGATGATTTCCTGGAAGAATTAGATTGTACTCGTATGAGAAGTTAACAAGGTTGACGAAAATTGCCCGCTCAACAAGATGCTTGGTGACTCGTTTTTGTCCAGAATCGTTTCAACCAATTATATACTGTGCTACATGTGTCATATTCATATCGAGGGAACCTACACTGTAAAAAATTTGATACTTTTGCTATATCATCACTCTATTGCTTTTATAGAAAACGATTACTTCACCCAATTACGAAGTATTCTCATGGGTCAAAAGAGAGATATTCTACAAAAGCAGGGCAGTGACGATGCAGCAAAAGGGTCACATTCTTTACAGTGACACTGTAATCGGAAATGAGCGGTGGCGTATTCGATGAGTAATCTGAAACTCATTACCTACATCTGGCTGCCTCTATAAGAGAGTGACAGCATTTGATTCGGAAATATTTCTTTTTACAAACGCTTTGGTCCCAATTACACTATAAAAACTTTGAGCCTTTTGCTGCATCATCAGTCCACCGCTTTTATAGAAAACGATTACTTCACTGTGTTACGGAGCATTCTTATTGGTCATAAAGACATATTCAATAAAAGTTGTTGTGTGACGCTGCAGCAAATGGGTCAAATTTTTAACAATGTATCATGGAGCATTCTCATGCGTCAAAGGAGAGATATTCTATAAAAGCGGGGGAGTGACGATACAACAAAAGGATCAAAATTTTTACAGTGTACACTGTAAAAAATTTGGCCCTTTTGCTGCATCGTCAATCCACCGCCTTTATAGAAAACGATTACTTCGGCCTATCGTGCAGAATATTCATGGGTCAAGAGAGAGATATTCTTTAAAAACGGGGGAGTGATTATGCAGCAAAAGGGTCAATTTTTTTACAGTGTACACTGTTAATAAATGTGAACCTTGTTCAGTTAGGATTTCACATTTTGAAAAGATCGTGTGTCTATGTAAGTGTAACTTAAAAACATGAAATATGAACGTTTCTAATTGGTCGATTGCTTCTAAAAGATATTGAATTTTAATGTTTTAATTTTTTTTAAAAGTTCTAATCAACAGATTTTTATGAAATTTGAATGGGACCACATGAGTCCCATACGCTTTCAAACAAAAAAAGAATTATCAAAATCGGTTTATATTTACGAAAGTTATGCGTGAACAACAAATACATACAGGTCGAAATCATAACCTCCTCCTTGAAGTCGGTTAAAAAATAAAAAGGAAGATATTATCAAAATCACACCATGATTCAACATGCGTCTATATGAAAGTAGTAATATTTGAAGTTAAGAATGTTCTTTGATAAACGCGGTTTTTCAAAGTACAGAAAATTTAAGAATTTTTATTCCAGAACTTGGCGGTAGTCGCCTGAACGAATTTGTTTTATGGGTGAAAGAAGTTAACTCGCTTAACTTTAATGGTAAGCTTATCAAAATTTTTCGTCATTTATATTTGTCCAAATGTAAATCTAGCACATAGCAATGTACTTTAATCACTTTGTAAATCCGGCATAACAAGCACCCTGATTTACAGACACTCTTGCTTTAGCGTGTAAGGCTCTTTAGAGATGAATTTTCAGCTTTTCGATATCGAATTCTCATGTCTGGATCGATGTGGATCTTTCACTTTGGTGGATACGAGAATTGTTCCAGCTAAGATTTCGTACTTTGAAAAAAAAACTAGCATCTCTGCAACAGTGGTTAGGATCGAGAATGATTGTTCGCTGTTAAGCAAAACAAGATTGACCAATCATAAGCCTTTATTTTTAAGAACTTTTCATTGTTCGAAGGAGAGAGTCTGGATTACATGGAGTGAAAATTTGCTATCGACACTGTAAAAAATTTGACCCTTTTGCTGCATAGTTACTCCATCTCTTTTATAGAATTTCTTTGTTTTGACCAATGAGAATGCTCCATAATAGAGCGAAGTAATCGTTTCCTATAAAAGCGATGGAGTGACGATGCAGCAAAAGGGTTCAATTTTTTACAATGCAAGCAGTGCTAAAAATTTGTATCCTTTAAATGTGCAACGATACTACTGAATTCCAAAGTGTCGATCACAGCGACATCTGCGGCATTTTCGTGATACATTATCTAGACTCGCAATAATTCTTGCATTTTTAGAAAATGTCCTGCAGATGTCGTTTCTATCTTTAAATTTCATTAGCATTGTTGCACATTTAACGAACAGAACATTTTAGCGCTTATTTTAAGTATTAAAGAGGGCGTGTTCACCACAACTTACCGGTTACTTACCGACCACTTACCGATTGTAGACAAATACGAAATGAAAATCAAAGCAAAGTGTGACGTCAGCTACAATTCAACAGAATAGTTTTCATTGCTGCCACAGTTTGCTTTTGTACTGCCCTACAATCGATCGGTAACATTGGTTACTTTTGTAAGTTGCTCTGAACACGCCCTGAGATAGCCGATTTCCACACTATATCCCCTAGATGCTATATTTCCGGTTTCTTGCATAAGAGAACTTGTCCGGAATCCAGGTAGAATTCGCGCTGTTAGCGAAACCAGATTAACGAATCAGAAGCCTGAATTTTAGCAAATTTTTCAATGTTTTAAATAAATTTTCTTGTTAATAAATCTCGTTTCGCAAACAGCGCAAAATTTATGTGAATCCTGGCCCTCGTCCAGTTAGGATTTTGCACTTTGAACACTGTTAAAAATTTGAAACTTTTACTTTATCGTCTATCCATCGCTTTTATAGAAAATGATTACTTCATTGTATTATGGTGAATTCTCATTGGTCAAAATGGAGATATTCCATAAAAGCGGTGGAGTGATGATGCAGCAAAAACTTCAAACTTTTAACAGTGAAAATATTGTGTGTCTATGTAAGTGTAATATGAAAGCATGCAAAAGGAACACTTCTAATTGGTCGATTGCTTCAAAATGAGTTTGAAATTTAAAGTTTTTATTTTTAAAAAAGTTCTAATTATCGGATTTTTATGAAATTCGAATGGGACCACATGGGCCTCATACGCTTTCAAACAAAAAAAGAATTATCAAAATCGGTTCATATTTGCAAAAGTTATGGGTGAACAACAAATACATACAGGTCGAAATCATAACCTCCTCTTTGAAGTCGGTTAAAAAAGATTTTTCCTTCTAAAAGTGCTATTACACGTAAAAATTGCAAGCGACTAAAATCGCCTGCGTTTTTTCGTTTTCTTAGCATTTCATTGGCTGTTTGAAAAGAGTCTTTACCATCATTTGGATTTCCAAGCATTTGATTGGCTCTTACTGGCGACTCGCTTCGTTCCAGGCGTCAAAGACGCTCCGACACAAGAGAATCGCGCGCTAACCAAGCGACTCCTCTGGTCCCATAGGATAACATGGAGACGCCTGCAATTTGACGTCTGCATCACGGCACGTGTAATAGCACCTTAAGATTGATAAATGTTAATGATTTGTCATTTTAACTCTAGTGGCCATGTGGGGCACTTGTGAACAGACAAGTTCAGGCAGATATGAACAGTTCATAAGGGCCCCAATAATTATTCTGTGATACTAATCCCTTCAGATAATTTCATAAGAAATGATGTCAGCTTTGATATCAATATTTTTCCTGAAATAGAAGATTTTTCGTCATACAACATTCGATTTTGTGTTGAAACCTCCACAAACAGAAAAGTCAAAAGTACATAAAGAGCAACAAGCTCATTATCGTTCAAATGTAACTTAAATAAATTTAATGTTTTCTAAAATGCAATATTTTTTTTCTTCTTTTACTGAATTTTTTTTTTTTTTTTTTTTTTTTTTTTTTTGCATTGCTAATACCAAAAGTATTACGAAAAACAACTTTGCAAACTTCTACTTATTTTTTTTTTTAATTTGCAATGATGGCTTACTTTAATCTCTAAAATAGCTATGTATATCACGCTTCGACTTGCAAAAGATATCACTAAAATCTTAAGAAAGTGAAATTTTTTATACTGATAATTACTATAAAATCAAGATTGTAAGCAACCCCCTTCTCTTTCAAAAGCAAAAGAAGTTAAATTTGGGGGGAGGGGGTTATAATCGATTATTTGAGTTAGTTGAAAACCCTTCTTTATCATTAATTTAGACGTAAATAAGGCAAATGCGGGTATGGAAATCTTTCATATTTCGGCAGATTTCCATTAAATGTTATCTAAATACCCGTTTTTTTAAATGTCCTCGAAACCAAAACCTCTAAGTATTTTTTTTAATTGGTTTCTTTATTTTTATTTTTTATTTTATTGCAGCAATAAATCTTTCATCTAATCCTTCCCGCTCCCCAATCTACTTATTTTTTTCATTTTATAATCTTGTGTTTAAATATATCACACCAAAACAAGAGAAATTTATACATATTTTTTTCTTTATAGTGAATTCAACACATTATATAACTAATGATTATGACGACAAATGAAAAACAGAATAAAAAGCATTTCAAACAATATTTTTTCCTAATGTTCACGTGTGCCTCACGTGTGTTCACAACTACCCTTCTTGTGGGGCACATGTGAACAATTTTTTTAATTTATAAAACTATTTAAAAAAGTAAAAACTATAAAGGTAATAAAAAAAATCCTCTTGTGTAAAAAAAGGTATTCAGTATATTCAGTAGTTTTCATTTATAGAAATTAACCCATCTTTGAGAAAGTGTTATATTTATGCGAATTGCTCATATGCACCCCGGTCTCCCCTATATGTACAATATGTATTATACGGGATGGAGATTTTAGAAATGAATGATATGACTGTTACAAGCATTATATGAAACACTATATACGATCCACTGTATGTATGGAGCTTTTCTCAGTAGTTAAACTTATAAACGTTTAAATGGTTTTCTTTATTGTGTGAAAAGAAAGAGATTTTTCTCCTGCTGATCTGCGAATCAGAGACATTCCGATACACCGCTAGTGTCCTTCATTCATAATAGCATATCACATTTTTGCTACAAAAATATCATAACTCAAATAACTTCGTTTTTCAGGAAATGCGAAAAACTGTTTCAGGCCGTGGTAGGCTGAATGAGCATGTTGCAAAGTGATTTTAAGTAAACTATCTTCTGCTTTAGCAGATTGGTAGAGGAATGAAAATCACGTAGAATGGCTTCCATAACTCATTAAACCTAATTTTTGAGTTGTGACACTTTTGTAGAACAGGCAGAGGACAAAGATTAATAGGGTTTCGTCAGATGAACGAAACCCTAAAAAAACTGATGTTTCTTGATCTACAAAACCGTAACCCTCAAAAGAAAATGTACAGTAATCACCTCCGAATTACTCAAGATTTCGAGAAGTCTTTTTTATCATTAGAAACCCCTTAAAGCAATGTATTTTCCAGATTTAAAGAAGATTTTTTAAAAACTAAGTTACTTTTGCTTTGTACTAATGTTTCAAAATTTTTTTTAAAAAATTTCTTTTTAAGTATATTAATCAGTTTTTTCAAAAAGAAATTATCCGTTTTAAGGTTCTACCAATTTTGAACTAAACATTTTCAGTGAATGTATACATGCACGAACCACAAAATAATATTCATTTTAATGTTAATATTAATGCTGTTAATTGATCACATTAGTCTGCAAAACCTATTTGTTGAAGATGGACATAGGAAATTAATTGGGAATTTATAGCATCCATATATATATATATATATATTCTGGTTTTAAAAAAATTCATTAACCCACTATAAAAATATTATTTATAATTTTAATACTTTATTACTTGGAAGCGTTTCAGAATATCAAGAATACCAGCGGCAGCAAAGGAACCTTTGTTTTCATAAATGTTTCTTTGAGCCTCGAAAATATTATGAGTAATATATTCATTATTAACATGTTATGTTTAAGCTGATCAGTAAGTATTTCAATTAAAAATTTTTATAAAGCAAAACCTATTTCTCCATGCAGTTACAACACCAATAGTGTGATGATAGGACAGCGGCATATTTATGTATAAACTTAAATATAATACAAAAGATAGAATAAAATTTACAGTAAATAACGAAGTCTAAATAAGTTTTATCTTTCTGTTTATAAATTAGTACTAAGAAAACGTAATATTTTTCATGAAATTCTTATTACAGAAGTAACGTCCGTGTTACCATAGCTACCAACTTTTTCCTTTGTTTGAGACCACCATTTTTAAATTGTAAAATTTATCTTACTTAATCGAGAAAATCTACGATTAAATAAAACAAATTTCCGTTTTCAAAATAGTGGTTAGACAAAAGCATAAATCTTTGTAGTTATTAGCTACGAGAAAACCACCATTATCAATGTTTGTTAGCTGAATCAGAATTTGTCTTTTGTACAGTCTTTAAAATTGGTAACATATTGATGAACTTTGAACTTTCACTTTTTCCTTCGATTCCCATCATTTAGTTGGAGACCGAACTTCATGAAGATTGCTTTCTTGCAAATTTTGAATGCGGGAGTTTGGAGGGGTGGGGGGTGGGGCATTCCGTTTAGAGGTGATAAAATATCTAAACTATTTGTTATTATTAATTAAAAATTAATGAAGTGTCTTGCCAAAAGAATGCTTAATTAAAACTTAGTAATTATAATCCTTATAATAATGCATTAATTCTTTAAAACATACTAATATTTAAGCATGCGTTTTAAAGTAAGCAAATGGGACAAACTAGGGGAGAAAATGATGTAGAATGACAAAATTTAAACAAATTTTAAAATAAAGCTAATGCATTTTTAAATATATACATACACCCTGTAAAATACTCTGCTAAAATACTACAATAAACGATTTTTATGAAATATTGCTTTACATAGGGGCCGCGTTTGAAACATTAGAGTATATTCATCCGAAAATCCAACTTCTTTCTAGTGATCTTTAAGATAACGTGACTTTGAAAGAAGAAAATATTTAAAAAAATTTAATATGTATAAGAAATAAGACGTAGACGATAAAAAAATCGATTCCCCATAATTGTAATTTCGAGATGAAATTCCCTAAGTTATAATTTTATAGGAAAATGGGCAATCTTCAGCAATACAGACCGTTGCGGAGTTCGAGACAAATCACTATTGAAATGTCTACCTAGCACATTGTCATTTATCAATAGCGTTGCACTGTGGTGACACTATTAAGTAGAATGGCTGTTACAGAGAAAATGAAGGAGGGGGAAAAAAGGCAGGGTCCGTTTAAAGATTGGTCTGCGTGCGTGCAGCTATACCTACTTTTAATGGCGCCATTATGATGTTAATGAGTCTAAATTGATAGCGATTTTGGCGAAGAGCCAGAACCTCACGTGACATTTCTACGTTGACATCCTTCACTTCCGAAATAAGGAAGGATTTGAGGATATTAGTTGAGGAATAAACGTTGAACAGAAGTGTACATTTTAGCAGAGATGTTAAATATATTCCAAAAATATATGCTAATTTGTACTCGTTCGAAAGTTTATAGATGTTGACAGAAACGAACCAAGTCTTTCATAATTTTGATTTTATATTTTACATAGAAGATACTAAAAGGTTCGCTACATTAAAAAAAAACCTATAAATTATTACAAAGCATCACAACATTTGTTGATTTTCAACACATAATTGTAATCTATATGATAGCATGCTGTTAGAAGCTCGAAGATGAAGTTCGATTATTCGACTCCGTGTTTGATTCCAGTAGAGCAGTTCAACAAGAAAAATAATTTTGCGATCCCCGGCAGTGATAAATTTTTCCAAATTTTGAACCCATATTTCACAAATTTTCAATGCCATCAAAGATTTTTTGAAGTCATAACTTACCCCCAAAGATTGTGTGTCTTTAAAATGAATTTTATTTTTTCGAAAACAAATTCTTTAAATTTCTATTGTCCGGTTATATTTACACCTAACAAAACAAATATTCTTGTTTCTACCTCTTCCCTCAAAACATTTTTCAGTTTTAGTTGTGAATGTCTTTTGTGACAAACTATGAAAGAAAAAAAGCAGTCTTGTCTGCGTTAGAGATGCTTTCTGACCGATAATCTTTTAAGATTTTAAGTGTGCCCATTATACAGTTTTGACAATTATTACCTTTTCATGCATTTATTTATACTAAATATTACTTTTACTTTTTGCGACAGATTTGTATCTTTCTTTAAGGGGAGATTCTGTTTTTTTCGCCTAAAATTTAAGCTATATTCGGTTACAAATAAAAAGATATCACCTTCGGACTTCTTGCTTCATATATATTGATACATCATTTATATACGTAAGTTTTTGTGTGCATAAAAATATGAATAATACGCCTTGTGCGACGAGGAGACTTGCAGTTGCGCGCCGTGAAGTTCTCAGTTACCACCAATTTTTATTACAGCCACAAGTATCAGAATCAAATTAGGTCGCCAAATTATGAAAGAGTATTCAATTCTCTAGAGCTTAGATTTAAAACAGTTTAAAAATGTTGATTTTTGTCAAAATTGGCATTTTTTCATCTTAAAAGAACAAAAAACAAAAAAAATCAATCGCGAAAAATAATAAATCATTGAAAAAATACTTTTCGGTGGTATAAGGTCCCGTAAAAACAAAAAACTTTCTTTAATAAAAATGAAGGAATCGGTTGAAAAAGTTCTCGAGAAAACTGGTTACTCAGTTTGAAAAACATTGCTTCGAAAAAAGGTTTTCAGACGATTTTGACGGATTTATCCACATTGTTTTTGTCACAGCTTCGAAATGCACATGGTTTCGAGACCCAATAAACATCGAGAGAAGAACTGCCCGAAGAAAACCGTTTTCTGGCTACTGTAGCGTCACCTTCAGCGAGCAAAATTTATCGTAGGGAACTGAAATATCACAAAACTGCTTTGAGATAACTACCAACATACCTGATGGATCGAAAAAAGCAAAAGGAAAAGTTTTATTTAAGGCTGTTAGTCACTCAGCTTCCAAATTTTTCTCGGCAATGTAAAAACTATGGGCGTTTATTGCATTCGTATATTTAAAATATCTCCTCAAAATTTTGATATTTTTTATTTCTTTTTTCTGTGTGCTTTTCTGATAGAATAACTTTTTTTTTTTTTTTTAACAAATTTCAAATTATTTCTACATCCATGCTTAGTTTTATGTTTTAAAAACTGATGTAATCCGAGTAAGATTTTAACCCTTCATGTAAAATTTAGCATATATTTTATAAGTATTTTGAAAACAAAGAAAAAAAAGGACATTTTTTTAAATGGGAAAACTGAAAAAGAACTTATAAATACGGTAGTTTCCCGTGCAGATATTTTAAATATAAGAATGCATCAAACGCCTATAGATTTTACATTTCCGATGGGAATTCGGAATCTGAGTGACTACCAGCCTTAAAGAAGTAGAATACATCCTCCTTTTAACTTTTACAGCCGCATTCATTTCTTTCTCCACATTCGTGAAGTGACAAATTTCGTGGTATTTCTGATAACTTCATTTGGGCAAAGGAAAAAATATTGATTTTTTTTTCATTCGAAACAGAAAAATCTGGATTTTTTTCATTTAAAATTTAAAAATGATGTAAATTCTTACATTTTAGATTTCATTTTCGGGTATCTCTTCCATTTCCCTTATAATGTTTCAAATAAAGCTTAGCTAAAATACTAAAAACTCTGTATATTTAATATTAACATATCACATCAAAAGTAGCAATTAAAAAATATTTAAAAAGCATTTAGCTTAAAAACAAATCTATAGAAGTACATACCCGTATGATCCTTAAGAAGAAAGCTCTGCTTGAGGGACTGAGACCCTTGTCTACAAAATAATAAATCTCTTTTAGAACTGAATAATCTTTTAACATAAAATTAATGTTAAACTTCACAACGGAAAACTGAGGGATATATTCACCAGGAATTTTGAAAGTTCTGTTATTATTGTTATTTATTTATTTTGTATAAACAGCTTTCAAGCCCGATTATTTAACTATTAGCCAAGATTTCAAATACTTTTTTATAAAAATTATTTTATTTCAGCAAACTTAATGCGAAAGAAATTTTTTCTATAAATTATATTTTAAGACAAGATGTTTTGAAAATACAAGAAGTTGATATGAATAAATGCAAATGCAGTTTTTTAACAATAACCTACAGCAAAAGTGCGCTCGTTTAGAGACAGACTGCAAAAGAGAAAGTCCTAAAGCACTTTTGATTGCTATTTGGTTGATATGACTCAAAGAAGAATTAAAAAGAGGGGAGAAGTAAAATGTTAAGGTGCTTAGCGAAAACAAAAAAGAACCTCCCATAGTTGTAAAAATGTAGCAGCTCAGTAAATCTTTTTTCATTTAAATTAAAACAGTAATGTTGTTAATAATGATAATAGGTTCATTACTACATATCTATATATATATGCATGTATATCAATATATTAACTATCGTTACATATATTAACAGTAATATCACTCATAAAAAGCAAAAACAGAAATTCACGTTTTCAGAATTCGAAGTATTTTAAAGTTTTTATTCGGTAATTTATAATAAAATATTTTAGCTATTCCAAACAAAAATATTTTATGTATGGTAATACGAGAGTGCTTATCTACTACATAAAGTTCGTATTTGATAAAAAATTGTTTTTCGTGCAAGAATTTATTAAAAATGTCACATATATTTGTCTTAAAAATGGAAAGTCGTGGGTTTTTCGACTTTGAATGAGCATCCATCATTGTTTTTTCACTAAAAGGTAGTTAATCTTTAAAATAAACTTGCAGGAAAGATAAAGGATTAAAGCTTAAGAAGTGAAAAAAATCAATGCAAATACGTTTTTCAACGTTAAATATGATCATCCTGACTTTTATTTTTTTTTTCTAAAGAAAAGACAGATAGAATGAATTCTCAAGAGAACAGAGAAAATTACAAGATTTTTTTATAGTATATTCCGTTCAGAATATTCCTTTTTCTTTTTTTTAATATATATATATAGTGAGAAAGCAATACTTTTTACATCTCACTATTTAAAAGAATAATTGCGCTTTCCAGTCATATTACTGTACAATATTGGAAATAAAGTGAGCAAATTTATTCAGACATAGGGACAAAATGAATAAATTCTTGGTTTCAAAGATTATTTTTTTCCCTGAAAAAGTAACAAAGCAACTGTTGTTTCTCTTCAGCAGAGCAAAGAACTTGCTCCGACTTACACTTTTCAATGAAAATTCAGTCTGGAGCCCATTTAAAGCAATAACATCAAATTTAAATAAAAAGTATTTTTTAGAAAGTAATTGAAACTCAGCAAACTGCTTTTCTGATATATTTCAAAAATTTCAGAAAATTTAACTTGAATTTATCACATAAATGCCCAATAGTTTTGGTTAATAAGTTGCGAAAGAAAAAAAAAAGAACTATCTTTTTGCGCATGCGCAGTTAAATATATTCGTCTATAAATTCTCATAAATTTTAACCGACTTCAAAGGAGGAGTTTATGAATTCGACCTGGATGTATTTCTTGTTCCAGCATAACTTCTTTAAATATGAACCAATTTTGATAATTCTTTTTTGTTTGAAAGTATGAGATACCCATATGATTCCATTTTAATTTCATTAAATTCTGATGATTAGAACTTTTTAAAAATGAAAACTTTAAAAATTCAAATTCTTTTGAAGCAATCGTCCAATTAAAATCGTTCATTTTTCAGGCAATTACTCTTACACAGACAGGAGATCTTTTTTATTCAAAGTACGAAATCTGGACTCAGGTCAAAAGGTCAGGATAGTGCTCCATACATATTAAACGAATTGTTTTATATAAAAGCGATGAAGTGATGATGCAGCTGCAGATTTTAATATTTAAAACAGCAAAGATTTAGCAAAAATGCAGTTTTTGATTGGGCGATAATAGTTTTTCATTCTTTTTAGCACTTTTTTTGAAGTCGGTTAGTATTTTTTTTAAGAGCATATTTTATATCATCTGGTCAATGTATTCATTTCAAATTACTTCCTAATGCTGCTCCAGTAAGTTATTATTTTTTTTTAAAGTTTCGTTAAATCTTGTTGAGATATTTTATAAGCAAACATTTTATAAGGAAGCGTTTATATCTTCATGGCTATACCTACTATTCTAATTAAAATGAAAAGAACAAGAACAAGTATTCGAAAAGTTAGAAATCTGTTTAATTTTTTGTGATACATTGGTAATATCAAATGTTGTTTTTTCCCGTTAAATTTTTTGTTGATCCTTTAAATACTCCACAAAATGAATTGTCCCGGTAAAGTATGAGTTAAAGACACTTTTTTAACGTGGTGAAATAAGAAGAATATTTCATGTAATTTTTACGAGAAATTGAGAAAAAAAATTGAAATTGCATTTATCTACTTTGTTCCAATTATTTTGCACGATAGTGAACGTACAAACAGATTTTTACGTTACAGAAATAGTTAAATTATTGAAATATATGACTTCAGAAAATTGGAAATCTCAAAAATCCATCAGGATGCATTACAATAAAATTTATAAATTATTCATCTAAAGTCAATGAAGTTTTAAACAAATTTTTCCTGTAAAATTCGACATAACTAGATCCGTAGGTACTACTTTATTGCACAACAAAGTTTACTGTGTGGGATGTTGCACATCACAGTGTTAAACTGATTTCACATGTGAATAGTTTAGATAATTGTAGCTTTTTGTCAAAACTGGGTTAATTTCTATGAACAAAAACTACTTAATATAATAAACAGAACATTTTTTTTTTTTTTTGTAGATGGCATTTTTAAAAATCATCTTTATAGTTCTTCTTACTTTTTAAATAGTTTTATAAATTCAAAAAATTGTTCACATGTGTCCTATCAGTGGGGTAGTTGTGAACACACGTGGGACGTGAAACGCATGTTAACACTGGTAAAAAGTAGCCTTTAACATAATTTTTATACTGTCACTTATTTGTTGTCATAAGCAATAGTTATATTACGTGTTAAATTCACTATAAAGAAAAAACTATGTATAAATTTCTCTAGTTTCTGGATGATATGTATAAGCACAAGATTATAAAATGAAAATAAGTAGATTGGAGAAGAATGAAATATTAGATGATTAATTACTGTTGCAATAAAAAAAAAAGTAAATTTGAAAAAAAAATGCATTTAAATTTTGCCTAGGGGATTTTTATTCCGGAATATTTTAGGGAGGGGGTATATAGACAATATTTATCGAAAATCTGCCGTAAAACGAAGGATTTTACCCCTGTATTTTCCTTATTTACTTCTAAATTAATGATAAACAAGAGTTTTTTAATGATTAAAAAATTTTTCAATTATAACCACCCCCACGCACAAATTAACATTCTTACTTTTGAAAAAGGAGGGGGGTTGCTTACAATTTGTATTTTATGGTAGTTATCAGTTTAAAAATTTTACTTTTTACAGATATTACTGATATCTGTCTACATTCAAAACATCATATAGATAAGCATTTTAGAGATGAAAGCAAGACATCACTGCAAATTTGGAAGAGATGAATTTGCAAAGTTATTTAACGTAATACTTTTTATAGTAAAAATGCATAAAAAATATTATTTTAAATAGTTTTTTAAAATATTGCATAACGTTATTGTATTTTAGAACACATTAAATTAATTTAAATTACAATTGAACGTAAACGAGCTTGTTGCGCTTTATGGACTAGTTGAAAGATGCTCTTATGGAAGTTTCAACACCAAATCAAATGTTGTATGGTGAAAAGTCTTCTATTTGACGAAAATTATAAATATTGTAACTGACATTATTTCTAATGAATTTAACGGAAAAGAACAGAATCACAGAATGATTATTGAGGCACTTATGAACTGTTCACATCTGCCCCTTCTAGTCTGTTCACAAGTGCCCCACATGACCATTAGACTTAAATTGGCAAATCATTAATATTTCTCAATTTTCGAAGAACATTTTTTTTTAATCGAAAATATTTATTAGTATTCTATTAAATGTTATAACTTGAAAATTCAACGAAATGAACAACTAAATAAAGCCATTCGCTTAGCAAGTTGGAACTGAGATTTAGCTTTTGAGATTTATAAACAGTATTTTGGCTATTGGGGGCAAACAAAACGTCAAAGAGCATCAGAAATTTTTACCATATGTCTACAGATTCTGTCATCGTTTGTTATTTTTATTTCAAATAAAAAAAAAAAAAAAAAAAAAAAAAATAGTGAAAAATTGCTACCTTCACATCTGCCTCATGTTCACATGTGACTCAAACGCCCCTATTTGTATTTGAATGCAAGTCTTGCTGAAATTTTTTTGTCTATCGTTTATATGGACTTTCATGTGTATTATCTAGTATGTTTCTTTATTTTCTTACATCTTAATCAATTCGCAGTCATCGTTTTTTAATATTTTTTTTTCACTGAATATGTATAACTCAGAAGTAGTATATAATGATGCAAAATTTTATGTTATTGTAATGGAAAAGAAAGAAAGAGACAGAATACACATTCTTTTCTGAATAGCATACATAAAGATACCTACGGTTTAAAAAAAAATGTAGATAGAAACAATGAACATGAATGACAATAGTTTTATATTCTATATATAAAAAAAAAAAAAAAAAAAAAATCATTAAAATATTTGATTACTTTATCTAGCTATCTAAATGGCATTTACATAGATACTTAATAAATATGTACTTTAAAAATATAAAAATATGTAAGAGTTATTGAAATTACACTATGCAACATAAAAAATCACCGATATCCCGAGTGGTGATTCGTATTAGGTATACTTACAAGGAAGGTCTCCATACGGGCATACTCAGAAAAATCTGAAAAAATTACAGAATATTCTTCTTATATAGGTATATATGTTTATAAAAAAAATTTCAGCGGAACCTCCTTATAACGTCCGTAAAAAAATAATAAAAATTTCGTTTTTTGGCGTTTATCTCCGGTTGGCGAAAAAACGAAATTTTGAAAAATACGCTTTTACGCTTCGAATACTTTTTAATTAAAAAACTTTCTATGTTCAATTTATTTAAATAAGTTTAGTTTAAATAACTTTAGTTTTGCATTTTTACTTTACTTTAAGTGTAATTTTGTCATATACCTTTATATGTACTTATAACAAAATGAAATTAATATATTTTATCATTTAAAACACAATTTAAACTGATTAAAATTGTTCCAAATTGAAAAATGCACTGTTAAAAATCTGCTGCATTTTGCTGCAATGCACTCCCCTGCTTGTATAGAAAACGGTTACTTGGCCGTGAAATGGAGCTTTCTCATTGGTTGGAATAGAGATATTATATACAAGCGGTGGAGTGCGTTGCAACAAAATGCAGCAGATTTTTAACAGTGTATGACACGGTCAATTCACCGTGCTATGGAGCATTCTCATTGGTCAGAAGAGAGATATTCTATAAAAGTAGTGGAGTGACGTTACAGTAAATGCTGCAGATTTTTAACAGTGAAGTCAATTAAAATCAATTTTCAGATTCGTTAAAATCGTCTGCTTTTGGCGAGGAAATGCACTGCTCGCCAAATCCCGCGTCGCTTTTAGCTTTTCACGCCAATTATTCTAAACTATTTTATTTTTTTACATATGTAATAATGTAATTCCGCCGCTAATTTTCACTGATCCTTTATTACCTACATGAGTAGTTTAATTCGTATTTTTTTCAAAAAATTCTGAGTATGCCCCCAATGGAGACCTTTTTTGTTAGTAAAAAACAGAAAACAAATTTATATTTAGATATCACGTCCCAAAACATAAGTAACGGTCATCTTACTTTATTTACTTTCCGCTATACTTACTAGGGAACGTTCCCAGGTGTAAGTTGTGAATTTGGACGAGTGTGGTATCAAAAGAATGATCGCGTTTGCATGTACGTTAAAAAGTGGATTGGAACTACCCGTCCGAATCCAACCGTTTTGAAATATCTGCACTGGAAGTGTGAATGAAATAAATATATAAATTGACAGGCAGGTATATAAATTGTTCGCAAGTTAAAATTTTCCTTGCATTGTTTTTAATCTTCCTGCCAATACCTTTTCCCGAGCTACGAGCAAAATCCTTTACACCCACTCATTGCCTGTTCTTCCGTCTCTTTTAGACAAGTACTTCGCATTCTACGAAATTTTCGCGTACGGCTGCTTTCGGAGAGTTTTACCATCTGTTTTTGCTATTTCCAGCACCTTTTTTTTTTATTATTATTCTGCTACTACTGACTATAAGAGGAAAGCCAATCGTTATTTTAAAAAAATGTTTTTTTTTTTTTTTTTTTTTTTTTTTTTTTAAATGCAGAATAACAATTTATGTCATACTTCCTATAATTTAAAGCGAAATCTATAAATGCGTTTCACTACTAAACTTGACCTGATAGAACAATTTTATTTCAATATTTCACATAGTTTTAAGGTGGCAAATCATAATTACATACTATGAACCCAGTGATTTTTTTTGTTTTTGTTTTAATTTGTTGCATAGTGTTTTAAATAGTTTTCAAATAGTAAAAACATTCATTAAAAATATGAAATAAGGATTTCTGGGGTAATAGCACTAGGATGGATAATAATGACAAGTGTTAATATTACGCGTATTAACGAAAGAATCCAAAAAAAACGGGACTACGGGTTCGCCGCTAAAAGACTCTGAATTATCTGAATCACAAATAACCATCTAAAAGTTAATTTGTTTCATTTATACACTTATCGCCGGAATAAATACATAAGAGTCAATGCCCGATCTAAAATTTGCTAGATAAGTTCTTTGATGTGAAGACTATATATTTATTAGGAAATAGTTTGTTTATTACATAAATATTTTTTGTATTTTACGTACTTTCAAAATATTTCAAAATGTTTTGAATGTGTTCGCGAAGTAGCTTGTATGTTCAAAATATACTACACAAAATGTATACCGGATTAATAAGGTCTTCCATTGGTGTAATTACCCCGGTTGATTCTTTTCAATGGCAGAATTACATTTTTTTTTTTTTTTTTTTTATCTTTGTTACATTTTATGCACGAGAAGCCATTATTGTCATTGTTGAAAACTTAAAAGCAAATTTGTATATCGAAATGCTGTTAATTTTTTCGTGTCAAAAGAATAAAATATCAAATGGTCATTACTGCATCCGGATATCGCAATGATTGTAAGTAAAAGCAATTTGCCAATTTTTAGGGCTATAGATTTTGTATCTTCAGAATTGCACAATTTACATTCCATTATTCCATTTTATTTTATAGTTTTATTTGCATGGCTTTATTAGAACATAGGTGGATAATAACGCCAAGTAGCATCGGTCAAATCAAGCAACTACATTTTAAGAATGCATATCTGCTGAAATATTTTTAATTGTATACATAGTAAGTATGTTGCTGTATCAAATCTCATATTTGATCGGGGAAAAAATTCTAAAACTAATCCGTGAAAATTGGTAGAACCTTAATGTGGCATTATTAACACAGAGCATCTTATACAGATTAGTGGTTTCGACTATTTTTTTGGTCATGATCTACTAAATCCAGATTCACTTAAGGATGTGTAAAATCGTGATGCCTCCTAATACCCCTGTAGCATAAAATTCATTTTATTTAAAAGTGAACTTTTATTCTCAAGGAAGAGCCCTAAAAGAGCGTTACGAACAAACAATTCAACAGCATTCGCATATTTTAAACTATATAAAGGAAAATTTTTAATAAAAAATTTTACAAACTTTATAAATACAAAAATATTTATATCTGCGAACGATAATATAACAATGCCTTTACACCAAGTAGTATTTTTTGTTCTTTGCACTGTTTATTTATATATAACCGCATATAAATACAGATGTGAAATGAAATCACCTGTGAGAAAATAAATGTAACGCATATACAATATTCTGAAATACTCATGAAAGATATATAAATTGTTTAAATGATAAAAAAAATAATAATCTAGAACTTCTAAAACAATTCTTATATAATCAAAAAAATATTTTTCTTTTAACTATTGTTATTACTTTTGTTTCGCATTTTACATTGCAACTTTAAAACATTTTCAAAAAATGGAGAAAAATGTTGACAGAATGTAGTTATTGACTATTCTGGATGAAATGCCCTTTAAAAACCGAAATGCGTCTTCTTTGTTTCGCAGGCCCCATGTTGGGAACCCTAATATTTACGCACATACATTCATATTTATTGATTTTTATCAGTAGATCATTTCGAGAGTCATTTATCCGAATTCTGATTATTTTAACAGGGAATTTTATCTTATACACACTTAATCACTTTTAGTGCAATTTTACACAGATTTCTAATTTCAAAATTTAAATAAGTTTATGTAGTTCCCATGAAAATGTATGAAGGGAGAAAATAAACCACTCAACGTTTAATTAAAAATTGTATCAACAAACATGAAAATAAACGTAAAATTACATTTGAAAGTGGATGGAATTAAAACAATCATTCGGTTAGTTTACATTTCATTTTACTCGTTGAAACTTATTTCTTAATAAACAAACGATTTCAATAATATTTAAATTAATCAAGGGTTTAAATATCCTAGAATTATGTTTGTAATTATATTTCTATAAATTTCCTATTGTTTTGAGTAATTTAGAAGGTAATGAGTTTGTTTTAAATGTTGTTGTTTTACAAGATGTTTGATCGCAATTTCGCAAAATAAATACAGAAGTTTCTATCGAATGTCTTGAAAAATTTGTTTTTTATTTATTTAATGCTTTTTGCGAGAATTTTATTATTAATGATAAAATCGGTTTGGTGAATAAGGTAGACGTAAAATAGAATCTGGGGAATACTTTGTAAATGTATATGCACCTAATAAAAGTTTCGTTTTCACATATATTTCGTTTTCACAGGGTGATTATAAAAAAAAAAAAAGACTTGTTAATACATGAGTTTCTAGGTAATGTATACTCATTATTGACACTCTATTCTGAGTTTCTTTTAAACCTTTTTATTTAAGTTAATACCTATAATTTATGTTATCATTACCATCCTCTTTAGCTGTTTTTCAAAGTCGCTTCACTTCAACGTGTTTAGGAAAAAGAAACTTGTTAGGAAATATTCCTGGGCACTGTTGTTGGTCATTTTATAAAAGGGTAAAAAAAAGCAAAATAGAAGAAGCACGCCCTATTATTATTTATAGCATAGCGCGAATTGTATTGAGATTGGAGAATGTTCGGAAGTCATTAGCATCGCGGCTATGCGTGTGTTCATTGTCAAATATTTGACTAGCATATAATTTTATACGTAAAAAATGGTTGAATGGAATTTTCTTGGTGTGTTACTAGTTAAATTACAGAGCACATTCAATTTATTTGAATATTTTAATGGTTAAGATTTGTTAAGCCAACTTTTATTTAAACTTATGGTTTATTTTTACTGAGGGTTAAAAAAATTCACATAACACCCAATTAGAAAAGCTTGCCTATATACAATTCATAAATAATATCAGCTGAACCTGGATGATTCTTGTGAAGTATGGCATATTTAAATTGAGAATCTTTTAAAACTGAAAATGCTTTAAAATATTTAAGTTAATATTTTTGTGTTCATTACCTTGGTATTTTAGACGTTATTCAGGTTCATGCACTTTCCAGGATAGCGACTGCAAAGAAAACGATATTATATTAGGTAGATTTCGTATGAAATACTATCTATTGCATTCGCACCCATGTTGGAATTTCTGAAAAAAATTTGCAGATCTACACCGTTCATGACCCCTAGATCCCAAAACTACCATCAATAAAAAAAGTTTATCTATCTATCTATCTATGACTATATATATATATATAGTCATACTATATATATATATATCGATATATATATATATATTTATATATATATATATATATATCGATTTCTTCTAGACACGATAACTTCCATAATTCTGCTCAAATCTCTTTCAAACATTTACATAAAATCAAGGGCATAAAATCTGGGCTAAGTTCGTTAATGGGCAAAATCGGACTAAGGAGGTAGATATAGGGAGGGTTTTTGTGAAAAAAGAAAAAAACCCATAACTTCTTAACAAAAATAGATAGTGAATCAGTGTAAAGTTTGTATTACTTCTAAGAAATGGGCAAAAAGTTTATGCATAATAGATATTTGGATAAATTTTTTTTAGAATCTACATTGATCCTAGCATGAAAATTTTCATGTTCACATATTCCAACAGAAAGAAGGGTCTATTTAACATCCAGAATTATGTTACAATTAAGACTTGCGATAATTTAAAAGTATGTTTCACTTTTATGCGATAGAAATAGAAAATATAAATAGTAATACACCGAATACTTTGATTATTTTAGATTTATAGATGTATGCTATATTTTTTATTTCAATATAATTATAATTGTTGAAGTGTTATTTGCTATTGAAACTAATGATTTTAACATCACAGAACATATTATTTTAGTTTTGTAGATGAGACGCTTATCTTAAATAGTATCTAGTAATTTTCAATACGCAAACAATCAGAATGAGATAAACTCGCTTGATGAATATTAAGCATTGTTATGTTAGAGACCTTATTATGAAATACCTGTTGATCAGGCACGAAGCTGTATAATATTATTCTTTATATGTAGATTAAGTAAAGTAAACAATCATAACATGCTACAACTGCTTTATGAGTCTCAGAAGCAAAGAAGATCAGCTAACGTGTTTGGAAAAGCGTAATTAAATTACAGAGTTTGGGTGCTTTAAATCCAATAATAGTGTGGCTTTCAAGATGCGTGATTCAAAAATATTTTAAGTTTTAAATGAATGTAAATCTGATAGAAATAAATAATAAAGATTATCAGAGAGAGTCATGCAACATCATGCAAGTTATTATATGCAAATAATTTTTACGAATGCTTTAATTCGTCATAATGCTTTTTCTCACTTATAGAAATTGTATAGTAGTGTAATGCATCATTAATAAACGGAAGTATTGATTCACTAGTATCTGAGAGATTTATGTAAATGAATATTTAAAAGATTAATGTAATTAAAAACACTTAGAAAGAAGTGCTATTCAGTCATATAAAATGTTATATCATATAATTAACTAAAAGAACAAGGGAGGATTTTGATTTTTTATGACATTTAAATAATAGATTTATAAACAATAAAATAAATATACCAGTGTTCAGGCATTTAAGAACATTCTCAGCTACATGAAATGAAATGTAAGAAAATTTCTAGAAATACGTTTATTATTCGAGTATTATTATATATTATATCAAGCAAAGGAAAAGTAACCTTTCAAATATTTATGAAAAATTCAACATATTTAACGAGTTGGAAGTATATAATATTTTTTCCTACACCAGCTGTAACAAATTACAAAGTATCAAATCTTTTAAATTAGAAAGTAGCTCCATTTTTCTGTTCTAAAATATATTAACTATTAAAATATCGAAGCTAGTTGAAATGAAAAGAAGATTGACTTTCTAGCCTTATTCATATAGAAATAGAAATAGTTTAAATTATGAAATTAAAAAGGATTTATAATCTGCAACTATATATACGTACATGCTATAAAGTATCAGAAATTTAAATATCTAAGTTTGTTGAAATGTATAAAGAATAATACACTACTAAGAAATCACGCTAAATTATTCAAAGCATTCAAATTTTGAGCAATGTTTTGTTAACGTGTAAATAGCAAATGGTCAGCTAATGAATTCAATTATAAAACTTTCGTTCCTAGAAACATCAGTGACAGAAGTAACGTATATTTGCTGTCAAATCTACGAAATAACTTAAGCAAAAGTAAAGTTGATGTTGAATTTATCTTTCGCACCTTATGAGGTTTCGTTTACGATGACAAATTTTAGAATGTCTCAAAAAACTTAAGTTTACTCATACTCCATTCCGCCATTCTTGATTGCCGCAGCATGTTCTTTTTTGGACTTGGTGCTAGTGAAAACAATTCATTTTTCAAAAGGCAACACTAATAGCGGAAATTATTTTTATTGAACATGAAGAACAGTTTTAGATGGACCTTACCTTACACATTCTTAGACTTGTAATGGATTGGGACTAAATACGACACGCATTCTACATATAAAAGTTGTTTTAGAATACGGTACAAAAATTCTTTAACCCTTTCTTACGCAGTGTTGCCGGGCCGGCAATACCTAAATTTAATTCCAGACTTGCAAACGGCACCAGTAATATTGTAATATAACTTTGCTTTTACAATGAAAGCTTAAATTAAGAAATTCATAATATCTAGAAAAGTCCTTTATAAATTCCGGTGCCAATTGACAATTTCTCATTTTACTAATAGAATTTGCTTGCGCCGGAAAGGGTTAACCCTTTCCGGCACACTGTGCCCAGTCCGGGAACACCTAAATTTAATTCCAATCTTCTAAATGGCACCAATAATATTTTAATAAAATTTTGCTTTTACAATAAAAGCTGGAATTAAGAAGTTCTGAATATCTAAAAAAAATCGTTTGTAAATTCCGGTGGCAAACGATAATTTCTCATTTTACTAACAGAGTTTGTCCATGCCGTAAAGGGTTAAGGAGATCCGGGACATATTTTAAGATCATTTTTATTTAGTGAGTTTAATTTTTGGAATTTTTTGTGGCAATTAACCATAATATTTGTAGACAAAATTACATGACACAACTTCTATTTTTTTAACTTAAATTTTAAATTTATTTAAAAAGTGGAGTAAACTTAAATCGTTATAACTCGAAATAATATTTGTAGGATTTAATTTTTTTTTTCGTGTAAATAAACAGAAATATGTAAGTTTGACTTTGATTCAGCATTTTTTAAAATATTAATTTGAATAAAAATTTAAAATATTTAATATAAAAAACAGATGTACACTGTAAAAATAAAATAAAATAAAATAAAATTAAATCCTAAAATTTTTCTTGGAAAATTACATTCCGAGAACTTTTCAGGTAACGACAACAACAAAATTCCATGTAACAGATACACATTTGCACTGTTAATCAAACAATATGTAAGGTTACTTAGAATTTTTTAGGAAAATGGAATGCATAGAACTTTTTATATAGCTACCATCCAGGTAACAGATAAAATTTTAGTAAGGTTACTGTAATTTAAGTAGATTCTTTTGTAAAGCTACAGATTTATGTAGCTTCACAGAAACGAGTTTTGTAGATTTGCATCTTTTTTTAGTACAGTGTATCGATAAAATTTTAGCAAGCATACAGATTTCTGCAAATTTACATCTGTAGAATTACAGATTTTTTTAATCATATTTTTAAAAATAAATACTTTTTTTTTTTAAATTTTTCTGGACCAAAATTAAAATAAACCAAATGCAAAAGACATGTTCGAATTTTGAACCATTTAATTTTTACGGCTCTCGACTTATAACAATTTAAATACGAGATATGATGAAAAATCCCATCATAACATAAAATGCATTTTGACAAGAAGTCGTTTCCATGAACTGTTGCTTGAAAGCGATTTTGAAAACTAACCAAAAAAAAAATGAAATAACAATATTTCCTGCTCTAATTAATATAGAAACATGATTTAAACGTCATGTTAAGCATATATAAACAGAAACATTATGAATGTAACAAAATTTTCTTAGAAAATTTAAAGATTTTTGTTTCCGGACCCCTTTAAAGTGCAAAAAGTCCTCGAGACATAAGATCAAGCAGTGAATATGAAAGGTGACTAACCTATCGCAAAAATGCACTTTCAAAACTTAATTTCTGATTTAAGATCGTGATGTGAGAGTTATATGAATATTATAAACCTTGTTACAATATTATTTGTTTTGTTACATAAATCTTAATATAGTAAAATATATAATAATATCCACATATGTATTTAGAATCTTTCAATAGTTATCGTTTTCAATGAAATATAATAAAATAAATACCTAGCCTTACAGAAAGGCGTGCCGGTGAAATCCGTCGCCTTAAACATTTGAAAAATTGTGAACACTTTTGGTCAGTTTTAGTCAAAATTCACAGCCTTTCCCCCAACAAAAGTGCTGTGTACGCCTATAACAATATACTTTTAGACGTTAATCGTTTCGATTGGTTTAACAAAATGTTGCAACGTAGCTCCAGTATTATTAAAAAGCAGTAGAATTTTTTCTAGCCAATATATTCATCTGTACAATGAAAATTGTCGTATATTAATAAATATTAAACTCTTTCATAAAAATTTATTTGATTAGTCGTGAAAAGTAATACCATTTTTTAAAAATATTAAATATTTCGAGAAACCCCAATAACAAACTAAATTTATATGATTAATTTTCTTTTAGTTTTTGAAAATGCATCATTTTTCCGATTTTGAATATCATGCATTTATGCATATATTATTTGGCAATGCTGACATAATTAAAGTATTATCCTCTTCCTAATCATATTCTTAGATAAGAGGGAAAGAAGGTTATCTTTCCTCTTCAGTTTTATTTCAGAACGTAGAAAAGATAAAAGACACTTAGGATGGTTTTCTGAATCTTTCGTTACTTTTATTTTCTGACGTGTTTTCACTTTTATTAGTGATGAGCTAGTTGGATCACTAATAGAATAATTTGCGAATTATTTATGCAAAAATGAGAGTATCCGCTAAGAAGCTTGATCATTTCATTTTCCGCTATCTGGAGGTGCCCACGTGAATTTAAGTGTATAAAAGTATAATAAATTTCACGTTTAAAAGCAGACTTAAGTTTTTAATGAAAGTTAAGAAGTGAAGAAATATTTTTAAATAAAAAAAGCGGTTATTAACCTGATTATATATAGGGTACTTGTTCTAATTGTTGGGGACCAGTAACTAATTTCTAAACCGTCAGTTTTGTAGGAATAGTTCCAAATTCATAAGTGGCTGCAAGATGTTCTTGATCGTATGAAAACAAAATTAAGTCAAATTATTCATTTTTTTTTCAAGTTACCGAGTAAAAGCCTAGGATAAAAAATAATTAAATTAATAATAATTGCTTCTACATAAATTACACAGTAAAAAAACCAATGTTACTTATAAATAGGATAATTTACACTAATTGTTTACTTATTTTAATCCTTAGAATATTTTCACTTCATAATCTAGATGAAATGTTAAAAATAATTTCATGTCAGCTCGATTGAAGTGGGTAACGTTGATTTAATATTGTTTTTTCTTCAAAGAAATAAAAAAGTAAAACCAAATAAACAATTCAATTTTTTTTTCAATATTGCCACTTCTCTATGGAAAGATGGGTAGAGTTTTGTTGAAAGGTTCTCTCAGAATTTCAGAAGTTGTGGCATCTTTTCTCTGGGGTGAGCGTAATTTTTTTTTCCAAGCACCTTCGTCGTTCCAAGCCCAAGCTCGCACTCTGATTGGTTGTTGCTCTTGGCACTGTTTTCATGTAACTTGGCGATAATCATACTTGGCGTAGCGATAGATGCTTCAGCCCGTCGAGTTTGATTTCCTTCCGAACCGAGTACAAAGTAATTTTTCTCTTGCAGCATTGGATTGGATGGAACGTGTCTTACTGAAAGCTGTACTCTTTAAAGGTTTTTACACACAAGAGCACTAGACCACGAGGATAAGACTGAAGGAAGAATAAGAATGAGTAGGTTAGGTTTTAGGTTTACTCGTTCGCTTACGAGCGTAGTATTTTTCGCCAAGTATGGTTATCGCCAAGTTACGTGAAAACAGTGCCGAGAGACAACCAATCAGAGTGCGAGCTTGGGCTTGGAACGACGAAGGTGCTTGGAAAAAAAATTTCGCATGGGTTGAATGTTTCCAGGAAATTAATGATACAAAATAAATTTAATCCTACAGACATTTTTTTTAAATATACAGTTAGGATTTCTATACGATGAATTTTGCAAGTGCATCTCTTTTAAATACGTTTACCATGATGTTATTTCTTTTCTGGAAATAAAGAAGTGATAATTGCCCCCAAATGCTTTTATTTTTTTGTAATTTTAGAGAAAAACAGTAATATTTATCTTTAGCATTTAAAATAAGATGCACAACAAAAATATAATTAGCTTTTTAAGTTATGACTATCACAATTAGTAGTTTCAAAATTGTGTTTGTAATTTTAAATTGCAAAATGCTTTGAACTCCCATATTTCTTTTTCTTTTTATAATGCTATTTGAATTCCACCGTGTAATCTTGGACACACATTCAAAATATATTTTTCAAAATAAAAACTTTTGATTTTTGGAATTTTTAAAAGGAATTTTAATAAGGGATAGGTAGCTGAGTAATAAATAAAATTTTAAAAAATTAATTATGAAGTATGTAAAATGAAAGACTGAACATAATGACTTAAATCACAGACTTCTAAAAAGGATAGTTTTTTACGTAGTTCCTCTTAAACATTTGAAGTTAGAAAATTTCAAGCAATTTACATATTTTTGAAATCTAATAATTTTTAAACCAGACGGCTAAAATAATTTTAAACTTCATATTTTCTCTGTTTTTGACAGCTATAACAAAAAGACAATAAGCGAAAGAGAAAATTTTAAAACATTAAGGTCCATAATAACTCTTTATTTGTTCATTTGGCATTTAAGAGTCAACCTGTATGAAATAAAGTAGTACAGGTATTTCTCTATAACTTAATTTTCTTCATGATTTTTTCAAGATCAAGTTATTTCATTTTCATAATTCATTTAGACGACTAATAAAACCAATGTGCCAGAAAGGGTTAATAATTCAAGTGGACTTTTTTATTCAAGAAATCAATTTAAATTCCAGGGGCAAATATCGAGCGGTAAACTGAATAAAAAAAAGACCTTCAGAAACACTTTGTTAATTAGTAAGAAAAGAATAAATTGTAAATAAATAAAAAAAAATCAACTACCACGGGAGTTATCAGTAAATTAAAAATATAAATATTTTTTGTAACTAAAACAATCGTTAGAGATTGTATTTGTCCTGTTTCACTTGACATTTTTTTTTTTAAGTTTTTAAATGTGAGAAAAATTATATAACTTTTGCTCACTAATATTGCTATTTCCCCTCCTCGAGATTGTTATTTTCCCCCACAGATAATGCAGTAATTTAATGATATGGAATCTATGAAAATTCAACTAATTAAAATAGAAAATAAAAATCCGAATGTAATTCAAAGTAAACAAACAAAACGAAGTAAATAATTTAATATATGCAAATTTCGTTGAAGTATATTGAGATATAGAGGGGGTTAATGGTTTCTTATGAAGGAAAGACACTGGATAGATGCGAAATGAATGATGATGATTCTCAATAAATGATCAAATGTCCTGGTAAAATAATGACTTTATAAATCTTTCTCAAGAAATCACATCATTTAGTTTTTACGCATAAAATATTTAGGATTTTATTGATATGCTTGTGGAGTAATGGATATTTTAGTGTATAAATGACGATAATTTAAAGTGAATAATTTAATAGTTTCTAATGAAGAATTGGCTTTTCTTGCGGTTCGAACAAAAAAAAAGGGGGGGGGTATATCACATGGAAGGATATGTATTACTTATGACAGAAAAATGATCAATACGAATTTTTTAGTATTTAACACTATTTGTTCGATGTTGATATAGTAAAAAACAAAATAAGATTATATAACTCGATTAACCTGTTCGGGACAGCCATTTTTTACAGAAATTTTATTCAGTTGATACCACTTTTTGTCAAACAATTTTATTTATTTTCATTATCAGAAAAATGATTAAATTAAATGATGCAAATTTTATTTTCCTTTTTATAGTGGTATCAAAAACAAGGGCTTTAAACATCTTTTGAGGATGCATGCATGCACCCATTGTCACGAAGGGCTTAAGGCAACATTTTAACACATTCGCTGCCGATCACGTGCCAGCGCGTGACATGGCCCCAACGTTAAGTACCAACTCACGCGCCAGCGCATGATGTGGGGTGATGTCTCAGTAGCCAGTCACGCGCAGGCGCGGGAAAATCTTTCACTGATTCTTTGTTATAAAAAGTAAATCGGCTTCTGGGAAAAACCCACTTCTACAGTGCGGCATTAACTATCATCACATCTTCACGTAAGCGGCAGCGAACGTGTTAAACAGTAATTTCGAGATAGTAGTTACATAACACTATCATGCATGAATTTTGTATTTTTATATCGATTTTAAATTTATTATTTCATTAATTCTGTATTTATAAGGTATTTAAAAATCCTTTTAGCACTTAATGCTATTAATTGAATACCTTTTAAACATTAGCTGTAGCATAAATTTTCAGGCTTTTATGCATGCATATTTCACACTACTTACATTTTCTTTCTGTAATGCTTTTCCTAGAGATTTTTTTTTTTTTTTTTGAAATCTTTATAACGTTAAGTTTACCAAATGCCTTTACATAAACTTGTGGAAACATTTCATTATGATTTACAAAGAAAATGGGCAGTTAGGCTTCATATTAATCGATAATACTCTAAATGAACCATTTTATCCTTATAGTATGATTAGTAAAATGAGATCGAATAAAAAAGATTTCAAAAAGATACAAAAATCGAAAAAAATAAGAGAAAAAATGCAAAATATCTTAGAAAATATTCTCTTATTAATATTAAATGCGTACTTTATTAAATCAATGTATTGCTCTGGGATGGTGTTAGTCATTCAATTTTCAACAAATAAGAAATAAATTTTTTTATTAATAACTTTGTGAACAAATTTTATTAATTGTTTATTATAGACTTTAGGTCGATCAAAAAAATAAAACAGTTTTTATCACCCTTCAATTTTAAGAAATTTTACATTTAGTTTTTGGACTATATAGTTATATGTATGTCAGTTATCCTAACATAACACTATCATTTTAATTGCTTTTAAACTTAAAATACATACTTTTACTTTTATTCTCAATAAAATATCTAAAAATAGAATAGAAATAAATTTCAATTTGTTAATTTTGTTTATAACACCACCTTTATATGTTCTACTAAATTTCATTTATATTCGTAAAGCTTCTCTTTATTTTTTCTAAAAAATAATAAACATGATAATTTTTCGATATTGTGATCTTAGGTTTTAGCCATGTAAAAGTTCATTTACCGTAATTTCCGGCGTATAATCCGCGGATCAAATAATTATTTTTCGACCCAGAAATTTTTAAAAATAAAATATAACTTTTTAAATCGCGGTAAATATTTGTCTTCAATAACTAAATAAAATTTCTTTGACAAAAAGAATTATTTGATCCGCGCATTATACGCCTGAAATTACGGTAATCATGTATTTTATTTCTAAATAAAAATTTTGTTTATTAGAATAGAAATATTTTGTTTATTAGAAAAAATAATTTACTGTAACTTTTCAATATTGCACAATAAATCAATATTACAATGTTGCAATTTCTCCCTTTCCAGCTACGTAAATGTTCATCAAATCATTTATTTTATTTATTAAGTCCAAATGACAAAATTCATATGCTTTATTGCCCAACCCAAAAATGTGAAGAAACTATCATCAAGTTTTTAACATTTCGCCCCCAAAATCTTTGGCTGATGAAAACTTTTCATAGCCGGATGTTTTTTGAAGCAGCCCCTCAAATATAGTAGTTCGACTTCATGAGAAATAGATATTTTTTGAAGCAGCCCCTAAAAATTAGAAGTTCGACTTTCTTCATGAGAAATAGATATTTTTTGAAGCAGCCCCTAAAAATTAGAAGTTCGACTTACTTCATGAGAAATAGATATTTTTTGAAGCAGCCCCTCAAATATAGAAGTTCGACTTACTTCATGAGAAATAGATATTTTTTGAAGCAGCCCCTCAAGTATAGAAGTTCGACTTACTTAATGAGAAAAAGATATTTTTTGAAGCAGCCCCTAAAATATAGAAGTTCGACTTACTTCATGAGAAATGGATATTTTTTGAAACAGCCCCTCAAATATAGAAGTTCGACTTACTTCATGAGAAATAGATATTTTTTGAAGCAGTTCCTAAAATATAGAAGTTCGACTTACTTCATGAGAAATGGATGATTTTTGAAGCAGCCCCTCAAATATAGAAGTTCGACTTACTTCATAAGAAATAGATATTTTTTGAAGCAACCATTCAAATATAGAAGTTCGACTTACTTCATGAGAAATAGATATTTTTTGAAGCAGCCCCTAAAATATAGAAGTTCGACTTACTTCATGAGAAATGGATATTTTTTGAAGCAGCCCCTCAAATATAGAAGATCGACTTTTAAGTTCAACGAAGTACTTCATGAGAAACAGTTATCTTTTTGAAAAGTTTAATTTAAATGATGAGGGATTAAAAATGGGGCGATCAAAGATATTTCACTTCATGCATCTTGCAATTTTTTTTTACAATTCTTATGAACGCACAGCTAGATTAATATGAAAAATAATATGAAGTATTTAATAAAATTAGTTTAATTAATTGAGAATACATTTGAATTTCAACAAATTATTGATTTTTGAAACCTCGCAATATATTTCATATGCGGAAATAATGAATTTGAATGTCGTTTCTGAAAAGTTTTGTAGGTGCCCTTATAGTTGATAGGGTCATCTTGCGATTTTTTTTCAACCATTGATATACAAAAACAATATTATTGAAATCTACAGGTATTTTTGATTTCGGAAAAATTTGTTGTTAAGCACTGAAAGAACATATTATACCCTGATATAGCAAAAAGTACATATTATACCCGATGTAGCAAAAAGAACATATTATACCCTAATAAAGCAATGAAGTCTTTTTTTGTGGGTACCGTACAACTTATACTATGGAATTTGTTCATATCCTTGCCCTGAAGAAAAAGTTGTTTGCTGAACCGGTAGGAAAAGTTTGTAAGGATTAGTACAAAAAGAAAAAAAAATAAGAATAAAGAAAAAAAAAGTCACATCACCATTATTTGTAAAGGATAAAATAATTGATAAAAATATACACTACGTTAAACAAAAGCGTTAAATTATTAACAATGTAATTATACCATAAATCTAATAATTATCGGATTGTAACCAAATTTAT
Source organism: Maratus speculifer (assembly GCA_964019185.1). Classification (NCBI taxonomy): domain Eukaryota; kingdom Metazoa; phylum Arthropoda; class Arachnida; order Araneae; family Salticidae; genus Maratus; species Maratus speculifer. Next base: position 376,386,075 of record OZ025293.1, read on the forward strand.
TATTTAAAAATATTAGATTAATTTGGTATTTTATGGTTATAACAATATTACTAAGAAAAGCTATTTCCAATATTATACTATTCTGTAAACACATATGAACTTATAAGACATGCGCTAAAGTATACATAGGTGATTTTGTTTTACAAAAATCTTAAATGAACTTGATAAAAAGCCAAGTTATATCAAACATTTTTTTTTAAATATCAAGTAAAAGCAACATTGAAATTAAAGCTTTTCTAATCAGTATTCATATTTTGATTCAGCTAAGATAAAAAATGATTTAATTACAAAAGTAGACACGGGATATACAAGAAAGGTTGAAATGAAGAAAATAGAATTGTTTTTGGGGAAACTGCCCCATCTTTCATGTTCCAAAAGTGTACGTTTTAAATTTATATACGACTGCCCTTCTAGACAAAATTTCTCATTTACAAACCTTTTTACTTTTGATGTAACAAGATCCTTACTAAAAACTGCATACTCACTTCTCTAAAATTAACTGAATTATAATGAATTAAAAATCTGGATTGCTCCACATTTTGGACAACTTAAGATACCATCAATCCATCCGTCAATTAATTCATCAATGATTGTAGAAATGAACAATGGCGTCCCTTATAACAAAAATGTTCTAACCCATGCGAAATAATTCCATCATAAATATACTTAAACAGAATATTCTACATACAACATCAAAAGAGGCAAATGCAGTTCTAAATCCTAGAAACATGAACAGAAAACTTTATTTACCAAGCATTGTAAAACATTTTCGTTTTAATTCATAAATGAGCTCTTCCAATAATGCTTCTATAAATAATTTGGACGCTTTGCCAATAATATTTTTGTAAAAATCGATTGTATTTTTTTAAGCCTACTGCGTATGTACCGTGAATTTTTTATCACAATACCTCATAGATCTATATTTTTAACTTTATACATTGTCTCCATTCACAATGCAAAGTAATTAAATTAAGAATAACTGATTCATTTTTAAAGATACAAGCATGCGGTTTTTCGTTATGATCTTATTGCATATAAATGAAAACTTTTCTAATAAACAAATTTTTCCTAGACAGGAAGGGTGGTCTCATATAAAATTTTAAAAGTATCATAATTTTATTTAATGAACCTAAACTATTTTTTAATTAGTAGCAGAACTGTTTCATTAGTATAACCTTTCCCACTTCGTTTTGAACGCTTTTATAATTTTGAAGTGACGACGTTTCTTCAAAAAGAAATAGAATAAGAGTGTGTTTAACATTTTCTAATGCCCTGTACACACGCACACATACACACACACACACACATATATATATACATCTATATCACATAACTTAATAAATAATATTCAATTCGTTTAGTGAAGATAATGTCTTGAAAATTTTTTTCCTTTATCTTATAATGTTTGCTCTTTAATTCCCCGATAGAAATATGAAATATATTTTATGAATTTCAGGCGTTTTTTTCCTATCTGTTTTAGTTCCATTAATTTATTTCGGCTCCCTTCTCCGAGAACACAGAGCCGTCTTAACGGTTTTTTTCTTATGCAATATTTTTCTTTTAATTCACTGACAGAAACTAAATCAATTTTATGAAGTCGGATATTTTTTTACTGTTTTCTGTGACGATAATTTATTACATATCCCCCCATTTATTACATATCTCCATTATATTATTTTTGCGGCTAAACATCCACATTGTTGCACGAGATTTTTGCACTTTCTCAAAATCGTTATATTTACAACTGTTGAAATCTCACTCTCAGGCTTCGGAATTATAAGAACATTTTTTTTCTTTTTTTAATGTTAAAGAATGCAGCTAGATATCAATATTTTTCACGAATTCTTTACAGTCTTCAAATCTGTTATATTTATAACTGATAAGATTTAAAATAGTTTTGGTAATAAGATTTTTTTAATCTATTAAATAACTCGAAATGAAAAAGTCTTCTTACAAGAGCTAAATATTAACCTTTTACACAGGTTACGAAAACATTATATAAAAATTTCAAATTTTGGACAAAAACAGTATTTAAAAGAAAAAATTCATATTGTGAACTTAATCTCCCTTTTCTGAGGTTTTTTTCGACATACTTCAAAATTATGAATCGGATTAAGAAGTCAAAATAGAAATAAAAGAAAAAACTGAACCAAGCACATGTATGTCCGTTTCTCTTTCTAAGGATAGCAATATGTTTAAAATTATATAAATGTTAACAATTTCAAAAAATTTATTTTCGGAAGATTTTTTCTCTTATGGAATTTTAAAGTTAAAAAAAGTGGGTGAAAGAAAAAAACCTTTTTATAACTACTATATATGAATATTGAGCACGAAAATTATACACAAGCTTCGCATTAAGATATTTTTAAATTTTAAATGCATTCGACGGCAGACGTTTAAAAAAGAAAACAAATTAGAAGTATGCTTCGGTAAATTCTTTTTACTTAAACTTTCGTTTAAAAATATAAAACCATTCAACGCTTATTTTAATATATTTAAGTCAAGTGTCACGAGTCCGTGCAATGTTTGACAGGTGAGGTAATTGTTTAATAAATGGGGAGAAAATAATAAGTCAGATGAGATCCAGGTGTAAATTGTGTCCAAACAAACACCGGGAGTCGGAATAGTAAATACTTTTGCTTTATGGTGCAATTATTATGCAAATAAATCATGGGGATACAGTGAAAATTTACTTATATATGTATAATGAAAACTCTGATGTAAATCAAAAGTAAGTCAATAATTAGAAACTTGTCACATCTTATTAATAAAAAAAAAGTATCACAAGAAACTTGATAAATAGAATAGATTCTATTATAAAATGTTAATAGCTGCACAACGTTGTGCTTAGAAATTTAATTATTTTTAACAACCAAAATGTGAAATAATATTTAAAAAGTTTGGATTTATGCTTATCACATTTTTGAAACTTTTTGAACATTTCTATTTTATTGATTGTTGTAACACATTTTTTACGTTTAGTTTCAATACTTTTGTGACAATAATTACATCGAGATTTTTAAAATATTGGTGTTATATTAATCTGTTATAATTATTTATTACTGTAAATTTCAAGTTTTTTAACATATTGGTTGCAATGTCGCACAAAGATATCTCTTAGAAAGTGCTCCCGGGGAGTCATATCACATGAATATTTGTGGAGTGTAATACCACTAAAAATTTTCTATTTTACGATTACACTGTTAATATTTATTATAAAACTATATTTACTGTATAATATGTTGTCACTAAGTAAATCAAATAACATAATCTTTATTTATAAAAGAAATTTGAAAAAAATACCAGATGTAAATTTATTCTGATCGAAAAAAATATCCAAATATTTAAACTGGGGAAATATAGAGACTTTTTTAAAAGCTGACATTGCGATAAATGATTGAGTATTTATGTTTAATATTTGATAGTGCCAAAATTAAATATGGCCACAGTCATCCCAGTGATTAACTTGCTGTAAAATGAGGAGTTTCCATCAATATTCGCGGATTCGATACCACTGCGATCTACTCGGATTGACTGGTGCAAGTGTTTGTACAATTTTCCTGGGACGAGGATGATAAGTCAGGCGACTTTTCATTTTAATGTCCGTCCTAAAGGTATTCTTCTTATAGCAATATGGCTATAACTAAAGAATACATAAATAAAGGACAACATAAAATATAATTTAGGATTCTGAGCATTAAAATTCTAATAATGACGTAGGAAAATCATACAGAGGGTTTAAAAAGATTTTTGTAGGCCCCTACTTCCTTCACAACAACATAAAACAAACGCTAATTATATGAGAAAATCCGATAAAAGAAAAAAATATATATCCATGAATCAAAAATATACAGATTCAGAAAACAATAAAATTTATTTGACAGCTTAACCCGCGAGGACGCGCGCAGGGCCTAAAAGACCCGGAGTGCGTATGGTTTTTACAATTGTAACCAATAATTATTTAAAAGTAATCTTCAACTTATTTTATCGCAAAATTTGTAAGAATTGTCTCCGTCTTAATAAAGTGAGTGTTATAATATGATTTTATTGGTGGCAAAGTTAAAACCATTCATACCCTGGGTAAACGCGCGTTCTCCCAGGTTAAAAATATTAATTCTGACTACAAAATTCTCCACAATTTGAAAAGAAAAAAAGTTAAAGAGAATTATAATTTGTAAAGAGGATAAACAAATTTATTAAGTTGATTCGACACGGATGTTTGTGTTATTAACAAGTTTTCGGACACCATTCTCTCGCTATTTTCTTTTTAAATAACTGTTCGATTTTATTGCATCTTTTCAGGAGCGCTGTTTGCAAGGCACGAACGCTTAAAGTTATGTGCCAAACTATCAATTACCAACAAGAATTTTTGCTCTCATGTAACACGCAAAGAAAAGCTTTTGATTATTTTCAAATAAATTTGTTCGTAAATTTTGCTGTCAACCAATTATCTCAATTTTTTTGGAGCAGAAATGTATTGCCCCGTAAGGATTAAATCACCTCATACTGTTTTAATAATCATAACGAGTAACTGGATCAAGTGAATAACATGGACAATGTTATTAATTTTTCATCTATCTGAATATGAGCACAAATTCTCAATCTACGATTCTATGTTTGACATTTATATGTGTTTTGTTAATCGCATTCTCTCACTGAATTAAAATATGCTGTGTTATTGTAGATCTAAACACACCTTTTTCTAAGGAATCATCTCAGGTCAACGATATTTCCTTGGAGAAGAGATAAAAAGGTTGTTGGTTGTCATGGTGACCGTCATTCTTCTTAGTCTCTTGGTCAAGGTCACAATGGTATGATTATTTCATTCCGAAAGTGCCGATAATACAGTCAATCACATAAAAAATTGGCGACCGTTGTTTATTATGTTTTTATTTTTCTTTGGGTGCATTTAAAGAAGAAATAGTGATATATTTTCTATTAAATGAACTAGAAATAACACTATATTTACAAGCTCGATTACTATACTTTTTAATGAGGAAGCTCTAAACTTTATTGCATTTTTGTGTGGGATAATACATATAAGAAACACTAACAAAATAATAAATAGTAATATCAATAAATAATTGCCATAATAACTAACAAAATTTATTTAATTTTATTACGTTCACATAAAAAGACTGTGATAATTTTTTTTTCCAGATATTTAGAAAGAGGTTTTCAGTTTTTATTCAGACAGTTACAATCTTTTATTGCGATAATGTTAGTTAATTTTATTCAAAGTTTTAATTTTATGTATTTTTTATTCAAAAATATCATTTTTCATTTATTTTTGCAAGTTGGATATTATATTGAGATCACTAAACATGCTTGTGGGGCCACATAATTATTTTTTTAAATACATTGTAATTAATTAGCAATAACTCAATTTCATAGCATTTTTTTTAGTGAAAATATTTATTGCACTCCAGAAATATTCATGTGATATGACACCCGGGAGCACTTTCTAAGAGACATCTTTGTGTGATATGGCAACCAATATGTTGAAAAACATGAAATTTACAGTAATAAATAGTTATAACTGATTAATATAACATCATTTTTTTAAATATCGATGTATTTTTTGTCACAAAAGTATGGAAACTAAACGTAAAAAATGTGTTACAACAGTCAATAAAATAGAAATGTTCAAAAAGATTCAAAAATGTGATCTAGACTTTTTAATTATTATTTCACATTTGGTTGTTGAAAATAATAAAATTTCTAAGCATAACGTTGTGCAGTTATTAACATTTTATAATGGGATCTATGCTATCTATCAAGTTTCTTGTGATATTTTTTTTCTAATTAATAAGATGTTACAAATATCAAACTACAGCTAACATATTACAAAATATAATCATATTACTTTAAAGGGAATCAAAAGAAAATCACGAAGTTTAATCGCAGTTAAATTCAATTAAATAAAGAAATGCAATCTGCCTTTACAATTGGCCAATAATTTAACGAAATATTTCGTATTGTTTAGTTGCTCATAAATTAGGATACTTCGCATCAGAACCTCGTTTGTTCATCCCTACATTATATGGAAAATTATTAAATGTTAAATTAAATGTTTAAATGTTAATATGAGAACCAGGTTAAAACGAGAAAAACTGTTTTTATTAAATATTTAATAATATTATTTAGGGAACGGCGCATACATTCGAAATAAAATGGCAATTGTTTCGAATTGATAAATGCTACCTAGTCCTAAAGGCGTCAATATCTTTTTATTGTGAATTGTTAGGAAAGTTTTTTTTAAAAAAACTTCTTTTTTATTCTACAATTGAAACCAAAAGAGGAGGAAAATAGTCACGTAGCACTACTCATTTGAATTTCATTTTTATAGTATATAAATATAATTATTTTTATAAATTTTAAGGCGCGATAAGCGCGTGTTTTTGTGTTGTTTATGATGGCCAGTTATCAGCTCAAGGGATATAGCACCAAAGAGGGGTTAGTATACTAACAACTAACTGATCATGTTTAAAAGTGAACGAAAACATTCCTAGGTTTAATTTTTAAATGTCACTTATAATGTATAGACTTCTTTATTACTGCATCCTTTTAATATGATAATGATGATGTATTTAGGGATAAATAAAATTATCTTTTTATCTTTTAAAAGATCTAAAACTAATGCCTAAAATTGGTACGTTAATAAAGAAAATTGTGAATGTAGGCATTATAATTTTAAATGCAGTTATCTACAGTAGTTGATATGCTCTGTATATATATATATATATATATAAATGCATATGTACCATTGGATTTAATAGAAAATTACCACATTGAACAAGGGGGGAAAATAAATAAAATGAATACAAATGGAATTTGCAGAACCAAAGCAGAATTATCAAGCCCCAAATACTTTGGAACTACAAATAAAGTGCGTGGTTTCATTTTCGTATTAGCCATGAAAAAGCAAAATAATATGAATTTGGGGCTACCAACACACATAAAACCAAAATTAAATGAAGAAAAAACATCAAAAATAAAACACAACAAAATTACTAAATGGGATAGAAAAATAAAAAGAGAAAAATAACAAAAATTTTTTAAAAAATTGAAATCGCATTTGCAATGTGTTAAGAGCAAAAGAAAAAACATACCATTCACATTAGTTTTTTTTTTTTTTTTTTTTTTTTCACTAGCACATTTTCAATTTGGAGATTTAGAGTTATACATATTGCAATATAAATACTACCAACAAAATAAACCAAGCAATATAATTTTATTACTTGATATTTTTAGCAACGTTATTAATGCGTTACATAAGTTTGCGGATTAGAGTACACATATTTTATATAAGAAAAAGAACCAATATTTGCGCTTAAGAATTATCTTAAAATCTCATAGGAATCGTTCGTTTTATTATAACGCTGAATAGGTGAGTTACATAGGTGTTTTAAAAGACCGTGAATGAGCTTCGTTTCCAAAAGATATGGGGAACTAAGGTAACAAATGGTTCTTGAAAAGTGATCAATAATGAGTCCAAAATGCTAACTACAGGTACCTTGTTAAATTGATCTAATGAGAAATTAACTCACAACTTCAAACCTAGGAATTATTCGTTAAAATTTGCTGATTCGGTAGACTTACAATGGCCAGATATACAGTCAGAAGGACAGTACATTCATTAACCAAATTAATCTACCTCGGTGTCTTTCTAAAGTCAAGTCTATTGCAGAACAGCTTGATATTTTTCCTTTTATACAAAACTGTCTAAATAATTTAAATATAATATTCAACGAAATTACTTCAAGATAACTTTTATAGTTGATTTATTGAAATATTTTTCTTTAGAAATAGCGACCACTTTAAAATATATTTTTAATATTGCACTTCTAAGGTTCTTTTAAAGGACACATTAGATATTCAAAATCACAAAATTTGACTAAAAAATCAATTACTTTTAATATGGAAAATTATGAGAAAGTGACTTAAATGTATTTATTTGAAAAGTTTATTTCAATTCTTACTCGTTTTCGGAGATGTATGATCTTTTACCTTTATAAAAACTGAATATATTTTTACTGTAAGATTTAACGTAAAATTATGATTTCTCAAAGTGGAAAATTTCACACACATCTAAATTTTGAAATATTGCATGCGCATTCCTAATTATCAAATTATTTTGAAATTTATATTATATATTCTCTATACAATACTAAATAAATGTCAGGATAAAAAAGTTCCATTTAATCCGTATTTCTGTGTTGAAATTTATATGCATACGAATATATATAGCTACTGCTTTAGAATAAACGAAGCATAATTATAATTTTTTTTTCCTGTTTATGCACTCATCAAACTTTTACAAATCATGCAAACTTCCATTGTAACATATAATATGGATCTCTTGAATAAATATTGTCATATGTTATGCAAAGGAAAAGTGCGTTTGGGATATTTTAAAATATGTCAATTATTCTTTATTTTAAACTAGACGGTTGCCCGCCCTCAGTAGCCCGAAGACTATCTGAATGCCAGTTCTACAACCCCACACATTCACGTTTCTGTGCCATGTCTCGTCAGTTTCCGGCAGATATGTTTGATCGGTGTTCTGGGGTTTCGTTTGCATATCTTTTTTTATTGTTAATGAAGAGGTCTTCCATTTGTTCTTCCATCTGTTCTTCTTTCTGTTCTTCCATCTGTTCTTCCATTTGTTCTTCCATTTGTTCTTCCATTTGTTCTTCAATTATATTCGACGATTCACTGTTTGAGAGCCTATCTGTCCTTTTATTTATAGAAGTTCAAAATGAAAAAAGATTTTCTTAGCAGACGATTTTTTGTGATAAATACATTATCTGTTTTATATTTCTTCTGCTTTATTCCTTTTATTTATAGAGTTCAAAATGAAAAAAGATTTTCTTAGCAGACGATTTTTTGTGATAAATACATTATCTGTTTTATATTTCTTCTGCGTTTACCTAAGCTGTGTAAAATCTCTATAAATAAAAGGTATAGAGGATGAGAGCCTATCTGTGCCTCAATTATCCTCAGAATTCCTTTTATATATATAGATTTTTAAAGAGTGAAACACTTAAAAACGTTTTATTATTTTTACACGAAATTTTTAATATAAGTAGTTGAGGTTGCTAATAACGGGTTTTCAAATTTTCAAATGAATTTATCGAAAACTGAAGGACTTTTGTAATGTTCACTTTGCCATTAAAATAGTTTATTTGTACAATTGCTAAAAATGCTATGATTGAAAATGCAATCACTATTAAAAATACTACATTATGTAATAAGAATATGACTCGATTTTATCTTTTATTAACATAATTTATAAATTTATGACCTGTATCTTATATTTTCCTTGTGACTCCGAAATTTGTATTTTAAATTTTACCTGAAAAATTAAAATTTTAATCTAAGTTTTAACATAATTTTTGGTCCTCAAATTAATTAAGCAATAAGTTTCAGTCGACTAAAAAACGAATTAGAAATTAATCAATCATTTATATTTTGCTTTTAAACGATTTATTAAAAATTTAATGCTTAAATTTATTATTATATTATAAATAAATTGTTTATTTTTTTATTACAGCTTTCTCTGCGTTGAAAAAAAGACATGTTTACTAAACTAGGAAATTATAATTTAACCGCAACAAAATACACTCAATAAACTCATTTGAGTTATTCACCATTCCAAAAAGCGTTCTTTATCTTTAGAATCCTCTGAAACCAATAATTTCAAGATTTATTAAAACAAAGTTTCTTTTTGGTGACGCTGATTTTCGGAAACGTTTCCAAGGAATTTTTTTATTATTATTTATTAAATAGTATAGGTGCAGATTCTCAAAATTTTTATACTATATCAAAATTGTTAATATTGTTATCCAAAAAGCCGAAGACTTCACAACTCAGATATTCAGACAAAATGAAAAAGCAAAATTTACAAAGTAACTTTTTTTGAAAAAAGTTGCAAAGAAAAGAAAAAAAAGTGTTATATGTTAATGTTATTTCTAAATAATCACGATTTAAAACTGACAAAACTCTTTTCATTACTTGCATTTTAAACTCATATGCATCTTTCCATTTTTCTGTGCTGCATATTTGATCTCAAATTGTGTACAGTGCCAACACTTTCGCACACTCTATAATCCATATATTAATGTTTGTTGGGTGAAATAATATAAGTGACTTTTAATACATTGTCATTTAGAAATCAAAAACATATTCCCATTTAAAAAAAAACTGCAATAGAAATATTGTCTCTTAGGATCCCTGTTCCCAATACGCTCTAAAAAAACATTGGAAAGTGACTAAACTTTTTCTTAAAGAATTGCATTCCAAAAACTTTTTGTGTAAATGCAACAACAAAAATTCATTTAACAAATACAGATTTACACTTTAATAAGATTACCATAATTTTAATAGATTCTTTTGTAAAGTTACAAAATTCTGTAGATTTTCTTACAAATTTTATAGATTGATATTTTTTCCGTACAGTGTACACTATGAAAAAAGTTTCTGTGATATTACAGAGAATCTACGGTTAATTTATTATCTTAAGTCTTATCTAAAGTTATTAAAATAAAAACACAGAGATTCTGTTAAATAACAGAGAAATTATTTGGTAAATTTAGAATAGACACTGTAAATTAACATCGCTAAAAATACACAAGACTCTGTAATTTTTTTTATGATATTAATTTAATTTAGTTTTTAAAATCACGAAATCAAACAATCTTCAGTGAGCTTGAAAGACTTTGATTTTTTTGAACTGCTGTATCATTTATGTTTTACACAATTTATTTCTATCCGTCCTGGGATTTGAACCTCAGATCTATGAACGGTGGAAAAACACTCTACTGCCTGAGCTATAGGATTCGTTGTTATTTTATTCAAAACATGCCTTTAATGATTCAGCTGGGAAAAATCGATGAAAATCCCCACTAACACCGAGAAGATGATTTTTTCCTTTCTGTTATTAGAAAGAAATTATTCTAATTTAAAAATATAAGCAATTTTCAAACTTAATTTTATTTTTAAATATTTCTAAAAAATTTGCAAAATAATTTTATAAGTGTGTATTTTAAATTATAAAATTTAACAAAGTTAAAAATGTCTTTGAATAAAGACGAAATCTCTACAGGAAATTAAATATAATATAAGGGAAATGTCGGTAAAATGCTGACCGAGATACTCGATAGAATGCATTTAACCGAGAACTAGAGTAAATATACAAAGAGTCTCGCTTTTTTTCTGTGTTTTTACAGAAATTTTTAAAAGTGTACAGATAAAATTTTAGTAACCATACAGATTTCTGAAACTTTAGATTAATAGAGTTACTGATTTATTTTTTTACAGAGTAAGTAAAGCCAATTATTGAAGTTTTATATAAAAAAAAGTACTACAAATATAGTTAAATTCAATTTTTTAAATTAATTAATATAATAATTAATGCTTTCAAAAAGTAATACATTTTCTTTTGTATTATAAAAGGTTAAATAAAGTAACACTGGAAATTGAGTAGTGCCATTTATTACCATATTCTTTCAAACGTTGAAATATTAAGTATTATAGCGACTCAATATTAACAATATAACAAAAAATACATAAGATAGCATATTTCTGGAAATGAACATAAATAAGACGAAATACTTAATTTAATATTTTTTCAATATGTTGATTTAAAAAATCTGTGGAAACATAATCCAATGCATATTTACCTGTGAAGAATCAAATCAAAGTTAGCAGTCAGTAGTTAAAGCAGAAGGGACTACTACAAATGCTGTATTCTTCTGCAATGACCTTAAAATGATAAGCATGCAACCAGCGGTTTACGTATTAACCTGCTACCCTCATCTCATATTTGAAAAAAACTGCGCATATATTCTTGAAATAAAAAATAGCAAAGACATATTTCTTGATTTCATTTTTAAAATAATATGGAACGTGTAAAATATTACACTGTTCGTTTTCTTTTGCAAAACATTTTACAGATATTTTTAGCTTTGACTATAGTGACCTCTCATTGAATCTTCAAGTTATACTCTTGAGCAATTATCTTCAAATAAATCATAAATTGCTATTCCTGACACTTTTTAACAAGCATTCAGAATTATGCAACTATTTGTGCATCTTTTTTCACCATAAATCTGATACAATATATCTTTCTTGGTGCATTATTAATTTCATTTGTTCCTATTCTTGGAAGAATGTGAATAAAAGGAACATTACACTTTTAAAACAGAAACACAATTTTATTTCTAAAAAAAGTTCATATTAAAAATAATAGGCTCCTTTCATCTTATTATTGGAATAATTAGTTTTACTCTTTAAATTTAGAAACTAGATATTTTTACTTGAAATGTCTTTCAAGTATTTTATTATTGGGATCTTTTTATATTGTATCACGTTCACCTGGTGACATGATGTATTATAACATCTTTACTTTTTCAATTTCTATAATTAGTTACCTTTTCACGTTATCTAAAATATTGTATTAGGCATACGCAGTTATTATTTTTGATGAGAGTATTACAAAATGTTTTTACTAGAAAGAGTTTTATTTGTAACTGCTGTAATAACTCACTCAACTTCGCTTATTTCTCGCAATAAAACGTAATAGCAAATTTTAATCATATTTCTTACACTCGTAAGGATTAGTTTTGAATCTAAAATATTATCATCTGATGTCTCAAAACAGAAACTATTGATTTCTTTCAAAAAACTGTTAATAATGAATATATATATTTTTAATTAATATCAAATCTTTTCATATCCATTGATTGGCAAAAATACTCTTCTTATCCAAAAAATTTTCCAATTCATTAATTAAATTAATTAAAATGCATTTTTCATATTAGCACAATGATATTTTAGAGCAACTTGGTATAAGTATAAAGAAAATTGAAGGTATTCGATACATAGGGTCGGAGTTAGAGGTTTTTCACGATTTCCCAAAATTTGATTTTCTGAATAAGGCAAGTTTAGAAACTCACGTCCTTAATTAAAAAAATAAATGTAAAATTATTACAAGAAGAAATATCAAATATTATATAGTAGAACAACATGTACATAGTATTCAGCAATGGAAAAATTTCGCAGAATTTTCGCATAAAAAATATAAGATAATTCAATTTGGCAAGCGAAAATTTCACATTTATTTTTCGTATATACCGTTCATATTAAAAGCTAGCATATTACCTGCAGATCTTTATTTCAAAGACCGCTTTTAAAATAAAATTATGCGAATCAAAAGTTCGTTAATTGTTTTGTTTTGTTTTTCAAAATTTTCTATTTTCTCTGCTGCAAGAAAAAACATATTCAGATATTATTAGAATCGTCCAAATTACATGATCGGTCACGCAAAACAGTCGATTTTAACTACACTCGGACGATCTGATCAGTGGAATGATTCATAAAATTAATTTCCTCTAAATGTTCAAGAAATACATTTTACAACAGGCAATTCACATTCCAAACAGTGTTTTGAGGAAAAGTGAACAGCAAGCGGACGACGAAAACAAAAGCATGTAGATTGATTTTGTGTCCCACAACATTTTAAAAGATCTTTATGGTATTTACAAAATCCAAAATTGTCACCCTGTAAAACCTAGATTTTTTATGTTCTAAAGCATGGATCATCAACTACATTTTTTTAACCCTTTCGTGTCCGATTTTTTTTTCTCATTTTAAGAACAAAATTATTTTTATTAAAATAACGTTAATTGGAGCTATCCAAATAGACTTACTAAAGTTTAAAGATTATCTCATTGTCTAAAATTTAACAAATGCACTTAATTTGTGTACTATTTAATTCGTATTGATATGATAATAGGTTAAGTAGAAGTTTTTGGAGAGGTTTGGACAATATCGTATTACAACAGGATTTAACAGACATTGCAACTTTCTAATGTTTTTTGCGTTTCATAATACTTGACTCGTTCAGAAAAGTTACCTATATTTTAAACTTAAAGAGTAAAATATCTGTAAAAATAAAGGAATCGAAAATGGTGCAAAGAGAATTAAACAAACAATTATTATTATTTTTATTACTGAATGCCAAATCTTAAATGAAGTCATAATAAGAAAGGTATAGCCATATACTATCATTTCTATATGAGAAAGTAACAAAAGTAATTGCTAAAACAAAAGAATATTCGATGAAAAGACATATACTATTAATAGTACACCAGACCAGAAGTCGCTATGAATTTGTAAATTCGGTTTATGGCGTTAGATGCCGCCATCTGAAAAATCTACAAGAATCTATTTCAGCTTTTTTTTTCCCGGTCAAGAGTCCATTCCTAAACCAGAGTCGTTGCTTTTTCAATATCACCCATCCAGTTTTTTCGTGGTCTTCATAGTTTCTAGTTTTTGCTTTATAATTAAATGTGTTTTTTGTAGTTTAACCGTCACTCATTCTTTTAACATAATAATATTAGATTAATTGTTTTTTTATTATCATCTATCATGATTCAAATTAATAAATACATATTTGTTTTCTCATTGTTTCCTGATTTTTTCTCACCTGTATTTTCTTCGATGGAAAGAAAGGAAAGTTGTATATTTAGATAAAATTTTTAAAAGGTGAAAACCAATAGAATAATCAAAAGAACATATCGCATCGAAAAAGACAGTATTTTAACGCATTGTTTCATTTCTTATAAAAATTGGCACATGCGAATAAACTTTGTCACTCTTTCCTATTGAAATTTGCCGTGAATATACACTGCTCAAAACAATTAAAGGATATTTGAAGTTTTATATAAAATAAAGATATAAACGAAATTTTTTTTTGCCGAAAATAGAAGAAGAGAAACACAAATGCAAATTTTTCTGGTTTTCAAACGGTGGAGTATGCAAATTTTGAGTTCGACGTCAAAAACGTCGCTTCAGCGGCAGCGAATGAAATTTGACTTTCAACTGGATAAAAGAGAATGAAGACAAGGATGATCGGCATTCAGTGATTGCTTTGTTTCGATGAGTACGATGTCTCAGCGAAGTCATTTGACAGATTCAGAAGCTTGGAGAATTGTTGGTAGGTTAGAAGGGGGCCATACTCAAGCCGAAGTAGCGCATGCCACTGGAGTGTCACAAAGTGTCATTTCCAGGATCTGGAACCGTTTTTTGGAGAGTGGATGTGCAGGCCGAAGACCAGGGCAAAGTCGTAGACGGGCAACAACGCCCAATAAAGATCGCTATTTAGCGTTAACAGCTCGGAGACACCGAAACATGAACGCTACTCTTCTCCAACAACACCTTCGCTAGGCTTCAGGCACCACAATTTTAACTCAGACTGTCCGAAACTCGCCGACCGATGGTATGTGTTAGATTAACATTAAGGCATCGTCGCGACCGCAGGGAGTGGGCAACCGAGCATGTCAACTGGAGGAGAAATGAATGGAGCAATATTCTGTTTTCTGACGAGTCCCGTTTTTCTGTGCATCCGGATAATAGGCGTATTTTCATCTGGAGGGACCGTGGCAGTAGGAATAATCCTGCGTTCGTGCACGAAAGTGTCAGATTTGGCGGTGGAGGAGTGTTGGTGTATGTTGGCATCTCCATTGACGGGCGCACACCTCTACATCATTCGAGATGGAGCTCTGACTGGTCGCCGATATAGGGATGAGATCCTCAGACCTATTGTAGTCCCTTACGCTGCAGCAATCGGAGATAACTTCATTTTAATGGACGATAACTGCAGGCCACATCGTGCAAACCTGGTGGAGGATTTCTTTTTCGAGGAAGGAATCGTTCGAATGGAATGGCCAGCGTGTTCTCCAGACATGAATCCAATCGAGCACGTTTGGTACGCTCTAGGAAGACGAGTTTCTGGCCGCCAACAACCCCCACTAACTCTCCAAGAACTGGAAAGAGCTCTTCTGTAAGAAAGGGGCAGAGTACCCCAACTCGTCATTAATAGCCTCATTGAGTCCATGCCTCAAAGGTGTTCAACGTTGCTGGCCGCCCGTGGAAACCATACCCCCTACTGAAAATGATTTTCTTTGAATAAAACACCTTTTCTTATTCTTTTTTTGTCATATGCACAAATTGTGTTTTTTTCCTTTTTTACACATATGCACAATAAAATGCATTTTTTTCTGCCAAACATGCGTAATTTATTCTCATATAACCTACTATGTCTGTCGACCATGTATCAATCAACTAAAATGTTTCCCAGATACAAAATCCACCTAAAACTGCAATATCCTTTAATTGTTTTGAACAGTGTATATACCTATTTTTTCCCCAAATCAACTTATGTAGGACATTTCATGCTACTGTAATGTGCACATTCATATAAAGTATATGTACATGAGGGTAGGAGAGAGGGGTTTGCTGAAAAAGATGGTAAAAGGATTAAAATGTCTCGTGAGAGTACAAAGGCAAAAAGTTTATCTTTTAACCGATGATCAAATGCTGTAATTATAAATCTGGTATTTCTATCTTACGTTTCAGAATAAATACCTAAACATAATTTAACCGATCGCTGGGATTGATTTTCATTTAACGCTTTCATACACATGTTTTGATATGCTAGCATTCAGTGGTAAATTGTTTAGTAATAATAGGCTATTTCTGTAATTTGTTTTACAAACAAGTTTTTGACACGTTAAAACAAATGCGAAGAAGGTAGAACAGATTATTCACCACTGTTCGATTTTTCTTTCGCATGAAATTGAAAACGTGTTTGTACCATTTGTATCCAGATAATCCGAATTGTGTACCGAAAATTTGTATCACTGACAATACCGACCAAATTACTGAGTCTAAAGTCTGAAAGCGATTATTAAAAAATCACGTATTTTGTTACCAGGCTCATTGGTAATTATGTAAATACATAGTATCTACAGTTGTCGTCCGTCCGTCTGTCCGTCCGCATATAACAGAGCAAAAACTACACCTACCGAAACTTTTGAAATCTAAAATATATAATTGTTGCATAATTTTGTCCAGTCATTTCAAATTTTATGCAAATCGGATGTATAGTATCAAAAGTATTCCGTTCCATTACAGCCAACAGGAAAAATGGTTTCAAGTATATTTCAATGATGTTGCACTCTTTCGAACACAAAAAAATTTATATGCATTGATGAAGTATATACTAAAATATATATTATGTACAGTCTATGGTGCAAAGAATATTTGTTATCAACTTACAGAGCCATACGAATGTATTTTATTTCACAAAGGTATAAGGGTAAACATTGTTTGAGGCACGTTTTAATTATTTTAAACTATTCCACGTTTTATGAAATTGACAGACGTTGCTGAGGTATACTACAAGTTACTTCCTGTTCAATAGAAAGTAGATAGTATTTACAGTAACACACAAAAGATATCGGCTACTATATTGTATCCGATGTACCGTATACTATTATACAAAGATCAGAATATTTTTTAAAATTCGATATAGTACGAACGCATCTCATTTGCTACGTTTGATGGGCAATTTTCTACTTGTTAGAATTTGCCGTATTTGATGTGTCTCCTTCGAAATAAGAAAATTTTAATGCATATTTTCTTTTGAGAGGTTGTTTGGAGATTCCTGCTAATAAGAAATTTGAGTAATGATGTGCAAAGCTATTTGATATTCAACTAGTACAGAAGAAAATTTACAGAAATGTATATGCTTATTGAAATTTTATCTGTACATTGTAGTACGTAGTTTTTGTAAAGCTACAAATGCAACTTCAATGCAAATCTGTACCTGTTACATAAATTTTTGCTGTTAGGTTTAGGAATCCCAGTTTCCTAGAAAACTTTTACTAACTTTACAGATTTTTTTTTTTTTTTTTTTTAACATTGTCCAGGTCAAACGTAGAACTTTTGATTTTTTGTTGTTGACGTTACATAAAAGGTCTAGAAACCCCAGTTTCGTAGAAAAAATTTAGTATCTTTATTTATTTATTTATTTATTTATTTATTTTTACAGTGCATTATTTGAAAATATTAATATTCCATTTCACTTAAAAAGTACGAATTTTTAAAACTGTTCAGCATTACATTTGTATTAAAAAATTGGTTAGTAAGAAATGGAATTTTTTCAATCGATGTATAAATTTTATCCACAATGGGAATTTTTTAATGACTGCTTTAAGATATAATTTAGCAGAAAATTTTCCAATCCAATTGTTTGGTCCAATTTTTTATCTTCATATAATATTATATTATGAGTATTCTCTTTTATATATACATTTGCCGATAGTGTTTCATTATTACAGAAATATTAAAACAATATTTTCGAGATGTGTCTACCAAAATAATTTGCATTCTCCTGCCTCTCTTGTGACAGATTTAGAAATATGTGTTACGTTTTTCTGTCAGCTTGTTAATACAAAAGATTGCGTGTGATAATCTGATGACGTGGGACGTAAGTTTGAAGCCTCCATGTGACACACCAACATTTCCGTTAGTCTATTTTAAAGGCCCAATATTGATTTAGTACTATTTGATGTATGCGAAGAGAAATTGTTTAACCCTTTTTAGCCTGAATTTTAAATTAATAAAATTGCTTCATCGATATAATTATTTACACTAATATCTAAGATATCCAGAACAACATATACAATAATAATTTGAATTGTTGAGTTTTTTTTCTTAAAAATTATAACCTATTTAATAAATTGGTAGATAGAGCTCTTTTTACAAAATATTTAAAAGAATAATTAGATTAATTAACAAAAAATAATATTCTGAAAATCTCCCCTTTCTTATAAGAACAGTGTAAATAAACGTATTATGATCCTATCTGTAACCAGAGAATTGTTTTCTATTTGCAAATTTTTCGTATAACATTATTTGATAGGATAAATCTACAACTAGTAAGCGGTCTACTAGCTATGCTAGCTATACTAGCGGTCTACAACTAGGTAAGCGGCTTCGACTGTTTCACTATGTTTTCTAAATGTATTTAAGCATTTTTTTTTTTAATTAAAAGTGCAATTTACTTTTATAAGTAGACGAATTAAATAAATTTTACACAGAATTTTCTTTAACGTTACATAAAAGTTCAGGATATAAATGGATAAAATTCCCAACAACAGTTTAATGAATACTGAAAAATATAAACAGATTACTTTTACGATCACATTAGGAATAAGCGTTTTTTCTGTTCAGTGACTCTTAATTATGAAAAAATATTTAATAAAATGATTCACTTTAAAATAATCTGCAACGAGATTTATTTGCATCTTTTAATTAAACATGATTTCTTGTTACTGAAGACATTAGATCACAATTCAATTTTTATTATTATTATTATTATCTATATATTATAAGCTTGGTTCCTAATTTATTCCTAAATGATGATATATTTTAATAATATAAAACCTAAAAACATTTTTAATTTAATTTGTTGTTTATTTCCTCGAGAACTTAAATTTTGAAAGAGAACTTTTAAAAAGAAAATCCGAGTAAAAAATTTGATTGTGTATATATTTTTCTTTTTACAAAAATATATTTATTGTTTTAAATGGTTTCAAAAATAAATTGCTTCCATATTTGAAATAATTTTATGAATCGAAGTCTCCAGATTAACTAAATATCTATAAAAAAGCGTTAATATGTAGACTCAGGATCATTATATACATATTTACATTTTGCCTTTGTAGTACTTCGGTATAAATAAAGCAGCATTCTGACATCTATTTTTTCAAAATGCATTTATATAACTATAATGACAAAATAGTCGTTGAATCAGTAGCTGGAAAGCACGTAAGCGTGTATGAATGCGTTTTGTGAGTACAAATGTTGAATGAAGACATTAACATTCTGAGAGTGAATGTAAGAGTGCAATTTCGCCAAATATCGCTTCCCATTCTTGATTTAAACGGGGAAGTGCTTCTATTTATTTAAATTCTTCTGTGAAAATTTAAAACATGTTAAAGTGTTTATGAACTTTTCCAGCAAGTTGTTTGCCACCAAGTTTTCACGAGTTCCACCAGTGCGCCATCGCGTGCTCAGTTAGATCCTTCAATCATATAAAATGGAAAAATGACAAATCTGTTTTTTTTTTTTTTTAATCATTTTAAACATGTTTTCTGCGAACCCTTAGAAGTAGGGAACATTTAATTTCGTACATTTATTTTCATTATCTATTTTCGTTTATTTTCGTGTAATTCCGTTTTAATTTCGTACTTTTGCTTTTAAAAACCCGAAATTCGCTCGAAAAAGTATCAATATTAATCTTTTCTTTCTTTTAAGAGTTTTGTACTTAGAAAGTAAAAACGGAACTATTCAGGACACTCGGTAAAGAAGTTCAGGGCTATTGGAAGTACCCATTGTCGCAGAAGTATAAAAGGATTGTTGTTAATGATTTTCGAAACAATTGTAGGTAATTATATGAGACATTAACCCTTAAAGACACGCACGGTTTGGACATACATAAAGACACGGGCGGCATGCTCTGTGTGTCATGGGCTTTTAATGTCTAATAAATTTTAATGTCTAAACTAAATTGTCTAAACCAGGGCTGTCCAACCTGGTGTCCGCGATACACCAGAAAATTTTTACAGAAATTTTTGCCTTATTAAATCGCCGAATATATTCGATTCAATAAGGTCTTGATTTCAGTAAGAATTTTCTGGTATCCCGCGTATGCCAGGTTGGACAGCCTTGGTCTAAACTTTTAATGATATATTTGTGTAAAACGATACCCAGTTGATAATTCATATATTTATTGTGGTAATGTTTTTAATTCGAATTTGCCGTTTACTTTTTTTTCCTTCCTCCTAAAGAATCAGTTGGATTCGATTTCATGGATATCGATTAGTAAAATATATTCACTTAAAGCAGAGACTTTCGTCTGAACGAAAGGGTGATTCGGTTTCAAAAACATGAATTGTAACTTTTTTTTGAAAATTTTTCGACTGTAGGCTACTTTGCTTACCATGAAGACACTCGTTAAAAGTAACGAAATATTGATATTTTAACACAATCTTTTTACACGTTTTTAGCATACTGGATCTACATCACCTATAAAAAAATTTTGAAAGATTCGGAATCCTAGAAGTATTAAAAAAAAGTAAAGTATGTGAAATTGTCACCCAGAACGCGAACACACAAGCGGTTTCGGGTCATGTTATCCGTACTTTTGTACGACACTTTAAACAGGTTTTGAAAATGTTATATTTATAACCAATAAAATTTTCAAAGAGATCGGACAAAAAGGACTATCTATTTTAATGTTAAAGAGCCCAACGCGAAAATAAAAGTGAAAAGAAAATTCTTTTGTAACATTTTATCATGAATATTTTGCTGAGGTTTCATCAGCGTTATATTTATGTCTAATAAAAATTTCAGAGTTCGGACAGCAATAACTTTTTTTTAACTATTAAAAAAGTTAAAGTGAATAAAAAAGTTTTCTTTCAAGTGCTTTTACTATTGAATATTTATATTTTTTCACAAACTTTTTGCGCAGGCTACAAAAATATTATATTTTTAACTCATAAAAGTTTGGAGAACAATAACGATTTTCTTTTTAAGAAATGAAAAATTAGCTAACAATTAGGTCATTATAATTAGGATATTATCTCTCACCCTAGATACGCCGGTCTTTCGCTTTAAAATATAAAATCAAAACAAACCGAGCATCTTTACTGACCCTGGTGCACGGTGCGGAACACCATAGAGCCCCAAGTTTAAATTTCTTGGAATATATTTCCATTTGACAATAAAAAATCACACAAACTGTAGCGAAGTCAGTGCCCCCCCCCCCCCCATTATTAAGATCGCTTAGAACTATTTTTGTTTCAAATATATAAAACCATTCAATATTGATTTTAGGAAAATTCAAGGTTATTTTCACAGGCCGGGGTAATGATTGACGGATCAGCTAGTATAATAATGAAAATAAACATTCTTCACTTTAGAAATAGAAACCAGTTTAAATAATAATTATTGAAACATCCCGAAAAACACAGATATATTTACATTTTTTCCTGTACGTCATCTAAAATATTATAGTTAAATTCGTAATTTTAGATAGTTAAAAAATATATCTATACATGTATGAAAATTTCTTTAATAAATAATATTAAAAAAATATACCTTTGTATAGTAAAAAAGCATTTTAAATAGGCGAAAAATAAAGATTGTCACATGTATGCGTGGTATTATTCATTTACAAACTTAAGGCTTTTTCGGTAATTGACAGAGGTTTTACGATATTATGGGCGCAAAATTTGTGAAATTGAAAGGCTTAAAGCATTTTGCATAAAAAGAGCCCTTAACTAATAACCAAATCATGTGTTCATTATGAAACGCAAAAACGCTAAAATACAATGTTTTTCAGCTTGCATCTTTAAGCCAAATCTAATCTGAAACAACATGAAGGTTTACTCAGACAGTTACATTCAAATTAAAATTCATTAAAAAAATAATGTAGTTTAGAACAAAAAGAAAACACTGTTGAAAATGTCCATCATTCTCTAACTGTATAAACCAAAAAAAAAAAAAAAAAAAAAAAAGAGCTTTTTAAATGTTTGTTTCAATAGTTTATTAAAGATTCGATTAAACAAATAAGTAACTTCTCTATTATTTTCACAAAAAATTACCCGCCCGACCTGGTCCGGAAAAATTTAACCCCAGGCTCGGTTCGTCATGGCCAAAGATGGTAGGGAAAAAAGTAAGCCATGCATTTTGAAGATAGTTCTAAATGATGTTTTAGTATATAAATTTATTAGTTTCATTGAACGGTATTTTTGAAGAATTTATCTATTTATAATACCTCATGATTTCAATTTGACATAAATTGTTTTAATTAAGAGTAGAAAATTTAATCCTACCATTCTCTTTATATTTCCACTACTTCTTGTCACCCTACCTCTATATTTTGGGAATTTTCCAAGTTCTCCTTTGTTTAAGTGTTTTTCATAGTCTCTGCAGGGAAACGAACAATAAAGGGAATGTCCTCTGCAAAGGATTAAACTTCTTTCAAGAACTTGTAGAAACTTTTTTATGGATATATTTAACAATTAAGATAATTCCATTGGATTACAAAATTACAACTAAAAAATCTAGTTTTACAAAGTAACATTTTTTAATGAAACTTTTCTGAATAATAAACATGGAAATAAATATAACATTAGAACTATTAACAAAGTAATTATCTTTTCATATATAAGTTTCTTATCACAGTATCTGGAATACTTCAGACATTAAAATCCGGTAGTAGTGAAAAACAGTAATTATTAAGGTATTATTTCAGCAATTATCAAATAAACTATGTATAAAAATTTTGATTGTCTATTCCACATAACTGTGTTGCGTCATGTATTATTAAAAATCGTAATTTATAAATTTATTTTCAATTAATTAAAATTTCAACTTATGTCATAGAAAAATATCTAAATTCTGAAGTTCTTAAGCATTACATATTGACTAATCATTCTTTTATTCGATACTAAATGAGGCCTTCTAATCAATGGTTCAATGATCCTTTTTTAATATACTTCTATTTTTACAACATTGTTCATTAAATGGTTAGTTTCAACGCAATTAGCTTCAACATTGAACTTAAGTTAAACAAAGTTCATTCGAAGACTGTCGAGAATCAGGGAAAAAATAATATTTATCATAAATGCAAATCATAACTTTTCTTCCTTTTTTGTGCAAAGGATATTTTATTCCATAATTAATTCACGAGAAAGTGGCAGTAAATTTTAATGACATTTTAGTAATCACAGATATGTAATAATTGCAAGCTCTATTAATTCTGATATAGGATAGACAACCAACCAATCTTTCTAAAAACAATTTTCTATTCTTATTTCATGCGATTTCCCTCTAGATTATCGTAACTCTTATGCTACATACTCTGGAAGTTATCGGGATTATATATCCGTGATCCAGAGACGACTTTATTCCAGTTTTGGACCAAACTTAAATTATCACACAAGGCGTTATGTAGATTTTGGGCAAAAAAAGGCGCAAAATAATTAGTTGAAACTTTGCAAATTAAAACGTATGGAAATGGAACATATTATAAGCAAAAAAATTACGGCCCCGACAGAAAGAATACTATACAATTATATTCGATAAAATATGTTTAAAGTATATTTTTTTGGCTTATGACGATTCCGTTTTCACAGTCTGGATACTTTTTTACTCAGTTGGAAAAAATATTACTAGTATGATTTATTTATCAGTTAGAATAATTGTATTAAAATTAATTTAGTGGAATTACATGTCCAAAGTTAATTACACTGTATTACTTATACAATCTGAGCTGATTCAGATATCATACCAGATGTCATAATCAACAATGTTCTCTGCTTGAAAAAGGTTCGTCAGATTTTCCTTGGCAGCTGGGTTGACAGAGCATTGGCAGCTAACGGCAAAAGTTCCCTTGTTAAAATAAAGACTTGGATGATTTTTCAATCACTTGAAAAATTACAACTCGTATCAGTTCTGCTTTCTAGCCATGATTTACCCAACCTGTTTTGCAATTTATTCTTTCTTTTAAACTATTGAGAATTTGCAGCAAACTTTTCAATCATTCGATTATTTTAAAGGTAATCTTTACTTGATCATATTATGAAGCGTAACTTAACGCATCATATTATTGACCATATTATGGTCAGAATAGAGACAATTTAGGGTTCTGTAATCGTTTTCTATAAAAACGGTTCGAATGACTTGAATGTTTGTTGCAAATTTTTCACAGTGTGCATTCATTTGCATCTGGTCTGCATAGCTTTTTTCGGCCAGTTTCGTACGTATTTGTATCGGTTTTGTCACTTGGTTAGAACGATGCGTGTTATACTAAGTCCAATTTGTGCAAAAAAATGTAAAAAAAAAAATATATTGTTAGATTTTTCGTTAAATGACAATGATAAAAACGATCAATATTTTTATGCTCTGCTGGGGTACTAAATGTTTTACTTAATTTATCAGTATTTAAACCTAGATTGCTTTATACTATTAAGTCTGGAAAAATTCTTTTTTCCTTTCTCTGTTTAACCATATTACAGACAGATTTTTTATTTCTTCGATGAAAATGTCCGTTTTCTAATAAAATATCAATACAGTTTCTTTTAATTCAAAAATTTATCATGCATTACTGTTCAATATAAATTGTATTTAGCGAGTAAGTGTGTCAGAAATTCGTAATTAAATTTGTCTTAAGATAAATTAATTAATTTTTACACAATAATTATCAATATTTGTCATCAATATTTTATTCATGCAACGCACATCAACTACATTCTGAGACTATCAGATACACATAAACCAAAATTCACTTAAAGCGATGAAAAATTTCCAATCGCATCCCAATTAAGTCCAGCTCGCCATTCAAAGAAAGCACGAAAAACGCGGCTTCAATTAAAAGCGCTCAACTAAATGAGAATGTCTTCAATTAATAGCCCTCGTTTAAATGGGAATTGCTTTGTGGCCAGTGGGGAAACGGGGGTTAAAAGGGGAAAATACTCTTGGAGAGTGGGGAATACGCGAAGAGCTGAAAGTGATGAATGTTCGACATTGCACAGATTAGGCGCCATCAAAGTGTATCCGATTGGTTGAGATTATAACTTGACTATCACAGGCGATAAATGGGAGTTTTGATTTGGAAACGCTTTTCGATGAAGTGCAGGACATTATCAATTGTAATGTTTATTCGAGATAATGCACAATATTTAGTGGAGTAATTATAGAATGAATATTTCAAACATCCCATTTGACAGAGAATTTATGACTTTCTTGAAAACATGTATAGATATCTTTTCCCTAAAATTTTAGAGCTTAAATTACGTTTAATTCGAAATAATTTGAAGTACTAGATTTTCTCCCATTTATTGGAGAAATGAGAAAATCTTCTTTAATGCTATCTTCGAATAAAATATTTTGCAAATAAAATTATTATTATATCTCAAGATAAAATCAACACTATAGAAATTAACCAATTATTAGAATACGTTGAAAAATAAAATCAATCCAATATTGCTAAATGCGCTGATTAAAAAGGAGGAAGAAAAATATCTCATAACAGAAGAATAACGCAATAAGAAAATGGAATCTTACATTGCAAATTGTGTTACTACGGGCATTATTCCCCAATATAAGGAAGTCTGATCTTTGTTTGAATATAGAAAGCGATATTAAGCACAAATTTCTACATTAAATATGTATATAAATGTAGTTATACGTTTGTTCAATTCTTATTTATATGTTTTTAATTTATACTTTTATAGCTTAGTTCTTAATCCGATCTTAAGTTTTCTAATCATAGAATGCTTTGTTTTAATCAACGAAAAAATTCTTAGTTTCATCAATAAATTTTAACACTCGAGAATTTTGAAACTGAAATTTATTCAGGAGTGAAAAATTTAGTTCATTCCTACTTTTTATATAGGCTTTTTGTATAGTATCTCCAAAAATGTACCATTCTATATGTCAGTTCTTATAATATGTACGCATTTTTTTAAAAAGTCTAGAAGAAATTGAAACATTATAAAAACATTTAAATTCATTTAACCCTTTAACGTTCATTGGTTTCGCCAGGAAACCACAAAATTTTAATTCCGATGCGCAACACTGACACCGGTATTTTTATCTAAAAATATCCTTTTTATTTTGTTTGTGAAAAATCACATTTTCTTATTTAGAAATATATTTGTTCTTTATTACCGGTGTCATTCATTTATTTCGACATCTTAGCAATGAAAATGCTATGAACGTTAAAGGGTTAAAGGGTATTATGTAGTGTCGCTTATAGACGGCATCAGGACTGAGAGGAGGTTATTGTGGAGGTTAATGAGAAAAGAGGAGGTTATTGTGGTAATTTGTACGGAAATATGGCCGTTAAAATTACTGCACTTTTTGTAGTAATTTATACGGAAAAATGGCCGTGAAATTTACTTTAATTATAACCGTTGAAATAATGGAAAATATGCGATAAAATTTACTACTAATTTTACTGCGATTTTTACGTAAAAACTGCTGGAAACATTGCTGCCAGCAGTTTTAGCCGTAGATTTAATGGATTTTTTTAACAGCGTATAAAGACACATGTCATAGAAATAACGTGGGATTTGAAAAAAAAAATAACCAAAATATCATTTTGCTCTTTTAGATGTATATACATTCTATAATTTATTCTAAACAATATCCAGCATTAAATAAATAAAAGTTTTAAAACTCAAGTGTTCAGAAAAAAAAATTCAAAAGCGAAGAAAATATATTTGTTATATTTCCAGGAACACGCAAAGTTATTTCACGCATTTACATAAATTTATAAATGTGAAATATGTTAAAGTTTGAGTATTATTAAAATATGTTTTGTTACATGAAATAAAAATATATAAGTTGTTTGGAATATGAAAATAAAGAAAAGGGGATAATTTTACTGTAAATAGACTTTTCTCAAAACGCATTATTATATTTTTTCTTTTCAGATTTTTTTTAATTCGAAATCCCTCATATGTTTTCATTTAAATTTAAATTTTACAAAATTTATAATTAAGATTGTTTTGAATGTTTTTAAAGAATCTGTGTGTTCATTTCAAAATTTTCTTAATTTTAGAATTACAAAACTTAATTTTTATGCTTAAAAAAGTGAAAATGTGACAAAAAAAAATGTTTCAATTAAATTTTTAACAATTTCATGAACTAGTACACTGAAGTGTGCAAAATATATTTAAAAATAATTAATAATGTTAGAAATTAAGAGAAAGATCTTAAAAGTGGAATACAAAGGATATTTAAAAACATATATAAATCTTATTTATTTTATTGATGGATTTATTTCGTTTTATTACTTGTTTTATTTTTGTCACGTATTTGAAATATATATGTTCCAATATATATGCATATAAAATTGTGTTACTTAATTAAAAAGGAAAAGCATTGCATTTTCTCATTTTTTTAATAAAGATTTTTACTGAACTCTATTGCATGTATAATTTATTAAAAGATCTTTATTAATTTGTTTATTTCAATTATTTGAAACTCCATTTCAAAAGCATCTGAATCTTACTAAAAATGTTATTAAAGCCATTAAAAAAATTTCGCATTATTATAATTTCGTTATTATAGATTATTTAGCCTCTAGTTATGTGTTACAGTTTTGAAGTTTTTTTTTTTTTTTTTTTTTTTTTTTTTTTTTGTATTTATAGGATGGTCCCTTGAAAAGCTTGTATTAACATATATGTATATTATTTATCTATATTTATCTACATAATATTATAAAACATGTACATTTTTTATATCCACAATATATGTATTTATAAATATTTTTTTATAATTTTACATTATGTTTATTATTAAAAGATTCAGTGAAATATTAACTTTCGGTGATTTTTATCACCGTGATTAACTTAATCACAGTGATAAAAATATATTAGATTCATTAATACACTGGATATTTTTCTCTTAAATTTGGATTCTCATTGAAAAGTGTGCTGAAATAATGAAAAACATATAACCAATGAAAATATGTTAATCAAGATAGCCTCAATGCTTCGTGCATTAAAACAACGTGCTTCGGCCATACAGATATTTACTAAACAACACATATCTGACTTGCATGATTCACATGAATACCTGCTTATAAATCATCGAATATACAGAGACGAGATAGCCCAAGGAAAGTTTACAACACGAGTGAAATACAACTGGGAGCTCCACACAAAGAGTGTGTGGAATGGAACTAGCGGGAATCGAACCCGCAACCTCCTACGCTCGCAAACGATTAGCGGTGTGCCTTAACCACTCGGACACGGGGACTTGGAAATAAAGACTTTTTCTTTTTATGTTATAAATACGTGAATATTAACCAATTCCATTAGAGCGAAATCCGATTATTTAAAATTATTGGTATAATGAAATCTTTAATATCCCCTTGTAAAATCCTTACAAATTAAGTGTATATTAACACTATAAAATAATTTCACTCTAATGAACGTACTTTTGCGTTTCTGCTTAATGTGTATTAAGAAATTCGATTGTTATTATAATTCTTTATTATTCTGGTGATTTTTAAATTATTTCAAAATGTATTTACAAATTATCTCTATCGCACTGGTAAAAACGTAATTAAAGTACATCATCAGAATTTTGTTATCATTTTCAGTCTCTGATTATGTATTAGCTTTCGAAGCAAATTTCGAACTAAGTACCTTTTATAGCTTGAAAGACGTATAAACATAGCTCTTCTGTAGTAACTTTTCAGTTCTATTTGTGCATAATATTTGCAAGAATTACTCAATCATTAAAGCAAATAATGAACACATAGAGAAAGAAAAACCACTTTTGTTTATGTTAGAACAAAAGAAAAAGAACACAGGAAAAAACCAATACACTAAATGAATAGAATAATTAGATTATTTCTATTTCATCATGATTATTATTCCTCAAAGCAATTTGAGATAGAACCAACGAACTCCTAGAAAACTTTTAACATTAATATTACGAGTAGTAAATGTTTAGCTTAAGAATGACAATTTCAAATCCTTAAAAAAATAAATGAGATATTTTAAAAATAAAACTATTCTTAAAACTTATACAACTGAACTCGTTTAATGTGAACTAGTATATAACGAGAACCTGGTTTTAACGAGCAAATGGAGAGGAAAAGGTTGAACAAATTAAAAATACAGTGATGAAAGCTCAGTTGTAATGAAGGAAATTCGGATAAAACGAGCAAACATTTTGCTAATTTAAAATATTTTTTAGCTTTTAATTTCGTTTCTTAACACATCTACGAGTTTCAAATCGTACCTATTAAAAGACTTTGATTTATAGGTTTTTGTTTATAATTTTTAGATTAAAACAATTAACAATCATTTTTAATACATAGAAGGCATTTTTATTGATTATTACATTGGAAAACTACAAGTAAAATAAGAATAAATCAAAACTTTCAAAAAAGTGTCATTTGACACAGGTAGAAATAGTGTTAACTAAAATGTGTTATTTCATACGTGTTCTAAACTTTTAAAGTAATAGACTGAAACATCCAAAACAGATTATCATTTATATAGTCATTTCACTTAAAAGATTCGGCTTTTTTTCCAAAAACAAAAAAAAATATATAGTAGTAAGCTCTTTCAGAGTTCAACAAAGTAATAAAAAGAGAAATACATTATAGAACGTGGCAAAAAACTTAAAGACTAATTTTTTAAACCTTTTGAAATTAGTGAATAAAATAATATCTAAAATGTAATTATGTTCTTTATAATTATCATTCTTTTGAATTATTTGTTATTTATGAATTTAGAATTAAAAAATTATTAAAGTGAACGTTAAGCATCTTCTTAGTACTTTTATTTAATTTTTCAAAACTAGGGATTTACAACTATTTCGTTTTGAATTTACAACTATTTCTAATTTGTCGTTTAGAAATTCGTAGAAATTCTAAAATGTAATGTTATTTAATCGTAATGTTTCTGGCATGAAATGAAGCAAATTGTTCTATACTAAAACAGTGGTAGCTTGGGGGCTGTAGGCCACATGTTGAAGATCCACGTACTTAAACAAATAATTTAAAATTTGATCGATCAGAGCAATCGTTCTTTTATTTATTTTCTTAACTTTCATCATATGAAGTGGTATCGCTATTACGAGAACAGTGTTATAAAGAGCAAATACTGCGATCTGTAAGTTCTCGTTATGATATAGCCCAACTATTTTGCAGCCTCATCTACATTGATAAAAAACAATGGTTTGCATCGTGAAAAAAGTCTGATTAATATTTTAATAAAATATACATAAAATCTCATATATATCTACGTGTCTTATAAAACCATAACTCCCACTAGATTACAAAGCTTCAAATGCATTTTGTCAACACCATTATATTTATCTATATTTCCTATTAAACATAATCAAAATGTCTGTTACAAAATATAGAAAATTATTTAGTATACAGACATGCTTTTCATAAAGAATTGGAAATATTAAACATTCTATTCGGCATATATTTCCGTTTGCAAGTGCCATGAATTTTTATTGCTATATTTTAATTGATTATTTATTTAATTGCAAGATCACATAACGTCAATTCAACAACATTTTGCATGGAAAACCCTAGAACCACAAAACAGCATGAAAAGAAAAAAAAAATGGAATGAATTGCAATAAACCTGATACGGATACGATATCAAAATTTACATGTTGTTTTTTACTGAAAGGTAAACAGAGAATGAATTCACTGGTAATTTACTTTTACAGATAGTGAAATTATTTTATTACTGGTTGCTAATCGCATGCAACAATAAAACAAAAAAAAACGTTCATTTTAAAAGATAAACGTGATTTTTCAAAGCCTTATCCACATTACAGCATCAAGTGCATATAACCTTTTTATTTTCGTAATTAGATTTTTTTTATACCTGTAAAAATTTTCAAGTTATTGCATTAAATAGAAAGAAGAAAATTTCACAATAATGATATAAAAGCGATTTCGTTTCAAATTTTCGATAATTTAGTTGATATATACATATATTTTTTCAAGTTTCATAATTAAAATATATGTTGCGGTACATAAAATGACTATTTATAATTCGTATGGATAAATAATAACTATCAACAATAAAGAATTTTGTATGAAGACTAATTTTATTTCGTAATTCAGATCTTTAATAAAACAGTCAGACTTCAAGCTATTTATATTTACTTAAGAGCACATGTTCAAAATTATTTAAACTCAAAACATAACAGCAGCTGTTTTGTTGCTTTGCTTATTTTGGTATCTGTATTTTTCCAAACTAGCTTTTATTAAGTAATATAATTGGGAAATAGAGTTTCCTAAAGAATTGTACAACAGCATTTCCAGAAGAATAGTTTATTTTGAAGGAACAGAAACCGTTTGTATAAGCGATCATTAGCTTTTAGATTTCTGTCTAATAAAATAAAATTCTTTTCAGGGAAATTATTCATTTATTCTGAACATGAATGTCAGTGAATAACCCAAGCATTAAGTGTAGAAATAATTCGTTCACACCAGAATTTGGAAAAATAATTGAAATCTTTTCTTCACATATATTAAAAGCGGCAAAAATGTGTTTTTCAAACTTATGGTGCCAATGAGGAGTTTGTGGATTAAAATTAAGTGGGACAAAAATTGATCCACCATGCCAGAAGGGATTAATAGGGAAAATATGAAATTATTGAAGGTTGATAAGGCTATAAAAGTTACTCTTGTGACATACATGTAAATTTTAAAGTATACCATATAACAAAAATTATTCAAAGTACACTTCATAAAATATATAAAATAAGCATTACATATTAATTGCGTAAATTTATACCATTGTACACTGTTAAAAATATTGTGTGGGCTTAAACCAACTTTTAGTGCTGCAGTAGTCACAACCATAAGACAGTGAGATTTCGTCCCAATATTTCGTGATATGTTTCAACCGAATCTTCAAATGTTGTTTTAAGATTTCACCATCTTTATGGTTGATTCTACTTCAGTACCAAAAGTTGGTTCAACCTAGCACAAAAATGTTAACACTTTTGGAAGGATTTAGCTATTGACGCAACAGAAATTTAACTAATTTATCTTTATTACACAGATATAATTTTATATAAATGTGTAAAAGTATACGATAAACACGAATAAAAATGTAATATAATAAGCTTTATTTGCCTCGTAAATGAAAATGTTTTGTTTGGATTTGAAAATGTGATACCAAATTAATTTTATTATTATTATTTTTTTTAATCTTTAGAACTTGACTTAAATATACATGAAAATTAAAATGGAAATCTACACCGCTTTAGGTGAAATAGATAGATAAATGTGAAAATAAATAATAACAAGAAAGAAAAAAACATGCGTAACGCATAGATTATGCAACAGTTTCCAACCATTAAGAATAATGCATCGTTTAAAAAAATAAAATATCATGTATAATTCAACCATATCGAAACACTTAAAAATTTAAAAATCCAATTTTAACTGTTCCCATCTACAATCGAAACCATTATTCGAACTTTCTCAGCAGCCCTATGTATCATATATAGATTTGTATCTATTAACTACATGCATGGCAAAATTTAGTTCAAAGAAAATACATGTACCTCAGTTGAAAATTCTCCTTTAGCAGTTTCCTCTAATAAGGAGAATGGTACGTGAATATTTTTTGCAGTCCTGTATATGAAGTATAGAATTTATATATAACGAGTAACATGCAAAAATTGGTTAAATTTAAAAGCGCATACCGAATTGTAAAACACATACTCCAACAATTATTATTCAAAGACAGTACTGTAACCGATTTCTTATGTGTGTCCCTGTAAATAAACAAAAAACGTTATAAATTCCCAGTTCTAACGTAATTGTAGTGAAATTCAGTGATTTATATCAGTTTCAAGACATTTGAAATAGCATAATCTCATTTAAACATTCTGCAAACGATTTTTCCCCATATACAATAATGTAATAGAATTCGTTTGAGTGCCCCTACAAATGAACTATTAATCCTAAATACTTCATATACAATGCCAAACATGCTTTGGTGCCCCTAAATAACCTTTGTTGAAAACCCTGCATTAAAGTCCTGCAGCGGTCGGGTATTGCTTGACATAAATCCAAAAATTCTACTTAAGATCAACCCTAAACTCTATCCTAACACTATTCCCCCCCCCCAAAAAAAATGTATATATATATATATATATATATATAATCGTGACCAGTAATCCTATTCGGACCTGAATCACTTCGGCCAGGACCTGAAATTTAAAAAAAATGACCTATAATTTAATACATTTATTTTAAAAAATAGTCTAAAACCAGATCTCTAATAACAATTTTATCATGTATAAATACAAACATTCAAAGACTCATTAATATTCAAATATATGGTTTTTCATCTCAAATAATACTCTCAGACTTTCTTTTTAAGTAGGTTTAACCCGAAGTCCGTAAGTAATAAAACTGAATACAAAGCCAATCCAAATTCGACAAGGTCAAAAAAAAAAAAAAAAAAAAAAAAAAAAAAAAAAAAAAAACTAACCAAAATTTTAACAATTTATTAAACGCATAGCATTTATTTTAAATTATTTTTATTGGGAATATAATTTAAGATGTTGTTATTTTGTCACTATTTTCTCGAATGGAAAGACTCTTAAAGTGCATTAAAAATAATAAAGACAAACTATTGAGGATGCTGCATATGTGTATAAGATCAAAACAGAATCTCGTTAATTGTTAATTAGCCTAGAAAAGAATATATTTACTGCACAGAAAAGCACTCTTTACACAATTTTTCGACTACGATTTACTGCTCCTGAAATACTCTTTATTCTAATATATTTTGAAATTGCTTCTAAAATGACTGATTTTTATAGTACTTTTTTAATTACAACGTAATTAATGACTCGATTTATTTCTATTATACGTAAGTCTGTATAATTTATACAAGTTATCTACATTATTTAAACTATATAAATGCATAGATGATATTTTTACTAGTTTGCATGTTGCAAATACTATTCGTTTTAATTTAGAATGATTAATTTTGATTAAAATGACTTTTAAAGCCTTAATTTTGGATCTGAAAATTTAAGCTGTTATTTTATTTTTGTTTTCTGAGAACGGCTCTAGCTGTATCGTAAAACATGTAACATCACCCCCATATCATCCAAAGAATAGGTAAAAATAATTGGAACTAACGACGGCATGGAAGACAAGATTAAATTTTATAAAACGCATTATTATCAGACCATTAAAAATAAAATTCAACCTTTTACCCAAAAAAATTTTTAAGTGAATTTAGCTAAAATAAATCTACTGAAAATATTGGCACTCAGTTTCAGCTTTTAAACATAACATAATTAAAAAACTCTTATGAATTCCGTTTGTCTGTCATTTGTTTTATCTGTCTGTCTGTCAGTGCGTTAACTCACGAAAATATGATCGGACAAGCTTGTAATTGGTATTTTGAAGTAAACTATAACATGTTCAGTACTCAGATATGAAGCGTGACGTATTTATAGAAAGTTTTCAGGGAAACTAAAAAAAGACTTCCTTCACATTATGGTGCATGTAGAAAAATCGTTTCCAATGTATTTCCATGATGTTGCATCAGTTCAAAAATATTGAAGCTCGTAAGCATCACTAAGGTGCACTACAAGATGTTTAAGGGTCAATCCATTTCAAGTAGTCCAGAAAATATTTTTTTGGTCGCTCGACCATTTTTAAAAAATCTGAAATTTTTTGTACAACAACCCTAACATGACGGAAGTTCAAAATGACCGTTCTTTTAATTTTACTATTTTTTGTTTGTGCATGGCGGCCATCTTTGTTTCATCGTGTGCAGCGATTTTCTCAGATACTAGGAAACACAAAATTGTAAATATATCGTCTTCTATTTTCCCAATTGAAATGGGGTTTGCAGCATTTTTTTCAGAATAAAACAGGCTAAATATACAGTGATAGAAAATTTTTGAAAAATAAATTTTTACAGGTGAAATTTCAGCACAAAATGTACGATTTTTTCCAAAATCTATCCGTTTGCAAGAGGAAAATTTTCATGCAAGAGCAACTGTCAACCTTACACAATTTTTTCTACAAATAGGTCAAAAGTACGTGTACTCATACACCAAGTCCCAGATCTGGGAGTTAATTTCTCTCTGCGAAAAAAATTCCGAAATTCGTCAAAAAATTTCAAAAATCGCACTTTTTAGGCTTTGATATCTCTAGTGGGGTACGAGATAAAAATCTGAAATTTTGGTCTGTGATAGTATTGTGTAGTAGCGTTATGTA
Source organism: Maratus speculifer (assembly GCA_964019185.1). Taxonomy (NCBI): domain Eukaryota; kingdom Metazoa; phylum Arthropoda; class Arachnida; order Araneae; family Salticidae; genus Maratus; species Maratus speculifer. The sequence goes on from OZ025293.1 coordinate 376,421,752, forward strand.
CAAAAAATTTCAAGAAGGAGATTTGACTACAAGCTGAGATATAACATGAAAAATATGTGAAAACAGTACTGTCAAACTATTGTAAACCTACTATGTAATTGTTCAACTAGACTGTCAACCTTGCACAATTTTTTCTACAAATAGGTCAGAAGTGTGTGTACTCATACACCAAGTCCCATATCTGGGAAATAATTTCTCTTTCCGAAAAAAATTCCGAAATTCGTCGAAAATTTCAAAAATCGCACTTTTTAGGCTTTGATATCTCTGGTGGAGCACGAGATAAAAATCTGAAATTCTGGCCTTTGATAGCATTATGTAGTAGTGTTATGTGCAAAAAATTTCAAGAAGGAGATTTGACTACAAGCTGAGATACGGTGATTAAAGAAATGTTAAGAAATGCTATTACGAGTACATTAGGAGAAATGAGATTAGTATCTTTTATTACAATATTTACCCAGAAAATATCGTTTGTTGAAAACAGTTAAATAATAAGCATTTAATTTACAAAATACTATATATGCTCAACAAAGAGCTTAACAATATTTACGAGATGTTATGAGTTCGACCAGTTACTGTTGTCAGTCCATCAAGCTGTTCTTTCTCAAAATTTTATTTGAAGCCCCCCAAGTCTTGTCATCCCTTGTTAACTTGAATGAAATTCTCTAGGTTTAATAATTGAAGCCATGTCAACTCGATCAGTTGCAATTCATTGTCTGTAATTTACTTTTCCTGAAATGTGTTCCGAGTAAAATTGTTGCAATAGCATTTCTAGTAGATTTGTTCATCTGGACAAATAGTGTATTGACTTAGCATACATTCGGAATTGTTTAAATCACACAGAAGCATTTGAAAAAGATATTTGTAACTAACATTTAACTTTTTACCATAAATAATTAATTTAAAATTTTGGAGGTATGAACAATTACATAGTATGTTACAATAGTTTGGCAGTATTGTTTTCACATATTGTCCATGTCATATCTCATCTTGTAGTCAAATCTCCTTCTTGAAATTTTTTGTACATAACACTACTACCCAATACTATCAAAGGCCAGAATTTCAGATTTTTATCTCATGCTCCACCAGAGATATCAAAGCCTGAAAAGTGCGATTTTTGAAATTTTCGACGAATTTCGGAATTTTTTTTTGCAAAGAGAAATCATTTCCCAGATCTGGGATTTGGTGTATGAGTACACGCACTTTTGACCTATTTGTAGAAAAGATTGTGCAAGGTTGACAGTCTTGTTGAACAATTGCATAGTAGGTTTACAATAGTTTGGTAGTATTGTTTTCACATATTTTCCATGTCATATCTCAGCTTGTAGTTAAATCTCCTTCTTGAAATTTTTTGTACATAATGCTACTACACGATACTATCATAGGCCAAAATTTCAGATTTTTATCTCGTGCCCCACCAGAGATATCAAAGCCTAAAAAGTGGATTTTTGAAATTTTTGACGAATTTCGGAATTTTTTTCGCAAAGAGAAATTAACTCCCAGATCTGGGACTTGGTGTATGAGTACACACACTTTTGCCTTATTTGTAGAAAAAATTGTCTAAGGTTGACAGTTTCCCTTGCATGAAAATTTTCCTCTTTCAAACGGATAGATTTTGGAAAAAATCGTACATTTTGTGCTAAAATTTCACCTGTAAAAATTTATTTTTCAAAATTTTTCTTACACTGTATATTTAGCCTATTGTATTCTGAACAAAATGCTGCAAACCCCATTTCAATTGGGAAAATAGAATACGAGATATTTACAATTTTGTGTATCCTAGTATCTGAGAAAATCGCTGCACACGATGAAACAAAGATGGCCGCCATGCACAAACAAAAAATAGTAGAATTAAAATAACGGTCATTTTGAACTTCCTTCATGTTAGGGTTGTTGTACTAAAAATTTCAGATTTTTTAAAAATAGTCGAGCGACCAGTGCTGGACCACTTGAAATGGATTGACCCGTGTGCATAACACTTATAATTAATTCACGGGAAAATCGAAAAGAATTTGGTTACAGTACTGCCTATGAGCAATAATAGATGGAAGTGCGTTTTCAATTATGATATGCTTTTTTAAATGTAACTATTTTTTTACACTTTAATTTATTTGTATAAATTCTAAAAATCATATACAGGTTTGCCAAAAAAAAAAAAAAAAAAAAAAAAAATCGTGTACATTTCCGCTTATTGACGGAAATTTGCGTTTACTGAATAAAATTTTTCTTACTTTGTAATATTCATACAAATCATCACATAGATAATATACAGGATTCACAAGATAATTCAGATATTTTTCTAAGTACAGATGGAAATTGCCAGAATTAGATTTTCAAGTGTGTTACTTGTTTCCAAATTATTTACTTAGACATCATCTTTCACCATCCTAAACAGTGGAATTTTGTTAAAATTACCTGAAATAGTTGGAAAGTGTTTAAAAATCTATGCTTGATGTGTTATTTTTCTTTCTTTTTGTTAGTACTTTCACGAGTACTTCCACAGATGGCTTCAAAAAAAAAAAAAATAGATTAAAATAAAGAAGAAATAATATTATTTTTAAATTAAAAATACGACCTTTTAAAAGGCAAAATTTTCGTCTAGAGTTACATGAAATGAACAGATCCTTCGGTTCATTCAATTCTGCAAGGCCAAATACGAATGCGATAATGAAACCGGGTGACCTTGTTAGTATGGCAGTCAATTGCTGTTGGTATTTATGGCTCTGTTGATGCAATCATTCTTGTTATCACCCCGGCAGATTACGCGTTGTCGTCTTATGATGCTTCATATGCTTGAACCCATCTATTCGGGGTATTTGCATTCATTTACCGTAATTATCAATGTAGCACTGGAGGTATGTGAAAGGCTTTATTTAAAAAGATAGTTATATCTATCATTTTTTTTTTCTCTACGGCGGCATTCAAAATACCGCTAGAACGTTATCGGAAGTCCCTTTTAATTTGAATTGTGACATGAATTAGAAAATGTAAGCGAATTCAACACACGGTTATGAAATGATACAAATCGGTTAACAACAAATTCTTCGAGTGAATAGCGTTTCTTCACCTTTTTTCGCTCAGCGTCCTTTATTTCGAAACACGCTTTTTAATGCAGATTAATCTTTTAAATATTTTTTACGAATTCTTCCCGAAATGGAAATTAGATTTTCTTTTTCGTCTTCTTTTTATTTTTATTTTTACTTTATTTTGTGCATTTTATATCATCAGAAGATTTTACCCTTGAGTAAAAAATTATAAAATAATACCCCATGCGCAATTAAGACGCTTCATAAAATTTTCTTAAGCCTAATTATTGTTTATCATCAATAAGATTGAACAATGTAAAGTAAGTAAAATATGACCTTAAAACTAAAAGCATTTGAACATATTTACAAGAAAAATTAAACTGAGTGGTCGATAGAAATCATAAAAGACAGGTATAATAAATAAGCAGTTTTGCTCTTAAACACTTATCATCATAGTCAGTGCTGTAGTTGGAAAAAAACATTTGCGAGAACTCAAATTTTCATAAATTATGATGCTACCGGATTTTTGCTAACGCAAAAGCCAATTTGAAACATTTAACCAAAAGCCGACCTATTTTAATAAACAGTTATAATTATTATATTGAAGTTTTTATGGTAATGTAATTTTCTTTCGTTGTGTAAGAATAGGGCAACTGACGTCAGTTTAGAACCTCCACCTCCTGAATACTAGGCATCAGAACTGATTTTTTTCAGCGTGTGTACAGTCCCTTCAGTTTTGGTGCCAATAATTTTTTAAGCTTTTTCGCTTTATTTTTCTGAGATTAAAGAAGTCTAAGAAATCTTTTATAAAATATTGAGTCAAAACTTAAGGGACCGTGCATACTTTTAAAAAATCTGTCTTCGGTAGCCGTCATTTTAGTGTCAGCAGTCAGGCCTAATATTCAAGGGGCAGTGGCAGCCCGAAAGCTTCAAAGCATCTGATTGGTCGAAGTATCTCCTTTCTTTATAAGTGGAAACTAATCTCCTTAAAACTTGCAAAAATGAACGTTTTGTTTGAAGAAAAAATTAATTGACCCGTTCGCGATTATTTTTTAATTTTTTTTTTACAATAACAAGCCAAATATTTCTGGGAATATTTATCCAAATATAACGAACCAAATATTTCTGGGAATATTATCCAAATATTTCTCACGCGTTCTCACCCAATTACAGCACTCATTATAGTCCTCCTGCATATTAGAAACAGTTAAAGGAGTTTTAAAGATAATAGCTTCTTGCTAGAAGTACTTGTTTTACCTGTTCTTTTACCTGTTTACTTGTTTTTTCCTGTTTTTATTATGTAATGCAGCAATATCTGGTAGGAAATGCAAAGCATTTTTACGATTTCCGCCATGATTTCATCATTTTTCTCACCAAATATAACACAAAAAATTTCAATCGAGACCGTAGTAATAATATGATGAAGCTACTATACTATTTGAGATAGTTTATTGAAAAAAAGGCATGCATTGGGAATTTCGCGCTAGGCTAATGATTTGAAAGTACAAATTATTATCTATTTGTTTTTTTTATTTTATTTGTTTCCAAAACTTATTTTTATTTCCATTTTCTGATTTTATTCCCTTGAGTGTGAAAACCTATATAGAAAAGAAATTAAAAATTAATTTGCAAAATATGTGTATCTTTAAAATATTTTTAATTAAAAAGGTTAAAAACCGCGATTTTATAAAATACAAACGTTTATAAAATATTACATACGCTTTCTGAACTAATAAAAATAAGCGAAAAATTCAAAAAGATCGGAAATTTGCATATTTTTTCTGTAACACCATTTATTTAAAGTGGATTTATCTGTATTTGCATAAATGAGTACTCTTACATATATTGAAACATCAGTTTAAAATCCAGTTTTTAAAAAAAATGTATTTCCTGAAGTGAAAGAAATAACATACTGATTTTTTTTATATGTATTATTACTTTCTCTAAACACCCCCCCCCCAAAAAAAAGGGGGGGGACTACTATTTCTTTTCCTTGCTGAATTATAGGAAATTAAATGTTGAAAATTTTTAAAAATCAGTATTTTTGACAACTTGTAACACAAAAAAGAAGACTTTATTCATATGCGATTGAGCAAGGACCTCTCTATAACTTAGAAAATTTATTCAATGAAATGTTCTTGTTTCTAAATATCCTTCTTATTCGTGACTGGCTCACATTGTTATAATTCAGGAAGGAAAATATTAGGCTGCTTTTTTTTTTCTGGAGATATTTGGAGGTATCAATAGCTCATGTGAAAATGCATGTTGTTATACTTTTCCTTCATAAAATATAATTTGTCAAAACCAAGCATTTGATGTATATTTCAGTATATTTAAAAAAAATTCAAACCTGTTTTTAAAATGCAAATAAATTTGCTACATTTGCAAGATCCAATAGAAAAAAAAGTGCAGATTTCTGATATTTGTTGCAGTTTTTGTTTATTTATATTAATGATTCAGAAAATATCGAAGATCTTAAACCTATGAATTTTGTAAAATCGAATTTTTGGACCCCCCCCCCCCCTCCCCCACCTCTAATTAAAAAATGGTTTACAATAAAAAAAAAACTTTAGCATTTAGATTTTAACTTATTTTTTATGTGTTTCCGCATGCAAAGTTTTGAAAAAAATAGAAAATAAAATACAGAAAACCATGTTCGTAGAAATGTGGAAAACCCTGTTCCACAAGCAGAGGAAACAATCCACACAAACGTAAGAAGCATTTAGGTTTACGTTGATTTACATTCTATTTATTATAGTATGGTGCTTTCTTAATTTTTTGCCATTCGAGTTTTAAAACCTTAAGTCATGATTTTGGACTATTCGCCATTTGAAAATTCACTGCTTCCAAACGTGCAATCGTAGAAAGAGAAACAAACACCCCGTAATTAACTTTGCAAAAGAATTAAAAATATATACAGTGAAACCTCCAAATAAGGGGCACCTGTGGGACCGCAACTTTCGTCCCTTAAATAGAGGTGTCCCTTATTCGGAGTGTCCCTTATTTGGAGGTTTCACTGTATATATATTGTAGAAGAAAGTTGCTGGTGAAAAAATATTCAAAATAAAATCTACTCTTAAATTATGTTTATAAAAATTGCTTAGGGGACCATGTAGTTATTAAAAAAACCTTTTCTTGTTTCTTTTTTTTTTTCCAATAGCAATACGCAAGGATACGATACGACAAATAAATTCCGCACCCTTCAATTATCCTAAAAATTAACTTTCTCGAAATTCGTCTGTAAGTTAGTTTAAGAGAAATCAGTTATTTTTTAACGTGCACATTTTAAGATCAGTATGAAAACTGAAGTTCGATACTCGAATGTTGAAATGCTTCAGAATGACTATGTCACTTTTATTATTGTATTATTTCTTGCGAATATGACCATTGCACACGCTTAATATGTTTCGACAGTTGCCAACCCAAATATTTAAGTAAAAAGAGTAAATTACATAGGTATTTTTCCAAATTATGCTTTTCTGATGTTCAGAAAAGCATAACTGCATAAAAAAGCATAACTAATAAACGCCCCTTAAACCTTCATTTTGACGTTTTTTAATTACAATTTGAAAAGTGCTTGGAAAAAAATTAAATTGAGAAATCACATAAAACAGGACTTCATAATTATACACCTATCAAAAAATTATAGGTTTCAATTCACATTTTCTTCGAATATTGATTTCATAATTTATATTTATGTTTTGGTTTTTTTGGTCTTACAATCACACAAATAGTTATCACATTATGATTATCATCTCAGGAAATATTAATAAAAATATGAAAATTTAATTTAATATTAGAAGCTGTAAATTTTGAAGGATTATAATTCAAAATCTTATTATCCAAATTATATGAAATTTACTTTATAGGCATAGTTTGAACCGAATATTTAAAATATAGGGACAAAATCGGGTGTTGCTATCGCAAAAAACAAAATTTGATCTGTTTTTGATTTGTAGATGGCCTTCTAATCTTCTAAGGAAATTTTATATACATCATTTAAAAGTAGACTTTATTTTTCAATCGTTTGGTACCAGTAACTTTGTTCTGTTATAATTAGTTGTAAAGTTAGTAGGGGGTTGTTTACAAATTTTCCACGATTGTACCTATGTAAATGCATGTTGTAAAAACATTTTCACTTTTGAAAATGATGAAAATATGCAACAATGTCTTCTAAATGTAGTTCCAAAATAAATACAGTTTTGGAATCGAAAACAAAATTTCGCAAAATAATGTAAATCCAAGAAGAGGTTAGTCAAACATATTATGAAGCAGAAAGTTTTCTTTCTCTAAAAAGTCATAGAGATAATTTGTTTGAATATTTTTTAAGCACAATGAGCAATCGATGAAAGAAAAAGAGAAAACCAATCATCCCCTCTCCATACATCGAATAAAAATGTTACTCGTATAATCGATTTGTAATAACATCTACTAATGTTTAATATCTTTTAATTGTGCTTACGGGGTCGTCTATGAATACAAATTTTACCGAACTTAAAAATACTCGTTATTAAAACCTAATTTTTACATCATATTTGGATTTTGGAGTTAATTTTATCTGAAGATACCGACACCAAAGAGCCAACCATTTAGTAAAGTTTAGTGTTAGAAAATCTTAATATTAAACTCATATTTATCATTGCAAAACAGGTTGCAATGCACATAATTCTTTTAGCATAACTTGAAAACTACTTCACCGAATGATATGCAATTTTGGGATTCGTATATTTGAAGCTTCTAAAAATTTCTATTTAAAAAGTATAGGTTACTAATAAAATATTTTTTTAATAATTTAAAAATATATATAATTAAAAAATTATTTTTTGAAAATGTATGAATTTTTTAACAGAAATTAATTCTTAGATCCTACAAGTTTGCGAATCAGAAATTGCAACCCAATTCGTTAAATAGTGTTTTTTTTTTCTACGCTTTAAAACCATTAAAATCTATTTTGCATTAAAAAAGCATAATTTTTAAGCTACAGGAGGATCGTAATTAAATACTACTCACTTATTAAAGTAAATGCATTTCTTATTATTTTTCTGGATTTTTTTTTTTTTTGGGGGGGGGGGGGAGGATGAAAACATAAATATTTGCAACTTTGTTATTTTAATTTGAATAATTCATTCTAAATTTATTTAAATTATAGCTTCCTATCTTAGATATTATTTATTTCAGACAATACATTTTTTTAATCTGATCTGAAAAAAAGAAAAAATAAGATCGTTTAATTTAATATTTGTAACAAAATTTTCTCATGATACAGATTGTGACTTTAACAAGAATTTTTATTTCCCTCTACAATATGAGATTATTTTATTATAGCTGCACACTTTGTTTTGACCTAGAGGACAGAAAAGTGTGGAAAAAATCTCCAGAGAATCGTCCCCGAGACGGAGGCAGTTTTAACAAAATAAGCTTTATTTCAAATGTTCAAAAATTTTGAAAACACAACATGATTTCTGGTTTCAATTCTGGATTAGTTTATGGATTATTTTCTATATTAGTTAATTTGAATTTGAAGAAAAATAATTAAAGATAATGAATTCTACAGAAAGGTTTTCGCTCAAGTAAGCTGTCGGAAATTTTCGCTGCTATTCTAAATTGATCTGTAAACTGGTATAAAAACGTGCAGATAAAAAAGACTTTCGAGTAACAAATACACTTACATAAATATAGAATGATATCAATAGGTTATGAAAAGTGGATTGACTATTCAATTACACAAGCATACTCTGCCCTTCATTTGTAATGTGGCAATCAAAACAGAAAGAATAAAATCTACAGATAAAACAACTATAAGTAAAACTTCTTTATCTCCATAATGCGCTTGGAGAAAGTTATTAATTACCAGAGTAATTAAACATTTTCTAGGTCTTTGTATTATACAGAGTATTAAAACGCATGCCAGTCTAAGTTGCATACTCACATTTCTAACTTCTACTTCAATTCCTGTCTGAAGAAAAAAGCTGTAAAACTATTACTCCTAAACTTTTCTTAAATATTTTTCAGATAATAATAAATTTAACCCGGATTATTTTATTTTTACATTTTCTTATTTTGTGTTATTATCTTTAGCTTATATATTTTTTCATATATATATATATATATATATATATGTATATATATATATATATATTTCATTTCTTAATTTGTTAAAAACAATGCAAAGAATTCCTCTGTTAATTTACCACGCTATGAAAATCCGCTCCTCATCTCATAACAATTTCATTTCTGCGGAAAGAAAATGCTAGCGGGATTTTCCCCGTGTGAATGAAGTGTCAGATGGCGATAAGCATTTACACAGCGATCACCTGTCAAGCATCATAGTCGCGTGTCCTTAAGACAAGATGGAAGCTAAAAATAGTCTCAACCGCCATCGATCCGCAAGACGATGGACTGTGGCCTTTCAGATCGGCACATTAAGTTAAGTAAGACCAAGTACTGATCGTCTAAGGCGATAATTTTTAATTGTCACTCTGCGATTCAGCACTGGGAGATACATCGGGGGATTGCTAGGAACTAACTTCATGTGACTGCGAAATTCGAAATAAAACTATTTACTTCGATTTTTTTTAAAACAATGTAATTCTATGTTAAAATGTTTGGGATTATTTATTTGATTAATGATTATTTTTAAAGCAATTAAACATTTAAAAGAGAACGTATTTTATAAGTGAGGTCTGGATAACCGAGGATAAAAAATACCGTTAACTATAAGATATACATTAATTCGAATTATACTGAATGAAAAAATTTCAATTTTATGTAAATTAATGTATTTGATATTAAAATGTACCAATAATTTATTTAATTTTTAATAATATTTAAGACATATAAATATTTAAACGAGTGCAATTTTTTATGTGGTACTAAAACAGGATTCTGAATAAAAAATGTAGTTCATTAAAAGTTAAACCGAAAAAATAACTAAACATTTCGAGAAAAAATATCTTTTTTTTTAAATAAGAATGCATAAAATAAAAATTAGAATGAAAAACAGAAATTTAAACGAAGCTGGAATTTAATATCTAGCAAACTAACCACGATAGGATGCTTATATACAGATACAGCCGAGGAAAAAAATATAAGAACGCGTTACAAAATGAGTAATAGGTGTTAAAGTAATCATCAATTGAGAACAAAATCAAACATGATTTACTATTCCTAATTAGCAAACATTAAGAACTTATTAATACGAAATTAAATTAAATTAAATTTATAACTCACAGATTAATAGAAATATATGATGTGAAACATGGAAAAAATTATAACGACATAATGAAATATTTCTGGAAATAAATTTATATTTTATAAAGTCAGTTTTTTTTTTCAATGACTTTTATTAATCGTGCAATCATTGACTCAAAAATTCCAGTTAAAATTTGCTTAGAAATTTTTTCCACGCTAATAGATGAATGATGCCAAATCGCCTATATTTGCATACCGTGTGCCGTAGTTATATAATTCTCTTACTGAAATGCTCTTTAGGTGCTCATTGGCGTTTAAATCAGGGCTTTTTGGCGTCCAATCTAAATATTGAACAAAATTATCCTTGAACCATGAACATAATGCAAGAGATATACTTAAAATTTTATTGTCTTAGAAACAAATAATCACCAACTGCGATCAGCGGCAATAATTTTTAAACTAGCATATCTACACATGATTCTGGATGCCTGTGACCTCCAATAAATATAGAAAAATTTTCATAAATTTACTTTTATTACACAGCTTCAAAAGTTACGAAATTTTTAACTTTCATTTTTTTTCTTTTATTCTAAACCATATTAATTTTTTAATGAATCTTTATTTGAACGCTGAAAATCTAAGAATCTAAATGATCATTAATTTTGCAAATGTATATTTCCTGTAAAATATACTGTAAAATTATTCCATAGATATGTATACAGTATTCTTTACAGAAATCTTAATTATATGATAAAAATCTAATTTTTTTAAAATAGTAGAAATTGTGCCGGGTGAAAACGGGCCTGTCCGGGACCGAACATGGAAATTCCGTCCCATGCAGACCGTACTATACGGTCCTCTGGTCTTATAAGTTACATTTAGCAAATTTTTCCTATTACGTTGACAAGTAACATCAAAAGTCGCCTTATTCTACGATTAAAATTGACCGGAAGATGGAGCATAATTTATCTGCAAATTTGGGATCATTCACAAATATAGGATAAATGTAATTTCCTCATATGTATTTAAAAATGATGTTTCTTTTCTGGTAAAAAATTAAAATTGCAATATAAATTTAATCATTCTGACACATTCATGTAAAATATACAATTTCGCATTAATTCAATAAAATTGCATACAATTCAATAGCCATATAAGAAGAAAAAAACAGAATTTTTGATAAATGAAATGATGAAAATTAACAACCTTAAGTATTTGCAAAGTGTATAAAATATATCAAAATGTCATTAGATTATACTAACTTGAAAAATTTGGGTTATTTGGGTTATGTAATGATTTTTAGCTTTTGATAAATAATTCTTATGTATTCTGTACCGCTGAGACCGAAATTCACCTTTATTAGGTAGCTTTCATTACAAAAAGTAAAAAGCTACCTATTGCAGCCGTCCGGAGGAAAGCACTTCCGGAAAATTTTGGTATATTTTCACCGATCATGACCCCCAGACCCCAAAACCACCCTCCGTTCAAATGTTGACATATATATATATATATATATATATATATATATATATATATATAACCATATATATATATATATAACCATATATATATATATATATCTGATTTTTGTCATGCGATAACTAACGTATTTATGAACCGATTTGAATGAAACTTGGTATGTACATAGTACATACAAATGTCTCGACCGAGTTCGTTGGTCAGCATCATCCGCCATTTTGTTTCAAAATGGCGGCCATTTTAAATTTTTTTAAAAATTTAAAATTTAAAATTAAATGCGAAAAAATTAAAAGTTAAAAAATATTTTTCTTTTACGTGTTAGAACTTAAAACAACGATTCCAGAACACTTTTTATTTTGTCTATATCTTACAAAATGATTGAGTTATAGCACTTTGAATTTTTCTTATGTCTGACATTTTGAAACGATCTGATTTTTGTCACGTGATAACAAGCGTATTTATGAACCGATTTCAACGAAACTTGGTATGTACATAGTGCATACAAATGTCTCGACCGAGTTCGTTGGCCAGCATCATCAACCATTTTGTTTCAAAATGGTGGCCATTTTAAATTTTTAAAAAAATTTAAAATTTAAAATTAAATGCGAAAAAATTAAAAGTTGAAAAATATTTTTCTTTTACGTGTTAGAATTTAAAACAACAATTCCGGAAAACTTTTTATTTTGTCTATATCTTGAAAAATGATTGAGTTATAGCACTTTGAATTTTGCTTATGGCTGACATTTTGAAACGGTCTGATCTGAACGATCCACAATGTTGCTTTAAAATGGCATACACTTTATGACATCGTGGAATTTGGTGACTCTCTAAATCGCTTAAAATAAAACCAGGTTGAATAAAAGATGACTAATTTCTAAAAATTCCTATTAATATTCAGTCTTGACAAAAACTAGTATTCAATCTTATAAAATCACTAATTTTATAAGATTATTTCTACTAATTTGAGCTTAGTATTTTTGAACAATGTAACTTACCATAAAATAAATAAATAAATATGTAAGTATATGAAAGCTACCTCTTCCTCCCGGCATTGCCGGAAGGACTTTTATTACGATCAATTAAAATTTTTTGCAAATAGAAAATTTTAAAGTTAAAAAAAGAAGAAAATAGCGAAAATTTGATGCTATAAAATAGATGTAATTTTTGTGTTTGTTACTTTTAATAATTGATTTTTATGTATTTTTTACCTTTGAATCCGAAATCACCTTCAGTTTTAACCATCATTGCAGAATTATTCTTTAATCGTAAATTTTAAAGATAAAAAGTTCAAGTAAAAATTGAACTTCCTTCTTTATCTCATCGTGCATCTTAGCTGTTTAGCTTTAAGAATTCCAGTATAATCGAAAAAAAAGTCAATAAATTACTAAATTAAATAAATTTAAATAAAATTCAAAAAGTTTTACATCTGTTTTATGGAATAAGATTTCCGCTACATTTTACTTTGAAATTTACGATTTGCATAAGAATTCTAACGTGATAGTTAAAAATGAAGGTAGTTTTCTGATTCAGTATTAAAAGGTACATAAAAACCAATTATCAGAAGTTAAAAAATCGGCATCCATGTTGTCTGTTTTATAGTATCCGATTTTTGCTATTTTTTAACTTTGACAGTTTATGACTTGCGAAAAAAATCCTGACATAATGGTTTAAAATTAAGGTAATTTTTTTTTATTCAATGCTAAAAAATGTAAAAAAGTTAAGAAACATATCCATAGCAATCTTGTGTTATATATTCTAAAACGTTTTCTTGGCGGTAAGCTTATCCGAAATTTTGTGTTATCCTGTAAAATAAGTATAAATTGTAGTCATCGAAACTCATAATAATATTAGATTGTGATCGGATTCACATCAGTATGTAACATTTAATCTCAATGGGAGATTTGAAAGAGTTAAAGTTCGAGTACACGTTCTGAGCACAAAATAAAACATACGTTAAAAAGCAATTGTACCCAATCTGAAAGTTAGTAAAAGTACTAAGTCAAACGTAATACTTGTGTGATTTTTTTTTTCAAAGCGCAGATACACTTGAAATAAAATCTTCGAATACTTTAAACTTTAATCACTTGGTACATGAATCCTCATAACATAGCCGAATTCATTTGTGTTCAGATGCAGGAAAGTGGCATAAGTCATGCATTTTTAAAGTGTTATAACTCGGTCAAATTTAATATTATATGAACGGGATCATTTTGTCTTACTTGTCAGTGTAATAAAAAAAATTCTACACATAAATTATAGGACCGGGGGACCGTATAAAAATTTAAATTTCGTAACTTTTTAAGAAATGCTTAAATTGATTCAAATCGCTTTTAAAACATTTCTTTACCTTATTCAAAAGATTTTTGTTACTGGAACTATATATCTATCACTGACGGTTTAGGAATTAGTCATTGGCCACTGTTTAGAGTGGACACACTGTATAGAAACATACTGGTGCCGATAGAGTATAAAAATAGTGTCCTGTGACAGCCCTCTATAAGTGGTGGACGTTACAGTAGTGTAGCATATCTAACATTAGTATTCTTTTATAGAACATTACGTACTGTTCGGCTAGTTCATGGTGGATTTATTTCTGTTTTAATTTGAGTAGAACTTTGTTTTTTTAAGCAAGCTCGATGCACAATTCCATTTATTTTTCACGCATAGTCAGAGAAAAAATCCTGCCTGTATATATCTTTTCGCAACACTCTTTTGAATTCTTCAAAAAAAGATAAATTACTGTTTTAGATCTGTTTATATTTCTTTGCCATTTCACATTTTCCATAAACAATAATGTTTCCCTTTTTCAAATTCGGAATTCGGTGTGCTTTTTGGCATGATGAAGAAGAAGAGAAAGCGAACAATGGGGTAACTGGAACCAATATGGTCCAGTTACCTCTGATACATGTCCCAGTTATCCCACTCTTGAAAAATTGATGGGATAATTCGGACACCGTTCTTCCATTTTAAACATGAAATAAATATACCTAATAATATTAATGCAGTTATATGTCTAATTTTTTTTAAAAAAATGATTGCTTAATAAAAGTACTGTATTTTAATAACAAGCTGATAAAGTTCAACGAAACCAATGTTGTTGTTGTTGTTGTTTTTAAACCGAAATTTTCGGCAACCTATCACAGCACAGAGTTATGACTGATTTGGCACACACTGTTTTAAGAATTGTTCACAAAAGCTAAAAGAAAAGGATCAATGTTTATATGTATATATATATATATATATATATATATATATAATATATAGTAGTACCTAATGGTTCTATACAGGGTGTATCTAAACTACTGAGCAAAACTTTAAGGGGTGATAGTACACATCAAGACAAATAATGTTAAATGAGAAACTAAGGGTTCCAAACATCTTCCGAAGAAGATAGGCGCCATCAAAGTTTAGGGTCCAAAACCAAAATTTGGTCCAAATCAATTGACCAATTTTTCTGTTTTTTATAATCATTTGAAATTTGAACCTACTCACTCCTATTGAACACAATTCAGTTTGCGCTACTTAACCACAGATTTTGAGCTCAAAATTTAAGTTTATGTCTAAACTTCGAAAAAAAATTAATGAGATGCAAAAAATAACGGTAAAAAATAGTTGTTCGTTACTCCAAAGTCTTAAGCGCCCTCTATCGGCATTTTTTGAAATTTATCTTTATAATTTATTTTCAAGAAAATACTGACATAAAGAATAGTTTTCGTGAAAACCGCAAACGAATCGACCAATTTTTTTTTTTTGGTTTTTTATACACTGTATATACAGGGTGTCTCCTCTCAACGGTGGCCAATGGCTAATTTCTAAACCGTTAGTCATAGACATATAGTTCCAGTTGCAAAAATGCTTTAAAAAAGGTAAAGAATTGTTTTTCAGGCGATTTAGATCAAAATAATTTTTTATATTAAAAAAATTACGAAAATTTAATTTTTATACGGTCCCCCGGTCCTATAAGTGATATTTAGTAAATTTTTACCACTACTCTAACAAGTAAGACAAAAAAAGTCCCATTCCTCTGCGATTAAAACTGACCGAGTAATAGCTGTTTAAAGTTGAAGCATCTTTTTTGCTGCAAATTAGGGGTCAGCCACAAATTTAGGGGAAATAAAAATAAACGCAAGATATAAAATTTAACATTAAACATTGAGAGTAAAATAATTTTTACAATAATGTTTTTAAATTTATGTTGATGATTACATATTAAAGCAGAATTTGTACTAAAAATATAAGTAAAAAAATAACAGAAAGTTTGTTAATTTAAATTATGAAAAGCAACAGCCACAATTCGTTACAAAATGTATTTTCGTATTTAAAATGTATTTTCGTATTTAAAAATATAAAATGTATTTTCGTATTTAAAATTCTATTAGATCACTTAACTTAACAGAATTTGGTGTAGTCCTATAAAATAAATAAATGGTACGTACCAAAAATTGTATTAATATTACATTGTCATTGGATATAAAAAAGAGTGCAAATTGAACCTCGATCGAATATTTGGAAGTGAGTTAAAATTCGAATAGAAATTTTGAACTAAGGAAATATATATACTGACATTTTAAGGAAAATAAAAACTTATTAAAATAACACACCTTTTTAAAATAAAATCGCGATTTTTCAAAATTTGATTTTCACGATAAAGAGAATTTTAAAACTCGCGTCTTTAACTGTTTTAACCAATTTAGAAGTTAATTAATAAAAATTAACACTACCTAAAAACTTATACGGTGATAGCACCTTCAGTTAAACTGCTTTAAAATATTTCTTTATCTCATTTAAAACATTTTTGTAATTGGAACTATATGTCTGTGACAAATGGTTTAGGAATTAGCTATTGGACAGCGTTGGAAATGGACACCCTTTATAATAATTTAAACACTTGTTATACGTTCCCTGAAAACTTCGTCCAACTCGTTCGTTTTCAGCTACAGAAAAGTGGTTTAAGTCAAGAAATTTAAAGTTTCATAACTCGGTCAATTTTAACGTTGGATGAATGGGACCTTTTTTGTATTGCTTGATAGGGTGATGGAAAATTTTTACTAAATATCACTAATAGGACCGGGGGACCGTATAAAAAGTTAATTTTCGTAATTTTTTAATAAAACATTTTTTTACGTAAATCGTTTGAAAAACAATTCTTTACCTTTTATAAAGCATTTTTGCAATCGGAACTATATGTCTATGACTAACGTTTCAGAAATTAGCCATTGTCCACCGTTGAGAGTTGACACCCTGTATATATAACAGCCTATGGCCCAGTTACTTCGTGGGTTCTCTTGCCCCAGCTAACCTTATATTTTTTTAGAAGAATGATTTTTATTTCATGGAAATTTATTCTAGTTTTGAGAATAATTCATGTCTATACAATCTATCTTAAGAACTTGCTGGAAATTATATACATATTCTGCTTCACATGATGAAAAATGCTAATAATAATTTCTCTCGAAACCACACTTTCATATTTTCTTTTTCAGGAGTGAAAAAGAAGTACTCCTTAATGTTTTATATCATTGCAATTATTTTTAAGTTAAAATTTTTTTTTTATAAATTTATGAACTATAAACAACACTTTGCATTTTATTATCAAAAACAGTTGGAATTTGTAAAACACTGTAACTTCGGCTATTTAGTAAAACGCCTACGAGAGAAGGAAAGCCTTGAAAGTCCTAAGATTTCAGGCCACAGATATTATTTACTACTATCTATTTGCACTTACGTTAACAGACGGAAAAAGACCGGCGCAGCATAAAAGTCAGGAAACAAACAAAGTAAAGCAAATAACGATTAGGAATTTGAAGAGAAACAATGTAAATAAAGCCATTCTAAGAACCCTAAAAGTAAACTCAAGTAATAAGGATATAGAAAGGGTTGGATCTTATTTACACAGTTCTTTTATAATGAAAATAAGGAAAGCAAGTTATAAACGGCGGTAAAAAAGGGTTAAAATCTGTAAATAAAAAAGAGATGTTTATAATCTTATTTTTAAGACAAGGACCTACTTTTGATAAGACACCATATATCTTTAAGAAAAAAAAAAGAAATCATACAACACAGCATAGTTGTATTTATCATGCGTTATGGCTTCTTTATTCCTTTTTTTTTATCAAAAATATTATTCTTTCATTGTATGATTTTCTTTTGTAAGCAAGTTGACTTCACCCGATATTTTGACATTCTTATAACTTTAATCGAGTTTATTTATTTACGATAACCAATTTCTAGATAAAAACTACGACTCGTGAGTTTGACTTCAAACATTTTATAAGCAAGTAGAAAGTTCACGTAAATTAAATAAAACTGTCTTGTCAATGGAGTCTTTTTTTAAGTTAAATCTGCGACTCAAGCAATTTTATTTGATCGAAATAACAGTTAATACATTATGACATAGCTTCATCAATTTATCGGATGGGCTTTATTTATTCCTTAAAAAAATACTATAATGAAATTTACTCTTCAATTTTTATACATACTTGAGGAGCAATTTAGCTTTTAAGTTAAATTTGGGAACATATTGTAGGTTAGCTAAAGTATTTCACAGCCTTCATATGCAATGTATACTTCAACTTTGTACAGAATTTGAAGCATATAGAATATTTATTATGAAGTTCGATATTTCATAAATGTGAAACAATTAAACTAATGTAACTCACAGTACAGAAAAAAGGAATCAAACCCTACACAATAATAAATTTTCAATAATTTTTATTTACTTATTTATCTATATTTTTTATTTATTTTTTTATTTATTTATTTATATTGTGCTTCAATGTTTCAAAAACTTTGCTAAAGTAATAAGCAAAATATTTTTTTTCTTAAAACATTTAATTAAAATAATGCATTTTCATACGAAAAATTCATCAAATCACATTCAAGTATAACTATGCATTATTACTTTCATTTATTTCCTGTTTGAAGGTAATTAAAGACTCAAAAAAGTAATAAACATGAAAGAAATAATTATTATAATTCCATTCAATTAAAATTACACACAACATAAATTTTAGTCGAAATAGTTATCAAATCACATTCAAGTATAAATACCTAACTTTTAAAGCAATTCTAAATCCAAAGTGATTACTTTATGAAGCATTGGCGAAATTATTTTCTTGTAAATGCATCTGATTTTAAGGAATTTTTATTCATATACTAGAAAATAGAATAGCTTTATTTTTAAATTTTCTATAAAGGTGTAAAAAAAAAAGGTGTCAAATTGATTGTTTTGAATCCAATTTCGACACATGGCAGTCGAGAAAAGATAATCATCGAACAGTAACTCATTGTACCTGAAGGGTTAAAACCTTCATTGAATAATAAGAAATGCTATTCGATTTCAAATTTCTTAGGTAGTAACTTTCGAAAATATCATGATTTTATTTGCAAAGCATACTCCAGGCGAACAAATTACGTATTTAACACATTGCGATTTTACAGCACATTCCATAAATAAAATTCTCTAAGGAAACGCTACAAAGAATAATGATACATATTTGCAGTGATAAATATTTGATATCATCAAATATTTGATATCATCAAAAAGAGGTAACGAATCCAGTTACAAAACATGAGGTGCAACATTTGAATCCAAAAGAATTATGTAAAACATAAAATATATCTATTTTATACGTCCATATTTAATTTTAATCTTGTGAAATTAGTATATTACATTAATATTGACTCATATAAACCTATTCGTTAAAAATTAATTTGAAAATGAATGCAGAGAATTCTAATGAAAATCTACCATTTCGATTACTTATCCTAAAAATTAGACTTAACGTAAATTCAATGGAAATTTCAAAATGAACGAATATATTTAAAAATGCTTCAACCTTTCCATATATAATATTGTCATCTTTCTAATGCAACATTCAAACTAAAAAATACAAATTTTTGCACTGAAGATACAAGTCAAATGTTTACTTGTTCAGTTGAAAATTCAGCAACTTGTTAATATTAAAAGAAATAAAAAAGCAAGGAGAAACATCTATACTAAAATTGTATGTTAAAAATTGTTTACATTTTACAGTGTATTAGAATGTAATTTTCAAATATTATATTCAATAAAAATCAAAAGATTTTGACTGCAAGGACATAAATGAGGACTTTACTGTCTTTATCCCTAAAACTAATTAATTGCCAATATCAAAAGAAAGCAAAAAGCAAAGGGAAACATTCCGTACTAAAATGTATGTAACTCATAAAAAGGATTTGAATAGTACCCCTTCATTTTTAATGCTAATAAAATGACTCAGTGGCAAAAAGCTAGGCATGCCAACGTTGCTTTTTGCATTATTGAAACATAAGGAAATGTCTAAGATAACGGACAGCTTGTTTGCCCCGACGTCTTATCTTCCATCCTCACTACAAAAGATTATCCGCCTTATCGAATACTACACCGAAACAGATGGATTAGAAGGGTGCATTTTTACCTTCGGTAAACATCACTCTTATCAAATATAAAACGAAGAAAATAAAAATATTGCAAATTTACATAGCACTCCTATACCTTGAGAGATAAGGTAAAGTGTTAATGACGAAAATGTTTGCTATGAAAGTAAAAAGTTTTCGGTCCTTCAACAACAAATTGTCTTCATCTATGCAAGGGGCGTAAGAATTATGATTGATAAAATAAATATCACGTTAACAAAATTATTAATGTCGTAAAAATAAGTGGATCACTTTATAAAAGACTACGTGGGTTTCTCGATTACAGAATGTAGTGGCAGTGATTTTTTTTTAAATTGAAATTTCAAATTGAGTTTATTTATATTTATTTCATTACATTTCATCTCGCTTGTTTTCATCATATTGCTTACATTTAACACATGTAATTTTTAGATTACCTATTAACAACTCCAAAAAGTATTTTTATGTGAGAAAAATCAATTATGCATTCAAAAAAGTTTTAAAATTTATTAAAAGCCATATTTTCGTATTAGCCGTATGCCAACAGTGAAGAAACCTGTCCAGATTTTTCTACATACAGCAGTCTTTTTGACTCTGATAATCTCATTCGTTTTAAACGCGTTGTTTGATCACATGTCGGTTAAATCTGTATTTGATTCAAATTATTTTTTTTATTTGTTGATTATGTTTTAATTTTGTTTTGGAAAGTTAGATGGATGAAAATGTTGAACAATTGTTTTAAGTGCAAATAACATTATTTTCTCTTACTATAGTGTAAAAGTTGAATTATATCGCAGCTGTTGGTATACAATAAAATGTGGTATAATCGACCACATTAACAGAAGATATACAAGAAAATGTTTTGTGTATTAGTTACACACATAGTATCACAATTACTTTCTTACAGAAATTGAGAGATTCGTAATACAACATATATTTATGTATGCGAAATATGAATATGAATAAAAAGATTTGTTTTAACTAAAGTTTTTTTTATTTTTTACATTTTCTTTTCTTTTTAAGGGTGATACAGAAAATCTGACCAAATGCGGTCTATTATTGTAGTACATAACATATTTATGCTTAACCATGCGTTGAATAAATTTTATTTAATATTCTTACTGTAATTTGCCGTTGACATTTGTAAATTATGGCACAGATCACATTTTTCACAAAAGATGCAAGTTACGATCACATGTTTTGAATAATGCCACTTATTTTCCTGAAGTAACGTTAAAAATAGCGTCTAAGATCACTACACACTGATTTTGTTAATAGTTATAAGGAGCTTTCTTAATTTCTAATTTTTAGTACCCCGATAAGCTCTACATTACATTTTTCAAAATGTAGCTTGGTCCACTACAAATTATTAAAATAAGGTTTCAACTACTAAATTGCACTATACTCCCGCTCCACAGTTTACATAATTGTACAGATATTACTTACCCATCATACGTAGTATAGGGTAAGTCGTGCAATCGTTTTGAAAATCGAAAAAAACTTTTTGACGGATTCACATGCTTCAGACACTGGATATTTCGAAAACATTATTTTTAAAGAACAAAATTTGCCGTCCGTCTGTCCGTGTGTCTATAAATGCTCCATCTCCCGGGCCAGAAATTCAGATAGAGACTTGAAATATGGTGTATACTTAGTATGTAATAATGGGAAGAAGTCTATTTAATATCAGTAACCTCGAATATCCGGAACTATTTTTTTTCAGATCCTCGAAATATTAGTTCTGATGAAAGGAACATAGTATCACTTTTCGATTTTTTTTTTATTTTAAAAAGTGAATGGAAAATGCAATAAAATAATACAAATTTTGCATAAAGAACTAAGTCGATCGAATAATTAGTTGCCGAGATATTTGTACTCCTATTTTCCACATTCTTCGATTTTTCATGACCCTTTATTTCATTCAAATTTCAATTCAAAAATATATTTTAATTGGATATAAGACGCTTAATCCGACTCAGTAAACTGTTAGTTAATATGATTATTATTTTGGGGGTAATAAGGATGTTTCTTTTACGCAATTCGGTACTAGTTGAGTAGTTTGGCATTAGAAGTTTCCTTCATGTACGCAATTTAAAAAATACTCTGCTTAGGCAAATTTTATTTCCCGTTATTACTGGTGCCAAAAACAAATTTTGCAAAGTAGATGATGTCATGGCAACTGATAAGTTAAACTGGAGAGTTAAACTGACCTTAACCCTTTCCGGCACGGGCAAATTTTGTAGTAAAGTAAGTAATTATCGGATCACCAGAATTTGAAAACGACTTTTTTAGATAGTATGAACTCCTTAATTTAAGCTGTCATTGTAAAATCAAAATTTTACTAAAATATTATTGGTGCCTTCGCAAGTTTGGAATTAAAATTAGGTATCCCGGACAGAGCACAGCCTGCCGGAAAGGGTTAGCGGAACCGGATTTGCCAATTTGGTCTCCATTTTTATTCGGAAAATCCGGATTCATACCAGGAAATACGAATAATGTTTTCTGATGAATTTAACGACAGGCATTCCTTGCTTATTTAAAATAAAGATTCTTCTCTAGAAATTTCTGGTGTGAATTCGGAATTTCGAAATATTCGAATTCTCGAATTTCGAAATTTCGGAATTCGAGACCAAACTGGCTTCCCTATACGAAACAAGACTCTGATGTGAAACAGTCGATGAAATAGACGATGTGTAACAACAACAAGGCTCATTTTGAGCAAGCGCATGGGGCATGAGGAAATATATAGCATTGATTGGCATGCATTATATGAGATAAAAATTGCAGTTGAAATTTAAATCAACACCTACAATATGTTTATATTAATATTCATATTACGTAATACGCGATATTAAATGAAACAAGAGATTAACTAAACCTCTAGGCAGTAAATTAACTTTTATATGGAAGGAGAACTGTCTTATTCATATTTTTAAAAAAATGAAAAAAGAAATAAAATAAAATATAAAAGAAATAATTTTTATAAATTTCAAAGGAATTCAAACTAATTGGTAAAAGTACAAAACTATAAAGTGCAGTCTGACTTCTATACCCCTAATTTCGCATCTAACAAAAGATGAAGAAAACCTAAATGAACCTCTTGAAAACCTAATGAAAAATATAAAGTGAAAGTACGGGAAGCTACGATACTCCGAATAGGAATAACTCAACAATAATTTTAATAGTATTTCATTGACTTTATCTTAATACTAATGCCATATTGTTATTTTTTAAAACATTACAAATTGAAAATTCATACACTATCAGAATTAACCAAAGAAAGTATTGCCTTTTTTTAATTACATGTTATTTTTTTCCCTAAGACAATTCTTTATTCTACATAATTTTGTTAGAAGGAACTGGGTCCTGATTTCACTGTAAATCTTAATTTTAACGTTTAATAAGGTCTACATTATTAAAAGCCATAAAAATATTGAGTTTATGCAGCAAATATTTATTTATACTGGTTAATATGCTACATTCTCAATATAGTGCCCTTAAAGGGAAACTTATTTGGTCTTATTTTACTTTTGCCACAAAAAATCAATCACTCTGAGAAGTATTTTAGTGCAAAACGTAAAGCATACACTGTAAAAAAATAATTGCCGCGCAATTTCCGTACTTTTACAGACTTTTTTTATGATGATGAAAATTATTTAGCGAAATTTTAAAAAAGCAAAGATTTGAGAAATAATTTGATAAATAATGCTAAATTTTCATTTTTTCTTAAACAGTGGGATTTGTTTCTATTATTACACTGAAAAAGATAAAAATCCGGAATTTTTACATTCAAAATATGAAAATTCTTATTAGAAAGTTAAAATACAAAAATGCCTTACCTGAAACGATAATTTAACTAAACTTTTAGAACTATTATCTGTCAAGAATATTCTAAAAAATAAGTATTCACTAATTTCTGACACATTCAGAAAATAAGTAAAAATACGAAAATTGTACTGGAAATCAACGAAGCTTTTTTTTTTCTTACAGTGTACAACACGACAATTTGTTATTATTTTACGAATTTTTGTAATGTGAGTGGACCTATGGGACATCTGATATACGTATATTCTACTGAATAACTGTAAGCAAAACCCACATCCTCCTAACCAGTTTTGAACACCATTTGTTGTATAAAAATAAAGAAAAGTACCAGTTTATATATAAACAATCTTTTTCGCATATTTTTACTTTGGGCCCTATTTACACATCAAAAGAAACAAAAACATTTTTTTTCAAAAATAGTTCTTAATTTTAACATTAAAGTAAAACACACGCCCTTCAGTTAGCCTGAAAGATGCATTTCTGCAATTGGTTTCATTGTTATCAACTATTTTATAAAGAGTCGATTTCACGGGTTTTCACTAAAGTGAAAGACAGTGCTTATATCTAGTATACTGGCAACAAATATATCCCATATATAATTCTCTAAGCCCATATCACGTTATTTGTCCTTTCAAAAATAGTTAAAATATCTCTAAAATCCTAAAATGTTATGTACGTGGATAGGAAGTCATTATCGATTGAACGAAACAGAAAAAAATATAATTAATAATTTTTTTTAATTATTAATTTAAAAAGTCTTATTTCGTATCGCAAAATTATATGCATAAAAGCACTATGTAATAGTAAGTTAACATTGTACAGCTAAAATTTCAAATAACTGTTATTCCGAAACTTTTGATACCGATGACAAGAAATTTAATACCCATAGGCACATTTCAACATGGTCAAGAAATCTTTAACACAATTAGGCGCTGCCATTGAGGGTGGCTTACAAATCTAAATCCATCCATATTAGTTAAGAGTTAAATTTTATTACCGATCGATGGCACCTTTCATTTTTTTCTTGGCTATAACAGTGTTTAAAATAAAATAAAGCGTTTGGTTTTTTCTTCTCTTGGCTGTACAGTGAGCCAAAAAGAAACACAACTCAGTTCATTTTATTCACTAAATTGTCTCAGAAAGAAATGGGATGTTTAAAATAATAACAATAAACTGCGAGTCATTTGCATATAGAAATTGTAAAAATCTTGAAATTTCAACACGAACACCCAATTTTGACAGCATAACTGTTTTGTTTTGTTTTCGATCTCTTTTACCTTAGGATTCTTAACAAAAAATCATCATTTGCTCAAATAGTTTAGGATTTATGAATGTTTAAATTTTGATCTCCTAATAGTAACTTCCTTTTTAATCGTTGAAAATCAGATTGCAATGTGGGCAGTTTTAAAGCATAACGAAAAACCTATCTAGTGTTGGGCTATTCATCATGTCTAATTTATAATATATTCGTAGGTGGAAAATTAACCCGTGTAAATGTAGGAAAATTCAGAGAAATTATTTTTATCAATGTAGTCATTTAAATTCTAGGAAAAAAAAATAAGAAACGGGTTATTAATATGTGTATCATTTTATCTGAATAGCTGATACTCCGAATAGCAGACATAAATTTTGGCCATAAAAGATGAAATAAAAGATCTTTTTCATGAGAAATAAAATAATATAAATCACCAAGAGTTTCTGATATTTGTTTCAAAGGCAATTATAACAATAGAAGTTATGACCAGTGTATTATGATTTTCGAATATAAGGTACCCTGGGGTAATAACGCCACGTTAAGGTTCTACCAATTTTCACGGCTCAGTTTTAGTTTGTATTTTTCGAACAAATATATGATTTGATACAGCAGCTCATTGACTATCTATATAAAAAAAATAATTCAACAGATATGTATTCATAAAATGTAATGGCGTGATTTCTTGACCAATGCTATTTGGCGTTATTACCCACCTATATGGGTAATAACGCCATGCAAACAAAACTATGAAATAAGATGGAATAATTGCATGTAGATTGCCCAATTCTAAAAATACAAACTCTACAAACTTAGAAATTGACAAATTGCATTCTAAGCTATTGAAAATGTTCAATTTTTTGTGAAAGTGTAAGGAAAAAAAAGGTGTGGTGTGGTGTGGGGGGGGGGGGAGGATGAGGCAAAAGAATATCAGACATTGAGCTTCTTTTTGCTTAAAAAGGACCGCTTAAATAGAATTATTAGAAACATTGCACAGTTTTAACTGTGTTTATTTGAATCAGTATTTAGGATGTAGCTCGGCCACTGTAGGGAATCAACCGGGGTAATAATGCCAAGGATTGGCGTTATTACCCTGTTATAGTTATTGCGCTGTACATTTTAAATTACAAATTATCTCGAGAAGATACCCAAAATCTTCAACAACATTTTGAAAGTCCATGAAATGTACTACAAATTTATGTAATTAACAAAGTATTTCCGGATAAAAAAAATAGTCTTCACATCACAAAACGTATCTCGCAAATTTTAGATCAAGCGTTAATTTTAGTTGCTTGTAAAAACAATAAGACCTAAAAATGAAAAAAATTAACTTGATTTTTGCGATTTATATGACTCAAAACCCTTCTGCGCAGAGCACATGGGCGTCATTTGCCAGATTATTTCATAATTATGCAAAATATTAGCACTTGGCGTTATTACCCCGCCTGGCGTTATTACCCCAGACCACCTTATTTAATTACAAGCAGTATCCATGATTTATGTACAAATTTCTTTTCACGCTGTCAAAATATTAAGATTTTGTAACAGAAACCTTTATTTAATGTCGGAAAGTGCATCATAAACAATGCGTAACATGTGAATTTCATTTTTATTTTAAATCTGCGTCTGATAACCTAATTCAGATTTACCATGACTTCTGAGGATGGATAATATACTGACATTTCTAATGCGGAAGTGTGTGGTGTATGTGACAGACAAGGTTGCTCTAAAATTTTGTTTTGTTTTACTTGAAAAGATTTTCGTAGAAAGTTAAAAAGATTTTCGTAGAAAGTTAAAAAGCTTTCGGAGAAAAGAAAAGGAACAGATTTTCATTTTTCTAGAAAACAGACTACATTTTCAGAATTCAAACATTAAATAACTTTATTATTATATTTAATACATAGCATCCAAGCAAGAACAGCAGAAGCTGATGTCACATGGCGCCATAGTTCACACTGCTAACGGAAGTAGGTGTAATGTAAATAGGGAATAAAGTATGTTTTCAGTCAAAATCTAACATGAGATTATTTTATGGAACAAGGAAAAGTTTTAAAAAATCTTATTAAAATTGTTTTTCATTTATAATTGCACACCGATTTTCTAGTGAGTTAAAAACAAATAGCTTATAGGAATTTGTAAGCTCTAAATAAAAAATACGGTATCACATTTTACAATGCATTTTGTGTCGCTTACCGGTGAAACTACATTTATGAAAGCTTCAAAATATGTCTATAGCATTTTCTTCATTCTTAGAAAATGCTGAGTACTGTGTATTCTTAATGTAATGTTTTTTATGTTACATGTTCCGAGAAAGATCACAGGAAGAAAGAGATTAATTTTAAACGTGAAGCTTGAAGAATTTAAAGGTTTCAAAAAAGGAAGAATAACGTTTACGGATACTTGCCAAAGCTTTAAATTTGGTAAAATACACATAGAAAAGATCTTGGTAAGTAAAGAAGGAATATGGGAATGACAACAGAAAATACAGGAAATTGAATTTATTGATATTGATTTGAATCTGTTAAGATTGGTTTTAAATTATTAAGTTAATTTATTATCATGTCATTTAATAATATGCAAAGAGATATTATTAAATAAATAAACATTATTAATGCTTAAAAAATAACATTATTTTAAAGGGTATCATGTGTTCTTAATTTACAGCAAAATAATAATAATATTAATATTAATAATAATAATAATAATAATAATAATAATAATAATAATAAATAAAAATTGCGATATCGAAATTTCCGACAGATTTGACTGATTTTTTCTCTTTTGTCTTAAAGTTTCTAAAGAAGACATGGAATTTCAGAGATATAATAGAGCTAGTTGCGCAAAAATAACAAAGCATTAAGGATGCGTAGGGATTTTGTGAATATCTTTATATGCTTTCCCAATAGCAGACATCTTTGAATAGCAGACAAATTCCGCGATCCCGAGTTATCCGTAATTTAGAGGTTTTGCTGCATATATATTGACTAGATTTCAGCTGGATTTCGTTTGTTTCATTCACACTCACATTGTGTTGTGAAGTATTGTTTGCTTAAATTATTATTTTTATTTAGTGCATCAATTGTGGTAAAAAATTTAAATACTCCGCAATGCAATTAAGTAAAACTTACAAATTCCGGCGTATGGTCCAGGTTATACTCGAAAAGCCTGACGATGAAATTATGAAGTCTGTCGTTGTTTGTTCCAATATTTCAGTAGCCAACACAGTTCTTTCGATCGCATGTTATCTCACAATGAAAATTTTATTCGACAGAAACAGGTTTTAAAAGACCGAATTTCGGTAATCTTCCTAGTTTCGGTGGAAAACAAAACTGTTACAAAAATTTTAAAGTAATTTATGCATACATAAATCCACATAATAATTAATTAAATATACGAAAATTACAATATAAGTAAAACAAAAAACATACCCATGTATAAATATGTATGTGCCTGTATAAGTTTCAAACAAAAACAAAACATAAATAATAGTATAGCTTTTATAGTTTATTACTTTATGACAGCCAATAATCATAGGCATCTATCAATAAGTATTTAACAGTTTACTTAAAAAAGGAGAGCAAATTTAATAACAAATACTTAGTTATGTTGTTATAAACATATAAAATAATTAAAGAGTAATTTAATTTTAAAATAATAAATTTAATGTATATTATTAATTTTCATGCCTTCTAGATTCACCCATTTTTATGTGGATACATAGTATGTGCGTCTCTTTGGATAACCGAAACAAAATCTAGGCATTTGTTTGATTTAAATATATGTTCTTCGATTCAAAATAAGACTTTCAATTATGAAAATTGTGAAATCAATTCATATTTGAAGAAATGTGTAAACTCCATTATTATTATTTTTTTTAACAGAAGCAATCTGCGTCATCTAAAGTATAATGTATGACTATGTTTTAGTTAGACAGTTACGTGCTTTTACAGATCATTCTTTTAATTTGTTTTCAGGATATAAGATAATTTAACTTTTAATGGTCGATGAGCTGTTATTTTTTGTCTCCACGTAAAGCAAAATGTAACCTTAAAACTTGTATAATAGTTTTGGTAAACAATTTTTGATTTTTTTTTAATTTGTTAAATAAGTGAATAATTCTAATACCCTTTTCCTTATGAAATCTTAGTTTTATTTTCCCAATTTTAGATTAAGTCCCAATTCTCTGTAGATTTAACGAAAAGCCCATAAACTTTATGCATTTCTAGTTTTAGTTGATTCAATTAACCCAAATAAAAAGTCAAATGTACGTTTCGCCATTTGAAAAGGAAAAGTTTGGTGTAATATTTAATAAGTAGACGGCCTTCAAACCCTTATCCAAGTGCATAACATTTAATAATGATATTCAACATGACTTGCGTCAGGATTACTTAGGGTATCTTTTTTTCGTAAATACTATACAGATAGACAATGAATGAAATGTGTTCGCAAATTAATTTACAGCATGAAAAATTGCACGTAGGATATTTTCTTTCGTGATAAATGAAAATAATATTCCAACCATAAATATCCGCACTTCAAGTTGACACCATCAACTTCATCAAAATCGTCTAGAATATTTCAATTTTTCACGATAGAAGTGGAAGAAATACGAAACAAAAAGAGAGATTATACAAAACGAATGATGTAGGACCAACAATTTTTATTTAATATCAAGTGTAATAATTACATTCACGACACGAATGTACACTAAAGCCGTTGATTGTGAGTGCTTGTTTCATTGCTGGCTAATAGATAGTATATAATATTATTACGTACCAAAACAGATTTGAAAACCGATCAAGCGATACAGAGACAGAGAAAATAACAAGTAAACACTTGTCTTAAATCATCCAATCCGAAAATCGCATGTCGCCACTTCTATTGTTTCTCCAAAGAGCCACCCGGGGGGATCAAAGCACCGACAAGGATCACCAACAAAGTACAATGTTGCCGCGAAGTTATCAGTTGATAAGAGCGATTTTCCGGTTCGAGTCGTGCTCAGAAAAAGAAAATCCATTGGCCGCCGAACTGTTGTCGGAAAATTTCCACTTTCAGAGAGGAGACTTCCCTGAGTAATTGATTTTTTATATCCAAATTAAGCCTGAATAATGAACGCTCAACTTACGGTTATAAAGTGTCTTGGATTCTCCACAGAGAATTTTTATTCTTCTTCTACATAACACGAGGTTAATTCTGATATTAAGGGGACAGTACCTTTTTAATGAGTTGAAAGTGTTAATTTTTATTTTTTATATTAAATGTATTTGGATACCAAATTTTATGTTTCGGCTATTTTGTGGCTGTAAGTTATCACACAATAAAGGCAAGTATTAAGCGTATATCTCTAAAAAATCAGAAACCTTTTAGTTATTTTACAAAAAAGTATTACATTCATAAGTTACGGAAACTTTAAAACCTTTTGTTCAGTGGTTGTGAAGTTATTCTAAGCACAGTCCCATAATTTCTATTCCGAGTAAAAGCGTTTTAGAACTTTTAAATTGAAGGGAAACCTATAAAACGTGTTCATTCTGTGTGTGATATTTTTTAAATAAAAAAGCATTGAACTATAAATTTGGTATCAAATGACTTTCATTTAATATAAAAAATAAAATTGTGATTTCTTTTTCCCGTGTTAAAGATGCACTATCCCTTAAAGAAAAATCTTTAGTTATAGTTTTGGAAAGAAAGTAATTTTATTTTTAAATTATAATCTTATAACATCTGGAAATTTTTTTTATCCTATTCTAAGAAATTTCATTAGTAGAAATAAATCTTCAGTGTACAATTTAAGTAGAACGGCTAAAATGTTACGTGTGTACATGTATTTGTATGCGTTATGAGCTAGTAAATCCGTTTCGACCGAAACCAACAATCTTCTTTATTTATAATAAAAGTCTAAAATAAATACCCATTTTATAAACTTACTACAGAAAAATACTTTAATAATTGGGGAAATCAACACATTGAAACTTTTATCTTCCACATGTTACAGATTTAACAGTTCGTAAATATGTGTTATTTGTATATATAATACGCACATTTTAGACATTATGCAAAAGTTGTTGCATTAGTTTCTTATGGGGCACTTCCAATGAAAAAGAGATTCTGGGAAAGTGCCTTTAAGGGGACACAGTACCATTGAAACTTTTTTTTTCAATTTTGAATAATACCGTAATATATGTAGTGGCACAATACTTAATACTAAAAATTAAATAAAATTTTAAAAAATTT
The DNA here is from genome assembly GCA_964019185.1 of Maratus speculifer. Taxonomy (NCBI): domain Eukaryota; kingdom Metazoa; phylum Arthropoda; class Arachnida; order Araneae; family Salticidae; genus Maratus; species Maratus speculifer. Next base: position 376,453,168 of record OZ025293.1, read on the forward strand.
AAAAAATTTAAAAAAATTTAAATAAGATTTTAATAAAAATCTTGTAAAACACCCTATTTTACTAAAATTTAACTTTTTAAAAATTCCTACTATTTTTATAAATGTGAATATTTTTGCTTTAATTTTTTTCTACATTCATTAGAATATACTACATAAAATTGTACGTGGATTTTTAGATGTCTGGAATGTTACATTTAATACGATGTTTTTTTCCCTCGTGTATATTAAAGAATGAAAAAAAATTCAACAAACTCACAATTTAAATATTTTTTTGAGAAACAACTATAAACTTGAATGTTAAATCGACGTACAAAAATATTAAATACACCACGGATAACAAGTAAAAAAAATTCAAACCCCATCTAAGTCAGAAAGAGAGCCTTAATATTTAACGAACAAGCAAGTTATAAAAATATGAACAGGATGAAAAATAATTTTAAAGTTTTCATTTGTATCGATAATTGCGCTGGATCTATTAACAAAATTGACAATATCTCGTAATGTAATTGTCATAAAGATAAGAATGAGGTGTCAAAATATTCACAATTAAAGAAGCTTTGAGTTTATGTTAAAAAAAGAAAATTGATAAATTGACCAATCTCAAGATACTGTGTTCCGTTAAAAATGAAATTAGACTTTGCTGGTTATGGAAATTTTTATTTTTTAGTAAAACTTAATATATTGAAGATCACTAGCTTTTCCCAGGGTATGCTCAAATAGCCATATTTTTAAACCATAAATTATACATATATATATGTGATGCGTGTGTGTGTATAAATGTATCAAAATAAAGAACTACAGTAAAAATTATTCATATGTTGAAATAAACAGTTTGCGTATTTTAATTCAAATAACTCTGAGTTTCTCAAATGCCTATATGCTTTTGCTAATAATCTCATAAATGTTTCTATTTTAATAATTTTAAATACCCGAAATCTTTAGAGTGCTGTATCGCTTTATTTAGTTTTAACGCAAATATCAATTATTTATTGTCACTAAGAATATACGAGTATCATCAAAAGTGTTTTAATTTAAATATGAATGTGAATGATGTTATCTAAAAGTATGGAGTATATGACATTTGCAAAATTCTATTAAGTATACAATTATTTTTTCTAAATATTTTCGGATATATACATTTTTTTAATTTTACTAGGAATTACGAAATAAGCTTGCAGTAGAATAGAATCTTGTTTTACATTTTCAAAAGTTTGAGCCTTAAGGAGGCTGTCCCAAACATAAGGATTTTATTTATTTGTGAGGAAAAATTATAATAATAACATTTTTTCATTTCTTAAATGTAATATTTTTTCATAAATGCATTATCATGCTCATTTAAAGAGAATTTTATTTAAGTTTGAAATAAAATATTAACAAAAACGGTAAATATGAATATTATTTAACCATTGTATTATTTACACCTATTTTTCAATGTCATTATTAAAAAAAAGTATTTGTAAAACTTAAGAACTTCACTAAAACTTTTTTTTTTCAGTTTCTGCTATAAAATTTTAGATCCATACAAACTCTTATATTTAAATAAAAGAAAAATATAAATTGTCGCAAAATTTTCTAAATTCTGAAAAAAAAAAAAAATGAATTCATGTGTTAAAAATTTAGAAATTTGACCCGGGTAAACAAATACTAGTAATCATTTCTGATCTATTTTAACTGTAAAAAATAAAAAAAAATTGACTGATCCTATTCTAAAACAGAAAAATATCTCTTACTTAACAAATATATAAAAAAAATTAAGTGCCCTATGCTCAGTTTTAAATCTCCCATCTTCTTTCCCTATCGTTCTACTTTCTTTAAAAAGTAATCCTAGATGCATAGCGGCAATGCTTAGTATAAAACTGATTAAAACAAGTCACCCAGGCTTTTATAAATTATAAGTAAAGTTGATTTGCATATTAATCGATTAACTGGAGCCTGAAATATCCGTATTTGAAATTCTAATTCCGAACCTCAAGTATTTCCTAAAATAAGGATTTAAACTTCACGTTGTCTTCGATCAAAATTCGCTAAAAAGATAAACTTTTATTTCTCTTCATTTTATCAGTAAGTATGTATAATATTTTTATAGCAATAGGTCATTATAGATGCGTGAGATATTTTACATACAAAAGGTTTTCTAATGTATTAAGCAATCCCTTTTAATGCCACAAAACATAGAATATTCATCTTCTGTTTTACTGTTAAGTAGTGTTAGAAACTGACTACATAAAGTAGAAAATTTGTTGAGATGATTACAAAGATCAAATTAAAATATTTTTTCCGTATTTTTATTTAGGTTGGTGCATATTATTGGGAAATATATATTTACATTTTTAAGGAACTTCTAAATTATTAATAAGGAAAATATAATTTATTCTATACTAGCGGCCTTCGCCCGCTACGCTGGTCGGTTTATCTAAAGAAATCTTGAAGAAGTAGTTAGATAAGGTTCAGACATACATTAAAAAAAAAAAAAAGCAAGTCGATCATTCAAAAAACGTTGGGAAATATCAAATATTTACTGTAATTTTTTAAGAAAAACAAAGTTTGGAAAAAAAAAATTAAATCGAAAAAAAAAATTACACTGACATATTAATGCAAGGAAATTTTCCCAGAGAGAAAATTCGCCTTGAATACAATATTTCAAATTCTTTTAATTGCTTATAGGCGTTAATGCCAACATAGTGAAAAAAAATTCCATGCTGGGAATCGAACCCGGGCCATCAGTATGGCGCACTGACGTTCTACCGACTAAACCACATGGAACGACAGCCAGCTTGAAACTTTCTCATACTTAAGTAGACTGGCGAAAACATAACGATAGCGCGTTTTAAAATCGCACAGTGACATCTATTGGATTTTATATGTACTAAAAAATGTTATGTACTAAAAAACGTGAGCAGCGCACCTAATAGTTTCTTTTGTTTCTTTTTGTTACTTTTTTGTCTGTTGTCCGATTTTGATGAAACAAAGCCTATACACTGCCCGGGAGTGTGCATTCTTCATTAGTGAAAACCGCATAAAAATCCATTCAGTAGTTACGAAGATAACCTCGAACAAACAGACAGACAGACAGACAGACAGACAGACAGACAAAAAATTCAAAAAAAATTTTTTTGTGTTTCATTGGTTTTCTTTTATCGCCCTGACTCCATTTTTGTCAATTATCTTCAATGTACAGACACACCGGGTCCTACTGTTTTATTATATGTATAGATTTTGTGCTTTAACACTAATTCTACAAGTATCTCAGGACACTTCTAAAGATTCTGATTTATGATTACTTTACGTAGATTTTTAATTAAAATAATCACAAATCCCAGAATGCTTGATCTACAAAAGTCTAAATCCGTGAACTTCACACTAGTGTAAATTCCCACAAACCAAACATTCAAATGTTAGCATGTTTTGAAAACATACTTTCATTAATTTGCATTTTTATTAACAAAAGGAAAATTTTAATAAGAAATAATTGGCGCAGTTCGGTATATTCCCGTATTTACTCGTGTATAACGTTCACCCCCTACTTTACACTGTAAAAAAAATTCTGTAAAGGTACTAAACATTTTCTAGGAAACTGGGATTCCAGGAATTTTTCATGTAATGGTAACAGGAAAAACTCATGTAACCGATTCTAAAACTTGAATTTTTGCTGTTACCGTTACAGGAAAAGTTCTTGGAATCCCAGTGTCCAAGAAAAAGTTTAGTACCTTTACAGAATTTTTTTTACAGTGTAGAAGAAAAAAAAAATGCGATTTTTTAAAATCCCGTATATAACGCGCACCATAAATTTGATAAGCAAATGAATGATTGACTAAATGAATTTTAGTAAAGAAAGTCGAAACAAACATTTTACAGCAGGCCGAAAACAAAACGAAAATAAATTTTTAGACTTCGGGTAAGGGAGTGAATGATGCGGGATAGGAGGGAATGATGGCAATGAGAATTGCTAATTAGCGTTTATATAATGTTAATGTATAAAAAAGTGCAAGGAGTGAAATAAATATGCAGTAATACTTCAATTAAATAAGATTTTCCGAGTAATTATGTCTCCTTTCAATACATTTCTTAAATTCATATGTATATCGTGTGATTACATCCAGCAGAAAAAATTATTTCGTGTATAACGCGCACCTGGAAATTTTGCCCTATTTTTTAAGTGCGCATTGTACACGAGTAAATACGGTATTACATTTCTTATAGGAATCAGGTGTTTTATTTCATTACCATTATATTGCCAACAAAGTTATACAAAGTTAAAGCTAGGAATCTCAAATCGCACTAGTGTGGAGCGGTCAGGTGCTGAAACGAAGCATTGAAATTACGGGTTAAACTTTACAAATAAAATAGCCATAAATCAAAATATTAAAAAAGGTGTCATTTGGCACCGGTAGAAACTCTGTTAATCTGGGAATTTTAGAATGCTTAAATTCCTCTCCAGGCTGTTGTAAATTAAATAGGAGATATTTTTCTATGTCTGATGTTAAAACTGATGGGAGCATGTTTTCTTAAAGTATGAATGTTTAATTTCTAAAGAAAATAAATGTTCATTGTCTAATACCTTTCCCAAATGCAATTTCAATTTCTACTCCTCTCCGTACTCCATTTGGTTTGCGCTCATGTTCAGATTGTATGACAGATGTTTGAGTCTTTCCAAAACTTAAGATCACTCGACAATATTTGAATTTTTTGAAAACCTCTACATTGAAGCGTTTTTACCCGTCTAAGTATTTTTAATGGGCAGAATGATTATTCTTTCGTTGATAAAAAAGGTTTAACAATTATAGAAACTGCATGTAATTAAATTTATTCTTTTAAACATTTCTAACAAACCTAAATTCGTATACGCTTGTGCTGAACTTTTGATTATACTATACAGAGAATTTTAGTACAGAGTGACGTGTAGAATACTGAGAAGTTGCACAGACCTTTGTTCGTTGAACGAGCAGAATGGGGTGCAAATTTTAGCTTCTTTAATTTAAGGCGGCTGGTCACTCAGAATTCTCCTCCGTATTGGCCGTTTGATGCAATCGTATATTTAAAATGTCTGTTGGAGAAATTAATATTTTTAACTTCTTTTTTCTGTGTACTTTTCTTAAAAAATATTTCTATTTTTTTTTTCTTAGTTCTCAAAATATTTCTAAAATCTATGCTTAATTTAATATTTTAAATTTTAAAAACAGACGAACTTGGAGTAAAATTTCAACACTTAATATAAAATTAAGTATATGTTTTAGAAAAATTTTGAAAACTAAGAAAAACAGAGACATCTTTTTAGAAGTATATACAAAAAATAGAAGTTTAAAATATTAATTTCTCCAACAGATATTTTAAATATGCGAATGCATCAAACACCTACAGAGTTTGCAATATTGAGGGGAATTCGAAATCTAAGTGACCAACCCATTAAGATATTTATAAACTTCCAATAATTATAAAAAAAAATTATAGTAGGTGTAAATGTTATCGTCTTTTAATAGGCTTAGAAGATTTTCAACTGTTGCAGATTTTTCGACGTAGAATAATAGTTCAGTTACACATCATTATTTGATACACATATCGACAAGCTACCTTTTCCATGCCATGTGTCACACAACGCGATTTTAATGTCATGAAAAGCTAGAAATTCTTAAAATTAAAATAATCATAACATGATATGTTAAGTGGTAAATGAATGAGATTTTTCAAGAAAATACGGATGTATAAAAATAAATTTTCTATATTAATATTTACACAACCACATGTGCAATAAATGCCTTCTTTAAAGCCTGTACTTGATTCGTATACTTTTTTCTAATCGGAAGTATGTATTTTTTAATCAGCAGCCACAGAGATAATGGCAATTACAATAATTTAGAATCCTCCTGTACTTTCCCTTAAAAATAATAATGTGCTTAAACATTAAAAATTAATGCAACTATAGATTTCTGGCTTTCGAGATCTGGAAAAATAATACGTACATTCATATTACAACCCAAACATGATATATAAAAAAAGATCAAGGAAAATATATCTGCGTTATTTAAACATTTCTGATTATTAAGTGATTTCCTTTCCTCACCTGACTTCTTCCTTCTCCTTTTTGTCTCACTTTCTGATATTCGTTCTCATATTTGTATCACAATTTTTTTCTTAATTTTACTCATAAAATATTTTTGATTTCATTTCTTTTTGAATAAGTCACAAAATTTCTATTTAAAATATGCAGGTAATGTTATATCATTTCTGAAAATACTAAGGGTAAAACCACAAATATTTTTAAATATTTTAGAATTGAAAAACAGCTCTTTGAAATGAAATTTTAAGAACAACAACAATGCTATGAAAAATATTTAGCTTTTTTTATTATTTAAAAATATAGTTGGGTTACTACATTTCAGTTTTTCATCTCATATATAATGTTGATTCGTTATTTAAAGCTTTTGTATCTTTAAAGAAAATGTCGTACTCTGTTATTTTTTAGAAGTAAAATTATTTAAATATTTTTCTTCGATATCCTTTAATACATTTATTTTTTGTGGTAAAGCTTAACATTTATTTTAGGTGCTTGAATACAACTAGCTTAAAACAAAATGTACACTTAACAACAACAAAATAAATAAATAAATAAATAAATAAATATATAAATAATAATAATAATAATAATAATAATAATAATAATAATAATAATAATAATAATAATAATAATAATAATAATAATAATAATAATAATAATAGCCCCTTACATATAATCTCCAAATTGCTTCCCAAAGTTTTTAAATGGTTGTTCGACTGGAAATAATAACTTATTTCAATTTATGTTATAGCAATAAGTTAACTTTAGCTAATTATGCTAAGTAGTCGCCATGTTACAATCTTACTGAATCTGGAAATTTTCAATATCAACAACCTGATTTTGACATCATATGTGAAAGTCGTTCACTCAAGTAGTTTAGGAATTAGGAAGATTTAGAGTTTGGAAGTCTTAGTTTTAAATTAATTTTTAGTTTAAAAAAATCGAGCAATGTAGGCAATTTTTAAACATAACTAAAAAACTTTTTGACGAAATGTGTTGTAAATTTGGATTTACATATTTAAGGGAGATCCGTAAGAAAAAACCCAAAATTTTTATTATTGATTTTAAAGTAATGAATTTTGGTGTACTATTTAAGAATCTTTTTGTAAGGAATAATTAGCAAAAAAATTCACTTTTTATTAAAAAGTATATTTTTTATGTCGATTTTTAAGATTCTTTTTGTGGAAAAATACGCTTTTTAAAATTACTACTCCTCATACAATTTTCAATATTTTGGTATTACTAAAATTTCTTAAATAGTGTTATAGTATATGGAAACGACCTAGGGAGAGATATTTTTAATTTTCCATTTTAATCAGCTAAAAAAAAAGAAAGAAATTACGCATGGTAAATTTCCTTAAATTCGTTATAATTTTCATGTTTACCAATTTATGTAAAATTTTCAGAAATAGTTTTAAAAAAAATATCTCTCCTTACTTTTGTTGCAATTTGTTTTAAGATTCTAAAGACATAAATACTTTGTTTCTAAACCATTTGACCACTGAGCCTTAGTACTTTGAACTTAGGCAAAATATGGAAAAAGTCGTTTTCAGGAAAACATATTTTAAATGGCCGCTAGTCCTTTAAACTCTAGTGACTACAATTAAAAAAAGCTCATTTGCTACCGTTTCCAAGGGTCTCCGAGTTCTGAAATTTTGCATGGATATTCGCAAATATGTATTTTATCGTTTTCTGAGATAAAATTTTTTTTTTTGAACTTTTGATGATTTTTGGCCGAAAATGGGGTTCGGGTCTCCCTTAAAGCTTCTAAAAAGTGATTTCTGTTCGAAAATTCATTGATAGGCAGTAAGAGGTAAATACCTCTTTGAGTCAAATTTTTCGGTTTTTTTTTTTTTTTTTTTTTTTTTTTTTTTTTAAGTTTTGTATTTTTTTGCTTTCCTCAAGTTTGTAGATTGTTATCTTAAAGCGGTTTCGTGATATTTCAAATCATTATAGTATTTTTCGCTCATTAAATATAACGCTTCCCGTTAAACGCAACGCTACTGTAAAATTTTAAACTTGTTTTTCTGTAAACCTTGTATTTTGAACTGGCTAACCATTATTGTACTGATTTCTTTTTTTATTTAAAAGAAAGTATATCTTTTTTTTTTTTTTTTTGTATGAAGCTTATACCACCGAAAAGTATGGTTTTCATTGATCAAACATTTTTTAGAAAAAGGAGAAAAAATGACTGCTTTTATTCAAAAATGACCGTCGTTCAAAATCAACTTTTAAATTACATGTTGGTATAAGCTCTAAAGAATTTAATGACCATTCATAATATGGTGACCCATATTTATTTGAGATGCTCGTGATAGGAAAGCTATGGGGTGAACCTGCAGTCGCATAAGACACAATATTTATTTATTTATTTTTGCACGAAAAAATGTAAATATATTTTGCACAAAATATAAAATACCAAAAAATATACTGCAAAAAGTTTCAGCATAAAATCTGTTTTCTTTGAAACGGAAAAAAATTGTAGTAATTACATACATTTCAAGAAGTAAAATCTTGACTTATAAATTAATGTTAGATTAGGAGTTTAAAAATTTAGTCTTCATAATCCCTAAACTACGTTACTTAATAATTTCCGGTTTGGTACTCTAAAACAAAATGTTTTGAGAAATCCTAGTATGATGTTGAAATTGGGCGTTCCTATACAAATTTCAGAGTTTAGTACAATTTCTGAAGTTTGTAAAGACCTCCCCGCACCCCATCCAATCAAGCCTTTTTTTTCATATAATTTTTTCTATCATAAGTTAGAAGAATACTTAGTTTCCATCATAAGCGAATTATATTAAAAATCACAAGACTTAGATGGCCAGCCAGGGCATATCATTAATACATTATCCACTCTCTTTTTTTCCTGATCAACCGTATAGTGAATATTGCAGTTTGATGAGTAATAATTAATCTATCTAATTATTTTAATTTATATTTTAACAAAAAAAAGGAGAACAAAACTCTGCATTGTTAACATTCTAATCGTATTTAATATTTTATATTTAAGAAAACACTAATAAAATAAATCTATTACCATACTAAGAGACGAATAATATAATAACTGTTAATGGTAACTATCATTTTTTATTTTATTTTATATTTTGTATAAAATCTCAGGCAGACTGCAGGCATATCATTTCAACTTTTTTTAGACTTTATATTCCAAAGCAACTCATATTTCTCTTTTTTTACAAAATTTAATTTTTTCTACAAAATTAGGTTAAACGAAATTTGTGACATTAAAATATTAAACACGTACCATATTAATTTATAGAATGTTGCCGACAAAAAAGAAAAAAAAAGTTTTGTTCATTGCATACGTGTAAGCATAAATAAATAATATATTCCATAAAGAGCAGCAAAGACAATTAAGTTCTGCGAAGAAAACAGTAAATGGGTCAAAATGCTTAGCTTTCGTCATAAGCAAGTGATATTAAAAATCACGCGAGTTAAATGGCATGTCAGGGCACATCATTAATACATAACCGAGTATAATGCCCATTTAGATGAGGTAGGAAAAATTAAATGATATTTTCGGTGGGAAAATGGGTGATTTTTAAAATCAATAGGGAGCACGCAGTGCCCATTAGATATTCCTGATATGTATGAGATACTGATCTTAAGCTTAGAGAGCTACAGATATTTAAAAACTACTCTTGAACAAATGGTTTTAAAGTACTCTAACCAAGAAAACTAAGTACTTTATAAGCATAAAAGTACATTATTAGAAAATCAAGAGCAAAACAAAAAATATATGCTTAAAAAAAAAAAAAAAACTAAAAATTTTAAAAGTAAATTATATTCAGTAAAAAGTCAAAGGCTATTTTATTTTATAGAAGATTTGGTAATTGCTTATTTATTTATTCATTTTAAATATGCTCATTGTGTTAAATGGCACAAAAATGGGTATTATTAAGGGACAAGTAAAATCTTTTATAACATAATTTATGCTTGTTTTATTTGCATAAACTGTCATTCAAAAGAGGATATTTAAACCACAGATTATCTGCAACATTCTAAAATAATATTTAATTTATCTTTAGATTTTGACTTTTAACTTTGTTAGATATTCTGATTTTAAGATTAGAGATCTACAGATATTTAAAAGGCGATTACTATTTTTTAAATTTTATTATATGTAGACCTTTTAAAGATAGTTTAAGTCTATTTTATTTAAATAAATTAAATTCGTACTTAAGAATGTATATTTAAACAAGACTTAATTTGCAAATTTATAAAATAATAATTAATTGTTCTTGGCATTTAGAATTTCCTTGTTTAACAATAAATTACAAATATTGATTCTAATAAATGCGATTTTTGATGTAAATTTGTCTAGGTTTACTGTACTTGTCTCAATTTTGCTGTAAAGCTCTGTAAACATCCGAATTCTGAATTATACAATATAAATCATATGACCTGTTATGATAAACATTAACTAATGATTCTACATTTTAAGGAAGATTTCTACTAGTGGGAGAGATTTTTTTACTTTTGCAACTTGGGACACATTTAATCAATTAGTTTTGTCCATTTCATTATCGCCTCAATTTTAGTACAAGGAAAAAACACCACGTATTGCTGGACTCCCTGAATTAGTAAAATAAAAGTGAGTAAAATAGGTACCTTAGAAGAGTTTGATGAAAGGAACACTCCTCAACTAGCCCAACCAGCAACGCCAGGTGGAGAAGATTGGTTGTTTTGCATACTATATATTCAGTAAAGAAGGATTTGATCTAATGCTATTTCATAATAAAGCTCACAAATAATTAACCTCTTCAAACCCCATGTGTACTTTTTTAAAAATTTTAGTTATGGATTTATATTAACAAACTGATAACTAAGAAAGATTGAACAGCGAAACAAATTAAATTTTATTTTTTGTAGATAAAATTTGATGATACATGAGAACTCAAAAAGTACTTTTTTACAAATTTTTAGTCCTTTTTTTAAGTTATTATTTTACTTTTTTGCATTGCAAAAAATGAAAAACATGTATCTATATCTATCTATCTATCTATATATATATATATATATATATATATATATATATATATATAATCATTTATTATAACTAATGGACTCTACAAATGGTATCTTAACGAAAAGTAACATTATTTACGTTTTCGTTTTTGTACATTTCGTGCATTTCTGCTGCAAGCCATTTATATAACTCGTAGATCGCTAAAAAGAAAAGTGCTATAAGAAAAAAAATCGCTATTTTGTACACTTCTGCTATCTGTTAAGCTCTATTCACGCAAATTTTTCTTTTTTTTTTTAACATTATTTATGTACGTGAAAAAAAAAAAAAAAAAAAAAAAAAAAAAAAAAAAAAAAAAAAGATATGTAACCTATGGTATACATCAGGTCTGGAGAAATTAAATAATGAATCTAAATTATTAAAGCACCGTGCGCTGCATACACCGTGCCACATTATTATGTTTTCCAACCTCTACTGCTTTCTGTCTTACGATTTGTAAGTAGAAATAGCGTTGCGCAGCTCAAAATGATCACTCGAGAATGAATAGCATCTGAAACTCTGTATTTCTAGTAGAGAAAATTGATTAATACAGTGTAAAACTGCTCCGAAACGTTTTTAAGAATTGCGGGCAGCAAAAGAATCTTTGCTTTCAGAAATACATCTTTAAATCTAGGCTTCTAAAGATAAAGAAAAGTCTTTCGCAATCGAAGATAATTCGGATGAATTTATAGAATCCACATAATGAAAGAGCTCAAACGGATAAATCAAGCATTTTTAAATTATTTTCAGGTAACAACATTCTCTGTTGCTCTTTAACTCGCTAATAAAGCATGTTTTTAAAATCTAAATATCGCTGGCAATAAAATTGTCTACCAAAAATATGTTACAAAAGAAGTTTTTTATAAATTTATTTGCAGATTGGTACATCACTCATAAATAAAATGTGTGTGTGTGTGTGCTTCCCAAATCTCTATTATGAGTAACTAAAGTAGTTTCAACACCAACATACTGAGGTACCAATTGCAGTTTAGGTAATCTTTGCTTATTTAAAAATATATAAAGTGAAAAGTTGCTCGAATGGATAAATTACGAAAATTAAACTTTGCTCAAATATTTAAAAAAAATAGTGCTGCGGTGCCTTAAAATAAAAGTAAAGATGTGAAATATTTTATAAAAATGGATGAAGTACAAAAATTTTTTTATATGAAATCATTTGATTTAATATGTTTCTGAATATTAAAACTATTTTATTCACTGAATAACAATTCTCAATTTTAGAAAAGTGATATTTGTCGATAATTCTAATTTCTAAAAATAAATTTAATTGTCTAATAATAGAAAATATTGTAATATCTTACATCACGTGTAAGAAAGTTTTTTAGAAAAATATGCTTAAAAAAGAAGTCTTCTGGTAAACTTTTTTGCAGATTAGTAAATCAATCATAATCATAACTGTACATACAAATATCGGAAATGGAAGAGTCCACAGAGAGAAAATCATAAAACATTTGAATGAACTGATGATGAAGAAATTTGGTGAAGATAAAAAAAGATTCGAATAAGGATTAAAAGTTTGAGTAAAATTTAAATGTGTGCTCCATAGAGAAATCTTCCAGCAATAGCCTTCAGTATTCCAAATTGTGGCTAATTCTAGTTACAAGTTCTAAAAAATAAATTTAACCGAACGTTACTTTAAAATTACTTTTATTTATAAGCAATAAAAATTAATTTCAGCTATACTGATATGTATCTTTAATGTTAATTAAATGATCTCTAAGACATGCAGTGCACATAAACTTCTGATTCCTATTAAGGGGAAATTGAATAGATATTTGTTAATATGAAGCAATATATTTGTTAATATATTTGATACATACGGCGTTTACGATAAATTAATATAATTAGCATTAAATGACACAATTTAAAATATAAATAAGCAAATTTAATTATTTTTTAAATTTTTTAGGAATGAAACAGTAGTTTTTTTTAACTATAAATTATTCTAAACATCATATCTAAAATTCGCACCTCATTAAAAATAATACCAAAATTTCTTAAGAAAACTGGTTATAAAAAACGCTGTACACAACGAATTATTTTTGCCATATTTTAAGCAATTTTCCTGTATTATTGAATCTCAGCAAATAATAAATCGGAAGCAGGCATTTTAAAGCGCCGTTCGAAGTAAATAAAAAAAATAGAGAAAGAAAACGTCATTATTGAACAAATCACTTTTTTTATAGAAATATTTTGTACGCATCCAAAAATAAAAATCACAACAAAATTCGCAAAAATTGTATTCTAATAAGTTAATATAAAGAGTTCATGAAACATTTATAATAAAGTAAGAAAAAAAGCACCTTGATTTCATATATTTTCTTTTTGAAACAATTTTTAAACTTTTAATTAAAAAAGTATAATTTAAGAATTATAATTGTTCTCTCATTTTTACTTTGAACTATTTAGCGATAGATCGCTTTGTTTGAATCTGCGATACTTATACGGTGGTTAAAAATCGATAAGCGGGGATCGAGGAAACTCAGGTAATCGATATTGATGCAACGAGCTAATTTGTAACAGAAATTGATTCATGGACTTACATTATCTATTTTCTTTGAAATAATACGATTTATGTATAAGAGCCAAAGTGTGACATAGTTTTACCAGAAAGTACATTTAGTCAAGATAAATGCATAAAAGAGAGAGAAATTTCAACCATATATAGGAAATGTTATAGATATTATGTCCTACTCTCAAATAAAATTGTTTCTTAATTGCTTTACAAAGCAATTATGTTTCGGAATGGTTTTTACAAAATCTAAAATTATTTCTCACTGCTATATTTTAAATAAACTCATTAAATGAAAACTTTATTAATTTTAAAACTGACAAGATAAACAGGGGTCGCAGCGTCGCTAAAATTTTCGCACTTATCTACCAACATTTTAAATCAAAAGTCTTCAAGTCAGATTCTCTTAACATCAACATGAAATTCTATATTAAAAATTAACGTTTTAAAATTGTGGTAAGAAAGTGTGCAAATTTTAGGGACGCTGCAACCCCTGGATAAAAAAAAATTGAAAAATAAATTAAAAAAATTATGGATTTAATTTAATATGGAAAAAACCTTCTAAAAGAAGATTTTTCATACATTTAAAGCAGATATTCTTAAATGATCGGTACTTATATTACTTTTGTAATATTATTTCACAACATTTTTAGGGTGAGGGGAGTATGTATAAAGACGTGAGTTTCTAAAATCGCCTCATTCAAAATTTTAAAAAATCTTATTTTCTCTATCAATATAGTCTATTGGTAAACCTGCACCAAATAACATGGCAATTTTCAAAAAATTAGTTTATCCCATATCTCTGCCTTAATAAAATGTTTACAATGAAAGTGAAAGAACGGAGTCGAAAGTTTGTCGTGATTTCCTAAACTTTGAATTAGGAAATGTTAGGGGAGAGGGGGGTTAGTGTGGACAGAAAAATTTAATTTAATTTTATAAAATTCTATGAGCATTTTTAAAATTTCACAACCCTTTCAAATTGAAGAATGATATTTTCTGTTTATTAATATACAGGAAAGATGATGATAAATACAGTTAAACAATAAGAAAATTGGCCGTTTTTAACATTGATCCATGTGTCCACACTAACCCCTTGTAGGGGTTAGTATAAATAAAATCAAAATATGTTGGGGGCTAGTGTGGACAGGTAATATTTTCACAAATATTCCTTATTATCTAAACTTCTAAGTTTAAATTACAGTCTAACGGGTTTATGGAGAAAGAGGTAACACCAACAATCACAAGTTGTATGATTTTTTTCTATTACTATTCCCATTTTTAATTAGGGAGTTATTTTTCATATGAAGAAAAGTAAAATGATGTGCTGGATCTTTTTTTTCTGCAGAAATAAAACATCATAGACACTAAAACCATTTACACTTTCCACTCTGCCTACAAAATACACAATATTGCAACATCTAAGTGTTGGTGACGATGGGATTCGTTTATAATAATGTAACAGTTGATAGTTCTCACTCTCATGCTTCTAACCAACATAGAAAAAAATGTATAGTTTGTTTTATTGAATTAATTTAAAATTGAGGCTAAATTAATCCTCTAAAAATGCAAAATTGGTGAATTTAAGTAAAAAAAATAGCAAAAGAAAAAATTTCAAATTTCTGCTTGAAATGATTTGATGAAAATTTCAATACATATACTTATTTATATGGAAAATAGTTTTATTTGATGTTTAATGTAGTAATTACATCTGCAAGTTAACATACTTTCTGTAAATCTTTACATTATAATAAATTTAGTACTTAATATACAAATTATGCAGTACAATAAGCTGGCTACATTAAACCCTAGTAGTGTGTCTACACTAACCCCATGCTAACATTGTGAAGTTATTCTTCAGTTATACTCATTTAACCAATTTAATATCTTAATGAAGGTTATAGAAATAAAGAAGACAAGTCAATTTATCATATAGCAACTTGTTTATTGGATTCTAAATTTAAATTCTTTGTGCTGCAAAAATGAAAAAGAAATCTTATTTTTACTTTTCATGCATGAAATTAAACTTCTTGCAACTATTCAAAAACTTTTAAACCCTTTACAACTAAATTTTTGCTTAGTATGGAGTACATTATTGCCAGTTTGTGTTAATTTTTTAGTAATTTTTTTCTACATTATTTAAATTGTTATTTTGAATGTCTACACTAACCCCTTGTCCACACTAACCCCCCCTCTCCCCTACTAAGAATGCTTGTTGAAAAAAAAATTATATCATTAATTGAAAACACTCTTTCTTTAAATGTTATTCAAATTTTAAGTTACTAACATCATTGTCTTAATACAAATATTAATATAACGCAAAAAATAATGTTAAACTACCTAAGTAGAAATCCCATATCTATTTGGTCATAATTTTATTAAATTTCTATTATAATAAGAAGGAAATCATTTTCACAATGTAAGCTAAATTAAAATTATGGGATTTTTTTTTTTTTTTTTTTTTTTTTTTTTTTTTGTAATAATAAATTTTTTTCTGCAAATATGTAACATTGTAACGACGTAATTTGCCAAAATTATTTCATGTTTGAAGATTTGGTCTGTAATTTTAGAGCTGTTAGAATAAAAGTGGCATCACTCGAATGGGATAACAAAAAAAAAAAAAAAAAAAAATATTTCATTTCCTTGAGGTAAAATGTACGTTTTCTTTTAAAATAGACCTTATTTTCACAGGTTAAAACATATCACAATTTTTGTCATTTTTTTTCCTTCTTTTTTTAACAACACTAAATTAATTTAGTTTATAAAATTTTGCAATTAAAAAAAAATAAACTTAATATTTCGGGTATAACATCGAAATTTAAAGGGTTATTCTAACGTCCATGGATCTTCACAAACATTTCATGTTCTATTCAGCAAGAAATTCATCTTATTTCCGAAAGAGTGAGAATGAATTTCATACATATAATACTAATTTAAGAGAAGGTTTTCCTTCGATATGTTAAAAATTAAGTTTGCAGTTATTATAATTCTGAATTTATTATGGGAAATACATAAGTAAAGCATTTCGAATAAATAAATAAAATTTGAAACTTGATCTCTTAGACTATAACTTTTAACTTTTTAATATATAAAACCTTGAAATTATCAACGTTGTGAATATAAAAGTAAGAAGTCCTTTTATATCACGAAACCATTATGAATAAACCATTTAAAATTTATAAAAGATTGCGGATATATCTCTTTTCGCCGTAGGCTGAAAAGATTACGTTGTATCTGTTCAGTTATATTTATTTTTCATTTATTTCTAACGTCTCTATTTGATTCTTGAGAAATTGTAAAACTTCTTTCATTGAATATAAAGTTTCATTCTTAATTGTCTAAGATTGAAAAAAAAAAATATGTAAAAGGTTAAAACCTTTCCACATATTTGGATCCTACATTTTGTATGATTTCGTACAAATGAATGGCAGCAAAACATTGATATATTGAAAAGTTAAAAATATATACTAAAAAAACAGCGCTTTTCTCATAGATGTTAGTATCACGATATGTATCGATACATCGATTTTTTACATTTGCTATATCTATACTTCTCAGGAATTGATATTATACATGCAAAAATCAACATTAAGCATTTTCACGTACATAACTCTAACTAAATTGGTTTTATTTTTTTTAAGTATATGTATATGCATGCAAAACTTTTTATTAGCTTTCCCATAATTTAATATGGCATGGCCAAGAATTTTACACTGTAAAAATCGAATGGTTTTACGCAGATTGTACTGGCAATCGGAACGCCAGTTTATACCAAAAAAAAAAAACCTAAATCTTAGAAAATTTTTACGTTAAAAAATAGCGAATTGTACTGGAGTCCCGATTGCTAGTACATTCAACGTAAAATCTTCCGGTTTTTTTTTTTTTTTTTTTTTTTTTTTTTTTTACAGTGTATGTAATTTAAAAAATATTTCACGCGGCCAGAAAAGTATCTCATCACAATTTACACGATTTTTGACTAAACATAAAAAGAACTAGGGGTATTTCATAGAATTTACAAACGTTGATGATAAAATATATGTGAATCAAAAACTTAATAAACATTTTTAATAAAACTCTGTTCAATAACAACAAAAATAAATCATGGTGTATTGAAACATTAAGTAAAGGTGAAAATATGTAAGATTATGTATAAAAAAAATCGATATATAGGTTTTTTGAATAAATATCGCCTACTAGAAATATAGTTCGATTAACATTAACACAATATCTACCAGGAAAAAAAGCGTTTGTTAAGGATAATATTTTTGCACAAAAGGGTTGAAATAAACCATTTTCGGTTCAAAATATACAGGCACCACATGCAAGGTGGATGCAAATCCAAATATTCCCTTATTTATTGCCACCGCTCCCTGAATATTAGGCCTGAATGCTGTTTGTGCTGAATGCCTTTTCCAGCATGTGTATGGTCCCCTGAATTTCGGTAACAATAATGCTTATAAGTTATTCCCGCTTTATTTGTCAGACTAAAAAAGTCAAAGAAATATCTCATAAAATACTGGTATTTAAACTTAGGAGAACGCATATAACGTTGAAAAAATCCACCCACGTTATCTGCCATTTTTTAACCGACTTCCAAAAAGGAGAGGAGGTTATCAATTCGACGCGTATGTATTTTTTTTTTTTTTTTATGTATGTTCACCGATTACTCCGAAACCATGCAGCCGATTAACTTGGTTTTGGTGTTAAAAGAAAGACGATGCTCTCGAATTGGTACCACTTCAGTTTCATCGAAATTGGTTCAGTACTTTTTTAGTAATTAAGCAAAAACGAATAAAATTAGTGATTTTTCGCTAATTAAAAGTATTGAATACGTTCGCTGAAGGACGTGTCGACAGCATGGCCGAGCGGTCTAAGGCGCCAGATTGAAGCTCTGTTTTCGAAAGAGATCGTGGGTTCGAACCCCACTCCTGCCTTTATTTACATCTATGTAAATTTTACATATTTTTTTTTTACGTATTACAATTTTTATTTTTAACCGGCTTCAGAAAAGGAAGAGGAAGTTTCCAATTCGACACGTATGTATTTTTTTTCTATATATGTTCGCCAATTACTCTGAAACTATCCAACCGATTAATTTGGTTTTTGTATTAAATAAAAGAGGCTACTCTCCAATTGGTACCACTTCCATTTCATTGAAATTGGTTCAGTACTTTTTTAGTAATCAGGCAAATATTAATAAAATTTGTGATTTCCCGCAAATTAAAAGTAACATGGACTTTGAATAAGCTTCAGGCTGTAGCGTTATCAGGGTGGTCGAGCGGTCTAAGGTGCCAAACTTAGGCACTTGTTCTCGGAAGAAAGCAAGGATTCAAACCCCGCTCCTGACATAACTTACATCCATGTATAATTAATAACATTTTTTCCGTATTATAATATTTATATTAACTGACTTCAGAAAAGGAAGAGGAAGTTATCAATTCGAAGCGTATGTATTTTTTCTAAGTATGTTCACCGATTACTCCAAAACTATCCAACCGATTAGTTTTGTTTTGTGTTAAATAAAAGAGGCCACTCTCGAATTGGTACCATTTCCATTTCATGGAAATTGGTTTAGTACTTTTTTAGTAATTAGGCGAAATTTAATAAAATTGATGATTTTTCGCAAATTAAAAATAACATGGACTTTGAATAAACTCACCGATTGAGCGCAGTCAGGATGACCCTGCAATTTAAGGAGCCAGGATTAAGCTCTGATGCTGGAAAGAGAGCGTGCGTTCGAACCCTATTTCTGACAAAATTTAAATCCAAGTATAGTTTACATTTTTTTTTTTTTTTTTTTTTTTTTTTTTTTACGTATTATAATTTTTATTAACTGACTTCAAAAAATCGTTAACTTTTAACTAAAAAGAGAAAAATAAACTTTTCTACCAAAAATTGAACCAACTTCAAAAACTACTGCAAAGTGAAAAATAATTTTTTTACATAATAGTAATAAGAAATTAAATTAAGAGCGTAGTATTTACCATGCGTATTATTATATTTATGTACATTAATTTGATTTTTTGGAGTCGGTGCCAGCCAAGCCAATTTCAAAATTAAAATTAAATATCCAATTCAATTCCTAAAAGAATAAAGGCTTGGCTGACACCGACTCCAAAAAATCAAATTAATGTACATAAATATAATAATACGCATGGTAAATACTACGCTCTTAATTTAATTTCTTATTACTATTATGTAAAAAAATTATTTTATCATCGCTCAGGCCTAGTATTCAGGGAGCGGTGTCATTATCTCAAGTGACGTTTTTGCTCCGTAATGTGTGAAAGATACTTGGGTGTATCGTGAATTTTGGTTTTATTTCTTTTATGTTTTTTTTCTTTTGATTGAGCTAAATTTTGCTTATTTTATGCACGCATTAGGTCAGTGAGAGACAGTGATTTTAATACGGGTTGTGTCGCGACTGGGATTTAAAATTTCGTCCAGTGCAGACCTAGGAAGAAGGAAGACACCCCTCCGGTATGATAAATACGTTAGGCCTGGCCAGGAGAGTCTTCTGAAAAAAGTAACGTTTCGGTCCTGGCCCAGTTGGGTCGAAAAAACAGCCTCTCCAGGACAGCCTCTTCAGTTTTTAACAGACTCTCCAGGACAATAAAAAGCCTGCAGTTGTGAGAGCTAAATTTATAAAAAAGATTTAATCCGCATCTTAGAAAAGGCATTGTTTTAAATAACTGAAGCATGTTTACACAGTACAGAAAGGGGATGGGAATGGGAAAAGTTAAAGTGAATCGGAAGTTTGAGCTACAGAAAGGAGTTACTTTACACTTTCAATTTTTTAAAAAGCATTTAGACATTTTATTAAAGAAGTCTATTTAAAACTTTAAATTCGTTTTTCTGCATGATGAGTCCCCCCCCCCCCACACACACACACTATTTCTCCTCTTTAAATTATTAAAATTTAAGAATTGTTAAAGAAAAAAAGTGCAAACTTGAAATATGAAATTTTTTATTATTTTACTTTAGTTTTGTTTCGGCGAATTTGAAAAAATATTTACTTTTGACATCATTAAAAAAAAAGTTATATCATTTTTTAAATAAATAGTTTTAATAGTTTTAAAACTAATATTGAAGAAAAAGCCTGGAATAAAACTTAAATCAGATTTTTATCTTTAATTAAATGGAATTGAAATCCGATAAATAATGTTTCGTGTTATAACGATTTTAAATTATCCATTTAAACTAGTACTAATCATTTGAAATTTTTATAAATTTTATGGGAAATTTTACGACGTAATTTTGTTTGCAAATTATATGATTAACCATCACAAAAAAAAGATGAAAAATAAAAATTCAAACTCAGTAAATATATTTTTTACATGTTTCCCAGAACTGTTTAAGTAACATTATTTTTTCAACTGCGAGCATTTCAGTTTGTGTCTAATCCCTTAAAACCTGATGAATTATTTAAACGACTATAACTCTGAGGGTTTTGAAGATATGACAATGCAATTCTTAGTGTCTAATTCAGGATTGGATGAGGAAAGTTTTCCTAATTGGAATTTTTATCTTACAGGGGCCGTATAAAATTTAGTTTTCGTATTTTTTTTTTCAAATAGACCCCCCCCCCCCCAAGGAGTTGCAATTTATTAAAAATTTCCCCTTTTTATGAATTTTTGAAATTGTAAGTATGGGTCTAGGGACAATATTTAAGGAGATAGCCTATTGTTTCGCTATTTATGACTCACCCTGTATATATCTTTTTATCCGTAACTTTATCTCTTAGCTGACACTTACACATAACTACCTCATCTTATGCAACATGTGGAGGTAGTTTCGGCTCTTCGGTTACTCGTCCTACAAAATAGTAAATAATTATTTATTTTATAGTGATTAAAGTTACATAAACGTCTATTTCAGAGTTAAGTTCCTTCATTATGGCATATATTTATTTAACCAAATCTAGCTATATCTAATAATTAAAAATAGATATAAAAACATTAACATAACACGAAAATAAGCTTTTTTCTATTACAATTACATGCACAATTTCAGTTATGCAACTAAAAGTAATTAGTTGAACTTTGATAGCATCCGAAAAACAAATATTTCGGGTACAGAAAACTGATTAATGGATTGTAAAAGCTACTCCAAAACGTTTGCAAAAATTACGGTCAGCTAATAAAAAATTGTTTATAAATTCTTTCTGAAGTTTCAAAAATAAATTGCTTTCTAAGATTTCTAAAGATAAAGGAACGCTTTTCAGAATATTGGGTCTTGGAAGCAGCTATCAGATATTTTCATTCATGACTTTAGTCATTTGTCATAGTTTAAGAAACAGCTGTCTTTTTTTAGAGTGTATGCAAGGTATCTTACTATAGAATAAATGTTAAATATTTCCTTAAAAATAATTAAAATGCAGCGTATTTTAGAAAATTTGATATATAACGTGACGTTCTCCGAGAATCAAAAGTAATGTTTTAATTTAAACAAAAATGAATACAGTTTTTAATGTATTATGAGAAAGAAAAGAAAAATAAGATATTGAAATTCTATAATAATTACTTTCAAATTTGATATAACCTACGAAATGAAAAGAAAATAAAAATATTAATTTACAAACTATTCAAAGGCATTGTGCGGATTTAATGTTATTTGAAACATAATATAAGTAAATTTAGAAGACCTTTTTTTAGAAGTATATAATGAATCAGATAGAATATCATCCACTGCGGTGAGTACGAAATCAACTTAAAAATAAGTTTTAATATTTTACCTCATAAGATACAAGACTTTATATATATATATATATATATATATATATATAATGAAAACTATCCAATATGATGAGCATAAAAACAACTTAAAAGTAAGTTTTTGTAACTTCTTTTCCTTCAGACGAGCTTTTTTGAGAAATATGTAATAAACTAGGTAGAATATCAGCCAGGTGCAATGAGTATAAATACAACACTGAGGAAATAAATGTTAAGAAATTTTCTTCGTTATAATTATGTAAAAAGCACATGGAATCTATTTAAATATATGGTAAATATTGTAAAAGAAAATGCTTTCTTTTGAAAATCCCGTAATTTTGTTTTCAGACATAGAATAAGAAAAATTGCTTGTATAAACTTGCAACAATTTCTTTCTCTATTTAGGTTTTGAAATAGCATTTCGATTAGGGGCATGTGGTTTTCTATGTGCGTGGAGGATTATCTTGTTACGAAATTAATTTTATTCATGGTCTGCTATTATATATTTAAAATAGAGTTCCCGATTATACGTTTATACGAGCATACGTATAATACGTATTATACGAAATACGTATTTGCTATACGTATAATTCGGCATCGGCAGTTATACGTATTACACGAAACAGCATATACGGCACATCGTATATACGGATTTTACCCAAGCGGTTAAACGTATAAACGTTTAAACGATTTTCGTTCAATGTATGAAATTTGATGTTTCAATATTTTTTTGCGGATTAAAGACATTGAGAAATATCCGGTAGAGTATCCCCATCGCGATTCTTTGTTAAAAGAACTACGATGTGTTTACTTAACTACTACTTGTTATGCAGGTACTTAAAAAAATCTGAATACTTCCTCAGTTTAGACTTTGTTTTTTTTTTCCAAAAAAACAAAGTTATTTATTATAAAATGTCTTACATTAGTTGTGGGTAGAATCAAACTAATCTTTAGAAAATCTGCGAAGCAGTACTTAGTTTTTTATATTTTCTTTTATCTTTAGAAGAAGAAAGTATTGGATTCTGGAAAACTTTCAACAAGTTTACACATTTTAAAGGTAAGAGAGTCCGAAAAACATGTTTTTACAAAATATCTGCCTGTGAGTTTGTGAGTCTGTGATTTTGTTTGTATGTGAGATGAATTTTGTGGGTGCTCTATCTCAAGACCTAATACACAGAATTAAGTAACATATATAGGGGAGACTGGGGCACATGTGAAAATGGGGCATATGAGAACATTGCCATTTTTCACTAGTTATTATATGTTTTTTATTTCAAAAAATTACCAAAGATGGGAGCACCTATAGACATATGGAAAATTTTTTTGAAACTCTTCGACATTTTGTTTGTCCCCAGGAGTTAAAATACTGCTTACTGAACTCAAAAGTAAAATCCCCAACTTGATAAAAGAATAATTTTATTTATTTATTCTTTTTTTTCTTTATTTAACATATACTATGGATACTAATAAATATTTATGATATTTTTTATTTTTAAAATTGAGAAATACTAATGATTTGTCATTTTAACTCTTGTGGGAATGTGGGACACTTATGAAGAGTCTAGTTGGGGTAGATCTGAATACGTCATTAAATTGCTCAATAATCATTCAGTGATTCTATTCCTTTTAGTTAACTTCGTGAAAATAATGCTAGCTCCATTATCTATATTTTTATAGAAATAGAAGACATTTCTATCATATAAAGTTGATTTTGTGTAATAGAAACTTCTACAAACACAACTGTCAGCAAATACATAAAAAGCAACAAGCTCTTTACGTTCAATTGTAATTTAAATAAATTTCACGTTTTCTAAATTGCAATAAATGCTATACATTATTTTATTTAACAGTTTTCAATACTATTTTTTATGCATCATTAATAACGTTTAACAACTTTGCAAATTTTTCTGTTTCATTTGTTGCAAACTTGTAGTATTAGTTTATTTCCATTTCTAAAACAGCTATTTTATTTGGTGTTTTGAAAATAGATTATATATATTAAGAAAATAAAATTTTTAAACTTATAACTACCACAAAATCTCCATTATTGACTCTCCCCTTTCTTTTAAAAACAAAAGTAATTAAATTTGGAGGAAGCTTATAAATGTAAAACAATTTTTTATCCTTAATTTACAGACAAATAAGGCAAATATAGGAATGATAATCTTTCGCCTTTTGGTAGTTTTCCTATAAATATTATCCAAATGCCCCCTCCCTAAAATCTCCCTCAAACAAAAAACCCTAATCAAAATTTAAATTATTTAATTATTTTCTCAAGTTTACTTCTTTAATTTTTTTTGTTATATTGCAACAATATTTTATCAATTATCCAACCCCCCCCCCCCCCATATCTACTTATTTTTATTTTATAATATTTTGCTTAAACATATCACTTAGAAACTAAATAAATATACATATATTTTTCTTTATGGCGAATTTACTAGATAGTACAACTAATGATTAAGGTAACACATGAAAAAGATAATAAAAACATGTCAAAAATTTTTTTTCCTTGTGTTCACATGTTTCCCTTATGTGTTTTCAACTGCTCTTTCGTTGGGGCACATATGAACATTTTTTTTAATTCAATAAACTATTAAGAAAAGTAAGGAGAACTGTAAAGGTAATTTAAAAAAATACCATGCGTAAAAAAAAGTTCTGTTTATTATATTGAGTATTTTTGCTTATAGAAATTAACCCAGTTATGAGAAAAAGCTATGTTTATGTGAACTGTTCACATGTATCCCAGTCTCCCCTATATATTCAGTTAGTTTCTGGTAAAAATTGTTGCTGACTAGTTTTGTATGTAAATCGTTCAACAGGTGGCTCTACTTTGCTGAATTTTATTTACGATTTCTGCAATAACTCTATCTCTAGAATTAATGCACGGATTTTCATCAAACTATACATTCAGTTAATGCTTGATATGAAGTGATTCTATGTATGTTTTGGTGAGAATGTCAAGATTAAAAAAAATGAAATTTTATTATACATTAACAGAGTTAGAAAATATTAGCTCCATGGAAAGAATAGCATTTACGCTCGGGTGCAATCTTGAGTGTAAAACAATAAGTGAATAAAGAATTTTTAAATAATTAAAAAGAAAAAACTAAATTTAACAAGAATTCACAATAAATCTGAAACATTTATACTCTCATTCTTTCCTCAAAAAAGTGTTTAATTTTTCTGGTTATTTACAATGGATACAATTTGTATACATTACCTACACAAAATGTAAAATAACGGGATATCTGAGCTCATTACCATGAGATGAACAAAAAAAATCTAAATAAATTCAAAGTACAATGTTGCAAAATACTTTTGCAATTCACGGTAATAACTCGCTGTTTTGAAAATAGATATTTTACTGTTAGTGAAACGAGATTGGCCAATTAGGGGTCTGATATTTTATGAAATTTTTGCAAACTGTTTTAAAAAATATACGCTTTTCATTGCTTGATCTTGTATATATAACACATACTATATTCCTGTCATAACGCCACCGATTTCCAAATTATTTTTCATTCAGTGACATAAGACTGGTGAAGTCCAATATTTAAATTAGATACGATACGTGGAATATACGTATACATTAAATATACGTATTCTTAAATATACGTTTAACTGATACGCCTTATACGTATCCGGATACGTTTAAACGTATATTTTGAGGTATTCGTATAGCAGAAAAACGTATTATACGGATATACGTATACCGTTTACACGTATAGCTGCTATACGTATCCTATCGCGAGCACTAATTTAAAATGAAATCCACCTTTTTATTTTCTATTAAAATTCAACAGAAAGATAAGGATTTAAATTGAAAATTGATAACTGCGAAGTTTAATCCAACAAAACACCAAGTGATAACTGTTTTCAATGCTTTTTTATTCATTTTTTTCTATTTTTTTTCTTTTCTTTTTCTTTTTTGGCACCAGACGCCAAAAAGTTTTGCTGCGGCACATTATTCTTAAACATGCATATACATATCGTTCACTTGCAAGAAAAGCGACGCATCTCGACAAAAGTAAATTTCACAGGAGCGACAAAAGAAAATTTGCATGATTTTACTGTAACATGAAATTACAGCACTTAGCTCTACATGCAGGTATAAAAACGTGCATAAAAGTATAAAACACTTTAAAATGAAGACTGGGATGAGGCTTGGAGATTTGGTCATTTTACCTCCTTACACAATCCACCCCTCTTCTGAAGTCGCAATTGGACATAAAGCATAATAAAATGTTTTTCTGTAGAACTACACTTATGAAACTGTTTTGTAGCAAGATACACCTATGAAAAACCTATTAGTGAAATAAAACGGATAATGAATTTTTGCGAGATGTGTCACTTTTCTTGCCCGTGAGAGTATGTTTGCAAATATTTGTATAAGACAGGGTTCATACACATCAAGGACTTTCAAGCACCTTTTATCAGAATTTTTGTAAAGAAATATTTTTCTTATTTAATGAAAATATCTAGCTTCAGATATAGCGACCAGTGCTTTACGGAATTTCTGGTACAAAAACACCAAAAATCCCTGGAATTTCTTTATGCGTACAAACCTTGTACGACTTCTTTCTAAAACAGTCAATGCCATTATTACTTCATTTTGTGAAAACGAAACTTACAATTTATAATCCATAAGTAAAGCTCAAATATTATTTGTGTTTACAAATGAAACTTCAAAGCGATTTTTGCGAATCTAAAACATAGTGGAAACATTACGTTTTAAATGAGTTAATTTTATGTTACCCATACTGATTGGTTATTAATCGGTAATGCTGCATCTCTTAACCCTTTGCGGCGCAGGGCAAATTCATTACTTAAGTATTGAAATTAATGACTGACGCCGGAATTTGAAAACAACTTTATTTGTAAATAGAAAAACGCTATATTTCAAGCATTCAATAAACAGTAATTTTTTGAAACAAAATTCCGGTGCCAATGTGGCGTTTGGGAATTAAAATTAAGTGGTATATCTCTGAAACCACCGCGCCGCAAGGGGTTATGCGGCTAGTAACTATTAGATTATATAACAACAAAAAAATACGAATAACAGTATAAGTACAAGAATAATTAAAATGTGAAAATTTTCTTTTAAAATTTTCAAATGGTATCACTTATTCTTATTTGAAAAAAAAAAAGAAAAAAGAAAGAAAAAGAAAACCGAAAAATTATTGAAAATTTGCATTTTAAAACTCTTCGAGCGTCTAGTCTTTCCGGCTTTTTTATATAAATGACTATACATATTAGATTAGCTCAAATTTTTGTTTGTAATTTCGCGCTAATATAGTTTTTTTCTTTCTTCAACTTGGGCATTTCATAAAACATAAATATGTTTAAAATAATTAAGATTGGTTTCAGGAAACGGAGAATCAACTGATACTGCTCATAAGGTTAAAATATATTTTAGACAGTTTTGGGGCCCAGATATCATCGTCTGCTGATGTAGATGCCACAAGAAAAAAATATATGACCTGTTTTCTTTTACAATTTAGATATTTAATTCATTGCTCTGAAGTTTAGAATAATTAAGAATTGATTTTACAAATGCTTTAGCTCACATTTAAATATACCTAACAGTTATTATCTTTTAAAATGAATTTATACGATAAATACGTAGAAAATACCTCCTAAAACATTATTTTATTAGTTGAAAACTTAAACTTCATTAATATGCTTTATGTTACAAGATTTTCGCATGATGGCGTCGCTAGAAAACTTTTAAAAACGACGACACTAAAGAAGCAATTAAAGGATATAGACATGCGCAGTGAGACTGAGAACTTGATTAAAAAAGTATTTATCCCGTAAGGCGTGGACAGTATATCGGTTTTTTACCACATTAAGTTTATTTTTTACGCATCATTATCAAGAGGCCTCGGCTAGCTATTCTTTCACTTTAAAACTTCAGAGCAATTTTTATGAGAAATAAATCAATGATTGGAATTTTCTTGCAAAATTGAAAGGCTGCCAAGTTCAAATTGTATCCACAAAGTTAATATTCTAAAGACCCAAAATAAAAATTTGAGAAAAATTGTGATAATGATTTTCATCTATCGATAAATTAAACACGGTGCCCCTAAACCACTATTAGCACTGACTCGGGAATTAAGAACCCCCTCCAAGGCTATAGCGGAACAACAATGTAGAAATATTTTTTCTATCTCTCCTTCAGCGTCAAATGTATATATAATAATTGATTCAGAAACTTTTTCTGAAATCAATTTCAAGGTGAATCCTTTATAGATTTTGGCGAAATTTAGAAGTATTATGTTAAGTATTATTGATCTCTACCTGTATAAAACAAAAAAGGTATTGACAAAAATTACCCAAGAACTTTTTTAATAACGAACTTTCTTAAACAGTTTTTTATAGCTTCAATACCACATTTTTTAAATGCTTAAATCGGGATATTCATTTTTTGTGATTATAGTTGTAAAATTAAAAAAGGCATCAAATAATTTTAATCTTTAATTTTCAAATAACTTTAAAGATATACATGCATGTGTAATAAAAGAGGATGTATTTTTGTATGTCAGCTGGGTTCCATACAAACGGCTACATGCACAGCTATCAAGTTTGGCTGTGAGATAACTTTAAACTCATTTTGATGTGCCAATAAGATATTTTTTTAAAACTCCATATGGATAATTTTGTTCAACATTTTCTGGGATTTTTACCTATGTTCTCTTTTTTATTTTCAGACACTTTGAATGTAAATAAAAATCTATACGATTAGAAAGAAAAGCAAGTTTTATTCTTAAATGTTTTTTTTTTTTTTTCGAATCTTTTAACCTTTGAACTGAAAAAATAGCGTTTAAAATTTACAATAATGCATCCAACCATAATTAAAATTCATTAGTTTTTATTCGATATTCTTTTAAAATGTTTCTAGATTTTTACAAATTAAAAGTTTACAAACCAATTTCTTAATTTTATCAAATTCAGTTGGATTTTATTGTATATAAACTAATTCTGTTTTTCCTGTCGTCTCCATTGGAGCTGTCTGGTAAGCAAAGAGTCAAATCTCCGAAATACTTTCCTAATTTCAGGGAGTTATGAAGCTGCTGTATTTCTTAATAAGTTACAATTCGTATTTTGAAATTTTTCGATTCGGAAAATTATTGATTGTAACAGTAGTTTAATTTTTTTCAAAATAATTCATCAGACCATTTTAAAATTATCTGAATAACCATTTTTCACAATAAAGGAAAAAAAAAATCTAATAATCCCAAAACATCTGTAGATTAAATACTAACTTTATCAATGTCATTTGAATTTGAAAGCGTATAAGAAACATCCATAGAATAACAATAAGTTTCTTGAAAACGATCTTTTTACTGTAGACTTTTTACTATAATTTTTAATTTTATTAATTATTATCTTCATTTATGTTACTATTTTTTTTATTATTATTGTAACTTCTTAAACATTTATATGGGAGCGATTTTTAATTTTTTTTTTTTTTTTTTTTTTTTTTTTTTTTTTGAAAAGTACAATTATTTTTATCAATAATTTTGTAGTTTTTTTTTCTGTGACACTCTTTATATTTTGACAGTATTTTTCTTAAACCAATAATAAATATCATCACGTCATTATAAATAGCTAAAATTTTCTATTCTAACAAAGTTTTTTCATACCCTTAAAACGCATTCCTCTTCTACCTTTTATCTTCTTTTTTTTGGAAGGGGGGTGCAGCTTTTTGGAAAATAAACTGGGAAGAAGAGACATTTTTCTCTTTATATTTATTTATTTATTTATTATTGTTTAGCAGTTAACTTTGTAAAAAAAAAAAAAAAAAAAAAAAAAAAAAAAAAAAAAAAAAAAAAAAAAACCTCTGTTTTCTGAAATTATTATAATCTTTAAAATTTACCTCAGCCCTCCTCTTTTCAAATTCAGTATGATTTTAAAATATTAACTCGATGGATTTTTGTATAAATACAGTTATCCTTTTTAATTGTAAAAATCTGCCCCCATTATTCCTATCATTATCAATATATAAGATGTATCTCACACCCCCGGACGAGGCAGGATCGGGAATTTAGAGAACGGTATAAGATGTGATTTTTTTTTTTTTTTTTTTTTTTTTTTTTTTTTTTTTTTTTTTTTTTTTTTTTTAGAATTTATAGAAATGTGATAAACAAATTATGTTTATATGTCGAACTAATGCTAGCAAGAATTGACCAATGAATTTCGCTTTTGCTTTAAAAATTTTTAACAACAATTTAAAAAATTTCACCTTCGAATAGAAGAACAAATGTTCTTCAAAATGTTATTTGTTTGAGAACTGCATATCAGTCTACTAATATTTCGAGATTTTCAAAATAATTTTCAAGCATGAGTTTTTTAAATCTATTTCTACTGCTTGTAGCTCGATTAAAAAGCAGCAGTTTGAACTGTAAAGAAAATAATAGTTCAGAATTTGTTTCCGCCTAATATTCCTCAGCAAAATTAAAACATCTTCAAAAAATAAATAAATGCGATGTTTAAATAATATAAATAAAACAAAAATTTAACAGACAGGTAGTCGAACTACAATAATCAATGAAATTACCCCCCCCCCAAAAAAAAAAAGACTACTGTAAATAGCGAAATCTTACATGATTTCTTCCACTATTAACTCCTGGCATGCGGCTAATAGAAAGGTGTACCTTGTAGTAAGATTCAAAACTTTATTTGAATACATTATTGATATATTTTATATAAAAAAGCCTTTATTATGTTGATAGCGTACAATCTAAAAAAAAATATATTAAACGTATGAAATCTATTAGAGTTTTCAGTATTGAGAAAATATTTTCATCTTATTTTCTGTAATTCGGATACCCATTTTGGCTCCTCTAATATTTATAAGGATATTATTTGATGCATTAAATGTAGAGTATTTTCTCAAAATTTCATTAAATTCTGCTGAAAATTTTGGCTTCTCGAAGGAATTAGTTTCGAATTTTGGCCTACCATCTCCAACTGAAAAATTAGGAAATATTTTATCGAATTGTTTAAAAAATAAAGGTTACGTACTTCAATCATCACTATATTCTTACGGTGGATATCTATCGAATTTGTGTATTAAAAGTGATCTGAGCTCTCGTTGAAGGTTAAGAGATTTTGGGATTAAATAATATTTCAGGCTGTGTTCATCAGTGAGATCTAAAGTTCTCCACGCTTATCTTAAACCTATAGGATGCGATGCATTCGTGTTTTTAAAATATCTCCTTGGGAAAAGAATGTTTTTAACTTCTGTATAGTATTCTTAAAGGATGTATCTTTCTTTCTTAGTTGTCAAAATATTTCTAAAATATATACTTACTTTATTGCCGAAACGTCAGTTGAAGGCTTACTTTGGAGACACGAAATTTTTTGGATTCTGTCTGTCAGTCTGTCAGTCTGTTCCGCGATAACTTCCGTAAAAAGCATTCGATTGGCTTGAAATTAAGTGGCTATGTTAGTGAGACACTGGGATTAAGCTGTATAGTTTTTTGTTAGATTTCATTCATTCGTTCGGAAGATATAGAATATTTTATTTCGCGCAATAATGTTTTTCTATGGCTAATCCAACGATTTTCATTTTTTTCCGCTGAGAGAAAATTACACATTTGATCAATGGAATTCAATGATAAATGAATACTAAAATTTACCAGTTAAATTATTCGTATTATTTTGAAATTTTGTCAACGCATTTGTCAGATTTTTAAAATTATTACTGTAAATTTTGGAGATTTTTTATAAATGTGTTCCAATAATATAGACTAATTTGATTGAGAGATTTACTTATTTGAAATGTATTTATTTCATTTTCTTTATTTTCTTCTAATGGTTGCTAAGCAACCATTCATCTTAATCCTTATCCTTATAATGCTATAAATTTGAAAGCGTGTGAAAAATTTAAATGAAGTCAACATCAAAACTTATGAATTAATTAATTTCTTTGTATCTTTGCGTATAAATATAGCATAGCCCAGAAAAAAAACCATAGGCTATGTTTTATTAATTTTATTCAAATAGTTTTCTTAATAATTAAAAATTTCCTTCTTTTTCATACAGAATCAATAGGGATTTTTTAAATAAAATTCAAGCAACTTCCTTTATTGTTGCCAAAAAAAAAATCAAAACTTGGAATAATAATTTTTCAACTGCAATAAGTTTCAATTGAGCAATTTCCATTCGAAAAATTAAACTATGAAAAAAAAATATGACGTCAGAATTAAAATAACTATAGATATAGTACTTTTTATTAAATATTAAACACGGATATTCGTTTCGTTAATAGGAATTTTTCTGACAAAAATGGGGACATAATTAGAAGTAAAAGAAATAAACAAGAATTATACTTTTAATAAATATTTCACTTAGTAAAATATGACGTCATAGTTGAACAAAAACAGGTATTTTATAGTAGTCGTTAAAAATACAAGAAACATGAATATCAATAATTCATGAATAATGACGTCATTGCCGAAACTTCAGTGAAGGCTTACTTTGGAGACACGAAATTTATTTTTTTCATATGTCATTCTCTACTTCTGTATGTCTGTCTGTCCCGCTATAACTGCAGCAAAATGCAATCAAAAAAAAATTTTTTTTCTGAAACAAAATTGTAAAACTCTAGATTACTGAGTTAAAAATTACAAAACTTCCTGATGCATCAGGTTTAGGTGTTTGTGGCTGGCAGGCATGTAGAAGTATGAAGATAAAGAAAAATATTTGCCCAAACTGTTACTTATTCTTATAAATCAAAATGTATAAAGAAATGCAAAATATACAATAATCATTAGCACAATTATTAGAAAGTGACAAATTTAAATTATGTGAGGCTCGGGGGGTTCAGGGGGGCGGAGCGCCCCTGAAGAAATCTTCTATGTTATAATAAAGAAAACAAAAATAATAGATCATGAAAATTTCAGAATATCCTAACATAACTAAATTTTTAATTTACCGCTTTTGATGGCTGAAAATTTCTAATTCCTATTTTATTCTTATAAATAATTACGCAATTTGAAAATTTTAAATTACAGTTTCCAGGGAGTTGAATATTACCCAAAGTGTGTTTTAAAAAAATATGAACAAAGCTGACGTTGAGGCTCCTGATCTGCAGATTTACTAGTAATTTTATGTGTATGTTCAATGCGAAAAAAATAAGACTTTAATACAAGAAAATAACATTAAACAATCATTCTAGAAAGATTTTTGCAACTAGAAATAGTGAGGCTTCCTTCAAGAAGAGTACTCAGAAGAAATAAATTTAAAATATTAATTTCATAAGGCAATATTTTAAAAATATGATTGGATCACATGCCCATAGGTTTAGCATTAAAGAGAAGAATTTGAGATCTCACTCATGAACATAATTAAACACGCGTAGTGGATCGGATTTGAATTTATTTTTTAGCGGAAAACTCAAACTGTTAAACCTTGTGACCAAAATTTGACAGTAAAACCCGAGAACACTCTTGCGTAACTGTATGTATTTAAATTGTTTTTTCATAAATAATTTGAATAAAATAATGTATATATTTTTCAAATTGAGATTTAAATATACAGAGGTATTTTAAGACGAAAAAATACTCAAAAATGGGTGTTTTCTAATTACTAAGAATTCATTCTTAACAATATGTTACGTCAGACGAAGCCTTTTAAACCCGCACCTGCGTTGTTAAAATAATGAAAAGTACATACTGAAAAGAAATACTAAAAAATTTCTAAGGATTTACACTACGTACAATGTGTGCAATAGCAATTTCTGCACATAATTAAAAGATTTTTTCAATAATGAACGTATTTACGACTTTCATTTATCCATACTTTTTGGTATAAATACGCCCTGTTTCACCAAAAATTACATTATTAATATTTTAATAAAATGAGTTAGGAAATCAATTACGTATGGACTTTCTAGAACAAGATATGTTGGTCTCTTACGTGGCTTTTAACATTCTTCTAAAATATTTTTTCTCAAATTTAGTACACTATAGAAAATCTGCAGAAAACTGTCTAGCAAATCGACCGTTTCAAAAAATAATGTTTACATAACCACATTATTAAGCATAGCTAACAATGTTTTTAACCATATTTTGGTCAGAGTAAATTTAAATTACTATATGCAATTGCCTCCTACATAAAAAGGTCGAATTGCTGTAAAGTTTGCTACAAGTTTTGAACAGCGTAAGGTAACAATAAAAATTCCAAGGTTATTTAAAGATACATATGTCGCATACATTTCTTATGCATCCATATTTATACATGTGAATTTATTGCGAAGGGGGGGGGGGATAAAGTCTATTAATTTATACGTATTATAAGTTATGTGACGAATGTAGCGCGATATATCACAAATTTTTATGGAAAAAAAACATAATCTACGATTTATTTTTTTCTCCCCGCTCCCACCAGTTCATACATTAGTATATGAACTGGTAATATATGATTTTAGTATATATATAATCATTTTAATAAATATTAATCTTAATTTCAAGTATAATAAAATAATTTAAGAGATAATTGGAATCATTTAAAATGAAATCATCAGTAGGGTACATTGCTTAATTCATAACGAAATTAACTGTCATCCCATTATGAAGTACAACAACAGATAAAATTTTCAAATTCACAGAAATAAAAATGTGCAATGGAAAAAAAAAAACTTTATAGCACTCTCTAGTTTTTTAAGTAGGTTTACTGTTAAAAATTCGCAACCAACTATCTCATTATTTGACCGTTATTTTAGAAAACATTTACACAACTGTAATAGTTTAACTTTATTCTGAGCCTAATAAGACCAATATTATAGTCAAATAAATATTTAACAACATGATCAAGTAACCGTTATCTTCAAAGGCAGACGCATATTTCGACAGTTTGCTCCAGATTTTTAATAGTATACATATAAAGATTAATGAATTTAATTTATAACCTTACGCTATTATTTTCGTATGTACTTATAAAGTTATATTTTTTATTTATAAATATTTTTTATTCTTTTCTTCCCCTGAAATGCGCATTTCTATATTTATTTAAATTTGATTGGTCGGTCGGTTGTTTATGACAGCTAATTATCTGCACAAGTATTTACGTAAGGAAATCCAAGTTCGAAGAAAATCACGGAAACCCCCCGAACAATTATACCGACGGGCGCGATTGTGTTCGAAACCAGCACCTGCCGTCTACCAGTTTCGAGGACAGGACCCCTCGGCCACTGGTGGGGCCCATTTCTTTTGATATTTTAACAATCTTTTTTAAATATTCAAAAACGAAATTGATCATTTTTTAATTTTAAATTGCGACTATTTTAAAAATTCGAACTATCTTGAGATCGAATAAATCTTTTTCCATACTTTTGCTCAAATGCGAGTACAAAAAAGAGCATACGTTAATTTAACTTTAGAATTATCAGAAATATTTTTTTAAATAGTAAAAAATTTTAAAAAGAAAGAAAGGCTGTTTGAAACAACTTTTTTTTTTACTGAGAGAATCAAATTTTCAAAATTCAAAAAACAATTAAACAGAAATAATAATGAAAAACTCACACACACATATATATATATATATTCATAGCTTTATCTTTCACAGAAATTTAAATATATCATATTGAATATGACGAATCTTGAAAAAGCATAGCTTAAGATAACTGGATTAAACCTTTTAAGAAAGCATAAAAGCCAGAGACAGTAGAACATAAAAAATGTTGCATAGTTTGTTATATTTAAATTCGTTTTGTAACAGAAAAAAAAATCCAGAAAATTTTAAAACCGTAAAACTTAAAATGTGATTTATTTTAAACTTTAAATGTATATGTTCCGCATTATTTTAGAAATAAACATTGCGGTAATATATATATCTAAATATCACATCAGTAATTGTCTAATACTAATACTTGTCTTGTACTAATAGTTCAACTTTAAAATTAAAATAAAATAAACAAGCAATATTCCCCTAATCCTACTTTGATTTTTTGTGAAATAAATTAAATAGATATACACTATATATTTAACTTCAACTTCTATTCTGTTAATAAACATGAAGCGTTTCATTTACTATAAAAATTAAATTTCATGGCTCACTTTTATAAAAGACTTTATGCATGATTTCTGATATGTTTAATTTTTTTTCATCATATATAATATTATTTTAGTGATTGAACAAAACTACATAGAAAATTCATATTTTTGAGTTTTAAGCATTAAATATAAATATAAACAAATAAATACTTAAATAAACAAATAAAACTTAGATAATAAAAAAAATTTTGCTTAGAGAGACATTATTCCTACACGCCAGTACCAATGTTATTATTTTATTGAAGGCTCCAAGAAAATGAATGAATATTAACGCCTGTGAAGATTATCAAAATTTTGACCATCACAAGAAGTAGGATTTGCTGATTGCGGGCCGTATAGTCTTAGCAATCAACAAACAAGCAAAATTATTCCCGATTTAAATGCTCGTATGACAATTTAATTATTTAAACATATCAATTTTTTAAACATAAATATGTACATATAGATAGAACTACACAATTTTTTAAATATAAAGCAGAACGCATACGAAATTTTCATACTTGTGCTAATTATGATAGCCTTTTCTTGAACTTTTTTGCTCCTGAAAGGAACAAAAAAGTTCGTCGCATAAGCAGCATGTTATGCGACGAAGAGAAAATTTGCATCGTTGAAACTGGTTTAATCACTATTAACAAGTCGTTTTGTATTTCCGGATTGTTTTTAATATTTTTTAGTATTTCTGAATAATACTAAGCCTTGTCGCAACTATAGTTCAACTATTTTCTTTTTAAAGTTAATAAATAAAGATAAATAAATAAAGATAAATAAATAAAGTTAATTTATAAATATAATATATATATATATATTTATTATATATATATATTATATTATATATATATATAATAAATATAATAATACTAGCGGCCTTCGCCCGCTACGCTGGTCGGTTTATCTAAAGAAATCTTGAAGAAGTAGTTAGATAAGGTTCAGACATACATTAAAAAAAAAAAAAAGCAAGTCGATCATTCAAAAAACGTTGGGAAATATCAAATATTTACTGTAATTTTTTAAGAAAAACAAAGTTTCGAAAAAAAAAATTAAATCGAAAAAAAAATTACACTGACATATTAATGCAAGGAAATTTTCCCAGAGAGAAAATTCGCCTTGAATACAATATTTCAAATTCTTTTAATTGCTTATAGGCGTTAATGCCAACATAGTGAAAAAAAATTCCATGCTGGGAATCGAACCCGGGCCATCAGTATGGCGCACTGACGTTCTACCGACTAAACCACATGGAACGACAGCCAGCTTGAAACTTTCTCATACTTAAGTAGACTGGCGAAAACATAACGATAGCGCGTTTTAAAATCGCACAGTGACATCTATTGGATTTTATATGTACTAAAAAA
The DNA here is from genome assembly GCA_964019185.1 of Maratus speculifer. Lineage (NCBI taxonomy): Eukaryota > Metazoa > Arthropoda > Arachnida > Araneae > Salticidae > Maratus > Maratus speculifer. The sequence goes on from OZ025293.1 coordinate 376,490,899, forward strand.
CGTTATGTACTAAAAAACGTGAGCAGCGCACCTAATAGTTTCTTTTGTTTCTTTTTGTTACTTTTTTGTCTGTTGTCCGATTTTGATGAAACAAAGCCTATACACTGCCCGGGAGTGTGCATTCTTCATTAGTGAAAGCCGCATAAAAATCCATTCAGTAGTTACGAAGATAACCTCGAACAAACAGACAGACAGACAGACAAAAAATTCAAAAAAAATTTTTTTGTGTTTCATTGGTTTTCTTTTATCGCCCTGACTCCATTTTTGTCAATTATCTTCAATGTACAGACACACCGGGTCCTACTGTTTTATTATATGTATAGATATATATATTATTATATATATATATATATTATATTCTATATATATATATAATATAATATATATATTTTTTTATAATTTATTTATAGTTAATAAATAAAGTTAATAGTTTTTATTTTCTATAATGTCGCCTTTCAACAGGTAATGTTACGTGACAAAATGGCTTTAAGAGAGTCAGTCCAAGGGCGGTGAATGCAATAAACGATTTTAATGTGCATTTTTTCCTCTCTGATGGCCAAAGCGGAGTGCAAAGCTGCTTTCACGGTGGGATTTTAAAACCATTTTCAAAAACTTCTTTTTATGCATTTTTAATGATTCTTTTTAAGCTAGTATACCTTACATACTTCAAAGTCATAGATATAATTAAAATAGTATTAGAATATTCTTTATTTAAAACGCGGAAGCACGGCAGGAAAAATTGAGGATATGTAAATGAGATATTGTATGCACTACAATGTAAAAAAAAAAAAAAAAAAAAAATCTGTAAAGACGTTATAAAAATATTTCTGAGAAACTAAGATTCCTAGAACTTTTTATGAAACAGCAACAGCAAAACTTCATGTAACATATAGAGATTTGCACTGAAAATCGAAAATTCTGAATCGAAAATCTGTAAGGTTACTAAGAATTTTTTGGGAAGCGTGGGATGCCTAGAATATATTATGAAATTGCATTCCATGTTATAAATAAAATTTTAGAAAGAGAACTATAACTTTAGTAGAATCGTTTGTAAAGTTACTGATTTCTGTAGCTTTACAAAAATTAGTTTTGTACATTTACATCTTTTCCTGTACAGTGTACAGATAAAATGTTAGTAAACATACAGATTTTGGCAATTTTACATTTTTTTTTTCAGTGTACCACCACACTGTAAAAATTAAGTTCACCAAAAGTATTCATGACCTTTAAGCGATTGTTTCACCGTTCTTCTTTGATCACGAAATTTCACGATAATCTATATAGAAATTCAATTAAATTATCGGATTATCAACTATAATTATGTAAAAAATACGGTTTTCTCCATCAAAAAGTAAACGTTTTATGCTGAAGTAGAGAAATTAAAAAAAAAAAAATGGCTTCTTAAAATTTTAAAGATGATAAAGCTTGAAAATTTTCTAAAATATTTAAAGTTAATAGCGATTTTTTAAGAAGAATACTTTCGATTATCAAATATTTGAACATGAACTTAGGCAATATCTCAAACTGCTAAAATGAATTAAAATTTTATAAAATAGCGATTGTTAAAAGCTTGAGGTCAATTTCTAGCACAAGTATTTCTTTTTCAAAACTGTTTAAAGATTTCTTTTTAAGTAAATTTTTAAAAATTGCATCGGATTTTCCCAACAATAAAAAAATATCGTGTTTAATTTTCAGGAAATGAAATACTAATAGTTTGAACGGTTTAAGAGATAGGATCAAAAAGATTTGTTTCAATAATAAACTGTTTAGTGCGAGTATTACTCACTCTCAGAGGGTTCAGTACATTAACTATATGAATTATAGATTGCATTATATAAAAAATATCGTTGCAAAAAAAAAAAAAAAAAAAAAAAAAAAAAAGAGAGAGAGACTACGTAAAAATTTATACAACGCACGATTGCACAGAAGGAATAAGTATACCATAGGAAAAGTACGAATAAGTATGCCATAGGAAAAGTAGGAATAAGTATACCATAAATGTTGAAAGAGAGATGAAGCATGTATAATATCAAATATTCCTATTCTGTGTAGTTTTTTTTATCCTAATTTGTTTGTTGTTGTTGCTTTTTATGATGAACTTAACCCATTAGTGCCTAGCGATCCTTTTTAGGGACGCTTCAAAAGGTGCATTCAGCACTGTTTTTGACACCGGTAAAAAAGAAAAGCAATAATTATTTTATTTAAATGATGCATTTTCGTGATTAATGAACTAAACTTAAATCTTCTAACAATAGTGGTACCAACCAAATAAAATTTACGCAAAAGATGCTGGGCACGAATGGGTTAATTTGGTACTGACAGTAAAATTAGTTTATATTTCAGCTTCAGTTGACTTTTCGTAAAACTAAATTTAGTTTAGCAAATAATCTTTACTTTTTACAGTGTAGCTAAAACAAAACTTTTATTCAAAGTTTAAATCTGGCACTGTGCTAAACGCGTTTCGAAAGACGTTCGCAAACTGCAACGCCGCCTTGGTCCATGCCGCGTTTTTTCAGATAGGTTTTTATTTAACTTTAAAGACACTGGTGGCGTAATGAGAGGTCCATTCAATGGAAACTAATCGCTGATCCCGTAGAATTTATTTGAATAATTCCAATTAAGTCCGTTTTTTTCTTTTTTTTGAACAATTTGACGTTTATTGCTTTTATACTGCTACTGGACATTGCATTACACCAGTGGTTTCCAACGGCACCGTGGATGGGTTAGGGGACAATTTTAAATTCGTAACTCCCAGACTCGCTGCCAAGGTTTTCGGAAAAACAAAATTTTACACTAAAAAGAAATGCATGCATTTTTTTTAATTGGCAAGAAAATCTTAATCAAAAGCTTAAAATAAGTTCAATATCGAAATAACTATATGAGATACGTTTGAAGATAGTTTAACATCCATTTTTATATTTTTAATATTTTTAGTTATTTTTCTGTATTACAATTTTTCTCAACCTTTTCAGTTATTTGCTAAATTCTCATAGCGTTTCTCCTCATAAGTGTAGGCTACTTTAAAAAAAAAATAGATTTTCATTGCCACCACGTTTTTAAAATATAAATAACTATTCATCTGATTTAATGGCAGAAAAAATGATGCGTGAATAAAGTCAATCAAAATATTATAAAAAAAACTGGTACATTCAAACAATCTGAATAAAAAAGAATAGTCTACACTGCGGGTGAAACAGGATTGCCAGTTTGTGTTTTTCTTTTTATTTAACTCCGAAATTTCGTATTCATGCCAGAAATTACCTATAATATTGTTTTCTCTATTTAATGACAGCCATTTTGTGATTGCTTTAAGAAAAATTTCTTCTATCAGAATTTCTGGTATGAATTGTATTTTTTTTTTTTTTATTAAAAGAAAGGGTTAAACTGCCAGTCCTGACGTGAGAGTCACAAGCGCCAGAATTAAGGAGTAAAATGACTTTTGTCTTTATTTTTGCTCTGCCGTATGTAGTATACATTTTTGTTCGAAACTTTACTTTATGAAATTATACTTACGGACGTATATAAATTTTACTGCCCCGAACACGTTTAATCTAAAAAATATTGAGAATACCTAACTGTGTTCAACACTAACTACTTAACAATTAAAAACTTAAAATATATATTTAAATCTTAAAAAGCATTATAAAAGAAAATGTATAAAAATTTATGACTGCAGTGCAGTTCCAGTTAGACTGTAAATAAATATAAAACATATGAAAATTAAATTATAAAATCTGATAATATAAAGTAGCCAATTAAAGATAATCGAAAAGGTAAAAATGATAGATATGTTTAATGTAGAATAATGGCAATATAAATTTGATAAAAGTCAGAAAACTTGAAATGCTTTTTTTGTGTGTGTTTTGTTATCCATAGAAATAAAAAAAATTCAACTTTTAATAAGTTATTAAGACTTATAAAATATGTCAACGATATCAATTTTAATACTAAATATAAGAGTCTCTTCAAGCATTTTGTGAAGATAAAGATCCGGACCGTACAACATATTTGTTAGGTATTCAGGTAAGTTGGAAAGGCATAACAAACTCTTTTTTGCATGAAAGTGAAGATGTATCGCTTCATATGTTAAAATCACATGGATGACTGGAAATTAATTTCTTTAATAAGTTTTAAAATTTCAAAATGAATAATTGTTAAAGATCTGTCAGGCTTCTTTAAGGAAAATGTAATTTACTTTTTAAATAATGAGATATATAAGTTTCAGAATGTGCATAGGGAAAAATAAGGCCAGGAGTGGTCGTGATTTTACAGATACTTTGGTAATATGTGGCCAATAATAAATTTCAAGGGTTACTATCTCGGATAATAACCGGTGATATTTTTTCAAATCTTTATCAAGAATGCTTTTATGTTTCTGCTTCGATAAGTGCCTCTAGTACTCCGGAACATGTTTGCTGATAGGCCGCAAATTGAAATTTGTGTATAATGGGAAAATGCGTTTTTCTCAAAAACTATGAGGTTTAGATGCTGTAGTTTTCCTACAAGGTTTAAACTAACATCCACTACCCCTAATTTTTTCATAATTTTAGCTTCAGTAAATACGGAAGCAGATGGAGGGGATATATTTTTGCGCTAACCTTTCGACTATATCTCTAAAAATACATTACTTAAAATTAAAAAAAAAAAAATGTATTTTTGAATCCAGCATTACGACAGCTTTAACATGATATCCCACACGATACATAAAGAAAAGATTTATTTTTTCGAGTAAGGTGGTCTGGGGTAATAACGCCAGGCGGGGTAATAACGCAAAGTGCTAATATTATGCATAATTATGAAATAATCTGGTAAATGACACCCATGTGCTCTGCGCAGAAGGGTTTTGAGTCATATAAATCGCAAAAAACAGCTTCAAGTTAATTTGTTTCATTTTTAGGTCTTATTGTTTTTACAAGCAGCTAAAATTAACGCTTGATCTAAAATTTGTGAGATACGTTTTGTGATGTGAAGACTATTTTTTTATCCGGAAATACTTTGTTAATTACTTAAATTTGTAGTACATTTCATGGACTTTCAAAATGTTGTTGAAGATTTTGGATATCTTCTCGAAATAATTTGTATATTAAAATGTACAGCGCAATAACTATAACGGGGTAATAACGCCAATCCTTGGCATTAATACCCCGGTTGATTCCCTACAGTGGCCGAGCTACATCCTAAATACTGATTCAAATAAACACAGTTAAAACTGTGCAATGTTTCTAATAATTCTATTTAAGCGGTCCTTTTTAAGCAAAAAGAAGCTCACGGTCTGATATTCTTTTGCCTCATACTCCCCCCCCCCCTCCCCCACCACACCTTTATTTTTCTTACACTTTCTCAAAAAATTGAACATTTTCAGTAGCTTAGAATGCAATTTGTCAATTTAAAAGTTTGTAGAGTTTGTATTTTTAGAATTGGGCAAGCTACATGCAATTATTCCATCTTATTTCATAGCTTTGTTTGCATGGCGTTATTACCCATATAGGTGGGTAATAACGCCAAATAGCATTGGTCAAAAAATCCCGCCATTACATTTTATGAATACATATCTATTAAATTATTTTTTTTATATAGATAGTCAATGAGTTGCTGTATCAAATCATATATTTGTTTGAAAAATACAAACTAAAACTGAGCCGTGAAAATTGGTAGAACCTTAACGTGGAGTTATTACCCCAGGGTACCTTAATTTAATTACTCCCCCCCCTAAATGTTTACTAAATACTATATTTGTGAATATTTAATATTCGGTAAGTGTGGGTCAATAGTTTTTTTTTTTTTTTTTTTTTTTTTTTACTTCACTAAATTTGAATATGCCACGTAAAATATTTTACGAGTAAAAGAGATGTGATAGACAGTCAAAATCCTAAAAACATGTTTCAAGTTTTGATCAGCTCTTTTGTCACACGTGACCCCAGTCCATTATACTGATTGTTGCCACGTAAATACTGAGTAGAATGGTTAACACTTTTGAAGGCATATTTTACACACGTTAAACGTCTAAGTCCAGTAAAAACTATATTTCTAAAACTGTACTATTTAAAATTTTCCTGGAGAATGTCTCCTTAAATTGCTACATTTATCTGAAACGAATTAATATTTTTTAACATTTAAATTTTCATCATTATAATAATTAATTTATGTTAATTATTTAAATTACTTAAATCATCTGTATTCTATAATCTATTGCAGTCAAATATGCTCTTTTATGAATTACATAAACATATTTTAGTATGTTTAAATTAAAACAAATTGCCTAAATTATCCACTGAAAAAATCCTTTTTTGTATTCTACTTCTTCAATTTTAAATAATTTGACATAAATGTTAAAAAAAGAAAAATATGCATTAGGTAATCACAAAAAATTGCATCTTCCTTTTGTTGCAAAATTTATACCCTTTGTATAAGTTTTTGGAATTTTACCACTGTTTCAACTGTTTAAACTCTTTCTGAGAAAATTTGACCTTCAAGAAGACTTGAAGAAGAAACATTGCACCAAAGAATCCATTTCGTACGTACCGTTTGAAAAAATAAATGTATACCAATCAGTTAGAAATATGGCGTCATGTTACTCCATTTACCTGAGAAAGAGAATGTAGTCTTTTTTTCCAGAACATGTTTGCTTTATAAGTTCCCCACCTTACAAGGTTAAGAAACTTTGTTCTGCTCTTTTTATTTTAATTGTTCGGTGTTTGGATGTTTTGATTTGCATTAAGCGAAATTTTGAAGACGACTGTGTAAAGAGAAATGTAGAAAAGAATTTTCTTATTCTAGGTAAAGAAACAGTTTATAGTAAATAATCCCCAAGCTATTTTTTTCTTTTTTCTTGTTTTCTAACATAAAATTTTTATTCATTCATTATTGAGTCAGTTTAAGTTACGATTTCATTAGAATATTATTATGAAAATACAAGAAAAATTCTTTGAACAGAGTTATAAAAACAGTAAACCTGTAACCGGTTTTTCTTTGATGTTTCTGGTTTAACGGCAAATAGAAAAAATGTTTCATTTTAGGTAACTTAATTGATTAAGCAATTATTTTTCAATACGAGTAATTCGCAGCTTTTTATATGTTCTATCAAAACATTTTATTAAACTCTTAAAACAAACAATAGCCTCAATGTAAAAAAAATGTAAAATGTAATTACACAAAACTTGCCGTGTATTCTATGTTTTTTCACAAAACTTTAATTAAACTTGGCATTTTCACGTTTTGAAGACGGAAAATTTCCTTTATTCAAGACGGGAATTTTTTCTTCTTTTAGAAATAAATATGAGCAATAGCGTATTATTAAAAATTAATCTATATAACAACTACATCTGTGGATGCACGTTTACGAGGAACAGGTATTTGCATCGCATGCTATCTCACCCGTTTTTAGCGCCTTGCCTTCCTCAGGATTCGTACCTGGAACGCCATCAGAGAATAAATGTTTTGTTTCTACAACACCCGATCGCAACCGAAGGTTTGGTTATGAAACTTAAATTGGACATTTTCCGTTTAATATCAATTGAAAAGGAAAGGTTCCCGTTTGTTTGTCTTTGAAGAAATGTCTTTGTTTTCAATATTCAACAAGTAAAAATAAAAAGACAATTTTACGTTTATTTCGCAAAATGTACCATTTCCCATCAAAACAAAAAAATTCTGTTAAAAAAGCAGACACATAAAATCCTCAATATGGATTTCTTTATATTTACCGGGTGTCCCAAAAATGACTGATGGATTTTAAAATTCAATAACTTGCAAGCGGTGACAGCTATTTAAAAAATTTTTGCAGGAGGGTAATGTATAATGTCAGGAGTTTTTTTGCCGTAATTTTTTATTTTAGTTCGAATTTCAAACAATAAGTGTCGCTACTAAAATAAAAAATTACGGTAAAAAAAAACTCCTGACATTATACATAACGATCCTGCAAAACATTTTTAAATAGCTGTCACCGTTTGCAAGTTATTGAATTTTAAAATCCATCAGTCATTTTTGGGACACCCGGTATATACAGGGTTGTTATAATTAAAGTTCGCCTATTCAGAAGGCTCTACAGCCGGTTCTATGGCTCCAAACAAATCAGAATTTCACTAGTACGTAGTTGAAGACATGCGCTCTGCGAAAATGAAAAAAAAAATTAGTTAGAATTTTTGTCAGTAGGTGGCGCTGCGCCAATATTTAAGCCAATATTTGCCGATTCCTTTATTTTCTGGGGATTTTTGAAAGATTCTGTATCTAAAGACAGATGTCAGACAATCTCTGCTCTGAAAGACAGTATTAGACTTCGCATTCGCTCAATCTTGCAGGACAGTTTACGCAATGCTGTAGAAAGCACAATTCTGAGAATGGAATGCATTATTAAAAATGGCAGAAGATCCATTGAGCATGCATTATGTTATTCTTCGTTATTTCCTTACTGCCGAGCGACATGTTTTATTTTTGTCGATGCAGTTTACATCACATGAAATGATATTCATTTTTCTGTATTGGTTGGAGTCATAGGTCAGGCTCTAGAGCTGTCTGATTAGGTGAACTTAATTATAACAATTCACAGTTCGTCGAGGTTTGTTGAAACTTTTAAATTTGTGTGTTTCGTCTGGATTGACTGATATTGATATAATGAATCTGCAACCATCACTTTAAATATTGGCGCAGCGCCACCTAGTGACAAAAAAATTGACTAATTTTTTTTTTCGATTTTCGCAGAGCGCATTTCTTCAACTATGTACTAGTGAAATTTTGTTTCGTTTGGAGCAATAGAACCGGTTCCAGAACCTTCTGAATAGGCGAACTTTAATTATAACAACCCTGTATATATATATATATATATATATATATATATATATATATATATATATATATATATAGAGAGAGAGAGAGAGAGAGAGAGAGAGAGAGAGAGAGAGAGAGAGAGAGAGAGCAGAGCTATCTTGAACAAAAAAATTTTAATACCTTATTTCTTCTGGAAAAACAGAATAAATTCTAATGTGCAAGTATCTTTGATATTAAAGAATGGTAATAAACATACACTTTGCACGGTGGAAAGAAAGCCTAAATATACCGATCATAACTATAATATCTTTTTTTGTGATATCTTAAAATTTTAACAGTTTGATTCCAGTATCAATACTATCATATATTTAGGGTAATTCCATGAGCACATGTCGTGTAAGTCACACACATTAACGATTTTGGATACCAGTATTTTAGAAAGGAAAAATGTGACTTATTTTATAGGAGATATTTCGCTTATTGAATAAGGCCATACAAACCTTTCAAAAATAACGGTGGCCAACAATTTAGCAGTTACTAGAATTGTGACTTACACGACAAATGCTCATGGAAATACCCATTAAAACAATAGTTTGATGCTTAATGTGTCTTTTCCTCTTTGATGAACTAAAAAAAAAAAAAAAGAAAAGAAAAGAAAAGAAAAAAGCAATATTACAATAGTACATGTTTAAAACATTAATTATAAGCTCAATGCATGCGAATAACGCTATTTAACGCTAAAATAAAGAAGGAAAAGTAAAAACGCGAACGAACAATGGAATACATTTTGCAATTGTAAGAATGTCTACAACTTACAATTTTTTAAAACATTTTTTAATAGTTTCTAAAGTTGAGTAAAAATCATCATTTACTGATTTTTGTTTGTTTATATTTATTTCTTTAAATAATTACAATTTAAATAAATAAATTCAAAAATTGAGATGCTTTTAAAATTTTCTATAATAATAAACCAAAATTAACAAAAACATTTACAGTAATTCATTCATTTCTCTCCGAGCTTCAAATGATCATACATATAAGAGGTAATTATATTGGAAATGATTAAAAAATAAGTTGAACATTTTAAAGTTTATTTTAATAAAAATACTTTAATATAAAACTTTTTATTTGAAATAATTTGAAATTTTTATGGCCCACTTTGTATTACTATAAAAAAAAAATTTAATAAATATTCATGCTTATAATGCTATAGACTATAATAAATATATGTAAATAAATACTTAAAGATATCGAACATTAAAAGGAAAAGTCTTACTTATTTTAATTAGAATATGTCGATATTCTAATACTTTTAATGCAAAAAAAAGTATATAAAGCAGATTAAAACGCATTTTTTGACATATTCCTCTAATAACATTTTTATAGAAATATTTTTTTCAAAACAATTTCTTAATTTGTTTGTTCTTTTACGGTAATAAAATCCATTTTAGAGGTATGCTAAATAACACTCAAAAACACGAAAGAAAAGTATATTTGTAGTAGACAAAATTAACTTTTTTCGAATTGGTAAAAAAACTCAAAATAGACGGTATCGCCAGCTTTCTAAATTCAACAATGAAAACGAAATCAGGCGGTCCCCCGCTTAATTGCCAGCTCATGTAGGGGAAAGTGAGTGACGAAGAAGAATAAATATTTAATTAAATATCTCGTCGAACTTAATCTGTAATGCTGAAAATTCTCCTTTCCCAGATTATCCATCAAAGAGGGAATGTGTTTTCTGCTAGAAAAAAAATTATAGTGGAATATAGATTTAAAAAATCAAAACTTTAGTTTTAACAATTTTTTTAAAGCAAGCTTCCTAAGAATTTAGAATTTTAATCTAGAAATATTAAGTCATCTTTGGATAAATACCTAGTTCATTATTGTAGTTCTGAATTATATTCACTAACATTATATCGAAAATTTCAGCAAATTTAATGTACCAAAAATATTTAATGTGACAAATCATAATAAACGAAAAATTATAAAACATTTATAAATTTATTCCTGATTAGTATAACGATTTATCATTAATTTTAGGTTTTGTCACATGTAAAATAACTTTAAACGCGAGTGAAAATTTTTTGAAATTCTCATTCAGATTTTATTTATTTATTTTCAAGTCATATATACTACATTATTTGATGATATTCTGATTAATTTTCTAACTAACAGAAATGTTAATGAGAGATAAATTACGTAATTTAGAGTAGGGTGGAGCGAAAAAAAAAATTTTTTGAAAATCAAAAACGGGTAGGTGCCAAAAGTTGCCTTTATACTAGTACATTAACTGTGTGAAATTTTACCGCTGAAAAAAAAATGGCTTGAGTCTGCGCTTTTGCTCCAAAAATCGAAATTTTGGATAAAATTTGTCATTTTTTGACATTTTTTCAAAAAAATTAAAAAATTCCTACAGAGCTGGTTAGTACTTAAAAGTGTTGCTTAGATCTTTATATTTATCTGCTTAACATATTTAAACTATAAAACAATATCTGTAGTCTGTATAATTGGAACAAATCTGACAACTTTTTGTGAAAAATCAGCGTTAACCTCTCTATTGGAGCATACAACGAAATGTTGTTTTGAATGCATTTCTTACCTAGTTGCTTTCAAAACTACTGTGCATATAACTCATAGAGGTGGTTACATTATCCCACCCGTCTCAACCATCCAATCATCTAGGCCCAGTGTTTTATTTTTGTATTGAATTGTTATTTTTTTCCCGAAGACGAGTATAAGTTTTCTATATATCAAAGTAATTTATATCTTCTTTATATTCACTGACTTTGGATGATTTGGATAATGCTGGTGTGACCTGCTGCACGTATATTTTTATACCATGTATAACAGAAGAGAGGCTGAACAATGTATTGGGTATGTTCTTAATTGAACCTATTCAGCAGTCTATTATCATCATTAAAATTTCATGCAATTAGTACATTATGATTGGAAGTTTTGTTATCACAGCATTCTTTCAATCAATTACATTTTATATGCAATGATTTGCCTAAAAATTTATTGTATGAATTTAATTTCTAGTATGTCATCATTTATTGAACTTATTACATTGAATATATGCTGAGAAGCTAGCTGTTTAATATTATAACGATTGTCACAGAGGATTGCAAACAAAATTTGCAAAAACTACTTGTTGTAAAACAACAATATTTCTAAAGAAGTTTTAGTATGCTTTATATCGTTTCCTGTGTTGTTCCGTAGTCTAGTAATTTCTAATAAGATTTTAGATCTATTATTTAGGTGTGTAGTACATTTGGTATAAAACATCCCGCGGTATAAACTTGGATTATACATTTTGTGAGTGAACATATAAACGCTGATTGACAATCTGTGCTTATATAAAGCGGAAAATTTTATTAACTTTATGAACTGTCTTTTGTGTGAGATGTTTTCTAAATTCCTATTCCCCATTCTTTCTGAGAAATAGCTTTCCTTATGAATTAGCTTTGCAATCTCCGACAGAAATTTCTAGTCTGTTCTGAGTATCTTTTTCTCAATTTGAGAAAATAATTTTTCAAAATTATTCTCTATTTTATAAAAAAAATTGCAATAGGAAGTGAATAGTACGCAGACAAAGATTTTCCTTATTGATCCGGTGAATCCATGTAGCTTAGAACGTTTTATATCGACTTCTCAAATAATTGACGCAGAGGAAATTCACTGGAGTTGAAGTAGCGAATGATTCAATATTATACACAATTCTAAGCTTACCCCATGCAAAATGGTTCACAGTGACAAATAAAATTCTCCTAATTTTAAATGAGCACTTATAGTCGATATCCGTCCATTCCCTCATAAAATACAATGCATTATAAGTTTATACCCAGGACATTTCACCATCAAATGTTGTCCGCTCATAAAAAGGGGATCTAAAAGTTAATAGGAAATTACCTAGATACGAAAACACTTAGAAAACGGCATAAAACTAATGCAAAAAAAATTATTTACAACAGCGGTTGCTTTACACATGGAGAACAAATTTTCATTGCAATTCTCTCTGACGATCACCATCACATGAAACAGCTCGCTTCTCAACATATAAAAAATGCAAAAGTAGAATAAATGATGGCATACTTATAGTTGAAATATCTGAAATCATCTTTGAAGCAAATCATTACGTAAAAAAATACAATGGACTGAAAAAATGTTGTGGTAACAGAACTTCCAATCACTATTCATCAACTGAATGTAAGTTTGATACATATAATAGATGGCCGAATAGATCCCTTTAATAATATTCCCGTGCATTACTCTGCTTGTCATTTTTTTGTATAAACTGTAAAAATATTCATGAAGATAGTTACAGCAGCATGTGGATGCAAAGAACAGATGAACAAGGTGGAAGCATCGAAAACATGCCAAATTTTTATAAAGAAAATCACAAATCAATGTATAAATAAAACACTGTCCTAAGATGATCGAATAGTTGGGCCGGGTGTTTAGGAAATATAGCCACCTCCACGACGCATGTCCAAGGTAGTTTTGAAAACAAGAGCTGTATTAAAAACAATAATTCGATGTATGACCCAATAGAGTGGTAATGCTGTTTTCTTACTAAAAGTTGTCTGTTTTGCTCCAGGTATAGGGAATAAACATATTGTTTTATAGTTTAAATATGTTAAGCGGATAAATATAAAGGTCTAAGCAACACTTTTAAATACTAACCAGCTCTGTAGGAATTTTTTAATTTTTTTGAAAAAATGTCAAAAAATGACAAATTTTACCCAAAATTTCGATTTTTGGAGCAAAAGCGCAGACTCAAGCCATTTTTTTTCAGCGGTAAAATTTCACACAGTTGATGTACTAGCATAAAGGCAACTTTTGGCACCTACCGGTTTTTGATTTTCAAAAAAAAATTTTTTTTCGCTCCACCCTAATTTAGAGTGATGATAAAATGACATGACCATAAAAACCATGCTTTTTTAAGCATATATTTGCAGTTTAAAACTGTTTGAATTTGAGGTTATATAATGCACTTTTACTATCAAAACAGTCAGCAGTCCGCTAACCTTTTATGAGCGGCTTGAGATACACAATTAATAATTCATATTTACAAAAATTGAAATGCATTTAAAAGATGTTAAAGACTTCCAGTGTTATTTTACATATTTTTATGAAAAACTAAGTTTGTTAATTTATTTTTAATTATTGTTAAATATAATTTGATTAGTCAAAAGTTTTCTTTTTACCTGCAGTACTATTTGCGCTACAGTGATGTATGTATGCTTTAATCGTCAACATAAATCAAAAATTATTTACAAATGATTAAATTTTCGCTATGTACATGGCATTCTAAAAAAATAAATGTGTTCCACACATTATAGTTAATTATTAAATACATTATTAAATAAAATCTATTTTTATTAACTTTAACGCTTAGAAATTATGAACAAAGATGTATAGCATAGTAAAGAATACGCTAGTAAATTACAGTTTTCATTTCCGGAGTAGAAGCTTGCTATTTGCACATTCATAAGGATATTATGTATTATAAATATAATATTCACTTTCTAAAATAATATTAATTCATATTTATTATTTAATATTTATTTAATATATAATAAATATTAATTATATAATTATACAAATATAATATATAGGATTAGGGGATAAATATTAGAAATATAATATTTATCCCCTTTACGAAGCATTACTTCAGAACATTTTATTATATTTTAACAGTTGAAATATATTTTTGGAACAGATATGAGTAAATTACCTGACTTAAAATTTTTAACGGATAGCGTATTCTCAAAATAGAACATACTTGGTATTTTGAACACATTTTAGTATTTTAAATTGTTAATAGCAACATAATATCTTAAAATTATCAAAAATCTTTGCACATTCTAGATAGCTAAGTCATAAAAATTACTGTGGTAATCCAGTGTTTTTTTTTTTTTTTTTTTTTTTTTTTTTTTACCTTTCTTAACACGAATGTATCCTATCTTTCTAATTATAACAATACAATGTTTTCTTATCAAAAGAAAATTTAAAAAAAATCAAATATGCATAAGCTTTTTCATGGAAAGCCCTTCAACATGTTGTGATAACTTTCTTTTAATAAATAGAATTGATAAAAAAATTATTTGCAAAAAGTACTTCATAAAGCAGAATCTATGATACATTAAATTAATACGAGAAAAATATTTTTTTGTGTTTTCTGAAAACTTTAGAAAAATAGTAATTTAACAAAACATGACTATCCTTTAATTCAATCTTAAAATCACCTTATTCGTTGGATATATACATCAAATATTTTTAAATAATACTAAAATACTAAATAATTAAATAAAGTTTTTACAGGCAATTTTTCTATATGCATTTTGCGACAAAATACAGCAATCAATAGTTTTAATATTTGCTTATTTAATTTTTTATTTTTTATTTAGAGTTATACCTATGTTTTTCTGTAGAATTTCACTATCAAAATTCGTACATTCCTTGGATTTGATAGTAGAATTTATAATATTTTCTTATATTTAAATAAAGCGAAAATGTCTATAAAGAAATTTTGCGGCGAAACTTTACGCATCCTGTAATATTCTAAGAATCATCCTTATGATGTAACGGTATTTTTGCATTTAATTAATGTATCATTAAATTATTAATTAAAGACCTTAAATCTAGCTTTGAATTTATATCTTTATTATAAAATACATTATTATTAATATAGAAATTGAATTTAAATTTATGAGATATCTAGCATTTTTCACTGAAGAACTGCAGGAAAACTTCACAACTTATGCAATTCTTTTACATCAGAGCTTCTGTATATTATGCAAATCCAACATCAATACCGATAAAAAAAATAATAACAGCCATGCAACCAGAAATAAAACTTTCTGTTCTCTAAATGCCTTTATTTAGTTCCCCTTTAGCCGTAAGAATGCTTCGTCGTGCAAATGATAGCTGTCAGGCAAACGCAAAGTGGTTGATCTCCCTCTTCAAGTGCGGAGAGAGATACTGGACGAGCAATGCTTCTTATCAACGTCTTTTGTCTCTTTAAATACATTTGCACCAATATCGTACTGGAAGACTGACGATGTTTGAATTGAGGATTGCACCAAATCATAGTAAGGGATTTAAGTACTTTATACAAGAAAGTTTTTCGTAAAGTCGTTGTAAAAAAAACTTTTTTAAAGAAAACTTTACGTTTTTAAAGGGCTATCTGAACATTTGGAGTGCATTGTTTAATATTGTACACTCTCAAAATACATTGCTTTAAACTGTATTCTCGTTTATTTATTTAATTAATAAAATACTCATTTATTTATTTGTTTTTTCATTTTTCTAAATCTATTTAATTTAAATAACTCCTCGCTATAGTACTAAAAGACTGCCGATGTTTGAATAGAGAATTGTATCAATTTGTAGTAAGGGCTTTAAATACTTTAAAACATAAACGGGTTTGTAAAATTAGTAATAAAAAAACTTTTTAAAGATAACATTACATCTATCAAAGAGCTATGCCATATTTGGAGCACTTTGTTTAAAGTTTTACACTGACAAATTGTATTTTTAATTTTAAAAGAATTACGAAAGTATACATTTTTTGTCTATTTAAATCAATTTTCATAAATGCCGTACTGGAAAACTATTGATTTTGGAATTGAGAATTATATCAAATCATAGTAAAAAATTTAAGTACATTGCATTTTTTTTTTTTTTTTGCAAAGAAACAGTAAAAACATTTTCTAAAGAAAACCTTACGTTTTTAAAGGCTTGTTCCAACATTCGGAACACTTTTTATAAAGTTTCATATTCAGGAAATATCTTTATTTAAATTGTAGTTTTATTTTAAAAGAATTGTGAAAATACTTTTTAAAAGAACTTATGTATTTTATACAAAAATTCTTCATAAAGCAGTAGTAAAAAACTTTATAAAGAAAACCCTGCGTTTTTAACTTTCAAAGTACTTTGTTTAAGGTTTTATACTGATAAAATATATTGATTTAATTCTATTTTTATTATTAAAAAAATACGAAAGCACAGTTTTTTTTTTCAACTATTTAAATTAATTTTCACCAATACCATAGAAGAAAACTGCGAATGTTTGAGTTGCTGTTTGTATAAAATTACAGTAAAGGGTTTAAATATTTAAATGCAAAAAAGTTTAATGTAAAATAATAGGAAAAAATTTAAGCCAAAATTTTAACGTCTTTAAATCTTTATGTTTTTAAATGGCTATGGCAACATTTGAAGCATTTTGGTTAAAGCTATATGCTGACAAAATATATGGATTTAAATTGTATTTTTATTTGAAAAGAATTATGAAAATACACCTGTTTTTATTTATATTAATGTTCACCAACATCGTAGTGGAAGACTGGTTGTTTAAAATGATTATACCAAGACCATAGTAAGAGATTTAAGTAGTTAATACAGAAAAGTTTTTGTAAAGTAGTAATAAAAAAATTAAAGAAAATCTTATTTTTTAAAAAGGTTGTTCCAACATTTGAAGCACTTTGTTTAAAGTTTTATACTCATAAATATGCTGATTTAAATTGTATTTTTATTTTAAAACAATTATAAAAAATATTTAATTTTTTATTTTATTTTATTTTGTACTTCATATTGTTTTTTAAACTAGTTTTCATCAATATTCTACACGAAGACTGCACATATTTAGATTCAGAACATTATCGAATCACAGAAAGGTATGTAATATAAAATTTTTTTTGAAAAAGTAACTGAGCTATAAGAAAAAACTTCTTGGAAATGATTAAAGGGGCATAAACACACATTCGGAGCACTTTTTAGCATTATTAACTAACAAAATATATTAATTTGGATTCAGTCTTTATATAAAATTACGAAATTGTATGTAATTTAATTTATTTTTAGCAAAATGCTTAAATCATATATTTTTAAATATGTAAAAATTCACAGAGATTTTTTTGTGTGTAGTGGGGTGGAGAGCTTAACAATGTATTATATAAAATAAAAAGTATTAAAAAATATATTATGAATTAATGTTTAAGTTATGTAATTACCAAGTGTTGTAGTCTTCGTTAGAATATTATTTTAAACAATGTTTCTTAAAAATGCTTTTGCTATCACGTATTTACTGGTAGGTAAATACCTACCAATAATTACTAAAAATGAAATACCTTATTGGATGCATCACCCTGAATTCAATTTTAAATTTCTTGTTTATTTATAATTAAAATTATTAAAGTTCGATATTGACTTCAAACATGCCACACTTAATTCTACTAAATGTATCGTAATTGCATTTGAACCATATGCTGTTTTAAGTAGTTTTTCGTGAAATGAAAAATAATTAAGCTGCATGGACAAAAAGGCTTAGATTTCAGAAATTAAACATTTTTTAAACAGAAAATCCCTTTTTTACACGTCATTATTGCACATAAAAGGTTATAAAAGAACAGTGTTATAAGGAAATTGGAAGACATTTAGCAAAATCCAGAGCGCAATATTTGAGTTAAACTGGATATGTTATAGATTTTTCTATTCAAAACCATCAGTACCTTTATAATTAAATGAAATATATAAAAACAATTATTTAGTTTCATTTAATATCAGTATTTTACATCAAAAATTTACATTATATTTAAATTTAAAATATATGTATATTGTCAATATATTAAAGAAGAGCTAAGAAGATTTTTTCTGTAATTAGACAAACTGAAATATTAATACGCTTTCCTTAATGTTAGCTTTATTTATTTATTTTTTCGTTTAAATGCATTTTTATGTAAATAATTTTAACCTTCTTTTTTTTTTCTTTTTAAGGAATGTTTATATGCATTTAAATTTTACGTATGAGCACTTTCTTTTCTGCTTTTGTGATTATCCTTTTGTGATTGATGTACTTTTTAGCTTATCGCATTCTTTAGATCATAAAACACAAAATTTCAGGTAAATAAAAATAATTCCTGCCATAAACGCAGAATAACACATTATTTTATAACTTTCAAAAGTGGGATAACGCCATGGAAACAGATTGAGATGTTATCAGCTGAATGTCTTAATCTTAAAAGACAGTTATCTTTGCATCCAAGGTATTTTATTTCTATTTTATTTATTTTTATTTTTTTATTGTTTTTTTTTTTTTTTTTTTTTTTTTTTTTTTTATTTTATTTTTTACAAATTCTTGGAATGAAATTAATATAACCCGCAAAATGAATTTAACTTTTTACGACCATTTTATAACAGTTCTTGTCAAGCTGACTTTTTTTTAAAGTAAAGTCAGTTTTTGAAGCTACTACTTATTCTAAAAAAGAATAATTTATTTTTAAATTCAATTCAAGTAAATGTAAATCTTTAGTTTTGGCTGAATTTTGATATTGTCTGTGAGATAAACTAATTTCTACTAAGTCTCAATACATTTTTTATCATCTTTAGGGAGGATTTTTTTATGGTAAGAAAAAAGACCATTTTTTATGATTTATACAGCTTATTAATATAATAATTATTAATATAATATTTTTTATTAATATTTTATTAATTTTTCAATAATATTTTTATTAATATTTTATTTTATATTATTATTATTAATATATTAATTCAAAAAGAAAAAAAATAATAATAAGTAAAGAAAAACAAAAGAAAAATAGAGAACATAAGAGAAATTCACAAAATAATAATAATAATAACCTTTACATAATTAGCCGATGAGCGTTGATGGTAATTTTTGAGCGAAATGATTTCTTGTAAAATAAAAAACTAATTATAAATTTCTTTCTTACATTTCTAGAATTTATTGAAACTTCAGATATTTAATATATCAGATATTATTTAATTATTTAATTATTATATAGTTAATTGCATTTAATTATTAAAATTTTAATCCGATATTCAATATATCTAATATTTGTTCAAACAATCCAACAAGACTGATTGCCGAAATATTACTTCACGCATTTTTTTTAATCTCTAGCTGTACATCGGTACAGCCAAACCATAAAATTTTAACTTATTTTTTGAAGGATTCTATAGTGAGTAAATTACTATGAAATGTTTGCTCTTTTAATTACTGATAGAAATTATAATTATGAAAAACATAAACGTCCACATATGTGGCTAAAAACGTGGAAAAATTAATATACAAATGAAAATTCTCAGCTATTTAAATGTTTATGAAGTAATAACTGATTCTCATTTTGCATATTTTGGCGGAATAGTTGCATTATAGATGCCAATTTCCCTAAATATACAGCATAAAATTCTTACAAAAATTATGCAGATAACTGAATGAAAAATAACGGCATGCAATAGATGACAAGTTATGCACCTAATGTTTTAAATATCAAGAAAAATGTATAGTTCATTTCTTTTATTACAATTGTACAAAGTATATAGGAAGAAAACATCATTTTAAAAAATGTGTATTATTTGCATTTGCACAAAATGTCGTTTTATGGATTTTGAACCTTATATATATATATATATATATATATATATATATGTCTGTGTTATCTTTTACAAATTTCTTTTGTTTGAAGTATAATCGGTAACAATGCAATTAGCAGTATGAACAACAAATGTCCACTCAAAAATATGGAACCTGGCCTTCGTCTCAAAACTAGTTTTGCAAGATTTATTTTGTCATATAATAAAATAACTTTTAGTTATTTTTTTTTTAATTCTACAAGACGTAAATAAATAAGTGCAAAAAAGAAGTAATAGTCCAGATTATTTACACCTTCATAATCCATTATCAAATTTCAGTCCTTTTTTGTCTTTTTAAGCCTTTCTGGTACACTTAAATTTAGGTATCCCTTTCTTTTGAAAATAAATATTAAATACGCTGAAAAGAAATCCGTTATTTGTCAGTAAAATTTCTGTATATTTATGTAAAGTTTTTTTGACGAATGTTTTTCTTATATTTGTCATAAATTAGTGAATGATAATATCTTTTACAGAACGCAATCTATATATCTATTTATTTATTTATTTGCAAGCACGTGCGCTAGAAAATTTATTAAAGCTAATCTTAGTTCTGATTCTTCTTTTTCCTTGTAAGATATGAATATTTCCGAAGAATCAACATGAAGTATTCCGAAAAAATGTTGCTAGAAATTTTGAAAGCAACTAGATTAATTTAAAAACCGTATTATTTTTCATGCGGTGTTTCAAGGGTAGTTTTAAATTGCTAATTAATCTATCATAAATCAACTAAGAAAATGGTCTTTTATTTTTCCTTGTTAACAGAGTTCTTCGAAGGGGGAAGGGATGCCTTAGGAGTGATATTTAATTCGGAGATGGGGTTTTTATTTATCACATTACATATCAATTAAATTCTTTTCATCTCTATTTTATGTTACTCCCAAATATCTATTTGTAGCAATTATATCTTTTAATATATATATATATATATATATATATATATATATATATATATATATATATATATATATATATATATATATAAGACCATTAATAATAAACAATATTAACCATTTGAAGTTAACCATTGAATTTAATAACTTATATCACACTGAATATGAAAGGAAAAAAGAATAAAATGAACACAAATGGAATTTGTAGAACCAAAGCAGAATCATCAGGTCCCAAATACTTTGGAACTACAAATGGAGTGTGTGGTTTCATCTTCGTATTTGCCATGAGAAAGCAAAACAATATGAATTTGGGACTACCAACACACATGAAACCAAAATTAATTAAACAAATACCAAGTAATCTATAGTGGATATGGAGAAAGTAAAACAGTGATGAGCTATAAAGTAGAATGAATCCGAAATGCACGACCATAATTCTGATACCGCACGTGGTATATTAAAGCTTGAAGTATTCATATATCATATGACAGAAAAATGGTATTTTCAAAGGTGATTTTTTTTGTCAAATTTTTTAATTTGATTTTATGCTGCTTCGATTAATTTGTTTTCAAATATGCTTCTTTTCTATTTATTATACCTGACATTTGAGGTTTGAAATTATGAGTCTATTTATGCTTTGCCTTGGATTCTAAGAGATTGTCGTGAATTTCATACTTCTGTTTATTTTCTCTCAATGTGTTTATTTTTTCAGGCGATTGGGCCTATGTAATCTCAATTATCATAGTATGAATTTTTTATGTCCTTCTCTTATATTTGTAAGAATAAGTATTCTTTGGAGAAGTTTATCAAAATATATGCTATTTCTTATTTCTTTTTAACATTTTTGTGTATTTTGTGCTTTCGTGTTTTGAATTGAAATGGGTTCTTCTAAGGGATTATAATGGATTGTGGTCAAGTTTCAATTAGTTTAATTGTTGCATTGATTATTTTCGTATTAATTTACTAAAGATTTATTTTATACAACGCAATTTTACCAGATTTTTGCAAATTAATTTCATTTTATCGAAAAAGTTAAAGGGATTTGATTATAATTTCAAACTCAAAAAATTATATGAAATCACTCAGCACAAAACAAGGAAAAAAGTATTCCTTACGTAATTGATAACGTGACTGATTGATAACAACTGATTGATTGATAACAACTTTTCAGAAAAAAAATTCATTTTGAAATTTATACCACATATTTAAATATTTTACAAATTTAAATGCTTAATTATGTAACTTAATTTTGCAATATTGGTCTTTTTTCAATTATAGCCTCATTAATTTTCAAAATAAACTTTAACATCAAATGAAAGCACCGAAAATGTAAGTTATATTTCAGATTATATGAAACAAACTCCGTGCATCAATGAAATTTTCTCACGATATTTTTTATGATTACACTCTTACTCGTAAACTGGTACAAATCAAAATATAAAGTTTTCCTTGAAAAACATCTATTTTCAAGCATAAAAAATTTACTTTTTTTCCAAAGTTAATCATGAAATAATTCAAGTTTTCTTTAAATACGTGGAATGAAATTTAACTTGTGTACTTCAATAAAGAGGCACTCTACATCCGATTATTTCAAGATTTGTTGACAATAACATTGTACAGCGTCATAAGCGAAAGCGATAAATTGAGAGAGTTCGGTCTTTTAAAAGAATTATTTAAATCTATTTTTAATGACAAATATGTAAATATATTTACATTTATTCATAATAACTTCTCAACAATTCAGTTTTTTGCTGTAAGTAATTTTACGAATAAACGTGTGCAAAATGTTACAGCACGGGTAATTCCGAGGAATTAGGAAAAATTAATTAGAAATTAGTAAATGTTATTTCAACTACCAGAGAAGACGTCTGTTAATTTATAATTATTTCTATTCATGATATATTTGTTTAAAAATAAACTATGTCACTAAAATATGTAGAAAACACTGTAGTATTTAAAATCAGAAAAGAATAGTAATAGTTTAAAAAAATAAGGGTCAAATATCATTAATATTAGAAATTGTTTTTACAGCAACTTCCTAATGAAATTCCACGATTTTCGAAAAATATCCATAATAACACCTCAATAATCACGTTTTTTTTAGGTATATCATTTTACCAATGAGTATGCGAAATCTTGCAGCAAGCGTAAAATCCAAGAAACTAAAAAAAAAAAAAAAACAATTATTAAAGACTAGTAAATGGTCTTTAAACTACCAGGGAATACATTCATTAATTTATAATTATTTCTATTATTTAAGTAAGGATTCTGAAAAAAAAAATTGATGTTATTAAAATAGGTAGGATATTTTGTATCATAGTAAAATAAATGAAAAATGAAAAAATATGTGTCATAATTGTTAATTAATATTTAAAAAAAAAAAAAAAAAAAAAAAAAAAAACTATCATCTTCCTAAATAAATTTCGTGATTTTGTGAAAATCATTCCAAATTATCTTTAGATCAAACTCGGACACTTCTGTTTTCGCGGATTAAATAAACCCAGAAAACCTATTTGAAAATTAGAAACCAAATGAAAAACCCCGACCCCTTCAAACTCTTCTGCCGGGTGTTCGTCTGAACAACCCCATTAAAGTTTTCCCCATGGCAACATTTTGCTTCGCGCAGGAGAAAGCTTCCCTTTTTCGACCGTGCACTGTTTTTTCCGTGTTCCGAAAATGAATATTTTGCATTTAAACACGATATTATACGTATTGTGAAAGACAAAGCGCAAAGTATCCAGGGTTAATGAATGAAAAATGCAGTAAAATTACATAGTCATCCCTCTTTCCCAATATTCCGAGATTCCCTACCCCCCTTTCTGATTAAATAAATGAATACTTAATGCAATGAAATTTGTGTAAATTAAAACAGTTATTTAAAAGGTATTACAATAGATAACCTTATTTTTTATTATAAAAGGGAAGAAAATATAAAAGAACTATTACTTGATTATATTTATTTTTTAAATTAAATATACCGGGGAATACTCAAAATATATTCAAACATAATTAGCTTTTACATTTTAAAATTATTTTTGTTTTATAATACTTTTTCATTTATAACAGGTTAATGCAGTCTGAAAATCTATGTTTTCATATTATTTAGTATTAATTAGAATTATAGATTTACAGGTTTAAATTAATCGAAAGTCAAAGTTATTCTCGCTTGCGCGTGCGTTTCATATACGCGAAATGTGCAAAAAAAACATCAAATGTGCGAAATCAAATCAAATGTGCATATCAAATGTGCGAAAAAAACATTAATTTTTATACATTGTTACGAACTTATCGTCTTAAAATTTCTTTTATTTGCCTGCACTATCTTTAAAACGACTTTTTTTTAGTTTGTTTTTTCAAACTTAGTTCAGAAAAAAGAAAATCCTTTTATCTCAAAATGTGAATTCAGTCAAGAAAATGTCTGTATCATACGAAATTGCTAATTTTAATGTCAACCATCTCTTAAAATGTTATTTTTTTCTTTGATTCTGTTTAACAACCTCAAATTGTAGATAACAGACAAGGACATCACACAGTTGCGTATTTTCCCGAAATGTTAGTCAAAACTTGAATGTTTTTTTTTTTTTTTTCTTCTTTTAAATTTTTTTTCGAGGTCAAGTGCATAGTCAGAATGGTAAATTTTATTACTAAATAACTAAGCGTTGGGGGGGGGGGGGGGTCTATATTTTGTAGAGTTAACAAGTATCATATAGTATAAACTGCGAACTTCTGTGTAAAATTCAAGGCATTTCGTCATATATCCAACATTTTTTCTCAAAGTAGCAAAAGATAGTAATGGAAATTAAACATATAACAATGGTGAGATTACAAGCTATTTCTTTGGTGAATTAATTCGACTGGATAGGTTGAATCTGTAACATTTTTCACAAAAATAATAAAAATAGGATATGTAAATATAAAATCGCTCATTCTCTAGTAAGTGTTAATTTTTTCAATGTATCAATTAAAACCTACTGAAACATTTTTCTTGAAACAAAGTCCATCATAAAACACTAAAAATGATCACAAATGAAATTAATTTTTCATGTATGGTTTTGATCGATGCAGATAATTTTCAAAATATTCCTCATTGAAAATCTGTGAGTTAAATGAAGCAGTAAGAGTGCTTTTACTTTGCGCAATAAAGTTGAGCTTAACATGCATTAAAAACAATGATATAGAATCATGTAAAGTTGCGCGTAGAAAGAATGTAACTTTTCCGGGTTTTGTTTAACGTTTTGGGGGAATTCCGTCAGCGCGCGTCATTCTTCATTAATCAAAGTTCGTACTGGGTCATGGATTTTTCCAGAAAATTTACCAGTATAAATTTATAAAAAAGAGAATCTAGGTTAAACGAACAAAATTTCACTTTCATTTAACCAGAGATTTTTTATGAAAAATTACTGGTGTGGAAAAAGTTTCCTGTATGCAAAATTCCAGGAGACGTCCAAACCCTGATAAACACTCATTTTTCAGCAGAACGTGTTATGCAACAAAAAATTACCAATACATACTAAACTCGCCAACGTGAAATTCAGCAAACTAATAAAATTTTTCACTTTAACATAATTTAATATTAATGAAATGAAAGAGAAAAATAGTTTTTAAAATAAAAAATAATACTTTTATATACCTTGTTAGGATGCATACGATAATTAAACTATGAAATTAGATTACGAATTTATAAAACAAAATATTTAATGCATGTAACTCTAGCATACTTAATATACGTAGAGTACAATTAAAAAAATTGCACTTAAAATTCGTATTTTGCTTTAATAATCCCCACAGACAACAGAAAAGAGACGTTAATGGGATTTTCCCTCATTAACAAGAAAGTCTTTTTCTAGGAAACATATTCATTCTTAAAATATGAATTTAAAATATGAATGTAAAACAAAGAAAATTAAAAAAATACATCTTTCCGCTGAGAAAAATTTTTCTCAGTCCGGTTGAAAAAATGTTTATGGAAAGTGATTTTTTAAAACATTTTTAATATTAAATATTAAAAAAAATCACCATATTATTGGTAAGTTTTTGTCACAACTAAGCGTTCTTTGCACGTTAATCAGAATTTTACTATAACCAATTTTCACTTTACGAGTTTTTACTGTAATTTATGTAACTGCTAGTAAATTCTTTGATTTTGAAGATTTTCCATTTCATTTAAATCTAAGAAATTTTAGATAACAGGCAAGGATCATATAATCTTTAATAACATCTATTTTTCAGCATGAAAATAATATACAAATTAGATCAGTTACGGTTAAAATGATGAAGGAAATCTATCAGATGATGATAATTGTGTGCATTAAATTTTGCCGATCTTACTACTGCATTCAATTTACATATATGTGATTCTTCATTGATAATCTAAATTTTTTTATGAAAATTATTTCTTCTACATTAATTTAGTAACTATGCTTCTGACGAAGTTAAAATCATATCATTATACATAACTCAAGATTTAACTTAAAACTTTTTTAAATATTTCTTATGAACTCCTTTTTTTATTTTAAATGGATCTTAAAATATTTACCTATTCAAATAAATTTAAGAATTTTCTCAAAATACATAACTGGTGCGTAAAATTCTGTGTATTATACAAAATTTAAAATCAATATCTTTAACGTTGATTTGATTTATCGCACATAACCGAAATTAGTTTAAAAAGGTTTTCCTTAACATATAATGTCGATATATGAAAATAATATTCTAAAATAGCTAAAAGACGACACCAGAAGATTTAAAAATGCAGTCAAATCTTACTAATTTTATTTTTAAACCGGTATATTAATGTAATCAAAATTTTATATCGAAGCATATTTATGAACACATATATTGTAAAACTTAGTTATAAATATACCTTAAAATTGAACATTAAAATATATAAAATTCAGCAATACTAACTACGTTTTATTTTTGCTTTATTTTAATATATACCATATATGTTATATTTATAAACGACCATGAAGGGTTTAAAAATTAGACAACATGAGATTGGGTATGAAATCCAGTCATTTTTCAAAATGTTTAATTTTTTCATATTATTTGAAAGCCCGTAAATGGACATCAATTATTAATCTGTAAAATTTATGAAATTTGATTATTAACTCTGTATGATATTTTATTTGCCTACTTTTCAAAAGTTATGTACACTGTAAAAAAAAAAAAAAAAAAAAAAAAAAAAAAAAAAAAAAAAAAAACTGTAAAGTCACAATTAAAAAAAAAAAAAAAAAAAAAAACTGGTATTACTAGAACTATTTACGTCAATAACACAGGTAACTGCAAAAATTCATGCAACAGAATCGTTTACATGATTTTTTACTGTTTCTGATATATAAGATGGTTGATTTTTGACGTCCGATTATCTGCGCTAGGGATATAGGACCAGGGGGGAGTGCCCTTCGTGGGGGTCTTTCTAAGGGAACCTAACCCGTATTTACGCAAGGTTCGAAGAAAACCACGAAAACTCCGAACGGTTAGGCCGACAGCCGCGATTGGGTTCGAACCCAGCACCTGCCGTCTACCAGTTGAGAGGTCCGAACCTCTCGGCCACTGGTGGGGCCTGATATATAAGAAATTCTAGGAATCCCAATTTTTCAGAAAAAGTTTAGTAACTTTACAGATTATTTTACAGTGTAGCGGCACCTATAAAAAATTGTTGTAAAGCCCTCCCTCTCTAAAAAAAATGTCTGTATACCTATTAAAAACATAAGTGTACGCACATATGTTACAATTTCCCACAGCTATTAATTTTCTTTTATCTTTTTAAACAAGAAAACAGCAACTTGTAACAAATAACTAGTTTTAAAATTTAGGAGCTTATATAAAATTATTTATAAGCACCTTTTTAAAGTACAAGTTTTATTCACTAATCAATAGATGTCATGATAAACCAATATAAAATTTATATATAAATACAACTGAATTTTGTCATTAAAATTCCATTTGTCCATGAAAATGAAATCTACCGAACAAAAAAGTCATACATAGTTAGGTAAATGTTCAAACTTAATAAACTAGCTTTTTTCACAGGAAGTAATAATCATAGTTTTGGTTTCAGAAATCTAGTTTTTTTTTTTTAGAAAATTACGAACATTGATTATCTTAAAACTTCCATTATCTTAGCTACCTTGTTTTACACCTGAATCTTTCAATCATTAAAATAAAAAAATGCTGAAACTATGATATAACTAAATTATTAATTTATGTTTATACAATTTTGGAAAGAAATATGCTTAGTGCGCACAATTTTTTTTAAATTATAAAATTAAACTAAAGAATCAAACATAGTAAACAACTAAATTTCACAATTTTTTTTGCTCAGTTATTAATTCCGTTACAGCTTTTCAACAAAATTATTAAAAATACTTTTTAATGACTATTGAATTATATAGCTTATGTTGCCTATTTATTGATACATTTATAGTTATGTAAGGATTAGTACTTATTTTTTAAAAAATATCGAATGATCGCCAAAGTTAAAGAAAATTAATAATAGATCAATTTTACATATTTTATACTGAATTTTATACTATACTCAGTGATATAAAGTATGTTGTCAAAGTTATGTAAACATATTAAAAGTATCCTGAAAGAAAGTAATAAAAATTATTCTTAAAGTACTGAGGTACACAAGATTCAAATGGGACAAATTGTACTGATTTCAGTTATTCCAACTTGTAAAGTTTTTCAGACAAATCTTAATATTTATGCTTCACTTAAATCCTGCCTATCAATCAGAATAGAATTTTTCGTGCATTTTTAAACATTATTTTAAATCACTAAAAATAATTACAAAAGTTTTTCGCATAATCTATACTTTATAAAATGAATCACCAGTCTTTATTAAACCATAAATTTTACATATTAAACAGGAAATTTTATTTTAAAACTATACTGCAATAAAACTAAAGTGTATTGTATTTGTACTAAACTATATTTTCAGATTTTAGTTTTTTCTGATTTTCTTTTCAGGAAGTAAAGAAATATACAAAAGAAAAATATGTAGTGGATTACAAATTTGTGGCAATAAGTTGAGGCTGAATATTTAAAATTTTACAAAAATTTATTTCAAACATCTTAATTAATGCTTATTATATTTATTATTTAAATTAAATTTCTTCTGCAATTTTGGTTTTCCAAAGAAAAAAAAAGAAAGAAAGAAATCGCAGATTTCTTCAATTTTGTTATATTTTGTTGTATATGTTGTGTAATGCTATGCATGATTGTCATATTAATTAATCATATGTTGCATAATATAATCTTTGAAAAAAATTATACATAAAAGTGCTTACATATTTCAGTAATAATAAATTATTATGATATTTATATTTATATTTTAACTATGGGTGACATTAAATTAAATGTCTATATCTGCAATGCCTTGAAAAGTTTGAAAACTAGTTACTGCCAGTTGTGTATTATTCCAATTTTTATATTCAGTCTGATACTATTTAACGTAAAGAAACGAAAACTTTTCTATATAAAGTGTAATTATTTAACTTTGGGGTAATTTTTTAGAAATTGATTGATTTTATCCAATATGAAATCGGAGAGAAAATAAATCGTAATAAAAGAATCCCTGTTTGGTCTTTGTGATTGATTGCAAAAAATTTCTGCATCAGAGTATTGTTTAGAATTTTAAAAAAACATTAATATAAACATCAACAAATATTGCATTTTCTTAAAAATAGCATTCTTTTATGGCACTATTTTTTTTAATCTTATGTATTTTGTAAGTAGTATTCCTTAGACTAAAGTATCGTCCATAGTTAAATCATGCCCTGTGTGTTGTTAAATTTTCCTTGAGTGATAAAATATTTACTGGGCACAAAATTAATTATTTTGACCCTTTTCCTCAAGAAACAAGTTTTCCGAACACCTAAATTTTTTTTTAATGCTCAGAAATCTTTTCTGAAGCAATTATCCTTTTCTCTTTAATTGTCATTTCTCTTACAAAGCATTCGGAATCAAAACAAAAACATTTCCCGCAAATTTTATCAGGAGTGACACGTTTTGTGTGATGCAACGCGAAAAAGGGCGAATATTGTGCGCTTTGTCCCACTTAAATCTTGGCGCCCGAGCATTTAACACCATGCTGCAAGTGTAAACGATCACATGGGGGCGCGTACTCACCGTGGCAGAAGCGGGCGGCGTGCAGACGTGGTTTGCGTCTACCATCTCTTCCCTGATGCGGCCGCGAAAAGCAAGTACTTTCTTTCTTCTGTTCGCGCACTCATCAGGAACACCGGGAGTGCCTTTTCCAGCGCTCGCGCCAACTAACACTAGCCAATCCCAGCGCAAGGTGGCATCATCACGTGATGGGGGGCGCGTTGGTCGCGTGCCAAGTTTGAGTAGTTTTCGGACTGTTTCGGTTCGCGCCGCGGGACAGCCGGTTTCACCGCATCACTAGGATCAAATCCCTTCTCCCCCGCATCACCTGAGAAAAAGACAGATTCACACTCACCAATCTGGGAGGAGAATTCAAAGAGCGGCGGAAAGTAGAAAGCTAAAGGAGAACACTACTATAACAGTTTGAAAGTTCTTAACAGGATATTCGATTCGTTTCACTAATATTATATAGAAACTGCATATACATGTTTTATTTTTCTTGAGGTAGTGCGGAACACTAAGTTTTACTTTATAGGGCTTAAGGCATAAGGTGGTACGGGGCGCAAAATCTCAGTTGGAATATTTATAAATATTTTATATAAATATTTGGTATAAATGTATTCATATTTATACATTTTTTTCAACTATAAATTTTTTTAAGTTAATTTCAATATTTTTAAATTGAAAATTAAAATTTTTAATCATGCTCAAAATTTGATGTACCTTCTGAAGAATAATCCTTTTACTCTTTTTTATTCCTTTTTTGAATATAAAAAAAAAGAATAAATATAAATTTATAGCCGGGATTCACAAAAATATTCATTTAAAAATAATAATAATAATTTTCAAAGAACGAGTGTCCTTATTTAAAATTGCTTTATACAGTGAGACAAAATTTTCTTTCAAAATTTAAAATCTCGAAAACAAATTAACGAATATATTAGATAAATTAAAAACATTGTGCAAAGTGTACTAACTTTTCTTTCGTAGAAATTTAGAACTATTTATCCATATTATGAAGCAGAAACATGTACATGAGCCACGCTGACGTCATGATGACGGTAGCAACGACTTGACTAATAAATTTCGCTTTCACTGTATTGTTTACAATTCTAAGCATCACACAGTTTCACTTTTTACATCCTTAAATTGAGGGGAAAAGTTCTTTCAAGTGCAATTTGTTTCCAAACTGCTGTTCAATTTATTGAAATTCTATGGTTGTAAAAATAATTTTCAAAGATTTAATTTCTATTTAAAAAGATAAATCTCTACCGCATGAAGCTCTATTTCAAAATTTCAACTCACTCGTATTTAAAATAATGTAAATATTTCAGATTTTGTTTTTGGCTAATATTCCATGCATCCGCTAGAGCTGTTCACATATAATATTATCAACTTCAGCAATTTTCAACCATCTTACCATCTTCTTCTGTATCCATTTATCCATTAATTTGTGTCAATATAGAATACACAATATGGCACGTACTACTATATTTGGATATAATCCCTCATTTTTATTTTGCTTCATTTTAGTAACAACGGATTTTGAGCTTATTCTATCGACGATAATTTTCAGAATTTTCAAGCTATGTCTTTGAAACTTTCACGAAAGTTTTTCTATACATTTCTACATCTCTACATACATAGCTAACACAATATGCAAATTAAATTTTGATAGCATTCACGCATGCGCAGTTGAAAATTATTTAGTAAAACTGCTCATTTTTCATACAATTTTTATTATTTTTAAATTTTGATTTCATGATATAGTATACAGTGTTGTTTGTCATACTTTCCCAAATAAACATTTTTTTTATTATTATTTTAAGAACTCGGAAAATTATAAGCAAAAAAAATTTGGCACAATTTGGGACTATTTTTATAAAAAACCTTAATTTCTCTACGAGTATACATGCTATCTGCATAAAAATGAACACAGTTTATTACAATAAGCCACTTAATCATAATCTACAGTTTGAACGCTTTTTCTACATTAGTTTTGACAGGGTTTTCGAAAAGATATTCGTTCTTTTTCAATTTGTTGATGATTCCCTACGGAGTTTCGGGAAAAAACTTCACGGAAATGTATGACCTGTACTATTATGTTTTCACACCAGGAGTTTCAAGATAATTCAGCAGTTCTCATGCATTTTTCTAGATATTTAACAAAATGTCTAAAATAACAAGTGGCTGATCATCTTTGGCCATATAGAGTATGTATATTATTTACTTAAAAATGAAAATTATGCAAAAAGGGTTAAAATTTAAATATTTTTTATAATAATTAAACCTTAATTTTCTTAAAGAAACATGTAAAGAGAGAGGAAGAGGCCGACCAAAAATTCGGTTTCATTTTCGTTTCCTAACCAAAATATGATTTTCACCGAAAATTCGTTTTCAGCGGAAATGCAACCAAAAAGTTGGTGGATCGAAATTCGACCGGGATATGTATTTGCAATATCTTGTCTTTTCCTTCAGAATTTTTCAAAATTAGCTATTGATTTGAGCTGTATTGGCTCAAATAAGTTGCTCTTTATTTATTGCTATGAGCTTCACTGCTTATTACTAGTCACGACTGACTCATGATGTGTGTGCAAATTATAAAGCAAGAAACATAAGTTTGAAGACTCTTTTTATGTGCTCATTAAATGTTGCAGACTTAACAGTTATAGGAAATTTTTAGCTTGAAACCGCAGAACTGTTTCGAATACTCTTTGAGTAGTATAAGAGTATAACTCTTGTATAATAGATAATCATTTGAAAAATCATTACAAAAGGTAAAGCTACAACATTTTTTTTAATTAGATGAAATTGGTATAATTCGGAAATCACTTTATGTGATGATTTAATTCTATTTTATTTAAAATGACAATAAAGAGTTTTGTCACAGAGAGCAAAGAGAAAGCCAGATTAGGCCACAAATATACCACACACACTGTTAAAAATAAATCTGTGAATTCCAGGTGAAACTACCGGCAGCAATGTAGCCGAACTTTCACCGTTCCGTTAGTAGATTTTCCGTTTGGAAAATAAAAGAAAGGAAAACTTCCGTATGGAAAAGCGGTAACTTTCCGTTACAAAGTTTGATTTTGCAATGATAATAATTTAATTTAAATTTTAAAATTAGTGAACCGGACATTCGACAAAGAATTCGAAATTTCCGAGTGACCATATACTTAATTTAAATCATTATTTTTTGCATAATTTATTTCAAGCCATCCTGAGGATCGAACTAGGGACGTTTGCGTAGAGGATCAAGTCCTTACTGATTCAGCCAAAGCTGCTGATGCTTGTCTGTACAAAGTATGTCTTTTATGAATTACTGGGAAAATATGTTGTGCTTTTCAAAGATTGCCTTTCAAATATATTCGTTAGAATATTCGTAAGCGGTTTATTTTATTTTATTTTAGAATGATGCATAATACTTATTATTTTTAAAACAAATTTTAATTTTTTAACTAGCGTAAATAAAATAAAAAATCATTGTTTAAAATCACAGTTTTTTTTTTTTTTTTTTTTTTTTTTTTTTTGAATGAATGTATGAAAAAATATTTTTTATTCATTTTTTACAAAAATTAGATAATTTTTTGAAATTATCGCGCGCAATTTATTTATTTATTGGGAGGCTAATTAGTTAAAAGATTTTTTTAATAAGAAATAAGAGAAAAATAAACAGAAAAAAATAATTAAAAGGGACTTTTCGTGTTTTCATTATTTTATGGGGATAGTGGGATACGAACCCACAATCTATGCTCCCAGACGTTTAATGGCGTGGTGCTTTAACCACTCGGCCACGGAGATCCCCGAATCCCCGACTGTCTCCGTTTTTTGTTTTTATTTCCATCCTTTTCGTTAGTTTCAGGAAATATCGTGGAGTTTTCAGATTTGTAACGGAAAAAGCCCTTTTGGTGCGAAAAAGAATTTTTTCTGTGAAATTCAGAAAAAATATATCCGTGAATTTCAGATTTTTTTTAACAGTGCACATAATAATTATATATATTTAGCTATTTATGAGTTTTTTTTTTTTTTTTTTTTTTTTTTTTTTTTTTTTTTTTTTTAAGAGGAACATTTTTGTTTTCGGCTGAAAATAGGAAGAGTACCAAAATTCAATTTTGATTTCTGCTTATGTCGATCCTTGAATGTATAAAGTAAAGATCTCACACATTTTATGGTAACAATCTTTAAAATATTTAATATTTCAAACGTATACGAGTTCTTAAAGTAATCGTCGCACTCGAAAGTGTCACATTTTTATTTTTTTTTTCTCTTTAACCCTTTCCGGCACACTGTGCCCATACCAGGCACACCTAATTTTATTTCGAAACTTGCGAATGACACCAATAATATTTTAATAAAATTTTGCTTTTACAATGAAAGCTTAAATTAAGAAGTTCTTTATTTCTAAAAAGTCGTTTATAAATTCCAGTGTCAGTCGATAATTTCTCATTTTACTAACAGAATTTGTACGTGCTGGAAAGGGTTAAAACACTAGAGGTTTTCGAATAAAATCACGCACACGGCATTCAAATATAATACAAATCAAATATAAAGACAAAAAGTTTTTAAGGTTTTGCTATCTGTGAATGTGTAAAGAGTATTTATACTTGAAGAAAATTTATCTCGGAACTTTTTTATAAGATTCGTCATATTTAAATTTCTATATTTAAATTTCTATGAAAAATAATTAAAGAAA
This sequence comes from Maratus speculifer, assembly GCA_964019185.1. Lineage (NCBI taxonomy): Eukaryota > Metazoa > Arthropoda > Arachnida > Araneae > Salticidae > Maratus > Maratus speculifer. The sequence goes on from OZ025293.1 coordinate 376,525,792, forward strand.
TTTTTTCGCTTTTTATTGATTAATCTGCTTTTGTGATTTTTTTATTTTATTTTTTTATTTTTTTACTTTTTTTTAAGGATTATTTTTTTAAATGTGATTCACATGGTAAAAATAACTCATTAAATATTGCATCCCTTTTTTAAAATAGTATTCGAATTTTAAATAAGATTTTTCTAAATGTCCACAAAATTTAGATAAATAAGATAATTTGACAAATTAATATTTATTCTATTATATAGTCAAAAATAAAGAAGCATACAAAAAACGTTATTTTTGTCAGATGACATATGAATTTTTGAATCTACTAAAAGTAAGAAATTTTTAATCTTTTTTAAAGAAGATCATTTTAAAAGGAACAGTGTGCATGAAGGGGCTAAAAATATTTTTATCTCTCTATTTAAATCGCACCGTTTTCTTTTTTTCTTTTTTTTTTAAGATGATCCAGCCTGTGTTTTTTGTATACAGAACACAAATAGAAACTTTTATTTTATTATTAAAAACTTTAATCAATGTTTTATGTTTAATATATAGTATATTGCAACTAACTATACAAAAAGTAATTTTGTATTAAAAATATCAATTATGTATTCGATTAATGTTTTAAAATTTATTAAAAGCGATACTTTCGTATTAGCCGCATTACAGGAGTTACAGCTGAAGAAATATAGCAAAGATTGTTACTTGCAATAGCCTTATTTTACTATAATAATTTCAGTAGTTCAAACCCGTAGTTTGATTGTGTATCTATTGAATCTATGTTTTTTTAATATTATTTTACTTATTGATTGATGAAGTTTTAATTTCAATACGGAATATTTGCCAGAAAAAAAATGCTGAACTATAATACACTATATTGCCATTGATTATGGGACACTTGCGATTTTAGACATTTTACTAAATATCTAGAAAAATACATAAGGAATCATCTCAAAACTCTTAGTGTATAAATATAATAGTATACGTCATACATCTCCGTGAAGATTTTTTACCGAAACTCCATAGGGGACCGTCAACAAATTAAAAAAGAATGAATATCTTTTGAATAACCCTGTCAAAACTAATGTAGCAAAAGCGCTCAAACTCTAGATTATGATTGAATGCCTTATTGTAATACACTGTGTTCATATTTATGCAAATAACATGCATACTCGCAGAGTAATTAAGGTTTTTATAAAAATGGCCCCAAATTTTTCTAAGTTTTTCCCTTATAATTTTCAGAGTTCTTAATATAAAATAATATTTTTTTCAGAAAATATGACAAACAACATTGCACACAGTACCCTGTAATCAGAATTAAAAAATAATAAAAATTGTATGAAAAATGAGTAGGTTTACTAAATAATTTTTTACTGCGCATGCGTCAAAGATATCAAAATTTCATTTGCATATTATGTTAGATAAATATATAGAGCAACTTTTGTAAAAGTCTCAAAATTATAGCTTGAAAATTCTGAAAGTAATCGTCTATAGAAAAAGGACAAAATCTGTTGTTTCCAAAATGAAGCAAAAAAATGAGGGATTTTATCCAAAAGTAGTCGTAACATCCCGTATTGTGTATTCTATATTGACACTAATCAATGAATATATGGATACAACCCCTCTTGTTTTTGCTTCATTTTGAGAATAACGGATTTTCAACTTATTCAATTGACGATTATTTTCAAAATTTTTAAGTTATGATTTTGTGACTTTCACAAAAGTTGCTCTGTACATTTAGCTAACATAATATGCAAATGAAATTTTGATATCGTTGACGCATGCGCAGTAAAAAATTATTTAGTAAACCAACTCATTTTTTATACAATCTTCATTATTTTTTAATTTTGATTACAGGGTACTGTGTGCAATATTGTTTGTCATATTTTCTGAAAAAAATATTATTTTATATTAAGAACTCTGAAAATTATAAGGAAAAAACTTGGAAAAATTTGGTACCATTTTTATAAAAGCCTTAATTACTCTGCGAGTATGCATGCTATTTGCATAAAAATGGACACAGTGTATTACAATAAGGCATTCAATCATAATCTAGAGTTTGAGCGCTTTTGCTACATTAGTTTTCACAGGGTTATTCAAAAGATATTCATTCTTTTTTAATTTGTTGACGATCCCCTATGGAGTTTCGGTAAAAAATCTTCACGGAGATGTATGACGTATACTATTATATTTTTACACTAAGAGTTTCGAGATGATTCCTCATGTATTTTTCTAGATATTTAGTAAAATGTCTAAAATCGCAAGTGTCCCATAATCAATGGCAATATAGTGTATTTTAAGTGCAAACGGGTTAATCTTTGTAATCAAGCTAAGAAAATGTAGATTTTTTTTAAAATTCACACTTCAAAATTATTTTTAAAACGAGAAAAATAAGAAATTACACTTGAAAGAACATGTTTTTTTTCTATTTGACGGTGAATAAATTGAAATTTTACGATGTTTAGAAATTTAAAAAAAAAATGCAGTAAAAGGAAAATTTATTTCCTCTGCGAACTTCATTGAAAGCTTTGGGTCCTTTTCAAATATTATAGCCATTGACTCTCTTCACAATTCTCATTAAACCTTTACAAATGGTACTAATTTTGAAATCGTTCTTACAAACAATTGCAATATTTTAATGAATCTTTTATAATAAAGAAATTTTTATTTGAAATATAAATGCCATGCATGATGTTTATATGACCTTTTTTTTAGCTCACAGGCTATCATAGCCAGAGAGCTTATGTGCCCGTCCGTTCTGTATGTATGTTCGTATGTACGTAACGCGTAACTCATGATAAAAATATCCGATCCACTTGAAATTTTGTATGTAGGTATATCCTGACAAGGCGCTTCCCTGATTAGTTTTTGGAGTTCATTCGATATGTATAAGAGGGGGAACGGGGGGCTCATGCCCCCCGTTAGTTGATATAGATGGGATTTTCATGCAGAATTAAGTTTTCAAAATTTAGATTAGGATCATTCTGATGAGGCGATTCCGTGACTGTTATTAGGTGTTCATTGATTAAGTATAAATAGGGGGAACAGGGGTTCTAATGCCCCCCCCCCCTCCTGTTAGTTGATATAAATGGGATTTTCATGCAGAATTAAGTTTTCAAAATTTAGATTAGGATCATTCTGATGAGGCGATTCCGTGACTGTTATTAGGTGTTCATTGAATAAGTATAAGTAGGGGGAACAGGGGTTCTAATGCCCCCCCCCCGTTAGTTGATATAAATGGGATTTTCATGCAGAATTAAGTTTTCGTTCAAAATTTAGATTAGGATCATTCTGATGAGGCGATTCAGTGACTGTTATTAGTTGTTCATTGAATAAGTATAAATAGGGGGAAAAGGGGTTCTAATGCCCCCCCCCTACCCCCGTTAGTTGATATAAATGGGATTTTAATACAGAATTAAGTTTTCGTTCAAAATTTAGATTAGGATCATTCTGATGAGGCGATTCAGTGACTGTTATTAGTTGTTCATTGAATAAGTATAAATAGGGGGAACAGGGGTTCTAATGCCCCCCCCACCCCCGTTAGTTGATATAAATGGGATTTTAATGCAGAATTAAGTTTTCGTTCAAAATTTAGATTAGGATATTTCTGATGATGCGATTCCGTGACTGTTATTAGGTGTTCATTGAATAAGTATAAATAGGGGGAACAGGGGTTCTAATGCCCCCCCCCCCGTTAGTTGATATAAATGGGATTTTCATGCAGAATTAAGTTTTCGTTCAAAATTTAGATTAGGATCATTCTGATGAGGCGATTCCGTGACTGTTATTAGGTGTTCATTGAATAAGTATAAATAAGGGGAACAGGGGTTCTAATGTCCCCCCCCCTTAATTTATATAAATGGGTTTTTCAAGCAGAATTGTCAGATTTCGTTCAAATCTCTGAATAGTTTTGGAAGTTTAATGGTTAAGTATAAAAGAGGGGGATAACTCTTTTTAAATTATATAAATGCTAAATGGGTTTTTATTAAGAATTATCTAATTTGCTCTGAATTTTGGATATAGATTTTTTATATGATAAAGCATGTCTTTGGTAGTATAGGAGGTTCAATGATTAAGTATAAAAAAAGAGAAAAGAGGAGAGCTGTTTCCCCTTCTTAATTTTTTTTTTTTCGAACGGAATTAACCCTTGAAAATATAAAGCTTTAATGTGCAATTAGTATTTGTAGCCTGTGAGCTCAATGCCTTCAGTTTAACTGGGCAGTATTCTTTTTATTTATATAAAGAACGCATAAAATTAACTTTTAAATAAAATAATTATAGAATCACAGGTGATTTTTTTTTCTACATGAGTAGTAGGAAAAGGACAGTTTAAGCTCAGGAGCAGGTGGCACTGTGGCACCGTGCCTCCTGCTCCTCCGGCTGCCCCGCCTGCTCCTCCGGCTGCCCCGCCTGCTCCTCCGGCTGCCCCGGGCCTCCTCCGACCGTCCCTGCTCCCACCATCTCACCGCCGCCCTCCTGCGCCCCCTAGTGGAAAAAAGGAACATTCTATTCTAACAGGAGAGGTCATCGACCTTCCCTATTCAAAAATATTATCAATCACATCTCAACTCGGAATCATACTATATGATGAAGATTAAATTTATATTTGAATTTTGAACAACCGTAATTTTAATGAGTATTATTAATTAAGCGAAACACTGGAAAAATCTCAGTTTTTAACCATTTTATTTAGATTTCTTCAACTACAAGATGAGATTATCAATTTAACACAAGAAAGTTAAACATATATTTGAACTTTGCTTCATAGACATCTTAATGAGGAGTATTAATTAAGTAAAAACAATGGAAAATATCAAGTTTTATAGAAAAAGACTGACTTCTTACGATTTTTATCAACTTAAGAGAGAAAACTTAAACGTACATTTCAGTTTTTCAACAGCTCATATTAATGAGTATCGTTAATTAAGCAAAAAACAATGGAAAATATCAAGTTTTATAGAAAAAGACTGATTTCTTACGATTTTTATCAACTTAAAAGAGAAAACTTAAACGTTCATTTCAGTTTTTCAACAGCTATAACCTTAATGAGCATTCATAATTAAGTAAAAAACAATGGAAAATATCGATTTTTATAGAAAAAGACTGATTTCTTACGATTTTTATCAAATACAATATCAATGTATCGACTTAAAACTTAAACATACATCCTAGTTTTTCAACAACTATAACCATAATGAGTATTGATAATTAAGTAAAAAACAATGGAAAATATCAAATTTTATAGAAAAAGACTGATTTCTTACGATTTTTATCAACTTAAGAGAGAAAACTTAAACGTACATTTCAATTTTTAAGTGGTTATCATCTTAACGAGTATTTTTAATTAAGTAAAACAGCGAAAAATATAAATTTTTATTTGATTTCTTAAGATTTTCATCAACTACATGAGAAGTGTACCGACTTCAAAGTTGAAAGTTAAACATACATCCCAGTTTTTCAACAGCTATAACCTTAATGAGTATTGATAATTAAGTAAAAAACAATGGAAAATATCAAGTTTTATAGAAAAAGACTCATTTCTTACGATTTTTCCAACTCAAACTTCAGAATACCAATTTGAGAGAAAGAAACTTAACCATGTATTCAGTTTTGAACAACCATTTCCTTCACGAGCATTTTTATTTAAGTAAAACAATGGAAAATATTAAATTTAACCAATTTCTTTAGAATTTTTCAACTATAATATCAACTTAAGAAAGGAAACTTAAACATTTATCTTAGTTTTTGAACAGCAATCCCTTAATGAACATTGTTAATTAAGCAAAAAACAATGGAAAATATAAATTTTAACCGATTTCTTTAGATATTTTCAACTTAAAAACGAAATTTAAACATACATTTTTAACATTCGAACAACTATTACCGGAACGAATTTTAATAATTAAGCATTTAACGAACGAAAATAGTGATTTTTTATTTTATTTATTTCTTTATTTTTTTTTTTTTTTAAGCAAGAAGGCCAATTGTATAAACTTTTACAGTAATTTGACATTTTAACATACTTTAAAAAACACTAGTTACATAAGATTTCAAACTTTAGATGACTAAATCTCAAGATATATTTTTCTCGAAAACAAATATAAAATACATTTTTTAAACTAATTTCCTCAATCTTACGAATTCAACAGGATTTTTACCGATGCAAACATTAGAAGCGAACAACAAATTCTCTCCCCATCTAACCTCAAAATTCCTAAAGGGGAGAGTACAATAGGTTTTTCGACGTCACACTTCGTAAGGTTTTCATTCAAGAAAAATATCTTTTACGTTATAAAAGTCGTTTTCTTAGAAGGATATAAACTTGTGATTTTTGTTTTTGAACAATCATTATCTCAATAAATATTAATAATTAAGGAAAAACAATGGAAAATAATATGTTTTAAGGAAAAAGACGAATTTTATCGAATTTGATTAATTTTTACACTAGTATTTTCAAAAAGCAACATGGAAATATCGATTTTTTTAACTGAACAATTTAACACATGTTTTAGCTTTAACAACAGAAACTTAATAACTATCACTAATTAAACAAAAAAACAAAATACTGATTTTCAAGAAAAGACGAATTTTTATACAATTTTCAACACTTTACCTTTCTGAAATTTTTATGTTATCAAACACCAAGTTATTTAAAATATAAATATTATGCTTAATGTTTAGATAGTACACATGACTAATTCCACTTATTCTTTTCATATTATTAATTAAATTGACACATGTTTCACTCTACACTTCAATGATTTCTGAATTTTTACAATACTCACCACCAATTTTCTAAGATTTTCCGATTATACATTCCTCAGAAGTACATATTCGAAATGGTACAAACACTTTACATATCTAAAAAATATCATTGAAGTAGCTGTATTTAATATTTTTAACACCAATTTTCTAAGATATTCTAACATTTTCCAATTATACATTCCTAAGAAGTACATTTTCGAAATGCTACAAACACTTTACATATCGAAAAATATCATTGAAGTAGCTGTATTTAATATTTTTAACACCAATTTTCTAAGATATTATAACATTTTCCAATTATACATTCCTCAGAAGTACATATTCGAAATGCTACAAACACTTTACATATCGAAAAAATATCATTGAAGTAGCTGTATTTAATATTTTTAACACCAATTTTCTAGGATATTATAACATTTTCCAATTATACATTCCTCAAAAGTATATATTCTAAATGCTACAATCACTTTATATATTGAAAAACATCATTTATCTACTAAGTATTAGTCAAAATTATAATATGTTTTCACCCTATAGTTAAAAAATATCTGAATTATCACACAACAACATTTTTCAAATATGAATATTATTTTAACAGATTAAAAAGGCAAAACATAGACGAATATAATCTTTAATTTTTGTAATCATTTCATATTTCATACCAAACTATCTGAAATTTCAACCAAATAAGAGCAAATATTAGACTAATTTTTTATCATTAATATTGCTTAGACCTTTTCATCATAACTTTTAAAAATGGTAATTATCCATTTTTTGGGTTCATTATCGAAAAACTGTAACTGAAATTACATAAACTCAATGCAAAAAAAAAACCCTATTCTCACACAATCTCTTAAAATTCAACAAAGAATTGACTATTACTGCAATACTTATCTATATCAATTTCGATTCTCGATAATATATAGGTATTTTATTATTACACACTTACATCTCTTTTCAAACGTTTATCAGAAAATAAGTCAATCAAAGTCTAGTAGTTATCACATCTATTCCCCAGAAATATTGCTATCATGCGAAACAGTAAAGAAAATTAATAGATATTTAATATTTAATAACCTCATACGTGAAATTACTGTCGAATGAGAATACTAATAATCAATAAAATCAACTATTGAACAAAAATATAGTACAGATTACCGAAAATTCAAATGTTTTCTTCTACAAAAGTTACAAAAATTAACAAATGAATGACAAGTTAGAGAAATAACTAAAAAAATTAATGAACATATTTACAAATTTATTAAAACCACACCTTTTTCTGGATTATAAACCACAATTTCTTGAAAAATTTAACACCGAATTTATCAGATTTTAATCATTGTATTACATACACTCAATAAATATTCAAAATTAATCAAAAAATAATTTTTTAATCTCATCAATAAGCAGAAATTCTATATTAAAAGAATATTTTCATAGTAGTACTTATGAAAATGAGAGTTTACAAACTGATTTTCATAATTTTACCACATTTAAACTTAATTTTTATACATAAAACATTATTTAATCAAATTTTATACTTTCTAATTCAGTAAAATTCAATACTTTTTAGTTTTTAAACCAATACCACAATATTTATTTACATCAAACTTGATTCTTCACCTTTTATATTTCCACATTACACACGTGAGATAAATACTAACTTGGATCAGGAGTTGAAGTCAATTGATTCCATTCGATTTTCATCGTGTACGCATTGCTCCTACACGAAATTTCTTACTGCTATAATCATCTAATGTATTAAAACTAATCTACTCATATTTTTAATCAATTCATCAGATGTTTCATCTCGCACTTCTGAATTATCGTGCATCAAGTTGCTTAAAATATAAATACTATCTTTATAGTTTTAATGATATATAGTATACATGGTTTATCTTGAGTTAGCACTTCCATAGTATTAATCAAATTATATGTTTCATCTTGCACTTGATCTTAATGTTTTCATCTTGCATCTGAATTATCGTCCATCGAGTTTTTTAAATAATAATATATTTATAGTTTTTGATTATACATAGCATGTACAAATACAATCTTTAATTTTAACATTTCATATTTCAAATAACCTATTTCCGAAACCAAGCTATGTGAATTTTACCACAATGCTTATTATCATAGAATAATTTGTGTTTCACACTTTTCTAAAAATTATCAGATATGTACCCCTCAGAGAAATTACTATCATATGAATAAATGAAGAAAATTTAATTTATATTAAATGTACACGAAATTGATTGCAATATACATGAATTTAATAAAAATAAATAAATAAGCGATTATTTATACATTAAACCTTTACTAAATATATACTTCTTTCATTATACAGATGTTTCAACAAGATGAACCAAAACAGCAGCAAACTTCAGAAATTAATGATCCGAATGATTCATCCCTAGCACATGTAGCGTTAACGAATAACACATATGTGAGTACTTATATGAGAAATACTAGAATTCGTATATGAAACGTAATTAGAGTAAATACAAAATGATTTGTCTTACTACCTACACTTTAACAAGTGCTTTTTACCTATATTATTGAAGAGAATCCTAACTGTGTCCATTTATTTCTACTACAGATGTGCTCTATTTGCTACAAACACTTCTTAAGTAAATGGAATTTAACAGAACATACAAAAATCTATACAGGTGAAAAACCTTACACTTGGAAAGATTACCATAAATGCTGTTTTCAAGGAGACGTGAATCAAAAATGCACACATCATCATATAAAGCATCATCAGATATATGTAAACTTAGCGAAGATATTCAAAAATTAGTCAGACTTTTGTAGAATTTAGAAATAAAGGAAGATATTTAGGCTATTTATCCATCATATTTTCACAACATTTACCACAATATCTCAAACTTAAAATTTGGAAGACATACACACTGCTGAAAAGTAATTTTGTGATTCTTCTAACCAGTATGAATGTATAGATGTTATTTTGCAGTGTATTCTTTAAATGCTCACATTAAATATTCTTTTATATGCATATATCGTTGTGTTTATTTTTCTAATACCTATTACATTAATGAAATACATAACATTTTAAGTGAAATAACACTCTCACAACTTAAAAAATGCATAAGAACATTCAAAAATAAACAGATGTATAAAAAAATATGCAAGTTTACAAAATATTTTCATTGTTTTCTAGAAATATTAACAAAAAATATTTACAATATGAAAAAATTGTAAAAGTGAAAAGAAAAAACATAAATGTAAAAACAAAAACCACAAAGTGAAAAACTCATAACAAAGTTTTTGAAAAAAATATTTACAACAAATTTTTTTTTACAAAAACCAAAACTTCCAAAAATATTTTTTTCAAAAAAAATTTTTTTTTTCAAAAGCATTTTTTACAAAATTTTTTTTTTCAAAATAAGTTTTTACAAAAGTAAAAAAAAGAAAATCACAACGTTAAAAAAATGAAAAATTTTTGTTAAAAAAAGTGTAAAAAAATTACAAAAAAATGTTGCAAAAATTTCAAAAAAAGTTATGAAAAAAGTCTCAAAAATTTCGTTGGTTTTAATGCAGTATGCAATGGCGAAACCATTGCATTTGCTATTAAAAACAACAAAATTTTTGAGACTTTTTTCATAACTTTTTTTGAAATTTTTGCAACATTTTTTTGTAATTTTTTTACACTTTTTTTAACAAAAATTTTTCATTTTTTTAACGTTGTGATTTTCTTTTTTTTACTTTTGTAAAAACTTATTTTGAAAAAAAAATTTTTGTAAAAAATGTTTTTGAAAAAAAAAATTTTTTTTGAAAAAAATATTTTTGGAAGTTTTGGTTTTTGTAAAAAAAAATTTGTTGTAAATATTTTTTTCAAAAACTTTGTTATGAGTTTTTCACTTTGTGGTTTTTGTTTTTACATTTATGTTTTTTCTTTTCACTTTTACAATTTTTTCATATTGTAAATATTTTTTGTTAATATTTCTAGAAAACAATGAAAATATTTTGTAAACTTGCATATTTTTTTATACATCTGTTTATTTTTGAATGTTCTTATGCATTTTTTAAGTTGTGAGAGTGTTATTTCACTTAAAATGTTATGTATTTCATTAATGTAATAGGTATTAGAAAAATAAACACAACGATATATGCATATAAAAGAATATTTAATGTGAGCATTTAAAGAATACACTGCAAAATAACATCTATACATTCATACTGGTTAGAAGAATCACAAAATTACTTTTCAGCAGTGTGTATGTCTTCCAAATTTTAAGTTTGAGATATTGTGGTAAATGTTGTGAAAATATGATGGATAAATAGCCTAAATATCTTCCTTTATTTCTAAATTCTACAAAAGTCTGACTAATTTTTGAATATCTTCGCTAAGTTTACATATATCTGATGATGCTTTATATGATGATGTGTGCATTTTTGATTCACGTCTCCTTGAAAACAGCATTTATGGTAATCTTTCCAAGTGTAAGGTTTTTCACCTGTATAGATTTTTGTATGTTCTGTTAAATTCCATTTACTTAAGAAGTGTTTGTAGCAAATAGAGCACATCTGTAGTAGAAATAAATGGACACAGTTAGGATTCTCTTCAATAATATAGGTAAAAAGCACTTGTTAAAGTGTAGGTAGTAAGACAAATCATTTTGTATTTACTCTAATTACGTTTCATATACGAATTCTAGTATTTCTCATATAAGTACTCACATATGTGTTATTCGTTAACGCTACATGTGCTAGGGATGAATCATTCGGATCATTAATTTCTGAAGTTTGCTGCTGTTTTGGTTCATCTTGTTGAAACATCTGTATAATGAAAGAAGTATATATTTAGTAAAGGTTTAATGTATAAATAATCGCTTATTTATTTATTTTTATTAAATTCATGTATATTGCAATCAATTTCGTGTACATTTAATATAAATTAAATTTTCTTCATTTATTCATATGATAGTAATTTCTCTGAGGGGTACATATCTGATAATTTTTAGAAAAGTGTGAAACACAAATTATTCTATGATAATAAGCATTGTGGTAAAATTCACATAGCTTGGTTTCGGAAATAGGTTATTTGAAATATGAAATGTTAAAATTAAAGATTGTATTTGTACATGCTATGTATAATCAAAAACTATAAATATATTATTATTTAAAAAACTCGATGGACGATAATTCAGATGCAAGATGAAAACATTAAGATCAAGTGCAAGATGAAACATATAATTTGATTAATACTATGGAAGTGCTAACTCAAGATAAACCATGTATACTATATATCATTAAAACTATAAAGATAGTATTTATATTTTAAGCAACTTGATGCACGATAATTCAGAAGTGCGAGATGAAACATCTGATGAATTGATTAAAAATATGAGTAGATTAGTTTTAATACATTAGATGATTATAGCAGTAAGAAATTTCGTGTAGGAGCAATGCGTACACGATGAAAATCGAATGGAATCAATTGACTTCAACTCCTGATCCAAGTTAGTATTTATCTCACGTGTGTAATGTGGAAATATAAAAGGTGAAGAATCAAGTTTGATGTAAATAAATATTGTGGTATTGGTTTAAAAACTAAAAAGTATTGAATTTTACTGAATTAGAAAGTATAAAATTTGATTAAATAATGTTTTATGTATAAAAATTAAGTTTAAATGTGGTAAAATTATGAAAATCAGTTTGTAAACTCTCATTTTCATAAGTACTACTATGAAAATATTCTTTTAATATAGAATTTCTGCTTATTGATGAGATTAAAAAATTATTTTTTGATTAATTTTGAATATTTATTGAGTGTATGTAATACAATGATTAAAATCTGATAAATTCGGTGTTAAATTTTTCAAGAAATTGTGGTTTATAATCCAGAAAAAGGTGTGGTTTTAATAAATTTGTAAATATGTTCATTAATTTTTTTAGTTATTTCTCTAACTTGTCATTCATTTGTTAATTTTTGTAACTTTTGTAGAAGAAAACATTTGAATTTTCGGTAATCTGTACTATATTTTTGTTCAATAGTTGATTTTATTGATTATTAGTATTCTCATTCGACAGTAATTTCACGTATGAGGTTATTAAATATTAAATATCTATTAATTTTCTTTACTGTTTCGCATGATAGCAATATTTCTGGGGAATAGATGTGATAACTACTAGACTTTGATTGACTTATTTTCTGATAAACGTTTGAAAAGAGATGTAAGTGTGTAATAATAAAATACCTATATATTATCGAGAATCGAAATTGATATAGATAAGTATTGCAGTAATAGTCAATTCTTTGTTGAATTTTAAGAGATTGTGTGAGAATAGGGTTTTTTTTTTTGCATTGAGTTTATGTAATTTCAGTTACAGTTTTTCGATAATGAACCCAAAAAATGGATAATTACCATTTTTAAAAGTTATGATGAAAAGGTCTAAGCAATATTAATGATAAAAAATTAGTCTAATATTTGCTCTTATTTGGTTGAAATTTCAGATAGTTTGGTATGAAATATGAAATGATTACAAAAATTAAAGATTATATTCGTCTATGTTTTGCCTTTTTAATCTGTTAAAATAATATTCATATTTGAAAAATGTTGTTGTGTGATAATTCAGATATTTTTTAACTATAGGGTGAAAACATATTATAATTTTGACTAATACTTAGTAGATAAATGATGTTTTTCAATATATAAAGTGATTGTAGCATTTAGAATATATACTTTTGAGGAATGTATAATTGGAAAATGTTATAATATCCTAGAAAATTGGTGTTAAAAATATTAAATACAGCTACTTCAATGATATTTTTTCGATATGTAAAGTGTTTGTAGCATTTCGAATATGTACTTCTGAGGAATGTATAATTGGAAAATGTTATAATATCTTAGAAAATTGGTGTTAAAAATATTAAATACAGCTACTTCAATGATATTTTTCGATATGTAAAGTGTTTGTAGCATTTCGAAAATGTACTTCTTAGGAATGTATAATTGGAAAATGTTAGAATATCTTAGAAAATTGGTGTTAAAAATATTAAATACAGCTACTTCAATGATATTTTTTAGATATGTAAAGTGTTTGTACCATTTCGAATATGTACTTCTGAGGAATGTATAATCGGAAAATCTTAGAAAATTGGTGGTGAGTATTGTAAAAATTCAGAAATCATTGAAGTGTAGAGTGAAACATGTGTCAATTTAATTAATAATATGAAAAGAATAAGTGGAATTAGTCATGTGTACTATCTAAACATTAAGCATAATATTTATATTTTAAATAACTTGGTGTTTGATAACATAAAAATTTCAGAAAGGTAAAGTGTTGAAAATTGTATAAAAATTCGTCTTTTCTTGAAAATCAGTATTTTGTTTTTTTGTTTAATTAGTGATAGTTATTAAGTTTCTGTTGTTAAAGCTAAAACATGTGTTAAATTGTTCAGTTAAAAAAATCGATATTTCCATGTTGCTTTTTGAAAATACTAGTGTAAAAATTAATCAAATTCGATAAAATTCGTCTTTTTCCTTAAAACATATTATTTTCCATTGTTTTTCCTTAATTATTAATATTTATTGAGATAATGATTGTTCAAAAACAAAAATCACAAGTTTATATCCTTCTAAGAAAACGACTTTTATAACGTAAAAGATATTTTTCTTGAATGAAAACCTTACGAAGTGTGACGTCGAAAAACCTATTGTACTCTCCCCTTTAGGAATTTTGAGGTTAGATGGGGAGAGAATTTGTTGTTCGCTTCTAATGTTTGCATCGGTAAAAATCCTGTTGAATTCGTAAGATTGAGGAAATTAGTTTAAAAAATGTATTTTATATTTGTTTTCGAGAAAAATATATCTTGAGATTTAGTCATCTAAAGTTTGAAATCTTATGTAACTAGTGTTTTTTAAAGTATGTTAAAATGTCAAATTACTGTAAAAGTTTATACAATTGGCCTTCTTGCTTAAAAAAAAAAAAATAAAGAAATAAATAAAATAAAAAATCACTATTTTCGTTCGTTAAATGCTTAATTATTAAAATTCGTTCCGGTAATAGTTGTTCGAATGTTAAAAATGTATGTTTAAATTTCGTTTTTAAGTTGAACATATCTAAAGAAATCGGTTAAAATTTATATTTTCCATTGTTTTTTGCTTAATTAACAATGTTCATTAAGGGATTGCTGTTCAAAAACTAAGATAAATGTTTAAGTTTCCTTTCTTAAGTTGATATTATAGTTGAAAAATTCTAAAGAAATTGGTTAAATTTAATATTTTCCATTGTTTTACTTAAATAAAAATGCTCGTGAAGGAAATGGTTGTTCAAAACTGAATACATGGTTAAGTTTCTTTCTCTCAAATTGGTATTCTGAAGTTTGAGTTGGAAAAATCGTAAGAAATGAGTCTTTTTCTATAAAACTTGATATTTTCCATTGTTTTTTACTTAATTATCAATACTCATTAAGGTTATAGCTGTTGAAAAACTGGGATGTATGTTTAACTTTCAACTTTGAAGTCGGTACACTTCTCATGTAGTTGATGAAAATCTTAAGAAATCAAATAAAAATTTATATTTTTCGCTGTTTTACTTAATTAAAAATACTCGTTAAGATGATAACCACTTAAAAATTGAAATGTACGTTTAAGTTTTCTCTCTTAAGTTGATAAAAATCGTAAGAAATCAGTCTTTTTCTATAAAATTTGATATTTTCCATTGTTTTTTACTTAATTATCAATACTCATTATGGTTATAGTTGTTGAAAAACTAGGATGTATGTTTAAGTTTTAAGTCGATACATTGATATTGTATTTGATAAAAATCGTAAGAAATCAGTCTTTTTCTATAAAAATCGATATTTTCCATTGTTTTTTACTTAATTATGAATGCTCATTAAGGTTATAGCTGTTGAAAAACTGAAATGAACGTTTAAGTTTTCTCTTTTAAGTTGATAAAAATCGTAAGAAATCAGTCTTTTTCTATAAAACTTGATATTTTCCATTGTTTTTTACTTAATTAACGATACTCATTAATATGAGCTGTTGAAAAACTGAAATGTACGTTTAAGTTTTCTCTCTTAAGTTGATAAAAATCGTAAGAAGTCAGTCTTTTTCTATAAAACTTGATATTTTCCATTGTTTTTACTTAATTAATACTCCTCATTAAGATGTCTATGAAGCAAAGTTCAAATATATGTTTAACTTTCTTGTGTTAAATTGATAATCTCATCTTGTAGTTGAAGAAATCTAAATAAAATGGTTAAAAACTGAGATTTTTCCAGTGTTTCGCTTAATTAATAATACTCATTAAAATTACGGTTGTTCAAAATTCAAATATAAATTTAATCTTCATCATATAGTATGATTCCGAGTTGAGATGTGATTGATAATATTTTTGAATAGGGAAGGTCGATGACCTCTCCTGTTAGAATAGAATGTTCCTTTTTTCCACTAGGGGGCGCAGGAGGGCGGCGGTGAGATGGTGGGAGCAGGGACGGTCGGAGGAGGCCCGGGGCAGCCGGAGGAGCAGGCGGGGCAGCCGGAGGAGCAGGAGGCACGGTGCCACAGTGCCACCTGCTCCTGAGCTTAAACTGTCCTTTTCCTACTACTTACATGTGTTATGCCTGGGAAAAAGTATGGAAATAGCACACTGTAATCAACAACTTCCAATAAAATATATAAGTTTTTATTATAACTAGCGGCCTTCGCCCGCTACGTTGGTCGGTTTATCTAAAGAAATCTTGAAGAACACGAAATATCAATTTTATTATGTTCGAAAGAAGGTACCATCATTAAATTGACTAAACAGCCGTTTAGTTCAAAATGTTTCAAACTAAGCGAGTAAACAAATGTATTTTAATTGAGTTGAGTGATCTATGCTTCTGAAGTATTCTTTTCGATCCATGGAGGTAACTACATTTCGCTGCACTAAGGTGCTAATTTATAGAAATTAGCACCAGTTCTATAACTTTTTTTGTCATTGCAATTTTTATTAAAAACCCTTAACTTTTATTACAAACAAAACTATTTCGCGTTTAAGTATGGATTTTGGCATAATACCAAACATATCTTCCGTAGAATTTATGGGTTGGATGTACGTTTTACGAAATCAAAGCCGGCCAAATCAATGCTTTCATTTTGAAGTCTGCTTCAATGGAAACTAATTTTTTTTTAAACTATTCAATGAATTCTTTCAAAATTTTGAATACCTTTAAATCATGTTTAGATAAGGAACTAAAAACATTTTTGAGTGAAAATACCCAAAAACCGGCGAGATATAAAATATTAATGTTCACAATCGCTTATATATCATTATCCAATCAACCACTCAACCGATTTTTTCTATCTTTTCCAGATAGTTAGATAAGGTTCAGACATACATTAAAAAAAAAAAGCAAGTCGATAGTTCAAAAACTTTGGGAAATATAAAATATTTACTGTAAATTTTTTAAGAAAAACGAAGTTTCGAAAAAAAAAATTCAAAATCGAAAAAATTGAAAAAAAAATTGCACTGACATTATCAGAAATTATTGAGGATTCAGAATCCGGCGTTGTTTTTTGTTAGAGTTTCATAGAACTGCCAGGATTGGAATTTAAAAATGCATTTCGAAAAAATTGCGATAAAAAACGCTAAAAATCAAAGTTTAATCACAAATTAAAAAAAAATAGACTCTTAGTGCAAGAAAAGGACGAATTATCCGAAAATCTAATTCTTTTGTTGCTGGTGTGCTTATAACTGCACCGATGGCAATTTAAAAACGAGAAAACAGTCCATCTTTTTCGGATCGCCATTTCCGCCCAAATTGCAAACATGCAGGGGCAAACCAGTTAAAATTTTAGCGTGTCCGATTAGTTTTTAATTAATAATTAACGAACTACCGTAATTTCCGGCGTTTAATCCGCGGATCAAATAATCACTTTTAGACCCAGAAAAATTTAAAAATAAAATACTACTTATTAGATCGCGGTAAATATTTGGCTTAAATTGCTAAATAAAATTTCTGGGTCGAAAAATAATTGTTTGATCCGCGGATTATACGCCGGAAATTACGGTAATTGGAATTTCGGGATGTGAATGGGCAACTCATGATCCCCGGATTTTTTTTCCTTCAATTCAAAACAAATGCGAAGTTTCTCCGTTTCCGGGTTCGGAAGAGATAGCGTCACATACATACATACATACACACACACATACAACATACGGTCGAATTTTAATAGTATAGATTGAAAAAACTGCAATAATTTTCTGCTTAATGAACGATCATGAAAATTACTGAGATACACAGACGCAGCATAAATTACAAAATAAACGCTCATTTAGTATTTGTAAAATTTAGTAAGTATTTATAAAACTCATTAAGTATTTATAAACAATCATTAAATATATATAAAAATTCATTTGGAAATACTCAATAAATTCTAATAATACTTGTGCAAGAAAAAGTTGGTAATCACTCGTTTCTTTATGCGAATTTCTATGTCTGATGGTATTTTACTGTTACGCTTACAAGGAGAGGATACGAGGTTGGGCAAGCAGAATCCTGCGATGTAGTTAATAGATAAACATTCCACAAGAATAAATCGCAATGGGCCATTCCACTGTCACGTGCGGGACAATCAGACACCATATTTCCACCAAAATTGTGTTAAAGGGCTTAAGATTTTTCAGAAATAAGAATAAACATATTTTTGTAAGTTTATATTTGATATAACAATATCTCAGGCAGGGACAGGTTTTTCCTAAATGGTTTACTGATTTAGTTATTAATTAATTTGCATGCGTCACGTGCAGAACATCTGAAGTCAACCACTTGTAAATTGCTGTATGATCCAGATAACATTTCTGCTCTACTAATTTTCAAAACAAAAAATATGTATTGGAGGCTAAAGGTCTAATGTTCATGAAATAAGCATTCTTATTTGAAAAATAAATTTTTAAATTACTAAAAATAAATATAACGTATAGTGTCACGTGCGGGACACGGTTGTCACGTGTGGGACATTTGCAAATATCATTCAAGTAACCTTTTCAAAAATCAGAAAATAAAGGAATGCAAAAAAGAAAATGCATGTTATACATTTTACAATACAAATATATTTATTTTAACTTTTTTTTGTATAAAGTAAATGTTCAAATTAACATTTTTAAACATAAAATAAAGTAAATGTATAAACAAAAATTCAAAATTTTTCTAGTAATTTAAAACAACCTCTTTTATTAGCTACAGTGTTGATATCTTTTTTACTACATCTTTAAATGAATATAGAATTTAATCTGGATACTGTGGCCACTTGTAGAATTTACCACTTTTTATTATGACAGACACTTCAACACTATCATGATGGGTGCTTGTAATTTCACCAGGATAATTAATGCCGTCATATTTAACAACTACCCATTCACCCATCTTAAAAGAAACTGCTGTTTCTGATCCTTTTATTTTCTTCTTTTTGGAAATTACAATTTTTTAATGACATTTTCTCTCTCATCCTTTTCATTCTTCTAGCACTAGTAGACTTAGATCTTTCCATTGCAGCTAAATAAATAACAAATTTATCAATTATAAACGTTTTTGTCTAAATGTACTTAATTTCATAGAAAAACTGAACTTAAAATAGAATTAAACTTTGAAAAACAGAATATAGATAAGAAGTTTTATTATTTTTTTTCTGTAGAATAATAACAAGTTCTTAAACACACGACTCTTCTTATTGTATAGAAAAAATCCCTATAAATTAAATAGATCAATTCTTGCTGGAAAACAATATGTTCTTAAAATAAAAATAACCATTAAAGTGTTCAAATTTTATGAAAATAAATTTATAAAAAAAATGAAAATAAAAAATATTAGCATCACAAAAAAAGAAAAAAAAAGGAACTATCATAAAAATTAAAAAAAAAAAAATCTTAATTTCGTTTTAGTTATATAGAATAAGTTCTTAGGACAAAATAATCATTAAACCGCTAAAACTATGCTAGAATAAATCTCTATTTAACATTCAGAAAACAAAAATAATCGTCCTGCTCATAAGGTGGCACGTGCGGGACAGTTTTGTTTTGATATTTTTCTCCAATTAAAAATTTCATCCAAAATTTTAACTAGCATAGGATAAGTGTACTACACTAAACTGCTTTAGAAATGCCAATTAAACAAAATAAATGCGTTCCCTTTTCCTCCTAAGTGAAAAAGTTCATGTTTTGTGTCACGTGTGGGACACAGAAACAAAGTTCTTTTTGTGTGCTGTAATAATTGTTTGAAATTATCTTATATATTTCAGTTTAGTGAAATATAAACAATGAATATTAGACTTACCTAAAATGTTGATTTCAAAAGTTTCACTGGATTTTCTTTATTAAAAAAACTCACTCAAAATGTATTGTAAAACGCAACATACTTGCTTGCACATGGACGCCATCTTTAAACTGTTGTGTTGCCAATCCACAAAAGATAAACTTTACATTCTTACTCAAAACATAAAATTTGACATGTTGCCAATCACTAAATACCAAAAATATTTACTTAAACAAATTTTTAAAAATGACTATCAATTTACCTCTTTTCATGGAATGGCCCAATGTGCAAGGGTGAATCTTAAAAAACAGGCTCCAAAGTAACCCAATTTTAACGCTTTAGTACATAATCGGATAAATTACACATGTTTCTCAAGGTACGAACAGTACCGTTGGTAGCGCACCAGATGTCCAAATTTTTACATTCGGAACTTTTTAGGTTCAGTTCTCGGCAAGATATATGTATATATATATATATATATATATATATATATATATATATATATATATATATATATATATATATATATATATATATATATATATATATATATATATATAAGTTAAGAATTGAGTTTTCTAAGATGCATTCTTTACTATTTGTTAACTCACAAACTTTTTCACTAGGTATGTTTTTAGGGTTCTGTACTTAAAAAGTGGAAACGGAACCATTATAAGCTCACTCATCTGTCTATCTATCTCTCTGTCACAGCTACTTTACTCGTTAACTATGGGACGTAGAAAGTTCAAACTGGGGGAGGTAATAAAGACTATTGACTCACATACTTAAAAATTTTTAAACATTTGCAAATATATATAGGGAAAATTTAGGGGGCTGATTAAGTTACTTGGAAAAAATAATTTCTTTGTATATCGTAAGGGGTATCGTGTGAAAGCTTTCAAAGAAATGCTGAACTCTAAAACCCATTTCTTTTAATTTTAGGTATTATGTTTTTAAAAATATCATCGGAAATGTACAGTAAAAATGTATCCCCCCCCCATATATTTTTGAATCTACTGAAACTAAAATTATGAAAAATTTAGAGTTAGTAGACATTAATTTAAAAAATTTCCGTTACACACAAATTTCGATTTACGCATATTCAGCAAAAGTGTTCATGAGCGCTGGAGGTACCAATCGCAGCAGTGTTGTAAAAGTACTGTTAATAAGGATTTTCGAAAAAAGATCGTCGGAAATCAGGCGAGATATCATTTCTTAAAGATACGGACAGTTTGGATGCACATAATGACAGGGGCACCGCATTCTGTACCATCGGCTTTTAAAGTCTAAGAAACAACTTTTAATGATATATTTGTATAATGCAAAGCCCTGTAGTGGTACAAAAGCAATGAACGTCAAATTGTTAAAAATAGATAATTTAACTAGAATTAACCCATTTACTGTCAAATTATTTTCCTCGTTAAATTTAAAATTTAGATTTCCCAATACTTTTTTCAAAAAAGTTATTTTTAATGTTGTTTTATCAAGGAATTTATCTTGTGGGGGGGGGGGGGAGAGTATATCTTTATTTTCAAATTTATTGGTGTGAAAGACGCTTTCTTGCCATTAAGTCTAATGATCTAAAACTATGCCACTGGATGTTAATGGGCTAATCAGATAAATGCTTTCTGATTCACGACTAGTTTGCATTGAGTAAATCTGTCAACACACCTCTCGTGTCTTTAAGAGTTAATAAAAAGTAGAATGGCCGTGAGCGGTCATTTTGACTGTTACCATATGAATATATTTCTATTCAAACCAGAAATTTTATTATAAAATATATTTAAAAGATGCAAAGAACATAAACGATAATTAAAAATTTTAAACCATTTTAAATCAAAATTCTGGTGCGAAATGTTTTATAAAACTTGGTCAAAATTTCCGGCCTTTCTATTATTTAAAATCTATCTGGAAAAACGTCTCATAGACCATACCAGTGGTGCAAATTTGCGACATACTTTCGAAGCGAGGTTAGCACAATGCCAAATTTAAACTTGAAACAATAGTTTTATTTTAGCTACATTGTAAAAAAAAAAAAAAAAAAATATTACGTTCAATTTTGTTTTATAAAATGCTAAATAAAATTTAAATATGAAATACTTTTATTGCAGTACCGAATTAAGTCAAGAAAAAAAAAATCAGAAAACAGATTAAAATAAGATTAAAAAGAGTTGCACAAAAAAGCACTATCTGATATTATTTAGACCTCATATCCCTTTGAAATTTTATTATATAGGCATTCACTCTTTTCTAATTTATACAGTATATGCCCGACCCTACGTTATATACTTTTTTATAAAGTCTTATTATTCTTTTAACAAAGTTTTATTTCTAATATAATAGAGTTAATAATTCATATAGTTACTGTAGCACCACGAGTAATATTTCATTTGACCGTTTATTTCGTTTTAACTACGACATATTTTGCTAAAAGCATGTCATTTTAGCAAAACCAGTCTTTTTCTTCTGCAGCCTGTACATGACTATACTTTTTTATCTATACTAGATTTTAAAAATTTAGATTGTTAAAAAAGTTACCAACACAATATTGTTGAAAAATTCATCTTAGCAATTTCCGTCAATAAATGGAAATGTATACTTGAACTTTATGTGCAGTCCTGTATATTATCTATAGAATTTATACTCACCAAATAATATGCAAAAATATAGTTAAATTTTGAAAACGAGTACTACAGTTTTAAACGCATTTAACGTGGCAACTAAGTTGCCATCATAAGTAGTGTAAAAAAACACCACCATTAAACTGGTGTAATAAACCAACAGGAATCGACTGATGTAAACAAACACCACTTTTGGTGGCAACTTAGTTGCCACCATTTTTGTTGTAAAATCACATTACCACTTATTTTGTGTACTTTAACAGCAAAATAAAAAATAATTTAAAGATTACATTTTAAATTTTATACAGCCATAATTTAAAATAAATAGTTTCCGGCAAAGAGGCTGTTAAGCTTCTTTTTAATTTCATACATTAAGACAATTTATTATAACGTACATTTTAAACATATTACTAGTTGGTAAACAACGAAATTTCCTATATATTTATACTTTAACAGCAAAATAAAATATATTTTAAGGATTACATTTTAAATTTAATATAGCCATAATTTAAAATAAATAGTTTCTCTCAAAGAGCCTGCTAAACTTTCTTTTTATTGAGACAATTTAATATAACGTACATTTTAAACACATTACTAAATTGGTAAACAATGAAATTTCTTATATTCACTTGCTTAAAAATATCTTTTTCATAAGCCTAGTATTTAGTGTATACGGGGGGGGGGGGGTGAAGAATGGAGCTTCACCACCTTTAAATTTTGGTATAGTCTCATTTATTATCCATGTTTAGATTTAAAAATTAAGTCTTTTTAGGTGCATCTAACAGATAATTACTTACTGAACATATCCCCTCTCCCTGGAAATGCAGAATTTTTCCACATAATGTAATTAAATAGGCGCCCATGAACATTTTGAGTATGTTTTACCAATTTAATAAAAACAAATATAAGAGAATAAGAATTTCTTTAACTCTTTCAGTATCAATATCGAAAAAAAAAATTGTGAAATTTTTACTCGTTATTAATAATGCTTCCAGTAAGCAAAAAAAACATCCAATAACATTTTTTTTTTTTTTTTTTTGAGAACGGGCAAACGCCATGGTCACGTTTTAAGATACATTCCAAGCCACACAAAATGCAACACCCTGAAGGAAACATGCAAATCATGTGAAATTTACATCATGCGTTTGCGCGATGAAATATGCAAATCATTAGCATTGCAGTGAAAATGCACATCACGGATGACCGTAGTGCCACCAGCAAGCGCTATATAAGGGGAGAACAGCTTTGCAATTTGAAATACGGCAATTGTTTTTTCGTGCGGTTTTTTTTTTTTTTTTTTTTTTTTGCATAAGTTGTTAATTTATGCCTCGTGGAAGACGATATCGAGCGTTTTTTGACCAAGTTTCTGAATTCGACCAAGGAAGACTAGTAGCCTATAGGAATTGCAAATTATCCTTCAGAGAAATCGGTGAACGTGTTGGACGAAATCAAGCAACTATGATGCGAATCTGTAATCGCTGAATGCAGGAGGAAATGACGGACCGACGAGGCCGATCGCACCCGCCTTGTTGCCAAACTGCCGGACTGTGTGCATGGCAGTGATGGATCGCGCAGCCACACCAGAAACCATAGCACAACAGATTCAGTCTGCTACGCATCATTCGGTGTCCGCTCGTACCATTCGACGCTATTTGCAGCACGGTGGAATGTCTGCAAGGCGTCCATAGCTTCGGTTACCTTTGACTGGAAACCACAGGCGTTTGCGCCTCGAATAGGGTGAGGAATGGCGGATATGGACAACGGAATGGAACGACATTGTGTTTACTGACGAATCCCACTTCTACCTGCAACATCACGATGGTCGGATTCGAGTTTGGAGACACAGTGGTGACAAGCTGCGTTATGTATCGCTACACTGGTCCTTCACACAATATCATGGTTTGGGGTGGTATTGTATTTCGCTGCCGCACTATTCTAGTACGCATTACAAGTACACTGAATAGCTAGCGCTACATCTCTGAAGCGTTGGAGTCCGTGGTCCTCCCATATATTCAGCGCTTGCCATCAGACATATTCCAACAGGATAATGCGCGACCACACGTAGAGCGTAATGCTGAAAGTTCTTCTTTACCCATTAGATTAAATTGCTTCTTTGGCCTGCATGTTCTCCCGACCTATTGCCAATCAAGAAAGTGTGATTCATGCTTACACAACGACTGGCCCGGGACACACCACCTGCTGTTACATCGAATTAACTTTGGCAATATATGGAAACCACATGGATTGCTGTACCCCACGGAAACATCCAAAGCCTGTTTGATTCTATACCGAGGCATGTGACAGAGGTTATAGCCAACAATGGCGGCTGCACAAACCACTGGTTTTGTAATCATCCACATGTCACAAGAGGCTGTAATTTTAATTCTTTGATCTTTGTACATCATGTTACCTGCCAAACAAATTTCGCTGTGATATCTCAGGTCCTTCTTGGTGTTGCATTTAGTGTGGCCAGCAGTGTAATTTTGTAACAAAAATGATAATTACTCGCAAATATCAGTATAAGTCTAATTCATAGTTTCTTGTTTTCTTAGCAAAATAACAAATATAGCTACATATGATATTAAATTACATCAGAATTATACAATTTGATGCAGAGCATAAAATACCTATCCAAGCCAGGAAACAAATAAACAAAGCTGTGTAAAAAAAATTATTAAAATTGTTATATAAAAGGCATACCTCGTTAAATATCGCCATTGTTGTTGTTAAAATGCCAGTACACTGTTAAAAGTATGATCTAATTATACACTATATTGCCATTGATTATGGGACACTTGCGATTTTAGACATTTTACTAAATATCTAGAAAAATACATGAGGAATCATCTCGAAACTCTTAGTGTATAAATATAATAGTATACGTCATACATCTCCGTGAAGATTTTTTACCGAAACTCCATAGGGGACCGTCAACAAATTAAAAAAGAATGAATATCTTTTGAATAACCCTGTCAAAACTAATGTAGCAAAAGCGCTCAAACTCTAGATTATGATTGAATGCCTTATTGTAATATACTGTGTCCATTTTTATGCAAATAGCATGCATACTCGCAGAGTAATTAAGATTTTTATAAAAATGGCCCCAAATTTTTCTAAGTTTTTTCCTTATAATTTTCAGAGTTCTTAATATAAAATAATATTTTTTTCAGAAAATATGACAAACAACATTGCACACAGTACCCTGTAATCAGAATTAAAAAATAATGAAAATTGTATACAAAATGAGTTGGTTTACTAAATAATTTTTTACTGCGCATGCGTCAACTATATCAAAGTTTCATTTGCATATTATGTTAGCTAAATGTATAGAGCAACTTCTGTGAAAGTCACAAAATCATAACTTTAAAATTCTGAAAATAATCGTCAATTGAATAAGTTGAAAATCCGTTATTCTCAAAATGAAGCAAAAACAAGAGGGGTTGTATCCATATATTCATTGATTAGTGTCAATATAGAATACACAATACGGGATGTTATGACTACTTTTGGATAAAATCCCTCATTTTTTTGCTTCATTTTGGAAACAACGGATTTTGTCCTTTTTCTATAGACGGTTACTTTCAGAATTTTCAAGCTATAATTTTGAGACTTCTACAAAAGTTGCTCTATACATTTAGTTAACATAATATGCAAATGAAATTTTGATATCTTTGACGCATGCGCAGTAAAAAATTATTTAGTAAACCTACTCATTTTTCATACAATTTTTATTATTTTTTAATTCTGATTACAGGGTATTGTGTGCAATGTTGTTTGTCATATTTTCTGAAAAAAATATTATTTTATATTAAGAACTCTGAAAATTATAAGGGAAAAACTTAGAAAAATTTGGGGCCATTTTTATAAAAACCTTAATTACTCTGCGAGTATGCATGCTATTTGCATAAAAATGAACACAGTGTATTACAATAAGGCATTCAATCATAATCTAGAGTTTGAGCGCTTTTGCTACATTAGTTTTGACAGGGTTATTCAAAAGATATTCATTCTTTTTTAATTTGTTGACGGTCCCCTATGGAGTTTCGGTAAAAAATCTTCACGGAGATGTATGACGTATACTATTATATTTATACACTAAGAGTTTCGAGATGATTCCTCATGTATTTTTCTAGATATTTAGTAAAATGTCTAAAATCGCAAGTATCCCATAATCATTGGCAATATAGTGTACATACATTATTTAGTCTTGTATCTTAAATCTACAAAGAATAATAATAATAATGCTTACTTTATGTTTCCTTTTTTTAACTGCAGTTAGATAGTTAGGAAGGAGTGTTAAATGCGAAAGTAAAATGGCGCTGTGTCGTCTGTAGGCATACTGATTCGAAATCAAACGAGAAATAGAGTTTCTTACACTGAATTTTGTGTCTCGTTTCAAAAATTGCGAATAAAGAATAAAATACCACCATTCCGAGGTTATTATTACATTTTTTAAGGGAGCTACTACCAAATATAGTGTTGATTTAAATTTTATTTAGCATTCCAAAACCCAAATTTAAGAGTAATAATGATCCTTTATTTTTATAGTATACCTGGTTTAATTTTTTTAAAGTGATTTATACTTTTTTATACAGGACCTGATACCCTATATTTAAAAAAACAAAACAAAGGTGTGTGGAACATAGACCAGCTGCAGTTACCCCATTATTATGAGGCGACTCGACCCATGAAAGAAAAAAAGAGATGAAATATATATATATATATATAACCATTAATTGTATGTACATTTTGATATTTCATAATTTGGTATCTTTTTTATTTTGAATAAACATTCATTATGAGTTTTTTCCTATTTATTGTATCCTTATATATATAGACATTAAAATTCAATTTTGAAATTTTTTGACTGCAAGAGTAAACCTAACTGAACACATTTACAAAGATTCCGAGATCAATTAAATAAAACTTAAGCTTATGGAAGCTCAAATGCCAGAATCTCCAGAGTCATACTGTAAAATCATGGCCCAGTTGCCCCGTATAACCTTATCATTAATAAATTCAAAAAATAGAAATAGAACAAAGGTATTTTTTTAATATTTGAACTTAATACAAGGATTACGGAGAATTTTCTGCCTTATCTTTATCTTAAAAAATGGCTTATATATAACAATTTGAATTTCTAAAAAGTGTGACATTTTGAAAAATCTATTTGCCTGCGACAGTACTCGCATATATCAACTGATTTAGATATGAGTGAGCATGTGCACAGAACTTACTAAGATCTCGATCAAACTCATTGGTTATTTTTACCCATTACGTTGTTTTAAAATGGCAGACATTTCATCATATCGCCGAATTTGCCGATCATAGGTAAATCTCTTTAAATAAAACCAGTTTGTGTAAAGTTGATTAATTTCTCGAAATTCCCATTCATATTCAGTATTGACAAAAAAAAGTACTGATTCTTCTATTATTGTGTTCCACTAATTAGAGCCTTGTATTGTTAAATAATTTAACTTGTTTTTTTTTCTTTAAAGAAAAATAAGGAATATGAAAGCTAGCTCTTTTTAACGGTACTGACCGGAAGTACATGCTCTGACAAGAACAAGCGTAAAAATTCCACTGTTTTACTACCAAAACATGCCATGATATGATACTGCCAGCTTTATGATGTCTTTAAGAAAGATATGAAATTTCCAAAATTTTAAACAATGATAACTCTCAGTGTTTTGATCATAGAAAAATAAAATTGCCACTGTTTTTCTTGTTAAAGCATTGAAAAAGATTTCATATACAACCTATACAATTCAAAGTCCGCATAAAAATTTAAAAATTGTAACTTTTTGAAAATTAAAAAACTATCTCATAACACAATCTTCGATTCCTAGATTTTTGTGAACACTTTTAGAAATAATATTGCAAAAATTAAAGCACTTGTGAATCTTTTTCAGACACCCTGTATATGTTCATATATTTGATTACCTCATCTAATTTTTTCATTGGCCAATGCAGGCATTAAACCTTTTTTCAACACTAACAAGATATTACAATTATCAGTCTTAGCAATCAAGAGATGATTTTCAAAAAATTTGCAGTGTTAAAAAATCTTTTAAAAAATAAAGCGATTTTGAAATTAATATTGCATTTAAAAATACCTTCTGTGGCCAGTTTTGTTTGGAAATAGTCTAATAATAATATTTTATTAAATATAGTGTTTTTTAATAGCGCTTCAATAATTGTTTGAAGCATGACTACTGAAAGAAATCAACAGGAATTTCACAAGTTCGGTAAAACGTTTATCGTTACAATTTCTTAAAAATCTGGACAATTTTTAAGCTACTCCCTTATTTCCAAATAAATATTTCACATTTCATATTCTTCGTAAAAATATTCTCAAAATCAAAAAGACTTCAGACATTATAAATATCTTATATGGTCCTACAATTTGCATAAGCCCTACTTTTGTAAGAAAATTTTGATCAAAGTAAAAAATTCGCATGTTTTTCGCTCCTAGTTTTGAAAAAAAAAAGGTTAAAAAATTAAGAAAGAAGTATATATTACTATATAGAAGTATATACTACTAGTATATATTACCATATTTTTTCACATGAAATTTTTTATAATGAGTTTAAGTCGTTAATTAATGTTATTGAAAATAATTCTTTATTCAATTTTATATATCTTAAAAAGATAGTTAATTTTAATTGTCCTTCAAGAAAAATTACTATCAATAAATAATTCAGAAAAATAACTAACACATTCTTCACATTTTCTTAAATATGATACCTAAGAAATAATAAAAAAGTAAGAAAAATATGCAAGTAAACTTGGAGGTATACAGAAAAATACCAGTCATAAATAGCAAGTTGAATATAATTAGGATTCATGCATTTTTCAAAATGTTATGCAACTATTAAAAATGCATATCTGTTTCATAATTGGGTATCTCGTAGATAATGAATCCCATTGTGATAAAATTCTGTTATTTGCCAGTACCAATTTTCCACATAGAAACATTTTACTCCATGAAAGTGACTTTGTGAATGTGTCAGAAAGCATTGAATACGGATATGAATACAACATTTCCAGTTAACAATGCTAAAAATCTTGTATAATATTTTTATTTTCCCACCGGTAAAAAAATACGAACTTTACCAATACGATTTCTGTAATTTTACAAAAGTTATTTTACAATATAAGAAATAGATAAATATTACACTATCATCTTTATTGAAAAGACAGTTTAACCCTTTTTTTCATACGGACCTCATATGAGAACAAATAAATATTGTCCTATAAAGTAAAAAAATTTCAGCATTCATTTACAGAGACCCGATTTGTGGGCAGATAATAGCTAGCATGCAGCACAATAATAAAATTACTTTATTACAGGTTCTCTACTCTATCACAAAAGAATATTTTTGTGAATAATGAAAAATTAAAAAAAATAATTAATGCATGAAACGGTTGATTAGACCACTAATAATTTGTCAAGAATATTGAAAAATCTATATCCACTACTTTCCACAAAATTTCATCCATCGGGAAAAAATTTCGTAAAATTACGGAAACTGCACTGGCAAATAACGTATTTTTCAACTGTACATATAAGAATCATTCTGAAGCATGAAAAGGTGTTACATCGTTATATAATTTTTACAGTGATTCGTTTCCCACGGTATATTAAAAACAGAAAATAGCTTAAGATCATAATAGAAAGAAAAAAAATTCGCGGAGCAATTGTGTGAATATCTTATTTGCTTCAATACCTCATGAGACCACGCTATGTCTTTAGTTATATCTGAACATCGAATTCTCTTTATCTGATACAAGAAACATTAAGAAAAATGGGAACGAAATAAGTTGGTAATATTTGCTCAATTAATAAGCAGAAAAAACGGATACTTATTTTAATATTTTTTAACTGGTTCGAAAATGAGCGTTACGCTTTATGTATTGTATGCAATTATAGTGTATATTGATCTTGAATGGAATATGGTTTGATTTAAATATATATTTAACGAAAAAATAACACTGTTATTTCTTAAAGGGATATATCACAGATTAAACCAACTAAAAAATCAATATATTTGCTTAATTTTACCATTAATTACATTAATTAGATATTTATTGAAACATTATTAAAGCGTCGTTAACTATTTTGTATTGGATTTTTTTTATGATTAAATAATATTACTTAAAACCTAGAATTATAAACCAGGATCCACAAAAATATATCTAGGAATTAGTGGGCTTCAATGAGCAAAAAGCAGCTTATTATGTCTATTATAAATTAGATTTAATTAAATTGTGCCTGTTATTCTTTTACAATTAATTGTATCTCCGGTTGGGGTAATTTGGATGTAAATTAAATTTTGTTTTATGAAGCGTTTATATAGTCTTAAGATTTTAAAACTATACAAAGTGAATGGGATTGTTCATTTATTTTGCATCACCCTGTATAATTTATACCATGTGTTTATAGAATATTTTTCAATGTTTCATTATTAATATATTTTAGATAATCAAGATTGCTGAAAAAGCTGTTATATTTTAGCGAGTCTGAGAACAGAAGCATCAAATTTGAAAGCACAATGTTACAAAAAATCTTAAATACATCTTTATAATTAAGATATGTTTATACACTACATTTGTTTACAATAATTTTACTTAAAATTTCAATGTTAAATAAGAGTATTTAATACATGATTGTAATTTTTAAAATATGCGTAATTCGGGTAAATGGTTTAATTCTAGAACCAAGCTTATAAACTAATAATATAGTTGTTTTTTTATTCAGCCATGCCTCGCACATATTTTCAAGGAAAAATTCCATGAGATATGATGCGAACGATCTAGAAATGGCTGCGAAGACTCATACAATACGAACGTATGCTATCGCAGTCGTGATCTGTTTTGTGAATTTTATGTCTTAACTGTGTCGAGAGGGGATATACTTTATTAAGAATAGTGATAAATACTTGCTAGATACTTTTATAAAGAAAACAAATGTTATGTAGTACAATGTTATACAATTATAATAACGCTTTACTGTCGATTTTATAGGATACGAGCATAGTTCCGGTGACCCCCCTCCCTCCCTTTTATTTATGCATATAAATTGCTCTTGAGTTACACTAAAAAGACTTGCACTAAACTTCATACCTGTTGTATGTAATGTATGCATATGTTTCGTCTATATTAATGGTTTTATCATACCTCATTGCGAAGAAAACGTCAGTAATCAATTTCTCTTGAAAACAATGGTAATGCACTACACATTAGCAACATTAATTATTACTAAGATTCTTAGACTTTCAACATTCAAATAAAGATTCATTAAAAAAATAATATGATTTAGAATAAAAGAAAAAAAGAAAGTTAAAACATCGTAACTTTTGAAGCTGTATAATAAAAGTAGATTTATTAATATATTCTTTTATCATTTTATTAAAGATTCCAAATCAAAATTCATTCTCAATTCCAAATGAGCTACTTTCTGTTACATTTTTGAATTCATTTTTTTTTTTCGGAAATGCAAATGATTAGCAGGTGTTTTTATTTAGCAACTGTGTAATCGAATGGCGTTATCCCTTTTTTAATGTAAGCAATTTAAGAAAATACTGTCGAAGTTAACATTTTGAACAGAATTACCGGAAACGACAGCACGGAATGGGAGAAAAATCTACAACCGTTTTTTCAAGATTCTCTTATATCTCAACAAGATTAAACAAGTATCTTATTCACCAAAAATGAAAAACGCTACTCGATCCCCTTAAATATTTAGATTAGTCATTTTTATACTTTTACAGTTAAAAATTAGTCAGAAAATGTGTCAAACTTTCGCGTTGTTGAAAAATGAATTTAAGAACCACCAAGAAGTATATATCCAAAGATTACGTTAAATTAAGTTATTCATCGCTATTAATAATTTTACAAATCATGTTGTCTGCCCAACACATCTTGAGATCAATTAAGTATAGTTCCGACCCGGCTCGTCTATATCTAGAAAAACAATGCGAGCCTGACCTCAGCCCGGCACGAGTCTGCTAAAAAAATATTAAGCCCATGTTACACACAACGTAAGTTACATTTTTGTATTGATATTGTCAAACTAGTATCGGCTAGTGACGCATATTTAAACTTATTCGCGTTAAAGCCATATTCATTGAAAATAGCTCATATTTCAGCGTCCCGGCCCGTATGGCCCGTTCAATTTTTTTGCCGGATCGGTCCATTTATTATGTTTGTCGGCCCGGCCGGGACCGTGCAGACCTTTAAAGGAAGTATACAGTGGTGCAAAATCTCAAAAGAGAACTAAAAATCATAGATTTTAAACGAATGAAACTGAAATTTTACATTTGGACGATATATGCATTTAAACAAACAAGTGAATTTCTTTGTTTATAATCTCGATCAGACCTCATAAAAGTATCCAAAATGTAAAAAAAAATAGATAAATAAATAAATAAATAAATAAATGTAAATGCAAAATTAAATAAGTCAAAAATATATATACAGGGTGATTCCAAATTTTCTTTACAATAAAATAGGGGTGATAGTACACATCAAGACAAACAATATTAAATAGGAGACCAAGGGTCCAAAACGTTTTCCTAAGGAGATAGCCGCCATTAAAGTTTAGGGACCAAAATTTCAAATAAACATAAAAAACGGAAAAATCGGTCGATTGATTTGCGGTTTTCACTAAAATTATTCTTTATGACAGCATTTTCTTGAAATTAAATTATAAAGATAAATTTCAAAAAATGCCGATAGAGGGCGCTTTAGACATTGGAGTAAAGAACAACTATTTTTTACCGGTATTTTTTGCATCTCATTAAATGTTTTCGTAAGCTTAGACTCAAACTTAAATTTTGAGCTCAAAATCTGTAGTGGGGAATGGTTAACTGACACAAACTGAGCTGTGTTCAGAGGGTTCAAATTGCAAATGATTATAAAAAACGGAAAAATTGGTCGATTGATTTGCGGTTTTCACTAAAACTATTCTTTATTTAGGTATTTTCGTGAAAATAAATTATAAAGATAAATTTCAAAAAATGCCGATAGAAGGCGCTTTAGACTTTGGAGTAACGAAACACTCTTTTTTGGCGTTATTTTTTGCATCTTATTAAATGCTTTCGTAAGCTTAGACTTGAACTTAAATTTTGAGCTCAAAATCTGAATAGCTGGGAGTGGTTAAGTAGAGAAACTTAGCTGTCTTCAGAGGGTTCAAATTTTAAATAATTGTAAAAAAAGGAAAATTGGTCGATTCGTTTGCGGTTTTTACTAAAACTAATTTTTAAATCAGCAGTTTTCTTGATCTATCAGTGTTTTCTTGAAAATAACTTTTAAAGATAAATTTTACAAAATGCCGATAGAGGGCGCCTTAGATTTTGGAGTAACTATTTTTAACTGTTATTTTTTAAATCTCATTAAATGCTTTCAAATGCATAGAATTAAATTTTGGGCTGAAATTCTGAATAGTTGGGCGTGTTTAAGTAGCGAAAAATTGAATTGTGTTGGAGGAGGAAAGAGGGTTAAATTTCAACTCCTGAACACACTTCAGTTTGCGCTTCTTAACTCCTCATAACGATTCAGGATTTGAGCTCAAAATTTAAGTTTAAATCTAAGCTTCCGAGAACATTTAAAATGCTTTTGCAAGCATTTAATTAGAACAAAAAAAAAAGGTTAAAATGAATTGTTGGTTACTCTGAAATTTAAGGCGCCCTCTGACGGAATTTTTTGAGATTTATCTTTAAAAATTATTTTCAAGAAGATACTGACTTAAAGAATAGTTTTATTTTAAACCGCAAACAAATCGACCAATTTTTCCATTTTCTATAATTACTTTAAATTTGAACCACCCCCCTCCCCCTTGAACACAGTTCAGTTTGTGCTACTTACCTACTCCCTACTATTCAGATTTTGAGCTCAAAATTTAAGTTTAAGTCTAAGCTTCCGAAATCATTTAAAGAGATGCAAACATTAACGGCAAAAAATAGTTATTCTTTACTCCGATGTCTAAAACGCCCTCTATCGGCATTTTTTAAAATTTATCTTTACAATTTATTTTCACGAAAATACCTAAATAAAGAATAGTTTTAGTGAAAACCGCAAATCAATCGACCAATTTTTCTGTTTTTTATAATCATTTGAAATTTGAATACTCTGAACACAGCTCAGTTTGTGTTATTTAACCACTCCCAACTACAGATTTTGAGCTCAAAATTTAAGTTTGAGTGTAAGCTTACGAAAACATTTAATGAGATGCAAAACATACCGGCGAAAAATAGTTGTTCGTTACTCCAAAGTCTAAAGCGCCCTCTATCGGCATTTTTTGAAATTTATCTTTATAATTTAATTTCAAGAAAATGCCGACATAAAGAATAATTTTAGTGAAAACCGCAAATAAATCGACTGATTATTCCGTTTTTTATGTTTATTTGAAATTTCGGTCCCTAAACTTTAATGGCGGCTATCTACTTAGGAAAACGTTTTGGACCCTTGGTTTCCTATTTAATATTGTTTGTCTTGATGTGTACTATCACCCTTCTTTTATTGTAAAAAAAATTTGGAATCACCCTGTATATATATAAATTAATGTCAACAAAAATTGCATGGGGTATTAAAATTCATGAATATTGTCTACTGAATGGAATAAATCCAGTGTCAGGTCAATATGATTAATTGATCAAGAAATATGGCTGCCGTTATTTGTTAGAAATGAATTATAAATTAAACTTCCACAAATATTTGATTTTTTATAAATGTTATTTATGGTTAGTAAGATTCTTTTTTTTCTTGAAAAAAAAAAACATTTTAAAGTTATTTAAAAATTAGCTTAAAATAGAAAAAAATCGATCTGAATTTAATTAAATAATGCTTTGTGTGTAAAAAATTAGGTAAAAAATTAGTACGGATTTTTCCTAGCACTAAAATTTAACAGAAATTTTATTATTTTATTGTTAGAGAAAGTGGGATATCGACGATTGTTTTTGATAAAATTTTCTATTAAATTTTAGTGGTAGGAAAAATCCATGTACTTTGACAACCATGCATCAGCTAAAAAATATATTACATTAAAAATTTCACAG
Organism: Maratus speculifer; assembly: GCA_964019185.1. Classification (NCBI taxonomy): domain Eukaryota; kingdom Metazoa; phylum Arthropoda; class Arachnida; order Araneae; family Salticidae; genus Maratus; species Maratus speculifer. Next base: position 376,561,476 of record OZ025293.1, read on the forward strand.
TTTCTTTCTGCTTAACCCTTTCGTGGTTATAAGCGCGTATACGCGCCCAGAATACCACTTAATTTGAATTTCGAAATGCCATACTGACACCGGAATTTTTAAATGAAAATTTTAATTTTACAAAGAACGTAAAAAAAACATTTATATATTATGAAATAAATTTGTTTTTAAATTCCGGTGTCATTCAGTCATTTTAGTATTTTATGAATAGAAGTGCTTTAACCGTCAAAGGGTTAAAATGGCGTTTAAATTATGTATCTATCTTAACAAAAACATGAAATATTCTATTTGTTTGTCTGTTTTGGTTTGGTTTCAAAATTCAGTTTTAAAGCAATAAAAAACGACTTCTCGTGAAAATGTGTTTTTCTTCTTGATGGATTTTTTTCACCACTTCTCATATTTTAATTGATATAAGTCAAGAACTGTTAAAGATAAACGGTTCAAACTTGGAACATGTCTTTTTCAATTATTTTACTTTAATTTTGATTCAGCAAATCTGAAAAAAAAAACTTACTTTTATGCATATTATTTATTTTTTTAAGTTACGTATTTTTTTTTAATTTTTATGTTAATTTTTTTTAAATTTTTAATTAAATTAATATTTTTAATAATGCTGGATCAAATGTAAAATTTATATATGTATGCTTATTTAAATGAAAAAAAGTTGAAATTCTACAAATAATATTTCGAGTTATAACGGTTTTAAATTACCCCACTCTTTTAATAAATTTAATTTTTTTTTAAATATAACAAGTTTTGGAATGCGATTTTGTTTACAAATAACAAAGTCAATCTTCACAAAAAAAAAAAAAAAATCAAAATTTTAACTCAATAAGTAAAAATGCGTCACGGATCCCCTTAATGCCAGGTTTCCGATATACAAACGAGATCGCTATAAAGAAATTCGACTGTATTCTACTACAATATCTCTAAGAGACTTTCTCACACGCTTCACTTCACACCCACTTCGACGTTTACGATTTTGAGTTATCACTCTGTCTGTTGTAATCTATTGTGTGCCCCACTACAAATAAATACCTACCTTCCTTTCATTAATGTATATTTGGGATTATGAAACGAAGACCGAACATCAAGAGATAAAATCTCCAATCATAATGTCGTGAGCTAAAATAGTTTCATATTTGACAAAATTTGTATCTCATTTGCAAACAAAACGGCTGAATTAGGGATTACTGGATTTTAATCAATTAATCATGCTGGATCAGTTTGTAAATGAAAACAAAGCTATTTTAATTCGACTCATTCTAAATGTTCTGTAACCAAAGTAATAATATAGCTCAAATATCTCGTAGTAGTTATGTTGTTCGTGACAAATTTACGTTGTTAGTAATCATTAAGAGTGATACCGCTCTTATCTGTAACGAGAGTTATCAGAATAAAATGTCAAATCATTATTATTTTCTCCTAATTGTTATTTCAAAATTACTGCTAAGCAATAATTTTTAGATGCATTACTTCAGTGGTGGAAAATTGGTGCAGTGGTAGAGCCTATTGATACCACTAAATTTTAGTAGTATTTAGGCTTATTAAAAGACAGAATTTCAGAATTTTTATTAAGTTGAAGAAAACTATAAAGAACTTGTTGTGTCAATAGGTTCCACCCCTATGCCAGTTTTCCACTACTGATTACTTCGAACATATAACAAAAAATTATAACAATGAAGCTTTATGAAAGTAAATTTTACTTACCGTATTTCAGCCGCTCTATCAAAATTATAGAACACAATCAAACCTTTTCTTTTTTTTCTTGATTGTAATTCTTGACTTGAACTTTATGCCGGTTTTGATGTAGAATAAAATTGATTACACTTTGCTAGAACATATCTTGCTAGAATGTTTTTTATTTATCAATTAATTTTCATTCTTCCAAATGCAGACGGTAAAAAACAAAAGTGTAAAAAGCTGAAAACTTGTTGTAGATTTGTATCGGTAAAACTGCTATAGTTAATAAAATTCTAGCTAAAATAAGTTACTAATGCTATCGCCATTTTCATTGACATTTTTCGAAACCTTGAACAATATTATTTAAGAAATACAAAACCCGTTGCCAAAAGGAAAATATTAAATCAAAATATGTTGAAGCATTAACAGCTTAGAAATAAAAAAAAATTGCAAGATTAATTATGTTTATGACATCACTGAGAGAAACTCTCAACTAAATCAATGTATGTTATGGTATAATAATATAAATTTCCTCAATCAGCGGATTTAGAGAGAAAGATTTTCAGACTTATGTACAATGAGTCAGAAGAATAACATTAACAAATTTATCGTCTGCTTTTCTGGAATATTTGACATATTTTTATTTAAAAATAAATCATAGACTAAATAAAATAAATAGATTAGAGAAAAGAAACAAAAAGTGAATTTTTTAAAAACTAATTTAAATAATGATTTCATCACATACCATGATACGTTCGTTCTTCTAACGTATGCTGGATATAATGGCCGGGATCAAAATAGATTTTTTGCTATTAGCGAAGCGAAACTGACCAATCAGAAGCCTGCACTTTTAGAAGCTTTTCATTGTTTTAAGAAAATATATTTTCTGATTGGTCAATCTCATTTTGCTCATAGTAAAAAAATTATCGACTTCAATAAACATTCCTACACTGAATGGGTTTAATAGACCCATTTTAGGTACGCTCATAATTGTATAAATACGTAGCTCCTACTGAAGTCTACTGCCAGTTGTAATATAGTCGTCGTGTTGTACGCCCATCCGTCCACTTGTCCGCATATAACAGCGGAGAAACTACCCAACTGAATGGGTTAAAATTAGAGATATACAGTCGTTGCAGCATTTTGTTGAGTCATTTCAAGTTTAGGAACGGGCACAGTCTCATTACGGACAATGGAAAAAAATAGTTTCAAGAGCATTTTAATGACGTTGCATCTTTTCGAAGATAATGAAATTGATGTGCATTCATGAAGTGCAATAAAATATACATTCTGTAATATATGCAGTGCAAAGAATATTTATTGTTCATTTACAGGTTACACAAAAGTACCATTACATAATGGTACGGGGATAAAAATTAATTGAGGCGTATTTTAATTATATTAAGCCATTTCACATATAATGAAACTGATATACGTTGTTGAGGCTTACTAGAAGTTACTTCCTGTATAATAGGAAATACAATGTGTTTAGAGGGATATACAAAAGATTTTGAATACTATAACTGTATCCGAAGTGCTGTATATAGCGATGATTACACGAACGGTATTTTTAGCTGTGATATAATTTTTTAAGCTTAACTAAGCTTTTCCATATTACTTTGTGTGTGTAAATGCTGTAGATAATATGCAGGGCTACACAAAATAATTTATAAGGGTTACTGAGTATAAACAAAAATAGACTAAAAATGGTTTTTAAATAAGATATGCATTTTTACGCTGAACAACGTTTAATATACTAAGATATTTTTGTTATAGATAAAATGAGGGCCTTGCAAAGAATTGGATACATGGCTCTCTATGGATGATAATCTCCGGAAGTGGAGTTTCAGTAGTTTTAAACGTGTTTTAGATTTAATTAAATTTTAGCTAAATAGCGACGTGTGTATAATGATAGTAGTTAAAATAGTGGACTGTAAAAAAAACATTTAAGGATGCTTTCTCTACTGTTATAAATTGCTGGAATTAAAATTTTAAGTTACCGTAATTTCGGGTGTATAAGCCGCGGATCAAACAATCCTTTTTGGACCCAGAAATCTTATTTAGTGATTGAAAACAAATATTTACGTCGATCTAAGAAGTTACATTTGTTTCTTAAAAAATTCTGGGTCGAAAAAGAATTCTTTGATCTGCGGCTTATACACCCGAAATTACGGTATTTTGCCTTTTTTTAACACTTTTGCAATAGTTGAAAGTTGGAGCATTTTTATGAATACGGTTTGCCTGTTCGTCTGTCTGTACTTAACTTGTGTTAATATAGTTGGATTACTCTGTAATTGGTATGTGTTATTGAGATTTGCATTACTATGCTCGGTACTAAAAATAAAGCATGTATCGTTCATAGTTTATTTACAGAGACATTCACAAATATTCCATCACATTATGGTCTCTGGGAAAATGTCGCAATTATATAAATACGTAGCACCTCTAGTAGTTGTCCTGTCCGGCCGTTCGTCTGTCTGTCAGCATACACCAACGCAAAAGTTACTCAACCTAATGTTTAAAATTTAACATAAGGTTTCCTGGGGTAATAACGCCAAGTGTTAATATTGCAAAGAATTGCGTAGGAATACGGAAGATGGCATCTACGGATTCTGCGCAGAAAGGATTTGAGTCATCTGAATCACAAGCAACCCCTAACAGATAATGTGTTCCGTTTGTAAACCTTATCACTGGAAAAAACCTGTAAGAGTCAACGCCCAAACTAAAATTTGCGTGGTAAGTTCTATGATCTGAAGGCTGTATAGTTATTAGGGAATACTTTGTTTATTATTGCGTCATCCCGAAAATTGTGCTGTATACTTTTGTTAAGATAATGTTAAAATTATTGAACGACACTGAAAGTATGAACAGATTTATTAGGAAATAAGTAAAAGATTTTCTATACGTATATTCTAAAAACAAGCTTATATACTGAAAATTCCGGAGAAAATATAGCTGCTGTGTGTTCAAACTTTATCAGAAAACCGAAGAATTTTCCGGATGACTTAATATATAAATTAGTAGTGTATTTCAGTTGCTTTCAAAATGTTGTGGAATATTTTGGATGTGTTCGCGAGGTAGTTTGTAGTTTAAAATATACTGCTGAATAAGTATAGCGGTAATGCCATCCACTGGCGTTATTAATCTGTTTTTTTAAGCACTGGAACTACAGCTCATATTCAAAATATTAGAATAATTGAGAAAAAGTAATAAGAAAAAATTATTTGTCATTTATTTATTTTTTATACTAAGTAAATGCAATTAAATTTCTTATAAATTAAATCTGGAATCTTTAGATAAGATTTTAACATTTATAAAATATAAAATACAGCACAATAAATTAGGTATACAGCTTCCTTAAACACACCAGAATATTAGAATAAAATTTAGATTGGTTCAAAATATTAGAATATTTTATTTTACGCAACAATATTACCTTATGAATATGAAGTAAATGGTAGTTAATATTTTGTAGCATCCCCTTTAGCTTTCATAACAGCGTACAATCGATCTTGCATACTATATACAAGGTGTTTACAAACATTTCTATCAATATTAGCCCAAATAGACTTTATACGTGCCACTAACTCAGTTTTACTTGAAGGAGGATTTTCTTGAAGATTTTTCTTCATTATACACCATAAGTTTTCGATGGGATTAAGATCTGGTGAATTTGGTGGCCAAGGAAGTACCTTAATGTTGCGTTGGCGGAACCAATTCTTAGTTGACACCGAGGTATGCGGGGACGCTAAATCTTGTTGAAAGATGAAATCATCTTCAAATAAATCTTCTGATGATGGAATCATGTAATATTCTAAAATTTCTTGATATATCAGAGGGTTAACCTTTTCGTAGACGATGCATAACTTTCCAGGTCCTTCTACACTCATACAACCCCAAACCATGACACTAGCAGCAAATTTTACGGAACGTTTATGGCATTCTTTATCAAATGCTTCTTGCTTCATTCTCCAAACTCGAATACCTTGATTACCATATGAAACACAAAACATACTTTCATCACTAAATAATATATTTTTCCAATCTTCATTGCTCCATAAACGTCTTGATTTACACCAATTCAATCTTATACGCTTTTGTCTTGCAGTTATGAGAGGTTTTGTTTTCGGTACACGAGATTCAAATTTGAATTTATAAAGACGTCTTAATGTTGTCGATGTAGAAACTTCAACTCCTTCTTCTGTCCATTTTCGGTGCAAGAATCGCACACTTTTAAAACGGTTTTTCTTAACTATACGCTTCAGTTTCCTGTCATCTCTAGCAGATGTTTTTGGTTTTCGGCCACCATTTCGGCGATTATTTTGAAATTTTCCAATTTTTGAATATTGTGTTAGTATTATACTAACGCTCGATTGCGAACAATGTAAATAATTCGCTATAAAACATTGATTTTTATCGTGCCGATACAAATCAAGCATACGAAGTTTAGTAGATTCAGGAATATCACTCACACGGCCCATTTTAAGGCGAAAAAGAAACAAACTGCAAAAAAGAATACTGATTTTAAATAAAATAGTCTGAATTTAATCAATGATGCCACCAATTAAGAATTGGTAATAATTAAAGGAGAATTAATGTGAAATATTCTAATATTTTGAACCACTTGAATAAATATTCTAATATTTTGACTTTTCAAAATAATTTTTTTTGCAATTAATCTTTTTAAAAATGATATTTAATTTAATAAGTTCTTAATAAAAATATCGTTTGCATATTTTCATTAAAAGACATTAAATTACCAAATGATATTTCCAATTTCTAAAAAAAGGTAATTATTCTAATACTATTTTGAATATGAGCTGTACATATGAAAAGGGTTTATTTTATATTTTATGCATGAGAAAGCATTACTGTCATTGCTGAAAAAAAAAAGTTTAAGGAGAAGTTTGCATGTCTTAATTGCTGCTTATTTTTTCATGTCAGAAGAATAAAATGTCAAATTATTATTGCATCCTGATATCATAGTTAAAGGTAAGTAAGAGTTCACTTGTCAAACTCTAGGACTGTAGAGTTTGTATCTTTATAACTGAACAATTTAGCCGTTATACCATCTTATTCTATAGTTTTGTTTGCTTGGCGTTATTACCCATATAGGTGAATAATAATACCAAAAGGAAAAGGCCGAGAAATCCAGTCATTACATTTTATGAATACATATTTGCGAAAATATTCTTTCTTGTATACATAGTCAATAAATTGCTGTATCAAATCCTATATTTGTTTGAAAAAAAAATCTCAAAACTAAACCGTGAAAATTTTTACAACTTTAACGTCGCGTTATTACTCCAGGACACTTTATATAGTCGTTGCAGAATTTTGGCAAGTGATTTCAAATTTTATGAAAATCGAATCAAAACTGAAAAATATATTGATTAAATTTTTCTTCAGTCTGTTAAATCCTTTAATATGTAATTATTTCAATGATATCTCATAATACGCAACGATTCTAGGTTGCCATGCTGAGTACGTCCTATTTAAGATGGAGTCATATTGTTTTCTTATTGTCGAACGTAATATGTGCAATCGTAATTAATTTTGCATTTATGCATTTTTGCAGAAAAGTGCAACAGCTATTGCACCAAGATCTGAATATTTATAAAATTAGCCATGGTACAAATACATCAGTTTGCGACATTCGAAGTACTATTTCTGACTTGTTACAATTCCTTTCATTCGCCTAGAACCAAAAATTCTTTCGAAATCTAAGTTAAATAAAAATAACGGAAAATTAAGTTAAGGGGACGGTGGACGTTATTATTATTTTTTTTTTCATCATAGCAATATGAAATGTTGTGCATATATACATTTCACCAAAAGCATATAGAATACCTTCAAAAAAATTTCCAATTTTTATTAAAAAATTTTAATATTTTAAAAAAATTTACATTTTTATATGAAATTTTAAAATACTCCTCGTGTCTTAATTTTTGAGATATTTTCTTGCTTTTGCATTTTTATCACTAAAATTCTATTATAAATAAATTTGTGTAAGGTTTTTTTTATCACTTGAATAGTTAATATTTTACAGATTTTTTTCTGAATTCCGTATTGATTTTCATTACAATTTTGCCTTTTTATAAGTAAAAAATCAAATTTAACTATCTTAATAAAGATGAATTTTAAAAAGCTTACACAATTTCTTTCTAAACAATATCAGGATACTTCCTTATCAATTTCATAATTATTGATAAAAAAATACGTCGCAAGGAGCATTTCAAAAATCTAAAAACGCTGAAAAATTAGTTTTGAGAAAAAGAGATTTAGAGTATATAAATTCATTTACCTTTATTATTTACTTCTTAAAACCTTCATAAATGATATTTTAATAAGAAAAAACTGTTTTGGTACTATTATACCACAGAATCAAACCTTTTTATGCGACGATTTTGCTCAAATAAAGGTCCACTGTCTCCTTAAATAATTATATTATTTTTTCAATAAAAATTCTGGTACGAACTATATAAATCTAGGTTGAGTAAAATTCCAACAAAATAGGAAGGTTAAAAATTTCCTTCTTTTTTCGAAGTCGATTGATACAATATTAAAAATAGCATTCAGAATTATACATTCCTCAGAATTACTGAAGTACATGAAATCCAGAATAACAACAGGTTCTTTAAATTAAATATAATTCCATTTCAGTTTTACCCAGTTCATTCTATCAGGGCAATGAGTGATTGGAAATTGACTTTGTTGGCAAGCAATGCACTGCTACAGCAGCAGCTGTGTGTGTCTTTTTCCGAATCTGTTCTAATTACATATTCACTATAAACACAAAATCTGTAATTCTACAGATGTTAATTTACAAAAATGTGTAGTCTTACTAAAAGTTTATCTGCACACTGTGCAAAAAAGTTGGGAATTGCAATTCAAATGTAATAAATGAGGTGCGTTCGTACGACAGAAAAGTTTTTTAAATATACAGTACTTCGAACACAGTACAGTATCAAAAATCTTTTGTGCATCCCTGTAAATACTATATGCTTTCTATTATACAGGAATTGACTTGTAGTAAACCCCAGCAACGTATATCAATTTCATGAAATATGAAATAGTTTAATACAATTAAAACGCACCATTATGTAATCACAATGTAGTTATGTATTGTTATGTAATTACAGTCGAAAACTGATTACAAATGCCGATGATTTTCAAAGAACCCTAAATTCAAACCGTTATAATTTATTGCCTCAAAATATTCTTATAATGCTATATAAAAAAAAATATTCTGGAAGAGTAATTATTAATAAAATTCAATTTGTTGAAAAATATATTTGTGAAAGGACATTACTTAGGAAAAAGCTGTTTTATACAACAAAGCTTGAAATTGGAGAATTTTAGTTTAAATGACTTCCTGCAATAAAAAATGTAGAACTTATCAACGATAGTATATTGTTTCACTAAAATTGGAAAAGCATTAATTTTTATTTCAGTTTTAGTTCCACTTGCTTTTTTATATCATTATTATAACAATCATAATTTTAAAAAAAAATGAATCTATAGGATATATTTCTTATTTTTAGAACAAAGATAAGCGGCGTACAAAATTATTTTGGAGTGTTTCAGGAATTTATTTTTAAATAAGAACCTGTTACATGGCTATTAGCGTTTACAAAAGCAAATATGATACGAAACTAAATAGATTCTTATTTTCTACAATTCTTCAAATGAAATTCTTAAATTTAAATTTATCATACTTCTTTTTCAATAAAATATTAACAGTTTGAAGAAAACACACTACTTTATACAATTACTGTGAAGTATATTTATTACCGAGTTACAGTACTAAATACCCCAAGAGTTTGCTTGGAAAAACCAATTTAGTAATTTCTGTTACATTGTCTCAAAAGTTTCTTTCATTTTTTGCAAAAAGTAAACCATGGAAATTACGATAGGGGCGATATTTTATTGTTAGTGCAAATCTGTTGAACAAACCTTCTTCTATCTTTCCGCAGTCTAATAATGCCTTTTCTTAACCATTCATGCCCAGAATCTTTTGCGTAAATTTTATTTGGTTGGCACCACTATTTTTAGAAGATTTAAGTTTAGTTCATTAATCACCAAAATGCATCATTTAAATAAAATAATTATAGCTTTTCTTTTTTACCGGTGTCAAAAACAGTGCTGAATGCACCTTTTGAAGCGTCCCTAAAAAGGGACGCTAGGCACTAATGGGTTAAAAAAGAACTTTTGATTTGATGGCAAAATGCTTATCGAAGTGATTTTTTATATCATTCAACGAGTTATTATTATTATTGTGAAGAAAATGTATGAGATAAAGAAACAGATAGTAGTCGGACGGTGCAATTTCGGGAAACTAGGGAGGATGGGTAATGTCTCGATCGAATGAAAGGAGTTGTTTCGGATAGTCAAAGGTGCATGTGGAATTGAGTTATCTTAATAGAAGATAATGTCTCGTTTATTTGCTAATTCGGTGTGTTTCCTGGCTATTGCGAATTGTAATTTTCAGAGTTGATGGTCTGATTTGGTGGAAGTACACTGTTAAAAATTTGAAACTTGTACTGCATCGTCACTCCACCGCTCTCTATTTTAACCCTTTCGTGGTTATAAGCGCGTATACGCGCCCAGAATACCACTTAATTTGAATTTCGAAATGCCATACTGACACCGGAATTTTTAAATGAAAATTTTAATTTTACAAAGAACGTAAAAAAAACATTTATATATTATGAAATAAATTTGTTTTTAAATTCCGGTGTCATTCAGTCATTTTAGTATTTTATGAATAGAAGTGCTTTAACCGTCAAAGGGTTAACCAATGAGAATGATCTATAATAGAGTGAAGTAATAGTTTTCTATAAAAGTGGTGGAGTGACGATGCAGCAAAAGTTTAAAAATTTTAACAGTGTATCTTGACAGTTCATCTATGAGGACACATCTTTTCATTAAAGGATCTTTTTCGCTGTTTAAAATGCACTGTATAATTTTACACTCCAACAGGTCTACCGCCATCAACTACTTTTATGTTTTATTCGCGCGAGTATTTAAAAAAAAAAAAAAAAAAAAAAAAAAAAAAAAAAAAAAACACGTTTTGTTATTTTTATTTTGAAAATGTTGCCAAAGTGCGAGTAAAACATTTCTACATGCAGAAAGTGGTGCCAGTAAAATTAAAAAATAGCACATTAATTGTAAAAGAAGTTTTTCGGACAGTCTTTAAATGGGAGAAACAAATTCATTGCGTTCGACTGAGTCATTTTGACCCCTTCCTCCCTACTCTTCGGACGTTGCTCCGTCCGATTACTTTTCGCTTTCCTCTCTCAAAAATTCTTTCCACCAAAAAATATTAACTGTGAAACTAAATGTGATATAAATTAAATCAAAAACACATATTTAATGAATGACCAAACTTAATATAAAATTGTACACATTTATATTAGGTCTAATGGAAAATTCTGTCGTTTAATATTATTTCAGGCCTACTTTTTAAGATTTTTAAGAATTCATATTTCTTTAATGGCACCACTTTTTTGAAATGTTGAAATTCGGATAGTTTTCACGTTTCACATTAAGGTGAAAACAATGGGAATTTTACAATTTCAGAAAAGTGGTGTTATTGATGAAATCTGAATTTCAAAAAAGTATGTTATACAACATAATATATAACAGAAATAATGTTATACAACGGAACTTTCCGGATAAATAAATACGGAAAGAGAAGCGAAAATAATTTTCAATTTTAAATGAAATTACCAATGAAAATAAATTTTAGTAACGGAAATTCATCTCACATTTTGCATAGATATTAATTAGATATTCAATGATACTAATATACTATGTAACAGTAGTAAAGAGGAATAATGGGGATCCAAACCGTAAGTTCGAAGCTATAAAACTTTTGGAGTTTTTTTTCTAATTCATGTGACTGAAACCCATCTATTACCTATCCTTTGGTCGTCGCTTTAAATTTTTTTACAATGCTTATAATAATTTCTCTGGCATATATTTAAGTCACGTTCATATATATGTCATTTTACTATCTTGAAAAAAAAATTGTGTAAGTTTCTCATTGCCTGGTTCAAAACATGACAATTTATAATATCTAAAATTCAAAACACTTTTTAAATTATTCAATTCTGTTAAAGTTAGGCAGTTCCGTTAACCATAAGTTTGTTAGTTAATCCCTTTGCATATACAGCGCTTCCACTTGGTGCTCTTTTGGAACACCACTTTTATTTTTTTTTAAATTTCGTAGAAACTTTCCAGGAAAAGCGGTTTTCTTGAGATTGTTGCAGAATCTAACATGAATTTCTTTCAAATAGCACCCACATTGTCGTTATTATCCCAGGACACTCATATTTCCATCAAAGAGACAAAGAATTTGGAAACGTAGGTTAGTTTTTACAGATGAATATACGAATGTTATAAATACATGAAAGATATTGACGCGTACTTGCATCAGTGTGAACGCTTTTTGGCAATAAAAATTAGTATTTTCATTAATTTCTTTTATTTAATTTCAAATATTTTGTGATAGTCTTGTTTGTATATTCTTCTTATTTACAATTTGCTTTACTTTTTGGCGGAAAACTGCATACAGATTTTTAATAACCAATTTGAAGAAACTGATTTAATTTGTTAAGCATTGTTTTTAAAATAAGTTGCAAATGTCAATCTTTTAATCTTGATCTTTCCGAAGTTTTTCTATTTTGAAATGTTATAAGCACCCAAGGTGTCGCGCTGCGGCGCATTGCCAAACATAGCTAAAATATGCCTAATTACACATAAAATTTAAAAAATCGATATATTGAGAAATATATAAATTTGGAAGTCATTCCTCTTTTAAAAGCAACCAAATTGAATTAATTATAATGGTGCATTCTCACAGTCGATTTCATCGCCCGTTATTAAAGGCGAAATAAATAGGTGAAAATAAATTTCACATTGACAACCTGATATATCTAGAAGTAAAGTTTAAAATTAAATTAAATATGGTTAGATACCGATATTTCCTGATGTTTTCTGTATATAGGACAACAGTTCTCAGTGCAAACGTGTTCTCTATAACTGTAGTTTATGCGTAAATGTTTGGACAACTAAATTGCATGCGTGTGGCCAAACAAAGTTTCTCTTCTTATCATTGTGCGATAATCTTAAATACACAATAATTGTACAACGATATAATATTGTTGTGTAAATCCTTAACCATTATATTTTTAGAGTTCTATTTTCAATTGCAAAAATATTTCGAATGTTGTTATCTATCACATTCAAAGCCATTTATATCAAATTATTTAAGTTTTAACTTTTATATGATCCCTGGTTTTTATAGGTTACATTTAAAACAATATTATTTAATCTTTAGCAAGTTAAAAAAAAAAAAAAGTAATAAATTGCATAGTAAAAACTTGCCGAGTAATAATACTTTGAATTTTATGACACGCGTTTTTCGGCACTTTAAAAACTTATTTTTACTTTTTTATTACCAGAAAACGATTAAAATTCTTAGAATTCAAAGTATCATATTTTAGTAAGTTTTAGACGCACGAAAATGCCTTTATTTTACTTGATAGAGAATAATTTATGTTTTCTATCAATGCAATCGATCTTTATAATGCATAAATTGTTACAAGAGTTTGTGTGATTTATAAATTTTGCGTTACGTGGGGTATTTCACTCATCATCTTACCTTGGAAACATGTCAAATATGCTTGGAACATATCAGTATATACTAAACATTCATATTGCACTTTTGCATCAATTTTTGTTCAGATTGTAATTTTTTCATAATATAGACCATTTTACCCGTAGGGAGTGTTCAGCACAACTTACCGGTCACTTACCGGTTACTTACCGATTGTAGACAAGTACAAAATGAAAATCAAGGCGAACTGTGACGTCAGCTACAATTCAACAGGATAATTTTCATTGGTGCCTCAATTAGCTTTCGTACTGCCCTACAATCGGTCGGTAACATTGGTTACTTTGGTAAGTTGCGCTGAACACGCCCATTGTTATCTTTATCTTATAAACTGGGCGCAAATGTATGGACCAACTGATTACGTTGATGTTACTTTTTACTTAACTTTTTCATATAATGATATCAATTTTTTTATTAGAAAATTCTGAATTAAAGAAATAAATGCGAAATAATGTCTGAAACGTATTTATTTAGAGGAGTGGAGTAGTGTGCAATATGGAATGCAGGCTCTTCTTAACTGAAAAATTCAATATTTATATCTGAGAAGCTGCATAATATACAGCACTGCATCATTGTATAAATTTGCATTATAAAGATGGTGCACTGCATAACTTATGAAACATAGTTAGAGAATAAAAATTTAAAATTCTTTAAAAAAGTTAATATCATGAGGAAAAATAATTTATTATATGATGTAGAATAGCTTTTAATGCATCTTTCAAGAATCAGAAATATACGTCAAAAACAAACAATTTAGGAATTAGCTATTGGAAAACGATTTGATAAGAAGGCGTACCCTATATGTACTAGAATAACAGATCATTAAATATTGCAGAATGTTAAAAAAAAGAAGAAAAAATCCATGATTCGGCAAGATAGAAGTCGGAGAAAGCATAACAATGGTCACCGGAAACGGCATGCCTCATTTGGCCGGTGACCTGTCACCGCTGTTGCGGGGCGAAGGCGAGATGGAAATCGTCTTCTTAAAGAAATTTCCTTACACAAAATGATGGACTCGGTCAGAAATAATTATAAGTTTACATCAGGAAGTTTTTAGCTGTCGGTAGTTTCTTGCATTGTCGGAAGCACACAAATGTGTACTGCAATACACTCACGTCTAACCTTTCTCGCCATAGAAATTCTCACAATTACAGATAATCGCGTTTTAACGTCTGCTTTCAATAGTGGACACTTCTATCAGATGACAATATTAAATGGGATGGATGCATTCAGTACATATTTTAAGTCGAAAAGAATCTAGGATTTATTTAAATGAACAGAGCATCAAAACACATATCGATGAAATAAATCTTGTAATGAGTGCAGAATAATAACGCAACTGAACGCGTGTAAAAAAAAGAGGAGGTTAACGTGCAGTTCACAAAAGTAAACAAAACGATTTTTGCAAAGATTCATTTTGTAATTATCTTTTTTTTACTCAAATATATTTTAATCCTTTAAGCTCTGATGATAGAATTTTCTACCGCTTAATCTTAATTTCTAAATGTCACACTGGCACCGGAATATTCGATCATATTTATTTGAAAAAGGTTTAATGCCGATTCAAGAACCGAAAACTATATATAAAATAAAACAAATAAGACAAATCACGCGTTAAGCATAGATTATGAAACACTTTACAACACTTCCTGAAATCTTTAACAAAATTTCGTTATTTAGGGGAAAAAAGGTGTTATTGTCCATAGTCAAATATGTATTTAAATACTTTTGAACAGACTTGCATTTGATCTGTCGTTTGATATATATATATATATATATATATGGGTGATTCTCAAAATAGGGGACAATTTATGTCTTTCGGCATACAAAAAAAATTGAGAGGTTTTCTGTCATGTTTTTATATTTAGATATGTTTTTCTTAATATTATTCATTATTTGCACTCAAGAATTACTCACTTTTTAGTTAAAAACACCTTAAAATAACAGAATAAAGATTCAAAATGTCATTAGCATGGATGTCCACAGCAGCTGTGCCTTGTGTATACTAGCATTTTTCAAGAGTTAATATCATGTTTATAAAATAAACAAATGTTATTCTTTCTTTATATTAGTCAAGGAGAAGATTTATCCAATAAATTTCTTTTTAAAAATAAAATTATAGTATATAAAAAAAGAATTAAAGTTTGTCTTCCATATTCGATTTTCAAAACAAGGTCATACTATAACAGCTGGTTATTAATCAAAATTTCATTTTCGCATATGACAATAGTTTGAAAACATAAAGTTTCTCCATGGCAACAAGTAGTCATTTTATCCCAGCCTGAAAATAGAAGCATGTATTGAATTTTAAGAATAGAAGTTGAATATTAGGGGCGTACATCAATTGTATGTCATTAGAATGGATAATAATTTTCATGTTTATTTTATAGTTAAAATTTTTATTTTAATTATTTTCATAGGACTTTTGTGTTTTAAAAAGCCCCAGAAAGGACTATTGCATTGTGATTATATTATGGCTCATAATTTTATTTAAATTAAAATTTGTCATTAGCATGGACAGATATCAGTGTCATTAGCATGGTTTTTCTGTCCATGCTAAAGACTCCTATGTGCATAAATGTAACCAGTGCTTATATTGTATCCTTTATAAAGTTTAATTTTATGTATCAATTTAGGTATTACATTTATTATCCCTAAAATATGCATTAAATCTGAAGGAAAATCACTAAGACAGCTTCTTACATTGTTAGTGTCAGAATGTTGCTCATGTAACAAAGTTTGCTCTTTGGTAATGTTTTTATTCTCCTTATATGTATATATGTAAAAATGGAAACCATTTGCTGAAAAGGAAGGCTAATAAATATAGAAAAAAAAATTTAAACAGGAAGAAAATAAAAATTTCATAATATATTTATTCCATGCAATTTGTTTTGTCATTAGCATGGCTCAAAAAATACTAATTATTTTTTTAAGATAATTTTTGAATATTTAGCTCTGCTGACTACATGGAAAGTATACCTAATACTATATTAACAACACCTATTGTTTTCAGAAATTTTGCTAACAGTAATTTTTTTAAGATTTCATTTTTGAAATAGTCCCCTATTTTGAGAATCACCCATATATGTATATACAGGGTGTCCGAAAAGTCTGGAAACGGTCGAATAACTCGAGAAATACATATGAGATTGAAAAACGTAAATATACGTGTTAAATATTTTTAAATAAGCTACTCAGTGATACCAAATTTGACCTTCGTAACAGACCCCCTGGGGGTCAGAGGGGGTCCAACTTTGAAATCATAAATTATAACCCCCATTTTTTATTGCAGATTCGGATCCTACGGACAAAAATACGTAACTTTTGTATTTGATGTTTATTTCGAATCCTCGTTTATCACGGTGTAATTGAGTATATTAAATCGATACATATTTCGGCTTTTCCAACGGGATTTTCCCTAATCAAAACTAATTGGGGAGAATTTATGACATCAAATTCCGCGTCTTTTGCAATAATAGCGTTTCCTGAAAATCACCCGTGCCGATTATTTCGGTAGTGGTACACAGTTAAAAATTTGATCCATTTTCTGTAGCGTCACTCCACAGCTTTTATAGAATATCTCTTTCATGACCAATGAGAATGTTCCATAACACAGTAAAGTACACTGTAAAAAAATTGACCCTTTTGCTGCATCGTCACTCCACCGCTTTTATAGAAAACGATTACTTTACTGTGTTATGGAGCATTCTCATTGGTCACAAAAGAGATATTCTATAATAGCTGTGGAGTGACGCTGCAGCAAATGGGTCAAATTTTTAACAGTGTAGCACTATTGAAATAATCGCCACGGGTGATTTTCAGGAAACGCTATTCCTACAAAAGACGGGGAATTTGACGTCAAAAATTCTGCCCAATCAGTTTCGATTAGGGAAAATCCCGTTGGAAAAGCGGGAATATGTATCGATTTAATATGCTCGATTACACCGTGATAAACGAAGATTTGAAATAAACATCAAATACAAAAGTTACGTATTTTTGTCCGTAGAACACGAATCTGCAATAAAAAATGGGGGTTATAATTTAAGATTTCAAAGTTGGACCCCCTCTGACCCCCAGGGGGTCGGTATCGAAGGTCAAATTTGGTATCACACAGTAGCTTATTTAAAAATATTTAACACGTATATTTACGTTTTTCAATCTCATATGTATTTCTCAAGTTATTCGGCCGTTTCCAGACTTTTCGGACACCCTGTATATATATATATATATGTATATGTATATATATATATATATAATACCATTAAAAGTAGACAAGATTCACCAATGGATTTTATCAACAAAACAATAAACCAAAACGAAGAATTAAATTGAATTATAGTAAACAATATTAACCATTTGAAATTAACCATTGAATTTAATAACTAATAGCACAATGAACAAGGAAGGAAAAAAGAATAATATGAATACAAATGAAATTTGTAGAACCAAAGCAGAATCTTCAGGTCCCAAATACTTTGGAACTACAAATGGAGTGTGTGTGGTTTCATCTTCGTATTTGCCATGAAAAAGCAAAACAATACGAATTTGGGACTACCATCACACAAAAACCAAATTATTAAACAAGGAACAAAGATATTTTACAAAAAGGAATTGAAAGTAAGTAAAAATAATAGTTATCCATAACAAACAAAAAAGATAAAGCTGAATGGAAATATAATTGAACCGGAAAAATAATTAATAATCGTAAATACATATATAAATAAAATAAATATATAAATATATATATATATATATACATATATATATACAGGGTGATTCCAAATTTTTTTACAATAAAAGAGGGGTGATAGTACACATCAAGACAAACAATATTAAATAAGAGACCAAGGGTCCAAAACGTTTTCCTAAAGAAATAGCCGCCATTAAAGTTTAGGGACCAAAATTTCAAATAAACATAAAAAACGGAAAAATCGGTCGATTGATTTGCGGTTTTCACTAAAATTATTCTTTATGTCGGCATTTTCTTGAAATTAAATTATAAAGATAAATTTCAAAAAATGCCGATAGAGGGCGCTTTAGACTTTGGAGTAACGAACAACTATTTTTTACCGGTATTTTTTGCATCTCATTAAATGTTTTCGTAAGCTTAGACTCAAACTTAAATTTTGAACTGAAAATCTGTAGTTGGGTGTGGTTAAGTAACACAAATTGAACTGTGTTCTGAGGGTTCAAATTTCAAATGATTATAAAAAACGGAAAAATTGGTCGATTGATTTGCGGTTTTTACTAAAACTATTCTTTATTTAGGTATTTTCATGAAAATAAATTATAAAGATAAATTTCAAAAAATGCCGATAGAGGGCGCTTTAGACTTTGGAGTAACGAAACACTCTTTTTTGGCGTTATTTTTTGCATCTTATTAAATGCTTTCGTAAGCTTAGACTTGAACTTAAATTTTGAGCTCAAAATCTGAATAGTTGGGAGTGGTTAAGTAGACAAACTTAGCTCTGTTCACAGGGTTCAAATTTCAAATAATTGTAAAAAACGGAAAAAATTGGTCGATTCGTTTGTGGTTTTTGCTAAAAATAATTTTTAAATCAGCAGTTTTCTTGATCAATCACAGTGTTTTCTTGAAAATAATTTTTAAAGATAAATTTCACAAAATGCCGATAGAGGGCGCCTTAGACTTTGGAGTAGCGTACAATTATTTTTAACTGGTATTTATTTAATCTCATTAAATGCTTTCAAATGCATAGACTTAAATTTTGGGCTGAAATTCTGAATCGTTGGGAGTGTTTAAGAAGCGAAAAATTGAATTGTGTTCGAGGAGGAAAGAGGGTTAAATTTCAACTCTTGAAGACACTTCAGTTTGCGCTTCTTAAGTCCTCATAACGATTCAGGATTTGAGCTCAAAATTTAAGTTTAAATCTAAGCTTCCGAGAACATTTCAAATGATTTTGCAAGCATTTAATTAGAACCAAAAAATAATGGTTAAAATGAATTGTTGGTTACTCTGAAGTTTAAGGCGCCCTCTGACGGAATTTTTTAAGATTTATCTTTAAAAATTATTTTCAAGAAGATACTGACTTAAAGAATAGTTTTATTTTAAACCGCAAACGAATCGAACAATTTTTCCATTTTCTATAATTACTTTAAATTTGAACCTTCCCCTCCCCCTTGAACACAGTTCAGTTTGTGCTACTTAACCACTGCCTACTATTCATATTTTGAGCTCAAAATTTAAGTCTAAGCTTCCGAAATCATTTAAAGAGATGGAAACAATAACGGCAAAAAATAGTTGCTCGTTACTCCAAAGTCTAAAGCGCCTTCTATCGGCATTTTTTGAAATTTATCTTTATAATTTATTTTCACGAAAATACCTAAATAAAGAATAGTTTTAGTGAAAACCGCAAATCAATCGACCAGTTTTTCTGTTTTTTTTTTAATCATTTGAAATTTGAACCCTCTGAACACAGCTCAGTTTGTGTTACTTAACCACTCCCAAATACAGATTTTGAGCTCAAAATTTAAGTTTGAATGTAAACTTACGAAAACATTTAATGAGATGCAAAACATACCGGTAAAAAATAGTTGTTCGTTACTCCAAAGTCTGAAGCGCCCTCTATCGACATTTTTTTTAAATTTATCTTTATAATTTAATTTCAAGAAAATACCGACATAAAGAATAATTTTAGTGAAAACCGCAAATCAATCGACCGATTTTTCCGTTTTTTATGTTTATTTGAAATTTTGGTCCCTAAACTTTAATGGCGGCTATCTCCTTAGGAAAACGTTTTGGACCCTTGGTTTCCTATTTAATATTGTTTGTCTTGATGTGTACTATCACCCCTCTTTTATTGTAAAAAAAATTTGGAATCACCCTGTATATATATTATGTAATGCGGAAATTTATTTTCGCAAGAAAACTCCTAATAGGTTGAAATTTCTCTTCCAGCATTTTATGCAAATACATGGAAGCATACTTGAACACTTTTGTTCAGCCCTAAAGTTTGCCTAGCACCTTTATTAAATTCCTGTATTTAAATAAAATTTAATTGAAACAAAAACACACTTAAAACTACTTAAATCACATTTCCAGAAATTATCGACTATGCATCCAATTCTTTGTGTGATCCTGTATATCACCTTATCTGTATTCTACAAACATTTGTTAGTAAACTGAATGCAGTTCAGCGTAAAAATGCATAACTTATTTAAAAAACACATTTAAGTAAATTACGCCCATATTCACTAACCTTTACGAACTCTTTTGTGTAACCCTGTATATCAACTATAGCATTTATCAACACCATATAATATGCGTACATTTAGTGAAACTTAAAAGCCGATATCATAATTTAATAAAAAAATTCATTTCATCCACCCATCATCGATAATATACAGTACTTCGGATAGAATATACTATTTGAAATCTTTTGTGTGTCCCTGTAAGTGCCATACACTTCGCATTATGCTTGAAATAACTTATATTAAGCCACATAGATGTATATCAATTTTTTTATGTTTACAATAGTTTAACATAGTTAAAATATGTCGCAAACCATTCCACCCTTTACCACTATGTAATGGAATTATTTTGTGTTGGCCTGTAAATAAATAATAACTATTCTTTTCATAACCGCATTCTTTACGGAATGCATATTTTAGTGGAACTTTGTAAATGCACGTAATTTGAATATGTTTGACAAGGTATAAAATCTTTAAAATTCATTTGAAGCGATTTTTTCCCATAGGCCGTAATGTAAGGGAAAACTTTTGACTGCCCCTGTAAAGAAAGGGATTTTATTAGAAACTTCATTTTAAACAGGGTTCGTGCTAGGGTAAACATCAATAAGTTCCAGAAATTTCAAGACGATTCGAGTATATTTACGCGAGTTAGAGCGCGAACAGACGGACAGACAAACCGAAATCATAAACACGTTTCAACTTTATTGGAAAGTGTTAAAAATGCATTTCATCCATCCAATAGCCATCATCTATAAGATGCAGTACTTCGGATAGAATATACCAGTTGAAATCCTTTGTGTGTTCTTGTAATTGCTATGCATTTCGTATTATGCGTGAAATAACTCATATTAAGCCTCAGCAACGTATATCAATTTGATTATACATGAAATCAGTTACCATAATTAAAATATGTCGCAAACAATCCCCCCCCCCTTTTATTATTATGTAAGAGAATTCTTTTGTGTGGCCCTGTAAATGAATATTAACTATTCTTTCCACTGCATATTTTACAAAATGCATTTTTTAGTGCACTTCGTAGATGCATATAAATTTGAAAATGTTTCACCGGGTGTACCATCTTTAAAATTCATTTGAAATGTTTTTTCCTCATAGGCCGTAATGTAAAGGAAAGATTTTGACTGGCCCTGTAAATAAACTAATCATGGTAGAAACTTCATTTTCAATAGTGCTTGTGCTAGGGTAAACATCAATAATGTCCAAAAATATCATGGCGATCCGAGTATATTTACGAGAGCTAGAGTGCGGACAGGCAGCCAGACGGACAGACAAACCGAAAGCATAAACACTTTTCAACTTTGTTGGTAATGCAAATTTGGTAATACAATTTGGTTGGTAATACAAATTTTAAGGTAATGCAAATCGGAGATGAACAGAAAAAAAATTATTTTAACTGTGTCGGAACGATAATTGTAACAAAAAGATATTATGCATATTGTTCGAAAATGATAAAAAATAGGCATATTTTATGCAACTATTTAAAAGTTTTTCATGCTTTTGCTGGTTAATATTGTAGACATAAAATCCTGATATAAGACAAGAACATTATAGTGGGTTTTCTAACTACAGCTTTCCATAGGCCCGTGTGCAATTTTGTGATTAAGTATTGAGAAAGATTTCATTTTTTTCCTTATGTATTGTACACTAAAGCGATGGTGGACATCCGGGACACGCGACTGGGGAAAGGGGGGAGGGGAAATAGTTGAAAGGGGCAAGAAAAAAATTCCTTTTCACAATAAAAAGGGAAAAAAATATCTACTTATAATAAAATGCGTCCGAAGAAATGTGTAGAACGGTTCCAGGTTGTGCCACTCCTATCTGAATTCAACCGTTGCTAGACGCCACGTTAGGCTTAATTGAAAACCGATGCTAAAATGATGCTTTTAAAATTTCTTCCACTTGAAATAATGTTTTTTCAGCATATTTTCATATAAAACATGTATATCAAACCCAATTATAATATATAAAGATAAGAGTGAAAGTGGAAAAGTGTTTTATTATCTGAGTACGATCGCATTTTATTTATCACTCTAGCACCGTCTCTCACAACTTTAGTGCTGCCATCTATGAACTATTTTAGAAGCCTTTTTGGGAATATATTATAAAAGATAAATTTAGTTTTAGATGAATTTAAATTTAGTTTTATTATTATTATTTTTTAAATGCTAGCATTTATCCGGTTAATTTTTTTTAATTTTGTTTTCTATTTAAATAAATAAGCTCTTTTTTTCTTCAAGTTGTTATGGATATATAAGATATCATCATGGCTGCATTAGTAAAACTGAAAATTATTTTTTCACATGGTCTTAAATTAAAACTTTATCTGCTTTGATGCAATGCATGTAAATAAATCAAAATTGGTCTTAAATTAAAATTTGATGATTTTTATTTAGTTAATGATATTATATATTCCTTACATTTAAATGGCATTTTATAAAAAATACAAATTTCTTCTACAATGTAAGCAAATTTCGAATGGATATAATATAAGCTTTAAAAACTTGTAGATTTAATTTAAAATTTTACAAAAGAAACTGTAATAATAATTTTGGTTTTCATAACTTACGGATTGAATTTTTAAAGTTGCAAGCTGAAGTTTTTAAAAATTGATTTTGATTTTAATCAATGCCTCCTACTATAGAAAATAGTAGTATTTTCTATAAGAAACTACGATTTTTTTTAAAAAAAGTTGTTTTGTGTATATTAACTGCGTATAGATGGTACCAAATCTAAAAAAAAAAAAAAAAAAACTCAAAGCTTCATAATCGATGCCTAAAAGCATCGAACTAAGAATCTATCATATACCCACGACTAAAATCGCTGCCGAATCATAATAAAGAATGTATTTTAAAATTTTAAAAACTTCAATATTTAATTTAAATGTTTTGTGAAATCTTCAGAAATTGAGTTTTATTTTGCCAATTATTATTGTAATAAATGCTGTTCTTTGTTTTGAAATTAAAATTTGTTCAAAAACTAAATATCAAGAAAAAAAAAAATCATTTGTATTTGTAGAAATTTATTGCTATTTTTAAAATGTGCTTTTCTACAATACAAACTCTTCAAAAATAAAATCTGCATTCTGTTTGTTTGTATGAAGTGTTAAAAAGATGAAATGCAAGTGAAAATTCCGTCATTTTTGACGGGGTTATATACTAGTGTATAAATATTATTGTTTAAACCTTTTATAGAATGAGAAAAATAAGTGTGGACTTCTGGGATTCTCGACTGGGGAGGGGGAGGGAGAGAGGTTGAAAGAGGTAAGGGAAAAATATTCATTAAAAAAATTATATATAAATAAATATTGTTTAAAACTTTTATAGAATGAGAAAAGCATTAGTGGAAATTCGGGACTAACGACTGGGGAGGTGGGGGGGGGGAATTGAAAGGGGTAAAAGATAAAAAATCAAATATCTATAAATATTAGTGTTTAAAACTTTTATAGAATGAGAAAAGCATTAGTGGAATTCGGGACTCGCGATTGTGGAGGGAGAGAGGAAAGGAAAACGTTGGAAGAAGCAAGAAAAAAATTTCCGTTAAAAAAAATCTATGAATATAAATATTAGTGTTTAAAAATTTTATAGAATGAGAAAAGCAATTATGGACATCCGGAAACCGCGACTGGGGGGGGGGGGGAGGGTCGAAAGGGGCAAGAAAAAAATTCCATTTCAGAAAAATAAATTTTACATTAATAATGTTGCGAGCATGCTATACAATGGTTTACAAGAATACCAACAATTTGTTAATGAACGTATTATTAATGGAACAAAGAATTTCTAAGACCATTTTTCAGAAAGAAAATTAAAACTATTTAAAACAATTTTTTAAAAAAGTGAACTTGCAACTACAGAAAGTATTATAGAAAAAATTTTCTATAATTTATTTCTATAATTTTAGTTATCCAAAAAAGATAACTAAAAGTTGTTTAACCCTCTTGTCGTTCTTTACCATTTTTGTCCTCATAAAAATTTCAAAAAATGCATCGGAATATACGAGTTAACAGCGGTTCCACGATCCTTATTCGATGGAACAATGATATATACACGATGGAACAATGTACAAAACCCAGGCCAAAAGTAAGCTAATAATGTATCATTTAGAAGAACTTTGCACAAAGGAATTAACAACATACATTCACAATATTCTTTATGGACTAGCAGAGGTGCAGTCCAAATAAAATCCCCTGACTCTGGTGTTGCAATGATAGATGGTATGCCAGAATAACATGCATTGGTACCTTCAAAAGGCACTAAAACTGTTGCTCATTTGGCAGATCAGTTCAGAGGAAAAGGTTTAATTAAGTACAATGAATATTCAGAAATATATATCATATTTTATATTTATTTAGAGAATTTCCTAAAAAATGTCACCAGAGAAAGATATCAACATGATAACCCGCCTGTTAAATGCAAAGTTGAAGAAAAATTTATTATGAAAACTGTCACCATGAAAAATATTTTATCCCATTATAAAAATAAAGATTTACTTACTGGAATATTGTATCAAAATTTGTTCAAAATATCAACTCATTTAGAAAAAAGTTGTTATTGTTTCATACCGTGGAGAAGTCAAATCAAATAAACCAATGGTAGAAGTTAACAGTTTCAAAAGAAGAAGCTGATACAAAGTTAATCCTGCACGCAATACATGCAATCCAAAGAGGAGCTAAAAAATTAACACTTTTTTCACTAGAACCAACGTTCTTAAATTGGCGATTAATAATTATCAAGAATTACCAAGTGATACAGCATTAGTTTTAACTGATAGCAAAATGTGTGGAAATATCACACCTGTCAACATCCTGTAGATGAATTTTTATAATGAACGCAGTTAACCTTCGTCTGCTTAATGAATATTACTGCTTACAATTTGCATTTTTGAAAGTCACATGTACACATTTACATTGATGTATTGTCACTGAAAAAATTTCTTACTCTATAAATTATATAGTCTCATATATCTTTTGTTAGATGGAATTATTATTATTTTTTCTATTTTTAAGTCATCTAACAAGGAGAATGCCAATTTTGATAATCACAGATTTTGATTATTTTTTTACATTTTGTAGGGTATAACCCTTTTAGTATCAGGTTCAACGGATTTTATACAACGCTACGTAATCCTCGAGAAACAGGGGGGGGGGGTCCTGAAATTACAATTCTACCGACGTACTTACTTTGTAAAATAAATTCTGCAGAGTCATACCCTAATCGGTACGACGTCTGCTTTTTATTCCGATAACTCGGGTTCGATGCTGGAACATGCAACATGCAATATTTTTTTGTTTTATAAATATACCTGTATTTATAATTTAATAATATCATTGTCAATTGCAAATTGTGCACCAATTACCATTTTTTTAAATCTTTTAGAATAAATTATTTACAAATTTAAAAAAAGGGTGATTTTTTTTTAATAATTACATTGTTATACAAAACATCATAAAACTGTTACCTCTTTTAAAATCCCCTTCAAAAAGCATTTTATATATTCCTTATCAGTGCAATGATATTGAGTAATTGTGTCAATTCGTGATTTTAAAGAAACATTTAGGTATTGCCTTATTAAGGGAAGTTAAAAAGGTAAATAATACTTAAGTAAGAGGCATAATTTTCTAAAATTAAACATAAGGATTAAATTACAGTATAATTTTGCTGTAAAAGGGTTTTTAAATTAAAGGTTTATAAATCTGTAATATATTTGTTTACGCATTGAATTATTTTTTTTCTCACTTATCTTCTTAAGTTTAAATTTTTTTTTAACGATTTATTTCATTAGAACTATATGGCGCCACAGGAGACATTAATTATTTTATTTTTTGCTTGGTTTGGAGCCGGTAAGGGGTTTCGGTTTGAAATCTTTACAAAAAAAGTGAATATCATTCTATAACTATTCATAAACGTGTAAAAAGGGAAGAAACAAACTGTTGTTCACAAGATTAATCTGAAGTGTTGGCATTCAATGAAAATCAGAAAAGTTATCTCACAAATACATTAAAGTATTGCAAATTTTATTACAAAATAATGGATTTTTAACGAAAAATCTAGCATCCGAAATACCGTCTGTTTCTATTGCGATGGAAGAAGAATTCTACAGTTTGATAATAAATATGCTGGATGAAAGAAAAATTGTAGAAGATGATGGTTTGATCGCCTAGTCAATAGTAAGATCCATTTTTTTTAAATCTGTTTAAATGATGAGAAACTTTTTTATAGTAGTTTAAAAATAAAAAATGATAAATAAAAATTTGCATACATTAACCGTATAATTAATGCACGACATTAAAATTTTTAATTGTGATCATAATAATTAAATTGAAAGTATATTTGTAAGAAAGTAAAAGCGCAAAAATCAAACAAAAAACGGCCCTGTATCAACCTCGGGTCCACTGGTCAACAAGCTAATGTGGTACTGATCAAGCCATAACAACGCATTGCCGTTTTCTCTAAGTTAAAATTTAAATCATATGATAATATTAAACACCCCTGTTTTTCAAGAACTAAGGAGTGTTGCATAAAATCCATTGAACCTAAGACTAAGGGACCTCTGTCCTATAACATGTATAAAAATAATTAAAATCTGTGATTATCAAAGTTGGATTTCTCCTTGATTGATATCACAGACTGCAGGTGTCGGAGCATATAAGACAAATTTTATTGTTCTGACCGATAACTTTTTTCAATAATCTTCATGATATATTCATATTACATATTTACTAAAAATATCTCTTGAAAATTATTGGTAAAAGATACTGGTACGAACAATAAAAATTGTCCTATATGCTCCGACCCCTGCAGACTGTATAATTTATTAAATAAAAAATGCTTTTAGTGACAATATATGAATGCACATATGAATTTCAAAAATGCAAATTGAAGGCAGTAATATATCTTATGCATTCCTTATAAGGTTCAAGAATATTTAAGAAATTTCGTAAAATTCTTACTAACATGTAACAATTATTATACATACTTTATTCTTAATTTGAATAAATATATGTAAAAGGATTTTTTTTCATCATAACTTTGTTACTGCACATCGTCATGCAGATTTTTTTTAAATGATGTCTAGAATTGAGCATTTTTCTAATTTACGATTTTTATCATAAGATGTCAGAAAGATTTTTTAATGATAATTTAATTAATTTTGGAATTATTTATTTTACTTACTAAAAAAGGCATGTAATATGTCCATTATCCACTTTAAAAATACCCAGTATATGCATTAGATTGTCCTGTGATGAAGTGCACATGAAATTTAAAAACATAGTTTTGTTTTCTACGATACTGCTTTTACATTGTTTTTCAAGAAAAAAGTTATTACATAAGACATCTGTTAGTACTTTGGCAGTCAAAACAAAGTACAAAACGTATAGACTTTAATATTTACTTGCCAAAGTAAATTTACTGCTGTGATAATTTGGCTGTGTAAATACAACTTAAAATTTAATTTGTTTTCAGGGCCCAACTAAAACTATGGGGGGCCCCGGGTCAAGCATCATATCTGAGAGACCCAGTTCTGTCTGCCGGTAGAATTTTTATTTATTTATTTGTGAATAAAATATACAATGTCAAAAAAAATGTTTTTTGTAAATAAAGTGGCTAGTACTAAACTTCATACGTAATGTGTGTATGCATAAATTTTGTGCTCGATGCAGTTCACATTTATATACAGGCTATCACAAAAAGATAGTCACAACTTTAAGAAAAAGCATGGAGGATAACAGGGATAGCCAGGAGGATACCAGGATAATTGTAGAAAAAAATTATAGATTTGTTGACAGAAGTATATGTTTGCAAACTTTTTCTTTGCTTATCTACATACATTATAAGGTGGCTAAAAGAAAATGGCGCAAATTGGTGATAACTAATGGTTTTAACTTGCCACGCTACGAGGAAAACGTTAATAAAAAATTTCTTTTGAAAACAATAGAATACCAACTTGTAATAACAAAACTTTAATTATTAATTTTTTAATGTAATTTGTTCTTCGCATAGATGAATGGAGTACTGGAAGCAAAGAGAGGAAGGAGGACCGCTCTAATCTTCCTAAATGTTTGAAAATATATGAATTTTGATCCATTTTGGCTATATTTAATCATCTGTCACTTTTTTAGGGAAAGCTTTAATTACTATCATGGGGGACCCCCTAAGGAGGGAAGCCCCGGAACAATTGTCCCGCATGCCCCTGCGTAAGTCGGGCCCTGTAAGTTGTACTTACCTTTAAATACATTACCTGATTTTAACAAAATGACATAGTACCATGAAAATATTTAACTTTACATATATAAGGTAATGATTAAGTAAAATTCTTTTATGTACATGATGAATAATTAACACAGTTGGAGAAACATTAAGATACAATTACCTCCCACTGTTATTATTTTAATAAATAAACAACTTCTGTATTTCAATTGTACTTTGCATAATTGTACATATTGTGACCAAGTGTTTAGCATAAAATACACTTATAATATTCGACAACGAAAAATTAAATCTTATCAAAAAAATCATCAGAAGTGAATATCTGAAAATGTTATTCAAAATCAAAAGTCAAAGTTTACTCCCAGTTTAATTAAAAATTAGCAAAAGAATAAAAATTAGAGGACAAAAAAAAGTGCTCAAAGGTATATTCCACAACATCATGAAAATAGTATGGGAAAATGATAACCACTACTGAATTATATTGCTTGTTAATTATTAAAGTAATTCCCAAATACCATATTAAAACATTTATAAGATTACAAATTGCACAATAAAACAGCCAGACTAAAAACAGAACAATATTTATTTACAATTATCACGCACTGAAAAATAGACCTTACAACAAAAATTCAAAACAAATAGATATTTACAACCTTCCACATTACAAAATGTAGTTTTAAAACATTTATATTTCTTTTCACAACACTCCAGTTATCCGGTTTCTTCTACCTTGCCTTTGTCACAGCAATTTTTACTCTGAACACATCTGTAATGAAGAAAATACAAAATATACATTTCTACCTAACTATATAGGTGCTTCACACTCGATTAAAAAGAATAAATCAGCATAAATACACAAGGTGTACAATAATTTTCTATTGTTATTTTCTTCAAAATATCTTGCTGTAAGGGGAACTGGGGCACATTGATACAGCTTTTTTCTAAGAACTTTTTCGATGTCCAGAAAGCAGAAATTTCAAGTTTTTTTTTTCCATGTGGTGTTAGCAAAACTTATGTAGTGTGATATAAAAATGTACAATTGTTGTTTTATATATCATTTTTGCATGTAATTTTTTAAAAATAAAAAAAAAGCCATTTGTATCAATGTGCCCCATCCCCGGGGCAGATTTATAAATCGGTTTATAAGCAAAAGATAAAGAATAATTACATTAACCTTCCTACCCTGAATGGGTCTAATCGACCCATAACTATAATTTGTTCTATACGATTCGGACCAGAATTTTTTTCATAAAGAAAGTTAAACAAGAGATTCAGAGAAATAAGTCAATTAAAAATATTAAAATATTCTAAATAACAATTCTGGTGTGACATGTTTTTATCAAGATTGAGTAA
Source organism: Maratus speculifer (assembly GCA_964019185.1). Lineage (NCBI taxonomy): Eukaryota > Metazoa > Arthropoda > Arachnida > Araneae > Salticidae > Maratus > Maratus speculifer. Next base: position 376,591,623 of record OZ025293.1, read on the forward strand.
AATTTGAACAGGGTAGGAAGGTTAAAAAGTCTGTTTACAACATAATTATCCTGCGCTGTTCTACAGCTTGTTTCTTTTACTTAACATTTCTCATGTCGAAAATACTTTTTTCTCTGGAATCGATATAAATTTGAGATTTTCCAGGCTGCCGCCCTTTTCTTTTGCTAGTTCTACTAGAACTATATGTTGGATAAGTTCGTACGTCTTCTGTTTTCAAAAATACTATAAAATGTTCTAATATAAAGAAATTAGAGCTATTTCACTTCAATAAAAACTAATATTAGAAATTTTTGGCGAAAAATGGTTGGATTAAGGAGTGTATAGTAAACAAAAATCATGAAAGGTAATGAAAAAAATGAACTAGAAAAGGATTTAGGTTGTATCAATGTGCCCCATACAGCCATTTTGAATAAAATGAGTCTCAAATCCAACACTTCACAATTTATCTAACAACAAAGAATGAGGAACTGATAAAGAGTAGCTCTACTTGCCAGGGAGAGTGTTCTTTTCGGTTGAAAATACTGGAATAGTTGTATAATATCATTTCAATTGTACAACTCAAATTTACTTTTCTTCTACAAAAACAATAAATCACCCGTCCCATTTCATGAAACTACTGAATCATTCCAAGACTTTCTGTATTTAGTTGAGTGCACAAGCATCACCTTTTGGAGCTGTTTTGAGACTTCGTGTAATGACCCAGTGTGTGTGTGTATTTTTGTCGGCCGATTATCTACGCTATGGGATATAGGCCCTAAGGGGTGGGTTGCCCTCCGTGGGGGTCTTTCTAAGGGAACCTAACCCGTATTTACGCAAGGTTCAAAGAAAACCACGGAAAACTTCGAACGGTTAGGCCGACGGTCGCGATTGGGTTCGAACCCAGCACCTACCGTCTACCAGTTTGAGGTCAGAACCTCTCGGCCACTGGTGGGGCATGTAATGACCTTGTGAGCAGTAGAGGGGTGTATCAATGTGCCCCATGTATCAATGTGTCCCAGTTCCCCTAAACTTTGCAATTATTTTTAGGAACTTTATTATTTAGAATATTCGAAAAAGTACACAAAATGCAATGTAATTGAACAACTTATTTTACATTAATACACTATATGGCCATTAATTATTGGACACTTGCGATTTTAGACATTTTGTTAAATATCTAGAAAAATACATGAGGAATCATCTCGAAACTCTTAGTATATAAATATAATAGTATACGTCATACATCTCAGTGAAGATTTTTTCCCGAAACTCCATAAGGGACCGTCAACAAATTAAAAAAGAATGAATATCTTTTGAATAATCCTGTCAAAACTAATGTAGCAAAAGCGCTCAAACTCTAGATTATGATTGAATGCCTTATTGTAATACGCATTGTTCATTTTTATGCAAATAGCATGCATACTCGCAGAGTAATTAAGGTTTTTATAAAAATGGTCCCAAATTTTTCCAAGTGTTTTCCTTATAATTTTCAGAGTTCTTAATATAAAATAATATTTTTTTTAGAAAATATGATAAACAATATTGCACACAGTACCCTGTAATCAGAATTAAAAATAATGAAAATTGTATACAATATGAGTTGGTTTACTAAATAATTTTTTACTGCGCATACGTCAACGATATCAAAATTTCATTTGCATATTATGTTAACTAAATGTATAGAGCAACTTTTGTGAAAGTCACAAAATCATAACTTGAAAATTCTGAAAATAATCGTCAATTGAATAAGTTGAAAATTCGTTATTCTCAAAATGAAGCAAAAATGAGAGGGGTTGTATCCATATATTCATTGATTAGTGTCAATATAGAATACACAATACGAGATGTACTACTACATTTGGATAAAATCCCTCATTTTTTTGCTTCATTTTGGAAACAACGGATTTTGTCCTTTTTCTATAGACGATTACTTTCAGAATTTTCAAGCTATGATTTTGAGACTTTTACAAAAGTTGCTCTATGCATTTAGCTAACATAATATGCAAATGAAATTTCGATATCTTTGATGCATGCGCAGTAAAAAATTATTTAGTAAACCAACTCATTTTGTATACAATTTTCATTATTTTTTAATTCTGATTACAGGGTACTGTGTGCAATGTTGTTTGTCATATTTTCTGAAAAAAATATTATTTTATATTAAGAACTCTGAAAATTATAAGGGAAAAAACTTGGAAAAATTTGGGACCATTTTTATAAAAAAACTTAATTACTCTGCGAGTATGCATGCTATTTGCATAAAAATGAACACAGTGTATTACAATAAGGCATTCAATCATAATCTAGTGTTTGAGCGCTTTTGCTACATTAGTTTTCACAAGGTTATTCAAAAGATATTCATTCTTTTTTAATTTGTTGACGGCCCCCTATGTAGTTTCGGTTAAAAATCTTCATGGAGATGTATGGCGTATACTATTATATTTATACACTAAGAATTTCGAGATGATTCCTCGTGTATTTTTCTAGATATATAGTAAAATGTCTAAAATCGCAAGTGTCCAATAATCAATGGCCATATAGTGTATACATCATACAGCATGACAGCATTTGTCTTACTTTGTATAAAAATGTATATAAATATTTATAACTGATGAAAATATCATTTTTAATAATTAAAATTATGGTAATTAGAAGGAAAATACAATAAAGTAGACTCCCCAAATCCACATTAAGTACTATCATAAGAAGGAGGTTGTGCAGATTATTTGTGGCTGTTTTGTTTCCATTTTTAAACAATAATTTGAATGTAATAAAGCACTTAAAATTACAACAATGAATGTGTTTATAATAAAATAAATTATTAAGTAAACACAATAACAAAAATTCAGAAAATGCAAAAAATGATTAAAATATCAAAAGTAAAGATCAAGATACTACTTAATAATGTGTTACTAACAAGGGAACTACTGTTGCTCATACCTAGCATTGAGGCATAGTGTATTTTGCAACCCTATAAATAAAAGTTAAGGAACCTATACAAATTCTCTATTAAAAATTACAAGGTAGAATCCGTCGAATTTTGACGAAGGAAAATGTTTGAGAAGGAACTGTTTCATTAACTTAAAGTTAACCTCCAAAATTAGTTTTTAAAAATGCACCTTATATTGGTAAGTCTATCTCTTAAAAGGATTATATTTAACCTGAAGTTAACAAAATACTATTTCAACAAAACTCAGTTGTATACATTATTAAAATTAAACTTTACTCGTATATGAAAGCAGTAAAATATCACAGAGAGCTGTTTTTATGATAAAGTTATTATTTAAGGCTCTTATGCTTGGTATTCTAAAATTAAAAACAGCAAAATTTATTCCACTTTGACTCAAGCATAGAAAAAAAAAAAAAAAAAAACTGGTACTTTAACTGTATCTTTTTAAAATAATTTTAATTCAAAAGTTGAAGGCTCCATTGCTATTAACTGGAAACAGATACTAAACTATTTACATTATTTTAAGTGTAAATGAAAATTTCTAAAATAATCTGCATGCAATAAATATGACACACAATTTTCCTGTGACATCTGATAAGATAAAATGACAATTTTTATAGTCTCGAACTCAAATTATTGCAAGATCTTTGTTTTTTGTTTGTCTAACTCAGTGAAGGGAAGCCTGTCAAGAAACAACATGTTCTGTAACATATACTGCTATTTTTGGACAAAGACTTCCGATCACACTATGCACACTGCATGTCATGTCTCTGCTATAAAGAAGCTTTAAATTTTCATAAAACACTGCGTTTTATCTGTGTGTGATTTCAATTACGTTATTTTCTAAAATGAAGCACTTTCACCAGCGAAATATTTCAAAGCAAATGATGTCAAAATGACGCACTTCTACAAAACATATTTTAGTTTTAGGAATTAAAACGTGTTTTTTTATAATACAATGACATCATTTGCATCCACCATTTGCATCCACTACTACTATTCCTGTTTTAGAACTCATTCTAAAATAACATTTATAGGAAAGTATAACATATGACGTCAGTGTCGGGGAATCGGAGTTGGGTAGTATCGAAAATACATGTATTTGAAATACATTTTCAAAATATATTTTTATTTTGTATTTTAAACCAATAAAATAAAAGTATTTTTGTAATGTATTTCCTGATGGTTTTACAAAGTATTTTGTATTTTGAAAGTACTCAAAATACATTTTTTCCAGATTTCAAACTATAATGTTTAAACTGCACAAAGAAAAGCTGCGATTTACTAAAGTGAAATACATGCCTTTCTGTTTTGATTAGTTTGCAAATTCTGTTCTGAAATTTAATATACATAAACATGCTTTTCGACTAATGCTCGGATAAGAAGATTGGTTGATGAATATGTTGTTTAGTTACAGATAACGTATTTTTTGATAACTAGTTGCAATAACTTTTATGTATCTTAATATTGTTGTGTTAATTACAAGGGAAAATTCATGCTTTGTGACAGACCGCAAGGATCTTTCAGAGTTGCATAGGTGTATCGCTATGTTACCGACAATTGCCCATTAACCACATATATAACGAGCCCCCCCCCCCCCCCCAATCTAGTCTAGCAACCTTTCTTTTAAATTTAAAGAGTGAAATATATATTTAAAATAAATGAATCGCAAACAGTGCAAAGTGAATTAAGCAAATATTTATTATTATTACTAAATGCCTAAAAGTTAATGAAGTCATATAGTAAATGTATAGTGACATACTAACATTATTAAACGTATACAGCAATAAAAGTATTTGTAACAACAAAATAACAAAGTAATACTCAAAATATTACAACAAAATAATACTCAATTAAAAAACATGTACTATTAATAGTACACCAGACTCCAAAGGGTTAAATATAATATAATATATGTATTTATATGCGTGTCATAACATTTAAAGATTTCAAAACTCTATGCATAAAATATTTTTACGGTTGAAAGAATACATAAATTTTGTTTCACCCTTAATAATACAGATATAATCTACATTATGAGAAAAAATCCTGTCAAAATTATAAGATGTATCGTTCACCCCCCCCCCCCCCCACCTCAAAAAAAAGGACACATTTTAAGATAAATTTGTTAAAGATATTTTTTTATCAATAGTTTACAAAGAAAATCAGATACAATTTTTTACTCATAACTAATATAATTACAGAACTTTATTATGAAACTTTATATACAGGAAATCGTTTATATATGTAGTAAAGAAATATTTGCATAAAGAGTAATCTGTCCTGCATTTTAAGAAAAGATAACATTGAAATAAGTGATACATTTTAATATGTTAAATAAATCTACATAAATACCCTCCTATACATTTCTATAAACTCTAAATTTTCTTTTAAATTTTAACTTTTTAGCTCTCCCACCCCATATTACAGAATTTTATTATGTTACTTTATATACAGAAAATTGCTTATATATGTATTAAAGAAATAGTTTTACAAAGATTTATCTGTCTTACATTTTAAGAAAAAATAACATTGTTGTTATTCATACATTTTAATCTGTTAAATAAATCTAAATAAATTTTCTCATATACATTTCTATAAACTCTAAATTTTCTTTTAAATTTTAACTTTTTATCTTTCCTACCCCATTTTACAGAATTTTATTATGTAACTTTATATACAGGAAATTGCCAATACATGTATTAAAGAAATATTTTTATAAAGATTTATCTGTTTTTCATTTTAAGAAAAAATAACATTAAATGTTTTTCATACATTTCAATCTGTTAAACAAATCCACATAAATACCCTCATGCACACTTCTGTAAACTCTCTCTCTCTCTCTCTCTTTTTTTTTTTTTTACTTTTTAACTCACCCACCCCATATTACAGAATTTTATTATGTGACTTTCTATATAGGAAATTGCTTATATATGTATTAAAGAAATATTTTTATAAAGAATTATCTGGCTTAGATTTTAAGAAAAAATAACATTGAATGTTATTCATACATTTTAATTTGTTAAATAAATCCATATAAATACCTCGTAAACATTTATACAGACTTTAAAATTTCTTTTAAATTTTACTTTTTAACTTACCCACCCCACATTACAGAATTTTATTATGTAACTTTATTTACAGGAAATTGCTTATAGATGCATTAAAAGTATATTTTATAAAGATTTATCTGTCTTACATTTTAAGAAATCATAACCTTTAATGTTATTCATGCATTTTAATCTGTTAAACAAATCCACATAAATACCTTCATATACAATTATGTAAACTTTAAATTTTCTTTTAAATTTTAACTTTTTAATTCACCCACACCATATTGCAGAATTTTATTACATAACTTTATATACAGAAAATTGCTTTTATATGAATTAAAGAAATGTTTTTAAAAAGATTTATCTGTCTTACATTTTAAGGAAAAATATCATTGAATGTTATTCATACATTTTAATCTATTAAATAAATCCACATAAATACCTTCATATACAATTATATAAACTCTAAATTTTCTTTTAAATTTTAACTTCTTAACTCTCCCACCCCAATTAATTGCGCAAAAAATCTTTCATTCCCTGCTTCATTTGGAAAAGTGAGACCTCGGCGGGACCTGTAACCGCACTCAATGTTAGAACAATAAATGAAATCTCGAAGCTATCTTCACAGCAGACTGATTTCCTTGAAAATCCCTTTTAAGGAGAATAGAATTGAATGATGATTGGAGCTGAGCGAACGGAGAAACTCGAGTGGAAATGGATCATATATTAACTTTTATCAGAATCATGCTGCAATGAACTCGATCTGCAAGAATAGTTGGGAATTAAACTCTTCTTCATTTTTTTTTATTCAGTCCGTTACCGTAAAGTCTTCATTTTAGGTGTCATACAAGAACTTCGATTTCTACACATTAAATCAATATACGAAATAAAGGAGTGGAAATTTGGATCTGTGCTAAATGTTCTATTAATAGTCTCTTTCACGGAAGATTTAGAATGTTATGATGTCAGAATTCCTTTTTCACGTACTAGTACACTTTATAGGACCTGTCAATTTTTATTTGCATAAATTTATTTTGAATACGTTCATTCATGAATTATATATTTTTTTATATATAATTAATAAAGTGTCTAGTGTTCGTGGTATTCGAGGTTGGTATTAGGTTCTGAAATTAATTGTACTGAAACTTTTGAGAAAAATACGCGAGTACATCGTAGGCATTTCGTCATATGACCATGACACTTAGTGAGACGTTAAATGCATACGAAATATAGGAATGAAAATTTGGATCTGTGCTAAATTTTCTATTAATAGTCTCTTTCACGGAAGATTTAGAATGTTATGATGTCAGAATTCCTTTTCACGTACTGGTACACTTTGTAGGACCTGACAATTTTTATTTGCATAAATTTATTTTGAAAACGTTCATTCATTAATTATATTTTTTTTATATATAATTAATAAAGTGTCTAGTGTTCGTGATACTCGGGGTTATTATTAGGTGCTGAAATTAACTGTACTGGAACTTTGGAGCAAAAATACGCGAGTACCTCGTAGGTATTTCGTCATCTGGACCGTGACACTTGTAAGATGTCAAATGTATACGAAATAAAGGAGTGGAAATTTGGATCTGTGCTAAATGTTCTATTAACCCTTAATGGTCGCATTAAATTACGGTTTAAAAATTCAAATTCATTATTGTTACTCCTTTTTTGAAAAAGAAATATTCATCTTATTTAATGACAAGAAACATGGTACCAAAATAAAACCAATTACACTTTTATGAAACCGGTGGGAATCGAACAATTCTAAATAAAAGACGTGAAGCTTGCAGCCCGTGAATGTCTCGGGCGCGAAGATTAAGTGGTTAATAGTCTCTTTCACGGAAGATTTAGAATGTTATGATGCCAGAATTCCTTTTTCACTTACTAGTACACTTTATAGGACCTGCCAATTTTTGTTTGCATAAATTTATTTTGAATACGTTCATTCATGAATTATATTTTTTTATATATAATTAATAAAGTGTCTAGTGTTCGTGGTATTCGAGGTTGTTATTAGGTTCTGAAATTAATTGTACTGAAACTTTTGAGAAAAATACGCGAGTACATCGTAGGCATTTCATCATATGACCATGACACTTAGTGAGACGTTAAATGTATACGAAATATAGGAGTGAAAATTTGGATCTGTGCTAAATTTTTCTTTTAATAGTCTCTTTCACGGAAGATTTAGAATGTTATGATGTCAGAATTCCTTTTTCACGTACTAGTACACTTTATAGGACCTGTTAGTTTTTATTTGCATAAATTTATTTCAATTATTTATTTTGATTTATTTTATTTGCATAAATTTATTTATTTGAAATTTAAATTCATTCATGAATTATACTTTTTTATATATAATTAATAAAGTGTCTAGTGTTCGTGATATTCGGGGTTATTATTAGGTGCTGAAATTAATTGCATAGAAACTTTCGAGCAAAAATGCGCGAGTATATCGCTGACATTTCATCATCTGACCGTGACTCTTGTGAGACGTTAAATGCATACTAAAATATAATATTATGATAGTCAGTCTTACGAAATAAATGATCCGTATGCTCTAAATGTTCATTTCATATTCAAGCTTAAGGAAGATTTAGACTGATATGATGTTGATTTCCTTTATTATATGACGACCTCAGAAGCCAAGGGGTACAAGTGACAAAATTTCGATTTGGAGTAAATTGAGTTTATAGATAATTGATGTTAAATTGGAACATCAATAACAATTGAGTGAATTGAAATAGGAAATTTCTGCTTGTTGCATTCTGGTCTTTGAACTCTTATTTCAATAACTGTTAAAAAATAAAGTACAATTTTGTTTAAATGTATAATTAATCACTATTGTTTGTTTTTCGAAAAAAGTGGTTTGCCTCCATAACTTAGCAAATAATAAGAAAATCACTTATATTTCATTACCTGAAATGAAAAAAGCATATTTTTAGATCGTCTGTGTATTTAGTTTATTTTTTTCAATTTTGTCACTTATACCCCTTGGCTTCTGGGGTTCTCATATACTAGTACACTTTATCCTCTTCAGTTCAGAAATATCACATGTAATACTTCTGAACCAAGAAGGTTATATTCAGAAATTCCAAATTCTTACCAGAAATTTTAAATGAATTACCTTTACTTTAGTTAATCATGAAATCGCTGTCATTAAATAAAATGGGAATTATTCATTAGGATTTCTGGTGTGGATTCGGAATTTCTAATTAAAACAAGACGCCATGTTAGTTTACTTTCAGTTCTGATTAGGTTATATGAGAAAGCAATTTTTATTTCATAAATTTATTTCAAAAAAGTTATTCTCGAAGTGAATCTTTAAAAATAATTAATAAACTATTTGCGCCTTTTAACTGTTAAAACTAATCGTATTGATATTTTGTGCGAAATTACGAAGACACATCTAATTACTGGACTTGTGATATTTTTTATCAGTCAGATTTATCCCAGAATATACCTGGTAACCTTTCAGTATTCTTCCGTAAAATGTAGATTTATTTCATATGTTTTGAAGTAGAAAACACTTAAAAAATTAAAATCAAATAAGTTCCAGACAGAAAAATTAAATCAAATAAATAAAGACAAATTCACTAATTTTTCTTGTTCGAAACCTATTTGACCCGAAACAGATTAAACCACATTACTGAAAGAATAATTGGAGGTTTGTAAAGTACGCTAAAATATAATATTACTAGCGGCCTTCGCCCGCTACGCTGGTCGGTTTATCTAAAGAAATCTTGAAGAAGTAGTTAGATAAGGTTCAGACATACATTAAAAAAAAAAAAAAGCAAGTCGATCATTCAAAAAACGTTGGGAAATATCAAATATTTACTGTAATTTTTTAAGAAAAACAAAGTTTCGAAAAAAAAAATTAAATCGAAAAAAAAATTACACTGACATATTAATGCAAGGAAATTTTCCCAGAGAGAAAATTCGCCTTGAATACAATATTTCAAATTCTTTTAATTGCTTATAGGCGTTAATGCCAACATGGTGAAAAAAAATTCCATGCTGGGAATCGAACCCGGGCCATCAGTATGGGGCACTGACGTTCTACCGACTAAACCACATGGAACGACAGCCAGCTTGAAACTTTCTCATACTTAAGTAGACTGGCGAAAACATAAAGATAGCGCGTTTTAAAATCGCACAGTGACATCTATTGGATTTTATATGTACTAAAAAACGTTATGTACTAAAAAACGTGAGCAGCGCACCTAATAGTTTCTTTTGTTTCTTTTTGTTACTTTTTTGTCTGTTGTCCGATTTTGATGAAACAAAGCCTATACACTGCCCGGGAGTGTGCATTCTTCATTAGTGAAAACCGCATAAAAATCCATTCAGTAGTTACGAAGATAACCTCGAACAAACAGACAGACAGACAGACAGACAGACAAAAAATTCAAAAAAAAATTTTTTGTGTTTCATTGGTTTTCTTTTATCGCCCTGACTCCATTTTTGTCAATTATCTTCAATGTACAGACACACCGGGTCCTACTGTTTTATTATATGTATAGATGATAAGAATGTTAAGAATGTTAAGAAATAAATATTCGCAATACTCTAAATTTTCTATTAATATCCTCTTCCATTGGAAGTTTTAGAAAATTGTAATGTTAAAATTTATTTTGGACATATTAGTAGATTTTATATTTTTATTTAGAATCGTAACATTACGGCCAAATATTACAATGCCAGAATTTCTTTTTTCAGTACTCCGTTATATTATGGTCAATGGAGAATAATCGTTTGCAGTGCATTTTAATGGCATTACGCTATTTCAAATGTATTGAATTTTATATAAATCACTGAATTTCAAGGAAATTTACTGTATTTCAACTAAGGTAATGACTACCTAATAGGGAAATCATTACTTATCGTTCATTTACAGAGACACACAAAATAAATCGTTTGCAGTACTATTTTTGTGCCATAATTATTGCAGGAAGTGTGTTTAAATTTTCGGTATGCGCTTTCAAATTCAACTAACTTTTTTGCATGTTACTCGTTGGATATTAGTTTTATACCTCATTTAAGGGCTGCACACAAGATTTCATGCACTTATTATCCAACCTTATTAGACAAAATTGCTGACGGGGAATTTTCAAGACTGGTATGTATTTTCTAACTGAGCCAAATTTTTGCATACATGTAGTTTACATATACAAATAATATATGTCATACACAGTGCTGCTGAAAAAATTCGGATATTTTCACGACTGTAGATGGGAATAGCTGAAATTATCAAACGCATTATGCGTTTTCAAATGGTTTCATTATACATCCTATTTTAAACTTTTAAACGATAACATTTTGTTACATTATTCTGAATATGTTAGAAAGTGTTTCATAATCTATGCTTGATGCAGGATTTTTTCTTCCTTTTTTATACTTTATTTCTTTGCCTCTTTTTCCAACTGTCTCTCTTTTTCATTCACATATTAAAAGGTCACTCTAGAATTTTCTTTCTTTTAAATAATCCATAACAATTTTAGCTTATTCTAAAATAAAATTGAGAAACAAAATTTTTGCATCTAATTATAAATCAAAACAGTAAAAATGCTTTAAAAAAAAGCATTTTAATAAAATCATTGAAATTACAAGTTGGACTCAGTAAAACTTCTGGTATTTTTGTATTTGGAATAAAATATATAAAAATTATGGAGTATTTAGTTTGTGAACTTCAATCTAAATACAGAAAATAAATAATTAAACAAACATTTAGTGACACTAAACTCATTAGACGCAAATTCCTGTAAAAAAAAAAAAAAAAAAAAAAAAAAAAAAAAAAAAATTGTACCGTTTCTTAGCAATATAAAAAAAGCAAAGTGTGTTTTTCTGAAATTGATTGCCATTAAACAGCACTTTAACTAATACAACTTCATAGGAAGTTATGTGTTATTCGAATTCTTTTACACTGTATAAAAATAATACAAAAACAAGTTTTCATGCTGTGGTTTTTTGAGGCTGCCAGAAGCATAACAAAAGTGAAACTGCAATCGTTAAATAATATTAGGCCTTAGATGGTAAATTATTGAGAATATTTTGTACGGTCTTGTATGTATACTATAAGTGCTCCACGTACAACTAAGATTTTGCAGGCTGTCAAAATTATATCACTGAAGATTAGTTCAAGTAATTACTAACCATAGAAGATCAATTATTTGAATTGTTTTGTGTGAGTTTGTGTATGCATTACAGATGATATGATACAAACCAATTAACACACTCAAGTTTTGCTCAATTGTAAAATTCACAGTAGTATTTAAATTCTCTTACACCAATAACTACTACTAAACGGTAACTTATTCATATGTATAATGGCCCCACCAACGGCTAAAAGGTTCTGCTCTTGAAACTGGTAGACGGAAGGTGCTAGGTTCGAACCCAATTACGCCCGTCGGTCTAATCGTTCGGAGTTTTCCGTGGTTTTCTTCGAACCTTGGTGTTTCTTGCGTAAATACGGGTTAGGTTCCTTTAGAAAGACCCCCATGGAAGGCATCGACCCCCCCCTTTGGGGATATATCCTCATGTTGATAATCAGCCGTCATAAACAACAACAACAAAATATATATAATGACCTTTAATTACAACTTGCACACATTTATTTTGATTTTACACTTTAAAATGTCAGTTTTCACATAACAAACAAACATTTGTTAAACATACGGGCTTTAATATTTTTTCAACCTATATATAAATATATTTTAACCCACTTGCTTATTAAGACTTAACCAACTGCTCTGTAAATCGTACATTTTCATCTATTGGCTGCAAACGATATTTTTAAATTGAAATTGAAAAAACCAAGAAAGAAAAAAATCATGCATCAAGCATAGATTATGAAGTACTTTCCAACATATTCAGAATAATGTAACAAAACCGTACCATTTAAAAAATTGAAATATTGCGTCTCATTTTACCATATAAAAGTGTGTAAAGCATTCCAAAACCGAATTTCAGCTATTACTATCTACAATCGAAAAATTATCCGAATTCTTTAGCAGCCCTGTATATGACATAGAGATTTGCACCGATTAAAAACATAATTCCAGAATTTAGTTCATTTAAGATATACATATATTTCAAAAAATTTCCCTTCAGCAATTTTCTTTAATAAGCAGAATGGTATGCGAATACTTTTGTGCAACCTTGTAAATGAAGTGTAGAATTTATATATAAAGAGTTATATACAAATAACTAATTCAATTTAAAAGCGCATACCGAATTTTAAAATGGACTCTCTAGCAATTATTGCGCAAAGACAGTACCGTAACACAATTTTTTTTTGTGTGCCCCTGTAAATTAATAAAAAATGCTATGAATGCTCTTTTTTAATGTGATCGTAGGGAAATTCAGTGATTTATATCAGTTTCAATATATTTGAAATTGCGTAATGTCACTAAAATACCCTCCAAACGATTTTTCCCCACATACCATAATGTATTCAAATTCTTTTGAATATCCCTCTAAACGAACCATTTATCGTACATACTTTATATGCAATAGGAAACATGATTTGGTGTCCCTAAATAAGCTTTATTAATTGTATGAAAATCCAAGTATATTTATGGGAGTTAGAGCGTTGACAGATGGACAAACAAACCGAATTCATAAGCACTTTTCAACTTTGTTAGAAGGTGCTAAAAAATTTTAAAAATATGAAACATAAGACATTAGACACAGAAACATTTTCTAAAATATGAGATAAATTGATGCATGATAAATTATTGATTTCCATACACTAGTAATTTTAAGAATTATAAATTAAATCGAAGAATTATGTGTTTATGTAAACGTGATACGTCTTTAAAAGAACATTCAAATCGCAACAAATAAAATATTTGTTATTTAATCGACAAAATGGAAATTTGAGAGAGATTGTGATTATTTTATACTTATCTGTTCAAAAGAAATTATCTGTCTCCAAACATTTCTATTCTCCACCAGCGGCAGAGAGGTTCTGCTCTTGAAGCTGGTGGACGAGGGAAGGTTCAAACCCAATCGCACCCGTCGGCCCCATCGTTCGAATTTTTCCGTGGATTTCTTTGAATCTTGGATTTCCTTGCGTAAATACGGGTGAGATTCCGATAGAAAGACCCCCCACGGAGGGCACACCCCCTTTGGGCCCCTATACCTCGTGTTGATAATCGGCGTCATAAACGAAACCGAATTAAACATTTTTATTTTATTTACTTATTTTAAGGTGCGCGCAGATTGCAAAAACACTGTTTTTATAAAAACGAGATCAAATTTTAAAATTAATATGAAGTGGGTGTTAAAGTACACATATCAATGTGAAATTGATCTTATTCTAATTTGAATATTTTCATGCTGTTTATATATTTTTTCGATCACAAGTTTTTGAAAAATTGTGAAAAAAGAAAAAAGGATTGTAAGAATTACTCTAACTTGGAAGCATTAAAATTTTTTAAACACAAAACTCACAGTAAAATTACATTTAGTGCTGCCCTCTAGCAGCAAAATATTTGAATACTAAATGCAATATGAAATCAGGAAAATGAATTAAGATTTATTGAATATCAATTCATAATAATAATAAACAATAAATTAATTTGAGTAAAATTAAAAGTGTAACATACTAAAGAAATCATTTCATTTCTAAGTTAAAACAAAAAACTTATAATCTGTTAAGATTTACAATATCCCAACAACTTTGATGATGAGAATTAATATAAGAATGGTGTCGCCATCTATTAAAATGTCTGAGTATATTTATGCAATTTTGATTGTAGATTCATCATGATGCCTTGTCAGTTGTCACAATACGAGATGGTACTGGTTAAGAAATTTTTAAAACAGTTAGTACTGCAAAAATTTAGTAAACAACAAAACGCTAAATAATTTTTGAGACTTTCTATAAATTTTCAACTTATATTTTTATTTTTATTTTATTTTTTTAATTTTAGCACCACGTCTTATCTTTTCCATACTTTATATATGAAACCTATAAAAGAGAAGTTAAAATCTGTTCTTAAAAACCTTTTTAAATTTGGGTATGGGTGGTAGAAATAGCGAATAAACTCGCTTTGAAGCCAAACATGTTAAGTTGGTAAAGAAAAATAAAAAAAATAAAATTAATAACATTATATTATTAAGTTTGATAGGCAAGAATACTATCACCTGTTATATTGCAATTTAGAATATGATCAAACGTACCGAATCATTCCCAGATCTAGGCTTGACGTCCAGGTTTCCCAAAACCTTTCTTTAATGTATTTGTTTTTAATAAAGTCCCTAAAGGATTTCAGTTTTCTAAAATTCAACTTTAAAAAAATAATATTTTGATTTCTTTGAAAGAAATCGTAGAGAGACACCAAATGCCACTTTTCAGTTAATAATAATAATCATGATCGTTGAAAATATACCAAAATTTTCCGGAAGTGCTTTCCTCCAACGGCTGCAATAGGTAGCTTTTTACTTTTTGTAATGAAAGCTACCTAAAAATGATACTTTTAAAAGTAAATATTTTTTCAAAGCTGAATCAAAATTAAAGTAAAATAATCAAAAAAGTCATTTTCCAAGTTTGAAGCATTTACATTTAATGCTTCTTGAGTTATAACAATTTAAATCCGAAAAATGGTGAAAAACCCGATCTTGGAAAAAAACGCATTTTTACAAGAAGTCATTTCATGACAACCATTGCTTGAAAGCTAGATTTTGAAAGCAACCCTAAACGAAAAAATTAATATTTCTTTTTCTAATTAAGATAAAAGCATGATTTAAACGTCATTTTAAGCATTAAAAAACAGAAAAAATTTTAATGCAATAAATTTTTTAAAGAAAATTTTAAGATTTTGTTTATTGGACCTTAACGTTCACTGCAATTTTTTAAACCTCTAACTATCGCATGTTTTTTAATTTATACTGTCCAGTGGGGAAAAAATGTACTTTTAGATGGCATTTTGTTTTCAAATTACGTCGCAATATTTTTTAAAACTGTATTGAAATTTATTCATTTTTTATTGTTTTAAATTAATTTTCAAGCATGAATTGTTTTCATAGCTATATATCGCGCACACGATAACGAAGGATAAATTCATTTGCTTTTAAATTAATATAAACAGCTTATAATTTAATTCCAGCTTATATTCCAAATGAAAATAAACAACAATAACATACAAATAAAACAAAAATTTATGACATTAATGAGACAAAGACACATTAGTGAGACATTATGACATTTTAGCGAGATTTGCATTACATTAACTTTGCGTTGTATGAAATATAATCAGCATAGGAAGCGACTGATTTTTGGTCACTGGCACAGTATATATAGTGACATATGCATTTTGAATAATGAAATGTCTAACTTACTATTTGGATGGGAATTTATGCAATTTCCAACATTTCTTGTCACGTCATGGCACTTCCTAAACAGCAAAGTAAGGCTAATAAAAATATGGTTACAAAATCTTCATAATTGCTTAGAGAAAAAGTAAGACTAACAAAAGTTATGTAATATTAAAAAAAAAATTTTTTTAAAGTTTTTTTAAGTATTTTGTTTTGCCAAATATCAAAATAATAAGAAGAGAAATTTAAGTGATTAAATTTAACCATTTTATATATCTATCAATATTTTATAGCAAATGACATTAATAGAAGAGCTTAGTAGAAGAATATGTTATGTTACATTTTCTCAAAATATGTTTTATTTTTAAATTAAGATTTTATGCGATACCTTAAATAATAATATTTTATTTTGACAGAGTTTAGTACCACCTATTAACATTTGCTGATCTCATAAGATTCTAAAGTTACTCACAAAAAAACACCCTAGAACTTGAATCATACCGCCATGAGGCAGTAACACAAACAAAAGTTTTCTGTATTTTAAACTACGGAATATATCTGTGCGCCGTTGATGAAGCATGGAAACTCAAATTTATCGTAAAAAGGAAAGAGTTCTATGTAGTCTGCTCCCCTTGCCAGTTTTCCACTGTCCTCCCCCCCCTTAAAGTTTTATCTCACTGGCTCGGATTCTCACCACATGATATTTTATGACTTTTTTGTAAGTCTACTAAACTGAAAGTCTTTTATAGAACTGGGGTTTTTTTTCATCACATTGTGACAATACAGAAAACTTTTGCTCATATTTAGAGCCTTCATATATTATTTAATTTTTTTCCTTCTGTGCCCCTAACTAGATACTTTGTTTGTGTTTACTCTTTTCACACATACATTCACATGTGCGTGCACACAGAGTATGATTACATTAGTTCTCTAATCAGAAATATGTATTACATTTTTAAATGAAACTTTTCTGCTAATAGGAATTTAAAATTTTGAATATATCGCAATCATACCATTTTCATTTTCATTTGAAATTCTAGAATGGGCACTGGAACTAACCGGGGTTTCCGTATCCTCCCTTTCCCCTCTAGTTCCTATGTTCGAGAATTTAAATACAATACTGAGTTCTCTTTGAAGTCATAGACCTAGGAAATACATTACGTACTTTTAATTAGGATAAATAGAATCAAAGATTACTCTACGACTCTCAACCAAAGTGCCTAAGCTAATGAGCTCTTGTAAACAACTAAGATGCTAAAATGAAATCAATACTTCTTGATCCAGGTACGAGATATGTTTAAGCATTCAGGGATAACATGCTAAATGTGGAAGGAGCAGTGAAATATATATAGGCTGTAAGAAGAATTTTGTATCTGACAGGAGGAACAAGACCTAAATTAGAATTTGCTAGTATAAGTATGAGCCCTTTCAGTTATTGTCTAAATAAATAACACTGGTCCGGTATATAGCCTATACTTCGTTACTTATCCCAGATCAAAGAATTAAGTTACCTTTCTAAAAGATTGAAAATAATTTTGAAATATTTTGTTATTCTTATTGGACTGGCAATAATATTATGAACGACTAATGTTGCATAACTTACAGCTTGCCTTATGCTAGCAGCAAGAAGCAGCGGACATCTGAGATGTCTACGGTTGAAGCGAAATACTTTCTCCATTTGTCATACAGTTAAAGAAGCACAGTGGTATCGGAACTTCTTGCAAGGAATTTTGAGCGAACATTTCTTGAACTATCCAAAAATCATTATTTGTAAATCCAGCCAGGGGCTATGTACTTAGCAATGAATCTATTTACTTCCGAACGTAAGAAGCCCATCGAGCTCAGATACTTTTTTCTTCGTGTAAAAGGTTGAGAAAAAGATTATGACTTTCAAATATGTGCCATTCAAATCAAACATCGGTCATATAGTGGCCAAGAGTGTAGCCAGGACAGACATACATAATCATACATTCTCAGCATAGGACTAAGACTATAAAGAAAATTTTATCAAGGGTGGCTGTGGTTAGCGTTTAATTTTATGATTGTATTTTCTATACCGCAAATGTAAATATGTATATATATGTGGCAACACTACGCTTTATGTGTAATTTTCGACATCGGTGCTGCCTGTTTTTTACTTACTTTTGAATAGTGTAAAGTATGCACAGTTTATGATTTTTTTAAATTTATATGTATAATAGAAATTATGTAAAATTAATCTTATTCATTTACTTTATATTTATCTTCTATAATACATTCTAAATATTATATTTTTTGTCAGTTTGCAACTCAAAAGGGAGGAGTGGCATTCATAGACCTTTCTACGAGTAAATAATGTCTATAATCTGTTAGTCGTTTCTTGTTATTCCATATGGTTTATGCGATGCAGTCTTAAACTAGACCGGGTATGCAATTGCCCGGAGCCGGGCCTGAGAATTGCAAACAAATTTAAATAAAAAAAATAAGTAGATTTTCTCATTGAAATAGTATTATTATTAGTAATAGTACGCGTAGTACAAACCATTACTCTATTTACTTGCATAAAAAAGGCGTAACATTTAAATCGATTACTTTGAGTAGTTTTTATAGCATTAAACACGTACATTGAAAAGGCTTTTTTTCCCATGTAATATTTAAAACATTTACTTAAATAACTCTTCAAAATTATTCGCAAATTAACTGATGCACAGTTTTATATGAGGTAATATAAGTACATATAGAATAAAACAGGCACTGGGAATTGAACTGCCTAAGACCTAAATCGCTTAGTCCGATCCTAGTTATAAGAATTTTTTTGCTAAAATTTTTTATTCCTATATTAGAACATTGAATATATGAAACTTCCACAGTTATACCCCTAACATTATTATTCGTTAATCAAAAATTTAATATCGCTCATATATTAGTGGACAAGAGCATTATTTCGAACAATTTATTTGACCTTGTGTGTACAAAAAACTATTAACAATAAATCTAATATTAAATACAAATAACTATTAATACAAATAACTATAATAATGGTATTAAATACAAATTGAACTGTATTTTTCTTTTGCCACAAAAATCCGAAATTTTGTCAAGTCTTATTGAGACTGCGACTCAACAATTTGCTATTATTGTTATTTTTACTTATTTAGTGAATTTTTAAAGCTGTAGTGAACATTTTACGTACTCGGATATATTTTTTTCTAAAAAGTCCAATTTTACATAGTGCTGCCATCTGTTTCTGTCTTCTAAGGAAAATTTCTAACCGTCCTTCAATTATTTCCCTCAAATGTAAATAAAAATAAATCATAAAAAAACGATAAAGATAAGTTTTACGAAGTAAAAATAATATTATTCACAATGAATTTACCATTACTTATTTTAGATAATTATTAAAGCATTAAATGTAAAGAGAAAATTTTAATCGTTTTAACCTGAGAATATAATCAAAAAACGCACCAAATGAATAGTTAAACTATTATCTGATAGACAATCTATATTATAAAGGCTAAACGTATCTGTGCGTAACGCATACGTCATTTTTGCTCTGAAATTTAAAATATATCCGTTTTGCAATTTTTGCTACAACAAATTCTTAAATTTCTAAACATCGCACATTTTCAATTTTTACACCGTCGTATAGGGAAAAAAATGTACTTTTAAATGCAATTTGTTTAAAAGCTGTATCTTTATTTATTTATTTATTTATTTTTATTTATTTATTTATTTTGCAGCTTTTTATACTGTTTTTGTAATTGTGGCAACAGAAGTACTCCATTTCTATTAAAAGTAAAGGAAAAAACCCTAGAGTAAAAAGGAAGAATAGAGTTGAAGTATAGCGGCTGGAGGTGACGCCAAAAACGTAACCCTTAAATCCGTTACATTAAGCCTAAACAAAACCACGTGCTTTCGCAAAAAGAAGAAAAATTTTAATAATACAGTTTTCTTTTTTTCATAATACAACGAAATGTTATTTTAAAAATACTTAAATATAAGCAGATCATTTTTATTTAGAGGAAAAATGCACTGCTGATGTCACAAAATTCAATCCCTGTTCCACGTGATTGTTTTGTATGGGCCTAATGAGAACAATTTAATTTTATCAGTAATGTGCATCATATTACAAGCCGATTTTAGCGCATACTGCAATTCCATCTATATTTGTCCTCCATGGGAAAAAGCCAAAAGCAGATTGCTCTATCTATTTTTTCTAAAAAGTGAAAAAAAATTGAAAGCAAAATACTTTGTCCAGAATTTTTATTCTTGGCATAGTTATAAAATCTGAATTTTGTTTTTATTTATTGATTAAAGAATTTTTAGTTTATTAAAAAAATATTTTTAACTCGATGTAGCACTTTCTTTTTACACTCTGACGTCACAGGAATATTGTCTAGCGTATTTCTTGCAAGCCGATTATTTTGGTAATTTCATTTACAATTAAAAAATTATAAATAGTTTAGTTTCTGTTTACAGCTAATAGCAATCGAGACTTCAAGTTTTGAATTAAAATGATTTTGAAATGATCAAATTAAAATACTATTTTTTTTAAACGTGAATACAGATATGAGAGATGCATATGTAAATTTTGTGATGATAAAAATAATGCCGGGTTTAGATTTCATGGGGGGAAAATACTATGATTAAGTCAAAGTGGAATACATTTTGCTGTTTTTCGTTTTGGAATACCAAGTAAAAGAACCTTAATTGATAACTTTATCATATCAAAAGATCTTTGTTATATTTTATTGTTTACATATACGATTAAAGTTTTATTTTAATAATTTCTACAACTGAGTTTTATAGAAATAGTATTTTGTTAACTTTAGGTTAAATATCATTTGTTTAAATTAAACTTACCAATATAAGGTGCATTTTTTATTGTAACTAATTTTGTAGGTTTATTATAAATCAGTGAAACAGTTTGGTCTTAAACATTTTCTTTCGTCGAAATTCGACGGGTTCTACCTTGTTATCTTAAAATCAGAATTCACTCTACTTCATTGTCTTGCATTACGAAGCAAATAAATTTTTTGTTCTTTTATTATTATTATTTACTTTTACCTCATATGAAAATTTCGATATAATAAAAACAAATACATATATATTGTTTACACAAATTTTATTTTTTCATTTGTGGTGCTGCCATCTATATTGCTTCTTCCAAGGCATTTACTTGTAAACTATTGGGTGCATATATACACTCTATGGCCAAAGGGGACCGTCCACTTGCGATTTGAGACGTTTTACTAAATATCTCGACAAATACATGGGGATTTATTCTGTAACTCCAATAGTATAAACACAATAGTATAGATCTTATATTTCCGGGAAGACTCTTTCCGAAATCCCATAACGGACAGACAACAGATTTAAAAAGAAAAAAAAATATTTTATATAACCCTGCCAAAACTAATGTAGCAAAAGCGTCCAAACTCCAGATTATGATTCAGTGGCCTATTGTAATAAATTAATTTTTATGAGGATAGCATGCATATACGGCAAAAATTAGGGTTTTTTTTTAAAAACAGTCTCAAATTTTGCCAAGTTGTTTTTCTTATAATTTGCAGAGTTCTTACTGTAGAAAAGTGTTCTTTTCCAGGGGTGTAGTGGAGGGTATACGGAGGTATATTCCTCTCTACCTCCCTATACCCTCTGTTTCTCAAATAAAACATCTGTGTATACTCTTTCTATGAACATCCATGACGTCAGCGTATACCCTCTGCCTGTACCGTATACTCTATGCTTTTTTTAAGACTACAACACTGTTCTTTTCAGAAAACACGACAAACAACATTGTACATTGTAGACAGTATCATGTAATCAGAATTAAAAAATTATAAAAATTGTATGAAAAATGAGCCAGTTTTCTAAATAAAGTTTTACTGCGCATGCGTGAAGAAATAAAGCAAAAAATGAGGGGCTGCATCCATATATCCATTGATTAGTGCCAATATAGCGCATGCTACTATATTTGGATACAGCCCCTCATTTTTTTGCTTTATTTTGTGAATAACAAACTTTGAGCTTATTCTATCGACGAACACTTTCAGAATTTCCAAGCTATGTTTTTGAGACTTTCACAAAAGTTGCTCTATACATTTAGCTAACATTATGCAAATTATAATTTGATTGCTTTTACGCATGCATAGTAAAATATTATTTTGTAAACCTGTTCGTTTTTCATACAATTTTTATTATTTTTTATTTCTGATTACAGTGTATTGTCAGGGACGTAGCTTTAGGGGGGGGGGAGGGGGGGAGCCTCCCCTCCCAATATGTTCATGTAGTAGGGCGCCAGAGAAGATTTAAAGGCGCCGTTATGCGCCCGGAAAAAAGGCTCTGTTAGTAGTAATAAGTAATTATAAAATAACTTAATTTCAAATGTAAAATTACAAAATAAATTACTATTCACTTACAAAACATGAAAAAGGCACCTAATTTTAGACTTGTTACTACCTCTATTCCCCCACTCCTAACCCGAAGAAAATTTATGCATCCAAAATAAAAAATTTCAAAAACAGGCTTGTAATGAATTCCAGGATAGATGTACAGTTATTTCCTTCTTATAGTAGTTGTTGGTCACCCTTAGAAATAGATAGAAAGGCAAAAGAAGTGTGGGAACGACTGTAGTGCGTTTGAATGGTTCTATAATATGTTTTAGTAGTAGAGCGCCACAGAAGCCAAGAAGTGCAGTCAGGCACCTAAAAAAGAGGGTTTCAAAAAGGGTGCCATGGAAGGTTTAAAGGCGTCGTTAGGCACCTAAAATTTTTATTATTAATGTGGCATTCTTAGATTATTTTTTGCACATACACACACACAGATATACAAAAAAAAAAAAAAAAAAAAAAAAAAAAAAAAAAAAGGGAAAACGAAAAAATAATGAAATAGAACTAACGTGATTTGGAATTTATATTATTGTAAATTTATAAGAAAATAAATTATGGTTTAAAAAATATATAGGCAATCCATTACATTTGAGACATTTTAAGATTACTACTAGACGCTATCCCCAGTGCGAAAACAAGAACACATTCCGGAAATGAACATTGTTCGATCACTACATGTAATGTGATTTTTCGGAGAAAAGCTCTCCCCTTATTCCAATTGAAGGTTAGTGGTCCTCGACAGGGTCATCTGACCTTAACTATTTTAACTCCCCTCATATGTCCTTCCTTGTGTGAGGTTCGATAATTTCCGGGCGTCACCTACATACATCTTTGTTGTCCAGTGTCTAGTGTTGTCAGATAGTACTGAAGCTAATAACGCGACTTTTCAAAACTAGCGATTTTTTTCGTTCAATTTTTAAAATAAAAATAAAAAGTTGTCTTTCGTAGTCGTCCAGAGAGAAGAAATTCAGTCATGAATGATGACTGAAATAAAACATAAAAATAAAAAACCAGGAACAAAAGAGAAAAAGAAGTTATAAAGCGGAGAAATTATGCAAATTTATGAAAAAGTGGATGAAAAACGACGACGCAGACGAAGGTAAAAAATGTACATATTTTCCTTTAATTAAGCATGTTCTTAAAGTACAATGTTTATATTTCTGACGCAATTGTGAGTTCATTTATTATCAATCATTGCTATTATTATAGGGAAAAATCGAATAGCATTTAAAGTTTTACGGTAAATTTAAGTTTTAATGATTTTTATTATTTATTTCCTAAACAGACAGCTATTTTTTGATTAATGGTGATTTCTGAAACTTTTACATTATTAATAATCGACCTAGTTTTAACCCAGGACTGGGCAGGAATGAAGCTTTCCCCAAAATTAAAAGAAATATATGTTTAAGGGTGTACTCGAAAACATGCTTTTCTATTTCTACCTTCAGCACCTCGAAATTTTCTGATAGAATTTCAGACTCATTTTTAAAAATAGAAACATGAAACTTGCTGGAGTGATTTTCGAAGAGATGTACAAGGTGCCGTATAATCTTATTTTTCGCTCCATTTATTAGAATTTGATTGATAAACAATCATTGCTTCAGCATGGTTCTTTTTTCCGTCTCCAGGTCTTCGGCTTCGGAAAATTCGGTTCACAACACCCACTTTGACAGCATTTTTCACACTATTTTCTGCCTTTATCAAAATATCGAGATTTACGGCACCTTGTATAATTTCTGAATAAGAGAATCTGTCAGTCTGATCTCTGATGAATTTGAGAGCAAAAATTATTTCAAAATTAAATGCGAAAATAAGCAGTTTGGATCGGAATACACCCTTACTTACAAATGTTTTTCGAAAAAGCAATCAAACATAGTAAGATGCAATCGAATGGAACCAAACAAAAATTCAGTTTTACATGATTTTTTTTATTATTATTATTTAGGTTTTTGGTATCCACATATTGCATTTTCACAGATTTTATTTTATAAAACACTGTATTTAAAATTGTAACATTATAGTTAAAAATGCATTGTTTATGATCAAGTGGTACTGATTTCATTCTTGCAAGGGATCATGTGGTAAAAAAAAATGTTTTTCAAAAATATTTTCAACTGAGCAATAGATTTTTTTTTTTTTCTTTGGTTCTATTTTTGTTTTATAATATGATTCTAAAATATAATTTTGTTATGTTTTATCAATTGTACATATACATTTCATGTTATTGTCACTCTTCTGATGGGTCTTTTTTCTGCCTTGCGGTGGATATTACAGCTTAAATTTGATTTATCTGAAAAATAACAGTTTTCAATTAACTCTATAAACATCACGATGTACCGACGTGCAAAGTGAACTATTCTATCTGAAATTCCAAAATATATGTGTATATGTCTTTATTTTAAATCCAGATTGAAATATTCTATGCATCTGAGTTTTTTGCGTCGCTAATTGCTATTGTGATAAATTACTTTTGACGAAATTTAATGATATCCGGTATTCAGCATACTATTGCTAAATTGAACATGTTGTTTTTGTTGCAAAAAGTTTTGCAAAAAGTTTTTGTTCAAATGATTGGATAAAGGGATTTGGAAATAATTGATTTTTGCTTTTAAAGTAGCCATTGTCAAAAGAGAGAATTAAATTTAATTTGAACGACTGTCTTTTAATGTTAAAAAGTGACAGGAAAAAAAGTATTCGTTAATGTACTGTATAATTAATAGAATAATCGTGCAAACGATTTAAAAAATGCACATTAGAAAAAAATAATTACTTTAAAGTTTTGTGTTATAATTGCAGTACAATACAGATTATTTTTTACTTACCTGTATTTACTGAGGAACTAAGATTATAAAAGGGAAAACATGTTATTCCATTTTACAGAAACTGGAATATTCAGTATATTTGGTATATAGACCACCGTTACTTCCTTGAAAAAGGGTCGAATGTTCATCCAGAGATTTAACATTCCTTTTTTACATAGTTCCTTTTTTACTATCACTCCCACCACATCGGTGGGAGTGATAGTAGTGAGACCGATCTCGGAGGTTCTCACCAGAAAAAATTGAAGGCTAAATTCAATTATATTGACCAGTAAGTTTCGGGCGGAAGCTACGGCTTTGAAACCACTATAACTCTATTGTAATTAACTTTGCGTTCAGCATTTTTTATTTTTCTTCCAAATACAATTGTTCTTATCATGTCAGGAAAATGAATTTAAGGATCCAGGATTCGGATTCTCTTTAAACATTCTACATTGCCTTTTTAGACCTTGAAAAAACAAGAGCTGGGAGAGATATTTTATCAGCACATGTGCATGCACGTTTGAAGTGGAAATTTAATCATGGCTTCATCACTTATATCACCTAAATAGATGCCATTGCCATGAATAAATAACTAAAGATAAAAAGTAGCATAACTAACCCCCCCCCTCCCCTAAAAAATGTGCAAATAATTCAAGGGCGGCAAAATATTAAAAGGAGCCGAATTTTGGTTCTCTCCCCCCCCCCCAATAAAAATTTCAAGCTACGCCCCTGTGTATTGTGTACGATGTTGTTAGCCATTTTTTTCTGGAAAGGACTCTTAATTATATTAAGAACTCTACAATTTATAAGTAAAAAACTTGGCAAAATTCGGGACTATTTTTATAAAAACCTTAATTTCCCTACAAGTATACATGCTATCCTCATACAGATGGACACAGTTTATTATAATAAGCCACTTAATCATAAGCTGCAGTTTCAACGCTTTAGTTACGTTAGTTTTGGCAGAGTTATCTAAAAAATTTCGTTCTTTTTCAATTTGTTGACGGTCTCCTATTGAATTTAAGGAAAAAATCTTCGCGGAAATGTATGATCTGTACTATTCTATTCACACACCTGGAGTTTCAGAATAATTCCTCAAGTATTTTTCTTGATATTTGAAAAAAACGTCTAAAATTGAAAGTGGTCGGTCACCTTTGGCCATTTAGAGTATGCACCTTCAAGCAGAGTATACGAAATTTGTTTTTGGCGCCGATATTTGCTTTCTTTATTTAGAGCATTTTCGTGATTACTTAAGTAAAGATAACATAAAAAAAAAGGTGGTGCCAACCGAATAAAATCTATCCAAACGCCGCCGGTCCCGAAGGGGTTAATACACGAGTTCCCACCGCTCACGCTGTATTTATAAATTGTACGCCAGCGTAGATTAAGCACTTAGCCTTTTTTTTAACCAATTTGGTTAAAAAATATTTTATTATTGCAATTTCATATGAAGTTAACTTTAAAGTATGTTAGCTTATTTGTAAAAATAAAAATTTGGCTTCAACAGACAATTGGTGCTGTTTTTGAAGCTTTATAAAACAAACTATATGGAGATAAAAGAAAAATACCGACAAAAAACAAGTCCTTCTAAGATACGGTGCTCGGACAAATCAAACAATCCCAATAGCCACGTACAAAGAAAAAAATATCTAAACGAGAAATTAGAACATAATTTCCAATGTTTTCCGTATCACTTTAAACATATTTCAAGTATAATAAAGTTTTTTAATAAATGTTGATTTGAAAAGGAAAGAAAATTATTATTTATAAATTAAAATTTATTCTTATTGCATTATATGATCCAAAAAAGACATTTTTTATTATTACTGTTTCATGTGCATAAATATATTAACTTGGACTTTTAAATTATAAAATGCGTAAAAATATCAATTCGTTGTTAAGAGACAATTGGTAAGTTTTTGTTTGTAAGTTTTGTAAGTTAGTCAAAGACAGTTTTTGAAGGATTATCAAACTATTTGGGGATGCATGTAGGGTAAAAAATAAACAATAATAATAATAATAAAAACTGACAAAATAACAAACTAACACGTAAGACAAAAAATATTTGTAGAACATTTTTTTCCTGGTTTTATAACGTGCGATATTCCAAATAATGCATTTTTTTAGCTTTTTATGGATCATGCAAACATGAAATCGCATGTGTTTTTTGTGGAATTCAAGTTAATTTAGGCCTGGGAATTCTGCCTATTCCAAAAATGTTTCATTTTTGCAATATTTTCCAATATATATTTCATATTATTATCAGTGTAATTATAATAGTGCAAGATAGTTGCAGATTTCAGTGTTTTTTTTTTTTTTTATATATATATACATATATAAAAAACTATTTTTTATTTTTACATTAACATTTGTAAATGATAGTTTGTGTTGTTTCTTAATAATTTTACATTCTGTGTAAAAAGTAATTTAGTGTTTAAATAAATAAAGAATACTGCCCAGTTAAACTGATGGCATTGAGCTCACAGGCTACAAATACTAATTGTACATTAAAGCCTTATATTTTCAAGGGTTAATTCCGTTCGAAAAAAAATTAAGAAGGGGAAACAGCTCTCCCCTTTCCTCTTTTTTTATACTTAATCATTGAAACTCCTATACTATCAAAGACATGCTTTATCATATAAAAAATCTATATCCAAAATTCAGAGCAAATGAGATAATTCTTAATAAAAACCCATTTAGCATTTATATAATTTAAAAGGAGTTATCCCCCTCTTTTATACTTAACCATTAAACTTCCAAAACTATTCAGAGATTTGAACGAAATCTGACAATTCTGCTTGAAAAACCCATTTATATAAATTAAGGGGGGGGGGCATTAGAACCCCTGTTCCCCTTATTTATACTTATTCAATGAACACCTAATAACAGTCACGGAATCGCCTCATCAGAATGATCCTAATCTAAATTTTGAACGAAAATTAATTCTGCATGAAAATCCCATTTATATCAACTAACGGGGGGGGGGCATTAGAGCCCCTGTTCCCCCTATTTATACTTATTCAATGAACACCTAATAACAGTCACGGAATCGCCTCATCAGAATGATCCTAATCTAAATTTTGAACGAAAACTTAATTCTGCATTAAAATCCCATTTATATCAACTAACGGGGGGGGGGGGCATTAGAACCCCTGTTCCCCCTATTTATACTTATTCAATGAACAACTAATAACAGTCACTGAATCGCCTCATCAGAATGATCCTAATCTAAATTTTGAACGAAAACTTAATTCTGCATGAAAATCCCATTTATATCAACTAACGGGGGGGGGGCATTAGAACCCCTGTTCCCCCTATTTATACTTATTCAATGAACACCTAATAACAGTCACGGAATCGCCTCATCAGAATGATCCTAATCTAAATTTTGAAAACTTAATTCTGCATGAAAATCCCATTTATATCAACTAACGGGGGGGGGGGCATTAGAACCCCTGTTCCCCCTATTTATACTTAATCAATGAACACCTAATAACAGTCACGGAATCGCCTCATCAGAATGATCCTAATCTAAATTTTGAAAACTTAATTCTGCATGAAAATCCCATCTATATCAACTAACGGGGGGCATGAGCCCCCCGTTCCCCCTCTTATACATATCGAATGAACTCCAAAAACTAATCAGGGAAGCGCCTTGTCAGGATATACCTACATACAAAATTTCAAGTGGATCGGATATTTTTATCATGAGTTATCGCGTTACGTACATACGAACATACATACAGAACGGACGGGCACATAAGCTCTCAGGCTATGATAGCCTGTGAGCTAAAAATGCACGTAAAAGATATCACAAGCATTTATTTTCTGTGAGTTGTTATAAAGTGGATTTTAAGCACCATTTGTGACTTAGCGTGTTTACAGCAGCTGTTTTTCAGTAATTACTTATGAGTATTCTGCTATTTTTTACATTGGAAACAAGTCAAAAATTGCACATCAAACGTAGCAGATGAGGTGCGTTAGTACTATAACGAAGTTTAAAAAAAAAATCAGATCTTGGTGTAATAGTATACAGTACTTCGGATACTGTATAAGTAAATAAGCTAAAAAACTTTGTAAAATCACCATAAAAAGAAAATTAAACAGGACGCGTTTCGAGCTTCAAGGTTGGTTGATTTTTGTCGTCCGATTATCTACGCTAATGGGATATAGGACCAGGGGGAGTGCCCTCCGTGGGGGTCTTTCTAAGGGAACCTAACAAGTATTTAAGCAAGGTTCGAAGAAAACCACGGAAAACTCCGAACGGTTAGGCCGACAGCCGCGATTGGGTTCGAACCCAGCACCTGCCGTCTACCAGTTGAGAGGTCCGAACCTCTCGGCCACTGGTGGGGCCATCGAGCTTCAAAAATACAGCTCGTCTTCAGCTAATCCAAACACGTGTCACAAGGGACAGAGTGGAAAGCTCGAAACGCGTCCTGTTTAATTTTCTTTTTATGGTGATTTTACAAAGATTTTTAGCTGATTTATAAATTTATCGCCAGTGATTTCGGTGTTTCTCAACACTGTATAAGTATCCGAAATCATTTGTGTGTCCCTGTAAATACTACTTGCTTTTCTATTATACAGGAAGTAACCTTTAGTAAACCTCAGCAATGCATATCAGTTTCGTAAAATATGAAATAGTTTAATATAATTAAAATGTGCCTGAAACAATGTTTCCTCCTATACCATTATGTACTGGAATATTTTGTTTGGCCCTGTAAATGAATAACAAACACTCTCTGCATCACTGATTGCACATAATTTATATTTTAGTACGTATTTCATAGATGCATATCAATTTTATTATGTTCAAAAGACCAAAACATCATTAAAATGCACTTAAATGTATTTTTTTCATTGGTCGTAATGTAACGGAATATTTTTGATTGTCCCTGTAATTGAACAATACAACCTTTTTTCATAAAATTTGAAATGACTCGACAAAATAATATAACAATTATATATTTTTAAATTCTAATGATTGCATTGTTATATGCCGCCGGATTGACTGAACGACGACTATAGTTGCTAGGCATTTGATTATACAAAGCACCTACTTTACTTAAATTTTGTGTTTCAAATGAAATTTCGTGTGCCTAACATCTTAAAAATCATCGAAATTTTGTGTGGATTTTGAAGCACGATAATTCATCATGCTAAAAATTTATCGTTAGGCAAAGAGTTACCAAAAATTCAACGAATGTTAGTGATAAAGCATCGTAGTCACTTGATAGAACATAGTGTGACTTTTCCTGTTCATGAAGCTATAACTACTACTTAGCGGAAGGCGTTTTAAGTCAAATAAGGCGACAAAAGAAAATTCACTGGGGGAATATATGAAGATTTCCTAAATTTCATCATTTTTCACAGTATATATCGATAAAAAAAAAAAAAAATTATATTAAATGCAATATAAGACGTACCTAACAATACAGGCACAGTCTTGTGTAATACAAATTTTTAAAATATTTTTTTTAAAAAGCATTTGTGATAAAATATCAATATTCAAAAAAGCTGTAGGCATTTTTTAAACTTTCAATTGAATATAGATTATTTTTTTCAATATTCACTGATAGATGAACATTAAAATGCTGCGAGTTCATCTTTTGAAACCTATTTTCAAAGGTAAACTGTGTCTTAACTGAATGGCGTCTTTTCCGATTCTGAAGTAGCTGATTAGTTTCTCCATTATTCAATTTTTTGGTTTTTTTGACAGGGCAGCATGGTCTCATGGAATAGACATGCATATTAACTGATTTTATTCTACTCTACACTTTATTTCTGGAAGCATCTAAAACAGCTGGTGTATGCTCGGAAAATACCTGACGAGCACCCCCTCAGCAAAGGCTTCAGAATGCATAAATCAATATTTCTCCCCAATATTAATGCACGTGCACACAAAGCACATTAAGCACTTCCAGATGTTCATTCAGCAGCAAATGTAACTTATTGAACACATGCCATACTTCTTTAGCTTCATCTTTGCATAATTTTCTACTTCCATTTCTCCTAAACAATTTCACAAATGCAAAACCTAATTGACACTAAATTTCTAAAAACATGACTGTGTAATTAGATGACAGTATAACCCCATTCCTATTTGATGGGAGTCCATAAAACAGGATTTTGACCCACAAAAGAGATGTAAGAATATATTCCACATATTCAACAATTTTATTTATTTTTTTTATACATATAGACTTTTACATAGGATATCCTGAATGTAATTTATTTTTTGCAATTTATTCTGGAACTGTTCTGTAATATCAAGAATGCACATGCACACCAATAGCTGGATATAATGATAAATCACACACGCCAGTGTTGCAGGAGAAAGCAGACAAATGCTTAATAAGATAAATGCATCTATAGCAAGCCACTAATTTTTAAAGTTTATAAACAAGCCCGAATCAACTGAAAGAAATCTGACTAAAATCCTTAAGTATTAACTTTTCATTATAATTGTTCGGATAATATAATTGTTCGGAATGGTTTTTTTTTTTTTTTTTTTTTTTTTTTTTGGTCCTTGTACATTTGTTTACTTTATAGAGTGTCTTCAAAGACAGATGTTTTGGCGGTAAATATTGTTTCTTTAGTATTATTTTCAATTAAACTGCTGTTGATATACTCTATTACATTACAAAATAAATTTTGTATAAGCCGAAAACTTAAAAGTTCATGCATTAGAAATTTAGTAGACCCATTACTGGTGTATAGAGGAAGGTAACATTATATATATATATATATATATATATATATATATATATATATTTATTTATGAAGAATATATCTTGAAGCTTTGAATGTTTATTTTGATATAAAAAGGTTAAGACTACGATAAAAAAGAATATATATCTCTTTTGGAATTAATTAAATCTTTAAAAATAATTAGATAAATGTCCTTAAGTGGCCCACAACTGATGTATTTATCTCAAAGAATTGTGGTAATGTATTAGGTTGTCCTGAAAGTTTTTTTTTTTTTCATTTTTTGACCGAAAATAACACTAGAAAACTACAAGATTTTATTGAAGAATATCTGTGCTGTTCTGTTCTGGGAACCACCTTCTACATTTCCAGGAGTCTTATAATGCCCTTCTTCCAATAGTTTTATGATTTGGTTCTAAAATACTTACCAAGGTGATTTTTTAGGTCGTTCAAACAGGTATTTATTATTATTATTATTTTTTTTTTTGTGTGAAAAGACAAAGAGAAAAAAACAATAATCGGATAGAACAATGTCCAAAGAGTAGGGAGGATGCGTCAGAACCAGAACATCTCAATCGAAAGCAAGGAATTTGTTTTTCTCAGTCAAAGATTGTCCTAAAAGGTTCTTTTGCAATTCATGTGCTACTTTTAAATCAACTGGCACCACTTTCTGAAAATAAAAATCTTTTACTCACATTTTGACAACATTTGCAAAAGGAAAATACTACAAAACGTGTCTTTAAAAGCATTGGTGTGAACAGAATATAAAAATAGTTGCTAGTGGCCAACCTGCCCTTGACCTATTGGCAAGAAACTTTGCAGATAGTATTTTCAACATCAAAAAGATCTTTTTTGTAAAAATTGGCCCCTGTGGATAAAAATAGGATACTTTATAACAACCAGGAATGAAAATAATCCTGATCCAGTCGAGATAAATGTCCCATTCCTGTCACTAAAGCCAGACTCTTACAAAAGAATGTTTTGGTCTCTATTTGACAAAATTAGATCTACTGCGAGTGACTTCCACATAACCAGACCATCAATTCTGAAAATAACTACTGGCAACTAGATGAACTGAAAGTAGCAATAGCCATGAAACACCCCCAAAATAGCAAACAAACGAGGCATTATCTTCCATTATGACGACTCCATTCCACATATATCTTTGACTGTCAGAAACAAATTTTTGCATTTGTAGAAAAAAGTTTTAAATGGTGTTAATCGCATTGTTATAAAAACACTTCTTAAACACACCATAAAATATATTAAAAAACGCAAGGCCTTTCGAAAAAACTTAGTCTCTCTTTGTCAGGCGCAAAAAAGACATCTGTCTATTATGAATGCAGCGGCAGCATATTTTTTTTGCAGTTTTATACTAAAGATAATTGAGAAAAAATGGATGACTAGCTTTTGAAATGTATCAGCCCTGTTTTCATTTCTGATTAAACAATATGCATTTTTTTATATAGATATGGAGACCTAAAATGAAAACACCAGTCATGTCACTGTAAAGTAGAGATGGGCAATATCTTCCTTTTAAGGAATCGTTCCAACCAGATTCGTTCACCAAAAGGAACGAGTTCTTCGGATTCGTTCTGACTGAAATCGTTCCGAAAAAAGGAACGATTCCGAAAAAAAAGGAATGAAACTGAGATAAAAAGGAACGAAACCGAGAAAAAAAGGAACGAATTCGATAAAAAAAAAGGATAGATTATGAAAAAAAAAAAAAAAAAAAAAAAAAAGATTGCAAGGAAAAAACGCGTGAGAACGATTTTAAGAAAAAGGGAATGAATTCGGAGACAGGGATGACCAAGGGGATGACCTCCGGATTCGGTCCTTTGCAATTTCAATGAACAACATGCAGTCCCTAAAGCTTATTACTAATTTATTTTCTTACATATCCATCTTTCTTCAAAGCATTTCTTACCGTTCGCCTTAATTTTTTAATATTTTGAACAGATGATTTAAAAAATAAATAAATAAATAAATAAAAAATTTCGAAAAATTTCAATAAACAACAAAAAAGCCACTTATAGCTAATCTCTTATTTCACACCCCCATCCACCTCACCCCTTTTCTCTCCACTTAATATCATTACTATTGCTCCTGTTGTCGGTGTGAGTGAATTTCGCAAGCAGCGCAGACGCAGAGTATCGCGGATACCCAATATATTTGTTTATGCTTGGACTTAAAATTTGTAGAATGCTATAACTCACGAAGTCATTGAACTTTTCTACTATAGTTGTAAGCGAAATGGTTAACGCTCCTTCAGATGATTCGAAAATAGAGTCATTAGAGCTTGGTTATTGATATACAGGGTGAGTCATAAGTATCGAAACAATAGGCTATCTCCTTAAATATTGCCCCTAGACCCATACTTCCAATTGCAAAAATTCATTAAAAAAAATGAATTTTTTGATAAGATAAGTTGCAACTTCATGGGGGGTCTGGTTTAAAAAATACGAAAATTAAATTTTTATACGGCCCCCAGAGGATAAAACTTCCAATTAGAAAAAAATTCTTTATCCCTTCCTGAATTGAACAAAAAAAATTTCCTCTCGATATCTGCAAATCCCCGAAAGATATTAATATCCAAAATTTTCCAAAATTCCTGACTTACACCACTTAAGCATCCTCTGAGCGCAGCAAAATCAGTTCATTTGAAGTACAACTAAGGGATCGACCATAAATTTACGTATCGTTGAATTTCGATCCAAGACAACACTTAATCTTTTAGATATAAAATAAAAGCGTATAGGTTTTTGTTTTAAACTTCGATGAAATATGCTAGATGTCTGCAATATTTCGACCTTGCCGCCAACTTCGTAACTGGCACGACTCATTGAACGTCTTATTAAACATTTATTAAAAGTGTTATCAAATTAAGTGATATTAATTAAACTCTCATTAAAAGTGTCTTAAAAACTTATTGGCGCAGGCAATAAGTTTAGTAAATATAGTAATAGCGAAAATGACTCTTCTATTAGCGGAATCTTTGGAAATATATTTTAATAAATTACATAGAAATATTTTCAAAAATCTACTTTATACTACAGTTAAACCGCTATAACGGACACTCCCGAATAGCAGACACCTCTGTTTAACGGACTATTTTCCAATCCCCATTCTCAAAACCTAAATTTGTGTATGTTTAACCTCTGAATAACGAACATTCCGAATAGTGGACACTATTTAAGGCGATAAAGGATGAAAAAGCATTTTTTAAGGAGAAAAAAATGAAAAAAGTAAAAAGGCCTCTAAATTTATCAGGGAATTTTGTTATAAATGAGCTGGGGAAAATCCCCCCAGAGTTGAATTGAAGGGGTTGCCAAGGAGGGACATCTTCCAGAGCATTGAAATATCCCCTCGGAAAATTGAGATTTTATGCTTTTAAGAGCCAAAAAGTGCAATCCCCCTCCCCGACCGGAACTCTATAATGTCCAATAATGTCACTTTGAAAAACAAATTACATGTAATCGCAAGCAAAAGTTAACTTTTGTAACAGGGTTTTTTCACAAGCATGTAATGAACAGTGGGTAAAGGTGTGTACAGTTTTATTTAGCCCCATTGCTGAAGAAATAATTTTAATTTCTGATTAATCATATGAAAGAGGTTTTAGGACACATAAAAGTCAATTAATGAAATGTTAAGCGTTTCTTAGCACTTTTTGAATATCTTTGATTTTCCCAATAGCGGACACCTCCGAATAGCGGACAATTTCTGCGTTCCTGAGGTGTCCGTTATTTAGAGGTTTTACTGCATTCAGTTTCAAAATTTATGAAGGTTTTAAACCTATTTTTGCTATCTTCTATATTTACAAAAAGAAAGTATTGGATTCATGAAAATTTTGAATTCCGGTTTTCGATGGATTCACACGTTTTAGGGCTCAGAGATACCGAAAAACATGTTTTTATGAAATGTCTGTCTGTGAGTCACAGCACATTGAAAAAATTTGAAATCGACGTGATAAAAAAATAAAGTTTAAATCAACTGACGCATTTAAACAGTAATTAAAGAAGGTGAAAATGGCAAAACTTAAACAAAATCTGAAATTGAAACTATACAGCATTTAAACGTTAGGAGCCCATCTTTGCCAATCTTAAAACTAAATGCACTTTGCTGCATCAAATGTTTTTATTTCAGTATTTCTCATTTTTAAACTGACATACGTCAATAACCGTCGGTTACGGTAACTTTTCAGCTCAAAAAATTTACTTTTAAAAATATGATTTGTTTACAAAAATTACTTTTTTTTAATATTGCTATTTTAAATACTTTTATTTTTTTTTTAAATAAATATTATTTAAAATGCTGAATTAAAATTATACATTTTCGTTTAATCAAAAGAAAAAAGTTCAACGCGACAAATAATATTTTGAGTTATAACAATTTTAATTTACTCAAATTTTTTTTTGAAAAAAAAAAATATTAAGAAGTCTTATGATGTGATAATGCTTACAAATTATATGGTTAACCATCACAAAACATTCAAAATTCCAACTTTATAAATAAATAAATAAAATAAATGTTTTCTGGACCCATTACAGCAACATTGTTTCTTCAATTACACGCATTTCAATTTGTGTCTGATCCCTTGAAACCTCACGATTTATTAAAATTGTCATAACTCTCTGAGTTTTGAAGATATCAAGATGAATTTTTTTTTTGTTCAGTTCAGGAATGAATAAGGAAAAATTTTCTAATTGGATGTTTTATCCTCTGGGGGGCGTATAAAAATTTAATTTTTGTATTTTTTAAAATAGACCCCTCATGGAGTTGCAACTTATCAAAAAATTCACCTTTTTTTATGAAACTTTGCAATTGGAAGTATGGGTCTAGGGGCAATATTTAAGGAGATAGCCTATTGTTTCGATATTTATGACTCACTCTGTATAAGATATTATTGTATATATAAAATAATTATTATATATAAGAGTATTGTAAGACATATATAAATATTATATACATATAACATATGTGATATTATATATATAGTAAAAATTATATCCGTAAAAAAATAGTAATTCACTAAATTTCAAAGTTCTATTTCTTTAAATTTGAATTTTTTTAAGCTTTCAACTGAAAATCGATCAACTGGTTTAATTAAACTAAACAAATTAAAAGAATATCCATTATTATTACAGATTGTAGTAGTATTATATATATATATATATATATATATATATATATATATATTGTGGACGATGTTTGGCGATTGAATGAAACACATCTCATCAGCCTGTTGTAGATAGCACCTTATTGTTTGAAAATTTGACTTTTTCTTTTTTGGAGTTCTAAGCTTTTTATTTTCAAAACTATTGAAAATAGATTAAAAATTTTATTAAATTCAAACTTTTTTAGAAAACTTTGCGTAATTTAAAAAAAAAAAGGAAGAAAAGAAATAGATAAATGTTCTAGTTGAAACAGAATGATAATACCCAATGAAAAATGAACATAAAGTTTTCCAGTATTTCCAGTAATTTTTAGTTCAATAAAAACATAAGTTTGGTGCTAGGCTTGAAACACCATATTTAGTTTGAAGTGAAGGGAGCCCCACTTTGATCGAAATTCAAACTCAGATATATATTATCCATCCTCAGAGTAGGCATTAAAACGGATATGATTTTGGGATTTTCAAGTATCAATCTTGATAGCGGAATTGAAATTTTCATAATAAATTATTACCAGAAACGATTCTTTTCCCCTTTCATTGCACACTGAGTTAAAGCAAACTCATAGTTAATTAACTTATTATTTTGCAAGAAATTGAACTAAAATGACAAAGGGAAAAAAACATACAAAATCAATCCCAACTTTCATTCTTTGGAAATCAATAAAGAAAAAATAGGTGTAATAGTGCTCTTTATTCTTCAATTATAAAAAAGGTTTACCAATCTGTACACACGTTCAAAATATTAGCATTAAAATCATTAATAAAACATATCATACAAAATAAGCGTCTTTACTGTAAATTATGATTGTTTTATTAGGCCAATATTCGTATATCGTAAAACTAGTTTAATGCAATCTTAAACCCTCCGCTTACCAGGAGTGTGCAACAGTCCCAATAGATACATTGTAATTGATTTTTCACATAAAGAGGTAAAATTTTGCAAATATGTGACTGTTTATAGAATGTTCAACTCAAAAGAATAGAAAATCCCACATATTTAAAATAATTGTCCTTTTTTTTAAAATGAGACGTATTACTATAAATGTACCTGCCGGGACATTTGAACCCATCTGGTAGGCGGAAGATTAACATAAATCTATCAAAGAAAGATCTAATGAAGCATAAAGCATATACTTTATATTTGTAAATCTAATTACAAGCATAAAGTATGCAGCTTTACACATATGTCACTGAGGTGAAAAAAGAAAAAAAAACCAATAATCTATATGTAGCTCGTGATTTTTTTTTCTTGTTTTTATACTCAAAACGGAGAACCTCATTAAGGGAGAAAACCACGGTTAATTTATTCAAATCCCACCAACTACTGTTGCTGTTATATTATTATTATTATCATTAATATTATTAGACATTATGTTTTCTGAAATAGTCAATGTTTTAATAAAAAATGTTTTACAAAAAATCCTTGTAGTCCAGGCATTTGAGGATTTTGCCTTGCAAAATTAATGTTAGTTCTTAGAAATCGACATACTTTGTATTTTTTGGGTCGCTTAATCCGAACTTGTAACTTCTCAACAAAAAATTCTCCCGGCAACTCCCCTCTCCCCAATTTACCAAATTTTGGGGGAGTTGCCGAGGAAAATTTTGGTGAGAAGTTGAAAATTCAGATTCAGCAAATCAAAAAACATAAAGAAAGCCTTTTTCCAGAACTACTATGAATTTTGCTTGGTAGAGACCCAATACGGTCTCTACTGCCTGGACTATTGTTCAAACAGATTTTCCTCTATGTAATAAACCTCAATGTAAGTTGATCAAAACAATTTTCAAGAGTTTTAAGATTTTTTTTTAATCATCTTCTTCAGGAGAGAAAAACAAGACGCTAAACTAGGATATAAAGTGGTACATGACCGCTATTAGCTGGTCTTATTTTTCTTTTGGCAAAGATTTCTCAAATACAAATTATGCTTGAGGAAAAATAACATGAAACTGAAATATATATAAAAGTGCGTAGCTATTAAAATAATCGAAAATCAGTTATTATTCCATTAAAGTGCAATTTTTATGACATGATGATGTATTTCTCATATTATTCAAAACCGCTTCAAATCAGTTTTTTGTTTAACCTTATTTTTCTTCAAAATTCATTCAGAAAAAAATATCATTTCGTATGATATATTTACCAATTAGAAAAAGTATTAGTGCATGTATCTAAGTCTATATGGTGTTCCATTAACTTAGGATCCTGGTCCTCAATCGATAAAGCACTTCAAGTTTCTCTATTCGAATCCCAGCTGAGGCATTTTTCACTCAAATAGAAAAAATCAACTTCACAAATTATTTCTTTTAGATTGATTTTCCACAAAAAGGTCAAATAGTATTATAATTAAGTCACAGATGACAGTAAATAATTTGTAACAGACAATATCTTAAATGAAGTAAAATAATATACTTCTATTCTTCTAAACATTAAATTTAAGAGAATATAATGCGCAGTTGTAGTTTTTTAAACTTTTACCCCCTCCCACAACTTCAATTTCTTTTCTCTTTCTTTCGTTTTTCTTTGTCCCCACCCCCGCTTTTTTTTCATATGCATTCTAATGGCATTTGGGCAATACACTCTGCTTTAATAAAATCAAAATCTCTTATTTTAAAATAAAATAGCATATTTTAATTTATTAAAACTGGCTAGTTTACAAGAACAAGAACCGATTTTTTCAGAACTGATCCATTTCAGACCGAATCCGAGAAATCTGTCCTTTTTGGACCAAATCTGATGAATCGGTCCTTTTTGGAGTCATTTCATTTCGGAACAAATCCGAGGAATCTGTCCTTTTCAGAGTC
Source organism: Maratus speculifer (assembly GCA_964019185.1). NCBI lineage: Eukaryota > Metazoa > Arthropoda > Arachnida > Araneae > Salticidae > Maratus > Maratus speculifer. The sequence continues at coordinate 376,631,780 of OZ025293.1, forward strand.
GTTTCATTTCGGAATGAGTCTGAGGATTTGGTCCTTTTCGGAGTCGTTTCATTTTGGAATATGTCCGAGGAATCTGTCTTTTTTGAAGTCGTTTCATTTCGGAACGAGTCCGAGGATTCGGTCTTTTGCGGAACCGTTCTAAAAAGAACCGATTCCGCAGAGTCGTTCTGAAAAGGACTGAATCCTTTTTACAGACAGGAATTGTTCCTTCAGTTCCACCGCCGGAATCATTCCTCAACAAATGACACATCTCTACTGTAAAGTTGAAAGTTATTTTAGAAAAAAATTTCAATGATAAAACAAAGCATTTTGGTACTTAGACCAAAGAAATATGATATATCAAAAAGAGGGGAGGATTGTATTTTATGTTGGTACATAAAGACTGAAATGCAATGTTTTATGTAACACACAAATAAAGATTTTATATAAAGCAAATGGCTGTTTCAAGGCCTTTAAGATCCCATCATAAGTGCATAAAATCCAAGTTAAAATCACTTTAAAAACATTGAATTAAAAGGGGGACAGAAGGGCTGAGAGGCATACCTCAATTCTTTACTGTCAGCAAAAAAAAAATGCAAAAACAGATGGTAAACTGCACTTGCAATCACGAAGGAACCATTAAGGAATGAACGCTTGCACTGGGAGAATCCAAGTAGAAAAAAGGGAAGAGATGTTTGAATTAGAAAAATTGGGGGTGCAAGATAAATCATTAACTAAATTTCTTGAATTTTTCCATATATAAGCCTCCCAAAAGTCAAGATTGTGAACTGTTGAACATTTCCGTATTAGTGAGACTTCAGAAAATTTAAAATTATGATTACTGGACAGGTAATGATTAGCAATAATGGAATGTTTGATTTCACAATTTTTGACATAAGTTCTATGCTCTCCCAAGCATTTTTTTAAGGGGTTGCTTTGTTTGACCGATGTACTCATGGCTACATTCACAAGATATTTTATAAATACCCCAATCTAGGAGGAATATCAATTGGATGTTTAAGATTTGAGAATTGGATATTGTTGAAAGGCGTATAAACTACCTTAAAGCCAAAATTTAGCAAGATTTTAGATGGCTTATTTTTAGAAAATATGGGAGTATTATTAAACTATCATTTGTTGACAGTGTTAACCCTGGAGTTGGTACATTTTCTTAGTTCAGCATGAATGGAATCTACGATTTTAACAGCAAAGCCTTGATCAATGGCAATGGATTAATGTAATCTAGTTCAGCTTTTAATAAATTCTTGAAAGAACAGATGTTCAAGGCCCAGTAGACATAAGTGTAGAAGGCAGCCAACTTTTGATTAGGTGGATGGGATGAGAGATGATGAAGGCGCAAAGATACTGCAAATGGTTTATGGTAAACAATAGTGTGATATGCAAATAAAGCAGGTACTGTGAAAAAAATCTTACCAATCAAAATAAATTTGAAGCGTTATTTTTTGGCATAAAAGCTGAATGCAATAATTCTAATTTTCAGTAACACATTTTATATTTCTTCAGAATATTTTTTTTATTCTTTAAACTGATAAAACTGTTTTTCTAAATGTAAAGGCTTAAAAGTATAAAAGTAAAAATATACAGAGATGCCAAGTTTCAATAAAAGTTGCCAGTAACTAAATTTCAAGTGGAAGGGGGAGAGGGGGAAAAGACAAATTTTTAAAAGATAGTCCATTCACTTTTTCTGCAACCTTTAGATGAAATTCGTGCATTTTAGCAATCTTTTGACGAAATTTGTACATTTTTCGCAATCTTTAGTTGAAATGTGCATATTTTTTACAATCTTTTTATGAAATTTGCATGTTTTTTGCAATTTTTTTTATGAAATGTGCATGTTTTTTGCAATCTTTTTATGAAATTTACATGTTTTTTGCAATCTTTTTATGAAATTTGCATGATTTTTGCAATCTTTTTATGAAATTTGCAATCTTTTGACAAAATTGTCACATTTTATGCAATCTTTCAACTAAATTTGTGCTTCTTTTGCGATCGATTGACTAAATTTTTGTTTTTACATGAACCTTTGCAAAATTTACATTTTTTATGCAAACCTTGGGTGAAATTAGTTTTTAACGCAATCTTTTGACTAAATTTGCACTTTTTTTGTGACTCTGACGATATTTATGTTTTGTTACCTGATCTTTTAACAAAATTTTTTGCTTTTTTTGGTGATTCTATATCAAAATTTTGTAATAAAATTCATACTTTTTAGCAATCTTTTGATGAAATGTGCACATTTTTGGCAGTCTTTTGATGAAGTGTGCACATTTTTGGTGGTCTGTTGATAAAATGTGCACGTTTTTGGCTATGTTTTGATGAAATGTGCATTTTTTGTGATATTTTGATGAAATGTGTACTTTTTTACGATATTTTGCTAAAATGTGTACTTTTTTGCGATCTTTTGACAAAATTGGTGCGTTTTATGCAATCTTTTGAGTAAATTTGAGCTTTTTTGTGAACTTTTGACTAAATTGCCACTTTTACATGAACCTTTGTCAAAATTCTCATTTTTTATGCAAACCTTGGATGAAATTAGTTTTAAATGTGATCCTTTGAACTAATTTTGTGCTTTTCCATGATTTTTTGAGTAAATTTGTACTTTTTTTCGAGACTCTCTGAAGATATTCATGTTTTTTTACATTATCTTTTGATGAAATTTCATGTTTTTTCTGCAAACAGGGTGACCATAGAAATATAATTTTCAATTTCCCTGATATATTTAAACTTTTCCCCGATATATCTCAATGTTAGTTTCAAAATAATGATCCAATTGATTGAAATAATCACAAGTAAAATAGATTTTTATATTTTATTTTATGGAAATACTTGAAATAAATGAATAGTGGCATTTGATGCATTTTGCTCTGTGCACATCATCAGGCACTTCTCTAATCCAATACTTAAACAGGGTTCATACTATCTTTCTTTGATAAAATTCAAGCACCTAATCTAACTTTCAAGCACCTTCCCGGAAATCAAAATTTTAATGCTTTAAAATACTATACAACAAAAGTATCAAAAGAAAAAAAATATTTTTTTTTTTTTCATTTTTACATATTTTCAGGTGAATGCTAAACTTTTAGACTTTGCTACTGTATGTTATGTACAGTAGCAAAGTTTTAAATGTGAAATGTTATGAGAAAGGCTCTAAAAGATTTTTTTTTCCTATTCTACTTTGAATATCATTTGGGCTAACACTAGACAAAAATAGACAATTGTTAATTTTGTACTATGATAATATCAGCGTTAGAATTCCTAAAAAAAAGTCACTGGTCCCAAGGACCAGTAAGCATGAGAATTTACTGGTCCGCAGACATCATCACTGGTCCGCTACATAAAATTCTAATAAATAATTTTAACCTTTGTAGTGGCCTCCCCCCCCTTCCTTGGAAAATAAACCATAATCTTACTTTGCATTTATCCAAAATTTTCAACATAATAAAATGTAAAATTATAATTTGCTAAAAATTAAATAAACAGTACGTAAAGAAAAATTATCAAATTATTAATTAGATATTTTGTTTGCCATTACTTATTTCAACTGACTGTAAGGTTTAATGCAAATTTTTTTCGATTTTTCTCCAGATTGTAGCCAGAGTGGTAAAATTGTAGCTAGTGTCAGTGATGCAGCTGGACTTGAAAAATCCTGGGTCCCCAGGACTTCTAAAATTCTGGGTCCCTTTTCTACAAAAGCGGGTCCCCACTAATAAGTCATGTTTTTCGACGCAAAAATTGAACTTGTTCATTTGCACAAGAAAAATAAAATGATATAATTGTTATAATAATAATGAAAACCAATATTAATTTAAGAGAAATTTTCTGTACTTTTTAAAGAATAAATGTGCAAGGTACTAATTTAATTATAAAATAATGCTTATTTAAGTGTAGAAGATAACAAGTATCCCTGTTGTTTGCATTTCTTTTAAAATGGGGCAAGACAGGTTTATTGAAAAAGACATTTTTGCTGAAAAAAAGGGATATTTTTGTTGAGTAAATGGGTACTTTGCTTCATGAAATGGTGCTTTCAGGAGTCGCAATTACTCAGAAAGATTTGGAGCAATAAAAAACCAATTGGGAAGCAGGAAAATCAGTTTTTGGAGCAGCAACAACAATTTTGAAGCAGGAAAATTAGTATTTAAAACAGAAAAATTCACTCCCAGCATTCACTTTTTTTTTTTTTTTTTTTTCGTGCTTTTTTGTCGAAATTTCCGTTTTTTCGCGTTATTTTCACGAAATCTTTTGTTTTTCGGGATTTGTTGACGAAATATACCGTTTTTTGCGATATTTTTTGACAAAATTTGCCGTTTTTTCGCTATCTTTTGTAGAAATCTGCCGTTTTTCGGGTTTTACGATGAAATTAGCCATTTTTTTCGCGAACTTTTCGAACGATTTTCGACGATATTTGCCGGAATTTAGTCGTTATTTACCGCTTTTTTATCAAAACTTGTTGTTTTTTCGCAATCTTTTGAAAAAATTTGTTTTTTGCGATTTTGTTTTGACAAATTTTGCCGTTTTATCGCGATTTTCGGGCAAAATTTGTAGTTTTTTTCGCGATTTTTCGAAGAAATCTGCCTTTTTTGCATTTTTTTGAAATCTGCAATTTTTTTCCGCAAGTTTTTGAAGAAATCTGCCGTTTTCCCGCAATTTTTTGAAAACTGCCGTTTTTCGCGATTTTTTTGGACAAAATTTGCCTTTTTATTGCTATTTTGGGCGAAATTTGCCGTTTTTTCGCAATCTTTTGAAGAAATATGCCTTTTGTTTCGGGTTTTGGAATAAAATTAGCCATTTTTTCGAGAATTGTTTGACAAAATTTGCCGGAAATTAGTCGTTATTTCGCGATTTTTTAACGAATTTTGCCGTTTTTTCGCGATCTTTTAACGAAATTACGTATCCCGTGGGACGCATAAGGGCTGTTTTTTGCGTCCCATCGCCGATTTTTTGCGTAATTTACGCGCTATAGCGCGTCCGTGGCATCGCTGATAATAATTTAAAAAAAATCTTACGTGCGACCGGTTGCGATTTTCCCATGTCCTGAAAAACGGCACTGGTCCTGCGGACCACTAAATTTTTCAAATTAGTAGTCCGATTGAATTATCGGTGGTCTCGGACCAGCGGACCACCAAGGATTTCGAATGCTGTAATATTAATACATAATTTTAAATTTTACAAAAACTGAACAAAGTGTTTTCATAGCTTGCTTTAACTAATTCCCTAAATAATTTTTCAAGAAGTATTTATCTGAAAATGTTGACTTCAGCCTTTTTCTTTAACATTTTTTCTCAGGCCTCTTTGATTGTAAGCAGAATTTTTTTGTAGGCTCTGCCTTTATGTCAACTTCTACTCTTTTCTTTTTTTTTTTTACATCAAATCCCCCCCCCCCTGCCCCTCAGTGATATATTTTTCTTTCCCTTTTTCTTGATCCTTCAAATACATAATGTACATTTTTCTACCATTGCAAGATGCAGATGAAAGGAGCGCTTTCTTAATTGGTATACTACTACAATATTCTAAATAATCTTTTATGATCTTTAAAGAAGTACATGGATGTTTTTTAATGTTTTCTAATTTAGTATTTTTTATTGATTACAAGACAGCCCATGAGACAAAAGCAATGCAAGTTTGGTAACATTAAGAGCTTTAATAAGTCTTTAAACAAACATATGATAAAAAAAAAGGTCAAACAATCAATATTTCTACTTACCAAAGTTTGTTAAGCCTGATAAATTTTGTAGTTTCAAGAAAATCCTGACAATCCAGAAGAATGACTTCACAGTCATCTTCTGGGAATCAACCACTTTAGTGGAAGGCTTTTATGCTGCTTTCATTTGTGAAATGCAGTTTTCTTTGTCCCACACAATTTTACCAAGATTTAAACAAAATGAATTGCACACAATACTATATTTCATTGGAATTTTTTATTGATAATTTTTTCATCATAACACAAATGAAGTCCCTTATTTCTCTTTTCAGAGCAATAACACCACTTTCTTTAACAGATTGCTGCTCTGTTGGATTCTTAAACAATTTATCCCCAGTGAACAGATACTATTTTAGCAAGAGAATTCAACATATGTGAAACTTGTTTAAGATACGCCCATTTAATATACGATCCCATTAAAGAGACTAATGATCTGAAGTACTCTGAAAAGGAAACCTATGTAAAATTACCCTGATAAGATATGATCCAACTTGAGATATGAAATTTCCTCGGTATCTTAATTCATATCTTAAACGAGTTTTACTGTATTAGATTTGAATTCAAGACAAGGAAGTTTAGAAACTGTTACATGCTTTCTTTCACATCCTTAAGAATTTTCTTTTCTAATTAGCATGACTGAACCAATTTTTTAAAATCAGCTGCAAAAAACGGCAGCATTGGTTTTTCAGTTTGAAATTTTGCCGTGAAAGGCTGCACCAAAGATACAACTGATGAAGGAAAATGCAACTGAACAATAAATTTATCTTTTAAAAAGATACAATAGAGTTATGCATGTAATTATTGGGATTTGGGATTTTTTTTTTCTTTTGAATACAAGAAGTGAATGAATATAAATATTCCAAGATTTCAATCGCTTTTTTTATAGTTGTAGTCTGTCAAGCTATCTATAAAGCTTAAAGGCACTATTGCCAGTTGACAATAGTTCATAATAATCTTGAAGCCTTGCTTGACATTTTTTGAAAACTATATACTGTTTTAATAACTATTTTATTACACCTGACCCTAATAATAGATTCATTGAACAATTTAATTACTCATTTATTATTAGCTAAAAGTACAATCATAAACTTTAAAGAATGTCCATTTTTTTAAATAATAAAAATTAATAAACGAGATCAAATTTGAAGAAGAATTTCAAGCTTAACATCCTATTTTTTTTTCTTTCATAAATAAATTCATTTTGGCTACCATCATTTTTTAAAAATAAAGTATTTAATATAAAATAAAAATATTAAAAACTTATGTTTACACACAATTTTTTTTCATGAATTTAAAAAAAAAAAAAAAAGGAGGAAAAGAAATAGGGGGATTGATTAGCATATTGAGCGAGAATTAATGAAAGTAATTGCATAAAAATGAAATTATTAAAAATAAAACAATTCCTATTTATTTTTAATAGCAATAAGGTTCCTTTTGAAAGATATCCCTTTAAAAATTTAAAATCATTCAAATTCGATTAGCTCAAGCAATGTTGGCGAGAATGCATGGAAATATGTTGTTGAAACTAGTGGGGCCATCAATCATAGGTTTGTTTAAAAGGATTTTCATTTAAAAACATAAAATTACACTAATTCAATCAGGATACAGGTAACGCCAGGTGGGATAGTTAGTATGCAATAAAAATAATAATCAATTCATTACATGGGCAGCATCAAAGGTAAATTTAGATATGGGATACTTGTGCTTTCTTTTTGGTGGAAAGGAGTTTGATTGTTATTTTATTAATAAAAAATTATTTGAATAATCAAAAACAAAATCATATGAAAAAAAAATTAAATTTCATTTTTTAAAATCAAAATTGAAGTAAATCTAAATAACTTAAATTGTCTAATTAAAAAAATTTTAAATCTTACAAGGGTCATAACTCATAACTTTTCCCTGCTCTTCTTTGTTGTTAGCCACAATTCACAACACATGAATAACAATGATATCACCTCCAATCGTTCTACATTTTGCAATATCAGATCTATATTTTTATATATATTAGAAATGATTATTATGGAAAATAGCTCTTATATGAGTTTTAATGCAGATTTTCCCTTATTCTCTAATTTCTAAGTAACACAGCATAGCTTGCATGCATTGAAACTGATATGCAATTTGGTACTGCTTCGAACTATTGCTTGTATTTTTCTTGTTCCATCCACAGTTTATTGAAAGTACACTTTCTTTGTATTGTTATAGTACATGTCTCAAAGAATAATTAACTACTAAAGATCTATAGAAGACAGAGAAAAAATTTTTTGCTGCAAAGACCTGAGTATGTGCATGTGTACATGCATCAAGTGATCAAGTTCAGTATATAGAACAAAGCAAAATACAAATGCCCGTACTCTGATCTCCTAAAAGGAAAACTGTTATAGAACAAATATTTTTGACTGATTAATTAATCTTTTTCAACACTTGGAACTTTTATTTAATTATGGACATCTGAATAAGAAAAATCAAGCACCTATAAAAACAAATAACGAAAATCAAGCACTTTCATTAAAATTCAAATAAATTCAAGCACTTTCAAGGACTTTTTTTCTCTCCTAAAAATTCAAGGACTTTCAAGCACAGTATTAACCCTGCTTAAACTCTGGATTAATAAGCCAATCAACTTGAATTTGTGTCGCCATTAATAACTAGGGTTTCTATCTGAATCAAAGTAAGAGAAAATATGACTGTCCGCACATCTGATCCGAAATAACTCAACATGAATACTCGGTACACGGATGTGATTTAGTTTTGTAATGTTGAGGTGTATGACTGCATGAACAGTTATTGAAAAATGATTATTCTATATTCAGATGCAAAGTAACAATTAAAAAGTAACACCATTTAGCAACACAATAGTATTTTCAATACAAGATAAACAAGGCATCGCAAGACAGCGGGAGCGAGCTGGGGCGGGGCAGCGGATGAATTGCCCAAAGGAGTGGCTTCAAGATGGAAAAATGACAACACATTTTCCCTGATATTTCCTGAAATCTTAAATTCCCTGACATTTCAAGGTTTTCCAGGTCTGTGGTTACCCTGGCAATCCTATGTTGAAAGTTGAATTTTTTCAAGCGATCCTTTGACAAAATTAGTGATTTTTTCTCTCTAATTTTTATCCAATGCCCATAATACCGTAACTTTTGTTGCATATCTGTAATAATTACAGATAAATTGTAATTCTTGGCACCTCTGAATATATAATTTGTTTTTTCTGTTATTCACTTTAAATTGCTGTAAGAAATTTTCAAGCAATATATTTTAACTGATATGAATAAAAACTAAATATGTTAATTGAAACTGAATTTAAATTACATTGTATATTGGTCTTGAAAACTGTTTTGCAGCCAAATATTAAAATTACAAGCTGTGAAAAGCAACATGATTAATTTCACAGGAAATAAAATTCATTTTTTAAAAAAAATTCTGCACGTACACACGCACATAACAGTGAAAAGTATTATGATGCAGATTGCAAAAAGGATAAGTCATCAAAAATTTTCTTTTCTATCACAAACAAGCACAAAAAAAAAAAGAAAAAAAAACAATAAATAAATTGCAGTACTATATTTAGGAAAACTTTAAAGTTTGGAGATACACAGGATTTGAACACAAGATTGTGCATCATTTTCCAAAATCTTAGATAAATTTTGTTTATGATTGAGAAATACAAGTTCACATTTTCTTTTAGAATGAACCCTGCTATTAAACCAGACAACGCTTAGAATTACAACACAGAAAAATTTAAAAGGCATGCTTTCACAACAATTTATTTACTATACATACTGTTTTTACAAAATGGATTTTCTAGTTTATTTTTTTAAAAACACTTTACATCTTTACCAGCCGCAGTAACAGTTTATTGACTAGAATTTTCTGTTTTGCAAGACAAATTGCAGTCTTCCCAATAAGGCAGAAACATGAAAAGCTACATGTTTCGATCACAGTATTCAGCAGCATTTAAACAAACAATAGCTTTTTAATTTACATAATCACATTGCTATGCTATAAAATGTTGTCATATTTTTTTTAATAATTTAAATTCTTTACATTATATAGTCTAGCAGTGTGAAAAGTTAACATAATTAACAAATAAAAAAAGGAATGTTTAAGATGCTTTTGTATTTTAAAAGTCTTAAAAATGAATGTGCTATAAAAATATTTTGGTTACAACAGGAGTAACTAGTAACACAAGAGTCAGTACTGAGAAAAGATATCAGGAGGCTCTTCAGCACAATCTCCCATTGTTAAACGATACATAGCCATTTCTGTAATTCCATGGTAATGCACACATGCAGCTGCTATTACAAGAATATGAAATATCTGATGGCTGTGAAACTGCAAGATATAAAAGGAATCATTATGTATACATATTTTCAGCAAATTAAAAAGAACAAGTAATATATATGCATAATTTAGTAAAGAAAATTTTATCAAATAAAAATTCATAATATGCAAGAAAATAACTATAGGAAGCACTATTTCATACAACAAAGTTAATATATAGCTTTTTTGTAACTAGAGAAATCAAAAATATTACTTAATATTAAACCTACCCAGATGTCACACTTCCCAGGAAAAAATCTCTCTGGTACGCGAAGAGCATAAAACAGTGCACCTGTAATATATAACATGCCCATAAGGCACAACCAACCAAATGATGCTTGATATACTGCTCGAAACCACCCTTCAGCTATCAAATAGTGAACAGCTGGAACAACACCACTAAGACCAAACCCCATAAAAACACCTAATTAAGAAAAGAAAATTGCAAATGAAAATCAATGACATTTATTTATTTTCTATAATAATAATTCAAAAAAAATTAAAGAAAAAAGTCAAATACATGTGACAAATACATGTGTGTGTATATATATATATTACATTGGATAGCCAAGATCCATCTCTACATCACTCTTTTTTTTACCTTTTCAATTTTGGTTGCAGATATTTTTTATAAAGTTACTTTCACCTTTCAAAACTGATTCTGAAAATGAAAGTGTCATTCTAAAAAATATCTGCAATCTAAATTGAAAACGTTAAAAAGGGTACTGTAGAGATGAACCTGAAATATCTAATGCAAAAAAATATGTTGAAATGCAAACAAGATATTAGAAAAATCCCTCCCCATAGGAACAGCATTAACTCTTGAGTGTCTTTGCCAGCAGGGACATGAGCCTTAAGCAAATGATAAAGAACGTAAGATTTTACATCATATTTTAAGTGTACCTTATTTTCATCCATTATTTTTCTCCATATGAAAAACACATCATAAAGATTTTTTTCTATATTATAAACTGCCATGTAATTTCTTTTTTATATTCAATTTTTTTGTTAAAAAACTTTACATTTAGATATCCGTCTTAAAAATAGTTTTCCTTTTTACAATATACATATATTTTTTTTCTGAATTACTTTGGTTATATTTATAAAAGTATTTATATATTATATACATACAAACATATATATATATTTATTTAGTTCCATTTAATATAGTGTCTGTACAGTCCTCAAAGTTGAATATAAAAAACTTTAAAAAATTTCACCTTCAAACCAGTTTATCAATTTTTACAAAAATACACATCTAGTTTCAGAATTTACATACTTGATATCAAAGTTTACTTTTATTCTCACCTTGTATCTTCTTTACCACGTAGTTTTCGTATTGTCCCCAGAGCTCAATATCAATAACATTTTCGCTCTCTCATCACGGAGGTGTCTTCAGTTTTAAATCCTATCTAGAGGGCATATGCTGATTCTGATTGAAGGAAATGATCCAGAAGACAGGAAGTCACTTTCTGGAAACTTATTTACATTGAGAAAAAATGCAATCCTCTGGACTTAAAAAAAAAAAAAACAGACCTGTATCGCAATGTAAACAACGGAATCTGAATATATTGCTGCCACTGGTGCAGTCCAAGAGATTGTGTGGCTGCTTGAACTTCTAAAGGATCTCGATCTTATGCAGCAACAACCAATCACCCTACTAGGACAACCAGTCTTGTATTAAGCTTCCAGAAAGCGACGAGTATCACATGAAGACCAAACATATTTCTTTGAGATACCATCTCATTAAAAAACCTTGTGGAGGAAGGGGTAATAACTCTAAATTATACAGAAACCTCAGCAATGGCAGCAGACTTCTATACCAAACACCTTCCCAAAGCTCGTTTTGAAATGCACAGGTAAACAATTATGAGCAACTGAAAATTTTGTTTTGAGGATTCAGGGAGGGTGTTGCATATAAGAATCTCACCATGATAAAAAACATTTATTTATATTTGTAAAAGGGAACTCTGAATAACCAAGAACTGATGTAAATGTATAGAGCAACTTTTGTAAAAGTCTCAAAATAATCGTCGAGAGAATAAGTTAAAAATCCATTATTCCCAAAATAAAGCAAAAAGATGAGGGGCTGTATCGATATGTCCATTGATTAGTGCCAATATAGCATACACAATATTGCATGTACTACTATATTTGGATTTGGATACAAATGTTCATCTTTTTGCTTTATTTTTTAAATAACAGATACTGAACTTATTCTTGCAATGATTATTTTCAGAATTCGTAAGCTATGCTTTTGAGACTTTTATAAAAGTTGCTTGATACATTTAGCTAACATAACATTCAAATGAAATTTTGATAGATTTTACGCATGCACAAAGAAAAATTATTTAGTAAACCTGCTCATTTTTAACACAATTTTTATTAATTGTTAATTCTGATTACAAAGTACTGTATACTATGTTATTTGTCCTATTTTTGAAAAAAAAAAACCAATATTTTATATTAAGAACGCTGCAAATTATAAACAAAATACTTGGAAAAATTTGAGACTGATAAAAACCTTAATTTCTCTACGAGTATACATGCTATCCACATAAAAATGAACACAGTTTATTACAATAAGCCATGAAATCATAATCTACAGTTTGAACGCTTTTGCTACATTAGTTTTGACAAGGTTATCCAAAAGATATTTGTTCTTTTTTTAATTTGTTGAAGGTCCCCTATGGAGTTTCAGAAATAAATCTTTATGGAAATATGTGACCTGCACTATTATGTTTACATATTTATAATTTCAGGATAATTCCTCATGTATTTTTCTAGATATTTAATAAAATGTCAAAAATTGCTTGTGGCCGGTCACCTTTGGCCATATATAGTGTGTAAACATGGTGGATATATTGGCTATTAACAGTAGTGGCTTTATTTCAGCAGAAAACTTTTCCTCCCCTCCCCCTCTTTTTTTATACATTTTTTTCCTTGCCCAGCTAAGGCACACAGTGAGTTACTCCTTGTAAATAGTGTTTCTATATAAACTTTATATCATATTTGTTTTGTTCTTGTTGGTTTATTCCCTGTCAATTATGGCACAAAATCATTCTGGCTTTATTTTGATGGGGCACACTGTATATACTGAAAGTATTCAAAGCTTAAAATTTTATGAAATTTTTGTATAATCAAACATTTTTCATCAAGTCCCACATTATATTTTATTTGTTAACCATTTGAAGGCTATGCAGTGCTATCATGCTTCCAGATTTCAAGTCCAAACAAGCAAAGTTGTGTTATTGTGCTGCCATTTCAGTACAAGTCTATATATCAGCAAGAGCAGCAAAATATTTGCTCACGTGCAGAGATACAGACTCGTACTGAAATAACAGCACGATAGCACTACTTAGCTTGTTTGGATTTGAAATCTGGAAGCACAATAGTGTTGCATAGCCATCAAACGGTTAACATATATTTAAATTGTTTACGTAATTTTTTCTCTTTTTAAATAATGCTTTTATAGTAACTTACTATAAATTAAGTGAGGGTTTTGGAGGGGATGGGAGGATGAACATAACTTATATTCACCATTATAAATTATTATCTCCCTGAAAATTTATTAACAACATTCTTAAAAATAGTTTTTCCTATTATTTAAGTAATTCATGAATTTGAGTAAAGTTTACAACTCAAGCTTATTTTTTTTACAATTTTAAAATTTCCCAACTATTTAAATGCCATTTACAGGCATACACAGACTCAGGGCAAGTCTAATCCAGAGACATAATAAAATTTATATTTTACTGCATTATGTTCTGATTATCACTCATTTTACATAGATCAACTTTTTTCCTTTGTTTGCTAAACATGGGGATTCCACCATATGCAGATTCTTTCTAATTGGTTTGACTATACTTTAATTTTATTGCCTAGTGCATCTACCCACCTTAAAAAAATTTAAATTTGATTATGGATAAACAAGAATTTAAAAATATGTGGACTGTTTGAAAAAAAAAATTGCTTTGCAAATCAAATTTTACTGATATTTTTATTGTGGGCCATGCCAAACCAATAATTTTCATATGAGCTGAATTGGATCAGAAATTGAAAATTTCTACCCACTCACTCATCTAAGAAGGATGCAATCAAATTCAAACTTGGTTGAGAAAAAAAAATCAGCCTTGACCCATCTAGAAAAAAGTAATCTCTAAACCAAGCCCAGATCATGTGTTGTGGAGCAAAATCAGGTACATGATGATGCTTATATTGAATAACCAAGAGATTAGCTCACAAAATTTTGAAAATTTGGATGATAAAAATCCTATTAAAAAATGTATGTATATATTTATTATTTTATTTATTTTTTAAATGAGTTTTTAATCAACTTTGCTCACTTTTATAGATGAGTTAGAACTGAATGGATTTGTTTGAAATTTGAGTAATTGAATTTGAGTTTGAATTTTTTTACTTTTTTGTAAATTTGTCTCACACTGATTAATATTCTACTTATTTAAATTTATTCTAATACACAGCCTATGTAATTTTAAATGAACAACAGTATATCCGAATATAAACTTCAGCACAAACTGTGACAGACCAACTATAGACTATTAAAAATTGCCTACAGCTAAATTTTTATTTAGCATTTTATTATAGAACTTATGTTTTTAAATTCATTTTATTCAACTTTTATGGCTATTTAAAAATTTCCCTGTTATGTATACTATTTTTAATTTGTCTTTAGCTTTAAAATCTAGGAAGGTCTCCATATGGGCATACTATGAAAAATCTGAAAATATTACAGAATGTATTTCTCATGAAGATATATGCATTTATATTAAAAAAACAGAACCACAATAGAGCTTCCATACAAAAAATAATGAAAATTATGTTATTTGGCAACTTTTCATCCATTCACAATGGAATACAGTTTCTAAAAATACTTTTTTTAATGCACTTTAGTGGAAAAAATATTTTATGTTGAACTTTTTTTAATAACTTCAGTTTTGTAAGTTTTAATTTGTTGTTTAAATTATGAGATATTGATATTTGCACTGGTGGACAAAACTTAAGGACCAAGAAAACATGTACATAAAAATGAGAATCTATATGAATTGTTTGACAAGAAGCAAACAATAATACTAACAGAACATAACACAAAATTTAATATAAAAATTTTGTTGAAAGGATGTATGCAGGATATTACCAGAGATTCTTTTTCGAAACATGAACACAGTCTGAAAATATGACTGTACAAAGAAAGCCAAATACTCACAATTAACAATCACCAGTGCCATATCAGTAAGGGATGTGGCCACCATGTAATGCAAGACAACTTTCAACACTATGTGGCATACTCGGAAAAACACGATTCAGTAGCTTCTTGAGGCTTTTGATAAGGAAAAGTGCTGCTCATCAAATCATGCGATGCTTTTGTCTTTTCATCCCAAATATTAGAAAGTATTTTATTTTTTTACAGACTACTGTAATTCTGCCGCTAAATTTGATTGATCCTTTATTACATGCATAAATAGTTTACTTAATATTTGCACCAAGTTCTGTTAAATTGTTACTAAATATAATAATTTTCTGTATAAAAAACACATTTATAAATGAGTACTAGAAAACATAATTTAAAGTAAAGATTACTACAAAAAATCTAGATACATTAATTTCTTTATAACAAAACACTGCAGCACACAACAGTATACCAAAAGTAAAATTATACATAGGAATGAAATATTAATATTTCTGTAGCAAAAAATGAAACATAACTTATGAAATAATGATTTGGGTTGAACCAAGTAAAATTCTGTAAAAGATACACAAATTAAAATAATTAACCAATTTTTAGGAAAGTTAAAATAAAATGAAACAAAAACCATTTAATCTATTTGAAGAGTAAGAATTAATGACTTGAGTATATAGCAAGCTACAAGAAATAATGATATTTCACATACCTGCTCTAACAGAGCGAAATCGAGGTTCACTAAATTTATCCCATAAAGATACTATTATGGCAGCAGTCCCCAACACAATTACTAGTACCAGGTAGATAAGTTTAGGCTGAAAATTGCAATAAAATCCATAATACAGCCATGGAACAAAAGACCCAATGATTAAAAAAGCAATTCCACAATAGTCTAACCTACAGTAAAAGAAGAATAAGAAAATATTTGTCATAAAACCCAAATATTAAGAAACTATAAAAATAAATTTTAAAAATATACAGAGTCTAATTAATGAATTGTAGGCATACTGATTATTTTAAGGTTCCCCTAAAATTTTAATGAGTCAAAATACAACATACCCAAAACTTTTTCCCCCCAGTAAACTATGTCTACAATTCTCAAAATAGTTTTCTTATAAAGTAGGCTTAACACAATAAGCTAGGTCACATAATGCTAATCAGACTCTGAATATAAGAATTTCAGGTGCATGGAGTTTTAGCTAATAAAATAAATCTAGCATCTAAGCATTACGATAACAATATAGATTTAATTTTTTTCCCTAGTATCTATAAAAACAGATCATACAAGCAGCTGAAGTAAAATTAAAGAGATTTCAAGCAGGATCATAAAATTTTAGATAAAAGAATTATAAATCAAATGTTACTTAAAAATACAAATAAATTATCATCAATATCTATTGCTACATATCAATATGATGTTTATTATTTCCAACTTAATTTGATATAGATAAGTAAAAACAAGACAAGAATTTAAAAATAATTTATAATAAGAGAAAATAACTTTTATTAAAAATCAAATGGGAAATTCTGCTGATGTGACAGAACATAGCATTTTCTTTTTAAGAATAGCCATCTTAAAATAAATCAGATTATCCTTTTCAATAATATATTTTTTATTATTATTGAATTATTTTTTCTCCAATTTTATTCTAGAGCAAGTGTTTTGATCTATTTGCATTATTTTAAATCTTAGACATCAAAACACAGTATTCTGAAATCTAAATTACATTTATGTTCAAGTCTCACTAATAAAACGAGAAAGAATGTAGGTCCAGATGTGTGGATTCAGGGAGTGAAGATGTTATAAGGTCACATTAAATCATAAATAAAATTCAAAAATTTTCACAGGACTGAAATATTTTAACATATTTCCATATTACTATAACAAAATGTAAATCACTCCAACACAATGTAATATTCAAAAGCTAAATTTCTGAGTACTGGGTATATTATATATATGTGTATGAAAACCTAAAATAACATTAAATAATAAACATTGATTATAGCAATGATTATAGTAACAATTGATACTTTGAACTTTGAAATTTTCTTATTTCTTTAAGATAAAGCTACCATATTAGTTACAATAAACACTTTAATCAGAATGCATAGATATATTTTTGTAGACAGTGAACAAAAATGATTAAATGAATATTTTTTTTTTTCAAACAAAAAAACTGAAAGCTTACCAGTAAGATGAAACTTGTTTTTTAAAACATTTATAATTTTGTCCATAGCATTAGTTGAATCCCTATCAATATTTAGGAAGGAAAAAAAATGTTCCATTAATTTACCTACTAATTCTTGATTTAAGCATTCGGCCATGTGATGCATATTGATATATCTTGTACTTGTCTGTGAAAACAGTAACCTTGATACCGTTGATTTACCCTTGTCTAAAAATTTGGAAATTCCAACTAGGTCACTAGCTGAAGAAAATGATAGCATTTTTTTCACTTAAAAATGCTGTTACTACAGCTTTCTGATCTGCAACTCGATAAGCTATAGAGGCATTGGCAAAGAATGGTTTAGCACTTGTAACAGTTTCTCTAAATTTTAAGCATGCATCAATTCTTCATTTTATTTTTTTATTTATTTTTTTTTTTTTTGGTCTGCTTTGCTTAAACAGCCTTTTCTTACCATTATTTTTATAATTAAGAGTTGAACGGCATACAATACAATAGCAAAAAACCTTTTTCTTTTAGTTTTTGGCACCATGTGCTAATGTTATTCCTTCGCTCATCACATTCTTTTAGAAAGGCAAATCTCCATTAGTTTTTTAATCCATATTGTCTACATTCAAAGCATCAGATTCTTCAATAAATTCAATTCCTTGTATCTTAAATGGCTATGAATTTAATATTTTTAAGATTCAAAATCGTGCATTGATAAAATACACAGTGATAATCATAAAAACAACAAGAGAGCACAATATTCCCTCCGTACATTCTATTTCATGCAGCAAGAGGAAAAGTTTTTTCTGGCTCCCAGTCAGTTCATCCAATGCGATCTTTCTCCCTCTTTGGTGAATGCTCAAAGAAAAGCAATACTCAAGGGCTCTGGAATTAGCATACATGTAGGCTGGAGTTGAAAGCAGGCGCATAATCAAAAACACAAAGTAAATAAACTATGATGTTGGTCTTCTGCTCAGGCATGCTTTACCCAAATAAAATATTTAAGACTAAGAAAGTTTTTTTTTTTTTTTTGCTTGAATTCTAACCATGAATGAATATTTTCTTTCTGTCTGATTCCTCTGTTCTTAAACATACAAAAGACTTCAAACTTTCACCTATGCATCAAAGACTTTTAATTTACTAATAAAAGTTGTTAAGAAATTCTATTGTTAAAATGGCACAGCTAGCATATAATTTTCAGCTAACTGGTAAGCAAAATCTTCAAAATGTATAAAAGTTAATTTATAAGTAAAAATTTCAGACATTATTAGCAATACAAGAATATGACACATAAAATGGCTGCTTAATTGTAATAGCAGGGATGCCACTCAAAAAATAACAATAAAGAGGAAATTACACAAAGTAAAAATTAAAGTATATTGCAGCACATGTATGCGTGAAATTTTGAAAACTATATTGTTAATAATAAATCAAATAATAAAATTTATAACAAATTATTTTTTAACTATCTTAAAAAATGAAAAAAAACCCCAAACTTTTATTTTTGTAAACCTTTAACACTTACATTTTTCTAAATGTACATTAGTCAAACAGTTTGAAATATGATGTGAATTCATTATGCATGAAAACTTATACAAGTAAATAAATATTTCCTTTAGCTCACAGTATATTTTAGGTCAATTAAGGTAACCCAGCAACAGATGTAGAATTTTACTTCACATTTAAAATCAATTGAGGTAAACCAACAATAGATTCCATGATTATTCTATAAGCAAATTACAAAATTTTTTTGTTTTATTTTGTGATCATTTGACAAAAACCACCATTTTATTTTGCAATCATTTGAAGAAAATCGCAATTTTAATTCTCAATCATCTGACAAAAAACACTTATTTTGCAATTATTTGAAGAAAATTTAGATTTTATTTTGTGATCGTTTGAAGAAAATTCAGATTTTATTTAGCAATCATTTGATGAAAAATGCCATTTCATTCACAATTGCTTGACAAAAACCATTGTTTTATTTTGCAATCGTTTGATGAAAATAATTTTATTTTGCGATCATTTGACGAAAACTGACGTTTCATTTCATGATAGTTTGACAAAAATTGAAATTTTATTTTGCAACTGTAAGACGAAAATCGCTGTTTTATTTCGCGACTGTTAGACAAAAATCGCTGGTTCATTTTCCAATCATTTGACGAATTTTTATTCGCGATCGTTTGACAAAAATAACAAAAACTGCCATTTTATTTTGTGATCATTTGACAATAATAGCCATTTTATTTCGCGACCATTTGACAAAAAACACCATTTTATTTGCTATTTGTTTGACAAAAATCGTTTAGTTTCACGATCATTTGACAAAAAATGACGTTTTATTTCACAATTGTTTGATGAAAACTTCTATTTTATTTGTAATTGTTTGACAAAAATCTGTTTTATTTTGTGATCATTTGACAGAAGCCGACGTTTTATTTTGTGATCATTTGACGAAAATGGACGTTTTATTTCACGACTGTCAGATGAAAATCTGTTTTATTTTGCAATTGTTTGATGAAAATCCTGTATTCTTAAAAATTAAAAGCAGAAATCCACCATTTGACGGAAAAGTGGTACCTCTGTAATAGGAAACTCAAACTTAAAAAATGGAGGCTGCCAGAAAGAAATTTATATCACTGTAGAAAAGTGTATTTAAAAAAGGTTGCAAAAAATCAGAAATCTCTTCAAGGCTTATTGCAAAACATTAACTGATTATCCAATCTTTTTGTTTTGCATTTTTAAATATTATTTAATGGCTCATATTCATAATAGCAAGCTAATACATTACCCTGTTACTGCATGCATTATTGGCTAAATTTCTTTTAAATGTAAGTTGGCTTTTATACAAAAACATGTGAAATTTCCAAACATTGCTTATTAGTTTGAAATAAAGATACCTTTTATTAAAACATTATTGACAAACATATGAATATTATCTTCAGATATTTTATTTGATAAGTTTGTAAAGAATAACCATTACAGAAACAAATTTGGAAATTGTGATAATGGGCTTTGAAACTTAAAGAGTAGCTAAAATAAAGAAAACTACTTATGATGATAAAATATCAAATTATTTATTTTTCTCAATTAAACATCAGAATAAAAATTGGTTTGAGTATCTATTATATCAATAGTGTGTGAATCTGATTGGTAATTATTACATCGGCTGAATCCTCCGAAGGAGGCACTGCGTAAGATAAATACCAAACAAAAATGACAACATACAGCTTACCTGCATATGGAAAACCTAAAAGGAAATTTATTTTGGAAGCCCAAATGATTTAATTTTAATTTCAAGTTATTGAATACAATATATGAAAATAAAGACTAATGCCCTTAAGAAAGTTAATAAAACTATGGAGAAGTTAATATATTTATATAAGTTATAAAGAAGACTAAACTTAACACAAAGTGAATTAAACCAATTTGATATTATTTGACTACACAGAGGTTCTATTTTTATAAACATTTTTAAACAAATTTGACAACACTTTTTACAATAAAGGGTGGGGGGAGGGGGGCAAAAACATAACTGGAGTCAGAGATGATGTTTTCTGTTGTCTGTCCAGACTTATTTTCCAAGATCAGTTCTTTGTTATTTTTCTAAAATTATTCTGGTTTTCTGATATCTAATTTTGTATAGGGTCCATTAAAAGACCCAATCTTTTCTTTGGCCAGACTCCTGATTTTGATAAATAAAATTAACTTTTCTAAATCTGAAAGCATTTTTTATTTAATAAACAAAATTACAACATTTTATTTGCAAAGATTTCAAAAAAATACATACTTGCTAAAAAGTTTTCCAACTTTTTCTGAATGACAATGAACAGTATGAAAAGTAAAAGACATTCCTAAACATGCAATGGCACCAGCAAAAAAAGTTGCAAACACTACTTTTTCTTGCCATTGAACTTGATTTGATGGACGAGTAAGGAAATAAAATGCAATAGCTATAAATGATATACATCCTACAAAAGAAAAATACAAGCTGTTTCATATCATTAAACAAATATTTGCAGTATGGAAACTATAGAATATTAAAAATTTTATTCTTGAAGATAGATATATTTGTGAAGAATATTTTATTACTGAAAATGTGTATTCACTGTGTAAGAAAAGTACATGAATGAACACATTTAACGAGTAATGTACTACAGTATTTATTACAGGAATTTGCCAAAATCACAGTTAACAAAATAGTTTATATACAGGAAAAGCCTAAAAAAAAAAAAAAAAAAAAAAAAAAAAAAAAAAAAAAAAAAAAATTACTTTGTCCCATATTTTAAGATATTTAAAATTTAATTAACTTCCTCAGTCCTGAGACAAATATTTCGATGGCCAAAAAAAACCAGTTAAAAAAATAAATATAAAACATCTTTAAAGATGTATCAGTCAATATATTGATACTTTTAATATGCATGCAAATATAAAAAAAAGTTTATTTTTTTTTTAACAATTCTAGAAGGATTTAAATTAACTTAAAATGTGTTTTTTAGAGTCTCCTACAGGCTGCATCAGGACTGAGGAGGTTAATTAACCCTTTTCACTTCTGAATTTGCTTAACCCATTAATGCCTAGCGTCCCTTTTTAGGGATGCTTCAAAAGGTGCATGTAGCACTGTTTTTGACACCGGTAAAAAAGAACAACAATCTTTATTTTATTTAATTGAAACATTTTCGTAATTAATGAACTAAACTTAATTCTTTTAAAAATAGTGGTGCCAACCGAATAAAATTTGCGCAAAAGGTTGTGGGCACGAATGGGTTAATGTAATATACTTGTTCATCTAATGTTATGAAAATGTATATGGAAACAGAAGAAAAGAAATGCAATAAAGTCTAAATTTGTAAATTTGCATGACAAAAGCTGTAAATTATATCTTTAGGTTTTATTTTTCAAAGACTGCCGTTGACATTTTATTATTCTTGAGAGGTTTTAAAAACAAAGTATACAAAATTAACAATATTCTCTTCAGGTTTTCTGTGACTTCCAGATTGGCTGGCTAATTTATTATATTGTGTTAACAAAGTCAACAAGAGCTTTACAATTAGTAACCTCTAGCATGCTTGTCAATTTTAATTTCCTAATAAATTATGTCATCACACATTATTATTTCTTTTTTCTAATATATTACAGCAGTATTATAGCTTCATTTTTTAGATATCTTAATTTATTTCAATAACGTTAAAGAACACTATTTACAATACAAATTCCCAACAATAAAAGTTCTCATTTTAATTTTCACATTAGTTGTAAAATTAACTGACAGACTGAATAATTAACTAAAGATAATGTGATGCTCAAATAGAGATGGTAAACTCCTTCAAAATGGTTCTTAAATTAATTTCCAGAGCAAGTAACCTTTCATTCAACTTTTACAGATCATATCTACACAATGCTCAAAAAGTGAATTCTAGTCTATCACAGAAGAATGTTCTTGAAACTATTCACTCTTTGTAAAAAGTGTCTGATTATTGTTAATTATTGATTGGTCTATTTGATTAAATTTATAAGAAATCATAAATTTTCTTCTAGTAATAGAATAAATTCTATCCATATTTAAAACAACAACAACAATACAACAAAAATTATTTTTCAATTTTAGTAACTAGATAAAATAGTGGAAATTATAGCATTATTATAAAGGATAAAACATAAGCTTAAATTTAATGTTTATTTTATTTTCATTTAAATTTAAATGCATTAATATGAAAAGATTAAGCTAAATACACATTTATAAATTATCTCCCTTCATGCACATACACAAAATGTGTTAAAATTTTTGAACAGTACAATGAAATATTACCTAGTAAATGAGTCCAGATGTTTCCTGTTTCAGTATGGATTCTAAAAATTGATCGAAAACATGCAGTAAATGATGGTAAAGGTGGTCTATGCCCACGATGCAAGAAGTCATTATCTTGTAACCATTTTGGCAAAGAGCTAAAATGACACACCTAGCAAATCAAAATAGAAGTATATTAACATACTAGCAATAACATCCACTAAAGATATATTAAAAATTAATAAACCTATATATATATATATATGAATGTATGTGTGTGCATGTGGTGATAAGTATCAAAACTTGCCTTATCGAAAATTAAAAAAATAGTGTTTTCTCTATCAATCTATTTTACTGTTAAACCTGCACAAAAAAAAAGGTAACAATCTGCAAATAAACTAATTTTATTTTGTACCTCTGGCATCACAATACTTTGGTTTATTTACAATGAAAAGCAATGGATGCAGTTAGATATTTTTTGTGCTTTCTCAAAATTTTATTTTTTGGATAAAGTGAGTTTTGAAACTCACATTAACTTACTCACTCACTCATAGAGACTTTAAAAAACATTTGCAAAAGGAAAGAACTGGGTATATAAACCATATCAATAATGAGTGATTATACCACAGAATATAAGAATAATGTAATGTAAGAATAATATAATGTAAGAATAATATAATTTAAGAATACCACATAAATATAAAATCTTATGGTGAATATAATGCAAATTCATTAAAAGGAAATTTTGTCTAAAATTATTTATAAAATATTGCATTAGGTACTGTAGTGCTTAACTTAAGTCTTACAGATTAAATGCACATTATATATTACAATATTTAACTTAAACATTTGTCAAATTAAGGTATTGTTTAAAGTAGCGATGCACAATCATTTTGCCAGAAAATTGTTTGCCACCAGAATATTTGAAAAGTGACGTTTGTTTTATTTAATAGCAAAGTTTCTGTCAATATTACAAGGAAAATTATTCTGCATGAAAATAGCGTATAATTGTGGCCTGCCAGCCACAGGTTGTGCACCCCTTAGTTTAAAGGATTAAATATACTGTTTATATTGAAAAAAATTATATCTTCTCTGTGTGCATGCTATTTTTATTTTCTTCTAACTCAATATTTAAATTATTTTTAACTGTATCTCAAACAGAAAATATCAATTACTATTACAGAATATGCAAATAAACTCAATTGAAAAGAAGAAACTAACTTTCCATGCTTCTTCCCACACCTTCCTCACCAGATGTTCAGCTTGTTCAGCTTCTTCTAATACTTTTCGTACAAGATGTTCCGCTTGTTCAGCTGCTCGAGCAGGCAAGGACATATCCACAATATCAATATTTAAGTCAACATCATCAGCTGATAGCTATAATATTTACAATATGTAATTAAGAAAAAAAATTTTGCTTTTCAAATAAATGCATTAGATGGATGGAAAATTACAAAGTATATGGTTAGTGAAAAATAAGTTACTCACTGCCAAGAGTTCCAAACTGCATTATATTGCTTCAAATAGGACAAAATTTTAGCTAGACATTATTCAAATTATAAGCTAGTAGTTTTTAAAATTAAAACTTTTAATAAGAAATTGTAATGAGAGTATTGTAGCACTAGCAAAAATATTCATTGGCCTTGTATACTTTTAAGTAAGACTTCACAAAAATATTAAACATGCGTCACACATGTGCATAGCCTGGGGGAGATACCCCAGATGACTGGCAAACCCCCTCCTCCCTGCTCATGCACACACAAGTAGATTTTAAGAAGAAATGAATCAGTTCAATTAGTTCATCAGGTTAACTTATTCCAAAAAACTTTTCAAAATATCTTCGTATAACTGTATGATAGAGAATACTCTTTGAAAAAAGTATTACAAATAGAATAAAACAATAATCACTGGGAGTGTAAAATCCCATAATGAATTAATTTGTGGCCATAATTTTCAAAACTAGGATATTTACTACAATGTGTAAAAGTAAGTTAAAAGTTGTATTTAAAATATCACTTTGAAGGCTCTTCTTTTATCGACTTTTTTAACAGCCACTGTTTTCTGTTTGCATGTTTTATCTTCAGTTCCCTGAGAAAATAATGTAAATTGGGGTAAAGTGAAAAAGAAAACTATCTCTTAGCTCGTATGGTCAGAAGTCAAGATAGAAGCAGAACATTTGTCATGAAAGAGAATGCAGATGAGAAATAATAGTGCCACTTGTTTGTAACTAGGGAGGAAGGATGACTATGCATCCCTGAGAAATTTAACATAATTACAGAGTTGGTTACTAAAATATCTTAACTGAAATATCTTCATGGCTTTTGTTTTTTTAAATTCAAAGATTTTTTAAAGTATGCTAAGTATTTTACCAACAGATGGTAGCACCAAACAAATGTCAAAAATATTTTATTTTGAAATAATACCAATAATTACCTACTCAAAAATCATATTTTAAAGAAATTTTTTTCATTAATAACTAAAAATATTTTTAATTCTCTTTCAATCATTAAAACAATTTGTGAAACACAATGAAAAAAGTACAGTAAAACCTCTAAATAACGGACACCTTGGGAGCGCAGAAATTGTCCGCTATTCGGAGGTGTCCACTATTGGGAAAACTCAGAGATAGAAAAATTGCTAATGAATGCTTAATGTTTCATTAGTTGATTTTAAAATGTCCTAAAACCCCTATATGATTAACTAGAAATTAAAATAATTTTTAAAGCAATAACACTGAAATAAAATTGTGCATACCTTTATCTTTTGTTTATTACATTCTTACATTTTTTTTTTTTTTTACAAAAGTTTGCTTTTACTTGTGATTATATGTAATTTGTTTTTCAATGCGAAGTTTTAACTCTGTCAGTAATTTTAATCCTTTTAAATCATTATTTTCTAAAAAAAAAAAAAAAAAAAAATGTATAATTGTTTATTGCATTTTTCTGCTTCGTAAAAGAATACAATCTCAAATCATCCGAGGGAAGGGGAAGGGTTTGCAGTGGTGCAGCGAGGGGGGGGGTTAAACCCCCCCCCCCCCCAGAACCATGACAAAAATACAGAAATTTCCATTTTTATGAACCGAATCATAAAAAACAAAACTAAAGTTAGAATTTTATTTGTTTTGTTCTCGAAATCTGCCGCTTTATTGAATCAAATTTTATTTAAAAATTTGACTCGTTTAAGCGGCAGTAATGTATTTTCTTTTAAAAATAGGGATAGAACATGGTAACGGTATCAGTATCGAAAACTGGTCACTCATTTCGGAAAAGGCCTGCATTCATTTATTCTATTGGAAATCATCCGAAGGCTAAAAGGAATGGTCATTTCCTGTCACTGCCAATGCCGTCACGGGTTTTTCAATACTGCACCATTGGGGGGGGGGGGGGGGGTCTGGAAAGATATTAACAGTGCCGTGCGAAAAGGGGGGGGGAGAGGGCGGTCGCGCCGGACGCAGAGATTTAAGGGGTGCCAAATTTCTAACTACTTTCTACTTACTACTATTTTAAAGGGACTACTTTCAGACAATTTTTTTTAATTAATATTAATTCTTTTTAAAAAAATGCCCGAAATAGGCAAGTGGGTAAACGGAAAAAAAGTTACCAGAAAAACAGTTATCGGGAAAAAAGGTGACAAACTACAAAAGCGGAAAAGAAGTTACCGAAAAAAAAGGGACAAGAAATTGATTTTGGGAATTCATAATTGATTTTGAGGATTCATTGGTTAAGTATTTAGGGGGTATCAGGGGGAGGCTCTTAATTTAAGTAAATGGGTTTTTCGTGCTGAATTAACTGTTTTGGTTCAGTTTTTGGACATATGATAACCCCCCCCCCCATCCATAAATTCTCAAATTAAATTAATAGTTTTTTTACGCAGATTTATCCGATTCGATTGGAATTTCGGACATAAGATCATTATGATAAGACGTATCTCTGATTAGTTATAGTTCTTTTGCTTATTATAAAGGGAGGATGGTCAAATACTTCCCCCCTTCCCACAAATTAGATAGATCGGTTTTTAAGATCGGATCAAAATTATCCGATGTATTTCAAATTTAAGATATAGATTCTTTCTGATAAGGTGAATCCCTGAATAGTTTTAAGAGTTTAATGACTAAGTATAAAGGGGAGGGGGATGGGGGATAATCCTTCTTAAATTAAATAAAATGGCTTTTTACGCAGAATTATCCGATTTGCTTCGAATTTTGGAATAGGTTCATTATGATAAAACGTATCTCTGATTGGTTACGGGGTTCTTTTCCTTATTATAAAGGGGGGGACAAGCAATTATTTCCCCCTCAAATTAGATAAATCGGTTTTTATGCAGAATTATCTGATGTCTTTCAAATTTTAAATATAGGTTCTATCTGAAAAGGTGAATCCCTGAATAGTTTTAAGGGTTTAATGGCTAAGTATAAAGGCAAAAACAGAGGATAACCCTCCCCCCCTTTAAATTAAATAAATAGCTTTTTATGCAGAATTATCCGATTTAAAGAATTACTATTCAAATTTTGGATGTAGGTTCTTTATGATAAGGTGTATCCCAGATTAGTTATGAGGTTCTTTTGCTAAGTATAAATAGGGAAACTGACGATTAACCCCCCCCCCCTTAAATTAGATAAATTGTTTATGCATAATTATCCGATGTATTTCAAATTTTTGATATAGGTTTTTTCTCATAAAGTGGATCTCTAAATAATTTTAAGGGCTTAATGGCTAAGTATAGAGGGGGAACTGAGGATAACCCCACTTAAATTACATAAATGGCTTTTTACGCAGAATTATCCGATTTGCTTCAAATTTTAGATGTAGTTTCAATATGGTAAGGCGTGTAAGCTAATGAATATAGTTAAAATAGGGAGGGATGCAGCAGTTCATTCAGGAAACCCTTTCGGGGAAAGAAGCTTGCTTTCCTCATTCGACGGAGGGGGATGTCCGGTAGATATCGTGGGCGGCTAGTCTCTTAGGAAATTTGTCCATCAGGGGATTTCCCGATAAAGGTTTCCTGCAAAAATACTCAAGTAACATAAAAAAATGAGTTGAATGCAACTGAACGCAAATAACAAATAAAAACAATTTTTCTTTATTTTTTAATTTAATGATTGAAAACTGTTATGTCAGAAAACATTATAACACATTTTAACTTTTTTCTGATAATGATTAATTTCCATTCATTTTGCATTTAAAACTGGTTTATTTATTTATTTTTTTTATTTGTGATAAAAGTAATATACTAAATTATTTGCTGTAATTGTCATTTTAATTTACGCCAAATATTTATCATTTAAAACTGGATTTTTACTAATTAATGTCCCATATTACACACCACAAAATATATTATAAAACATTTAAAAAATATATGTTAGAAAATTTTAATGTACAAACTATGTTGTAAGTCACGAACGAATGAACTAGTGAATTCATTAATTTGTAGTAATAAAAATAGTTTTTTATTACTAGCTTATGTTAGTAATTAGAAAGTTAATTGTTTAAAAACCTGTAGTTCTTGACAGATCTTCAGGTTTGAACGCTTAAAAAAATAAACGGATTTAAATAAAAAAAAAACGATTTTAAGAAAAACAGGATATTTTTTTCTTTGTTACGATGTTTATAGAATACTGAAAAATGCTATGCAGAAACACAAAACACAGTTTTAAATGCAAACAGCTATTGAGGATATATAAACAAACCCTTAAAACTATCCAGGGATTCACTTTATGAGAAAGAAAATATAGCCAAATTTTGAAATACATCGGATAATTGTGCACAAAAACAATTTATCTAATTTAAAGGGGGAATAATCACGGCCCCCTTTTTATTGGCAAAAGAACCCCATAACTAATCAGGGATACCCCTTATCTTAATGAGATTACATTCAAAATTTGAAGCAAATCGAATAATTCTGCGTAAAAAGCCATTTATTTAATTTAAGAGAGGTTATCCCCCCATGCACCCTCTATACTTAACCATTAAACTCCCAAAATTCTTCAGGCATTATATACTCTGACGACTAACTGACAACATTAATCGTGGCAGAAGATAGAGAGCGAAGTCTTATTGTGAAAAGGTATGCAAGGGTGAAAATATCTTCATTCAAAAGCTGAGAAGAATAGGTGCTATTGACCTCAAGGGACATACCTAGAAAATAATTGCACTGGTCTAGTGGCAATGAGCTGAGGGGGACACTGCGATTATTGAGCACAGAGAGGGAAGGAAGGTAGTTGGAAGAGAGAGATGTGCTGGCAATGTACAAGAAAGTACATTGATGTAAGATGGCTTAGACGTGCTAAGCGAAATGTAATATTCAGACATGCTACAGGCTCAGCAAGAAAAAAGCTGAACTTTCACGGCCTCACAGACTTTTGGTGAAATCTGCGTTTTTCTGCAATTTTTTAACGAAATTAGCGTTTTTCGCGACTAATTGACGAAAACTGCACTTTTTCTCCCACAGCCTTTTTAATGAAGTTTGCATTTCTCCAAAATCCTTTAGCGAAATTCGTGCTTTTTCGTCAAAATTTGCGTATTTTTCGTGATCTTACGTCAAAATTTGCGTATTTTCCGCGATTTTTCGTCACAATTTGCGTATTTTCCGCAATCTTTCATGAAAATTTGCGTATTTTTTGTGATCTTTCGTCAAAATTTGTGTTTTCTGCGATCTTTTGTCAACATATGTGTATTTTCTGCGATCTTTCGTTAAAATTTCCGTATTTTCCTCGATCTTTCGTCAAAATTTGCGTATTTTCCGCGATCTTACGTCAAAATTTGCATATTTTCCGTGATTTTTTGTCAACATATGCATATTTTCCGCGATCTTTCGTCAAAATATGCGTATTTTCCGTGATCTTTCGTCAAAATTTGCGTATTTTTCGCGATCTTTTGTCAAAATTTGTGTGTTTTCTGAGATCTTTTGTCAACATATGTGTTTTCTGCGATCTTTTGTTAAAATTTCCGTATTTTCCTCGATCTTTCAACAAAATTGGAGCATTTTCCGCGATCTTTCGATAAAATACGATTATTTGACAAAATTAGAGTACTTTTCCGCAACCTGTTCACAAAAATCGCGTTTTCCCAGCAATTTTTTGATGAAAATCGCGTCTTGTTCGTGGTCATTTAACAAAAACCGTGTTTTCTCTTGCGATCCTCTGAAGAAAATAGTATTTTTTCCGCGATTGTTTGATGACTTTATAGTTTTTTTTTCGATCCTTTGGAGAAATTTGCGTTGTTTCTGCAATCCTTTGAAGAAATTTTCTTAATTTAGCGCCATTTAACTCGCGTTTTTGTTGTATTTCATAGTTACACCCCCCTCCCCAACATATAAATGTCAACAAATTTTAATGCATATTTGCATTGATCCCAGGGATAATAAAATTCGTCACCGAAAAAGCAGAATTCCGCGTTTTTGCGGAAAAGTAGCATGTCTGAATATTTGAGTGTGGCTCCTATGTAGTTGTAATGTCGTTTTATTTATTTTTTTAATAATTGATCTATGGTTCTAATAAAGAACTTGAGGAATTAAAAATGTGTTATTGATGAACTTAACAAATAAACCAACTTAGTAAAGAGAAACTCAGGGCGCGACACCACAATACTATATATAAGCCTTATCAGAAAGAACCTATATCCAAAATTTGACACACATTGGATAATTCTGCTCAAAAAACCATTCATCTTATTTAGGGCGGAGGGGGGGGGGGGGGTAATCGTCCGTTCCCAAAACTAATCAGACAAGCGTCTTTTCAGTATGAACGTATATCCAAAAATTGAACCAAAACAGTTAATTCAGCATGAAAAAATCATTAACTTAAATTAAGAGCCGACCCCCGACCCCATCCCCTTTTTATACTTTGCCAATAAATCCCCAAAATCAAAAATATATCCCCAAAATCAATTCCTTGTCACTTTTTTCCCAGTAACATGTTTATGTTGTCCCTTTTTTCCGCTTTTGTAGTTTATCACTTTTTTCCGATAACACTTTTTCCTAGATTCAGGCAAGTAGATATCATGATTAAAAAGCTGTAACTGAGAAATGTTCTTCATTCTTTGATAAGATCTTTCAGAAGACGATTCTCACAGTGGATGATTTGAAACGAATTTATGACGTAGTAGGAACAAAAAGGAGAAAAAATGGTTGCCATGCGATCAAAATTGCTTATAACTCGTTAACTAATTTATTTATTAAAAAAAAAAAAAAAAAAAAAAAAAGATGGTGATTTTGTTTATCTATAAGCAACTCAGGGGTGATTCTCGTCCAAAAATTTAAAGCAATCTCTTCCGAAAATTTGAAATTGGGTTATCAGTTCCGCATAGTTGCCAACTTGTACGGTTTGAGCGCGGATAAAACAATCGCGGAGAAATGAAAATTTCGTGAAAGGATCGTCGAAAAAGCACACATTTCGTCAATGTTTCGTGAAAAAAAAGACAATTTTGTCAACGAACTTTGTCAAAAGATCTTCGAAAAATGGGAATTTCCTGTGCGGATCGCGGAGAAAATGGCAATTTCACCAAATATCGCAGATAAAACGCTGATTTCGTCTGAAGACGTGGGAAAACGTCGATTTGATCTAAAGTTTTCTGATATAATGCCGATTTTGTTAAAAAATCAGGAAAAAATCACCGTTTTCCATAAAAAATTGCTTAAAAATATTTTGTCAAAAGATCATTGAAAGAAAAAGCCGCTTTCATCAAAAGATCACGGAAAAAACGCCGATTTCGTCAAAAAACCACGGGGATAAAGCACCGTTTTCAAGAAAAGATCGCGTAAAATTGCAAAATTTGTCTAAAGATCGTCGAAAAGAACGCCGATTACATGAAAAAAACACCGATTTTGTCAAAAAATCGCGGAAAAACCGCCGATTTCCCCCCGATTTCCGATTCGCCAGTATCCCCCCCCCCCAGAGCCGAATTCTGGCTGCGCCATTGTTTGTGATCACAGATAAATGTGGGGGGGAGAGGGGATTTACTCCAGCTCATCCCCACATTTATCTGTGATCACAAAATTTGTGACACATTGCCCTGATAAATTAAAAGGATTTTTTTTTTCCTCGTTAAAAAATAATTTTTCATTCTTTTTTGTCAAAATTACTGTCTGCTTTTCGGAATGTCCGTTATTCGGAGGTTAAACATACAAATATTTAAGTTTTGGGAGTGGGGATTTGAAAACTGTCCGTTAAATAGAGGTGTCCGCTATTCGGGAGTGTCCGTTATGGAGGTTTTACTGTATAAGGATAAAAATAGTTTAAAATAAAAAATAGATATAAATTTAATATAAAAGTAATTTATTTTAAAAAATAAAATGTATTTTATTGATATATTTCTTTAAATATCTTATTATATTCTAATTTAAAATCCAGTATAATTTACTTATTTATAAATTTTGTAAAAAAAAAAATTGAATATTTATAAAGTAAAAAAATTGTCATGAAATTATAATATGTAAATAACTATAAAGGTAAAAATAGTTTAAATAATAATAAAAATAATATAAACCCTTAAATTGGCAAAAAATATGAAAGTTTTGTTAATTTAATCCATCTCATTACAGAAATTTCAATTTCTAGCATCAGGATTTGAACTAAGAACCTCCTGTTTACTTGTGTGATGCTTTTCACCTAAAGTATACTGATCACATAAAAAACATTGAAATTAAAGTCCTCTTTTGAAATTTAAATTGCAAAGATGAATGGATGACATTGAAAAAATTAATTTAATTAAAATAGACCTTTTAAAATTTTTATGATTTGTCATGTGACATGATTTATTTTCACGATCATTCGACAAAAAATACATTTTTTTTCGCAATCCTTTGGCAAAAATTGTGGTTTTTTTTTATTCTTTAACAAAAATCACATCTATTTTGCAAACCTTTGATAAAAATAGAGTCTTTTTCACGATCCTTTAAAGGAAATAGCATCTTTTTCATGATATTTGAACAGAAATCATGAATTTTCCCAAGATCCTTTGACAAAAATAGCGTTTTTCCACAATCTTTTGATGAAATAGAATCTATCATGACCTTTGACAGAAATAGCTCTTTTTTGCAATCCTTTGGCGAAAATTCCATTTTTTTTGTTTTCTTTTTTTTTTTTTTTACAATGCTTTAACAAAAATAGCGTCTTTTCAGCGATCCTTGGACGGAGATTACGTCTTTTTGATTCTCAAACAGGATGGTCAGATAGTGGAGTTATTTTAAACTCGATTCTTAAACATTTTGCACAAATCCTGAGAAATTTAAAAATGGATTTTTTTTTCTGCCCTCAGGGTTTTTTCTGTCTTATCATCGAGAATTTTTAAAAGATAGAATTCCATCTTGTAGACAGAAAATTTGCATCCAAGCCTATATAATAAAGCAGCTTACTAATAAAAATTTTAAGTACTCATAAAACAAACTCCAGTATGAGAAATATCAAAACTAATTAAATTTACAAAACAACTCAAGACTTATGTAACATGCATAACTAAAATAAACAATTCTCACATGCTCATACTACATAAAAATCAGCAGTTGTCTGAGAGGGAGAAAAAAATCTGATAAGAATTTGAAGATAAATAAAAACTTCCTCATACAAGTTATTGCAGTAGTTACTAGTGCCAAACAATTGAAAATAAAGTCCACTTTTAAATGATGCAAAATTTTCTTAGGGGGCCATCTATATATCAAAACTATCTTTGTTTTTTTCAATAGCAATACGTAAGTTTGGCAGCACAAATAAATTTTACACCTTTCAATTAGCTTAAATCGAAATTTTAATGAAATTGGTATGATTAGTTTCTGAGAAACAATTTTAAAATGAACATATTTTAAAGGCCATATCTGAATTATAGTTTGGTACTAAATTATTGAAATGCTACAGAATGACTATGACACTTCTATTAATGTATAACTTCTTTTGAATATGAGCATTTCACTCGCTTAATATGCTAATCTTAAATGTTTCAATAAAATGAGTAAAATATATTTTTTTCAACACATCATAAAAACCACTTAAACTATCTTTCTTAAATAATAAATCAAAACCCACTTGGAAAAAAAATTTGAAATTGCAGTTTTTAAAATCTTCATAAGAATCAGGAGAATCATAAGTCTGTGAAAGTATTTGTAGAGGAAAATACTGCACAGCATATTTCATTATGCAAGATTTTCCTTTTATATACACAAATCATGCAATTTTGCAAACTAGTTCAAACTCTGTTCCTCAATGATCCCCTTTCAAGAAATCCTTAAAATAGAGCCCCTGTTCCTAAAGACGTTCATTCCTGCATAAATATTTATAAATACACTATTCACTTGTGATTAATATTCATTAAGAGGGGTTTCATATTAAGAAGTTTGTTTTGTAACCCAGATTTTTTTTCTCCTTGAGTATTTTTTAATGCCCAAATTTTCAAACTAATGACCAATCTTTTGAAACTTTTGGAAATGAATACTTTAAATTTTCAGAACAAAATCCCTTCTAAAAATTACAACTTGTAAAAAAATGTGTTTGTGTTTTTTGCAAAAAATCATAACTTAACCCCCTGAATGCCAAGCAAAAAGGCAAAATTGTAAAAAAAAAAATTCCTTGAAATTTATTTTAAATGTTAATAAAAGAGGGATTTTCTATCATGGTTTAATTTTTTGTTTTTTACGTATATGCTTATAAGCCTTGAAAGTATCAATCATAACATAATTTCTTAAAACTGAATTATATTTGTGGAATTATATAAATTTAGATAAAGTTTCAACTGCAGTGAAACCTGCAGCCTAGTGAACGTAGTGTTCACTCTAGAAATAAAAAGGGCACTACTACAGCAGAAAAGGGCACTTTTGCAAGAAAAAATTTATTATTGCCTTTAGAAGGGGAAAAAAGAAAGCAAAAAAATAAATAATTTTTATGTATAATAAATCAAGTAACATTAATTTTGAATGATTTTATGATATAAAAATTAAAAATACTATTAAATTAAAAAATGATTGGATAGTTTCATGTTCTTTTTCTTAAAGAAATGAAAAAAATCTATCATTTTTGGGCATACAAATTTAGAAATATTATGGAATAAAAAAATTATTTATTAAAAATCTCTTGGTAAAACCAGTGGTGCATTTTACTACTTCTAAAAAGGGCAGGGTGCATTTTGTCACTTTGAAAAAGGGCAGGGTGCTGCACCCTTCAAAAATGGCCTAGAATGAACACTAGTGAACGGATATATCCGGTAGTGGCAGTGGGAAGGTTAAGACCAATTTTCATAGCATCTTAGTTTACAGATCGAAATTGTAGCAACTGTGAATTTTTTTATAACAATTGGCAGGTCTGAATATTAAAAAATATTAATATTAAAAAAAGTGCTGAGTGTTAAGCAGATAAAATAAACTAGTTTAAGCTCATTTAGTTGCAAAATATTTATAACAATAAAATATTTTAATACCCTAATCAAGTACGCACACAAACACATTTTTTTTTTTTTTTTTTTTTTTTTTTTTTTTTTTTTTTTTTAACTATTTTCAGATCAATATTTAGATTTTTAGAAAAAATCATAGAAAAATTTGTGCAGTAAAGACCTAAATTTAAAATGCATGCAGTATCCCTAAACAATATTAAATTTCAATAAACTATAATTTTACATACCTCACAAACTTCATTACCATCAAAAACTGGATCTTGTGAGCATGGCAAAACAAAATGTGCATCAACAATGCTTGTATCATCCAAAAACACATGAGGAGTTGGCAAATCTAACTGGCCAGGATCTGAAGTAAACTGTCTTTCCCGACATAGTGGATTAGGACCAAATATATCACTTAGATCCATCTCTCTAATTTCATCATCTTCATACTGCCGATTTTCTATTACAATTAAAATTTAATTTAATAAGAGAGATAGAGAAGACATTTTCATTTTGATATAAAAAATATGAAGCAATACCAAATTAATTAAAAATAAAACAGCCAAAGTATTATCTAAGCCAGGAAGATAATTCAACATTGGCGTTGATAAGATTAGTTGTATTTATCCTTAGCAGCAATAGCTTAAGCAAATCATTAATCAGTCATTTACTTATGAAAACATGCTTTTTTTCTTCCTTGCCACATTAGAATTATATAGTTAAATGATGACTTAAAATATTATTAAGTTATACTTTCAGCATTTTGAATTATGCATTTGAAAGATTTGCTAAGAATTGAAACAGAAGCTATTATTTAAAAGAATGTGTTACTCTTAAAAATATGTGAATGTACCAATCTCTACTTAATGAAATCGTACGTACACTATAGGGGAGAGTGGGCTACAATGGACTATTCCTTATATTTTATTTATTTTTAATGATTTTCTTTTAGACTAATTGATTACAGTACTGAACTAATTACTTAATAGCCTTTAAACACATCGTTAGTTCAAAATGATTCATTTTATCCTGACTGGTTATTTTGAGCTTAAAAGTAAAAATTTTCATCATCGTACTTATCTTTATTATTAATTAATCGTTATAGATAAATAAGAAAGAACAGTTTTTTTTATAAAAGTAAGATGCTTGTTTTTATTTAATATTAAAGTTAATATGCTAAAAAGAAAGCTATGAGAACGTATTGAACTTCGACATGGACACAGTGGACCACCCATTGCTTGGGGGGGGGGGGGGGGGGGGGTACAGTGGTCCACAATCTACGCTGTTACTGCAATGCAGAATTTTCAAAATATTTAATAATTGCTTTTTCTCTACATGTAAATATTGTTTTAAAGTAATTATTTAGCTGTAAAATAGAGCAAACAAATAAAAATGTCTGCGCATCATTAGTAAGAAATATTTTGGTTTGTATTTACTGCTTTTAACTACTTCACCGGTGACAAGTATGGGAAAATAGTGCTTTTACCCCCGACTTATCTCGGGGGAAATGGTGAAGTAGTTAAAACAATATACAGGTATCCAATTGACTGTAGCTGATAATTACTGAAACAATTTCTGACAGGTTCTGAAATTTCATTAATCATTTTAGATGAAAAATAAAACAAATTTGGAATCAAAACTTTATGTTTACTAATCTGTTGTTTGTATTGGTGTGATTGTAAAATCACCCCCAGATCCAAAATTATTTAAAGAAAATTTCAGGCTCATAAGTATTTTAGAGCTTCATTTTCAAATTTTCCCGATAATGACTTTATTTTATAACTTCACCTTATTTTCAATTGTTCCTGTAGCAATCTGTTATTTAAAAAATATAATCTTTTTGATAATTTTTCTGTTTTGTTTTATATATGTTTTGTTTGAAAATTTTACTTGAAAAATTTGCATTATTTTTTTCTTTAAGAGGTAAAGGGGAAATAAAGAGGATTTAAATTAACAAAAAATAAATTTATAATGTATTTCAAATAATGCTTAATAGCAGAACACTGAGACCTAGTAGGTAGACCAGTGTACCCTGCTTCTAGGGCACACTGGTCCACTTTATGAACGTATACAAATATATATATATTTTAAATGTATTTGAAACTATGTTCTGAAAAAGTTCTGAGGCATGTAAATATGCTTTTATGCTTAAGGAATATAAGAATATTTTTCGGCAGATTAGATTTTCCATTAAAGAGGGGGGGGGGGAGGGGAACGTAAACTGGGTCATTCCATATCAAACCAACACAGCTAATTTCCTGACCTCCTCAGAATTTTATGATATTTAGCTCATCTGTTAGGTTTATAGAGAAATAAGTAAAAACAAAATAGTAATTCTCTATCTGATTTGGTTTCTGAGAATATTAGCTTTAAAAATGGACAAAAAATGTAAATTTTTGCATTTCATGCTATACTAATTTAGTCATAATTTATTCCCTAATTGCCACAAAGACTTACTTTATATGGCTTTGAAAAGTGTTTGAATTGGGCTTTCATGTGATATATCACAATCACAATAAATTGGATTTTTTAATTTCAAGGTCAAACATTTTGACCTTTCATATCTTAAAATCAGACATTTTAATCGTTTAAAAAATTATATATGTCACTCATATACTTATTTTCTATAAATTAGCTATAAATTTTGTCCAAAAAATATTAAACAGCCATCCATTTTGTCAAATGTGCAAAATAACTGCAAATTTCAAAAAGGTCACAAAAAACAGAAAATTTCATCAAAAGATAAAACAACTTTGAATTTCGTAGAAAGAAATGAAATTAAACACGAATTTTGTTAAAAGGAAGGCAAAATAACTGCAAATTTTATCAAAAGATTGCTAAAAAAAGCAAACTTCGTCAAAATATTGCTAAAAAATGCAAATTTTGACAAAGGATCACGAAAAAAAAAACCCGTTAGTGCTTGAAGTAGAGTTCTCTTCCTATTTCCCTCCCTCTGTTGTAGTTTTTCAGAAAAATTCCTGCAAATTAAAAAACACTCAGAATTACCTCTGCCATATATACTGACACATAAATTGGGAAATATTGGGAAAAAAATTTTTTTTGGCTATGGTAATACAACATTTATCTATTACATAACATAAAATTTCGGGGAAATTTTCATGTGGATTGGGGGAAATGTTGCGAGTAGGAACATTTTCTGCATCCCTGATGCATTCTACTTTTTAAACATACCTTTTGCTTTAATGTAATTTGTAATTTAAAGCTTGATTCTTACAAATTTTTTTATCATTAGGGACACTAAATTCTCAATGATAAAATTCACTTTATTAAAGGTTATTTTAGAAAATATCTCCTTGTGAGTTCTGAGAAAGAAATTAAGAATATTATTGATTTTGAATGCAAGAAAGGGTAAAAGTATCATTTGATAGAAAAAGTGAAGTACATTCTTTATATTTTAATGGAAATATCTTGCCATACTGACTTACTGAAAGTCAATTTGATGTAATTAGGATAAAAGGATATAATGCAACTTCATCATTTTTGTGTGTTAATATAAGTTTTTCAAATTTAAAAATACATTTAAAAGCACATTTAAGAGTAGTAATGATTGAGCTCCTATTTTTTAATATTATATATAACCAAAAGTTTTTTTCTTTATTGAAATAAAATGTTGGTTTTCGGCCTAAAATTTGGCCGAGTATTCGGTATTCGGCCCATGTCACTATTCACTATTCGTCCCAAGTCACAATATTACTAATATATTAAATTTCATGCAGGGACCATAATGGCACATAAGTACTATTTTTCTATCAAATATTATTCAATTTATTGGACTATTGTTTCAGATTAGTAGTTCTCTCTTTTAATGTCTTGTTAATGTGAACAACTATTAGTGATTTAATAATCAGTTGTTCATGAAAGGCTCATTAAGTACTCAGGTTAAAGAAAGAAGTTACATAAAACACTCCTCAAGAGATACAAGTAAAAATGTTAAAAAGATTAACAACATAATTAATCTTACAATTATAGTGCAATTTGGAGAACACATCTTCTGTGATTTTACTTTTTATCAGATGAAATTTCTTTATTAGTAGCAGTTTATTTTTAAATTTTGCTCACCATAATGCTTAAATTAAAAACATATTTACGAATATACAATGTACAGTTTTTCAGATTAATATTAAATTTCACAAATTAGATAGGTATAAAAGATGAAAGATACATAATAAATAATATCGCGAAAACCAATGTGAGATTGTGAGCATTTGGTAAAAACTGAGATGAAATTTCAGAAAAATATAACAAAACTCTCTGTACGATTCGCTATGACATTTAACAACTTTGTAATATCAAAGTGAACTCTAAGAATACAATACGAAGCACTTACTATTTGACTTAGAATTTCGAATCATGAGAAAAAAGTTCAATATATATTTCTCAGATTCTTAGCATTTAAAAAACACAAACAGTTATAATAGAATAGTAAACAGCTTTGAAGAAATTCAGTTAAAAATAGTTATAACTATGCAGAAATGCATAACTTCAAGGTTCGTGAGAATTCACGAGAAGATATAATTAAACAAAAATAAAATCTCCAAATTGACAACATTTAAGTACACGGATTTTCATTTAAAATACAATCAGAATTTATTAAAAACCCCGAAAAAACATAAAATAACAACAATCGATTTCTTCTCATCTGTCATGATGTTACCGCTGATATCAAAGTAGCAGTTATTTATCTGCATTACCATGGAGCTAGAAGAAGCAACCAGCAGTCTTTAAATCGTTTTAAATACAGTGTCTTTGTAATGTCTTCAAAGTTTTTAAAGAATTAATTATAATCTTTGTTTAGGGTTGGGGGCAGCAAATTATTTTGGCTCCATTTCTTCTAACTTTGAAAATAACAGTAGGTACAGAGAACAGGGAACTGAGACAACTCAACTTACTAGCGTGATCAAAGGTAAATAAACAAATGAGGAAATCGTACAGATTAAAGGTAAAGAAACTAAGGGAGGCTTCAAGTTTTTATTAATCGTTTTATCCATTTAAATCATTCTTCTATATGTTTATCCAGCATCTTCATCCGCTTATTTCCATTTCTTAAATACACATAAACGAGTTTTGTTTTACAATGAGTGCATCAAAGATATTTAGTGTATTCAAACCAGACTTATTTAAAGGTAAAGTTGCGATTGTGACAGGAGGGGGAACCGGTATTGGCAAAGCAATCAGTTCTGAACTACTGTATTTAGGCAAGTAATAATTGTTTCCAAGTATATTTATGTGTATTTATTTTCATCAAAAAATATTTGCATGTATATAGAAACATAAGGGAAGTTGCGCCTAAATTTATTCCTTCCATATCCTTCATTTAAAATAAGCGAATAATATCACTTTCAGTACTTTTTTCTTTAATATATCCGATCCAGACGTGTTTCTAGGATTATTTTTCAAGGCACGGCTGATGGAGGACGAAATTTTATTTTATAAAAAGTACAAACACAAAGACAAGCATGAAAGTGGTCAGTCCAAGTGTATTTCTAGAAAGGTGATTCAATTTTCTTTGGTGGAAAACACATTCAAACACAATTCTTAATTTCAACCATTATTAATAAACTATACAAAATTATATAAAGAAAAATTATTCAATTACAAAGGATGAAAATAATTATGATTAAATTATAATCAGTATTTTCTGTTTTTGAGGCTTGGAATATGCAAGAGAGGTGTTTAAAATATGTCTGATCCCATTGGAAATAACTTACAGCTTAGAAACTAATTTATTAACTTGTTAGCTCAGGTTATATATTCTTTTTTTAGAGGAGTGGGGGTAGAATTACTTTATATATTTTTTAATTTTTTTACTAGGCCTATAGTTTAGTGTTCCTTTTAAAGTGGAACATTGGGGCTCACACCCTAAATGCTTTGCTGTGAATTAGTTCCTGGTCAGTGTCAAACTTCTTTATATATGTATGATACTTCAAATGAACTGCAAAGTTAGAATTATAAAATATATTGAAATATGCATGCATAATTGTGTCTTAAAAACTATTAATTCAGAAATAAAATATATTACAAGATAAAATTACTGAATACAATTAAAATATAATTAATTGTAGATGTTTCAATTATATTGCATAATCTTTATCAATATGTGGGTTATTCTCTGCAATAGTGCAAAAAGTGTTTCCCAGGCATATAAATACTCTAAATTTTATTTTATTTTTATTTATTTATACTTTTATTAGAAGGTCTAAAGTTTGTTTATTAGGGGCAGGGCGTAAAATTTAAAAATAAACAAATTTCATATTTAAAAATGTAAGATATATCATGCAAATATCATTCCCTCACCTCTCCCCTACCCATACTACCATACTTTACTGCCGGATTTTTTCCATTCAGAAATAAAAATAATTAAAAACACCCTAAGCAAAATAAAGTTCTTAATTGGTACCTTACAAAAAATAATAAAAATATTATTTTTTACTATAATTATGTAGTCTACTCAATCAATTATATGTCTCCCCATGTTAGACCATCATTCCCTCACACCTTGCTATTATCACAAATATTCTATCACTAAAGATGAGCAGCAGTCTAGCATTCTTCACAGAGAGGAAGCTAATTTGAGTACTTGTCAGTCCAGCAACATAAATTGGTGGTATAAGTTTTTGTTAATTTTCTAGAAATTTTTTTCACTCAGAAAATCTGGGAGTATTTTTATTAGCAGTCATTCCCTCACACAGAATGCTAAATTTTTAGCAATTTTCAAAATTTTTAATTTTGTCATACATTATATATTATGTGTTCTTCTTTAAGGAATCAGTTTGGTTTTTTCCATAATTTTGCATTTTTCATGACAATTAGTAAAAACATCTTAATTTCATCATTCTCTCACTCGTCATTCCCTCACATTTATTGTTATGAGTTAATGATAAAGTGAATGGGGAATATGTACTTTTGTTTAAAATTTTATAACGATTTCTGCTGCTATTAAAATCTTCAACAATTGATCAATTACTAGCAATTTATCCAATTTTTATGAAAATTTACCTATGTAACATTCAAGTCAGACTGCTTGGTCAAATTTGCAGTATTGTAGAGAATAACCCATGCATACATAATCACAAAACATACTGGAACCAAAACAATTAAAAACAGTTAAACCTATGGTTCAACAAGGACAGCATGCTCATCATATTAGGAGCATATTAAGTATTTTAATTGTTTTTAGTAATTTTATCTTTGTATTTCTGTGGTCATATATTTTATTTATACATTAGACATATTTGCTTTATGTCTCAAACATGTTATATTTATATTCATAAACAAATGGTTTACTATTTAAATTTTCAGACTTCAATTTACATATATACACTTATTTATTCCAGGATGTAAAGTTGTCATAGCATCTAGGAAAAAGGAGGTTTTGCATTCTGCAGTTGATGAAATGCATTCACTGCTAGCAGATAAACAACCTGATATCTCTAGTGTTGTGTGCAATATCAGAAAAGAAGATGAAGTAATGTTCTTTTTGAATTACATATTGTGTCAATAAATTATCATATACTATCTAACTGATAATAATATTATAAAAAGATCAGACATCATATTTGTGGTTAGGATAGCCGATTTGAGCCAATTTAAATGGAATAATTCCATTTAAAATTAGAATGATTATTAAATAACAGTCTTTTTACTTTCTTCTATTTTTGTCAGAAGAAAGTATTGGATTCCTGAATTTTCACAAATTCCAGTTTTTGACGAATTTACAAGTTTTAGGGGTCAATGATTCGAAAAAAATGTTTTTACAAAATGTCTGTCTGTATGTAATGTTTTAGGGGTCAGGGATTCCAAAAAATAAATTTTTACAAAATGTCTGCCTATCTGTATGTGACATAAATTTTGTGGTAGCTCTATCTCAAAAACTAATGCACCTAATTTCACTAAACTTTAGATTCCTTTAGACCTTGATATAAACTAAATTTGATTAGTTTTTGGTGTATATTGTCCAAATGGTGGCGCTGCTATGCTACTTTTTTCACAATTTCCACTATAGCTATATCTCAAGAACTAATGGACGGATTTTCATAAAACTCCAGATTCCCTTAGTCCTTGATATAATATGGTTCTGGTTACGTTTTGGTGTGAATAACCTAACAGGTGGCATTGCTATGTGGCATTATTCATGATTATCGCAATAGCTCTATCTCAGGAACTTATGCATGGGTTCAACATATGTATAACATCATCATACTGATCGTTCAACAGGTGGTGCTTCTATTCATTTTATTTACAATTTCTGTGATGATTCTATTTCAAAGTCTAATACATGGATTTTCATTAAATTTCAGATTCTGTTAGAGCTTGAAATAAGTTGCTGAGCTGTTTAGATTTTGGAGTAAATTACCCAACCGGTAACGCTGCTATGTTTCATTTTTCTGGAAGTATTAACATGTATGAGATAGAAGAAAGCTTTGTGATTGCCACATCCAACTAGCTTGAAATTGAAATGATAACTACTTTTTATAATTATGTTTACAGTAGACTCCTTCAAATCCGCACAGCTTGGGACCAGAGCTTTTGTGGATTTTAGAATTTTGCAGATTTCTGGTCATTTCTTTGTTTACATCTTTTAAACAATAATTTGAATGTAAATTATAATGCAATCAAAACTATAATGAATGCTTACAATATAATAAAATATTAAAATAAGTAATAACCTAAAATAATAAAAATTTAGATGATTTTTTAAAGGACTAAAATATTAAAAGCAAAGCTCAAGTTAATATTCAATAATGTGTGATTAAATATTCATTATAAACATGAATTGTAATTTTTCGTAAGTTATTCAATGAAACTTGCCTCATAAAGGTACATTACTAATTCACATCAAAATCATTAAGCAATGAAGTATTATTTCAGGTTTAGTCACACTTAATAACCAAAAAATATTGATTAGTACATAAAAATAGTTCGTAAGAAGATTGTGATTACCACTTACATCAGCAACATCTTTAATTTTTTTAGAAGTAAATTTATTTTTTCTTCATGAAAAAACATTAATTCAGTAATATTAACAAAAGTTACAAATTAAAATATATATAGAATTTATATAAAACTAAAAAAGCGCAATTTTGTGTTTATATCTGAACTGAATTTTCCGTTGTTTACATCAGTAAATTAT
This sequence comes from Maratus speculifer, assembly GCA_964019185.1. NCBI lineage: Eukaryota > Metazoa > Arthropoda > Arachnida > Araneae > Salticidae > Maratus > Maratus speculifer. The sequence continues at coordinate 376,676,476 of OZ025293.1, forward strand.
GTGCGGATTTTTGAGAGTTGCGTATTTGAGGGAGTCTACTGTATTACAAATTCAATCTAAGTGACACATATTGTCCATTTCATAAGTACAGTAAAATGTTGAATATCCAGAGTGGTTGGAATTGAGGTCGATCCGGTGAATGAAAAATTCTGATTATTAGACAACTTTGAAAAACGGCTATTGCAGAGTATTTTAGATACAAGCGTCTCATTCCTAGATGGTTTCCTAAGGAAGAATGAAAAGTAAGAAAGTCAACTTTTTAATTGGGGGATGATGTACAGAAATAGAGTCTTGTGTTGACAGAATTGAGATTTGTTTTTCGGAATACCAGTTAATCTGTTTTGTGTGGTTTGTCTCCCATTTGATAGATCATGTGTTCGAATCCACAGGGACAGAATTTAAAAAAATTGACATTTTTTTTCTTTTCTGATATTTATTTAAATTGTAGGAAAACGGTTAAATTTTTAAAAAAATACAAAGTTTCTATTTTTTTTTTAATTACATTACAAAATTATCTTAATTTGAAAACACCACTAAATTGAGTTATAATAAATTAGAAATAAATAAATTCTAATTTATTATAATAAATTAGATATAATTTGTTTTGGTTAGCAGAGTTGTATAATATAGACGCACGCCGAACGCAGAAAATTTGCAGAAAAATTTAAAAAAGAGACAATTTTTATTTTTGTAACTTTTTTTAGTACCAAAAAATAAAATTATTTCCTCAATTTTATGTACGAATTCTTTACTGTTAACGCGAATGTCGTCAAAAGACCGCGAATTTCGACAAAGAATTACGTAAAAAACGTGCATTTGAACAAAAAATCGTGTAAAAAATACGAATTTCGTCCAAACACCTCGCTAAAAACGTAAATTCCATCCATGGATCACGTTATAAACGCGGATTTCATGCATTAGTCTCTTTAAAAAACACGAATTTCGTGCATGAATCGCCTAAGAAACGCGAATTACATCCATGAATCGCTCAAAAAACGCGAATTACGTCCATAAATCTCTCAAAAACGCGAATTACGTCCATGAATCTTGTAAAAAACGCAAATTACGTTAATAAATTGCATAAAAAACACAAAAAACGTCCATGAATCGTGTAAAAAAAAAAAAAAAAAAAATGTGAATTACGTTCATAAATCGCATAAAAAATGCGAATTAGGTTCATAAATTGCATCAAAAATGCGAATTATGTCCATAAATCGTTCAAAAAAACGTGAATTTCGTCGGCAGAAAGCTCAAAAAACGCAAATTACGTCCATGAATCTCATAAAAATAGCGAATTACGTCCATAAATCGCGTAACAAATGCAAATTACGTTCATGGATTGCATAAAAAGCGCGAATTACGTTCATAAATCGCATAAAAAACGCGAATTTACGTCCACAAACTGCTAAAAAAAGGCAAATTACATTCATAAATCGCGTAAAAAACGCGAATTACATCCATGAATTGCATTAAAATAGCGAATTACATCCATAAATCGCGTAACAAATGCGAATTACGTTCATGAATCGCATAAAAATAACGAATTACGTCCATAAATCGCGTAACAAATGCAAATTACGTTCTTGAATCGCATAAAAAACGTGAATTACGTCTATAAATCGCTCAAAAAACGCAAATTACATTCATAAATCGCATAAAAAACGCGAATTACGACCACGAATCGCGCAAAGAACGCGAATTACACTTAAAATTAAATTAATTTGCAGAAAGTTTTTGACATAAAATATTACGTGCGCAGAAAGGTTTTGGTGTTATACAAGTCTGTTGGTTAGAATAAAATAATTTGATTTGAGAGAAAAAAAACCCGCAAATTTTCTGCTTAAAAAATAAATTTAATCATTTATTATTTTCAGGCCTCGGAGCGAGTCGCTAAACTCGCTTTTCTCGCTATTTTTTTGCATTTGTCTCTTTTAGTCTATATTTTTCAGATTTAGTCTCTTTTTTCACTTTTTTTTTTTTTTTTTTTTTTTTTTAATGTTTCTTACCCATCGATCGATCGCAGGAAAAAGATCGTAACTTTCCTAGCGGGAAAAACATCGCGAATTTCAACAATTTGTCGTGAAGAAATATCGGAAAACTTATCAGTTTGTCGCAGGAAAATCTCGAAATTTGTTAACTATTCGTGGGTAAAAATCGCAAAATTTTTCAGTCGGAAATCGGAGGAAAATCATGAATTATGTTAATCTGTCTTAGGATGAAACCATGAAATTCCGTGGAACTATAGTGAAACTTAGTCGCGGAAAAAAGTATACCAAATTTCCCGAGAGCAGAATTTGCGCAACGCTGCGACGCACGTCGCAGACTCTTGGGATGATCTACAGGCTATTTTTCAACTGTTAAAAATTTAACAAAAATTAAAAAATGTTGATCTTAAATCCAAAAATTCGGACATAAAATGTATCGCGAATTTCGACAAACAGTCTTCGAAAAGAAATCTATTTCGTCATAGATCGCGAAAAACACACAACTTACGCCAAAAAATTACGAAAAAACGACAAATTTCCTCAAAAAAATCATTCAAAACATCGTGAAAAAACCGGCAAGTTTCTTCAAAACATCATGAAACGGCTAATTTCTTCAAAAGATCACGAAAAAACAGCAGTTTTCGTCAAAAAATCACGAAAAAACGGCAGTTTTCGTCAAAAGATCACGAAAAAATGGCAAATTTTCTCAATAAATTGCGAAAAACTGCAAATTTCGTTAAAAACTCGAAAAAAATGGCAAATTTCTTCAAAAGATCACGAAAAAAAGTATTTTCAACAAAGAATCGCGAAAAAAATAGCAAATTTCGATCGTGAAAAAGGTAAATTTCTTCAAAAGAATGCGAAAAAACGGCATTTTCGTAAAATGATCACGAAACAACAGCGAATTTCTCCGAAAAATCGCGAAAAAACGGCAAATTTTATCAAAAAATCACTGAAAAACGTAACATTTCTTCCTAAAGTTAGCAAAAAAAGACAAACGTCTTCAAAAAATCGCTATAAAACGGCAGTTTTCGTTAAAAAAAATCACGAAAAAACTGCAAATTTCTTCAAGAGATCACGAAAAAACGGCAATTTTCTTCAAGAGATCGCGAAAAAACGGCTAATTTCTTCAAGAGATCGCAAGAAAACGGCAGTTTTCGTCAACAAATCGCGAAGAAAATGCAAATTTCGTCAAATGATTGTGAAAAAACCCGCAAATTTTGTCAAAGAGGAGCTCCCCCCCCCCCTCTTTAGGACAAAGTATGAGGCATTAAAAATTCTGAGAACAAAAGCAACTTCTTTTTTAAAGTATGTGTATTTTTCTTTTATGTCTATCACAAATACTTGGAAGGTATGAGTGCAAATAATGTAATGCGAGGGATTGGTCTGCAGACTGTTTAAGTTTTTATATGTGTTGCAGACTGCAGAAAAAAATTCTGCTACATGGCCAAATTTGTCTCTCTTTTGCAGGGGAAAAAATTCTAAATTTTGTCACGCTATCGTGGAAAAATGGTTACGAAATTAGTATATCGTTCGCGGGCAAGAATCGCAAAACTTTTCTGTCGGACACTGAAAAGAAAGTGAATTTGGTCAATCTGTGTCAAGATAAAAACGCGAAATTCAATAATCATTCGAGGGGTAAAAATCATAAACTTCGTCATTCGGTCACAGGAAGAATATCACGATTTTGTCATTTTCGTGAGAAAAAAAGTGTATAATCCGTCAATCAGTGGCAAAATCATTGCAAAATTTGTCAGTCGATCTTGTGAAAAACAATTGAGAAATTCGTCAGAGGATTGCAGGAAGGAATCTCAAAATTCTTATTTCGGTTCGTTACCCGGGAGCAGAATCGGCGCAACGCTGCAACGAACGTCGCAGACTATTTTTCAACTGTTAAAAATTTAGCAAAAATTAAAAACTTTTGGTCCTAAATCCAAAAATTCGGACAGAAAATATATCGCGAATTTCGATAAATAGTCTTCGAAAAAAAATCAATTTCGTCATAGATTGCAAAAAACACGCGAATTTCGTCAAAAAATCACGAAAAAACGGCAAGTTTCTTCAAAACATCGCAAAAAAACGGCAAATGCTTTCAAAAGATCACAATAAAACAGCAGTTTTCGTCAAAAAATCCCGAGAAAACAGCAAATTTCTTCATAAGATCACAAAAAACGGCAGTTTTCGTCAAAAAATCACGAAGAAACGGCAAATTTCTTCAAAAAATCACGAAAAAACGTCAAATTTCTTCAAAAGACCGCGAAAAAGCAGCAGTTTTCGTGAAAACATCGCAAGAAAACGGCAGTTTTCGTAAAAAGATCACTAAAAAACAGCAGATTTCATCAAAAAATCACGAAAAAAAGGAACATTTCTTCAAAAGATAATGAAATAAAACGGCAAATTTCTTCAAAAGATCGCGAAAAAACCGGCAATTTTTGTTAAAAAATCACAGAAAAACTGCAAATTTTTTCAAAAAATCACGAAAAAACGGCAAATTTCTTCAAAAAGTCGCGAAAAACAGCAAATTTCTTCAAGAGATCGCGAAAAAACGTCAACTTTCGTCAAAATATCAAGATAAATTGGCAAATTTCTTCAAAAGATCGCGAAAAAAACGGCAAATTTATTCAAAAGGTTAATTTCGTCAAATGGTCGTGGAAGGAAATGTAGTATGCCAGTTAAATGTGTCCTTCAATATCCAAAAAAGTTTGTGTGAAATATTACTTGGCACCAGTACAACCCCTGATTTTACTTTTTTCACCAACACCGTTTGATAAATTTCGCCATTCTTTTCCTGAGATAATTTGACAAACTTCACTGTTTTATACTTTAACTGATTTTCGCACATTTTAATGTAACCCATTGACAGGCATCCTTGATTTTTTTTATGGCTTTATTCTACGAAATTCGTTATTTTTTTGGCGACTAGTTGATATATTTCACTATTTATTTCCGTGACCTTCGACAAAATTAGCAATTATTTGTGTGATCGCTCTTGGAATTTCCCAATCATTTAGTGAATTTTGTGATTCATCCCTCTCTTCAAGACCCATTTGATGAATTTTACGATGTTTAACACAAGATCCATTTGACTAATATCGTGATTTTTTTTCAAGGCCATCTGATAATTTTCGTGATTTTTTTTATTCTAAGAACATTTGACTAATTTCGAGAATTTTTTTCCCGAGATCATGCGACAAATTTTGTGATTTGTTTTTTGAGACAATTTGATGAATTTCACTATATTTCCTGGAATTTCATGATTTTGTCCCCGTGGTCATTTGGTGAATTTCTGATTTTCTTTCTTGATGAATTGTTGCGATTTGAGATATTTTTCTGCAACCAATCAACAATATTTGCAATTATTTCAAAACCGACTGAAATGCATTGAAAATGTATTCCGCAGATTGTGTTAAATCTTATAGTGCTTGTCTGTATACCAAAAACATTTAAGTGAAGAGAAAAAAATGTTTTTTATTTAGTCTCCTTATAGTCTCTTTTTTTAAATTTTGGTCTCTTTTAATCTCTTTTTCTTGCGATTTAGTCTCTTTTCTCTCTTTTTTAAGAGTGACTCAGCGGTCCTAGGCCTGTATTTTTTAAATACATATATTTTAAATCATTGAGCGCTGAAGTATTGTGTAACATCTAGTGAGGTGATCAAAAGTTTTGAAAAGAGAGTGCACCTCTCTTTTGACAAAAATAAGAACCAAAATATTTTTGCTTCGACATTGATGATATGACTCATTATCAATTCCTTTTATAAAATGAAATGATTTAATGCATATTTTCCGTCCCCGAAATTTTGTTTACATTGAAAAGAAATATAGCTGTTGTAATGCTTGCACGAGAACCAAAACGCCATTATTTAAACATACAATTGAAAAGTACAAATTTATTTCATAAAAATAATAATTCAGTCATATAGGTTAATACCAAAATATTATGCTGTGATTTAAAAATATAAAAAATAAGTTTTTTTTTTTTTTTTTTTTTTTTTTAATAGATAAATTTTGATTTTAATATGGCTTTAAAAATTGGATTTAATAAAATATTCTAATAATTTCAAAATTTCTTATTGAGAATTGCGCATTTTCTTTTTCTTTTTTTTTTTTTTTCTTTTTAATGAATCCATGCAAATGTTATATAAATAATTCCTGTCAACGAATGGCTCAACTACTGTATCACCCCAATTAAAGAGTGCACTATACCCATTTTTGCTCTTCCATAAGGAACTATATCTAGGAATGAGAATCTAGTATTTTAGATAACTTTCGTTCACACTTTTTGTAAGCATAGGACTGGCAGCTGTGGTAATGCACATTTTAGCGTATTACAAAAAGCTGGTTTTTACGTTTTTTCTTTCATTTTAATTTCTACAAAATTGGTACAATCTTACACTTAGAGCGCATAGAAATTATTACATGCATGTATTGTATGTATACATAATGTATGCATGTATACGTACATTTAAAAAAAATCATTGTGATAGGGAAAATAAATTCTTGATAGTCCTCTGCTTCATATAGAGCATTCTTTTTTCTGCAGCCATATCACTTAAATTTTGATAACTTTCGTTCACACTTTTTTAGGCTTAGGAAGGCAGTTGTGGAATGCACATTTTAGCATATTACAAAAAACTGGCTTTTATTTTTTTCTTTAATTTTAATTTCTACAAAATTGGTACAACGTTACACTTAGAGCGAATAGAAATTATTACATGCATGTATACATACATTAAAAAAATAATTCATTATGATAAGAAAAAGAAATTCTTGATAGTCGTTTGCTTCATATAGAGCATTTTTTTCTGCAGTCATATCCCTTAATTTTTACCTTCTTCTATCTTTACAAGAAGAAAGTATTTGTTACTTGAAAATTTTTGACGGATACACACGTTTTAGGGGTCAGAGATTCCATAAAACATGCTTTTACAAAATGTCTGTCTGTATGCAAATTTTGTGGACTCTCTAACTCAAAAACTAATGTGCGGAATTTCACAAAACTTTAAATTCAGATAGACCTTGATATAAACTGGATTTGATTAATTTTTGGTGTATATAGCCCAACAGGTTGCGCTGCTATGCGGCCTTTTTCAGGATTTCCACAATAACTATATCTCAAAAACAAATTGATGGGATTTCATAAAACACCAGGTTCCATTAGTTCTTGGTGTAATGTGGTTCTGATTACATTTTGGTGTTAATCGCTCTACAGGTTATGCTGCTATGCGGTATTATTAATGATTATCGCAATAGCTGTATCTCAGGAACTAATGCACGAATTTTCATCGAACTTCAAATTCAGTTAGTTTGATGATAAAAATTGATTCAATTTTTAAAGTAAATTGCTCAATAGGTGGCGCTTTTATTCTGTATTTTGCGATGATTCTATCTCAAATACTCATGCACAGATTTTCATCAAATTTGCGATTCAGTTAGAATTTGTTACAAGTTGTTGCAAATTAACTATGAGGTGACGCTGCTAATGTTTCATTTTTCTGGAGGTATTAACATATATGAGATAGAAGAAAGTTTTGGGATTGCCACCTCCGACTAGTTTAATGCAGGAATTGAACGAGATTGACAGAATCTTACCGTTGTAGCCGTTCCATTGCCACTTAATGAGCAAAGCTGTCCTTAGGGGTGTGTGAGAGGTGCGGCCGCTCAGCGCTTCGCGCTTAGGCTGCGGGCACACACACATTTTTTCGCACTAACTTCTTGCGCTATCTTTGATCTTTCGTTTCGGCTCTTTGATGTATAAATTGCACTTCTAGTGCACTGAATCTGAACTTCAAGAGAGGAATATCAGTTGACAGGTTTACGACCGAAGATGGAGTAGATAAAAGTTCCCCTCCCTTTGTCATATTGGTAGGGTCAGTCCCTTAAAAACCATTTAACGAGGTTTCACCCTTGTTCAGTTCGAAAACAATGATTGATTGATTGCTCTTTTAGTGTAATAAAAACTAGTGCTGTTCGTCTAGACATAAAAAAGACAAAAGATTAGTCTAGACAAAAGATTTTTTCTTTAATAAAAAGAAAAAGGTATAATAGAAAATTCTTAATATAAATGTATGATTTTAGTTAAGAAAATATAGTAGTCCTGGCAAAAAAAAAAAAAACATAGCCTATGTTGGAAGATGGAATTTCACCATCAATTTTCGAACATCATTTTTTAAATTGGGCCGATAGTTCCAGAAATTACCCCTACAAATACACAAACAAACGCTACTCCTTAGTTAGGGGATCGAACCCTCGCTCCTGAGTCACAGTGTATAGGGGAAGACCATTCTTTTTTACCGATAACATAGATAACATTATATTGAGATTGAAAGGATAGGGCCTCTCAAAATTCTTGAACCGGACCTCGCTTTAAAACGCCCTCTATAAGGACGGCTCTGTTAACGAGCATTGTCTATATGCTCTCTAGATTCTTCAATTCTATCTGTTTCTCGTCCTCTCATTTGTTAGTAATTTTATTATTTTGTGGTTAATTAGGAAATGATTTTTTAATGGATAATTTTTGCAGTATCCACCCGAATTTACCCTACTGTGTCTAAAGAAGTTTCATATCATAAACTTCGAAGAAGGCGGGAAAAAGTGTTTTTCCTTGATAGATCCTGTTAATTGAGCAATCCGGCTAATCTGCGTTCTATTGTATATTATATAGTCAATGTCAACCAATTTAAAACAACATTAATTTTGATTTTAGGTTCAGAATTTAGTAAAAGAAACATTGAAAAGGCATGGTAAAATAGATTTTTTGGTTAACAATGGTGGAGGACAATTTTTATCACCTGCATCTGAAATTTCTAGTAAAGGATGGGATGCTGTAGTTGAAACCAATCTAAAAGGACCTTTTTTGATGTCAAAAGAAGGTTTGTTGAATATCTTATTTTTAATTTCTCATATGTATGAAATTGATAATAAATACATCATATGATATTAATGAGGCAATCACCATCATATTAAATAAGCAGATCGAAAAATTGCATTTCAGGAGAGAGAAAAACCGTGCTGAAATTCTTTTCATGCTGCATTGCATTGAGTTTGAGAACTTACTTAATGATCAATTACATTTCATAACTAAACATAATGATAAGGCAGAATTGAACAATTTGAAACCAATTTATTCATTAAATTGAATACCTAGTATAATTAAGGAAATGATTTTCAGCTGAGTGTTATGATTTCAATCTATATTTTAATAACAGATGAAACAGTGGTAATTCTTGCTTTCAAAATTTGTATTCTCTTCCAGATGCCAAATTAAAAATATGTACATTTAATTTATCTCTTCAGAAAGAAGTAGGGGAGATTAGGGATATTTGACCATACAGGAGGCTTGACCAACCCATCCCATTTTCATATTTAAATGTGAATCAGTCTTTTTTTACTAGATGGCAATCAAAGCTAATGTAAAGATCAAACAACCTTCGTTTCATGTTGATAATTGAAACAGGTGTAGGTAGAATCAGTTGTGAAGTGTTTTCAATATAAAAGGGCAGCTTTTCAAAAATATTTTCTCAGCATTTTTCAGATAAATTATGTCATATAAATTAAAGTAAGTAGGTTTTAATTAATGCACAAATATTGAGCTTTAATTCTAATATTGAAGTTTACACAGTAAACAAGACTTAAAATGTCTATGTGCTATTCATTACCAAATGGCTATGTGGCGAAGCTTGACCCAATCAATGTGGGGGGGGGGGTGTGACCATGGTCAAAGCTCCCTTAATTAAATGTTTTTGGAAATCTTTTTATTATAGTCGGTATATAATAAAGTGTAAATGTTTATATTTGTAAAAAAATAAATAAATAAATAAATTTATTTTGTAAAGCTACAGGAGCGATACAACGGAAAGTTTTTAACTTTTAACTGATGAGACAGAAATTTTCACATAACTACTGTAAAACGGTTTATCAAATCGCTCCATCAAAAGTGAATTTACAGCAGTATTAACTTATAGGATAGTATTTTTCTCTTAACATTTTGTACAGGGCACTTATAATTAAATGCGCCTATTCAAATGTCTCTAGTGATTGTACTAAAGTTCCAAATAAAACAAAATTCCGGTAGTAATTGTATTTAAACAGAAAATTACAAGTTAAACTATAAAAATTCTACAGCGGTCTTTGAGGTCGGTAATATCAATTAAAGGATAAAAGTATTCTGTTTTTTTTTTTTTTTTTTTTTTTTTAACTTTTAAACCTTGTAGCTTAAAGGTATTCTGGGTTTTTTAGGTAGATTTCGTAAGAAATACTACCTATTGCAATCGCACCAGTTTATATATATATCTATCTATCTATCTATATATCTCACTTTTTTATGGACACGATAACTTCTATAATTCTTCGCCAATCTCCACCAAACTTGTACATAAAATCAATGGGGATAAAATCTTGGCTGAGTTCGTTAATGGGCAAAATCGGACCAAGGGGGTCGGAATAGGGGGCGTTTTTGTGAAAACCGAAAAAACGCCATAACTTCTTAATTAAAGTAGATATCGAATCGGTTTAAAGTTTATATTACTTCTTAAAAATAGGCCAAAAGTTTATGCATGACAAATATTTGATAAATTTAGAAGTGGGCTCAAGGGGCGAAAAAAACAGGGGTTTTGAGAGAAAAAAATTCATAACTTTGTCAATTTTCAAGATATCAAGTCAAATAAATTTTTTATGAATGTTCTTAAAATTATCTAAAACTTTTATATTTACAAGTTTTTGATAGGACCAACTTTTACCGATGAAAAAAATTAAAAACGAAAAGAAATAGGGCGCTGAAAAAAGAGAAAAATCCATAACTCCGTCAATTTTTAAGATATCAAATCTGATTAAATTTATTTTACATCTTCTCAAAAATATCTACAACTTTTATATTGACAAGTTTTTCATAGGACCAATTCGTATAGCAAAAAGAAATTAAACAAAAATAGGAGTTGGAGAAAAAACCCTCAAATCCAAACGGCTTATATTCTGACTCATTTTTAAATTCGTTTTTGATTTTAAACGCATCCAAATGGTAGATCCTCTTATTTAGAAACTGTATAAAGTGACGCATTGGTCAATTTTCTGATAAAGACAGAATATATTTCAAAAAAGGCTACCAAAAAGGGTATTTTGAACAGAATTCCCCAAAGTCATCGGGACTGAAAATTTAAGTTCAAATAAGAAATTGCGTTTTTTTCTGACTCGTTTTTAAATCCATTTTTGTTCTCAAACGCATCCAATTTACAGATCCTCTTATTTAGGAACTATATAACGTGATGCGTTGGTCAGTTTTTTGATAAAGATAGAATATATTTTTTAAAATGCTGTCAAAGTGAGTATTTCGCACAAAATTTTCCGAAGCAATCATGATTAAAGAATTAAGGATGCATTCAAATAACTAATCGGTTATTTTATGACTCATTTTTAAATTCAATTTTTTTCTCAAATGCTTTCAACTGACAGTTTTTTGTTATTTACGAACTGTATAATGTACTGTTTTGGTCGATTTTTTAATAAATTTAGAATCTTTTTCAAAATATGTTGTCATAATGGGCATTTGAGCTGAATTTTTCTTAAGATGATTCTGATAAAACCAGTTTTTGCAGAAAAATGAAATTAAAAATTTTTCATAAATGGCCAAATGAAGTTATTAAACTGGGTTTATCTCTAATCATATATATATATATATATATTTGTTGAAATGAGCACTCTTCGAAATCTACCTCCGCCTATGGGCCCAGCCGACAGGGATTTTTAAACTTTTAAAACTTGTAGCATAAAGGGATTCTGGGTTTTTTTAATCCTATTTTAGTTGTTTAAACCTTATAGAATAAAAGTATTCTGCATTTTTAAAACTTTTTTTTGTTTAAACCTTATAAAATAAAGTCATTCTGCATTTTTAAATTTTATTTTATTTGTATATTTGTTTGTTATTGACACTATTTTAATACAAAATATAGTGGATCAAGCCTCCCATATATGCGGATCCTTGGTCCATTATTTTCTCATGATTAAAATCCATCTTTTTTCAAATTTCTTATATACACTTTTGTTATAATTTTATTCTGATAGCTTATTGAATAACGAATAAAATTATGCATAAAATTTCGTTCTAGGTTCAATATTTAAAAAGTTAAAAACTATTTAGTAAAAAGTGGGTCAATCATCCCCGGTCTCTCCTATGTTAATTTTTTTCCAGTGAAGAATTAGAATTTTATTGTAGAATCTTTATTATTACGTACTTAATCTCTATACAGGGTGTATCTAAACTACTGGGCAAAACTTTAAGGGGTGATAGTACACATCAAGACAAATAATATTAAATGGGAAACTAAGGGTCCCAAACGTCTTCCGAAGGAGCTAGGCGCCATCAAAGTTTAGGGTCCAAAATTTGAAATGATTATAAAAAACGGAAAAATTGGTCGATTCGTTTGTGGTTTTCACGAAAACTATTCTTTATGTCAGTATTGTCTTGAAAATAAATTATAAAGATAAATTTCAAAAAATGCCGATAGAGGGCGTTTTAGACTTTGGAGTAAAGAACAACTATTTTTTACTGTTATTTTTTGCATCTCATTAAAATTTTTTAGAAGTTTAGACATAAACTTAAATTTTGAGCTCAAAATCTGTGTTTAAGTAGCGCAAACTGAACTGTGTTCAATGGGAGAAGGTAGGTTCAAATTTCAAATGATTATAAAAAAGAGAAAAACTGGTCAATTGTTTTGTGGTTTTCACTAAAATTATTCTTTATGTCAGTATTGTCTTGAAAATAAATTATAGAGATAAATTTTTAAAAAAATGCCGATAGAGGGCGTTTTAACTTTGGAGTAACGTACAACTATTTTTTTACCGTTATTTTTTGCATCTCGTTAATTTTTTTAGAAGATTAGACATAAATTTAAATTTTGAGCTGAAAATCTGAATCGCTGAGAGTGGTTAAGTAGTACAAACTGAACTGTGTTCAATGGGGGTGGGGAGGTTCAAATTTCAAATGATTATAAAAAAACGGAAAAATTGGTCGATTCGTTTGCGGTTTTCTCTAAAATCATTCTTTATGTCAATATTTCCTTGAAAATAAATTTTAAAGATAAATTTCAAAAAATTCCGTTAGAGGGCGCCTTAAACTTTAGAGTAACCAACAACTATTTTTAACCGTTATTTTTTTTTATCTAAATAAATTTTTTAAAAGCTTAGGCTTAAATTTTGAACTCAAAATCTGAATCATTGTGAGTAATTAAGTAGCGAAACATTGAACATTGTTCGTAGGGTGGGTAGGGTAACATTTCAACTCCTGAACACAGTTCAGTTTGCGCTTCTTAACCCCTCTTAACAATTCAGAATTTGAGCTTAAAATTTAAGTCTAAGCTTTTGCAAGCATTTAATTAGATACAAAAATTAACAGTTAAAAATTGCTGTTGGTTATTCTAAAGTTTAAGGCGCCCTCTAACGGATTTTTTTTTTATTTATCTTTAAAATTTATTTTCGAGGAAATATTGACATAAAGAATGGTTTTAGAGAAAAACGAATTGACCGATTTTTCTATTTTTTATAATCATTTGAAATTTGAACATCTTCACTCCTATTGAACACAGTTCAGTTTGCGCTACTTAACCATTCTCAACGATTCAGATTTTCAGCTCAAAATTAAAGTTTATGTCTAAGCTTCTAAAAATATTTAATGAGTTATAAAAAATAATGGTAAAAAATAGTTGTACATTACTCCAAAGTCTAAAGCGCCCTCTATCGACATTTTTTGAAATTTATCTGTATAGTTTTTTTTCAAAACAATATTGACATAAAGAATAATTTTAGTGAAAACCGCAAATCAATTGACGAATTTTTCTGTTTTTTTTTTAATAATCATTTGAAATTTGAACCTACACACTCCCATTGAACGCAATTCAGTTTGCGCTACTTAACCACAGATTTTGAGCTCAAAATTTAAGTTTATGTCTAAGCTTACGAAGCCATTTAATGAGAGGCAAAAAATCACGGCAAAAAATAGTTTTTCATATAACTTCTAAAAAAATTTAATGAGATGCAAAAAATAATGGTAAAAAGTAGTTCTTCGTTACTCCTCGCCCTCTATCGGCATTTTTTGAAATTTATCTTTATAATTTATTTTCAAGACATACTGACATAATAGTTTTTGTAAAAACCGCAAACGAATCGACTAATTTTTCCGTTTTTTATAATCATTTCAAATTTTGGACCCTAAACTTTGATGGCGCCTATCTCCTTCGGAGGACGTTTGGGACCCTTAGTTTCCCATTTAATATTATTTGTCTTGATGTTTACTATCACCCCTTAAAGTTTTGCCCAGTAGTTTAGATACACCCTGCATATGAAGCTGTTAAATCACAGTTATGAATTTTCTACAATTGCTAGGATTTTGCTCCCTTAAAATTTAGAAATGCTTAAAACTTTAACATAAAACTTAAATCATGTTTTTGACAAAAAATAACCCCTACAGGGGCAGACAAATTCTGCTCATAAAATGATGAAATATTTTAATGACACCAGAATTTACAAACAGATTTTCTAGAAATTGAAAACTTCTTTTCTTCACTTTCAGTGTAAAAGAAAAATTTTATTATATTATTCTTTGTCAGTTTTGGAATGTAAATTAGGTGGTCATGGCATGTGACCAATGTCCTGAAAGGGTTAATGAAAATTCTGAAGGTTAATTATTAAAAATGACAGCTCTTATTATTAATAGAACTTATAAAAGCTGACATCTCTGTATATGCTATAAAGGGAGAAGTTGGTAAATATGATAACTAACCAGTGGACCTAGTACTAGTGGAGTAGTATACCAGTTTTATAAGTGGCCACTTTCTTATTTTAAAACACTAAACAATAATTTTTTGTTAAAACTTCTATCAATATTAATCTAAGATTGAATAACACAAATAAATGTGCTATATAAACATATCGCAACCAGAAAAAATAGAAAAACATGATGGAATGCAAGAGAATTTTATTTTCTCCTTGTAGAAATAGGCCGCTAACAGCCAATTTTTCCTTCCTCTGACTCTGTGCTTGGTGGCTAGAGCTAATTTGCCCTTTTTCAATTAGGAGACTGGAAAAATTTTGACATCTCAGCATGACTACCTCGACACAATTATTAAAAAATATAATTTCCTTTTTTCTTTCTGCAACCCAAAAAGATGTTCCATCTCCCTCAAATCTGTAAATTCAGATTTCAGAATAGAAAAAAAAAACAAAAACAAAAAAAAAACAGTGACTGTGCTTTGAGCCATTTCTCACTTTATAGAAATTTATTCTATCCCCTCAGCAAAAATTCAAAATTTAATCAAATTCCAATCAAAATCAAAGTTGGTATAATATTGAATTAAAATCATTAAAGCATTAACATGCGTAAATATTTTTTTAAAATATTAAAATGTACGTATGAGATAGCAGAAAGTTTTGGGATTGGCACATCCAACTAGTTGTAAAAAGCGTTCCATTCCTTCCATTCGCCTATTAATTAAATTAAAAAAATTCAGTGTAAATATACTGTGTGCTAGAGATTCAAATGTATTTTTCATTTGAGAAAAAAAAAACAATCGAAATAACATTGTTTTGTAAATCATGTATTTATTCATTGAATAACTGATATGTATTTTATTACATATTGTCTATGCATGTTTAAATTAATATTTCTGAATTATTTTACCAATAATGATTTTCTTTTCAGTTTATCATAATTGGATGAAAGATAATGGTGGTGTTATTGTAAATATATTGATGGATTTCCAAAGAGGAGTTCCTATGATGTCGTATGTTTTCCATTCTTCTTTATATCCATAATTATGAATCAACTCCCTATAACCTCTAAAGCTTGAAACTACAGTCATGTAATTTATAGAATTTTGTAGATTATAATGTGTGTCTGGAATATCCTTCGGGTTGTTTACTTGAAACAAATCTATCTATCTATATATCTATCTATCTATATATATAGGTAATCTGCCTTCTGTTTCACTTCAAACTTCAACTGTTTTTAATAATATGATTGTAAAAATACTGGTTTCATTGGTTTATTGAATGGTATTGTCTGAATTACTTTGGTTGTATCTATAAAAGTATTTATATATATATATGTATATATATATATATATACACACACACATAGTAGTAGCAGGCAAGCTCAGAGAGGATAGCTTTAAATGCAGACGGTCAAAAATAGGCCCAATTTTACTAAAGACTGGGAAAAGGAAAGCCTTCCGAAAAACTATTAAATGCAGTTCAGTTCAATAGAACATAACTGTTCATTCTGCGTTCTGCGAGAATCTAAGAAAATATCTTTAATAGGTAATATCAGTATAAAATTTGACCCTGTGGATTCCAATAATTCTTTATTTCAGCAGGAAGCTTAATTTCTTACAAAGTTACTAGAAACTCACCAGCTGCAGATTTGATCTAAAACAGATAATTAGAAACTGCTTGAAGTCATTACAGGGAGAATTGTATATCTAAGAACAGAACACATTCAAAATACATTGAATCTGTCTAATACTGCACTATATATACAGCAACTACAGAATAACAGTTATCTAATTATTATATCACTAAAAAAAGATAACTGGGGCAATCATATTCCATAAACCATGCAGACTTAAAAAAAAAAAAAAAATGACAGAATTTGTTTCATTTATGTACTTAGAATTCAGCCATGATCATATACAAAATTTCGAAACTCACTCAACTACTAGAATACTTATATAAAAGAGTAGCTAGACTATTTGTTATAAGGTTATTTATCATTATAATTATTGTTATTATTATTTGTAGATGTAAATTAAATCATTATTAATAAATGAATTAATGGTAAAATGGAAAGGTAGATAATGTTTTCAAATAAGATCTCCAATAAAAATATCGCTTCAACAATAAAAAAGCTTATCAATTTTATAAAAAAGTATATTATAAGCATTCCTGAATAATACAAAGCTATTAAAAAGCATACATCTTGAAATTTTCCATGACTTCTGACTCTGCAGTGAATTTATTTTATCGCCGGATAACCTTTAAATGATACATGAATAAACATGTAAAACAATAAACATAGAACACTATTTGTAGTCTTTATTTCTAGAAACAAAGTCATCTAATGATCAATAACACTGTTATTCTATATAAAGAAAAATGAACTTTGTTTTTATGTGGAAGATGTCTTTTACCTCAAAACTAACAGCTATCTATTATGTGAGGGTGATTAATTTTCAAGAAAATATGGTAGTTTCAATCTTCAAATTTTAGATTTATGTTTAGAAATTTTATCTTGTAAGTTGTTCAAAAAAGTAATTTCTGGTTCAGAAATGAAAACTGATTTCATAAAAAATTAATGTATTTCTTAATGTTACTTATTTAATTATAATTTAATATATGGTTCAAAGAGAAATAAGGAAAAATTTAATTAAATTAAAGCCCTATTCCCCCCAAAAAGACAAAAAAGAATTTTTTTCTAAAGAAAAAAAAATGACGGAAAAAAGACCCTACTACTGTATTTCTTCGAAATCTTCGCTGTAAATTTAATTGTTTACATAAAGGTAGTTGGCTATAATTCTTTACATTTTTGACTGTAAAAAATAAATTTTATGTAGGATGATTAAACAGGATAGACGATGAAGAAATTTGAAAAATAAAATAAGATAAAATCCCTGTCAGCTTTTCTTACAGGCGGAGATAGATTTCGAAGTAAAGTGCTCATTTCAACTACAAAAAATTAAATATGATTTGAGATAAACCCAGTTTAGCAACTTTATTTGACCGTTTTTTTTGGCAAAACAATTTTTAATTTAATTTTTCTGTAAGAGCTCATTTTATCAGGATCATCTTAAGCGAAATTCGGCTCAAATGCCCACTTTGACAGCATTTTTGGAATATATTCTGATTTTACGAAAACATCGACTAAAACGGCGCATTATACAGTTTTTAAATAAGAGAACATGTCAATTGGATGCGTTTGAGAGCAAAAATGCATTTAAAAATGAGTCAGCAAATAAGCAGTTTGTTATTTGAATACTTCCTCAATTTTTCAGTCACGATTGCTTCGGGAAATTCTGTTCAAAATGCTTATTTTAATAGCATTTTTTAAAAATATATTCTACTTTTATATAAAAAAATACGTCACATTGTATAATGCCTAAATAAGAGAATCTGCCACTTTGATGCGTTTAAAATAAAAAATGAATTTAAAAATGAGGCAGAATATAAGCAGTTTGGATTTGAGATTTTTTTTCTTCTACTCTTATTTTTGTTTAATTTATTTTTGGTACAAGAATTGGTTCTGTAAAAAACTTGTCAGTATAAAAGTTGTAGATATTATTGAGAAGATGTAACATAGATTTAATCGGATTTGACATCTTTAGAATTGTCGAAGTTATGGATTTTTTTCCTTTTCCACCTCCCCTCTTTTTTTTATTCGTTTTTTTTTTGTTTTTTTTTCGGTAAGAGTTGCTCATATCAAAAACCTGTAAATACAACACTTTTAGATGATATTAAGAACATTTATGAAAAAAAAAAATAATTGGATTTGATAGCTTGAGAACTGACAAAGTTATGAATTTTTTTCTCCCAAAACCCCTATTTGTTTCGACCCTTGACCCAATTTTTAACTTTAACAAATATCTGTCATGCATACACTTTTGGCCCATTTTTTGAAGTATTATAAACTTTAAACCGATTCTATATCTATTTTAAATAAGAAGTTATGAGGTGTTTCTGTTTTCACAAAAACCCTCCCTATTTCCACCCCCTAGATCCGATTTTGCCCATTAACGAACTTGATCGTGATTTTATGCCCCTTTATTTTATGTATCAGTTTGGAAGAAATTTGAGCAGAATTATAGAAGTTGTCGTGTCCATAAAAAAGTGATATAGATAGATATAAAGGTTTTTACTGATGGTAGTTTTGGGGTCTAGGAGTCATGATCGGTCTGGATGTGCAAAAAAAAATTCAGAAATTCCAATATAGGTGCGACCGCAATAGGTATAATTTCATACAAAATCTACCTAAAACAATGCTATACAGGGTGTTTCGCTACCAGACCGACAAACTGTGAGGGGTGATAGTAGACATGAAGACAAACATTATTAAATGGGAAACCATGAGGCGGAAACGTCTTCCGTAGGAGCTAGCGGCCATTAAAGTTTAAGGTCCAAAACTTCAAACTATTATAAAAAACGGAAAAAAATGGTGGATTCGTTTGCGGTTTTCGCTAAAATCATTCCTTTTATCACGATTTGTTTGTAAAAATTTTTTGAAGGTTACGTTAAAAAATTATCGATAGAGGGCGCTTTAGAGTTTAGAGTAACAAACAACTACTTTTTACCCTTATTTTGCGCATGGGGTTGAAATTATTCTAAAGTTTAGGCTTTAACTTAAATTTTAAGCCCAAAATCGGAAACATTGTTATCGGGTAACTAGCGAAAATTGAACTGTGAACAGAGGAGGAGATTTTAAACGCTCATAAACATTTGACAAACTAATCGATTTTGTTGCGGTTTGCGTGTAGGTCATTCCCTTGGTAATTATTTTATTCAAAATGACGCACAGCAATGGTGTCCCCATTTTTTGATAGAGGGCGTTTCCGACACATCTCCGAAATTTCAATGCCATTACTTCTGGGTGTTTTACTACCAGACCAACATACTTCCAGGAAGTGTTAGGGATGCAAAGCGACTCGGAATCACACAGGAATGTGACGTTGAAAATGCCTTTTTAGTGAGCTGTAGTTAAAAGAAGTAGAGAAAAAAAGCAACAGAAACAGGTAGTGAAACAGCAACACGTTAATGCGGCATAAAACAATTTAGTTAAAGGTTTTACTACAAAAGGTGTCCCAAATTACGACCAGAAGTAGTCGGTCATGCTTGACAGCAGCGTCGCATGCAATTCCTTACGGTCTGAAAGATTCCTGACATCTTGGATAGCTTTCTGACAGCTATAGAAATTCAAACTGAGGAGGTCTTCTACTGACGGTACGGGAGTCTCATATATTCAACTTTTCATTTGACCCCTGCAGAAGAAGTCCATACAGATTCAGATTCAGATTGAGCCAGGTGGGGGGGGGGGGGCTACCAATTTATTTGAGCTCAACTAGTCCCACCCAGCAATGTTTATTTAAAAAATATATACTGTAATAAAATAAAAATAGGTAACAAAAAGTAATTGATATAATAAAGTAGGTGTGTCGATCTGGCAGGCCAACGAACCGGGCTACCACTACCTAACCACCGCTGTCCATATGATACGTTGAGTGCGAACATCATTGGTAAAATGTGGAGGAGACCCATCGATCTATAGAGTGGCGCAACGAAAGAGGAACATGTGCTTTTACCAGAAGTTCTGACAAAACGTGTTTTTGAAATATCAAGTTGCTTTTTTCTCTGCTTCTTTTAACCCTAACTCCTATAATAGGCATTTTCGACATTACGTTATAATATGATTCCGAGTCGTCTTTGCATCCTTAACACTTCCTGGATGTATGTTGGTCTGGTATAAAACACCCAGAAGTAATGCCATTGAAATTTCGGAGATGTGTCGGAAGCGCCCTCTATCAAAAAATGGGGACACCATTGCTGTTCGTCATTTTGAATAAAATAATTACCAAGGGAATGACCTACACGCAAACCGCAACAAAATCGATTAGTTTGTCAAATGTTTACGAGCGTTCAAAATCCCCTCCTCTGTTCACAGTCCAATTTTCGCTAGTTACCCGATAACAATGTTTCCGATTTTGGGCTTAAAATTTAAGTTAAAGTCTAAACTTTAGAATAATTTCAACCCCGTGCACAAAATAAGGGTAAAAAGTAGTTGTTTGTTACTCTAAAGTCTAAAGCGCCCTCTATCGACAATTTTTGAAAGTAACCTTTAAAAGTTTTTTAGAAACAAATCGAGATATAAAGAATGATTTTAGCGAAAACCGCAAATGAATCCATTATTTTTTCCGTATTTTATAATCGTTTGAAGTTTTGGACCTTAAATTTTACTGGCCGCTAGCTCCTATGGAAGACGTTTGCGCCCCATGGTTTCCTATTTAATAATGCTTGTCTTCATGTCTACTATCACCCCTCACAGTTTGTCGGTCTGGTAGCGAAACACCCTGTATATTTTCCCAGTTGTCACTTTTGGAACTTTTTTCATAAAATCCTTCGTTGCCTATCTTGTTTAATCATCATGCAAAATTTGGCTCCATTCTCACAGTCAGATCATGCTACAGAACATGCTGAGTCCTGTCACCTTAATTATAGCCGCCTTGTACATTAAGAGCCCACAATAGTCACAGAAAAATTACTCAAAAAGACCCGGATGACCATGTAAAGTCTATGGGAGCGTTCTTTTCTAATATCTCGCTCAAATTTTAATATTTTTGCATGATTTTTTTGCACAAGATAGCTGAGGGCAATCCACAACCGGGCTAGTTTTTACTTTTTCGATTTTTGTTTCAGATTTTCTTTAAAAAATTACTTTAACTTTCGAAACCGGTTTAAACCCCCCTCATCTACCCTCAGCTATCTTGTGCAAAAATATTAAAATTTGAGCGAGATATTAGAAAAGAACGCTCCCATAGACTTTACATGGTCATCCGGGTCTTTTTGCGTAATTTTTCTGTGACTATTGTGGGCTCTTAATAGCTTGTATAAAATGTGTTTCACATATCACAGTGTATTTTACGTTGATTTTAACAGTTGAAATATATTTAAAGATATTAGTAATTTACAACCAGTAATCTCAAAGTAAAGATGCATTCATCCTTATGTATAGATTTGTCACATCAATAATATGAAAAATAGTCAAACATAGCATTATCATTGTTGCTAGTTTTTAATTCTTTTGCAAAGAGCATCCTTTTATAGAATTTTTAATCGTTTACCAATGATTTTTCAAAACAGAAATTTTCGCTTAGTTGAAGCATTGAAATTCTGCGATTAAATAAGGCAACGTTTACAACAACAAAAATAACTGATAGTAATAATTGGGGATTCTTGGCATCTTTTGAAGCACATATACGTGTTATTCGTCCCCCAAGGGGTGAAGGCTAAATTAAATTAAAAAGCTATTAAAAAAATATATATTTGCGTAACCCTTTTAAAGATTTAAAATTTATACATCTATAAAATTATTTCAATTTCAAATCAATTAGTTAGAACATGTTACTTATTCATTTGATATGTTTTATTTTTTTATTGCATCTTTAATTTGTGCTGTCTTAAAATGAATATAATTGTTGTAATGTTTCCAGCCACTCTGGTGCTGCTCGAAGTGGATTGGATAATCTGACCAAATCATTAGCTGTAGAATGGGCTGCTAATGGAATTAGAGTTAATGCAGTTGCTCCTGTAAGTCAACGTTCCTAAGAAATTTTTAGACTAACTATTCTATATTTATTTATTTATTTATCTGCTATATATTTGGAAAATGCCAATAAATATAAACAATCTAACTAATCGTTATCTATATCAGAAGCTTTGTCTGCCAATGCCTTGTCATTTGGCATGGTTATATAGACCAGAGTTGCCAGGGGGGGGGGGGGGGGAGAAGACTGTGTTAGATATTATTTCATCTCTGATGGTGTTTCCTTTATTTATTTTATATCATTCCAGGCATATTTATTCATTGAACTAACATTTAATCTTGTTTTGGCGTCTTTATTTGAAAAAGTCATTTAAATTCATAATAACTTATGCTAATTGAAAATATCTCACATTAACTTACACAGCTGTATTGATTATCTCTTTTATAATAAAGAAAAATATCTCACATTAACTTACACAGCTGTATTGATTATATCTTTTATAATAAAGAAAAGAGCAAGAATAATTCTGTGTAAAAAAAAAATATATATATATATTACAGCAATTTTTTTGAAACGTTACAACAGAGGTGGGGAAGGTGGTAAATTCACTCCCGGCACTAATTATGTGGGGGTTTCATTTCTCACTCCTTTGATGACGTTTGCGCTTTTCCATGATCTTTTGACAAAACTAGCTGTTTTTACGCAATCTTTTGAAGAAATTTATAGGTTTTTTTCGCGATTCTTTGACGAAACTCGCGTTTTTCCGAATTTTCCTCATGAAATTTGAATTTTTTCTGTGATCCCAGGACGAAATTCATGTGTTTTCGTGATCCTCTAACCAAATTCGGGCTTTTCCCGCGATTCGTCGACAAAATTGGTAATTTTTCTTCCAATGATTGACGCATTTTTTTTTTTTTTTTTTTTTTTCAGTGACCATTTGTCAAATTTCGCGATATAAGGTACCCGGGGTAATAACGCCAGGCGGGGTAATAACGCCAAGTGCTTATATTTTGCATAATTATGAAATAATCAGGTAAATGACACCCATGTGTTCTGCGCAGAAGGGTTTTGAATCATATAAATCGCAAAAAACAGCTTCAAGTTAATTTGTTTCATTTTTAGGTCTCATTGTTTTTACAAACAACTAAAATTAACGCTTGATCTAAAAGTTGCGAGATACGTTTTGTGATGTGAAGACTATGTTTTTATCCGGAAATACTTTGTTAATTACATAAATTTGTAATGCAGTTCATGTACTTTTAAAATGTTGTAATAAGATTTTGGATATCTTCTCGAGATAATTTGTAATTTAAAATGTACTGCGCAATAACTATACCGGGGTAATAACGCCAATCCTTGACATTAATACCCCGGTTGATTCCCTACAGTGGCAACACCCCCTATAGTCAAGGCCTTCACACCGTTTCAAAATGGCCGATCGCGATGTCCGACTTCCCACGTCCATAATATGAATTTACACAAGCTCACACAAAGTTGCATTTCTTGTAATTTTCAAAATTTTTAGCAATAGTGTTTACTTTTTCAGTTAATTGAATGTGTAATCAAGTAAATAATTGTCATTTCCTATAAATATAAGTTGTAATTTAAGAGGGTTACTTATTGTTTAAAAAATATACTAAAAAGGACTTAAAATAAAAATTTTTATAAGAGGCAAAACTGCATTAGATTTGAGCTTTGGATTTTTAAATAGATGTGATTTAATTTAGAAATAGAATATTTCTTTTACATTATCAATATCACACTATTTTAAATAAGTAGGATAAAAAAAAAAAAAAAAAAAAATCTATATTAAAACATTAAATGAACTTATACATTGAAGAAAAGGAAGAATGAAAATAATAGAAAGAAAAGAGAAAAAAAAAAACTCAGCAAAAAAACTTAAGGTTAAAATTATAACAGTACATCATTTTTTCTAAAAAATATATTAAAATTTATATTTTAAATTAGCTTCATAATCCTGAAGCTACATTCGTTTACATGACTGTAATTTGATGACTTGATTTAAAAAAAAAAAAAAAAAGATTTGGGGAAAAAAATGTACTAAATAATATGTTGTGTGAGAAGAGTTTTTTCATTTCAAATACACCCCCCCCACACACACACACACACACTTTTCACACTCACTCCCATGTGTCTTATTTGTTTACTTTTTTCTTATTTGATGAGAATTATTTAAAGACAGAATGCTAAGTGTTATCTCATTTACTTATGTCATTGTCTTAATATCATTATTATGTAATAATTTCTGTTATACATATGTAAGATATAAAATGTTTTTTATTAAATCAAAGCAAATAATAATAAATAAATAAGGTATATTTTATTTGCTTTCTAGCTTTAACTTTTTTATTATTCAGTATTTCCTTATAAGATTGTTTAATCTTATAAATTAATATTAAATATAATATCAAGTGGCATTGGAACAAAGAAAAAAAAAGATGCAACAACTTATCAATTTATAAATTATTTTTAAATTAATATTACTATTCTAAATTATTATTATTATTAAAGAAAGCATCTGTTCCTTATTAATTTATAAATTATTTTTAAATTACAATTATTATTATAAATTATTATTATAAATTATTATTATTAATATTATTGAAAAAAATTTGTCAATTGCCAATCTATAAATTATTAAAGTATAAATTTTAAAGTATTATTATTATTAAGGGAAAAAATGTGTTCAGTATCAATCTATAAATTATTTTAAAATTATAATTATTATAAATTATTGTTAAAGAAAAAAAAATCTATTCCTTATCAATCTATAAATTATCTTTAAATTGCTATTATCATTATACATTATTATTATTATTATTATTAAAGAAAGCATCTGTTCCTTATTAATTTATAATTTATTTTTAAATTACAATTATTATTATAAATTATTATTGAAAAAAAATCTGTCAATTGCCAATCTATAAGTTATTAAAGTATAAATTTTAAAGTATTATTATTGTCAAGGAAAAGATGTGTTCAGTATAAATCTATAAATTATTTTAAGATTATTATTATAAATTATTATTAAAGAAAAAAAATCTATTCCTTATCAATCTATAAATTATCTTTAAATTGCTATTGTTATTATACATTACTATTATTATTATTATTAAAGAAAGCATCTGTTCCTTATTAATTTATAAATTATTTTTAAATTACAATTATTATTATAAATTATTATTGAAAAAAATCTGTCAATTGCCAATCTATAAATTATTAAAGTATACATTTTAAAGAATTATTATTATTAAGGAAAAAAATGTGTTCAGTATCAATCTATAAATTATTTTAAAATTATTATTATTATAAATTATTATTAAAGAACAAAAATCTATTCCTTATCAATCTATAAATTATCTTTGAATTGCTATTATTATTATACTTACTATTCTTATTATTATTAAAGAAAGTGTCTGTTCTTTATCAATTTATAAATTAGTTTTAAATTACTATTATTATTATTACTAAAAAATATCTACTAATATTAAAGAAAAAAAATCTGTTTCCATAAAAATAACTTTCAAATTAAGAGTATAGAAAAGTATAGTAGAAAGAAGGAAAAGATAATTGTCAAAATATCAAAAGCAATTTAACAGCTGAAGCTAATTAATATGCTAATGAAAGCCGTAATAGCAATAAACAAACTCTTTGAATATTTTATGAATTAATTTAAACAGCGCACACAGATTACTTATAGTAAACTATTTTTAAACTGATAGCGAGAAAAATTATATAATTTAATAAGTAAATTCGGATTCAAACTAATAAACTGGAATTTAGAAAAATACTTAATAAACAAAGAAATAAAAAATTGCTAAAGGGCAGTAATTTTCTGATAAAGATATATTACATATAAATAATAACAAAATCCCGTGAGGAAATACTGAAAGTTAAAATCAACAGGATAAAAATTCAGATAAGAAGCAAAATTATATTTTTTTATAATTATTTTAAACAAAATACTAATTCACCATAGATGTAAATGATTTGAAAACCACTGTTGCAATACATATAGCTTGAAAACTAAATCGGTAATCACTAATCTTACAAGTGTGTTTAACAGAAATTATCTTTAAAGCTTTGTTAAAACAATGATATAAGGAAAAAGAGATAACACTTACTTTTAGTCTTTATAATATCGAATTTTTGTACAACGCAAAACAAAATAGAAAATGGCGAAACGTCAGATTGAAACATGCCGTACTAGGCACTGGACTGACGCACACTGACTAAGGTCACCGGTAAAAAAGGAGTCGGACCTTCGGACTGTAGGGGCAGCCATATTGAAGCTTCTGGAATTCGCTGCGGAGGCCTTGACTATAGGGGGTGTTGACAGTGGCCGAGCTACATCCTAAATACTGATTCAAATAAACACAGTTAAAACTGTGAAATGTTTCTCATATTTCTGTTTAAACGGTCCTTTTTAAGCAAAAAGAAGCTCACGGTCTGATATTCTTTTGCCTCATCCCCCCCCCCCTCCCACACCACACCTTTATTTTTCTTACACTTTCACAAAAATTGAACATTTTCAATAGCTTAGAATGCAATTTTTCAATTTCTAAGTTTGTAGAGTTCGTACTTTTAGAATTGGGCTATCTACATGCAATTATTCCATTTTATTTCATAGTTTTGTTTGCATGGCGTTATTACCCATATAGGTGTGTAATAACGCCAAATAGCATGGGTCAAGAAAAAACGCCATTACATTTTATGAATACATATCTGTTAAATTATTTTATTTTATATAGATAGTCAATGAGTTGCTGTATCAGATCCTATATTTGTTTGAAAAATACAATCTAAAACTAAGCCGTGAAAATTGGTAAAACCTTAACGTGGCGTTATTACCCCAGGGTACCTTATTTTATGAACAAATTTTCGGATTATGATCGGTTTTTTTTTTTTTTTTTTTTTTTTTTTTTTTAGTTTTTGTAAATGACTGCTTTATTTTTTTGGAAAATTCGGAACAGAATCATTCTTGGAAAAAGATCAATAGTTAACTATTGATTATGTCATTATTATGCTGCAAATAATTATAAGTGTTACAGGTTCATAAGCAATATACCTTCATAGAACCGTGCTGCATATACGTATATACCTCATGATCTGTGTTAAAGCACTTCATATTAATTAGGCTGCAGCAAAACTGAAGAAGGAATCTGCAGGAATAATCTTACGAAGTTAGCATCAAAAGAAATGTCTGTAAATGAAACATGACATTTTCTGATGATAGCTTGCTTTGATGATGTAAAAATATGCCTTTTTTTTTCCAAATGTATATTAAATCTGTCATGTTTATTATGGTGCCTCATACTTTGTTATTCTTTGATATTTTTTGAGTTATAATTTTAGAATTTTACAGCTAACTTTTTTTTTTTAGGGTTCATCCATTTTCTCTGAAACAGCTGCAAAAAATTATCCAATCGATGTTTTTAGTATGGTTAGTGAAAATATACCTCCTAAACGTGTAGGAATTCCTCAGGAGGTTAGTCATTTCTTTTTCATATTTTGATTTTAAAATTTCCCATTTTGACAAAATTCACTAAAATGTATCTGGGTTTTGTTCTGTTTATTGTTGATATAAAATTAAATAAGTTTTTTTAATAGAGTTTATTGTGCTATGATATTCTTAATCATTTGAATATTGCTATCAAAATTTCAAAAGTACATATTATATGAAATTATTTTAAACACTTACATTACATAATAACAAAAATTGAGTATTAGAACATTTAAAGAATATTTTGTAATTAAAGTCTAACAATTTCTAGATTTTATTGTTTTTACTAAATTGTTAGTTACATGGTATCTACATTTTATAATTTGTATTTTTAAAGAAAATGTTGCAAATCTAGCAATTTCGTTATTTTGTGTATCATTATTTTTTTGTGTTATGTTTGCTTTCTTAACCCATAGTTAAAAATATTAAATAACCAATTTTTTGGGGTATCATCATAATTTTTTATGATAATTTTTCCTTTATTTGTGAAAAAATTATAGTATATGCACAGTTATTTATCAGTTATATGCATGTATTTCTTTTTTTTTACTAATATAAGAGATTTGTTTTCAAATTTACATAATTTGTTTTTATTCACTACATATTCAGCTAATGCAACTTTAATAAGTTTATGTCTTTCTCTTTTATTTTAAGATATCTTCAGCTGTTTGCTTTTTGCTGTCACCAGGAGCTTCTTTCATATCAGGTGAAACTTTATTTGTGGATGCTGCTGGGCGATTTTATGCACCATTAATGTTTCAAATACCTGGTATGAAAAAAGTTACTTATGTTTATTAGACTTATTTATCAAATTAAATTTTGTGACTATTTCTTTTTAATAGTGATATAATTTTGTATGAATGTAATTTTAGTTACAAAAAATGAATGTGATAATTTTTATATACTTTTTTTTTCTAATTCTTAATTCAAAATTTTTGAAGCATTTCAGAGTTTTCTTTCTTTAAATAGTGATTCTTTCTTTAAATAGTAATTCTTTTGATAATGAAATTTTCTTTGGAAGCATACTGAATGCAGATTGTAATAATCAAATATTGAAATGAATGCCCTTTTTAAAATCTATTTGCTATATTTAAATTAATTAGATATTTTTTAATGCATTAATATTTTAAAAATTATTTCCAGATCACAAAAATTTGCCACCATTCAAAGGTCTAGAAGACAAGGAAAAATCAAAGCTATAACAAAGAAAATATAATAAGGAATATAAAGGAATTCATGCTATCATCAGATGATTTTAAGAAATTATTTTCTTTTGATATACAGAATTTTATATGGTCTTTGAGTTATTGTATTTCTATTTTTTATAAAATAGTATTGTATAATTTTTGTTATTATTTTTTACACTTTCCAACATAGTTGAAACATATTACAGATTCTGCCAGTTTGTGTATCCATGTTATAACTTGCATAAATAGCCTTAGATTGCCATTTAATTAAAATATTATTAAAAATTACAATGACATGTTCAATATTGACAATGTTTACCATTAATGGTTAGTTTACAGGGACACTTGAAATTATTCCTTTACATTACAGTCAATGGAAAAAAAAATATTTTCAGTGCACTTTAATGATGTTAAATTCAACATAATGAAATAATGCATTACTTACTGTGGTGGGTAACAACATGTTTATACAGAAAAAGTAGCTATTATAGTTTGTGTGCAGAGACACTGAAAAGTATTCTGTTACATTGTGGTCAGTAAAAAACGTTTACAGTCCGTTTTAATGATGTTTCACTGTTTCAAGCATAATGATACTAATACACATGGCATATACAAGATACTCTTTATAAAATAAGTAGCATTTATAGTTCATTAAAGAATTGTATTACATTATGATCTGGGATGGGGGGGGGGAGAGATTTGCAGTGCATTTAATAATGTTACTCAGTTTCACTAAAATTGATATTCATTACTGAGCTGCACTACAATAGAGGCATTCAGAAGAATTTGGTTACAGGAAGGACTGTGAACCATAACTGTGGAATGTTTTCAGCTATGATATGCATTTTAAAACTGAAACTAGTTTTTAGTGTATTAGGAAGTATGTAGATCATACACAATGCTGCACAAAATAATTTGCTGACATTACCGACAGATATTGCTGAAAATGAATTTTTACTAAGTTGTGTTTAAAAATGTTTATTTAGAAATCTCATTTCATTGCATGAATGATAATGAAATCTCTCAACAATATTCTGGTAGTGTTGGAAAGTGTTTCACAGTCAATATCATGATGCCTGATTTTTTGCTCTTGTTTTTAATTCCTCCTAAATCACAAATATTTGCTACCATTTAAAGGTCTAGAAAACACTGAGAAATCAAAACTGCAAAAAAAAAAAAAAAAAAAAAAATAATAATAATAATAATAATAATAATAATAATAATAATAATAAGGAATATAAAGGGATTATGTTGTCATCAAATGACTTTAAGAAATGATTCTTTTTGTTTGATTTACAGAATTTTATATGGTCTATCAGTTATTGTATTTGTATTTTTCATAAAATTGTATTTGATAATTTTTGTTATTAAATTTTTAAAAATGTGTCATGTTTTTTTTTCTTTTTGCTATGCGAAAATTATTTGTGAAGCATCAAATTATTTAAATAGGGAAATGACTACAATATAAGCAGTTGAAGACAGGATATAAAATAAAATAATAAGATAATTTTAAAATGAATCTGAAAGTTCTAGATCTTAGCTATGCATTTATTCGCAGCTGGATAATTTTGTTTCCTTTCCTGACAGCTATTCAACATAAGCATCAAGAACATAAGCTCCTAACTAAATTGTAACATATTTATATTTAAAAAAAATTAATTTAAATAATCAGTAGCACATATATACATGTCTATATTCACTTGTATTGGGTGAGTGCAAAAATTCTGCCTGTTTCGAGCATATGCTGATGTCAAGTTGAGTACAGACGTCACAGTTGATGTTTCGAGAACAGGAAGTTGGTCAATAATACGTGGAGCAGTAGAGTGTATATAGGCACAATGTTTGCCAGAAAAACTAATGTTAACCGCAAAACAACATGGCAAGCTAGAAATAACACGTCAGACGTTGTTTACTCTAGAAGCATAAAGGCGCTACAGTAGCCACAGCTTGCCGCAGCATTTGTCAAGTGTATGGGAATGATGCCATGGACGATAGCACTTGCTGCCGTTGGTTTAGGAAATTCCATGATGAAGACAGGAACTGTAAAATCATGCCCGTTCTAAAGAACATCAATGGTTTCAAATGAGGATCTGGGCATAGCCATAACAAGTTTCACATCCAACTGTCAAAGAATTAATGGAAATGGTCTCGGTATACAGAACAGTCGAAAGACGAATACATACGCTTGGCTTCAACAAATTCAATCAGTGGATACGAGACACCAACTTATAGCAAAATAACAAGAAGAGAAGATCGGCATCTTTGTTTCATTGTTTCCCCATAACAGTAGAGAACCTTTTTTGAAACAAATTGATGATGAGAAGTGGGCACTGTACCATAATGTGAAGCATCAAAGGACCGTATACCAAGTTGCAGAATGTATGTCATCGACCTCAACTGGAGGACTCCATAGAAACGCATTTAAATTTTTAAACAAAGATCGTCTCCTAATAGAATAGGGCTTCTAAATGCCTTCTAAAAGCGTATAGTTGAGTAAATAACTCCTTCCTGTAGCTTACACTTCTCATTTAGTTTAACTTTTGCCCATCTCCACATTCTTTCTACATTATATAATTGTCTCAGCTGATTTAAACAAGGATTTTTCTAACATCAGGCCTATATTTAGAGATGACACTCAGACCGGGTCTAGTTTTCACTCTTTTCGGACCAGTTATTTAAAGATTTCTTTTACAACTCAGGCGGGACCCAAAGTATTTTTCTCATAACTAGAAACAGCTGGGTTCATTCTTCCCAGTTTTGCACGAACCAAAATTTTCAATCTCGATCTAGTCCGTATAAAAATCATTTGTCTCGGCGTGGCCTGTTTCGAGCAAAAATCTGTAAAATTTGGCCCATACCAAACATTTTCGCAAAAAATGCATATATTTTAAAACTAACAATATGTATTCTGCAATTAAACTTTAAAATCCATTCGTTTTAAATAAAATCTTGATTTCTAGGCAATAAAATTAAAATAGAGTAAACCTGTGAAACAGAAGCTACTTACAATTGAATTCTGTCACAAACAGAAAAATGTGTTAATCAATTTTACATCATTAACACTTTCCAACAAAGTTGAAAAGTGTTTACGCATTCGTTTTGTCTGACCGTTTGTCCACGCTCTAACTCTCTTAATTAAAATTTTTGGACATTATTGACGTTTACCCTAGCAAGAACCCTATGAAAATGAAGTTTCTACCGTAATTAGTTTATTTACAGGGACGATCAAAAGTTTTCCGTTACATTACATTAGGGCCTAAGGGAAAAAATATTTTCAAATGAATTTTAAAGATGTTACACCCTGTAATAGAGTTTTGGGTGTCGTTTTTAGTGGCAGTTGGCACGAATCCTTTTTAGAAGGATAAAATGTAAGTAATGCTATAATCAAACAATGTGTAGCAAGAAGACAGGTACGAACAAGCAATGAATGAAACTCACTAGAAATAAATCTTGGTTTTATTGAGAGTTGCAGGAATAGAATAAAAGAAGTACAACTCCTCAGGGAGTGACCCTTGAAAAAACACTGTTATTAGAGCTACATCACATTACGCCTTTTCATGACAGCAAATAAAATCAAAATGTCGTTATAATCAGTGCGGATGTTCGATAGGAATTTGGCTCTCGGTTTTCGCCAAAACTCTGTATATTTGCCGACCTTGGCGATAATTATGCAGGGAGAGATAGAAACGCGTTGTTAAGTACAAAGCCAATTGATAATACGTAGATTAAATGGGAGCAGGCACGAAAGGGTTAACAGAGTAATTTCGTGGGAATCGAAAACTCTCACAACGGAAAGATGAAAACCATCTGCTGACATTCACATTTTATGCCCTAAAATAACTGATCTTTAAGATGCACCCACGAAATTATTCGCAGGACTAAATGATTTTAAAGAGAAAGGATATCGTCAGCAGCTGTACAAAAATTAGTTTTTAGCTCACAGGCTATCAAAGCCTGAGAGCTTATGTGCCCGCCCGTTCTGTATGTATGTACGTGCTTACGTAACGCGATAACTCATGATAAAAATATCCGATTTACAAGAAACTTTGGATATAGGCTCATTATGATAAGGCGCTTCCCTGATTAGTTTTGAGAGTTCACTCGATAAGTATAAAAAGCCTCTCCCTATTTTATTGCCTCTCCCCTTAATTTATATAAATGGGTTTTTCATGCAAAATTAGTAGATTTCGTTCAAATCTTAGATGTATGATCATTCTAATGAGGTGCCTCCGAGATAAGTATTGGGTGTTCATTGTATAAGTTTAAAGAGGGGTAATGGGGGAGTAATCCCCCCGTCTTAATTTAGGTTTTTCACGCAAAATTTACCGATTTGCTTCAAATTTGTATATATAGGTTTATTCTGAAAAGGTGCTTTTCTGATTTGTTTTTCGAATTCACTAAATAAGTATAAAGAGAGGATAGGGGAAACTACCCCTCATAATTCATGTAAATGGTTTTTCATGCAGAATTAACCGATTTGTCCCAATTTTTGGATGCAGGTTCATAGTAATAAGAAGCTTCGTTCATTTGTTGTGGTGTTCTTTTATTAATTATAAAGGGGTATACGGTCCATTACCTCCCCCCTTAAGTTAGCTAAATAGAGTTTTATAAGGAGTTATCCGATTTGCTTTAAATTTTGGATGTAGGTTCTTTCTGATTAGTTGAATTTCTGAACAGTTTTGGAGGTTTAATGGTTAATTAGAAAGGAGGAAACGGGGGACAACGTTTCTTAAATTACATAAATGGGTTTTTATGCAGAATAATTCGACTTTCTTCGAATTTTGGATACAGGTTTATTATATGATAAGGCATATCCCTGATTAGTTTTGGGGCTTCAATGATTAAGTATAAAGAAAGGAAATGGGGGGGGGGTACTTCCTTCCTTTTTTCGAAAGGCATTATTATATAAGGCTGTAATATACAATTAGTCCGCATAGCCTGTGAGCTCTATGCCATCAGTTTAACTGGGCATCATTCTTTTTATTATTTTAGTTGTTGAAATCGCAGTGATAGCTCTCAGCGGAACATTGAGAGCCGCAGAAGAAAGAAATTGTTTTACTTTATTTTATTTCAGTTAGACATTACATCTCCGAATAAGTTTCGTGTAAGAGAAAGGATTTAACGAAAGCATTCCCATTCCTAAAAGAATATATTATACTGTGGGAAAAAGGCGCAATGAAGTCTTCTTAATTTAGAAAGATGAAATGAAATGCAGTTTTATAAACTAAGTGGATTTTGACCAAAAAAACTATATATAATGGAATCTCCATTATACACCCGATCAAACATATTCAAATTTATATGCACTTACGAAGTGCACTAAAATATGCATCTAAACGAATAGTTATTATTCATTTACAGGACCAGACAAAAGAATTCTAATACATAATAATAAAAGAGGAAATTTTTACGACATATTTTAATTATGGTAAACGATTTCATGTGTAATCAAATTAATATGCTTGGCTGTGGCTTAATATGAGTTATTTCACGCATAATACAAAGTGCATAGCATTTACAGGGATACACAAAAGATTTCAAATAATATATTATATCCGAGGTACTGTGTATTATGGATGATGACTGTTTGATGGATGACATGCATTTTTAATTATGATATTCGCTTTTAAGTTTCACTAAGCGTATGCACATTATATGGTGTGTATAAATGCTAATAGTTACACAATTAAGATATACAGGGTTATACAAAAGAGCTTGGAAAGGTTACTGAATATGGGCATAATTTACTTAACCTATTTGCGACGGGAGACATTTACGAAATTTTTAATGTTTTGTCACCGGTTTTTAAAAACAGAAATTTGTGCCTTTTTAAATCAAGAAAATGCACCAATTAAATAAGGCAATTTTTACAGTAAAGTTTTACTGGTGGGATTAAAGAAGGATTCTTAAGCCATTTTGCGGCACGTATCCGTGTCGCTCATCCCCATGGAGTTAAATGTGTTTTTTAAATAAATTTTGTATTTTTACGTTGAATTGCATTCAGTTTACTATGAAATGAATACTATAGAATTGAATTGAATTACTAGAGAATATAGATAAAATGATATACATGTTCGCCTATGGATGATAATTTCAGGAAATGTGATTTAAGTAGGTTAAAGAGTACTAGCCGCCCTTGGCGGTTTCCCTTAAATGCATACTAAGCATTAAATCATGTTGTTTTTATTCATAATTTATTTTAAATGCTCAATTTTTTTCCAAATTAGAAGATTCTGCTAAAGAATTAGTTGTAGATGTTATATACGCATCACATTGGCGCAATTGCAGCAAAAAGACAAAGATATGCTTCATATGATAACCCGGAAATTGTTATTTATTCTTTAATAAATTGTTTATTTACTTTTAATGTTCTTTTTTAAATTATATAAATTGTTTTGTTCTATAATTAATAATTAAACTTTTTTATTTATTATTATTATTTCCTTTTTAAAATATAAGAAAAGAGTTGAAAAAATATACTTGTAAATGGTATTGAAAACGAAGTTTTCGCCAAATTGGCATCCGAAACAAATCGCACCAATGTGGTGCGTATATGACATCTGTGCCGATAAATCAAGCACCCGGTATTTTTATGCTAACTTGACGCATCGCCAAATATTGTACCCGTGTTTGTATTTAATTAATTTCATTAAAAATATATTTAATAATATAATCATTTCACTCATTTCATTTATCATAACATAACTTTAATTTAAAACTGAAATGTTTAAAATTTATGATTTTTATTCATTTTTTAAGCAAAACAAAATAAAAAACAAAACAAAAATAACGATATAATAAATAAACCCAATTTACCACGGCCTAGATGCGTTTCATTTGGGCGTTGCCATTAAACATTTAACAAATACCACGATTTTTGTGCCACATACTTTAACGTAATATATATATAGATTTTTGTTTGAAATAAATTTTAGCAAAATACTTTCGTGTAATAAAGCAACTAGGTAAACTACAGGGCTGAACTAAAGTATTGAAGTATATTTCCATCCATTAGTATGAATTGCTAAAAGAAAATTGTCAACCAGCTAGGCGTTTTCTTGCTAAACTAAATTTCCCCAGTATATAGTATATATACAGGGTGTCCAGTAAAAGACTCACCCATTTTTAATGTAAATAATAATAATAAAAAAAAAACGGTTTGAGTATGCACTTTTTTCAAATAGTTTGAATTTCGGCCAGATGGCAATAGGCGGCCGAAATTCAGACATTACTCTAATTTTCATACGCATGAGCTTTTCGGGTCATTTTCAGAGTGGATTCTTAATCGACATGTTAAATCGACTCTCGACTCACTTGCAGAAATAGAGTTTGTTGGATGGAAAGAGATTTTAAATAATATTTATGATTAAACAATACCTATTATACTTAATAAAAACCAGCAAAACATGCTTTTTACCAAACATTTTGACTTATCACACATGTACCATAAATAAATTGTATTGAAAATATGTTTTTGTAACCGGTTAACTCTTTTTACGTACAATAAATTGAAAATATGAGAAAACACTGCTTTTTTAAGCTAAAATATCGTAATATTTAATGTAAACATTTCATTCATTAAATAATAAGAAATTGTATTTTAAAAAATGTATGATGTCAAAAAGCTTTAAGTGAAGGATTAAGCAAACTTTTCTTGCCTGTATGTCATACAGGCAAATCAGTTAAGTTAGTGATGCACAACCTTTTTGCCAGAAAATTGTTTGCTACCAGAATATTTGAAAAGTGGTGTTTGTTTTATTTAATAGCAATGTTTCTCTCATTATTATAAGGAAAACATGAAAGGCATAGCTCATAGTAGAGAGGCTGAGTAAAGCCTGCTCCACAGATGTTACAGACTGAGGTTTGAATATTCAGTATTTAAATACTGGTGTCTTTGTGGCCCGCGGGCCACAGGTTGTGCATCCCTAAGTTAAGTGGTTAAAAAGTGGTACGCAAATAGCGTTGGGGCAAGTTCCCTGTCTAAAACAAAGTGGGGCAGTGACTTATAAATCGGCACATAAAATATATTAAACCTTAGAATAAAGGTTCGTCTATAACAAATCCTGTCTTGAACATAAAAAATTATTGATCGAGAACGTATCAAACGGAACTACCTGCTAAGACGAAAACCTGTCTAAAGCGAAATAGTATTCATTTTTCCGAAAACCGAATCATTCCTACATTATATTCATATTCTGATGTTTGACATATCCGAAAAAAATTTTAAGAAAGCCACGAGATATTTTAAGATACATTTTACACACAACGCTCTCCCTGGCTGCAAATGCATCTACTCTGAAATGGAAAGATGCTTAAAAAAAAAAGCGACTTGCCTGTTTTTATATCCTGCGAGTCACCCCTTTTCAAAATTTCAATACAGAAAGCATCATAGATTCTGAATCATGGTAAAATCACCACACTTCTATTTATTTTAGTTCAATTTTATAAATATAAATATTACCAAATTACTGGAGCATTGGTGTCTTAGATATATAATTTTTAGAAAGTTTTTTTTAAAATGTTTCTAGTTTCAAATCAGATACTACAGGAATTTTCAGAATTCTTTCCCGTTCTTTTCGTCATGATGAATAGTTTAAAAAGGGGAGGGGGAGATGACGAAAATTATATTTCAGGATCTATGATGCTCTTTGTAATTAAATTTTGAAAAGGGGTAACTCGGAGGATATAAAACAGGTACGATGCAATTTTTTTCTCTTTTTAAATGTCCTTTATTTCAGTGTGGATGTGTTTTCAGTCGGGAGGAAGGGAAGGGAAAAGTATGTTTAAAAGTCATCTAAAAATCTCGTGGCTTTCGTAATAAAATTTTCAATTAAAATTTTTTTTTAAATGTCAAAATATGAATATAATGTAGGGATGAATTTGGTTTTCGGAAAAATTAACAATATTTCGTTTTAGGCAGATTTCCGTATTAGTAGGTGGTTTGTATGTCACTTTCTCTTTCAAAATCAATATTTTTTATGTGTAAAACAGGATTTGTTATAAATGGATTCCTATTCTAAGATTTGTTACATTTTTATGTTCCAATTTATAAGTCACTGCCCCGCTTTTTTAGATAGGGAGCTTAACCCCCCCCCCCCACACCACCCAACACTATTTGTGTACCACTATTTTAACCACTTAATTGATTTCACTGTACGACGTACAGGCAAGAAGAGTTTGCTTCATCCATCACTTAAAGCTCTTTGACACCACTAATTTTTTTTTCAATACAATTCTATACTGTTTAATGTGGAATGAATGTTTAGATTAAATACCACATTTTTTTAATTTAAAAAAGCGGTGTTTATCGCATATTTTCAATTTATTATTCGGAAAAAAAGAATCAGTTATCCGGTAACAAAAATATTTTTTCAATACAATTTATTTATGGTAAAAGTGTGAAAAACAAGGCTTATCAAAAAGCATGCTTTGCTGGTTTATATTAAGTACAATAGACGGTTATTCAATTATAAATATCTTTCCATCCTATAAACTCTATTTTAGCAGGGAAGTCGAGAATCCATTCAACATGTCGACTGAAATTCGACTCTGCAAAATGAGCCGAAAAGCTCATGCGTTTCAAAAATAGAATAATGTCTAAATTTCGGCCACCTGTATCCACCAGCGCCATCTGTTGGCCGAAATTCGAAATATTTGAAGATAGTACATTTTTACAAATTTATTGATTTTCTGATAACAATACAGCAAACTGCGCATTTTTATCTCAAACCGGTTTTTTTTTTTTTTTTTTTTTTTTTTTTTTTTTTTTTTGTTATTTACATTCGAAATGGGTCATTTACTGGACACTCTGTATTTGCGTGCATGCGTAACGCTCATGATAACCATACCGGATCCGTTTGAAATTTTGGATATAGGTATATTCTGATAATGCGTTTCCCGTATTAGTTTTGGGAGTTCATTCGCTTAGTATAAGAAGGAGAACGGGGGATAATGCGCCTTTCCTTAATTTATATAATGGGTTTTTGATGCAGAATTATCAATTTTCGTTCAAAATTTAGAAATACGATCATTCTGATGAGGCGTCTCCGTAATTATAGATGTTCGTTGGATAAGTATAAAGAGAAGGAAGGGGGGGGGGCTAATTCCCCACCCTTAATTTCGATAAATGGGTTTTTCATGCAGAATTATCAGATTTCATTCAATTTTAGACATAGGATCATTATGATGAGGGCACCTCCATGATTAGTTTGGCAAGTTCATTGGATAAGTTTAAGAGGGGGGAAATGGGAGGTAACACCCCCTTCTTAATTTAGGTTAACGAGTTTTTCACGTGGAATTTACGAATTTGCTTCAAATTTTGGTTATTGGTTCATTCTGATAAGGCGCTTCCCTGATTTGTTTTGGGAATTCACTGGATAAGTATAAATGGGGGATCGGTGGGACTCTTAATTTAGTTAAATGGATTTTTTGCGGAATTAACCGATTTGCTTCAATTTTTGGATACGGGTTCACAATGAAAAGATGTTTCCCTAATTAGCTGTGAGGATCTTATGATAAGTATAAAGGAGGTACGGTCAATTACCCCCCCCCCCCCCCGCCCTTTAATTTTGATAGATGGGTTTTTATGCAGAAATATCGGATTTGCTTTAAATTTTGGATGTAGGTTCTTTCTAATAAGGCAAATCTCTGAATAGTTTTGGACGTTTAATGGCTAAGTATAAAGGGCGGGGATATAACTCTTCTTAAATTATATAAATGGTTTTTATGAAGCATTATCCGATTTGCTCTGAATTTCGGGTATAGGTTTTTCATATGATAAACCATATCCCCGATTAGTTTAGGGGTTTCAATGATTAAGTATAAAAAGGGAAAATAGGGGGATCTATTTCCCACCTCAATTTTTTTTTCGAACTGCTTAAATCCTTGAAAATTTAGGGCTGTAATGTACAATTAGTATGCGTAGCCTGTGAGCTCAATGCAATCAGTTTAACTGGACAAAATTATTTTTTTTCTTGTGCTCGATACCTTAGGTTTCTGTGCTGTCGGCTGTGCTGTAGGTTTCTATAAGCTTTCCAACTTTTATAAGTTAGAATCACGGGATGGGCACAGCTCTACGGCTGGCTCGCAAAGTTTTTTGGCGATTTGCTTTTGCCCAAACTCGTCTCAATACCATCGCATTTTTCATATGTCGGCACTCTGTGATAGAGATACCCTATATGGTATTGGGAACTTGTAACTAGAATCACAGCTGTATGCTCCATCTATTACTATGTAATTGAAGATATGTTTAAAAATGTGAGTCGACGAAATGTTTTAACTATTAATGGAAATCGTGTAGCATAGTGAAATGACATCGAAATCGCTGGAAGTGACGACATAGGGCTTGATTATTTGCAAGATGTTCTTGCAGTGTTTAAAATGACGAATCCTGTATCGTTCCTGTTTGGTGTCTTTCGGCATCTCCCATACTGCTTTACCAACGCCACGTATAGACAATTCATATTAATTCTATTTCGACGCCACGGCAGATCAGTCGCAAGCTTATTATTCATTGGATCCTATTTTTGTGACATAGCTATATGACACTATTTTTCTGG
Organism: Maratus speculifer; assembly: GCA_964019185.1. Lineage (NCBI taxonomy): Eukaryota > Metazoa > Arthropoda > Arachnida > Araneae > Salticidae > Maratus > Maratus speculifer. Next base: position 376,717,017 of record OZ025293.1, read on the forward strand.
CAGTAAAAAAAAAATAGGGTCCAATGAATGATAACATGTGGCCGATCTGCCGTGAAGTCGAAATCGAGTTCGTATGTATTGTCTGCAGGTAACGTTTTTATACACATAATGTCTGCTATCAGCAGGTTAGCGCGTTCCAACAAATATCTAAGGAGAAATCGAGGACAGGAATAGATCAATTATTTAGTCCAAAAGCCGGCAACACGAACACTTAAGGTATCACGCACAAGAAAAAGACCTTTATTTCATGGAAGAGTTGGGGAATCAAATGATCCATGCCGGAAGTGAAGTGGTGCATAAGCCTAAAATTAATGCCACTAGTGGTTCACTCGTAGGTTTATCATTGTGTTTGCCGGGAACGGCAAACACAATGTTGTACGGCAGTGTGTTGTACGGCAGTGTTGTACGGCAGTATTGTACGGCAATGTTGTACGGCAAACACAATGCATTGTAAAAGATACTCAGAAACATTTCCGAAAATGACGGGCAGCTAATAAAAAATTTCATTTGTAAATTCTTCTTTAACGCTATCGGTTCTGACTTTATTTAAATTGAAAAAAGAAATTACGTTAATAACATTAACACTAGGTATCCAAATCAATTCATTAGTTTTTAACGAATATTTGACTGTCTGGAAGATAACGAGTGTTGTTGGTTTACGTACTATTCATTTCATATTCATATGGCAATAGAACAAGGAAAAAGTTTTGGAGATGTTTAGAAAATATTAACTTATATTTAACTATATTTAATATTTAACTTATATTACAACTTTCTAATACTTTTTGCGTTTTATTATACACGACTCTTTCAGCAAAGTAATTTTTTATTTTAAATTTAAAGAGTGAAATACATCTTTTAAATAAGAGAATCGCAAACGGCACAAAGAGAATAAAGCAAATAATAATAATAATTATTATTATTACTAAATGCCCAAACATAAATAAAGTCATATATTAAATGCAAACACTTATACTAATATTACTACATGTATATAATTGCAAAAGTATTTCTTAAAACACAATAATACTCCGTTAAAAGACATGTACTAATAAAAGTACACTAACCCGAAAGGGTTAAATCTCGAAAATAAATTGTTTTCTGAGGTTTTTAAAGATAAAGGAACACTTTCGGAATATTGGGTGACATACAAGCAGTTATCGAATATTTTTGCTCAGGCTGGAGGGCTTATACTACAGCCATTTTTTGTAGAACTATGCAGTGATTCCTTGTGTATCTAGCATCACCTAAAATGTGCGGGTTATAAAATTTTGAAAGCAAACATCGCGTATGAGCTCTTGCTGACGGGCTTGTACAACAGCCATTTTTGTAGGTTATGCAGTAAACTTTAATGTATTTCACATAACTTAAAATGCGTGGGATATAATATTTGGAAAGAGAATTTCTCCTATGAACTCCCACTGAAGGGGTAGACTTTGGCCCTTGGTGCAAAGATTTTAGGTGCACCAAACAAATTGTTTAAAAATACATAGCATAAGAACTAAGAGGTACTAAGGAAGATGTAAAACACAAATACCAATGTTACGGCTCTTGTAGGCGGAGACAATCGTGAGCTAATGCTAAACCTATGGGAAGGTTATTTTCTAATATCTCGCTTGCATTTCGACATTTTTAAACATTTTTCGTTTTGCATTGGATAGCTAAATTCCAACCCTACACTGCTTCTTCTTCTTCTTCTTCTTCTTTTTTTTTTTTTTTTTTTTTTTTTTTTTACTTTTTTGATTTTGGTTGTAGATTTTTTTTTATAAAGTTACTTTCGCTTTCGAAACCGGTTTTGAAAATGGGAGAGCTGAAAATATCTGAAACCAAAATCAAAAAAGTAAAAAAAAAAAAAAAAAAAAAAGAGCGATATAGAGAGTAACTTTAGCCATCGAATACAAAAAAATATAAATAAAATAAAAATGTCGAAATGCAAACGAGATATTAGAAAATAACCTCCTCTTAGGTTTAGCATTAGCTCGCGAGTTTCTTCACCTGCAGGGACAAGAGTCTTAAGTAAGAGAAATGATACTATATTGGTACATTCCCTCTTTATAAACGTCGTTATGAAAGGGTGAGATTACCTGCCAATCCTTGGATTTTGGAATTTAATTAAATTTTCTGTGTATCTGATTATTTAAAAATTAATAAAATATGGTGTTTTATGTGACTACAGAATAATTTAACATTAAAGAAAAGGAAATAGAATTTTTTGGTAGGTGACCCCCCCCCCCCCTCCTCCGCACAGCTACCCCACACTTGAATTCCTTGCAAAAGTCATTTTTAAATTCTGTTTTCTTTTAAATGTTCACGCGCTTTCAATTTATCTGGGAATGGGAAATGGGAAGGGAGGGGGGAGATCAAGGGAGAAGAGTCTCTAAAAAAATTGAGTGTTCCAATTCTTTGTTTTAACAATGATTTAACATTATTGTGCTTATGCAAGGAATAATTAAAAAAATATGCACCTTGAATTATATTAAAGGATTTTTTTTCTTATATTTGTGTTTAGCATGTACACTTAGACATTGTCTTTTTAGAATTAGATTATAATTATTTGGAACACTCCAATTCATGTAAAACCAAATCTTTTTTGACACTCTTATGTGTACATTTACACTCTTTAAGTTTATGAACCGATATCAATTAGCAGTCTTAATGTCACAAACAAAATACAGATTAAAACAGATAACTTTTTGTACAAAATGTATAATTTTTCGAGTTCTGTACTAAAAAAGCAAAAACCGAATCATTGTTCATTGTAAGGTCACTTCTGTGGCTGTCTGTTTGTTTATTAAAGCCATTTTACTCATAAAATATTTAACGTGGAAAGTTCAAATTGGGGGAAATAATAAAGACTAATGACCCACATATTTACAGATTATTAAACATTCACAAATATATTTAGGACTAGTGGTAGAGGGGCTTATTAAGTTACTTGAAAAACATCTTTTTCTGAATATTGTGTAAGGTATTTTTTCAAAGTTTTCGTAACGCTGAACTCAAAAATACATTTCTTTTAATTTTAGGTATTATATTTTCAGCGATATCTTCGAAAATGTAGTGCAAAAATATGTCACCCCCCCCCCCATCTAATTCCGAAGTTACTGAAACTAAAATTATGAAAAAATTAAAGGTAATAGATGTTAGTTTAAATTTTGCAGAAAAATTGTAGAGATTACTCTAGATCGCACAATTTTTGAGAAAAGTGCATTTTTTCGTTGCTCACAAATTTCAATTTTCTGTCATTCAGCAAAGATTTGAAGAGCGCTAGAGATACCTAACCTAGTAGAAGTACAAAAGTATTGTTAAAAATGATTTTCGAAAAATATCGTCGGTAATTAGCCGAGATATTTACTTTTAAAGACACGATAGATTTGGACATGCATAATGACAGGGGCAGCGTACTTTTTTGTATCATCGGCTTTTAAAGCCCAAGTAACATCTTTTACCGTGACTTTAAAAGGTAATTAGGAAATTATCTGGAAAAAATGCGGCACGGATCATGGCGGCGTTGGAACTTTCAGATCTCCATTTAAGTGCGCTTAGCAGAATAACAAGTTTAAACTTTGAACAATGGTTTTGTGTAAAAAGAAAAGATTATTACTATGCTGAATTTAGTTTTATGAAATGCTGAATGAAGTTTAAATGAACTCTACCTTTTATTCTCAGTACCGAATTTAATCCGTTGTAAATTGATAAAGATTTGATTAAAAAAACGAGTTTATACAGAATAGCAATATTTTATATTATTTAGGTTTTATATCTCTTTGTATTTTTATGGTATACCCATTCATACTTTTCTAGTATATACAGCACCAAATCCTATACGTTGTATCGTTTTTTTGCAAAGTCTTACTATTCTTTTAGAAACTTTTTTTTTAAATACAGTTAATTACTCCACGATGAGAGCACTTTGCTTAATTTTAAATCTTTTACCAACGGTTTTTTAAAACAAACAATTTTCTGTATTTCTATAGTGAAAATGCTTCGATTAAATATGGTATACTTTACAATATAAAAAGTAACTGTTGGGAATAACGAAGGATTTTGAGAAGCTTAAATGGCACGTATCGCAGTCGGTCGTCCCTAAGGAGTTAATAATTCATATATTTACTATACGGAACTCTCTGAGCGCGAGTAATACTCGCACTTGACCGTTTATTATGACAAGTGGGTGATTTAAAAATTATAGACTTATCTGAGTGCATAAAATAATGCTTAAATGATAATAACACTCCAATTCGTGTAAAATCAGACATTTTTCTGCATTCACAAATTTGCCTGCGATAAAAAATTGCATACTTAGTTTCATAAGCTAAACACACATAAAAACAGGTAAATGTCTGAAAAAAAAGTGTCATTTTTATGACAAATATTTAATTTAAAAATATTATACATATATGTGTGTAAAATTACCTAATATACACAATTATTTTTTAAAGTGTAGAGTATAAAAGTTCCGTTTTCTCCTTTTGAGATTCGAAATCGTAAAAAAGTTTTGAAATCGCTTCAGTATTTCCGTAACTTAAAGTTACGTCAACGTAAACTGCTGGACCTTTAAAAGGTAATAAAAATATATCTGTTAATTGCACTGATATCAGCTATTTTGTGCAAGAAAACATTGATTGAAACAAACACCACTTCACCAATTAATATATATTGATTAAATAGATAATTTTTTAATTAACTATTGTGTTTATTTTATACAGTTATTCTCTATTTCTAATCTCCTTGAGTAATGCACACGTCAAACGTAATAGAATTGCATAATTTAGCAATTTTAATTAATTTCCTGGTACAAAGCCAAAAAAAAAAAAAAAAAAAAAAAAAAAAAAAAGGGGAGGGGGATACTGCATTACCTAAAAATTTTCATTAAACCTCAATAAATAGTTATCCATTGTTTTGCAAGAGATTGTATTACATATCTAAAACAGTAGGTATGATCATACATGTTGAAATATAAAGTAATAAAAGTAGTAATTTCCTGTTGAATACGCAAACAATGAGAAAACACAAAAAATATTTATTCTTCCATTATTTGAAGAGAATCAATTTATTCACTAGTATAATCGAATGTTACGAAATTCATAATGCCACAATAAACAATTTCCGCAATTTAAGTATTTCATAATCTTAATTACTAATATAATTGTTAATTCTGTTTTTTCTATTGTTTTCCAACGTATATATACTGGTAGAAATTAATCGTCTACAACATTTTCCAATCTCACTTCTGCTATTTTGTTGGCCGTCTTCATAGCTTACCTAAGTAAGTATCAAACTTTTTATCTGAAAATCGGACCTTAAATTTCAGTTAGAACTTTTTTTTTTAACTCATTTAATTTTTTTTAACAGAATAATTATAATTGCTAAATTTCCGTATATGACAAAACGAAAATTATACAAAAAAAATTATTTAAGTTAAACTTACTTAAATTAACTTTCTATGGAGAGGTGAAAAAAATTTCAAAATTTCGGTTTAACGGAGTTCTACTGTATATGAATTTAAAACTCTAATAGATATTTTACATTTAATGTACATTTTTTCGGTTTTTCATTAACAATAGCAACAATATCTTAACAATATCAACAATATCTTTTATATGTTATCATTTATGCATATATTAAAAATTTTGAAATTTATTAAAAGCGATATTTTCATATTGGCCTAGTACTGGGAATTAGCAGACAAAGAATTCTCCAAAAATTGCTAGTCTTTTTTATTTTGGCAATTTCAGTGTTATAAGCTTGATTCGTTTACGTGTCCTGTTTTGTTATTATTATTATTTTATTTAAGGATGGATAAAGTTTAAATTTCATTATGGACTATAAGCTGGAAACAAATGCTGTCAAATTAATTGACATTAATTTAAATACAAACATATTTATCTTTTGTAACAGTCTGTTTGCAAGAGACAGAAATAGATCTGAAAAAATTATGCTTGAAAATTATTTTGAAAACAACCAAAATTAAATAAATTGCGATGCAGTTTTCAAACAATTTTCGATGTAGTTTTCAAACAAATTGCATTTTAAAACACAATATTTCATTTATTTGGCGGTGTAAAAATGACACGAACGTTACGCATAGATACGTTTTTCCTTTATAATATAGATATTAGCCTTTTTACATGATTTCTTACTGTGTAATGCATTATTTCGTTTTATTTGTAATGCATTTTTTAACACAAGTTACATATTTTTGATGAAAAGAAATCCATTGTTGGTAGCTTTATTTGCTATTAAAATAATGCTATTGCAAATAGTACGATAAAGTTGTATGAATCTGCTTTGTGTTCATTATAATTCATATTGTTTAAACCTTTTAAGGGGCAAAGTACTTGTTTTCGTAAAATGCCGAAACGACTGAATGGCCCTAGAACTTACAAAACAAATTATTTTAAAATACGAAAAATCTTTCTTAATTTTCTTTATAAAAGGGTAAATGTATTCGAAAGATCTGCTGGCCAATGTGACATTTGGTGATTAGAATTACGTTATCGAAAAACGAACCATGCATTTTCCTGAGTTACATTCAGGTATTCAGATTTTTGTAAAGATCTTTCTTTGTCAAAAGAAAATGTTTTTTCTTATTAGTCCCCGATGTGGCTATTTTTTTCGGCCATTATATAGTCTCGTCTAAAAAAAAAGAATAATAATAGTAACGTTCCGGTGTATAAGCCACAGCTATAAAACAAATCACATGTGCGGGATCATCTCTACTGTAATTTTTTAAACTTCTAAGTATAGCACATTTTCAATTTTTGCATCGTCGTATAGGAAAAAAAAAGTACTTTTAAATTCAATTTGTTTGAAAACTGCATCTCAACGCATTTTTGAGATATTAATGTTTTTGTAGTTTTTAACGATTTTTTATTATTCGGGGGAGGAGGAATTTAGTATGCCATTTCTGTAGAACGTAAAAAAATAAACAATTGGAAGATAGACCTTTTGGTTGCCATTTTCCCATAACAGCTGAAAGAAATTGTAATTAAAACGTGTAACTAGCATCTTATAGCATATTTGATTTTATATATCCATATTAATGTTACAAACATATAAATCCTTAGATACTTTTTTCTTTCGAATTTTTTGAACGACATCGCTTTTTTGCTGGATTAGTGCATTGTTCTGTGATACTGACGTCATATACATATTTTTCTGTAGATGTTGTTTAAGACTGGACCGCAAATAAACATTGAATTTATTTGCGGATGCCAAAGAAGTCCTTATATATGAAATAAAAGCGTGTCTTTTACGTTTTCAAACTAGTGTAACATTTTAAAAATAATGTGAGATCTTTCACACTAACATAGTTATTATTATTACCTTAATTTTTACTTTAGGCATGTAACCAAGATGCACATAAAAGAAATATAAACATACATAGAGAAGAATTGGAAGATGGGGTATTTCAAAAACTTAATTTTTTCATTTCAGGAAATTTCCTTATCTATACACACTTTATTAGAGTATTGAACAAAATCACCGTAAGTAAAAGAACAAAATCATAGCCATGAATCGATTTTCTGTTAATTGTTTAAATGTATCAATTATTTATTAATTGTCTTTCATTGTATATTTAAACACATGCATTTTTTTTATTTACAGAAACTGTGGGCAATTATCATCCGCAAGAAAATGAAATACCAAGCAATTTTCTTTCTTGTCATGGTGCAGCTAATTTTTGTATGCGAAGGCCGGATAATCTCGAATCAGACTGAAGGTAATGGTCATATATAATGACTTTCCTTACATAATTTTAAAAAATCCCTCTCGGCTTGATCTTTGGTGAGAGATAGATTTCAAAATTAAGTTCTCATTTCAAAAAAAAAAAAAAAAAAAAAAGATTAGAGATAAACCCAGTTTAACAATTTTGTTTGTCCCATTTTGAAGAATTTTTAATTTCATTTTTCTGTAAGAGTTGGATTTATCAGAACCATCTTAAGCAAAATTCGGCTCAAAATGCCCAACTTGACAGCATTTTTTGAAATATATTCTGACTATATGAAAGAAATCAATCTATACGACGCATTATATAGTTCCTAAATAAGAGAAACTGTCAATTGAATGCGTTTGAGATCAAAATTTAATTTAAAAATGAGTCTGAAAATAAGCAATTTGTTATTTGAATACATCCCCAATTCTTCAATGACGCGCTCTTCCGGAAATTCTGGTCAAAATGCTCACTTTGACAGCATTAAATAAAATATTTTCTGCCTTTATCAAATAACTGACCAATACGGAGCAGTATACAGTTCCTAAATAGAGAACATGTCAATTCGATGCGTTTGAGGTCATAAAAGGATTTAAAAATGAGTCAGAAAATAAGCAATTTGTTATTTGAATGCTTTTTCAATTTTTCAATTACGGTCGCTCCGGGAAATTCTTTTCAAAACGCCCACTGTTTTAAAATATATTCTGCCTTTATCAAAAACTGGCCAATACATCACATTATATAGTTCCTAAATAAAAGAATCTGTCAATTGGATATGTTTCAGAGCAAAATGAATTTAAAAATGAGTCAGAATATAATCAGTTTGGATTTGAGTACACCCTTAATACGATTTTTCCTTCAACTCCTATTTTTGTTTAATTTGTTTTTGGCATAAAGCATTGATCCTTTCAAAAATATATCAGTATAAATGTTGTAGGTATTATTCAGAAGGTGTATTATAAATTTAATCGCATTTGATATGTTAAGAGTTGACGAAGTTATGGATTTTTTTTTCTTCCGCTCCCTTTTTGTTTTCGTTTTTTTTTTCTTTTATGTGTGTATGTGTGTGATAAGAGTTGCTTTTATCAAAAACTTGTAAAGCAAAAGTTTTATATTATATTAAGAAAATTTATAATAAACTTAACTGGATCTGATATCTTGAGAATTGACGAAGTTGTGAATTTTTTTCTCCCCAAAACCCTATTTTTTTCGCCCATTGAGCCCATTTTTAACTTTATGAAAAATCTGTCATGCATAAACTACTGGCCCTTTTTTAGAAGTAATATAAACTTTAAATTTATTCGCTATCTATTTCAACTAAGAAGTTATGGGGTATATATATATATATGGTTCTGCAAATTTCATTTGTAATCATTTTAATTTTTTCCCATGTTTCAATGTAGTAATTTTGTATTAAATTTAATAGCTTATATATTGTTTTACAATTAATGGTATTATATTTTCCTTTATTTCCTTTATATCAAAACTTTCCTTTATTAGTATAGCTTGTTTCCTGTTTCAGCTAATGGAAAATGTCGATTTACATTTGCTGGAAATGTTGAGGGGCATTATACCTGCAAACGTGATCAAGAGCTCAGACATTGTGAAATCACTTGTGATGGCGAAAATCATGGCTGGTTCACCTGCCTACCATCCGGTAAATGGAGCCGTCCTTTGCCTCAATGTGTAAAAGAAAAAAAATAAGGTAAAAAATGGTAAGTAAATCTTATTTACTGATACTTTATATGAAATCTGCTATATATATATTATAGCAGATTTCGGTAATTCTCTATTATCCCACTTGACTCGTTCCATGAAAAATGGTACTTTTCGATTAACCGAGCGCCAGTATTGTAAAAAAAGTACCAAACTATTCGCCAGACAGTAACACCGATTAAACAAATCGAAGAATGTTCCCTTTGGAATCTATTAAAAAATAATAATAAAGTGAATATTCGATAAGCTCTTAATTTAGTAATTAAAAAAATACCGGATATTTATTTATTTACATTATATTTCTTAATAATCCCTTTTGACTAGTGGCTATTTGTGACGTCATTTGGAACTGATCTTTTGTACATAACCGTAGCATCGTGAAAATCATAAAATGAATTTTGGATTAGCACCACCCACTATATAGTCAACTACCAGTAACTTAAAAATTTACAATACAATTATAATTTTTACAATATACTAATGAAAGTAATATAAAGAAAAAATACTAGATATTTATTTATTTATATTACATTTTCTTAATAATACTTTTAGACTAGTAAATGTTTGTGACGTCAATTGAAACTGATGTTTTATCCGCAACTATAACATCGCAACATTCTTTCAATACCTTCTCTTTTTTAACATTATGGCCTTACAGTTTAAGCACATAACACAAACACACAACGGTGTGCAACGATCAGTGTTGGGCACGTTCACAAAATAAACGAACTAACTCAAACTCACGTTCAATTTCTGAAAAGTGATTTAAGTTCACGTTCAAACTCAAAAATTTTCAAACGAACTCGTTCAAATCAAACTCATTTGTAAAAATGAACGAAGTTCACTAAAAAGTTCACTTTTTTTATGTTTGGATATTATTGTCCAAATTTACAAAATTTTGAGACTTTTTTTTTTCAAATTATGAGGACCTACTTGCCTCACCAAAAAATAATCATATACAAAAATTTAGTTCAGTTCTAGAACTAACTAATAGAACATAGCGTTCTAGAACGTAAACTTTTAGGTGGTGCAATATTGAAAATGGCATAAAATTCGCTATTGCAGTGCCCCCTTTCGGCGGATTTTTTTAAAATTCAGGGAGGACCAATTAGTCATAGCCATACACTTACACAAAAAATTTGGTTCAATTCGATGCATAATTTCATATACTTTTGGTCGGTACAATGTTGAAAATGGCACAAACACGCGATTGCACTCTCTGGATGCCTGTGTGCATACCCTTCGAGACAATGCTGGTCTGAGTATTGTGCTTTAGTAATTGCTCCTTTTTGCTAGTTTGGAACTTAGTATTAATTTTACAGAAGAGGAGGGGCTAACTTACCTTATAGCAATTGCGATATATAAAACACAGACACAAGAGGGATATCTTTTAATGGTTCCGTTTAATTTTTTAAATACGGAACTCTAAAAAGTACTTATTACAATTTCCCTTTCATTCTTATATTTTTCATTTAAAAAAGGGGTCATGGGCTGCGTAAATCGGCACATTTATTCCAAAGTATTGGTCTTTCCATATTTATTTCTGTATATCCCATTGTAAACTAAATTGATTTTAAAATGAGTCCTTAACTGTATCTAAATATCTGAAATATTAATAACATTAACACATTTCCACGGATTGGAGGCTTAAAAATATAAAAATTTCTATACTGGTGCATCTTAAAAAAAAAAAAAAAAAAAAAAAAAAAAAAAAAAAAAAAAAAAAAAAAAACACTTAGAAAAATTCATTGTAGACAGATTCTTTATTAAGAAATTCGCCGTCTTTTACAAATGTGTTATGATTTTTTTTTATACGGATTATTCTATCCATTTTGCACCGATCTAGAAATTGTTTCGTTTAAGACAGGATTTCGTCATATACAGATTTTTGTAGCACCTTTTATAATACTGTTTCCCCCATCCCCTAACATTGTATATGAACTATTCTTTAAATAAAAGTTTAATTGTTGAATCATGGTAATTTAAAATTAGAATAAACTATGGCTATAGCGGAATCGATCGGTATCTTGAAAATTTTCCGTAGAAGACAATATTCCGTCTTAGCCAAATTCTACTCTGTCTGCGGATTCGCAGGAACTTGAAAATCTTTCCGATTTAGACATATTTCCGCCTTACACAGTCCACCTTGTACGGAGTGTTTACTGTATATATCTATTTTAGGCGAAATTGTATACAGCCCAGGTCCGGTTCGGCGCGACCCGAGTCTGCAGAAGAAGTAAGACTAGGATACTACCCAGAGAAGTGATATCCAGACTTAACCCGTCCTGAGGCTCGTGTAGGCCTCTAAATGGCATTTGAAAGAGGGAAAAAGTGTACTAAGGTCTGGAAAAATTTTAAATAAATTATGAAAAAAATTGACCGTAATTTTGAACGTAAATTTCGTTCAAACTCGTCTATTTTTTGAGTTTCCGTTCAGTTCAAACTCGTTTATAAAATAGTGAGCGAAGTTCAGTTCAAAGTTCACAAATAGTGAGCGAAACTCGTGAGTTTTCGTTTTCGTCCCAACACTGGCAACGATGCACACAAACGGTGAACACAAATACAACTTAATTAATTTTCCAATTAATTTTCATCAATGAAATTATGCTTGAAATTATTGAATATTTAATACATGATTTATCATTTGCTAACTAAGCGTAGCAACCTACAGGGTGAAAAATGTCCAAGCCGGGGATCGAACCTGCGACCCTTGGAATATGCTGTTCACAGATGGTGAATACAATGCTTGTTTTCATATTTCCTCCTCATTTATTGCTTTTCGCTAATGCTCTTCACTACCAACCCCATATTACTATACAAAAATTGCTTCTTTATATGTACTTTACCCTCCCTTACAGCTTAGCCCATGAGTTCATGGTACCCCGGTAGATAGTTTTTCGCATGCACGCATAAACGTTTCTAATTAAGTAATGATAATTGTTAAATAAAATTTATAGAATGATCTTATAGAATGATGAAAACTTTTTTTTTTCAGACTTGCAGTTCCGATATCAGTGTCAACATTGAAAATAAAACCTGGAAAAGGGCAGACACTGGAAACTAGGGACTGGAGCTATTTAGACTTTTTATGATCTGTATTCGTACATTTCAATAAAAAGTTTTTCATTGGATATTGAGTTAATCTGTTATAGTGAACGTGTTTTCTTTAAATAGTCTTTGATACTGCTAATGGTAGCTGGTAAAAATAATTCACTATATAGAATCAACGCTAACATTTAGGACATGTAAACAAAAATTATTTTAACAAGATCCGAAAATCACCCGTTAAAATAAATTAAGACCTTCCAACACTTCCAGAATACATGAACAAATTTTCGCCGTTTATTTAAAAGAAAAATGTCTAAATAAAAATTTTATAAAACACATAACACAGATGAAAACACAATTTCAGAAATTACAATCCACACTCAGAAAAATATTAGATTTCTTTTTATAGCCCTGAATATTACTTAAATATTTGTATAGATAGTTCATTTAGGAAACGTGGCGAACAGTTGTAAATTTCCTTTCAGCAATTTCAGTCATTAAACGGAAATGTATCGGTGATATTTTGTGTTGCCTTGTATATCCTCTGTAGAATTTCTACTCTCCAAGCAATATGAAAATAATTGGTTTAATATAAACCTTGTGTGACAACTTAAAATGTACTTTCAGCAATAACTGATTTTACATAGAAATGTAACCGAATTCTTTTGTGTGTCTACATGTAAATAAGCATCGAAATGCTCTGCAGACCTGATTCACCTCTTGTAGTACCTCAGTCATATATACCGTATATACTCGTGTATAAGTAAAACCCCCAACATCTATGGGTTCGACTATATCATTGAAATGAATGACAAATAAAACAGAAGTCAGAAATAATAAAACAATTTTAAAAAGTAAAATTTTAATTTCATTTTTACAATCATAAACATACAATTGAAACAATGTGAGTTCTTGTTCAATTCGTTTTACAATTATAAAGTAGAAACATGCATAATATACAACTTTTGCTAACTTAATTTTTCAATAAAATAATAGAAAATATAATTTTATATTGAAAAAAAAAATGTGCAAATAATGAATCAAACTTTTGTATGGCTATTTTTTGCTAGAAAATTAATAATGTAACAAAATTCAGGAAAAAATTTCAAATCAGGAAAAATAAATCTTTAAATAGGCAGTCTTGGTATTTCTACCATAAAAATAAAGAATGTTTTTAAGAATAAAGATTACGATGAAGTGTATCAAATTTCTAAGGAATACATATGGGTGATTCTCAAAATAGGGGACAATTTCAAAAGTGAAATCTTAAAAAAATTACTGTTAGCAAAATTTCTGAAAAAAGTAGGTGTTGTTAATATAGTATTAGGTATACTTTACATGTGGTCAGCAGAGCTAAATATTTAAAAATTAACTTTAAAAAAATAATTAGTATTTTTTGAGCCATGCTAATGACAAAACAAATTGCATGGAATAAATATATTAAGAAATTTTTATTTTCTTCCTGTTTAAATATTTTTTTCTATATTTATTAGCCTTCCTTTTCAGCAAATGGTTTCCATTTTTACATATATACATATAGGGAGAATAAAAACATTACCAAAGAGCAAACTTTGTTTACATGAGCAACATTCTGACACTAACAATGTAAGAAGCTGTCTTAGTGATTTTCTGACAGATTTAATGCATATTTTAGGGATAATAAATGTAATACCTAAATTTACGTGTAAAATTAAACTTTATGAAAGATACAATATAAGCAATGGTTACATTTATGCACATAGGAGTCTTTAGCATGGACAGAAAAACCATGCTAATGACACTGATATTTGCCCATGCTAATGACAAATTTTAATTTAAATAAGATTATGAGCCATAATATAATCACAATGCAATAGTCCTTTTTGGGGCTTTTTAAAACACAAAATTCCTATACAAATAAGTAAAATAAAAATTTTAATTATAAAATAAACATGAAAATTATTATCCATTCTAATGACATACAATTGATGTACGCCTCTAATATTCGACTTCTATTCTTAAAATACAATACATGCTTCTATTTTCAGGCTTGGATAAAATGGCTACTAGTTGCCATGGAGAAACTTTATATTTTCAAACTATTGTCATATGTGAAAATGAAATTTTGATTAATAACCAGCTGTTATAGTATGACCTTGTTTTGAAAATAGAATATGGAGGACAAACTTTAATTCTTTTTTTATGTACTATAATTTTATTTTTAAAAAGAAATTTATTGGATAAATCCTCTCCTTGATTAATTTAAATAAAGAATAACATTTGTTTTATTTTATAAACATGATATTAACTCTTGAAAAAGCTAGTATATACAAGGCACAGCTGCTGTGGACATCCATGCTAATGACATTTTGTACATTTATTCTGTTATTTTAATGTGTTTTTAACTAAAAAGTGAGTAATTCTTGAGAGCAAATAATGAATAATATTAAGACAAACATATCTAAATATAAAAACATGACAGAAAACCTCTCAATTTTTTTTTTGTATGCCGAAAGACATAAATTGTCCCCTATTTTGAGAATCACCCATATACTTTTTCTTTCAATCATATTGAAGACAATGTATTTATCCTACCAGGGCCATAAAAAATTACATTTATAGAAATCTATATTTTAAAAAAGATATATTTTCCAGCACCACATTTACTACTATATGTTTAGAGAATTGATTAACAATATATGCTTTTTTATTTATAAAAAAATATAAGGTACCCTGGGGTAATAACGCCAGGCGGGGTAATAACGCCAAGTGCTTATATTTTGCATAATTATGAAATAATCAGGTAAATGACACCCATGTGTTCTGCGCAGAAGGGTTTTGAATCATATAAATCGCAAAAAACAGCTTCAAGTTAATTTGTTTCATTTTTAGGTCTCATTGTTTTTACAAACAACTAAAATTAACGCTTGATCTAAAAGTTGCGAGATACGTTTTGTGATGTGAAGACTATGTTTTTATCCGGAAATACTTTGTTAATTACATAAATTTGTAATGCAGTTCATGTACTTTTAAAATGTTGTAATAAGATTTTGGATATCTTCTCGAGATAATTTGTAATTTAAAATGTACTGCGCAATAACTATACCGGGGTAATAACGCCAATCCTTGACATTAATACCCCGGTTGATTCCCTACAGTGGCCGAGCTACATCCTAAATACTGATTCAAATAAACACAGTTAAAACTGTGAAATGTTTCTCATATTTCTGTTTAAACGGTCCTTTTTAAGCAAAAAGAAGCTCACGGTCTGATATTCTTTTGCCTCACCCCCCCCCCTCCCACACCACACCTTTATTTTTCTTACACTTTCACAAAAATTGAACATTTTCAATAGCTTAGAATGCAATTTTTCAATTTCTAAGTTTGTAGAGTTCGTACTTTTAGAATTGGGCTATCTACATGCAATTATTCCATTTTATTTCATAGTTTTGTTTGCATGGCGTTATTACCCATATAGGTGTGTAATAACGCCAAATAGCATGGGTCAAGAAAAAACGCCATTACATTTTATGAATACATATCTGTTAAATTATTTTATTTTATATAGATAGTCAATGAGTTGCTGTATCAGATCCTATATTTGTTTGAAAAATACAATCTAAAACTAAGCCGTGAAAATTGGTAAAACCTTAACGTGGCGTTATTACCCCAGGGTACCTTATAATTAAAATTTCATTAAAATATTTTTTTACAGCTGGAATTTATTAATATTAATACTAATATGTCGCATTAATATAGTTGTATAACAGTAATTTATATTAATACTAATAAGTTCGATCGCACATGTATAATTTTCGAAATTCTTAAAAAGTTTTGACAGGATGTATTTGAATTTTATTGATTTATTGATTATAAATATTATAATATGCTTGTTGCGTTCGCAGAAAAGATGATATTGAATTTCATCTACGTACAATCTAGTACTAATATTGCTTTTAAATTTGAACTTAATAAAAATATTTACAATACAGAAAAACAAAGTTTCTATTAATACTGTCAGAAAATTTCCGCGATGTAATTCAAATATTATAATGAATCTAGGAAATATATAAAATACGGCAGTAAGAAATACATTTAGATGTTTCACAAATCACCTAGAAAAACTAAACAAAATACAACATTGAAAATCTACATATGTTAGAAATTTACTTTTATAACTAATCTACTGTTATTGACGTATGCCTATTTAACCCCTTCAGGGGCGGTGTTTGCAGTCTGCAAACACTTAATATTACTGTTCCAATTTCGAACTGGCGCCAGTATAATTTTAGTACAATTTCGATTTTATAATATTCGCGAAAAACAGCTCTTGATTATTATCAAATAAATCTGTTCTTAAATTGTGGTGTGAATCAATTATTTGAACATTTTCGGAGCAGAAATACCTTGCCCCTGAAAGGGTTAAGACATAATTGAATAGGAGCAGTTAAAAATCACAATACATGAACCATAGATGGGCTCTTATTTTATCATTTTTGCACACAAAAATAGAGAAACACGCAGAATTTACAAAGCTGACAGAATATGATTCATTTGTGTATTAAGGTCTTTCCTTAAAACTAGAAATTAGTCTTCCTACAATCTTTATGTATCTAAAAACTAAAAATCCGCTTTCTGAACTACCCAATAGAGGAGTCAACGATATAGCTTTTTTATTCGAATGATTTTCACACTGCTAATTGGCACTTTTTTCTTCTTTTTACGGAAAAGTTCAAGCTTGATGTAATCTTACATATTAAAATATGACTAATGTACCCCATTTCTATTCCGCGGATAATAGGTCGAATTTTGGAATGAAACGAACGTGAATTATTCGTAATCACTTAAGGCTCTCAAAATTTATATTATTTTTAATCAATCTCAATTTATCAAGAATTTTCTGTAATGGTTAAAGTTAGATTCCTTTGAAGTGAAAACTTGGGGGAAAAAGAAATAATGGAATATTGTTGCCCCCTTTTTTTTATACATGAGTTCAAAAGATCTACATGCATATTTGCCAAGTTTCCCGTATCATGAGTACCACTATTCCTAAATGTCTTAAATAAAGTGAATATTTCTATTCGGGAATAGTGGTACTCGAAATAGCGGCAAATCGACAGGCATGAATGTTGGACATGTAGATTTTTGGAATTCTGTTTGGCATTTTGTCTCATTAAAATTGACCTTTTTTCTTTCCAATTTGAATAAATAATGTCAAAATATAGGTCCCTTGATTAGCCCTCTACTTATCAAGTTTCCTAAAAATAAAACGATTTAGTGGATGAAAATAACATCATTTTTAAAAATAAAGCATTTTAACGACATCATTTTAATTTATAAAGCTGAAATAATTTTGGATAAATGCGCCAAAATGACATAATTTTATTTCCACCATATTCGAAATTGGTGGAAGAATATCAGAAAAATTACAAAGCGAAATTGTAAAATTATAATCGAGACAAGGGGGGGGGGGGGGTAAAAACTAAATTTGGTGAGTGGCGATTGGAGAGAGAACGCTCTAGAGCAACCGCTAGGGTAGGCGAGTAGATCAACAAATGGAACGATTAGGGTCATCTAATACCTTTGCACATAACCATAATTTTTAATGAATGTATTGGACACATCAAAGTCAATTGAACGGCATTTCTGTAATCGACATTTTATTAATCAATAACGATAACATTACAACTGTTACAACCAGAATTTTATCAGAATTTATATTCATCAATCACTATACTACTATTTCATTCAGTATATAACTTCTACCACTTATTACTATTAAAACAGCATTTTGCTAAATTAATTTTGGCAGATTAACTTTATGAAAACTTCGAAATAGCTCATGTTACCAGTGAAGAGGCCTTTCGTTTTACATGTAATACATGCATCAGTGCAATACATACATAACATACACGCGTACACACACTTTACATACAAAAATGGTTATTACTTATTAAAAGATGGGTTACATTGAAATATGAGATGCAATAATATGTGAAAGGAAATTCTATCTTCTACTGACTTTGATAGATGTTTTCAAAGATTGAAAATTACCACTGACATATAAGAATACAAAAAAAAAAAAAAATCACTGATAACTTTAGCGACTTTGATACAATATTTTCAATGGCATAATAAAAAAAAATACATTCAAGCCTAATCTAAAAAACATTGTTTTGTGTTAACCACAGTAAACTTTGATAGTATGTTTAATAATTTTTAAATCTACGAAAATACTTCGAAAAGCTTTCCCTAATATTACTAACATTTTATAAAATAAGCTCTTCTGATCACGTTTGATACATTATTTCTAAATATTTCAGTTAAATTAATTTAATTTATAAAATAGGAATATAGTTATTATTTCTTTTGCTGTTTTATTTAATGGATGTTCTATTTTTATTTATATAATATAAGATAATGTATTTTTGAAAATAATCAATATTGTTCCTGGAAGAAAAAATCATTATTGAGTTTTTAAAATAATATAAAATATAATACTTATATCGTATGTATATAATTAATTAAATATGACTTTTATGTGGAACTATTTCTATGGACTGGTTGTGTTTGAAAACACAGAGTCGTAATTTGGCTATCGTAGCTTTCGTAAAAATTAATATTTTTGGTTAAAAAACTCTTTTATCATGTCTATAACTTTTATTGAATATCTGAGTCATGTTATATTTAATTGAATTCTATTATTACAATCCATTTTAATATTACTGCAACCGCTATAATCACCAGTTTACTAAGATATACATTCAGAATTTTCCTTAATAACTCTCTAACTCGTCACATTCCTAGAAATTCAGATATTTTTTAAAAATTGCATAATGGATTAGAAATTAAGACACTCGAGTATAACATCTGGCCAATAATTTACAGTTTTGCAGAATATTTAACATAAGTTTATGCGAGCATGCTTTAAAAAATATTTCTTAAGCAAAATACTTGAAAAATACTTTTGTAAGTAATGTCTACATGCATTAACATCTAGAAGGAAACAGCCTTGTAATATACAGGCTCACATATACAAATAAGAAATCTGATTATGTACATCTCACAATAAAACATTTACTCATAAAATGCTGAACAAATACAGAAAGAGTAATTATAAATGCTAATCTTTCCTGCATATATAGGAAATTCAGTTGAGATAAAATATGGGATAAATTATTTGAAGTTGCATTTAATTTCTTGCAAATGCAATAGAAAAAAGTGTTTTAATATACAGAACCTATTTGTATAAATTTATAAACTATATACTATAGTTTATATAAACAAATTATATACATGTTATAAGGAAGTATCCATTTAGTAAAATGTCATTTGAAAACAGTATAAAGAAATATTACAATTCGAATATACTCACATGCATGAAAAGTAGTAGAGTTTTATTGCATAAGTGTAAAGAGTAAGTTATTCATAAAGTAAAATTATACACAATTTTTATAGGAATTATAGCTTAATACACCAGTTATAATATGTAGAAATACACAATTAAACACGAGCTAAAAGAGTCAAATTATTTAAAGACAACATTTAAGTTAAGAAAATTTGGAAATAATAGTAAGTTTTCCATAGAGCTTTTAAGATTTAAATAAATAGGTAAGTGTGGTCGCAGATCGCACGAAGAATTTCGTTTAATATTTATTTCAAAGCAACTTATTCTTCAATTAATAAATCCAAATTGTTATTTACAATTATTAAATTCTTACACAGATGTAGTAACAATAAATTTAATTTTAAAATAACTATAAAATGATGTTATTTATTTTAATCAAATTAAAAATGTGCAAACACAATTTATAAAAAAAAAAATCCAGATTTTTTGAAAATACGAAATTAAAAAAATATATATATAAAGACATAAATAAAATGTTAAATTTCTAAAAACGAAAAAAGTCGTTTAAACGAAATTTAATGTACCAAATCATTAAAAAATCGCATTTTTTTTTCTTTAAAGAAAGAAAATTTAATTCCAAAAAATATTATGAATGTCGGTGATAAAAAAATAATATAAATCTTTAAATTAGTAAAAAATACGAAATTCCTTTTAATGAAATCCATTTTAGTATGAAAATTTCAAGTTCTAGCATCGGAGATCGAACTCAGAACCTTCTGTTTACTAGCGAGACACTTTAATTCCAAGCTATGATGTCTTACTAAAACCGTTGAAATTAAGATCCCCTTTTAAAATTTAATTCGCAAAAATAAACGGATGAGATAAACAAAATTGATTTAATTAAAATAATAGACTTTTTGAAATTTTTATGATTTGTCACGGAGTGTTCATCTGTAAGTACACAAGATTTGAGGTCTCTGATTGATACATATTTGCGTACGGAGTCTGTGACGGACGGACTGACAAAAGACAGAGATGAAAAGGGTTTCGTCAGATGAACGAAACCCTAAAAATGAGTTTTCATTTTTGAAGTAGATACGATTTGCATGATATCAGAATATTTAAATATAATTCTTTGATAGGCTGAAAAGTTCTTTAAAATGATAATACGCAATTTAAAGTACTACCCATAAATAAAGGTAGTCTTGAGTGTCTTTTCTGGAAATTCTGAAAATGTATTCCCGGAATAACTCTCTTTAATGTGATAATTAATTAATCTAACATATATTTACGTAAGAATTATAAGAATTTAGTTTCTACTCTCAAGATATAAGAATTTGATGTTACAAAAAGTCTATTATTAAGATTTAAAATGATTATTATTAAAAATTATTTATTTTAATTAATCAATTTATTTATTATTAAGATTTAGTTATTTATTATTATACATTTAATTAATATTAATATTTATTTATTTTAATCTGCTAAATGTATTATTATTTTAAACAAAAATACAGATTTAAAATTTAGATAAACTTTGAAAATACGTTTTAATAATATATTACTAAATTTCTGTAGGAAAATTTTCTCAATATAAATTTTATAAACCTTTAATTTAACACCAAAGTGTTTTTTTTTTCCTTTTAATGGATATATTTTTAATAGTGCTACATGGCCTGACTCTTTTAACTCTACACTTTGAAACATACATATAAGACAATACTAATATACAGTACACTGATGTACAGTAAAATTTTCATTTGATCTTGTAAGAGCTGTGGTTGAAATAATTTCAACTTCAGTTGAAGTATTTCAAACACATTTCCAGTATCTACTGGTAAATCGAAATACACATACAAGACACTTCTGGAAGTTACAGTAATTCTGGCTCCACTATTCTTTATTAAAAAATTTCTATTTAATATTTAAGTCGCTGAATTCATAGTTGTCTTGTATAATTGCAAAGCTTGTTGTATTTTTCTGCAATTAAATAAGGCGATAAATTCTATTTAAAAACCGTGCCAGAAATGAACACCACTCTTATTTTAATGTACGCACGCTAAAGTATTTTGAAAAGCTTCGGTACACAAATGAATATTGATAATGCACACAAATGCAAAAAATCCATTGTGTATATTTACAGAATTCTCACGACTTTAATTACTCTATTATATTTCGCTAATACTTTATAATATTATTCTATGATTTCACGGATTTTAATTTATTGTCTTTTCAAGTAGAAATTTACATTTACTAAATATTTCCCTTTATTGTTTTATTATCCCTTCCTTTGTTGTGTAAGTATTGTTAAATTTGAATTATTTATAATATTTTTATGATATAATTTAGAAAAGCTTTTATAATAAGCAAAAGATAATAGCACAAGTTATTCATTCACCAAAGACAAATCGATATAATTTTGCTTTTCACACATATTTTGGGATTTAATCTGTTTTAAAGTATTTTTTGAAGGAAGATAAAAAATCTGATTACAATTTTCTTCTATGATTTTCAAATTTTTGTTAATACAATATACAATTTTTAATGCATTTATTATGAATTTTCAATGTATGTGTTTATTAAAAACATACAGAAATCTATTATCTTTAATTGTACAGTTGATTTTGAAACAGATTGCTGCCTTAACGCTTGAAGGGCCATGGGATGATTATTATATCATTTAATTTTAATCACAATCTGTCCCATAATTTTTTACACAAAATTTTACTTTTATAACTTCGGTAAAAATTAAAATCAAAAGCCGTAAATTTTCTTTTTTATACTAAATAAAACGCCGAAATATTTTTTCTTTTTGCAGAATTGAAACTGTATCACGCAATTCTAATTCTTTCGCAATGAAATTACATGTATTTTCATCGATAAAATGATAACAGATGTACTTCCGCATTTAGACTTTGTTAGTTCATTTAGACCTCATTTTTTACCTTTGTTATCTCATTTAGACTTTGTTCAGTCATACTAATATACTCTATAAATTCGAATTTATCCATATGTTCATAAATTAACGGATATTTAACTATTCGTGTTCTCTCAGCAAATTTAGTATGCTAAGAAATTGAAAGACGAATTTTCTGCTATGATTTTTGATCATGCCTTCTCTAACCACCTGCCTGAAGTGATGTAGGCCGTTTGTCTTTATACGAGATTTTTTGAAATGACATTTATTTTTAGCTACAACATCATATATGCAAAATATATTAGCACCAAGGAATTTTTTCAAAGAATAATAACACATACTAATTAATTTGAATCTTTTTTTTTCTTATTTTCTATTTTTTTTCCTTTTTAAATAGAATTTAATACTGAACCTTATACCGTAGTCGCCAAGTTTTACACTTTTTTCCAGCTACTATTTTAAAACAGAGAAATTTGTCTCATTTAATCATCAAAGACGCCTAAGATTAAATAAGGCAAATTTTCCTCATTAAAAAATAGCGGTAGGAAAAAAGCTCAAAATTTGGCGGCTATGCTTATATCATATACAGCAGTAAAAATCTTTCATAAAATCCTGTTTTAAATATTATTGTTTCCTTTTTTGACATAACATATTCAACAATAATGTAAATAAATACTACCAATACACAAAACTATAATACATACTAAAATATCATATACAATATAATACAAAACATATAAATAAACGTTGAAGTTCACCTAATAAGATGATGTTTTTCACAGCAATGAATAATGTTCAATTAGTTTTGGAAAAATCAATAAATTAAAAACAACGGTTACTTAGTAGTAAAAAGAAATGCGTTATAAATGATTGAACAAACAATCAATATAACAATAAATTTATACAGTACTAGAATTTATACAATACTTTACATTTCAATTGCCATGGGGTGACTGTTAAAAGATTAAAAAAAAAAAAAAAAAGACAGCACCATTTCATCTGGGAGAATAAGAGCTTCACCCCTTTTTTAACGTCATAAATTTATCTACTTTTTAAAATTCAAGAAATATTGAAAACGAATTCCGGATATCCGAAATTCCGTTATATTTGGTTTCCTTAAGTATAAAAAAAATTTAACAAGTTAAGTGAAAAAAAAATATTTTATGATGCATGTCAAAAAACAAATGTCTAAAGCAAACCATAATGAATATTCCCAAACTCATTGAACAAATAATGAACTATTTACAGGTGATGAATAAAATAAAAGTTCAGAAGAATTTGATGCTACATAGAAATAAGTTATATTAATGATAAGAAACATAAACAGTTGAAATTACAGAAAATAAACATGTTCATAATTCTGGTGATTATCACTTCTTTCTATTAAAAGTAGAATGTCTGGATGTGTGGGATAAACGATCATCTACATCTGTTGAGGAAGAACCTTCCGAATGCACTCCTTCGTCTACATCAAGGCAAAAGGCACCTTTAGGCAAAGCTCTCTGCTTTTGTAAATGTTTTCTCCGTAAATCCGAAGATGAGGATTCAGGAGCTAAATTTTTAACATCTTCAAACATAGTATGTTTCCTTAGAAGATCCTCAGGGTAATTCTGGATGCTACCAGTTGCTCCTGGAATATTGTCTCTGCTTTCACGCAAAATATGTGGGACATCCACACATCTACTAATGTCTTTTCTAGATTTTTTAGAAATATTATCCTTATTAGCGTCCACGTTTTGTTTTTTCTTTAGTTTCACTTTTTGAAATTCAGAAGAGGGAGTCGCTTCAACAATGGCTCGAGTTCTTTGCTGGCGAGAGGGTGAGTGATAACGGGTCTCCTGTTGGTAACTATGAGGATGGCGCCATTGGAACGTGTTATATTCATTTTTCCAGTCGCATCTCTTCCGCATTTCCAAAGAGTCATATTGATTTTGTCTTTGGGAGCTGTCATGACGATAAAATTGATTTCTATCATTCCAGTAATTGCTTCGGTTAACAGGTGATCTTCGAATCTGAGAGTGGGCGAGTGGGTGCTTCTCAACTTGTTTGATGAATGAAGTGGTTCTGGGGGAACTTCTGTTTGCTTTACTGGCCCTGCAAAAACAAACAAACAAAAAACTTGATATTGAAAATTAATACGATATGGCAATGCATAAATTTATTTTCAAATAACGCATCCCACTGTAATAATGAT
Organism: Maratus speculifer; assembly: GCA_964019185.1. Classification (NCBI taxonomy): domain Eukaryota; kingdom Metazoa; phylum Arthropoda; class Arachnida; order Araneae; family Salticidae; genus Maratus; species Maratus speculifer. Next base: position 376,741,936 of record OZ025293.1, read on the forward strand.
CAACATTGTCAACAAAATTATCCCAAGGTCGAAGCCGAAGGTTCGTAGATTTGATCCTACCAAGGTCGATTGGAGTTATTGAGCTGAATTTTTAACATTTTTCTTAAATAAATATGAGAATTAGAGCCACTTTACCTTTAAAAATTTTCGTAGGAGGTACTTCTCATGTGGCCAATATGACCAACATAAGCTGATTTCTAATAAAACCCTTCTTTTTTAGAATAGTCATCTCGCGTTAATTCGAAAAATGAATAACACAAATTTAGATTTTTTTTCGCTAATTAAAGTAACATACAGTACTAGAAACTAACAGATTCAAGTATTGAATTAAATTATGCACTTCTGCATCATTTGTGTTTATTAAAAGGTTGCCACGGGTGACTATTTTTGTAGTCTGTTCGCACCATTATTTTTTCTAATATAAATTTTCATGTATGTTTCTCTTGCAAATGTTGTCAAGGTTTTCTGTTATGAGAAAGCGGTGCCAGTTAGAATTAAAAAATATTCGCCTGTGGCAGTCCTATTATTAGCAACTTTCTTTACCTTTAGCAAGGTCAGTAGCCTAGTTATCCTGATATTTAAATGTACCGAAAATTTCGTGAAACATTTTAAGTTGTTCGTGCATTAATTAAATAAGGAAAAATATATTACAATTACCTGTTAAAACCAGAAGAATGGGGATCATCAGAGCTATCTGTTCTAGCAGTAGTTGTAATTGGAGACAATCCACTTCGGAATCCAGAATTTGAATTATAACTTACAGTTCCAGGTGGGAGAACTCCCCGGTGAGTTTTAAATTTTCCAGTTTTATAAAGGTAAACCCAAGCGTTTTTAGCTTCAGGATACAGAAGGCATCGTACAACGAAGATCAGGAAACCTTGTAGGGAATTGGTGATGCAGAAAAGGTAACTAAAAACAACTTTTGTTCTACCAAATGATAGCGTCCCAAACACCCAAGTAGTGCCCAAAAGTATCATCACTGTAAAAGCTCCTCGGACTTGCGACGCTGTAACTTTATGGTTGCGATTGTGGGAGGCTCTCACAGTAAGTTTAGGTGTGAATATAACTCTGGAAACTCTCATAAATACAAATAAATTAAGAAGAAGCAAAACACAGTTTGGTGCCATGAAAGCAGGGTAATATATCCAGGGGTAATAGCTCGACATGACACAGCTGTAGAAAAAGAAGTAAAAGGAAACTAATATTAGTGAGATTATTAATAAAGGCGATAATTAACAAAACATACAAATGCATTCAGATTTCCCCCCTTTTTTATTGTATATCAATTTAAATGATATATTATGATATATTATTACTTTTGAAAGAACGAAGATGAGCAAAGACTATAAGGTTTCAGGTATAATTTTTAAAGAAATTAAAATTATCAACACCATTTTATGTTATGTAACAGAGTTAAAATGATTAGAATATTATTATTGATAATCTTTTAAAGACATTTAAAAAAGAAAATTTTAATTTAGCATAAATGATAAAGATTTCAAAAAAAATTAGTGAATTTCAGAATCACAAACTATTTACTTTATTACAGAGAAAATTTTACAATTATTATTTAAAACTAATATAAATTTCAGGGTTAACAAAGATAAAACTAAACTATAATTTTTAAACGTTTTTCTTCTACAAATCAAAATAAAAAATAAATAGGATCAATTTCTCCCCCATTTGTGACATGGTAGAATTTTTAAAACTATGAATGAAATTTTACAAAACATTATGTTAAAACTGTTCGTATCTAAATGGTATTAAAATTAGAGAGAGAAAAAAAAATTACAATTAATTTTTTTATTCTTTTTAGTGAATATGACGACTGAGGTATCATATTTGCCCCTTTATATTGGAAGGAAAATGATAAAAAAAATAATGATACTCACTACACATTTCGTAAAAACTGTTAATTTTTGCACCTCTAATAATTAATGCTGAATTTTAACTTCAAAGTTTTTGTAGATAGTTAAACTGTTTTAAGAAAAACTGAATCAGAATAATGCATACATTCAATAATTCAATAAAACTCATACTTACGCATCCGGATTTTGTCTGTAGGCATCAAATTTAACAATAGCGGTAGCACAAACAATAATGAACGGAGCACCTGAGAAGAAAAAATATGCATTACTCATCTAATAATCTTTATTGGTCCAGTGTCCCCAATATTACAGGCGCATGAAAAATATTTTATTTTATTCTTATTATTCTTATATTAAATTCATATTACTTAAATATCATCCTATCTCTAAAAATTTTTTATTTTCCCAAATACGTTGCAGCAAATGATGTCATTATTTAAAAAATATTTTTTAAATAAATCCGTCATTTTTGAGATACCTGGTAGGTTAACAGCAAAATTTTATAATGACTGTTGTTATAATGATCCGAGAGCCCGTCCGGTGGTCCTTTTTCTTTCTTTTAAAGACTGGCTAAAATACCGGATAAATTAAAATTTAAATTTCACAAGTTTAATGCATCACCCGAGCAGGTTGTGATAGACAGAGGCATTTAACATTTCGGACGATCACTGCATCTTCGAGATTATTATAGCTCTTTATTATTATTGTTTGTGAAATATTTTCATCTTTTATTCAAGCTTTAAGCAATAATTCTAATGTCATTTCATTGAATGTCAGCTGCATCCTTTCCTTTTACAACTTGGTTGTTATTTCATTTGGTTTCTATTTAAACAGGGTGATCAAAAGTCCTTAGAAAAACCTTAAACTATAGGTTGGGTGTTGGCTTTTTTAGATGGAAGATGGGAGCACAATCAGTATCGTTCATAAGCTTTTAGCATCCCAGCACGAAAAATTTTAGCTGCGCTGAAAAGTATTTTAGCCGCCTTGAAATGAATTTTATCAGAATTCTCAGAGAGAAAAACAGCCCATTATAGGCTCCAGTTACAGGTATTTTTATAAAATATTTTTAAGAATATTTAGATTCATTTATGAATAATGATTTTTTTTTTTAATCTATGAATTCTTATAAAATAAAAATAAATATATTTTGATCTTATATGTAAAAGGAGTTTGTTTTTTCTGGGTGGAAACTTTTCTACTGTATATCCTTTAATAATATATAAGATTTATCCATATATTAACGATTGAAAAAATACCCAATTAAAACAATATTTACATGTGTTTCTTAAGTATGATAAGAGAAACTTATTCAGCGTTAAAAATAAAACCCAGTGTTATTAATATAACACATGTTAAATAATTTTTTCATTAAATTTTCTTTAATTGGAGCTTACCCAAAGAACAAACCAAAACTGATCACACCAATGCTCGTTCTAAATATTTACAATGGAATACCATTACTTAAAAAAATTGACATGAAAAATATTTGTAATGGAATGTAAATATCAGAAATATTGATTTCTCATGGAAATACAGTAAAAACTGCGAAAGCGGAATCTGTCTATAAGGAGCGGAATCTAAAGCGGAATCTGTCTGTAGGATCATTCCTTTATCAGTTATAACGGAATCGATTGGTTTCATGATTCCGACAGGAGGAACGCTATACAATTATAACTACAGAGATAGAAACTTGCTTATCAGGGCTTTTTAAAAGTCAAAACTGTGTCCATCTTCAAAAGTTTTACTGTATTTACAACATCAATATTAAATATCATCATAAATTGGTATTTCTGTAATACCAATATTACAGAAATATTTGCACAATATTGGCTGAGTATAAAATCCCTAATGTTAATATTTTGCTAATATTTAATCAAGACATAACCAACTTTGGACCAAAATAGTTTTTCTACAAGTGTAAAGTCCGCTGAAATATAAAGAGTTCGTATTATTTTATAATCTAATATATAAAATAATTATTCTTTACCCCATGCGAACAGCATCCGCTTTAACATGAAGTGTGTCTCAGCGGACTTGAATACATGCACCAGGAGTTGATACATATTAGCAGCTTCAACGCACATCCATGCCAGTGAGGACATGACGAAATAGTGGATCAAAATAGCGATTATGCCACACGCATTTTTCGTGTTAATTAAACTCGATGCACCAGTCAGAAACGCTACGTTCATCATAAGCAGAGAGAAACACAAGTTTATAAGAATCTGTCCAGTGTGATCCCGATTGAGGCATCTGAAACGAAAGACAAATTATTTTACTTTTTTTTTTTCAGAACATATATATTACTTTTCAACACGTATTTCACTAAAATAAATTTAAGCACTTTTATTGAAAATTATCAAAATCGATTAAAACTACGGTAAAGTAATTGTTATTTATAAAAATTCCTATTGGCTGCGTCTACGGGCAGAGGTAGATTTCAAAGTTAAGTACTAATTTTGCTAACAAAAATTAAATCAAGATTAGAGAAAACCCAGTTTAACAGTTTTATCGGGACACTTTTGACAAGTTTTTATTTTCATTTTTCTATTAGAGCTGTTTTAACAGTATCATGTTTATACGACAATTTTTTATTCAACCTTTATTTATGTTTATTTGTTTCGCCGTAAGAGTTAGTTCTATCAAAAACTTGTCAGAGAAAAAGTTGTAGTTAATATTAAAATGATTTATAATAAATCTAAGTGGGTTTGATATATGGTTAACTGACGAAGTTATGTATATTTTTCTTCTTTGCCCCCTCCCCACCCCCGCCTATTTCTTATCATTTTTATTTATTTATTTACTTATTTTGTGGTAAGAGTTGGTCATATCAAAAACTTTCTATAAAAAAGTTGATTTTTTTTTAATGTTTGTATACCAAACGATTAAAATTTAGATCAATTTAAATGGGAACAATACTTAATATAAGAAATAATATTTTAAAGGAATTCATTTAGAATGTTTCCTTTGTCAATGATAGATAAGTGAATTGTGTAAATGATGCATTTTGAATGCTGCGCAATTGTTTGGGACAGAATACCGAACTTTATTTTTAAAGGCGTGGATGAAATCTTTATAACAGTTGCGGTATCAAGTTTCCTTTATGAAAGTGAAAATAACGTTTAAAAGGGGAGGAGCTTTAAAAATAAAGCAGTTTTATGTAATAAAAAAAAAAAAAATCTATTTTACGAAAAGAACATCTAAAATTTACTCACTTAAACAATGTATATGTCAAAAGCGTTATGGAAAGTCCAATTATTGACATAGCACTTCCAACGTAAGACAAAATGGACAGAATTGTATCATCTAGCTCACTAATAGTTACAGTTGGATCTAAATCCTATAAAAACAAAAAGAAATGTGTACTGTAGATAATAATGCTAAAAAATAAGAAAATAAACTAATCATTTCATGTAATATGGTGACAGATATATTAGGATTCCAACTTTAATTAATGTTTCTGCTGAAATAGGTAAATTTTAATCCTCCAGTTCCGAATGCTCTTTTCAAGGCATACCCGTTTGTTGCTCAGTAATTCTTCATAATTTCACTAGAGGCATTTTCAAGCCTATCTATTGGCTTCTGAGAAGGACTAATACAGATTTTGATACCTAATAAACATGTGTTTTTATACCCATACCTATATTATTAAAACACAAACATTTTTTTTAAATCTTTGTTATTAAATATGAGAGCTATTTTTTTAAGACCAAAATAGGAGCATCTAAGCATGCGCTAGATAAGTTTTACAATTCTTTCGTTTTCAAGAAAAGTTTGGGTGGCAGAGTTTTCTATAACGTCAGGTTTAAACTCTGGTTTGCAAAAGTGAATACGGGTTTTAATCTCTCGCAGAAGATGGTTTTGTAAAACTAATGTTTTTTAGATGATTCGTTTGAATAATATTTGTCAAATGTTTTATTTTAGGAGAAAAAGTTACAGTGTTAACCCTTTCATTCCCATGGTAGAATACGTTAAAAAAATTCCATAATTCAGATAATCTGAATTTGCACCAGAAAACGTCACTGATAAATTTCACTTTATTTAAATATGGAATGTCTGTTATTAAATAAAATAAGTATTTCTATTTTAATTTTCTGGTATGAATTTGGAAAAATCAGAATTAAATATAGAAAAAAAGATAAGAAATGTTATGATGCCATTTGGACTCACTGGGAATGAAAGGGTTAAAGGATTTGTAATTTATTTTATTTAACTTCGAATGCTTTATAATTATTACGAAGTAAAACTTACAAACCAACTAGATTAACAAAATTGTCAAAGAGTTGTTGAAGTGCTATAACTACAGCATAACAACAATTCCAAAAAATAAAAATTTATTTTATTCGGCTTATTAAAGGATACATAAAAACAATAAAAAAAAGATATATTTTCCAGTATATACTATGTGGAAACTGAAGAATTAACTTTAAACCAGAATATATATATATATATATATATATATATATATATATATGTAAACGCATAGATTTTTCTAGAAAGTAACTACTTACCAGTAGCACTGAAAATGCTGTCATGTGAGATGATTTGCAAATGACTTTGTCGAGGGTTTGCTCTGTCTCTAAACCTTCAGTAGACCATTGTCTCACTATAAAATTAAAGTTTAACTATAGACATACTTTTAAAACAATTGAAATAGTATAAGTTTTGTTTTAATGTATCATATCATCTACAGTACTATCAACAAAACATATATAAATCCCCGGATTTTAAAAAGGCTAAAATGGAATCTTGAAGTCGAATTTTTTAAAATTCGATTTTTTAAACAATGTTAATATCTAATAATCTGTTACTATTTAATAATTGCTTTTCTCTTTGTAATATCCTCTGTTTTCCCTTTGTAATTCTTTTCTTTTCAATTATTTTTTTCAATTTATTTCCTTTGATTCTAACTTTTTCTATAATTTAAATATTTCTCGCCTTCTCACGGATTATTATCTGTTTTATAACTATTATCGCTATCAGTAGTTCTTTCCAATCTGTCCTTCTATCTTTTACTCTTTTATTTCCTTTGAGTCTTGCTTCTGCTCACATAGCGATAGCGCGTACTTTTGTTCCTGAAGAAACATGAAAAATTCTATTAAAGCACATTATTTCCCGTTCATTTTTCATGTAGTATTTAAGAATTTTCTTTCAGTGGCGTTAAATATTATTAGATACAAGACTATTTTAAATCACATTTTCATTTATGAATGCATATTGCGAAAGCATTAAAAATATTTTAATGGGTATTTATTTCTCTTTGTAAGGCCAAAAATTAGGCGTTTTTTATGAATTATTTTTTTAAGATTTAATTATTTTTTTATGATTTAATTTGTTTATTATTTTTTGTGAAAGAAATCCACACCTTGTGAATGAAATTCCACTGTAATTTTCTTAAATATTAAATATTAAAATAATCATACCTCCTTCATCCCAGAAAACACAAGTGGCTTTTCGGCTTGTAACTATAGGAAGAATATATACTAGTGGTTTTTGAAGATTCTTAAGAGCAATATTCCCAACACTAATCTGAAGAACAGGTACTTCTGAAAAAATATTTATCAGGAATTAAATGGCACCATTTATATTGTTTTACAAATTAATTTACTAGATATGTTTTAATTGTGCCATGTGTTTGAAAGTAAATAAATAAAATATGATTTTGAGTTAATGGATTAAACCTCATATTCATATTTAAAAAGAAATATTTTCAAACTAGTAAAAACAGTACAAAACAGTAAAATAAAAGAAACAATAGTTTAAAACAATAGTGAACTACATTTAAATTTACTTTGCCATAATTTAAAAAGATCTATAAAACTTTGACACTATGCTATTAAAGCATTCTGTGAAATAACGTATAATCTACTAGTAGTTGTTTATCTTAAGTCTTAGGTAAATTTATCAGGAGCTGATAAACAAAATGCTGCTAAAAATCAGAGAAACTCCCAGGAAATTAACCGCAGATTCTGTAAATTTACACAACGAAAGTAAGAAAGAACTTATGTGGTTGTTCAAACTCTGAATACATTATAACACATTATATGCGAACTACTCGTGCTAGTTCATTATTAGAGAAATGTACTGCTAAAAAAATGGAGCAAATAAGTGAACTACTACAGTGTAATCGTAAATGGAATTGAACTGCATAATTGATCCTGTTTTTCCTGTCTATAAAATTTCTGGTGCAATCATGGGGACTGTTTTAAAAAAGAGAGCTATAATGATTGGAGTTCTTGACCGAATACTTCACAGATAACTATTCTAAATTAACCAAGAATCTCATTTTCATTTCTAAGATTTTGCAAACAAAAAAAATTATTGCATAAAGATATCGAAAAAAAAAAATGTTTAAAAAGAAGAAATAATGCAAAGACTCTCGCAACGATACATTATAAGAGAGAAAATAATCCACAAATAAATAGAAAAAAAATGACAACTTAAATAACAGTGAAAATCTGGTTTGTTTTAAAGATTAAAACTTAGTTTTCTAGAAAAATGTTATATGATTTATATTAAAATGCTAAATTAAATTAGTCCTGATATGTTTCACAAATAATTTAAGTAGTATCAATACATTAACCATAAACCATTTATCCATTCAAATGATAATACAAAAGCTTACTTATAGGAAGTTCTTCGGTAGTAATACTGTCATTTGAGGCTGATTCTGTCGGTTTGACCTTGACAACAGGCTCTTCCGTATCTTTTTGAGTCTTTTTAGGCTGGAATAGTTTGTTGTTGTAATAAACTACAAATTTTAGACGGACGCTTTTTTCAAGTTGCCTGTGTGCCTCTTGCATCGCTTCTTTAGGAACAAAGACTTGAAATACCTAAAAGTATTTTTGAGAGAATAGCTTCTCTAAATAATGTGCTTAACGGGTAATAGTGAAAATATTTTATTATGCATTTATTCGGAAACAATATCAAATATATTTCGTTTAATTTTAAAATTAAGACCAGAGTAACTAGATTTTGGTACTAACTGTATTAATCAGTATTAACGCCTTAACTGGTTATTTCTTTTTCGTTCAATAAATTGAAACTAATGGATTCACACCACTGTTATTTAAATAAAATATTCGTAACATTTAGTCTAAACATTTCCGCCTTTAAATAGTATAAAATTATTAAAAAAAATAGTGGTGTCAAAAAGCTTTAAATGATGAATTAAGCAAATTCGTCTTGCCCGAACGGCGTACGGGCAAATCAATTAAGGGGTTAACCATAGATGCTGACATCGTAAATTATTATCTGAGCCTGTTTTAAGACAAACATGTTTGAAACCGGAATGTTTATATAAAGAAATGTCTTTTTTTATAGAAAGCATTTATTAGATTTTTTTAAGTTTTTTGTTTTAGGTTAGGCTTCGTAATAATTGGATGTTGGTATTCATAGTAATAACTGCAAAAAAAAAAATAACTACTTACAGGAAGTTTGAGCTTTTAAGTAAGTTAAATTAATTAATTATAAATGTAACTTAAAAAAAAAACAACCTTTCATTAAAATTCACAAAAATGTAGAAATATGGATTGCTTGATTTAAATAGGAATTTGCCAAATTAGCCAACTATTACCAAGATGGCTTCATATATCACAAGTTATTTTTGTCAACAAATTTCACGGTTGGCCTCTATTGTGGTAACCTTGACATTAGTACATTTCACCAAATACTCATTTTTTGAAGCTTATACTGATTTCTCTATAGGAAATTAAACTAAAATTGAAAAACCATTAAGTTTAAATATTGTCAGCATTAGTAGCGTTTCTAGAAACTTAAATAGTATTTTGCGATGTCTTTCAAAAAGGGAGAGCACTTGGGAGAAGGCCATCGTCGAATAATAATAATAATAAGAAAAAAAAAAAAAAAAAAAAAGCTGTTTACTAATTTTAATTATGCTATAGACATGTCAAGCTTCAAGATTTTGTTACCATTGGTTTATGAGTTTTTTTTTTTTTTTTATTTGCCCCCCCCTCCCCTCCTCACCTTAGAGAGATAATTAAAAAAAAATAATGTAATAAATTGACTGTTTCTTTGGTTCATAAAAGTGTTACTTATATTTTTATATAGCAGGGGAAAACATCTAGGAATGATAAGTGCATAATCAATAGCTAATTAGGCAATTTCGGGACCAACATATCGATATATTAAGTAATACTGACTATATAGTAGAACTTCGGTTAACCGAGCTTCGATTAATCGAGGTTTCTGTTAACCGAGCCAGTTAACGAAGCCCTTTTTTTAATGAGCCTTGAAAAAAAAAAACGCACATTTTAATTGACTGTCCGTGCTACAAGCTCTTGTGGATTATAAGTCATACTGAAGTTGTTCAAGCAAAAACAACTGCCTTAAGACCAAAGAAGCGATATTACGCCAATAAGTCTTCTGTTACCCAAAAATTGGCTTGATCGGACAGCCACTCATAGATGCAAAAAATGATAGAGATCATTTTCAATGAGAGATAACAGACTTTTTTACAAAATAGTATAAATTGAACAAATTAATGTAATTAAATTAAAAAAATTTCTTGATTTGTTTTATTTTTAAAAGTGCATCTTTCAATATTGAACTTAGTATAGTTAAAAAATATCAATTTTCTGTTTAAAATTTACTGCTAGTAGTTAATTTGCTTTTCAGATTTGTTGAACTATGAAGCATAACTTTGTATATGCTTACTTTTATCATTTATAAAACGTTTTATAATCTTTTATTCTAATAGATTTTAAATTCACGAGCACAGCGAGTTTTTATATACAATTTCTAGTAACCCAGATTCCTTATATCCAAGGTACTAGCGGTCCCAATAAGTTCGGATAATCGAGGTTGCACTGTATTTTATATGAATTTAGTTTGAAAATACATTAAATGCATTAATTTAATTTTATAGATCTGAGTTACCAAAGAGGCAATATTAGTGTTAAATGAGAAAAATAATATTACTTACAGGAAGTTTGGGTTTTTGTGTAGCCCCAGTAACATTAAAAGTTGGTGTTATTGTGCCTTCGGTGACATTCGGAGATCTTGTCGTTGAAGTAATATTGGGCGATAAGGAGTCATCGGGGATACTAGTAGTAGTTGTCGATGAATACATTTTCGTATCCTCGCCTTCTTCAGTTTCTTCTTCATCGTCGGTGCCACTAAACATTGGAGCTGTTAATTCAATATGTTCACCAAACATTTCATATTCACCAAACACATCAGATTCTTCACTGGGATCCCAATCTAATGATTCAATCCGGATGTTTTCGGAATTTAAATTTAATCTCTCTCCAGATTCGAGATCGACGTTCGTTACCAGAACGTCGATCGATTCCAGTAATCTAGAAAATATTTTATAGCGAATTAAGAATAATATTATAGAATAGCATTAAAGACAATTCATTAAAATCTTATCACTATTAGATTCTCTTTATTAGAATCTCTTCGCTATTAGATTCTCGTTATTAGAAACCCTCACAAATCTTAATTCTCTATCACTCTAAAGCTTTAATTTATTCAAATGCATTTTTGTTAGAAAAAAATGATAATAATTGAAATTGAAATAGGCTGTACGTTTTAAATAAATTTTTTTTAACCATATAGGTTGAGCACAAATATGTCGTATGTTTTCAAGAAAAAAAATCCATATTCTTCAGGCAGTACATGTAACCAAGGCTTCAATTTAACAAAAAAGTACAGGGACCTAATATTATGCAATTCTAATCATAGCCACTATAACAAATCACCTCTCTTAATCTCCCTGACCACATTATTTTCTTCCATACGTTCTTTCCAAAAACGACAGTAATATTTCTTCAGAAAAGCAAGAAATATATAAATTTTTTATGTATATGTACGCATATAATAATAAAAATAATAATGCAATAAAATTGCCTTAACAGTAACAAGTTTACACATAAATTAATGATTTAATGAAAAAGGTTTTAAAATAATAATAATAATAATAATAATAATAACAACATATAAAAATTTTCTTCTCTCTCCTTTTTTTTTTTTTTTTTTTTTTTTTTTTTTTTTTTTTTTTTTTGTTGGTTGTTAATTGTGCTATGATGGCATTTACATGAACACTTCAACCGAACTTCAACCATGAATGAATAGATGCTCTTACCTAGTTTAAATTTGTTAACAGAAAAATAAACTAGTACAATAAACGTTCCAACTAATAGATAACTATTCACTAAAATAAAAGAAGCACTAGACCTGATCTCCGATGAGCAAAACATGATAATTTAAACAATGCATCCAATCGCTACAATAGACTGTTTCTGCTCCTATCACAGAAAGTAATTTTGTTGGAGGTGTTGAAAAGCGGAAGAGGAGCAAACAGGGATGTAGTGGAGGGTATACGGGGTATACGTCGTATACCCTCTGAATTTTTTAAAGGAGTACCGTATATTCTCTGTTTCTCAAGAAAGATATAGTATACACACTCTAGGGTATACCATCTGCCTTGAGCGTATACCCTCTGCTTAGAGCGTATATCCTCTGTTATTTTTACGACTACACCCCTGGAAGCAAGGCTAGGAAATTGCTTCCTTCTTCTGGTATGAGCCAGAATTATAAGGCATCTGTTAGGGTCGAACATCATTTGAAAAAGAAAATTAGTACAATTTTCAGGTTACCGACACCCTCCAAATCCTAATGCATACACAACATTTATTAAGTGGTTACTTCAGTCATGCTAAAAGCAACGTTCGCTCATGCTAATCCTATGGAAGAAATTTTAAAAATACCTCGTTTGCATTTCAATATTTTTTTTATTAAGCTATTGCATAGCTTTTATCGCGGGCTTTGAGCGCGGCGACCGAATCCAAAAATTCCGTAACGCGAAAAATCCTAACACATCCGTAATGAAAAAACCTAACACTCGGCTAAAGACGTTTCAGTTCGGCAAACTTCGGCATGGTATTCTTCGGTAGACGTCGGCAGACATTGACGCGATATTTTTCAGATATTAGGATATCAAGTCTCAAACTTATGTTTCTTATGATCTAATTTTCATAGCGCGGCCAAATTTTGTTTGGTAATTTCTTATGAGACAGTGTTAATTTTTGGTAACAGGAGACCCCCCCCACCGTGAGGGTCGAAAAATTTAAAATGCTTATAACTCGCGATCTAACTTTCGTAGCGCGGCCAAATTTTGTTACGTAATTTATTGTGAGACAGTGTTAATTTTTGGTGACAGGAGACCCCCCCCCCCACTATGAGGGTCGAAAAAATTTAAATGCTTATAACTCGCGATCTAATTTTCGTAGCGCGGCCAAATTTTGTTTGGTGATTTATTATGAAACATTGTTAAATTTTGGTAACATGAGACTCCCCACGGTGAGGGTCGAAAAATTTAAAATGCCTATAACTCGCGATCTAATTTTCGTAGCGCGGCCAAATTTTGTATGGTAATTTATTATGAGACAGTATTAATTTTTGGTGACAGGAGACCCCCAAGGTGAGGGTCAAAAAATTTAAAATGCTTATAACTCGCGATCAAATTTTTGTATCGCGGACAAATTTTGTTTGGTAATTTATTATGAGGCAGTGTTAATTTTTGGGGACAGGAGACCCCTCCCCCAAGGTGAGGTTCGAAAAATTTAAAATGCTTATAACTCGTAATCTAATTTTCGTAGCGCGGCCAAATTTTGTTTGGTAATTTATTATGAGGCAGTGTTAATTTTTGGGGACAGGAGACCCCCCACGGTGAGGGTCGAAAAATTTAAAATGCTTATAACTCACGATCTAATTTTCGTAGCGCAGCCAAATTTTGTTTGGTAATTTATAATGAGGCTGTGCTACTTTTTGGTAACGGAAGACCCCCCCACGGTAAGGGTCGAAAAATTTAAAATGCTTATAACTCGCGATCTAATTTTCTTAGCGCGGCCAAATTTTGTTTGGTAATTTATTATGAGGCAGTGTTAATTTTTGGGGACAGGAGACCCCACGGTGAGGGTCAAAAAATTTAAAATGCTTATAACTCACGATCTCATTTTCGTAGCGCGGCCAGATTTTGTTTGGTAATTTATTATGAGACGGTGTTAATTTTTGATGACAGGAGACCCCCGAAGGTGAGGGTCGAAAAATTTAAAATGCTTAGGACTCGCGATCTAATTTTCTTAGCGCGGCCAAATTTTGTTTGGTAATTTATAATGAGGCAGTGTTACTTTTTGGTGACGGGAGACCACCCACGGTGAGGGTCGAAAAATTTAAAATGCTTATAACTCACTAACTAATTTTCGTAGCGCGGCCAAATTTGGTTTGGTAATTTATTATGAGACAGTGTTAATTTTTGGTGACAGGAGACCCCCACGGTGAGGGTCGAAAAATTTAAAATGCTTATAACTCGCGATCTAATTTTCGTAGCGCGGCCAAATTTTGTTTGGTATTTTATTATGAGACAGTGTTAATTTTTGGTGACAGGAGACCCCCCCCCCACCCCAACCGTGAGGGTCGAAAAATTTAAAATGCTTTTAAATCACGATCTACTTTTCGTAGCGCGGCCAAATTTTGTTTGGTAATTTATTATGAGACAGTGTTAATTTTTGGTGACAGGAGACCCCCCCCCCCACCATGAGGGTCGAAAAATTTAAAATGCTTATAACTCGCGGTCTAATTTTCGTAGCGCGACAAAATTTTGTTTGGTAATTTATTAAGCTATTGCATATCGCAAGCTTTGAGCGCGTCGACCGACTCTAGATATTCCGTAACGAGAAAAAATCTTTACTCTCCGGCTAACGACGTTTCAGTTCGGCAGACTTCGGCACGGTATTCTTCGATAGACTTCGGCAGACATTGACGCGGTATTTTTGCATAAGTTGATAAAAAATGCTATGTAATAGCTTTACCGCGGCAGTCCCCGAGTGCCACACGCATTTTTTTTATTTTATTTATATTTATATTTATATTTATATTTATATTTATATTTATATTTATATTTATATTTATATTTATATTTATATTTTATTTATTTATTTATTTATTTTTTTTTTATTTTTTTTATTTATTTATTTTTTTTTTTTTTGTATTAGATAACTGAGATCGATTTCTACAAAGGCTGTTTTTCCAATTTTTTGAATTTCTTTACAGATTTTTTTATGATGCTTTCGCTTCGAAATTGGTTCCGAAAATAAAAATGTCATCATTAAAAATAGATGTAAAACAAAATCGAAAAAGTAAGAAACATGATCTCATCTATCTAATATAAATAAAATAAAATAAAATAAAAATATTGAAATGCAAATAAAATATATTAAAAAAGAATTTCCGTAGGAATAGCATTAGAAAGTGGGTCTAAAAGTGGATTCTTAATTGCAATTCTTACGAAACGGCCGCAACAATCTCATTTTAACACCATATTTAACTCATATTACCACGAATTAGTTTTCGATAATTATTTTGTTTCACACCCCTTTTTCAGAATACAAAATTTATTTTTAGCACTTTGTTAATATGGGTTAATAGAGGATTATATTTTTTATTTCCCGATTGTAAGTTCTGCTTCACTTGATGAAGACAATTGTAGTAATTGTCCTAGAAATTATAGTTTCACCTCAAAACTATTAAACTACAGATCCTCCCCCCCCCCCCCATTTCTAATCTACTTACAGTGCATGAAATTTTTTTTAAATAAAAGCTATATATAAAGATGACTTAATTTGAAATGTTAAAACTATTATTTATGCTTAAAACTAAAATGTATGACCATTTATAAATTGTGAAAATTACCATTTATATTTTTAGATTAGAGTTAATAGTAAACAAAACTATAAAAATCTACTAACGAATCGAACGACGTGGCTTGAGTTTGTTCCAAAACAGAGTCATTGGCATCAAGAATATTGCTGATAACGTCTACGACGTCTTGAGCAGCCTAGTAGATAAAAATTATTTTACTAAACATATATATATATATATGTATATATAATAAAAGAAAACTTAAAAAATAATCCAAAATTATCTGAAATGTCAAATTAGAAAACTACAATGAATATTTATTGTCTCAATATGTAAATGTGCTGTAAATTAGAAATTTTAAAATCTAAAAAAATCATGCTATAAAATTTAAAAATAAAATAAAATTGGAACTTAATAAACGAATTTGTGAAATTAAAACATCTGAAGTACACCATAAGAAAAGCAAAGTGTTTCCAAGAAATCATTTTTTTTTTTTATTAAAAAAAAAGCGCATGCAACCGCTACAAGAGCAGGGTCAATACTTTAAATAATTCTAACACTCATCTCATATAGTAACTGAATATCAGCTAGTCTCCAGGAAAAATATTTACTGTTATGAAATGGCGAAGCTTTTTCCATTCATTTACAATGTAGGGGAGAGAGGGGGGACATTTGAACATTAAAAAAAAAAAAAAAAAAAAAAAAAAAGAATTATTATACGTTTCTTATTTGAATTATATTTTTTGCGTTTTAACTATTACATAATAAAAACGATGCATTTTTTCATCATATGAACCAGAAATTAATAGTGTTCCATGTAAATTAAAAAAGTTTTAAAGATTTAAAAAGCTGAAAGATTTGTGTTCAAACCTGCCCCATGTAGGAGTACTTTTGAACAAGTAAGGGGCACCTTTGAACAAATGAATAAAATATAAAAATATTGGGAGTTTTCATAAAAAGCTGCATACGTTTCAGAAATATAAAGTAATATGAATAAAATTAAAAAACTATATTTTATTGAAACTAATATTTTTCTATTATTTAACCAAACTTAATCCATCAAAGTTGATGTCAAAAATTATAGTTGAAACAATACAGAGTGTCCCTGCAGTTATGTTTGGATATGAAAACTTTTTTACAATATCCTTGAAATACACCAATATGATATTTGGTGCTTTTGGAAAATTAAAATTTTTCATTCATTCTTTTTATGAAAAAACCTGACTTAAATTCCGTTTTATCTAGTACGAAAACAAAGAAATAATGTTTGGAAAAGAGTAAATGAAAGAGTATAGGCTTTGTTAGACAAATCTGATAAATAATGAATCATTATCGTGTACCCGGGATTTGCAATCATCAAATAAATGAATGCATAACAATTTAAATTTGAAATTTCTCATCGCTGATACATCCAGAGATTGTAATACATGTATGCAGTAAAGAGGGATTGTTAATAGAATACGTCCATATTCTTTGATATTCTTAATTAACCTCTTTTCACATAGAAAAAAAAATTAAAAAATAATAATATTTAGGTACATCAACAACTCTTTACTTCATAGTTTTAGATGTTCACTGGTGTCCCATCACATGGAGTTCAACATTACAACTTTTTACTCAATTCATCTGAAGAATTTGAATAAAACAAAGGCTGTAAACTAAGGATTGCATCATTATTTAAGTGTTGAAAAATACTCAAAATTTTAGGGATACAAAATTGTCAACAAAAATCTTACAACTATTTTTTCTTAAGTTTAGATTCAAAAGGGAGAAAAATATATATCTTGCTTAGACAGTACTGTTCATACAAAACGGTGCAGCTTTGTATACTTATTGCACTGAAACAGTAGTAATGTATTGCCATAGACATTTTTAAAAAATAATTTATTTAAAGGAAAATATTTAGAGTGTTCAAAGGTGCCCCTCTCTCCCCTATGTAAAATGTTTTTACTTTTATGGAGTATATTTCGAAACAGTTTTTTTAGCTTACAGGCTATTAAAGCCCTGAGCTGATGATCCCGCAGTTTCTGTATGTATGTACGTAACGCGATAACTAATGATGGAAATATCCGATTTGCTTCATATTTTGCACATATTTATCCTAAAATCGCAAGTGGCCGATCACCTTTGGCCATAAAGTGTATGTATCTATATATGTATATATTGTAATGTTATAAATAAAATTCAATACCTTTTTATCCGTTGTATATGTTGCGGCAGTGACGATTCCTTCGGCAGCAGCTTCAAATGAGTCGACATTCAGAGATTCGGGATTTTTGGTTATGTTTTGCAATTCAACAGTAATTCTGCTGGCTAGAATATCTTCCTGTAAATGAAATATATATTCATAACTGAATAGAATCAATGATGCATCAATGAAAATGTATTTCTTTATTCAGCGATTGATACAATAAAAGAAAAATTATAATATATATAAGGAAAAGATGAGAAAGTTTTTACAAGTTCATTGAAAATAAATAAATAAATAAAATAAATAAATAAACTCTCCTATTAAGAGTTTTAAAATCTTTGAGCAGCATGTTGGAGAAAAACTTTAATGTTTATTAGAAAAAATACAAGTGTTGTGAAACTGTAAAATAATTGTATTTTTGGAATAATTTTGTAGATACTTTTGTCCTTAGTTTTGAAACCATGTAAAAGATAGAAGCACCAACTAATCATAAGATTATTTGAGGATTGACTTTCGATGCATTGCACATCGGCAGTAACTTTTGGACTCATAATAACTTTTAGAAACATTTTTTTCTATTTATAAATGTTTTCTCGATGTTAATCAAGTGAATGTTAATATAGCTGTTTAATGGGGTAAAAAATTTTAATGAAGATAATTAAGTTATTCATTGATGTTATTATCGAATAAATGAATTAATTAGCTAAAATGTATGGAAAAAATAATTATCAAACTACCGAATGATATGATTTGAGTAAAATCTCTAAATCGAATTAACGATACAGAACATCTTCAGAATTCCGCTTTCAGTCTCAGTCTCAGTGGTGACTCGTCCGGTCACCTGTAGATCCGAAGATGATCATAAAAAAATAGAAGTAACAAATAACTTCTTAATTCTATGCGGATTTTTTTTTTATTTCTTTTTTATCCGTAACATGATGAGATAAAGATAACATTGTAAGTAATTTCGCCAGTCTCCTTTTTCTGAAAATGTCTAGTGCTGCCATCTATCAAAATTTTAATGAGATGGCTAAAACGCATTATGTATTTAGCTTTCAGCATTCCACAAACTTTCAATAGGTCATCAGTAGATCCGACGATAACTATAGAAAAATAAAAGCAACATAGAACCTCTTTAATCTATGCCAGAATTTGTAAATTTGTTTAAAATTCCGTAACACAATGAAATAATAGTGTAAGTATTTTCCCAAGTCTCCTTTTTCTGAAAATCTCTGGTGCTGCCATCTACCAGAATTACAACGAGGTGTCTAAAAGGTATTCGCCCTGCTAAAGTCTCCCAAATATCCTAATCTGTTTTTGCAAGAGCATTCAGCTTTCAGCACTTCACATACAACCATGCCATGCAATAACAGTGAGCTATTCGTTTGTAAATTTGAATAAATTCATTAATTGAAGAAAAAACGTGCTTTTGTTTTTGGGATGTTTCTTCTCTTTTTTAATGTTATAATAATGAAAAATTATTTTATTAAATATAATTCTTAAATAATGCTTTAAAATCAAAATTATTGCTATTAATAATTTGTCATAAACTCAGAAAAATGGAATAAATTTAAATGAATTACCATGCACTACATTACCAAAAATAATTTTTATAGCTTTCACTATTCCTGTTAATCTCAACGATATATAATGATAAATTTTTAAAACTTATGTGTTTTATTTGATAAAAAATATTTACAAAAAACACCTTTTTATCCATAATGCAAACAGAAATGGTAAGGGCGGGATTAAGCCATAATCTGAATTTTTCCCCCGGTAATTAAGGGCAACATTATAGATTTTGATGTACAATGTCTCTCTTTTTTTTTTTTTTTTTTTTTTTTTTTTTTTTTTTTTTAATAAAACTTTATAAACATATACTCTCTAACTTATTTTTTAAAAACAGAGGGTTGGGCGCTCCCATAGAATGTTGTGAACTAGCAATGACCATGGGAGAACTAAACCTTTGGCGCTGAGTCCAACAGATTTATATAAAAAAATTAATCTACTTTTTAAATCAAAAGTCTGAAAGCATTTTTATTTAAAACTTCAGATGGAGCATCAAATTTTGATTTTAAAAAAATGCAGTATTTCATTAAACTCAAATGTTCACCACTTCATTGATGCCTATTTTAAGTTAGATTTGGTTAAATTGTAAATTTCTTACATCTGTAAACTATGCTATAAATGAGTAGCGTTAATTGTACTTGTTATTATGAACGGAAAAGTCGCATATTATTTTCATCTAATTACATCTTTTACATATCTAAAAAAATGCACCTACTAGAGTGTAAAAACGCTGTTAGTGTGTTGTGTTGGTATTATTTATCACGGCCAATTCTCTACACAAAAGGTATACGCCCGAGGGTTAGTGCCCTAAGGGACTGCTTGATTATCAAGGGAACTAAACCCATACTTACCCATGGTTATCCCGAGGTTCGAAGAGAACTCCGGAAAACTGTGTACAATGGACGCATGTAACAATATTGTAAGTTGGAGATGAATATTTTTTCAATTACAATTTCAATTTCACAAAGAAATCTTGTTTAAATCTATTTTCCTTTATTGAAGCCAAAATTACTTTAAAGCAGATTTAAAACCAAATACAATTTGTTTCACGTATAGAGTTTAGGGTTTTGAACAGGGGCCCGTAGCTTTGTTTTGATTTGAGGAAAAAATCTGGTGGAACAAAAACATTTAAGATCCCATATTCTATTACTAGTAACCAAAACTAATTAATATTTAGAGCAATTGTAGTGATTGTGATAACAAAATTTTCTAAAAGTTTATTGATATGCAACTCAATCTAAATGACAAGTAAAATATTTTTATAATACCTTTGTTTTGCACTCCGATGTATCTATTTCGCCCCATACTGCTGTACCATTTATTATAAGGCATGATCTTTTCACGAAGCCTTCCGTACCGAGAGAATCCTTTGCTCCATAAGGGCAATCATTGAATGTAAAACGTTCCACTTGAGTCTCATTCCACGTATACCAGACATCCATGGCGAATGCTTGTTCTTCTGCACATTTTCCTTAAATAAAAACGAAGGCAATTTTTAAAAGAAATTCTGTTGAAAAACATATTAAACAATGCTATAATTCATAAAATCTGTTGAAAAAATTGAAAGAAAAAAAAGGATGAAAAAAATAATCGTTAACATGACGCTAGTGTTTGCTAAGCTTAAATGTCGTGAAAAAATAATTGCTCTTTTTTCTTTTGCTATTTGAGGACCTCAGAAGCCATAGGGTACAAATGACAAAATTTAAAATTAGAGTTTATTGAGTTCAAAGATACTCTATGTTAAAGTTGAACATCAATAATAATTGACTGAAATAAAATAGGAAACAGCCGCTTGTTTCATAGTGGTCTTTGAACTTTTATTTCAATAGCTGTGAGAAAAAAGTACAGTAAAATTTTACTTAAAAACCCTCTGACCGCCGAGCAAAAAGACAAAATTGTATTTTTTTTTTTTTTCAAAATTTATTACAAATATTTAAAAACATGTTTTTTCAAACTAGGTACAAAATATTTTATTACGTATAGGTGTATAAGCTTTGAGAGTATTAATCATAACTTAATTTTTCAAAGCTAGCTTTTATTTTTAGAATTATATTAATTTAAACATAGTTTATGTTGCTGTAAAGCCTACAGCTTAGTGAACGGATATATCAGTTCGCAGCAGTCATTTATAATTAAATAATATTGATAATAGTTTGACAAACATGGTTGATCTCTTGAACGTACCACATAATTAGAAAATCACTTATATTACTTTACCTGAAAAGAAAAATGTATATTTCCAGGCAGTCTGTGCACATAGCTAATTTTTTTAAATTATGTCACTTATACTCCTTGAATTTTGAGGTCCTCATTTACGTTTTTGGCCGAAAACATGCATATATTTTAGTAACTATCCAGACAATTAAGACCTTATTTTGACACCAAACTTGAATGATTTCAAGAGGAATTCTTTTTGTCTGACAATTTGCTGTTTTTTGAATGCCCATATTAGATTTTCACAACACCAAATACTATAACGCACCAAGAAAATTAATACGATTCGCACGACAACACATTTGTATAAATAAGTTTTTTTGAACCAGTTTTATTTCGCAACATGCTCGAGTCCAGGATATAACTTCCGCGGAATCTAAATTCATAATCATTAAAAACCTACAAAAGGAACATATCTTTTTAACAATTTCCTAGTTAATTGAAAATTGTTTATGAATTCAGTTTACCTGGCCGTCTGGCTCTCCGTGCTCTGATTCGCATAAATATTCTTGGATTGTCATATATCATATTTTTTGTGAAAGATATAGTAAAACCTCGGTTATCCAAAAAGCATGGGACTAAAGCATTTTCTGTTATTTGGGGTCCCACAAGAATTTTCGATTAACCGGGCGACAGGCACTTGAATACAATGAAATACAAGAAGTGCATCAGCTTTAGGAGTTTTCTAATTTGAAAGGTGGCTAATCAGTAAAATCAGTATATAAATTAGGAATAAATGTCAAATAATAAATGATAAATCAGTATTGGAAGTTCCAACGTTGCATCGTTTCAATGCTGCTTTCAAACAAAAGAAAATCACAATATCAATATATTTGTAAAAAAAAAAAAGGAAGTGGCGTACGGGTCTATCTAATAAAGTGCCCGAAATTTTGCAGTGAACCAAGTAAGGAAGTTTACTCTTTTCTTTCTTTCATAAAGAACATGCTTTTTTAACACTGTTTCTACCAATGTCCAGTAACACCTTTGAAAGTTTTGATTTTTACTTATTTTGCTTCTTATTTTTAAAGCTAATAAGTATCAAAACAATTCTTCAATGTATTAAAAATGATTTGGAATTGTTTTGATCTAAAACTTACAAATAAAATAGTAATCATAAATAAAAATATGTTGAAAGGTGTAATTTGTTATCGGTAAAAATAGTGATGACAATAAAATTTTTCACATAAAAAAAAAATAAATAAATAAGGAATTTTAATCTCTTTCGGTTAAGCCGATTTTTGGATAACCGGGGTTCTACTGTACTAATTTTGAAGGTTTTGGATTGGTTCTCCTTCTAAATGTATCCGATGATGAGAAAAGATTTCGAGAATTCTGAGCACAAACGAGGTTATACCAAGTTCTCATAATTGTATTTTTTACATCAAAATTGTTTCTGCTACTTTTTTCCTTTTTTTTTTTTTTTTCACCGTGTTATTTTTTTTTAGAGAAAACGACTGAACGTAATGAATGAGAGGGCACAGAAAAGATAGAATATCGATATCGAGGTTGAAAATTTAGAGATTCATATAAAAATCAGCTTATACGGAAATTAATGAATCCCAATAAATTGCTGAATTTAAAAGATCTATCGAAAATGAAGCTTCCAACACTTATACTCTACCTTCAAAATTCATTCATATTACCATTGAGATTGGAAAAATTATTATGCATAATCAAAATCAACTATCATGCTTTCGATAATGCGTACTAAGCAAGCCCCCCAATACAATCATAAAACGCCTTCTAGATTTTTCAAGCATTTTTTCCCTTTCAAATATATTATTATTTGAGGGAAACTATTGGGTCCATTTTGCGGACAATAAATTTATAACAACGAACTTTCTGCTTTACAGATTATTCAAAAAACAGTATCAGTTATCCGATCCAAAAGATGTCGGATAATCCAAAATAACCGACGAAACGAAGGATGTAAGAATCATGAGGTATTTTAAATATTATGTTAAAAGTCGAAACAATAAACTTGAAATATTATGCTGGATTGTCTTGAAATGCTATTTGAAAAATAGTATTTGTACTATTTAAGTCTTAAGCATTTACATAATGTACTTACTTATGTCCGTGCAGTTCATTCCAAAATAAGCTGGAGGGCATATGCAAGTGTAATTTTCTCTATTATTGATGCAGGTTGATCCCAGCGAGCAGGGATTAGGATCGCAATAGTTGATTTCAAATTCACATAACTCTCCTAGATTTAAAAAAGAAATAGAAAAATCATAGTTACGCGAGTAATTATGTCATTGTACATTTAGTAATGTTCACAAACAGATGTACATCTGTAAATTTTTATCATATTCTATTCCCAGTTAATATATTACATCCAGCTTCACACGCTTATTGAAATTTCTAGTAACACACTAAAAGACCCAGTAGGGGAGAGTGGTGTACTTTGGACAAATGTGTACCTCGGACCTATGCTAATTCTAGCTATATTTGTTTAGATCATTAAACAAGGACATTCGTATATTAAATATTTGCCACCAGATGTCTCATTTAAGTTCTTGACATTTGTTTAGAAGCTCAACTAATTGTGCAATTAAAAAAAAAGAAATTCACCTTTCAAAAGTAATTTTTTTTAAGATATTTCTATGTTATTTTTATGATAAAACATATCTAATTTTTATTTAAATGAGTATTATGCATCATAAAGCAATGCTCTAGCTACTACACCATGTGCTTTAAATAAAGTTAGGCCTAATCTTAACAACATGATTGGTAGTTTTGTTTTTAAGTGTCAAGTGGTGTACCTTGAACCTAATAAAAGTGGTGTACCTTGGACTGGGGTCCAAGGTACACTAGGTATTGTTTAATGGATATGAAAGGCAGCTCAAGAAGTAAACATTTGGAATTGACTTATCTAATTACAATGTTGGCTAAAAATAAATATAATTACTAATATAAATAAGTTTTAATGTCTTTTGTGATTACAGTAAGTGTAAATGTTCTGAAGTTTTATCTATTTAAAATTTCTTATTTTTAAAACCTAATAAACAATGAAATGTATCAAAAATTTATGTATGTAGCTTCTTGATTAATAAATGAGGATTTTATTCGCTAAAAACAAGTTTTTGTCTCATTCTTAATAATGGGACCAAGGTACACCAGTACTGGTGTACTTCGGTCCTATTTTCATTTTATTTTTAATTCAAAAATTTTCATGGAAATTATTTATATAAAAACTTAAGACAAATATATGTTGTGTGCAACATCTTAAAGTTTTATAAAAAAATTTCTTTTTTTAGTTTTGGCAATTTTTTAAAAAATTGAAAATTAAAAAGTCAAAATAGGTCCGAGGTACACCACCTTCTCCTAAAACTTAATCTTTGAAAAACATTGAGGCTCGTCCCAGTTTCTTGTATTAAGGTTTTTTTTTATTTAGTGCTTTTTCTAGCTTTTTGTTGCTTAAGTTTCGTAAATCAAATGATGCAATCAACAACTGTAACTCAGGTATGATCTCTTTATGAAATAACACTACCCAACATCAAAAATGTTTCGGGCTCAAAAATAGTTATTTCCGAAGTATTTTGTCTCGCTAAACACGAAAATCAACATAAAAAGTTGAGATTAGCTCTTGTTTTCGAGGTAGGAACTAACTTGAGAAATCTCACTATGGCTGTTTTATAGGAAATCGAATGTTCGGAAATTGGTACTCCTAATAGCTGTAATTCCCCTCAACTGAATTCTCTGTGTAGAATCCAACCAGAAATCAAGATCACAGAATACAGGTTTCGTCACAAGAATCTTCTTCATTTATTTGAGAAGAAAGAGCATGTTGTTGCTTGCACTGATGTAAATGGTTTGATGAATTCAATGAACATAACTCATGATCCACGGAAATGGAGGTTATTTATAGACACTTAAAAACTTAGTTTGAAAGCAGTCTTACTACACAGCGCCTCCTTCCTTTCCCATTGGACATTCCGTTCACACGCAGGAAACTTACGTGAATGTGAAATTACTTCTCGAGTCAATCAAATATGAGGATCATAAATGACAGGTTTGTGGTGACTTGAAAATAATTTTTTTACTCCTGGGAATGCAATTAGGGTATACCAAGTACTGCTGTTTTCTGCGTTTGTGGAACAGTCGAGATAGAAACTTTCACTTCATAAAAGAAAAATGGCCTTCAAGAAATCTAAATCCCGATGAAAGAAATGTCCAAAAAGAGCCTCTAGTTAATCCAAAAAACATTCTGCTTCCACCACTGCACATTAAGCTGGGATTAATGAACTTCGTGAAAGCCATGAACAAGGATGGAGAGGCTTTCCAGTACCTTAGAGCAAAATTTCCAAGAATGAGTGAATCAAGGGTTAAAGAGGGGGCCCTCAAATTTGCACAATAATGAAGGACCCTGCTTTTGATAAAGTTTTGGAAGGGAAAGAGAAAGCAGCCTGGGAAGCCTTCAAAAATGTGGTATGAGGATTTTTAGGCAACAGAAAAACCTAGAAGTACCAAAAGTTGGTGAAAGAACTCCTACTAAAATGCAGTGACCTTGGATATGAAATGTCTCTGAAACATCATTTCCTCCACTCCCATCTTGATTTTCTCCCTAAAAACTGTGGAGTTGTAAGCTATGGGCACGGTAAAAGGTTTCACAAAGATATCTCTGTAATAGAACGCTGATATCAGGGTCGTTGGGATGAGTCAATGCTGGCCAACCACTATTGAACAAGAGATGCTCCGGCGTTGACATACAAGAGGCAATTCAAAAGGAAACATTTGCAAGAATAAGCTAAAACAACAACTGCTTTCTGAAAAATGAA
Source organism: Maratus speculifer (assembly GCA_964019185.1). Lineage (NCBI taxonomy): Eukaryota > Metazoa > Arthropoda > Arachnida > Araneae > Salticidae > Maratus > Maratus speculifer. The sequence goes on from OZ025293.1 coordinate 376,768,224, forward strand.
CATTGTTTAGTGAAACATGCCTTTTGTATTGTATTTATTACATAGGAATTTTTTTCTTCTTCAATTTGCTTTTAAATCAATGTATGGGATGTTGTGTATCTTTCTCAAGTGGGCTGTATTGTATCTTGAAAACAAGAGCCAGTAAAAAATTTTCATTTACATATTAGTTTTTTTCAACCCAAAATTAGTAGGAATTGACTATCTAGAACCAGGAAACTGACAAAAATATTTATTTTGTTGCCTAGTGTAATTAGCATTTTGCCTGATTCTTTAATTATATCTATTTTGAATTATCAGTACGAATCGATGAATATTTCAGTGCTGTCTTCAATAAGATGATGTGCTCAATATGCCGCAATTATTATTATATCACATTAACGAGATGTTTTTCACTTACTGTCAATTCCGTGTATTACGGTATCTGATCTGCTAATAATGGTAGTTTGCGTTACTGAATACATACTTCCGATGGTTTTTGAAACGTTCCAGTAAAAATGTGCAATAAATCTTCTACAAATTATCGTTTCATGCTCTGCATTTGAAGGATTTTGATCATTTTCATCAAAATACTAATAAAACATGAGCAAAATTAAATCTACTTTTATTGTTTGATAATAAAGTACTTTTTATATATCTTCATATAATGCATTTGATTAATATCGTTAGTAATTAGTAGTAATTAATAAACCGATGGACAGATGGACATTAACAGAACTGTATTTGTTAAAATACGATTCTGTTAAAAATATTTTTGTCTACAACCATTTTAATTTATTTTATAGAAATGTTGATTTGCTAGACAATCACTTAGAGGCCATTATAAGCTTTGCGATATTCTTAGAAGTATTCATAAATAAAACATTTTATTAACCCATTTTCGGCCAAAGGTTCGTATACGAAACATTTCGATAAATATTTTTTTTTAATACTCTGACACATTTTTTTCAAGAATTTTATTTTTCTTCTATTTTTTAAGGCTTTTGAAGACATCCATAAAATATTAGTAATTCAATTGGAGTAAACACTTTCTTTTAAAAAATTTTCAAAATACGCTAGAGTTTTAATTTGAAACGCCTTTGACAAATTCGACTTTTTAAAAATATATTATTATTCCAATTGAAATGAATTATATGTTTTTAAAATAGATTAAAGTTGCAAATTCTGTATATGAAATAAGAATAAAACAAAAGTCATAAAAATATTATTCATATTCATATTATTCATTATAAGAAATAATATTTTATATTATTATATAAAATATTATTTCTTATATAAAATATTATTTTTCATGCACGAATCTTTTTTTGTGTCTTAATGTATGTAATTTAAGCATATTTCAATAAAAATAATGCTACATTTTATAAAATTTCTGTGCTTGGCATAAAATGGGTTAATGTAAATATCCTTTTACCTTTTCGACGAGAAAAATATATTTAAATATTTACATTTTGATTAACGATAAATTAAAAGTTTTACCCATATTGATGAAGTTATTTATAGTTTTAGAAATTGAAAACTTTTTTTTTATATAGAACTTATATAAATAAGCACATATTTAATTTAGATATGATTTCGATAAAATGTTTACATGAGTACAGAATAAATCTAATAAAGCTACGCTATTTATGTGTATTGCAGTTTTTACATATTTACTCAATAAATATAACCAGATACTATAGTTTTACCTTAACCTTAACGTACAATTCGTAATTTCTTTTTACTTTATTCATATGTCAATGTTTAAACAGAATATGTTAAATTATAGATAAGGTACTTTCACCCAATAAGATCACGCTTTTAATAAAACAATCAGCCTATATATTATAAAGAACGGACTGACAAATGACAGCCCATAACTGACAGTTTATTATGCCTTAACATATGAAGATATTTTCAACCGCAACCGATACCGGCTTCGTCGTCATTTTTTTGGCAAACTAATCTTAAGTAAATATGTAGTTAATAACCGTAAGTAAACTTTCATATGGGATAAGCGTAAGTTAATGATTAAATTTTACAATCGTTGGGTAGTGTTGGCGATAATTTAACAATGTTTTAGATGTATTTTGATTAATTGTGTTTGTGTTTGGAAATAAAATATGTGAAAAACGGAAATCTCCTAATGTGCTAGGCAGAATATTGCCTGATATTATTAAAGTAATACACATACATAGATCAACCACAAAATATTATGCAACAAAACGAACTCTTGATTTTGTTCTATTTTGGTGTAGTACCTTCGAAATACCTGCTAATTAAATCATATATATATATATATATATAGTAAAATATCATCTTATTTATGACACATTCTGGTTATAAAGACACTTTAAAGTGTCTTCTGCTTTGAACTCTCCTGGGTGCAATTGAACAGCGCAAGACTGTACTTCATCTAATATTGTAAAAATATGTATGAACATTACATCTGATAGCATTTAAATTACTAATTCTGATGAAACACAGCTTATTGTGATCTGAAATTGTAACGTGGTCTTATTTGGTACAGGCACCTTAATAGAGTATAGAAATGGTCTTCAATATTTTAATGTGATAGAACATAAGGAAATGTTAGAAAGGTTATATAATATCTTCTAGGATGTTAAAACAAATTTTTATAAAATTAGAGTAGCTTACCTTCAAATCCTGGTGGACATATGCAGTTAATTGACTTGTCAGAAACTTGCAGACAAGTTCCTCCGTGCTGACAAGAATTTGTGAAACATTGTTCAGTAACATTACAGAGAGTTCCACTAAATCCCTCAGGGCAAATGCAAGTCATCGTCTTATCAACAGTCGTGGTACACGTACCTCCATTTTGACAGAAATCCTCCATTCGCGCACAAGGATTGAAGAAATTGCAGTTTGGTCCAAAATAGTCTTCTTTGCAGATACATTGATGTTCATTGAGTGAAGTATTAAGACATACGCCATTGGAACCACAAGGATCATATACACAGGGATTAAAGAGTTCACAAAGTAGGCCATAATAGCCTAAATTACATTTACAATGAAAGAAAGGTTCCTCGGACAAAGATTCACAGGACCCACTAAAACAATGAATGGAATGACACCCTAAAAATAAAATAAGGTACTTTACTGATCGGATTTACAATGTAATGGATTTTTTAAAGTGTTGGAGAAGCTGAGACCTTTGGCAATGCTTAATTTCGGATTTAATAGAGTATTTTCCGTATATTTTGTTACTAAAAATTTCTAATTTTGTTTATTTTTTTATTAAAAATCTCGATAATTTTTTTTAATTTGGGAGGAAATTCTGCTTTTTCGAGTCAAATTTGTTTATTTTTTTATTTCGTAATCTTTGCATTCTTCAAGTGTGTGGTTTGCTGCGCTAAAGCAAATTTCGGATATTCCGATTCTTTACAATTGTTTTTGCTTTGTTGTGGGGAACGTTTTAAGGGAAATTCGGAAACTGAGTGTCTAGTAGCTTTAAGCAAACCAAAAACCACCCTCTCTTTTATAAAATTTGACAGTTTTTCACCGTATTTTGCTTATAAATTTTATTTTATTTTTAAAAATCCCAGAATATTAATAACATTAGTTGACAAACTTTGCTAGTTTTTTTTTTTTTCAAGTTAAATAAGCAAATTTTGAACCAGAGAATTTATTTAATAGGATATTTGTTTAAATTTTTAAAGTGAAATTTCGAAGTTATAATATAATTATTTAACTTTAAAAAAAAAGAGTAAAAGTTAGCCTCTAATATTATAAATTAATTCTTCTTAACACACGAAGAATTTTCAGGAATAAATAAATAAGCATTGCCAAAAAGAAAGTAAAAGAAAGAAGAAAAGAAACCTTTCAAAATGAAAGGGAAAAGTAGTTCAAGAAGTATAAGAGAAGGTAATATTTTAAGCAGTATTTCTAAGATAAGTTCCCATTAATGAGATTAATTGAAGAATCACAGTGAAAAAGAGAAAATAGACTCACAGGAATTCAGAAAAGAAGTTAGAAATTCATATAACAGAAAAAAATGAATGAAAGTGAAAGTCATTAGAAAAACATTACAAGTAATATGGTAAACTAAATATTCAAATGACTTAATACACCATAGACACAAATAAAATATTTTACGTTTTAATTTTTTTTATCATTAATTATATCCATGTTCATTCGGTAGAAATAATATAAAAATATCAAAATCGTTGTTTCTAGAGCCAGAAAAATTAGTGCTATATACATGGCGTTACAGAAAAAATTTTGTGAAAAAGTAATGTATAACGATGAATTAAAATAACATTAATTTTAAATGATGTAAGTAAATTTCAAAAATGGACCTGAAGTAATCCATAAACTATGATCAAAACGATTGAGAATAAACGAAGCCATAATTCAAAGACAACGAAATTTAAACTAAAACTATGCAAGCTTATTTTGAAACTGAAATAAATAAAACTTAAATTATACGATATTATTCAAGATGTTATTGAACTATCTTGTAACTTCGGTTATTTTTACATATTTAAACGTGTAGTGTCTAAAAAACAAATTTGGATAAAATTCATCTTCAGATTATTGGACCTCAAGACTTTTTTACTCTGTTTTCAAACTTAGTTATGTTTGAAATGCATGCAATGTGCAAGGCATAAGCCAATGTTAGTTATGTTGGTATAAGAGAAATGACATCAGGAATGACTTTTGAATGAAAAAAAAAAAAAACACTGTTTTTGTACAGGAAAATATTTCACGTTAACTTCAATAATGCCGCAGACAATTGAAACTGCAAACTTCGACACCCTAGAGCTTATTCAGCATATAGAGTCACTTTTAATCGTCAAAGGTGGGAAAAGCCAAATAAGAGATGTTGTGTTTGAACACAGTGTACATGTATGTGCAAGGCATAAGCCAATATTAATTATATTGCTATAGCAAAAATGACATAAAAAACTTCCTTCGAATGGAAAAAACGTAAATATTGTATTTGCGCATGGAAACTCTGCACGATAACTTCAGCAGTACCACAGGAAATCGAAACCGCAAACTTACAGTCTCACTAAGCAGAAAAAGACGATTTTCAAACGCCAAAAGAGCAAAAAATCAATCAGTGAAAGCGAAGCAGTATAGAGTTTTTTCTTAAATTAAATGAAATTCTCAATTCTGGACCAGTGCTTTGACGTATGATCAAAATATAATCACTTAAACTTTTAATAAAGTAGAATAGATTTGGGTAAAAAATCCTCTTCTAGTTATTGGACCTCAAGAGTTTTTCATATTGTTTTCCAATACCGTTACTGTTGAACACAGTATGTGAAAGGCATGAGCCAATGTTAGTCATATTGCCGTAGAAGAAATGCTATCAATAATTACTTTTGAATAGAAAGGACGCGAATATTAGTTTTTGTGCATAAAAACATCGCACGATAACTTTACTCGTTCGAAGCCGCAGACTTCCACAATTGATCCTCACTAAGCAAAGAAAGTCAATTTTTAAATGACAAAGGAGGGAAAAGACAACCAGTGAATGAAAAGTGATGTAGGCTCTTTAATAAAATGAAATTCTGAATTCTGGGCGAGTCCTTTGTTGTATGATCAAATTAATGTGCGAGATTTGTCTGAATAAAGTATTGAAGTTTTAGACTTACCGATAAGAAATTTACTTCGTGATTTGTTTATTAGTAACATTACGATTACTTACCTTAAACATGCATATTTTGTCTCAAATCTTAGAAGTGATTATCGACCAATTCTGAATAATAACATGCTTAAGGGGATTAAGCACTACAAAATTATTATTAATGAAGCAATATATTTTTTTAAATTATTAACTGTTTAAAAATATTCATTTAAGAAAAATATTATTCTTTAAGCTATTTTCCCAAAGAGGTTAAAGAAAAAAATAATAATACAATAATACGCAATTAAATAAATAAACATTAAAGTGTTTCAAAAACAAATTTGAAAATAAAAAAATTAAAGTATACCAGTCTATTTTATTAGTTAGTTAGTTGTATGCTTTAATACTTAGTATGTTTTAAGAAGTAACACATCGAGTAAATTTAAAACTCGAATTTTGTTTAGTTGTATTATTTTCTAAAAAACAATAATGATTGATAATAATTTTAATTAAAGAAAAATTTTGCACTGTATTTTATAAGCTCAGCAGCAAGCCGGTATTGGTTACATTTGTATCCATATTGGCACACAATATTACATTAACTATAACGAAGACTTATAACGAAGTGTGATATTGGTTAAATATTGCCTTTAGTACGGTAATTTTGCAATTAAGTACAACCAATACATACTACATATTATTTTTCCATTGTTTTATTTCCCCTGTCAACATTGCTCAAATAACAGCACACTGGCAATATTACACAATGAAATAGCGAATTTGTTCTTGTAAATATTGGTACTGTATTGACAAAATGCAAACAATCCAAATGTTGGAAAAAAAAACAGCATTTTGAAGATTAAAAATTTTCTGTAAATGCAAATGAGTATAAATGCATTAAATCTGTTACTTGAATATTTAAGTTATTTATTGCTATTTAAAATGTTGACAGGCATAAATCATGCTCGAATATACATGAATATATTTTTTAGAATTTAGAGTATAGGAGTTGTTTTAATGAAAAAATTCAAATTTTTAACTTTTTGAAGTACTAAATCCCCTTTAATGTATATGGTGACTTACTGTGTGTTTTGAATTTTATTACTGTCATTATTTCCTGTCTGTAATAGTGCTTTTACGCATGCAAGAAATCATGCATATATGGATGTGATTCTCATGAAGATCTTTTGCATGGTTTGAAATATAAGAAAAATTATTTTATACTCGACATATTTTGTAAGAGGGCTGTGGGCTTTAACAAAATACTCTTCAAATTTTTATCGAATTCATTTGAAATTTTATAGTATCATTAATACTATAACTAAAAATGATAAAAATTGCTGTGTTTAAAATACTGAATGCATTATCTGTTTTCCCATTTTAGTTTTCACCGGATTAAAACAAACTTTTTTTTATGCTCAACTTTACAGTATTTATTCACAAATATTTTCCACCATTAAAATAGAAAACTAAGATATTTTAGCTATTTTTTGAAAGCCCACTGCCACTTTCAATCCAAAAAATGTAGAAGCATTTTTTTGTCCTAACAAAATTACTATTTTTTATTTGATATAAATTATGTTTTATTATTTATTTGATATAAATTATTTCTTTTTTTTGTTTTATGGGGGAAAGATTTATGGTTTTTTTTTTTAATTAAATCAAAAAATCACATTTTTCAGTCAATGTTCGGAAAGTCCACTGCCCTCTGACGATCATTATTTAAAAATCTTCTTTGCGAGATGAAATAGTAACTTATAGCTATGGATATCATAACATGGAAAATACGAAACAGAAAGTACTTACAATTTTTAGGCGTTTTAAACTTTATTATTTGGGATAGTTGGCCCATTTCGTTTTCATTCCATCCATAAACTTGAACTGTATATTCAGTATCATGATCAAGCATGGAAAGTGAATGGCAAACATCTACATCATAGTCCACTGTGACATTCGCGGTTTTTGCGACATGGCCATCAGAACGATAACTTATGGTATAGCCCAAAACATCACCATAATAAGGTTCTTCCCAACATACAGATGCTGATGTATACTTAATATCAAATACTTGTACATTAAGTGGTGCTGTAATAAAAGGGATAAAATTATTTGAATTGCTCCATTTAATAACAATGCTAATTCATACAGATCTTTTCAGCAAAATGAAATTAAAAATCGTATTTTAAGAAAAAATATTTGAAATCCTTCTCTACTACAATGTAGGAAAATATTATAAATGAAATGAATTCTTGAATACAACAAACAAAATTTAGTCCAATCAAAAACTTTTAGCGCTATAGAAACTTTAAACATGAATTCTTTTAAAATAAATAATATTTTTTATAAGTTATTCAGTAATTTTTCATTCAAAGTTAAAAGAATAATTGTAAAGAAAACACAATTGTTGAATGTTACAATAATGTTTCCATTTATAATACAAAATTCGAAAAAAAAAATTAAGACGATACTAAGATGAATTTGAGCAACATAAAAAAAAAAAATTTATTTATGAATTTTTCTTTATGATGTTACTTAATAATAAAGTTTCAACCGCTTCGCAAACAACTTCATTGCATTTTTTAGATTATTAATCTTCTATCGATATCTGCTATTGGTTGATCATATCTTGAGCACAATTTTTTCTTACAATTTTTTTAAATCATTAAAAGATAAGTCATTTTGAAAAGAAAATATTGAAATATACTGTTTTTAGACTTCATCTGTTAAGTGATTACAGTATGTATTATCACATTAAAAATATTTTATAGTATTTGTAACTTTTTAGCCTAAATGTCGATGAGTAGCTTATCAATTTAGCTTATCAAATTAGTGATTAAGACAGCTTTAGAAAATCTAATAGAGAAAATTTATTAACAACTAACTGACTCGTCCAGTGTTGTCTGGCTAGTGATAATAGCTTTAAAAAAGTATTGAATGATTTTATATTTTATACGAAAATCTTTCCGGACAAACGTGATGTTAGAGGCCCCACTGACTTCGGCAGCATATACCCTCGAATTCATATTATTTCACATTTTAAATAAAAATATACCTAAACAAATCTAGAGTTGGGGTCCCTGCAACCATAGGCAATGTACACCGGGAGGGCTACATTGATGGTGAATTTCTGTACATGGGGCTGTATGGAGTATTTAGATAGGTATAAATTAAGCCGGGATGGGATACTTTATAGTATATTAACATTTATATTCAATCACGCTTTGAAAAAAAAATATTTCGGTGCTCTTCTTTTAAAGTTGCATTGGTTGCTTTACATGTTGCATTAGTTTACACCCTGTAGATGTGAACGCATGTGAGTTTGTACAACAACGCTTTCAGATATTTGTAATAATATAAATACATGTAACAATAATATTTTTTTAACAGAAAAACCCCTTTAGGGTAGAAAATTTGTAGTAAATTTTTCTTAATCAATTGTGAAATTTATTTTTAAAAAAATCTTACCTGATATATTCTTTAGATGTATATAGACCGGCACGTAGTCCCATCGTTTTGGCGATCCACCATCTTCCGCAAATATACCGAAACAAAGTGTGCTTCCAGTTTCGTTTAATACTTGAATCAGTGTCAAATCCCCAGTAACATAATTTAAGTTAAAGTACTTGCTTGTTGAGTTTTGATCCATTTTGTAATAGATCTCCGCATTTTCTTCCTTAGGATCAGGGTCAGTAGCTCTGACTTGAAGAACAGTCTTATTCACATCTTCTTTTGGATGGACGTCAATCGAATAGTTCCGTTTTTCAAAGCGTGGTGCATGCTGGTTGAATTCAGTCACTACTATCTGTATATGCTCTAATTCGGAACTGCCAGGGCTCACAGCCGCAACCATTACCTGAAATGAATATTGGGCTGAATTAGCGTTCAAAGATATCCTTAAGAGTTCTTTCTAAGAATTAAAATGAAATTTCAGAATACATTTACAGATTTTCAAAAGACAAAAATACAGTTTTGCAAAATTAAGGTGGTTTGGTATAAAAAATTTCGAAAGAAAAAAATTCTTTTATCATTATTGACTCAAAAGCTACTCTAGATGTTTTAGATTAAGGGCTGTGCAAATATAATGTTATCAACTTTTTGGTAATTTTGGAATCCCTCCCGACTTTTCGGTATCATATGTTATCATCCCTCGGCCTCCCCCCCCCCCCACACTTTTTTACATTACATTACATTATCTACTAAGGAAATAGAAAGTTTATTTCAGAAAATGAATTGAAGCAGATATTTGAGTTTATAATTCAAATTTAAATAATTACTAACACTCATTTTTAATACAACCTGGCATTATTTCTTTATCAGCCTTTGCTTAAAAAAATTTCTTTTATAAATTAATGAATCTTTTTAAAATGTGTAATGTTTTATATAGTCTAGAGGCTAGAACTGCCTCTGTTTTTACTAGAAACGTTAAACAATTAACAGACAAGAAATCTAAAACATTCAATATTTATAATAAAGACCCAATTCATTAAAGATCCGGAGGGAAAAGTGAAGAAAAGCTTTCTTTAATGATTACATTCATCTTAAATCTGTAGCTCTTAAACATAAAGTTTCTTATTTAATAAATTTTGCAAAGTCAGACGTGAATTTTTATAATTCTTTTTCAATCTTATATGATCAAACTTTTTAAAAAAATGACAAAAAAAAAAAAAAAAAAAAAAAAAATCCGAATCTAGATTTTACAAGATTAATTTACAGGATTAATTCCTCTATTAGCAATTTATTAGATGTTATTAAATACGAACATCCTGTAGCATATACTGGTAATCTTGTATGACCTTTTTTTTTAAATTAATAATGCACGACCCATTCAAAAGCAAATTAACCAATGCAGCAATTTGGACTGAATTATTAAAGTCTTAATCAGAAAATTATGTTAATTGTTTATGTTACTTCCTCTAGAAGTATACCTAGACATTTAAGAGAACCATTTTTTTTTTTTTTTTTTTTTTTTAACGCTAATAGAAAAGCATTGCTTCTTTCGGTTGCCTATTCTTGTTTCTAAATCTCTACTGAAATTTACTCTTGCTTTTAGAAAATCTTGGTAAATGTTAAAATACCTGCACGAACTACTTCCTTAAAGCAATCAGAGGTCTTGAATGCCATTAATTTTTAAATAAAAAAAAAAACATTCGAGGTTTAAATGCATAAAATATTTTTTGTTGAAAAACTAAACAAAATAAACTGTAAAAAATATAGAGAGAAAGTTCTTGCTTATTAATTGCAACTATACATGCAAAGCTAGCATAGTCACTGACGTGAATTATTTCATTATTTCAAGTTAAAATTCATTTTTGTTTTTAACTCACTTTTTGTTACATTTTTTATTTGTAAGTGTCTGATAAAACATCTGTATATCAGTTGTAAGTATAGGTTTTTAGCATAATAAAGTAGTTAGAACATAAACCAATGTGATTAAAATTGTAAGCGTTTTAATTGGAAAAAGTAGATGCTATCCAAGATAAGATGGAGTATATTTATTGATATTATATGTGTACAAAAGTATAGCTTAAATTTGTTGGAATAATGAGAAAAATGTTACAGAAGTGTTTAACTTACAAATGTTGGCGATAATTTTATAAATGGATTCCATTATTAGAAAAAAACTATAATTTAGGAAGGTGTTCAACATGGGAGGTTTCACTGAACTATACAAAATGTAAAGGTCAGTAACAAATCATAATACAACTGAGGTAAAATTATGAATGTAATTAAACATCTTTTTCGATATTGTTTAAACTTATATTGTAATCTAGCAGATATAAGTAAAATAAAATAAAATAGAAAGTTACAGGTCAATGAAACTTTGAAAGCATATAAATTGGAAGTTTTTTAAGAAGTGTGAAAAAAAGGATGATTGATGAAAATCGAGATCAATTTTAAGAATTTCAGCCAAAAATCAGCCTTTTTTTCAGAATTTCAGCCTTTAAAACATCTACAGGGTGAGCAAAAAGTCCGTAAAAACTTTAAAAATTCATAAAAACCGAAAAAATAACCGAAATGAAAAACGGTTTGCAGGGTTAGCATCCATGGGTCACGGGGATTTTTTTAAGACAGAAATAAAAAATAATTCAAAAAACAGCCGACAGATGGCGCTGGTACTTGCGATTTCCGCGGAAATATGCAAATGAACCGGTTATAAGACGTTGCGCTCCTAATCTACAACTAGTTCACCGTTGTGAGCCGTGAACTTGATCAAGGATGCTCACTGCGAAGGACAAAGCTTTGTTGGTGAAGTTATTTTACATGAACAAGGAATCAGCGACTATTGCTTTGCGTAAATTCCGATTTCAAAAGGATTTGAGGACGGGAAAGGGGTCTTTAACAGCGGCAGGCCTCATAAAGCTTGTTCGGAGGTTTGAGGAAACATTCTGTTCTTTATTTGGGTATCTTTTCTTTGATTTGGGTACGTCAGTGCCACCTATTGGCTGTTTTTTGAATTATTTTTTTCATGTCTTAAAAAAATCCCCGTGACCTATAGATACTAACCCTGCAAACCGTTTTTCATTTCGGTTATTTTTTCGGTTTTTATGAATTTTTAAAGTTTTTACGGACTTTTTGCTCACCCTGTAGTTTCATTCAGTGAACAAAATGTGTTTTTACGCAATGTTATTTAAGATCACCAAACGGCTTGATTTTCCTGGGACCTTCCCTGTTTAGACTTAATGTCCGAGTTGTCTTATACTTGAAATGTCCTTATCTTAACAAAACGGCTAAGTTATCCAACAAACAAAAATTTTTTTATTTGTTATGTGATCGCGGGGAAGGAGTGAACATTATCACTTTGATCCTCCCTTTTTGTTTCTTGAAATATTATCATATATTGATTAATCGTTTATTCTATAATTAATTAACCTATATTCAGAACTATAGTTACTCAGTTAGAACTATATTAACCTATAGTTCTAACATTTTCTGCCACATTTTATGCATATACTATATATATTACGAGCTTACCTCATAAGTTTGGTTGAGTTCCTTAGTTATATGCTTCGCAGTTGTAAGATTTCCAGATGTTTGGTCAATTATAAAAGTTTCATAATCCAATATATCCGGTAAACTGTACTCTACTTTCTTCCTGGGCTTCTCTGGGTCATAAGCATGAATTGTAGTCACATGGACGCCAGGGGGTGCTCCGTAATAAATTCTCGGCTGATGTAGTAACGGACGAAATATCAGTTTACCTGAAAGTTAAAACAAAATTTTTGCTTTGATCTATAATCATAAATAATAAAAAAATATTTGAAAAGAGCTAATTATATAAATCGCATATTTTAAATAGCATCTACTCGCAAATTCTATGATTATTTGAACATTAACAATGTTAACACAGATAGTGTTCATTTTCCAGTCACTTGTAATGCTGACATGAGCAATCTAAATTGGAAGAAAAAAATATTTACATAACCAACTTTAAATTATTTTAAAGCTATTTCACGAAAAGCGGGTAATGCCTATGGATCGTTCAAGAAGTATAGCATATGATATGATGCTGTATGGAAGTGATGGTGGGGTGGTAATAGCATCGGTAGCATCTTTAGTGAAGCTGCTCAGTCTTGTGTCGCCTGTAGAAGACGCTAAAGAACACCCTTTAAAAGAATTTAAATTCTTCTAAAATTGTTAAAGTTACTTCTAGATATTTTTAATAAATAAATGCATGTCATAAGCATATATATATAGACTGATACATCTTTGGAGATGCTTTATAGTGATTTTAAACAGGTTTCTGTAGTCCCTTATTATATTTATCTCAGAACTGAGGAGGTCATTACATACATTTATAAGGGAAGATCTTCAACATGGAAATAAATAAATAAATACATATGTATGAAACTTTACTACAAGTATGACTTATAAAAATTTTTTCACCCAGAATAATTTTTAAGGAATAGATTTTGTCCCTCGGATAGATTTTATTTCATTTTATCATTTATTAATGGTCAAAAATTAAAAAAGCTTTGAAATAAAAGTTGCTTCTTTTTATTATTTCTGTTGAATGTTTATTAAATAATGATTATTCATGACCAGCATGCTTCAAAACATTTTTTTAAAAGTTTTAATTTCTATGACTTTTTTCCAACGCTATTTATAAGATAAATTTTTGCCTTTTTATGCGATCTACATACATGTTTACAAAAGAAATGAGTGATAAAGTTTTTGAAAAAAAAAATAAATAAAAGAATTAGAAGGAATAAGAGAACATGAAAGGAATTGTGTAACTATTGTAGTAATGTTTTATATAGAAATGGATGAGTTATTCGTTGGAAAAAGATGATAAATTAGCATCTAGAAATGATCTGTAACTAAAAATACATACAAAAAAGTTACTTTTGGAATATTTCGTTTTCTTAAAAAAATTGAATTAAAAACACTTAACATTTACCAGCCAATTTAAAATTAATACGTATGAAAAAGTATTTCCAGTTAACAAAATGTGAATTAAATATCCATTTAAACACATGTTTAGAATTTGTTCGGTTCTTAATACTCGTCAATTCATTTAACGCTTTTGAGAATCCAAACAAGACTTTTATGTGAATGCAGACGAAAAAAGACTTCTTTTATGTCTGTTAACTATGTCTAGAATAAAGTGTATCACACAAAAGAAAAAAGCGAAAAATGTTCCAGCGGTATTAGTTTCCTTTTCAGAGTATTTGTTCGTTGTTGAAAACAGCGCCTAGTATTTATATTGATAAATACTCAAAGTGGAAGTTAAAATTTTTATTTTTTGGCTGTAAAACTACGTGCAACAATAAAAATTAAAATCTCTTTTTTAATAAATAGGAAATATTTTCCATGTTATAAATAATTTTTTTGTTCATTGTTATTAAAATTGATCATGGGACATGATATTCAGGTTCAGCTAGGTGGGGAAGTTTGCCAATTGACTTGAAATAAACAAACCACGTGTAAATTTGATACTCATACCGTAAAGAGTAATTTCTGCAGAGTAGATTGAAATCGAATAAATCTGAAGAAAAGTATGATATAGACCGTCTTAAAAGTTAATGCACTCTTCGATTCTGGCTTAAAATAATTATTATTAGCTAACCAGAAAAAATACTATTTTTTAATTACTTTAATAATTTTGTCAGTAATTTCGCCAAAATTAATATATCAACTGCCAAAATTAACATGTGAAAACATATAACATCCAAGATTTGTGAAAGTTGAGTATTGACATTTAAACACGGATTAACGTTATGTACAATTTTCAAAGCCTGATTGTATAAAGATTGACAAGGAATTATTGTACTCAAAACACGCTGCTGTGTGAGATACTATGGCAATGAAATACAAACAATACAAATTATTAAAATTGCTTTTATTTATCCTATTTAAAGGATAATTACTAAAAAAAGAAAGAAAAGAAACAAACAAACAATTGGAATGTAAAAATTGCTTCAATTTGGGATTTCGATGTTTAATATTATTTATTTATTAAAATTCTATAATCTTCTTAAACATGAGCATTTGTTTTAATACTTCACATTTTAGTTTTTCTTCTAGACAAAACAAGTAGGAATAAATAGATAAAGAAATCGAGCAATATTCGCACCCTTTATTTTTACCAGCAAAGAAACTGCAAAGAAAAAGGAATGTGTGAAAAATATGCGCGTTAATGCGGTGCGCGTGAAGACCCATTTCTGTCAGCTTGTTGTAATAAACGAGTAGACACATGTCAATCATCTAAAAGTAAGAGTTGGAATTAATGCGCCTGCAGTGAAGTGGAAATCTGCGACGGATAAAAAGAGGCTAATTTAATAACTGTGTGGTGTTTAGAAGATGATTTAAAAACACACACCGTTAAAAATGACAAGTATATCTTAACCCTTTAACGCGCAGTGTTGCCGGGTCAGCAACACCTAAAGTTCCCCCCGTTTAAAAATATAAAAACTCCGCGAATATTTAAAAAACTACTCTAATGACTAATTTAAATCTTTCTTATGAGTTGTAGACGGCAGAACCACAGAGATCAAACTCTACTGTTTTTAAATAATAGGTAAAATGTTTTACTGTAATACGCGCTTCACAGCAATGCTCTTCTCACTGCGCTTATCAATGCTGTACTTATGGGAGGTTACCACTTCAGCAACAGCTGTATAATTAAAATGGTTAGTGCAATTTTTACAAAACAATACCTGTGTACTCCTCTAGGCCGAAATATATTGCCTAATTTTTGTTTTCTTTAAATTCCAACTTTAAAGAGTAGTGCGCCGGAAAGGTTAATCTACGAAAATGTATAACCACAAACAAAAAAATATACAATAATCTCCCCTCAGTTACGTTCCGAAACGCGTTCTTTATCTTTACTCTCCAAAAACTAATATACTTCTGAGATAGAACGAATCATTTACAAAAACAACATTCCTTTGGTCAGCCCAGAGTGAAAATAAACGATAAGGTTTTCCCAGTTAACCATCATTCTGAGAAGCTTTCTTTATCTTTAGAAACATCAATATATTTTCGGTATCTAAAGAAGAATGCAAGGAAAACAAAGTTTCTTTTGCAACAACTGTTTTTTGGAAACTTTATGTAGTAGTTTTGATAGTGTTTTAATTATTTTTATCAACCTGAAATAAAAGTTTTTCGGAAGCTATCCATACTCAAGCAAACATTTTCATGTTCAACAAACATGTTTTACAGACAAACAGGTTAAATTTACAACATTATCATTGACATTAAAATTAACGTTAATTTGTTATTCTTGCATGTACAATTCCAGGAAGCAGATAAATTTTTTTAATTCGGAATGGATAGCATCAATGAAACCGATATTCGGGTTTGAGAAGATTTATTATTAATACACTATAAAAACTACTCAGAGACATTTCCAAAATATACATTCGTTGGCGCGACTGAGTTTTAACCCCCTTCTTGGCGCGCTTCCAAAATATCGCCACAATGGCGCGCTTTTGCGTTTTGTCTCCCGGAGCGGGATTTAAGTCCAGGAGACACTACGCAAAAGACATACCTTCTTTTAAAAACAAAACCAGCCTTTTTTTAAATAAAAAAAGAAATCAATAATAGATTTTCTAAAGAAATATACTAAGCTTTGAAGTCAAATAATGTTTTTCTTTTATATATAATATGAAACTAAATAACATTAAGATTCAAAACATCTAAAGTACTAAAGAAAGGCCTAAAACACTTACTTTTAAATACAAAGCACGGTCTCTGCATTCAAAAAACAATAGAAATGTAGAAAATACTTCCTTTTAAATACAAAACAAAGGTTTCTAATAAAATAAAAAATCACTCGTATATTGCCCCCAAAAAATTTACTCACTCGATGTTACACTCTTCGAAATCCAAAGACCTCTAATGAGACACAAGATATTTAATTAATTTCAAGGCGCGAGACTTCAAACTTTTAAATGTTTCTCCTTTCTCGTCCAATAAGAAAACTAGAAAAGAAAGAACGAACGGAGCATGCGCAAGCCGAGGAGCGAAATCTCCGAGGATTGCCAAGAAGAGCAGCACCTAAACGGAAAAGAAAGCAAGGCATGGTGCAGTCATCGCGCGTAAAAAAAAAAAAAAAAAAAAAAAAAAAAAAAAAAAAAAAAAAACCGCCGCCAAGAAGTGGGTTAAAACTCAGTTTACCCTTTTTTGTGATGGTTAAAACAATATCATTTGTAAACAAAATCACATGCTAAAACTTCTCATAATTTTTTCAAAAACTTTTAAACTTTAAAAGATATAAAAAAAGGTGGGGTAATTTAAAATCGTTATAACTCAAAATATTATTTGTAGAATTTCAATTTTTTAAATAAGTTTATTAAATTATTTAATTTTAATTTTGATTCAGCATTTTTAAAAATATTAATTAAAAAAATATTTAAAGTAAAAATCAGAAAAAAAAATGTGTAACTTTTATTGAAAAATCATATTTTCAAAAGTAAATATTTTTTTTTTTCAAATTTACTAAATCAAAATTCAATACAATCAAAAAAGACATGTTCCAAGTTTAAAGAACTTATCTTTAACAGTTCTTGAGTTATAACGATTTAAATCGTAGATATTGTGAAAAAACCCACCGTGAAGAAAAAAAGCATTTACACAAGAAGTCATGTTCATGACAACCATTGTTTGATAGCTAGAGTTTGAAAACAAACCCAAAACGAAAAAAATTATATTTCCTCTTCTAATTAAAACAGAAACATGATTTAAACATGATTTTAACCATAAAAAACAAAGAAATTATTTAAGAAGCAAACTCTTTAAAGAAAATTTGAAGAATTTTGTGTTCCAGATCCCCATAAGAAATAAAAACCAAATGAGAATATCCTCTTATTTTTTACATGTTTGCGTGAAACACTTCGACATTGTTCGTTGTCCTTCCCGTGTCATTTATCACACCATCTTCCATAGAAAGTATGTTGTAATGGACCTTTTATTTAATGTTTGAAGTAGTAAAACACCATTAAAGTAAGCAGCGAATTTCCGGCCCTAAATCAATACTGTAATGGGTTTTTTTTGTGTATATCTGTAAACGAATTATAAATGCTACACACTCCATTTTTAATAGAGAATGTCCTATAACAAATCTCAATAGGATATGCAAATTACTTGAAAATACGAAGTAAACATATTTATTTATATTTAGAGCACGGACAGATCAAATATTTTTCATGTATTTAAATTTTAAATGAGAGTATATATGTTATTTTTGTTGTATAAAAGATAAAATTGAAATTAGATGGATAATTGTGGAGTATTGTCCATATTTTCATTGAAATATATCTTAAAAACACAAAACACAAATGTTAGAAACTATCCCATGCAGCCGATTTTATTTTTTTCTTAAAATTTTATGTGTTAGATGATTTTTAGATTCAGTTTATCTCTCTCTCTCTCTCTCTCTCTCTCTCTCTCTTTTTTTTTTTTTTTTTTTTTTTTTTTGTAATTTGCTTGAATTTGAACGTAAGTTCTGTCAGTATGCACATGTATTTTTCTTCTGTTTTGTTTCCATATAATGTATAAAGTTTTATAGCAGAGGTCATATATTAATTTTACAAGAATTAGAAATGAAAAACTTTTATTTTTGCTATATTTGTATTTTATTTTATAAATATTGTCACATTTGATTTTTTTTTTTCTGGAGGGCGAGATATAGATGAAACTTTTCAATATTTCCCGATTTCTACTTCATTTTGCAATGTTAATAATAATGATAATGTCTCCGTTTTCCAAAATCGGTTTTATTGTTATTGTTTTACAAAAATATTATTATAATTATTTTAATTCTATGGTAGTTAATTTCATGTTAGTTCCTGAGACTGAAAATATGTATTGTTCAATTTAAGATATGTTTTTAATAAAATTGAAAGTATTCCATTTGATTTTTTTAATCATATTTGAAGGAATAAAAATTAAACAATTTTCTTTATTCTTTGAAATTAATGTTTAATTTAATCTTTTTGTAAGTATGAAATCATTTAGAAATCTGTGGGTTATGGAATATAAATCTGAGTTTGCCATAAAGATTTAGGATATATATATATATATATATAGGCAATTTATAAATCTTTTTAGGTTTATCCTGATTTCTAATCAAAAATTAATCGCAATTAATGTGTCTATTTAGCATTGAACTTGAGAACGAGCTAAATACCACATTTCCAACATTATTCCAATTTTTGCCAACTCCTATGTTTGATATAGTTTGTTATTTAATGAGTTATTCCATATTTTGATGTTGATTTGTAGTATTATCTAATGGTTCTATATATATACAGGGTGTTTCGCTACCAGACCGACAAACTTTGAGGGGTGATAGTAGACATAAAGACAAACATTATTAAATAGGAAACCATGGGGCGCAAACGTCTTCTGTAGGAGATAGGGGCCATTAAAGTTTTGGGTCCAAAAATTCAAACGCTCATAAAAATTAGAAAAAAGGGTCGATTTGTTTGCGGTTTTCTCTAAAATCATTCTTTATATCACGATTTTTAATTTTTTTAATTTTAAAGTTTAAGTTCACAAATTGTCGATAGAGGGCGATTTAGACTTTAGAGTAACGAACAAATACTTTTTGCCGTTCTTTTGTGCATAGGGTTTAAATTATTCTAAAGTTTAGACTTTAACTTAAATTTTAAGCCCAAAATCGGAAACATGGGGATCGGTTAACTAGCGAAAATTTAACTGTGAATCAAAGGGGAGATTTTAAACGCTCATAAACATTGGACAAACTAATCGATTTGGTTGCGGTTTGCGTGTAGGTCATTCTCTTGGTAATTATTTTATTCAAAATGACGTACAGCTTTCATGCCCTCATTTTTGGATAGAGGGCGCTTCCGAGACATGTCCGACATTACAATGGTATTACTCCTGGGTGTTTCACTACCAGACCACCATACTTCCAGGAAGTGTAAGGGATGCAAAGATGACCGAAATCACACATGAATGTAACATTGAAAATTGCTTTTTTGCATATTACGTTTAAAAAACAGCAAAGAAAAAAACAACAGAAACAAACAGAGAAACAGCAGCATGTTAAAGTGACAGAACAAAGTTTATTTAAAGGTTTTTCTGCAAAAAGTGTTCGAAATTACGACCAGAAAAAATCCGGCAAGCTTGACAGCGACAGTAGATGGCGCTGCGATTTTCTTGCGGTAGATGGAGCTAAACGGTAATGCGTGTGAAAGTTTCTCTCTCGTTGCGTAGCTCAATGTGGTTCCAGCATGATCGGGCTCTTCAACATTTTACCAATGATGTTCACCGATACCTCAACGTAACATATGGACAGCGGTGGATAGGTCGTGGTGGCCCGGTTTATTGGCCTGCCAGATCACCGTGCCTATCAAGTATGAGCTTCTTCTGCTAGGGTCACATGAAAAGTTGGGTGTATGAAAATCCCGTACCATCAATTAAAGACTTAGCAGCTCGTATTTCTGTAGCTGCCGGAAATCTATCAAAGATTCCAGGAATCTTTCAAAGCTGAGGAGTTACATGCGTTGCCACTGTCAAGCATGTCGAATTACTTCTGGTCGTAATTTCGAACAACTTTTCTAGTAAAACCTTAAAAAAAACTGTTTTATGTCATATTAACGTGTTTCTGTTTCTCTGCTTGTTTCTGTTTTTTTTCTCTGCTTCCTTTAACCATAACTCGCAAAAAAGACATTTTGAACGTTACATTCCTATGTGATTCTGAGTCGCTTTTCCATCCCTAACACTTCCTGGAAGTATGATTGTCTGGTAGTAAAACACCCAGGAGTAATGCCATTGATATATCGGAGATATGTCGAAAGCGCCCTCTATAAAAAAATGAGGACACCACAGCTGTGCGCCATTTTGAATAAAATAATTACCAAGGGAATGACCTACACGCAAACCGCAACAAAATCGATTAGTTTGTCCAATGTTTATGAGCGTTTAAAATTTCCCCCTCGGTTCACAGTTAAATTTTCGCTAGTTAACCGATCCCCATGTTTCCGATTTTGGGCTTAAAATTTAAGTTAAAGTCTAAACTTTAGAATAATTTCAACCCTATGCACAAAAGAACGGCAAAAAGTATTTGTTCGTTACTCTAAAGTCTAAAGCGCCCTCTACCGACAATTTTCGAACTTAACCTTTAAAATAAAAAAAATAAAAAATCGTGATATAAAGAATGATTTTAGAGAAAACCGCAAACAAATCGACCCTTTTTTCTCATTTTTATCAGCGTTTGAATTTTTGGACCTTAAACCTTAATGGCCCCTAGCTCCTAAAGAAGACGTTTGCGCCCCATGGTTTCCTATTTAATAATGTTTGTCTTTATGTCTACTATCACCCCTAGAAGTTTGTCGGTCTGGTAGCGAAACACCCTGTATATATTCTAGATTTATCCATGATACAAAGACTACAAACAACACAAAGAAGTATGGAAAGATGTATGCTAGGCATAACTGGAAGAGACAGAAAGAGGATAAACTGGATAAGAAATCAGACAAAAGTTTTTGACATTCTTGAAAGAATCAAGCAGCTAAAATGGAAATGGGCTGGGCAAATTGCAAGAAGGCAAGACAATAGATGGGGCACAAATATATTGCAGTGGTGTCCCATAGATGTAAAACGAAATAGAAGACGACCACAAATATAAAATTTCAAAATATAATGGATGTATTGGATGGAGTGACGAAGTAAGATGGAGTGACGAAATTAGAAAAGTGGCTGGTGTAAATTGGATGACGAAAGCACTAGACAGAAAACATTGGAAATATCTGGGGGAGACCTACATCCAGCAGTGGATTGAAAACGGTTGATGATGATGATATGTATGTATATATATATATATATATATATATAGAGAGAGAGAGAGAGAGAGAGAGAGAGAGATTATATGGACAAGGGTGACCGGTGACTTGCGATTTTAGATGTTTTGTTAAATATATATAAAAAAAAAAATACTTGAAGAATTGTCCTCAAACTCCTGGAGTGTAAACACAGTACATGTCATATATTTCCGCGAAGATTTTTTCCCAAAGCCTCACAGGGGGTCGTCAACAAATTAAAAAAAGAACGAACATCTGAAGGATAAAACCTGTCAAAGCTAAAGAAACAAAATCATTCAAACTATGGAATATGATTAAGTGACTTATTCTAATAAGCTGTGTTCATTTTTATGAGGATAGCATGTGAAATAGTAGAAAAATTAAGGTGTTCATAAAAACAGTTCCAAATTTTGCAAAGTTTTTTACTTATAATTTGAAGTTTTTAATATAAAAAAATGTTCTTCGCATATTGCATTGTAATATGCGTATCAAGATTTAATTAATCCTAAATTTTCTTCCGTGAACTCGATGAGGAGATTGTCTGTGCTGCAGCTTACCGATCCCGATCTATAACGATAATTTTTAGAGATGTTTGGAAAATGTTAAATTACAAAAATTTTAAATAGACTGAATAACTTTTCAGTGTTTTGTATATTTTTATCATAAATTATTGGTTCGGAAAAGTAACATCTATTTTAAATTTCAAGAATAAAACGGGTGATTAAAATAAAAGAATTACGAATGCTGAAAGAAGTTTTAAGCAAATATTTCATCATACTTTTAACTTATTATTAAATGTTGTAACATAAATGAAGTAATGATAAAGTACGGATAGACATATACTATCATTACTACATGAATATAACAGCAAGACAAAAGGAAATTAATATAAATCGGCTGGTATTTTTAAGGCACATTAGACAAACAATAACTACTTATGAAAATATTTTTATGTAATAAAATGATTTAAATCAAATCACTTATTATAAAATTATAATTAATAACAAATTTGTTTTTATTAGTCAATGATAAATATTTTTTATTGGTTATTTTAAAAAATTCATAAATAAAATAGTTCAAAATGACATAGCAACGCAGGCTTTTAAATTATGAGTTTATACAGGGGATGCCGAACGCACAAGCATTCCCCCATGCTACGTAACTGATTAGTGGCCCCCTGGGAGAGTTTTGAGGGGAGAATATTTTTTGTGGATACGGTTAAAAATGACAGATTTTTGAAGATTTGTTTATTGGTGTTTTTTCTATGAACGTTTAGTTTCCGTTTTACTTGTCATAACTGTCATCTACTGATGGTTCATAAGGTTCCTTAGGAGGTCTGTAGACAAAAGTGGAAGGAGTCGTCCTTTATCCTCTAGTAAATGCAAATCAGATCAATTTCTGCGTAATAAATAAAAAATCTGTTCTATTTTAATTTACCGGAGGTAAATTCATTTCCCTATAAAGAAATGTTTTATGATACCCCTCATCATATATCACTTGCTAGCAAAAGTACAAAGAACTCTTCCATACAGACATTTCAGAAATCCGACTTCGTCAATCCTACAATAAATAGATAAGGAAAAGAAAAAGTAGCGTTTGTTTTTTAAACTGTTCTATGGTGGTTTTGTTGTTGCGATAAAGTTTTTTCGTTCAAGTCTCGGGTAGCGTTGAGTATCCGGTTGAAACGGCCATATGGGAGCCATGAGCTTTTTTTAAATTTTTAGTCTACAGTCTCGTATTTGTGGAGTAAACATGAATAGGAATGTGTGGTAATATGCTTTTATTACAACGCACCTTGATTGAGAAAACTTAAAAGAATATCTATAATTAATTAAATAAAATAAAATAAGATGATTTTGCGTTACTTGCTATTACAATTTCCATATTTTTACTTCCCCTCCCTCCTCCTCCGGGCATGTAAATTCATACATATATCAGAAGGTAACTAATATTAGATTTGAGAATAATCTTGACAGATAATAGTTCTAAAATAGTTAAAATGCCATTTGCACTAAGGCTATAAGATTCATTTTCATTTTTAAACTAAATAATAATAATAATAATAATAAAGAAAAAGAAAAACATCTGTATTTTTCCGCAATTTTGGTATTTTTAATTCCAGACCCGTGTCGTCAAAAATCTGCAGAAAAAAAAAGCAAGCCTGGATCCAGTCCGGTATGTAATGTGAAAATCTGCACGGGTAGGAATTTTCAGGTTCAGCACTGCCCGAACGAAAGCTATTTTAGCCCGTACCTGGGCCCGGCCCGTTTATATTTTCAATGTTTACGGCCGGGTTTGAACAAGAATCAACAAAAACAGGCCCCACCCGGCCTGTGGAAAAGCAATTAAATCAGGCTCTGTCCGACTCGACTGATATTTTTTTCTAAAAATTCCTATTTTTTCTGAACATGCAATTAAGATTCTTTTATAGAACATTACAAAAATATTTAGAGGAACTTTTTAGAGTATGTTTCATTACTATTCATATATTACTGTTACTATTCATTACTATTCATATATTATTAATTATTATTATCATGATTTTAGGTAATTCTAACATTTATGATTACTATTACAATGCCAATTTATTTGGAAATATATCATTACCATTATTTGCATTTCCTTTTATAACTTCTCAATTACCATGAACGTAACATGATGATAACTTTAACATTTATGATTATGATTTAAGATATTATTAAACTCATCATTACCATTATACGTAATTGTAATTTTTAATAGCCATAAAAATGTAATGTAATGATAATTATAGCTTTCATACTTACGATTGTAATATACTTCCAAATTCATTTTTACTATTGCATATCTTCCAATGTAAGAAATTGAAAGTACCCAAGACTATGTACTAAAACAAAAATTATTGTGCGGGGAATTAAAAGTCAAAACTATATGAAAATGCCTCATATATTATGTACCACCAACTTTGAAAGGGTTAATTTAAGCATTTCGGGCCAAATTTAGAGACAGGAAAAAAAGTAATATAATTTTAGACTTTTGCTGTGGGAAAATGTTAACCTTCAAGAGAGCAAACACTCCGGAATAAGGACCCTACACTCGGCAAACATCTTGTGAGGCCCCTGTGCGGTATGTTTGCATCTCTTTTAGTTTACAGCTACTCAACCTAGATGGCTCCTATATCACTAAAAGTATTAAAATAAAATTTTAAAATCAAGTGAAGGATTTAAAATAAGTGAAAGTAACATTATCTTGTATAATATTAATTTTTCATTCATAAAGATAAATTTTGAAAAAGGATAAATTAATCTTGGGGACTGCATTTCAAATCTAAAAACACCATGATTGCTTGAAAAAGTACACAATATTTTTTTTTAAATACCAACAAGTAAGAAAAATAATGAGTTAAGCATAGATTATGAAACACTTCCCAACATTTCCTGAAATATGGTTACTGTCTATAGCCAAATATGTATTCCAATGCTTTTGAACAGACCTGTATATTGATCTGTCGGTTGATATATATGCTATATAATAGGAACTGTAGCAAGAAAATGCCTAGCAGGTTGCAATATCTCTTTTAGCAATTTATACTAATAGATGGAAACATACTTGAATAATTTTGTTCAGCCCTAGTACCTTTATTATACGCCAGTATTTAGCTAAAATTTATTTTAAACTAGAACACTCTTAAAACTACTAGTGTCAGATTCTCAGAAATTATCATTCATAGATGTCCATGTATCTAACTATTTGCGTGGCCCTATATATCATTTTATCTATATTCTACAAACATTTCTTAGCAAACTTAACTCAGTTCAGGGTAAAAATGCATAACTTATTTAAAAACCACCTTTAAGTAATGTACGCTTATATTCAGTAATATTTGCGAGATCTTTTTTGTAGCCCTGCATATCAACTATAGCATTTATACACACCATATAATATGCACAGATTAAGTGAAACTTAAAATCTCATAATTAATATGCATTTCATCTATCCATCAGCCATCATCGTATGCATAAACAGTACTTTGGATAGAGTATACCACTTGAAATCTTTTGTGTATCCCTATAAATGCTACGCACTTCGTATTATGCATGACTATATCGTATAATTAATATTAAGGCCTAGCGACGTATATTAATTTAGTTATTCATAAAATAGTTTAATATAATTAAAATATGTCGCACTCAATTCCCCCCTTTACCATCATGAAATGGAATTCTTTGGTGTAGCCCTGTAAATGATTAATAGCTATTTTTTCACCACATATTTTACAGAATGCATATTTTAGTGCACTTCGTAAATGCATATAAATTTTAATATGTTTGACAGGGTGTAACATCTTTAAAATTCATTTGAAATTATTTTTTCTTATAGGCCGTAATGTGACGGTAAAATTTTCACTGTCCCTGTATATAAACTAATCCTACTAGAAACTTCATTTGAAATAGGGTTAGTGCTGGAATAAACGTCAATAACGTCCAAAAATTTCAGGACACTCTGAGTATATTTACTGTAGTTAGAGCGCTGACAGACAACCAGACAAACCGAAATCATAAACACTCTTCAACTTTGTTGGAAAGTGTTAAAAAAAAAGTTAAAAATAATGGACTAATTTAAAACATTTTCCCATAAACAGGAGGGGGATATACAGGATCATTAAGAGAATTCAAAGGTATGCCGATATAAAATTTAAATTGATATAAAATCCGTATGAATATATATACAGTGTGTCCCACACAAATAACGCCATCATGATTTTTTGCCGTAATCAAAGACGAAACAAAACCACGAGAACGAAACAAATATATTAAGAAAGACTAAATAGAAATGCATATTTACGAGGAATAACTCACTCCCTGCCCTACTTGATCAAGAAAAAAAAATGAATGTATTAAAAAAGAAGGGTTTCCTCCTTCTTTTTTTTATACATTCATTTTTTAGCAGCATTTTCTTTTTAATTCGGCGGGACACTTTTCCTCCCTATCTTTTTTATACATTCATTTTTTTCCTGATCAAGTGGGGGAGGGAGTGAGTTATTCTTTGTAAATATGCATTTCTATATAGTCTTTCTTAATATATTTGTTTGTTTCTCGTGGTTTTGTTTCGTCTCCGATTCGGCGCAAAATCATAGTGGCTTTATTTGTGTGGGACACACTGTATAATCCATACAAAAAATTAAATTAATTTATTCATTTCTTTATAAAATTCGTAAACAAAATTTCGTACGTGAAATTCGTATACGAAATTTCGTATGAAAATTATGTGAGTAAAATATTTCTGCAAAAATATAAAAAAGAAACAGACATTCCAAATCGGTGAAGTAAACGCGTTGAAATTTGAATGTAAGTATCTTAAGTTGTTAGTTTGAAAAGGAAATGAATAATAACAATGGAGCTTTCACAATCACAGTTACAGTCACCAACATTTGAAAACTAGATAGATAATATATTATAGATAACTAATATAGATAACAACACCCGCGTTTTTTATCATAAAATAATCTATGCACAATGAAATACATTTAATAGTATTGGAACACTAAAAAGGAAGACTTGAAATAAATACGAAGCAGAACAGTGTGAACAATAAGTGAGACTAAACAGGTGAGAAAAACCGAAACATTTTAGTTGGATTGCAAAATATTTTTGTTCCAAAATTTTACAGAGGATTACGCATCGAAAGCTTAACCCTTTCAGGGGCGGTGTTTGCAGTCTGCAAACACTTAATATTACTGTTCCAATTTAGAACTGGCACCAGTAAAATTTTAGTACGATTTCGATTTTATAATATGCGCGAAAAACAGCTCCTGATTATTTTCAAATAAATCTGTTCTTAAATTGTGGTGTGAATCAATTATTTGAACATTTTCGAAGCAGAAATACCTTGCCCCTGAAAGGGTTAAGGGAAGCTGCTCATCCAGGTTTTTCAAGATCTCGAGTTTTGGCATATCCTTCAGATTGTTGCCCTACCGCAGTAGCTCGTTAGGGAATTTCAACCTAAGGAACTTTCACCATATATTATTGAAAATATCAATACAAGAGAATTAAATTTAAAAAAGAAAAAGATGGAAAAGATGGGAACAAGGTGGTCATTCATTTGACCTGGCTGGGCATCGCCCACTCACAACCCGAGACAGTGCAATAAATAAATATATAAATAAATGCTGTTATGGTTAAAGTTGGTTAGAGAGCCTACTTGGCTATTGCCCACATGCGATAGGGGTGGGGGCAGGATCAAAAAAGAGGGCGTGAAACTGGAAGTATGTGACACTGAGTGGTACTTCTTAATGCATCTGCGGCAGAAACAGGTAGTTAGCAAGGTGGTTGAGAGAACACGACTAACTACGGACTAGGTTCGATAAGCTGTGATAAAATTATGTATGTTTCTGAGTTTTGTTAAGAATGTAGGACGTGTCAAGATGTTTATTAACTAACCATTTGGGGTCTTAGTTCAACGAATCATGCTTCAGTACTGCGAGAGTGTGCTATAATGAAAGGTATGTGTAGTAGTACTCATCTATCCGACTCGTATCTGAGTAAACTGGCACGATTGAATTTATGCATGCAGGCATTAAAGAGCCCATGGCCAGTGAGAAAGTTTCTAGTATATAGTGTTAATGTACAAAGATTATAAGAAATTTTTGTTGTTTGTTGTTTACCTACCATTACCTACCATTGTTTGTTGTGTCCCAATAGCCTTTCATTGAGAATTCTAGATTTCAGGTCCCAGTTTATGAAGGAGAGTGTTGTTAGTATGATGTGGTGGTCTACTGTAAAGTTGGTTGTGGCTTCATTGGCCTGTTGTTCCATGCATTTGTTGCTTTGGATGCTTTTATGCGCTAAAGCATGACATAAAGAAATGCTATATAAAAGTGATGTTAAATGTCATAAAGTGAATTTTTGAAATTTTAGTTTGATTTGTAAAGGGTTAGATGTCCGAATCTGCGGACAGACAATCTGCGTACATCTGGACATGGGTATTTGGTTGTTGAAGTACCAGTTCGAGTGATGAGTCGATAGCGAATATAGTTTCGTATGAAAAACTGTCGTTTTACAGTCTCATTGATGGATAACCATGCACCCTACCGTAGTGATGGGCGATTTCGATTTTTTAAATCGATTTAATCGATATTATGGTCAACTCGATTTATTCGATACTATAAAATTTTTAATCGATTTCTCAGAAGATATTACTTTTATTTTGCTTCAAAAGTTGAAGATAAAGCAGTCGGATGTGCCAATCTCAAAAAGTCTTCTATCTCATACACGATAAAACTTCTAAATGTTTTAACACATTCTCAATGTCAAATTTAAATTATTTATGCCCATCATGAAGATTTAAAAAGTATAGGTTGAAGAATGAACATTTTAAAAGAAAATAAAAGCATTGCGTTTTCCAAACAAATCGCTGAATTTCGGTCCACCCCCTCTGTAACCGAAATATATGCAATTCAAAGAGCATCACAGCGACACCTGTTGTGCAGTATACAATCAAGCCTAATAAGAATCTATTTATGTGAAAGTTTAACCGAATGTGAAATTTTATTAAATTCCATGCATAATTTCTAAGATATAGCTATCACTAATATCGTGAAAAATGCAGTATAGCAGAGCATTATTATATAACTTACACAAAAACCTAATCAAGAACAACGTATGATAATATCTAAGAGAATAGTAAGTTTGATGAAATTCCGTTCAGGAGCTCTTGAGATATGATCAATAAAATCTTGTAGATCCTGAAAAAGCGGTTGAATTCAGGGGTTAGCCCGAAGAGGAACATCTCCGCCCCGGAACTTTGAAATGTCTCACGAAAATATTGAAGCTTCATGTACAAGAGTCCCCCCCCTCCTTCTCTGAAGTATAGAATGCCCCTTCAAGGAGACATAAAAATCCCTCCCAGTGAAAAATATCCGAATTCAACACTGCTGATAAAAGCAGCATAGCAACGCCTCCTGCATAGTTATTTACGCTGAAACCTAATAAGCACCAAACTTATGAATGTGAAGCTTGATGAAATTTTCTGAATTAGTTTCTGAGATGCAATTATCGCAAAAATCAGGAAAAATGCAGCGTCACCTGCCGTTAGATTTAAATCAAAACTTAATCATCAACAATTTACGTTAATATCAAACCGGATCTGAAGTTTGGCAAAAATACGTGCATTAGTTCTTGAGGTATCGATCTTGCAGTAATGATGAAAAATACAACATAACAGCGCCACCTGTAGAGCGATTTTTACCATAAGTAATCAGCACCAATTTATATGAAAGTCTAGCTGAATCTAAAGTTTCAAGAGGTTCAGGGCATTAGTTCTTGAGATAGAGCGCCCACAAAATTTTGTAAGAGACAAACAAATAGACAGACTGAAAGACAGACAATTTATAAAAACAGTAAAATGTGTTATATTTAACAACAGATTCGAATTTTGTAAGCATTAGGTTATTATTATTTTTTAAATAACATCATACAAACAAAGAAAAAAAAAGCAGTTTTTTTTATTTTTTTTTTAAAGAAAATAAGCAACATATAATGTCTAGAATTATACATGGGTGTGTAAACATGTTTAATAATCTACATAACCCTCCCCTCCTCCCCGTTTTCACATAAGTTAACGGGAATTGTCTTTTTTCTGTAATTATCTTCTTCTTTATAGTTTTTCAAAATAATAATAATAATAATATATATAATAAAAAAAGGAAGTCTATCAAAATGCAGAAGATTCTCTCCTTTCCTCGCCCCCCCCCTTCCCCCCACGGAGGGCATCTTCTGCCCTTTGTACCTATATCCCTCGTGTTGATAATCGGCTGTCATAAAATAAACCAAACCTTTTCTCGTCTACCCTATTTAAATCCTCTATCTTCACAGTTTCCTTTTCCCCGCCGAAAATCTTCCCAGTCCTTTGAGTCAAAAACAGACGCAAAATCACTGACCAATCACATTACAAGGAGATAAAGCCTAGATGAAAAATCGCAAGACTATCTTGAATGCAAGTAGTAGATCGATCTTTTGTAGTAGATCAAATCAGTACAGAACCTTGTGTAGTAGATCGATGTCGATGTCGATGTCGATGTCGATGTCAGAATCGATTTTATTTTGATTTTGATTTACTAAAATTGAAATTGCATTTTGAAATCGATTTTTAGATACAAGTAGTGTTGTTACTTTTTTGATATGCTTGAAATCGATCTACGTTTCAGGTTGAATCGATCTTCCCCTTTCTATTGTTTTAATGGTAGCAGTAAAAATTTCAAACTCAAATATTAGGCGAACCGTTGATTTTAGAGGGGTAAGACTTACGTATGTCAAGATATTCTAAGGTATGGTCAGTCGAATAGTGATGACCATTATACTCTAGCAGCACATAGGGGGTGGGGGGGGCAGGGGGGGCAATATTCAATACAGGTATGGGTGGGTCATGTGACATATCGTTGCAAAGGTCTTGGCCTGGGCTATCCATATCTGTATATCTCTTCATAATATAGTTCAATTCTCAGACTCCAGGGAGCATTTTTAAGCTTTTTTGGGTTTTTTTTCCCTTTCCCCACTTTGTAGTGTATCATTTTATAGGTCTTGACTTGTAGACCTCAAATATCTTGAATTGATTGGTAGAACTGATGTAAAATTTCGTATAAGAAAGGATTACGATTTTTTTTTCAAACCAGATATTTCTAAAAGTAAAAATTTCAAACTCAAATATTAGGCGAACCGTTGATTTTAGAGGAGTGAGACTTACGGATGTCAAGATATTCTAAGCTTGGTCAATCGAATAGTGATGACCATATACCCTAGCAGCACATAGGGGGTGGGGGGCAGGGGGGCAATATTCAATACAGGTATGGGTGGGTCATGTGACATATCGCTGCAAAGGTCTTGGTCTGGGCTATCCATATCTGTATATCTCTTTATAATATAGTTCAATTTTCAGACTCCAGTGGGCATTTTTAAGCCCTTTTTTTACTTTTTCTCTTACCTCAATTAGTAGTGTATCATTTTAAAGGCCTTGACTTGTAGACTTCAAATATCTTGAATTGATTGGTAGAATTGATGTAAAATTTCGTATAAGAAAGGATTAAGGTTTTCTTTTCAAACCAGATTTTCCTAAAAGTAAAAATTTCAAACTCAAATATTAGGCGTACTATTGAAGACTTACGGATGACAAGATATTCGAAGGTATGGCAATCGAATAATGTTGACCATTATACCTTAGTAACACATAGGGGTGAAGGACGGGGAGGGACAAAATTCAATACAGGCATGGGTTTACGGATTTTCTTCAAATTTTGGATATATTTTCATTCTAATAAGGTGCTTTTCTGATTTGTTCTGGGTATTCATTGGTTATGTAAAAGGATTTGGGGGCTACTCTTCTTAACCGTTTAAACGTCAATGTTCCCAAAAGGGAACATAGTATTATTTGCAATGCAAAACATATATTTTCCAATATAATTACGATGTTCTTATTTTTCCTATAAAATATAAGGTTGATTTTAACTTTTGAAAAAAAATATGTTTAAGCATTTATCACAGGTATAAAGAGTATGCAAATTCCTTAATTTACATAAAAATATAATTTTTGTTTTTATCGTTTCTCTATATTACTCACATTTGACCACTAGGAATCTAAATGTTTTTGGAATTCGAGAAAATACTCAAGAAGAACATTTTTAAATTTGTATGCATAAATCAAAACATTTGAAGTTGTAATATGAGAAAAACAAAATTATTATTGCATTGCGATATTAATTTGGCTTGTAAACAGTTAATTTAGGTAAATGTTTTTTTTGTGCAGAATTAACCGATTTGTTGCCGATGATAGGTTATGCGCTGCCCGACCGTTGAAGGTGCAGTTATCCATTAATCCGAACTTAGGTCACTTCCAACTTCTTCGGATAATCGACGCTCCGCTGTATTTTTATTTCTTTGTTAACCAGAGAAAAGTATGTTGTTTCACTGTTAATTATTCTTATGAAAACAACATTTTTTTCTGTTAACTGCTGAAAATTTGGTAAACGTTAAAAAAGAATATTATTTTATAAGCTGTAAATGAGATGAGGCAATATATATTTCAAAAGAGAAAAAAAGTTTAGTCGCATATTTTTTTTTAAAGCAGAATTTCTGCTTTTAAATTGGTGGATAATTACTAATTAGCATGTGCTGATTGTGCAATTAAATCATCACAGCTATTTTGAAGAAAATTTGCAATATTTGCGTTTCCCACACCCTTATAAAAGGTCATAAAAAGACTGAAAAAAAAATTTTTTTTGAATAAATTTAGAGCTTTCAAAATTTTATTCATATGCGAATTTTTAAGAAGAATGACGTTTAAAGGAAGTAAGGCTCCATTTGTTTGGTTGAAGGAGTATGTAGAGAGTACATGTGTTTCGGATTAATATATATATATATATATATATATATATATATATATATATATATATATATATACACAAATCATTTCTCCCTTTTATTTTTTTATCTAACCGAGATCTTTCTCAAAAAAATAAAGTTAAATATAATATAAATTATTATTAACATTATATCTAAAAATAATAAAAGATAAATCCTTATTATTCGACTCTAAAAGCTGTAATAGCTTACTTCTGTGCCTCCCTAAATGGGAGTGAGGAGTATGAGATGTTACGGCTCTGCTGATTCGCCAAGTTTTAAAATTACTAATTTTGAGCTCATCTGTGTAAAATCTAAAAATATCGAAACATCGATTTTAGCATCGATTCTAGAATTTAGAAATCGATTCTTATAATCGATGTCACTTTATACGATGTCGATTTTAATCGATTCTCAAAATTCCCAGAATCGCCCACCACTACCCTACCGTTAAGCAGGATGCTGCCACGCCAGTACCGCCGGTATCTCTGCGGGAGCTATCTGTGAATATAGTGAAACGGTTGGCAGGGGTGTAGCTGTTTAGTGTTTATTGAACGTGGATGTCTCCAACCCCGGATTAATTTTGCAAACTGTAGACTAATATAGAATTTATCACAAAAATTGCAACACTCGTGGAGAATTGAGCGCTGATTGCTCTTTTTGATGTAAAATTCTATTTAATGTTTTTCTCAGCCGTCACTAGGCGATCTGCGCTCCGAAATGCGTAAGACGGAAACACATTGTGAAGCTCAGCGGTGCTCAAAGCGCAGTCATTTCCGAATGCCGAAAAGAGAAACATGCGCCGTTCGAGAGCTTAAAGTTGCAGAAATCATTAAGGTGCCTAAACCAATTGAACCAATCGAAAAAAAACTTTCTGCAATGACTCTTTGAAATTAGTGATCAAAATCTGTGATACTGTGTTGGACTATTGGACTAAAATCCTATATATTCTGGGGCTTGTACGAAACCAGGAAATACAATTATATCATCGTGTAGTCCAATAAATTTTCTATCTTTGAAAAAAAATTATTCCTCTTAAATGTTTCAGAAATTTAGAAGCAATAGTGAAAAGAATTTTCCATGCCGACACCAAAATCCAAAACTTCACCAAGAGAAAAGAGAACAAGTCCAGCCTCTCAGGAGCATAGAGAAGAGTAGTCTGCGATGATTAAGGCAGAAAGAAGACAAGTTTGAAATCCTGGGGATAAAACAACCCATAGTGGGTAAGAACGAGGTTTCGACCAAAACGTCAGACAAGTTTTGCCCCTAGCTTCTTAGTAACACATCTCGAGAGGCAAAAATTTATTCTATCGTATCTGAGGAAAAGGAACGAATCCAATGATACCATAAATTAAAGCTAGCCCTGATCACACATAAGGTTCTCAGAGCCTCTGTGTTCCATGAAAAAAGTAAAAATACAGTTCCTTAATCAACAGAACTAAATATTGTTTCGCTAAGATTGTATATTTCTTGTTTCTTTAATCATATTTCAATTATAGTTAAATGAAACCATACCATCATTCAAAATTACTACATACGTGAATCTGGTAAAAATAAAGCAAAACATCGGAAAAAATATGATCATGCTATAAGAGTCCTATATCCAAAAAGGAAATCAAATTAATACAATTGTAATCCATTAAAATTGGCTAAATAAACCTATGATTATGGTCTTGTTTAAGATCTTTAAATAGTTTTCAAACAAAAATAAAGCAGAGAGGCAGTATATATAAATCCTAAACAAAACAATCAGTACATATTATAAAGAAGAATAAGTAAAAAACAGTATTGGGTAGCGTGTGTGAGGGGGGGGGGATCAATGTTTATCTATCCAACTTTTCATTAAGTATTCCGGGAAGAAAGTAAAAATTTGATTCTTTAATTATTCGAACTAAATATCATTCGCTAAAACCATGTAATACGACCAAATGATTCAATACGATTATATATATATATATATATATATATATTTACATTTCTATACAACATATCGGAAACCGAGTAGCGTAATGGTCAGCGCGTCTTGCTACAATGCATCAAGTCTAGAGCTGGACAATGTTTATTCAACCCTTTGGGTAGATGAAATGAATACCAATCTTTCTCGAGAACTAAACACTCGGGGCTCCGCGTTTGCCATTTCGCGGCCGGTGTTCACGTTAAAGGACACTTCATTTTAAGTTTTCTGTCAACCAGAATACTTATATTAAATTTTCTTTTTATAAAGTATTTGAAAATAAGCAAATATTTTTTAAATTCTGGTGCCAGTCAACCATTTTACCATTTTACAAAAAGAATTAGTCTGCATAGGAAAGGGTTAAGCTGACCACCTGCCTGAGACATACGCTCTATAACACTTCAGAGTTCATGGTCAAAAAAGGACGGCTAGGAATTCTAGGTTAGGATCCATAATGGGTCGTACAACCGCAGATGCATAAGCGCAATCATTAAGGGATAGTTTAATCTTTTATGTCATTTATGTTATCATAAGATAACATGAATTCTTGTAGCTTTTAGTGGATTATTTCACTTTAGGCCCATTTTGGCATAAATGAACCTATTTTTAAAAATTTTTAAAATACATTACTTTGATGCTGCACAGCGCATGAAATGATGTATTTCTTCAATTTGTTATTCTTGCTGCTTCTTTAATACTTTTTGGAAATATCTACTATTGTTATAACTTCGGATTTTACCATATTGGAATTTAGTTGATATGTAATTAAACATGGGGGCTTTATTTATAGGATATTATGTTTATGTGTACTGCATAATTTATGATTGTAAAAATACTGGTTTCATTGGTTTATTTAATGGTATTGTCTGAATAACTTTGGATGTATTTATAAAAGTATTTATATACATATATATATATATATATATATATATTTCACTGAGATATTCAATGAAAGTAGGATTTAATATTTGGCTATTGTTCTATCAACTGGCGAAACATAATGTATTCCAGCTGTTTCGGCAAAGAAAGGCTCTAGAAAGAAAAACGAGTAATTCCTGTCTAAAATTACGTCCCATTTGAAAATAATGGCTCCAAAATAATTTTCTTTAAAACTATATGTGTATCATCTGTGTTTCACTAAAGTTCTCGCAAATTTATTTGATTTATATCCAGCGTTTTTCATGCTCATTTAAAAGACCTTCATGAGAGATCTTGACAAAGTGGCAATTCTCGTTGCCTCCTCTGCAAATTTTTTCTTGTCTAATCTTTCCATTAATCCCGCGAAATTGTTAAAATCCCCTGAAGAAAATTCGCATTGGTGCCAGACTGCTCCGAGTTTGTTCAGATTTGAATCAGTATGGTTTATTTACTTTTTTAAAGTAAAAGGTCATTAAATAATACATTTAGGGTGTAACATTTGAAGGAAAAAAGGACGATCTCTTGATGTTTCAATTTTCTTTATTTGTATATTCGATGGTAATTAAGAGGAACAGAAAGATTTGGTGAAAAAAATGCGTATGTTGCCAATATAGGGGATATTTTATTTAGAAGTTCCGCCTTCCCACCACAGGATTAAGAGGAACAGAAAGATTTGGTGAAAAAATGCATATGTTGCTAATATAGGGGATATCTTATTTAGAAGTTCCGCCTTGCCACCAGAGAATTAAGAAGAACAGAAAGATTTGGTGAAAAAATGCATATGTTGCCAATATAGGGGATATTTTATTTAGAAGTTCCGCCTTCCCACCTTCCCAAAATTCGAATAAATATTTTCACTTTATATAGTGATAGCTGTTCCTCTCTCTCTCTCTCTCTCTCTCTATCTATCTATCTATCTATCTATCTATCTATCTATCTATGTAAAATAAAATAAAATTACTATTCAAAATTTTCCGGTATGAAATCGAAATTTCAGAATAAAAAACCCATTAGATTTGGCAACACTGAATGCATTTATTATTAGTAGCAGTATTAATTTATGTTTGAACCTTTAAAAATGTCGGACAGAGAGTCATATAGGAAAGTTACTAAAATTATGATCGTGCAAGTTGTAAACTTTGATATGCTACAAGCAGCGGTACCTACGGAGACAAAACTTTAAAATCAATTAAACAGCTTTAAAATCCAAACAGTGTTTTTCATCCGTTTTGAAAAGAAAACCTTTGAACAAGTTAAGGGATTTACATGTTCTTTTAAATAAATAAATACATAAATAAATATTAAAGAAGATTAAATTTTCGAAAAACTATACCTGAAAAACGAACAAACAAACATCGTTTTTCGAGCTATAAAAGAACAAATCACTTTTATTCACGTCATAAACAAAAAATATAATAAATGTTTTTTTGAAATCTTCATTATATTTTTTTTTTACATTGTTTCTTGTTGTTTGTTTTAGGTATAACTGATTGAGAAATAACGTAAAATGCAATGAAAAATACGGAACCTGAAAAAATGGAGATTTAAAAATATAAAACCTAAGCCATGCAACGATAGTCGCTAATGTTAAATTTGTGCAACAGTTCTTTTCAAATTTCTCGCTTGCAATTCAATATATTTAAATCACAGTCTTTGCGCAAGATAACTGAGGTTAATCTCTAATCGAATCCTTTTTTCATCTTTTTCATTGTGATCTCGAATTCTTTCATGAGATTACTCTCTATTTTTTAAAGGGTTTCAGAAATGAAAGTATTATCTTAAAAATTCTACAACCAAAATTAACGAAAAATGGCCAAGTAAGAGTTTGAAATCAAAGTAAATGATTTGAATACATATTACTATTAATACTGCATATGATACTACATATTAATTATAACTATGTCACTACATATTATTATTATTATTTTTATTATTAAATGAATTAACTATTTTTATATTAATATATTAATAATAAAATAATATAAACAATAAATGAATTTACAAATAAAAAAGACTACCCTTCGCGAATTTTGATTTATTTTATGAACCTTAAGTAAAATTTTTGCCAACCATATCAGTGACGATTCATCATTAAAATATTAAATTGAATTAATAATAATACTAAATGAAAGAATTTAAATTTAAATAAATATTTTATGATGTATTTCTACCCCCCCCCCCCCTCTCTCTCTCTCTCTCTCTCTTTTTTTTTTTTTTTAGAAATTATGCATTATTATTGATTAAAGTATAAAAACAAAAAATATTAGTAAATTTAATAATATTTTCCAATAATATAATTTATGTATTTTTTTCGTATTTAAAATCCTTACAACTACTGAACTACCTTGATTAAAATGTGTGTCACTTTTAAAAAGAAATCTAAGGCTTATTCATTCAGATGCAATCTACTCTATACTCAGGCGTAAACCACACTTAAGAGGTGACTAAACCTTGTTATTAAAGTGTTTTTTAATCTTTATGGATCAAATTTCCTCGCCTAATAATGG
This sequence comes from Maratus speculifer, assembly GCA_964019185.1. Taxonomy (NCBI): domain Eukaryota; kingdom Metazoa; phylum Arthropoda; class Arachnida; order Araneae; family Salticidae; genus Maratus; species Maratus speculifer. The sequence continues at coordinate 376,806,812 of OZ025293.1, forward strand.
AGCTATTAAAACTCTCTCAAATGATGAAGGTTTCTACTCTTCAAAGATTTCTCCCCGTTTCCTTCATTCTATGACGGACGTCTGTGAGTAAATCCTTCATTATGTGGAAAAGATCTCGAAGAGATTGCCGCTTTCAAAGCAAACAAAAACGAGTGACTGTCGCTCAAATGATTCTTTTACAATTGTATTTTCCTCTTTCTCGGAATCGTAACAGTCAAATAAGGGCGCTTTTTCATCCACCGACATGACACAGATAATTTTTTCATAATTGTTATGGACCGACTTCGGAGTAGGTATTGAGTCGGTTACCCGATTTTACCCGATCCGTCTTTCGCCCAAAGTCGAGTTGGTGATGTTTTGTTGGTGCTGTCACAGATCGAGTTCGAGTTAGGTTAACTCTGTTTTGGGTTCGAGTCGTTTGCACGTTGTCTTTTGGTTCTAGTAGATCGGTACTCGGTATCGATTATCCGATATTTCAAGAGAAAGGGCAGAATAATTTTTCATTAAAAAGAAAATCCAGTCGTTTCGGCTTACAGGTAGATTTCGAAGTACTAATTTCACCAACGAAATCTAAATCAAAATTAGAAATAAATCTAGTTTAACTATTTTATCTGGCCGCTTTTGACGAGTTTTTAATTTCATTTTTCTGTAACAGTTGGTCTTATTAGACACATGTTAATATGATATTTTTTCTTCTATAGCCCCTAATCTTTATTTTATTTTATTTTATTTGCTATAATCTGGATACGATCAAAATCTTGTCATTATAGTATCGTAGATAATAATAAGAAGATTTATAATAAATTTAAACGGATTTGATATCTTGTGAATTAAAGAAGTTATGTTTTTTTCCCTTTCCTCCCCCTCCCCACGTCCTCGTTCTTCTAATGTGATATATATATACATATGTTTCGTTTTTATTTATTTATTTATATAGCAGTAACAGTTGGTTCAGTTGAAAACTTGTCAATATAAAAATTCTAGCTAATATTAGAAATATTTATAATGAATTTAATTTATTTGAAATCTTGAGAATTGACGAAGTTATGATTTTTCTTCTTGTTAAAACCCTATTTTTTTTTCGCCCTTTGAATCCATTTGTAATGATATAAAAAATCTGTCATACATTCATTTTTGGCCTTTTTCCTAGAAATAATAATAACTTTAAACTGATTCAATATGTATCACAATTAAAAAGCTGTGGGGTTTTATCTGTGTTTAGAAGAACCCTCCTCATTTCCGTCCCTTTTGTCCGATTTTCCATATTACCGAACTTGGGCGAGAATTTCTGCCCCTTTATTTTATATATATCCGTTTGGAAGATATTAATGCAGAATTATGGAAGTTATAGTGTCCATAAAAATATGATATATGTATATACATGTATGTGTGTGTGTGTGTGTATTTAAGTGAGGGTGGTTTTGGGTTCTAGAGTTCATGATTGGCGTAGATCTGCAAAACTTTTTATGAAATTCCGACAGAGAAAAATGTAATAGGCGCTATTTCTTACAAAATCTACCTAAATCACATTTAAATATGAATAATTATTATGTATATATATATATATATATATATATATATATATATATATATATATATATATATATATCTTTTTTAGACATAAAATTGATATCAGATGCGAAATTGTAGACTATTTTCTATCATTCTATTATGGAATTAGCCTTTACTTTTCAAGTTTCGGGGAAATTGAACAGATTTTGTCGGGACGGGTATAACTGGACCCGTGCTGGATTCTACATTGGAGCAACCCAAATGTATTCGTATACATTATATGAATATTTCATGCTTTTAGGGCCAAACTTAAAGAGAATGGATCAAAAAAAAATTATACACTAAATATCTTCTTTATTAAATCATGAAAACACAGTAAATGTAATGCTAAGTTCTCAAGGAAGAAACAATTTTTTTTTACCTTAACCTTTTATATCCTGAATTCGGAATAAAACATATGATTTAATTGAATAATTATTTGTTAATGTCTAAGATATTCAGAAGAACATATATATAATAATAATTTAATTTTTAGATATTATTTTAATTATGGCTGCTTTATTGAATATGTAGTTATAGTTCTTTTGCAAAATATTTACGTTAGAATAATCTGATAGTTAACAAAAAATACTGCTATGGAAATTTCACAATGCTTATAAGAGCCATGTATTGTGATCCTATCTGAAACAGAGATGTGTTTTGCAGTTGCAAATTCTTCGTATAACATATTTAATACGATAAAAAGAAATAGGTATAAATGTTTGATAAAAAAACCACATTAAAATTATAGCTTCGACTTTTTCACTGTTTAAGTATGATCGAGCAAATTATTTTATATGAAAAGGCCAATCTACTTTTATTTGTAGACGAATTAAATAAATTTTGTATGAATTTTCTTTAATTGTACTTAAAAGTACCATAGGAAACTCTATAAGAACAGAAGCAAAATAGTTTTTACTTTCGTAATCCTATATTTTCTCCGTTTGTTTTCTGACATACCGTAATTTCCGGCGTATAATCCACTGATCAATCATTTTTCGACCCAGGATTTTTTAAAAGGGAAATGTAACTTCTTAGATCCCCGTAAATATTTGTCTTCAATCACCAAATAAGATTTCTGGGCCCAAAAAGAATTATTTGATCCTCCGATTATACGCCGGAAATTACGGTACTTGCATTCAGTAGTTAAATGACTGACTAATACATGAAATTATAAACACTTTATTATTTCTGTGTTGAAATTTTGCTTTTAAACACGAATAATTTAAGGAATAATAGTAACAACAACTCGCAAGCATCATTTTTCTCCAACTATGCTATACAACCATGTGAAACAAAAAAGACCCCCATGCTACATTCTAGCTTAATATATTAAAAATTTCCTCACTAGCTTTACAGTAATATTCTTGAACTTCGACAGACACACAAAAAAGCAGGTAAATGACAAATAGGTAGAATGTCACACTAAATTTATCGAACTTTTTGAATTATCACAATAATAGCATATCAAAATTTTGGATTTATATGTTATGATAAAACGCATTTCAAGTTTTATTCAGATGTAATTGCAAATATATTTGATTTTTTGTGAAGTTCTGTAAAGAACTATAATTGTTACAAACCATTTCAAAAAACAAATAAGGTACAATCTACTTTATGAACACCTTTATATGATGTAGTACTCAAAGAATTTTTGAAGTTATTGTGTGAATAAACCTATAAAGAAACCAAATGACGTAAAGTCAAAAAGTCTTTAAACGCGAATCTTTGATGCTTGTCAAAGGATAAACTAAATTTTCTTTGAATACTCAATAAAGCATGGTGCCGTTAAAACACACTTAGAACGCTGAAACATAATTCATTCGCACCCGCACTGTAAAAAAAAAAAAAAAAAAAAAAAAAAAAAAAAAAAAAAAAAAAAAAAAAAAAAAATCCGTTAAATTTACGGCAAAATTGGATGTAAGTTTTCTTATTAAATCTAATTTTACTGCAATTTTTACGGCAAAAACAGCTGGCAACATTGCTGTGTAGTAAATTTAGCGGATTTTTTTACAGTACGTCTCATACCCTTCCGTGTTTGTACCAATTAAATAATGCTTTTTCCCTGCAGAGTTTACAGCTGCTTTCACTGCCTAACATTGCCGCAAGCTGCTTTGAGGGCCTACGCGACTCGATAATTTCAGTTTCCAGATAAAAGTTATCTTGTCCCGGCTCAGAATGGCCTGAAAATTAAATGTTCTGCCCGGGAAGTATACATCTCAATAAAGTCAAACCCGAATATTATCTAGCTCAATGTCTATAAGAAATGTCGTTATTATTTAAGCTATATTAATATAGAATTAAAACTCTTTTAAAGGAATATTGCATATGCATACACTTTTATGCACAAATTTTAAAGTAATAGCATTTATTGTACTCCTGTGTTTTTAATTCATGGAAAAAATATATGAATGATGCATAGACAATATTTCACAAACGAAAAATCGTTAAAAAATAATGTATTTTAAAATGAAAGGGGAAAAAGAGACTGTTAAAGAGTTATAATTATAGTCTAGAGTTTATAGTCTTTTAACAAAGGATCGATTAAAACAGACTTTTACGACTGAAATGGAAACCGAAATTGAATTTCGGTAATCGTCCAATTTTCGGCCGAAAACGACACTGAAAATTTTCACCATTTTTCAAAGTAATTAATATATAGTTATTAATTAATTATACATGTTTATTAAATATACAAATTATTAATTATGTGTTGCCCAAGTTGCCTTTCTGTGCCTCTGACTAAAACCTTTTATTTTTATATAAAATAAAATATAATTAATCAACGACACAGAATGTTTTTTAACTATATAAATTTCATCACATTAAAAATTGTTTTATGTGCATATACCTCGATTTATCTTTCATAATGATTTTTGTAAATGATCATCTCTTATACTAAAACTTTCTGAAAGTATTCAAAGCATTTATGTGATTTCAAGCTATTTTTTTCTATTGCTGTTATGTTTGCAGCGTTCAATGAGCACGTTAAACGCGTCTTCAAATTTTAGTCATGTTTGCATTGTTTGCTTTAAAATTTCCACTCTCGCCTTGAGTCATTCATGAATGGATTGAAACAATGAAGTTCTTAAGAATAAATAAAGAGTTTCTCATTTAATCGGATAAATCTCAAATCAATGAGTAACGTTGAACATTTCCGAAGAAAGAAACAAAGTTTTAAGAATAGAGATATGTCGAATTTCGGTCCAGCCGAAATTTCCAGGAGCATTTTTGATTAACCCATTAGTACCTAGCGTCCCATTTTTGGGACAGTTTAAAAAAAATTCAAGTAAGTGCTTTTCACACCAGTAAAAAGGAGGACAAATAAATAATTTCTTTCTCGAGCCAAATTCCTCGATAAATTAAGATATTTTTTTTTTTTTTTTTTTTAAGTGGTGGGAAAATGCAAAATTTGAATTTAACGAAGAAAATAATTCAGGCATTAATGGGTTAAGACAAATTTTTGGCTAAACTCAGATTTTGCCTTGGAAATGAAAGAGAAACCGAATTTTTGGTCGATTTCTACTTTTAATCATATACCCACCATTTAAGATAATTTACTATAAAGTCTATTTAATCTGTCACATTCTAAAACAGGTTTTATTTTTCTTACAAAATATTTTGAAATCAAAATTATTTTGTAACTATTTTGAAGCACATTGGAAGTAAAAAATCAAACCCGCGAGCTTCAGCTAGAAAATCCCGGCGTTTAATTTACAGCTCTGTAGATAAACAGACTTCTCTGAAAGTCTTTTTACGTAAAGATTTAAAAATGTAGCAAGTTTCTAGCAATGTTTTATGAGTATATAAGAGTTAATAACCACAAACTATTTAAGACAGGACAATAATTATCTCCTATTTCATCTCAGAGAACTCGTAAAAAATTGCGCTAAATCTTTCGCACGGCAGCATTAAATGTTTCAACACACACATGCGAAAATCTCTTGGTGTTGATATATTTATTAAACAGAAATTTCCGACTCAATCTTTTATTCCAAGCCATTCATATGTTGGATTTGATTTATTAATTTTTTTCTTCTGTTTGCAAAGTTGACAATTTTTTTTCCCTTTTTTGGCCCTTTAGGAAAATAAGCCAAACTCGAAAAATAAACGGCCAAAATGATTTAACGCGTATTTTGTCTCGAGTTTTTGCTTGGGGCGGGGTTTTCCAGCGGAAAGGGAAGCAACCCGTTGAATGTAAGCAGTTTGCTGAGTGACTCAGTCAATGAACATATGTGCAAAGAAAAACATATGACCTTTGACATCAAATATACACTTCTTGCTCATTCTACGTCACAGTTGCTTTTTTTCCCCTGACTCCTGGGTGCACAGTAAGAGAGGGTAATAACACTAGCCGTATCGCTTACCCTCGTCATAAACAGTGGAAAGCAAAGAAATGCTGATAGTTCACACGTAAAAATGAAAATTTTGCTTGCTTTTTTTTATCAGCTTTTAGCGATATAGTAAAGAGACGTTGTAATTGTAGTAATAGTAATAGCGATGTTTCATAAGCGGTTTGTTAGTTTTAAAATTAATTAAATTTCAGAATTTAAAAAATGTTTTAGAGTAAAATTTTCTCTGCCACTATTTCATTTGTTTTGCCAATGTTCACATTATTTTCATTTAAGGTAATACAAGACATAAATTTTATATTTTATATTTATAGATATTTTTTAGTGTTCTTTTTTCTTGAAAAATGTATCTATCTATCTATATATATATATATGTATATATATATAATAGAACTTTTTGCAAAAATTAATTATTAATTAGGAGAATTTAAAAAATATTAATTGACTAATAATTGAGGGACTCAGAAGCCAAGGGGTACAAATGAAAAAAAAAAATTAATTTGGAGTAAATTGAGTTCAACGATAATTGGCATAAAATTTGAATATCAATACTAATTGACTGAATTGAAATAGAAAACTACCGCTTGTTCTTTGTGGTTTTTAAACTCTTATTTCAATAACTGTGAATAAAGTAGAGTACAATTTTCTTTAAATTTATAATTAATCAATATTGATAATTATTCGGCAAAAGTGGTTGATCTCTTGAACACAGTACATAATTGGAAAAACATTCATATTTCATCATTTTATACACTTTTACATCTATACACATTTTTAAAATTTTCTCACTTATACTCTTTGGCATCTGAGGTCCTCAATTATAATACAATAAAATAAATACAGTGAAACCTCCAAATAAGGGACACCTATGGGACTGAAACTTTTGTCCCTTAAATAGAGGTGTCCCTTAATCGGAGTTTCTCACTGAGTGAAACCTCCACGTAAGGGACATCTATAGGACCGCAACTTTTGTCCCTTATTCGGAGTGTCCCTTATTTGGAGGTTTCACTGTATATAACTAATATTGTAAAATGACCAGATTGAGAAGAAAAAAATATACATCCCTTTTCCCACCCATATATATATTCTTTTTCATATTCTTAATTCTCACCCAGAAAAATTACATATTAGTGATTTAATAATGATTCGTTGTAGTAATGTAATAGCAACTTTTCATCAGCGATGTGGGTCTTTTTAAATTCATTGATAATTGAATTTTATAATTTATAATGTAATTTGGAGTAAAATTTGCTGCACAGTTGAAAAAAAAAATATTTAAAGCAGTTTGAAACACAAATTTTATAAATTTATATTAATAATTATTACTGTTCTTTTTTTTTTTTAGTATTTATATATGTTTATATATTACTTTTCAAAAGGAAATTCCTTTAAAAAATATTCTATTTTCGAAGTTAAATTTCATTCATTGTTAATTTCCCTCATATTTAAAAAAAATTCTTCTGGAAAAAAATTCTTTATAGGTACTATTTACTTTTAATTTTTGATTACATAAAAAAAAAATAAATATCAATTGAGAGATTTACAACCATTATGGACCAAGTGCCTTTTGCCAGTCAGATGTGGCAATCCCAAAATTTTCTTCCATCTTATACACGTCAATATTTTCCAAAAAAGTAGCATAGGAGCGCCACCGGTTTGGTGGTTTAAACCAAAATCTAGTCAGCAACAACGTATGTCAAATTATTACTGTATCTGAAGTTTGCTGAAAATCCCTGCATGTGTTTTGAGATATGGCTATTGAAATCTTTTAAAAAATTCTGCATAATAACGCCACATGCTAGACGATGTTCACCAAAAACTAATCTGGATCATTTTTTGTCAGGTACTATCTAAATCTGAAGTATAATGAAAATCCATGCATTAGTTCTTGAGATACATTTATAGCGAAATCGTGAAAAATGCAGCATAGCAGCGCCAACTGTAAGGCGATTTACACCAAAAACTAAAGAATAATAATCTATATCAAGGACTAGCTGAATCTGAAGATTTAGAAAATTTCGTCCATTAGTTCTTGAGATAGAGCTATTACGATAATGTGGAATAATGCACCATGACAACGACACCTGTTAAGCGATTTGCACTAAAACGTAATAAGCACCATGTTATATTAAGTACTAACTAAATATAAAATTTTACGAAAATCCATGCACTAGTTCAGGAGTTATGGGTATTGTGGAAATTTTGAATAATGCAGCAACACCTGCCGAGAAATACACATTAAACACTAATCAAATCTAGTTTCTATCAAAGACTCACAGAATATGAAGTTTTGTGAAATTCCGTGCATTAGTTCTTGAGATAGAACTATTGCAATAATCACATTTAATGCTCCATGGCTTCGCTACTTGAAGAGCGATTTGCACCGAAGCGTAATCAGAACCATGTTTTACCAAGTACTAATTGAATCTAGAGTTTTATGAAAATCCATAAACTAGTTCTTGAGATATGTCTATTGTGGAAATTGTAAATAATGTAGCATAGTAGCGCCACCTGTTGAGTGATATACGCCAAAAGCTAATCACATCTATTTTATATGAAGGTATAACAGAATCTAAAATATTGTGAAATTATGTGCATTAGTTCTTGAGGTAGAGCGCCCACAAAAATTTTGTTACATACGAACAGACAGACAACGGACAGACTGACATTTAATAAAAACATGTTTTTTGTGTTCTTTGATTTCTAAAACGTGTAAATTTGTAGAAAATCGAATTCGAAAATTCAATACTCTCTTATTATAAAGATAGAAAAAAGTAAAAAATATGCCGGGTGATCCAAAAGTCGGGACGAACTTTAAAAATCAATAAATCGAAAATGAATCAAGATACAAAGATACGGTTTGCACCAAACGGATGAAAAAGTAACCAGGTTTTCTATGGCAACGAAAAAATATAGTTTTGTTTGCAACCAACGACATCACTAGCAACACTGCACTGTAAAAAAAAAGTGTCGATATACTAAAAAAACTTTAGTGATCCTTGTAATTACTAAAAATTTTTTAGTAATCTTAGACGGTTACAAGAAAATCTGTAAGAATTACTAGAAAAATGTTAGAAACGAATAGAGTTAATAATTTTATATTTTTAATAGCTACTACTAAAACTCACTTGGTGTGGCCTTGATAGCATAGTGGTTATAGTAACGGACTCCAGGCTAAAAGGTCCCGGGTTCGATACTGGCCACTGCCAAATGCGCCCCGAATGTATGCAGTGTAAGTACTCGTTAATAAAGGGATTATGAATATCCTGACGGAGCAGTAGAAATGTTCGGTTCTGCCATCTATTGCGGTTTTGCCGAAAATCTTCCGCTCCAGAAGTCTGGATGCAGCTCGAAGGAAGCTCCTACCCTTCGAGCCCACGTAATGGTTATTAAAAATAATTTTCGAGCTATTACTAAAATTTGCTTGGTGGCTAATACTAAAAATTTTTAAGTTAGTTATACAAAAAATTCTTTTGTTCAGTTTACAAAAGAAATGCTTGTTTCGCTTGCAAAAAAAAAGTTTGTAATGGTTACTAAAATATTCTGTGGAATACAAATTTACTAAAAAATTTTTAGTAACTTCTTGAATTTTTTTTTACAGTGTGAAAGATGTTATCCGCCAAAGTGTGTCTGCCATAACACAAGAAATGCTCCTAAATGCTGTGAATGGTGTGGTGCCTAGTCTCACAGCTGCACTTATGAATGATGGACAACACATTGAACATTTACTGTAGTACTAATTAACTGTAATTAAGCTGAATGGTAAGCTGTCAACAATTTTTCATTTTAAAATCATCTTTTGATGCAATAAAACACTATAGCGCTATTTGTTGGTCGCCAACAAAACAATTTTTTTTTCGTTGTTACATAAAATCAGACTTCTTCTCCATGCGTTCGATGCAAACCATATCATTGCACTTTGATTCGTTTTCAAATTATTCATCTTTAAAGTTCGTCCTGACTTCTGGATCACCCAGTATATAACAACTGAGGGACTCACAACCATAGACAAGTCAAATATATATATATATATATTTGAAAAAAAAAAGAGAGAAAGTACATTTAGAAAATGCGTACAATCTGTTTTATCCATTCCCGCAGCAAACCAAGCCTGTTTTTACACATTTTCCCATAAATGTCATCTGTTTACAGATTTGGTTCATCGTGGGAGCAAATAAAACAGATTTTATGCAATTTCTAAATGGATTATTTCATTTTTAGCACTTTCTAACAAAGTTGAAAAGTGCTCATGCATTCGATTTGTCTGTCCGTCTGTCCACGCTCTAACTCCCGTAAATATGCTCGGATTTTCCTACAAATGATACAGCTTATTTGGGGTTACCAAAGTATGTTTGGTATTGCCTATGAAGTACGTACGATTAATGGTTCATTTATACAGGGACACTCAAATGAATTCGATTACATTATGGTATGAGGGAAAAATCGTTTAGAGAGTACTTTAATGGCATTACACTATTTAAATGTATTGAAACTGATATAGATCACTGAATTTCACTACGATCACTTTAAAACAGATCATCGAGAGGATTTTTTATTAATTTACTGGGACACATAGAAGAAATCGGTTACAGTACTTATCTTTGCGTAATAATTGCTGGAGGGTATGTTTTAAAATTCGGTATTCGTTTTTAAATTTAATTAGTTTTTTTGCATATTACTTTTTATATATAAATTCTATACCTTATATACAGGGCTCTACAAAAGTATTCGCACACCATTTCTCTTAATAGAGGAAATTGCTGAAGGGAAATTTTCAACAGAAGTATATGTATCTCTTAAATGAACTAAATTTTGGGAAGCATGTTTCTACTAGATACAAATCTCTGTATCATATACAAGGTTGCTAAAAAATCGGGATAATTTTCCGATTGTAGATGGGGACAGCTAAAATTTTTTTCGAAATGGGGAATATATGGGGAAATGAGACGTAATATTTTACTTTTTTTAACCGGTACAGTTTTGGTACATTATTCTTTATGTATTGGAAAGTGCTTGATAATCTATGCTTGACGCAAGATTTTTTTTCAAAGTGGTCTTGTTTGTGAACCCTTCAATTCATATCCAGAAGTTGCAAAAAATATTTATTCACTAAAAATATCATATTCATGGGGAAATGAGACGTAATATTTTACTTTTTTTAACCGGTACAGTTTTGGTACATTATTCTTTATGTATTGGAAAGTGCTTGATAATCTATGCTTGACGCAAGATTTTTTTTCAAAGTGGTCTTGTTTGTGAACCCTTCAATTCATATCCAGAAGTTGCAAAAAATATTTATTCACTAAAAATATCATATTCTTTTAAAGTCATCATTATGAGTATGAATGCATCTCTTTTCTTCAGAATAAATTACGTATAAAGGCTACAAGAGTAGAAGGGCAGAAACTGAATTCTATTGAAGTTCAAGAGTTTATGCAGTGTTTTCTATATCAGCATTTAAAAAGTTTTTTGTGCCTGAAAGGTTTAAGAATGTTTTGTGAAGATCATTTTCTTTTAAGATATCCGCACACTTTCTTAAGTGATTTTTTGAAATTTCCTCTTGTTATCCCTTTTTTATAATGGCATTTACTTTAAAATTTTGAAGAAAATATAAAATTTTTAGCAATTACCTAGAAATAATTTTTTAAGAGGAAAAATAGTCAAAATTATGGCAAAAAATGACATTTACGCAAAACGTGATAACTCCAAAATAAAACAATGTATTGGCATTTTGTAAATTGCATAATAAACAGAATAACTTTCTGTAGGACTTAGACTTTACTCAATATAATCGCATCTCTACATCAGATGATATGGAAGTTAAAATACTAATGTAGTAAAAAATTCTCAAAATTTGTCACAAGTTTATCATTTTTACCAGTGTAAATATAAAACTATTTAATACATTATCATGAGCGTAGTCTATTTCCTTGAAAGACATTTGTAAAAGAAATACAGAAAATTTCGTGGCATTTCCTGTATTTTATTTTTTTAAAGAATGTTTTGCGTATAGTGAAAATCTGAAAAAATTCATTTTGAGAAAAAGCTAAAAGTAACTTTAAAACACAATTCAAAAGCTATAACAGATGTAATTTTAAACGGCTATAACTTGGGCTCTATTTTAAATACAAACAAAACTTAAGCAGATTTCGATAGATAAAAGATTCAATTTTAATATTATTGCAAAAAGGAAAAATCGATATCTTGATCGAAAATCACGTTTTAAAGCTGTTCGGATACCTTAAGGTAAACATGACTAATTGATATCAAAATTAGAATAGCAAAAACATTTGAATATGTATGAATGAAAAATGCATTGTTATTCTTGCTGAAAGGAACACATTTCTATTTAAGGGAACAGATGGTACAAAATGTTTCAAATTTTCGAACTTCTAATTTTGTACTTGAAAACAAAAACAATGGACTTTGATCCCAGGTCTGTCTGCAAAATTTGTTTCCATTGATGTTCCTACAACCCTTTTGAATTTGTCATTCTAATAAGTAAACACCCTGTATATATGTATGTTAAAAAGCTTTTCTCCGACCATGTTAAGCATGTGACGAAATTGCAATAGACGGATAGACAGAGATATATGTTTTTAATTATTTATATACAATGAGATTTTTTTAATATTTTTTCTAAAAGAGCATAAAGAAAGATAATGTGCATTTCACTTTTAATAGTTGTAATGCGTTTGGTTTATATCAGAAACAGCTTATGTATTTTTATATCCTTGAAGATGGATTAGGAGGCTGATTCTATAAACAAGCCTGGGGCTGTCAGTCCCACGAATTCCTTGATGTTTTAATTTTTTAGAATGACATGATTTCTCGAAAACTCCATAAAAAATAATCAAAACATTGGATGAGCCCAGAAGACATAATTTAGCTAAACATCTTTATTACGTTATGTACATAAAAAGTTTTATCAATACTTATAATTATAATGAAAATAATTCTCTACAGAAAAAGCGAAATAAAATGCTGTTATAATAAATTCAAAAGAAACTCCATTCATGCAGCAGAGACAAATTAACATTTACCTACATAATATTAAGATGCGTGGTCAAATGTTTACAAAACTTATTTATATACCTGATAGAAAAGTTTTTAATAATGCTCTTTCAGCAAATAAAAATAACTGTTACTCTATCACTAGAAACTGTTGTATAAATAAATATACATATCATGTATCGCTTTTTATCTTGTATTTAAGTGTTCTTTTCCATACTACTATTTTTCGATCTCCCTTAACCAAACACTTATTTTTTTCTCCTCTTTAACCTCCATAATCTTTTTTGAAGTAAAACTAATAATTTAGAAGCACTTTTTCCAAATCACACAGTTAAACAAATAACATGAACAGTTAGTTTGAAAAAACATAAAAAAATTCTTCTTTTTATGATAAATGATCTGATTCTCTCTTGTTTATAATAAAAACGGCAAAACACGATTAATATGTGAAATTTTAGATTATATTTCTGTTAGTTTGTTATAATAGGTTTGTTTAATTTAAGAAAAATAGTGGTAACACAGAAAATACACCGTTCTTTTGCGAGCGGATGCTCTGAATTGGTTCTGCAAGCGTGATTTTTGAATGCTGATGGAAAAGTTTGGGTAAAAAAAGTGGAAAAGTTAATAATTAAAAAATATTAGACATTCACTTTTTGAACATGTTTATATAATTTTTAGAAGTACTAACATTTGTGGCGCCAGAAGTGTGAAACATCCAGTTTTCGATAACATGTATTTCAGACGAACAAACAAATTTAGTCCAAAATAATTATATATTTATTTAACGCTATTACAATTTTTAGCTATAGACAAACAGATGCGCTCGAAAATATAACTGTACGTTTTTAAAATAACGATTATTTATATGATTATATCTAGAGTGCGCTTATTTATTTTTTCAATGTTAAGAACATTGGATATTTTGGGGTTTCATTTATGGGCTTAGAAAAATACCGTTATAAAAATTTTTCTTGCATGCAAACAGCAAAATAATGATTTTGAATAAAATGACTTAAAGTAAAACTTTTCTGTGATACATATGGATACAACATTGTTTATTTTATTATGACTGAACGACGCTGTAAATCGTAAAGTATGTAAGGTGCGTAAATTTTTTGGATTGTTGTAAGTTTTAACTTGCTAGTCATTATTAAAAATATCATAAAAATGTGACATAAACATAAAAATAAGTTATTCTTTTATTTTTTTATTTGAAAAAATATTATGGAATTTACCAAAAAATTACTATTTTCCTAGAAGTTTTTAAATTTAAAATTCTTAAATATAAACATATTTTATGAATTTCGCAATAAATTAAAAAAAACATTATATAGGAGCCAGACCATTTGTATCACAATAACATTGGTATTTTAAAAATTAACACCGAAAACACCTTGAAAAACGTTATTAATTAATAAATTAGCAGAATATTTCAATAAATCAACATAAGAATAGTCTTTTGCTTTGTAAATATATTTAAAACACAATTTAAAAAAAGTGTGGTAATGTAACAATTATTTATTAAGTTGCGACAGTTTTTTTAAATTTCACAAAATATCACTTTTGAGAAAAATAAAATAACTTTCAACTTAATGTTTTAAAATTAGTGTTTTAACCCTTTATCTACCACATTATGAATTCATGAAAATTTTACATTCTAAAGCATTTTACGTAAATTGTTTAAACTAATTAAAAAGATTTAAATAATCATTTAATAAATTTTTGAAGGATTTTAGAAGGATTGAAGGATTTAGAAGAGTTAATTAAATTTGAATTTACAGGGATTTTATGCAATATTTATAACCCCACTCAAATGTTTTATTTTAACTTATTTTATTAGTATTTTGTAGAATTATAAAATGTACAAATATGATGTTCTTACAATATAAATATAGAAATATTTCAGAAGTGAAAAATTCCCATTCCTCTCTCTCAGTGCCAAGAAAGCTGAAAAGATACAAAGGCAAAAAAAAGAGATCCTTTTAAAAATATTTTTGTTTCGTGTAACCAATAATGCTTTTGGAACAAAATAAATTAATGTATCTGTAACTCATTCTGAGCAGTCGTACAACTGATTGACGTATTAAATAACTTTATAATAAGTAATTTTTATGGTACTTATAAGTACCGTCGGTAGACAAAGGGTTAAAGAAACACCAATGTTTAAAATGCTCTAGGATCATAAAGTTCATTCTCTTCTCTTTTTTCTAAAACAATAACTTTTTAAACTGAAATTTTAATAGAAATTGACATTTAAAGGCATACAGATACGTTAATATTAGTAAACTATATAGAAGGTGATACATAAAGATCGTAAGATCGTAATACTAGGTAGTTTTTTTAAATGTTGCTTTTAAGCACATACTTCTATTGCAAAGTTTCATAAAAAATATGCAAAATTTAATGATAAAAGTCGAAACTCCAGGGAGGAAAGTCTATTTGAAATAAAACAAAAACTAATTTTTTATACAGCACTCATAGAGTAAAATTTCCCATTAAGAATATTTTCCTTATCTATATTCCTTTACTTTCATTTACTTCCTTTATTTCCAATACTTTAAAATAATCAATGTAATAACTTTTGTGCCATATGTCTTTATTTTATATGTATTTTACAATTTTAATGATTTTTTGCATGTGAAGAAAATGAAAAATGAAAAAGAATAGAAATAGAAAGTTCTTTTGTTTTTGTGTTGAAAGATCTCTCCTTAGAATTTTTTTTTCACCAAAGCCTTTTTATTGTTATTAAATTCACGAAATTTGAATGACATATAAAGTCGCAGTAAATACCGTAATTAAAAATAAAAATTAAGAATAAATTCACATAAACTTATTTATTTTAATACTTAAAAAATATTTTCTTAATTTACTTCTAAATGTGTAATATGTGAAAAATGCATCAAATGTTGCATATAGCACATAAACGATGAAAAATTATAAAAATACATATTAAATTGATATATAGTTCTGTACAAAGTTCAGCTTTCATATAAATTTTAAAAAAATTTGAATTTAAAATAAAATCCTACTTACTTTAGTAAAAAAATATTTTGGTTAAATTGACTAAATTCAAAAAAATGAATGACAATAAATCTAACCTAAGAACAGGATAAAATAACAAAGAGGTTTTGTGAATCAATGTTTGCGTTTTGTTCTAGTGTTTGCAATGTAATGTTTTATTTTATTTGGTTTTTTATGCGAATTAGTCCAAATGATTATTATTTTTTTTTTTCAAAATTCAAATTAAATAATATTTGGATTGATAATAATTTTAAATACAAAACTGAAATGATTTATTCAAATTTCAATGTACCAATAAATCCCATCCTTTGAAAACATATGTTACTCAACAAGATCATAAAATAAATTTTACCGGAGAAGAATATGCCATTTACCTTTTTAGTTCTAATAATGCAAAGAGTATTCTGAAGTTTGTTTGCACTAGTTAAGAGATCCAAATGTAGGCCACCACGTGTTTATCTGTCTAATATTCTGTCTCTTTCCATTAATTGTGACGAAGGAACGACAATATTCAGTTTTAAATGACCTATTGAGAAATTCATTGCACATTCCTAGCAAAATAGTTCTATTATATTTTAAGTCTACTTTTAAGGTTTCCTTGCGAACACTTATACTTGATGTAATAAAGTAGGAACGAAACTTTAGCATAGTTGGTGAGCTAATATTAAGAGGATGTTGGACGTTTAAATGAAGAATTTTCTGTTTTATTTAAAATCTCTATAAATTACGACTGCCATCAAGCACAGTTTTTACACCCAGAAAAAAAGATTAATTGAATCAACAAAAATTTGTTTGGTCTAACAAATCTTTTCGTTTAAATATGGGTGAATGGAAATTTTGTTTGAATAAACAAAAATATATTGTTGATTTTTTTTTCAATTTTGCGTCCACAATTTTCATGCGAAATGCATAATAATGTCATTAATCCATCTCAGTTTGAAAAGTTTTTATTATCCAAAAATTATATTAATCCTTTATAGCTATATAAGTCAATTAAACAAAATTACGTGGGAGAATTATGGCTACTGAACACCAATTTAAATTTTGCAAAAACAACAAAATTTTGTTGGAATTACAAATTAAAAATACAAGAGTTTTATATGACTCAAATAAAATTGATGAAATTTTGTTAAAATTTTATAAGGATGTTAACAGTTTTTTTTTTAATCTGAGCAACAAAACTGATTTTTTACTTTAACTAAAAAATTCTCTTAAAACAACCAAAATGTACTCAACAAAACATGTTTTGTAGTTTTAATCATTTCCTTTTTCTGGATGTATATTTACATTTTTTTTAAATAAATTATATAAATTTTCTGTAAGAGAAGAATGTTTCTTAACACGTTAACAGCCACGGTGGCTGACGGTGTAAGCTAAAAAATGCTTATGATGTTTTAAGTAATTATTAAGAAAGTATACTCCTATAATAAATAGTAGTTAAGTTTAAATTTTAAGTAAATTTACAGTAATTACTTAAAACATCATAATTTTTTTTTAGTTTTATATCATATTTTAGACTATCATTCATCGATGAATTACCGATTTAAACGGAAAATTCAGTGTCAGTCACCGGTCACTGACACGACGCTTAATATGTTAACCCTTTGCGGCGCAGAGTACTTTCATTGATTAAGTGTTGAAATTAATTAATGACACCGAAATTGGAAAACAACTTTATTTATCAATAAGAAAAAAAAAACTATATTTCACGCATTTAATAAACCGAAATGTTTTTTACAAAAATTCTGGTGCCAACATGGCCTTTGGGAATTGAAATTAAGCGGTTTCATAGACATATCACTGCTCCTCAAGGGGTTAAATAAAATAACACATAAGGAATTTATATTTAAAAATGCTTCAAGTGATTTTTAAATGACTAAAAATGAATGATTAGTTTAATATATTCTTGACGATTAAAACCAGTCAATTTTGGTATATATCAATTATTAATAAAATTGCAGCATTTTGTTTTACGCACGTTTGATAATTTTCTTCGATTTTTGCCCTGAATATTATATTTGATGACACTAATTTGTGTAATTAATATTTCTTTTGCAAACGGATGCCGATTTATTTAAAAAATAAATCCATTAATGTGCTTGTAAAATACCAAAGTCATTGGAGAAAAGTTAGATCACATGCGACATTTAACAGCGTAAAATTAGTCAAAAGTTTAATTCGATTGAAATCACACTCGGACTGATTTACGAAAAATAAAGATAATTTACAGTGGATTTTTAAGCATATCGTAAACGATTTTGATGTTAAATAAAAAACACGTCCTAAATTGCACTTCAAGCGTAGTAAATGAGGTACGTTTATACAATAATGAAGTTTCAAATATATTCCAGATCTTGGTATATTAGTATACAGTACTTCTGATACAGTATAGTAACCGAAATATTTTGTGTGTGCCTGTAAATACTATCTGCTTTCTATTATAAAGGAAATAACTTGTAGTTAATTTCAGCAAGGTACATCAATTTCATAAAATGTGAAACAGTTTAATATAATTAAAACGCGCCCTAAACGATGTTCCCCTCTATACAACTAAGTAATGGAATACTTTTGTGTGGCCCTGTAAATTAATAACAAGTATTCTTTGCACCACAGTTTGTACAAAATTTATATTTCACTAGATACTTCATAGATGCACATCAATTTTATTATGTTAGAAAGCGTGTAACATCATTAAAATAACTCAAAATTATTTTTCCCGTTGGCTGTAATGCAATGGAATGCTTTTGATTGTCCCTATAATTAAACTATATACCCTATTCTCATAAAATTTTAAATAAGTGGACAAAATTATGCAAAAATTATATATTTTAAACTTCAAACGATTCGGTTGGGTAGTTTTTCTCTGTTGTATGTGGATGGACAGACGGACAGACAAACGGACGAACTGAACGACGAGTATAAGTGCTTCGTATTTACATAATTATGTATGCACCTAATAACGAGAAGCAACAAGGAAAAAAAGTCTGGCAACGTGTAATAACGTGATAAGTGAAATGTTGACTGTTAAGAAAAAATAGCGTCTGCTACTTAAATGGCACACGAAAGAAGCGAGTGGCTTGAAGGTTATACATTTGCTCTTTTCGAAGGGAATTATTATGAGAATCTGTATGAAAATCATTGAGAAATAGATAAGTGAAAAAAAAATTGTCATAATTGATGAAGCGTAAATTTATCTAAATGACTGTAATAAAAAAAGATCGATTTATTATCGGAAAAGAAGCCAAAAAGACTTGTAACTTTAGTTTAAACACTGCAAAGAAAGTTTCACTAAAGGATTTACGGTGATTGCTGGAATCTCTTACAATGGAAAATTAATGATTAGAAAAATTGAAGCATGTATCAAAATTAAACCTAAGTGTAAAAAAAAAAAAAAAATAGATTGTAATTCGTATTTTTAAAGACGAAATTCTAAAACTGTATCTTGTGGATGTTAAAAGTGTTGAATTCCACCAGCGCAAAATGAGAAGTCATATTTCGAAAAACGTAGTCACATTTCTCGAAAAATTAACATGAGAAATTGAAACCAAAATCCCTTTAATTGAATTCTAATTAAATCCCTAGATATTTCGACAAGGGATTACCATACCCTTGAATTATTAAAAAGAGCTCTTGCAAAACGCCGACCAACTACATTGAGTGAACTTTGAAATTGAGTGGTGGTGGAATGGAACAAAATTCTATTTCCAGTATTCCATTTTAAAAAGCCCTACTATCTGACCCGCTGAAATATGGCCACAACAAAGGCTACCAGATAATTGTTTTAAATAACTGTTTAATAACTAAATTCTTTGCCCCTGAAAGGGTTAAGCATGTCTATAAAGTTGAGATATTTGGAAAATTAATGCCACGCAAACAAAATGAATTGCGAAAATTAAAAATAATTCATGAAATTTGAAAAATCAAGATATTTGGCATGTTATCTTATTGTGATGCGTGATGAGCCTAGGGACCCCTTCAAAACTGTGATGTCCCATACAAATTGGGACACTTGGCAACGCTAGGTGGGAAACTTTAGTTGAAAAGAACAAACTATAGTTTACAAGTATTTATTACTGAATGCAGCTGCTTCTGACGGCTATTTTTAGGTAGCTTTCATTACAAAAAGTAAAAAGCTACCTATTGCAGCCGTCCGGAGGAAAGCACTTCCGGAAAATTTTGGTATATTTTCACCGATCATGACCCCCAGACCCCAAAACCCCCCTCCGTTCAAATGTTGACATATATATATATATATATATATATATATATAACCATATATATATATATATATATATATATATATAT
Source organism: Maratus speculifer (assembly GCA_964019185.1). Taxonomy (NCBI): domain Eukaryota; kingdom Metazoa; phylum Arthropoda; class Arachnida; order Araneae; family Salticidae; genus Maratus; species Maratus speculifer. The sequence goes on from OZ025293.1 coordinate 376,827,055, forward strand.
ATATATATATATATCTGATTTTTGTCATGCGATAACTAACGTATTTATGAACCGATTAGAATGAAACTTGGTATGTACATAGTACATACAAATGTCTCGACCGAGTTCGTTGGTCAGCATCATCCGCCATTTTGTTTCAAAATGGCGGCCATTTTAAATTTTTTAAAAATTAAAAAATTTAAAATTAAATGAGAAAAAATTAAAAGTTGAAAAATATTTTCCTTTTACGTGTTAGAACTTAAAACAAAGATTCCAGAATACTTTTTATTTTGTCTATATCTTAAAAATGATTGAGTTATAACACTTTGAATTTTTCTTATGTCTGACATTTTGAAACGATCTGATTTTTGTCACGTGATAACACGCGTATTTATGAACCGATTTCAATGAAACTTGGGTTGTACATAGTACATACAAATGTCTCGACCGAGTTCGTTGGCCAGCATCATCCACAATTTTGTTTCAAAATGGTGGCCATTTTAAATTTTTTAAAAAATTTAAAATTTAAAAGTAAATGCGAAAAAATTAAAAATTGAAAAAAATGTCGATCCACAATGTTGCTTTAATATGGCATACACTTTATGATATCGTGGAATTTGGTGACTCTCTAAATCGCTTAAAATAAAACCAGGTTGAATAAAAGATGACTAATTTCTAAAAATTCCTATTAATATTCAGTCTTGACAAAAACTAGTTTCAATCTTATAAAATCACTAATTTTATAAGATTATTTCCACTAATTTGAGCTTAGTATTTTTGAACAATGTAACTTACCTTAAAATAAATAAATAAATATATAAGTATATGAAAGCTACCTCTTCCTCCCGGCATTGCCGGAAGGACTTTTTTTTATTCATTTCGTTCCTCTGTTTCCGAAATATTTTCTTTTTAGTAGATTCTCTGGCAGGTGTCGAAGAATGTCACAAAGATTATGTTTTTTGAAAAGGTGATACGAATGAAATATAAAAAAAGTGGCCAGTATCGTAGTTGGAATGTAGGTATCAAGTTTAGGGATATGATATGAAAATTTTTGCTTTGGGTGATTTGACATAAAAAGAGAAACCAGTTACCGGGAATCACAATTTTTTCTTTCCGAACACATTTTGTAAAGATATAATTGAAATCATATATAAAACAGACTATTAAATGTCAGTATATCTTTACGTTTTAAAGTACTCTTGACCAGCTTTTTCTTTTCCTTTTATTAACTATTTTGTATACAGGGTGTCTACTCGTATAACGGCAAAACCATAAACTATTAGGTATAGACATATAGTTTAATTACAGAAATGTTTAAATGGGCTAAAGAAGTAATTATAAGTGATTTAAGCCAATAAAAATATTTCTTAAGAAGTTACGAAATTTAAACATTTATACGCTCCCCTAGACTTATATTTAATAAAAATATCTTTTTACACTAAGAAGACAACAAAAAAATTCTCTGTCTTCTACGGTTAAAACTGACCGAGTATTAGCTGTTTAATGTTGAAGCATCTTTTTTCGCTGCGAAATAGGGACCATTTACAAATTTATTTCACCAGATATAATATAATTAGATGTATGTCAGATAAAAAATAATACAACATTTGAGTATGAAGTTATCACTACAACATAAGTTTGAAATCTACTATCATTCTGACGCATATCAAAGAAGAACATGCAACTAGTACTAAAACTGTTACTGATTTTTTTAAAATGAAATAATGAAAAGAAACATCCGCATTTCTTTATAAAATAATAAATATTTTAAAATGCTATCAGATTATTTAATCTAAAACTTAATTCTTAAAAATTAAATTTATTTAAAAACTTGACCCAAGTGACTCCCTTCAGCTCCAATGTAGAAATGTACACATTAAATAAATACTTCTAACACTTTAAGCACTTTGCGTACGGTCTCTCGAGATACCATATACAACTCATGTCTAATTTGTGTTCAGATACAAAAAAGGGTATAAATCATGTAATTTAAAGTTTCATAACTCGGCAATTTTACTCTTAGATAATTGGATTTTTTGTTGTTGTTGTTGTTGTTTGTTTGTTTTACTTATTAGTGGAATAGGAAAATTTTACTACATATCACTTATAGGATCGAGAGACCGTATAAAAATTTTAATTTCGTAAATTTTTAATGCATGATTTTATTAAAAAAAATTAAATAACTTTTTATTTCATTAAAATTATTTTTGTAATTAGAGCTATATGTCAACAACTAACGGTTCAGAAATTCGCCATTGGACACCATTGAGAGTCGACACCCTGTATATGTGCGTATGTATGGACAGTGTTTGTATTTCCTTTTCAATTTCGAAATGTTAAGATAAATGCATAAATATAACTGTTATGAAAAAATTGATGGTAATGATTATTATTCTATATCATCTATTTGGCTGACTAACTAATGTTTAAATATTAATACTCATTGATCACATACAACAAAACAAAAATCTATATTTTTAACACAAAATTCAATAGCTTGATTTTACATTATTTCCTCTAAAAAATCTTGGAAAATATATTTCTCCCCAGTTATAAAAGTATTAAAAATCAAACAAACCAAATATTTTCGTTCAAATTTTAAAACTCTCTCTCACGCACACTCTAAAAAAAGTACTGTATCCAATTATTTTATGTGAATTTCAAAATATCACAAAGAAAATCAAGTTTTATCGGAATTTTAAAAGTTCAAGGAGTTATTAAAGTTTTCAGCAGAGTAATTAGCCAAATACTAGTTTTAAGTAGCCAAAACGTCTACAGCATTTTCCTTTGTTCTAAAAATATTGAAAAACATTGAAATATTCTCTCGAATTATATTTTTATTTACTAAGAATATTTTTTCATTTTCTTGAGTTTTAGAAATTTGAAATATCACTGTTGTTTTTCAATTATTTCCAAATAGCTCAATATAGCATAAAATAATTTAAAAATGCAGATTAAACTTTAGAGTTTTCTTCACTGTTAAAAACAGATACATAAAAATAAGCGAAACATACTCATTTTGGGGGTATTTTCTAGATTTTGTAACAGCTCCTAGTTTTTTAGTTTCAATTCTCATATTGATTTTAGGAAATACATGCTCATTAATAAAACATGCTCATTACTTTATGCTCATTAACAAAACAATTTCTCTTAATAAAATGAACGACTGTTACAGTTACCGGAACAAACCATTTTTAACTGGTGGTTAGTTAAATTTAGAAAATTCATTAATAAAAATTCATTGAATCTTATATTTTAAGTAAATATTTTTAATATTTTGTTTCTTAAAAGATTATTGAGCATACTAATGAAACTCTACTTAAATTCTCGGATGATATTGAATTATTTATTCTTTTATTTGAAATGATAATAGACTCTAAAGTCAATACTAATTAATAAAAATAAATGCAGAAGCCACATGCCTTGCAAAAATATTCATTGTCCATGTCCTACATCTTTTCCAATAGCAGTAGACATAACAAACAAACAACAAATCATGAGACACTATTATTTATAATAGAAAAATAATTCGCGCTGCTTTCTACGAATGTTGAAATATCTTCTAGTTAGCAGAAGAAAACCAAATAAAGAATAAAATATTTCAAAAACAATTTTTCGAAAACAGAAATATATTGAATAGATTTCCAAGAAGAATCTCAGAAAATGCTAAGAGTTGTGTTATTTTACTGCTGTAATTTTTTTATATAAAGCCTAGAGTAAATACCTCTTTGTAATTTTTTTTTCTTATATTTCTTCGCGCATTCATGTTTTAAATTTTTAGTTATAAGTTTTAAGTATTTGACGCATGTTTATAAAACCTTTACCTTTTCTTTATTCATAAATCATTCTTTTATTTTTGAAATGCTGCAATGTTTCACAGAAGATTTCAATTTCAAGAAGTTTTTCTTAAATAACAAATTAAGACTGTTTGTAAATCATGGAATTAAAAGTGTATTTTTTAAAACAGATTTTATTATTAATTTATTAATAATAAAATCCAAATTACTAAAAAATACCAAAAATTTTATCCATGCATGAACTTTTTTTCTGTACATATCTCCTTTCTGAGTACATAAAAAAAGTATTAATTGAGATACTGTAATGACTTTCGTCAGGGTTTTATACTTTCGAAACCGTTTACGAAATAAAAAAAGTGACGGTATAAAAAATATTCGTTGCCAAAATGTAAAAGATAACAAGAACGAAGAATCAAGCGTCAAGCATAGATTATGAAATAGTTTTCTGGCATATTAACAAAACTCTAATGAAACTTCACCATTATACAGGGTGATTCATAAATATCGAAACAATAGGTTAATTCTTTAAATATTACTCTTGGGCCCATACTTCAAATTGCAAAGTTTCACAAAAATGATGCAGAATGGTGGTGACATAAGTTGCAACTCCTTGGGAGGTCTATTTGAAAAAATGCGAAAATAAAATTTTTATTTGGCCCCGTAAGGAAAAATATCCAGTTAGGAATTTTTTCCTTATCCATTCCTAATTATGCATAATAAAAATTTATGTTATCTTCAAAATTAGCAGAGATATTAAAATCCAAAATGCTTAATTTACGCCATTTGCCCATGCCTCTCAGCGACGAGTTTTTGACTAATTTTGAATGTAAGATAGGGATCATTTACAAACTGTCCATTATTAAAAGTTGATTTAATTGCCCTCTCCTTTGGACATAAAATAGCAGCGTATGTATTTTAAGTTAAGCCTGCTTTGAAAATATACTGGTGATCTGTATTAGAAGTCTGCATGGGTCAAATATCTAGGTTCGGTCCCGAATCGACCCATAGGAAAAAATTTCGGCTTGGCCTGAAAAAAAGTTAAAATCACATTTCGGCCAGGCCTGACTGAATTTCTACATAGTTTTTTACATGGATAGAGTTAAAAATTGCTTTGAATGGAGGCTCTTTTCAAAAATACTTTTAATAGCTTTTCTTTTTTCATGTTTATATTTTTTATTTAAGCGTCAAAGGCTGTGATTTATTTTTTTATGAATGAAATATGTAAATGTTTGACTTTCCCTTTAATATCGTTAATCCATATTCTATGTGCTAAAGACTTTGAAAAATGCTACACAGTAAAATATTTCAGACGGAATCACATAGGAAAGAAAAAAACTGTGATTTAGACAAGTTTCTTTCTTAGGGAGTATAAATGTAGTCTCGTGTATTAATATATTCGTGTATTTTTTTCTCGTGTATTAATATATTCGTTTTGCATGGATCAAAACATTTTTCTGTTTAAGACAGGATTCCGTCATAGTCAAGATATTTTTCACTGGTTTTACAGTATCTCAATATTTTGGCTTTTAAATCTACTACCCTTTAAAAAATTTATTTTAATGTTTCATTATAAAATAATGACGTTTTAAAGGTATTTGCATATTTCGTAAAACTTTTTGGGCTGAGCCAAATTTTATTTATTTTTGTAATGATTAAATCAATTAGAGACAATTCTTTTAATACACGTTTTGTCGAGACCGGGGCTGAAATTTTAGTCCGGCAAACCTAGGAAGAAGGAAGCCGGTTCCGGTTCGAAATGAAAAAATACTTCAGGCCAGACCTGAATGAGTCTTCAGAAAAAAGTAAGATCCCAGGCCTGGCTCACTTTATTTACTTTTATAATGATTAAATCAATCAGAGACAATGTTTTTAATACAGGTTTTGTCGAGGCCGGGACTGAAAAATTAGACCTGCAGACCTGGGAAGAAGGAAGCCGGTTTTGGTTCGAAAGGAAAAAATACTTTAGGCCTGACCCGAATGACTCTTCAGAAAAAAGTAATGTCCCAGACCTTGCCCATCTCGGCCCCCGAATGCAAACTTTTTTAATAGCCGCCGGGAATATAAAAATCATCCATTTATGAGGACTAAAATTTAGGAAAAACTCCTAATTGGCATTTTAGAAAAAGCAAGGTTTTAAAGAACTGACTACGTTTAAATAATGAAGAAAGGAGGCGGAAACGGATAAAACCAAATGGAATAGGAAGTTAAAGCTGCAGATAGGAGTTATTTTTTATATGCAGTTTTTTAAAAAGCATTTAAATATTTATGGATATTGTATCAAACAGTATGGATATTGTATATATATTTAAAAACATCTGGCTTCCTGTTCTTGTCAAAAGTTACTATTATTTTTTTTAATGTTTTGTAATGCTCACAGTTACAAAGATTAAAACATCAGAATTTTTTTTAGAATAATAAAAACAACATTTATTTAAATAGATGATTAGAATAATGAAAACTATTTATTGAAACAAGTGGTTAGAATATTGGAAATTAAATGGGGGAAAAATGTATTTTACGCGAAGAAATAAGTGAATGACGCTGCTAGATTATAAAAAGCAAGTAAATAATGTCAGCCATGTTTGGTCACAATTTTAATGGGAAAGAATCTGTATTTGAAAAGTGTGATTACGGATTTAATTGTTGATAAAAAAGATGTTTTTTCGCACGGGACTTAATCTTAGGCTCGTGTAGTTAAATGGGTAAAAAAATGGCAATTCTTTGCATTTGAATTTTTAAAGAGAATATTATTATGTAAGCATGGTGTTTGGAAGAGGAGTGGGGGTGGTATTCTGGTGGTATTCTATAATTTTTTTTAATCACGTGTTTACTTTTTTGTCATTATTGCATTGTTAGAAAATGAGAACTGGAAAAAATTAGTTCTGTAAAAGTATTTTACTGAAAAAAAGATAACAAATATACTTCGTGACGGCACTTAATTTTAATGCAATTGTAATTAATTTGAAAATCTTACTTTTGCATATGGAATTGATTAGAAGCGTATAAATAATGTTTTGTGTTCTTATATCGTGCATCTTCTTTCGTTCGATAAGCTTTGTATATATATTGATAGATACGACTTTGGGGAAGTCAGACTTCAAGTCAAAGCATTAACGAAATGAAGATCAACTTTCCTATTTAACAAATTGCTTTGCGCGTTGTTAAAACGGTGTTAATTTATATGGAAAATATTTCTTATTATCTTTTACGAAAAGTTAATTTCTAAACCTTTAGTTTTAAAGACATAGTACCAAATACAAAATATTTAAAATTTTCTTCTGCATCTTATGAAAATAAATTTACATTAAAATAATTATTTTTTGCCGTGCGAAAGGGGGGGGGGGGAGGGGAGGGAGAAGAGGTCGGTCGCCCCGGGCGCAGAGATTTAGAGGGAGCCAAATTTATACTACCAACGCATTTTTGGCGTGTCATAAGAAAAAGTTGGGAAGGGAGAGGCACTAAATTCTAACTTTGCCTCGGGCGCTATTTTCTCTTCGCACGCCCCTGATGATATTTGTGAATTTTCAACGGAGAAAAATGCGTTTTTAGAGCAAGAAGACTCGTGTAATGCTTGAATTGCAAAGTATCATAACTAAGTAAGGCTTTGTCTTGCAAAAATTAAATTTTTAACTCCAAGCTAATTTTAATGGTGTAGATTTATCTGAACTAAAACAGCGTTTCTATTTATGTCCCAAAATTATTCAAGATATTTTAAAGGCTTTCTAATTAAAATGTCTGTTGACAGCATACTCATCGAAAAGTTACACGTTACAAAAATAACAGGTTGTAAAAACCTGTTATCTGTGCAAGTGTGGAACGATGTAACCTGTTAACCAAAAGTAACTATATTTCCTATCTCTATATTTAAGTAAAAAACCATGAATATTTCTTACTTTCTTGGCCACAATGTCTTGAAGGTATTTTCGATTCTCGGGTGAAAATAATATTTATTTTATGAGGTAATATTCATCAGTGCTGACATTTATTGGTTTTGTTTCAAAACAAAAGACACACAGCTGTAAAGAAATAAAGTAAAAATGCAAAAAATTTGAACAGTTTAGTTTTTATGAGGAAAAGAATGGAGGTACACATTTGTGTACCTCAGGTCTGAAGAGGTTAAAGAAAAAAAAGTTCTATAAGAAGAAAATTAAGATTCAATTTTAGCAATTTTCGCCATAAATAGAAAAGTACTAATTTTTTTTTTTTTTTTTTTTTTTTTTCCATCATTGTATTAAATTAAAGAACGTTTGCAAACATTATATATTAAGGTAAAAATTAATTCAAGAAAAAAAAACCGCACAAAGCAGCTTAAAACCCTTTTCCAGTAATTATCAACCATGAAAGGTAATGTATCTCGCTCATAACTCTGTATATGAAATTATTTCTATTCCATAGACTTATATTAGCGTACTAAATATAGTTCAGCAGGAATATGCATAACACTATTAAAAATTATCCTTAAGCAATTAACGCCAATAGTCAGCAATGGTTGTGAATCCCTTTGTATAGCCCTGTATACATTAAGAGAATTTATACACGCAATGTACCATATAAAATTTTGTTAAAACACAAACAAAAATTGAAAGCACACTCCCATCAATTAAAATTTATTGGCAGGACTATAACCGATTTTTCCTGCCCTATGGATTAGCAGTTCCCAACGCGGGGAGTGCGCTCCACTGGGGGATAATATCCACTTTTAGCAAGGAGAGTCCAAATTTGTACTAAGTCTATTCTCTCTATATTTTTTTCTCGTTCTTTTCTTTCTTTTTTTTCTTTTTTTTTTCTTTTGCTTTATCTTGAAAAAATAATGTTACAATTTAAAAATAAAAGCAATAAGTACAAATTGAAAAAAGAAAAAATAATATTGAATGTTCTCAAAATTAGTAAATAAAAGTTGAAAATTGAATCTGTACTAGAATAATTATATAAAAAAAAATCTTTAAGTATGTTCTGGCATAAGCTATTCTTTAATTAAAGAACTCTATACTTTTTCTGGTTATTACATTCTTGTTGCATTCCTTTCAAATTGATTGTTTTCAACCCTTTATCGAGTAAGATTTGTGTTTTCATACTTTTTTTCTATGTGTTGCATAAAAAAACTTTATGCTTGAAACTATTTAAAGATGTGCCTTAACCTCTTCGCTATTGAGTATTAACCCCTTGGGGACGAGCGACACGTGTACGTGCCGCAAAAACTCTTAAGAAACCTTGTTTATCCACACCAGTAAACTTTTACTGTAAAAATTGTCTTATTTAATTGGAGTCTTTTCTCGATTTAATCAGTCACAAATTTTTAATTTTAAAAACCAGGGAAAAATATTAAAAATTTCATAAAAGGTTCCCTTCGCGAAGGGGTTAATGCAATATTATCAATTATTACTGAATGATTTTTTCTCTCATTTGATTTCCGAGCAAGAATTTAATTTTTCTTTGCATTAATTCGAATCTTAGACGTCGAAACATATCATTCTGATATCGAAGTTGTAATTATGTTCGACTATTATTAATAAAATAAGACAAAACGGAGGTCCCCATTTGGGGATACAAGGACCGAAGACGCCTTACAACTAACTAACTGTCTTAAGGGGGCTCAGGAGTTGAAAAATTTTCAAAAAATCGGTTTTTTTATGATCTAGTTTGATTATTCAATTAATTTTTAATTCAATGCAAAAAGCCACATAAAAATATTTGCATTTTTAACGGAGTTATAAGCATTTATATATCAACACTTTCATAGCCGCACCCATATAATTTCAACTTTAAGTCGCGTTTTCTCAAAACCTGATTTTTGACGACCAACACCAAGAGTTTAAAAAATCTATTTGATGGAATGGCTTAATTTTTTTTTTTTTTTTTTTTTTTTTTTTTTTTTTTTTTTGCATGCGTATAACATCATTATCTGTAGAATGAATTAATATCGTTTAGATAGTTTAATATTTTGAGTATTTCTAACGAAAAAAAAGTTGCATTTTTAGGAGTTTTTTCAATTTTCAAATTTGAGAGTTTTTTTAATAATGTTGTTTTTGAGTTATAGTTACATCCTTAATTCATTCTATAGAATAAAGTTTCCGGATCATTTTAAAGCAAAAATTAGGTTCTTATGTCAATTCAACGTTAAGATATCTTGGTGTTGGTGATATAACACATAATTTTTTTTCCGAAAATTGTGTTACATAAATTTTGCTATATTTCTTATTATATTACACTGAAGTGCTTCATTTTATAATTTTATAAAACTACAAACATACCTTTAAAATAACAGAAAGCTTAAATTAATTGCATTGAATACTTCTGTTTTTATATGGACTCGAAGCGAGAGCTCTGTTTACATGTTTTTCCGTATCGATCAACCCCTGAGCCCCCTTAAGTACTTTTAAAATAAAAGACATATGAAATAAATGCGTAAAATTTTATAAAATATATAAATGCCAAATCTGCATCAGAAAAGGAAATGGGTAAATGAGGTGTTGATTTTGGAAGTGGGACAAGTTCATTTTATGAAAAACACCTTTATTAGTTTAAATAAATCTTATTATAAATTATCCAAAAATTACTTTTTTAATTAATACTCAATATTCGCAGAAATTCACCCTTGCCCTTTAATTTGCTCAACGATATTTAAAATGCGTTGATTTTCGCAGTGATTATACAGGGTGAGCCTTAAATATCGAAACAATATGCTATTTCCTTAAATATTGCCTCTATACCCATACTTCCAATTGCAAAAATTCATTAAAAAGGTGACATATATGATGGCATAAGTTGCAACTCCATGTGGGGTCTGTTTGAAAAAATATGAAAATTAAATTTTTATACGGCCACCGTAGTGTAAAAATTCCAGCAAGAAAAACTTTCCTCATTCATTCCTGAATTAAACACAAAAAGTTGCATATTCATATCTACAAAGCTCACAGAGTTATGGCCGTTTAAATAATTCGTCAGATTTTAAGGGATTAGACACAAATTGAAATGCGTGCAATTAAAAAAAAATGTTACTTTAAGAGCTCTAGGAAATATGCAAATAATATATTCATTGAGTTAAAAAATAGATTTTTCCCTTTTTTGTGATGGTTAATCATATAATTTGCAAACAAAATCACATCCTAAAATTCCACATAAAGTTTTAAACAAATTTAACTCATTAGTATTTTTTTAACTACAGTAATTTAAAATCATTATAACTCGAAACATTATCCATCGGATTTCATTTTTTGTTTTTTTTTTTTCATTTAACCAAAGAAGAAACATAATTTCAGTTTTGTTTCAGCACTTTTTTAAATATTAGTTTTAAAAATATCAACAATATTTATTTAAAAAATGATGTAACTTTTTTCTGAAAAATCGTATGTTTAAAAGTAAATATTTTTTCATTATGTTTCGTGTGTGTTAACTTCATTTAAATGCCCCATAAACGCTTTTTCAGATAGACCATAATGTAACGGAGTTCTTGTGTATACCCCCTGTAAACGAAATTTGACTATAGTGGATGAGTGTTCATAGCATGTTTAACTCTTGCCCTGAGAAGAATTTCTTTTGTTGATATCTTATATTTTGCTTCAAAAACTTAGAATATCAATAAAAGAGATCACGATTGACTACCGGGTTTTTGTGATAACAGTCCAAATAATAAAAAAATATCTTTTTGCAAAATTTGATCAATAAGCAGCCTTAGGCAAGACTTCAATTAAAAATTAACGAAAAAAAAAATCCTAATGTTTTTTCAGTTACAGAATTGATCCAAAATTTTTATTTCGTCCCGGATTTAAATCATAAAGTCATATTTATTTAATATTTTTCAATGTGTATAGTTTTATAGTTAATAGTTAAAATACTACCAATTGACATCATTTACTTTTGGTCTTTGACATTCTTGTGTAAGCTATGCTGAAATTTTACCACACCAGTATTATCTAAGAGATAATGTTGTTCTTTCAAATCCACAGAATTTTCCAAATAAAGGAAACCGCATTTTCAGCATTAAAATACCAGTATCCAAAAAACACAGAAGACTTGGCAGCTCTGAATAAGGGGGTCTGAGAGTCAAAATTCTCAAAAGAGACATTTATTTTTTCTTGCTAAAAAACTTCTGCAAAGTTAAATAAATTATATAAAGCAAACCGCTCATTTTTATGATGTTATATCAACAGATTAAAAAAAAAATTGTGTTGTGCTAACCCTTTTGCCTCAGCTCGTTACTAATGTCCTGTGTTATTAATATATTGTCTTCAAGATTGTTAATGTCCAGAGAAATTTTTGCATTCCTCAAAGTAAAAATTACATTAGGAAATTCTCTTTTTTCACTTTTAAACTTATAATGAAGAATGTAAATAACATTTTTAAAAATCCTAATAACAAAACTAACAAAAAACCGTTTCTGCACAAAATAGTGAATAAAGAATACTGCCCAGCTAAACTGATGGCATTGAGCTCACAGGCTACAAATACTAATTGTACATTAAAGCCTTATATTTTCAAGGGTTAATTCCGTTCGAAAAAAAAATTAAGAAGGGGAAACAGCTCTCCCCTTTCCTCTTTTTTTATACTTAATCATTGAACCTCCTATACTATCAAAGACATGCTTTATCATATAAAAAATCTATATCTAAAATTCAGAGCAAGTTAGATAATTCTTAATAAAAACCCATTTAGCATTTATGTAATTTAAAAGGAGTTATCCCCCTCTTTTATACTTAACCATTAAACTTCCAAAACTATTCAGAGATTTGAACGAAATCTGAAAATTCTGCTTGAAAAACCCATTTATATAAATTAAGGGGGGGGGCATTAGAACCCCTGTTCCCCCTATTTATACTTATTCAATGAACACCTAATAACAGTCACGGAATCGCCTCATCAGAATGATCCTAATCTAAATTTTGAACGAAAACATAATTCTGCATGAAAATCCCATTTATATCAACTAACGGGGGGGGGGGGATTAGAACCCTTGTTCCCCCAATTTATACTTATTCAATGAACACCTAATAACAGTCACGGAATCGCCTCATCAGAATGATCCTAATCTAAATTTTGAACGAAAAATTAATTCTGCATGAAAATCCCATTTATATCAACTAACGGGGGAGGGGCATTAGAACCCCTGTTCCCCCTATTTATACTTATCCAATGAACACCTAATAACAGTCACGGAATCGCCTCATCAGAATGATCCTAATCTAAATTTTGAACGAAAACTTAATTCTGCATGAAAATCCCATTTATATCAACTAACGGGGGGGGAGGCATTAGAACCTCTGTTCCCCCTATTTATACTTACTCAATGAACACCTAATAACAGTCACGGAATCGCCTCATCAGAATGATCCTAATCTAAATTTTGAACGAAAACTTAATTCTGCATGAAAATCCCATTTATATCAACTAACGGGGGGGGGCATTAGAGCCCCTGTTCCCCCTATTTATACTTATTCAATGAACACCTAATAAGTCACGGAATTGCCTCATCAGAATGATCCTAATCTAAATTTTGAACAAAAACTTAATTCTGCATGAAAATCCCATTTATATCAACTAACGGGGGGCATAAGCCCCCCGTTCCCCCTCTTATACATATCGAATGAACTCCAAAAACTAATCAGGGAAGCGCCTTGTCAGGATATACCTATATACAAAATTTCAAGTGGGTCGGATATTTTTATCATGAGTTATCGCATTACGCACATACATACAGAACGGACGGGCACATAAGCTCTCAGGCTATGATAGCCTGTGAGCTAAAAACTAATGAAATAGGGTAAGTGCTTCATGAGTTAAATTAAAAAATTAAAAAATGGTCAAAATAATTTTTAAAATAAATTTCAAAGTTTTCAAAAACCTTTTTATCGGAAAATTAATCTTTGTATATTAAAAAAAAGAAAAAAGAGAAAAATTCATTGCGATATGCCTAAAAATAAAGAAAATAAAAACTTCAATTCAAGATCCCATTAAAGGGCAATACCATACACTATAAATGGGGAATACATTATAAGAGGTATTTAAATAATAATAATAAATTCCTCAAATGTGAAGGAAATTACGGACTGTGTTCTTCCAATTTGTTATTTAAAATACTTATTACATATTTTAAGAAAATGAAAATTTTTTGGAGGAAAAAATTAAAGCTTTAAAAATTTTAAATTTTAAAATTATGAAATAATCAAACAAGTTAAAAACTGCACATCAAACATAGCAAATGAAGTGCGTTCGTACTATAAGAAAGTTTTAAAAATTTTCAGATCTTGGTGCAACAGTATACAGTACTTCGGATACAGTAGAGTACTCGAAATCTTTTGTGTGTCCCTGTAAATACTAGCTGCTGTCTATCATACAGGAATTAACTTGTAGTATATCTCGGCAATGCACACCAATTTAATAAAACGTGAAATAGTTTAATATTACTAACGTGCCCCAACCAATGCTTCCTCCTATACCGTTATGTAAAGGAATACTTTTGTGTAGCCTTGTAAATTAATAACAAATATTCTTTGCACCACAGATTGTACCGAATGTATATTTTAGTATTTACTTCATAAATGCATATTAATTTCATTAAGTTTGAAAGAGTGTAACGCCATTCAAATGCACTTGAAGCTATTTTTTCCCATTGGACGTAATGCAACGGAATATTTTTGATTGTCCCTGTAATTAAACTATGCATTCGATTTTCATAAAAATTGAAATGACTCAACAAAATTACGCAACAATTATATATTTTAATTTCAAGTGATTCGGTTGGGTACTTTTGCTTTGTTATATGCGGACAGACAGACGGACTGAACGACGACTATAGGAGCTAAATATTTACATAATTACGAACCCACCTAAAAAAGGTCCGGTTATAAAATTTTGCATTCTACAAATGCTGCGCTTTGATTGACTTAATGACGGAACTGAACTGAAAAACCGTTATATTTACAAGACCAAAAATTAAAACAAAATTTTTTTTTTTTTTTTAAGCTAAATTGAAACAATAATCGGAACAAAAACTTAAATATATTACGGTTCGAAGCCCAAGATTTAGCCATCAACCATACATTATATCCTCTTGCGGATTTAATATAGCTTAGATTTTATATATAAAACTTTATGGTCAAAATCACTTGCAATTAATCACACAATTCTTATATGAAGATTATGTATTCGTAAATATCTTTATGAAATCGCCTGAGATATTATTTTTTCCGTGTGGCAGATCTCGAGAATTATAGATCATATATTTGTACACGAATTGATGTTAATCCTAGATTTATATCATGGTTGCTTTCGTAATGAAACTCTACATGCAAAAGAAGGGTGCATGTACTAGAGTACATGTAAACTAGATTGCATTTTAAACACTTTCTACTTACCAAATGATTAGTCTATAAGAAGAAAATAAAGCGGCTTCTCTGGGGGATTAACAACAACAACAAATTATTAGGTATCATTATTGTTTTGCAACTGTTTATATAAATCCGATCACTAGCCCACAATAACATTGCTACTTTTTTTTTTTTTTTTTTTTTTCCCGAACGGAATTATGCCTTAGAGATTTGTTTGCATGCTTAAATGATGTCGATTGACCAATCAGCGCTGTCACTACCATCCTTAGCATTAATATGAAAAGCTTAGAGACGCAGTTTTTGAGTGGCCAAATGCAGTAGTTATGTAAGAATTTAATCTTCTCCTGCTTAAACCTTTTTTGGGGGACACTTTACTTTAAAAATTTCTTCCGGAAGGGCATTTAAAGTCAAAATTTGGATCAAATTTATCGATTTTGTTTTTCATTGTTTGCATGCCTCAAGTGTGTATGTGTAGATTATTGCCCTAAAACGGTTTGATGATATTTCGATTCCTTACAGCATTTTTTGATTGAATCTTTCATTAATTAAATATTTTTTAAAGACAGAAAAAATTGAAAAGTTTATTTTTGTTCAAACGACCACCACTTTATTAATCAAGTTTTTAAATTAAATATTTAAATCTTTAGAGAATTTGAAGCACTTACATAAATTGGTGACCGAATTTGCTTGAAATGTTTGCGACCGAAAAAAAGTGAACGCTCGATCGGATGTTAATACCACGCATCTGCAGTGGCACAAGGCACAAAATTTATTATTTTATACAAAAAATTAAATATATAATTAAAAAGTCAGTAAATATAGCATAAAAAGTCTAATGGTCATACCTCTAAGGCTGATGGTGACTCACTTTCCGAATTTCTCTTCGTAATGTAAAGTCTATGAACGTTTGATGCATTCTTATATTTAAAATATCTCCTCTGATATTAATATTTTTAACTTCTTCTTTCGGTTATCTCTTCTTAAAAGATGTCAATTTTTTCTTGGTTTTCAAAATATTTCTTAAATCTAGTCTTAATTTTATATGAAGGATTAAAATTTTAAGAATTTACATTATGGAGGGGAATTTGGAAAGTGAATGACCAGCAGCCTTAATCCCTTGGGGACGAGCGACTGGTATACGTGCCGTATGAATTGCTCAGAATCCTTAAATATTCTCACCAGTAAATTTTTTTTTTGTAAATTTTGCCTTATTTAGTATGAGCATTTTTGCGATTTAACTAGGCAGAAATTTCTGCTTTTAAAAATTGCTGACAAAATATTAAAAATTCTGTAAAAGACGATCGTCCCGAAAAGATTAAAAATCACATAAAATTTAGACCTAAAAGAATAGCCTCCCTCCTTCCTTTTCTTATATTCACTTTATTTTAATGTTAGAACAGTTTCTTTTTAACAGATTTTTTTTTATTTTTTTAGCAGGAATAAAACCAATATTTAATAGTACTCAATTTTTTTTCCGAAAAGTATTTGCGCACATCAATATAAAAAAAAAAAAAAAAAAAAAATACTTAAGTTAATGACTAAAATTCTGCGATTAAAAAGAGTGAAGAATTCTATACGAAAAAGCGGTGGCTGTGCAGCCACAGACCGCATACTGAGTACTATTGTGCTGAACGCTGAATATGAAAGTAATATCAATGTTTTGTAAAAAAAGTAAAAACAATAAATTGTAAAATAATACCTGTTTCTATCACTAAAGAAAAATAAATATCGTGAAGCTTTTAAGAATGATGATTAAATTCATAAGAATGACGCAATAGAAAGTTCACAAATATGAAATACTTTAAAAAATGACACTCAACTTAAATTCATTAAATAATTATGATGAACGATTGATTAAATAAAGAAATCAATTCATTAATACACTTCTTTAATTCATTAACTATTGACAGTTTACTATTACTTTTTGTTATTATTTTACAATATCTGGTTCAGGTTTATATTTAAGAAAACACAAAAATTAGCCATAAGGTGGTCAAATATCATACCAATTAATGATTTACAAACACAAATGTCATTTTTTTTGTTAATATACCATTCAATATACAGTCGAGTCTCTCTACAACGAAACTCCATCTTGCGAATTTTTCTATTTAACGAATTTTTATAGGAACGGTCAATTTTTTTATAATTACATTAAATTGTATATCCATATAGTGAAGCATATATCTCCATTTAACGAATGTTTTCAAAAATGTTACTTCATACGTTCAGAAAACGCTTCAAATTATTTGTGGAATAAGTTTTTTTTTTTTCGTGGATTTTCGGTTTATATTTTATAGACGCACTCCTCTACCTCATTCCTTATGAAAAAAAAGGCATTTAACCCCTCCCCCCCAAGAAAAACACCCTTTTATGCATGGTTATGCTTGACTTTGTTTTAACCAAGTTGAGCATGCTTTCTTGAAAAAGATTGAAACATATCACAAATCATCCAAAAAGATAAAACTATTCCATTGTTGCCTTGAAAATTTTGTTTGTATCTTGGTTTGGATAGTAAGTCAGGAATAAAAGGACAATTTCAGAAAAGGCCGTCTTTTCAGCAGGTTTTCATCAACCTAAATTAACTCTCATTAATTTTAGAGTTTAGAGTGGATGTTTGTTGTTTGTGGCGACTCGGAACATTTTCGTTTGTGAGAGATCATTTGAATGAAGAATTGTTTCTAAATCTCATCTACTGCTGATGAGAATTTCTACTACATCTGCATAAAATCGCTTCTAGGATAAGCATAATTCTCTCTGATAAAGTAATAAATTTGAAAAAAGTCAATGAACCACTGGAAATAAAAGGAAGTGGCAAAAATGTTTGAGATTCCAGCAAAAATCCGTTAAACATTTCAAAAATTTAATTACACAGCTCAAAAACAATACTGCTTCAAAATTTAAATATTAAATTATTTTTTTTTTCTATTCTATATTCAACGAATTTTTTGACTGAACAATGGATTTCGTTATATTCAAGGTTTTTTTTTTTTTTTTTTCGTATTTTGGGCCAATGTTTTATTGTTCTTCACATTGCACAGATCAGGACCCATTTTGAAGTCGGATATGTACAGACTCGAACCCAAAAGTTTTATTTGAAATCAACCCGAAATCTGATGCTCTTCAATGTGAATTTGACACGAAATCTAAAATGGAAAAAACGTTAATTTATCTTTTAACGCACTTAAGAAAAACTATTTTCTCGATTTACACCTATAATATCGGTTTTATCTTCTATGCATAAAAATAAAGTTATACATATATATAGATAGATAGATATTTTTGCATTCAAATATATAGTTTTTCATCTGAAATAATATTGTGGATTAATAAACAATCTCCATAAAAGAATATGGAAGTATCAAACCCGACATGTCAAAACCCAGCCTCAAACCACTTCGAACTTAAAACAGTTAGCCAATCAGATCCGAAACCGATCTGCAGCAGAAAAAAACAGCGCCAACTCTCCCGTAAATCGAAATTTGTGTGTAATGTTAAAATGTGATTTTCTCGAAAACTATATTACCTAGGATAATCGCTACAGTTTTTCTGCATGCTTCAACACGTAACTGGAGACGGGTGTCAAAATGAATACGGATTGTTATTTGGATCTGATTATCATGTGGTGTTTTGTGAATAAAATCATTTCCACAGCACCGTCAAGTAGTTCTTTTATTATAACATGATTTCCAGAATATATTGCTTTTCCAAATAAAATTCCAAACATATTTACAAAAGACAAAAAAGAAAAATAATACTGGGATCTTTTTGTCTCTGACCCCATAAAGAAATTCATGAATCCAGCTACGGATTAAATTAACTTCTCCTATGCCTAATTTTTTTTAGTTTCAATAGGTTTGGAAATAGAGAAGATTGGGAGGGGGGGGGGGGGCATATTTTTGCATTAACATTTTCCTCACGATGCAGATGCGAAAGTTTTCATACGATACCCTACACGACATACAAATAAAAGTTTTTTTTTTCAAGTAACTTTATAAGCTCCTCAACATTTTTCCTACATATATTGTGAATGGTTAATAGTATGGGTCAATAGTCGTCATTACTTCAGCCAATTTGAACTTTCCATGTTTACAGTTTACGAGTAAAATGCCTAGGACAAACAGACACAAAAATGATCTTATAGTGGTACCGTTTTTGTTTTAAAAGTTCGGAACGATAAGAATAAAAGAAATAAGTCTAAAACTTTTCATTAAAATTTTATTTTGAAAAACAGGTGGGGTGGTCACAATTCATGTGAGCCCCAGATATAGAAAAAAAAAAAACAACAGTTTCGGAACCTTAGCTCTAACAGAAAAAAAAATTCTTCTAAAGAAAAAGTGTTACAATATGAATGGCATAGTATTAGATACAACCTTTAGGTTTATGCTAAATAAATTTTACGGAATACAATCACCTACCTGCGTTTGATATAATTTATTTAGATTAAAAGGGAAATAACTTTTGCGTGTGCATAGTTAGTGAGGGGTAACATATGTAAGAAAGGACAAAAAAATCGATAAAAGACTTTTCTCTTAATTCTGGATTTTATAAGTACTAGTACACGGAACCCGGGGTTTCCGGGTCACAGAATAAAGGTGAAAACTTTTTAAAATTGAAAAGTCTAATAAATTTTTCTTACGTAATATGCCTTTTAAACTGCCAACTAATTCCAAACAGCAATTTTATATGAAACATAATAATTATGTAATCATAAAAAGCTTTGAAAATTATCGGTACTTCCATATTAGACGCAAGATAGAAATTATTAGTCAAAGTTATAACCCAAAGAATAAAATTGAATTCTTTCAGTTTTAAAACCAACTAAGAAAATATGATACACAGGTATTCTTTAAAATACATTTTTGTAAAAGTTAATTGATGTATCTTTTGTAAAGTAAGTTTGAAACGAACTAAAAGTCCATTAAATTGATAGATAAAAACGAAATAAAACCAACAACATTCACGGGGGTTTATAGCCGACGATATTTTACATAACAGGTTTTTAATTATTACTATTTTTTTCAGTTGCTATGAAAAAATGGCAACAAATTATACAGTGATCTGTTATTTCCCATGGAGAAAAGAGATAGATGGAGGTGCAGTACGCGATTAAAACGGTTTGATGGGCGTTATTCTTCCAATTTAAATCTCTTATTCGGCCCAAACAAAACAATTATGTGGAACAAAGACCGAATTCTTCAAAATAATTTTTTCTCTAAATAAAAAAGTTCTTTCAGAAGTTATTTTAGCATTCTAAAATAGCATTTCATTGTATTATGAATTAAAACTGTATTGCTAAAAGTTTTCCTTTTTTGCGAAAGCACACGATTGTGTTTGATGCAATGCCGCGAATGTTAGAATTACATTTTTGGCGTCACCTTAAGCCACCAAACTGCATTTCTATTCTTTTTTTACTCTATGGCTATTTTTTCTTTATTTTCCACATAAATGAAATACTCAAGTTGCCACCATTAGAGAAATTGAACTAAGAACTACAAAAAAATTAATATCTCAAAAACAAATTGAGATACAGTTTTCTAACAAACTGCATTTAAAAATGCATTTTTTTTTTCTGTATAAGATGGTATAAAGGTTGAAAACCTGCTATGTCTAGAAGTTAAAAAATTTTCAATAGCGAAAATCGTAAAACCGAAATTTCATCGGAAAGTATTGCCATTCAAAACATGACGTATGCGTTACGCACAGATACGTTTGGCCTTTATTATATAGATTATAAAAATCTCTATTCTGAACGTTGTAATTCTAAAAAATAAACTTTTATAAAAAACTTTTATTCCTAAGTTGTATTTAAATTATTAGTTATTTTACAACATTCCATCCCTTCAAAAGACCCGTAAATGAAAGCAATAAAAATTTGACGATTTTTTAAAGTATCTACAAAGGCAGTATAATTGATTGAAGCAATTCATTTTTCAGATAAAACGTAGGATGTGATTGTCAAATTTTGCAAAAACCATTTTTTAAAAGTAATACGTATATACTCGAGTATAAGTCGACCTCATAACTTTCGAAAGCAAATTTTGTAAAAAAGAAAAAAAAAAAACGCATTTTAGTCGACCCTGCAATTTTTTATTTCAATTTTTCACAAAATCAAACCAAAGGTTTCACTTGCCAATGCGAAAAAGTAATAAATAAACAAAAACAAATCAGTGAATGTTTCTTAATGATAAATTATTATTTTTTTATATTTTATATATTTTTTCTTATTCATATACAATGACAGCCAGAATTTTGCAGCATTCGAAGTTTTTAATTTCTCGCATTTAATTTGACTCCCCCCCCCCCCCGCCCCCTAATTTGCTTGCCGAAAATTGTCAGAAATTCTTCGATTTATACGCGAGTATATACGGTAGTTTAAAAACATCACGAATTCTAATCTAAACAATACGTCTTCCATAGACTATGATACACTTTTCAACTTATTTATAATAATGTAGCACACAACTTAACCATTTAATAAGAGGAAAAATGATTACAAATTTGAAAACGCATCATTTGAAACGCATTTGAAAAGTAAATTCCAGCAATTACCAGCTATAAGAGGAGAAATATTAAAATCATTTTTTGCAGACCTGTATATGATCATTGAATTTGCATATATACTATATATAGTACGCAAAAAATTAGTCCAGTTTAGGAAATGTATAGTGTAGTTGAAAATTCCCCTTGAGCAATTTCCATTATTAAGTAGAAATGTACTCGAAATTTTTTGTGCAGCCTTGGATATCTTTATCATTTATATACACCAAACCATATGCA
Source organism: Maratus speculifer (assembly GCA_964019185.1). Lineage (NCBI taxonomy): Eukaryota > Metazoa > Arthropoda > Arachnida > Araneae > Salticidae > Maratus > Maratus speculifer. Next base: position 376,848,935 of record OZ025293.1, read on the forward strand.
AAAAAATTGTCCTAAATTAAATCATTATAATTATTAAAAAATTAAAATCCTATATCACAATTGAAAAAGCACTCCTAGCAATTATAGCTCGCAGATAGTACTAGAAATGCTATGTATATAAGCCACATACTAAAGTAAAATACCTGTGTTGAGCGTCAGTGATCTGTGTATATTTCAATATGCACTATATGGCCAAAGATGAACGGCCACTTGTGATTTTAGACATTTTGTTATTTATCTAGAAAAATAAATGAGGAATTATCCTAAAACACTAAGCGTGTAAATATAATAGTACAGGTCATACGTTTTCGTGAAGATTTTTTTTCCCGAAAATCTGTAGGGGACCATCAATAATTTGAAAAAGAACTAATAACTTTTGGATAACTCTGTCAAAACTAATGCAGGAAAATCGCTATAACTGTAGATTATGATTAATTAGCTTACTGTAATATACTGTGTTCATTTTTATGTGGATAGCATGTACACTAGTAGAGAAATTAAGGTTTTTATAAAAACATTCCCAAATTTTGCCAAGTTTATTGCTTATAATTTGCAGAGTTCTTAATATAAAATAATGTTCTTTTCTGAAAATATGGCAAACAACATTATACATAATACCCTGTCATCAGAAGTAAAAAGTAATACAAATTGTATGAAAAATCAGCAGGTTTTATTAAATAATTTTTCATTGCGCATGCGTCAACGGTATCAAAATTTCATTTGCATATTATGTTAGCTAAATGCATAGAGCAACTTCTGTAAATACTTCAAAAATATAGCTAGAAAATTCTGACAGTGATCGTCTATAGCAGCGGTTCCCAAACTTTCTTGGTACGTGACCCACCTTTTAGTGAAAAAAAATTTCGTGACCCACCTTTTAGTAAAAGAAAATTTCACGACCCACCCAAGATAAAGTTTCATATCAGTATAGCAATTTTTGTACGATGTCTATGCGCTCGGCTATCCTATCCTACGAAAAACGCAAATTTTCGTAAGGAAGATGCATTATCAATAAAAACAAGAATCGGTAATTTCAATGTGTGTAAGAGAATAGTAATTAAAACAATGCAAAACTACAAAAATAATTAAAAATACGTTTAATTATTATGAAAACATAACTTTATAATCAATGAGATTTCTGACATTGTTTTTTACCATTGTGGGAACATATATTAACACGCAGTTTATCTCAATACTTTAAAAATAGCAAAGTAGAAATAAACATGTTCTCATAAGCACGAAGTGTTGAATTTTGTCAAGGATCTCAAAGCTGATTTAAATATTTCTGGATGTTTTGTTCGTACATTAATCTAGAAGGAAATTATGGATTTATCCTTGCAATATTATTTCCAGTTCTCGATCATTTTAAACAGATGAAGTAAAAGATATGTTTTGATTCCAAACCTTGATTGTTCCGCGACCCACCGAAACAACTTCCGCGGCCCACCAGGGGGTCGCGACCCATAGATTAGGAACCGCTGGTCTATAGAATCAGTTCAAAATCCGTTATTCCCAAAGTGAAGCAAAAAGATGAGGGGTTGTATCCATATATCCATTGATTAATGGCAATATAGAATACACAATATGGCACGTATATTTGGATAAAACCCCTGATTTTTAACCGACTTCCAAAAAGGAGAGGAGGTTATCAATTCGACGCGTATGTATTTTTTTTATGTATGTTCACCGATTACTCCGAAACTATCCAACCAATTAACTTGATTTCGGTGTTAAATGAGAGAGCTTGCTCTCGAATTGGTACCACTTCCGTTTCATAGAAATTGGTTCAGTACTTTTTTAGTAATTAGGCAAAAACTAATAAAATTAGTGATTTCTCGCACATCAGTAGTAATATGGATGTCGAATAAACTAACCGATGCCAGAATGGCCGAGCGGTCTAAGGCGCTTGAGATAAGATTTGGTTTTCGAAAGGCAGCGTGGGTTCGAACCCCACTCCTGACGTACGTGTAATCTTTTCCGTATTAAATATATATTCAACAAGTTAAATACTAATTATGTTATTAGGAATATTTTGTATTTAACCTTTACCACAGGGGTCAATCCATTTCAAGTGGTCCAGCACTTGTCGCTCGACCATTTTTAAAAAATCTGAAATTTTTTGTACAACAACCCTAACATAATGGAAGTTCAAAATGACAGTTATTTTAATTTTACTATTTTTGTTTGTGCATGGCGGCCATCTTTGTTTCATCGTGTGCAGCGATTTTCTCAGATACTAGGATACACAAAATTGTAAATATCTCGTCTTTTATTTTCCCAATTGAAATGCGGTTTGCAGCATTTTGTTCAGAATAAAATAGGCTAAATGTATGGTGGTAGAATAATTTTGGAAAATAAAATTTTACAGGTGAAATTTTAGCACAAAATTTAAGACTTTTTCCAAAATCTATCCGTTTGCAAGAGGAAATTTTTCATTCAAGGGAAACTGTCACACTTAACAATTTTTTCTACAAATAGGTCAAAAGAGCGTGTGCTCATACACCAAGTCCCAGATCTAGGAGTTGATTTCTCTTTGCGAAAAAAATTCCGAAATTCGCCAAAAATTCCAAAAATTGCACTTTTTAGGCTTTGACATCTCTGGTGGGGCACGAGATAAAAATCTGAAATTCTGGCCTTTGATAGCATTATGTAATAACGTTATGTACAAAAAATTTCAAGAAGGAGATTTGACTACAAGCGGAGATATGACATGGACAATATGTGAAAACAATACTGCCAAACTATTCTACCCTACTATGTAATTGTTCAACAAGACTGTCAACCTTACACAATTTTTTTCTACAAATAGGTCAAAAGTGCTTGTACTCATACACCAAGTCCCAGATCTGGGAGTTGATTTTTCTTTGCGAAAAAAATTCCGAAATTAGTCAAAAATTTCAAAAATCGCACTTTTTCGGCTTTGATATCTCTGGTGGAGTACGGGATAAAAATCTGAAATTCTGACCTTTGACAGTATTTTGTAGTAGTGTTATGTACAAAACATTTCAAGAAGGAGATTTGACTATAAGCTGAGATACGGAGATTAAAAAATGTTAAGAAATGCTATTAGGAGTACTTTAGGAGAAATGAGATTAGTCTCATTTATTACAATATTTACACAGAAAATATCGTTTGTTGAAAACAGTTTAATAATAAATGTTTAATTTACAAAGATACTGTATATGCTCAACAAAGAGCTTAACACTATTTACGAGATATGTTATGAGTTCGACCAGTTATTGTTGTCAGTCCATCAGGCTGTTCTTTCTCAAAATTTTATTTGAAGCCACCCAAGTCTTGGCATCTCTTGTTAATTTGAATGAAATTATCTAGGTTTAATAATTGAAACCATGTCAACTCGATCAGTTGCAACCCATTGTCTGAAATTTACTTTTGCTGAAATGTGTACCGAGTAAAATTGTTGCAATAACATTTGTAGTAGGTTTGTTCCTCTGGACTAATAGTGTATTGGCTTAGCATACATTCTGAATTGTTTAAATCACACAGACGCATTTGAAGAAGATATTTGTAATTAACATTTAACTTTGTACCATAAATAATTAATTTAAAATTTTGGAGGTATGAACAATTACATAGAAGGCTACAATAGTTTGGCAGTATTGTTTTCACATATTGTCCATGTCATATCTCAGCTTGTAATCAAATCTCCTTCTTAAAATTTTTTGTACATAACACTACTACACAATACTATCAAAGGCCAGAATTTCAGATTTTTATATCGTGCTCCATTAGATATATCAAAGCCTAAAATGTGCGATTTTTGAAATTTTTGACGAATTTCGGAATTTTTTTCGCAAAGAGAAATCAACTCCCAGATCTGGGACTTGGTGTATGAGTACACGCACTTTTGACCTATTTGTAGAAAAAATTGTGTAAGGTTGACAGTCTTTTGGAACAATTATATAGTAGGTTACAATAGTTTGACAATATTATTTTTCACATATTGTCCATGTCATATCTCAACTTGTCGTCAAATCTCCTTCTTGAAAATTTTTGTACCTAACACTACTACACAATACTATCAAAGGCTAGAATTTCAAATTTTTATTTCGTGCCCCACCAGAGATATCAAAGCCTAAAAAGTGCGAATTTTGAAATTTGTGAAGATTTTCGGAATTTTTTTCGCGAAGAGAAATTAACTCCTAGATCTGAGACTTGGTATATGAGTACACACCCTTTTGACCTATTTGTAGAAAAAATTGTGTAAGGTTGACAGTTTTCCTTGCATAAAAAATTTCCTCTTGCAAATGGATAGATTTTGGAAAAAATCTTAAATTTTGTGCTAAAATTTCACCTGTAAAAATTTATTTTTAAAAATTATTATACGACTGTACATTTAGCCTATTTTATTCTGAACAAAATACTGCAAACCCCATTTCAATTGGTAAAATAAAAGACGAGATATTTACAATTTTGTGTATCCTAGTATATGAGAAAATCGCTGAACACGATGAAACAAAGATGGCCGCCATGCACAAACAAAAAATAGTAAAATTAAAATAACGGTCATTTTGAACTTCCGTCATGCTTGGGTTGTTTTACAAAAAATTTTAGATTTTTTAAAAATGGTCGAGCGACCAAAAAAATATTTTCTGGACCACTTGAAATGGATTGACCCACAGAGTATCAGAGATTTTTTATTAACTCAATACTTTATCAGTGAAAGAGTGCTCAAAAAGAGAATAGACTTGCGAAAAGTAACATGACATCGAATAAGTTCTCTAAAGAGAATGAAGTCCGGAGAGCAGAGCGGTCTAAGGCACCAGATTTATTAATCTCTGGTTTTGAAAGAGAGTGTCGGTTCGAACCTCACTCCTGACATATGTGTATAGTATACAAAAAAATTTTCCGTGTTATATATATTTTTTAAGTGACTTCAAAAAAGGAGAGGATGTTATCGATTGTGTTAAATGAAAGAGGCTAATCTTCCATTGGTACTTCTTCCATTTCATTGAAATTGGTTCAGTACATTTTTAGTAATTAAATAAAAACTAATAAAATTAGTGATTTCTCGCAAACTAAAAGTAACATGCACGATGACTAAGCTCGCCAAATGGAGTGCAGTCAGGTGGCTGAGCGGTGTAAGACAGCAGATTTGATTTCTGGTTCTTGAAAGAGATCGTGAGTTCCAACCCCACTCCTGACATACGTGTACGGTTTACAGTGATTTTTCCCGTATTATAATTTTTATTAACTGACTTAAAAAAATCGTTAACTTTTAACTAAAAAGAGAAAAATAAACTTTTCTACCAAAAATTGAACCGACTTCAAAAGCTACTGCAAAGTGAAAAATAATTTTTTTACAGAATAGTATTAAGAAATTAAATTAAGAGCGTAGTATTTATCATGCGTATTATTATATTTATGTAGATTAATTTGATTTTTTGAAGTTGGTGCCAGGTAAGCCAAGTTCAAAATTAAAATTAATTATCAAATGCAAATCGTAAAAGAATAAAGTTAAATTTTTAACTAAATGTTAAACCGTAAAAAAACTCGTAGATACTTGGATGCGTGTCTATTGGAAAATTACATGTAACTTGGCTTGGCTGGCACCGACTTCAAAAAATCAAATTAATCTACATAAATATAATAATACGCATGATAAATACTACGCTCTTAATTTAATTTCTTAATACTATTCTGTAAAAAAATTATTTTTCACTTTGCAGTAGCTTTTGAAGTCGGTTCAATTTTTGGTAGAAAAGTTTATTTTCTTCATTTTGGGAATAACAATTTTTTAGTTGATTCTATAGATGATCACTTTGATTATATGTAATTATAATTTCAAGCTATGTTTTTGAAACTTTTACAGAAGTTGCTCTTTACATTTAGCTAACACAATATGTAAGTGAAATTTTGATATCGTTGACGCATGCGCAATGAAAAATTATTTACTAAACCTGCTCATTTTTCATATAATTATTATTATTATTTAATTCTGATGACAGAGTATTGTGTACAATGTTCTTTGTCATAATCTCAGAAAAGAACATCATTTTATATTAAGAACTCTGCAAATTATGAGCAAAAAACTTGGGACTGTTTTTATAAAAACCTTAATTGCTCTACGAGTATACATGCTATTCACATAAAAATAAACACAGTATATTACAATAAGCCACTTAATCATGTTCTACAGTTTGAGCGCTTTTGCTACATTAGATGTGACAGGGTTATCCAAAAGATATTCGTTCTTTTTCAATTTTTTGACGATTCCTTTTAGAGTTTCGGGGATAAAATCTTCACAGAAATGTGTGACTTGTACTATTATGTTTACACACTTAGAGTTTCAGGATAATTCCTCATATATTTTTCTAGATATTTAACAAAATGTCTAAAATCGCAAGTGGCCGGTCATCTTTGGCTTTAGTGTATTTGAAAGAGTGCAGCGTCTTCAAATTATGCTCCAAGCACTCCCCCCCCCCCCCCCCGTAGACCAGAATGTAACGGAATTCATTTCAGTGTCCCTCTAAACAAACTATAAATCCTAAATGTCTGATTTTTAGTAAGTAAAATGTCATAAAAAACATAAATAAATTTCATGGCAATCCAAGTATGTATACGCGAGTTAGAACAAAGAAACAGACGGACAGAGAAACAGACTTCCTAAACAGTTTTCAATTATGTTGAAATCGGTTAAATTGAACTGTAAAATAGGAAATACATAAATTATAGCTCTTCAAAACAAAAAAATACATAGGTAAGAAGTATGCGAACAATTTTCAAATTAAAATTTTTCAAAAGAAAACCATGTGGTCTATACTCTGACTTCAAAAATCTCTTTTTAACATCATATAGGCTGTCAAACTTTGAAAGATTTCTATTTTTTAAAACAATATTTTATAATAATATTTTTCTGAACTGGAATGTAAATTATAATTTTTAAAATCTTTAATCTGAAACCTAAACATTCTGTATAATTAATACTATATTAAGGGGTTACACTAGCTTGAAATTGGTGAAAATGCCTATTTTTTTCTTTTTGTAATATTAGCTGAAAGCATCTTAAATTGCGAATATTTTGGCATTTCATTTTTACCTATATCATAATTATATTGCGAGATACTGTAAATTTTGTTAATAGATCCAGCGCAACTACACATACAAAAGGGAAATTTAAATGGATTTTTCTCCCTGTTCAAATTTTTATAACTTGCTTTTTCAATAAATACTAAGGCTTTTTTGCTAATTTAGATAAAGGTTTATTTTTTTATTATTTTTTTTACTTGTTATTCATGGTGTATTTAATATTTTTGTGCATGGATTTTACATTCAAATTTATAGCTATTAAAATATATACATATTTAAATTGAGCGCTTGCTGAATTTCCTTCATTTTTTAATATAATGAGAAAAAATAATCACATTAAATGTAAAATCAAATACATCTAAAAATCCATTAATATTTTTATGTAGTATATTATAATTCTTGTGAAAAAAAATTCATATTTATGAAAGCAGTAGTACTTTAAAAAAAAAAAATTATTAAAATTTTAGTAAAATAGTTTGTTCTACAAGATTTAAAAAAAAAAAATATTTAATTTTTAGTATTAACTATCGTACCACCCCATATTATTACAATATTTTTTTAAACTGAAGAGATGGTTTCAAAGGTAATGTATTCCCTTAACATAAAATTCAAGGTACTATCATTTTTATACACTAGGTAAAATCTAAGTTATTCTATATATAAATAAATATAGACATAAATATTCTTATAAAAGAAACTTAAGAGGATCCGGGGTCAAAGTTATTTTTTTTTCTTTTTTAATAAAAATCTACGATTTAAATAAATTAAATAAACCAATCGACGTATTTATACGAGGGGGAGTCTGAAAATAAGTTTCCCCTGGTGTCTATGGAAGTCAAACAATATAATGAGACGTGAAAGATGCGACACAACTTTATTTGTCAACGTAAGTACCAAGCACGTCCAGGCATTTGACATACCGCTTGATAAGCTGCAAAAAACCCTTCAAAAGAAAAAAAAATCAGGACAATCCGTTAAACGCTTCTTCCGTAAGCAAAACCCTGAATTTTTCCTGGAGGACTTTTTGAAGCTTATCAAGCGGTATGACAAACATCTCTATCTTTAATGTTTCATTCTGTTTTTTGACTTTCATACACAACTCTGACCATAGTCGACAGGGAAAAGTTATTTTCAGACTCCCCCTCAGGGCCCGACTTAGATAGTGCGGGGGGGGGGGGCTGTGGCAAACATTATTAGGGGGCCCCCTTCTATCTTAAAATATTTTGTAAATTATACTGAAGTGACTAAAACTAAAATTCATACCTATTGTATGTGCACATAAATTTTGTACCAACTACTATTCACATGTATATACATAATAGCAGAAGAAAGATAACTTTAAGAATCTATAGAATTCATTTTTTTTTTTTCGGTTACAGGAATATAAGGATAAATATGAGGCCTTAAGGGGGCATTGAGTATGGAAACAGAGGGGGGGGGGGGGGGGTAGGAGAAGAAAGTCCCTTAAATCTAAAAAATAAAGAATTTTGGTCACTTTTGGTCATTTTTTATCATTTGACACTGCTTTAAATAAAAATTCAAGCCGGGGCGCCCAGGGAAATTGCCCCGCATGCCCATGCTTTAGTCAGGCCCTGCTCCCCCTCATACAATGATTACATCAGTAGATATATATTATAAAAAATGTGCTGTACTCACAGTTCTATTCTGCTCGAAACTAAAACTTTTAACTCCCATTGATCTCAGGCCCGACCAGTGGCCGCGAGGTTCTGACCTCCGAACTGGTAGACGGTAGGTGCTGGGTTCGAACCCAATCGCGACCGTCGGCCTAACCGTTCGAAGTTTTCCGTGGTTTTCTTCGAACCTTGCGTAAATATGGGTTAGGTTCCCTTAGAAAGACCCCCACGGAGGGCAACCCACCCCATAGGGCCTATATCCCATAGCGTAGATAATCGGCCGACAAAAAATACATACACACACACACATTGATCTCAGAATAAATATTGTCATAATTTGTCTGACATGATTAAAAGGATATAGCTAAACTTTCTTCCAGTGCATATGTATTAAATTTTGGACAGAGATTTTATGTTATATGTTTAATAAATTCTCTTCAGGATTTTTAATTTCGTGTGATTTTTTTTTTAAAATATGGTCTTTAAAGAAAAGGTCGCTCGCATTTTTTTAACTTTTAAATTTATATTAAAAAAAAATTGTAACTTTTTTGTTGGTACTGAATACAAATGAACAAAAAATATTTTCTGTACACAATGGTGAAAAAGTAATGAAATCAGGCAATTTGTTCATGAGTTTTATAAAAAATTAAATAACTTTAAAATTTTTAAATTTTAACTTTTTAAATAAAAATTTTAAATTTTATATGATAAGTAATTCTTATGGGAAAATACTTTACAAGAAAAAAGTTATTAAAATTTGCCCTAGATCCTCTTAATGAAATATGCTCGTTAAAAATTCTAATCAAATTCTGCATATTATGATCCGATTTATACTGTAATTATCACAATAGGAATGAAAATATTCTAATAATGCGAAAGTTTCTGAAACTTAACAAATAAAACTGAAATATATTTTAATGTTGAAGCATAAATTATAATTTAAAATTTAACTAGTATTAAATTTGCAAATTTCATAGAATATTCAGTAAAATTTAACTTAAACAAACATAATTTATTCTTTAGATTTTTTAGTAAAATTAAGACTTTATACTAGAGTTATAACGAATATATCAAGAAACCTAATTACAATAACAGAAAAAATATAATGAATTATATTTGCTTAAAATGTAAATGCGATCTTGCATAAAGTAACTTATGTGATTATTTAACTTCAATCAATGTACATGTAAATAGCGGATAAGGTGATTTTTGTAATTTATCAACGTAAATTTTTGAATTTTTAAAATTATTTTTTTATTTTATTAAATACAAACTAAACAAATTGGAAATTGCACGTCAAACGTAGCAAATGAGATGCGCTCGTACAATAGCGAAGTTTTAAAAATATTCATATGTAGGTGTAGTAGTTTACAGTATAGCAGCCGAAATCTTTTGTGTATACCTGTAAATACTATCTGCTTTTTATTATACAAGAATTAACTTACAGTAAATTTTAACAACGCATATCAATTTCATAAAATGTAAAATAGTTTAATGCAATTAAAATGTGCCCCAATTAATGCTTCCCTCTATGCTACTATGCAATGAAATACTTTTGTATGGCCCTGTAAATTAATAACAAATATTCTTTGCCCAAACAGATTGTACAGAATGTATATACTGAGTATATACTTCATACATTCATATCAGTTTTAATATGTTCGAAAGAGTGTCATACCATTAAAATGCCCTTGAAACAATTTTTTCCCATTGGCCGTAATGTAACGGAATACTTTTGATTTTCCCTGTAATTAAACTATACATCCGATTTTCATAAAATTTGAAATGACTCAACAAAATTTACAAAAATTATGTGTGTTAAATTTCAAACAATTTGGTTGGGTAGTTTTGAATCTATTATTTGCGAACAGACAGCAGACGGACGGACTGAATGACGACTATATGTGCAACGCATTTACATAATTACGAACGCACCGAAAAAGAATTAATTTAAGATAAAAGTGTTGCGTTTTTATTTATTATTGTTATTATTATTATTATTTAAATGGAAAAATTAATGCTAAACGAAGTTTACTATTTTTTCTGAAAGTTTTTATCCGTCAGCAATAACAATGTAATTAAGAATTTTATGTTCATGATTTTGTTTAATTAAAGTATTTAAAAAAATAAATTACAATCATGTGGCAGAAAATTACAATAAGTCACGCAAAAACACATACTTTGATTTTTTTTTTCTCAGTTTTTAATTTCAAGGATGAAATGCTCGTACGAATTGTAAATTAAAAAAATTAATTAAAAAATTAATAATTTTAAAAAATTAAGAGTTTTTTCTCTTTTTAGCATAAACTGAAATAAGTACGTTTAAAGATTCAGTTCAGTAATATTAAATAGCGGACAGTTTGTCTAAATACAGATGCAGAACATTCTATTAAAATTACTACTCACAAATTTTCATGTACTTAACAGTACACGGATTTTTTTTAACTTTGTTTATATTTCTTTTATACATTTTATTTTTTAACGGTAAAACATTTAATGAACTAAAATAACAGTAATAATAAGTAACGTGATACATTATAACTATTAACATAGTTAAAATATCAGTTATTTTTTAAGTTTATTTTAACATGAGATTTTGAAACCAATATATTCATCAAATTTTGAAATTTTTAACATACTGCACATTTACTAATAATTATAGTGTTTTTTTTTTTTTTTACTTCTAATTGTATTCAATATCTTTTTTTTCCCACAGTTTTATATGAGTATACTGGAACTAGATTTTAATTGAAAAATAATTTTAAAGTGATTTATTTGATATATTTTTTAAAGCAAGAATATTTCGTAAAAATTCAACATTTTGTTTTTTCATTTCACATGTTACAAATTTTTTCAATTATTTTAATGGAACCTATATTTGAGGACTACATATATATGTAGGGAAAAAAAACTTTTATTGTTATTTTGCTTGTTAATATAGTTATACTATTATTAAGCTCAATGTTCTATTTTTTAAATAGAAATATCATCTATATATATGCGTAAATTGATTTATACACACACGTTATATATATAATTTTTTCTATATGTATATGCATATTAATTTAAGTGTTAATGATAACCATAATTCCTTAATAATCATTTACCAATAAATTATTAATCATAATTCCTTAGAATTTTTTAAAAGAAAGAAGTAAATTGTACATTTTACTTTTTATCGACAAAAACTAATTGAATAAAAATAATAATGATAATTAAATAAATAACGTTTTAAATTATAAATATTAAGATATTTAAATGTAATTAATTTTAAAAATTATTTTAGCATAGAATTTTAAAACCAATATCTTCGTCAAATTTTAAAATTTGAAAAATATATTTTTTTTACTAATAATTATATTTGCATGCTTTTAATACTTCTAATTAAATACTCTATAATATAAGCTTTTTTTTTCATAGTCTTATTTTCGATTTGTATAATTTCAAAGTTATTAACTAAATTAAAATACTACCGATTGACATCATTTACTTCTGGTTTTTGACTTTTTTTGTGTAAGCTATATTAAAATTAAAATAAGAAATTATGTATACTAAAACTATAATTAACTGCCAATAATGAAAATATCTATTAAATTTGTCACTAGAAAGAACAACGCTGTTCTGTCTTAAGCCTAATCGCACCAATGGCTGAGAAGTTCCGCCTCTGAAACTGGTATACGGCAGGTGCTGGGTTCGAACTCAATCGAGGCCGTCGGCCTAACCGTTCGGAATTTTGCGTGGTTTTTTTCGCACCTTGTATTTAATTGTGTAAATACGAGTTAAGTTCCTTTAGAAAGACCTCCCACGGAGGGCAAAATCCCCTTTAGGGCCTATATCCCACGTGTAGATATTTGGCCGACATAAATACAAACTAAACCAAACCGTCTTAAGTCCTGTGATCAAACCATAAGGTTACGGGCAAAGTTAAGGCTCCGAATTTTTGCACGCGAGTATTATGTAAGAGAAAATGCTGTTCTTTTATATCCACAGAATTGCCCAATTATATGAAACAACATTTTCTGTATTAAAATGCCGGTATCCAAAAACGCAGGAGACTTGGCAGCTCTGGTAAAAGGGGTCTGAGTGGATCAAAATTCCCAAAAAAGAATTTATTTTTCCTTGCTAATCAATTACTATAAAGTTAAATAAATTATATAAAGCAAAACGCTCATTTTTAGGATGATTATATCAGCAGATATAACAATTTTTGTGTTCTGCTAACCGTCACTGAAGTCACGTCACTGAAGTCCAGTGTTATTAATGAGTTGTTTTCAAGATTGTTAGTGTTATGAGAAATTTTTGTGTTCTTCAAAGTAAAAATCACAAAAGTAAAAATTATCTTTTTTCCCTCTTTCCAACAAAATTGAAAAATGTTTGCCATTTTAGTTTGTCTGCCCGTCTGTCGCTCTAACTCTGGTAAATATACTCGGATTGTCCTGAAATTTTTGAGGTTATTAACGTTTACCGAAGCACGAATCCTTTTGTCAATGCAGTTTCTAGCATGATTAGTTTATTTACAGGGACAATAAAAAATTTACTGTCTGTGGGAATGGTAATTACATTACTACCTATGGAAAAAAATCTTTTCAAATTAATTTTAAAGCTGCTACACGCTGTCAAATATATTAAAATTTATATGCATTTACGAATTGCACTAAAATATGCATTCTGTAATATATGAGGCTAAAAGAATAATTATTATTCATTTACTGGGCCACACAAAAGAATTCTATTACATAATGGTAATGGGGGAATAGTTTGTGTCATATTTTAATTATATTAATCTATTTCATGGATAATAAAATTGATATACGACGCTGAGGCTTAATATAAGTTATTTCACGCATAACACGAAGTGCACAGCGTTTACAAGGACACATAAAAGATTTCAAATAGTATATTCTATTCCAAGTACTGTATATTACCGATGATGACTGACGGATGGCTGAAAAGCCTTTTTATTAACACTTTCCAACAAAGTTGAAAAGTGTTTATGCATTCGGTTTGTCTGGCCGTCTGGCCGTGCTCTAACTCTCGTAAGTATACTCGGATTGCCATGAAATTTTTGGACGTTATTGACGTTTACCCTAGCACGAACCCTATTTAAAATGAAGTTTCTACCATGATTAGTTTATTTACAGGGACAGTCAAAAGTTTTCCGTTACATTAAGGGTTACAGGGGAAAATCGTTTATAATGAATTTTAAAGATATTACACACCCAGTAAAACATATTCAAATTTAATTGCCTCTACGAAGTGCACTTAAATATGCATTTTGTAAAATATGCAGTTAAAGAATCGTTATTATTCGTTTACAGAGCCACACAAAAGAATTCTATTACATAACAATAAAGGAGGAAATTTTTCGCAACATATTTTAATTATGCTAAACGGTTTATATCCAATCAAATTGATATACGTCGCTGAGACTTAATATGAGTTATTTCACGCATGATACGAAGTGCATTAGCATTTACAGGGACACACAAAAGATTTCAAATAGTATTTTCTATCGGAAGTACTGTATTTATGGATTATGACTGTTCAATGGATGAAATTCATTTTTAATTACGATATGAGCTTTTAAGTTTCACTAAATGTATGCACATTATGTGGAGAGTATAAATGCTAATAGTTACGCAATTTAGATATACAGGGTTACACGAAAGAGATCGGAAAGGTTACTGGATGTGAGCGTAATTTGATTAAAGGTAGTTTTTAAATGAATTTTGCACTTTTACATTGAAATGCATTTAGTTTACTATGCAATGGTTGTAGAATATAGATAAAATGATATACAGTGTCACGCAAGGAACTGAATACGGGTCCGCCTATAGATGATAATTTCTGGAAATGTGATTTAAGTAGTTTAAAGAATATTTTTGTTTGAATAATATTTTAGCAAAATACTTTCGTGTAATAAAGGTACTAGGTAAACTACAGGGCTGAACAAAAGTATATTGAAATAAGTTTCCATTTATCAGTATAAATAGCTACAAAAAAATCCAACCAGCTAGGCGTTTTTTTTTTTTTTTTTCCTGCAGCAGATTTCGAGAATTATAGATCATATATTTGTACATGAGTTGATGTTAATCCTAGATTTATATAATGATTGGTTTCGTAACGAAACTCAGAGATGATACATGTAAAAGAAGAGCACATGAATTAGAATACATGTAAACTAGATTTCATTTTAGACCCTTTCTACTTATTAAATGATTGTTCTATAAAAAGAAAATAAAGCGGCTTCTCTGGGGATTAACAACAGCGACAAATTATTATGTATCATTATTGTTTTGTAACAGCTTATAGAAATCCGATCACTAGCCCGCAATAACACTGCTATATATATATATATATATATTTTTTTTTTTTTTTTTTCTGAACGGAGTTATTGCTTAAAGATTTGTTTGCATGTTTAAATGATGTCGATTGACCAATCAGCGCTGACACTACCGTCTTTAGCATTAATATGAAGAACTTAGAGACGCACTTTGTGAGTGGCCAAATGCAGTAATTGTGTAAGGATTTAATATTCTCTTGTATAAAAATTTGGGGGGGGGGCACTTTACTTTAAAAATTCCTTCCGAAAGGACATTTAAATTCAAAATTTCGGATCAAATATATCAATTTTGTTTTTCCTTGTTTGCATATCTCAAGTACGTAGATTATTGCCCTCAAACGATTTGATGATATTTCAATTCCTTTTAGCATTTTTAGTTCACAGGCTATCAAAGCCTGAGAGCTTGTGTGCCCGCCCGTTCTGCATGTATGTATGTACGTGCGTACGTACGTAACGCGATAACTCATGATAAAAATATCCGATTTGCCCGATTTGCATGAAAGTTTGGATATAGGCTTATTATGATAAGATGCTTCCCAGATTAGTTTTGAGAGTTCATTCGATAATTATAAGAAGGGGAACGGGGGCTATTGCCCCTCCCCTTAATTTATATAAATGGGTTTTTCATGCAGAATAAGTAGATTTCTTTCAAATCTTAGATGTAGGATCATTATAATGAGGTGCCTCCGTGATCAGTATTGGATGTTCAATGGATAAGTTTAAAGAGGGGGAATGAAGTGGTAATCTCCCCGTCTTAATTTAGGTTTTTCACGCAAAATTTACCAATTTGCTTCAAATTTTGTATGTAGGTTTATTTTGAAAAGGTGCTTCCCTGATTTGTTTTTGGAATTCACTGGATAAATATAAAGGGAGGATAGGGGTTCCCTTTATATTTATCTTTTTATATTTACCCCTCATAATTCACGCAAATGGTTTATCATTCAGAATCACCCGATTTGTTTCAGTTTTTGGATACAGGCTCATAGTAATAAGAAGCTTCGCTCATTTGTTGTGGTGTTCTTTTGTTAATTATAAAGAGGGGGGTACGGGTGATTACCCCCCCGTTAAGTTAGCTAAATAGAGTTTTATGCAGAGTTATCCGATTTGCTTTAAATTTTGGATGTTGGTTCATTCTGATAAATTGAATTTCTGAACAGTTTTGGAGGTTTCATGGTTAATCATAAAAAAAGAACGGGGGACAACATTTCTTAAATTACATAAATGGGTTTTTATGTAGAATCATTCGACTTGCTTCGAATTTTGGATACAGGTTTATTATATGATAAGGCGTATCCCTGATTAGTGTTGGAGCTTCAATAATTAAGTATTAAAGAAAGGAAATGGGGGTACTTCCTTCTTTATTTTTTTTCGAAAGGCATTATTATATATAGCTGTAATATACAATTAATCTGCATAGCCTGTGAGCTCTAATGCCATCAGTTTTACTGGCCATCATTCTTTTTATTTTATTCATTCTTTCATTAATTAAATATTTTTTGAGCACGAAAAAAAGTGAAAGAGTAAACTTTTTGTCCAAACGACCAAAACTTTATGAATCAAGTTTTTAAATTAAATATTTAAATCTTTAGAGGATTTAATATAATTTCATAAGCTGGTTTCCGAATTTGTATCAGATGCTTGCAACCGGAGAAAAGTGGACGCTCGATCGGATGTCCTTTTTCTCCGTCAGCAATAACAATATAGTTAACAATTTTATGTTTATGATTTTGTTTAGTTGAAGTATTTAATAAAATTAAATTACAATCATGTAGCACAAAATTACAGTAAGTCATGGTAAAAACACATACTTTGATTTCTTTTTTCAGTTTTTTAATTTCAGCATATTAAATGCTCGTACGAATTCTATAAACCCATAGAAATTTTAAGAGATTATTTTTCCCTTTGAAACATAAACTGAAATAAATGAATTTAAAGATTCTGTTCAATAATATCAAGTAATTGACAGTTTGTCTAAAAACAGCTGCAGAACATTCTATTAAAATTACTACTCTCAAATTTTGCTATCATGTACATACAATACACGGATTTTTTAATTTATTTTTGCATTTTATTTTTTATCGACAAAACATTTAATGACCTAAAATAACAGTAATAATAAATAACGCTTTACCTTATAATTATTGAGATAGTTAAAATATCAATAATTTAAAAAATTTGTTTTAACATAAAATTTTAAACCAATACCTTCATCAAATTTCGAAATAAAAGAGATTATGATAATCATAATCTATTAATGATCATTAATCAATGAATTATTAATCATAATCCCTTAGAATTTTTTAAAAGAATGAAATAAGTTATACATTTTACTTTTTTATCGACAAAAAATAATTGAACAAAAATAATAATAGCAAATAAAATACGCTTTAAATTATAAATATTTAGTTGTTTAAAATGTAAGTTATTTTTAAAAGTTATTTTAGCATGTAATTTTAAAACCAATATCTTCATCAAATTTTAAATGAAAAAAAATTGTTAAATAAAAAGTATATTTTCATGTTTTTTGATACTGCTAATTAAATGCTTTACAATATAACTTTTTTTTTTTCGTAATCTTATTTAAATACAAAAGAACCTTATATACTTTAGATTTTATTTAGAAAATAATTTCAAAGTGGTTTATTTGATATATTTTTTTAACCTCTTCAGTCCTGGAGTACCCATTTGGGTACATTAAAACAAAAGCCAAAATTACACCCAAAATTTTCTTATAAATGCATAGATTTCTGCTAGCACTATTCAGATACATCACAGTGTCCTCTATTACCAATAAATTTGCTACATGTTTAAAGAAGAAGGAACCATGTGACTTTGAAAATAAAACATTTCCAAGATGGATGACATAAACAATTTTCCAACGACTTCACGTCAAAGTATGTGAATAGTACAAATTTTTGAGTGAATTAAAAATATATATTGCATTTTTTAAAAACTATAATGTTTGAAGAATGATTTGGAGTTGTTTATAAATTTTGTTCATATGTGCATGGATGTAGAGAACATCTGTAAATATGTTGTACCCATTTGAATACAATGGGTCTTTACTATACATTTCCAGCTAAAGAAACTAATTTTCTGTGTAACTATTATGTACACTTGGTAATAAAAAAAAAATAGGAGCGAATAAATTATTTAATTTAGTCTTACAAAACAATTTAAAAGGACTTTTTTCATTTTTTAAAATAATATGAAGTAATATATTGAATTTACTGCTAAAATAAGTCATAATTTTTAATAATTTAAAAAATTTCTAACACGTTTTAAAAAGTTGTATTGGTCAAAAAAGTCTATAATAAATGATACTTTATTAGAAGATTATCATTAAAAGGTATGTATGCTATTACAAGATATATATAGTATATGTAATAGTATATATCTGTGGCTTCCGGTAATAACCAGGTAAGGCACAGTTTGAATATTTTTAATAATTAATGTTTAAAGTTTTCAAATGTCTTTTTATCATTACTTTTATAAAATAGATTAGAACTTAATAATTTTCATTACATTCAATTAGGATATAAGAACCTTTTTTTTGCCAAAATAGTTATATAAAAATAGTTTTTATTAACTGAAAACGATTATTACTGTTTTTTCAACTTTTAAATGAAAATTTATAGTCGCCCTTTGACGGGAAGCATTCGATTTTTTTTTTTTCAGTACTACGGCAGATGAAAGCACTCTTTTAAACCTACATTTTCCCAAATTATCTCAATTTTTTTCAAAAATGTGCCTTACTTGGTTATTACCAGAAGCCACAGATACAGTATAGTAGCAAGATATGTATTACAATTATTACAAGATATGTATAATATTTTTGCGCAATACATAACTTTAGGTAAAAAATTATTTGAGTTGTTTAAATTGATACAATTTTTAAACAATAAATAGGTTTACTTTTGCAAAACAAAATTGGTTTTATTTGTTTAAAAAATGACATTTTTACTCAATTGTGACCTGATGTACCCATATGGGGACATAAATTTTTATTATTTAAGAACTTTAAAAATAAAAAACTAATTTTATTTTCTTTTTTCTAAGCCTAAAAGCACCATAATTTGCTAATAAAATAATTTTTCTATCCAGCGGATTTTTCTCGGGACTGAAGAGGTTAAACAAGAAAGTTTTGTTTCAATTTGTTATAACATTTTTTTTCTTTTATCATTTCACAATTTATAGATTTTGTCATTTATTTTAATTGAACATAAATATGAATACTATATATATCTGTAGGAATTTTTATATTGTTAGCATAGTTATACTACAATTAAGCTCAATGCTCTATTTTTTAAATAGAAATATCATTTTATATATATGCGTAAATTCACTTATACGCACACTTTATATCTATATTATTTTCTATAAGTATACATACATTTATTTACGTATTAATCATATTATTAATCCCTTAATGATCATTAATCAATAAATTATTAACATAATCCCTTAGATTTTTTTAAAGGTAAGAAATAAATGATACATTTTACTTTTTATCGACAAAAACTAATTGATTTAAAATAATATTAATAATAAATAACATTTTAGATTATAAATATTAAGATATTTAAAATGTCAGTTATTTTTAAAAAATATTCTAGTATACAATTTTAAAACGCACATCAAATTTTTAAATTTTAAACATGTTGTACTTTTATGAATAATTATATTGAACTTATACTTCTGATTAAATACTCTATAATGCAAACTTTTTTTTCATAGTCTTATTTAAATGCACAAGAACCTTATATATTTTAGATTTTAATTAAAAAATAATTTCAAAGTGATTAATTTGATATATTTTTTTTAAGAAAATTTTGTTACAATTCAACATTTTTCATTTATCATTTCACAAGTCATAGATTTTGTCATTTATTTTAAATGAACCTATATTTGAATACTATTGTTATTATAGTAATACTATTATTAAGCTCAATGTTCAATTTTTTACATAAAAATATTATTTATACAAATGCATGAATTTATTTATTCGTACAAATTACACGTATTCTTTTCTATATATTACGTACATTAATTTTCTTATTAATCATAATACTTTAGAATTTTTTTAAGTAAAAAGATATAAATGGTCCATTTTATTTTTTATCGACAAAAAGTAAACTGAACTAAAATAATAAAAATAATACTAAATAAATAATGTTTTAAATAATAAATATTAAGATATTTAAAACACCAGTTTTTAAAAAAATTATTTTAACTTAAAATTTTAAAACCAATATCTTCATGAAATTTAAAATTTTCTATCATATTGTACCTTTACTGACAATTATTTTGTATATTTTTTCCTACTTCTAATTAAGTACTCTATAATTTATATGAATTGAATATTTCCAACATTTATTGAATTGAACATTTATTGAACATTTTATTGAATTGAAATCGCCCAGTTAGCTTAATTGATTGTGTTAAAATAAGAGTATAACTCTATAATTTATCCTTTTTTATAGTTCACATTAAATGCACAATCATTTTTATACACTTTAGGTTTTAATTAAAAATTAATTTCAAGTGATTTATTTCATTTTTTTTTTATTCTAGGAAATTTTGTAACAATTCAACATTTTTCTTCAATCAATTCATATGTTATAGATTTTGACAATTATTTTAATTGAACCTATATTTGAATACTGTTATTTTGCTTGTTATTATAGTTATACTATTAATAAGCTCAATGTTCTATTTTTAAAACAGAAATATCATTTATATATAGATATATATACATTAATTTACTTATCAATCATAATCCCTTAGAATTTTTTAAAGGAAAAAATATTAATAATACCGTAATTTCGGGTGTATAAGCCGCAGATCAAACAATTCTTTTTCGACCCAGAATTTTTTAAGAAACAAATATAACTACTTAGATCGCCGTAAATATTTGTCTTCAATCACTAAATAAGATTTCTGGGTCCAAAAAGAATTGTTTGATCCGCGGCTTATACACCCGAAATTACGGTACACTTTATTTTTGATCGACAAAAAGTAAACTGAGCTTAAATAATAATAATAATAAATAACGTTTTAAATTATTATTATTATTAGGATATTTAAAATATCAAATTTAGCATTTTATTTAACACTTTCAAAGTTTGACAGCCATTTTCACTCACTAAATTACTTAAAAGAGCAATATATATCTACAAACAGTATAAAAGTACCATATTTACTCATTTTTGCTATTTTTGATCAATTTGTGTTGAACTCGGTTTGGTAATAATCAAAATATCGAAATAAATGTTCAATATTATCCCAGAAACTCCATACTGCACCGCCCCTTCCCCACCCCTTGGAGCTGTAGTAAAATTTCCAATTCCTACCTGTAGCTTTTTTTAACACTACACTAAGTGTGAGAAGATATTCTCCGAGCGCATCAAATCCCCCTCTTCTCCAAATAAATAAATAAATAAAATAAAACATAAGAAGAAATCAATTTAAAGTTTTTTAAATGGACAAGAAATAAACTTTCTTGCAAAGCGGTAAACTCCCTGGTAATCTAAGAAATCCCCATTCGGAGAAAAATGTCTGAATTCAATACTACATATCATAGAATATCAAAATTATCTGAACGAGAAGATTATTCTTTTTCCCACGGTGCAAATTCCCCGTTTCAAATTGCCGCTTTTTAAATACACTAATAGGCCGGAAAAACAATTATAGAAATCAGAGGCTGAGAAGTTTCAAACAAGAAAGTTCGTAAGACGTTGCCGCCAAATTCCTCCTTTGGCGAAATGAAAAGGTCTCTGAGTGGTTAAGTTACATCATTAATGCAAGATTTCGCGAATGATAAATATTGTTCATTGGTCTGACGTTAAAAAAAATTCTGGTTTGATTGAATGATAATTTAAACTTCTTGCTTATACGAAATATTTTTTTAACTATTTTCTAAATGTGTATAATTAAAAATCTATTCTGGATTACGCTTACCACTAATTTATACCAGGTCTTATTGTTTAATGGTTGTCCATCAAAAAAAATAAATAAATAAATAAATAAAGATAAAAAATAAAATAAAAATAAATAAATATATATATATATATATATATATATATATATAAAATAAAATAAATAACGGAAACCAGATTTTAAAATATTTGCTTTTAACAATTCAAATTATAATACTTCTATGCGGTAAAGAGAAAACCGAAAATAAAGCAAACTAACGATGAAATTCGACATTTAAAAATTATTAAAATTTTAAATATATTAAACCACCATTTAATTTCTTTTGCCTATATAATTTAATTTTTCACGATGCAATAATTTTATAATCCTCTTTTATTTTTAAAATCGATTCAGGCCAAATTCATTTCATGAAAATATAACCAAAAATTCAGGCATTTTACGACAGTTTCTTATAGATAGTTTACTTAGTGTCAACAGTTATAATTATTCTCATTTTAATGAGAATGGGAATTTCAAAATAAGAGAATCAAAAAAATAAAACGATTGTTTAGTTTCATTATAATAACAAAACAACTTTTTATTATCTGCCATAAAATTTGCGATGTTATTTCTTATTTCTGAGAAAAGAACTTCAAGTTCAAGAAATATAAAACATACTTAAAAACAAAAATCACTTAAGTATGTTAAGCAAATAAAGAAAAAATAATAATGCTATTATTTATTCTAAAATCATCCACCATTTCTACCACAATTAATTACAAAATATATAGAAATATATACATTGGAAATATTTTCACGAGTGAAATTTAAACGGAATTTCTTATTTTCCCGATATCATATTTCAGAGTTTTAGAAAGAGAAAAATATTAATGAGTAAAATACGGTAAAATTTATACAGCTAATAGGAAATGTTGAAGAAAATCATTTACCATTGTCATTTCTTTCGTAGTCATAGTCTCCACCTTTATCGGTCACTTCGGGTCGCAACAGCGGCTCGTCGTTCACGTATTCATAATCTTGGTGACCAAGTTCGTAACCAATGTCCTTTTTCTGAAAGTGTTTGACTGTCCGTTTTTCAGAAAAAATGTCTCTCTTTTTCGTGGTCAGTTCTGGGATCAAACGCGAATCGCCACTCGCATATCCATAATTTCGGCGTCCAAGTTTCGCATCGGTGTCTTTTTTTTTAACATGTCTAACTGTCCATTTTTCATCATCAGTGTTCGTGTTCACTTCGGATGTCAACATCAGATCATCGTTTGGATGTTCATCGTGTCTCCGTCCGTCTCTTTTAAGTTCGGGTCCAGCTGTCAACGGGTTGAGTTTCCTATGCGACATCGCATTATCATTCATACGAAACCGATAACTTTTCTCTTTATATTTGCTTTTGTTGATATATTGAAATATTTCGGAATCGGAATCGGTTCCCGATATTGCGACATTAAGTATCAAAATTACTAGCACGAGAAAAGTCTGCATGCTTTGAAGACACATTTTGATTTTAAACTGGCGCTTCTTCGACCAGCTGACTGATCAGTGGTGTGCGGGAGCTGCAGTTTTATAGATGAGATGCGGAGGAGTTTCAAAAAAGAAAGCTCTTAAGGCGTTGACGCCAAATTCTTTTCTTTGGCGAAAAGAGAACTCTGAGTGGCTGAGTTACCTCATTAATTTGAGATTTCGCGCATGGCAAACATTGCTCGAGTACACATTGGTCTAGCACCAAAGAAAATTCTTTTTTGACCTAGATTTAAACTAACCAGGAGTGAATGGTTAATAGGAGGGTTTATAATTTTCTTTATCTGCGCAGAGCTCTCACTCGGTCCGTTTTCTGAAAATCCCCTTTTTTTTACTTTTTCTCAGAAAAATTTTCTTTATAAATTTCGTAGAAACTTGTGAGGAAACGCGTTTTCCTTGCAACTGTTGCGAAAACTTTCCAGGACTATATTTCTTTAAAAATATTAGTTTTCAAAAATGGATGCCCTTCCTACGCACCATTAAAATCTTTAATAGTTTTTGAATTAAATCCTTATAATTTTAACTATTTGGGATTGTTTGAATCAAAATATGGAATCGGGATTTTTTTTAATTGTGAAATAAGAAAAATTTGAAAATAATATTGAATAGTGGCGATTGAAAATCCTGAATTTTCTACTATACGACTAAGTGTTGATATGTTTCTACTCTGTTTTTTAAGGATATTCACCACATCCTACTTCCCAATATATACAATCAACTTTTAAGAAAATCTATATTATTATATAAATGTTAATTATAAATAATTTAATCGGAAAAACTTTCAAATTTAAAATTATTTTTTCACAAAATTTTTAAAAAGCTCAACTTTTGACACCTATTTTAAAAACTTACAAGTATTTTACATATTATTTTATTTGTCAACTGATTTTCTAATTATAGCTCAGTAATGATATAAAAACACTTTTAATGATCTGATTTTTTCGTTTTTTAAAATAACAATAAAGACAAGAAATGTCGATCTAATCTCTGCCCGATTTAATCATTTTGCATTTTTTTACTGATGCCAATCGTATGATAATCGTTATTTTCTCGATACTTTTAAGATAAATACTACCATTTTATAGAAAATTAAAAGCATAAATAAAATAATCTATAAATTTAATAATATTTTTCAAAATGTACTTATAGATTTTATTCATACGAAATGTGATTAAGAGTATATTGAAAAGCAAATCATAGGGGATAAATCGAAGAAAATTGAAATGATGCTCATAATCGATTGCCGAAAGTACAGAAAATCACCCATAAATAGTAGAAAATGAAAGTAAGTGACCTCTACTAACTCTGCAACTGATAATAATAAAAGAATGCTACTGGTACCATAACTTTTGGAAATAAAGTCTACTTTTAAATTAAGGATAAAAATTTTACTTAGGGAGCTCTCTAAAAATAAAAACCATACCACACATTTTTTATGGTATCATCGTTTTTTGACAGTACATTTATAATTTATAGGCAGCGGAAAGTACATTAAAAATGTTTGGTTTCCTTTATAGAAGGCAAAATGTTTGATGTTATCAGGCAATAGAATGTTGAAGCAATGTATAAAGTATGAATAATGAGTATAAATTCACAACTTTTAAAGTTGTTCAATTATAAATTTCTTAACTTATTATTTCTTTCACCTAAATTACTTTTTCATCAGCTTGAATGCTCCATGGTATTGTTAAAAAAACAACTACATTTTCAGACAAAAATCATTTAGAGAAAAAAAATTAACGAAAATTTTTCTTCGAATATATCAGAAGAGACAAACATTTGTTTCAAAATTATGGTGCCGATGTGCGAATTGAGGATTAAGGGGCTACTTCAGTCAAATGAAAAGACCCGTTCGCTAATGCTAATCCTATGAAAGAAATTTATAAAGATATCTCGGTTGCATTTTAATAATTTTAATGATTTTTTGCATTGGATAATTGAGATTGATATGAATGCAGGCCGTTTTTTACTTTTTCGATTTTGGTTGCGGATATTTTTTACGAGGATGCTTTCGCTTTCCAAAAAGGTTCCGAAAATGAAAGTGTCCTCATAAAAAATATTTGTAAACAAAATCAGAAAAGTAAAAAACGGTCTGAATATAGATCGATTTCAACTATCCAATGCAAAATAAATAAATAAATAAATAAATAAATAAAATCATTAAAAAATATTGAAATGCAACCGAGATATCTTTATAAATTTCTTTTATAGGATTAGTATTATCAAATGGGTCTTTTCATTTGAATGAAGTATAGCCTCTTAAAGTTAAGTGGGACAGAAATTGTCCCAGCATGCGGGAAAGGATTAAATGCTACTTCAGTCAAGCGAAGGCACTCGCAAATCAATGTTAAATTTATGGGAGGTTTCTTTTTTAATATCTCGTTTAAATTATTTTCTTTTTATATATATATACATTTTTTCAATTAGATAACGTAAACACATTTTTACTTTTTCGATATTTTTATTTTTATTTTTATTATTTATCTATGTATTTATTTATTTTTAATAGAGGATACATTTATTTTCGAAACCAGTACCGAAAGTGAAAATAGTCTCATAATAAAATAAACTGCTACCAATACTAAAAAAGTAAAAAACGGTCTTTGTAGAGATAGACATAAGCCATAGCTGCCAACTTTTACGTATTTTTGCTACCACTAAAATTATGCAAAGATTTTCCGTTTGTTTAACTTTAAGATTTCGACGATTAAATAAGCCAATATTTACTATAAAATTTTTGTGGTAGGAAAAATGCGTAAAAGTTGGCAGCTGTGCATAAGCTATACAATGTATATGTATAAAAAATAATAAGATAATGAAATTCAGACAAGATATTTTAACAGAATCTTTCTTATATTTTCAGTATTAGCTTGCGAGTATATTCGTGTAACTGAAATTGTGTCTTAAACCGTATTTTAAAGTGTGCTTTATATTGAGATGTGATCCATGTGATAATGGTTCTTTTTTTCGTGCATCACAACAAAACAAGATTGTGGGATTGAATGGTAAATTACTAAGACGCAGTTACATATTGAACTCACCAATATTTTGTTGTTTAAACGTATGTATTAAAACAAACAGTCCATGGACTCTATAAAAAAATAAACTTTTGAAAGAAAAAAAAAATAAAGGAGTTCGAATCAATGGGAAAAAAATTCCTCTACTAAACAGTATCAAAAGTAAAGGATTGGGAATATAACATTTTTTTAAATATAAAATTTAATACTGAAAATAAAATGTTAAGTGGCCACTTCACTGAAATACGCTGATCGCTAAAATTGCATATTAACATATCAACCCATAACCCATCAACTCTTATCAAACCATGCATATCTTATTGCAATTCTCTCTGACGATCGCCACCACATTAAGCAGCTCGCTTCTCAACATATAAAAAACGCGAAAACTAGAATTAATGATAGCATACTCATAGCTGAAATACCTAAAAACATCTTTGAAACAGATTATTATATAAAAAATACAATTGACTGAAATAATGTTGTGGTAGCAAAACTTCCAATCACTATGCATCAATTGGATGTAAATTTGATAAAGATAATAGATGACTGAATAGATTACATTAATAACATCCCCGTGCAATCATCCGCTTGTTTTGCTTTACATAAGTTGTAAAAATATACGTTAAGATGGTCACAGCAGCATCATCCAAAGTCATTTCTTGTATTCAAAACAATAATTCGTCGTATTTACCAATAGAGTTTTTTTTTGCCAAAAGTTGTCAGTTTTGCTCCAGTTATTCGGAATAAAGGTAGTGTTTTATAGTTTAAATATGTTACATACAGTTTAAATATACCTTTTCTTTTAACTACTTATATAGTTTAAATAAGTAGTTAATAATAAAGTTTTTTTCTAAAAGAAAAATTTCAAACTTAAATATTAGGCGTACCGTTGATTTTAGAGGGGTAAGACTTACGGATGTCATGATATTCTAAGGTATGGGCAATCAAATAGTGTTGACCATTATTGCCTAGCTGCACATAGGGGCAGGGGAGGGGCAAAATTCAATACAGGCATGGGTGGGTCATGTGACATATCGTTGGAAAGGTCGTGTTCTAGGCTATCCATATTTGTATATCTCTTTATAATATAGTTTAATTTTCAGACCCCAGGGGGAATTTTTAAGCATTTTTCGGTTTATGCCTTTCACTCCCGTTTGTAGTGTATCATTTTGTAGGTCTTGACTTGTAGACCTCAAATATCTTGAAATACACTGCTCAAAACAATTAAAGGATATTTGAAGTTTTATATAAAATAAAGATATAAACGAAATTTTTTTTGACGAAAATAGAAGAAGAAAATCACAAATGCAAATTTTTCTGGTTTTCAAACTGTGGAGTATGCAAATTTTGAGTTCGACGTCAAAAACGTCGCTTCAGCGGCAGCGAATGAAATTTGACTTTCAACTGGATAAAAGAGAATGAAGACAAGGATGATCGGCATTCGGTGATTGCTCTGTTTCGATGAGTACGATGTCTCAGCGAAGTCATTTGACAGATTCAGAAGCTTGGAGAATTGCTGGTAGGTTAGAAGGGGGCCAAACTCAAGCCGAAGTAGCGCAAGCCATTGGAGTGTCACAAAGTGTCATTTCCAGGATCTGGAACCGTTTTTTGGAGAGTGGATGTGCAGGCCGAAGACCAGGGCAAGGTCGTAGACGGGCAACAACGCCCAATGAAGATCGGTATTTAGCGTTAACAGCTCGGAGACACCGAAACATGAACGCTACCCTTCTCCAACAACACCTTCGCTCGGCTACAGGCACCACGATTTCAACTCAGACTGTCCGAAACCGGCTCCATGCTGTAGGTCTGTATGCTCGCCGACCGATGGTATGTGTTAGATTAACATCAAGGCATCGTCGCGACCGCAGGGAGTGGGTAACCGAGCATGTCAACTGGAGGAGAAATGAATGGAGCAATATTCTGTTTTCTGACAAGTCCCGTTTTTCTGTGCATCCGGATAATAGGCGTATTTTCATGTGGAGGGACCGTGGCAGTAGGAATAATCCTGCGTTCGTGCACGAAAGTGTCAGATTTGGCGGTGGAGGAGTGTTGGTGTATGGTGGCATCTCCATTGACGGGCCACTGACCTCTACATCATTCGAAATGGAGCTCTGACTGGTCGCCGATATAGGGATGAGATCCTCAGACCTATTGTAGTCCCTTACGCTGCAGCAATCGGAGATAACTTCATTTTAATGGACGATAACTGCAGGCCACATCGTGCAAACCTGGTGGAGGATTTTCTTTTCGAGGAAGGAATCGTTCGAATTGAATGGCCAGCGTGTTCTCCAGACATGAATCCAATCGAGCACGTTTGGGACGCTCTAGGAAGACGAGTTTCTGGCCGCCAACAACCCCCACAAACTCTCCAAGAACTGGAAAGAGCTCTTCTGGAAGAGTGGGTCAGAATACCCCAACTCGTCATTAATAGCCTCATTGAGTCCATGCCTCAAAGGTGTTCAACGTTGCTGGCCGCCCGTGGAAACCATACCCCCTACTGAAAATGATTTTCTTTGAAGAAAACACCTTTTCTTATTCTTTTTTTCTCATATGCACGAATTCTGTTTTTTTCCTTTTGTACACAAATGCGCAATAAAATGCATTTTTTTCTGCCAAACATGTGTAATTTATTCTCATATAACCTACTATGTCTGTCGACCATGTATCAATCAGCTAAAAAGTTTCCCAGATACAAAATCCACCTAAAACTGCAATATCCTTTAATTGTTTTGGAGTTTACCTGCCTCCCCCAGGGGGGGGATCTTTTGTTTCGTCCACACCAACTCGTGTAACATATCGTTGGAAAGCTTTTTATCTCCTCTTTTTTTCTGTCCCTATTCCTCCTTCTACCAGCCTAGTTACACGCTCTTGGCACTTTTTGGCTCACAGGCTGTCAAAGCTTGAGAGCTTATGTGCCCGCCGTATCTGTATCTACGTACTTACGTATGTATGTATGTTCGTATGTGCATAACACGATAACTCTTGATAGAAATATCCGATTTGCTTTAAATTTTGGATATAGGTTTATTCTGATAAGACGCTTTCCTGACTAGTTTTGGGAGTTCATTGGATAAGTATAAAGGGGGAGAATGGGGGGCTAATCGCTCTTAATTTAGATAAATGGTTTTTCATGCAGAATTACCCAATTTCATTCAAATGTCAGATGTAGGGTCAATTTGTTAGGTCCTCAGACCTATTGTAGTTCCTTACGCTGCAGCAATCGGAGATAACTTCATTTTAATGGACGATAACTGCAGGCCACATCGTGCAAACCTGGTGGAGGATTTCCTTTTCGAGGAAGGAATCGTTCAAATTGAATGGCCAGCGTGTTCTCCAGACATGAATCCAATCGAGCACGTTTGGGACGCTCTAGGAAGACGAGTTTCTGGCCGCCAACAACCCCCACAAACTCTCCAAGAACTGGAAAGAGCTCTTCTGGAAGAGTGGGGCAGAATACCCCAACTCGTCATTAATAGCCTCATTGAGTCCATGCCTCAAAGGTGTTCAACTTTGCTGGCCGCCCGTGGAAACCATACCCCCTACTGAGAATGATTTTCTTTGAAGAAAACACCTTTTCTTATTCTTTTTTTCTCATATGCACGAATTCTGTTTTTTTCCTTTTGTACACAAATGCGCAATAAAATGCATTTTTTTCTGCCAAACATGTGTAATTTATTCTCATATAACCTACTATGTCTGTCGACCATGTATCAATCAGCTAAAAAGTTTCCCAGATACAAAATCCACCTAAAACTGCAATATCCTTTAATTGTTTTGGAGTTTACCTGCCTCCCCCAGGGGGGGGATCTTTTGTTTCGTCCACACCAACTCGTGTAACATATCGTTGGAAAGCTTTTTATCTCCTCTTTTTTTCTGTCCCTATTCCTCCTTCTACCAGCCTAGTTACACGCTCTTGGCACTTTTTGGCTCACAGGCTGTCAAAGCTTGAGAGCTTATGTGCCCGCCGTATCTGTATCTACGTACTTACGTATGTATGTATGTTCGTATGTGCATAACACGATAACTCTTGATAGAAATATCCGATTTGCTTTAAATTTTGGATATAGGTTTATTCTGATAAGACGCTTTCCTGATTAGTTTTGGGAGTTTATTGGATAAGTATAAAGGGGGAGAATGGGGGGCTAATCGCTCTTAATTTAGATAAATGGTTTTTCATGCAGAATTACCCAATTTCATTCAAATGTCAGATGTAGGGTCAATTTGTTAGGGCACCTCTGTGATTAGTTTTTGGTGTTCATTGGTTAAATATAAAAGGGGGGAAAATTGTTAATTTTAAGTAAATGCGTTATTCACGCATAATTTACCGATTTTCTTCTAATTTTGGATATAGGTTCATTCTAAAAAGGCGCTTTACTGATTTTCTTTGAGTATTCATTGGTTACGTAAAAAGGAGGGCTCTGTGGGATACCCTCTTAATTTAGGTAAAAGAGTTTTTTGCGCAGAATTAACCGATTTGCTGACCGATGATCTGTTACGCGCTGCCCGACCACTGGGGGTTTGGCTGTCAATTAAACCGAACAAGGTTCGCTTCCAACTTCTTCCGATAATCGACGCTTTATTGTATTTTTATTTATTTGTTAACCAGTGAAAAGTATGTTGTTTCACTGTTAATGATTCTTGGGATAACTTTTTTTTCCGGTAAAAGCTGAAAATTTGATAAACTTTAAAAAAGAATGATATTTATAAGCTGTAAATGGGATGAGGACATATATAATTTTAAAAGGGAAAGAAATTTTAGTTATATAGATTATTTAAAGTAGAATTTCTTCTTTTAAATTGGGGGATAATTAATAATTAGCATGTGCTGATTGTGCAATTAAATCATCACAGCTATTTTAAAAGAAGATGTGCAATATTTGAATTTCTCACACCCTTTTAGGAGGCCCTAAAAAGACTGAAAAAATCAATTAACTTTTTATATAAATTTAGAGCTTTCAAAACTTCGCTGATATGCGAATTTTTACAAAGAATGACGTTTATAGGAAGTAAGTCTCCATTTGTTTGATTGAAGGAATAAGTAGAAAATACATGTGTTTCGATGAAAAAAAAAATTATTTCTCCCTTTTATTTTTTTTTTATCTGACCGAGATCTTTCTTAAAAATATATTTAAATATAATATAAATTATTATTAAAATTACATCTTAAAAATAATAAAAGATAAATCATTATTTTTCGACTCTAACAGCTTTCTTCTGTGCTCCATAAATGGGGGTGAGGGGTGGGTGGCGGTTGTTACGGCTCTGCTCTTTCGCCAAGTCTTAGAATTACTAATTTTGAGCTGATGTGTGTGAATCTGAAAATATCGAAATATCGATTTTAGTATCGATTCTAGAGCTAAGAAATCGATTCTTATTATGATCGATGCCGTTTTATACGATGTCGATTTTAATCGTTTCTCAAAATTTCCAGAATCGCCCATCGCTAGTAGGGGAGATCGGGGCACGTTGACCAATTTGCTTTAATTTTCAAACCAGTCACCAGATGTCGCCACAAGTCCAGAAACTTGTTAGGAAACCTGTTCCCCTACCCTTCCACGAGTTTCAGTTCTCTTAACAAGAGCAAACTAAGGACAAAGTTGATTTTTCGCTTTCGTCGATCTCGAAGCAAATTTTAGTTAGTGTGCAGAAAGTGTTAATGCTCTCAAAAGATACTTCACAAGAGCAAAAGTGGGTAATATTTTGAAAGTTCAATTCATAACGATTCTTTTGATGCAACAATAAATATTAAATGTTGTTAAGATATGTGTAGAATAGCAAAAGTATTTCAAACAGGGCGAAGGGGCAAGTTGACCCACTTACGTTGGGGCACGTTGGCCTGGTCTTTCCCGGCCCATTGTAGTCATAAGCTACAGCCATTGGACCGCATAGTTTATGGCCCATTCAAAAAATATGTTAATTCAACCTGTGATGGTTGGGTGACAACTAATAGACGCCCTATGACCATCTACGAACGATATTCCGGGAATTGTGAAAACTGCCCTTCCCAATGCAGTAAGTCCAGTTAATATAACATCAGGTTTTCAGATAACTGGAATATGCCCTTTCAATAGGAATGTTTTTAGTGACTCTGATTTCATGCCTTTGTATCTGAGTGATAGACCAGAGCCTTCAAGCACTCACGACAAAGCAATTGGTGAAGCTTCTAATGAAACCCAGGTAATTATGGGTAAGCCTATTTCCATAGATATGCCTACCGCATCATCTCCTGCTCCATGCAAGACAGCTCCAACACCCGAGGACATTAGACCATTCTAAAAGGCAGAGCCAGGGTAGATGAATGCTTCGAATAGAATGAAAAGAACTTCTGCAGTCCTCACAGACACCCTATCAAATTAGTACTTGAACAACAACAAAAGGTAACAGAAGAAAGAAATAGTGCCAAAATTAAAAATGATATTAAAAGAAGAAATCAGACCAAAAAACGCAAAGGAAAGCAATCTATGAAAAAGATTTTGTTTCCTTTTGATCTCTCACAGCCTGGATGTACTGATCTGAACTGTCAAAAGAGGACGAAGAAATCTATTAAAGAAAGTGACGATGAGGAAGACGAAGACAATATCTGCCTATGTTGTCTGAAGGAGTTTAATCAAAGTATGCCTGGGGAAGAATGGATTCAGTGCGTGAGTTGCAAACGTTGGGCTCATGTGAAATTTGTTCGAAAAGAAGTTAATGGATTATATTTTGAATGCATTTGCTGCATTTATCCCTCTGATTTGTAAACTCAATTTGCAAATAATTTTTTTTATATACATGCATTAAATTTCCTATTCACTATTATGAATTTTATTTAACTTGTAAATAAACACAAAAAAGAGCATTGCAGGCCATCGCGCCTCACTCAATGGGCCAACCTACCCCGTGCACGGGGTAGGTTGGCCCACATGGCATCACACCACAACTAAATTCATAAAGTTTTTAAAATTTCATATTAACTAAAAGTAAGCGTTTTCCTGACTTGTTAAATGTACTAGGTATTGTAAAAAACTACGTCTGAAAATAAACAAAATTTAGGTACTGAAAAAAAACATAAAAAAAACTGGGCCAACGTGTCCCGGTCTCCCCTATACACCAAACATACAACTGCATCATTTGAAACATTGATGAATGAAAAATGAGATTGAAAATTGAAGGGTTTTTAGCAAGAAGAAGTTAGCCTCATTTTTGCACATTAAAAAAAAAAAAAAAAAAAAAAAAAAAAAAAAAAAAAAAAAAATGGAAATTTATAGAATCGTCTATAGATGGTTTTTTTTTCCACTTATGTATCTATCCATGCTCCTACGCATGGTTTACCACCATAATATTAAGAAATATCTGTTCAGTGTCAAAATTTTCAGCAACATTTCTAAAATGGCAAAATTGAAGCTAGCTTTTTCTCACTGCAAACTCATCATATATGGGTGATTCTACGATAAGAGGTTCAAAAACATAGAGAATTCGGCCAAAAAGAAAAGTTTGAGTTTGATCAAAAACCTTTAAATTATGATTTTTGTCCTTTTTTTTTTACTTTTTCATATAAGGGCAAGTCACTTCATACATATTTTATAACTTTTTCTGGTCAATGACTCGCTTCCCTGTCAGTTATCTTGCCAGGGGAAATACGGCAGGGGAGACACATTTTCATGTAAATTCAAATTTTTTGACTGACTGAATTAGTGTTTAGGTTAATTGTGTATTTCACTTTAATTATTCCCGCATTGTTTCATTAGAGCAGTAAATGCAATTGAATTAAATGAATATTATACGTTTTATGACTTACCAGGGGAGATACACGATCACCGTGCGAAACCACTACATCGCATGGTCAAGTCGCAACAAATAAAAATGGCGACGCTTAAATGGCTTGCGCGTTTAGTACTGCTAACTTCAAGCCAATAGATGTCCTTAAGCGCTACTTCCGATATAGTCATCCTTGAATTTATATTTGTTTCAGCGGAACGAAATTTGACAGGGTAGATACACAAAAAAAGCGGGACAAAAGTTAATTTTAAAAATTATTTGAAATTAACAAAATTATTTTATTTTTTATTTTATAATACGTAAGTATAATTACTTAAATTCCAATTAAACATACTTTAGCTAAGCATCTGACGGAAAAAATATATGTATTGTTTGAAAGTTAAATTGAAACCGGCAAGGGGACATGCCAGGGGAGAGACTTTTTTAGACTTTGTCAGAAATTTCAGAAAAATGTATTTTAATTAGGCATTCAATTGTGATGTTATTTAATAAAGTATATTAAGATGATGCGATTCATTGCAAAAAATGACAACATATAGAATAAAAAATCTGTTTTAAACGGATTGCAGTACAAATTACCTCTTATTGTAGAACCACCCATATATCAGAATCCAACTAACATAATACTGATTTATAGATAGCAATAGTGGCATGTTTTTTTTCTCTTATAAATTAAAAAAAAAAAGAATTTCTGTTCATAACTTTAATATATCATAAAAAAGGTACATAAAGATTAATTAATGCATTGCGTAAATTAGTAGTACTAATTTTGTATTTTGTTTTGGGATAAATGTTACAATTTGCAATCTTACCACTAAAGGGTCACACTGAGAAAATAAGACGAAACATAACGTTTTCTGGAAATCACACCCTAGAAATTACCATGTGTCGTCACTTACAAGTAAAGTACAAGAAGTTCTGCTCGCTGACTATGACGAGAGTGGTATTGTTGGAAGACTGTCGTCGCGGATCAAAATCACTCAATGGAACTACCCGTCGCAAATCGGTTGCACTATGTAGCCCTATCACAATATCACACCTATACTGTTAAAAATCTTGTCCTAGTTTGAACCAAATTTTGCTGCTCAATAGCTGTCACTGTAAAATTGTCAAATCTTGAACCATCCTTTAGAGCTCTTGTTGAAACATGCCTCTAATAGTTGGAACGAAGTTGAATTAGGAAGCTCCAAATGTTGATGCGAGATTTTACCATCTTATTGTGGCAGCTAATGAGCATCAAAATTTGGTTCAAAATGGAGCAAAATTTTTAACAGTGTATCAGATTATCACACTAATAATAGAATTTTCCCCATCTCTAAACGCTTGGTCGGAACTCCGATTGGGAGAAAGATATTACTTTTTAGGTAGCTTTCGTTACAAGAAATAAAAAGCTACCTATTGCAGACGTCCAGAGGAAAGCACTTCCGGAAAATTTTGGTTTATTTTCACCAATCATGACCCCCAGACCTCAAAACCACCCTCCGTTTAAATGTTGACACACACACACATATATATATATATAAGTATTGCCCTTGATAACGAGCTAAATACCACATTTCCAATTTTATTTCTAATTCTGACAACTCTTCTGTATGATATAATTTGGCATTAACAAATTTTTACAGTAATAGATGTTGATTTGTAGTATTATCTAATGGTTCTATATATATATATATATATATATATATATATATATATACAGGGTGATTAAAAAAAGATGGGAAAAATTTTAAGGGGTAATAGTATACATCAAGACAAACAATATTAAATAGAAACCAAGGTTCCCAAGCGTTTTCCAAAGGAGATAGCCTCCATTAAAGTTTAGGGTCCAAAATTTCAAATAAACATAAAAAACGGAAAAATTGGTCGATTGATTTGCGGTTTTCACTAAAACTATTTTTTATGTTGGTATTTTCTTGAAAATAAGTTATAAAGATACATTTCGAAAAATGTCGATAGAGGGCGCTTTAGACTTTGGAGTAACGAACAACTGTTTTTTGCCGTTATTTTTTGCATCTCATTAAATGGTTTCGCAGGCTTAAACTTAAACTTAAATTTTGAACTCAAAATCTGAATAGTTGGGAGTGGTTAAGTAGCACAAACTAAACTGTGTTCAGGGGTTCAAATTTCAAATGATTATAAAAAACGGAAAAATTGGTCGATTGATTTGTGGTTTTCACTAAATCTATTGCTTAAGTCAGTATCTCCTTGAAAATGAATTTTAAAGATAAATTTCAAAAAATTCCGTTAGAGGACGCCTTAAACTTCAGGGTAACCATAGAGGTCGCTTTAGACTTTGGAGTAAAGAAAAACTATTTTTTACCGTTATTATTTGCATCTCGTTAACTTTTTTTAGAAACTTAGACATAAACTTAAATTTTGCGCAAAAAATTTGAATCGTTGGGAGTGGTTAAGTAGAGCAAACTGAACTGTGTTCAATGGGGGTGGGGAGGTTCAAATTTCAAGTTATCATAAAAACGGAAAAAATGGTAGATTCGTTTACGGTTTTCGCCAAAATTATTCTGTATGCCAATATTTCCTTGGAAAGAAATTTTAAAGATAAATTTCAAAAAATTCCGTTAGAGGGCGCCTAAAACTTTAGAGTAAACAACAGCTATTTTTAACTGGTATTTTTTATATCTAATAAATGCTTGTAAAAGCTTATAGTTAACTTTTGAGCTCAAAATCTGAATCGTTGTGAGTAATTATGTAGCACAAAATTGAGCTGTGTTCGAGGGGTGGTGAGGGTTAGAGGTCTGCACGGGCCGGGCCTCGGCCCGAAGCCCGAGCCCGGCCCGGCCCGCGGGCCGGGCTCGGGCCGATTTCCAATAATGGCATTCGGGCCGGGCCGGGCCGGGCCGGGCTCGGGCCTTACTTTTGAAGACTCGGGCCGGGCCGGGCCGGGCCGGGCCTAGTCACTAATCTTTTCGGGCCGGGCTGGGCTCGGGCCTTAATTTTTTTGCTGGAGTATCGGTCCGGGCCTAACTTTTTTTTTCCGTACGAAGCCGAAACTGATTCCATTCTTCTTAGTTTTCATGGACCAAAATAATCAGTTCCTATTGAATCTTCCTATATGAAAATCCTTTTCTCGACTTTTTATAAATCAGTAATATTTGGCTTTGTCCAAAATTTTCTGCAAAAAAAGCATGTACTTTTAAGCCGTCATTATTCTACAATTAAACATTAGAATTTATTCCTTTTAAAGAATCGTAGATTACTACACTGTAAAAAAAAATTCAAGAGGTTACTAAAAATTCTTTAGTAAATTTGTATTCCACAGTATTTTTAGTAACCATTACAAACTTTTTTTTTGCAAGTGAAACAAGCATTTCTTTTGTAAACTGAACAAAATATTTTTTTGTATAACTAACTTAAAAATTTTTAGTACGAGCCACCAAGAGAATTTTAGTAATAGCTCCAAAATTGTTTTTAATAACCTTTACGTGCGCCCGAAGGATAGGAGCTGCATCGAAACTTCTGAAGGGATAGATTTTCGGCAAAACCGCAATAGATGGCAGCACCAAAAATTCTACCTGCTTTGACAGGATTTTCATAATCCCTTCATTAACGAGTACTCACACTACATACATTCGGGACGTACTTGACGGCACCTGGCATCGAACCCGGGACCTCTTAGCCTGGAATCCGTTACTATAACCACTATGCTATCAAGGCCACACCAAGTGAGTTTTAGTAATAGCTATTAAAAATGTAAAACTATTAACTCTATCTATTGCTAACTTTTTTCTAGTAATTCTTACAGATTTTCTAGTAACCGACTAAGATTACTAAAAATTTTTTAGTAATTACAAGGATCACTAAAGTTTTTTTAGTAGATCGACCCTTTTTTTTTACAGTGTAGGCGTTTTAAAATAGAATTAAACACACACACACACACACACACACACAAAAAAAAAAAAAAAAAAAAAAAAAAAAACATGATCATGACGGAATTTTTTTTTAAACTGAAAAATGAAAGTGTCTTTTAAAATGTTCATCCATGCAAAATGAATACAACAATACGGGAAAAAATATATATTAAACATTTACATCTGTTAAAAAGGGAATGCATTTTTTTTCATTCCAAAGCGATTTCGTCTTTGGAAATTTTACCATATACCGCTTTTTCAATTTTTTGTCTCCATTACAGAGAATATGGAGTAATAATACTAGTGATAACTGAAACATTTACATACAACAAACAAAGATTCATTTAAAAGCATAAATATCGCAGCCTACGGCACTTCTGCATAAATGGAGATTATAAACATGGAAAAAAAAAGACAAATATAATTTCTTTTGGTCAGAACTCTTCCATAAGATTAAAGATCAATGTACTGTAGAAATTCACTCGAGCCGGGCCGGGTTCGGGCCGAATTTTAAACTTTTTTTCAGACCGGGCCGAGCTCGGGCCGAAATTTTAACTTTCGGGCCGGGCCGGGTCGGGCCATTATTTTTTTCGTTCGGGCCGGGCCGGGCTCGGGCCTAAATTTTAAATTTCGGGCCGGGCCGGGTCGGGCCAATATTTTTTTCGTTCGGGCCGGGCCGGGTCGGGCCAATATTTTTTTCGTTCGGGCCGGGCCGGGCCCGGGCCGAAATTTTAACTTTCGGGCCGGGCCCGGGCCTGGAAATTTCGGCCCGTGCAGACCTCTAGTGAGGGTAACATTTCAACTTCTGAACACAGCTCAGTTTGCGCTTCTTAACTCCTCCCAACGATTCGAATTTGAGCTCAAAATTTAAGTCTAAGCTTTTGCAAGCATTTAATTAGATGCAAAAAATAACGTTTAAAAATAGTTGTTGGTTACTCTAAAGTTAAGGGCACCCTCAAACGAAATTTTAAAAAAATTATCTTTAAAATCTATTTTCAAGGAAACTGTGACATAAAGAATAGTTTTAGTGAAAACCGGAAACAAATCGACCAATTTTTCCATTTTTTTTAATCATTTGAAATTTGAAACTCCCCACCCCCATTGAACACAGTTCAGCTTGCGCTACTTAACCACTCCCAATGATTCAGATTTTCTGCGCAAAATTTAAGTTTATGTCTAAGCTTCTAAAAAAAATTTAACGAGATGCAAATAATAAAGGTAAAAAATAGTATTTTTTCGTAACTCCAAAGTCTAAAGCGCCCTCTATCGCCATTTTTTTAAATTTAGCTTTATAAATTATTTTCAATAAAATACCGACATAAAGAATAGTTTTAGTGAAAACCGCAAATCAATAGACCAATTTTTCCGTGTTTTATAATCATTTGAAATTTAAACCCTCTGAATACAGTTCAGTTTGAGCTACTTAACCGCTCCCAACTATTCAGATTTTGAGCTCAAAATTTAAGTTTAAGTCTAAGCTTGCGAAACCATTTAATGCAATGCAAAAAATAACGGCAAAAAACAGTTGTTCGTTACTCCAAAGTCTAAAGCGCCCTCTATCGACATTTTTGGGAATTTATCTTTATAATTTATTTTCAAGAAAATACCAACATAAAGAATAATTTTAGTGAAAACCGCAAATCAATCGACCTATTTTTCCGTTTTTTATGTTTATTTGAAATTTTGGTCCCTAAACTTTAATGGCGGCTATCTCCTTTGGAAAACGCTTGGGAGCCTTGGTTTCTATATAATATTGTTTGTCTTGATGTATACTATTACCCCTTAAAATTTTCCCCATCTTTTTTGAATCACCCTGTATATATATATATATATATGTTACAGGCCAAACCTGAATTTGAGCCAAACTAGATTGGCCTAGGCCAAACCGGTCTATCCTAACGCCCATCGGATAAACTAGTTTTTCCTAGGCCAAACCGGTCTATCCTAACGCCCATCGGATAAACTAGTTTTTCCTAGGTCAAACCGGTTTATCCTAA
Source organism: Maratus speculifer (assembly GCA_964019185.1). NCBI lineage: Eukaryota > Metazoa > Arthropoda > Arachnida > Araneae > Salticidae > Maratus > Maratus speculifer. The sequence continues at coordinate 376,889,057 of OZ025293.1, forward strand.
CGCCCATCGGACAAACTAGTTTTTCCTAGGCCAAACTAGTCTATCCTAAGGCCCATAGGACAAACTAGTATTTCCTAGGCCAAACTAGTTTGGCCTGACTTATATAAGATAAACTAGTTTAGCATGCTGTTTATTGGTCTGAACTAGTTTATCCTAGGCCAAATCAATTTGGCGTGATTTTATTGAATTCAATGACCGCCTCAGCGCCAACGTTCTGGTTTGTCCTAGGCTGATCTAGTTTATCCAAGGCCAATGTAGCTTTACGTGTTTTTAGCTCTAGGGCGTCAAAGCCTGAGAAATAATGGGCTCGCAAGTTCTGTATGTATGTACGTAAGCATATATGTACGCATGTTTGTACTTATGTACGTCACACGATACTCGTGATAGAAATATCTGATTTGCTTCAAATTTTGGGTGTGGCTTTATTCAGATAAGGTACTTTTCTGATTAGTTTTGGGGATTCATTGGATAAGAATAAGAGGGGGTGAACGGGGGGCTAATCCGATACCGTGTTAATTTAGAGAAATGGATTTTTCATGTAGAATTATCAATTTTCATTTAAAATATTAGATCTAGCATCATTTTGACAAGGTGCCTCCATGATTAGTTGTGGATGTTTATTGTTTAAGTGTAAAAGAAAGGGCAATGTAGGTAATTCCCCATAATTTAGATAAATGGTTTCGACGCAGAATTTACGGATTTGCTTCAAATTTTGGATATAGGTTCTTTGTGATAAGGCGATTCCCTTTTGGGGATTTAATGGTTAAGTATGAAGGAAAAAATGTAAGATTACCCTCTTACCAAGGAAAAACTAGTTTATCTTATGGGCATTTAGATAAACAAGTTTGGCGTAGGAAAAACTAGTTTATCCAATTGGCGTTAAGATGAAATAGTTTGGCCTAGGCTAATTTAATTTCGGGTTTTACCGTAAAAAATATATCTTTCATTAGAATAAGTATAAATGTGTGTAAAGAGTCATTGCTTGTAACATCAATACAGAAATTCAACATGTTCACAGTTGAGACATGATGCATTGGACATGGTGTTTCTTTTTTTTTCTCCATACTCGTGTCGTGGAGAGATCAGACTTGCATTTATTATTATTATTATTATTATTATTATTATTATTATTATTATTATTATTATTATTATTATTATTATTATTATTATTATTATTTCATATTCGAGCCAGATCGGAGCTGAACATAATTTGGAATCGAACAGCGTTTTCCATTTTTGAGAAGTTAATTATCTGTCGACATATAAGCTATTCTTTTCACGGCGTCAAGTTTTTCTTTACCGTGAAGTCGTAACCGAAAAATCTATTCAAAAAATAGCTTTAATAGCATTTTCTCAAAGATACATCGCTTTTAAGAAAAAATGTTTAACGCCATTCGATTACATATTTTCTGAGTGAGAATGCCTGTTAATCTTATGCATTTCCGAAAAGAAATTAGTTCATAAATGTGTTAGGATGTAGCTCTTTTGGATTTGAGAAAAGCCTTAAACAATGATAGAGAAATATATACACAAATCTATTTTTTACGAAACATATTCAAAAGTTATGATGTTTATAGCCCTCCGTTTTTTTTTTCTTTTGTTATCTAAAATTATCTTTAATCCAAAAGGCAAAGAATTGTTTTTTAAGCGATTTTGGTCAAAAAAATGTTTTACTAAAAAATTATGAAAATTAAATTTTTATACGGTCCCCCGGTCCTATAAGTGATATTTAGTAAAGTTTTTTCAATACTCTAGCAAGTAATACAGAAAAGGTCCCATTCATGTAACATTAAAATTGACCGAGTTATGAAACTTTAAATTTCATGACTTAAACCACTTTTCTATAGCTGAAAACGGATGAGTTCGACTGAGCTTTAAGGTAACGTGCACTAAGTGCTTAAAGTATTATAAAAGGGAGTCGATTTCCAACGCTGTTCAAAGGCTACTTCCTAAACTATTTTTCACAGACATATAGTTCCAATTACAAAATGTTTTAAATGAGCAATTTAACTGAAGGGGCTGTAACCGTATAAGTTTTACGGTAGTGTTAATTATAATTAATTAACTTCTCGATTGGTTATTAAAATAACTGAAGACATGAATTTCAAAATTCTCTTTATCGAAAAAATTAAATTTTGGGAAATAGCGAAAAAACTTTAAATGCATCTATTGGTTTTCATTATAAATTTTGAGATTGCATTGTTACAATAGTGGAGGTTTGTATAGATTGATAGAGAAATCAAAAAGCGATAAGTCGAGTTTTGAAATTCATATCCTCAATTGTATTTTTACGTATGTTTTATTTTGTAAGCAAATGAAGCTGATTCTTTTCGTGATTTTATTTTAAAAAGGTATGTTATTTTGATAGGCTTTTATTTTATTCATAGTTTTCGTATGTAAATTTTCCTAGTTCAAAACTTACATTCAAATTTTAACTCACTTCCAAATATCTGATTGAGGTTCAATTCCCATACTTATTTAAACCCGATGACAATGTAATATTAATACGATTTTAGGTGCGTTCCATTTATTTATTTTATAGGACTACATCAAATTCTATCAGGTTGAGTAATCTAATAGAACTTTAAATATGTATCATTTTGTAACGATTTGTGACTGTTGCTTTTCATAGTTTAATTTAACAAAATTTCTGTTGTTTTTTTACTTATATTTTTAGCACAAATTGCATATTTTACTTTAACATGTAAATGTCAACATAAATTCAGAAACAACATTGTAAAAATTTTTTTTACTCTCAATGTTTAAATTTTCTATCTGATGTTTATTTTTATTTCCAGTAAATTTGTGACTGACCCCTATTTTGCAGCAAAAAATATGCTTCAACTTTGAACAGCTATAACTCGGTCAATTTTAATCGCAGAGGAATGGAACTTTTTTTGTCTTACTTGTTAGAGCAGTGGTAAAAATTTTCTAAATATCACTTATAGGACCAGGGGACCGTGTAAAAAATTAATTTTCGTAATTTTTTAGTAAAATATTTTTTTGACCTAAATCGCTTAAAAAATAATTCTTTACCTTTTTTAAAGCATTTTTGCAATTGGAACTATATGTCTATGACCAACGGTTTAAAAATTAGCCATTGGCCACCGTTGAGAGGGGACACCCTGTGTATCGTGAAATTCGTCCTACATTTATTTTCTAAACATCATTAAGCTTGATTTTTTTTCGATACATTAAATATTTACTTTTAAAATATCAGCCTATAAGATATCTTTTATTTTTTCATTCAAAGGAAGTGTAAATGAAAAACATGAGTTTAATCAATCAACTTTTATTAGTTATAGAGTTTGTAGATAAATAATTTTCCCCTTGTCCTTTACCCCACCCTCCCTCCAACCCCTGTTTCCTCTTTGGAAAAAAATTCTAAGCTTTACATTCATAGCTAAGTATTCATAGCTAAATTTTAATGCAGAATTAATAATTATGTGAAACAATATCAACTTAGAACAGTCAGTGAAAAATAAATTGCCTACTTTAAGTAAACTTTTATTTACAACTTAATCATAAATATTTCTTTTTGGTATTGACTTAAGTCAGTTAAACTAAACAACAGGTCAGAGAACAAAAAAGCACACGAGCGTATACTTACGTCAAAATTTGTAATAAAATAATTATTTTGTATTTATAGTTTTATTGTAAGCATGAAATTTCTATGATGCTTGGTTCTGAATCCTTTATTTTGTTTTTCGATTAATGCAAAACAAAAAAAATTATCCTTTTACAAATAATAATCTTTAGTTTTATGGTAAATGGAGCATTTGCTAATCGGCAAAAGAAAAATTATGCAAAATGTGCTAATCCGTTGTTGGAAAAACCTTGATAAATTCGTTATTCAGCTGTCGGTCTCAGTATTATTTATGATACGGATTATCTACATGTGGAATGTATGCGTTAGTGGGGTGTGTTTTGTGTGTGTGTGTGCTTGGGGGAAGGTGATCTTTCTAAAAAAAATCTAACTCATATTTATGGAAGGTTCGAAGAGATCCACAGAGTACTCTGAACTATTAGGCCGACGAGCGCGTTTTTTAAACGACCCAGCACCTCCCGTCTACCAGCTTAGAGAGAAGAACGTCTTGGCTATTGTTACAGCCCATTCAGACGTTAAAAAAATTTCAGCCTTTTGTGGAGAGGGGGAATGGGATGTAGAGAAATGAGAATTTGTGGAGTGTAATAATTGTTTTGTGATTTTTTTTTTTTTTTTTTTTTTTTTTTAGCCCTTGATAGAACTTGTCCTCAAAAGGATTTTTTTATGGTTTTTTTTTTAATGTCATGGAAAAGGAAAAATAATCCTCAATTTCACTTTCACTCTCACTATCATCCTGTGAATTAATTACGACTGGTTGAAGCTTTTCATCCCTTACACCTTCTTTAATAAAATCTTCTTGTAATGTCTCGGAATGTTTCACGCATTTTCTCCAGTCTTAGTTGTTAATAAAAGTTTACTTAAACTAAGGCAATTTATCTTTCACTGACAGTTCTAAGTTGTTATTGTCTCATATAATTATTGATTCTGCATCAAAAAATCAGCTATAAATAAAGCTTTGAATTTTTTTCCAAAGAGGAAGCAGGAGGGGGGGGGGGAGTTGTTGACAAGGGGTAAAATTATTTATCTACAAACTCTATAATTAATAAAAGTTTATTGATTGCACTCATGTTGTTCATTTAAACTTCCTTTGAATAAAAAATTAAAAGATGTCTTATAGGATGATATTTTAAAAGTAAATATTAAATGTATCGAAAAAAAATTCAGCATAATGATGTTTAGAAAAAATATAGGATAAATTTCACGATGTATATCCATTAATAAATATCATTCAAACCCGCGTAAAACCTGGGCTAATGCATAAAATTTAATGGAGAAATTAGCACCAAATATATGTCTTCGCGGCTTCCGACCGAACTGTCATAGCGGAATAGCAGTGGGAAAAAAGAAGAGCGGCGAGTGATTTTCACCATAGCAAGCAAGGCCAGCCGGAGAACTGAACCGCCTCCGTTAAGTAAATGGACTATAGGTGTGTACATAGTACATACAGATGTCTCGATCGAGTTCGTTGGTCAACTTGTTTCCAAATGGAGGGCATTTTGGGTTTTTTTATTTTAAATTTAAATTGAGGTACAAAATTTACATAGAAATGGAAAAACACTCTTTTCTTAAGTGTTTGACCTTGATACAACAAATTCGGAGCATTTTTTGTTTTGTCTATATCTGAAACAATGACTGACTTGTAGCACTTTGAATTTCTAGAGTGGCTTAGATTTTGAAATGACCTGAATTTTGTCATGCGATAATATGCACATTTATAAACTGATTTGGATATAACTTGGTGTGTACATAAAACAATCAAATGCCTTGACCGAGTTCGTATATCAATTTCATCTGCCATCTTGTCTCAGAATGGTGGCCATTTAAAATTGTCAAAAAACTTATAAATTTATAATAATGTACAAAAAAATAGAAATAGGATGAAGTATTTGATCTTAATACAAGGGCTACGGAGCATTTTTTGTTTTGTCTTTATCTTAAAAAATGGCTTATATATAGCAGTTTGAATTTTTAAAGTCGGATGACATTTTGAAAAATCTATTTCCCTGCGACAGCACTCGCATATATCTACCGATTTCGATGTGAGTGAGCATGTGCACAAGACTGACTAAGATCTCGATTAACCTTACTGTATAATTTCACCCATCATGTTGTTTTAAAATGACGCTTAGTTATATTGAATATAAGCTGCATATAAAACCAGCTTGTATGAAATTGATTAATTTCTCGAAATTCCCAATCATATTCAGTATTGAAAAAGGCAGATATCGAATCTTCTATTACCGTGTTCCATTAATTTGAACTTTGAATAGTTGAATAATATAACTTAATTTTTTTTAAAAGAAAAGTAAGGAATATGAAAGCTACCTTTTCCACCCAGTACTGGCCGGAAAGACTTTTTTTAAATGTTGCGTTAGCCTGCTATTGATGATGCAGGAATCCATTTTGTTGCCTAGGTGGAAGCATAGCTCTAGTGTAGAATGAATCGATTCCGCACGCATGAGGAAAGCAGCAAAACTTGAATGCCGTATTTGCGTAGTTTGTACATTCTTAAAATGCAGTTACATTTTCCTTTTTTTAATTTTACGTCTTCGTGAATGTTTTCAATTATATAATATCAATGATTATTAAACTCCAATTAGCGATTTTTAAATTTATTTTTTACGATATTTATGAAAAAAAAAATTATCACAACGAATGTATGCTGTTACATTTGTCATATCGCTAAATTTATACTTCTTCTTGTTAAATGGCTTCCAATTAACTTATGTTACTTATGTTTAGAAATGAAATACGCAAAAGAAAATAAAAATTCTTGGAAAAGAAATGAAGATAACTTATCACATGTAAATGCTAATTTTGTGTTCTATTCGCCCAACTATTTTTGAAAAAATTAATTTTGTAGTATATTTCTCTTGCTCATGTTGTCATAGTACAAGCGAAAGAATTTTATTGAAGAAAGTGGTGCAAGATAAATAAAAAAAATAGTGCCCAGTGGTAGCCTATTAAATGTATTGTTTCGTGCGCTGTGTGTGTATTTGTTAGTGCTGGACATTTGTAGCGTTCACTCATGGTTGCGGGCGTCTATATAGAATGTAGTAATAAATAAAGAGGAGGAGAAATATAGCGTATTGCCTAGCAGTTGCAAGTGAAGTAACTGAGGGGGTTGTCACAAGATGACGACTTTTTTTTTAATCGAATTAACAGTTTCTGATTACCGCTGATGAAAACTTCCACCATTAACATTCAATAGAAACATTCCGTCTCATTTACGCTTATTAAACAGATGAATTTTCCATTTCTGTCACAAATATACTTAAAATTTTCCATTTCTTTTTACTGGTGTCAGTTTGGCTAGGTATTACAATCTTTTCTAAGACACTAACAGGAGATTGTCTTGGTTGTCACAATAAGGCAGAATTACTATCGCCAAAGTCCAACGTAAACTTGTATCAGCAAAAAGAAATATCAGTTTTTGTCATTATCTTTTATTGAAATTTTCCATTAATATGGCGTTTAAATAACGAGAAACTTTTTACATAAATTTATTCATGGTAGTTTGCCGCGTTGGTGATGAACCCCCTAATAAAGCATTTACAGTTGAAGCTTCACTATTTTAGAGCTATGTCAGTTCCTCTTTCTTAATAGCTCTATGACATTAACACCTTGGGGCAGAGTGACCGGTATATGTACCACTCAATGTGCTCGAAATTTTTCATTATTCGCACCAATTACTTTTTATTATAAAGTTTACATTATTTAATCAGAGCATTTTCGTGATTCAACCACACAAATTTTTCGGTTTTGAAACGCCGGTTGTAAAAGATTAAAAATTAAGCAAAGTGCTCTCATCGAGAAGGGATTAAAAACTCCGGTTACAACTATGCAACTATCTCAGTCTGCTTCCTGATATCCTGGCAGGGTACGAGCTGAGCGGGGTGTCAAATTTACTTTCTTCTATCTTTACAAGACGATAGAATGGATTTGTGAAAATTTTCGAAATACGGTTTTCGGCGGATTTACAAGTTTTAAGGGTCAGAAAATCTGAAACACATGTTTTTACTAAATATCTGTCTGTGAGTCTATCTGTTTGTCTGTCTGTATGTGACAAAAATGCTGTGGGCGCTCTAATGCGCGGAATTTCACATAACTTTAGATTCTGCTAGACCTTGATATAAACTAGATCTGATTAGTTTTTGGTGTATATTGCTCAAAAAGTGGTGCTGCTATGCTGCATTTTTCATAATTCCCACAATAGCCATACCTCAAGAAATAGTGCATGGATTTTCATAAAATGTAGAATTTTCATAAAACTATTCATTACCATGTAGTTAGTACTTTATGTAACATGGTGCTGATTACGTTTTAGTACAAATAGCTCAAAAGGTGGCACTGCCATGTTGTATTATTCGTGATTATTGCAACAGCTCTATCTCCAGAACTAATGCACAAAATTTTATCAAACTTCAGATTAAGCTAGTCCCTAATATAAATTAGTATTCTTTAGTTTTTGGAGCAAGTCGCACAGCAAGTGACGCTGCTATGCGGCATTATTCATGAATATAGAAATAGCCCTATCTCAGGAAATAACGCACGAAATCTAATCAATCTTCAGATTTAGTTAATCCCTGGTATATATTAGCATTCTTTAGTTTCTGGAGTAAATCGCTCAATAGGTGGGGCTGCTATGATGCTTTTTTCACAATTTCCACAATAGCCATATCTCAAGAACTATTGGACGAATTTTCATAAAACTCCAAATTCCGTTATGGTTGATATAATATGATTCTGATTTTGCTTTGTTGTAAATCGCCGTACAGGTGGCGCTGCTATACGTCATTATTCATAAATATTGCAATCGAACTATCTCAGAAACTATTGCACAAATTTTCATCAGACTTCAAATTCGGTTACACCCTGATATAAATTAGCATTCTTTACGATTTCTGAAACAATTCTATCTCAAATACTAATACACAGATTTTCATGAAATTTCAGATTCAGCTAGATTTTGAAATAAGTTGTTGGAGGCGTTTTGGTCTAAATTACCTAACCGCTGATGGCTGCTATGTGTCGATTTTCTGGACGTACACTATATGACCAAAGGTGACCGGCCATTTGCGATTTTAGACATTTTGTTAAATATCTAGAAAAATACATGAGGAATTATCCTGAAACTTTAAGCATGTAAACATAATAGCACATGTCACACATTTCCGAGGAGATATTTTCCCCGAAACTCCTTAAGGGACCGTCAACAAATTGAAAAAGAACGAATATCTTTTGGATAACCCTGTCAAAACTAATGTAGCAAAAACTTTCAAACTGTACATTATGATTAAGTGACTTATTGTAATAAACTGTGTTCAATTTTTGGTGAATAGCACGTATACTCGTAGAGAAATTAAGGTGTTTATAAAAACAGTCCCAAATTTGTTCAAAATTTTTGTTTATAACTTGCAGAATTCTTGTTAGGAAATAATGTTCATTTCAGAAATTATGACAATCAATATTGTACACAAAACCTTGTAATCATAATTAAAATATAAAAAAATTGTATGAATAATGAGCAGGTTTCTAAATATGTTTTTCTTGCGTAGGCGTGAACGGTATCAAAATTCTATCCGCATATTGTGTTAACTAAATGCATGGGGCTTTCTAACACATTTTCTATGAAAAATATGTATTGGTATTATTTTGTCGTCATTTTTCTCAAACGTATCAATCTGCCCCGTAGATGGGGCACATTGATACAAATGACTTTTTTTGATTTTTTTAAAAATTACATGCAAAAATACTATATAAAACAATGATTGTACATTTTTATAACATACTACACAAGTTTTGCTGTCACCTCATGGAAAACAAACTTGAATTTTCTACTTTTTTCACACCAAAAAAAATCTTAGAAAAAAACTGTATCAATGTACCCCACTTCCCCCTATAGAGCAACTTTTGTGAAAGTCTCAAAAACGTAGCTTTAAAATTCTGAAAGTGATCGTTAGTAGAATAAGCAAAAAATCCGTTATTCCCAAAATGAAGCAAAAAAGTCAGGGTTTGTATCCAAATATAATAATACGTACCATATTGTGCATTCTATATTGACACAAACCAATGGATATATGGATACATCCCCTTATCGTTTTGCTTCATTTTGGAATAACAGATTTTGAGCTTATTCTATTGACAATCACTTTCAGAATTTTCAAGCTATGTTTTTGACACTTTCACAAAAGTCACTCTATACATTTAGCTAACACAATATGCAAATGAAGTTTTGATAGCTTTGACGCATGCACAGTAAAACATTATTTAGCAAACCTACTCATTTTTCAAACAATCTTTATTATTTTTTAATTCTGATTACTGGGTTTTGTGTACAATATTGTTTGTCATATTTTCGGAAAAAAAAACACTATTTTATTGTAAATTCTGCCAATTATAAGCAAAAACTTGGAACAAATTGGGGCTGTTTTTTAAAAACCTTAATATCTCTACGATTATACATGCTATCCACACAAAAATGAACACAATTAAGCCTTAATCATAATCATAATCATAATCATAATCTACAGAAAACTTAAAAGTCAACTTAATAATAATCTACAGAATGAATGCTTCCGCTTCATTAGTTTTGACAGGGTTATTCAAAAGATTCTTTTTCAAATATTCTTTTTCAATTTGTTGACGGTCCCCTATGGAGTTTCGGGGAAAAAATCTTCACGGTAATATACGACCTGTACTATTATGCTTATACACCTGGAATTTCAGAAGAATTCTTCGTGTATTTTTCTAGATATTTAACAAAATGTCTAAAATTGCAAGTGGCCGGTCATCTTTGGCCATATAGTGTATTAACGTGTGTGGGATAGAAGAAATTTTGGGGTTTTCCACAACCAAATAAATCAGTTTGGACGTACTACACCACGTTATCGAGCTACAGCATAAAAATTTAACATATTAAACATTTCGATTAGTACTATACAAATATTTCAGTCTGCCTCACAACCTCTTGATATGATATAAGCAAAACGTGGAGCCAGTTCCACATTATTGAAATACTAACTCGTTATCAGGATTCGACATGAAAATTTAACACTCTAAAGATTGCGATTAGCACAATAGAAATATTTCAGTGTGCCTCCTGATATCTTGGTACGATACGAGTTGAGGGGGTCACCAATATTTAGTTTTGATGGTAATACAACGCCATCAAATTACTACCTGAAATTTTAGCACATTAAAAATTCCGATTATGGCAGTACAAATACTTCATTTTGCCTCGTGATTTCTTGGCATGATACAAGCAAAATGGAGAGCCAATTCTACATTATAGTAGTACTATCACATTATCGAGCTGAAAATTTAACACATTAAAGATTCCGATTAGTACACTACAAACATTTTAGATTGCCTCGTAAATTCTGGGTACGATACGAGTAGAGCCGGACACTAAATCTTCATTTTAGAGGTACTACAATGTCATAAATTTCCGGCCTGAAATATTAGCACATTAAGTACACCGATTACTAAAATAAAATATTTCTGTCTGCTTGAAGATGTTTTGATACGATACAAGCTGAGCCAATTCCTCATTATAAAGGTACTATCACGTCATCGAATTACAGCTGAAAATTTAACACATTAAAGACTCCATTTCCTCCTGATATATTGGTACGAAACAAGCTGAGCGGGACAATAATTCTTCCTTTTGGAAGTATCCCGTTATCAAATCCTATCGACCTAAAAATTTAACACGTTAAAGATTTCGGTTAATACAATACAAATATTTCATCCTGTCTCATGATACCTATTTGTGACACGTGCAGACCCAGGTGCCAAATCTTCATTTTAGTGCTACTCTCACGTCATCGAGTCGCAGCCTGAAAATTTAACATACTAAAGATGCCGATTAATACAATAAATATATTACAGTCTTCCCCGTGCAATCTTGGCAAGATGCTAGCAGAGTGCGGCGTCAATTCTTCGTTTTGATGAGAGTACAAAAACTTGCGAACTGAATTTTTAGCACATTAAAGGCACCGATTACTACAATACAAACATTACAGTCTGTCTGGTGGTGTTTGGTATGATAAAAGCAGATCAGGCCGCCAGTTCTTCATTATAAAGGTATTAACGAGTACGAGTTACGGACTGAAAGTTTAACACCTTAAAGATTCCGGTTAATACTATACAACTAATTCCGTCTGCCTCCTCATATCTTGGTACCATGCGAGCTGAGATGCACACCAATTCTTCATTTCGAGGTCGTATCACGTTATCGAGTTACGGCCTGAAAATTTTACAGATTAAAAATTCCGGCTAGAACTGTACAAATATTTCAGTCTGCTTCGTGATATATTTTTACTATGTAAGCTGAGCGGGATTCCAGTTCTTCATTTTGTAGATGAATCCGTTATCGAGTCAGAGTCTGAAAATTTAGCACACTAAAGATTTCGAGTAATAAATTACAAATACGTCAGTCTGCCACGTCATATCTTGGTACGATATAAGATAAAAGGGGGCGCCAATTCTACATTACTGAGGTACTATCACGTTATCGAGTTTTGGCTTGAAAATTTAACACACTAATGATTCCACTCAAAAAAATATTTCAGTATGCCGCGTGATATCTTGGTACGATCGCATAGAGCTGGGTGGCAAATCTTCCATTTAGAGGTACTTCAACGTCATGAAGTTGCTGCCTGAAATATTAGCACAGTAAAGACAATACAAAGACAATACACCGATAAATACAACAAAAATATTTTAGTCTGACAGGTGATGATTTTTTTACGATACAAGAAGAACGGTGCGCTAATTCTTCATCATAGCGGTACTGTTATGTTATTGAGTTATGGCCTGAAAATTTAACACTTTAAAGGTTCCGGTTAGTATGAAATGAAATTTCTGTTTGCCTCTTAATCTCTTGGTACGATATTAGCTGAGCGGTACTCCAATTCTTCATTTTGGAGGTACTATCACGTTATCGATTTACAGCCTGAAAATTTAACAAACTATAAATTTCGATTTTTATAATACAAATATTTCAGTATTTTCCGTGATTTCTTGGTACGATACGAAAAGATAGGGGCGCCAGTTCTTCCTTTTCACGGTATTAGCATGTCGTTTGCCGCTTGAAATTTCAGCGCATTAAATAATCCCGGTTGTACAATGTCAATATTACAGTCTAACTCATGATTATTTGGCACGATTAAGGAGCGCGGAACGTCAATTCTCCGTTTGATGGTGCTTCCACATCGTGAAGTTGCTGCCTGAAATTTTAGCATATTAAAGATACCGATTATACTACAATACAAATTTCAATCTGCTTCGTCATATCTTGGACGATATGAGCATAACTAGGCACCAAATCTTCATATTGGATGTATTGTCACGCTATTTAGTTAGAGACCTGAATATTAAACCTATCAGAATTACTAAATGATGCAATACAAATATTTTGGTCAACTTCGTTACATCATTGTACGACACGAGTAGAGCTAGCAGTCAAATCTCCATTTTGGAGGTACGATCACATTATCGAGTTGCGGCCTGAAAGTTTAATACGTTAAAGGTTCCAGTTAGTACAATATTGATATTTCAGTCTGCCTCATGATATTTTTGTCCGATATGAGCAAAGCTGGGTGCCAAATCTTCATTTTGGCTATACTATTACGTCATCCAGTTACAGTCTGAAAATTTAAAACATTAAAAATGCTGAGTATTATGTTAAGAATTCTTCAGCATGCCTCATTACATCTTAGTACTAGATGATAAGAGCGAAGACGAAAGCAAAAACCCTGTTTTATCATTCATCAATTTGCGACCTGAATATTTTAGCACATTACAAATACCGATTCATACAATACAACTATTTCCGTGTGTGTCGTGATTTCTTTTGCAACATGTGAGCAGAGCGGGTTCCAAATCTTCATTTTCGAGGTACTATCACGTTATAAAGTTACTGCCTCAAAAACTAAACATATTAATGTTACCAAATAATGCAATACAAGTATTTCAGTCTACCTCGGGAAACCTTGGTACGATACGAGCAGACACGGGTGCCAAATCTTCATTTTAGCTGTAATATTACGTTATCGAGTACGGTCTGAAAATTTAACATACCGAAGATTTTGTTTAATGTAGTACAAATATTTCAGTCTATCTCACAATATCTTGGTACAATACAGGGAGATCGCAACACCAATTCTCCGTTTTGACTTCACTGCCGAGTCATCAATTTGCGGCTTAAAATTTTAGTATGTAATGTACACTGGTGTCCAAAATTTAAGCATAATTAGTAATTAAGTAATTATTTTTAAGTAATGAAAGAAATATGAATCGGAATGTGCTGAAACTCCAGGTGTGTAAACAAAATAGTACGCGTCACATATTTTCGCGAAGAGTTTTCCCCGAAATCGAAAAAGGGACCGTCAACAAATTGAAAAAGAACGAAGATCTTTTGGATAACCCTGTCAAAACTAATGTAGCAAAAGCGTTCATACTGCACATTATGATTAACTGGCTTTTTGTAATGTACTGTGTTAATTTTTACAAGGATAGCATGTATACTCGTAGAGAAATTAAGGTTTTTATAAAAACAGTCCTAAGTGTTTTGCTTATAATTTGCAGAGTTCTTAATATAAAATAGTGTTCTTTTTTGAAAAAATGACAAACATCATTGTACACAATAGCCTGTCATCAGAATTAAAAAATAATAAAAATTGCATGACAAATGAGCAGGTTTACTAAATAATTTTTTACTGCGCATGCGTGAATGCTATTAAAATTTCATTTGCATATTATGTTAGTTAAATGTATAGAGCAACTTCTGTAAAAGTTTCAAAAACATAGCTTGAAAATTCTGAAAATGGGAGCCTATAGAATCAACTCAAAATCCGTTATTCCTAAAGGAAGCAAAAAGACGAGGGGCTGTATCCATATTCCATTGTTCAGTGCCTACACAATATTGCACGTACAACTATATTTAGGTAAAACCCCTGATTTTTTTGCTTCCTTTAGGAATAACGGATTTTGAGTTGATTCTATAGGCTCCCATTTTCAGAATTTTCAAGCTATGTTTTTGAAACTTTTACAGAAGTTGTTCTATACATTTAGCTAACACAATATGCAAATGACATTTTGATATCGTTGACGCATGCGCAATGAAAAATTATTTACTAAACATACTCATTTTTCATACAATTTTTATTATTTTTAAATTCTAATGACAGGGTATTGTGTACAATGATGTTTGTCATATTTTCAGAAAAGAACATTATTTTATAATAAGAATTCTGCAAATTATAAGCAAAAAAACTTGGAAATATTTAGGACTGTTTTTATAAAAACCTTAATTTCTCTACGAGTATACATGCTATCCTTGTAAAAATTAACACAGTACATTACAATAAGCCAATTAATCATAATGTGCAGTTTGAACGCTTTTGCTACATTAGTTTTGACAGGGTTATCCAAAAGATCTTCGTTCTTTTTCAATTTGTTGACGGTCCCCTGTTCGATTTCGGGGAAAACTCTTCGCGAAAATATGTGACGCGTACTATTTTGTTTACACACCTGGAGTTTCAGCACATTCCGATTCATATTTCTTTCATTACTTAAAAATAATTACTTAATTACCAATTATGCTTAAATTTTGGACACCAGTGTATTTCGATTAGTAGAATTGACAAATATTTTAGTCTACCTCGTGATATCTTGGTGAGACATTAACAGAGCTGGGCACCAATTCTTCATTTTGGTAATACTATCACGTTATCGAGTTAAGACTTGAAAATTTAACACATTAAAAATTTCTGTTAGTAGAATACATATACATCAGTCTGCCTTGTGATATTTTGGTAGGATACGAGGAGATAGCGGCACCAATTCTCCGTTTCACGCCACTGCCACGTAATCAAGTTGCAGCCTGAAATTTTGGCACATTAAATGTTTAAATACAAATATTTCAGTCTGCCAGATATCATGCAATATAAGCAGAGCTGGGTGCTAATACTTCATTTTGGCGATAGTATCAAATTATTTATTTACAACATGAAAATTTAAAACATTAAACATGCAGAGTATTTCATTGAAAATATTTTGGTCTACTTCGTGATATCTTGATACCATATGAGCAGAGCGGAGAGCTAAATCTTCATTTTAGCTGTAAAATCACGTTATAAAGTTGCGACCTCAAAAAGTAAACGTGTTAAAGATACCAAATAATGCAATACAAAAATTTCAGTGTATCTCATAAAATCTTGGTATGATGTGAGCAATGCCGGGCGCGAAATTTTCATTTTATATGTATTATTACGTAATCGAGTCGCAACTGATAGTTTAATATACTGTAGATACCGGTTAATACAATATAGATATTTCATTCTACCTCATGTTACATTTGTAGTGTATTGTCATGTGTAGTGTATCATATTATATTGTCATGTATTGTTATGTATATTTCATGTTATAGGTTTTTGTATATATAACCAGAGGTAGGCGCCAAATCTTCATTTTTAAAGTCTGAAAATTTAATGCAGTAAAGATGCCGGTTATTGCAATACACATATTTCAGTCCGTCTTGTGATATCGTGGTACAATACTAAAATAGCAGGGCGCCAGTTCATAATTTTGACGATAGTATCACATTATCGAAATACAACCTCAAAATGAACATATTAAATATACCAAATAGGGTAACATCCCCAGTAATTGGCATGCACCAGTGATTGGCACATCCTACAAACATGTCCTAAAATAAGATTTATATCCAGTCTTTTAAAAATGCAAGACAATATACCAGTTATGTGCTCATTTATTTTACAGATTATAACTTTAATTTATGCTACTAGAGACAATAGTGTCTAGGAAAGAGAAACAATTATGGCTTGTATCAAATTAGCCATTTTTGTTGCAAATGCTTCTTCTCTGGCTTAAGAAAGGCATGCATTTCAATTTATTATTATCTGGTTTATAGTATATTTTAAATTTTAATTGACAACAGTTTTGTTTAGTTGAAAAGGTTTACTATAATTGTGTAAAAGTCTAAGTGCCAATTACTGGTGATTACAGCAACTTTTTATAAATATATTTTTATAAAAATAGTTTTTCAAATATTTTTGCTTTTAGTGGGCAAAATAGATGCACAGATATACACTCTTTCATTTAAAAATATTTGTAAGTAAATATTTTATTTCTTGGTAATGAAAATAGAAGTAAGTTTAAAGACAAATCCTTAATGTGCCAATTACTGGGGATGTTACCCTACTACAATACCAATATTTCACTCGGCCTCATGAAATCTTGGTAAAACATGAACAAAGAGAAGCACCAATTTTTTACTGTCCCCATCACGTGATCGGCTTATGGCAGGAATATATTAAATATTAGATATTTCATTCTGCCTCGTGATATTTTTGTATTATATAAGCCGAGCCGGGCACCAAATCTTCATATTTAAGGTCTGAAAATTTAATACAATAAAGATGCCAATTAGTGCCAAAGATTTCAGTATATCTCATGATATATTATTACGAGATCAGTAACGCCAAGCGCAGGTTCCTTATTTTCAAGGTACTATCACTTCACAGATTTAAGCCCCAAACACATCTGATCACTTCTTGCGGTTTGGCGTCAGCTCATTTTTGTGGCGACGCAGTGTTTTTGATCCTTAATAAGTTTTGCAGGAAAGGGACAGCTGTTCGGCAAAAGAAAAATCTTTCCGTCAAGTAGGGTGGATTGCTTCTCTCCCGATTATTCTTTTGTTCAATCCCCTCCGTTCTATTATGAAGAAACCTCAAATGGGTACTATACAAAAGTCTCTTCCAAGAATTCAGTTGAACTGAAAGCATTGCAATCTGAACGGAGCCTTAAGGTCTAAAATTTTAATAAATTAAAGATACAAAATAGTACAATACAGTTATTTAAACTGACTTGATATATCTAGGAACGATATAAGCAGAACCGGGAACTTTTTCTTTTTCTAGTACAATCACGTCATTGGTTTACGACCTAAAAATTTCGCATACTAAAGATACCGAACTATTGCAATAGAAACTTTCAGTCTTCTTTGTGATATGTTATTACGATATGGAAAGAACGGGGCTCCATTTTTTCATTTTGAAAGCTACAATACTGTCGTAACATCTCACAACCAATAAATAACAAAGCAGATTGAAATATGTGTATTATATTATTTGATCTCTTTGTAAGTTAAAATTTAAGAGCGTAGCTTGATAACTTGATAGTACCATTAATACGGGAAATTGCACTGTGCTCATGTCAAACCTGAGATATGAGGCAAAATGAAAAATTTATATTGTTCAATTTGGTAATTTTAATGTGATAAATTTTCAGTTTTCAACTCAATCACATGATCGTATCATGATATCACAGAGGCAGATTGAAATATTTGTATGGTACTAATTTATAACTTCAATGTGTTAAATTTTCAGGCCCTAATTCGATGACGTAATACTGGTGAACATATTAAGAATTGACGTCCCGTTTTGCTTATATCATACCAAGATATCATGAGACAGATTGAAATATTTATATCGTATTAATCGGTATTTTTAATATGCAAAAAGAGACTGTAACGTGATGTACTATATTTAACATTTAATTTGCCACCAATTGAATCTCGTAACTCGATGACGGGATTTTGATGACAAAATGAGTAGTTGGCAAATGCTGTTGCACATATCGTACCAAAACATTACGAGGCAGACCAGTTATTCCTTTTTGTCTGCATTATGATTTCATGCTCGCAATCCACAATCCCCGTTTTAGTTCAAATTTTAAAATTAATAAGGACATTTTAAAGATATGTTCAACAGATTTGGCTTTTTATGAATTTGATAATGTTAAACCATTTTCTGGAAATGGCTACGATTTGAGTAAACAATTTTGACACGAAAATGTCATAATACGGAATGTAGACCACTGTTCATATGGATCACTGAACTAAAGAGATACTTATCGCTCCTCAAAGTAAAGTAAATCTGTTGACTATATCGGTAAATTCCATTTATTAACGTTAATGTTATAAACGAAAAATCAGATTCGAGGTCCGTGAGACTCCTTGTATTTATGACTGAATAAGTGTACTGCGATCGAGCTTTCCTATACAAAAGTGTTTATTTTACGAGCTGTACTACTCTTCGAGGTTTGTACATGGGATAACGAATAACCCTGTATATAAACTTTCATTCTATTTTAAAGGAATCGATTTCTTTCCATGCGCTTAACACTATTTCTAAGACAGATTTCTGGGAATTTTATATTTTTTATTTGTTCAAATCTAGTAGATTTAATTCTATTTTTCTGATCTGTTTGCTTGTCACATTAAGAAGGTGTTAGCGACTGGTTTAATACTTGTCCTAAATCTCGCAAAAAGTCCATAGAAATAATAAAATCCACATTTTCCTCAGAATAAAGAATTAAATACTTTTAAAAGTTGTTGAAATTTAAAGAGAAAGAAAAACGGGTATGAACACGTGGAGGGATCTTGGAAGAGAGAAAAGATTTCTATGATTTCATTCAATGTGTGGGAAAGAAAAATATATTTTATATCTAGTTAACGGATTTTTGGAAAAGCTTATTTATTTCCCGGAACAGTATTAAATGCTATTTATAAAAATATAAATTGTGCAAGATTAACAGGCGCCTGTGTTAAACAAAGAAGGATTCAACGGCTTATTTCAAGAAATGCAAGGAAGATTACATGTTTTCGGCGCCACAAAAATGCGACAAAATGATTATTTAAGTAAGAATAGTTAGAAAATTTCATTAAAAGAACATAGTTCTTACATATAGTCTAATCTCAGTTTCAATTTTAAGAGACAATTTTCATTTATATTTTATTTATAAAGTACAAAATTATTAAATAGATCATAAAAACCGAAAAAACACCTATTTCGAAGTGGCGAATCCTTCTCCTGGCTAAAGCAAGTACAACCATCAGTAGAGTGGAAGTTTTGTTTCTCTTTCTGTTTTTAATGCTGTTTTTTCCTTTATAGTCCAGGCATTTGGTAAAAAATAAATGCAAGTTTTGGTGTAGTTTTGATTTTTGGTTCCCTTTATGTTTTTTGGGTCGCTGAACACGAATCTGGCATTATCCAACAAAATTTCTCCCCGGAAACACGTTTTTTTTGGCAAAAAACGTGCAGAAAACGTGGCTTTTTTTCGTTTTTTCTAAATAACTTCAAAATTATGCATTTTACATAAAAGTCATCAATACATAAATTAAAGAGCACAAAATTTCCTACATTTTATGTATTTAAAGTTTTTTTCTATGATCAATGGTTTAGCCGAGAGAGAGCCGCAAAAATGGGTGTGAAAAGCAAAAAATCCTGAAAAACGTGAATTACAGCACCGTACGTTGATGAAACAAGAAAAACAACCATTTTACGCAAATTTTCCCCACTTAATAATACTAAATATATTACTATTGACTATATTTTATTAATCTGATGTTCATCGTTTCTTTCATAACTAAAAAATAAATGAAAATGAGTATATCTGATCAAAATCTTCATTTGCTATTACAAAATAATAATAGTAATAATTTCTAAATCTGACTTTTAAATAATGTAAACAAAATAACTAAAACAGGCTTTAACTGATCCCATCTGCACTTTCCCTCTTGATTGAAGGGGTACAAGTGTGAAATAACGTTGTTCAAGCGCCCACCCCTTCATCCCATGTCCACGTTCAGTAGAATACTAACAACCCCCCCTTCCCCGCCAGTCTCGCCTCTGTTAGAAATATAAATATGCGTCGCACAGATCACTAGCTTATCACGAGGACACATTCCTCTCAGTTTCCATATGCAACTGCTTACTTATAATTTAGTAATTCACTGTTTGTGTCTTCGTGAATATAGTGAACAGCTAAAGTGATTTTGCGCGATGTCGCTGTGTTTTATTTGTGACTCTCCTTTAGAAGAAGGGCCGTCAGTGAAAGTTATCGACAGAAAGAAAGGATGTAAAGGCAGTTGTCCTAAAGGAGAAAACCTCAGTAGATATACATGTTAAGTGCAGAAAAGCATACGTAAATGAACGGATGATTACTGCTTATGTGAAGACAGTTGAGGAACAAAGTGCTAGCACTTCTCAAATTTCAAGATCATCAACTCCTCAGTTTAATTTTTGAACTAATTGTTTTATATGTGGACTGTGCATTTCGGAAGAGTTCATTGCAACACAAGCGAAAAATCCACCAAGCGAACGCAATACTGTATACAGTGTGCGACACATGGGAGTACAATTCTGAAAGCAGCAAGAGCTCGCAATGATGATTATGGGCAAGCTCATCGAACCAGTGAATGATTTGATCGCAGAAGATGATCAATACCACATCAAATGTTTCAAATATATTTATAGGAGGCCGAAGGTCCAAGAACAGAAGAAACGTGGTCCGTTTGCCAAGGCAATCGACAGGGCAATGCAAAGAACCTACGATTAACTTGAAAATCATGATGACGAATGTCAATTCTCCATGGAAGAGTTAATGAAACAGGTTACAGGGAGTTATCAACCTAATATGAGAACTATAAAGTTTAACCTCATTGAGAGATATGGAGACGACATACTGATCACAAAAAATCAGAAAAAAAAGTCCATTGTGTGTTTCAAGAATATAGGAGGGAAAGATACTGACTAATGCATGGTATCAGCAAACATGTAAATCTGATCGAGATGAGAGACTGCGAGTGCTTGAAGCAGCAGCAAAAATTATTTGCAAAGGTATCAGATAGAAGATTTGCTTCGGGAAACTGCAAAAACATCGCAGTTGTGTGTCAAGACGAAGAGGAGGAACTAGACTTTGAAACCGATCTGGAAATGGATTGCCCACACAATGAATCAGAGGACCCAATGGAAGGGGAAATTGTTATGCCGCAAAGTATCAAATATTTACTATTAAATAACTTTTATTTATAATATTGATAGTTATAAACACACCCACTAATTCCATTCGTCTATTTTCTATTTTGTAGATGTCGGTGAAAAGCAGGGATCCTCAAATAAAAGAAAGCGAAAATAGAACTTTGTTTTTTAAGGAAATGTACTTACTAATGTACATAATTACTTATTATTAAATAATAATTAATAATGAGTCGTCGTTTTTATTGTTAGGAACTTCATTGTAAAATATAGTCGATCATAATATCTTCAGTATCATTTAAAGTCAATCTTTACTAAAAAATGGTCATTTTTCATGTTAAATCTATGTACAGAGCCATAATTCATATTTTCCGGATTTTTTTTATTTTCACACCCACATTTTGAACTTTTAGAATTTTAAGAACTGGAATCCGTGTCAGCTTTTATATGTTAAAGCCCGGTTTAGTTATTTTATTTACATTATTTAAAAGTAAATTAAGAAATTATTACTATTATTATTTTGTAATAGCAAATGAAGATTTTGATCACAAATATGTTCATTTTTATTTATTTATTAGTTATGAAAGAAACAATGAACATCAGATTAATAAAATATAGTCAATAATAATATATTTAGTATTATTAAGTGGGAAAAATTTGCGTAAAATGGTTATTTTTCATGTTTCATCGACGTACGGTGCTGTAATTCACGTTTTTCAGAATTTTCTGCTTTTCACACCCATTTTTGCGGCTCTCTCACGGCTAAACCATTGATCAGAGAAAAAAACTTTAAATACATAAAATGTAGGAAATTTTGTGCTCTTTAATTTATGTATTGATGACTTTTATGTAAAATGCATAATTTTGAAGTTATTTAGAAAAAACGAAAAAAAGCCACGTTTTCTGCACGTTTTTTGCCAAAAAAACGTGTTTCCGGGGAGAAATTTTGTTGGATAATGCCAGATTCGTGTTCAGCGACCCAAAAAACATAAAGGGAACCAAAAATCAAAACTACACCAAAACTTGCATTTATTTGTCCTTTTTGAGCACGTAATGCCTGGACTATTAAATGATAAACAAAAGCGTACTTTTTGATGGAAGTCAGATTTACTGCCTAGGATCCTTTTTACTTTTAAAAATGTACACTTAAAAATAAGTAAAATGTACTAATTTTCGACTCAGCTCCGAGCTTTAAAGTCTCAAATTGAAAAAAAAAAACAAAAAAAAAAAAAAACATGTATTATATTTTAAAGAATAGAACAAAAATAAATAAATAAATAAAACAAAGTACATATGATCATATATGTTGATTTCGAACGATAAGTTCATGTTTTGTACTCGATGGCAAAATGGACCTAAATAGATCTTTTAAAATAATATACAATCCCATCTGAAAATCTAAACTTGAAACCGCATTCAAACACATCACATTTCGTTTTTCAACTGCTATACAAGTCACACAGTGATTTGATGTATCTGTCGTAAGGTAAAGTTAATTTTTTTGAAGATGCAACACTTACTCGACAAAAGTTAAAATGAAGAAAATATTTCAAAATTATACAAGCGCGTTTATTATTTCTCTTGAAAACTCTTCTTGAAACTTTCTCTTTAATATATAAAACAGACTTACACTAAATTCTATTTATACTACTGGGTGCCCCAAAAATGACTGATGGATTTTAAAATTCAATAACTTGCAAACGGTGACAGCTATTTTAAAAATTTTTGCAGGAGGGTTATGTATAATGTCAGGAGTTTTTTTACCGTAATTTTTTTATTTTAGTTCGCATCTCAAACAAGAGGTGGCGCTGAAGGCGATTGAAGACCAGGTGATCAGTGCTGAGTGAAGCGTCGACCTGGCCTTCAATTGCCGTCAGCGCCACCTATTGTTTAAGATGCGAACTAAAATAAAAAATTACGGTAAAAAAACTCCTGACATTATACAAAACACTCCTGCAAAAATTTTTTAAATAGCTGTCACCGTTTGCAAGTTATTGAATTTTAAAATCCATCAGTCATTTTTGGGACACCCGATAGATGACCGCCTTGGTGGAAGTTGCTCTGGCCACTGATAATAACCTTAAATATACCTAAAATCCAAAATATTTTAGTTTCACTTTCAGCCGCCAGGAGAGCACTATTGTTTAAACAAACCTCTTTCCGAAGGAAAACATTATTAAAACTATCTGAAGACATATTAGTTGAGGGAGTGGTTACTCAAATAAGAGAAAAACCTTCTGGAGAGCAGATGGGGGAGGGGGAGGGGGGGAGAGGGAATGGGATATTGAAGTGGTTTTTAAAAAATGATGAATAAAATGTACTGGAGTTCTTGGTCAAAAATTTAGACTGGCACCTGAAACAGGGCTTTAATTTATGAATTTGCTCAAACGTTTAAGTGTTCTGAAATATTGATAGCTAATAATGAATGAACTTTCATAGCACTGTCAGAAAAATTCGTCAATATACATTATTTTTTCACAAATAATTTCCGTACTCCCAGAAAACGTATTTGATCTGTGAATTCATTCCGAACGTCGAAAAATGAGGAAGGTATTGCGTTTATTTCTAGCACGCATGCGCATTGGGTCTGTTAGTAATAAATTCGAATTTATTTTTAAAAGGAAAAACAAAATATTCTATCGATTAAAATGTCTAATTTAGTTTAAAAAGACAAAAATGTTTTCGAATTTAAAAATAAATAACTATTACTTTCTTTATTCATTCAAAAATTCTCACAATTTGTTATTCAAAGTTGGATAAGTCGAATTAAGTTGAATTTACTAAGTTATTTATATAATAAATATTCGCATTTAAAATACACTTTAAGTGAACACATTTAAGAGATATTTTAATTTTAAAAAAAATGCAAAAAAATTGATATCATTCAAAAAAATCTTATCGAATAAAAATAGAACATCCATATTTTCCTCTAGCAATCTACGTAAATATATTTAAAATTCACATTTTTATACTACATTAATACTAAATGTATAAAAGCCCCAGCCACAGAGAGTGAGTGTCAGAAGTGATAATTAAGATATTAATGAAATTTGGAATTAGTGTAAAATAGCTATGAGTAATAGTAAGTGAATTATTAAGATTGGGCTCAGTTAAGAAAAAAGGAAAAATAGAGAAAGAAAAGAAATGGGGAGATGCGAGTGTTCTACGACAAATGACTAATTAATACTATTGTAGTCATTGGTCAAAAAATTTGGACTGGTACTAGAGCCAGGAACCCAATTTAAGAAATTTCTTGAAAGTACTATTCGAAATTAGAGGTAATCGCTACTCATAAATTAATTTTAAGATGGTGCGGGTTGATAATTAACATATTAAGATAATTTGAATCCCTTTTTAAAGAGATATGAGTATTTGGAGTTGAGTTATTAAGATATGGATCAGTCGATGGTAAATAGAGTTGAATAAGCCAAACCTTGCAGCATTGGTCTCATAGAACCCGATTTAAAGATGCGCCTCTTGGCGGTGGAAGGTGGTGGTAAAATCTGTATGAGAATCGTAAGCTAAGTTGAATGAATCAATACACGATCAAATCAGACTCATAGAAGTCGAACAAGAAATGCGCCATTAATGTTTCCTAAAGGTTGCAATTGAAGTCTATAGTTAGGAAAACACATTTTCAAATTTAAATAAAGGTGGGAGAAACCTTATGTATAAACTCATGACTCATATAAAGTTACTCTTGTCACAGAACACGCTAATAATCTTCAATTAAGTTATAAATACTTTTAAATAGCATTTGCATCAGTTAGCAATTTCTAACAGTTGATATCATTTCATATCCCACATTAGATAGGAAGTCGGCTGATCAGCTGAAACTGATCTCTTTTTTAGATGAGTTTTTAATCAATGCTCGTGTCAATATCGGGCTCTTTAATGGCGACGGTAAAAAAATTCCGTTAGTGTTTTCAAAAGATAAGAAAAATAACACACCGATTTTTCTAGAAATTTAATATT
Organism: Maratus speculifer; assembly: GCA_964019185.1. Lineage (NCBI taxonomy): Eukaryota > Metazoa > Arthropoda > Arachnida > Araneae > Salticidae > Maratus > Maratus speculifer. The sequence continues at coordinate 376,914,488 of OZ025293.1, forward strand.
TGGACGTAAAAAGAAATTCTATATTTGCTCTGAAATTTTCAAACCTATGCCTTGATTAGCTTTCTTAATTTTAGCCATTTAGAAGAAAATTGTCATTATCTTCATTTTCGCTTGGACACCAAGTCTAGCAAATGCGCCATTTTGTTGCCGTTTCGGGAAAAACATTTTTGATGAGTCTTTTAATGAACTGTTAATATCTCAATTAATTACGAGCTAATTTCCATGAAAGCATTTAAATTGAAACAAGTTGGAAATTGCACGTGAAGCGTAGCAAATTAGGTGCGTTCGTACGATAACGAAGTTTTAAAAATATTACTTTCATATATCAATCTCATAAAATTGTAAATAGTGAATTACAATTAAAACGCTCATCAAACAATGTTCTCCCTATACCATTACGTAATGGAATACTTTTGTGTGGCCTTGTAAATCAATAACAAATGCTCTTTGCACCACAAATTATGTAAGATGTATATTATAATATGTATTTTATAGTTACATATAAATTTTATTAAGTTCGCATGAGTGTAACACGATTAAAATGCATTTGAAACATTTTTACCCATTGACCGTAATGTAACGGAATACTTTTGATTATCCCTGTAATTGATCTATGCATCTGATTTTCATAAAATTTGACATAACTCGACAAAATTATGTAATAATTATGTATTTTAAATTTCAAACGTATAGAATATATTTGAAACTTTTTCCCCATTGACCATAATGTAATTGAATACTTTTGATTGCCCCTGTAATTGATCTATGCACACGATTATCAAAAAATTTGAAATAACTCGACAGAATTATGTAATAATTGCGCATTTAAAATTTCAAACGATTAAAATGCATTTGAAACTTTTTCCCCATTGACCGTAATGTACTGGAATACTTTTGATTGCCCCTGTAATTGATCTATGCATCCAATTTTCATAAAATTTGAAATGACTCGACAAAATTATGTAATAATTATGTATTTTAAATTTCAAACGATTCGGTTGGATAGTTTTTGCGTTGTTATATGCGGACGGACAGACGGACGGACTGAACGACCACTATAGGTGCTACGTATTATATAATTACGAACGCACCTAAAAAGACGTAATTTACTGCACTGGGTTAAAAAAAAGGAAGCTAGATTATTTTTTTAACGTAGAAAAATTGTCTCATAACGTAAAATATCGCTAAAAATGACATGAAAATAAAAAATATATAGTAGAAAAATGCTAAATCGAGTTTCGGGATTAAAGACTACATATATAGAGATAGCTTTCTCCCAAATTCTATATCTCTACGTGCAACGATCGCTTCAGAATTGCGTCGAAAGGCTTAATACAATCATACACAAACTTCTTCCTTTATTATTAAAGTCTTATAGACAAATTAATTTTAAGTGCACATGTTTGCTTATATTTGAGCATGTAATGTTTGTCTATGACATAGTTATGCAGATATGATAACATAGATGCAAGCTCTCATTTTTGAGTTGGGTTATTTTTAACAGTAATCTGTAATGTACGAAAGGTTGGGGGGTAGAGAATTAATATGAAATTACATTTATATTTATCCAACAGATTAATTTAAAATATGCATGATTACTTATATTTGAAAACGTCGTGTACTCGTCTGTGAAACAATTATACATATAAGAAAAACATACGCTAAGTCTCATATTTCTAGTAGGTATTTTCAAAATTTTTCAACGTAATTGAAAAATTTTTATGAATGTGTTTGTGTGTTATGAATATGTTTGTCTGTCCGGCTCGAACTCGAGTAAATATTCTTGAATTGGCATGTAATTGATATGTGTTTTTATCTGATATTTAAAATGAAGTATGCAGCATTTATATTTCGTTTACAAGGACACCCACAATAATTTTGTTACATTATAGTCTATGAGGGGAGGGGGATCGTTGGTAATACATTTTAATTATGTTATGTGAAATTGAAATATATTGATGTACATCAGTGATGTAAACTACAGGTTATAACAGAACATTGTATGCATAGTATTTATCATTCACTTTTAGGGGTACACAAATATATCATTCACTTTTAGGCACAAAAATATCGATTACAGTAGTGCTGTCTAGGAGAGACAATTGCTGGAAGTGCAATTTAAATAGTGGTATGCGTTTTTAAATTCAATTCATTTTTGCATGTTATTTGGCGATGTATGAATTCCATATATCATTTACATGGTTGCACAATAAATTAATAATTCTGCATACATTTCAGTAATCGGATGAAATTGTTGAAGGAGAACTTTCAACAGTGTTATGCGTTTCCCGGTTGAACTAAATTTTAGCTATTGCATAATATACATACAGATCTACAGATTATTCAGGATCAATTCGAAATGTGAATTCAATAAAAAATAAATAAATAAACGGTCAAATGAGAGTATTACTCGATACCGAGGGTTTCGTACAATAAATATATGATAAATATTGAATTGCAACTGTATTATTACAAAAACAAATTGTTGGTAACAAAATTAGAAGAATTTGAAAAAAAATATTACAACCTAGGAAAAAAATCGCCATAAAATAAAAACGATGTATGGGATGCGTTTCTTGTCCATATGGGACTAGGGTCTAGCTTGTTCTGCGATTTGAAAATATTTCTTCGGATAAATGAAACACTAAAACTGCATTTGAAGTGTCAAAGCATTGGTTGTCATACCATCTATTGGCTGTATAATTAATCTTAAAATTTTAAAATTATTCAAGTGATAGAGCCAGTTTAACAGACGGTTTAACGTAACTTGGATATCAAGTTTCATGTGGAAAAGTTTCTTAAATGGTTTCATCCATACCATATGCTTTTTAAAGAAACTACTTCACTAAACATTTACAGTAGTATCATTCAAGGAAACGTAATAAGAGAAAAAGATGCAAGTTTTAGATGATCGAACACATTGGTGGAAAAGAAGCGCAGCACTGGGGCAATTATCGCCAATAAATTTTGCATTATTCTTCTCCATATTAAATATGCAAAATTATGTCATTAAATAAGGCAAAGAATACCATTAAACTTTAATATTGAAAATCGGTCAAAACTGCACATCTTTTCCACAGAGATGCAGATACGAGATATAGATAAGTAGATGCTCAAAAATGATTGAAAAAAAAAAAAAAAGATGCGAAAGAACATTATATTAATACACTAGCTGACCCGCCCGGCGTTGCCCGGGTCCGTATTAACAATATTAAACGAACTTGAAATTTGTATGATTTTTTCATTAACTGGAAGCATGCAGAAATGCATTGCCTGAAATATGTCGTAGCTGACTTTGTGAAAAATCGGTTTTAAAAGCAACAACTAATATTAAGCTCTAAAAATACTTAAAATGAGCAATGAGAAACATGGGAGGGAACATGTATCCAACGATTGCGTTAGTTTCGTGTTAACGATTGCGTTAGTTTCGTGTTAAAGTGTTGATATTTACCTGTAAAATAATGTTTTGAGCCATTATTGACTGTAATGCACGTTTGGAATGAATAAAAGATACAAATATATCAATCATAGGCAAGAATTATGTGATTATTTTTAACATATGATTTTGAAATATCAATATAGAAGCATCATTTAAGATTTTGCTTGAAAAGTTAACATTCTTTCGTTAATATCTTAAAATCGTCTGCACTCTGAAATCTAGATTTTAAACTAATATTTGTTATTTAAGTTTTCGCGCATGATTTTAAAAGAATGTTTTCATAAATATATTTTATATATTGACATAGAATTATTAATATGTTGTTAAATCATAAGCATTTTTCATCTACGTTATAAAGTATTAAAAAGTTCTGAAAAAAAAAAAAAAAGAAGAAGAAAACTTTTAGTAATATAATTTTTAGTTCAAATCATATGTTTTCAATATTTTATTTAATTTTATTTTGACATTTAATTATTTCGAATTTATCAATTTCAATTATTTTAAAAGCAAACATTTTATTAAAATAAATAATAGAATAGAAAAAAGACCATTTTAAAAAATTACTATTTTTTCGTAAAATATGCTTCAGCTGTAATTCATTTCTTTCAATTTATCTTATTAATACAAAATCCCTTCCACATGCTTTTGTTTGGGACATTAAAATTTGAGTGATAAATGGTTTAATATTGCAATCCTTTTTTCGGTTTACTTCACCACCGCCTATCTTTTTCCTCCATGATTTACAACCGCTGTGATAAAAAAGTATCATTTAAACTGACAGTTTGCCAGTCTATGAATTTTAAAGGTCTGTTCCAGCTTTTTAAATTATTTATGCAACCAACCAACCATAACTAAATGAAGGGAAAAAGAGAAGAAAAAAGGCGATTTTTTATGAGAGTGATCTTTGGAATTTAATTAATTACTCAGTTAATAAATAGAATTTCGAAATTCTGAAGCTCAGGTGCATCAGGAGAGATTTGGGGCTAGTCTCAAAAAATTTTTGAGCCTCGTACATGCTGTAGGTTTTGCTAGCCATCGCAGACACACACACACGCAGACAGAGCGTTTTGTTCTTTTATTATATACTAGCTGACCCGCCCGGCGTTGCCCGGGTCCGTATTAACAATATTAAACGAACTTGAAATTTGTATGATTTTATCATTAACTGGAAGCATGCAGAAATGCATTGTCTGAAATACGTCGCAGCTGACTTTGTGAAAAATCGGTTTTAAAAACAACAACTAATATTAAGATCTAAAAATACTTAAAATGAGCAAGGAGAAACACGGGAGGGAACATGTATCCAACGATTGCGTTAGTTTCGTGTTAAAGTGTTGATATTTACCCGTAAAAATCACTGTTAAAACACGTAACTAATTATTTTTTTCGCATAGAAATCCCAAGTGAAATATTTTGAATTTCAAACTAATTATATTACTCTTAAATCCGACTATACCGTGAATGAAATCGATACGCGATGATAAAAGATTGGTATATAGTATTATAATTTCAGAGCCATTTAACAAAAGTGTATATTTTTATCAAAGCATGCGTAATGTTGACTCTGTGGACAAATTCCTAACCGTAAATTTTTGTACCATAACCATAATCTGTCTGCGACTTAACATTACCCTACCGTAACTTAAATATAACATAAATGTAACCTAGCCGTCACTTTGAAATATCAATATAGAAGCATCATTTAAGATTTTGCTTGAAAAGTTAACATTCTTTCGTTAATGTCTTAAAATCGTCTGCACTCTGAAATCTAGATTTTAGACTAATATTTGTTATTTAAGTTTTCGCGCATGATTTTAAAAGAATGTTTTCATAAATATATTTTATATATTGAGAATTATTAATATGTTGTTAAATCATAAAAATTTTTCATTTACGTTATAAAGTATTAAAAAGTTCTGAAAAAAAAGAAAACTTTTAGTAATACAATTTTTAGTTCAAATCAAATGTTTTCAATATTTTATTTAATTTTATTTTGACATCTAATTATTTCGACTTTATCAATTTCAATTATTTTAAAAGCAAACATTTTATTTAAATAAATAATATAATAGAAAAAAGACCATTTTTAAAAATTACTATTTCTTCGTAAAATATGCTTCAGCTGTAATTCATTTCTTTCAATTCGTCTTATTAATACAAAATCCCTTCCACATGTTTTTGTTTGGGACATTAAAATTTGAGCGATAAATGGTTTAATATTGCAACCCTTTTTTCGGTTTACTTCACCACCACCTATCTTTTTCCTCCATGGTTTACAACCGCTGTGATAAAAAAAAAATTATCATTTAAACTGACAGTTTGCCAGTCTATGAATTTTAAAGGTCTGTTCCAGCTTTTTTAATTATTTATGCGAAAATTTTATGCAACCAACCAACCATAACTAAATGAAGGGAAAAAAAGAAGAAAAAAGGCGATTTTTTATGAGAGTGATCTTTGGAATTTAATTAATTACTCAGTTAATAAATAGAATTTCGAAATTCTGAAGCTCAGGTGCATCAGGAGAGATATTGGGCTATTCTCATAAAAATTTTGAGCTTCGTACGTCCCATAGATTTGGCTAGCCATCGCAGACACACACACACACACACACACACACACACACACACGCAGACAGAGCGATTTGTTATTTTATTAATATAGATATAAAATCCCTCCGTGTATAACAATTCCGGGTTCAGCCCATCCACGAGAAAAAGAAACTTATTGCGACCAATGACAAATTCCATTGTGAAAAGTTACCTCCGATTTAAAAGGCTATCAATTTTCTGACCAATGAAAGCGTCCCATAGTCGTAATGAAGCATTCTCATTTGTCAGATGTACAGTGGGAGCTGTTAAATGACGTCACTATATTTTACTTCGCTTTGAAATCGTTTCACGATTTCAAAAAATTTTCACTGTTAAAAGTTTGACCCTGTTGATGCATCGTCACTCCCGAGCTTTTATAGAATATCCCTATTTTGACCTATGAGAATGCTCAATAATACGGTGAAGTAATTATTTTCTATAAAAACTGTGGAATGACGATGCAGCAAAACGGTCAAATTTTTAACAGTGTTTAATTAAAATTTTTTATTTAAGGAAAGCGAAGGTGCTTTTTAAATACATATTGTTAGAATTTTTATATTCGGGTTGCCTTTTTTTTTTTTTTTTTTTTTTCTTTTACAGCCGTGAATGATTCTATTGTCACATCACGAACTGGCGAGTGATTGTTTACTCTTTTCTGTTGACATTTATTTTCGATCTTATAAAGTGTTTTAAGTATTAGCTAATGGAGTAAAATAGTTAATTCACAAATGATTTAAAATAGCATTATTAGTGCAGGTTTTGCATTATTAGTGCATGTTTAATCTGCATGTTTTTTTTGTGAAATAGTTACTCTAATTTTGTGAGTGAAATTCGTTAGTTGCATAACGCCATTATTTTACCCATTCAATTAATAATTTGGCTACCCTTGCATATTCGTTTGGAAATGGCCAAAATGGGAAAATTTTTTATATATTTTGATATTTTAAATATATTTCTTAGTATGTTTATATATTTTTTGGCTGTAGTTTCACAATATATTCTTTTATAATTGATTTTTTGCCTTACTTTATTCTTTTAAAATTTATGTATTTACCTTGTGTTTATTACAATCCCTCCCATCCACCAGATAATTTTGTTATAGTTTTAAATGCAGATTTCTCTTGAAATTTTTTTTATTTCTCCCCCCCCCCCCCATGTTTAATCGTTGTATTTTTCAAAATTGTCTAAGCCTAAAAAGGCTATGATTGACCACAGTTGTTGTAATCTTTTATCATCCTTTTAAAAATGCAAACACGTCACTTTGACGGGCTATCTTCTAGTTAATATAGATTTGCCAATACAATTCCGAACTGTGTGTTTGAAACTAGACAAACAATCCTGAATTATATGATTGCATGTTACATGCAAATATATACAACAAATTTCAGGTCATATGTATAAAATATAGCAAGTATAATATAAAAAAATAATTAATTGCGATTTCATGTGGATCAAACGAAGGTAAATGTTATTACATATTAGTTACTTTTGACCACATAACTTTAAACATTTTAATAAAAATTTAAATTTAAATAAATGTAGCAATATAAATATTTAAATATAATTTAATAGTTTATATTATATATATAAATTATTACTATTCTTAGTATTTTAACATACCGGAAAAAATGTATTCGTAACAAAAAATGCTTTTAATTTTTTATTGAAATTTTAAAACTAATGTGTACCTAAGAGTCTTTTTCTTCTAATAAAATGCTAAAATTACTTCCACATCAAAACTGGCAATTAAAAATAAATTGAACAGTTCAAAATCAGTATTTCACTTTCTCATTCCTAAAGCTTCTCTTTTAGACGCTTATTTGAAGACTGTCGTCGCCACAAATTGCAAATTTCTCGTTATTACTACCATTTACAATAGTTAGGTAAGTTTTAAATTGGTAATTTTGAGATAGTTTCATACCTACAATGAAGGAGCAATGTATAAAGGGTGAGTCATAATTAGCGAAACAATAGGCTACCTCCTTAAATATTGCCCCTATACCCATGCTTTGATTGCAAAAATTCATTAAAAAGGGTGCGATATATCATGACATAAGTTGCTACTCCATGGGGGTCTATTTGAAAAAATACGAAAAATTAAATTTCTATACAGCCCCCGTAAGATAAAAATTACAATTAAAAAAAAACTTTCTTCATTCATTCCAGAATTAAACACGAAAAAATGCATCTTCATATCTGTAAAACGCAAATAATTATAGTGTTTAAATAATTCTTCAGGTTTTAGTGGGTTAGACACAAATTGAAATGCGTGCAGTTCAAGAAAAATGTTACTTTAAGAGTTCTAGGAAATATTTAAAACATGTGGTTAGTAAATTAGAATTTGATTTTTGTTCTTATTTGTGTTGGTTAACCATATAATTTTCCAACAAAATCACATCCTAAAATTTTTTATAAAGTTTTAAAAAATTTAACTCATTAGTATTTTTTTAAATACAGTAATTTAAAGTCATTATAACTCGAAACATTATGCATCGGGTTTCATTTTTTTCCATCTAATTAAAGAGAAAAGTATTATTTCAATTTTGTTTCGGGATTTTTTAAACATTAATTTTAAAAATATCAACAATATTTATTTAAAAAATGATGTAACTTATTTTTCAAAAATCGTATGCTTAAAAGTAAATATTTTTTCAAATTTGCCGAAACAAAATTAATGTAATAAACAAATAAATAAATAAAATAAAAGACAAGTTCCAAGTTTGCACCTCATTTAATTATGGTCAATGTTTCTTCCTTCCACATCGAAAAATACTATTTAAAAAAAGAAAAAAAAAACAGCTGCAGCCATATTTTTGTATAGTTGTGAAGTTCCATGTAGGATGCGCCTCAGCAATGTTAATAACTTTTGTTTTATAATCCAATGAAATGTAGTCATTAGGTTGGCTTTTTTTATACTCGGAGGGGGGGGGGGGGTGGTTCGTATTGTTCTGGTGACGAATCATCATGCACCATCTCAAAAATCACTTTCTCACATTCTTCATTAATATGTATTAATTCTCCATTTTGAAAAAATTCCTTTTCATTTAATATTTCCAATGTCTTATTATACAGTTCTTCGCCAATTAACATTGCATCTTATTCAAGTATAACAAATGAAGAGTTTGATGCAATTATATTATTTTCGGTAAGGAGGCTTTCATAATATACTACTGCATTTTTCAATAACAATTTTATTTTGTCATTGCATAAAGATGATTCAGGAATAGGACCTGTATGTAAAGAGCAACCAGGAAAATCTTCACTGATTGCTAATTTGCTAAAAATATGGCATATTATATAACTACAAATAACAAAAAAAATCCCTGTCGGCTTGGCCTATAGGCGGAGGTAGATTTCAAAAAGTGCTCATTTAAAGAAATAATAATAATAATAATAATAATAATAATAATTAAAAAAAAGTTTAGAGATAAACTCAGTTTAATAACTTCATTTGGCCGTTTATGAAAAATGTTTTATTTCATTTTTCTGCTAAAACTGGTTTTATCAGAATCATCTTAAGAAAAATTGAGCTCAAATGCCCATTTTGACAACATATTTTGAAATAAATTCTGAATTTATTAAAAAATCGACCAAACCAGTGTTAGGTAACATTTGTTAATTTTCAAAATTTAAATAATTAACTTTAATTTTCAAATTTTAATATTTAATTCTAAAATAATTTTACTTTAATTTAACATTTAATCCTTAATTTAGATATCTAAATTTTATGTAAAAAAATAATTTTATTAAATTTTTCTTAAAAGATCGTCAATATAAATTTAAATAAATTAAATATCTTAACTCTAATATTTACTTAATTAATTAATATTTTTAAACGTAATTTATAATAATAATTTTCAAATATAGTTTGCTGGGTCCGTAATAAAAATCTTAAACGAACTTGAAATTTTTAAGATTTTATCTTTAACTCGAAATATGTGTAAATACACTATTAAAAACTTGACCTTTTGCTGCATCGTCACTCCACCGCTTTTATAGAAAAAGATTACTTCAGCCTATTATGGAGCATTCTCATAGGTCAAAAGAGGGATATTCTATAAAAGCGGGGGAGTGTAAATACAGCAAACGGGTAAAATTTTTTACACTGTACATTATATTAAATACGTGCCCCCTGACTGTGTCAAAAATTGGTTTAAAAAAAAGTAATATTTAGCTGAAAAAGTACCCAAAATGATTGCAATGGGAAACGCAGAAGTGAATATGTGTCCAACGATTGCGTGATTTTCGTGTTAAACTGTTGATATTTATCCTTAAAATTACTGTTAAGTGACTTAACTAAATACTTTTTTCACATAGATATCCCAAGTGAAATATTTTGAATTTCAAACTAATTATATCACTCTTAAATCCGACTATACCCTGAATGAAATCGATTCTCGATGATTAGCTAAAAGGTTAGTATATATTATTATAATTTCAGAGCCATTTTACAAAAATAGGTGCATATTTTTTATCAAACATGCGTAAAGTTCATTCTGTGAACAAAATCCTAACCGTAACCTAATTGTATTGTAATCATAACTTGTCTGTAACCTAGCTGTATTTTAACAGTAACCTAACTGTAACTTAAATATACCATAAATGTAACCTGGCCGTCACCTTATCATAACCTACCCATAATCTAACCACAACCTAACCGCAACTTAACCTTAACCTTAACCTAACTATAACTTAACCATGACCTAACTGTAACCTAACCGGAAAATAAATATAACATAAGGCTCACAGGAACATAATTGCAACTTAACTGTTACCTAACCGTAACCAAGTTCTAATTTAACACTAACTATAAACGAAATATCTTAACTATCTCGCGCTAAGTACTTAGTTTCACTTTCCAGCGCTACGGAGCACATTATGTTTTGTAGAACATCCGAATTTTAGGTTCGGATTGGTTCATGGAAATTATTTTGTCTTCTTCGGATACGGTTATGGTTGTTTGGAATATTTTTGTTCAGTTTAGATTCGGTTCAATTCAGATTTCGTGGGGTTTTTTTTCCCCTTCAAACGAGATTTTTAATTTCGGCTCGGGTTGTACTCCCATGGAAATTATTTTACCTAGTTCCAATGAGGTTATACTTCACTGAAATATTTTTGTCAGGTTCAGATTAGGTTTGGTTCAAATTTCGGGATTTATTTTTTTTACAAATTTTCTGGTTCGGATTGGGTTTATTCCCATGGAAATTATATTGTCTTGTTCGTATCTGGTTATAGTTATTTGGAATATTTTCGTCGGATTCAGATTTGCTTCAATTCAGATTTCAGGTATTTTTTCAAATTGATTTTCAAGGTTCTGGTCGGATTCATATCCAGAGAAATTATTTTGTCTTGCTCGGGTCCGGTTTTGGGTCTTTGGAATATTTTTTCGGGTTCAGATGTCATTCAATTCACATCTCGGTTTTTTTAATGGAATTTTTAGGTTCAGGTTGGGTTGCGCATCAACGGAAGTTATTCTGCATTGTTTGAATAAGGATATGATTCTCTGGAATATTTTTGTCAGATTCAGATTTATTTCAGTTTTTTAGGTTCGGATTGGGTTCATGTTCATGGAAATTTTTTGTTTTGTTCAGATCCGGGTATGGTTCTGTGGAATATTTTTGTCAGGTTCATATTTGGTTGGATTCTAATTTCAGGTATTTTTTTCAAATGGAATTTTAGGTTCGGATCGGGTTCATGTCCACGAAAATTATTTTCTCTTATTCGAATCCGGTTATGATACTTTCGAATATTTTTATCGGATTCAGATGTAGTTTGCATAAAATTTCAGGTTTTTTTTTCAAATGGAATTTTTTAGGTTCGAATCAGGTTTATGTTCACGGAAATTATTTTGTCTTACTTTTATCGGGTTATAGTTCTTTGGAATATTTTTATCGATTTCTGGTCATTTTTCGGGGGTTTTCAAAGAAAATTTTTAGGTTCGGGTCGGGTTGCATATACACGAACATTATTTTTCCTTGATCGGATTGGGTATGCTTCATTTGAATATTTTTGTGGGATTCAGATTTGATTCGGGTCAGATATCAAATCCATAGTTTTTTTTTTTTTTTTTTTTTTTTTTCAAATGGAATTTTTAGGTTCGGGTCGGGTTTATGCTCATGGAATTTTTGTCTTGCTTGGATCAGAGTGCAGTCTGTTTTTCTCTGGTTGGGATCGGGTTATGTGTTAATACGCCTAAACAATATGTTTTGCTACTATTCTTTTAGTGATTATTTTTGATATATAATTTATTTTGCTATTTGATAATTTATTACTGTGTATGAATCGTCTGCCGATTCAAACAATTGTATGTCAAACAGCCATTTCATTTTTCTTTTAAAAACAAATTAAAGTCTTAATAAAATTTTAACTTAAATAAAATGCATTCAAATTTAATCAATGATTTAAAAAAACTGCTAAAAAAGCCTCATATATACATATACATATATTTACTGCATTATAGATAACCACACATACATTCTAATGTACGAAGTACTAACGATCTGACGTAACAGTTGTGTTCAAAAATCCTAAGTTAAACTGTCATTTTGCCAGTCTTTAAATTTTAAAGTCTTTGGGGGGAAAAACAGTCACTTTTGAAATGTCAAAATCTCAAATTGGTTTCTTTCATAGATTAAAAAGAAATTAATAGAGTGGAAGTATTATCTCTGGAGGTGATGCTAAATATAACCCTACATTAAGTCCAATTAAGTACCAACAAAAGTACGTGCTTTGGCACGCCTATCAATTGAAATAGGTTTAAACCCGTATTTTTTTTTTTTTTTTTGCTCTTGTTTTTTAAAAAGAACTAATCTATCGCTTCACCGGTAAAAATTTATTAATTATTTTATCATATGTGTTTTAAATATCAATATAGAAAATTATTTTAACGTTTTGCTTGAAAATATAACATTCTTTTGTTAATACATTAAAATCGTCTGCAGTCAGAAATCTATATTTTAGATTAATATTTATTACTTAAGTTTTCATACATGATTTTAAAAGATTTAATTTGATATTTAATTATTGCTAATTTTCCAATTTCCTTCATTTTAAAAGCGAACATTTATTTTAATAAATAATAATAGAACAAAGACCATTTTAAAAATTTGCTATTTCCTCTTAAATTATGCTTCAATTGTAATTCATTTCTTTCAATTCGTCTTATAATACAAAATCCCTTCCACGTCCTTTTGTTTGGCACATTAAAATTTGAGCGATAAACGGTTTCATATCGCAAAACTTTTTTGAGGCTTACTTCACCTCCACTTATCTCATACCCATAGAGGAATCTCTATGGGTTTCTTTAATTCTGTCTCAGCTTTCTTATTACTTCTGCGAAAATTTTTACACAACCAACCAACCGTAAATAAACGAAAGAGAAAAAAAATTGGAAAAAGATGATTTTTTATGAGAGTGACCTCTCAATTTTAATTAATTACTCAGTTAATAATTGGAATTTCAAAATTCTGAAGCTCAGGTACATCAGGAGAGATTTAGGGCTACTCTCAAAAAAATTTTGAGTTTCGTACATGCTGTAGATTTTGCTAGCCATCGCAGACACACACACAGACAGAGCGTTTTGTTCTTTTATTAGTATAGATTTAAATATCTATAACCGCTGATCTTGGCTAATGCTTGTCTTTGGCGCGCGTTCGATTTTGGCCAATCAGCGTAGCGCATTTTTACCGCTCTTCGGAACGACGCTTGAAGGAGGAACGCTTTTCCCTTCTCTTGCTGACTTCAACGAGTACGGACGTGCGGGCTTCGCTGGGATGCTGTGATTTTTACCAGCATTCCGATGAAGTCCTCACTGTCTTTTTACAAGTGGCTAACATTATTAATCTTTAACGATTTTCAGTAGAAGTCTTTTGGAATAATTTATAACAGTTGGCCCTTTTTTTTCTGGACGCCAGTCCGCCAACAAGGGTGAGGCGACGCTCCGCCAAAAATACTTTATATTCCTCCTTTGTCACTTGTACTAGAAAGTGGGTACTTTCAAGAAAGATGCATAAGTGTGAGTATGTTGACCCTACAAGACAGCCGACCTTTGAAACATCGATGATTGTGCCATTGACAGCACTGCTAAGGTTTACAACATCTCCAACTTCCCAAAATGCAATAGCTGAGGTGTCTGTGGACTCATGAAGGATCCTATAGAAAGAGAGAACAATCTCGAAACGCACATATTCAAGGGTGGATGAATCTAAACGCATTTGTTCCTAAACCAAGAAAGTGTACATATTCTGTGCGGACTAATTGCAAGTGGTCAGATTAAACCATATTTTTTTTAGTAATTTATTTTTAGACTTCCACCTACCATCGGCTTAGGGTCTATATATATTAAACGAACTATGACAGACTAAAATTCAAATCCCACATATGATTGGATATGTTCATTCTTATTTGTGCTTTAAGCGACTCACCTGCAAATCTGTTAAAGTTATGTTTCCAGTTTGAATATGTCTAACTCTTGTAATTCTTTTAATTGGTGCACTAATTAGGCTTGTTCTTTCCCCCCTTCCCCCTTTTTTTATTTATGCAAGAGCAAATAAAATGTGTGTTTGTCAATTAAAGTTGTTATCATTGTGTTTTATGGGATGTTTTCCTATTTTCTTATTCAGATTTAAATGATACATACAACGGTTAATAATAAAATAAAAAATTGCTTTTAGCAAGATAAATTATAAGAATCTTTGTATCATCGGAGAAAAATATGTAGTACAATTTCACTGGTGTATTTCACAAGAGTAGATGGAATGGTGTACTAGTTCAGGTGAGTGATTTGTGTTCATTAATTTTCCACCATGTAACTTCTTCCTTTACGCGCTTTGTACTACCACTTTCTAGAATTGAATTTTAAAATAATAACTTAATATTCTTTTTCCGATAACCCATTTTTTAACCCCCTTAAAACCAATTAATATTTAAAACTTCTTTTATTTTTATTTCTTCTAACCTAACATTTGGTGCCGTTGATAAAAACGAACTTTCTTTTTTTTTTTTTTTTCCTTTTCTGAGGGTTCTTTCTGGGTATTTGCTTTTTCATAATATTTACGGTATTTAATCTTAAAAACTTAAAGAAATTACGTATATTTTAATAAATTACATCCAGGACTTCATTAAGGTAATTTTTTTTAGACATTGATAAAATGAAATGTTTGTGCAATTGATGAGTGTTATTCATGTTATGTTTACTTAGTGAAAATGAACATATATCGCTATTTTTATCCAAAATAATAATAATAATTTAAAAATCTTTTCTATGAATAAAAAAAAAAAAAAAATTCAGATTATTATAGATAAATTTGTTAGGCTATTTTCCTAAGTCAAAATATTTGTGTGCGGCCGGGTTAAACATCCGAGATCGATTTCTTGTGGCTTTAGTTCGGGGAATCCGTAAATAGTTTTGAAAATTATAAGATAATTTAGCCTCTTTAAAAAATTTTATGCTGTTCTGGATGAGCTATGCATCTGCAAGTATATGAAAAGAACCATTCATGTCCTCAATCTTATGATGTTTATCGTTGGTTCAGATAAATTTTAGAAAGTTGTATAGTTTATTTAGAACAACATCTGAGTTTACAGTTAAAATTTTTCTGTTGTAACTTATTTCTATTTGCAATAGTTTTAGGTATAAGTGTTTTTTAAAATGCATTCTTGATCTCATTACTTTAAACATGTCTGAAGAATATTTATTATAATTGTCATTATGTATGTATATTTTTTAAAACGTTTTTATTTTTTTGCTCACATAAAAAAAATGACATTTTGTGTTTTATATTACAAAAGTGATACACTTAACATTTTTATAGTGCATATAAAATTTTTCATTGGTATTATATTTGCAAAATGTATATAAATGTGCAATTTTTAACATTCAATGTCTCTGGAATTTTTATGCTACTTATGAAATCTTGAAAAAATTTGACAGGCTCATGATTGATTTATAATTTATCAGTGTGATAAAGTGAAATAGATAATAAATAAATAAATAATAGTAATAAATAATATAAATTCAAGGTTCATGTCAAATATTCTTGGTTACAGGACAAAATTAATAGATTTTTGCTTTTGAATATTGTTTAATTCCTTTGTTTACATTCATAATTATAATTTTAAATTCTGGTTTTTTCATATTTTACTGGTTTTCTCTCTTTTTAAAGTTTGAATTTTGTAATTTTAATTGATAAGAAATAGTGTGACAACTTCTTGTGCTTTTTATGCTTTGGTAATAAAAAAATCAGGGAATCTCTACCCGGTTTGGTTTTGGATAGGAGTGGATGGCGACCACTTAATATCTTGAAAATTGGCAAGGCATATTATAAAATTACTTAAATAAATTTTAATATTAAGTATAGCTTTTAAATATAATATAGTAATTTTCAATTAGCTCTTTATTATAAGTTGTCACAATTACTTTAATAGGTATTATACATAAAATAAAATAAACGGAGAAAAACTTATTTTGCATAAATTCCAATTATTTTGTTGCTGTATGCTGTGGTACTATTTCAGTATTAAAATTCTGATTAATTATTCAAATAATTCATAATTTTCTTTAAATTTAAAAACAAGTAATCTTTTTTCTTGAAAAATAAAATTGTAACATTGCTCTAAAAATGTCTCTTAGAATTTTTCAATTTTTCTAAAAATTTTGGACTAGCAGCACAGAGAATCAGCTCGGCTCAGCTTGGGAATTAATCCAAATTCATTGAATTTTGTCCCTCCGATATTCCCTCACGGTGCAATCCTGTATAAATTTTTTATGATAATGATTATTTCTTTAAGGTGTCTATAATTTCCACTTGTGGATTATTAGTTAGATTCACCTGCTTCGAATCTGGGACACTTAGAGAAATTTTAGAGGCGGTGTTGTTCAATTTTTAAATTTATCCTTTGTCGCTCAGTTATTTATTTATCACATTTTATGCTTAACCATAGTTCTATATATATATATATATATATATATTATCCATTAATAAAAAATAATAACAATAATAATTACTATTTAATTGATATTCTCCAGTGCTATTCATTTAATACCCCTTAAATAATAACTCTCTCTTTCTATTTTGAATCACTACAGCTTCTCCCCCCTCCCGCTAAACATTTTTAAATATATCCTTGGGTGATAGGAGATAATTTTTATTTCATTTTGCTTTATTTAATTGCATTTATGCTTTCATGCATTTTCTTTGAATGAATAGTTTAAACTTTTGGGATTGATTTGTCATTTCTTTTTCATTTTATTATTGGGGCTGTCTATTCATTTATAAGTTTAGTAGTAGCCTGGAGATAGTAAGTGCTTTGCACTGACCGGTTTTATAGGGATGTGGCACAAAGAGAAAAGACTGTCTCTAATACCCTCCGGATATTCTCAAATGGTATGATGAATGTGATGATAAAATTCAATCTTTAAATTACATTATCTAATTTATTTTGCCATGGTCAAAATTTAATAATCCTTATTTCAATTTAAAATATTTGTTTACACTGGGAGAATTTTTTTTTTTCAAAATCTTGCTGAGGAGATCAAAACTTTATTTTAATAATTATTTTTGAAAAATATAAAGAAAGGTTACCCTAATCAAATATAATAAAAAAGAATGAAAAATAATAAGAAATATTCATAATAAAATGAATATATATGAAAATTATTTTTAAATGATGTATAAAAAATACACTATGAAATATAAATAAATATAGGCCTTGAGATATTTCTCTTTCACAATTTCTCCATCTAGCTTGATCGTACCGACTTTTTTTTTTACAATTAGTGCGGCTAGAGGAGATTTAAAATTTTTTTTGTCATTTAGTTCAGTGGAAAAAATTAATTTTCCGATTATGTCACAATCAGAGACACTACGGCTGTGGTTTCCTCGTGTCACCATAATTTTAGAAGTGTCCATTTGTTGCCGATGGACTATTTTTGTGCCAAAATAATCTTGCTTGTGTTTATAAGGTCTTTTTTTTTTTCTTTTATTGAGATTGGAAAAACCAATCCATTTAATTTATTGTTACGTTTTGTAGATTCCTCGGCGTTTATTCCATCAGGTTTTCAATTATAAGTTGGAAACAACTGATTTTTAATTTATAAATCATGTTTTGCATTTTGGGATATCTCATGTGAATATGTTTGAGTGCTCAGGGGTGACTGTGATGGCAAGGATATTTGACTTGCGGTGGCCACTTCACGGTCATTCATGTGCACTCTCGCCTAAGGATGCCACACCGCTGGTTCCTGGTTTGAGTCCAGCTAGCGGCATGGGTGTCTGTGTTGTCCCTGTGATAATGTATATACTGGATATTCTGTAATAAAGTGTTCTGTATGGTTTCTTGTGATCATTGGAGGTTATGCCGGCGAATAGCTGTAATGCCTACCTCAAAGCAAATAAATAAGTAAATAAATAAATAAGTAAGTAAATAAATAAATAAGTAATATTCATTTGAGAGCCATGCTATTTCGCTAAATATTTAAAGTTATCAAAAGAGTATGTTGGTTGTTATACTCAATCAAAAGAAATATTGAACAATTTGCTTACCCTTTTCATTGTACTGAAGTCTTGGATGGTAATTTCTCTCCTCATGGTGGATTATTAATTTTTACTTACCTGAACTCTGAAAGTTCATTTTATTTGTTTATACTGTGTTGTTTTGCATATGTGTTATTTTATTGTTATATATAGTTTTCAACATTATTCAAAAATTACTGTGTCTCATTTTTACATACATTGCTTGAAATGTGTTATTTGAATATATTTTATATGCATATATTTAGTCGAGAAATGGTGCAAAGTTTTCAGTAAGGGATATGATGTGTCAAGATTTTCTCTTACAATGTTATTTTCAATTATGCCTTTTTGGTTTGAAACCATGCGCGATTCCTTTTTTTTTTTTTTCTTGAATTTTTTTTCCGGAGAGTGGTGGTAAATGTTAGGTAATATTTGTTAATTTTCAAAATTTAAATAATTATCTTTAATTTTCAAATTTTAATATTTAATTCTAAAATAATTTTACTTTAATTTTATATTTAATCCTTAATTTATATATCTAAATTTTATGTAAAAAAATAATTTTATTAACTTTTTCTTAAAAGATCGTCAATATAAATTTAAATAACTTAAACATCTTAACTCTAATATTTACTTAATTAATTAATATTTTTAAACGTAATTTATAATAATTATTTTCAAATATAGTTTGCTAACGATCTTTTATTCAATATTTAAATATCTATAACCGCTGATCTTGGCCAATGCTCGTCTTTGGCGCGCGTTCGATTTTGGCCAATCAGCGTAGCGCATTTTTACCGCTCTTCGGAACGACGCTTGAAGGAGGGACGCTTTCCGCTTCTCTTGCTGACTTCAACGAGAACGGACGTGCAGGCTTCGCTGGGATGCTGTAATTTTTACCAGCATTCCGGTGAAGTCCTCACTGTCTTTTTACAAGTGGCTAACATTATTAATCTTTAACGATTTTCAGTAGAAGCCTTGTGGAATAATTTATAACAGTTGGCCCTTTTTAGGTGCGTTCGTAATTATACAGGGTGTCCCCTCTCAACGGTGGCCAATGGCTAATTTCTAAACCGTTAGACATATAGTTCCAATTGCAAAAATGCTTTAAAAAAGGCAAAGAATTGTTTTTTAAGCGATTTTGGTCAAAAAAAATGTTTTACTAAAAAATTACGAAAATTAAATTTTTATACGGTCCCCCGGTCCTATAAGTGATATTTAGTAAACTTTTCTCAACACTTTTCTGCAAGCTAAAGCTGCAGCTTTTAACTAAAGCTGCTGCTAAACTTTTCTGCAAGCAATACAGAAAAGGTCCCATTCATATAACATTAAAATTGACCGAGTTATGAAACTTTAATTTTCATGACTTAAACCACTTTTCTATAGCTGAAAACGGATGAGTTCGACTGAGCTTTAAGGGAACGTATACTAAGTGCTTAAAGTATTATAAAGGGAGTCGATTTCCAACGCTGTTCAAAGGCTACTTCCTAAACTATTTGTCACAGACATATAGTTCCAATTACAAAATGTTTTAAATGAGCGATTTAACTGAAGGCGATTAAACTGAAGGCGCTGTCACCGTATAAGTTTTACGGTAGTGTTAATTATAATTAATTAACTTCTAGATTGTTTATTAAAATAACTGAAGACATGAATTTCAAAATTCTCTTTATCGAAAAAATCAAATTTTGGGAAATAGCGAAAAAACTTTAAATGCATCTATTGGTTTTCATTATAAATTTTGAGATTGCATTGTTACAATAGTGCAGGTTTGTATAGACTGATAGAGAAATCAAAAAGCGATAAGGCGAATTTTGAAATTCATATCCTCAATTGCATTTTTACGTATGTTTTATTTTGTAAGCAAATGAAGCTGATTCTTTTCGTGATTTTATTTTAAAAAGGTATGTTATTTTGATAAGCTTTTATTTTTTTCATAGTTTTCGTATGTAAATTTTCCTAGTTCAAAACTTATATTCAAATTTTAACTCACATCCAAATATCTGATTGAGGTTCAATTTCCATACTTATTTAAACCCGATGACAATGTAATATTAATTGGTTTTAGGTGCGTTCCATTTATTTATTTTATAGGACTACATCAAATTCTATTAGGTTGAGTAATCTAATAGAGCTTTAAATATGTATCATTTTGTAACGATTTGTGATTGTTGCTTTTCGTAGTTTAACAAAATTTCTGTTATTTTTTTACTTATATTTTTAGCACAAATTGCATATTTTACTTAAACAGGTAAACGTCAACATAAATTCAGAAACAACATTGTAAAAAATTTTTTACTCTCAATGTTTAAATTTAAATTTTCTATCTGATGTTTATTTTTATTTCCAGTAAATTTGTGACTGACCCCTATTTTGCAGCAAAAAATATGCTTCAACTTTGAACAGCTATAACTCGGTCAATTTTGATCGCAGATTAATGGGACTTTTTTTGTCTTACTTGTTAGAGTAATGATAAAAATTTTCTAAATATTACTTATAGGACCGGGGGACCGTATAAAAATTTAATTTTCGTAATTTTTTAGTAAAACATTTTTTTTTTTTTTTTTTTTTTTTTTTTTGACCTAAATCGCTTAAAAAATAATTCTTTACCTTTTTTAAAGCATTTTTGCAATTGGAATTATATGTCTATGACCAACGGTTTAGAAATTAGATCATTGGCCACCGTTGAGAGGGGACACCCTGTATAAATACATAGCACCTATTGTTGTCGCTCAGTCCGTCTGTCTGTCCGTCCGCATATAACAACGCAAAAACTACCCAACCGAATCGTTTGAAATTTAAAATACGTAATTATAACATAATTTTGTCGAGTCATTTCAAATTTTATGAAAATCGGATGGATAGATCAATTACAGGGACAATCAAAAGGATTCCGTTGCATTACGGTCAATGGGAAAAAAAAGTTTCAAATGCATTTTAATCGTTTGAAATTTAAAACATATAATTATTGCGTAATTTTGTCGAGTCATTTCAAATGTTATGAAAATCGGATGCATAGATCAATTACAGGGACAATCAAAAGGATTTCGTTACATTACGGTCAATTGGGAAAAAATTTTCAAATGCATTTTAATCGTTTGAAATTTAAAACAGATAATTATTACGTAATTTTATCGAGTCATTTCAAATGTTATGAAAGTCGGATACATAGATCATTTACAGGGACAATCAAAGGTATTCCATTACTTTACGGTCAATGGGAAAAAAGTTTTAAATGCATTTTTATGATGTTACACTCATTCGAACATAATAGAATTGGCATGAATCTATGAAGTATATACTAAATAATGCATTCTGTACAATCTATGATGCAAATAATTTTTATTATTTACAGGAACACAAAAAAGATTTCGACTACTATACTGTATCCGAAGTACGGTCTACTATATCAGCAAGATTTAAATGTTTTTAAAACTTCGTTGTCGTACGAACGCACCTCATTTGCTACGTTCACGTGCAATTTCCAACTTGTTTTTCTGGACGCCAATCCGCCAACAAGGGTGAGACGACGCTCCGCCAAAAATACTTTATATTCCACCTTTGTCACTTGTACTAGAAAGTGGGTACTTTCAAGAAAGATGCATAAGTGTTAGTATGTTGACCCTACAAGACAGCCGACCTTTGAAACATCGATGATTGTGCCATTGACAGCATTGCTAAGGTTTACAACATCTCCAACTTCCCAAAATGCAATAGCTGAGGTGTCTGTGGACTCATAAAGGATCCTATAGAAAAAGAGAACAATCTCGAAACGCACATATTCAAGGGAGGATGAATCTAAGGACGCATTTGTTCCTTAAACCAAGAAAGCGTACATATTCTGTGCAGACTAATTGCAAGTGGTGAGATTAAACCATATTTTTTTAGTAATTTATTTTTAGACTTCCACCTACCATCGGCTTAGGGTCTTAATATATTTCACGAACTATGACAGACTAAAATTCAAATCCCACATATGATTGGATATGTTCATTCTTATTTGTGCTTTACGCGACTCACGTGCAAATCTGTTAAAGTTATGTTTCCAGTTTGAATATGTCTAACTCTTGTAATTCTTTTAATTGGTGCACTAATTAGGCTTCTTCTTTCTCCCCTTCTCCCCCTTTTTTATTTATGCAAGAGCAAATAAAATGTGTGTTTGTCAATTAAAGTTGTTATTATTGTGTTTTATGGGATGTTTTCCTATTTTCTTATTCATATTTAAATGATACATACAACGGTTAATAATAAAATAAAAAATTGCTTTTAGCAAGATAAATTATAAGAATCTTTGTATCATCGGAGAAAAATATGTAGTACAATTTCACTGGTGTATTTCACAAGAGTAGATGGAATGGTGTACTGGTTTAGGTGAGTGATTTGTGTTCATTAATTTTCCACCATGTAACTTCTTCCTTTACGCGCTTTGTACTACCACTTTCTAGAATTGAATTTTAAAATAATAACTTAATATTCTTTTTCCGATAACCCATTTTTTAACCCCCTTAAAACCAATTAATATCTAAAACTTCTTTTCTTTTTATTTCTTCTAACCTAACAAACAGTACATTATATAGATCCTAAATAACAAAAAACTGTCAGTTGAATGCGTTTGAGAAAAAAAATTTAATTTAAAAATGAGTCATAAAATAACCGATTTGTTGTTTGAATACATCCTTTATTCTTTAATCATGATAGCTTCGGAAAATTTTGTGCAAAATGCCCAATTTGACAGCATTTTTAAAAATATAGTCTATCTTTATCAAAAAACTGGCCAATGCGTCACAGTATATAGTTTCTAAATAAGAGGATCTGTAAATTGGATGCGTTTCAGAGCGAAAATGGATTTTAAAACGAGTCAGAAAAAACGCAATTTGTTATGTGAAAATTTCCTTAAATTTTCAAATTACGATGACTTAGGGAAATTCTGTTCAAAATACCCTTTTTGGTAACCTTTTTCGAAATATATTCTGTCTTTATCAAAAAACCGACCAATGCATCACATTATATAGTTTCTAAATAAGAGGATCTGTAAATTGGATGCGTTTCAGAGCAAAAATGGATTTAAAAACGAGTAAAAAAAACGCAATTTCTTATTTGAACATATCCTTAAATTTTCAAATCACGATGACTTCGGAAAATTATGTTCAAAATACCCTTTTTGGTAGCCTTTTTTGAAATAAATTCAGTCTTTATCAAAAAAATGACCAATGCATCACATTATATTGTTTTTAAATAAGAGGATCTGTAAATTGGATGCGTTTGAGAGCAAAAATGAATTTAAAAACGAGTCAGAAAAAAACACAATTTCTTATTTGAATACTTCCTTAAATTTTCAGTCACGATGACTTCGGAAAATTATGTTCAAAATACCCTTTTTGGTAGCCTTTTTTGAAATAAATTCAGTCTTTATCAAAAAAATGACCAATGCATCACATTATATTGTTTTTAAATAAGAGGATCTGTAAATTGGATGCGTTTGAGAGCAAAAATGAATTTAAAAACGAGTCAGAAAAAAACACAATTTCTTATTTGAATACTTCCTTAAATTTTCAGTCACGATGACTTTGAGAAATTCTGTTCAAAATACCCTTTTTAGCAGAATTTTTTGAAATATATTCTGTCTTTATCAGAAAATTGACCAATGCGTCACTTTATACAGATTCTGAACTGATCTACAATTTGGATGCGTTTAAAATCAAAAATGAATTTAAAAATGAGTCAGAATATAAGCAGTTTGGATTTGAGGTTTTTTTTCTCCAACTCCTATTTTTGTTTAATTTCTTTTTGCCTTACGAATTGGTCCTATGAAAAACTTGTCAATATAAAAGTTGTAGATATTGTTGAGAAAATGTAAAATAAATTTAATCAGATATGATAGCTTAAAAATTGACAAAGTTATGGATTTTTCTCTTTTTTTCACCGCCCTTTTTCTTTTCGTTTATAATTTTTTTCATCGGTAAAAGTTGGTCCTATCAAACACTTGTAAATACAAAAGTTTTAGATAATTTTAAGAACATTTACAAAAAATTTAGTTGGACTTGATATCTTGAAACTTGACGAAGTTATGAATTCTTTTCTCTCAAAACCCCTGTTTTTTCGCCCCTTGAGCCCACTTCTAAATTTATCAAAAATCTGTCATGCATAAACTTTTGGCCCATTTTTAAGAAGTAATATAAACTTTAAACCAATTCGAAATCTACTTTAATTAAGAAGTTATGGCGTTTTTTCGGTTTTCACAAAAACGCCCCCTATTCCGACGCCCTTGGTCCGATTTTGCCCATTAACGGACTTAGCCGAGATTTTATCCACTTTGATTTTATGTACCAGTTTGGGTGAGATTGGTGAAGAATTATAGACGTTATCGTGTCCATAAAAAAGAGATATATATATATAGATAGATAGATAGATCGATAGATACATAAACTGGTGCTAATGCAATAGGTAGTATTTCATACGAAATCTACCTAAAACATCCTTTCAAAGTAAACACACATAAAAAAAAAATAAAGTTAATTTTTTTCTCAATAACTACTAACAAGGAAGGTCTCCATACGGGCATACTCAGAAAAATCTGAAAAAATTGCAGAATGTTCTTCTCATATAGTTATATATGTTTATAAAAAAAATTTCGGCGGAACCTCCTTATAACGTCCGTAAAAAAATAATAAAAAATTCGTTTATTTGGCTATTTATCTCCGGTTGGCGAAAAAACGAAATTTTGAAAAATACGCTTTTACGCTTCGAATACTTTTTAAAGAAAAAGCTTTCTATGTTCAATTTATTTAAATAAGTTTAGTTTAAGTAATTTTAGTTTTTCATTTTTACTTTACTTTAAGTGTAATTTTGTCATATACGTTTATATGTACTTATAACAAAATGAAATTAATATATTTTATCATTTAAAACACAATTTAAATTGATTAAAATTGTTCCAAATTGAAAAATACACTGTTAAAAATCTGCTGCATTTTGTACGGTTACTTGGAAAGAACCGGTTACTTGGATAGAAACGGTTACTTGGCCGTGAAATGGAGCTTTCTCATTGGTTGGAATAGAGATATTATATACAAGCGGTGGAGTGCGTTGCAACAAAATGCAGCAGATTTTTAACAGTGTAATGACACGGTCAATTCACAGTGCTATGGAGCATTCTCATTGGTCAGAAGAGAGATATTCTATAAAAGTAGTGGAGTGACGTTGCAGTAAATGCTGCAGATTTTTAACAGTGAAGTCAATTAAAATCAATTTTCAGATTCGTTAAAATCGTCTGCTTTTGGCGAGAAAATGCACTGCTCGCCAAATCCCGCGTCGCTTTCAGCTTTTCACGCCAATTATTCCAAACTATTTTATTTTTTTACATATCTAATAATGTAATTCTGCCGCTAATTTTCACTGATCCTTTATTACCTACATGAGTAGTTTAATTCGTATTTTTTTCAAAAAATTCTGAGTATGCCCCCAATGGAGACCTTCCTTGTAAGTAATGTGCGCTACGGCTTGTTCATACAAGTTCTCTTACTGACAAGGAAGGGTCTCCATACTGGGCATACCCAGAATTTTATGGAAAAAATACTAATTAAAGTACTTATGTATGTAATAAAGGATCAGTCAAAATTACCGGCGGAATCACATTAGATATTGTGTAAAAAAATAAAATATTTTCGAATATTTGGCATGAAAAGACTCTAAAGAGTCACTCGATTTGGCGAACAGCACATTTCCTCACAAAAAGCAAACGATTTTAATGTAACTGATTAAAAAAGTATTAAAAAGTTAAAAAACTGATTTAAAGTATTTTTTTGAAATTACATTCCATTGCCAACCGGCGATAAATCGCCAAATAACGAAATTTTCATTATTTTTTTACGGTTACTGAATGGAAATTCTGCCGAAATTTTTTTATAAACGTATATATCCACACGAGAAGAACACTCTGTAATTTTTTTCAGATTTTTCGGGGTATGATCGTATGGAGACCTTCCTTGTGAGTAAGTACTATTTAAACACACACACTCACACACACACACACACACACACACACAAAAAAAAAAAAAAAAAAAAAAAACTTATTTTGATTTGGATATTCCACACCCTCGCCATATCCGTAAATGAAATTTTGATAGCCTTCACGCATGAGCAATGAAAAATTATTTAGTAAACCTGCTCATTATTCATACATTTTTTTTATCTTTTAATTATGATTGCAAGGTTTTGTGTACAATATTGTTTGTCATATTTTCTTAAAAGAAAATTATTTTATAAGAAGAATTCTGCAAGTTATAAGCAAAAAAAACTTGGAAAAATTTGAGACTGTTTTTATAAAAACTTTAATTTCTGTACGAGTATACATGTTATCTGCATAAAAATGAACACAGTTTATTGCAATAAGCCACTTCATCAATCATCATAATATGCAATTTGAATGATTTTGCTACATTAGTTTCGACAGGGTTATCCAAAAGATGTTCGTTTTTTTTCCCCTATGGAGTTTCGGGAAAAAATCTTCACGGAAATATATGACCTTCACTATTATGTTTACATACTTAGAGTTTCAGGATAATTCCTCATGTATTTTTCTAGATATTTAACAAAATGTCAAAAATCGCAAGTGGCCGGTCACCTTTGGCCATATAGTGTATTTAGCGTACTAACAAGGAAGGTCTCCATACGGGCATAACCCGAAAAATCTGAAAAAATTACAGAATGTTCTTCTCGTGTGGGTATATACGTTTATAAAAAAAATTTCGGCGGAAACTCCATTCAATAGCCGTAAAAAAATAATGAAAATTTCGTTATTTGGCGATTCATGGCCGGTTGGCGAAGGAACGTAATTTCAAAAAATACTTTATGTCAAATACACTTCAAGAAAAAAAAAAGTTTCATGTTGAACTTGTTTGATAAATTTAATTTAAATAACTTCAGTTTTGTCAATTTTAGATTGTTTTAAGCATTATTTTCTGATATCGATATTTATATATATTAATATTCAAATTTAACCACTAAAATATACGATTCAAAACGAAATTCATAATTTAAATTAATTAAATTTGTTTCAAGCTCAAAGTCCAATTGAGAATTGTCGAATAGATTTTGTTGCTATGGAAACACCAGGCTTTTATTTTTAAATACATTTAAATGCATGAAGATAATTTTTCTCAATATGATTTTTTTTAATCGATGAAATTTTTTTTCCAGTGATTAATTAAATAGCTACTTCAACAAGTAATATATATATCGGTAATACAATATGTATATATATGTATATAATATATTAAAGTCTCTTGTTTATGTTTAAATTCATTAAATACCATTTACACGCATTCTAAATATAAAATATCCCGCAGTTTCAAGTTGCATTATAATCGTTTGCTTTTGGCGAGGAAAAGGGCTGCTCGCTAAATCGAGTGACGCTTTCGTGTTTTTACGCCAAATACTCGAATATATTTTATTTTTTTACGTAATTTCTAATGTGATTCCGCCGCTAATTTTGACTGATCCTTTATTACATACATAAGTAATTTAATTAGTTTTTTTTTTTTTCATAAAATTCTGAGTATGCCCAGTATGGAGACCTTCCTTGTAAGACATGTTTTTAAAATATAAATATATTTATATACAGGATTACGCAAAATACTGAATATATTGTCCTCTGTAGATGGCAATTGATGTATAAATACTATTTTAGTTGTTGTATGCTTTTCCTATATGAATTCAGTTTTAGCTTACTGTGGTGCGCATCGCAAACTGTAAGATTACATACACAGCTGCTCAAAAATTTAAAGTTATCTTCTATGGGCAGAAGTTGCAGAAAATATTTTCGCAAACGTGTTATGCGTTTTATATCTAAATGGAATTTTAGCTATGTATACAAATCTATAGGTCATATACAGACTTACTCAAAAGAATTCGAATGTGTAATTGACTGTGCGAATTAATTACTGAAATTGGGTATTCAATTGGGTATGCAATGCGTTTTCTAAATTGTTTATTTCGATAGCATATTTTACCGTATTAAATAGCAAAGTTTCGTCACAGTATTCTCAAAGTATTGGAAAGTATTTCATAATCGATGGGTGACGCCTGTTTTATTTTTCTTGTGTAATTATATGTATGACTTCCTTAGTTACAGTGTAATACTAATAAACTGTATGGAAATCGCTAGTTTCTGATAACCATTAAAAGCTGACTCCGGGAAGTGGTTTTTCCGAAATCACGTTGTTTTTCATATGAGTTTAAGCTGCTCGTTATTGGTTATATTTGATATGAGACTATTATATTTGCAAGAAAGAAGATCTTTTCAGTCATTAATTGGGTATACTGAGAATTAATTCGATAAATGTACAAGCATATTTGTTTCAAGGTGTACCAGATATTGCTTAACGTGAAACGAATTACGCCTATATCACTATTTATGTTACTTTATTAAATGCTATACCTCAAACGCACGCCGTTGATAGCGCACGTGATTACAACCTCAAACAAAACTCACATTTGTATGATTTACATTTTTAACACGATTTTGTAAGTCACGCGAAAATATTCACAAGCTAATTTTAATCATACACCAACTTTATTTTTAAATTCCTAATGTTTTTAAATGTTTTTTAAAAGTTATTTAGATTTTAGATTTATTTAGAAACTTATCGAATACTTTAAATAAAAAATACCAGCAAGAAACTTGAAAATAAAGCTCCGAAAAGTTAAAAATAACGTGCGCGTGTCTTTGCATGACTAGTGTAAGTTCTTAAACAAAAATCTCTCCAAACGAACATCGTATCGGGGCTCCCAAATTACTTTTAAAAATTTTAAATCTAAATTGTCTTTTTAACCCTTTCCAGCACAGAAAAATTCCGTTCGTAAAATGATCAAATGATTGATTGATACCGAAATTTACAAACGACATGTTTAGAAATTCAAAACTTGTTATTTAACCCCTTGGGGACGAGAAACCGATGGATGTGCCGCATTAAGTGATCAAAAACTTTGACTATTCTCCCCCCAGTAAAATTCTATTGTAAATTTTGCCTTATTTAATTTGAGTATTTTTCCGATTCAGTGGGGCAAAAATTGCTGCTTTAAAAACCTGCTGACAATAAAATTAAAAGCTAAGCAAAAGACGTTCGTTACGAAAGGGTTAAACTTTTATTATAAAAGCAAAATTTTATTAAAATATTCTTGGTGCCGTTTATCAGTTAGGAATTAAAATTAGGTGGCTCGGACGAGGGACCACTGTGTCGGAAAGAGTTAAGGTAAAATAGTGCTTTTTAGGTACATGATATATGCTTTTCGGTATTTCAACAAAGAATATCGGGTTAATAATATTAAACTATGTAGATTAGTTTTCGTTCATATCGTGTTATTTTAATGCTTAAAAAAAAACAATTGTTATTGTCCATTTTTTATCAATAATATATACAGGATGGTTAAAGTTCCACTTTGAAATGGTCATAAAAGAAAAACTACTGCGCCAAATGTTATAAAAACTTGATACTAGTTTACAGGAGGTGATGAGAATTTATTTCCCGCCCCAAAAAAGAAGTTCATATACTCGCCATTTAGGGAGAAATGTCGCTGCATGCAATACTGTAAAACGAAATAAGGGTCGGAATCTAACTTAACCTTTTGTTTCACGGGTTTAACATTTTTTGTCCCTTTAAGAAACATTGCCCTGAACAATATTAACATTTAAATGCGTTAAAGGAAACAAAAGTCGAGTGTGCCATCCATTGAATAAAATATATTCGTGTTCTTAAAATTTCAAGCCACAAATTAGCGATCACAAAATTTGAGATCGCAAATGTGTGCGCATTCCGGAAATACAGATCGCCAATTTGTGATTTTTGAAAACTGAATTTGGCCTTAAGACACGAAGATATCGGTTTAAAATGGCTCGACAAAACTGTCCTTGAAAATTCAACGAAACTGTTTGTGGGGTTGTGCAAAACCGCAATCTTGTAATTGGCTTACGGCAGGAAGAAGAAAATTAGATTTATGAAATGCGCTTTCCGCGTCATTTGATTTGTCAGATAAAAAAGAGCCTGTTTGTCAGCGTTCTCATTGTTACGAATCGAAAATGTCTTTAGCCATGCAACATCATGCTTTTCTCATTAAATGTTACTATGAATGAAATAACAATGATCGGCGTGCTTTTCAAAGGTATAGTTCAGTAAGAGGTATACGCCGAGGGCCAATGACATTGCAGGGTTGGAGGAAAATGAAAGCAAAGTTTGAAGCCACAAGTTTGTTATTTTCTGCACCTGGAAGGGGTAGGAATCCTGCTTCCAGGAAAACCAAAGAGGTCGCTGCATTAACAGTGGAAGAAGCAACAATACAAGTGCTGTTGTACGTCTAATGGACGTACCATGGAATACGGTATACAAAATTGTCCATAAAGGGCGCAGGTCTACCCATACAAAATCAAACATATTCAAGAACTTCAACGTAACAATCCTGCTGCAAGAGAGTCTTTCGCTTTGGAATTCCTTGCACAGATGGAAGGTGACGAAATTGGCCATGAAACATTTTGTAGACAAACGAGTCCAGTTTTTGAGTAAATGGCGATGTCAACACCCATAATTGCAGGATTTGGGCCAAACAAATCCCTCGTGTTGTGTATCCAGTTCCATTGCATTCTTCTAAAGTCACCGTTTCGTGTGGTATGACAGCAGGTTTTATGATTGGACCATTTTTCTTTGAAGAGCAGACGACAGCTGGATCTGTTACATGCACTGTGACTGCAGTTCGCTTAGCGTCAATGTTAAGAAATTTCGTCATAACTGAACTCCAACAACGTGGCATTTTAGACTCCACGATTTTTATGCAGGACAAGGCCTCACAGCACAATGCTACGTGTGTCACACAGATACTTAAGCAACAGTTCACGAATGAACGGATTGTAGGCGGAAACGTCCCCGTTTCTAGGCCGCCCAGGTCTCTGACATCAATCCTGTGTCCTTGGAATTGATGGCTATGGAATTACCTCAAAAGCACTGTTTATGGTGATAATCTAAACAATTTGGCAGAATTCAAAGATTCTAAAGGCCAACATGTCCGTAACATCCCTCCTGATATGCTGCTACTATCCTGAAGAGCTACTGTTGAGAATGCAGTATTATGATTTCACTTACTTTCGGAAAATGTTGGTCGCCACACTGAACATGCTTTGTAATATGTTTCAAAAACAACTAAACACATTTTAAACCGATGTCTTCATGTCTTATTTCTTTTAACAATATTGCATACAGCGCCATTTCCCCCCTGATGGTGACTATTTGAACTTTTCTTGGCCGGAAATAAATTCCCATGACCTCCTTTAAACTATTATCTAATTTGATAACATTTGGTCCAGTAGTTTTCCTTTTACGACCATTTCAAAGTGGAACTTAGATTAAAACCAGCTATATAATATAGAGATAGGCATTATTTAACGTATTAGGAAAAACAATAATGTTACTCTTTTATCATACATTATTTAGTAACAGATTAAAGGAAAGTCCCTGTTAAATTTGGAACGTATTACCTGCAAAGTATATAAAAAAGGAAAAGAGAAAGCTGAAAGAATAGTTTTTTAGAAATTCATATTAAAATTATAATAAAATTCAAATTTCCGAAATTTGCTTCCTGTATTAATAGGAAAAGAGCTTAAATAATGTACTTCAAATTAAAAAACATCTTATTTTATACGTTTATGAAAGCATACTATGTTTCGCCAAAGCTAATAGAAAAAAATCATTAACAACCGCAGACAGTCAAAAATGTTCCTTTCATGTCTTTAGTAGCCTTTAATGGTTAGAAAGCAT
The DNA here is from genome assembly GCA_964019185.1 of Maratus speculifer. Classification (NCBI taxonomy): domain Eukaryota; kingdom Metazoa; phylum Arthropoda; class Arachnida; order Araneae; family Salticidae; genus Maratus; species Maratus speculifer. The sequence goes on from OZ025293.1 coordinate 376,946,829, forward strand.
TATTCACATCTGCTGCAGATAAATCAGTAAAGCTTGTAGACCGGGAGGCGGCCAAACAGGCAATCATCTCATTGAATTCACAGACGAAAATCTAGGATTAATTGAATCTCAATTCGTATATTGCAGTGCAATCGGTTTACCAAGTCATAGCTTGGTAGAAAGAACTTAAAAACCCAATTTCAGCAGTTTAGTCATAGCTTTACCATTATGTTTTCCTGCTCCCAACTCCCCATGTTTTCTTACTTTTGAGTGCAGGAAAGCAGAATGGTAAATCTGTAAGGCAACCGTTAAAATCTAGTTTTTAAGTGTTTTCCACCAAGATATCACTTGGCAGACCGATTGCATTATAATATGCGAAACTATATTTAACTAATTTTAGATTTTCATCCGTGAACTCGATGAAGTTATCATCTGTGCTACCGCCTCCCTGTCTATTGGTAGCTGTTTAGCACTATTCAAACAACCAATCAGAGCCCACTTCACTAGCAAACACCTGGCCATTCGCTAGAAAAAAACGCTACGACTGCTAAAATGTTCTAGGAAACCGTATAGAGCCATGGTTCCCAACCTTTTTCGTTTTGGCCTCTCTCCTTTAAACATCTGTAGAATCGCGATTTCCCCCCCCCCCCCCCCACACACACACAGTCACACATACACCTCTTTCCTTCTTACACATACATTCTACCGCTTATTATTTAAAAAAGGAAATTTACTGACCTGAAAGAAGCTTGGGAAAGACTTAACAACCATTTAACATACATTTTTTTTACTTATCAAAAATATTATTTTTTGACTTATATGTGATTTTAACATAACTCTACAAATGCGGTGATGCATTTTCACTTTGATAAAAAAGTTTATTAGATCCATTATATTTTTAAATCACAAAATTTTAAGAACTTTTATATTAATCGAGAGAAATATTATAAAAAATATTAAAAACAAATAACATAGATTTGTTCGATTCCAATCTAATAAGAACCATTATCATAATCTATTATGATAGACCTATTAGGATTCTTATTAGATTGGAATCGAAACATGTCAATGTTACTTGTTTTTAACAATTTTTGTAATGGTTCTTATTAGATTGGAATCGAAACATGACAATTTTATTTGTTTTTAATATTTTGTGTATCACTTCTTTCAAGTAATATAAATTGTTTTAAAAGGCATCTTCACTTTTATGCGAAAAGATGTTTTATTTTGTTTTTTCAACTTATCTGAACATTTAACAAGTGGTATGTAGTCCGCATTTTTATCTTCACAAGATGCTTGAAGGGATTCTTACATTTAGCATTAAAATTGATAACACTGACACACTTTATAATTCTTAGTAACTTATTAAAAGCATGTGAAAAATTTTCTCTACGGATAACAAAACACACAAAAAGCACTTCAAAATTCTGAACATTAAATTTGTCATTATTCTTCAATACACAAGTTTTATCTTTTTGCTTCTTGGTCATCATCAATCGATTGCCATGTATTATCTGATTCAATAATTTAAATTTTATATGCTTTATATTTATTTTTTATGTAGGAGGGTCTGCACTCATAAATATTTGCTCACTTCTTTTTATAAGATTTATTTTTTTAAGATACATAAATTTTATGAAGTTGTTAGTACCATGTTTCGATATTCCCGATATATTTTAGGTTAGGTCTGTTCAAGACATTAAAATTTAGATATACCTTTAAATAGTTCTACATACTAAAATTCATCAAAAGAAAAGAACTTATTACTTTTTTAATTTGTATGGATTGCTTTTAATGTTAGTATAAAGGGTTTTTATTTTTCAAAAACACTGACAACAAATGGATGAGTTACAAATTTAAAATTGCCCCAGTGGGACGTACACCCCACATTAGGAACCACTGGTATAGAGCTTGGCAGTTATTTTTTACAAATAGTCATTAATGTTTGTTTAGAGTTGGTTATGCAGATAAATATTGTTGCATAAAATCATTTTAGTAGATGGGATTTATTGGAATGAAAAGTAAAACATATTTTTTAATAAAGCATATCAAAGATTGGGAATAATTCCGTTTTCGTTGCACGGGCAGAGTTAATTTCGTTAGTCATTTTTGAGCAAGTGCTGTTTTCTTTGAATATTTAATGGGTATCAGAGGATGGGAATTATTTTGATTTTGTTGCATTTTTGACCGGGTAGTGACTATTTCTTTGACTTTATACGTTTAAAAAGCTGCAAGCGAAGACACGTGTGAGCTAATGCTATCCCTATGGATAGGTTATTTTCTAATAACTCGTTTGCACTTCGACATTTATAAATATTTTTTTTTTTTTTTTTTTTTTTTTTTTTTTTTTTTTTTTTGTCAGTGGATAGCTGAGATCTTTTCTACATACTCCTTTTTTATTTTTTCGATTTCATCTACAGATATTTTTTTCTAAAGTTACTTTCAGTTTCAAAACCGTTTCAAAAAGTAGAAAAGGAGCGATGTAGTAGAAAAGAACTTCAGCTATCTAATGCAATACATATATATATATATATATATATATACAGGATGAGTCATAAATATCGAAACAATAGGCTATCTCCTTAAATCTTGCCCATAGACCCATACTTACAATTGCAAAAATTCATAAAAAAGGTTGAATTTTCTTATAAGATAAGTTGCAACTCCATGGGGGGGGGTCTATTTGAAAAAATACGAAAATGAAATTTTTATACGGCCTATATTATGCATTCCTAAATTGAACAAAAAAAATTTCATCTCCATATCTAAAAACCTGACAAAGATATTAAAATCCAAAATTCTCGAAAATTCGTGACTTGCACCACTTAACCATGCCTGTAAACGAAGAATATTTATCGCATCTTGAGAGCAGATAAGGGATCGTCCACAAATTGTGCATTATTATGTCGGTTTAAGACAGTGCCTCTTATTTGGACATAACAAAGCAGCGTATTGAAATAAATCTAAACTTGTTTTCAAAATATGTTGGTACTCTACATTACTGGTCTGCATGGATCGAAATATCCAGGTCCTGTCCGAAAACGACCCATAGGTAAAAAAGTTCGGCCCGGCCTGGAAAAATGTTAAAATCACAGCACGAACTGGCCTGGAAAAAAGTTTAAATCATAGCCCGGCTCAGCCGTGAATTTCTACATCGTTTTTTACTTCATTGTGGTTAAAAATTGTTTCGTATGGAGGAGTTCTGACCAAAAATACTTATTATAGCTTCTTGTTTTTTATATTTATACTTTTTATTATTTAAGAAGAGTCGAAAGCTGCAATGTATGTATTTTATCAATGAATCTATATGTAAATGTTTCACTTATATTTTAATACCGTTACTCCATATCCCATGCGTTGGAGACTTTGAAAAATGTTATACAGTAAAACCTTGTTAAAACAGAATCACACAGGAAAGAAAAAATACGTTATAGACAAATAACCTTCCTAGGAGGTATAAATGGAATTTATTTTTTTTTTCTCTGGTATTATTGTATTTTTTTTTCCATGGATCATCACATTATCCGCTTAAGATAAAATTCCGTCATAGGCAGATTTTTTTCACTGGTTTATCGTATTTAAGTGTTTTTGCCTTTAAATATACTATTCCTTAAAACAAATGAATTTTAAAGGTTTTTTTTTTCTTTTTGCAAAATAAAAGCGATTAACATCCTCTCCGGGACGATAAAAAGCCTAAAGTTGTGAAAGCTAAAAAAAAAAAAAAAAGATTTAATTTGCATCTTAGAAAATGCATTCTTTTAAATAACTGACGAACATTTAAACAGTAAACTTCATTTTCCTGCATAATGAATTTCCCCCCACAATTTCTTGTCATTGAATTATTAAAAGTTAAGAATTATTTAAAAAAAAAAGAACTTAAAACATGTCATTTTTGTTTTATATTAGTTTTGTTTTGTCAAATTTGAAAAAAATATTTACTTTTGAAAATAGGATTTTTTTAAGGTTATATTATTTTTTCAATAAATATTTATAATAGTTTTAAAATTAATATTGAAAAACAAAAATCCTGGAACAAGCTATATCAGATTTTCATCTTTAATTAAGTGGAAAGAAATTGAAATCCGATAAAAAATGTTTCGAGTTATAAAGATTTTTAATTATCTCATTTAAACCAGTATTAACCATGTGAAAATTTTATAAATTGTATGAGAAATTTTAGGATGTGTTTTTCTTAGCAAATTATATGGCTTACCATCACAAAAACAGGAAAAAAATCAAAACACTAACTCAAAAGATAGATTTTTGCACGTTTCCTAGAAATCTCAAAGTAACATTGTTTTTTCAATTGCGCACATTTCAATTTGTGTCTAATCCCTTAAAACCTGATGAATTTTTTAAACGGCTATAACTTCGCGAGTTTTAAAGATACGAAGACCCAACTTTTTGTGTCTTATTCAGGACTGGATAAGGAAAGTTTTCCTAATTGGAATTTTTATCCTACGGGGGCCGTATAAAAATTTAATTTTCGTATTTTTTTCAAATAGACCCCCCATGGAGTTGACACTTATCTTATCAAAAATTTCACCTTTTTTTATGAATTTTTGCAATTGGAAGTATGGGTCTAGGGGCAATATTTAAGGAGATAGCCTATTGTTTCGATATTTATGATTCACCCTGTATATATATATATATATATATATATATATATATATATATATGTTACAGGCCAAACCCGATTTTAGGCCAAACTAGTTTATCCTAACGCCCATCGGATAGACTAGTTTTTCCTAGGCCAAACCGGTCTATCCTAACGCCCATCGGATAAACTAATTTTTCCTAGGCCAAACCGGTATATCCTAACGCCCATCGGATAAGCTAGTTTTTCCTAGGCCAAACTAGTCTATCCTAAGGCCCACAGGACAATCTAGTTTTTCCTAGGCCAAACTAGTATGGCCTAACTCTTATAGGATAAACTAGTTTAGCCTGCTGTTTATTGGTCTGGACTAGTTTCTCCTAGGCCGATCTAGTTTAACCTAGGCCAATTCAATTTGGCGTGATTTTATTGAATTCAATGACCGCCACAGCGCTAACATTCTAGTTAGTCCTAGGCTGATCTAGTTCATTCTAGGCCAATTTAATTTTAAGTGTTTTTAGCTCACAGGCGTCAAAGCCTGAGAAATAATGGGCGCGCAGGTTCCGTATGTACGAATGTACGTACGTATATACGTGCGTATATACGTAACGCGATAACTCGTGATAGAAATATCCGATTTGCTTCAAATTTTGGTTGTAGGTTCATTCTGATAAGGTACTTTTCTGATTTGTTATGGGAATTCATTTGATAAGAATAAAGGGGTTGCGAAAGGAAGGCTAATCCCCCACAGTTACTTTAGCGGATTTTTCATGCAGAATTATCAGTTTTCATTTAAAATTTTTGATATAAGAATATTCTGACAAGGCGCCTTGGTGATTAGTTGTGAATTTATTGTTTAAGCGTAAAGAATAGGGCAATGTAGGTAACCCCCCCCCCCCATAAATTAGATAAATGGTTTTGACGCAGAATTTACGGATTTGCTTCAAATTTTGGATTTGGGTTCTTTTTGATAAGGCGATTTCCTAAATAGTTTTAGGGGTTTAATGGTTAAGTATGAAGGGGAAAATGAACAATTACCTTCTTACCTAGAAAAAACTAGTTTATCCTATGGACATTTAGGTAAACAAGTTTGGTGAAAAAAAAAACTAGTTTATCCAATTGGCATTAGGATAAAATAGTTTGGCCGAGGCTAATCTAATTTAGCTCGAAAACGGGTTTGGCCGGTAAAAACATATCTTTCACTAGAATAAGTATAAATGTGTGTCAAGAGTCATTGCTTATGACATCAATACAGAAATTTAACGAGTCATTGCTTATAACATCAATACAGAAATTTAACATGTTCATCTTAGAGACATGATGCATTGGCCATGGTGTTTGCTTATTCAAGCAAATTATTATTATTTACTTTAATATTATTTACTTTAATATTATTACTTTAATATTATTTACAAAAATCAGTGAAAAAAGGCTCAGTCCGGCTCGATCTGGCCCTACTCAATTTCTGCAAAAAAATCAGGTTTTACTTCACATACAATTAAGATTCCTTCAAAAAATACTGCTTATATACTTATTGGATAAATTTACAATGTATTTTTAAATTATGGTGTGTTCGCAGAATGGAAAATGCACAATGTATTAATGATTATCTACATTCTTAGATGTTTCAATATTCAAATAGAGATTCATTAAATAATCAATGTAGTTTAAAACAAAAGAAAAAAAATTAGAGTTATAAACATCATAACTTTTGAATTCGTTCAGTAAAAAGTAGATTTGTGAATATATTTCTCTGTCATTCCTTAAGGCTTTCCTCAAATCCTAAAGAGCTACATTTTAACACATTTATGAACTACTTCCTTTTCGGAAATGCATAAGGTTAACAGATTTAGGTAATATGTAATCGAATGGCGTAAACTATTTTTTCATAAAAGCGATGTATCTTTGAGAAAATACTAAAGATACGTTTTGAATCGAATTTCCGGTTACAAAATCACAAAATGACGCCGTGACAAGAATAGCTTATATGCCAACCGGTAATTAATTTTTCAAAAATGGAAAACGCTGTTCGATTCCAAATTATGTTCAGCTCCGATCTGGCTCGAATATGCAATAATAATAATAATAAATGTGAGTCTGATTTCTGTTGGCACGAGTTTGCAGAAAAAAAGTAAACACCATGTCCAATGCATCATGTCTCTAAGGTGGCCATGTTAAATTTCTGCATTGATGTTATAAGCAATGACTCTTTATAATTATTCTAGTGATAAATATGTTTTTTACCGGTCAAACCCGATTTCAAGCCAAAATAGATTAGCCTATGCCAAACTATTTTATCTTAACGCCAATTGGATAAATTAGTTTTTCCTATGCCAAACTAGTTTATCTAAATGCCCATAGGATAAACTAGTTTTTTCTAGGAAAGAGGGTAATCCTTCATTTTTCCTTTCATACTTAACCATTAAATCCCCAAAACTATTTAGGGAATCCCCTTATCAGAAAGAACCTATATACAAATTTAAAGCAAATCCGTAAATTCTGCGTCAAAAATCATTTATCTAAATTATGGGGGGTAACCTACATTGCCCTTTTTTTCCACTTAAAAATAAACATCCACAACTAATTATGGAGGCGCCTTGTCAGAATGATCCCATATCTAAAATCTTAAATGAAAACTGTTAATTCTGCATGAAAAATTCATTTCTCTAAATTAACAGTGGGGGATTAGCCTCCCGTTCGCTCCCCTTTATTCTTATCCAATGAATTTCCAAAATTAGTCAGAAAAGTACCTTATATCAATGAACGTACATCCAAAATTTGAATCAAATCGGATATTTCTATCACGAGTTATCGCTTTGCGTACATACGTACGTAAATACGTACATACATGCGTACATACATACATACAGAACTTGCGAGTTCCATTATTTCTCAGGCTTTGACTCCTGTGAGCTAAAAACACGTAAAATTACATTGGCCTAGGATAAACTAGATCAGTCTAGGACAAACTAGAATGTTGGCGCTGTGGCGGTCATTGAATTCAATAAAATCACGCCAAATTGAATTGGCCTAGGATAAACTAGATCGGCCTAGGAGAAACTAGTTCAGACCAATAAACAGAAGGCTAAACTAGTTTATCCTATAAGAGTTAGGCCAAACTAGTTTGGCCTAGGAAAAACTAGATTGCCCTATGGGCCTTAGGATAGACTAGTTTGGCCTAGGAAAAACTAGTTTATCCGATGGGCGATAGGATAAACCGGTTTGGCCTAGGAAAAACTAGTTTATCCGATGGGCGATAGGATAAACCGGTTTGGCCTAGGAAAAACTAGTTTATCCGATGGGCGTTAGGATAGACCGGTTTGGCCTAGGAAAAACTAGTCTATCCCATGTGCGATAGGATAAACTAGTTTGGCCTAAAATCGGGTTTGGCCTGTAACATATATATGTATATATATATATATATATATATACAGGGTGATTCCAAATTTTTTTTTACAATAAAAGAGGGGTGATAGTACACATCAAGACAAACAATATTAAATAGGAGACCAAGGGTCCTAAACGTTTTCCAAAGGAGATAGCCGCCATTAAAGTTTAGGGTCCAAAATTTCAAATAAACATAAAAAACGGAAAAATCGGTCGATTGATTAGCGGTTTTCACTAAAATTATTCTTTATGTCGGCATTTTCTTGAAATTAAATTATAAAGATAAATTTCAAAAAATGCCGATAGAGGGCGCTTTAGACTTTGGAGTAACGAACAACTATTTTCTGCCGGTATTTTTTGAATCTCATTAAATGTTTTCGTAAGCTTAGACTCAAATTTATATTTTGAGCTCAAAATCTGAAAGTGGGAGTGGTTAAGTAGCACAAACTGAACTGTGTTCAGAGGGTTCAAATTTCAAATGATTATAAAAAAACGGAAAAATTGGTTCATTGATTTGCGGTTTTCACTAAAACTATTCTTTATGTCGGTATTTTCTTAAAAATAAATTATAAAGATAAATTTCAAAAAATGACGATAGAGCTCAAAATCTGAATAGTTGGGAATAGTTAAGTAGCACAAACTGAACTATGTTTAAGAGGAGGGGGGGTGTTCAAATTTAAAATAATTATAGAAAATGGAAAAATTTGTCGATTCGTTTGTGGTTTAAAATGAAACTATTCTTTAAGGCAGTATCTTCTTGAAAATAAATTTTAAAGATTAATTTCAAAAAATTCCATTAGAGGGCGCCTTAAACTCTAGAGTAACAAACAATTAATTTTAACTATTATTTTTTTGTTCTAATTAAATGCTTGCAAAAACTTTTTAAATGTTTTCGGAAGCTTAGATTTAAACTTAAATTTTGAGCTCAAAATCTGAATAATTAGGAGTAGTTAAGTAGCGCAAATTGAAGTGTCTTCAGGAGTTGAAATTTAACGCTCCTCCCTCCTCGAACACAATTCAATTTTTCGCTACTTAAACACTCCCAACGATTCAGAATTTGAGCCTAAAATTTAAAGTTTATGTATTTGAAAGCATTTAATGAGATTAAAAAAATAACAGTTAAAAATAATTGTACGCTACAGCAAAGTCTAAGGCGCCCTCTATCGGCATTTGTGAAATTCATCTTTAAAATTTATTTTCAAGAAAATGCTCATTTAAAAATTAGTTTTAGCGAAAACTGCAAACGAATCGACCAATTTTTTCGTTTTTTATAATCTTTCGAAATTTGAACCCTCTGAACACAGTTCAGTTTGTGCTACTTAACCACTCCCACTTTCAGATTTTGAGCTCAAAATTTAAGTTTGAGTCTAAGCTTACGAAAACATTTAATGAGATGCAAAAAATACCGGCAAAAAATAGTTGTTCGCTACTCCAAAGTCTAAAGCGCCCTCTATCGGCATTTTTTGAAATTTATCTTTATTATTCAATTTCAAGAAAATGCCGACATAAAGAATAATTTTAGTGAAGACCGCAAATCAATCGACCGATTTTTCCGTTTTTTATGTTTATTTGAAATTTTGGTCCCTAAACTTTAATGGCGGCTATCTCCTTTGGAAAATGTTTGGGACCCTTGGTCTCCTATTTAATATTGTTTGTCTTGATGTGTACTATCACCCCTCTTTTATTGTAAAAAAAATTTAGAATCACCCTGTATATATATATATATTTTAAAATGTCAAAATGCAAAGGATTTATTCGAAAATAACCTTCTTATAGTAATAGCATTAGCCTGCGAGGTCTTCGCTGGCAGGGACAGGATCCTTAATTTAACTTCCTCTATTCAGAAGTATCATATGCCGTACTTCTGAACCAAGGAGGTTATAGTCAGAAATTCCAAATTCTTACCAGAAATTTTAAATGAATTACCTTGACTTTAATTAATCATGAAATCTCTGTCATTAAATAAAGATGAAATCATTCTTTGGGATATCTGGTATAAATTCGGAATTTCTAATTCAAATTGGAGGACATGTTAATTTATCAATGCAATTGTATCTAATTTGAAAAATGTGATAAAAATCTGTTTGGATAAATTGCTTTCATCAAAAGTGTATAAATAATATTTTCAGGTTCTTGTGGATTATCTTTGGACAGGCGTTGATAAATATAGTTGCAACGAAGTCGGGAATTAAATTTCTTTTTTTACAAATCATGTTGCAGCAGTGTTTATTTTTATAAAGCATGTCTTTTCTTATAATTTATCAAAAGATAATTTCTAAACCATTAGTTTTGAGGGTATAGTTCCCATTGCAAAAATGTTTCAAATTTTGTTCTGTATCATATGAAAATTGATTTACGTTAAATTAGCTGCTTTTTAAAAAGTTAATAAATTTTAAAAATATTCACAATGTCTCTGTCTTATAACTTTCTCTGTGATTTAACATGTGAAAAAGTTAAAAAAAAAAATATTCTTCTATGACCAAAACTTACTGAGTTACAATGCTTGCAATTTCATGAATTCTCAGATTTTTTAGTCAGCAAATATGGAAAAAAATATTTGAGTACATCATTGCTAAAATGCATTTGATTAAAAATGTATAAATAATATTTTCATGATCTTGTGATGTTCGCTATGCATATGCGTTGGTATATATGACAGCAATGAACTCGGAAACAAATTATTATTATTATTATTAGTAGTAGTAGTAGTAGTAGTAGTAGTAGTAGTAGTATTTGACAAATCATGTTAAAATTGGTTTTTTTTTTTATATACAGGAATGTCTCTTCTTATAGTTAATCAAAAGCTAATTTCTAAAACTTTAGTTTTAGTGGTATAGTTTCAATTGAAAAATGTTTCCGATTTTTTTTTTTTATGCATCATTTAATATCCAATTTACGTTACAATAGGTGCTTTTTAAATAGTTATGAAATTAAAAAAAAATTACAATATCTGGTTCTTATAAACTTCATTCGGAAAAAGTTTCTCCGTGTTCAAACCAGTAAAACAGTAAAAATGTATTCTTCTATAGCTAAAACTTACTGAGTTATGATACTTAGAATTTTAATGAATTTTTGATGCTTTAGTCACCATAAACAGAAAAACTGTTTTTAGCGCCATAAAATCTGAAAACATAGGAAATTAAAAGTATAATATCTAGATAAGTTTTGTTCTGTAAAAATTAAGTTTTTAACCAAAAACTGATTTTAATGGTGTGGATTCAACTGAAGAAAAAACAGCGCCCAAAATTATTTCAAAGATTTTGTTAAAGGCCTTCTAATTAAAACATCCATTGACAGCATACCATTAGTTATAGGTAAGAGTTGTGTGAAAAATTAGATATTTTTCTCTTTATATATTTATCTAACTATTTCATCAATCACACAGTAGATAAAACAATGACTGCCCGATCTTCAGTTGAAAAGAGTTGTTGATCTGCATAAGCTTGCAATTGTAATAATAATAATAATAATAATAATAATAATAATAATAATAATAATAATAATAATAATAATAATAAAAAGATTATTTTAAGAATCAAAAGTAATTTTTTCATGTATTTTTTATACTTTCTGTACGTTAATGACTAGTTTATGTGTAGATATACACTATATTGCCATTGATTATTGGACACTTGCGATTTTAGACATTTTACTAAATATCTAGAAAAATACATGAGGAATCATCTCAAAACTCTTAGTGTATAAATATAATAGTATACGTCATACATCTCCGTGAAGATTTTTTACCGAAACTCCATAGAGGACCGTCAACAAATTAAAAAAGAATGAATATCTTCTGAATAACCCTGTCAAAACTAATGTAGCAAAAGCGCTCAAACTCTAGATTATGAATGAATGCCTTATTGTATTACACTGTGTTTATTTTTATGCAAATAGCATGCATACTCGCAGAGTAATTAAGGTTTTTATAAAAATGGCCCCAAATTTTTCTAAGTTTTTCCCTAATATAAAATAATATTTTTTTGAGAAAATATGACAAACAACATTGCACACAGTACCCTGTAATTAGATTTAAAAAATAATTAAAATTATATGAAAAATGAGTAGGTTTACTAAATAATTTTTTACTGCGCATGCGTCAAAGATATCAAAATTTCATTTGCATATTATGTTAGCTAAATGTATAGAGCAACTTTTGTAAAAGTCTCAAAATTATAGCTTGAAAATTCTGAAAGTAATCGTCTATAGAAAAAGGAAAAAATCCGTTGTTTCCAAAATGAAGCAAAAAAATGAGGGATTTTATCCAAAAGTAGTCGTAACATCCCGTATTGTGTATTCTATATTGACATTAATCTATAATAATAAAGAGAGAAGGATGTTTGTCTGTCAGCGCTGTTCTGAAGAGACTGCTGCACGTAGAGTTACAAAATTTGGAGGGAAGGTACTTTTTTACATGTAGTTTTGCACCTCGAAGCCCGATTTTCGATTTTTTGTTTAGATTTTTTTAAATAATTTTTTTAGGCGATTTTTAGCGTTATTTTTGCGGTTTTATCCCATTAGTAAAAGGAATACGGCTTCATTCTTTTAACCCAAAATAGCAATTTTTTTTCTCTTTTCAACAAAGTTTATTCGGAATTTGTACAGCGATTTTTGAATTTTTAACGAATTTTTAATGCGATTTTTAGTGTTTTTTCTCATTTTGCGGCTATTTTTTGAGATTGATAAAAAGAAAATCGTTTTAAACTTTTAGCCTAATGCCCTAAATTTTGTGTTTGTTACGATTTTTAGATTTTAACGATTTTTAATGCGATTTTCAATGCGATTTTTAACGTTTTTTAAAGATTTTTGCGTTTAGCATCTATTTTTTTTCATAGTTGTTCTATCGAAAATTTAAGCTCTTGAGAATGCAATAAGTAGTATTTTTTTGTGAAATCTACCTAAAATGTCAAAAATTTAGGTACCACTATTTTCGAATAGCAATTTCATAAACTATCTTAAATTCTTGCTTAAGACCGCTACCCCCTCGAGTTATATATCACTTGATAGGTTATTTAACAGAGTATGGTTTTGATAAAGTTTTTGAAGAATAGAGTGCTCTACCTGATGGTGGAAAATGGAACTAATAGAACGCTAATTCTTTAAAATCTATAATAATAAAGAGACAAGTTTGTGTGTGTGTCAGCTCTATTCTGAAGAGTCTGCTGTACGTAGAGTTACAAAATGTGGAGGGAAGGTACTTTTATGCGTGTGGTTTTGCACCTCGAAGCCCGATTTTCAATTTTTTGATTAGATTTTTTTTTTTTTTTTTGATAATTCTTTTAGGTGATTTTTAGCGTTCTTTTTGCAGTTTTATCCCATTCGTGAAAGAAATACGGTTTTATTCTTTTAACCCAATATAGCAATTTTTTTTCTCTTTTCAGCAAAGTTTATTCGGAATTTGTACAGCGATTTTTGAATTTTCAACGAATTTTTAATGAGATTTTTAGTGTTTTTTCTCATTTTTCGTTTTTTTTTTCTTTTGAGATTGATAAAAAGAAAACCGTATCAAACTTTTAGCCCTAAATTTTCTGTTTGTTACGAATTTTAGATTTTAACGATTTTTAATGCGATTTTCAATGTGATTTTTAACGCTTTTTCAAGATTATTTGCGTTTAGCATCTATTTTTTTCATGGTTGTTCTATCAAAATCTTGAGCTGTTGAGAATGCAATAAGTAGTATTTTTTTGCGAAATTTACCTAAAATGTCAAAAATTTAATTACCACTATTTTCGAATAGCAATTTCATAAAATATCTTAAATTCTTGCTTAAGACCGCTACCCCCTCGAGTAATATATCACCTGATAGGTTGTTTAACAGAGTATCATTTTGATAAAGTTTTTGAAGAATAGAGTGCGCTAGCTGGTGGTGAAAAATGGAAAAAACATAACGCGATTTTGTTAAAATTTGGAAATATAACAATGTGATTTATTTTAAATTTTAAAATGGTTTATAATACATGATAAAAAATGTAAACAAAGAATGGCGTGACACATTTCAGGGTGCGTGAAAGGTGGGGCGCGAACAAAATTAGGAAATGTAATAAGGAGATCTGTTTTACATTTTAAGGTAGTTTATAACGCATGTTAAAATTTTTAAAGTACTGGCGATGCTCTGGAAAGACCGCTGCACGAAGTTATGTATGAAATTTTACACCTTGAAGGCCGATTTTCAGTTTTTTTAATTTAATTCATATGCGAATTTTAGTGGGTTTCGAGGCGATTTTTCCACATTAGCGAAAAGGATAGCGGTTTCATTCTTTCAACTTAAATTAGTGAATTTTGTTCTCCTTTCAATATAATTTATTTGGATTTCATGCAACGATGTTTGAATTTTTAATGAATTATTTAATATAAATTTTGCCGCTATTATTCGACATTAGTAAAAGGAATTTTGCTTAAAACTTTCAGGCTGATGTATTAAATTTTAGCTGTTAAGATTTATGAGCTTCAGCTAATTTTAATGCGATTTTTCGAGATTTTTTGCGTTTGATGTCGGATTTTTGTCATTCATGAGATATTTCCAATTACAACGTTTTACCCTATTAGAGTAAATTTTGACCCCTGTGATTTTTTAATATTCGTGATTTTTAATGCACTTTTCAATGCAATTTTTAGAAATTTTTCGAGTTTTATGGTGACTTTTTGATATTCAGAAATAAAAATTGATTTCAAACTTTTAATCTAATATAATTTTAGAGATTTTTAACGCGATTTTTTAAGAATTTTTGAGTTCCGTGTCCATTTTTTATTATCTATAAAGGATTTCCTTTTACTACGTGATTATCCTGTCGACCAATTTCGCCAAATTATATCAATCGTGAAACAAGCCAAATTATGCAAATAGATGTAATTTGTATGTTAAATAATGAAAAAAGAGATAATTTAGAAAAACATTAATACAAATCCATATAAAAATAAGAAGTAAAAACCACTTGATAACGTAACAAACATATGTAACATGTTTAATGTCAAGTGAATATGGAATTTACGATCCGCCGTTATTGTAGTTTAATCTTATGGTTTGACCCAGATAGTTTCTTGGTCAACCGGATAATCAAATAGTTCAGATTTCCGATTAGAATGTTTTATTCGTTTGATGAAATTCTGATTACTGCGATTTAAAAAATAACTAGCGATATTTAGTGCATTTTTCAAAGCGTTTTTAATGAACTTTTTAATGCGATTTAGTACTATTTTTTTTATTCCCACCACAGTGGTGTTTAAACAATTAAAAAATTATTTTGGTTTCAAACGTTTAGCCTAATATAGTAAATTTCACCATTTACCTTTTTTTAATTTTGTCGATTTTCAATGTGATTTTTGATATTTTTTGTGTTCTGCGTCGATTTTTTTGTAATTCATGTAAAAAAGAATATAAATTCATGTAAAAGTGCATTAAAAATCACGAATATTAAAAAATCACAGGGGTCAAAATTTACTCTAATAGGGTAAAACGTTGTAATTGGAAATATCTCATGAATGACAAAAATCCGACATCAAACGCAAAAAATCTCGAAAAATCGCATTAAAATTAGCTGAAGCTCATAAATCTTAACAGCTAAAATTTAATACATCAGCCTGAAAGTTTTAAGCAAAATTCCTTTTACTAATGTCGAATAATAGCGGCAAAATTTACATTAAATAATTCATTAAAAATTCAAACATCGTTGCATGAAATCCAAATAAATTATATTGAAAGGAGAACAAAATTCACTAATTTGCTACGTTTTACACGACTAGAATATTATTTTATTCACGGGATGTATTTACATTTAGCGATTTTTAATGAATTTTTCAATGGTTTTGTATTGGTTTTTTGAATCTCACGGCTATTTTTTAAAATTTGGAAAAGCAAATTAATTTCAAACATTTACACTTCATTTACGAATTTTGAAATTTAGTGATTTTGTAATGCAATTTTTAGCAATGTTTTCATTATTTCTCACGCTTTGCGCCGATTTTTTCATTCGTATTTAAGAAATAATTCAGATTACACTATTTTACTCTATTAATGTAAATGTCGTCCCCCGCTATTTTTAAATTTGAAATTGAATTTTTGAATACAATTTTTAGATGTTTTCGAGTCTACGGCGATTTTTTCACAATTGGAAAAGAAATTTTAAAATAATTTGTAACTTAATGTAGTAAATTTTGACATCAATGATTCAGATTTTTTGTGTATTTTCATAAAATGTTTAGCAAGTTTTGTGTCGATATTTTTTAATTAATGAAAGAGTTTAGATTTCAATGTTTTGCCCCATTATGGTAAACTATGTCCGCAGGAATTTAATATAAATGTTTATCTTACTATGGCAAATTTTGTCCGGATTTTTGAATTTTACTGATTTTTAATCTGTTTTATAGTGATTTTTCAAGCTCTAAGACAGTTGTTGACATCGGTAAAAGAATTTCGGTTTCTAACTTTTAGCATAAATAGTACAATTTGTTCTCCTCGCTTTTATGAATTTTGCCAATTTCTAATGCGATATTCAATGTAATTTTTAGTTAGTTTGGGGGATTTTAGGTGTTCCGTGTTGACTTTTCCTTATTCATGAACGATTTCCGATTACAATATTTTCGACTGAATATTAAATTTTTACAGCCATGACTTTTAAATATTCAGCGATATTTAATATAGTTTTCGATACGATTTTTAGCCATTTTTTTAAAGTTCCTCGGCGATTTTCTGCCATTCAGAAACCAGTTTTGATATCAAACATTTTGTTTAATGTAGTTATGTTTCGAATGCAATGTTTTATCTCTTAATATAATTTTGGCGTTCCATGCCTACATTTTGTAATTTATGAATGATTTCGATCATAACCCCCCCCCCCCCGGGCCTGCTTTAATATTATTTTTTTAAGCATTGACTTCAAAATATTTAGCTATTCTTAATGCAATTTTCAATGTAATTTTTAGCCATTCTTCAAGTTCCGTGGCGATTGTTTTACATTCAGAAATCGATTTCGATTTCAAACTTTTTGGTTAATATGGTTAATTTCTTGATTACAATACTTTATATTATAACAGTGAATTTTTACCCTGGGGATTTTTTAATGTTTTACGACTTTCATTACAATTTTCAATGCAATTTTTGGGCTTTCTCAGTCTTTTTTTTTTTAACTTTTATCAAAGGAAATCGATTTTAAATTTCTAGACTAATAAGAGTTTGGTTTCAACTTTTATTCTTTACGGTAATTGTTTTGCTCTCTTATTTTGATCTACAGCAATTTTTAAAGCAGTTTTTTTTTTGGGGGGGGGGGAGTTTTACGGCGATTTTTTTTTCAGATACGGAAAAGGAATTCGGTTTTTCATTTCTTCGCTAATATGATAAATTTTCTTCTGTGCGATTAAAGATTTTTATTGTTATTTTTTAGCAGTTTTTTTCGTATTTCAATGCTTTTTACATTATCAAATTAATTAGATTCAAAACATTTATCCAAGTAGAGTACATTTTGAGTTCCGTGATTTTTGAAAATTTTGCCATTTTTAAAGTGATGTTTACGTTTCTTCGCGACCCGCTTCGATTTTTTAGAGGTTCAATTTTTGGCCGAATTTATTAAATTTTGATCTCCTTTCTTCAAAGTTTATTTGAATTTTGAAACACAATTTTTGAATTTTGTTTTATATTTTTATGAGATTTTTAATGTTTTTTGCAATTTGTAAGATTTTTCCACATTAGTAAAAATAATCCAACTTCAATTTTCTAGCCCATCTCTTTTCAACGAAGTTTAGACGAAATTCGTGCAGCATTTTTTAAATTTTTCGAGGTTTTTATTATGATTTTTAAAGTTTTTTCGCAATTCTTGTTTTTTTTATGAACCCGGGCAACGCCGGGCAGAACAGCTAGTCAATGAATATATGGATACAACCCCTCTTGATTTTGCTTCATTTTGAGAATAACGGATTTTCAACTTATTCAATTGACGATTATTTTCAGAATTTTCAAGTTATGATTTTGTGACTTTCACAAAAGTTGCTCTATACATTTAGATAACATAATATGTAAATGAAATTTTGATATCGTTGACGCATGCGCAGTAAAAAATTATTTAGTAAAGCAACTCATTTTGTATACAATTTTCATTATTTTTTAATTCTGATTACAGGGTACTGTGTGCAATATTGTTTGTCATATTTTCTGAAAAAAATATTATTTTATATTAAGAACTCTGAAAATTATAAGGAAAAAAACTTGGAAAAATTTGGGACCATTTTTATAAAAACCTTAATTACTCTGCGAGTATGCATGCTATTTGCATAAAAATGAACACAGTGTATTAGAATAAGGCATTCAATCATAATCTAGAGTTTGAGCGCTTCTGCTACATTAGTTTTGACAGGGTTATTCAAAAGATATTCATGCTTTTTTAATTTGTTGACGGTCCCCTATGGAGTTTCGGTAAAAAATCTTCACGGAGATGTATGACGTATACTATTATATTTATACACTAAGAGTTTCGAGATGATTCCTCATGTATTTTTCTAGATATTTAGTAAAATGTCTAAAATTGCAAGTGTCCAATAATCAATGGCAATATAGTGTATTCGTTCCTCTACTTGTAGAGCAATATACAGGATGGTCATAAAAAAACTTTGCCGATATATGGAGCTCTAGCGGCCAGTCCGCTCAACTGATCGAGGTGAAATTTCAGATATAGCTATTCAGAGGTATGAGCTCGAGATTCTGTGAATGGCAACAAAATGGCGCTCACGGTTACGGTTATAGTTACAGAAACTCGAAAATTTCCAATGGCAACACCCATTTTTTTTTCATTGTAAAATGCTCAACGCATGCGAAAACCCTAAAGAGCGTTGGAACCGTACGTGTATCGCAAGAAACGCACATGTTGTGCACGCACAAAAAACTGTTCTGCGAATCCTCCCTCCCCCCCATAACTCAATTGGGGCGCAAGGAGGAAATTCGCATATGACACATAGTCAGTACACTAATCTCTGATTACAATACAGATCGGAGAAAATAAAACTTTTATTTTGATTACACATTTTCCACATGGGTGCCATCACCATTAATTGCCTAGATGACACCCATGTGGAAAATGTGCAATCAAAATAAAAGTTTTAGTTTCTCCGATCTGTATTGTAATTAGAGATTAGTGTACTGACTCTGTGTCATATGCAAATTTCCTCCTTGCACCCCAATCGAGTTTTTTTTATGAAGGGGGGGGGGAGGATTCGCAGAACGGTTTTTTGTGCGTGCATAACATGTCCGTTTCTTGCGATACACGTACGGTTCCAACGCTCTTTATGGTTTTCGCATGCGCTGAGCATTTTGCGATAAAAAAAATGGGTGTTGCCATTGGAAATTTTCGAGTTTCTGTAACTATAACCGTAACCGTGAGCGCCATTTTGCTGTCGTTCACAGAATCTCGAGCTCATACCTCTGAATAGTTATATCTGAAATTTCATTCCGATCGGTTGAGCGGACTGGCCGCTAGAGTTCCGTATATCGGCAAAGTTTTTCTATGACCACCCTGTACTACATCCGTAATTCAAACTAAAAGAAGAAGCATAATTTTTGTTTCATAAGAAGTTTAGCTTAAAAAAGTAGTGGGAAGGAATGGGACATGTCTCATTCCTATTTCTTAATATGAAGAATGTAAACTGCTAGTAACAGGCTTTTAATACAGTTGTTTTTAGATATAAGACATCATTTCATACTAAATAAAGGTGTTGGTGTTATTTATGACGGCCGATTATCTGAACTAGAGATATAGGCCTGCGGGGGAATGCCCTCCATGGGGGTTTTTCGAAGGGATCCTAACCCGTATTTTTGCGAGGTTACTCAGGGATCGAAGAAATCCACGAAAAACTCCGAACGGTCAGGCCGACGGGCATGATTGGACTCGAACCCAGAACTTACCGTCTACCAGCATAGAGAGTATAACCTCTCAGCCACTGGTGGGGCTCGTACTAAATAAAGAACGCTCTATAACTTTGTAATAATTTTTTCCTCACGCACATCTTTCGAGGTTCCATTGCTAATTGTACAGCTTGACTCTAGGTAGTGCAATAAGTGATTATATAGCATAGCACAAAGCCACTTTACTGCGTATACGCACTACACTTATGAATATAGCTGTTATCATTTTGAAATTAATGAGGTTAGGCAGAACATTAGTGAGCACCCTGTATAAAAGCTGCTTAACTTTTTAATTATCTGACCAACTTTTTAAATAACAAAATGCCAGAAGATGAAATTTTAGATGGAGTAGTTTCATAAATCATTTAAAATTGTTTTTATTAACTATTGAGCAAATTATTGGTTCAAAAATCATTACTTGGAAAACTTATTTTTAATCCTTCCCTTACTCTAATTTCGTACCAGGAATGCGTCGAACAAACATGGAAAATGGAAAGATCAGAACCATTCCAAGAACTCGTTGCAGTTAAAAATAAAATAATTTTAAAGAATTGTTGCGAAAGCATTGCTGCCTTAAATTCACAAAGCCTAATTTCAACAATAACAATTCGTGAGTTCTTATAATAATTCCACTTCATGAAAATAATTTTTTTAATGCATCCCTTTCTAGTAAGAATAATTCGTGATAGTCAGTTTTCTTTAAATTCCTTAGAAATCATTAAAGTTCTTTAAAAACAACCAGGTGCATTTCTTTGAAATCTACAGTAGGAAGTAGAGGGAGGGAGATACTGAGAAAGAGACAAAAGAAATACCGAATGATCACAACAATTCTAGTTAAAGAAAGAAAAAGAAAAGTACTGCTTTAATTTATAAAGATATTTTTCAAATATACAGGGTGTTTAAAAATGTTTATCTTTATATATAAAAATCTTCTGTCGTGTGTATGTCACTGAGCTCCTCCTAAACGACTGGACCGATTTTAATGAAATTTTTTTGTGTGTGTTCCAGTGGATTCGAGAATGGTTTAGATTCACATTTCATCAAAATTGATTCAGTATTTTTTTTAGTAATTAGGCAAAAACTAATAGTTAGTGATTATTTGCTAATTAAAGGTGTTCAATAAGTTCGCTGAACAGAGTGCGGACGGAATGGCCGAGCGGTCTAAGGCGCCAGATTTAAGCTCTGGTACTCGAAGAAAGAGATCGTGTGTTCGAACCCCATACCTGTATGAGTTGCAACATTTTTTTCTGGATTATAATTTTTATTAACAGACTTCAGAAAATTGTTAACTTTTAATAAAAAAGAGAAAATTAAACTTTTTTATCAAAAATTGAACCGACTTCAAAAACTACTCCAAAGTGAAAAATAATTTCCTTACATAATTGTAATAAGAAATTAAATTAAGAGCGTAGTATTTATCGTGCGTATTATTATATTTATGTACATTTATTTGATTTTTTGGAGTCGGTGCCAGCCAAACCAATTTCAAAAGTAAAATTAAGTATCCAATGCAAATCTTTATATATATAATTCTTCTGTACGTGTGTATGTCACTGAACTCCTCCTAAACAACTGGACCGATTTAAATGAAATTTTTTGTGTGTGTTCCAGTGGATTCTAGATTGTTTTAAATTCACATTTCATCGAAATTGATTCAGTACTTTTTTTAGTGATTAGGCAAAAACTAATAAAGTTAGCGATTTTTCGCTAATTAAAAGTGATGAATAAGTTAATCTCTCTAAGTTAATCTAAGTGTTGATCTAATTTAATCTAAGTGTTGAATAAGTTCTCTGAATAGAGTGCGGACAGAATGGCTGATTGGTCTAAAGCACCAGATTAAAGCTCTAGTTCTCGAAGAAAGAGATAGTGTGTTCGAATCCCACTCTTGACATACGTGTATGATTTACAATAGTTTTTCCTGTATTATAATTTTAATTAATCAACTTCGGAAAATCGTTAACTTTTAACTAAAAAGAGAAAAATAAACTTTTCTATAAAAAATTGAACCGACTTCAAAAATTAAAACAAAGTGAAAAATAATTTCCTTTACATAATTGTAATAAGAAATTAAATTAAGAGCGTAGTATTTATCATGCATATTATTATATTTATGTACATTTATTTGATTTTTTGGAGTCGCTGCCAGGACAACATCTGTCTGGTCCGATAGTATTTAAATAAATTTGATGTCATGAATGACGTCTGACGTTAATATTAAAGTAATTTTTTTCAAAATTGAAAAATCGCATCCGAAAAGATTAATAAAAATTTAAATCTTACGCATCTTGAGAAAAAGTATGATAACAAACAATTTCTCGGGATTTTTAACGAAAGCTTTATTTCATGTCATTTATAATGAATAATGTAAAATCATATGAAATAACGTAACGGCCTCGTTTGAACTTAAGTGAAGAAACGAAAACTGCACATAATAAATTTTATCAGGCCAATTTGCCGAAACAAAGCGGTGTGAAAAAGACAGCACTTTGCTTTAAATTGACAAAGTCACATTGCCAATGTAAAAAAATCTGCATTTCGTAGTTGCCAACTAACTAAAAAAAAAAACTGCATTTTTTAAACCTAACAAGCAGGGGGTGTCAGAACCGAGTTTTACCGATGGGGCTTTAATAAATTGTGTGAGCAGGGTTCATACAAACCCACAGACGCATTCCGTCTATCTTAGTGGGTTATTTATTAGTATGTAACTCAAAGGTCTTGTGGGCCTTTTTCACTTAATATGAAATTCCATCCCTCCATCTACGAAAGAGAGCAGCTTGGATACGCACAATTAGTTATTATTTATATTCTCTAACTTTCACTTATTTTCTCGATCCTTTTTCATCGTTAAATTACTTTAGCAGATGTTGCAACATTTGCACGTGCGTTTCCAAAAAAAGACAGTAGGAGGAATTTCAGAAGCAATTTCAATTATTAAAAGTGTTTACAATTGTGAAATATGTTCTCAAAAGTAAAAATTGATTATTTCTATATTTTTGTACTATATTTGAATCCTTAAGCTTCAATCATAATTAAATTGTATTTAAATTCATGTGATTAGGTGTCTGACCGCTTGATTTTAAGGTTTAACATTTTAACAAAAGCCTGGTTATCTGCGATACTTAAATACGTAATAGAAGTAGATGATGATATAAATGAATTACGAAAATATTACGGCAGATATGCTGACTGAATATAGAACGTTTAACAATAAAAAAAGACAATGATTTCAATTTTATTA
Source organism: Maratus speculifer (assembly GCA_964019185.1). Taxonomy (NCBI): domain Eukaryota; kingdom Metazoa; phylum Arthropoda; class Arachnida; order Araneae; family Salticidae; genus Maratus; species Maratus speculifer. Next base: position 376,969,911 of record OZ025293.1, read on the forward strand.
AATTTCAGGTATTGAAATAATCTTTTGTACACGATAAAGTACATCGCTTGATGTATTTACACTGTAAAAGCTGTACATCTATAAAGGCACTTTCACCTGTACAAAATATAATATTTCCACTTCATCAGAATTTTGTAATTTTGTATGGAAATGAAAAGGTGTTTCAGAATTTATTTCATAAGGCTAGTTCCATGGGTTTTGTAGTCTAAGTCACATTACCTTATAATTGCTATGCTTGTTTGCCACCGTTATTTTCGAAAAGTCTGCTTGGCCTTATTCAATTAATGAGAACGTGCCGATAAAATAAGTCACATTTTTTCGTACTAAAATACTGGTAGCCAAAAATCGTAGCCTGTGACTTACACTACAAGTACTCATGGAAATAGCCATAAACAAGTATATACAGGGTGGTTCAAATTAAAGTATCCCTGTTTGCAACACCCTAGTAGAAGTAGTAGAAGGAGAAGTAGCGGATGAAATGTCTTCATATTTGGAAGATATATATATCAGACCATGGGAAATTGAAGGGTGCAAAAAGTTTTTTTAGTTCAAACAAAGGCCACCAGGGGATAAAAAGGCGTTGCGATCGGTTTCAGATAAGAAAAATGTAACACGACTTAGGATGTAAACATCTTGGTGCCAATGGGCTGATTCCCACCAATAATATTTATTAGTATTATTCGTTTAACTTTTATTAAATATGCTTTCATTAATTTTATTAGTATTCTTATTAGGCGAAGAACACTAAAAAATTTTAGTGGTGGGAATTGGGACTATTTTCACCTAGATTTTTACAACCTTGAATATGACGCAACCAATAAAGAACACAATACGAGGTGTCAGTAATTGATTCTATTATTGCATTTCCCCCCACAAACTGACGATCTTAACACACTGTTTGAGACAGCACAAACGAAAGGCATGTGCATGGTAATAAAAAGCACACAAAATTTTTACAGTTCAATTTCAATATGTCCACCTTGCTTCAGCGCCAAAACGTGAAATCGTGTCACCGCATGATCCACAGCAGCGTGTAACAGATCGCGACCGATGTTGCGTGCATGCAAGAGGATCTGATTTTATAAATCCATCAGATTTCCAATATTTCCTCGATAAACTTTATCTTTGAGGTAACCCCAAAGCCAAAAATCATACGGGATCAAGTCAGGTAAACGTGGAGACCATTTTGTAAAAAAATCAGGGCTGATAATGCGATCCTCCGTAAAATGGCATCGTAGCAATTTTTGTACTTTACGCCTAATGTGAGGGGGTGCACCATCTTGTAGGAAAGTTGTTGTAGCGATTCAACCACGTTGCTCGAGTTCTGGGATGACAACACTTTGCAACATGTCCCGATAACGTGCTGCATTTACGGTACAGGTTTTTGGTCCTTGAGGAGTGATTTCCTCAAAGAAAAATGGCCCGATCATAATGGTTGCAGTGAAACCGATCCACACATTAACATGCGAAGAATGTAGGGGCATTTGTTGGATACGGTGAGGGTTCTTGGTAGACCAGATACGACAGTTTTGTGTATTTACTGTTCCACACATGCAAAAGTGGGCCCCATAGGTCCGTAGGATGTTCCACGGCCAATTTTTATCCACCTCCATCCTTGCCAAGAACATCAAAGCGAACGTTTCACGAAGATCGTTATCATAAGGTTTTAAATCTTAGAAACGACAAATCTTATATGGGTAGGCCTTGTGTGCTATACGCTTGCGCTTCCATACGGTAGTGTATGGCAGATTGCCTGGATACGGCTCGAACACTGGTGGTTCCAGGTGTGTATCTACAGGCCTGCTCAACAACAGCGATTGCGACGTCCTCCATCACCTGCGGTATCTTATTTCTTCATCCTCGGCCTGCTTGAACTGCAAAGCTGCCATTTTCCTCAAAGTGTTTAATCATTCGTCGCAGGTCAGATGGTGTCATCGGAACCGTACGCAAAGATTTCTGCAGTCGGTACAACCGAAGCGTTTTGGGAGCATTATTGTTATTTTGGTAAAAAAGCTTTCGCAGCAAAGCACGGTCAGGAAATGAGCGAACCATCGTGGTGGTCTCAGAATATTTCAAACCTATTCGCCTTCCTTTTTATCTATCACGACGGCCTTTTAGACCAGCCCGCCTCTTATGCGAATTTTATTCTCAAGTACTGCGCGCGTAAACAAATAAGCACAGAAAGAGTCGGAAATAAATATTTAAAATAAAACATTTGCATACAAATTATGCTACCGAGTTGAGCATTGGAATATTCAAATTCTCACCTATTTAGCATGATTCAAGTACAGAAATTTAAAATTATGTTAATTACCATGTTATAACCACGTTGTATCACACAATGTTAATTACAATTCCCACCAACACATATTTAATGTTCTTCGCCTAATAACAATACTATTAAAATTAATGAAAGCATATTTAATAAAAGTTAAACGAATAATCCTAATAAATATTATTGGTGGGAATCATCCTATCGGCATCAAGATGTTTACATCCTAAGTCCTGTTACATTTTTCTTATCTGAAACCGATCGCAGCGCCTTTTTATCCCCTGGTGGCCTTTTTTCACCATTCAATTTCCCATGGTCTGATATGTATATCTTCCAAATATGAAGACATTTATCCACTACTTCTCTCGCTAGGGCGTTGCAAATAGGGATACTTTAATTTGAACCACCCTGTATATAGGAAGACAAACCAAAGAAAAAGCATTTTTCAAAAAACATGGTAAATTTTCATTGTATTTAAAGAAGATTGGGGTCAGCAAAGTGATGTCTAATTTTAACTTCAATAGTTTTGAGGGAAAGGAGTTCTGTCAATCACATAATTTTGACTGGTGCCCCAGAAGTAGTGAATCTTTTCATTTACTCGCATAAAAAAAAAAAAAAAAAAAAAAAAAAAAAAAAAAAAAACTTTCTTTTGACAAGCAAAAGAAAAGTTTTAAATACAACTTTTTGAAGCAAGAAAAATAATTGCAAAATACATACAATAAAAAAAGAGTTCACTTAGACCGAATAGTGGTGTTAGAGGTAAAGATTCATGCTTCAATGAGCGGAAGTGCTGTAGAGCTGAATCATAGTCAGTATTGTATCGTCCTGCAAACCCAAAGTAGAAATATGTACGTATATTGTTATGGCGTTAAAAATGTACTTTACAGAACTATATATCTCATTGCAAGTAAAAAAGTCAAATACTAGGTAGCAAATTACCTTCTAATAAATAAGTACGTCAAGTATTATTCTTTAAAATGAGATACGTAAAACTAAATTTCCTCAAAAGTGCTCATTTAGAGGCTTTAAAAACTGTAATTTTTTTGTCCAAAAACCAATACAGACCAGTAACTAGATGGGAACTAGGACGGGCAGTATCCGACCTGTAAAAATCTTTGCGTGTCCAAGCGTGATTGAACCAGCACACTTTTCTTAATCAAAATGACGTTAAATTTGCAATTTTTCTTTTCACTTTCTTATATCATAAATAGAAGAAACTTTTGTAACTAAATATTTTTTCGACTTCCGGTTTTCGACGAATTTACACGTTTAAGGGGTCAGATACCCCCAAAAACATTTTTTTGCAAAATGTCTGTCTATCCGTGTGTTGTCATTGTATCTTAGAAACATGTATGAAATAGGATTGAACCAAATATTTTGTGAACATTTTTGGTTAAGACAAAAAGCTCCTCCCTGAGTTTGGAAAGGTTTCACCTAAAGTGGACACTGTAATAGCGATTTTTGTGCAATGTTCATAATTTTTCGTAGTTTTATTGTACATCGGCGGCTCGTGTAAACTTTGCATCCTACGGAGCCTAGCCTTCGATAAAGGCTAATGTTCAACTGAATAATGAAAAATTATTAATTTCGATTGTGATTAACTCGTTTTTAACTCCGATTAATTCACTAAAGCAAAAATTTAAGATAACAATCAAAATCCGTATAGTATCAAACTAATATTATTAAAGTATTAACATCTGTAACTACTTTCTGAAATAATAAGATGTATGAGATAAAAAGTTTTAGAATTGGCACATCCAACTTTTTCTCTTTCATAAAGACACAACTATAACCAAAATTAGGTCCCCGTATACTTTACAAGGAGATCATTAAAGATGGTGGTCTAAAATTTTGATGATTTCGAATTAGGTTATATGGGTCATATCACTAATTATCTGATGAAAGGATTTTTTCAAGTGGGACTTAATTTTTGAGCAATTGGGTGGTCTAAGTTCAGCGTATAATTTAAATACCCATTAGTATAGCTTCTGCATGTGATTTTGTGGCGCAGCGGTAACGTACGAGGAGGTACCAGGAGGTTGTAAATTCGATACCACTTTGAGGCATTTTTTCTTTTCTATTTTCTTTTATGTTTTATTATATGTTACGCATTTTAAGCACAATTGGGAATTCTACAGCGTTGAACTTTTTGGTATTTTCTTAATAAATTATATTTGCATTTTCAAATTTTTTCATGAAAATTAATTTTTCTCTGTAATTTTTAAAATAATATTTCTATTGACAAAACTACAAAATTGATTTATGCCTAGAACTATTTTTTATTAAGTATTACTTATTTTTTTATTTAAAGCATAATAAACTAAAGGCACCAAATATCAAAACTGCATCAAAACTTTCTTTTATTTCTCCTTTTGAGCATCTAATGACTAAACTTAATTTCTAAAATTACTGTCATAAGTAATTGCAAAATTTAAAGGCATCTTCCAGAAAAAAGAAGAATTTATTTGAGATATAAATGTCATGCATTATTTGAATAACTTTTTTTATATTAACGATATAAAATTAATTTATAAATTAGAAAAATACGAAAGTTAATTCCAATGATGATTTTTACATGTATGTGTCTTCTTCAATTTTTTAACATTTCCACGTGCTTTATCAGTAAAGGTTAATCGTATAAATTGCTAGCCCAATTGCAGACTTTATTGCATTTTAATTTAAACAATCAACATTAAATGTCAACACTTCATTTTAAACTGAAAATAGCTCTAAGCATAAATAAATCAAAACGCTGAAATGAAAAATATATAGTAAAGTTATTTTAATTGCACTTATATTTTTAATGAAATGTTTTGTGTTTCATAAAAAGTTCTTTTTATTAATATTCCTTAACCTCGTCAGCCCTAATGTTGCCTGGAGGCGACATTAAAAAACACTATTTTAACCCCTTAACTGGTTACTTTTTTACGTGCAATAAATTAAAAATATGGGTTTATACCATTTTTCTTAAGTTAAAACGTTCGTAATAGTAATACTAAACATTTTTGTCTTTGAATAGTATGCCATACCATTTTAAAAAAATCAGTGGTGACAAAAAGTTTGAAATGATGAATTAAGCAAATTCGTCTTGAACCGATCGCCATACGGGCAAATCAGTTAACCCTTTGCGGCGCAGGGCAGATTCATTGCTTAAGTGTTGAAATTAATGACTGACATCGGAATTTGAAAACAACTTTATTTGTAAATAAGAAAACGCTATATTTCACGCTTTCAATAAATCGTAAATTTTTTTAAACAAAATTCCGGTGCGAATGTGGCGTTTGGGAATTAAAATTAAGTGGTATATCTATGAAACCACTGCGCCGCAAAGGGTTTAGTGGTTGATTAATTTAAATGCTTCTATAATTGTTAAAATTACACCTAAATTTTTTAATAAATATGTGCATATTAGAAGCATCGATATATAGATTGAAGCATCTTTGGAGATGTTTTATAATCATTTTAAACTGGTTTTTGTAGCGCCACGTAGAATTTGTCTCAGGACTGAGGAGGTTAAAGCAATGCTTTAAGTGCAGATGTCGAATAGTATATGCATCTTTTAAGGTTCAAACCTTAGCAACAAATTAAGAAATTGAATCTAACAATCCTTGTTTGAATTTTGAACTATAAAGTGTCGGAGTATTTAAAGTTGCAGTTTTACTTAAGGTCGCGCAGAGATTGTTTTCCCTTTTAAGAACACAAAAGTGTAACACAGATACGGAATATTTGTTCCTTGTAAAAGATTCTGATCATTGGGATATCCTCATTAACTTTCTAGTGAATGGAATAGCGTTTTCCATTTTTTATAAATGGGGTGCATTTTTAATTGGCAAAAACTCACACCATTATGACTGTCTTTTCATAATTTCCATATAATAAAAATCAATTTAAAACCTTCGTTTCAGTGGCAGGATTTGAAAGAAGCTTTATATTTATTGGAAAAACAAGAATAATAAAATATATCGTATGAACTTTAAAATTTTCACGGTTTTACTTAAAAGGTGTCTAAAATAATAAAAGAGACGTTACAAGTTTAAAATAGGCATCTTATTTAAAACTTAGTGCGTTCAAGTCTTTCTAAACTCTTCATAAGAAATATTTTATTAAGTAAATTCTGTTCATTTATATAAATACGTCACTCTTTTTCGAAAATTATTAAAGCTAAATGTAGAAGTAGTTTTTTTTTTTTTTTTACATAATTAGAGAAAAAAAATTATTACTAAGTGCAGTTCTGTCTATCTTATTTTATTACATCACTTAATCATCTCATCATTCAATACAAGAAACTACTACTTCCACTTTCAACTCTAATAATTACACTGGTTTACAAATTTTAACATTTTTTATATACTTTTGATGAAACACCTATTTTCTTATTATACTACCTCTTACTAATAATAGGCGATACTTGAAAAAAATCTATCACGTCACATTTTTTACTTTCTCCTATACAGGGTATTCACTCTCAATGGTGTCCAATGGCTAATTCCCTAACCGTTAGTCATTGAACTATAGTTCCAGTTACAAAAATGTTTTAAATGTGGTAAAGAGATATTTTATAAGCTATCAGGAAATTTCGGTTATTATTCGAAGACCGAATTCAGAAATCGCGGTCTTTAATCGTTTCGACATATTAATGCAAAATATACAATTTGTAAAAACATATAAGGAAAATAAAATAGTGAAAATTACAAAATGTTAAATATTTTAAAATGTTATTAGATTAACTCAAATGATGTGCAAAAGATCCCCTTTGGAGGGAAATGTGGTTTCCGTCAATATCTTCCTTCGAAACCCAACACCTGAAATATAAAATTTTTGTTCTTGCCTTAAGTGATGGTTTAGTACTGGATTTTCTCTTGTACACAGGAAAAAATGCCGTACTTGTAGAAGCTATGAAAGACTTACAGCTTGGTGGAGCAGTTATCAAATAATAATACTAATAATAATAATAATAAAAACTGAGAGTGTACCCGTAAATGAAAGTAGAGCCATATACACTGACAGATATTTCACTGTAGTGAAAACAACTTAACATCTTCTTTCAAAGAGAATTCTGTGCACTGGGACAGTCATAACTAATAGAATAGGTGATGTTGCAAACAAAATGCAATCTGTGAAAGACAGTGCAATGAAACGTGATGAGTGGACTGAGTTTGCTAGATCAGATAATAAAATTGTGGCGTTAAAATGGAAGGACAAGAAATATGTGCATATGATGTCCACCACATGTGGAAGTGAGTCCAGTGATACAAGTGAGCGCTGGTGTAAAAAAAAAAAAACCAAGGTTGGTTACAAACTTGGTTACAACCAGACCAGCTATAATAAGAATGTATAAAGCACATTTGGGTGGAATCAATCTAAACGATAGGTTCATTAATGCGAACACGTAAATAGCCAATTCGGATCTCTTCTCACTTTCTCGACTTAATTACCGTAAATAGTTGGGTTTTGTGTATAAGAGATTATAGATCCTTCAATATTCAGAAAAGAGATCAAATGCGTTTACTCGAATTTTGTCTTTACATTGCTGAAGGCCTTTATAAAATGTGAAAATAAAAGTCTGCTGTTGGAAGACCACGAAAATCAGAGCAATCATCCAATGAATCTACATCTTCTAAAAAAAGGAGAATAAAGCCATGTAATAAAACCAAATAATAGCTGTAATAGCCATATAATAGCCATAAATAAAGCCAAATAATCGCCATAACCATGTCTATTCCCAAAAATGAAGTTCGCTATGATGAATTTGGACATAGGCCTGAATCTGTTGCTAGGGTATATCAATCTCGATGACGCATGGAAGGATGTAAAGGAAAATCAAGAATAAAATGTGTGAAATGTAATCTATTTCTTTTTCTTCAGAATAATAACTATTTCAAAAAATTCGATAATAAATGGTATATTATTAGAAGATTATTATTACAAGGTACGCATAATATTTCAAGATATGTATAGTATATATGGGTCAATCCATTTCAAGTGGTCCAGAAAATATTTTTTTGGTCGCTCGACCATTTTTAAAATATCTGAAATTTTTTCTACAACAACCCTAACATGACGGAAGTTCAAAATGACCGTTATTTTAATTTTACTATTTTTTGTTTGTGCATGGCGGCCATCTTTGTTTCATCGTGTTCAGCGATTTTCTCACATACTAGGATACACAAAATTGTAAATATCTCGTCTTTTATTTTCCCAATTGAAATGGGGTTTGCAGCAATTTCTTCAGAATAAAACAGGCTACATGTACGGTTGTAGAATAATTTTGAAAAATAGATTTTTACAAGTGAAATTTTAGCACAAAATTTAAGATTTTTTCCACAATCTATCCGTTTGCAAGAGGAAATTTTTCATGCAAGGAAAACTGTCAGCCTTACACAATTTTTTCTACAAATAGGTCAAAATGCATGTACTCACACACCAAGTCCCAGATCTGGGAGTTAATTTCTCTTTGAGAAAAAAATTCCGAAATTCGTCAAAAATTTCAAAAATCGTACTTTTTAAGCTTTGATATCTCTGGTGGGGCACGAGATAAAAATTTGAAATTCTGGCCTTTGATAGTATTATGTGGTAATGTTATGTAAAAAAAATTTCAAGAAGGAGATTTGACTATAAGCTGAGATATGACATGGACAATATGTGAAAACAATATTGTCAAACTATTGTAACCTACTATGTAATTGTTCCACAAGACTGTCAACCTTACATAATTTTTTCTACAAATAGATCAAAAGTGCGTATACTCATACACCAAGTCCCAGATTCGGGAGTTGATTTCTCTTTGCGAAAAAAAAATCCGAAATTCGTCAAATATTTCAAAAATCGCCCTTTTTAGGCTTTGATATCTCTGGTGGAGCACGAGATAAAAATCTGAAATTCTGGCCTTTGATAGTATTGTGTAGTAGTGTTATGTACAAAAAATTTCAAGAAGGAGATTTGACTACAAGCTGAGTTATGACATGGACAATATGTGAAAACAATACTGCCAAACTATTGTAACCTACTATGTAATTGTTCATACCAATGACCTTAAGATACTTAGACTCCAAAATAGCAACCTTTTCGTAGGCCGACATGTGTGCCTTCCGTCACGTGACGGAGGGCAGATTTAGCACGCCAAACCGGTTTTTCTCCCGCCGAAACTCATATTGCTATGTTTGTCTTGAATTGGACCGCACTTCTTCTTTTCTCTTTGTGAAATCTGAAAGTTGCCAATAAAGCGATCACCGCCAAAAAACAGCATCTTTTCGCCAAGATGTTGGATTCGAAACCATGCCGAGATAACAATGGGATTTGGCGTCTACGTATATGAGAAAGTCAATGGTTCATACCTCCAAAATTTTAAATTAATTATTTATGGTACAAAGTTAAATGTTAATTACAAATACCTTCTTTAAATGACTTCAAACAAACTATTGTAACCTACTATGTAATTGTTCATACCTCCAAAATTTTAAATTAATTATTTATGGTAAAAAGTTAAATGTTAATTACAAATACCTTCTTCAAATGCGTCTGTGTGATTTAAACAATTCAGAATGTATGCTAAGCCAATACACTATTTGTCCAGAGGAACAAACTTACTAGAAATGCTATTGCAACAATTTTACTCGGTACACATTTCAGGAAAAGTAAATTTCAGACAATGGGTTGCAACTGATCGATTTGACATGGTTTCACTTATTAAACCTAGAGAATTTCATTCAAGTTAACAAGGGATGACAAGACTTGGGTGCCTTCAAATAAAATTTTGAGAAAGAACAGCCTGATGAACTGACAACAGGAACTGGTCGAACTCATTACATCTCTCGTAAATAGTGTTAAGCTCTTTGTTGATCATATATAGTATCTTTGTAAATTAAACATTTATTACTAAACTGTTTTCAACAAACGATATTTTCTGTGTAAATATTGTAATAAAAGAGACTAATCTCATTTCTCCTAATGTACTCCTACTAGCATTTCTTAACATTTTTTAATCACCGTATCTCAGCTTATAGTCAAATCTCCTTCTTAAAATTTTTTGTACATAACACTACTACACAATACTATCAAAAGTCAGAATTTCAGACTTTTATCTCGTGCTCCACCAGAGATATCAAAGCCTAAAAAGTGCGATTTTTGAAATTTTTTACGAATTTCGGATTTTTTTTCGCAAAGAGAAATCAACTTCCAGATCTGGGACTTGGTGTATGAATACACGCACTTTTGACCTATTTGTAGAAAAAATTGTGTAAGATTGACAGTCTTGTTGAACAATTACATAATAGGTTACAATAATTTGAGATTATTGTTTTCACATATTGTCCATGTCATATCTCCGCTTGTAGTCAAATCTCCTTCTTGAAATTTTTTGTACATAACATTACTACATAATACTATCAAAGGCCAGAATTTCAAATTTTTATCTCGTGTCCCACCAGAGATATCAAAGCCTAAAAAGTGCAATTTTTGAAATTTTTGAAGAATTTCGGAATTTTTTTTTTTTTTTGCAAAGAGAAATCAACTCCCAGATCTGAGACTTGGTGTATGAGTACACACACTTTTACACTTTTGACCTATTTGTAGAAAAAATTGTATAAGTATGGCAGTTTTCCTTGCATGAAAAATTTCCTCTTGAAAACGGATAGATTTTGGAAAAAATCTTGAATTTTGTGCTAAAATTTCACTTGTAAAATTTTATTTTCCAAAATTATTCTACCACCATACATTTAGCCTATTTTATTCTGAACAAAATGCTGCAAACCCCATTTCAATTGGGAAAATAAAAGACGAGATATTTACAATTTTGTGTATCCTAGTATCTGAGAAAATCGCTGCATACGATGAAACAAAGATGGCCACCATGCACAAACAAAAAATAGTAAAATTAAAATAACGGTCATTTTGAACTTCCATTATGTTAGGGTTTTGTACAAAAAACTTCAGATTTTTTAAAAATAGTCGAGCGACCAGTGCTGGACCACTTGAAATGGATTGACCCTAGTGTTGTTGGCTCTCGCATTTTCAAAACGGGTTGATGTATTTATATAAATAAACAACATATACTTATTAAAATATTCTCTAATGAAAAACTTTGAAAAGCATGAAAATACTAGAAAGTTTTAAATAAAATGCATATTTTAAATTTGTAACATCTCTTATTATTTTAGACCCTTTTTACGTAAAACAGTGAACTTTTTAAAGTGCATATATTATATTTTATGTTTGAATTAACCTCCTCAGTCCTGAGACAATTATTATGAGGGACCATAAAAACCTGTAAAAAACATCGCTAAAGATGTGTCAGCCTATATATATCAATACTTATGATATGCACGCATCAAATAAAAATGCATAGAAGTAATTTTAACAATTCTGGAAGAATTAAAATTCATTTAAATGGTCTTTATTAGTGCCTCCTACAAGTGACATCAGGTCTGAAAAGGTTAAGGTGAAATATTGCGTTTCGTCTCATGATATTATTTGCAAGAATAATAAGTTGGGCATTTTATACAAATTTAAAAATAAATCCTCCAAAGACACCTATGAGCTTATAGCTACTATAAATAAGTTTGCTTATATTATATGTTTGATAAATTTTTTATATGATGACGTCCATTAATCTGCTTTAAATAGTTTCCATGACGCATTAAATGTGGTCGATCTAATATCCTAGGTAAAAATAAAACGATCCGAAACATAAAATTAGAAGCAGAATTGAAAAATAGACTATGATTAGAGGTATGATTCTCATTGCAAGCTAGGTTAGAAAGTTTTTATATAGTTTGTTTTGAAATTGACAGATATGGATCCCGTTCATCCTACACGTTATTTTATAAATGAATTTATATTTTAGGAACCTATAAAGTTATTTAAATTTGGTATCAAATCTTTAAAAATGTCTTATATAAATGACTATTCATAATTCAAAGTTTAATAATTCGAACTATAGCTTCATTTGAATCTAGGGTGATTTCTTATAAAAGCCATACTCAATTCAGAGTTCGGATTATCAATATTATAAATTGAATTTTTGAGCTGTTTAGATTATTTGATTTTTATTTTTACATTAAGCTTAAATTTCCATTAATCTTTTATAACTCTTTCAGAGCCGGTGTCAATTACAATGGACATACAATTTAAAACCTTATTTTTTTTAATCCTCTCACTGCAGAGTTAAAACTTGCTGCATGAAGAGATGAATAACTAATCTTTTTGACATCTTTGCGTTTTTTTTGGATTGGCAACATAGTCAATAGAAATTTACAGCTAGCTTGCTTTGTGGGCCTACTTGGCCGAGTGGTTAAGACGCCGCTCTGCTAACCTGGAGGTTGTGGATTCGATTCCCGCTGGCTCCATTGCACACACACTTTGTGTGGAGCTCCTGGTTGTATTTTTCATGTGTGTTGTAAATTTCTTTGTGCTATCTCGTCCTTGTATATTGACAATGACTTATAAGCAGGCTTCATGTCGAGCACACAAGTCGGGTCCATGTTATTCAAATAAATAAATAAATAGCTTGCTTTGTTTGAAAATGGCGTCATGCTTTGGAATACACAAACGTGATTTTTTTTTCTTTTGATTTTTATGAATAATCTATATATTTAAAAGACCTGGCTGTTTTTTTGGCCATCAGCCCTGAGCTTTCTACTGGCCCGATTTTGATAATTATTTTTTTAAATGAAAGCTGTTTATATGTAGATGTGCCCATTCTGGCTAATTTTTAATTTATTTCAATTTTTATATTTTATTTTTAATCTTAAAAGCTTTTTCATGACATTTTTTCAAAACAGTGGCAACAGGTTAAGCTTTTCTCAAAATTTATTTTGTTTCATTATTTTCCACCAATCAGGAGCTTGATCTCATCGGTGAATGTATAATCGCATTTCAAATAAACAAAAAAAAAATATATAAAATAAAGGTTTTCGTTAAATTTAATCATAATAAAATGATTACACATAGTTATTCTCAGCAATACACAGATTATTTACTGAGTAATATTATTAAGTATTATGTAAATAAAATAACAGAAGATAAACTTTAATAAAATATACTATCTAAAGTGAAATTTTGTCGATGGAGAAAATGTACAGAAACCAGATAAATTTATTCCATGAATATAATATACATTGTTATAGTTGTGTCAGTGATGATATCATATTCACTGACTTTAATTCCTGCATCTAAATAAAGTGAACTTCTATTAATTTAAAGGTCCGTGATGTGCACAAATGAAAATATTTCTATAAACTGCGCCATTTCTATTTCATTATAATGAATATTTTATGAAACTGAAGAATTCTTAAATAACTGCATAAATCACGCTTTTATTTAAGAAAAGATGTGTATTTCTGAAGGTGTAAATGATGTCATATTAGAAAAAAAAAAAAGAATAAAACTTGTGATATGCCGGTATTACTATATTTCTATCTTACATAATATCAAAAAATAATTAAAATCATTTCATTGTATTAAGTTATTGTTTAAAAAAAAATCTGCATTTCAACAACAAATACAAAATTTTTATTCTTTTTAATAACAGAGATATCGGTTTCTTTTTTTTTCGTTGCCATAACAATAAAATTTATTTTTACAAATTCGTGGAGGATACAAACCAATAAATAAATTAAATGTATTGCAAGTGCTGTAAATGTGTAGAGGGTTGGTTGGGCAGTTTAGTAAGTCCCTGTTTGTATTATAATTAAAATGTTTCATTGGTTTTATAATTATTGTACAGTTATCAAGCGATATTTAAACGGAGAAAAAATAAACTATGCAGATATTTTTAAATTCGTATTCCGGGGTACAATACTAACTTCCTAAATAATTTGGCATTTAAATAATATTTAAGGTTTAGAAACCGCATTAAAAAAAGATTTGTAGCTGAAGTTAAGTCTAACATAATAATTTAAGAGTTGTTTTCTTTATTTTTTGTTATTTTCTGAAGTTTGTGTATCTTCATCATGAAAAGCTATGTTATCCCTATTTTAAGAGATGGCAATTATTTATTTTGTTCAGTATTTTACTGTCTATATAATATTGACATATATCATATCTAATATATATTCTTTTCCGTCGAGTTTCGACGGGTACAGCTAGTTCCTTTTAAAGTGTCAATGATTTTTTATATATATATAATGTTTATAAGTTAATCTTAGCATTGCAAATAGTTTTATTTGATTACTGTTTATTAGTGTAGACAAAATGTAAGTCAAATTACATGTCCATTACAATGGACAGACGGTACAGGTGGTCGTGTTTCTTTAGATAGTTGAACTATAATGCTTTTACAATCGAATTTATTTTAGGCATTTGAATTGTTTTTAAAACAACAAAAAGTTATCAAGAACATTAATTATTCATTTTCAGCACTTTCCAACAAAGTTGAAAAGTGTTTATAATTTCGGTTTGCCTACCCGTCTGTCTAACTCTCGTAAATCTGCTCGGATTGCCCTGAAATTTATGGAGGTTATTAAAATTCATCCTAGCACGGAGCCTTATTTCAATTATTGCGTCAAGTATGATTAGTTTATTTACAAAGAGAGTCAAATTTTCCATTAAATTACGGCCTATGGAAAAAATAGTTTCAAATGAATTTTAAATATATTACACATTTTCAGATATATTAAAATATTTATTTATTTACGAAGTAAAATAAAATATGCATTCGATAAAATATGCAAGGAAAAGAATAGTTATTATTCATACATTCCACACAAAATAATTCCATTCCATTCTTAAAGGGGAAATTGTTTGCGACATATTTTAATTATATTAAACTATTTCATGTATAATAAAATTGATATATGTCACTGAGGCTTAATATAAGTTATTTCAGGCATAATAATGTGTATATAGATTTACAACCCAGTGCATTAGCATTTGGACACACAAAATATTTCAAATAGTATTTTCTATCCGAAGTACGGTATATTACTGAATATTATTGTTGTGTATGATCACTGTGTGTGTCTATGTGATAAAAATTACTAAAATATTATGTTTTTGAAACGCATTTAGTGTTATAGCATCGCTATCTAGGTTTGTTGTGTAAAAAAAAAAAAAAAAAAAAAAAAAAAAAAAAAAAAAAAAAAAAAAAGATATTTGTAAGAGAAATCACAAGAGATGTTCAAGCTCTAAATATTTAACTTTTGCAACCTCATAGACCGGTTTCCCATTTCAATGGACATTTTCCTTTTTTTTTTTTTTTTTTTTTTTTTTCAAATAATTACATTTTTTATTTATTTTTTTCTATAAGAGGTTTATTAGAGCCCTATTATAATATTTTAAAACTTTTTTTTTTTTTTTTTTACTCACAACATTAAATGCGGGTCTGAAAAGGTTAAATGCAAATTAGGTCACTTGCCTAATTTCTGTTATATTAGGACTTTTTTAAGGGAGACCCGAACCCCATTTTCGGCCAAAAATCATCAAAAGTTCAAAAAAAAAATTTCTCAGAAAACGATAAAATTTGCGAATATCCATGCAAAATTTCAGAACTCGGGGACACTTGGAACATGTAGAAAATGAGCTTTTTAAATTGTACTCACTATAGAGTTTAAAGGACTAGCGGCCATTTAAAACGTGTTTTCCTGAAAATGACTTTTTTCATGTTTTGCCTAAGTTCAAAGTACTAAGGCTCAGTGGTAAAATGATTTAGAAACAAAGTGTTTATGTTTTTAGAATCTTAAAAAAAAATTGCAACAAAAGTAAGGAGAGATATTTCTTTTAACTATTTCTGAAAATTTTACATAAATTGGTAAACATGGAAATTATAACGAATTTAAGGAAATTTACCATGCGTATATTTTTTTTTAGCCGATTAAAATAGAAAATTAAAAATATCTCTCCTTAGTTCTTTTCTATATAGTATAACACTATTTAAGAAATTTTAGTAATACCAAAATATTGAAAATTGAATGAGGAGTAGTAATTTTAAAAAGTGTATTTTTCGACAAAAAAAAAAAAATCATAAAAATCTCCTTAAAAAATATACTTTTTAATAAAAAGTGAATTTTTTTTGCTAATTATTCCTTAAAAGAAGATTTTTAAATAGTACACCAAAATTCATTACTTTAAAATCAATAATAAAAATTTTGGGTTTTTTCTTATGGGTCTACCTTAAATGTAGGTAGTATAGTAGATCTGTATCTAAAAATAAAAACACATACTAAAATCTCAAACTGAACTCTATTTTGCATGTATATCAATTAAGTTTCACTTCAAGAAAAAGTTCAATACAGTGAGACAAGGGGATGAGGATGTGTTAGTAAATTGGGATACCACCATATAAAATAAGAAAGCAATCAAGATACCTTTTTTATGTGACAAGTTAAATATCATAAACATATATGTATTTTTAAATTTGACTGAGGTTGTTATAACATTTAATAATAAAAACGGGATTATTGTTTTAATGTTGATTTTAATTTGTTAGAATTCATAGAATACTCTCAAAATAACAATAATGAATAAAATAGTAATGTTGATTCAATAATTATTTGCAAATTAACTGTTACGAAAACTTTGACGTTATGACATGGAGGAGTATTAATCTACTGTGACAATCGGCGACATAGAAAAATAGAGGCAGAAAAAAATCCAAAAATTGCGTGAGTAATTAATTAAGGACCTCTAAAAAGTCATATGTCATTAAAAAATTACATTAATTATATAAATAAGGATATGCAGAATAGATAAAATTTTATTTAATAATCATAAATAAATAAAATAAACATGCATATACATATATACATAAATAACTAAATGACACTGAACTTTTCTCAAAAGTTACTTGACACTTTTTATAGGGATCTTCGAAGATTAAATTTCATCGAAAATCATTTTAATCATCTCGATAAAAGAAAAAAAATGTCCGCAACAACAGTAGTGTTTTATTGGAGACAGGCTAACTGCGCCTATGTTGACCCATCTTTTCCTCCCCCTGTATGAACAGGAATGTCGCAGTTTCACGGGTATATCAATCAAGAGCGTGAAAGGGCGCGTCAACAAAGCAACGAAGCCGTATGAACTGCGCTCGGGGATTGTATGTTATTGTCTCCCCCCGTCACTTGAGGGAACGAAGTGACGGCTTCTTTTGTTTAGAAAGACTCTTCTCTTTTCGCGAAATTGGGCACTTTATCGGCTATCAATATATTTTTTTTTCTTAAACTCCCAAATATTTTATACACATCTATTTTATATATGTATATAAGAAAATTGTACTTAATAATAACCATTAAATCACACAAAAATCGACACTCTTTAAAAATGTATATTCGTTAATATAAAATGCACAAAATGAAAAACAAAACGAAATAAATAAAAGTATGATATTAAAAAAATCTAGACATATATATGCATATATGTAGTACTTACATAAGAAATCTAAACTTCGGAGAATTTTTGGAGAACATTTGAAAAACTGCTTTAGAAGAGAAAATTTTGTGTAGAACGTTTATGTGCACTTGTTACCTATTAATTTCCTTTTTTCTTAAGCATATTATTTTTCGTTCAGAAATATATTTTTTTTAAAAATGACGTGGGATAATTATGTATGGAAACAAATATTTTTGACAAGTTTAAACTATGTTCTCGTTGTTTACGCTTTATAAAATGTTTCATTCTGTCCTTCAAGAACAAATATTCCGTATTTCAATTAATATCCTAAAAATAACATTCACTTTAAAATTATTTTGTGTAGTATTTTGAAAGAAAGATGTTGAGGAAAAAGAGCAGCATTCAAAACATAAAAATATTCTTGCTGCTAAAATATTCCTCTGAACGATAATCAATATGTCTCTAATTGCTCTTAATATTATTGTTTTTACCATTATTATTATTAACTTGTTTGGAACTACGGTATTTAAATATTGATTTATTATTTTATTTCGAAACGTTTTTTTTCAAATTCTAAGGAATTTTTAAAAAAATCTAAAGCGGTTGCACGATGCTTTTTTTTTTTACTTTACCAATTGAAACTTTTTAAATCGTAAAGTAATCAAAACCTATTTACAGATGCCACTTTATTGGCTACCACTATTTTCAAACAATAACTTTCTTGTTTCAAAATTTTGAAAATATTGCAAATTTCAAAAGCAGTATTTATTAATATTTGTTTTAAAAACACAAAAATTTTTTACTATTAAACCACTGTTCCTTATAAATAATTAATTGCAATTAATTTTTATCACATGAATATAATGACATGTTCAGCTTTTCAAATATTCCAAACTGTATGTTGGTGTTAGAACTTAGGAAAACGAACGTTATTACAGAACTTGATCCTTTTTTTAGGATGGAAACCATTGATCTTAAAGAAGCTACTTCAATAAATTGAAATGACTCGCTCACTAATGCTAATCCTATGGAAGAAAATTATAAAGATATATCGTTTGCATTTCAGTATTTTTAAACAATTCGTTTTGCGTTGGCTAGCTAAAATCGATCTGTAAAAAGGGCGTTTTTCTTTTACTTTTTTGATTTTGTTTATAGATGTATTTTTAATTAGGATTCTTTTATTTTCAGAACCTGTTTCGAAAATGAAAGTATCTTCTTGAAAGAAATCTGTAAACAAAATCAAAATAGTAAAAAAGAGCAGATGTAAATATCAATTTCAGCTATTGAATGGAAGAAAAAATCATTTAAATATATAAAAAAGTAAACGAGATATCTTTAAAATTAAAATCTTTCATAGGATTAACATTAGCGAGCGAGTCTTTGCAGGTGAGTAAAGTAGCCCCTTAACTATCATATATATTGTTAAATTCAGACACTGTTTCCGGGGGGGGGGCATCAATCTCATTGCTCTCTACGGGAGAAATGTCCCTCCCGGACTTGCCTCTGAATTCAACATTGATCAGATATATATTTCTGATAGCAAAATCTGTTTTTCTATATGTATACAAAACGCATAATGATGCGCAAGATATACGCAAAGTTTCTCAATAGTTTTTAACGAATTCCACTCACATTTCTTTAAAACACATTGTTTGATTAAGCATCGTCATTAATTAAAAAATTAATGAAAAACTTATTAGCAAACATTTAGCAGCGTTATCTCAAACATTCCAGAAGGAAATCATTGCACAGATCTGCAAATGTCCAGAAAAACAGTTTTCTACTGTTTTTCGGGACATAACGTATTAAAGGAAATTTATTATTAATTACACACAAAAAAATTAATATGCAAAATTTTATTTGGAAAAAATCCTTTTTAAAAGAATATATTTTTAACAGTTATTTTAAATAATTTTCAGCAAGTTTTTTGCAACAAATATTGTATGCATGCGATTAATGCATGGTATTGCAATTCGGCAACCATTTTTAAAGATCCAAAATACTGAAATACATAAGATTGGTAATTTTTTCAATATATTTTTTTAATATATGCCCAATAAAAAATCAAATATGTTTCTTTAAGGAAAAATAAAAAATAATGCACTAGAGGAATAAGTCCGTTTCTATAAAAAAAAAAAAAAAAAAAAAAAAAAAAGTCATATTTTTAAAGTTACAGATTTTTTTTTTCTTTGCGTGATTTAAGTAAGGTACCCTGGGGCAATAACGCCAAGTGATTATATTTTGCATAATTTTGAAATAATCAGGTAAATGACATCCATGTGCTCTGCGCAGAAGGGTTTTGAGTCATATAAATCGCAAAAAACAGCTTCAAGTTAATTTGTTTCATTTTTAGGTCTTATTGTTTTTACAAACAACTAAAATTAACGCTTGATCTAAAATTTGCGAGATACGTTTTGTGATGTGAAGATTATCTTTTTATCCGGAAATACTTTGTTAATTACATAAATTTGTAGTGCATTTCATGTACTTTTAAAATGTTGTTGAAGATTTTGGATATCTTCTCGAGATAATTTGTAATTTAAAATGTACTGCGCAATAACTATACCGGGGCAATAACGCCAATCCTTGACTTTAGTACCCCGGTTGATTCCCTACAGTGGCCGAGCTACATCCTAAATACTGATTCAAATAAACACAGTTAAAACTGTCCAATGTTTCTATATTTCTATTTAAGCGTTCCTTTTTAAGCAAAAAGAAGCTCACGGTCTGATTTTATTTTGCCTCATTCCCTCCTCCCACACCACACCTTTATTTTTCTTACACTTTCACAAAAAATTAAACATTTTCAATAGCTTAGAATGCAATTTGTCCATTTCTAAGTTTGTAGAGTTTGTATTTTTAGAATTGGGCTATCTACATACAATTATTCCATCTTATTTCATAGTTTTGTTTGCATGGCGTTATTACCCATATAGGTGGATAATAACGCCAAATGGCATTGGTCAAGAAAAAATGCCATTACATTTTATGAATACATATCTGTTAAATTATTTTATTTTATATAGATAGTCAATGAGTTGCTGTATCAGATCCTATATTTGTTTGAAAAATACAATCTAAAACTGAGCCGTGAAAATTGCTAGAACCTTAACGTGGCGTTATTACCCCATGGTACCTTATATATATTTAGTAAAACGTTTTTCGTGTATTAGTATGTAAAACAATAAAAGTTTTACTTTTGTACAAATAAAACTTACCGAGTTATGATAACTTTAATTTTATGAGTTTTCATCATTTTTTGTCATTAAAAACGAAAAAACAGTTTTTATCCAAGTCACAATAATAAAATCCCTTAACAATGGTGAGTTTTTAAATTAACATTAGATATTCCTTAAAATACCTTGAAAAGCTAACAAAATTTAGGGCGGCACTTTGAAGCGGTTCCATTTAAATCGGAAATTCTCTCCAAAAATTGTAATCCTCTACTTGAGGAATTATAATTTATTTTAATATTTTTCTGTATTTATTGCTTTGAATATTTTATAAGATGCAATGCAATGCTAGATAAATGCACTCCAGATGTTTATAAGTATTGCGATTATTGTCACCAAAAGTTACCATGGCTCGATTTGCACCCAAAAGAATTTTTGTGAATAAATCTCATTAAGACAACCCTCAATACAATGATGGATTGCTTATCTCAAAGCGCAGATCATACAGATGGGGGGTCAAAGCTGTAAACGCAGTTTATGATCTCCTCCTAGCGTAGGCACACTTGATGTACACCCGTAAAATTTTGAATCAAAATATTTTTTTAATATACTCAACATTTTTTACTTAAAGGGGCACCGTACCCTTGATTCGGCGACAAATGACGAAAATATTTATTTTCTAATTTTTTGCTTAAATCATACTTTATTACTCCTAGTACATTCTCGTGAAGCTTTGTAAAGATCCGTATATTATAAATATACTAAATTAAAACGATTTTATTATATCGCTTTCCTTTTAAATGCCACAATCTACTTCACTTAAAAGTGATTTTTTTATCAGTTTGTGTGTTCTCGGCGAATAGGCATATCCAACGTGCTAAAACTTTTATGTATGTAGTTCAATTGACTTGGTTTTTTGGGAATTTTTCCTCATGGTCTGTTTGATAAATCTAAGTATCCGATTTACCATAAAAATGTAAATTACATTAACTTTTAAACATAAACTTACACGCATTTGCACATTTTTTTTTCTTCCAAACTAATTAAATTAGGATAAATCCGAAACTTAAAATTATACAGCATACTTCTACGAATAGTTTTAAAAAAATAGCTGAAAATGTTCAAAATTGTACAAGAAGATACATTTTAAAATTTACTTAAATTTTTCAAAAGAATTAAATTTATCTAATTTTGCCACGGAAATCCAACAATTTCTTGTTAGAAACATTTTCCTTTATTGAGTCTTTCATTTGTATGGTAAAAATTGTACTTTAAATTGCTTAAATGAAAAAAGTTCGAATGGTACCAAGTTCCTTTAAGAGTTTAAGTTCCATTTAAAATTGCATTAATATTGTATATAAAAATGTAGACAGCATCTGTAGATTCTCGTTTGTAATAGTAAAAGATGCTTTATATCTTCTGAATACTATGTCGTAAAGATTAGAATTTCTTCAAAATTTTACTTAATCATGCAGATGAAAATGTACGAAATATCATGAAAATTATATGCTACTTCACTGCGATTTAATTAAAATTAGCTTCACAATTTTCTAGAAACGGGAAAATGGCGCTCCGCTGCATTATAAATTCTATAGAGGTACATACCAGCTGATTAAAGTAATAGAAGTCTTTAAATCTCTATCGAAATCATTTTGTTTTAAACTTCAAAATAAAATCTCAAGTTGTTTTAAACAATAAAGTAGATGAAAATCCTTCCGCAAGCTTAAAAATTGACAAAAACAACAAGAGATAGGGCTTCTGCGAATTTCTCTACCATTTAATCTATTGTGAAATAGAATAAAAAGACATTTTTCGAGTGTGTTGTTAATCTTTCCTAAAAATCCCATTTATAAACCCTAACTGGAAATATTCTTACTTTTTAGTTGGATAGGATTTCAATATTTCTAGAATTCTTGCAAGGAGAAATTTCCTGGAAATTTCCTGGAATAAGCTAATGGGAAAGTAATTTTAATGGAAACTCTTGAGAAATAGGTAAACTAGCAAATTTCCTTTAAGTGAAACATGTCCAAATATTTAATAAAATTGTCCTAAGAATTTCAATTCTGGAAAGGTATTGCAGCAATAGTTTCCCAACAATAGATGATTTTATGTTTTAAAAAGTTATAAAATGTGTCCCAATGTGTTCAAAGAATTAATTTTAATTGCTAAAGCTATGTTTAAAACTTCATGTAACATTAGAAAATTTTCAATTAATAAATTTGAATTTTAAAGATATTTAACCCCTTAACTGATTTGCCCGTACGCCGTTCGGGCAAGACGAATTTGCTTAATTCATCATTTAAAGCTTTTTCACACCACTAATTTTTTTAAAGTACGATTTCATACTATTTAATTTCAGAAATGTTTAGATTAAATGTTATGAATATTTAAGCTTAAAAAACTGGTGTTAACACACATTTTCAATTTATTGTACGTAAAAAAGGGAATCAGTTAATGGGTTAAAAAATAATTGTATGAAAGCTATAATTTTTGGTTTAAATTTTTAATTTTACTTTAACTTCAAAAAACGATCAAGGATGACAGCAACAACGATAATAATAATAAATGGGATTTATTTACTGAAATCATTTCAATTGCTTCAACGATATTTAAATGTTAATCTTTCGTAGGTAGTATAATCATTATATACCAATACAAATTATCATCAACAATTATCAACAATTGTGTATATATAAATTATAAATGAACTTTTATGCAAATTAAAAATTATGTATACTCTGTCATAAAATTCATTCAAATAGATCCTCATAAAAAATGAGACAAATAATTGAAAATACGGTAAACATTTGAAAAATGGAAATATTTGTAGAACCAAGGCAGAATCATCAGGACCAAACTACATTGAGTTCCACAAAAACTTGTACTGTTTTATCCATTATATATATATATATATATATATATATATATATATATATATATATATATATATATACAGGGGGAGTTATAATTATCGAAACAATAGGTTATCTCTTTAAATATTGCCGCTAGGCACATACTTCCATTTGTAAAGTTTCATTTTAAAAAAAAAAGGTCCAAAATGTGATGTTATAAATTGCATCTCCATGACTCCATGAGGGACTATTTGAAAAAATACGAAAATTAAATTTTTATACGGCCCCTTACGGAAATATTCTCAATTACGAAATTAATTCTCACCCATTCCTGAATTAAACATTAAAATTTCATCTCCATACCTAAAACTCTTACAGAGATATTATAATCCAAAATTCTCCAAAATTCGTGACTTACACCACTTAACATGCCTCTAACCGATTTTTTTTCACTCATTTTGAAAACAAGAAAGGGATCATCCACAAATTGTCCGTTATTAAATGTAGGTTTAAGACAGTGCATTTCATTCGGACATAAAAAAAAGTAACGTTGTGATTAACTACGCTAAACCTGCTTTCAAAATATGCTGGTAGTTTGCACTAAAGATCTGCACGGATCTAAATATTTAGGTTCGGTCCCGAACCAACCCATAGAAAAAAGTTCAGCCCAGCCCGAAAAAAAATTTAAAAACATAACCCAGCCTAGCTGAATTTTTACAAAGTTTTTTATATCGATATAGCTAAAAATTGTTTTGCATGGGTGAATTCTGATCAAAAACATTTATTATAACATTTTCTTTTTTCATGTTTATAATTTTTATTTTTAAAGAAGCGCAAAAAGCTGCGATATATTTGTTTTATTAATGAATCTCTATTTATATGAAAATGTTTAACTTTTCCAGTATCGTTTGCTATACAGTAAAATCTTTTAAGATGGAATCTCATGGGAAAGAAAAAAAATGCGTTATAGACAAGTTTCTTTCTTTGGAGGTATAAATGCAATCTATTTTCTTCTCAGATATTATTATATTCACTTTGCATGGATATTTTCCGTTTAAAACAGGATTGCGTCATAAGCAGATTCGTTTTCATTGGTTTTAATGTATTGGTTTAAATCTTGAAAAAGATGAATTTTAAAGTTTTTATTAAAAAATAATGTCGATTTGAAAATATATGCACTTATAGTAAAAAATTTTGGGCTGAGAAAATATCACTTATTTTTGCACGGATTAGATCAGTCAGAGACAATTATTTTAATACGGGTTGTGTCGAGACCGGAACTGAAAATTTAGTCCCATGCAGACATAAGAAAAAGGACGCGAGTCCAGGTTCGGAATGAAAAAACATGTTAGGCCTGGCCAAGTAAGGTCCCGGACCTAGTCCGATCCGGCCCCAGAGACTTTTTTAAAAACCTTTTCGGGACGATAAAAAGCCCGAAATTGTGAGGACTAAAGTTATGAAAAAACTCCTAACCTTAAATAATTTAAATTGTAGGTTTTTCTAAAGAAGAAACAGTTTACAGATTATAATAATAATTATAATATGTGTACATGCATTTATTAAAATCAATTTATTGTTACAGCTACCTTTAAAAATTCAGCTTCATTAAAAATTGTAAAAAAAATTATTAAAAATTGTAAAAAAAAAATTATTACATAATATTGAAAGCTTTCAACGTAATTAAGACATACTTCTAATGTAAATATATCAATGTATGATATAAATAATGTTTGAAATTTCTTTTTTAACTTAAGAAGCAGTCATTGGATAATAATATTAATAATGTTGATGCTAATAATATACATATGCGTTTATTGAAAACACTTTAATTGTTACACGCACTTTTGAAAATTCGGCCTCTAGGAAATATTTTGAAAAAATAAATTTAAACCTTTTAACCTAATTAAAATATTTATGTAAATTTTAAAATAAATGATCAATATATGAAATAAATAATGTTTTAAGTTTCCCTTTAACCTAAGAAGCAGTTCACGGATAATAATAATGATAATGATGAAGATAAGAATAATAAATATATGTGTGTTTACTGTAATAACTTTAATTACTAGACTTAAAGAAATGACATTCTTTAGGAATAATTATTCTTCTTTTAAACAATTAATTTGTAAGCTTTGAAGACCATTAAAAATTAGACAAAATCCATATTAATAAAAGAAAGGTGTTTGTTTGTGTCTGTCTGTGTATCCATCTGTTTGCAATGACTGCCAGATGCAAAAGTCTTAAAATTTGGATGGAGATAGACGAAGACAGATCCGAATCCACCTATGGTAAATATTTTTCATTCTTTACTTTTAGAAAATCAACCGAGATATCTATTAAAAATGCTAATGAACATCTTAAAATGGCGACCTTCGTTCGTACCACCGATTGTGATTGATTTTCTCTCGTAATTCTTCGGTTCTTCACGCAGATTAAAACAAATCGTTCATGGATTTTTTTCTTTTGAAATTTTGTCTCATAGAAATTTACTCGTGTTTTATCCGTACAGTTACAAAAAAGAAGATTGAGAAAGAAAGAAAAAAAAGAAAAATGAAAAAAATAAATCAATCTCCTATTCACAGTCACAGTGGCATCTTGCATTTTATTGTTTCAAAAAAAAAAAAAAAAAAAAAAAATCTGAATTGGACCTCGATTAGCATAAATTTTCAAGGTCTTCCGTATTTCAGTAATTTAAAGCTCACACATAAGCTTCCAGAAAAAAAACAAGTTGGATATTGCCCGTGAACGTAGCAAATGAGGTGCGTTCGTACGATAACGAGGCTTTAAAAATATTCAGATCTTGCTGATATAGTAGAGCGTAATCCGGATACAGTATAGTAGTCGAAATCGTTACGTTTCTGTAAATATGCAGGAAGTAATTTTTATTACACCTCAGCAACGTATATCTTATTCATAAAATGTGAAATAGTTGAATATAATTAAAACACGTACCAAACAATGTTTCCCAGTATAGCATTATGTAGTGGAATACTTTTGTGTGGCCCTGTAATTTAATAATAAAAATTCTTTGCATCACAGATTGAACAGAATGCATATTTTAGTATATATTTCATAGATTCATGCCAATTCTATTATGTTCGAATGAATGTAACATCATTAAAATGCATTTGAAACTTTTTCCCAAATGACCGTAATGTAATGGAATACTTTTGATTGTCCCTGTAAATGATTTATGCATCCGACTTTCATAACATTTGAAATGACTCGACAAAATTACGTAATAATTATATTTTTAAATTTCAAACGATTAAAATGCATTTGAAATTTTTTTCCCATTGACCGCAATGTAACGGAATCCTTTTGATTGTCCCTGTAATTGATCTATGCATCCGATTTTCATAACATTTGAAATGACTCAACAAAATTACGCAATAATTATATGTTTTAAATTTCAAACGATTAAAATGCATTTGAAACTTTTTTCCCTATTGACCGTAATGTAACGGAATCCTTTTGATTGTCCCTGTAATTGATCTATCCATCCGATTTTCATAAAATTTGAAATGACTCGACAAAATTATGTTATAATTATGTATTTTAAATTTCAAACGATTCGGTTGGGTAGTTTTTGCGTTGTTATATGTGGACAGACGGAAAGACGGACAGACGGACAGAATGACAGACGGACAGACGGACAGACTGAGCGACAACAATAGGTGCTACGTATTTACATAATTACGAACGCACCTAAAAACGGAAATACCCTTTTATTCAAAGTACCTTGGTATGTGTATTATTTAAATGTGTATTTTTATATTAATATTTATTATTATTACTATTGAATGGAAAGTTCGACTCCATGTTGATTTTCGTGTTTTCCAATTCCTTTTGAAATTATATGTTTATTCCACATTTTATAACTGACGTATCTGCTTCCGAGATAGAGAAATAAAATAACTCAAAAAAATCAGATATAATGAATGTCAATTTCATTTTTTTCGTTTTCCCTCTCTCTAAATTTAATATGCCATCTTCTTTTTTTACGGCTAAAATACAAAAAAAAAAAAAAAAAAGAAAAGAAAGAAAAGAAAAAAAAGAAAAGAAAAAAAAAAGAAAATCTTTATTTTCAGTATTTTTGAGATTCTGGAGATTTTTTTGGTTTAAAACATTATTAATATTTAATTTTCAAAATAAGAATTTTTATTATTTTTAAGTCATTTCACGGATTGTAAAATGCATTTTTTTTTTTTTGTCTGCCGGTGCGTTTCAAGATATCATTTTCCTTTTAAGACTATCAGGTTTTGGATATAATATTGCGTTTTAAAAGAGTTGGGTCGGGGTTTATATCACTTAGATTTTCTCATGAACTTCTGGTCAATTCTAGGTTCGTTTGACAAGCTTTCCGTTAAAATAAATAATAATAAAATTACATAAAATAGAGCACGTACGTTGCGTTTGACAGCATACACCCTCTTTTACAGCATCAAGTTTGTTTGCAAAATTTTTCATCAAAAAATATATAAAAGCATTCATCACAGATTATAGGTATATGTATGGTTATCATCATGGGCCAAGACAACGCCGCGCCAGTTGGGCCAGCTACTTTAAAATAAAACATGAATATGGAAATAAATTACAAATAATATTTAGAATTCTCCTTGAACTAAAAAAAAGACAGTTCATGGATAGTATGGATTCGGGACTCATTCTAAAATATTTTTTATTTATTGACTTAAAATTTTGAATTTTTTTGTGATGATTGATCATATTGATCATATCATTTGTAAACCAAATCACATGGTAAATCTTCTCATATTTTTTTTAATTTAAAATTTTTTAAAAAGTGGGGTATTTAAGATCGTTATAACTCAGTATTCGTAGAATTTTAATTTTTTTAGATTTAAATAAACATAAATATCCAAATTTAAATTTTGATTCAGAATTTTCAAAAATATTAATTTTTTTAATTAAAAATATTTAAAGTAAAAATTTGAAAAATCATGATGTAACTTTTATTTAAAAAATCATATTTTCAAAAGTAAATGTTTTTTTTTTTTTTTTCAGTTTGCTGGATCAAAATTAAATTAAAACAATCCAAAAAGACTGTTTCAAGTTTGAAGCATTTAGCGGTTAACGGTTCTTGAGTTATTATAATTTAAATCCGGGAAATTGTGAAAAAACCCATCGTGGAGAAAAACGCATTTTCGCATGAAGTTATTTTATGACAACCATTGCTTGAAAACTAGATTTTGAAAACAAACCAAACAAAAAATAATAATAATAATAATATTTCCCCTTCTAATTAAGATAGCAAAATGATTTAAACGTCATTTTAAGCATAAAAATACAGAGATTCTTTTAATGCAATTATTTTTTATAGAAAATTTGAAGATTTTTTGTGTCCCGGACCCCTTTAAGCATTTAAAATTTGAGATATTTTTCTATAAGTTCTTTAGTAAATAACATTCCATGAACTATGTAACAATAATAGCCAAAAGAAAAGCGAGAAATCACTTTTTCGGCCCTTAAAATGTTTTCTTTGATGATAATAGTCAAGAAAAAAATTAAAACAAAATATCTATAACAAATATGTTAGACGCGACGAGGAGCAAAACACATGAAGACTTTTCATCATCTACAACCATAAATCAAACAGCGTATGTTGAGAAGAGATGCGTTGAAACATAAAAAAACAAGGTCGACAAATATTAAGAGCAAAGTCAGTAAGAAAAAAAAAGCAAATAAAAGATATTCATTAAAACATAGGACAATGAAAAGGAAGGAAAAGTTACGCACAGAAAGGAAAATTTGTGTTTGAGATTTATTATGGATTTTACACGCAACAGAGAGAGGGTTAAAAATCTCATTTTTTCCTTAATAATAACCGCAGATTCTATAAACGTAAAATGCTTTTACTTCCAAACAAGCTCAATAAAATATTATCGATGACATGGAAAATTTTGTTAAAGATGTAATTTAGCATCTGAATTTCTGAATGTAGTGTATGGATATTTATTATGGATTTTGAACGCAATAGAGAGAGGGTTAAAAATCTCAATTTTTCCTTAATAATAACCACAGATTCTATAAACATAAAATGCTTTTACTTCCAAACAGGCTCAATAAAATATTACTGATGACATGGAAAATTTTGTTAAAGATGTAATTTAGCATCTGAATTTCTGAATGTAGTGTATGGATATTTATTATGGATTTTACATGCAATAAAAAAAGAGGGTTAAAAATCTCATTTTCGTCCTTAATAATATCCACAGATGTTATAAACATGAAATGCTTTTACGTCCAAACA
Source organism: Maratus speculifer (assembly GCA_964019185.1). Lineage (NCBI taxonomy): Eukaryota > Metazoa > Arthropoda > Arachnida > Araneae > Salticidae > Maratus > Maratus speculifer. Next base: position 376,999,803 of record OZ025293.1, read on the forward strand.
AGCTCAATAAAATATTATCGATGACAAGGAAAATTTTGTTTAAGACGTAATTTAGCATTTGAATTTCTGAATGTAGTGTATGAATATTTAGATATAGTGGAAAATTTCATAAAACAATGACACGGTAATCAATAATGTAGGTGCGATGAATAAAATCCCCTATAAAACCAATTTAAAACATCCTGAATTTAGTTATTTCCGATCAAACTGGAAGTGAGATAATAATTTTCACCGACAAATAATCTATCGATGATCTAAACCGACATTTTGATCCATATTTCATTGGCTACCAGTCACGGATTGCGGCCAACCCATTGAGACACTGCCGCTAAGTTTTACTCAAAGTTCACGAATTGGGGTCATTTTATGATCACTAGCCATAGACTTTTATTTGTTGATGAAAGGCCTTCATTCGGAGGGTGACATTTTATTATTAGAGAAGAATTAATTGTTAAATTCACACAGACTTAGGCTTAGGCACAATTTAAAAAACGTGCAAAGAAAAACAAAAAAAAAAGAGACAGAGAGAAATTTGCAGAAATTTTAATGTGAAACATACAGGGATGTATGTGATTTATATAAAAATTTGCCATAGAAACATTTAACATCATTAAAATGTTATAAATTTCAATTTTTAACATAAATATCATGAAAACTTCACCTGCGCATACAAAAAAGTTGAGCTCAGTGCAGAATTTTTTATTTTAAAAAAAAATTTTGAAAATTAAAATAGAAATATTTCATATTTTATTATAATTTTATCTCTTTTTGGCAATGTCGAGTCCCGGGATAGTAACCTCAAACGTTCTTAAAATTTTCTGGGATTATTTCAAATATATCTCGCTGTTCTCATCGGCCTTCCTGATGAACCTCTTTCCATGCGTCAAATAATAACTAGAGCTGCTAGCTGTAAAATTACGTGCATCGTCATGCCAATGTTTTTTGGCAATAAACGGTTTATTTAGGAAACCAACGTTGAGACTTTTTTCCTTTTATTCTTCACTGCGATTCAGAAAAATAGTGATGGCCTTACTATAAAAATTTATAAAAATATATTTTTTTTTTTTTTTTTACTTAAACAATTAACGAATGTTTGGGATATAATATAATAGAAGTATATAAGAATCTAGTATATAAATACAATATCAGATGAATAAAGCAATAAAGCAGATATTGGTTGCTAAAAGACAAACTTTTGACTTTCGATAGCATGCGGAAATAAAAGACGTGCTGTGCAAATTCCGAATTAACTCTGTAGAAAAGAGGGCAAAATCTATTAATATTCGACTGTAAGATTGAGCTTCGATTGATTTTTTGTGAGGACAAAATCGCCAGTGAGCTTGGAATAAATAGGGTATGTACGCAAATTTCTCCGTTCTACATGAAATAGCAGAAAATGTAATAAAATATTCAAAATCTGACTCCGTGATATATTCGAACCTGACTTCGTCTGACCGGGACTAAATTTTCAGATTTCTAGATGCGATAAATTTCACTATCCATCACTAGCAATGAAAATTACACACACACATACACACACAGAGAGAAAGAAAGAAAAATTTTTCTTATAGTAGTATTAGTTGCGTGGCAATGCGAAGCGACACTTTTTGAATTGCGTGAGATCTTTCGATTCTTTTGAGATGAATGAATTCTAACTTCATTGTAAATTTACACGATAATTGCAGTATTAATTATATTAAATACAATATATCAATTAATAAATTATATTTACAATTTAACTCAAAAGCTTTTGAAGTAAAAATACACAAATTCTATAACATATCTACTGGCAAATGGCATCATATAAGTGTTAGTGACACTGCTGGTTTAGATGTGACTGCTCTGCTGATTGCTCGATCCTCTCATGTATTTGTATGCCCATAGACATTCTGAACCACTCAGTGGCTGGCCGTGGCTATTTTGGTCATTTGATACCAAAACCGCTGATTTACAATATAGCTTCGATCAAAATGCCTTTCTGGTACGTCTGACCAATCCGCTTTTCTGAGACCTATTATTCGACTTCTTTTAAAGTCAGGCCATTATTAGTAGCGCCGTCGAGAATGTCTTAAAGGTATCATTCTTTCAAATTCCATGTATCAACAATGGTAGTCTTGCTCTCATTAGCCTTTTGAAGATCTCGGTCTTTTATAGCTGTAGAAGATCATTGATTAAGTTTCATGTTCGAAAAAAATCAATTAGAGAATCATTTTGGGGCACTAAGAGTCAATTCATGATAATGAGGATGGATTTTGAAACTATTCTTAAGTTGTAAAAGAAGTGTAAGCAGTAAAAGAAGTTGCGAATTTGGCAATATTTTGCCAAATTTGAAGATATCTGGCAAAATGTTGGCGACATTGGCAAGATTTGGCAGGAAATGTCATTTTCAAAACTATCAATCCCAAAACACAAATCTGGGGCACAATGAAAGAATTTTGCGAATTTTGCGTCTTGTTACTAAATTTTGGGCAAAAAAAAAAAAATTATTTTACAATTTGAAGGTATTTTTTGAAACCAAGCCAACATTCATGATTCAGTCAAACACAGTACATAGGACGTTTTTAATTTTAACTGAACATAGCTTAGTCTTCTTCAGCTGGTAGTCAATGAAAATTTAAAATATAATTCTAATTATTTACACAATCGTCATTTTGTTTATAAGAGAAAATATAACAAACAAAATTAATTAAGAATAGTTTTAATGCTATTCAATCTCCCATTCTTTGTATCAATAATAGATAATAAATATTTTATTAAAAATCATAAATCTTCAACGGAAAAGTAAGCCAATTTTTCATGCAAGTACGATACATATGAAAATGCATTGAACAACTGAAGAATTATTTCAAAATACATTAAAAATTTGGAAAATAAAAAAAAATCAAGCAACAACTTTCTTCAATCGGGTGGGTTTCGCTTTTCTTTTTAAATTAGTTGGAATTGAGTGGATTCATTTTAAAATTTTTAATTTGAGAATGAAGTTAACTTATTATTCAGGAGATAAGTTTGAGTTTTAGTTCATTCGAGGGATTATTGCAAGTTTGCCGAACGCTACAGACAATCGTGACGTCTCTTGACCTCTGGTTTATTTTAGAAAGCATTATCGCACAAGATTTCAACGGGTCCTTTTTTCCTCAGACAAACAATAAACTAGTCAATAACAAATGATCTTGGAGTGGACGATGAATTTTTCAAAAAAAAAAAAAAAAAAAATTCAGATGTCTATGCATAATCCGACGAATAAATCAAAATCAGTTTGTTTATATCGTACAAAAAATGTAATTTTTTGTATGCATTTTAATGCATAAAATGTTGTATGCATTTAAAATGTTGTATGCATTTTAATTAATATGCTAAAATTAATCATTACACATCTTTAATCGAGGGACAGTAACAATGTTAAAGGTTTCAACTTCTTCGGTAATTAATTGTTTTCATTATAAAAAGGTGAAAAATGTTAAGTCAGGATAACACTAAAAAAGATTACAATGTGACATACTAGATTTCAAATATGTTTTTGCGTTTTCTTTCTGTTTCCACACACAAAAAAGTAGGAGAATGTTTTTTATTTTGTAAATATTTAGATTTTATTGTTATTATTCAAAACATCTAAGAAACTTCAAAAGAATAAATTGCAATTATACCAATGAACTCATGCGAGACTTTTACATTACAGTCCCTAAGATTATTTGTTGATACTTTTTTTCATAAATTTTTAATTAACTGTAATTTTCTATCAAACCTAGCCTTTTAATGAAATATGAATATACTATACCAAAAGTATATTCTGAAACTTTCCTATGTTATCGTATTCATAGTTGTGCGCTTGGTATTTGCATATAAAAATAATGACATCAGAAATAATACAGGAATTGTTTATATGAATACCTTGATACTACATTTATTTAATTAAAATTCATTAAAAATTGTTTAAATTTAAATATTTTCCCAGTTTCCCTCCTTTTTTTTGTATTTAAAAGACTTTTGTTCTAAGTGACGATTATGGTTAGTCCAAGATACAACACCCTGTGTTGTATCTCGATCCTATGTTCGTCATACCATAGAATACATGTTGTCTTCCTTTAAAAAAATCAATTTTTCGAAAGAAATATTACAGTTGTTGATTGAAAAATTAATTATAACAAGTAGTTATAAAAACTTAATAATGCACATACTTTTGAAAAATATCTAATAAACATTATAATTAGATAAATATATCACAGAACTATCTATGTTTAACACTGTACGTCCAAAATAAATGTTTTTTGTGCCCTATACTTTTGTGTAGACTTTGTCAAAGTACATCGAAAATGCAATTTTGATATCAAATAGAAATGCTTTATTTTTAGAATCTTAAACTACAATATACACGCATTTTGCAAATCGCGTTTATCACAGGCTTATCAAAAAATATTGTGTATTAGATTATTACGCTATGCAAATGTAAAGTGCTTTTGTAAAACTGACTGAAGTTGTGAAGTCTTTGAACTCTTTGAAGTTTTAAAATTCTAAAGCCAAAACTGGTAAAGAAAATAAATCAGTCTATGGGAGGACACATTTTACGAGGTCATGTCCACTTACATCCTTTCTATTCTTATCCTTTAGCAAAATTCTTCCATTTTCATACTCTGTGTGATGCATGAAGAAAACATTTGTGCAATAAGATAATAAAAAACTTTTAAAAGAATGATTTTCTACTTTCATCCTCGACAAGGAATGAGTGGAAAAAGTGGTGGCGGGGTGGAATGAAGGGGGAGGAGTACACATTTAGCTATTACTTATTCCAAAACAGTTATATATAGTTTCAGCCTTTAAAGTTTGATTAAATATGTCCTTTTTCATACAGGTGACTATATTTTGCATTAGAATGGAGAGTTAAAAGAACAATTATGTAAATCGAATTGTACACAAAATACAATTTAAAATATAAATTTTAAAATAATGGTAAAAACGACAGAAAATGAAGAAATTTAAACAGACTAGTTTCGGTATCATTTAGTGTACCGTCTTCCATACAAAGAATAACAGGCACTTGCTCATTTATATAAGAGAGAAGCGGACTGAGGTGAGAAGTACATTGACCAATGGGAAAACAGGAAAATACTGGTATTAGTCAATAGGAGAATAGTATAGATAAGGTGTAACCAAAAGTGTGAAAAATGCTGATACTAATTAAGATAAAAAGTATTTTATGTAATATTTTCAATAATCTGATAAATGGAGAATAGCGAATTCAAAATAAACGATATTGTCAATTTTTTATAGGTATGAAAAGTTTCAAGAAAATTAAGTTCATGTACAGAAGTGGGTTTAGAAATTATTTTACCATAATTGAAATCAAAAGAGACTTTCATCTCCTAACAATGCTTAGCAATTGAAGATTTGTTGATTTCGTGTTTTTTAATATACTGTTTTTATATTACGGCATTATTGACGTTGTTTTTAAATTTATATTATAGTGCGCCAAGCATCAATAATAATTACAGTTTAAAATATTTACATAAAGGGTAAAAACAAAAATGTCGACTATTTCTAGTAACATTAAAACAAGTTAAATATGATATTTTTTCACTTAATAATGCTAAAAGATATGATATAAAAAGTTTTATAAAAAATTTTATTGGTCGATTTGATATGAAATAACTAAAGATGAAAATTTATAGTTAAAATGATTGAACTTGGAAAAGCTATGAAGCTATTGAGAAGCTATTTTTTAAATATAAAATAACCGTATATAAGAAATATAAGGATATTTCTCTTAACAAAACCCTATATTTGTGTGGTAATATTTGTATGGTATTAGCGAAATGTATGTCAATTACCGAGCAGGAAGATTTAAATCCAATAGAAGTTATACAAAAAATACATGAAAAACAAAGATGCATAACAAAGTTTTAAGTGATCGTTAACCTTTTCATCAAATTCATTTTCATTATTATTGTTATTACATACTTATCAACCTTCCTTGTTTTAAAAAGTAAAATAACATACCCTGAATTTTAATTAAAAAATCGAATCAAAAAACACAATATACAAAGAAAACAAGTGCTTGTATAATAATTATATATAGAGAGTGAGTCATAAATATCGAAACAATAGGCTATCTCCTTAAATATTGCCCCTAGACCCATACTTCCAATTTGAAAGTTTCATAAAAAAGGTGAATTTTTTTTAATAAGTAGCAAATCCATGGGGGGTCTATTTTAATAATTACGAAAATTAAATTTTTATACGGCCCCCAGAGGAAAAAACTTCCAGTTAGAAAAAATTTTCTTATCCATTCCTGAATTGAGTAAAAAAATTTATCTCGATATCTTCAAAACTCAGAGAGTTATGGCAATTTTAATAAATCGTGAGATTTCAAGGGATCAGACACAAATTGAAATGCGTGTAATTGAAGAAACAATGTTGTTGTAATGCGTCAAGGAAACATTTATTTTATTTATTTATTTATAGAGTAAGAATTTTGAAAGTTTTGTGATGGTTAACCATATAATTTTTAAGCATTATAAGATCAGACTTTTTAATATTTTTTTCTTTTCAAAAAATTTAGAGTAAATTAAAATTGTTATAACTCAAAATATTATTTGTCGCGTTGAATTTTTTTTTCTTTTGATTAAATGAAAATGTCTAATTTTCAATTTTGATTCAGCATTTTAAATAATATTTATTTATTTTTTATATAAAAGTACTTAAAATAGCAATATAAAAGAGATCCAATTTTTTTGTATACAAATCATATTTTTAAAAGTAAATGTTCTGAGGTGAAAACTTCTTTCGGCGCGTTGGGCATTTTTTTTTTTGGGGGGGGGGGGGGAGGGATGTTGAAAAATATATTGAACTCGCTGGACTGTTACCATAACCGACGGTTATCGACCTATTTCAGTTTAAAAATGAGAAAATTTAAAAATGAGACATTTTTCTCATTGTTTTGGCCTTGTCAACTTCATATATTTCTTGTTAAAATTTCTATTTAGAGAAAAAAGAAAAACAATACTGAATTCCAAAGAACTTGAATTAGTTAAGTTTGTTAAATTCATGGCATATGTATTAGAATGACCAACTCCGTGAATTTTTCTTACGTATCCGTGTTGTTAATCAAGGATTTTTTGTTAAGTGAGAATAGTCTTAAAACGGATTTCGAAACGTAAATAAAAACAAGAACCGGCACTTCTCTATTACTATTTCAAAAGTGAGCTCTATTTCTGATTAATATAACCTACTGAACTGAGCAGATAAATCATTTATCAATTTATTTGCCTATTTGATGAGAATTTGAATATGAGAGCATTTCGGCATATATTAGAAAATGATTATTATTAACGATGAATAGAAAGAATCCATAATGAAGTAAAACGAAACTGAAGCTGACTATTAAATATGAGAAAATGGTATGTTTTAGTCTGATGATTGAGCGTAAGTAGAAGAGATAAATTACAATTAATCAAAATTGCTTCATATCACTATAATATATCACTATTGCTTTATATCATGGGGGAAATCTAATGCATATGCCTTACAGTATTGGAATTCAATTAAATAAAGTACAAAGGGTATTTATACAGAAAATGGCATTAAAATTTCAAGTAAAGATAAAATTATCAGATGATAATTTAAAATTATTATAAATATGATAAGCCACAAATTGTACGCCAATATATGAGCTATTGAAATTCCATTTTTTTTAATTGTATGTTAATTATGAAGTAATAGTATTAATATGAATTGCAGCCGAATGAATTTTAATAATGCAAAATCCTAGACTAAATTTTTAAGAAACAAAAATCTAAAATCTGCCATAAAATTTTTTACGGTGTTTTTGTTTATATATATATATATATATATATATATATATATATATATAGTAAAAGTTATGAATTGCTTTGGAGCTGTGTCTAGGGTTCAAAATGATGGCCCAGGCGATTTTTTGATGAAAATCTTGGTTGTTTTAATGTTTTAATGTTCTAGATTAAATATACACACATATATAGACTGGAACACAATTATATACATATTGATGGAGGTGCAACATAAGAAAACGAACTGCAACAGGCCGTCAGCCTATCCAAGCTTGCTTAAATCCGAAATAGCTTGTCGTTATTCCGTTTACCACAGGCCCGTCTGACCTGGGTTTCACTCCGAGATATGCGGACAGCCACAGAACCGTCTGTTCTCCGCTGATTTCCGCTAGCATCTGTCCTCTTCTCTAAAAAAAAACCACACATCACAATTTACCGTTAGTCGCGATGCTAGGATTCTCATAACGAGCCTCCAGATGCTTACTCAGCAATAAAAGGTTCATTGCCGTAGCTGTTGCTAAGTGCCTTGTGAATGGATCCTACATATGTATATATATATATATATATATACATATTTTTAAAAAGTTTATGCATACTTTTTTCTTTTTTAGGGTTTCGTACATAAAAAGTGAAAACGGAACCATTATAAGATCACTCCTGTGTTTGTCTGGTAACCTATGTTTGTCTATGGAACGTAGAAGGTTCAAATTGGGGGAAGTAATAAAGATTATTGACCCACATAGTTAGAGATTATTAAACATTCACAAATATATTTAGCTCTTAGGATAGAGGGGCTAGTTAAGTTACTAAAAAAAACTAATCTTTTTTTGTATATCGTTTGAAAGCTTTCTTAAAGGTCTTTTAGGTAATATATTTTCTTAAAAATCATCGAAAATGTAGCGTAAAAATATATTCCCCCCATCAATTTACGAATCTACTGAAATTAAAATTACGATAAAATTAGAGGTAATAGACGTTAATTTAAACCTTGCACAAAAACTATAGCGATTACCCTAATTTACCCAGTTTTTGAAAAAAGTTAATTTTCCCATAACACACAAATTTGGGGCATTCAGCAAAGGTTTTAAAAAACGCTGAAGGTATCTTTCGTAGCAGAAGTATAAAAGCATTGTTGATAGTGATTTTCAAGAAAAAAAATGTTTTTAATTAGCCGAAATATCAACCCTTAAATATACGGACGGCTTGGACATACATATTGACTAGTGAAAAATGCTCCAAGGAGCAGTGCAAAAGCAGAATATGATTTTAATTGAGCATTAAAAAGTAATGGACAAGTTTATTTTTTGGAAAAAGTACACAAACATTTAAAAGTAATGAACAAGTTTATTTTATTGAAAAAATGCCCAAGCATTTAAAAGTGATGGACAAGACTTGAAACTGAGTCAAGAACTAGTAAATAATTTCCTCAAGACTTGAAAATGGCTGATCATGCTCTTATGTGACGACAAGCATATTCAACGTCCTTTTTTTATCCCTGTCTATCTTGGTATAGGCATGTTGGCAGAATCTAACACTGTGCTTTAGAAAAACTCCGTTTTCACAACAAGTATTAGATACAGTATCTATATTAAACACATCCTGGCCCCTCTTTAACAAAGCCTTGATATTACTGCTTTGCACTGTATTTACTCTTATCACAACCATTTTTTGCACGCAATCTTATCACTAAAAAACAATTTTTCTATCCAATCTTTTTTCTAAAAATTTTTAAGCGGATTTTTATTAGCAAAAGATAAAATAGTGCTAAAATTTTTATATTTTCATAAGTAATCGATAAGTTTATCAAAAGCACTGTATATTTCAAGCAAATTTTGATTTTAATAAAGTTAGAATACCTCATAAGCACGTAACATGTACAACCAAACAGCAACTGCTTTTCCATTTTTTTATGTACTTGGACATAATAAAATTGCCATAAGAGTTACTACTTCACAAGTAAATTGTTAAGGAGCAGCATGTGGTAAATTTAGCTACTTCATCAAAAACTTGCTCTGAAAATTCAGCTTTTATAGAGCACAATGTTATATTCTGATAACATGTCAATACTAAGATAGACAGGGATAAAAAAAAGGACGTTGAATATGAATGTCACATAAGAGCATGATCAGCCATTTTCAAGTCTTGAGGAAATTATTTACTAGTTCTTGACTCAGTTTCAAGTCTTGTCCATCACTTTTAAATGCTTGGGCATTTTTTCAATAAAATAAACTTGTTCATTACTTTTAAATGTTTGTGTACTTTTTCCAAAAAATAAACTTGTCCATTACTTTTTAATGCTCAATTAAAATCATATTCTGCTTTTGCACTGCTCCTTGGAGCATTTTTCACTAGTCCTTCTATTTTTCCATATTCCATAGGGATACTGCACAACTTGTTTTGTATTTTATATATAGAAAACAAAATCTGAAAATGGTAAAATTTGTAACAGTGTAGCCAATTTTTACACTATACACAGTTAAAAAAATTGACCGATTTGGTGCAGCGTCACTCCACCGCTTTTATAGGAAACGATTGCTTTACTGTGTTATGGAGCATTCTCATTCGCCATAAAGAGATATTCTATAAAAGCTGTGGAGTGACTCTGCAACAAATGGGTCAAATTTTTAACAGTGCACTGTTAAAAATCTGCTGCATTTTGCTGCAACGCCCTCCACCACTTGTATATAATATCTCTATTCCAACCAATGAGAAAGCGCCATTTCACGGCCAAGTAACCGTTTTCTATACAAGCAGGGGAGTGCGTTGCAGCAAAATGCAGCAGATTTTTAACAGTGTGCATATCCTTGGCGCTATAGTTTACAGGAGTGGTACATTGTTCAAAATTTGAAACTTTTGCTGCATCGCCACTCCATCGCTTTGATAGAATATCTCTATTTTGATCGATGAGAATCCTCGATAATGAATTTAAGTAATCGTTTTCTACTTATCTACTATATCGTTTCCGTATATTTATTTTTTCGATCGGCACCAAGGTGCGCATTTTATTAGAAGACGCGCTGTATTAGAGGGCGCATTCTATTAGAATAAATACGGTATATACTTATAGTAAATACACTTTGTTAAAGTACAGGGCCCCAATATTTGACAGGTATGCCAGGCATTTTTGCCATTGATGCCATTGTGCTAAAAACAAAATATAAATAAATGAAAAAAATAGATAAAATATAAGTTTGGCATGGTGCAAAAAATTGCCTAATTTAAAATTAAAAATCAAATTTGACAGCCACCAGGGCTAGACACCGTGCATAATTATTCAGTAAATGATTCATTAAAAAATAACAAAAATCAGCATGTCAAAAATTTCAAAAAAATTCATAATTCGTTAAAAAATTAAGTTAAAAATAAGAGAAAAAAAAGCATTCTGTATTTTTTTATGCTTAATCGAATGGTGTAACTGGTTTTTCTCTCCGATGATCAGAAGTACCTTAGATTGATGACTGCTATTCTTTTATTTCATCTTGTAAAAAAACTGTTTAACGTAAAGCTATGAATTTTTGCAGGATTAATTAGCATCGCAAAATCTTTAAAATAAACTTTACCGCAACATTCTATCTGCAATAGAACGTTAGATATACCCATTTATGACCAAGTTTGGAAAATACGCAATTTCAGAAAAACCGCCCAGCGAAATAACGTTTTCTCGATGACTATCCCGGGATAAAAAGTTTGTCTTTTGTTTAAAAAAAAAAAATAAGTTTTTATCTTTAGTAGTTTTCGAGAAAAGTGCTGTGACACAAAATTTTTGTCCGATTTCAAGAATACTCTACAGTACACCTACAGTATGCCATAAAAAAAATAATTTTTGTGCTATGTTGTGCTTCTTGGTCAGACGAACATTTAAAAAAAAATCATCAAAATTGGATAAGTATTTAGTTAGTTATTGCAAAAAGAAAAATTAAAAAATCCGTGTTTTTGCGGTTTCCTATGCTTAAGCATTATCGCTCAATCATATTATTGTTGCGCGCTGCCGCGCGCACAATGATAGTGGGGGCACAGTCTATGTACCATTGGACTATGTACTATGTAGTGCAATATCCAATAGCAGTATAAAACAATAAACGTCAAACTGTTAAAAACTTACTCATTTAATTAGAATCAGTTACATAAATACTGTGGGATTCGCAACTTGTTTGCTTTGAGTTGACTTCTCATTAAGCCTCCCGTGTCTTTAAAAGTTAATTAAAGTCCTATTTCAGAAAACGCGGCATGGACCAAGGCGGCGTTGTAACTTTGCGACCTCCTTCAAAGTGCGCTTAGAACAATGCCAAGTTTAAACTTTGAACAAATGTTTTGCTTTAGCAGGTCTTTAGAGAAAAATATTAAATTGTTGAATTTAGTTTTATGAAATGTCAAATGAAGTTTAAACATGCACTACTTTTACTGTCAGTATCAAATAAAGTTCATAAAAGAAAGATTACGATAAGATTAAAAATCCTATACAAAATGGCAATATTTGACACTATTTAGGCTTCATATCACTTTGAATTTTTATGGCATACCCATTCATACTTTTCTAGTATATACTCAAAGTAAAAAACTCTAATTTGTTTATAATAACCCTAATTGTATAGCTTTTTTTTTTTTTACAAAATTTTATTAGTTTTTTAGCAACGTTATTTTTAATAATACTTTAAATAATGAATATACCTTTGAACTTAATGAATGAACCCTTTGAGCGCGAGTAATACTCGCACTTGACAGTTTATATTATTTTCTCTCTTGTATTTTCACATCATGAGTTCTGTCAAGCAACATATTTCTCATAAAATAAAATTTATTAAAACATTGCTTAAAACAAAATAAAAATTAGGATTACTTTTTTCTGCATAGACTTTAATCTTTACGGGCCAAAGTGGGATAAGTTATTTATTTTTTTTTTCTTGGGGGGGGGGGTGTAAAAATAACAGTAATATTGTGCATATATTTAATAGAATCTCTAAAAAATTATTTTGGTATCATAAATAACAGATTTTTTTATGTACATTTTTTTTCGTTATACAATCTTTAAATTATGATTTTATTTAATCATTTTTTATTTAATCCTACACTTCTATACTAATTATTTTCATGTGTCTTTATGCCTCAAATTTTTTACGCAAGGGATTAAATCTAAAAATACTTCTAAAATTTGCCCTTTTAAAAGACAAAGTTAATTTGTATTTAAATTATACTATATTTTTATATAATTAAAAAATCATAAACTATTAAGAGCCGGGCCGTGCTAGTATTCTTTTTTTAAGTGCAACTGCATTATCAATGAGTGTATGATATGCCTATGCATGAGTAATAACGCGCATTTAACATTAACATTTTCTTTAAATTAAAATACGGGATCCCCATATAAATTTCCTAGCTTTTTCTAAAAAGCATTTTCATCTGTATCCTCCTGCGTTTTATTTACAAAAGGATAGGGTGAATCAACAATGGGTCGGGAATTAGGAAGATTAACTCAATTTGAAGAAAATGATTTACTCTTGCAGGATGTCAGTCAGTTTCCTTTTAAAGTCATTAAAGAATAAAAAAAACACCGCGTGGCCACAACACGCCATAGAAATTAGTTCAATGATACGTCTATCTGCACCTTAAGCATTGTAGATTGTTTGTTCAAGACTACAAATAAAGAGTAACTCAAAAAATTTTAGATAAGCCCGTGCGCGAGTACAACTTTATTATTGACTCGCGTGCAGTGCCACATACGCAAACGAGCTAATCCTGAGCATGAAGCGTTTTTGCTCGGCTGAAAATTAAAAAGCCGTTCGAGCCATGCGGTTTTATCCTCATGGGCTTTATAAAAGATCGTTTCTACGTTTCACTACTATCATAACGATTTGACCAACATGAAGCACAGAATTGAAGAGGCTATCGCTACCCGTAAAGCATGGTGACGTCACTGCAACATCGTTGTGAAATCACATCGTGACTTTGTGACCATCGATTGTCGATGTGACGTCACGTGACGTCGATGTGAAGTCACAGTGACTAAAATGTGAAGTCGTTATGGCCGTTTTACAGCTCTTTTGTGACGTTTCACAAAGTGGTCACAATGGGGCAAATTTGTGAAAAAATGTGTCATTTGTGACTAATTTGACATTAACATTGTGACGATACTGTGACAAAAGCGACGATATATTAATTGCCAGAAACATGTTTTTTAAAGTAAATAACATGTTTTGAAGGATATTTATAAGGATATTTATACATTTCTAAAGATTTTTAAGAAAGTCACATCTCAGTCACAATGTGACGTCACTGAGTGGTGGCATTTTGGTCACAGATGTGATGTGACCAAAGTGACTCCACTGTGACCATGCATGCTATTAGGGTACCATTACTTCGGACTTATTTACCGAAGTATGAGAAGAATTGGACTTTAGATTGGATGTGTGTCGTGTAAGTAATTGTGCACATATTGAATATTTCTATGAAAAATCAGGAATATGTTAGTTTACCTTCAACTTGATGTATGGTTTTTGGTAAATAATGTTAATTAAAACTGTTATAACGTACCATTGGGCATGGGACATTATTTTATAGATACCCTGTATAATCTCGTATTGCTCCATTTTACGTATTAAAGAGTTTCAAAGAAAGTAATTAATAAATGCGGATAAATACAAAAAACAAATACTTTGCAAAAATGTAATCTTAGAAACACATTAAAAGATTCATGTGAAAACATTTATTTTTCCTGGAACGTCACAAAATGGCGAATGAACACGACTTGATTTCCAAGTGAAACTGAAAATTTATTAATATTTTCATAAATTGACTAAAATTAATCAAACTAATCAAAATAATGGTTTGAGAATTTCTGAGAAAATGTAGAAATTCTTATAAACATCTCAAAATTCAAATTTATCTTCAATCAGACCGTAATAACATTTACCCACAAATTCTGAATGCTGTAACATCTATAATTTTCATCCATGTGCAATAATTCTGAGCAAGTTCTGAGCAAAGAACAAAACATAATTAACGAAAACGAAAAATCACGCGCACAGTACAGATTATGAAACACTTTCTAATACATTCTGACTAATGTACCATCTATCATTTTTATCCATCTGCAATAATTCTACTACTTGTTTGTAAGATCAAAACATGGTTAACAAGAACGAAAATCATGCACACAAATAGGTTATGAAACACTTTCCCACAAATATTTAAATTCTAAATAGTATAACACCTATCATTTTTATCCATCTGCAGTAATTTTAACAACCTGTGCAGGACCCAAAATATAAGTAACAAGAACGAAAAATCATTCGTAAAGCATAGATTATGAAGCAGAATTTCTTTTACATTTTTAGCTTAATCTTTTCAGATTTCTAATAGTTAAATTGTTGGTAGCTAGATAGGATTTTTTGACTTTTGAAAAGTAATCTAATTTAAAAATTTTATTACTATACCATTAAATTTTTTACTGTACGATTTTTGATTTTTTAGTTATTAATACCACGATTTTTAGTGGTTTTTCGCGTTTCACAACATATTTTTGACATACGTAAAAGGAATTAGATTTTAAACGTTTATTCTAACATAGTAAATTTTATTCTTCTTGGTTTTTGGCGTTTCACAGCAATTTTTTTGACATAAGTAAAAGGAATAAGATTTTAAACGTTTATTTTAACATAGTAAATTTTATTCTTCGTGGTTTTGGATTCTCTTACGACTTTTAAGTTTTTTTTTTTTTTTTTTTTTTTTTTTTTTTTTTTTTTTTTTAGATCCACGGCGATATTTTGGCCTGATACAGTAAAATTATTTTTTTCTTTTCTATAATTTTTAGTTCCATTCGTAATTATGCGTAGCACCTAAAGTCGTCGTCTGGTTCGTCTGTTTATCCACATATAACAGAGCAAAAGCTGCACAACTGAATGGTTTGAAACTTAATATATATATATATATATATATATATTCATTATATAATTTTGTCAAGTCGTTTCAAATTTTATGAAATTTGAATTAATACTCAAGATATTAATAAAAGTTTTCTTCATTCTATTAAATCCTATCATACGTAGTTAATTCAATGAAATCTCACGATGAGAAATGATTCTAAGTTCCCAAAGTGATAACATTCCATTTCAGTCATATATTTTCCGATTACTGAATTTAATATATACAAGGTGGAACCCGTCGAATTTCGACGAAAGAAAATGTTTCAAGACGGAACTGTTCCATTGATTTATAATAAACCTACAAAATTAATTACAGTAAAAAATGCATCTTACAGTGATCAGTCTAACTCTCAAACAAATATTATTAAAAGCTAAAATTTAAAAAAAAGAAAAAAAATACCATTTCTATAAAACTCAGTTGTCCAAATTATTAAAATTAAACTTTAATCACATATGTAATCAGCAAAATATAATAAAGATCAGTAATTATGATGAAGTTATCAATTGAGGTTCTTATGTTTGGTATAAATGCATATGAAAGATGAAATATTTCAAATTGACACGATTTTACAATTTCACGTGAAATCTAAACCCGTCATAATTTTCATTTTCTCAAAACTTACATGTGCACATTTAAATTTTTATCAATTTTAAGAGAAAATGACTTATTTCTGTTGCCACAACTACAAAATTCGTACAAAAAACTGTAAAAAAAATTAATATGTCAAGAATAAATTAATGTATATTTTTCAAACAAATTGAATTTAAAAGTAATTTTTTTTTTCTCTATACAATGGTGTAAAAATTAAAAATGTGCAGTGTTTAGAAATATAAAATTTGCAGTACCGAAAATTGCAAAACCGAGTTGAAAGTGATGTGAAAGTGTTGCCATTCGCAAAATGATGTATACGTTACGCACAGATAACGTTTGGTCTTTATAATATAGATAGGGGAGAATGAGGATATGGTTGACTACAGGGGAGGCTCAACTCATTCTTTTTGATTACCCTTCTTGTTTAAAATAGTTTTAATATTTAATAGAATTTTAGAGTTTTGCCAAAATTTGCAACCAAAGCTATTAAAGTTTTCAAACCTCTCTTTGTTTCATGTAGTAATTGAAACAGGTTAGAGAAAATTAATTGTAAATATTTTTCAGCTTAAAAAGTGCATTTTGTACGATTTTCTCAGATAAAATATATCATAGAAATTTAAGTAAGTATATTTTAAGTGATGCAGAAATATTGATCTTTCATTTTCGGCATAAAGATTATACAGGAAATAGAGTACTATACTTTAAAAAGGGATTTTTTGGGAGGCTTGACCAGATGATTCAGAGCTCCCTTAATTTAATGTTTTTGAAAATATTTTTATTATGCATTCTACATAATGAAGGGTTAATGGTTATATTTCTAAATTAATAAAAATTTATTCTGCAAAGCCACAGTAAAATAGGGTATGAGGTAGGGTAGGGTAAGGGAAAGGAAATAGTTTAAAATTAATTAAAAGAAGTTGTGAAAAATTTTGCAATAGGAACACGAAAACATTTAACGAAATGTAAATCGGAAAATGTAAATTCAAATCGGAATCATTTGAAACTTTAGCACTATCACCAAAAACTTTTAAATAAGTTAATATTAAGTATAATAATCTTGTATAAAAAGTTTAGTACAAAAACACAATCCTATGAGTTATTCCGGCCTTTTATATCTCACAAACCGCTTCACATTAGTTACGTTACAATTTCTGTCACATCGGTTAAAGGTTAAATTTGTAAAATTTTGAAAAACCGAACACTGAGAAAGTGGACAGTTAAAATTTAGAATTCAATTGAACAATCCAGTGGAAATTTAATAGAAACCTGATTTTGAAGATGTTCAAATTAGAATATCGAAAACATTTTGTTTTATTTGTAAGAGTTTAAAATTATTTTTTACATTAGTATTAAAATAAAATAGAGAAATTAGTTTTGGGTATTGGACCGCCTCGCCACCTTAATCTTATCATTTCAACGAAGATAATAATGCTGTCCCATATTAATAAATAAACTCCCTTCGGATGTAGTTCGGCCACTGTTGGGAATTAACCGGGGTAATAACGCCAGTCCTTGGCGTTATTACCCCGATATACTTATTGCTTGGTACATTTTAAACTACAATTTATCTCGAGAAGATATCCAAAACCTTTTACAACATTTTGAAAGTACATGATATGTACTACAAAATATGTAATAAACAAATTATTTCCGGATAAAAAATATAGTCTTCACATCACAAAACTTATCTCGCAAATTTTAGATCAAGCGTTAATTTTGGTTGCTTGTAGAAACAATAAGACCTACAAATTGAAAAATTTAACTTTAAGCTGTTTTTTTGTGAATTATATGACTCAAATCCCTTCTGCGCAGAGCACATGGGTGTCATTTACCAGATTAGTTCATAATTATGCATAATATTACCACTTGGCGTTATTACCCCGCGTGGCGTTATTACACCAGACCACCTTAATATTTTAAATGGTTTGATGTGATACACTTTAAAAAGTATTTAGAACCAAATAAGTGAATTTTGTAAACATTGTGTTCTCTTAGAGCACTTTTTGAAATTTTTACATGGATATGGTAATTTACAATACTGTAATGAAAACTTATCATTTAAAATGAGTGTAAAAAAATGTGAACTATTTAATGTAAATAAAAAAAATAATTTATATTAGGAAATCGCTATTTTTTCAGAAGAAAACTATATTAATCTTAAGCTGCCTCTTTTTATTTTAGGTGTGTAGTTAACATAAATAAGAATGCAAAATTTCAAAAATAGAAAATTAATAGTTTTTTTATAAATATAAATATCAAAATTTTGAAAAATCTACAAAAAAAAAAAAAACTAAAAAGTTATGTGTATCTGACATATAGTATGTTTACAAATTTTAATTAGCTATTTTCATATTTTAAAAATTGCAAAATATAGTTTATTATATATTGTTAGCATTGATCTTAGTGTCAACATATGCATTTGTTATTTTTTTCTGTTTTTGATGTATTTTATATTTTTACTCCCTTTAGTCAACTGTTATTGAATGTGGGTAAAATCTTATGCACAACAAAATTCATATACAAACAAAATTCTTATGCAAACGTATCCTGTCTGCAGACCGTAGTAACTTTTTTTTTCAGAATTAGGAATATAGAAAAAGAAATCATAAAATAACGAGTAATTCTGTATAGATTGGAATGGCATTTTCCCATCAAAAAGATGGGAAAATGTCATTCCAATCTGCTTTAATCAGTTTCTCAAAGTCTGCCCTTATGAACACTGAAACATCAGCATCAAATGGTTTTATAAAATCTGGCAAATATACTTCATTTAGTATCTCGAATAACATATTTTAAATTAGGAGCCTGTTTTTCATATTTATGCTCTGTATTAAAGTTTCCTTGGTAAATAATAGCGCTTTCGCATAAATATGACTGCATAGTAGTACATTATATAGTATTTTCTAAGATCTTTTAAGTTTTTTGAGAAAAAATTGTACCAATTCAGTTTAAAATTAAAATGTATGAGTCAAAAAAAGCTAAAAAAGTAATTATTTTAGTTTTTAATTTTTAATTACACCTTAATTCCAGCAAAATTAAAAAAAAAAATAAATCAATTAGTTCCCATGTTTTTTGGCTCCCACCAGTGGCTGAGAGGTTCTGCACTAAAATTTGGTAGTCGGGAGGTTCGAATCCTGTCGCACCCATCGGCCTAATCGATCCGAGTCTCCTGTGTTTTCTTCTAACCTTGAGTAAATACGGGTTAGGTTTCTCTTAGGAAGAACTCCGCATAGAAAGTATCTCTTGGCTCTATATCCCCCATGCAATTGGTCGTCATGAAAAACACACCACTCACATTTTTTAGCATTCAAAGATTGCTTGATTTATTCGCTCGATTCCCTAGAAACTTGTTATAGGAAAGCGATAACCTGCCAATTGTAGTCGGAAACATTATCTGTCCCTAATAATGTTAGTGTTTGTTACGCAATTCTGGACAAATAGACAAACAAAAGATAATTTATTTTTAAGTATAACGTCATCTAAATAGTCAAATAAAGACATTTTTCTGAAAATCACAGATAAAAAAAACTCCATTTTTTTAAAATACTAATATAGATTAAGTTAAACAAAACATTTTAATTTTTAAATGTTTTAACATGATGTATAAGTTAAAGACAAACCATTTGTTTAACCAGGTTATACTTTCCAATTACATGTTACACGTCAAAATCCTAATCGCAATAAGAACAAGCATTATATTGGTTGTGAAATTTTAATTAATTAAATATTTCTAAAAAAATGATGAAACCTGGAAAAATTATTCTATTAAAAATCACATATATATTTAAAATCTTATGCTATCCCCTTAATGTAAATACAAATATTAGACTGCACTTTATTTAGATTATGGGTATTTAGAGTTTACATATTAGATTGCGAACTTTATTTCGTTTTATTTTATGTATATAAATATTTTCACAGTAATAGAAATTGTAGATCGAAACAAAATTGATGTATTGTGACAAAGTCCGGTATCTTCAGATCAAGTTAATGTTTCCAATTATCTTAATAGTTTACTTTGAATAAAAATAAGTGAGACAGTGATCTTGTTAACACATGATGACAATTAAGTCTATTAAAGCAATTGAGGTAATAGTCACCTAATTTAATAAATTGTGCCAAATGCATGAAGACTATCGATCAGATTAACAAAATGAAAAAAGTCATAAATCATAATATAAAAAGCTGCCTAGGACACTACCACAACATAGAACACCGCACAGATATTCATATGATTCTTCTACTAGATCTTTCGCTTTCTAACATTTAAGAAAATACGACTTACACACCGTAATTTCAACCGTCTCAAATTAAAGGTTAATTAAATATATTTAAATTCTTTAATAATTTAGAATTAATAAATGTATAAGTATGACAGTGATATCCTGAGTTTATAATTACAGCTGCGCCAATTAATATCATAGTAGTTAAGTCACGAATTTCGAAATTTAAACATAACAGCTTCGATAGATGATATGATAGAGTAACTTAGAAAATTTGAAATGGCGCAATGGCGGATATCGAGGCATATCAAGCAATTCAAAACTGCTGAATAAATTATAGAAACAGAAGATATTCCACAGCATACGAGATCATTAAAACTATTCGTTTCAGAAAATTTAAGAAAATGTGACTTAAGGTAATTTTTCTAACAAGATCTCAAATTTCTTTCGCTAAAGTTGAACCTATGAGTGTTAAATGCATTCATATTTTTAAAATATCCCCTCAGAAAATTAATAGTTTTAATTTTTTTAAGTTATTCTTTTAGTGGATATATCTTTTTTTTTATTTTTTTTATTGACAAGCTATTTCTTAAATTATTATCTTATGTGTTAAAATCTTAGGTAGGCTAACGCGTTGTGAATAAGATTTTAACAGTTAAAAAAAAATTAAATACATAGTTGGAAAGATTTTGGCAACCAAAAAAGAAATGATACATTCTTCCAGAAGCGTACAAAAAAAAAAAAAAAAAAAAAAAAAAAAAAAAATGTTTAAAATATCAATTTTCTAAGGAGATGTTTTAAAATTACAAATGCATTCTCCGCTCATGGGTTTAATATTAGCTAGGGGAACTTGAAATCTCTCTAACTATTACCTTTAACAATTTAGACGTTAAACGCGTCAATTAAATCTCAAATATTTTCATAGTAATAAAAACTGTAGATAGAAACAAAACTGATGTGCAATGCGACAAAGTCCAGTATCTTCAGATCAAGTTAATATTTTCAAATTTCTTAATAGTTTATTTTGAATAAAAATAAGTTAGACTTATTTGAATAAATCATGGCATGACTACTCTATATTGCGTTAAAATTCAATTGTGACATAGTTAGTAAAATGAGTAGTAAATAGTACTTACTAGTGGAGTTATCCATGTTCTTAAGGCTCGAGAGAAGAGCTACAACAAATAGCTTCATAGGGGAGCTATAAAAGCGAGTTTGTGGAATATTAGGTGAGACCTCCATTCATATGAAATTGTGTTGCTTACTTTTCTATGACCGTATTGCTTTGTCGCAAATGCACGTCTACCACATTTGGCGCAGAGATCACTTTCCTTTTCAAGGGCACTCCACTGCAGCAGGTGTCTATCATTTTTTGTTTGAAACACTTCTCAAATACATCAAAAGACAATATTTGCTCACGAATCACACTTCTTCAGAATAGGGATCTCATAAGCTTAATAGTGTTGCTTAGCCTACTACAGAAGGACGGATTTTTTTCATTCGCAATACATAGAGGTGAAAATAATCTTACTTGAGCTTTTCATGTCCACAACTTATTTTTATTTATTTATTATTCCCCTTTTTTGTACATTTTAATGTAAAGAATTATGACATTTTGTTCTATATTCTTTTTTTGAAAAATATTTAATTTAAATTACATTTCTCTCCGTTTTTGTTTGATTGTATTTAATTAAATCCTTTTCTCTTTTTTTAGTTATGAAATTGCTATTTTCAAATGATCACAGGTGCAACTTTAAATACACTGTATTTCTAAACATCATATAACTTTATCTTAAATTGCATTAAACTAAATAACAATTTTAAAAGTTTGAAAAATCTGTACAAATTAATTAGATAATCAAATTTTAACTCTTTTCTTTTTAATTTTCAAAAATATATAACCTTTATTATTGCTTTTCCGTTTAATAGAGATCACGCCACCTGCTTAAAGGTTTTGTTCTTATGAGGTATTGGACTCGGACCTATGTCACGCTTGTTTGTATAATCATTTGGAGTACTCTGTAGTTTTCTGCAAACTTGCGCGTACATAAGTTAGGTTTGCTCAGACCCTCTGCTGCAGTTTTCTGCACATCCCGTAGGCCTATATCCCTCGCACATATTATCGGCCTTATCAAACACCACCATTTAGCAGAATAAATAATAAGAAATCTGTAACCCATAAAAACACTACTAATCTGTATTGCAAAAGACAGTGCTTAAAAAAATATCTGAAACCGTTTGGATTTCATTCATCCTATGTTTAGAATCTAGAGTAAAAGCTATAATTGATGTGGTGAGTGTTTTTTTAATTATTATTATTATTATTATTATTATTATTTCTGTTATTTAAATTTAAATTTTAAGTAGAATTTATTTTAAAAAAACTTATTTTAAGTTTTATAAAAAAAAAAGGGGGGGGGGAATATAAATAACCAGTAAATTTATTCATTTGTATTCAATTATTGAAAGATAAAAAAAAATTATTAAATGCAACATTTGTGATAATGTTTTTAATTCCAAATATAATTTTAGTTATTATAATACATATGTAATTAAATATATAATAATATATATAATATGTATAATATACATAATAATGTATATAATTACAAGACTGCATTTGAATTCAAAAAATTAACTTTTTAATGCTAATGTAAAATTTTTAGAAATTACAAATACATTCAAACAATGATGCTATTATTCATTAAATTATGTATCGTTACAAATTAGAAAACGCATCTTCAAAAACCTGTGTAATATTGGTTTCTTTCATAAACTGTATTATATATTTCATATTCGTCGCTGATTTTGAATGTCAAAAAAAAATTACTTTCTGTTTTCTTACTTTCTTATTTTTGTAAGAATGCAGTAAAATTCGAAAATATATTCACGCATAAGTTGTTATGTCAGTAACCAATCAGAGGATATCGATTTCGTACAGAAATGTGTGTTTCTTTTTCTCTTTTTGTGAATGTGTGTACATTTTGAATAAAAATAACACGTAGAATGTGTGATGCAGAACGCATTGCAATATCAATAACAATGTTAAATGTCCACAAAAATGCGATTTACGTATTTCATTATAATATAATGACGTCAACTATGTGTTCAGACATAAAAAAATAAATATAATTGGATTATGAACTAATTTAGTATCTAAAAAAAACATGATTTTGACGTAACAATAAGGGCTTGATTTCGCTTGGTCCCACAAGACTTAAATGTTCCTTGAATTTTGGAGGTCCCACATAGATGCAGCTCATAAAAAAGATGCCTGTATTAGATACTTTTTCTATAACTAATTCAAACTTCTGCTCAAACAGAAAACTAAAATACAATAAAGAAGTGGGGGAGATGGGTATCTCCATTTCTCTATACAGAAATAATTTTTTGATTTTCAATTTGAATGAAATTTTTAAATAATTGAAGGCTATTGAAGCTATCAAATTGAAGTTATCAAAAACAGTTGTATACCTTCACACACTTCTGCTTTAAACAATTTTTAAATGTTCAGTTACCTTATAAGGTTGTCATGGCTTTCGTATTTTCCAAAGATATTAAAGAGCAACAAATAAAAACTCTTTAAGAAGTCACGCGTAACAATAATATGTCGTAGTTTCTATTATTACTTTCAGAACACATAGTGTGAAGAAAGTATTGTATTATGATTGGTGTATGTGTGTGTGATTGAATACCCTAGCACCTAAACGATACTTTCGATTGAGCTACCATTTGGTGACTATGGTATAAATTACTTTCGCGAGAACTGTATAGATTTTGCAAATCGAAAGATGGATTCGGTATTTAAACAGTTTTCCAGTGGTTCTATAGGGGAAAATCACCTAGCAAATGGGACAGAATTTAAGTGATAAATATTGCAACAATGTAATCGATCATTAGTAACACAGAAATAAAGTCTCCAGTTTCAAAACGAAGGTCCAGTATTCAAATCCAACCTATTTCATTGTGTTTTGATGACATTTTCAGCAAAATCCTCCTCTCTCTTTTCTTATAATGTGTTTATTACTTTATTTTATTATTTCCTACCTGATGTTGGTTAATGAAATCTCAAGATTCTTTTACTTAATGCAAGATATATATACTCTCATCATTCTGCAACACCTAATTCCTTAACCGTTGGCTTTAGAACTAATAGTTCCAATTACAAAGTACTCTTTTAACTATTTTCTTCATTATAGTAAAAACCATTCAAGTCAATATGATTATTTTTCTAAAAATTTAGAAAAAATATTTTTTTATGTGTTTCCTGAGTTTTATATATCATTTTGCCCAATATTTTGAGAAATTTGCTTTATGCTCAATGGTCGCGCACGACACATTCACGGACAAACTACATATGAAATGAAACAGTGACGATTAAAAAGTTAACGACATTTGAAACATTTTTTTGCAAGTGAAATGACATCAAAGTAAAATTAATGGTTTATGGTTTAGGCACTGGTTATTGGGCAATTAATGAGTGGACACCCGAAAAATTGTTTAAAAGTCCATAACGAGAGGTTTTAATGGAAGAACACAATATAAAGTCATGGGGCACATTATAACAAAAGAGGATTTCGGAAAAAAAAAAAGTACGGTGCACGTATAAATAAAAACTTTAAAATGTTCAAAAATTCCATTAGCTAAAACTTTTTTGCTTATGCATATAAGACCAAATTTTTTATACCTAGATAGTACATTCAAACCACCAATGTATGAAAAAGTTCAGAATTTAATGGCTAAGTAACTCTAATAGTGAGTGATTTCATCTGAAAATAATAAAACAAAACGCAAGTTAAAACTTTTGTAACTGTCTAACATACCAGTTTCCAACAAAAAATAGGATTTTGTTTTGTTTGTAAAAAGCAAATGAATAAAATTTTTAAAAGGCATGAGTTATGGACTAGAAAAATATAAGCTTTCTTTACAGAAAAAAAAAAGAGGATATCTGTTTATTCGTTTCTAAGTTTAGTTTGCATAGCTGTCAGTTTTTACGCTTTCGTTACCACTATTTATGAACGTATTAAATTGTGTTATGTAATCGCCGGAAATTTAGGATTTATTACGTCATTTTTTTCCGTTCAAAAATTGTTGTCAGATAAAAGCGTAAAAGTTGATAGCTACGTTTCTGGTGCCATTTAAAAAAAATTGCTTCTAGAAAATCTCGTTAAAAACATACCTTTAATTACCGTTCATACAGACTCTACTTCACGCATTTTTATTCAAAATTAACGTAATTATTGGAATTTCTGCATATAGTTTATTTTAAAATGTGCAGAATGGTTTCATATAGTGTTATTCGAAAAATATAATTGTTGAAAATTTTAATGCCCTATTTCCTCTCAACTCCTTTCTCAAAAAATAAGATTTAAAAAACATTTATTATCATGCTACAATACTTTTTTAAGCATGTAAAAGTAATTAAAAAAAAATAGAACATAGAAATAATAAAATATTGATCAAAAGGTACTTTTTCAACAGCTTCAGTAAACAAATAATTCATATTTTCATAAATATACTGGATTTTTGGGGTTGAGGAGCCATTGGCTCTTTAAAGATTTTGGAATCTGCAACTACAGTCTCCAGTCTTATTAATTTTGCAAAATTTACTATATTCGTTTTAGCAATAATGATGCAAAACTGATCAAATTACAAATAAAACTTTGGCAAGAAAAATGAACGCATTACCGCCATCTATTAATAATTCTATGAATAATTTATATTAACTGCTGGCGTCGGGCGACAGCAGCAATGAATAAAAACGTCTTTTAAAGACCAGTTTAAATAACATTGATTTTTGGATATGTTGCGTATATACAGCGCAGTGATACAAAGGGTTTAAGTAACTAGCAGATCGAGACACTTCATGGTAAACTATGAGAAAATTTTCTCATGAGAGAAAAGTTACCTCTTCCTAATTCGGTTTCCGCCATCAAGTCACGTCTGATAAGGGGTTGTGCAAATATAACGTTATCAGCATTTTGGTAATTTTGGACCCCCTCCCCCCCCTTTCGATATCATGCGTTATCATCCCTTGAACTCCCCCCACCCCTTCCCCGGTAATGATATCATTATCAAAGTGTAATGTTTTTAGTTTTAGAATTTAGTAATATACAAAACTGGTTAAATTTATTTTTCGCATATACTTTATTGATACAAACAAAAATAAGTCAATAAGGTAATAACATATCGCTTTATTCAAATATCACTTAAAAGAAATAGCTACTTTCTTAAAGTTTTTTACAATAGCTTTTAGTTATATAATGCATTCAACAGTAATAAAGTCTTGTTGTACATGCACCGACGGAAGAGGGTTGGGAGGGGGTAGGGGCAGATAGAAATTCGTATCAACAAAACAAGTGGACAATATTCTTTTCCTTTTATTCATTAGCAAACCCAAGCTTCATTTCAAATATACTTCACATGGTTTCTCGAACTGCGTTTATATATGCATACACACGTAAAGGTGAATAGGAATGTCAATCATTTCGATATCCCATATTTTAAAATTAGAAAATTTTATAATAATTCAATGATTTTAATAATAGCTTTGTATTTTCATAAAAAAAGATAACAGACTAAATAATAATAATATATTATTTTTAACCTAAAACCATGTTACAAATAAAAAGAGACATTTTTGATTGAATCAAAAATGATATCGATATCAAAAAGCAAATTCCCTCCCCTTCGCGATATCTTATGATATCATGTGCTAACCCCCTTCCCCCCTAAAATGATAACGTTATATATGCACAGCCCCTAATTATATGCTACAGTTCAATTAGCTATTTTCCTACGTTTTAAATATTTCAAAGACAATTATTATAAATAATAATAATTATTATTATAACAGCAATAATAATTGAAATAACTATTTTAGTTGCATATATTTTTAAAAGATAAAAGTTACAGTTTTTAAGGGGAGACATAAGTGACATTTTTTGAAAAAATTGATTTTTGTTTTACTAGCTTAAAAAGCTCTTTGAACTTTCCTAAATCCATTGGTATGCCCGGTTTTTTTTCTTTTTATTATCCATATTAGTAATAATTGTAGCCATTCAAAGGAATAGACCAACTCGGACGCCACGCCAACTCACATTAAGTTTACTCTAACATTTTATACTCATTTCTAGTTTTAAATTCTATTCTCACCACTATATTTAAAAAGTATATTTTGTAATATGCACATGTTGGCAAAGTACAAGTAAAACTATATCTTATAGAAAAGTGTTGCTAACCGAATAAAACTCGTGTAAGGGATGCTGATCCGGAAGTTACGAGGGAAGTGACATAGAACCGATGAGAAATAAAACATTACCTCATTTATTACATGAAATTAAATTTTATTAAAGTGTCTATATATACTTTAATTCATGTGATTGTTAAAAATTTGCAAGAACTTCACACAAGTTAGAAGTATCTGAGTTTTTTGTCTCTCTCGGAAAATCAGGTAAAAATCTTATCATCTCACAAAGTATTCGAGCAATTTTGAATATCAAAATCGCTACTATCACTGGAAAGGAACATATTTTTTCAGTGGTAAAGCATAAATATAAGATGATATATGCTAGACAGTTATATAGAAATTTGATTAGTTTCAGAAAAAAAATTCTGAAAAATCGAAAATTTCTCAAAAATTGACATTTGCAATAAAATAAAAAGTTTTAGTCACCGAAAAAATGTGCCTGCCATAAATTTTGAGCATAATCCTGTGAATATGGATTTTCAATTTCACCAAAATCGGTTTGATAGTTTCCGAGGAAACGGGTGTTAAAGCTGGCATATTTTCCATAGGATTGCTGTCCAGTCTTGTATTCCCTTAAAAACAATAAATGTCGTTTCTCTTTTTTATTTTTCAATGGTGAAAATTAACAAGTAGGTAAGTGTGAACGCAAAGAAGGTTTCGTTTAATGTTTTTTTCAAAACAACTTATACTTTAATTAATAAATCCACATTACTAATTTATAATTAATAAATAGATGGTAGCGCCAACAGATTTAATTTTAAAATAACTTTAGAAGGAAGTTATATATTTTAATCAAATTAAAAATGTTCATACCAAATTATATAAATAAAATCCAAAATTTCAATTTTTTTTTTGAAAATCCAAAATAAAAAAAAAATTAGCGGAGATAAAAAAAAATTTACATTTCTAAAAACGAAAAAAAAATTTAAACGGAATTTAAAATGCTGAATCACTAATAAATCACAATACTTTTTAAAATAGGAAGAAAATCTTAATTCCATTAAATATTATGAAAGTCAGATGAACGAAACCCTAATAATATAAACCCTTAAATTGGCAAAAAATGCGATTTTTTTTAATTGAATCCACCTTAATATGAAAATGTGAACTTGCTGTACCGGGGATCAAACAAACAATCTCCTGTTTACTGGCGAGATGTTTTACTTCCCAGCTATGATGTTGACAAGTAAAACGTTCAAAATAAAGTTCTCTTTTAAAATGAAAATCACAAAAATGAATGAATTGTACTGATAAAATTAATTTATTTAAAATAATAGACTTTTCCAAAGTTTTATGATTTGTCGTGTGATACGAGGTATTCAGCTGTAAGTACACAAAATTTTAAGCCTCTGATTTATACAGTTTTTATGTAAGGACTCTGTGACAGGCGGTCAGACAGAGCATAAGGATGAATAAGGTTTCGCCAGATGAACGTAACCCTAAAAATGTAATGAGTAATCTATATTAATAAAAAAAAAAGATGTTTATAATCAAATCTACTTAAATGTTCAAGAAATAAGCTTTGTTTGATGCAGATAATTGAAAGTGAAAAAATCAAGTATGACAACTTTTCAGCTTAAAAAGTTCAATTTTTAGAAACGATTTGTAAGATTTTCTCAGATAAAATATATCATAGAAATTTAAGTAAGTAGGTTTTAAATATTGCAGAACTATTGAGCTTTCATTCCAGATATGAAGAATGTACAGTAAATTAGGCTAAACATAACCATGTGCTATTAATTAACCCTTTATCTACCGACGGTCTTATAAGTATACCATTGTGGAAAATTTAATTAAAAACGTATATAATCAAACTATTAATAAAAGTTTTTTTCTTACCACACAATACACTTTACTCGATCTAATTTAAATAGAATAGAAAAAAAAGTCGAAGTTAAATATTTTTAAAAAGAGGTAATTTTCTTAATTGTTTTCATAGGTATATAATTTTTTTCTTTGAAAAAAAGTTATATGAAATATTTTCGACGGTAAAAGCCTTTCCATTTACAGAGAGGATCATAATACATTTAAATAAATTGCTTTTATAAGAATTTTAATATTTAATAAGAGTATTTTAGGTTAAATAATTTGATTATTTTTGTAAATATTTTGAAAAAGAAAATTATAAATATCGATATATTTAACCGTTTTAATGAAAAAACACTTCTAAATTTCCCATTATTATTATTTAAAAATTCCAGTATATCTTCAGATATTAAAGAAGACAATTATTAATGTGAAGCCATTTCTTGATAAATAATTCGGTATATAAAAGGTTAAAAAGTGATACGCAAAGTAATTCCGTTACATTATGGTCTATGAGAAGCAATTATTTGCCGTGATTTTTTTTAAAGTAACACTATTTCAAAAATGCTGAAATTGACATGCGTTATCCCAGTGAAATAGCACATTTTTTCTGTAAAATATGGAATGTGTGGTATTCATCATTCATTTACAGAGAGACGCAAAATAGTTGTGTTACAAATTCAACAAATTTATAGATTTCAAATGATTTCGAATGAAGTTTCTTGTCGATAGTAATTTAGTGTTCAACTATGTGTTATGTGTTTTCTAAATATTTTATCTGGTTTTATTTAGATGTCTTCTTTTAGCTTATTAAAATGCGAAGTTTTGTTACGGGCTCAAATCAATGATGTTGAATCTACGTTTTCATTAGATAATTTATTTAATTTTTAAATATTTTATCAGCAAGAAACATAAAAAATACTTTTTTGAGAATTTTGACCCCGAGCATTCTTTACCCGTCAGTATTAGCGAATACATTTGCAGATTGGCTTCGCAGTATAATTAGGGTGAATTTTATCCAAGCGCATGTGCTGACGGGTTAGAAATGTTTGTTTTGGGAAAGACTCCGGGAGGATACCGAAAGGCTGGCACCAATGGGTTGGCCCTCTAATGGTAGATTAAGTTTTAGAAATTCCGTAGTTCAGATAATCTGAATTTGCACGAGAAAATTTCAATAGTATATTTCGCTTTATTTAAATACGGAATGCCTGTTATTAAATAAAACAAATATTGCTGTTTTAAATTTCTGAATTTGGTATCTTCGAATTAAAGAATCCTCTAAACTCTAAACACTGTCGGTAGCATGCATTAGAGAGTGAATACGTCTATGCCACACCCTGTAAACACTCATCGTCTGACGAGTGTTCTGTACGACATATTCTATACGACATTGTTTTTTTTCTTTGCACCACCAATTCCGAACAGTAACCCTCCCCGTCATTTAATCACGGAAATTCTGTGATTAAATAATGCAAAAATTACTAATCGGAAATAATGACACTCAACATTAAAGTCCAGATACTGTATAAAAAGAAAACTATTTCTTATTCTAAGAAAATATAATATTACAACGAACAAAAATATTCAATAACCTCTTTCGAGTTACGCACGACTTTAAAAAGCGTTCGTTATCTTTGGAAACCTTATAAACAGGTATATTTTCGAGATTTAAAGACGCATTTATAAAAACAAATTTTTCTCAACCTGATATGTATGTTTTTAGGATGCAATCAATTCTCAAATAAATATTTTCCTATTAATATCCGTTTTTCATCAATAAAATCAAGGTACATCAAGGGAATTATTAAAATAATAAATACAACTTTATCGATATCTGAAAAGAAGAAGATAATATTGACTGAATAAGATTTCGATTAGTTACTTGCACTTATGGGCATTTTAAAACTATCATATATTTATAAGACTACCAATAAAAGCAAACACAAGAGATAAAATTGGAATAAAATATTTTAGTTTACTTCTGTCAGTAATTTATTTTAATTTATATGTAACTTCAAATAAGTTCTATCTTAAGAATTCAATAAATGTTACAATCTATGAATTGAATAAATATTGTCAATAAAGTATTTTATTCCAATCTTTACCACGCTTGCATTTATTTTCATTGCATACTCCAAAAGATGCGATTCTTTTAAAATGCCTATAAACCAACATTAAAAAAATGCATAAAAAATGAACATTCACTCCTACGAAAGAGTGACTATTTAAGCAAGTTTAGAGTAAATAGTGAATATTTACTTCGCAGGAGTGAGTATTCACTCTTTCAAAGAGTCAAAAATTCCACTTTTGCTCAGAGTGAATAGTCACTCTAAAGAGGCTGGGTACATATTGATTCTGCGATAGAATCACTCCCCTTTATTTAGAGTGTAAATTATAATTTTCATATTCACATTTCTTGATGATAATTTGAATGCTTTTATAATGGTTATATACATATATATATGTACATATATAAATTAAAAATGGTTTATAAACCCCCATAAAAGTTTACGAAACAGATTCCTATAACAAGTGCAACATGGAATTCAAAATACAGTAAACGATGAGAAAACAGACATTTGTGAAACCAAGGCAGAATCATCAGGCCCCATTTACCTTGATTACCACAAATAAAATATACAGTTTCATATTTGCATTAGCCATAACAAGTTAAAGAATGCGAAACTGAGGCTACCAAAAAATCCAGATAAAAAGCAGTAATAGCACCAGATTAATAAACAGTGTCTCCCGAAAGTTTTCGTAACTTATGAATTTCAAAAATACAGTGCTCTATCCATTAATTAAACCAATGTTTTTAGAATGGGTATTTAATAATAAAATCTATAACTTATTCTTAACAAAAATGCATAAAAT
This sequence comes from Maratus speculifer, assembly GCA_964019185.1. Classification (NCBI taxonomy): domain Eukaryota; kingdom Metazoa; phylum Arthropoda; class Arachnida; order Araneae; family Salticidae; genus Maratus; species Maratus speculifer. Next base: position 377,032,265 of record OZ025293.1, read on the forward strand.
ATTTAGTAAAACGTTAATATATAAGTAGAAAACTTTAAACAATGTTTTGATGCACAAATACGTACAAACAAACGTTGTTTGTACGTATTTGTTCGTAAAAACGTTGTTTAAAGTTTTTTTTATTTATGTATTAAAATTTGCACAAAATGTTTGATTTATGCTTATAGTAAAACGGAATTTAAAAAAAAAAAGATAAAAAAAAATAATAATAATTATCTCACAAAAGTCTTCGTACATATTAAAAAAATCTCAACATATTAGTAAATATTTTTTAAAAAATGTTAAATTAGTACTTAGTAAGGTATCCTTTAACATCCACAACAAGGTTTAAAAGCTTTGGAATAGATTTCAGTAATTTTCTGTACATTCTGCATCAATGTTCATCCATTCATTGATCATTACTGTTTTTAGTACGGTTTTCATTTTAATGTATTATCTTCGTACTTTTACCTATAGTTATCTTCAAATCTGTTCTAATGGATTTTAATACGGCGATTGAGATGGTTCTTACAGAACTCGTAGGCATTTATAGAGACATCACGAAGGAAGGTGTAGCGCACTATCGCAGAATACAAAATTTAATTTTGGGGCTAAAAGATTAAAACCAACAGAATTATTTCAATTATATTTTATGAAATATTGATTTCAACAAGTTCTATGTCAAAAAAATAAAATAAATAAAAACTGAGAAACTCGAAATTACGCTAAAAGTCATATAAGAAATTCAAAAGTTTAATTACAATTCGCAAAGGACAAAATATGCTGTATTAGGCCAAAAGACTGAAACATAATTGTTTTTGCGAATATCAAAAGAATATCCTTGTATTACGAAAAAAAATCATAAAAATCGCATAAATAATTCGCGAAAATTTTAAAAACCAGATACGAATTCCGAATAAACTTTATAGAAAAAAAGACAAATTTACTATATTGGTCAAAAAAATTCTCATATAGTACATATGTATTTAACAAAAACATCCAAAAAATACCTTCATAGTACGTAACGTCAGACATATGGATCGTCCTGATCAAACATCCTGACAAACCTTGTATGTCTGCGCGCAGCAGTTTCTTCGAAGCACACAGGCAGGCAGACAAATATCTATCATTATCATCATACATAGATTATGAAAAATATCTACGAATTCTAAAATATATGCAAAGTGCAAAATAATTTAAGCAGGCTTTAAAAATTAGTACAGAACTATGGTCATTTAACCACTTAAGGGTGTATTCGAAAAAACGCTTTTCCAACTTTTTAGCTCTCGAAATTTTTCGATGCAATTTCAGACACATTTTTAAAAGTAAAAACATGAAACTTGCTGAGGGTATTTTTGAAGAGATGTACAAGGTGCCCTGTGATGTATTTTTACGCTCCATTCAATAGAATTTTATTTATAAACAATTATCTTCTCAGCATCACCCTTTTTTTCGTTCACAGATCTCCCGCTAGGGGAAAATCTGTTCAAAATGCCGTTTTTGATTGCTTTTTTTTGCAACATTTTCTGCATTTATAAAAGAATCGATCCTTACGGCACCTTGAGTAGTTTCTAAGTAAGGCAATCTGCGAGTTTCATGCATTTGAGATCAAAAATGAACTCAAAAAAAATCGGAAAATACGCAGTTTGAATCGAAATACACCCTTAATCGTCGCGCCCGAGACATTCACGGGCTGTAAGCTTCGCGTCTTTTATTCAGAATTGTTTGATTCCCACCAGTTGTATTAAAGTAGTATAATTGGTTTTATTCTGGTATCATTTTACTTGTCAATAAATGAGATGAATATTTTTTTTCTAAAAGTGGTGGAAGTAATGAATTTGAATTTTTAAACTGTAATTGAATGTGATCACTAAGGGGTTAAATTTAGCATCATGTTATCCTCTTCAGACCAGAGCTAGAATAATAATGAAAATACTTATTAATTTTACGTACATAAAATAAATCAATCAATTACAGAGAAAATGTTTACTGGCGTTGTAATTTAGAGGGTTAGTCATGTTATGTTCACATATGTGGCCTCAAAATGCCTAGCCCCTAAAACATCAACTTCATTATGCATAATAATCTATCTATAGAATAAGAAATAAGCTTCTAATAAATTAATATTTTACTATGCTTCAATTTTATTTTTATTAATGTAAAATAAGTTACATAATTATGAAAATAAATGTTTTGTTACGCTGTCTTAAAGACATTTTTTCAAATTCAGGTGAAAACGAAATATGTATGGAAATCGACATCGCTGCTTCAATGTATTTGTGTAGTCTTAAAGCAAAAACATTCACATATATAAAAAGTGAAGTTGGAAACTCAAAACACCAAAATATTTAATCAATATGAAGAATACGGTATATGCCGTATACCGTTTGGATAATTCTGCATAAACTCAGTAACTATAGCTTATCCTTTACGGTGTTATACCTTCTGCACATAGTATAGCGTCTGTTATTTTTATGACTACAACGCTGGTTCACTGGCACTCAACGTTCCTTTCTGTGGAGGTGCCAAAAATTCTCAAGGGAGTTGCAAAATTTTTCAGATTGCTTTGAACCAAGATGAACATTGATAAATTTTACAATTTTAGTTTAAATATTCTTTTCGTTAAAATTAAACATCGGTAACGCTTTTTATTTTAATAAGAATGTATTTTACGTTTTCAATTTTGCCAATAATATTATTTTAAAAATCTTTATAATTCTTAAACGCATATCAGTTTTGTATGGACATTCAAAATATAGAGCTTCTATTGCGTCTTTTGCCATTTGTAATGTCTTTATATGTACAAACATTCAAGGATGTAGTGGAGAGTATGCTGTGATATACGTCGTATACCTTCTGCTACGTACATAAATATGCTTCGTATATTCTACAGGGGTCGCAGCGTCCCTAAAATTTTCGCACTTTTCTACAAGTATTTTAAATCAAATAGCTTCCTTTCACATTCCTTTAAGATCTACAATGAAATCTTAGAATAAATATTATCGTTCAAAAATTGTGGTAGAAAAGTGTGAAAATTTTAGGGACGCTGCGACCCCTGATTCTCTGACATGTACTATATATTTTATGAGTACATGATTGCCACCAGTAAAACAATAAATACATGAAATACATTTTATGTTTGTGTCTCATGATCCTTTCATTTCCGACAGAGGAAGTGCGTTTTGCATTCTAAGCACAGTAACAAAATTTAAAAGTGGATTCTGAACAAGTATGAAAACTTAATCCGAAACCAATAACTGAACACGGCACCGATCGATTACTGAATATTTGATAAGATAATCAAATGGAGCTTAAAGGAATAGGTTTTCAGACAAAAGAAAAAAAAATCTAGTTACTTGAAGAAAGTGTTTTCTTTCATTGCTAATCGTTACGTCGTTTATCTTCACACTATTCTATTCCCCACTAAAATCTAATAATTTTTGCATTTTGAAAATTTGCATAACATTAAGTCCTTCAATAACATTCAAAACCTAAAGTTTAAAAGCAATAAAAAGACAGTAATTTGAAAACAATATTTTCCTTTCATCGTCATAATTTCATCCTATTCTATCCCGCTAGAATCTGAGAGCCTTCAACCCGTGCGTAACAGCTTTGTTCATATGATTAATCTTAAAATCTATGCAAATATTTCACACTTTATTCGAATCGTAAAAAGAGGATTAAACTACATAATTCTACCATCCTCTGTTTTAAGAAAAATGCAGTTAAGGTATTTCGATACACAGCGAAATTGGTCATAATCGAGAGAAATTTGTTGAAAATATAAAACAAGTATCCCAACAAATTTCGTACTCCTGTTCAAAATGTTTTCATTTATTTTCTTGGCGATTTTTATTTGGTTCCTATTTATTGCAACCTTTGTTTCATGTGCGACGTCACTAGCTTCTATTTAATCAGCTGTACGTTGATGAGACGAGTGAACGAAGCGTTTGTCGCAATGCCCTTTTGCTCGTTGGTCATACTATCATTCTTCATGAAGATATCCAAGCGGGTGAAGGATGCGATATTAACTTTATATTCTTAATTCTGCGCAAGATGATCGCGATGAATTGGCAACAACTTTAAACGTTCTTTTAATTCATGTGTTTCTTGTTAAATTCGAAAAACTAATATTCTAAGTTTATGATTTAATATTATTTTTTGTGAGATATAAGTGTTAAATATTGATAGCATTTATTTTTTGGAAGAAATGTGAAGTTAAAGCAACCCACAGGAAAAAGGTACAGTAACAGTACATAATCCTACCTGCGAGCAAAACAAGTTTGAAAAGATACAGTGGATGGCTGAATTATTTGTTACACGTTTAAAATTTACATTTTTATGAACTTAAAGCCATATATTTTTGTTTACTGGTGGACAGTTGAGCTATTTTATCTATATTCGGATAGAATGCATATGGTTCAAAAATAAAAACAAATTTCCGTTCATAATAAAAATTCATTGTGAAAAGCGTTTCAAGACAATATCTTCAATATTTCGTCGAACGTACCTTAGCGTCATTAACCGCTTGTACTTTTTTTTGCCATGCTCTGTATACATTTTTTTAGATTTTCTGTCGTTTCTCATCATGGTGTCGGACCTTAACCCTTTCCGGCGCACTACTCTTTAAAGTTGGATTTTTAAGAAAAGAAAAATTAGGTAATATATTTACGCCTAGAGGAGTACACATTTATAATTTTGTAAAGATTGCACAAACCATTTTAATTTTACAGCTGTTGCCGAAGTGGTAACCTCCCATAAGTAAAGCATTGATAAGCGCAGTGAGAAGAGCATTGCTGTGAAGCGCGTGTTAGAGTAAAATATTTTACCTATTATTTAAAAACAGTAGAATTTCACCTGTGTGGTGCTGCGATCTAGAACTCATAAGAAAGGTTTAAAGTAGCCATTAGAGTAGTTTTTGAAATATTCACGGAGTTTTTATGTCTCTAAACAGGGAGAACTTTAGGTGTTGCCGACCCAGCAACACTGCACCGGAAAGGGTTAAACAAAACTTCTGTCAAGTTTCTTTTCCTTCTCGGATTTCTTTTGATACGTTTCACGTTAGAAGCTCGTAGGTGATCACGATCGGGTTTAAATCGGGAAAATTGCCTTTCGTGGCAAATATTTGCTTTCAAATTAACTAATTTGAATTATTTTGTTTTGTTATTTACTTTGCTTTATGAAATGGCAGCGAGTCATTCATGTAAATATATTTGAAACTGTTGGAAAACCATTCCTTTAGTTGATGGATTTACATTCCTTCCTATACCTTTTTACACTGAATCTGATTCATCATGCTATCTACATTGTAAAGATCATCTGTACCTTTTTCCACTGATGTCAGACCATATCGTGGCCATAAGTGACTGCTTGAGTATCTCTGAAATACAGTCCGGTTGACATTTTTCGACTTTTCTGCGCCGATCAAAAGAAAAATTGTCTGTCATTATTTCGATGTGAAACTCGTAGGTGAAACATTTATGAAAATTTTCATTAGGTTTGAAGGGAGCATTGTCAGGAATTTAAATGTGTATAACGAACACAAAAAGGAAAAACTACTTTATTCAAATTTTCACAGTCTTCTGCTGTCGAGCAGTGTGCTGAGTCGATGTTGTTTCTTTCAGGCAAAACACTTTAATTTCATAGTTGAAATTTGGGTTTCTTGTCGAACTTGTAGCATTTAAACCCCAATTCTGCAACACGGTGACTTGTTATTCTGGTATAAATAGAAATGCCAGCTTAATTTACGATTCTTATAAATTCTTCTGCGGGCTTTCGTCTATTTTCAAGACAAGTGAAATGAATTTTTCGTTCATCTCAATGCATAGTGGCGTTGACACCCACAATTTCCACACCTTTGGCTCTTTATGAAAGAGATTTGATCAAGTTTAGATTTGATTCTGCTTAGAATCATAGCTGATATATGTATACGAATAGAAATCTGTCTTTGTAAATAATGCGACTGCTTCAACAATGCTCTCAAATTATCCCCGAAAACAAATCATTACCTTTCCCCATTTTTAACGACTAAGTCTTACGCAACAAAAATAGGGAATTAGGATAACTAGAATTCACAATGCACTAATTAGCACACATTTATCAAAGATCATACGGAGGGTTTCGTTTGATACTTCTTTCAAAACATCTTATCCTTTAATAAATAAATCTAAATTGTTAATTTATAATTATTAAATTCTTACATAGATGGTAGCACCAATAAATTTAATTTAGAAACAAAAGGAAGTTATTTATTTTAATCAAATTAAAAATGTTCTAATCGAATTATTTAAATAAAATCGAAAATTTTAAAATGTTTGAAAATCTGAAATTTAAAAAAAATTAGCGGAGATATAAATAAAATTTCAAATTTCTCAAACCGAAAAAAAAAATTTAATTGGAGTTAAAATGCTGATTCATCAATATATCTCAAAAATATCGATCGATAATAAATATGATATATCGATCATACAAGGTAGATATTTTAATACAAAAAAGTGGTTTTTAGTCCATATTTTTAATTTATTGTATCCGATAATAGTAAAATTAAATAAAACTGTTAAGGGGTTAAATAATAGAATATTTGATTTTCAAAATTTCTAGTATGAATTCAGAATTTCTGTATCAAGAAACGGACCTTTGCCCCATATTGAAAACTACCAATTGGGATTCTGATCCAACTGATCTTTCTCTGTTCTATAGACATAAAAAAAAACATTAATTTCTAAACCATAGAGTATCATGGGATTACGGGGCTCCGTCTTAGAAATTCCTTCCAAAAAGGGCTCCGCGAGCTCAAAAGTTTGGGAACCTCTGATATAACCAACCCATCATTTTATTTATATCCATTACGAATACACTCAAAGTTTAAGGCCCCAAAAATATATATTACTTAACTTTTTAAAAGAAAAAGTTAGCTGTTAGACTTCAAAAGTTTTGTTACACAACACGTAAGTAAAATCTTAGGTAAATGATTCTAATTGACATTTGTTTAGTAAGGAATGATATTTATTCAGTGATGGTAAGTCTTTTTAACTCTTAATTTGTAATATGTTTAACCTACTCTGTGCTACAAATCAACAAATCCAAGAGGCTAATATGGTAGAGTGTATGGGCTGATTTGAGAGAATTTATGGAGCTAATATGATACAATGTTTGAGATTAAAATGAGATAGTGTATGGGACTAATATGAGAGAGTATTTGAAACTGCGACAGTACTGTTCTATCATATAACTTTAAACAACCCAAAAAGAAAAAGAAGCTGTTAATGTTTATCTTTTTCTTTTAATATGCCATATACGTTTTATTTTTCCATGATTAAGGATACATTATTTTACATGCGTTACAATTTTTTAATCGACTGGTATGAAACTTTAACTAGTTGATTTAATCTCTTTGTTTGACTCAGGAATATCCTTTGACAAAACAGATTACTCAAAAAGCCATGTATTCGATTTGTTTCTAGTTATTTATATTTCTCGGTAATTATAATATTCACAATTATAAAAATACATTAGTAACATTTCTTTAACAAAATGTATAAGATTACCGAAACTTCTGTCTAAAATAATCCTGCCTTTCCCGACATCTACATTCAAAAGCACGAAAGATACTTATACTTTTCCTGTCTGTGTAACTGTTAATAAACAACAAATTCAAATTCAAGATTGTAGAGTTATTTTTTATCAAGAACAAGAAATATCATTTGTAGAAGAAACCAATCTTCGGCATGTCAAAACAAAGAAACATTAAAAGATTAAGCTTTATCAATAAATTCTGGGAGATCATTAATATCCTAGAAACCAATATAAGGGTAACAAAGAACAAAAATAATGTATCATATCGCGCACCCGCAAGAAAAGTGATGCATCTTGGCAAAAGTCAATTTCACAGAAGGGACAAAAAATTGCATGATTTTGCTATAACATGAAATTATAGCACTTAGCTTGGCATCCAAGAGTAAAAACTTGGATGAAAGCGTAAAACCTTTAACCCCTTCGCAACGAACGTTTTTTACCGAATTCTTAATCTTTTCGAAGTGAAAGAACTTCTTTAAAACTCCAGGCTTCTTTAAAATGACATGTCGTGCAGCTACATTCATAGTAGACGTATGTCTTCATTAAGCCTGACGAAGAAAGACATAGTTATTTCGAAAGGTCTTGCACAATGTATTATATTTTATGGTGTTTAAAAGAAGTTTTTTCACTTTGATTGATTAACACCAGTTTCAGCTTATTATCTTAATGTTTTATCTCCAGTTTTTTAAAACAAAAATTTTTGTCTAACTTAATCTGGAAAATCCACGCTTAAATAAGACAAAAGTTGCAATATAAAATAACTTATAAATATCACTGATTTTGAGCACCTTATGCGTCACATGTGATGCGTGACGCTCGTCTCCAAAGGGTTAAAAATGAAGGCGTATAGATGATGTTTAGAAATTTGAGAAATTTTACCTCGTAACACAATCCATCCTATTCTATGATCCCCTATGGATATATAGTGTAATACAGGGATTTCCGTATAGCGCAATGACAGACCTATTTGTAAAATAAAACACAAAATGAATTTTTGTGAAATCTGTCACTTTTCTTGCTGTTTAGCTAGGTGTAAACTGCACAACACTTTTTAACTCTTTGGAGATGAGCGACACGTATACATGTCGCAAAAAGGCTTAAGAAGACATGTTTATCCCCAGCAGTAAAAATTTATTGTAAAATTTGCTTTATCTAGTCGGAGCAATTTCTCGATTTAATAAGACACACGTTTCTGTTTTTAAAAACCGGTGACAAAGCAATAAAAATTTCGTAAAGGGGCCCCGTTGCGAAAGGGTGAATGCTATTAAAATTTTGTAATGAAATTTCATTGTTTCTTACGATGAAAGGATACATGTAAATAAACAAACGAGAGCCTATATAATTATTAAAATCGGTTCATATTTACGGAAGTTATGAGTGAACAAGAAATACATACACATCGAAATCATCGAAGTAATCCTATTAGGTGCCTGGTGCAAAAATTTCCTTTTAATTTTCAAAGGATCATCTGTTCATGTACAGTGATAACTGAAAGCTCCTATCTGATTGGGCACCTGGGGCTTGCGCACTATTCACTCTGCTCTTGTCAAAAAGAACTATTTATAAAATAACTAATCGTGGACTAACCTTTACATAACTAATCTCTATTGTAAAAAAAATTTTAAAAAATACAGATATTGGACGAAAATGATGCTTTACGACAAAAAAGAACAAATTGAAGTTAAACAGGAGACCTTTTTCATAAGAAGGAAAAAATAGTCAAAATGAAACTGCACGAAAGTTTGATTGTTCACAACAGTAATATCAAAACATTAAAATCGAATGACATTAAACACTGTAAAAGGAAAAATCTCGAAACGCTTACTGAATTTCAAATAAAATACATCGAATCCAGTTGCCGTTAGATAGTAAAAAATTACAGGAAAAGGGTATTAGTTTTAGATGATAAAATTTATTTTACTGTTTCTAATTCCCACTTTTCTCAAAATGCCATATGCTATTCTTCAAACAAGCAAAATATATCCCTAATATTTAACAGTTCTAAGAAGAAATTGAACCAAAAGGATGCTTTATTTAATTACTCCAGTGGTGGTCAGAATTATGAGAACAATGGAAAATTTCACAGAAAAAATTTATTTATGAACTAAATAAAGTGAAATTTATACATAAAATCCTTTTTTATGCTAGATATCATTTTAAAATTCAAAACATTGAAAAATGCAAAATACGAATGTTTTGCGATAATTAACAAAATATATCATTGATCAAAAATTGGACAAAATTATAAGAACAGTGAATGTTTTTTGCCTAAAACGCACTAATAATTAATAATTTCTTCCTTCTTCTCAATTATTTTTAAAAGTCTTGACGTCATGGAATTAGACAGTTCCTTAAAAACATTCTTGGAAATTTTTGACCAGGCGTTTTCGATTGAGGACATGAGCTCTTGCTTGTTTTTATATTGCCGTTTTTGTATATTTTTGTATCTTGCCGTTTTTGTATATTTCGTGTGCCAGAATACCCCACAGATTTTCCATTGGATTCAAATCTGGGTTTCTGGCCGGCCAATCAATTAGTTTCACAAAATTAGCCTCAAACCACGATTTTGACGTTTGGGAAACATGTACTGAGGCATTGTCCTGCTGGAAAAAATAGTCTCCACTCGTTATTAACGGTGCTTCCGGTAAAAGATTATCGCTCAATACTTCAATATAACTCTCAGATTTTATTTTACCCTGCACAAAAACTATTGGAGTAGCTCCACCAGCTGCGAAAGCTCCCCAGACCATTACTGAGCCACCCCCAAAAGCACGCTTTGAGAAAATTTGTTTTTCTCTACGGAGATCATACCAGAAGTGGCGAAAACCATCTGGTCCATCCAAATTAAACTTTTTCTCACCGGAAAAGACAACATCATTCCACTTTTTCCCCATAGTAATGTATTTTTTGGCAAACTCCGTTCTCAGTCTCTTATGAGCTTTTGTAAGAGACGGTTGTGACATACGTTTACCATCGAGAACATTTTTTTCTTTCTGTAAAACACGTCGAACAGTTCGAGCACTGTATTTTAAGTTCAATTCGCGTTTTATTTCTGTTGACGTTTGTTTTTTGAAGCAAGCTTGCCTCATTATCATTCTTTTCTCCCGTATAGAAACAGAAGATGGCCTACCTGTATGTCTTTGCAGTCCATATTTACCGGGATTTTTAAGATAATTGTAAATAACCGTTCTTGATCTATTAAGCTTTGTCGCAATTTGGCATACAGAAAAACCTGAGCTTTTAAATGCATCCACTTTTCCTTTTTCAAACTCCGAAAGCTTCGTACCCAACGGCATGACTGAAAAAAAGAATATCACGATCCCAAACGCATACTACGCATTTATATCGCCTTGAAGTTTCGTGTGCAGAACAAAAATATGCTAATTTTACTTTTTAAAATACATAAATATCATTGTTCTTATAATTTTGTCCATATCAGAGACTGTATAAATTCATAATATATTTTATAAATTATGAATTTTCCACATATTTCAATTATTTTCCAGCCATTAAATTTGCTTAAGTTTCCAGCCAAATGTAGTCAAGATTTGGCGATTTTTTGCCTTGTTCTTATAATTTTGACCTCCACTGTAGCTGGCTCCTCTCACTAGCAACCCTTCTTTTACTGGGACTTCTTATTTATACATGAATCCCGAAGTGAACGAATCACGAACCAGATCCCCGCTGATTATTGCACTGTATAGCAAGCGTGTTACGCATGTACTACAAAAACTAGTAAAAAAAGCGATCTCGAACAAAAAAAACCTCGAACCGGGTCACCACTGCCTTCGCCATCCAAATTAATATACAAAAAACAATCTAGAACAAAACGAGCTTTTAACCGAGTCCTCATTGCCTATGGCAGCGTGTAGTAGGTGTGCTGCACACGCTTTGCAAAATATTGGCGAATGAAGACAATCTTGAACCGAACGGACCTCGAAACGGATCCCCACAGCCTTCGGCACCGCTTTGTAGACGTGCTACGCACGAATTGCAATATTTTGCGCAAAAATCACCGATCTCGAATCATTTAGTTCCACATTCCAACACCAGGGCGCGAACTCTATTCTTAGAAAAACAGCTTATGGGCGAAACTCCGTTAAACAAACTACCCGTATATGTATTAGTCCAGCGAGTGAATTACTTAAACAAGAGTTTAAAATATTTGTTTCTAAACGCAAACCCGTTAAACAACCGACACATAGATATATTACTTAAGGGGTGACAGACTTAAGTAAGAATTTAAGATAATTGCTGATATTACTATTCGAAAATAGCGGTAAGCACATTTTTGAAATTTTTACATTAAAGAAGTATTTGTCCCTGGGCTCCGTCAAAAATATCACATCTAAAACGGTAGAAAATGATACCGTTTTAAATATTTGATCACTCCCCATACACACACACAAACACATATATGTATATATATATGTGTTTGTGTGTATATATATACATATATATACACATGTGTATATATATGTACATGTGTATATGTGTATGTGTACATGTGTATATGTGTATGTGTCTAATATGTATATATATTTAACTACAAAAGATTGAGATTTTCTAATTTCGTATTAAATCAACACACCTGCTCCAAATATAGTTTTAACGTTTTATTTATCTATAAATATAAATTTCTTTTACTAACACATGACCTCCTATAAAAGAAAAATATACTTAATAGGTTATAATTGACTTTATGATTTTCATCCTCAAAATATTTTTAAATTATTTTTTGAATATATTTGTTAAATAGAAATCCAAATTTTTAAGTAGAAATGATGGATTAGTTATTTGGTATCTGAGTGAGAATATCAAATACATGAATGGTTGAAAATTATGTTGTGAAAGAAAAATTTAACATATAAAGAGGTCTGCACGGGTTGGTATTTAAAGACCCGAACACGGCCCAGTGTAAAACTCAGTTTGCCCGGCCCGGCCCGTTTATATTTTTACATTTTTAGACCCTGCTCGTACAGAAACGGGTGAAAACAAGCCCGGCCCGATCTAGCCCGATACAATTTCGAAAAAATTCAGATTTTATCATATGATTAAGATTTCTTTAGAAAATACTAGATAAACATTTATGTGATGATTTTACAGCAAATTTTACAGAAATGGATTTTTTAAGTATATTTTTTTATTATCTTGATTTAGAATATAACAAAAAGAGAAATATTAAAAAAAAAACATAGGTATAAGTAAAAGTATAGTTTCGAATAATAAAGTTATACCCAATAATATCAAAGCTCCAAGTGGGGCCTTTTACAAAATATCACTACAACCACTATTTGCGAGTATATGAGTCAAATATTACGATTAAAAATTATTGATTGATATCTTAACATGAAAATGCGTTCAATTGCCAATGCAGGATAAAATATGCTATGAATTCAGCGAAGAATATGTATTTATTGACCAATTACACTTTTTTAATATTATTTATTATTTATAAAATGAATTAAATGCTTATGTGTATTACAGCATCCCCTAGCGACGAAATTTGCATTTTTAATTTTCGTACTTTTTTTTATATCAAGTGCATTACTTGAATTATCTGTAATTCAGATTTAAACTCATTTGGACCAATAAAACGCATTCTAGAGCCTTCTAAAATGTGCAATTTTTTTGGGCCAATTTGTAAAATATACAGACCTGCAAACATTTTACAAAATTTTATGCTTTTTTCCTCATCGATGATATTCGAAGATTTCATTAATTGGGTTTCCTCATTCATCGCCCCATTCCCTTCGCTGATGTTAAAAGTATTTTGCATGTTAATAAATATGTATTTTCTTTTAAACCACTCATATGATCACTAACTGTATTAAATCTACAACTATTAAATAAATTAAGTTTTTTTTTTCTTCTTAAGAATAAATATTTGTATTTTATTGGGGGCTTTGAAAAGAAAAACACTTTTGCGCTGTTTTTGTGGTATTTTTAAGTAAAAAAAAAAAGTTTGAAATTCCTACGATTCAAATGATGACCAGTGAGATAAAACTATCAGAGAAAATTATTACAAAGATGGCTATTGTGGTTTTGGAAATACAAATTGTGATACAAAATGCTAATTTTTAAGCGAAGCAACAAACTACAAGATACCTTTTTACTCAATTTTTCTTTCTTACATACTTTTACTTTTTACTTTGAGACTTGTTTCTTTCGTGTTTTAGATTTGTTCATTTTTAGTTGTGAATTTATTTTCAATATTTGTATGGCTTGAAACGTTACAACTGGGACTATATGCAGTCACAACATATTTTAATGATGACAATGGGACAAAATATAGGACAGTACAATCTCTTGTTGTAACTACCGGCTGTTTTTGCATCCGCTAAATGAAACTTAATGACGACATAAGGTTGAAGAATATCAGAGAAAAATAATTTGGCGGCATCCAAGATGCAACATTGAAAACGGTCACGAGCTAGTACGAAGCATGAGGGCGAGTTTGAGAAAGCACAGAAAGAAGATCGATCCTCTTTTGGTGCCAATATGTAATGATATAGCTACAAAATATATAATATATGTAGTTTTTAAAATGGAAATTTGTAAAATTTAAGCAAAAGCTTAATATATATATATATATATATATATATATATATATATATATATATCGAGCTTTTTTGCAAACAAATTTAACAAATTTAGACGCAAATCCAGTGCAAATAATGAGATGACCATTTCTGCAGTTTGTACAGTACATACTGTAGAACAACATTATGAACATTATAACAAAAATATGAACGTGGATTTTTTTAAAGACTAAGTTTCCCTCTTCTCTTAGAGACCCGTAAGAAAAAACCCGAAAATTTTATTATTGATTTTAAAGTAATGAATTTTGGTGAACTATTTAAGAATATTTTTGTAAGAAATAATTAGCAAAAAAAATTCACTTTTTATTAAAAAGTATATTTTTTATAGGGATTTTTATAATTTTTTTTTATTTGGTCGAAAAATACACTTTTTAGAATTACTACTCCTCATTCAATTTTCAATATTTTGGTACTACTAAAATTTCTTAAATAGTGTTGTAGTATATAGAAAAGATCTAGGGAGAGATATTTTTAATTTTCTATTTTAATCAGCTAAAAAAAAAAAAGAAAAAAAAAGAAAGAAAGAAAGAAAGAAATTACGCATGGTAAATTTCCTTAAATTCATTATAATTTTCATGTTTACCAATTTATGTAAAGTTTTCAGAAATAGTTTAAAAAAATATATATCTCCTTACTTTTGTTGCAAATTTTTTTAAGATTCTAAAAACATAAACACTTTGTTTCTAAATCATTTTACCACTGAGCCTTAGTACGTTGAACTTAGGCAAAATATGAAAAAAGTCATTTTCAGGAAAACACATTTTAAAATGGCCGCTAGTGCTTTAAACTCTAGTAACTACAATTAAAAAAGCTCATTTGCTGCCTGTTCCAAATGTCCCCGAGTTTTGAAATTTTGAATGGATATTCGCAAATATGTATATTATCATTTTCTGAGATAAAAAATTTTTTGAACTTTTGATAATTTTTGGCCCAAAATGGGGTTCGGGTCTCCCTTAACTTTTTTACAATTGAAAGGCTTAAAATAAATGCAATAAAATCAACAAGAAATTATCATAAATTCAAGATTTTCCAAAAGAGAATAAAATTACTCTAGGCATGTCCATGTAAACGTCTCCGAAGCAACTTTATGAAAAAATAAATAAATAAAGTAAATGGAAAAAATTACAATGAAGGGGTATATAAAACTTAATGTATTTTAAAAACATGAAAAATGGACTTGATCCAGCTTCAGTTCTGAAACATCGAATATGTATGCATGTATGATCATAATTTTTTTTCAAATCCTAAAGAGATTTGAATTAAACTTTTATACTGCAACCCTAGTACATCAAAAAAAAAAGTTTTAAGCTAGGTCTGGTCTTTTTTTCGCAAAATTTAATCCGTTGTTTTCAACGTTCCGTGTACATATATTTGATTTTGCTTACTTTTGGATTCTAGATTTTATTTTTTCTTAAAAACTCGAACTCACGAAATTCCAATTAGTTGTTACTTAATACTACTCCTCGTATCGCGTGTTGATTTTTTCAAAGGAACATGTGGAAAATTTCAATATATGGTCATCTACTGCCCTTCAAAATGGATAATTATATGGCAGTACCGAAATTTAAAGTAAATGTGAATAATACAAGGGTTTTCCACAAAACACACAGTTGCAATTATACCAAATCACTTTCATTATAATACACAAAGTAGCGTACAGTAAATAAATACTAATTCCGTGAGTTGAAAAAATTATTTGAAGTTGACACTTTTTTCTTTAGAATTATTTCTTATTTTATTATTGCATATGTATTTTGTTGTTGTTGCTGTTATTAAATAACTTTAGAGCATTAATAGCAACAATAAGGCACCGTTAACTTGCTTTTATCACTTTTTGGTCAAGTTCTTTTTTCGTTTTTGAGCTTTTAATTTTCGTATATTTTTCTTTTGATGAAAATTTTGTAACAAATCTTTAAAAATATGCTATGAATAGAAAATTTACAACATGTTTATTATTCTTAATACTCCTAATCTTCACTTAAGATTTTTTTTTAAATCAAATTGAAAAATTTGTTTCAGAATCAAATTATAAAAATCTCCCTAATGTGCAGATTAGGAGTAGTAAGAATAATAAGTGATGGTGATGTGATTTTAAAATTATCATTGATAAAAAAATTTCGATGTCAGACACTTAAACATTTTCTCTGTCCTGAAAAGGTATTTTGAAAAAATACAGTAATATGTTAACATTTACTTATTTTATACAACATTTCAAAACTAAGTTTTAAAGACAATATACGTACCTTTTTTTATGTTATTGTATTGTTAAATCAATCAGTAATATCATTTCTGTGCCATAATATACTATTTTTCGCCCAAATGTTTAAAGATATAAATTCAAAATCAATCTCGGTGTGAGTTTCTACACTAACAAAAGTTTGCAGCAAAGGTTTAAGTCATGCACAGCCGCTTTTAAAGAAAACGGTTACATAACGGTAATTTAACTGTATTCTGACCATAATATGAGCGATAATAAGATCAGATAGCAGTTAAATTACGGTTATGCAACAGTTTTCTATAAAAACGGTCAAATGACGGCAAATTTTGCTGCAAATTTTTAATAATGTAATTTTTATATAGGAGCTTATAGTAGAAAAATCTAAACATGCAGTAACACTTTGACTTCATAAACAATACTGTTTACTGGTCTAAACAAATTCTGTATTCATAAAGATATCATTTTAAGTCGCACATTCTTTGGAGTAAACCATATAAATTGTATTTTATATACATTCAGAAGAAACCCTAATAGAAATTGACGCCAAATCGATGTAAGTGATAGTCAGCAACGTCTACTGTCTAAACTCATATTTTTTATACATAAATATGTTTAACGGGGGGGGGGGGGGGGGGAATGTTAATTTTTTTTTTGTTGTTGTTGTTTATCACTATTTAAAATTTTTCTAGATATTCCGGAAGTATTCAGCAATTATTTATTTATTACCTATACTAACACATAAACTGTAAATCATAATTAAAGTTGGCATACATCATGTTGCTTGACATACTAATATCAGGATTGCGCATTATTTTCTAAAACTAAATAATGATTTTATATTCAATTCTCAAAAACAAAACATTCTTCAAACCAATCAAAATCCATTACTTTACTGGTAGACATAGAATAACAAAAAAAATCATAACAGGATAAATTGCATTTTAATGTTCTACTAATGATATAGTATATATATCAATTGATTTTAGGAAGTATTTTTCCTTTTCTCTCCTTTATTTTCCTACGCCTTTAAAACCACCTTATGAAAGCTTCTACAATTTCTACTATGCAATTACAATGCTAATTATAAGTTTATTCGGCTTCAAAAGAATTGAAAATTCTTAGGCAATCTTTTCACATTCTTGAAAGTGTCAAATTTTCCGATAAAATGACCTCTTTATAGTCATTCTTTGCTTTCTTTTATTTTTTCTTTTATTATTATTATTTTTTAAATTCTTGAAACACTTGATTTTTTTTTCTTTTATAAAGACATTTTTTAATAAACTGAAATTATTTTGATATTATACTTTTGATTATAAGGTATGTGAGACTTTAGGCCTTCAATTATTTTTTTTTCTTTTTCTTGTTATATTTAAGTTATCACACAGAAAAAATGAGAAAGTTTTTTTTCTTTCATTAAGAATTTAAGTTTCTGTTTGAAAAAGTCTTATTCAAAAGTTTTTGTGAAATTTAAAAAAAAAACAAGGACGTAAAAAATGGCATTTTCCTATAAAAACTTATATATATCAAGGTTTTATATACTAAAAATACTAATTTTTCATGTTAATAAAAATAATTCTTACATATATATAACACGAGTTTATTGCAAGCAATAAATATTTATAATTTTTTTACAATTATAATTTTTTGTTTGCAATTTTATTTTTAGTAATGTGTTATGAAATTTTTCTTGTGACATGTAGCATATATGATTCTTGTTTCGAAGTCATAATCTGTGAGATTATTCACAAATTCTTTGACATTTGATTAAATTTTTTCGAACTTAAAACAATGATTTTGCATTAAAAGTTTACCAGGATGGTTTTATTATTTCAAATTATCTTGCTTCAGGAAAACATAAATGTAAACAGGTAGTAGCCTAAGGAATTTTGAGACACTAAGGCAGACTGAATTTTTGGTATCCCTTTAAATTAGCCTCTATTAATTAATTATAGAAGGTGAATCGAATACAACCCCCACCCCCTTAAATTAAATAAATGGCTTTTTACGTAGAATTATCGGATTTGCTTCATATTTTGGATTATAGATTCATTATGATAAATTGTATCCCTTATATGGGGTTATTTTGCTAATTAAAAAGGGACAAGTGATTAGAACCTCTCCTTAAATTAGTTAAATTGTTTTTATGCACACTTATCAGATGTATTTCATATTTTGGATATAAGTTCTTTCTCATAAAATGAATCTCATAAAATGAATCCCGGAATAGGTTTTAGGGTTTAATGGCTAAATATAAAGGGGGAGACGGTGGATAACCCCCTTTAAATTAAAAAAATGGCTTTTTTGCGCAGAATTATCCGATTTGCTTCAAATTTTTAATGTAGGTTCATTCTGACAAAGGATATGTCTAATTAGCTATAGGGTTATTTTGCTAATTAAAAAGGAGGCGGTTATCCTCCCCTTAAATAAAATTATACATATTTTTATGCACACTTATCCGATGTATTTCAAATTTTGAATATACGTTCTTTCCAATAAAGAGAATCCCTGGATAGTTTAAAGGGTTTAATGGCTAAGTATAGAGGGGTGAACGGAAGATATCCCCCGTTTCCTCCTCTATACTTAGCCATTAAACCCTTAAAACAATTCAGGGCTTCACTTTATCAGAAAGAACCTATATCCAAAATTTGAAATATGTTGGACAGTTGTGTTAAAAATTTATCTTATTTAAGGAGGGGAGGGGTAATCCCTGCTCCCCTTTTTTAATTAGGAAAAGAACCCCATAACTAATCAGGGAAATATTTTATGATAATGAACCTACACCCAAAATTTGAAGCAAATCAGATAATTCTGTGTAAAAAAACAACTATTTTAATTTAAGGGAGTATTCCTCCTCTATACTTAACCATTAAACACTTAAACTATTCCGGGTTTCACTTTATGAGAAAGAACTTATATTCAAAATATGAAATACATTGGATAAGTGTGCATAAAAAAATCTGATTTCAGGGGGGAAAGTAGTAATCACCTGTCCCGCTTTTCTAATTAGCAAAAGAACACCTTATCTAATCAGGGATACGCCTTATCATAATGAACCTATAATCCAAAATTTGAAGCAAATCCGATAATTCTGCGTAAAAAGCCATCTATTCAATTTAAGACGGGTTACCCCCCCCCCTCCCCACTTTATACTTAGCCATTAAACCCTTAAAATTATTCGGGGTTCACCTTATAAGAAAGAACCTGCATTTAAAATTTCAAATACATCGGATAATTCTGCATAAAAAACGATTTATCTAATTTGAAGCGAGATAATTGCCCGTCCTCCCCTTTATTATAGATAAAAGAGTCCCATATTTAATTAGATATAGTCTTATCATAATGAACTTATGTCCAAAATTCCAAGCAAGTCGGATAATTTTGCGTAAAAAGCTATTAATTTAATTTAAGAGAGGTTATTCCCCCGTCCCCTTCTATGCTTAACCATTAAACTACCAAATCAATTCAGGCATTATATACATAAGTGTTATCAGAAAAAAACCTGTATCCAAAATTTTATACACGTTGGATAATTCTGCATAAAAGCCCATTTATTAGGATGAGCGAAGCGAATCCTCTACTAGTCCACTCAAATTACAATTTGTCGTACACTTTACAAAAAAAACTATTCAATATTTTAACTTCAAATTAAACACAAAAATAAATTATGATCTGTAGATTTGCACAATATAATTTTTTTTTACAGTAAAACGTTAAAAAAATTATTATTTTAATTAATTTATTTAACATGCATTTCCAATACGGACGCATTTTAGCAAATAAATAAAAAATGGAAAGCGTATATTTTCAGAAAAAAAAGTATAAATCATGGATTAAGTAATTATAGATAGAATCATGATTAATTTATTAAATAATAAAACATGTTTTCATTATTCCGCAAAATCGTTTGCACAGATGACACTTAAACATTTAAAAAAAAATGTATTATGGATTTTTTTTTTTTTTTTTTTTTTTTTTTTTTTTTTTTTTTTTTTTGCGAAGTGGCAACAAAATAATTGTAAACAAATAAAATTAATTGTTAAATTTGTTATATAAATGAAAAATTAAAAGAACTGCGTGAAGTTGTTGGCTCGATTCAAGCTCTTTATAAATGTACTAAAGCAAAGTTGGCCGATTCAGAAACGACAAATAGACTTTAACCATTTCTTACTTTATCATTTGGATCTAAAGTAACGTTACGTTTTATTTGTGGACCGAAAAAGGTTTAGTGAACGGGACTTTAGACTTTGTTGCACGTATTAAAGAAAAGCACAAGCCACCAGACCAGATATCGCGAATAATCATGGATAAATTTGAATTCTGCAGTAATTTAACTTATAAGAATTGGTGTGTATCGATTCCACCAATAATTAAATTCTGGAAAAATGGAAGCATAAATTGCTCAAGGAAAGACTTTCTTCTGCAGTTAGCTTTTGCTGTTACAATTCATAAATCCCAAGGTTTAACATTAGATGAAGCAGTTGTAGATATTGAGGATATATAGACACCAGTTGGCTTAAAAACGCACGTAACGTTGTCGAGAGTGAAAATCCTTCAAAATTAAGCATTCAATAGAAATTTTCCTTACGAAAAATTCTACAATATCAAAAATTCTCATAAGCTAACATGTATAAAAAGGAAGAAATTAAAATAAAATGTTTTACAGTTAAAAATTCATAGCATCAACGAAAGCAATTTCAAATGTTTTTCTAGAAAATAGGATTTTGAAGAAGTAACTTTCTTCAAGCTCTCTTCAAATATATTATTCTAAAATAGCTATCAAAGATTATCGGATGTTGATTACAAAGTTTGAAACATGCATATTTCAAACAATTAAAAAACACCAGTGGCTACTGGAAATTGTAAAAACATCTTTAAAAGAGTTTTTAGTTGAAAATTTAAAAATATTTTGTAAAAGTTTGCTTCGAAAATATCTTATTATGCCAGTTTTACATCATAAATAAAAAATTAAAATGCGCCAAAACATAAAATAAAGTTTTTGTTTAATAAAGATGCAAAAATAATATAAAAAAATATTGTTACTTTCAAATATCTGTTTTATAAAATGATGCTTCGCGAATCCAAACAAAGCATGGCTTTTGCTAGTCTAATTTAGGGCGGATGGGGGGAGGTAATCGTTCTTTCCCAAAAGTAATTAGGCAAGCGTCTTTTCAGTATGAACGCATATCCAAAAATTTAACCAAAACAGTTAAGTCAGCATAACCCATTTATGTAAATTATGAGCCTCCCCCGATCCCCCTATTATACTTAACCAATGAATCCCGAAAATCAATAATAAATCCCCAAAATCAATTCCTTGTCACTTTTTTTCCGATAACTTTTTTCTGTGTCACCTTTTTTTCCGTGTCAATTTTTTCCGCTTTTGTAGTTTATGTTACTTTTTCCGATAACTATTTTTTCCGGTCACTTTTTTCCGTTTACCTTCTGTCCTATTCAACATTTTAATGGTTCATATATTAATCAGCAGACTTCAGTTATCTATTGCATAAAACATATTGATATAAAAACAGAATGTAAATGAACCGATAATTAAAACATTTAATGCTAATCATTAGTAATGGGTAAGTCAATACAAAGAATAAAAAGAATAAAAAAAGAACACAGTATGCATATTCTAATATCAAAAGGCCCATTTTTACACTTTTTCGGTTTTGACTGCAGAATTTTTATGAGGATACTTTCACTTTCGAAACCGGTTCGAAAGTGAAAATATTGTACTTAAATATATCTGTAAACAAAATCAAACAAATCCGAAATTGCACGTCAAGTGTTGCAAATGAGGTGCGGTCGTACTATAATGAAGTTTTACAAATAATCAGACCATGGTGTAGTATGCAGTACATCGGATAAAGTATATTCGTAATCTTTTATATGAGTCACTCCTTTTGTGCGTCCCTGTAAACACTATAACTGCTTTCTATTATACAGGATGTAACTTATCGTAAACCTCCGCAACGTATATGAATTTCATAATATGTATATTACAAATTTAAAATTTTTTCGCCAAAACTAACCTTTATACTACCTTAATTTTCTTATAATAATGTTCCGTACTACTTCAAATTATTAAATTAAAATCTTGTTTCTAGATCTAATCTGTTAATCTGTATGCAGACGATATAAATTCTTAATTTGCCTTAAAAAACATTATTCCAGTATGCGTAAATTTAAAAAGATGGCTCTAAATTAAAAATATTCTTAATTAAAACTTTATTTCTTAATATTCCAAATAAAACTGATTTCTTCTATGCTTTTATCAACCCTTTTTAAGAAAATCTTATTAAATTTATTCCAAAACCATACCTTTCAAAAAATATCATTATTTTATTTTATCTATTTATTTATTTTTCCGCCGTCAACCTTTGATGTGTGCATTAATAAATTCATTTCTTTTCTTTTTCTTTTAAAATTAATCATTTATAAAAATCGTCTGCCTAAGAAATTATGAGTCGATTATAAATTGGTTAAATAATATTTTTTTTTTAATAAATTTATCGTCTGTGTAAAATAGTCTCGTATCTGGACAAGAATTCTGTTTACATAAAAGGATGATGGTTTGAGATTACAGAAAATTCTAGAATTTTCTTTTTAGTTTTAAAAGGTGGAAGTCTCGAGATGAGCAGGGGAGAGATTCTGGAGTTCTTTCGTCGATGAGTACGGCTGGTTGAAGTAAATGATGGAATATTTTTTGGACATTTCGGTAAAAGATCGTTTGCAAAAAGGAGTTTTTCCCTCTATAATGACTACAGTTGAATAAATAAACTACAGCCACCAATGAGTGATTTATTGGATATTCTACATTTATTTATTTTTTATTTTTTCCCTCGCTGGCCATGACTTCTGTGCAAAGAACGGGGACCCTGGCGATGATGTTTCTGGCTCCTAACTTTAAAATGTCACAGTCTTTTCTAGAGTCGACAGGATAATTATGTGACTTTTTCGGATTGCAAACTGAATCTGTGGAATGGCGTGTGTTCCTGTTAAAGAACTTTACAACTATGCTCGGAAAGATGCTAATCTGAAATAATTGCTAGTCGCTTCGAGTCTGATGTGGATTTCCTGACGCTTGATGTTGATCTGTGCGCACAAATTTTGATTAAGTATTCATGGTCATAGGAAAATTTTTGAAAATTAATGACTTCAAAGTAGTGAGTATGCAAGAAGTATTTGATGAGGAATTTAAAGACGATTGAATTTATTGAAGATTTTTCAAAAAACTGTAAGTTTTTTTATTAAATGTTTTGATTATTATTTTTATTCTTTTTATGATTGAGAAAAAATATTTATTGTGTATTTATTTATTTATTTATTTATTATTTTATTGATGAGAGTAATTTGAAGTTAATTTATTAATTTACTAATTTATTTATTTATTTGATTATTTATCTGTGAATCTTACTTACTTACCAATTTATGAGTATTATTATTATCATTATTATGTGTTGGAGATTGAAATATTTTTATTCTTAAGGATTTAATTGAGGAGTATGATGTTCTTAAGATATTTACTGTTACTTATTAAGACTATTATGACATTTTTATGCACGATTAAAGGCAATTTTTTAATAATAAGGAATTATATAAAAAACTTAGAAGCTCAAGTTTACTTTTAAAAGCACATTTTCTAATTTATTGATATTTGTTTGTTATCAAGAAATAGTCTCAGAATGCAGTATTTTCATGATAATGTTCCTACAACTAGACATTTGAGCTGAAAATTAAGTTAACATTTATGTTTTCCCTTTTATTTGTTAGAATTTCTGGTTACAGTGAGCTTTGGTTCCCGGATTCTTATAATTTATTTAAATTCAGTAAGAAAGATGGAACTGTGCAAGGCTGTTGATAGAATTTTGACTGATAAATATGATTAATTTTTTTCAGTAAATTTTGTGATTTTAAGTAAGAAATTACCTATAATTAAAATTTTTGAATCTGTTTATGATCTATAAATTAATAGAATTAAAAGTTGATCCCAATTTAAGGTATATCTATGATATTTACAATTTCTGTTTTATTAGATAAAATTTCTGGTTAAAGTTAGCAGCTAAATATAGTTATAATTTTCACGATAATTTTGATTCAGATTTTTAAAATGGAGGGTAATGGTTTTGTATGAGGCAGTTAAAATGTATACAACTCCAGTAGACAAAGCCCTCAAAATTGCGAAAGCGCTAACTCAGGAATTTCACCTTAAAAGTAAAAGGCTCTATGATCGAAATTTTGTCGAATGCCCATTAAAAATACAAGACTCTGTAATTTATGAAGAATTTAAATACCCTAACACTCGAAAATTAGAACCTACTTTCTCTGGACCATACAAAATTATAAATAAACTTTCTGATGTAACTTATGAAATAGATAAATTTAATTATGAGACAGGACAGAATTCCGTTATTGTGCATGTTTCTAAATTAAGACCCTATTTTTCACCAGAAGATTTTAAACTGTTTCATGAGCAACCCAAAAAAACAAACAAAACCTCAAATACAATCACAATCACTAGATCAAACTAAAGTCAAGACAGTAGATTAAATTTTAATTCTTATTCTTTAAATATTTTATCACCATAATTTTCAAAATTAGCAGGTATGTTCTTGGTGCGCAACAAGAATATTACTTGTTTTTGGGAGTTTTTGGGATTAAATTGGGCTCCTTATGCAGGCATAAGGTGTGCACTTTGATTGTAAAGGCTTTCAAATTGATGTTGATAAATTAATTTTAAGTGTATTTAAGTCTAACTATATTTACTCATTTATTGACATTAGTATTATTCTACTTATTCAGCAGATATTTATGTTATAACAGTTATAAAATCTGATGATTCTACTCAAACCTATAACATAATATGTGATTTTCAGTGATTGTGAAAATTACAGATATTAAAAGTTTCTCAAAAAAGCACACTATTTTTATTTCCATTTCTCAATTAAGAATGACACCTTTTATTCCTATTTGTATTTTATTATTAAAGTTTATAAACCATGTGTAGATAAAACATTATTCTACATTTGGCATTGAAAACTTATAACCAAATTTGACAATTTTGTAAAAGAGTATCAGAGAGGAATTATTGTAAGGAAATACTGGTTGAGAGTCCATTTTCTAAATAGTTAGATTTAATTTTATTTGGATTTTGGAATTATTACGATTTTTTTTTATATACTTTCGGCTAGCAAAAAATACTTTCTTATACTATTAGAAGATAAGAAAATTATTTAGTTGCTATGTAATTATTTTTATCCTCAACCAATATTTTCCCTATCAATAATAAACAAATT
Source organism: Maratus speculifer (assembly GCA_964019185.1). NCBI lineage: Eukaryota > Metazoa > Arthropoda > Arachnida > Araneae > Salticidae > Maratus > Maratus speculifer. The sequence continues at coordinate 377,057,935 of OZ025293.1, forward strand.
GTGATATTTTCTTTTGATTATACTCTTGTTTTATTATTATTATCATTATGATTTCTATAATGAAGTTTAGTATTAATTATACTCTTATTGAGAAATATTAGGATATGGAGTCTTATTATACTATCACTTATTATTGTTGTTATTGTTATTATTTAAATTTTTCTATATTATTTATTATTGATATTGAGAGTGATGCTATTTATTATTAAAAAAATTGATATATTATTGAAAGAAAAATTTGATTGATTGTTAAAAGATGTTGGATCCAACATAACATAAAAAACAAAGATTAAACTATATTTGGAGATCTTTAATTAAAGAGACTGTATTCAGTGAACATTGGAAAAGACTTTTATACACAATGGAAAGACTTTTTTCATTTGAAGAACTTTATTTAAAATAACCTATGCATTAAGTTATTGTAATTATTTAAACTTCCATGAGAACGAATTGTTATTGTTTTTATTATATTTTTTATCTCTTGCTTATTTATATTTATAACTTATTTACTGTTATTGTATGTATTATCTGCTATGCACTTACAAATAGTAAGTGATATTGTAACAGTATTGTATCTCTTTCAGGGAAATGCTCCTACCTAAATTTAGTTCAGTTTAATTTCCTCTTAACTATTTTATTTTAATCGCTAATATTTTTTATATTGCGTTAATTTTCTTTTCTTCCATCTCTTGGCTTCCTCGGTTTGACAGTTTTATTCCAAAATTTGACTTTTCTAAATTATTATATTTCTGTTGTCTGAACTTGTAGTTTTATTTAACTATCAATTTCATACAAATTTTCGGGGAGGGGGGATAATATTACAAATTTAAAATTTTTTCGCCAAAACTAACCTTTATACTACCTTAATTTTCTTATAATAATGTTCCGTACTTACTTCAAATTATTAAATTAAAATCTTGTTTCTAGATCTAATCTGTTAATCTGTATGCAGACGATATAAATTCTTAATTTGCCTTAAAAAACATTATTCCAGTATGCGTAAATTTAAAAAGATGGCTCTAAATTAAAAATATTCTTAATTAAAACTTTATTTCTTAATATTCCAAATAAAACTGATTTCTTCTATGCTTTTATCAACCCTTTTTAAGAAAATCTTATTAAATTTATTCCAAAACCATACCTTTCAAAAAATATCATTATTTTATTTTATCTATTTATTTACTTTTCCGCCGTCAACCTTTGATGTGTGCATTAATAAATTCATTTCTTTTCTTTTTCTCTTAAAATTAATCATTTATAAAAATCGTCTGCCTAAGAAATTATGAGTCGATTATAAATTGGTTAAATAATATTTTTTTTTTAAATAAATTTATCGTCTGTGTAAAATAGTCTCGTATCTGGACAAGAATTCTGTTTACATAAAAGGATGATGGTTTGAGATTATACAGAAAGTTCTAGAATTTTCTTTTTAGTTTTAAAAGGTGGAAGTCTCGAGATGAGGAGGGGAGAGATTCTGGAGTTCTTTCGTCGATGAGTACGGCTGGTTGAAGTAAATGATGGAATATTTTTTGGACATTTCGGTAAAAGATCGTTTGCAAAAAGGAGTTTTTCCCTCTATAATGACTACAGTTGAATAAATAAACTTACAACCATCAATGAGTGATTTATTGGATATTCTACATTTATTTATTTTTTATTTTTTCCCTCGCTGGCCATGACTTCTGTGCAAAGAAAGGGGACCCTGGCGATGATGTTTCTGGCTCCTAACTTTAAAATGTCACATGTATAATGGGTTAATAAAATTAAAACGCGTCGTCAATAATACTTCTCCCTATACCATTATGTAATGGAATAATTTTTAGTGGCCCAGTAAATTAAAAACAAATATTCTTTGCACCCCACAGATTATACAGAACGTATATTTTAGTATATACTTCATAGATACATGCCAATTTTTTATGATCGAAACACTGCAACTTCATTAAAATGCACCTGAAAAAAAAAAATTTTTCATGATCCGTAATGCAACGGAATACTTTAATTGACCTTTATTTGAAATATACAACATATTTTCATAAAATTTGAAATGATTCGACACAGTTATACAGCAGTTTTATATTTGAAATTTCAAACGATACGATTGGGTAGGTTTGCGTTGCTGTATGAGGGTGGACAGACTGGACGATTACTATAGGTGCTACGTATTTACATAACTACAAACGCACCTAAAAGGAGAAAATGTCTTTCGTACATTTCTACCTCAGTAATAAAATGAAAAAAAATCATATAAAAATATTGATGTACATTTCTGCCTCAGCAATAATAAAAAAAAATCATATAAAAATATTGATATGCAAACGAAATATCACCATAAAGTTTTTCTAGAGGATTAGAATTAGCAAACGTGTACTTTCACTTCACTGAAGCGCGGAGAACGGCAAACTGCGCCTGTGGCGACCCTTCCCTGCCTCCCCCTGTATGAACAGCGCTCGGCGTCTCTGGAACCGGATATTTTTGCCACCCCCGTCTCTTGTACTTATGAGCATGAAGTTACATATTTTTTTTTTTATTTTTTTTTTTAGAAAGACTCATTTCTGTTGGCATAAATTTTCCAAATTGGGCTCTTTATGGATAATTTCCGCTATAAATAAAGTTATTTTTTTCAATTCACAAAAATTCTGTACACATATACTTTATATATGTATATATATATGTATTTTATGTAAAACCATATTGCTTTTTAACATTGCTTTTAAATCATTGCTTTTGTCATAAAATGGACAAGTCATTCGATTAATCTCTGAATAAACACCTAATTTTCGAGTGCTTTCGAGCAAAAATGAATTCTGAAAAGTACTAGAAAATATCTTCTTTAAATTTGAAAGCAGCAATAACACTGTTTTCAAATCTAAATTGGTTACTTTCCAGGATTCATATTTGTTTGTACTTGTATGAGAACGACAAATGCTGTTATTTAGAGCATATAAAATCGAACGGAGTTTCCAATTTTCATAAGAGACAATCTTTAATAAATTGTTGTTAAAAGCACTCAGCATTTGAATTGAATTTCCTAAAGCGCTCTAAATTGATTTTTAAGCTATGATAGTGTTATAAATTTGTCATCATACAACAATCGATTAAAATTCAACATGTAATTCAGTCATCTAAAATTGAAATATTAGTAAATTTTAAATCAATTCAATAATCACGTCTGTAAGTAACATTGTTTGACATTTAAAAATGAGTTTGTAAGTTAAAAAAATTTCGAGAAAATCGCTTACAACACCCTTAATTCTAGCACACACACACACACACACATATATATATATATAGTTGTTATAGTTATTATAGTTGTTAAAGTTATTTTGTAGTTAAATATATGTATGTACATGCATTTAACTTCAAAAGATTGAGATTTTCTAATTTCGTATTAAATCAACACACCTGCTCCAAATATAGTTTTAACGTTTTATTTATCTATAAATATAAATTTCCTTTTACTAACACATGACCTCCTATAAAAGAAAAATATACTTAATAGGTTATAATTGACTTTATGATTTTCACCCTCAAAATATTTTTAAATTATTTTTTAAATATATTTTTTAAATAGAAATCCAAATTTTTAAGTAGAAATGATGGATTAGTTATTTGGTATCTGAGTGAGAATATCAAATACATGAATGGTTGAAAATTATGTTGTGAAAGAAAAATTTAACATATAAGGAGGTCTGCACGGGTCGGTATTTAAAGACCCGAACCCGGCCCAGTGTAAAACTCAGTTTGCCCGGCCCGGCCCGTTTATATTTTTACATTTTTAGGCCCTGCTCGTACAGAAACGGGTGAAAACAAGCCCGGCCCGATCTAGCCCGATACAATTTCGAAAAAATTCAGATTTTATCATATGATTAAGATTTCTTTAGAAAATACTAGATAAACATTTATGTGATGATTTTACAGCAAATTTTACAGAAATGGATTTTTTAAGTATATTTTTTTATTATCTTGATTTAGAATATAACAAAAAGAGAAATATTAAAAAAAACATAGGTATAGGTAAAAATATAGTTTCGAATAATAAAGTTATACCTAATAATATCAAAGCTCCAAGTGGAACCTTTTACAAAATATCACTACAACCACTATTTACGAGTATATGAGTCAAATATTACGATTAAAAATTATTGATTGATATCTTAATATGAAAATGCGTTCAATTGCCAATGCAGGATAAAATATGCTATGAATTCAGCGAAGAATATATATTTATTGACCAATTACACTTTTTTAATATTATTTATTATTTATAAAGTGAATTAAATGCTTATGTGTATTACAGCATCCCCTAGGGACGAAATTTGCATTTTTAATTTTCGTACTTTTTTTATATTAAGTGCATTACTTGAATTATCTGTGATTCAAATTTAAACTCATTTGGACCAATAAAACGCATTCTAGAACCTTCTAAAATGTGCAATTTTGTTTGGACCAATTTGTAAAATATACAGACCTGCAAACATTTTACAAAATTTTATGCTTTTTTCCTCATCGATGATATTCGAAGATTTTATTAAATGGGTTTCCTCATTCATCGCCCCATTCCTTTCGCTGATGTTAAAATATAGGACTAAATACACTTGTATATTTAAAAAATCACCCCAGGAAATGAATATTATAAGTTTTTTTGTTGCCAAAATATTTTCCAAAATATATTCTTAATTTAATATTTTATGTGTTAAAAACTGACAATTTGTGATTAACATTTAAAGATAAATTCTCAATCACATAAGGAACTGAGACTTTCAATAAACGTTTAAAATGGTTTGCATATTCTCTATCGTCTGTTAAATGTTGAATTTTGATACTTATCATTATTGTCATTAGTATTTATGTGTTTATATTTTGATTCTTTTTAATTTGTCAATTAAATAGCTCTCGTTAGAACTTTTTTTTCTTTTGTTAAGAGCAAAATAATTTGTTAAGAATATTTTTTTTAAAACAATGTTAATTTAAAGCGAAAACCAAAAGCTAAATTTCGAAAATTTTAAGTTTTTAACGAGTATTGTTAAATGTTAAATGTTTTGTTTTATTCGCTCTTTATTTTGTTTTTGTTTTTTAGATTTTTTTTTTTTTTTTTTTTTAGAATCTTCCTTTTTTTCAAATAAATGAGAATTTATTTTATATAATGCGTCGATTAAATTTAATTTTTTAGCATCAATAAAACAGTGAGAGCTGCTGATTTAAAACATCAATAACAAAAAAAAAATTTTTTAGTATAAATGTTGCTTTAAATTACTGAATATAGTTTCATTTACAACTATATAAAAAAGGAGGGGGATTTCAGATTATAAAATGAATTACATTTTATATATATATATATATATATATATCTTTTTATAACTCAAGAGGGCAGAAACAGCTATAACCTTTCACATGAATTTTCACTTCACATAAATCATTAAAAATTTTAATAATTTAAAAAAATTCAACAGTGAAGATACATACCCTATTAATATATTTTATCATAATATGAAAGTTCTCCTATAGTTCAGAACTATTATATAGAATATATAGAACTATTATATAGAACTATTATATAGAACATTCAGTTATCACTTCATTTTGTTTTTGGTTGAAAGCGTTATTGTTGTATATGCAAATTTACAAAACAAGGAAAATCCAAAAGTAAATAGTATAATATAGAAATCTTAACAAACATATGCAAATGCAAATAACAATACTACTAATAACAATTCGCTCTAAAAATTGCTAAAATTACTTTTCTTTAAGTTTGAGATATTTTGAACCTTTTAAGTACAATCATAGAAGAAAAAGGTAACCACCCCAAATCAAGTTGCAATAAATTATTTTAGTAGAAAGTTGCTGTTAGCAAAAGATTATAAATAATGTCTACTTTTAAATGATGCATATAAAATCGCGTAAGGGGGCATTTTCATATAAAAACAAATCCAAATTTTGTTCTTTAATTCAATATAACAAATAATTTTGCCACCATAAATAGATTTTACACCCTTAAATTAGCCTAAATTCAAATTTTCATAAATTTCTTATTCTCCAATTAGTTTCCAAGAAATTAATTTTTTTAAAACAAGCATATTTTAGAAGCTGCATCTAAATTGAAGTTATGTACTCAATTATTGGAATGCTACAGAATGATTATGTCTCTTCTATTAATGTATATTATTTTTTACCAATAAGACCATTTTAGTCGCTTAATATCTTTCGGCTATTGCCAAACCAAATGTTTTTTTAAAATGGGTAATACATGTATATATATATATATATATATATATATATTAGGCATAATTTAAACCAAAAATTTGAAATATCTTGTTAAAATTGCGTATTGCCATTGAAAAAAAAAAGTTTCGGTTCGTTTTAATATGTACATGTCAGCACATTTTATATTCATCATTTAAAAGTACACTTTATTTCCAATCCTTTGGTACCAACAACTTTCTTCTACAATAATTTGTTAAGGCGTTAATATAATGTTTTTTTTTTTTTTTTTTTTGGGGGGGGGGGGTTCTATTCCCATGACTGCATTCTATTCTTTTCACTCAAAACATGAAATTTTTAGCTCATGAAGTTTTTCACTGTATACACGTCCTTCTTTAACTTATTTTTGTATTTTATATTTTTAAATTAATTTAATTGTAAAGTACTTCTTTATGTGAAATTATATTTAATCTAAAGTTAACAAAATACTATTTCTGTAAAACTCAGTTACAGATATTATTAAAATTAAATTTTATTCTACATCTAAAAAATTAAAAATAAATAAATATAAAGATCTTTTATTATAATAAAGTTATTAATTAAGGTTTTAATGCTTGTATTCCAATATGAAAAAAAGCAGAATTGATTGCACTTTTACTCAAGCATAGAATATTTTCCCCAAACCTAAACCTGACGTCATTTTCACCGTATCAAAATTTAAATATACACCTTTCATATCTGTATTCACTTTTTAAAGAAAATCGATGATTTAATTTGATCATTTTGATTCAAAACTTGAAGTCTCGATAGCTATTAACTGAAACACATACTAAACTATCCATGTATTTTTTTAAAGTGTAAATGAAATTTTATAAAAGAAACAAACATTTACTGGGTTTTATAACAGACAATATTCTTGACACAACGTAGTTTAATTATTTTTAGGTAGATTTCGTATGAAATACTACCTATTGCAATCGCACCAGTTTATATATCTATCTATCTATCTATCTATATATCTCACTTTTTTATGGACACGATAACTTCTATAATTTTTCACCAATCTCCACCAAACTGGTATATAAAATCAAAGGGGATAAAATCTCGGCTAAGTTCGTTAATGGGCAAAATTGGACCAAGGGGGGCGGAATAGGGGGCGTTTTTGTGAAAACCGAAAAAACGCCATAACTTCTTAATTAAAGTAGATATCGAATCGGTTTAAAATTTATTTTACTTCTTAAAAATGGGCCAAAAGTTTATGCATGACAGATTTTTGATAAATTTAGAAGTGGGCTCAAGGGGCGAAAAAACAGGGGTTTTGAGAGAAAAACAATCATAACTTCGTCAATATTCAAGGCATCATGTCTAGCTAAATTTTTTGTAAATGTTCTTAAAATTATTTAAAACTTTTGTATTTACAAGTTTTTGATAGGACCAACATTTACCGATGAAAAAAATTAAAAACGAAAAGAGAAAGGGCGGTGAAAAAAGAGAAAAATCCATAACTCCGTCAATTTTTAAGATATCAAATCTGATTAAATTTATTTTACATCTTCTCAAAAATATCTACAACTTTTATACTGACAAGTTTTTCATAGGACCGATTCGTATAGAAAAAAGATATTAAACAAAAATAGGAGTTGGAGAAAAAAATCTCAAATCCAAACTCCTTATATTCTGACTCATTTTCAAATTAATTTTTGATTTTAATCGCATCCAAATGGTAGATCCTCTTATTTGGAAACTGTATAAAGTGACGCATTGGTCAGCTTTTTGATAAAGACAGAATATATTTAAAAAAAAGGCTACCAAAAAGGCTATTTTGAACAGAATTTCCCAAAATCATCGGGACGGAAAATTTAAGGAAGTATTCAAATAAAAAATTGCATTTTTTTCTGACTCGTTTTTAAATCCATTTTTGTTCTCAAATGCATCCAATTTACAGATCCCCTTATTTAGGAACTATATAATGTAATGCATTGATCGGTTTTTTGATAAAGACAGAATGTATTTCGAAAAAGGGTATTTTGAACATAATTTTCCGAAGTCATCGTGATTGGAATTTAAGGATATGTTCAAATAAGAAATTGTGTTTTTTTTACTCGTTATTAAATCCATTTTTGCTCTCAAACGTATCCAATTTTCAGATCCTCTTATTTAGGAACTATATAATGTGATGCATTGGTCAGTTTTTTGATAAAGACGGAATATATTTCAAAAAAGGCTATCAAAAAGGGTATTTTGAACAGAATTTCCCGAAGTCATCGTGATTTGAAAATTTAAGGAACTTTTCACATAGCAAATTGCGTTTTTTATGACTCGTTTTAAAATCCATTTTCGCTCTCAAACGCATCCAATTTACAGATCCTCTTATTTAGGAACTATATAATGTAATGCATTGATCGGTTTTTTGATAAAGACAGAATGTATTTCGAAAAAGGCTACCAAAAAGGGTATTTTGAATAGAATTTCCCGAAGTCTTCGTGATTTGAAAATATAAGGAAGTTTTCACATAGCAAATTGCGTTTTTTATGACTCGTTTTAAAATCGATTTTCGCTCTCAAACGCATCCAATTTACAGATCCTCTTATTTAGGAACTATATACTGTGACGCATTGGCCAGTTTTTTGATAAAGATAGAATATATTTTTTTAAATGCTGTCAAAGTGAGTATTTCGCACAAAATTTTCCGAAGCAATCATGATTAAAGGATTAAGAATGTATTCAAACAACAAATCGGTTATTTTATGACTCATTTTTAAATTCAATTTTTTTCTCAAATGCATTCAACAGTTTTCTGTTATTTAGGAACAGTATAATGTACTGTTTTGGTCGATTTTTTAATAAATTCATAATTTATTTCAAAATATGTTGTCAAAATGGGCATTTGAGCTGAATTTTTCTTAAGATGATTCTGATAAAATCAGTTTTTGCAGAAAAATTAAATTAAAAAATTTTCTTAAACGGCCAAATGAAGTTATTAAACTGGGTTTATCTCTAATCATATATATATATATATATATATATATATATATTTTTTTTTTTTTTTTTGAAATGAGCACTTTTTGAAATCTACCTCCGCCTATAGGCCCAGCCAACAGGGATTTTTTTCACTTTTAATAAAAAAAATGGCAACATAAAAATTCTGTAATCTTTTTTTTTTTTTTTTTTTTTTTTTTTTTTCGGATTTTTTCCCTTTGTTTTTAATTAACATGGAATACTTCTGTTGCCACGTGTAGAAAAACGGTATTACAAACTACAAAAAAATTAATGTTTCAAAAATAAATTAAGATACAGTATTCAAATAAATTGCATTTAAAAGTACATTTTTTCCCCTATACGATGGTGTAAAAATTAAAAATGTGCGCTGTTAAGAAATACAAAAATTTGCAGTGGAAAAAATTGCAAAACCGGAAATGCATGTGACATTTTAAAGTTAGGGGGGCAGAAACATCATCGCCAGGTTTCCCTTTCTCCGCACAGAAGTCATGGCCTGCGAGAAAAAAACAAAATAAATAAATGTAGAAGATCCAAATAATCACTCCTTGGCTGCTGCAAGTTCATTTTATTAAACTGTAGCTATAATAGATAGTCCGGGAGCCGACCGTCGATTTTCCTATGTATCGAGTACAAGGACCGGACATACATGAAAATGTAGGTTTCAATGTGCACATTAAGAATATCACTAGCTGCCAGGTCCTATCTTGCCGGAACCCAAGGCAGCCGCACTTTTATGACGTCAATTTTGAATGTTTACCTATGTATCGAGTACAAGGACCAGACATACATCAAAATGTAGGTCTCAATGTGCATATTAAGAATGTCACTGGCTGACACACACTGAGAGAAAAATATAGTTCCGGCATATAGATTCTAAATAGTAGCTCTAGAAAAAATAGTTCCATGTCATCCTTATAAGTTCTAGCTTTGTATGTTAGCGAGTTCTAGAGTTTCTTACTAGAATTCAAGAGCGTTTTTCCGTATTCTCATCGTCAAACTTATTTACAAATTACTCCAAATTGATGAGAACGCAAGAGGTTTGATTTAGTAACGATAATTCTAGTTTATGAAACCATTCCCGAAATCAAGCTATAATTTCTTGTAAATGAAATCATTCAATATAGTCTCGTTACTTAGAAAACAAGAGACTAGAAATGCTAGGTCATTTTTTTTATTCAGCTTAGTTGTTTAACCTATTCGCATGGTTCGGCAATCTGTAATTCTAGTTTAGGTATTCAGAAAGTGCGTAACTATTCATTCTAGGTGAAGGCGGTATATTTTTTTTCTCAGTGCATACATCAAATTGTAGATTTCAATGTGCACATTAAGAATATCACTCGCTGCCAGGTCCTATCCTGCCGGAACCCGGTGAAAGCCGCACTTTCATCACGTCAATTTTGAGTGTTTACCTATATATCGAGTACAAGGACCGGACATACATCAAAATGTGGGTCTCAATGTATACATTAAGAATATCACTGGCTGACACATACATCAAAATGTAGATTTCAATGTGCACATTAAGAATATCACTGGCTGCCAGGTCCTATCCTGCCGGAACCCGGTGGCAGCCGCACTTTTATGACTTCAATTTTGAGTGTTTGCCTATGTATCGAGTACAAGGACCGGATATACATCAAAATGTAGGTCTCAATGTGCACATTAAGAATATTACTGGCTGCCACAGACTTCAAAATGTAGATTTCAATGTGCACATTAAGAATATCACTGGCTGTCAGGTCCTATCCTGCCGGAACCCGGTGGCAGCCGCACTTTTATGACTTCAATTTTTTGTGTTTGCATATGTATCGAGTACAAGGACCGGACATACATCAAAATATAGGTTTCAGTGTGCACATTAAGAATATCACTGGCTGCCAGGTCCTATCCTGCCGGAACCCAAGGCAGTCGCACTTTTATGACGTCAATTTTGAGTGTTTACCTATGTATCGAGTACAAGGACCGGACATACATCAAAATGTAGGTTTCAATGTGCAAATTAAGAATATCACTGGCTGCCAGGTCCTATCCTACCGGAACCCGGTGGCAGCCGCACTTTTATGACGTCAATTTTGAGTGTCTACCTATGTATCGAATTCAAGGTCCGGACATACATCAAAATGTAGGTTTGAAAATGCATATTAATAATATAAGGGTCTACTTTGTCCAATTTTACCGGAATCAGGTGGCAGCAACACTTTTATGACATCAATTTTGAATGTCTACCTATGTATCGAATTTAAGGACCATATATAAATAAATATGAAGGTTTAAATGTGCACATTAATAATATCATGGTCTGCCATGTCCAATTCTGCTGGAACCAGGTGGCAGACTCATTTTTTTCGCCAATTTTGAGTGTTTACCTATGTATCGGACCTGTCAGACAGTGATATTATTAATATGCACATTGAACCCTACATTTTGATGTATGTGGCAGCCAGTGATATACTTAATGTGCACATTGAAACCTACATTTCAATGTATGTCCGGTCCTTTAACTCGATACATAGGCAAACACTCAAAATTGACGTCATAAAAGTGCGGCTGCCACCGGGTTCCGGCAGGATAAGACCTGGCAGCGAGTGATATTCTTAATGTGTACATTGAAATCTACATTTTGATGTAAGTGGCAGCCAGTGATATTTTTAATGTGCACACTGAAACCTACATTTTGATGTATGTCCAGTCCTTGTACTCGATACATAGGTAAACACTCAAAATTGACGTCATAAAAGTGCGGCTGCCTTGGGTTCCGCCAGGATAGGACCTGGCAGCCAGTGATATTCTTAATGTGCACATTGAAACCTACATTTTAATGTATGTCCGGTCCTTGTACTCGATACATAGGAAAATCGACGGTCGGCTCCCGGACTAAGAGAGAAAAGCTCCTTTTGCAGACGATCTTTTACCGAAACATCCAAAAAAATATTCCATCATTTACTACATCCAGCCGTACTCATCGAAAAGAGAACCCAAAAATCCTTCTTCTTCTTACCACCTCTCGAGGCTTCCTCTTTTTAAATCTAAAAAGAAAATTCTAGAACATTCTGTAGTGTGAAACCATCATTCTTTTATGTAAACATAACTCATACCCAGAGTAGCGATTACTATTTGACAGACAACAATTTTATTTTAAAAAAATATTATTTAACCAATTTATAATCGACTCAGAATTTTAAATATCTTAGGCAGACGATTTTTATAGACGATTAATTTTAGGCGAAAAAGAAAAGAAATGAATTTATTGATATGCACACTATCAAATTTTGACTGAGGGAAAATAAATAAATAGATAAAGTAAAATAATGATATTTTTTGAAAGGTATGGTTTTGGAATAAATTTAATAAGCCTTTTTTTAAAAAGGGTTGATAAAAACATAGAAAAATGAATTTTATTTGGAATACTAAGAAATAAAGTTTAATAAAGGATATTTTTAATTTAGAGCCATCTTTTTAAATCTATGCATACTGGAATAAATGTCTTTTAAGGCGAATTAAGAATTTATATCGTTTCCATAAAGATTAATAGATTAGATCTAGAAACAAGATTTTAATTTAATAAGTTGAAGTAAGTGCGGAATATTATTATAAGGAAATTAATATAGTATAAAAGTTAGTTTTGGAGAAAAAAAATTAAAAATTTGTAATATGCATTTCAAACTTTAAAGTGTTTCCATTCTTAAAATGACGTATGCGTTACGCACAGATACTTTTGGTCTTTATAATATAGATATTGAAACCACATTTTTAATTATTAAATAAGTTGGAAAAAAGCGGATATTTTTATTATTATCATTTCGAGTATTTAAAACTTAGAAGTAAATTTTTTATTTGATTTAATAAACATTAAATAGAATTCTGTTCTTTGGTACTGTGTATTAGGTATAGAACTTAATATAAAGAGTAATATGCAAAAAAACTAATCAAACTTAAAAGCGTATACCGAATTTTAAAATGTACACTCCAGCAATTATTATGCAAAGACAGTACCGTAACCGATTTATTTTATGTGTCCCTGTAAATTAATAAAAAATGTTAAGAATGATCTATTTTAACGTGATCGTAAAGAAATTCAAGAATTTATGCCAGTTTCAAAAGATTTGGAATAGCGTAATGTCATTAAAATACTCTTCAATTCTTTTGAGTGTCCCTAAAATTGAAACATTAACAGTACATATTTCATATGCAATAACAAACATGTTTTAATAAACCTAAATAAGTTTTATCAATTGCATAAAAATCTGAGTGTATTTACGGGAGTCAGTGCATGGACAGAGGGACAAACAAACAAAATGCAAAAGCACTTTTTAACTTTGTTGGAAAATGCTAAAAATCTACAAAAGTACTAAAAATCTTGCATGTATATAAGAGGGCGTGAGGTTCAAATTTTGCCTTTTCCAGAAAGTAAAATTTTTGCGATTTAAATAAATATCATAAAAACTATTAGTTTCCATTGTAAACACCAAGATTTTACAATGCCGAAACACACGTTAAAACTTTCTTTCTTTCATTTTTTTTTCTAAATTTATAGTTTTTTTTTTTTTTTTTTTTTTTTTTTTTTACGCAGATTTATTAATAGAATAGGTTTATACAGAAAATTCATTTTTAAAAATGTCGATGAAGTGCGTTTTAAAGTTTGCGTCCTCATATACATTATATAATTTTAGAGTTACATTTTAAGTGTCGTCTACAAATTTCTAGATAAATAAACCGTGTGATTATTAGCGGAAGCAAGAAAAACTATACGCAGAGAGGATATATATCTAGGATTTACTGCTCTCGACGAACCTAAAAAATATTCTAGCACTCCATGTATGTCCCCTCTACTGTGATATCAAAATGACGTACGGGGGCAGATATACTAGGGGTAGATATCAGGCTCTCGTAGAAAGTGAAATGCTGCAGCACTGGATATCTGCCCCATCTAATGCAGAGGTCAAAATGGCGGATGGGGGCAGATATACTGGAGGTAGATATCAGGCTCTCGACGAAGACAAAATGTTCTGTATTGGATATCTGCCCCTTTCTATGGGGGTATATATACTGGAGGCAGATATCAGGCTCTCGTAGAAAGTGAAATGCTGCAGCACTGGATATCTACCCCCTTCTAATGCAGAGCTCAAAATGGCGACGGGGGCAGATATACTGGGGGTAGATATCCAGCTCTCGACGAAGACAAAATGTTCTGCATTGGATATCTGCCCCTTTCTGATATGGGGGTATATATACTGGGGGCAGATATCAGGCCCTCGTAGAAAGTGAAATGCTGCAGCACAGGATATCTACCCCCTTTTAATGTAGAGGTCAAAATGGCGGACGGGGGCAGATTTCATACATCCCTCATTAAGTCATTATCATGTAAAAAGAAATAGTCGCAACCACAATTTTTCCACTAATATGGCAGCAAATAATCTTGTAAGATATCATTATGCATTGCATCATTAATCTTGTTGCGGATTTCAAGTAACCAGCAAACACTTTTTGAAGTAAATACTCCCCACATTATAACGTGTACTCCGCCATGCTTCATTGTAAGAAAACATATATCAAATCATATCTTTTGCTATTAGGCCATCGGATGTAGTGTCTGTAATCATTCTCAAAGAAGTTTGAAATTTGATTAATGGAAAAATGGAGCTTTTGTCCAATTTTCACTTAACCAGACTTTGTGTTCGCTGGAAAATACCAGTAGGGTACGTTGATTTTTTTTAACTATGAATTTTTTTTAACGCCGACTCTTCCATAAAGTTTCGCACCACGTCAGCATCTTGACTTGGTAGACTGACTTATTTCAGCAATATTTTCATTCTGTAAATTGCGGGATATTGCAATGGCATTTTTATGTGGGTCATCAGCTGTTTTTCTCTTTATAACTTCCTCCGCAAGAATAATCATTTCCCGGCGTCTCACGGACCTCAGAAAGTCCTGAAGGCCATGGCCGTCTTTATATATTCTTTAAATATCATTCACAGTCGGTTTTTCTCATCGATAACTTTGCCGCAATAACTCGAGAAGATTGACCCTTTAGCGACAAACTTCAGTTTCAAAGTTTTCAATTTCGAATTTAAACTAGGCTATTTACTTTCATTCATTCACAGACAGGACCAAAACGCACTTAACCCTTAGAAAAAATCTTAAGAATGATGAGTGGCCAGAAATTTTTGCACACGCGGATTTCGAATTTTACCCCTTTGCATGAAATGTCTTCAGTAACCAATCAGAATGATTACCTGGTCAGAGGTCATTCACATATTCCTAACTTTTGAAGCAACTGTGCTTCTTCTTCGCTGAAACCTTCTAGTAAATAAATAAAAGAAATTAACTGGCCGGAAACTTTTGACGGCCACTGTATATATATATACAGGGTGGTTAGTTATTAACGTCAGGTGTTCAGAGCCCTCTAGCGAGTAAAGGTTTGGTCAAAACATAACTAAATTTGATCAGCATACATAGTAGATCAAGGGATTTCGAATTCTTAAAAAAAAATTAAATAAAAAGTTTTAAAAATCGCCACTAGGGGCAATTTTAGCGTTGTTTACCGACTAAAATGCATTAATTTGCATAAAATCAGTTGTGTGTAGCAATCATGAGTATAAAAAGAAAGGCTGGGAGAGTTCTCATCATTATCAACTCTCACCATACTTTGCTAGTCAAGCTGTGTTATCAGCAGAACGAGAATTGCAATGATGCTCGTCCTGAATTTCACCGATTACAGAATTTGCCAAAAGAACCGATGAGCATAACAAATTTACAAAAGATGATTCATCGATTTGAAACTATGCGGCAACAAGGCCTAGGAGGAAAAGTGACTAGTCAATAACAAGTTGACGAAGTTGTAACTGCTATTGTCGAACAAGAGATGAAAAATATGCAGGTACCATCAGCGCTCGGGCAGTATTCCAGCAGTATAAAATTGATCTGTACTGTATTTTTTGCCATTTAATCATTCAAAATTTATACTAATACACTTTTGGTGCGCCAAAATTGCTGATTTTATGCGAATTAAATGCATTTTAGTCGTTTTTTAGCTAAAATTGCCCCTTGTGGGAATTTTTTAAACTTTTTTTTTTTTTCTTTTTTTTTTTTTTTTTTTTTTAAGAACTCGAAATCCCATAGTCTACTATGTATGCTGATCAAATTTGGTTATGTTTCGCCCAAAACTTTACTCGCTAGAGGGCTCTGAACACCTGACGTTAATAACTAACCACCCTGTATAGGATACACAGGGTGAGTCATAAATATCGAAACAATAGGCTATCTCCTTAAATATTGCCCCTAGACCTATACTTCCTATTGCAAAGTTTCATAAAAAAAAAAAAAGGAGACGTTTTTGATAAGGTAAGTTGCAGCTCCATGGGGGGTCTATTTTTAAAAATACGAAAATTAAATTTTTTTTATGGCCCCCAAAGGATAAAACTTCCAATTAGAAAACATTTCTTTATCCATTCCTGAATTAAACAAAAAAAATCCTCTCGATATCTTCAAAACTGAGAGAGTTATGACAATTTTAATAAATCGCGAGATTTCAAGGGATCAGACACAAATTGAAATGCATGTAATCAATGTTGCTCTAATGTTTCCAGGAAACATTTATTTTATTTATTTATTTATAGAGTAAGAATTTTGAATGTTTTGTGATGGCTAACCATATAATTTGTAAGCATTATAACATCATAAACCTTCTGAATATTTTTTTTTTCAAAAAAATTAGAGTAAATTAAAATTGTTATAACTCAAAATATTATTTGTCGCGTTATTTTTTTTTTTTTTTTTTTTTTTTTTTTTTTGATTAAATGTCTAATTTTCAATTTTGATTCATCATTTTAAATATTTATTTATTTATTTAAATAAAAGTATTTAAAATAGCAATGTAAAAAAGATGCAATTTTTTGTATACAAATCATATTTTTAAAAGTAAATTTTCTGAGGAGAAATCTTCTTTCGTCGCAATAAGATTTTTTTTTTTTTTTTTTTTTTTTTTTTTTTTTGAAATGTTGAAAAATTATTGAACTCGCTGGACTGTTACCGTAACCGACGGTTATTTATTTGTGTCAGTTTAAAAATGAGAAATACTGAAATAAAACATTTGATGCAGAAAACTGCATTTAGTTTTAAACAAAGATTGACTCCCAATGTTTAAATGCTTTTTAAAAGTTTCTAGGTGATTATAGTTTCGATTTCAGATTTTGTTTAAGTTTTACCATTCTCACCTTCTTTAATTACTGTTTCAATGCGTCAGTTGATTTAAACCTCATTTTTTTTTTTCTCACGTCGATTTCAATTTTTTTCATTGTTTTGGCCCTGTCAACTTCATATTTTTCTTGTTAAAATCGCTATTGCGCGATGCGTAAAAAGTGCCTATAATTACGGCCGACACTAAGCGTATAATTCTAGAGATACAGCTATTGCGGAAATCGCACAAAAGCCTGTACAGTAGGGCCACCTGTTTAGCGATTCACACCAAAAACTAATCAGCACCAATTTATATCAAGGACTAAGTAAATATATTTTTTTATTAAATTCCGTGGATTAGTTCTTGAGATAGAGCGCTCACAAAATTTATTTCATATACAGAGATACAGGAACAGTGATTCACAGACAGACATTTTGTAAAAACATATTTTTCGGTATCTCTGAGCCTTAAAACGCGTGAATCCGTCGAAAACCGGAATTCAAAATTTTCATGAATCCAGTACTTTCTTCTTGTAAAAATAGAAGAAAGTACTTGAAAATAGAAGTATAAAATAGAAGAAAATAAAAATAGGTTTAAAACCATAATAAATTTTGAAGCTGCATAGTAAAAAGTAGATAGTTGAAAATATTTCTGAGTAATTTATTAAAATACATTTCCAGTGATTCCGTTAATAGAAGTATCATTATCGCTATTGCTATTTTTACAAAACTTATTGCCTGCGGCAATAAGTTTTTAAGACACTTTTAATGAAAGCTTAATTAATATCACTTAATTTAATAACACTTTTAATAAGTGTTTAATAAGACGGTCCGGCCAATGGGTCGTGCCAGTTACGAGGCTGGCGCCCAGCTCGAGATATTGTAGACATCTAGCATATTTCAAGGAAGTTTAAAGCAAAAATCTATACGCTTTTATTTTATATCTAAAAGTTAAACTATTGTCTTTGATCGACATTTAATATTGCGTAAATTTATGGTCGATCCCTAAATTGTATTTCAAATGAGCTGATATCGCTGCGCTCAGAGGTATGCTAAAGTGGTGTAAGTCATGAATTTTGGAAAATTTTAGATTTTAATATCTTTCGGGGATTTGTAGATATCGAAATGATTTTTTTTTTCAATTCAGGAATGGATAAAGAAAAAATATTCTAACTGGAAGTTTTATTCCTCTGGGGGTCATATAAAAATTTAATTTTCGTAATTTTTAAAATAGACCCCCCATAGAGTTGCAAGTTATCTTATAAAAAAATTCACCTTTTTTATGAAACTTTGCAATTGGAAGTATGGGTCTAGGGTCAATATTTAAGGAGATAGCCTATTGTTTCGATATATATATATATATATATATATATATATAACATCGAACTCCAAGCTGAAAGGTCCCTGGTTCGATGCTCAACACCACCAAAGACGCACCGAGTGTGTGCAGTATAAGTACTCGTTAAATAAATGGGTTATGGAAATCCTGTCGTAGCAGCTACCATGGGTAATGAATGATCTCTAGACTTTCCCTCCCCTTCAAAAGTGGAAGGTGGCAATGTTTGGTGCTGCCATCTATTGAGGCTTTGCCGGAAACCTTCCGCTTTAGAAGTCTGTCTTTTTACCCACTGGATGCAGTTCAAAGGGAACTCCTGCCCTTCGGGCACACGTCAACAACAAAACTCATTTGGTGTTTCCTGCTAAAAAATTTGAAGTTAGTTATACGAAAAATTCATTTGTACAGTTTACGAAATGAATGTTTGTTTCACTTGCTAAAATTGCGTTTGGAATAGTTACTGAGAATCTGTGAGTAATGGTTACTAAAAATAATTTTGGAGCTGTTACTAAAATTTCCTTGGAGGCTCATACTAAAAAGTTTTAAGTTAGTTATACAAAAAATTCTTTTGTTCAGTTTACAAAAGAAATGTTTGTTTCACTTGCAAAAAAAAGTTTGGAATGGTTACTATTTGTACTGTGAGTAATGGTTACTAAAAAATTCTGTGGAATACAAATTTACTAAAAAATTTTTAGTAGCCTCATGATTTTTTTTTACAGTGTACACTAACTTACGGAACAGAAACTTGGACACTAACAAAACGGATGATACGAAGACTACAAACAACACAGAGAAGTATGGAAAGATTTATGCTAGGCATAACTAGAAGAGACAGAAAGAGGATAACCTGGATAAGAAATCAGACAAAAAATTTTGAGATCTTTAAAAGAATCAAACAGCTAAAATGGAAATGGACTGGGCACAATGCAAGAAGACAAGACAAGAGATGGAGCACAAATATCCTACAATGGTATTCCAGAGATATTAAACGACCCAAAAGGCGAACCCCAAGTAAGGAGGAGTGATGAAATCAGAAAAGTGGCCGGCGTAAATTGGAAGACGAAAGCACTAGCCAGAAAACATTGGAAAATCTGGGGGAGACCTACATCCAGCAGTAAATTGAAAACGATTGATTATGATGATGATGATTCTAGATCATTTTCAAAGAAGCAGAAAGAATAAAGGCAATACTTATTAGAATGGGTATTCAACACAGGAATACTTTTTTTTATATATTTATATGTACATTATCTTGTTTTTCCCGTGGTTTCATGTAAGTAGAGAGAGATTCAAATAGGGGACCAATTCGCACAATTTTTGACAGATTCCAGATTTTCTTTTTTCTTGAAAATGCGTTACTTATACGACAGAGATATATTTAATGCATAGTACGCATGTGTAAATACTTGTAAAATTTCTTTAAAGATCTATACCTTACAATAAGGTCGTGATAGTAATAATTGAAAATGAGTCACCTATTTATCCCGACCTACCATACATTTATTTATTTTTTACATTTTATATTTTGAATAAGACTATGTAAACAGCCTGCACTATATGTCTAAATGTGGTCCTTGTGATTTTAGACGTTTTGTTTAACATATAAAAAAATACATGGGCAATTGCTCTGAAAATCCAGATGTGTAAATAGAATAGTACAGTTCATAAATTTCCATGAAGATTTTTTCTCTAAATTCCATAGGTTACCATTAACAAATTGAAAAGAAAGAGGATCTTTTTAAAAGCCCTGTCAAAACTAATGAAGCAAAAGCATCCAAACTGCAGATTATGATTATGTGGCTTATTATAATAAATTATGTTCATTTTTATGAAGATAGCATGCATACTCGTGGGAAAATTACGGGTTTTATAAAAAAAAAAGTCCCATTTTTTTTAACATTTTTTACTTATAATTTGCAGAGTTCTTAATATAAAAAAAACCTTTCTTTTCAGAAAATATAACAAATACTATAATACATAATACCCTTGAATCAGAATTTTAAAAATAGTAAAAATTGCAGGAAAATGAGTAGGTTTAGTAAATAATTTTCCACTGCGCATGCGTCACCGCAATTAAAATGTTATTTGCATAAATTATTAGTTAAATGTATACAGCAACTTTTGTAAAAGTCTCAAAAACATAGCTTGAAAATTCTAATAATAATCGTCTATAGAATAAATTCAAAATCTGTTATTTCAAAAATGAAGCAAAAATATCAGGGGCTGCATTCATATATCCATAGATTAGTATCAAAATAGCATTACACAATATTGCACGTACTATTCAGTCATTCAGTGTTCTTTCTATCTTCAGTGACATTTGATCAAACGTTAGTAATTTGGCTAATTAAAAATAAAAAACATTCGCCCAATGAAAAAAGTATTAGCAAAATAGATTCGCCGTGTAGCACACAAAAAAGTTATCTTTAATCCTTTAATGTACCCTGCCCTTTTTTCAATATGTTCTGAAATAACCTAAGTTTTTATGACTACTACAGCGATTGTTATTAATCTAATTTCAACTATACACTACAAATATTAAAAATATGTATATAGGAAATATATATATATATATATATGGGCTACAAATTACATTTGCATTCATTTTATTTATTTATTTATTCAGATATACTCGTTTCACTATTTTTTTTTTTTTTTTTTTTAATTATAATTCAATTCAATTCTAATTCTTCGTTTTGGTTTATTGTTTTATTGATAAAATCCATTGGTGAATCTTGTCTACTTTTAATGGTATTATATATATATATATATATATATATATATATATATATATATATATATATATATATATATATATATATATATTATATATATATATATATATTATATATATATGCATATGTATGAAAAGCGAAAGAAAAGAAAGAAAAAGCAAAAATTGAGCATTATCAAATTGGCGAATCTAATCGCTTGTTTACTCGCCAAAATTACTCTCCAAAAGAATTTAGTCGCAATTTGGCGCAATGGCGAGCGACAGCGAGAACACTGACTTTATTTGAATACAACCCCTTATTTTTTTGCTTTATTTTGGGAATAACATATTTTGAATTTATTCTATTGACGGTTATTTTTAGAATTTTCAAGCTATGTTTTTGAAATTTTTACAAAAGTTGCTCTATACATTTAGCTAACACATTATTCAAATTACATTTACATTGCGGTGACGCACGCGCAGTGAAAAATTATTTAGTAAACCTGTTCATTTTTCCTACAATTATTAGTATTATTTGATTCTTGTTACAGTGTGTTTACGTACAATATTGTTTATTATATTTTCTGAATAGAAATAGTTTTATACTAAGAACGTGACAAAATTTGGGACTGATTTTATAAAAACATTAATTTCTCTAAGAGTATAAATGATATCCTCATAAAAATGAAGACAGTTTATTACAATAAGCCACGTAATCATAATCTGTAGTTTAGACGATTTTGCTACATTCGTTTTGACAAGGTCATGCAAAAAATCTCTTCCTTTTCAATTTGTTGACGGTCCCCTATGAAATTTCAAGAAAAAATCTTCACGGAAATATATGACGGGTACTATTGTGTTTAAGCACTTAGAGTTTCAGAATAATTTCACATATATTTTTCTAGATGTTTAACAAAATGTCTAAAATCACAAGTGGCCGGTCACCGTTGGCCATATAGTGTATATCAAAACTAATATAATGTTACATATCATCCACATAATTAAAGGGAAGGGAAATAACCCTTTCAAAAACATGTGTAAGATAGTTCATTTTTCTATTTAATACATACTATGACAGTGAGAATGCAGAATGATTATCATAAATTTAATAATTTGTATCAAATTTCTTGCATTCTACTTAATTCATATAGTCCAGAAACTTTTTCCTTCCCATAATATAATTTTCAAAATTTCACCCTCTCATATATCACTTATCTTACGACACAAAACGTGAAGATACGGAAATCCCCAAAGAAGAAGGCGCTTTAAAAAAGCTTGCAAAAAAAATAATAATAAATAAATAAATATAAAGAAGAAGCAGAGAAGAAAAAAGAAATTTACTCGGTCTCTTTGCAAACATTAAAAACAGCTGTGAATGCTTGGGACCACCATACTATGGCTGGTGAACTTGAATAATTGCTCAACACGTGCTCCTTCGAGAAAAATTTTACTTAAAGATTTTTTCAATAGTTCGCAAATTTTTTTAAGAATAACTAACTCATTGAAAAAAGTGTTTCCACGCAACATAAAAAAAGGAGTTAGATACAAACTAAAAATATAAAAATATAATCTCCACAATAAGAAAAAATATTTCCTTTTCATCAAAAATAAAGTATAAAACTGCATTTTTAATTCATTCCCTCAAATCGCACTTCATTTTTATTGGTCTTATTTTGTTCATTAGATAAACATTTAAGTATATCTGTAATTAAAATTCAAAATTTTTATTTTGGTTTGCAGTGTACAATTTCTTTTTATTACTATTATTTTCTAATGACTATGTTAGTGCAAAATCTTATATATATAAATCGAAAAAGATATTTTGAAAGACGTAACATAATAAAAAGTATTTAGTAAAAACCCCATTTTTTATCAGTTTAATCCATATTAATCATTATCAAAAATCTATATATAAATATTTTATTTATTACTCAAAAAAAAAAAAAAAAAAAAAAAAAAAAAAAAAATTCAAACCTATTAGAACATTATTTAAAAAAAAATTTTGTGTTTCAATTTCGAAAAATTCTCCAAAATATTATTAACAAATTTGAAAACATCTATTTATAAATTCAAATAAACACTTCTGAAACATTTCATTCAGTTACACTAATTTAGAATCGTTCCTATGACAACTATAATTAGATATAAATATATACATTACATAAAACATAACTCAATCAAGAAATATATATATAAACACACATAAATTTTCTAAAATACATTTTACGCGAAATTAAACACATCATACGCACATCTGAACAATAATATTTTTGTTGCTGTTATTACAAGTCAATATTTTAAAAATAAATTACATTTTCAATTTTAAAAAACAAATTGCGCTTCCCGATAGACCATTATGTAACGGAATACTTTTGAATGTCTCTATAAATAAACTAAAAACGCTACATACATTATTTTCAATACCGAACTATACCGATACCATTGTATATCTCAATTACATATATTGAATGAAGAGCGAACCAACAATATTAACAAATATTAGAGTTCAGATGGACAGACTAAGCAGACATTCAAATAAAATTCATAAACACTTTTCATCAATGCTAAAATTGTTAAAAACTTATAATAGTTTGAAATTCTACTTTCAACATTTTTTACCAATAGACGGAATCATACTTGAATACTTTTTTACAGTCCTGAACTTTACCACTATCTTTTTATACACGCCACTATTTAGCTAAAATTTAATTAAGACTAAAACACGCTTAAAATTATTGACATTGCACTTCCAGAGATTATCATGCATACTCGGCCATATATCTAATTCTTTGTTTGGACTTGCATATTATTTCATATATCTTCTTTAGTATGCTAAATGCAGTTCAGAGTGAAAATGTATAACTCATTTAAAAACCACCTTTAAGCAATTTACGCTCATACTCAATAACTTTAAAAAAAAAAATTCTGTAGCCCTGTATATCAACTGTAGCATTTATACGCACCATTTAGTATGCATGAATATATTGAAATTTAAAAGTGCATATCTTAATTAAAAATGCATTTTTCTGACATCATCTCTAATATACAGTACTTCGGATAGAATACTCTATCTGATATCTTTTGTTTGTCCCTGAAAACACTATGCACTTTCTATTATACAGGAATTAACTCTATTACTATTATTAGTAAATCTTACCATCTCTTCTTTATATGTTAATTAGTTTAACATAATTAAAATGCGCCTGGGGTGGGGTATAGTGGCCGTGGTCTAAGAAGAATGTTTCCCCTATACCATGTAACAGAATTCTTTTGTGTGGCTTTGTGAATTAATAATAAATATTCTTTGCAGCGCATATTCTACAGAATGTATAATTTAGTGCACTTCATAAATTCATATCAGTTTCATTATGTTCGAAAAGGTGTAACATCATTAAATGTATTTCAAACTAGTTTATCTCATTAGCCGTAATATAATGGTATAATTTAACTGTCCCTGTAATTGAACTATACATTGATTTTCATAAAAATTGAAATGACTCGAGAAAATTCTGCAACCATCATCTGTGTAACATTTCTAAAAACCGTTCGGTAATTTTTGCACTGTTATAATTACAGTACTGATGACCTGACGGACAACCAGGCGGGGACTATAAGTACTATTTATTTATATAATTACAAAAGCACCTAAAAACTGGTAACTACATTATTTAATTATTAAATATCAATAAAAATAATTATTAAATAATGATAAGAGCATGACTGCAAAGTTTAAATGAAACGAGATGATGAATGAAATGAGCGATAAGTGCAAAAACTAATCAAATTTAATTTATATCAAGGTCTGACAGAATCTAAAGCTCTGTGAAATTCCGTGTATTACTTCTTGAGATATAGCTATTGCGATAATCACGAATAATGCTTCATTGCAGCGCCACCGGCTGAGCTATTTGCACCCAAAACGTAATCAGCACCTGTTATATCAAGCACTAGCTAAATGTAAAGTTTTATGGAAATCCATGCGCAAATTCTTTAGATGTGGCTATTTTGGAAATTTTGAATAGTGCAGCATAGCAGAGCCATCTGTTGAGCGACATACACCAAACACTTTGAGATAATTTCTTAATACATTTTTTCATAAATTGGTAATATATATTTTTTAATCAAACAACGCATTTTAATCAAAGTGCATTTTAACGATATATAAGCATACTACATCAAAAGCCACCTGCAAAGCCTTACCTTGTGAAAATACCTCTTTTATCGCCGTGCTTTTAATACATACAGAAAAAAAAAAGAATGTTGACATAACAAATAATGGCCCCACGAGTGGCTGAGAGGTTGTGCTCTCAAAACTGGTAGAAGGGAGGTGTTGGGTTCGAACCCAATCGCACCCGTCGACCTTCCGTTCGGAGTTTTCTGTGGTTTTCTTCGAACCTTGGGTAACCTTGCGTAAACACTGGTTAGGATTCCTTAGAAAGACCCCCCCACGGAGGGCATCGCCCTCCCCTCCTCCGGCCCATATCTCCAGTGCAGATAATCGGCCGTCATAAATAACACCAAACACACCATAAGAAATAATAAATATTATGGTTTTCACCTGTATTCTAGATCCCGAATAGGCAATAATTGCTGGAAGAACGTTTTCAACTGCCTTAAAAATTTAAATGTAACTCATATTTAGTATATTACATGCTAAGTATATTTTCTGTCCATCATGTGCAAAGCTTCACGAAAGATTTTGCACAGATTCCAGGCTAAGGACAGCAACTGCTAAGAATGAATTTTCAATGCATTATGTACTTTTTTCTAATTATTTAATTAGATATCTCATTTCTTTGATTGGAACACGAAAAAAAATTTAGAATGTTCCGACAGTGTTGTAATGCGTTTCATAATCTATGATTAACGTATGACTTTTCGTTCTTGTTTTTTTTTTTTCCTTAGCATTGCTGACAG
Source organism: Maratus speculifer (assembly GCA_964019185.1). Taxonomy (NCBI): domain Eukaryota; kingdom Metazoa; phylum Arthropoda; class Arachnida; order Araneae; family Salticidae; genus Maratus; species Maratus speculifer. The sequence goes on from OZ025293.1 coordinate 377,084,277, forward strand.
AAAATTTATGATCAACAGTTTTGCATATTACCTGTTGCATCTATGTTACAATCGCATCAAAAAGGTTTTTTTTTTTTCAAAAAACAAAAACAGATTTGAGTTTAGCAATCAAAATTAAGCATGTGAGAATTTTCTAGAGTTTCCTGGGAACAGTTGAAGCAGGCTTTAAAATTTAAGCAAAGTATTGTGTGTATTTTTAGCCTTTATGGACCCTCCCCCCCTTTTCTCTCCCTCTTCCAGACGATCAATCAAACCTATATATCCGCACATCTAGCTCTTCAGAAATAAAGCATGCCATAATAGTATTTACTTAATTGCAATTTCCTACCTTATATAAGGCCTTCTTCAGTTTTGGATTCCATGGTTTTGTTTTTGATTTTTTTTTAAATAAATTCACCATATGTTGCACAATCATCATCATCAAACACAAACATCAGAGCGAGCACAGCACATTTTTGTTTCCCTTTGAAAACAAATCTCAAGTGCTGCCATCTACTTCTTAAAAACGAAGACAATTATGTGCAGATTTACTTGAATTATTTTGTAGATTTTTAAACTTAACACTTGAATATTACCTTCAAAATGCTTACTGCTTACTGTTGTCGTAGTGTCTGTGAGATACATGATGTGAGATACAACTTTATTTAGCGATGTTTCTGGAAAAGGTAGTAAATAACTAGAGACATATGTTCTTTTGCGTTATAAAAAATTGCCTAGCGAACAAATCGCATAACAAATCTTAAATCATACAAGGTTGTATCGTTACAAGGTATTAAAAGATTTTTACTTTTATTAACCAGAAGACTTATTTAAACTTCACTTAGAAATGAAATATTAAATTTTCCCTTTAAATTTCGATTTTTTTTTTTTTTTTAATATTTATTTTGTTAGCGGGAAAAAATTGTCGTAAAAGAATGCTAAATTAATTTATAAGCAATAAAAGCGAAATAGATAAATATTGGGTCATCCGGAAATGATATAATATAATATAATTATATAATATAATTTTATATGATAAATTTCAGTGAAGACATACACAAAGATAAGAGAATTTTATTAAATGACATAAGCACCATTTTGTTGTATGACGTTTTTGCCATTGTTTTGGCAGCTGGAAAATTCAATTAAAAAAAAAAAAAAAAAAAAAAAAAAAAAAGTCATTAGATTTATTCGTAAAGAAGCTATCAATGTCGTGTTTGGCAGTCCTTAAAAAAGCTAACTCCCAGCCGTTCAGAGAAATTGGAAGGGATGTGAAAATGTAAAAAATCTCAAAAGACTAGGTCTAGTGAATATGAAAAATGACAAAATCATCCTAGCCATACTCATTAAGAGTTGCCTTACATTAATTGCAATGCGGTGCCGAGCATTGCCTTGTTGAAACACAATATCTCAATGACTCTTCAGTTAATTTTTTTTTTTTTTTTTCAATTTTTGCCTGCAGAATTACCATTTGGAAACAGAATATTTCCGAATTTATTGCTTTATTTGGCGGCAACAATTCATAATAAATATTTCTTTCGTTTCTTACCATACACAAACTAATACGTTTTTGGGACGCAGGCCTCCTCTCGATGTCCCTTGGGGAGGTTCATTTTACTTACCCCACACTGTAAAACATTTGTGTAACGTTACTTCATAAAATTGGTGGCAGCCTTGCTGCCACTAATTTTATGGTAGCATAACCAATAATATCGGTTTAACCGATATAACCGGTGTATCATTACTAGAGATGGGCATTATTTAACATATTAGGATAAATAACAATGTTATTGTTATGCAGTTCATTACTTAATAACAGATTAACGGAAAGCCCCTATTAAATTTAGAACGCGATCCCAGCAACGTATTAATAAAAAATAAAAATAAAAAGATTTGAAACAATCGTTTTTTAACACTAGAACCGCCATTAGAGGTCAAAATGACCCCTGCCAGAATGATAACAGTCGATTCGAACCAGAATTTTCTTCATAAGATATGTTAAATATATGTAGTACAAAAATAGACTAATTAAATGAGTTAAATAATTTAAAACTAAAATTCTGGTGCGAAATACTTTTTATAAAACTTTAGTAAAATACCCTGTTGTTTGAGTGTTAAGAAATATATTAAAATTATAAAAAATAAAATTTCCGAAATTTGTTTTCTGCATTAGTAAAAAAAAGAGCTGAAAAATGTGCTTAAAAAGAATCATATTTCAAACGCTTATAATCTCTTGTTACAACGCGCCAAAGCGAAAAGAAATCAGAAATTTGCTTTTCATGTCTTTGCAAGACTTTCAACTTTTCTGCACTTTTATAGAAATGTCTAGAAAAACAATTTAAAAAGAATTTAAAGCCTGTAGAATTTCTTACATCTGGGAACCTTTAAAAAAAGTGGTTGCTGTAGGAAGAAAGCATATATCCAGTGGTAAATTCTGGGAATGACCCGGGGGAGGGAGACATTCTCGTTGTAGCAAAGAGATGTCCCTCTACGAAAGATTTGAGATTTGCATTTTCATTGGCCAAAAAGTGCAGCCCCCCCCCCCTTCCTACCCCGGAGTCAGAGAAATCCCTCCCTCAGAAAAGTGTCTGAATTTAACACTGCGCATATCTGTTTTGGTTTTTAAAAAAATATAGTATTAAGGAAATTTTTGGTCTGGAAGTTTGAATCTTTGGTTTCACCTTTTTTCCCATGGATAAGGCCCCTCAAGAAGACTAAAATGCCATTTTATTTGTAAAATAGGATTTAGAGCTTTCAAAAGCTCTTCCATCTGGACATGTTTATAAAGAATGGTGGGTATAGAAAGAAAGGAAATATCTATTTATTTTCAAAATTTAACTAAAATCTTTGAAAAAAAAAAGGATTTTGATAAAGCAAAATAAAATGTTATTAAAACATACATTTAAAACAATGATTTAAAAATATATTTTTCGGCTCAAAGGAACAATAGCTTACTACTAGGGCCCCTGAATTTTGGAGTTGGTCGCTACGGCGCTGGACTAGGGACAACAATTTTAAGGGAAGGTGGTAAATTTTGAATATTATTTAAAAATTTACGCATACTGAATTTCGTGTTTAATAAAGTTTGTGAATTTGATATTTTAAAAGATACTAATAGAAATATATTAACGTATTTCTGTTTTCAGAGATTTTTCTTTCTTTTTTTTTTTTTTATCTTTTCATATTAATGATTTTTATTTAAGCTCTCTCGTCAGGTCTAGGAGAAAGAACTGGAGGCCTGGAACAAAGGGGAGATGGGCCCTATTGCATAACCTGTATATAATGGTTGCATGCATTTAATACAAAATCGATCCTCACAGTGCCCTTTTCAGCTTAGAGCCCAATACAACTGTATCTCCTATCGCCCACTGTGTATGTCCCTGTCACTCGCACAATAATATTTTAACTAAAGTAATTACCGAAATCTACAGCCTGATACCATTACAATGCCTAATGAGACATCAGGATTGCAATGAATAAGACATGGGAGACAAATGATGGAACTAAGCGATGACCCTTTTTTGCCTTATAAAGGCATAAGCACGGTGATCGGCTACCTGAGAAGTTCCCGAATTTTTCTAACACTATCAATTATTTAACCGTTTTAATCGAACTCTCAATGGGAGATTTCCCGTACCTTTGTTGGAAACCTTCAGTTACAATTCTGGGAAATGTTTTTCAGCTAGTAAAGGAAAAAAAGTATGACCAAATTAAGATTTGAAACATTATGAAATTCCGGTAATTTTTCCATTTGAAACCGGGCCCTCTTTTGGTCCCGGGCCCCTGGGCAGTTTCCCCTCTCACCGGCCCTGATTGCAGAATTCGATTTAGTACACGGTGAATCCGATGTGTCGTACCAAATTAAACCTGGCAGCCAAGTGGCGTATTTCCTATATACACATCCGCAAAGCGACCAGTAGTTGGCATAGAAGAGTGACTTCGCGGAGTAGGCTGCTGCCTGTTTCCGAGCCGTCAGACTTGGTGTCTCCTTTTTTGCTGTTTCAGGTCGTAGCTTAAGTTTATTTTGTCTTTTTTGGTGTACTGTTGCAGCATTTTGTGGTTGGTGAGTTGTTTTGTTTTGAATTTGTGTTTTGTGTAGTTTAGTGTTGTCTAGTTGTTGGTGTGTTTCTGAAGTAATGGCCTCGAAATTTCATATTACTGATGCGACTGCATCGGATTCTGAAACTTTTGTTCATGACGTTCACTCTACCTCAGAGCAAATTAATTTGCTTTTGCGAATGGATTATCTCAAGTTTGTATTTTTTTGGAACCGCAGGTGGGTCATATCCCTCGTACTAATGCCAAAGCACTAAAAGCTGAGTTTGATGGTAAAGTGGGTCCCAATGCCCCTCTTAAACTTCGGTTTACACGAAATGGAAAACTTATTGTTGAAACTGGTGATTTACAATGTGCGCTGGCTGTAGCGGATATTGATAGTTTATTAAATACTCCCATAAAAACATGTGTGCAACAGGAATCGGTCACATCTCGCTTTGTTTTGCACAATATCGATAAGAGCTTTCAATTAGATGAGCTTGCTCAAGAAATTCAAGTTGAAAATTCCATTAAGGTTAAAGAAGTACGTCGTTTCACAAAAAGAGACAATTCTGTTATTCATTTGTCTGAAACTGTCTTAGCATGTACACTGTATTTATGGCACTATCATTCCTAGGCAAATTAAATTGTTTTATATGAGGGAGAAAATACGACTTTTTTATGACAGATCTAGGCAGTGTCTAAACTGCTGGCGTTTTGATCATGCTACCGCCAAATGCAAAAATGATGTTGTGTGTAGAAAATGCAGCGGGTCTCATGCTGCAGCTTCTTGTAACAGCACCGACATGAAATGCTCCAACTGTCAAGACGCCCACTTAACTTCGGACTTCCAATGTCCGGCCCGCTCCCGAGAAATTGACTTTTTAAAATTTAAATCTGACAATCACTTGCATATTACGGAAGCGAGAAGGCGATATTCGAAAGTTTCTAAATCCAAGAACTATGCTGACGCTGTTAAACCTTCTAGTGATCTCACGTATGTAACCAAAACGGTTCTTGATCAAACGCTGGATTTTTTTTTCAACGCACTCAAGAAGCCATCCTCCAAGTAATGCAACAACAAACTCAAATTTTCCTGCAAGCTATGCAGGGCTTAGTCAGTTCGATTACAACGGCTGGTCCAAGTACTAGTCTGAATACAACCCTAGCTACTGAAGCAGTTACTCCTCCCTCAAATGAGACAAGCAAGCCAAAAAAACTGAAATTGTTTAATTCACTGACCTTGCCAAATATCTCTCCTAATCAAAAACCAATCATGTCGAGTGTAAAAAAGCTTGCTCAAGCACCTGGAACTGTAAATGATCTGAACAGGGACGGGATGGAGAAAACTTAACGTCCCTCTCCCCGACCCGTGGTCTTTTCTCCCCCTGGTTGTTTTCTTACCCCTTTTTCTTTGATTGGTGCATATGTTTGTTTTTAAACTTTTTCCCTGTTTTTTTTTTTTTTTTTTTTTTTTTTTTTGGATTAGGGTATTATGGCCTTGTGTACTAAATTATTTCCCGTGTTAGAGTGGAATGCCAGGGGCATCAAGAACAAGTTTCATTGGTTAAAATGTCTTCCTTTTTCGAAAGCGGATGTTTTTATTTTCCAGGAATCCTTCCTGAAGGAGGGTGACTCTTTTTATTGCCCTAATATGGAAATTTATAGGCAGGACAGGGCCAGCAGAGGTGGAGGTCTTGTTACTGCGGTAAATAGCAAGTTTCCTTCTGCCATAATTGATTTAACTTCCTTTGGTTCACAGGGTGTTGAAGCTCTTGGAGTTAAAATTTGGCTCAACCAGCGCTGGCTCTCTATCATTAACGTCTATACTCCTGAGGGAAAGGTCCGTGAATCATGGCTTCAACGCCTTACCAATTCTCTGTGCCATCCTTTTCTCATTCTTGGTGATTTTAATCAAAAGCATTCTGCTTGGGGCAGCTTGAATAACACTCCTGGTTCTGAGAAGATTTTCAACTGGCTTATTAATAATGACGTGTGCATTCTGAACACTTCTCAGCCCACTCATGCTGCTTATTCCGGTTCCTTTTCCTTGATAGATCTTTCGTTCTCTAGTGCTGATATTTTTAGGAATATTGACGCCTACGTTCAACCCGATTTATTTGATTCTGATCACTGCCCAATTATTCATAATTTCACCTATTCCATGTCTTCATCATTGCGTATCTCTACAGGTTGGGATACGGTTGAAGATGATTTTAATAGGCACCTGGACAGTCACCTGCCTACCTCTATTGATCAATTTAATAGGAATTTTCATGACGTTGTCAAGCATAATTCTGTTAAGCATATTATGCAGCGTAGTAATAATCCTCCATAGTGGGATGCTCGGTGTGCTTGGCTCCTTGGGCAGAAACGAAGATTCCTGCACCTGGCTAAAACAAATCTTTCGAGAGAGTAATTTTCGGGAAAATTTATAAATCTTACGCCGCCAAACTTAAACGTTACATGAAATACCAGGCTCGTAATTATTGGGGAGACCTCTGCGAAAAGGCTGGTAAAGACACTATTTACCTCATTATCAGGAGTCTGGCAAAAGGGCTAGCTCCGATTCAAATTTTCTCTTGATGGAGGATACTAGAGAAATCCTGGATAACACCGAGCAAGCCAATGCTTTCGTGTAACAGTTCAGTAGCACCTGCGGGGTTGCCTATATCCCTAATGATCTTAGCAGTTCTGATGAGTGCTGGAACAAACAAATCACTTTTGATGAGTTGAACCGTGCTATCCAGGATACTAAGAATACCACCCCAGGTGAAGACGGCATCCCGGCTCGTGTCTACAAAGTCCTGTCGATTGAGAACAAGCATAAATTGCTTCGTCTGTTTAATGATAGCTTCTTGTCTGGGGTTGTTCTCGAAAGCTAGAGATCTGCCTTAATTTTGCCTATTTGGAAGATTGGAAAGCTCAAGGAGTGCCTCAGCAGTTATCGTCCTATTGCTCTGACGCCTGTCGGATGTAAGTTTATGGAGCGGGTCCTCCTTCAAAGAATTTTGGATTGGATTATGCCTCGTCAACTTTTCAACGCTAGACACTTTGGCTTCCTACCGAAAAGCAATTGCATTAAGGCTTTGAAACTTTTTTACTCAGATGTTAAGCATGCCAGAGCTGAAAAGAAGTATGTCGTTGCGCTCAAGCTCGACATACACGCTGCCTATGACTCTGTATTGAGGGACGGCCTCATCCACAAGATGGCTAGTGTTGGAATTGCTGGTAACACTGCACTATGGATTTACAATTGGATTAGTGTCCGGAAGATTAAGGTAAAGTGGCGTGGTGCTTTCTCTCGTTCTGTGCCGTCTTTTCGTGGCGTGCCGAAAGGACAGCGTCCTTTCGCCAAGCCTGTTCATGATCTTTTTGTGGGACCTGTTTGAGGTGGTGGACTCTGGGGCCCAGATCATCGGGTATGCTGATGATATCATCCTTTACTTTTCGGACTTTTTTCTAGATAAGGTCTTGTTGAAGCTTCAGAATATCTTAAACAGGGTCAATGCTTGGTGTACCGATTGGCAGCTTGACCTCCGTCCTGACAAATGTATTGCTATAATTTTTTCTTGTCAAAAGGATCTTCCCTCTCAGAACTTCTGCCTTCATGGTTTGGATATTCTCTGGCTGAATAGGTACGAAAATTTGGGGTGTGATTTTTGCTAATAATCTGTCTTTTAATACTCATATTGCTTACATCCGGAAGAAATGTACGAAGCGTCTGAATCTGCTTAAAGCTGTAGCCAACCCCAATTGGGGAGCTAAAACCATCAACCTTATTCCTCTTGTTAATTCTCTCATCCGTAGTGTTATTGATTATGCCTGTCCTGTATATGGTGTAGCTGCTAGATCTTCCCTTAAAAGTTTGGACATTGTTTATAATGCTGCTCTCCGTTTTTCGGCTGGCCCTTCCAAGTGCACTCCTATCTTCAAGCTTTATCGTGAAACGAACCAAGAGCCTCTCTGTTTGAGACGAAGGTACTTAATTTCCTCTTTTTATATCCGATGTTCTCCTGTTGCGAATTTTGTCCGTCCGTGTGCAACCATTCTTCCTGATGATTTTAGCTGGTCTACTGATTTTGCTGAGGTTTCCCCTCATATGTTGATCCAGTCCTTCTGGCCCTCCGGGAATATTAAGGAGTACTGTGAGATCTTTGTCGATGAGCTGCCTTTTCAGTCTAAGAATAATCTTCCTCCCACCACCATCAGCCAGTGATTTAACTCGTATATGTCTGAGTATCATCATCGTAGTAACATTTGTATCATTGCTACGGATGCGTCGAAAACCGACTGTAAAGCTTCTATCGCGGCGGTTAATATTACTGATAATATTTCTAGTGCATATCTCGTTCATCATCTGAACTCAACTTTCACGGCTGAAGTTCTGGCCCTCAATCTAGCAATCCAGTACTTTTTGATCAGCAGTAATCATTATATCATTTTATCGGATAGTAAATCTGCTCTTGTAGCGCTAAAGCATTTAATAATAAAGCATTATATAATAATAATAAGCATTTAATTCATAAATCTCCAACTGCCATTTTGCACTTTTTTCAGACGTTGCACCGGGTTCGTGGTCATGTGGAAAAGATTACTTTGATCTGGGTACCTGGTCACGTTGGCATTTCTCCTAATGAACGAGCGGACAGTCTGGCAAGAAATGGCACGTACGCGGTCAGTGCTTATAGTGGTGCGGCACCTGAAGATTTAAAGAAGCACTTAAAGGACCAGCTTCACACTAGCTTCCAGCGTTGGTGGGATAATTGTAAATATGCTGAGTCTCCGTATCTTGGTCCGAATATTTACAAGTGGACTCATACTCGCAAGGAAGATATCTTCATCGCTCGTTTACGAACACTTTTCAAGTTAAGAAATTCCCCCACCTGTTCTTTATGTTCTGTGGGGGATGGAACCGAATTTCATTATGTCTTCAAGTGTCGTGCTTTTGATGATGAGAGGGTGCTTTTACTGGATGCCATGAGGTCTGTTAATGATTGTAATGATTCTCTTGATGACTGGAGTGATCTTTGGAACTGTGTTGGCTCTTTCGCCTTCTTTTCGAGTTTTTCGCCTGTTTCTCGGTCTTTTCCTTGGGAGCGGGCGCTTTTAGTCACTTTTCTCTTGATTTCTGGTGCTTTTGTTTTTCTTGATGTTGGGTGGTGTTTGTTTGTTTTGTTTTGTTTTGTTTGTTTGTTGTTGGTTGTGTTGTGCTGTATAGTTCCTGCAGTCTTGGATAATTTCTTTTTATCCCTTGGGGGATGTTGTTTTCGTGGTTTGAGATCTCTCTTTGCGTGTTTGGTGCTTTTGGCTGGTGAAGTTCTCTTTGCCTTCTGCTGTTGTTACTCTCTCCTGGTTTGCAGTATGTGATCATTTGAGGTCATGCTGGCTCTTTGCTGCAGCACCTACTCCTCAAAGCTCTAATAATAATAACAATAACCAGTAGTTATACTGGCTTTTGACTGGTTGAACGAACGGGAAATATTTGTTTACATTCATAATTGAGTTCTACCGCCTATAAATACATGAATATCTAAACTATAAACGTGCTGAAAGGTGTTAATTAAAGAGGTTAAGAACCTTAGGTAATTAGGTAAAGAACCTTAATTAAAGAGACTACTCTGCTTCGCAGAGTAGTCTCTTTAATTAAGGTTTAAATTTTAATGGTAGTCAAAAATTGAAAATAAGAAATGCACGCCAACTGCATATCATCTATAAGCAATGCTGTTTCACATCTCAAAATATTCCCAACAGAACATTTCTGATAATAGTTAACATAATTGTATCTCACTAGTATATGATTCTGGCAAATGAAATTCTTGATGGAGGTAGAAATATTTAGTTTATTAAAAGTAAGGTAGAAATATTTAGTTTATTAAAAGTAGTTCAACAAAAAAGAATGACCTTCTCGTTGAAAAACAAACCAAAAAGTTATTTTCATTACTTACTAAACAATCGAGGAAATTTCACGCTATCACTTAAGCTATTATTATTATTAGCTTGTATTCGAATTTGTTTCTCTTTATTTACTTTCTCTTCCCCCTCCCCGCACCTCTTTTACTTACTGGGTGTAATTTATATTGTAATTAGTTGGTTTGATTTCATATAACAGTTCTGCTGTCTACTGAGTAATATTGCGCTAGTTTTTCTAAATTAACTTTTTTAATGACTTTTTTATGTGCTCAGTTTGCAGTCAGAATCTAGTTGTTTACCTTCAATTACATGTTCTTGAAAAAAAAGTTCGAAAATGCACGTCAAATGTGTCAAAGTGGGTGTGTTCATACTATAATTAATTTTATAAATATTCAGAGCGTGATGCATTAGCTGCTAAACTCTTATGCAAAAATGCATGAATAGAAAATTTGATACAGTTATATATTTTTAATCCAGCAATACGAAAATAACAGGACTTCATCTTAGGATGCAAATAGGACATAATCAACATGGCAAACCTAGAATCATGACCTATCATGGGATATCGTAAAAATGCGTAACTCATTCGATAACTACTTTTAACCTACTTTCACTTATACTCTGTAACTCTTACAGATTCTGTTGTGTTACCTCGAATATGATCTGCAACATTTATACACATAACATAATGTGCAAAAATTTAGTTAAACTTAAAATCTCATATCACAACTAAAAATGCACTTCCAGCAAAAATCTGTAATACATGGCATTTCTGGTACAGCATGGTATCCGAAATCTTTTGTGAGTCCCTGTAAATACTGTTATCACTTTTTGTAATACATAGCTCTAATCGAACAACCATCTTAAAATTTTCGGCCACAATACAGATGCGGATCCACGGCGATGAGGGCAATTACCTCCATTCCCCAAATATCCTACTCAAGTGGAAATGTCGAGAAATTGACCAATCCAGAGATAGTAAATTATTTTTGCAAATAGAAATAGGAAAAGTTAGGAATATTTTAGCAAATTGCTTGCATTATTTTTGTTAAAAACATGCTTTGAGCATTATTTGGTATTTTTTTGGTTTGTGTAAACATAAAATTACTACATTAATAAATATTTTTTAATGTTTCTGTTTATTTTTGTACGTTGAAATTTGTGCAAAAATGTGAAAAAAATGTATAATGCAAACTAATTTATTCTTCAATAACCGGCGTTAGTTTCAATTTTTAAACATTTTGGAAAAAATGTATTTGAAAAATAGTAGCACCAGTGCAAACTTCCCAGATTATCTGAAAGGTAGTTTGAGGTCAGAGGCTAAAATTACTACTATATAAGCATAGTGAATCTTATTACCACACAAGTTATTTGAAACATAGGCTGTGGGGTCCATTTATCTATGCTTATCCCTCTAAACCCTTTCAGAGAAAAACAAAAAGATTACTCCCTAGGTTACTCTCAGTTTCAAACATACTGTTTTGCATATTTGCTTACTGATATCTATAACTCGAGAAGGTTCCCAACTGTCAGATTGGAATTTTCTCGACAATGGTGTCATTGAAGAGCTTGTACCATGGGGATCAAGGAAATTATGCAACTGGTAAAGAGTTATAAGCTGATGTATATCTGTCATTTAGTGATTTCTACAGATCGCTAGCTATGCAGGAAAGATTGCAACAAAAGTAACAAAATTTAGATTAGATCGATATAGACAAGTAAAATGCTTTTTGTTACAAATTAGATGTGTGTTATGTGAGAAGAACACAATGATATTTATCTAGTTATATCAATTTTTATTTTTATTATATTTCTTAATAAAATAAATGAGATTTAAGAAAGTTTGCTTGAATTATCACAGAATTTCTGAATGGACATTCCTACATATCTTTGTTAATTCTGCTTAGAAAATTGTGATATCTGTACAAATTAATGTTTTAGAGACAAACACAAAACATTTTCTTGTATATTATCTTTCTTAATACTTATAATGGACTCAATTGCACTACATTTATTTTATTACATCCTGACCAACATATGAACAGAAATCACATTTTAATAGGCTGTTGATATAACTGAATTTAAGCTTTCATAAAAGAACTTTATTTTAATGAAATATTTAATAAAATAAAATATTTAATTTTAATAAAATATTTAATTTTAATAAAATATTTAATTAATCAATCTTTTTGGTTTTTACGTCTGTTTACACATGAAATGAAAATGCATTATTGTACAATTATGATGCAAATTCATGAAGCAATGTAGATAAGTTTTGAAGCACAGAATATAGGCCCAGAAATAGTACTTGGTTTGCAGCTCTAGTATTATCCACCTAAGATTCGCATGATCATAAGGATGAAGTTTCCATCTCTGACTATAGAAGGTAGCAACAAATGTTTTACGGTATGCTACTATTTTCAGATTCAAAAAATTCTGCTATAACTACATGATCAATAAATATTAATGGAAATAAACTGCTGGTTGATAAGAATGTAATTTTTAAGTTCATAGCAAGAAAAAATTTCTATTTATACAGGGTGTATTAAAACTACTGGGCAAAACTTTAAGGGGTGGTAGTACACATTGAGACAAACAATATTAAATAGGAAACTAAGGGTCGCAAAAGTATTCCAAGGGAGATAGGCACCATTAAAGTTTACTGTCCAAAATTTCAAATAAACATAAAAAATGGAAAAATTGGTCGATTGATTTGCGGTTTTCACTAAAACTATTCTTTATGTCAGTATTTTCTTGAAAATAAATTATAAAGATAAATTTCAAAAAATGCCGATAGAGGGCACTTTAGACTTTGCAGTAACGAACAACTATTTTTTGCAGTTATTTCTAGCATATCATTAAGTCTAAGCTTACAGAAATATTTAAACTTATATTTTTAGCTCAAAATCTGAATAGTTAGGAGTGGTTAAGTAGCGCAAACTGAACTGTATTCAGAGGTTCAAATTTCAAGTGATTATAAAAAATTGAAAAATTGGTCGATTCATTTGCGGTTGTCATTAAAACTACTTGTTTAATCAGTATTTTCTTAAAAATAAATTTTAATGATAAATTTCAAAAAATGCCGATAGAGGGTGCTTTAGACTTTGGAATATCAAACAACTATTTTTTACGGTTATTTTTTGCATCTCATTAAATTTTTTTAGAAGCTTAGACAAACTTAAATTTTGAGCTCAAGATCTGAATCGTTCGGAGTGGTTAAGTAGCGCAAACTGAACTGTGTTCAATGGAGGGGGGTTTCAAATTTCAAATGGTTATAAAAAACGGAAAAATTAGTCGATTCGTTTGCCGTTTTCACTAAAACTATTCTTTATATCCGTATTTTCTTGAAAACAAATTTTAAAAATTGATTTAAAAAAAATTCTTTAGAGGGTGCTTTAAACTTAAGAGTAACCAACAACTATTTTTAACCATTATTTTTTGTATCTAATTAAATACTTGCAAAAGATAAGACTTACATTTTGAGCTCAAATTCTGAATCGTTGGGAGAGGTTAAGAAGTGCAAATTGAACTGTTTTCAGGAGTTAAATTTTAACCCTGTCCCTCACTTCGAACACAGTTAAATTTTACGCTACTTAATTACTCCCAACGATTCAGATTTTAAGCTCAAGATTTAAGTCTAAGCTTTTGAAAGCATTTAATGAGATTAAAAAATAACGGTTAAAATAGTTGTATGTTACTCTAAAGTCGAAGGTGCCTTCTATCGGCATTTTTTAAAATTTATCTTTAAAATTTATTTTCAAGAAAATACTGATTTAAAGAGTAGTTTTTAGCAAAAACTGCAAAAGAATCGACGAATTTTTCCGTTTTTTATAATCATTTCACATTTCAAGCTCCCCCTGAACACAGTTCAGTTTGCACTACTTAACCATTTTAAACTATTCAGATTTTGAGCACAAAATTTAAGTATAAGCTTCTGCAAGCATTTAATGAGGGTAAAAAAAAATAAGTTAAAAATAGTTGTACGTTACTCCAACGTCTAAGGCAATTTTTGAAATTTATTTTCAAGAAAATACTGATTTAAAGAATAGTTTTTGCGAAAACCGCAAATGAATCAACCAATTTTTCTGTTTTTTATAATCATTTGAAATTTGAACCTTTAAACACAGTTCAGTTTGCGCTACTTAACTACTCCCAACTATTCAGATTTTGAGCTAAAAATCTAAATTTAAGTCTAAGTTTCCGAAAACTTTTAAGGAGATGCAAAAAAGTAACAGCAAAAATAGTTTTTTTTTTCTCCAAAGTCTAACACGCCCTCTATCCGCACTTTTAAAAATTTATCTTTATAAATTATTTTCAAAAAAATACTGACATAAATAATAGTTTTAGCGAAAACCACAAATCAATTGACCAATTTTTCTGTTTTTTATGTTTATTTGAAATTTTTTACCCTAAACTTTAACGGCACCTATCTCCCTCGGAAAACATTTGGGACCCTTAGTTTCCTATTTAATATTGTCTGTCTCTATGTGTACTATCACCCCTTAAAGTTTTGCCCAGTAGTTTAGATACACCTTGTATATTTATTTCTTGCAATAAATGAAATGTAAATTATGCATTAAAAATATTTCATGCCTGAAAGAAATTAAAACATGATGTATCACATTTTATAATTTTTGCATTTTGTTAAAAAAATCCTTTAATTTTTTTTTTTACGACTACAATAAAAAGATTATGTAAACTACAATTTAAAATCATAATACAGAAATTTGAACTGAAAAATACCTCTTTTAAAAATATTAAAGTTGTACCTCTAATTTTAAATATTGCATGAAATGCATGGAACAAAGAAAGATAAATGTTTCATCGTATTTTATAACAAATATACAGATGGATCATGTGAATCCAGAACAGTCAATATATTTTTCTTTCTTTTTGTATGACTGGGCCGACAACTATGTGTAGAGGTAGAATGGAATATAAGAAAACCAGACCTTACTGCAGAAATGAACTGTCCTTAAAATGTGAAGAAGCACGTGGTATGTAAAAGCAATCAACCAACTGCTTCATTTGACAGACAATCACTTGTTACTCATCTATGACTGCAGAATATTTGCCAAGAATGCCAATCAGAAAATAACAAAAAGGAGGAAATTACACATGAATTGTACAATTTACGACACTTTTCAAATTTACAAGTGAATTTCATAAATGATATAGTTTATAATAAATTTAATTATAAAAAATGAAATTTATAACAGATTATTTTTTTTGAAACTTTAACCAAATGGAAGAAAACAAACTTTTAACATTTGAATCTTTCTAAATACACACTGGCCAAACAGTTCGTAATATGCTGTTAATTCATTGCACATGAAAACTTATACAAGTAAATTATGCTATTACAATGGCAAAACAGCCTATGAAAATCAAAGTATGCAAGAAAGATTAAAAGTTTTTTCTTTTAGGCTTTAGATTTGAACTAAAAAAAATGTAACAATTTCTGAAGTCCATGCAGTGGAAAGA
The DNA here is from genome assembly GCA_964019185.1 of Maratus speculifer. Lineage (NCBI taxonomy): Eukaryota > Metazoa > Arthropoda > Arachnida > Araneae > Salticidae > Maratus > Maratus speculifer. The sequence goes on from OZ025293.1 coordinate 377,099,688, forward strand.
GAAAAATTAAACACTAAGTCTCGTTGGAACTGTTATTGGTACTAAATCATTATTAATTTTTAATTCCTATGCAAAAAATGTGTTAAAAAGTTTGGGAGCAATTGACGATTTTCATGGCTTTTTTTTTTTTTTTCCATGAAACTCAAAAGAAATTTGTTACATTTTCCCCGATAACAAATGGATGAAATTCCTGGGGGTTCTTTTTGGCAACCAATTATTAAAATTTCATTTTTTTCTCTGCGATTCATTGATTGTTGAAATCAGACTTTTTTTTTTTTTAATTCCCTGATTGAAGAAATTCACATTTTTTTCAGTGATTGATTGATGAACTTCGTTGATTTATTTCATGAGCAAAAAGTGAAATTTTGCAAAAAAAAAAAAAAAAGGGAGGGGGTGAAATCGTTTTAAAAATTGTGATTTTATTTCAGTATTTGATAAAAATCAGTTTTATTTCAGGTTTGTTTGATAAAAATTTCAGCCTTATTTTGTTTTTTTGACAAAAATCTGTGTCATATAGCATTTGTTTGACAAATTTTAAGGAGTTTGAGTTGGCAAAGCGCATCAATGAATGTAGATTGTACATGAAGAACACACATTGTCATTGGCTATTGTGCAGGACTTCCAAAAACATCTCTTTGATGGACAGGATATTGTGAATTATAATACATGTACCTAGTCAAGTTTAACTCATCATCACATTGCCATATCTTTCTTGTATTAAAAAAGTGATTGAGAAGTCACCGTTTTACTTGGAGAGTGAAGTCATTGACAATATTCGAAATTAGTTTGAATTTAACCCTTTGTGGCGCACTGGTTTCATAGATATACCACTTAATTTTAATTCCCAAAAACCACATTAGCACCAGAATTTTGTTTTAAAAAATTATGGTTTATTGAATGCGTGAAATATAACGTTTTCTTATTTACAAATAAGTTGTTTTCAAATTCTGGTGCCAGACATTAATTTCAATACTTAAGCAAAGAATTTGCCCTGTGCCGCAAAGGGTTAAACTAAAATACTTCTATTAGCTCAATATACACTGTTTAATGCTATTCTTAAATCAAAAAGGGCAACTTTATGATAGGTTTTAATTTATTTCTGTTCAGAAATGCATGAAACTAGTAGGTGTTGTACGGGACTATCTAATGCACTCATCCCCCCCCCTTTTTTTCGGGAAGGGGGAAACAATATTTTTCAGAAAATGTCAAACTGGGCATTTTGAACAGAATTTCTGTGCAAAAGGAGAATAATCACTCAAACAGGAGTGAAAAAAACATGTGTCACATGATCAACATTGCTTATAACTCAAAAGGTAATTTATTGATCAAAAAATGGAAAATTCATTTTGATTACAAATCGCTTCCATAGTAAGGCTTTCCAATTTTATATCTTTCTGTTAAAAAAATGAAAATTGTGGGAAAAATAATCATAAATGTGTCAAAACGTTTTGCACTTGATGAGCAGAACAATTTAGAACAACCTTAGTGAAACAGTGGAAAAAGTCTTGTGTAGCTTTAGAGATTACATTTCAAATGGACAAAGTCATTTCAATCTGTATCCCATTATCATTTAATTCACCCTAATATATATTATAGGAAAAACTAAGCTTAATTCCATAACTTATTATAAAATTTAGATACTCGAGATCAAAACATTTCATTCCTTAAACATTGTGAATTGCCTTTCGGGACCAATCTAGTCTTCTAACATACTATTAGAATAATATTGAAACTCTAATGCCTAATGTTGCCAATAAAATATATATTGAAAATATTAAATCAATTTTCAAGATGAAGATGGCAGCAAAAGTGCTTTCAAGAATAAAGATTTTTATTTTTTCAATTTTTGCTATACATACTTTTTGTTTTGTTTGGAAGATTACGAAATACTCTATTTTGTTCTGAAGTAAGCAAGTAAAATGTATTCCTTAAGGGCCATCCATAAATGATGTCATGTATGAAAGGGGGAGGGGAGTTCATGAAATTGTGATAAGGGGGTGGGAGGGGGTTAAAAAGCAATGTGACATCGCACTTTTTTTGAAAGAATTTAAATTCAGTGGTTTAAATTATGAAATTATTTTTAAATTAAAATATTTTGTGTTCATAAATATAAGCTTTAAAGTTAAAATTCTATTTCAAATTCCAAAATACTATTGTTTTCAGTTGTTCTTTCATATTAATAATTTATCACTATTCTATATTATTATTATTATTTGTAAACCTTATTTTATACAAAATATGAATCATTTTTATTATTCAGCTCACAAATGTCAGTAAAACACATAGTTAAAGTATAAAATTAAAATTTGAAATGTGATCAAAACGTGGAACTTTGTTTCAGAACGTTAAGTATATATCTACATAATATAGCATATGTGAAAAGAGGGAGGGAGGGGGAGAAGGGTAAAGTTATGTGAGACACTTTGTGACATAGGGGGGGGAGTCAAAAATATGGAAAAATTGTGTGACATCATTTATGGACGTCCTGTTATCATAGTTTTTTAAAATTCATGTGTGTTTATTAACATATAATTTTTAACAAGGAAAATTACTTTTTCAATTAAAGCCCAGCATTGTCACTGACAATAGCCTGTTTTTCAGATGTAAGCCATACTTAAAACAAAATAAGGTTTGTTTTTTTTTAACCCCTTGGGGACGAGCGACATGTATACATGCTGCAAATAGGCATAAGAATCCGTGAATATCGCCACCAGTAAAATTATACCGTAAATTTTGCCTTATTTAATCAGAGCATTTTCTCGATTCAGTAAGTCACAAATTTCTGTATTTTAAAACTGGTGACAAAACATTTAAAATTTTGTAAAATGCTCCCGTTGCGAAGGGGTTAAGTATTTTTCTCATGATTTATTCAAGAAATGAAAGCTGAAAAGCTTTTTGGATTGATTTTTTTTTTTTTTTAATTAAGCATTTAAGGGTCAACTTGCAAGGAAAGACACAAATGATTTTTTTAAATATTTTCTTACATACAAAATTTTGATTTCTTGATTTAAACCAGTACAAAACAATTTGTAATTTTAGTACATGGTGAACATTATGCATGTCATGATTATTTGCACAAATGCCATTTTTCATAGTTTCTTTGTGTTTTAGCTATGAAAATATTAAAAATTTGAGTACTGCATTAAAAACCATCTACACTAATTATTACAGTATTATTCCATGTCTCCCATAAGTGTACATGCATTTTAAAGAATCAAAAAAAAAATCAACAAATTTTCACATCAGAGTAAAGTTTGCAAACTAAGACTAGTCAAAGGATAAGAATTGTTTTTCTTAAGATTCTACATAGAGTTGACTAAGCTATTTTGACAGGGCACAGCACTCAGCAGCACTTTTTATTTCTTTTATGCGTCCAGCAGCACTTTGAAACCTTACTGATGTGCTCAGCAGCCCTTTTTAACACTATGTGCCCTGTAGCAGTTCAATTGATACCAGGAAAATATCACTAATTCTAGGGGACTCAAACCAGTTCAAAATATTTTAGGTTAATAAGATACAAATGTGGCCTTTTTGGGAAAAGAAATTGTACCCTTTTTTAAATAGTGTTCCCTGTTTGAAAAATTCCTGCCTGGCAGTCCCTTTTTTCTAGAGTCAACACTACTAAAGCAGATATTAATTTGAATTTTAACCTGTAATATAAAAATGATTGATGTATTGACTATCATATGTAACAATGCCCTTGCCAATTCATTAAATTAAAAGAACTTCCTCAGATAAGATAAGCTTTTCTATAATTGTAAACACTGCAATCAGTCAAAGAAAACACATATTCAATAACAGCACTAACTGAATTTATGCAAGCTATTATTAAAGCTACTACTAATTTTCATAAACTTTATCAGATGTTCATTTGCATCTTTTTTTTTTAAAGGTATACAATTCGCATATTATCAAGAGATTAAACTACACTGTAGGTATACTATTGGTGAAAGTTTTTACTGTTTTTTTATATTATGACAACAAAATCTTGAGTTTCAAACAGTATTCAGAAACAATGTCATTTTTAAATGCATGTAAATTTACAGGATAATAGTAATTTCACAAATTCATTTAAACCTTGTTGTTTTAATAATTTAAAAAACCTTTAGTGTTACGAATACCTTAGAATAGTGTTTGAAATACCTTAGAATAAAACAGTTAAATAAATTAAGGCATTATATATCAGCTTACAAATTAAACCAAAAGTTTACATCATTTACTAAATATTTACAATAAAAATATAAGAATATATATGAGGCATAATAGGTTATTGAACCAATGATGATTTTATTTCTTTATTATTTACATTAATACTCTACAGATGCATTAAAGTACTGCATCAATAAAAATATAAGATGGTAATTCTTTTGCAGGACATTCTTCAAAATAAATACAAAATATTAAAAAAATTGTCAAAATAGTTAAAATAGAATACAAGTCATTTGAGTCTAGAAAAAATTAAAGAAAATTGGATGCAAGTCATTAGCAGTCAGGTACAAGATATGCCGAATTTATTTATTAAATTATAAAAAAATACTAAAGCTTGTTTCATTAAAATCCTCATTTTTAAAAAATGCAATTATTTTACATAATTTAAAGTTTATTTATAAATCTTAATAACATCTTGTATAGAATCTCGGCAAATTGGACAGTGAGCACCAGAAGTAGATCTCCACACTTTGGAGGCACAGTTATAACACATGCACATATGTCCACAGCGGTATAGAGCACAATCAACTTGTTCTTCACAGCAGATGACACATTCACTAGATGATTGATGACCTGTCAAAATAAAGAGGAAAATAAATAAAAAATAGGTTTAAAAAAGTAATCATAAACTTTGAACAAGCAAGTTTATCTTATTTACTCACATTCTTGCTTATTTTTATGACAAAGAACAATAAAATGTGAAAAAAGATTTTTTTTTTTAAATACTTACTGCTTTTTTTTTTTTTTTTTAACTAAAACTTACAATAACAAATAAATGGATATCTTTAAGTCAAGTAATAATTCTGTTAATATTTATAGTGATATGATATTAAAATGCAATTTGTAAATGTTAGAAGAAAATTTCCCCTCCACATAAAAGAAATTGAATTTTATCAACTAATCAAAAACTTACCAGAGGTACCCGGATTTCCTGATTCACTTTCACCTGTATCTGTTATGCTTAAATTTCTGAAAGAGTCGAATGGAGCATCAAGATCACATTGAGTACCAAAGATGCCTGAAATAAGATAAGTAGAACAATTGTATTTAAATTGACATGTTAAATAATGCTCGTATTTCTCAAAATCATCCACAACTGGTGTTCATAGATATCACTTATTTATAATGAAATACATAAATTGAGTTTGCTGTAGCTGACATTGAGCTCAATACATGAATTTTTAAATAAGTTTAATTAATATAAATTTCTAAATTTTCTCAAATTTTTTAGCAAACACATAAAATACGGAGTAATTTTTTATAAATAAAACCTACATAACACTAAATTCTCCAATAAATAAAAGGAATAGTAGAGATGTTAAATAAAATAGATTAATGTGACTTTCAGTTTGATCAGAAAGACAAATGCATACTTCAATCATAGTTAATTACTCTACATAAGAGATTGCATAGAGGTAAAATAAAAAAAAGAAGGGAAGAATGATAAAGTACAAAACTTCTACTTTATGTATAAGTATTTTATTTTAGAAATACAGCTCTCACACACAAAGAAAGAGAGAAAAGAAACCCACTTAAAATTAAACATTTAATGTGCGACTATAATAAACTCAAAGAAAATAATGATTTTCATACATATTCATTATGCTCATGCCAATTTTAAGTACTCTTATCAGGCATAAAAACTTATGCTAAACAGAGATTGTGCTAAACAAAAGATTGGGTACCTTCATAAAGTTGCATTATATAAAAACATTAATTATATTACTTTGTTAAGCATTAAAATGTGCAATTTGTAAGTAAAACAAGTACACAAGAAAGAATGAAAAAAATAGTGAAAACTTTACCAGGGGATAGTGCATCTGACAGACCCCTATTATCATTAATCACATGTTTTAACTCAGTTCCTAATGCTCTTAAAATAATCAGTGACCTTCATTAGGATGTACAAAAGAAGAATGTTTAAAATTGAACTTAGATAAACTCATTTATTAATCCCAAGGAAAATAAAACAAAATATTTTGGAATTTAAGATGTTCCATCATATTGCCTTCAATTTTCATGACAAAAAAATAAAATCAACAATAAAATTACAAAGAAGATACAAAACATAGACATAGTAGATTCACTGATGACAGCAAAAGCAGGAAATCAATTATAAGAAGTAATGGTGAAACCATATCTAAACATAGATTTGGCTATTCTCTTCATCACATTACTAGTCAGTAACTCTGGTTAAAGGAATCTTAATCTATATCTTTTATTGTGGTCACTTCATGTTTTCTCTTTTTTGTTCAGATTTACTGCTGAACACCAGCACAAGTCTTTTGCAGTGTGACAGAGACAAGGATGCCACTCGGAAAAATAAAAAAAGCAGAAAATTATATATAAAGTAAAATTTACAACATTTATGCATGAATTTTGAAAACTATGAAATTTTGTGAAGACTTGAAACAGGCCACAATATTAGCCTAGATTAGAGGTCTGCACAGGCTGGAATTCCCGGGCCCGGCCCGAAGGGAACTTTTTTCGGCCCAGCCTGTTGTAAAACTCAAAAATTTGGCCCGGGCCTGGCCCGGCCCATTTACACTTTTATATTTTAGGCCCGGCCCGGCCCGGCCCGTACAAAAATCAGTGAAAACAGGCCTGGCCCGTTTTAGCCCAATACAATTTCTAAAAAATTCATATTTTTATCATATAATTAAGATTTTTTTAACAAATACTGCATAAATATCTATGGAATGATTTTACAGTATATTTTTCAGGAAATACACATTAGCAACATTAATGATTACTTAGATTCTTAAGCTTTCAACATTCAAATAGAGATTCATTAAAACTTAATATGGCTTAGAATAAAAGAAAATAGTTAAAAACATCATAACTTTAGAAGCTTTTTAAACTAACATAAGTTCTTTATCGCTGTTAGTAATTTTACAAATCATGTCTTCTGTTCTACAGATATTGAAAACAATTAAGTCTAGTTCCAGTCCGGGCAGTCTATATGTAGAAAAATAATGCAAGCTTGATCTCGGCCCAGCATGAATCAGAATATTAAAATGGATTACACACAATGTAATTCTCCGATGCCGATCTCTACACTGTACATTTTTATATTGATGCTGTCAAACTAGTATGGCTCATGACGCACATATTACTTATTTTCTTTAAAACCATTTTCATTGAAAGTAGATCATATTTTATCGTTTCTGCTTAAATCTTCAGAACGGGCCGGTAGCCTCGAAAATTTTTTTTATCGGCCCGGCCTGTCTGGCCCGTTATAAGTTCTTTACCGCTGTTAATATTTATCAAATCATGTTGTCTGTCCTACAGATCTTGAGAACAATTAAGTCGTGTTCTGGTCCGGCAAGCCTATGTGTAGAAAAATAATGCAAGCTTGATCTCGGCACGAGTCAGCTAAAAAAATATTAAAACGGGTTACACACAGTGAAAATGTCTGATGCCCATCACTAGACTGTACAAGTTACACTTTTATATTGATGCTGTCAAACTAGTATGGCTTGGGACGCACATTTATATTTATTCTCATTAAAATCATTTTCGTTGAAAACAGGTCATATTTTATCATTTCAGCTGAAATCTTCAGAACGGGCCGCCAGGCCTGAAAATTTTTTTTTATCGGCCCTGCCTGGCCTGTATGGCCTGCTCAATTTTTTTGTCGGCCCGTTTATTTTGTTTGTCGGCCTGGCCCGGCCCATTAAAAAATTCGAAACGATTCCGCCGGGCCGGGTACGGGCCAAGCCCGTGCAGACCTCTAGCCTAGATTGACCTCAGATTCAGATTTAAATTAAGATGCTTTGAATAGTTAAATAAACTACATACACATAAAACAATATACGCAAGCACATAAATCATATTACACTCTCATAACATAAGTGTAATACTGTTATATGAAACTAATATTTATATTTAAAAGTAGTGGTTCTCAAAAAATAGTAGGGTTGGCAGCTATAGAATCTCTTGAAAACAGTCATCTGAAAATCAGTTTCTTTAAAAAAAAAATTATTTCAAAATCAACCATTTAGAAAGCCACAAGATAGGATAAAGTATCCAGTGATTGATAAATTTCAAAAAAATTACTTCTTCTAATGTTTACTGACCATGTAGTCATTTATTCTACATTCCATGAGATAGTTCATGCATTTTTCTTCATATACATCTATATTTTGTTCAGAAATTGTTTTGGAATTAAGTTGCTGAAAAGTTAGTCTGGAGTTTTGCAATCACTAGTCAGTTGTTAAGAGAAATCAGTTTTGTTATATCTATTTTCATTCTTGACATTTAAATAATTCGGCAGTAATGGAACATACTATTGTGTAAAGCTTTAATTCTCTTTTCTTATGGCCCAAGTTTTTGCTTTATAACCTTTACCTCAAAAGCAGAGAAGGCACTTTCAATTACTGGTTTAGAAAACTTTCAATTTATTTAGTGTTTGATAACTATTATGAAACACTTTTTTTGAATTTTTCAGTGATTGAGGCCTTTAATTTTACTGTTAAAATAAAAGAATTTTGTACCTTATAAAGTATTAGACAGAAAAAGTTAATTTTGGCCGTGTTCAGCTGTTACGCGCGCTGCACGCGCACGCCAGGAGCCACGGACATGGAGTGGGTACTTATAGTTGATGGGATGTGCGTTCAGTCCTCGCTACTGTGCCATCAGTTACTGTAACTGTTCGCTCAGTAACAGATGGAGAACAGATCAAGGATGTAATTACTTGTGGTGCCAATTATTGGCGATTCAAGCACTCGAATACGCCATCTGGTGGAGAAAAGGTGTAACTTCTCCATTCAGGATAACGCCGTGAAAGCTCATTGCTTTACATGCGTTTTAAATTTGTTCAGAATAATTACAGTAAAACCTCCATTAATGGTCACCTCTAAAGAGCGGTCACCTCTAACAACCGGCCATTTTTTCATAGAACGGAATGAGTCCTATTGAAATAATATTAGATCGAACCTCCGAATACCGTCACCTCTGAAAACCGGCCGCGGCCAGAGAAATTCACTCCGATACGGCCACCAAAAGAAGCCGAGAGCATTGTAAATTGCGAAAATGTAAGAAAAATCTTTTGTTTTAGACACCTGTTTTGTTTTTGTAGGGCATCCTACTATTGAGCCTTCTCCCCCCCCCCCCCTCTCTCTTGGCTGTTGCTAGTGAGGAGCACTTTTTATTTCGTCCAATAGTGTGCCCACCTTTTTCTGCCCTTCTCCCCCTCCACACACTTCTGTGAAGTCGTATCTGGGAAATTAAATTTAAAACCTTTATTTAATGCTGTCATGTTGATGCCTTCACCCCTATCTGTGCTGTATGGTTCCTCCCTGTCCCCTAAAAAAAGGGGGTACCTATTCGCCAACCATTTGTCTCTAGTTTTCTAAATCGAACATGAGTAAAATTTATAAAAATAAATTTTTATCCCTCAGTGAAAAATTAAAGGTTATTGATGATAGTAAGAAGGGCATTAGTACACGGAAATTAGCAGAAAAATATAGACGCGGAAGAACGCAAATAAAGAAAATTTTAAAGAATAAAGAAGTGCATCTCAGGAGCATCTTAGAGGCGAAAACCAAAAAACAAGGTCAAATGTCGCAAAACTGGGAATGAAGTAATTAATGAATATTAGAATGGTTTAGAAATTTCAAATAAAAAAAATTACCAATTTTGCAAGAAACCACTTTGAAAATTGCATAAGAACTTTGTATTAATAATTTCAAAGCTTCTAACGGCTGGTTAGAAAAAATTCACTTGAGAAATACTATCGAATGTGAAAAATAATTTAAAAAATAGACATTTTTTGAAGTATTTTATTGAATTAAATAGTTTTGGGTATTTTTCAAATCAGTTGAAGCAAAACCTCCAAATACTGGTCACCTCTAAGAAGCGGCCACTTTTACACAGTCCCATTGCTGGCCGCTCTTCGGAGGTTTTACTGTATTCTTTTGCGCAATTTCAGATTTCCTGTGGCATTTGTTTTCTGTCTTATATGACGAAGTAAATATTGTACGAATTTGAATATCTAAAACTTTTAAATTCATTTATAATAAAGAATTGTTTCAATGGGACTTTAACATTAGTTAAAGGGAAATTAAAGGGACAGTTATCCTGTATCGAAGGCTGCGAACAGCGCCTCTATAGGCTGTTTTAATTCCCAATAGAGACAATCTGTTACAAATGAAAGTGAGCTGGCTGACCGAATGGTCAGAGTGCTGAGCTTGAACCCAGACGGTACGGGTTCAAAACCTGCGCGGGCCAAAAGTTGGTTTGTGTTTTTTTTTTTTTTTTTTTGTTGCTTTAAATTAATAAATAAGACATTTTTATTAAAGGTAAATTTTATATTAATAATACAGAAGCACATGTATTTCTATTATAATAATAAAATACTTATTTAAATACGAGAAAATGAGATTTTTGCAGAGAAAGTTTTAATATTCCAAATTTAGAATATTAAAAGGATAATTAGAACGATATTAATATCGTTCCAAAGTGATTTATATATATATTAAGAAAATGAACAAAAAAAGTTTTCTGCAAAAATATCCGTATACGCATAAAATAATTATTAATGTTCTTCTTCTTCTTCTTCTTTTTTTTTTTGAAAATTTTAGAAGTAATTTTTTATTGAGATTAGGATGCAAATATAATGCATGCGTGGATATTTTACAGTGTTAAAATCAAAATGGAAAATATTATAAAAGCAAAATGTAAAAGATATACATTTTTTTAAATTAAGAATATCTGCATATCTGCATCTGCCTTCTAGTTTTGTAATGAATAAAGTATGATTAGAATGTTTATAATTTTTCTATTAAAAGTATAAATAAGTGTTTTGCTTATACTAACATAATTTCGGATGTCGTTTGTTTTTCATATTTTATGACATATTTTGGCCTGTTATCCACACGGTATTAAAATATACAATCATTAAATAAGAAATATATACATACTAAAACTTCTTCTGAAAAATTATCTAACTAACAATGCAAATTCCATTGAAATCAATCCAGTATTGTAGATTACAAATCAATCTTGTAATATGTGGATACAGGGCCATCGCTAAGACTTTTTATTGGTGGGGAAGAAAACCTTAATATTGTCAAGTCAAATTTTTATATTCGCCCACTCGTTTTATAATTTTGCCAAGTTAACGCACTTTGAAAATGTAATACAATTCTTATTTGTAAAAAAATTAATAATATTCCCAATTAGAGTTGTAACTTTTGCAAATTCTATCAAAAATAGAAAATGTATTGCAGTTTTTATTAAAATTTTAATTAAATTTGACATAAAAGTTTTAAATTTGCAAAGTGTAACAACATTTGTCAATGTTTTGGGAGGGTAGCCCCCCCCCCCCTTAGCTAGTCCCCCGTGTGGATATCTCAACCTTGGTTTATCAACAGCATTCTATTAATTACAACAATAGAATCAACAGTATTCTATTATTTAATACGAAAAGTATAAAGCAACTGATAAATGATTTTTAAATAAATAAAAATTAAATTATTAAAAAATTAAATCACCAATTGTTAAATTGTATCAGTCAACCTACCAACTTTGACAACAAACAACGTGCAAGTGCAACCAATAACAGATAAGCACAAAACGCACAATCACGTGATCAAATCGCACATCATTTTTATTTGCGTTGCGCGCGTCAAGGTTTGAGCAGGGTTGGTTGTCATTTTTTAAATGCTAATCGGGCTTAATTACATGAAATAGGTCACGTGATACTTTTCCGGAATACTTTTAATTTTATTTGAGTGGTCACAGGTATGTATTTCTGTTACGAAAATCATGTTTTGAAAGGATAAAGAGATATGGTATTTGTATTTACCAATTCTGAACCATAAAAATAATACAATACTTGAATAAGTTTAAAATTCTCTTCTTCGATAGCACCTACTCCAAGCAGAATCTTCTGAGCGCGCGCGCACAAAAAAAGCCGCTTTTGAACACGGCCTTTATGTTTCTTGATAGCATACCAAGGCTGTTTCTCATAGAAAATTTTCTGATTTCCCGTATTTGCTAAAGTCCTGTCTTCAGGTACTTGGTTGGAAGGTTGGGGGGAAACCTTCCCTTCCCTATGAAGAATTACCTTTTTAGAACACCAACAAAAAATAAAAAGGTAACTAAGAAAATCAAACAAATAATTTTAGCTGTTCTTAGTGGACAATAGTACCAAGCTATTGAGAAAATGAAAAGGGATGCTAAGAAAAGGCAAATATTAAAGGAAAAGATAAAGGTTGTGAGAAGAAAAAGAATATCAAATCTGAAGTATGACCGATCCAAACTGACGAAACTAGGAAAAAATAACTATGAAAAAATTTATATTGAACAAAGAATTGAACTGTAAGATCCACTGCAAGAGCTCTTTTCCTGAATTTCTTTTAAACATTCAGTGATGTAGAATAGAATGTGAGGATTGTAAAAGTACATTTCACTTCAAATGTATTCCAAAAACACATTTGGAGGCATTTGGGAATGATGAGAGTGATGAGGATGAGCTCTAGTAAATTTGCTATATTTGTGCAAATATTATTGACTCTGACATGGAATATTTTAGAATTGAAGCTGATTCGGAAGATGAGTGATCAGAAAATATCAGACTTTTCCTTGAACATTTGCATTAACTTTAATTTTAATCCTATTAAATTGATTTTGCATGTATATCATAATTTTTTGTGGCCATAAGTTAAAAGAATTTTGTTGGCTAAGTAAGTTTTACATAGCATTTAATTGCCTAGCCTTAAAAACCAACTATAAAACTTTTAAATGTAGGCAACAGTACTAGTATGTGTAGACTTATTTATGAGTATTAATTGTTTGAATAGTTAATAAACAGGAATATTTCTGAAAATATTTTTTTTTTCTTTTGTAACCTAAATATAATGGTTATTTACTTTTTAAATGGCTATTTTGAAAGAAAATACCTGATGACTAACAGATATTAAAATACATATCAATCACTGGATACAGCATATCAAACACTGGGTATATTGATATGTCATTTCAAATTTTGAATTTTTTTACAAAATCCTTTAACAAGTACAATTTTGAAAATAAAACAAGCTAAGGAATGTATTCCACTGATCCCTGTTTCTAAGATGAAGGACAAGGTTATCATTAAATGTTCATGTACAAATTCTACTTAAGTTATCAAACATTGGATACTTTACCCTACACATTTAAGATAAGCAGTTGTGGCATTCAGTATGAAAGTAGAAAAGTTTATTGTTCATTTTGTTTTTCAACCTAGTTTGAGATGAATTGTTTTATAAAAAATAATTTTTTCAGTGCTGGAACAAATCAAGTCCTTGTTTGGAAATAAGAGCAACAAATTATGTCAGTCACCTATGATTCTGAATAAAATACATGAGCCAATTCACTTAACCAAAAAAAATCTCAGAATATGTTCTATTTTGATTCTGAATGCCTCAATTTAGCACTACATGTAGTTTCCTCTACTTTTTAGGAGGGTTGAGAAGAGGAGGGATTTTTTATATGAAAAAGCATATTAACAGCACAGCGAAAAATGGTTTAATAAACATTCCAATTATCTGTTATAAGTTTATGTATAATTATTGAAGTTATACATACCACTTATGTTTAGCTCAGCAATTGAATGAGTTAAATTTACAAACACCCACAGAGGTTGAGAGTAATCAACATGCAAAATAGGATCAGCATCATCATTTGCAATAACCTCTACTAGACCTATAATAATGAATAGTTCATAAATATACAAATAACTAAAAATATTATTGAAGAACTTTGGAACTTTTTCATAATTGATAAATCTAAAATAAAACTATGCTATTGGTTAACAACTTTAAAATAAATTTAAAAATAAGAAGAATCTATCATTTATTTAAAAGCTGAATTTATATATAATTCTGCACAGGTACAATTGGCTAATAATTCAGTTTTCTCTAAATAAATATAAATGTCTCCATGCATATACTATATTTAAAGTTAATGGCACGAGACTCATCAGAAAAAACTCTTCAATATAGAGAGCAAAGAAAACAGGATTACGAAAGATGATTTTCAATATTTTTACATATATACTACAAAACAATGTTTATGATTTTGTTTTCTTTAATTGCAGTATGTTTTGAATCTAATTAGAAATCCTCAAGCAGCAGCTTGAATTCAAGCTAGAAGGGATAAGAATTACAAAAAAAGCAAAAGAACTGAAAACACACACAAACAAAAAATTGCAACATATTTTATTCATGAAAGATACTTCAAGTAATAAATTAGGGCCTGATTTCCAGACAAATGGTGCCTGTTATTACAATACAGGAGAGAAAATATCCAAATTAGAAAAAGGAAGAAAGTTTTACCTTTGCCCATCTACTAAAAAAGTATTTCCACATACAAAAAAGTGTTGTCTCATTGATTATAATCCTACTTTCTACTATCGTCCCCACCCCCACATCACAAAAATCATCCTTCAACAATTCCCCATGCCAAAAATGCTGCTCTTTCCAGCCTACCTCCAATAAAGCTAAAGCCAGCTTTTCTATTCCCAAAATATCTATTTTGGACTGAAAAGAATGCCCATAAGGTAGATCTTGCAATAAAGATTAATTATTCATCAAAATAATAAACAAAGAGAATTGATTAAAAAAAAGAATTCCAAAATTATTAATCATTTTAATTAATATTCCACTTGCAATTTTTGCATTTGATTAGCAAACAAATCTTTGACATACATTTATGCAAGTCAGTTTTTATTTTCAAAACCAATTTTTCATTTCCACAATTTATTATTATTATGGCACTTTTTGTTTTCAGAACAGATTTTTCATTCTTTCAAAATCCTTTATTTTAAAATTTTATTCTTATTGTTCCTTGGGAACTTGCTTCATCATACACAGGCCTTTTTAAAGCAGTTTCTTGTACCTGAATGGGGTTAACAGTATTTTCTGCTTTAGATTCAGTAGATTTTAGAATTGACATGAAATTTTGTTGACTGGTTTCTATATTTTTAGTTGATTTTAAACGTTTGTTTAATACATAATTTATTTTGGAAATGGATTTTTCATTTCTGTAGCTATCTTTTTTTCAGGGGTGATTCTGGATGAAATTTTTTTTTCGGAAATTCGCATCGCATTTTCGGAAATCGGAGGGGGGGGGGTCGTTAGTCTCCCCCCCTCCAGTGATCTTCGGACAAAATCGGCGTTTTCCCGCTATCTTCAGACGAAATCAGCAATATTTTAGCAGAATCGGCGATCTTTTCCGTGATCTTTTGATGAAATCAGCGTATTTTTTCAAATATTCTTTTGACAAAATATTTTTAAGCGATCTTTTATCGAAAACGGTGTTTTTTTCCCAAGATCTTTTAACGAAATCGGCGTTATATCCGCAATCTTTAGACGAAATCGGCGTTTTTTCTGCGATATTTGGTGAGATTGCTGTTTTTCCTGCGATCCGCACAGGAAATTTTGTTAATCATCGTTCTTTTGACAAAGTTCGTTCGCAAAAACATTGACGAAATCGTCGTTTTTCTACGAAATATTGACGAAATGTATGCTATTTCGGCGATCCTATCACAAAATTTGCATTTCTACGCAATTTTTTTTTCCCGCGCGCAAAACCGTACAAGTTGGCAACTATGCGGAACTGATAACCCAATTTCAAATTTTCGGAAGAGGATGCCTTAAATTTTCGGAAATTTCGGACGAGAATCACCCCTGCTTTTTTTGTTCCTTCATTATCCAACTTATTTTTAACATTTAAAAGATGTTTTTGATGCCTTATTCTCTTTTTTTTCTCTCTCTCTCTGCAATTGCACAGGTTTATGACTGTTTCTTTTGATAGGATTTATTTTCTCTTTTTTTTGGGGGGGGGGGGGCTATAGTGCATCTATTCATTTTTGCTTCTGTTCCAATTTTTATTTTTATTTTTTTCTCTATATGATTTCCAGGATGTTTTTAACTGATTGTTTATCAACATGTTCATGCAAAAAAAATATCTTTTTTTGCAAAATATATCACTGAAGTTTATATTTTCTTCAAGGTGATATTTAATACTTTGAATGGCACTCAATGTTGTAACGTTCATTCTTGTACAGCTTGGGGAGATGATGCTGTTCATGATACTCAAACTAGCTTCCACCTTTGGTTCATTCCATGTCAAATCAACACAAAATAGACAATTTTTTTACCTCACCATCTCAAAATTTGATGAAAATTTTTAAGAAGTTTGTTTTCACACATACTAAGAAAATACTAATTATTTAAATACATTAACTCATTCTGGAATTACAGCCTTGTAAAGTTGCCAAAAATTGGTCAAAAATACTCATCCAGGACATTTTAAATTTAAAGTTGTAAATTCACTAATTATGATACAGAACTGGAACAGGTGTCATTTGAAAGCATTTTTATGACCTTTCAAAGAACACGTAAAGGAAAAAGTTGAAAAAAATATTTTGAAAATCAAATTCCAAATTTTAAATTTGAGTATTTTAAAAAGTACATTTTAGAAAAAATTTTAAAAAATTCAAAAAAAGGGTTTAGATTGTTTTTAACCAGTAAGTATGAAAGTGAGATAACAATGGGTTAATAGATTTTTAACAAATCAAAAACATCAATTTATCGAAAATTTCCATCATTGAATACAGCATTTTTTTTAATATAAAAATAAGGTCTGAAAATTTTTTTTAAGTATAACAGTTTTTTATTCATACATTAAACTCATTTAATTACTTTGGGACTGGTGGTTCTTACACAAATTTTACTTGTTTGGCACCACCTTTTTATATATATAAAGTTACTTTTACTTAGTAATGAAAATGCTTGAAATAAAAAAAGCAAATACTTTATTTTTTTTACTGGTACAAAAACAAATTCTATATGCACTTTTCGAAGTGCACATAGGGATCCATGGTCCCAAATGGGTTAAAAGCTGAATTGTAAATGATAATCAGTATGTCCTGAAAAAAAAATATGACAAATTTTGTAAAAATATAGCATCTTACTTATTGTAGCTAGGCTTACAGCAAACGAAATTTTCAATGAATGGATGTTTTTGAAATGTAAAAAAAAATACATAAATTCATTTTAGACCCACATTCAAACTTACTGTGCAAGTTAAAAAAGTCTGAACCCTTCTTTTTTTTTTTTTTTTTTTTTTTGAAAATTTTTGAAAGTACACTTTTGAAATATTCAAATTTAAAATTCTAAATTTAATTTTCAAAGTATTTAACTTAACCTCTATGAAGTTGGACGCAATTTGAAATATCATAAAAAATGCTTTAAAATGACATCTTTCTCAGCTCTGTATCTGAATTAGGGAAGTTACAACTTGAATTTTAAAATGTTCGGTAGGAGCATTTTTGACAAATTTTTGGCAACTTTGCAAGGTTGCAATCCCGAAATTAGTTGATATATTTCAATAACACTTGGTATTATTTCTTAGTCTACGTAAAAGCAAACTCTCTACCAATTTTCATCAAATTCTGAGATAGTGAGCTAAAATCAGTATGTTGATTTGACAATGACCCCTTTAGACAATGAAAACAAGTCAATAATATACATACCATCTTGGATAGTAGAGGATATTTTCCTGTTTTCTGACCTACTCACCATTCATCTATTAATCTTGCAACGAGCACCCTTCACAAAAAATTCTTTTTAATAAAATAAGCCTCTTTGTATTACTCCTTTTCATGAAAACTGTTTTAAAATAATTTGTCAATAAAACAAAAACTTTAGCAAGAGGATTTAAAGAAGTTTTTGGATTTGTCTAAATGGAATTAAACTTTCGTTACAAAATGCTATTTTTCACAAAAACATAATAAAATTCACAAAAATAGCTTTTACTTTTCACAAAATGATCCCAAGAATAAAAACCTACATTGACTCCTGTTTTAATAAGCCAATCAACTTAAATATGCAGAACATGTCCACCATCTGCTGTAATGCAGATGCAAGCGTACGAATGCATGTGTATTGCTGCTGATGCTGGACACATTGAAAATATTTAGAAAGTATTTAAAATTGCATATTAAGATAGAGGCATATGTTATTACAATTGATATTTAAAAAAAAAAAACATGTGCACACATATACACAAAAGAATTTCATGCTCTGAGAGTATGTTTGAGTTTTAAAATAGTTTTGTAAACACTAGTTGTATATCCATTTTTACCGAAATCTCATTTTGATGAATGCATTAAATTCATATTTTTGTAATAACTTTAGTTCATTTTCATATGCAAAATTAGAAGGCCAGAAGATTAAATTGGTTAAGATTTATATTTTGAATCATATTACAAATCAATAAACATTTCTGAAAATAATATTTTTCAGATTTTTTAAACATAACAGGGCTGCCACAGGCAACTAATTTTTTAATCTGTTCATAGCAGTATTCTTAAAAAATACATTTTGTAGTATGCACTAGCAAATTTTATCAAATCATATATAAAAGATTTGTTTTGAAAAACTGGTGCAAAATAGAATTAAATTATAGTTGTCTGTGGCAGCCCTGGCACAAAGAAAAAATATCACTTCAATTGGCAGGTTTTGTATACATTTTATTAAAATAAACATTCAAAGCCTCTTATAAAACTTGAAGGCTAAGTGAATTTTTTTAATTGATAGCATCAGATATAATTTTTAATAATAACCATATATAGCTGAATACCACACAAGAGTAATAAAAGTGACCTTGCATTTTTTAATGGTAACAAATATTTATAATTAAACCTTCATAATGTATTAAAAACATTGAAACTTTTTTTACATCTAAAAAGAGGACCATGCTTGCAAAAAAGAAGTCAGTCTTTTGGAAGTGCCTGAGTCCTTGAAACTCAGGATTCTAAAAGACATATCACTGATTCAAATAAATCAACTAAAATTAGTTCAAAAAAATTACCTTGATTGTTCATTGTGAATGTTATAGTATCACCCACTTCAAATTGATATGATTTCTGTTTTACAATCCAGTATTCAGAACGATCTAATAAATCATATACATTTTCTGGAAGCTCATGAGGATTAATTTTCTTAGGATCACAAGACGTCAAGCCATATACTAATATTCCTTCACAATAGTGATCAGTCTGTGTGACAACCATTATTATAGTTTTGCCCATTTCAATTGGGCGTTCTGTGAAAACGTAACCAAAACTGCGAGTACCTGCTTTTTTTGAAGCAATAGACCTGATAAAAAATAAATAATATTATAAACATTTTAATAATATACATAATATTCTAGAAATGTCACAAAAATAACTAAAAGCAAATACAGTGTATAGATAACATTTATTAAGTATCATTACACTGCTTCATAGCTGTAACTACAATTATAAAACAGCAATTTCTAAAAAAAAAAATCACACATATTGCAATTTTAGCAAAAACTAAAATATAACATTAACATAAATAAGAATAGCATTAACATAAATAAGAAATTTAACACACTAAAATTTCTTTTGACAGAGTTGCAAACTTTGAAAGTTAGTTTTTATCTAATAAACTAATAGATTTTCAGAAAACAATTTTACAGTTTATGTGCAAAATTAAAGATATATTACAATGCTATTTCAGTCAAGTGAATAGATCCTTTCGATAATGCACTCCTATGAAAGAAATTTATAAAACATTTTGTTTGCATTTAAATAATTTTAGATTTTATTTATTTTTTTTTTTTTTTTTGGGGGGGGGGGCATTGGATAACTGAAGTCTATCTGTATAAAGAGTTTTTTTTTTTTTTTTTTGTTTACTTTTTTTATTTTGTTTACAGATATTTTTAATGAGAACACTTTCATTTTCAAAACCAGTTTTGAAAGTGAAAACATCCTCATAAAAAAAAAAGATAGCAATCAAAATAAAAAAAATAAAAAACGACCTTTGTGCAAATCGATCTCAGCTATCCAATGCAAAAAACATTTTAAAATATTGAAATGCAAATGAGATATCTTTATAAATTTCTTCCATAGGATTAGCATTAGCACGTGGGTCTTTTCACTTGACTGAAGTAGCCTCATATCACAACTTTCTCAGTACTGAGACAAATATTACGAGGAACCACAAAAACCAGTTTAAAATCATTATGAAACATCTTCATCTTCAAAGATTTATCAGTCAATATATCAATGCTTTTGTTATGCTCGCATTTGTCAAAAAGGTCTAAAAGTAACTTTAAAAATTCTAGAAACATTTAAAATAATTTAATAGGTGTTCAACCTATTAAAGGAATTATAGGAAGGACCTATAGCCTACAGACAACATCAGGATTGACAAGGTTAAGGCAAAACAGAAATAGATGAAACTTTGTGGATATATCAAAATGGGACTAGCTTCAATTAAACTAGTCCTCATTTATTTTATTTTTAGAATATTTAAAGACTTTGTTTTGAGCAAAATTTTATGATTTAATTACTGTTCATAGCCACTTATTGGACATTTAATCATACATTAAAGGATTTTATTTGGAATTAAGGAAGATTAAAAAAAAATTATGTAACAAAATATTTGTGTGTTGTTCAGTAAAAGTTTCTCTTAATTGCTTCATATAAGAAAAAAATGCACAGCCCTTTGACTATTAAGCCTTAGCAATAAAAAAAATATATAGAATAAAACATATGCAAGTATTACCTATTACTTTTTAATGTTACATTCTTTCCATGTGTACTGTGAAATGGAAGACGTTGTAAATGGTCCTTATATTTTATTCTCTCTTTGGTTTGAAATGATGCAGGATTAGAATGACATTCATCTGCATAATCTTGATTTAAAGAACTAGGATCTAAAAAAGAAGAGCCATTTTAAAACCGTTAAAAATAATTAGTACGCAATTAATGAAAAGGATACAAATTACATTTGTTACAGTTAAAATAAAAGTCCTGTTTTATTTTCAGTCGGAAATTCTAAATAAACAAGAAAGAAAAATAATGTCTCAAACATAGATTATGAAACACTTTCAGAATACTAAAACAGAACTTCACCGAATAAAAAATGAGATATAAATAGGTTAGATTCTGAGTAAACAACCTAGAAAATACATAACACATTTTAAAACCAGATCTAAACAATTACCATCCAATAGCTCCAAAGGAACTTGAAGTCTTTTGTACATCCCTGCACATAATTTATAGATCTGATCTTATACTTTTGAAAATTCATCTTCAGCTACGTCTGTTAATGGACAAAATTGCACAAATACATGATAATTTTGCACAGTCTTGTATATTATCTATAGAATTTTATATATGACTCATATTAAACTAAAATACACTATAACAAAAAAATCGACACACCAAGAAAGAGTTATCTGATGGAGGCAAAAATTCATGGATAGGAAGATTATATACAGAATAGAAAATGATTATAATTTCAGAACAGTCGGATGATTTATTTCAGAGTTACATAGTTACAAACTCAATAAGGTATTGACCCATCTCTAGCCAGGATGCAAGCTGCCACACAGATGCATAGATAGATGAAGTGTCTAGATGATTTCCTGCAGTATTTCTAGCCAAATTTGCTCCAATTGTCAGGCTAGGTCATCAATATTTTCTGGTAGATGCCTTCTCATCATATCGCACACATGCTTGATGGGACAAAGATCTGGCAATCCAGCTGGCAAAGGAAGTGTTTGACAAGCTTCAAGACAGTTCATAGCAACACATGACATATGTAGTCTGGCATTATCCTGCTGAAAAGAAAGAACAGGGCACTGCAAAAAGTATGGTAGCAAAACAGGTCTCAGAATGTCGTTGACGTACCACTGTGCTGTAAGTGTGCCTCAAATGATGACCAAAGGGGTCCAGCTATCAAGGGAAATGGCACCAAAAACCATAACTTCTAGTTGAGGGCCTGTGTAAAATGCAATAAGCAGGATTAGCACATTGGCTTGGGCGTCTCCAGAAATGTCTTTGATGATCCCCAGGATACATTTGGAAATGGGATTTGTTACTAAAGACTATACATCCACAGTCAGGATCATTTCATCCTGAAAATTGCTCGTTATGAACTCTAATCCTGCAGCAAGGCATTTTTATAGTCGTTGAAATGTTTCCCAAATCATAATAAGACAAACTTTTAATAAAAGATTGAGAATAGCTCCTTAAGTACATCTGCTGGATGTGCAGTTCCAATGCACTGTAGATTGCACTATTCATTCATTGGACACAAAATTTTAATTATTTGCATGTTTGGCATGTATGCATGTGAAATTTCAAAACAATCTGATCATTCCTTCTTAGTGCATCGATTTTTTTTTTTTTTTTTTTGTTATAGAGTGTATATTTGTTTGTTTGTTTGTTATAGAGTGTATATTTCAAGGGAAAAAAAGCATAACCAGACCTGCCAACCTTTGAAAATGAAAAATCGTAGCACACAAAATCTAAATTAATCTGGAGATTGATTGGTAGTTTTTTCTATTTGGCAGCCATTTTGTGAGATTTATAAAAGAAATAAGGTTTCAGCCTTTCAACTCAAAACAGTAATTTTTTTCCTTTAAAAATTTTTTATACAATTTTTAGAGCCTCTTCTCATTTTGAAGCATTTTTTATTACATTTGTAAATCAGACCTGCCAACCAGGGCCATCGCTAAGACTTTTTATTGAGGGGGGAGAGGACCTAAAATTGCCAAGTCAAATTTCAATATTTGCCAACTCATTTTACAATTTTGCCAACTAACCACAATTAGAAAATGTAATATAGCCCTTATCTTTTAAAAGGTTAATAATATTCCCAATTAGTTTTGTAATTTTTGCCAATTCTATCAAAAATTGAAAATATATTATAGTTTTTATTAAAATTTTAAAGAAAATTTGCCAACTAAGTTTGTGAATTTGCAAAGTGTAACAACATTCGCGAATGTTTGGGGGGGAGGCTCCCCCCCCCCATCCCCCCCCCTTAGCGAGGCCCCTGCTGCCAACCTTTGAAAAAGAGAAATTGTACCACATAAAATTCAAATTAATCTGGAGGTTGTTTGGTTGTTCTTTTATGTTTTACTGTCACTTTTTGACATTCTATATAAGGAATAAGATTCCAGTCAAAACTTTTTTTTTTCCTCTGAAAAATTTTATGCTGTTTTTAGATCTTCTCATTTCACAGCTTATTTTAACCTTTGTAAAAGAGCCCTGTTCCAATTTTGCAATATTTTCGCACAATTGGAATTCACATTTTTCTATTACAATTCTTAACTAAAATCCACACTTTTTACTAGGAACTTTTGACAAAATTCTCATTCTTTACCTGAATCTTTCGACAAATTTTTCATTTCTTTCCAAGATCTTTTCTATGAAATTTAAATTTATAACTGATCTTTCGTTGAAATTTGCAGTTTTTAATTCATTTTTTGGTGAGATATGCATTCCCCCCCCCCCCCCATGATCTTTTTGGCGAAATCCACAATTTCTTTCTGCAATCTTTTAACAAAATTTAATTTCTTCTGCAACCAATTGAAGAAACTAAATTTTTTATGTGGTAATTTGTAGAAACTCAATAGTTCATCACACCAGATTGGCAAAAATTTCTATCGTTTCATGACCAATTAACAAAATTCACTTTTCATTTTTGTGACTTTTGCAATATTTTTCTCACGATGGTTTATCAAAATTTGTGATTTTTTTTGTTCAATCTTTTGATGAAATTTGTAATTGTTTTCTGAATTCTTGATGAAATTAGAGATTTTATTCAGTAACCAAGTGAAGATAATCACTATTTGCTTCTGAGATCTTTGATGTAATATCAGATTTTTCCCAAGATTGTTAGAAGAAATTTTCCATTTTTTATGTGGCCAATTCACAAATTGATATAGGAAAACTCCATAAAAGAAAAAAACTCATGGACTTCCAAAGAATTTTAATATATACTCGCAGAAGAATCGTAGATCTGTAAAAGAATTTGCAGGGGGAAATACTGTACAACGTTTTTCATTATTCAGGAATTACAGTTTTTGTGTGCAAATCGCACAATTCCAAATTCTATTTCAAACCCTGCTCCTTAAAGACTTCCTCTCTCTCAAGAAACTCTTAAAATAGAGCCCCTGTATTTAAGAATGTGAATCCCTGAATAAATATTTAAAGAAACAATTCATTTGTGATTAATATTCATTAAAAGGATTTCATGTAATTTTTTTTCCGAGCCTTTTTTAGTGTGAATTTTCGGAATAATGACCAATTTTTTAAAGTTTTAAGAACCAAGTACTTTAAATTTTTGGAAGAGAATCATTCTTGAAAAATATGCTGTGTGGACTAAAAATCACAAGAAGAAAAAAAACGTATTATGTTAAAATGTTTGTTTGTAGCCTATATATTTTTTTTCTCTCTCGAGCATTTTTAGTGTCAAAATTTCCAGACTAATGACTAATTTTTAAAATTTTTTGGAATTGAATACTTTAATATTTAGGAACAGAACCACTCCTGAAAAATATGCTGCACAGACGAAAAATTGTAACTGAGAAAAATTGCATTTGTGTTTTATGAAAAAAAATCGTAGTTTAAGATCAATTTTCGTAGTATCATAGTTTATAGGTCAAACCATAGAAACTATGATTTTTTTCGTAGCAGTTGGCAGGCCTGCATAACAACTGAAATGCACTCCCAGAAATTAACATCTGTAGACATTTCTGTCTACAGATTATGCTATTTTACAGTTATGATAATGATGTGTTTCAGTTATTTTTATGATGTTACAGAATTTTAATCTATTTGCAGTCTTGTATATGAATGTATTTATATTCTTCAAACACCCTTTAGTGAACTAAATATAATTCAGCTGAAAAATACATAAAATTTGAAAAACATCCTAAACTAATGCATGCTTATATACAATACTTATGAATTATTTTGTACACTCCACATAATGGAATCTATAAACACTAAGAAGCATGCAAAAAATTAGCTAATAAACATGCCACAGCTAAAACACACTTCCAGCATTTATTGCTCACAGACGATATTGCAACACAAATCTTTTGTCTTTGCAAATTAACAAAAGCTTAAGCATGTCCCCTGTAGCAGAAATAGTGCAACAAAGGCTGCAGATTACTTTTTAGTAGGGTGTAAAAAAATCATGATTTTTTTAAAATTTTAATCAGATTTTCTTTTTATTTAAATTGCATTTTTTATATTTTTTCCCCAGTGCTAAAATATTAAATAGATACCAAGTTTCATGATTCCAGAACAATTAAATCTCTAATTATTAACATAATCTATCTTTTTACATTTTAATTAATAAAATTTAATTATTAGTCATAATAATTAGAAATTATAAAAATTGCAAATTAGTAGTTTCATTAATTAGTGGAATACAATAATGTTATACACATTATTTTGTAACAATTATGCAAGACTATATAAAATCTAGTAATATTTACACTTATCAAAATAATCAGTAACTGCATTTAATATTAAAATGTTAATACTGCTTAAAATTAATAATTATCAAACAAATAATCTTTAATTAGGTATATATTATACATTTTTATGCTCTAATTATAAAAGTGATAATTTGTAATTTAATATTCATTTTAGAAAGGAAAAAGGCAGAATGTTCCAAAACAGGGCAGTACTTCATATGAAAATATATTAGCAATGTGTTTAGTAACAATACGGGAAAAGGTATATAATTTTTTATTATAAATTGAAAATCCTGAATTTTTTTAAATTTCATAAGTTACAAATTGAAAAATAAAACTAAATAACATATGTTTTAATATCTTGTTTTTTTTTTCCTCAAGAAATAAAATTCTATCATTTTTGTAAGATCTTGAATACATTTAAATAAAAAATAAACTTATATGGAGAAGTTTCACTATTTTTTAAAAAGGCAGGGTGCATTTTGTCAATTTCAAAAGAGTCGTGAAAAAAGTCCTAGAAGAAACAATTACACAATTAATAAAAACCAGGGTTGCAAAAAGGCCAGTTAAAATTAAAAAAAGCCATGCCAGTGGCTTTAATTGGTTTTAACCAGCTTTTTTTGGCCAATATTGGCTTTTATTCAGTGAAACATTTCAATTATAAGTTAAAAAAATTTAAGTCTTTCTTAATTAGTTTAATGATATTTAATTGATTTTGAGTTTAATAAATTCATTTAACAAAATGAAAAATTGGGATTTTAATTATGATTCACAATGAGAAATTGGATTATAACCCAATTTCTCAATAATTGAGACATTAATACTAGAATAACACATTGGAGTTTTTAGTGGTTTATAGTCAAAATTGAAAATATGTCAGCTAAATTATAAAATGGTTATACCAAGTTTTTTTTTTTTTTTTTTTTTTTTTTTCTTAACATCTAGTTTAAATTCCACTCTTGTTTTTACATTTTTCTGCTTTATAATATTAAAAAGGACAATGGTTACTTAGTTACAGTATGTTTTATTGACAAATTTTAAGAGCTATTTTAATATGTCTTATTTTATTCTCTATAAACATTTAAAGTCATTAATAAAAACACAATCTCTCACTATTAAAAATATTATGAATTATGCATATTTCATACTACATTTCAGTATAATGAATTAGCATATGCATGATTATATTCATGCAAGAGGGCATATATGTAATCTTTTAAATAGCAAGGAACTTTCAAAAAATTTTAATTCAACAAATTTTATTTGGAGTACATCTTTTTTTGTTGCTGTTTAATTGCTCTTTTTATTTTTTATACTTATGCGCTAAACCCTTCTCAAATACTGAATCCTTCCTAATTTCTCTTTCAACATTGTTCATTCTGTGACTTTTCGTTCCATATTGAAATGTAAAAATGTTTCCATGAATGCTTTGATGTGTTACATTTTGTCATAGTTCAATTAAATATAATTCTTTAGAATTTGTAATACATATGAAGCTATGTAATATAGAATTTCAAAACACATTTTTGAAGCATAATTTATATTCTTTTCGATATTTAAGAATTTTTTTAAACACAATGCCATCACAGTTGAATTCTAGCAGTTATTAAGACTTATTTATTTGAAAAATTTAATAGAAATTTATAACTTTTTTAGTAGAAAATATTTATAAATGTAATTAAAATAATCTAAATTTAATGCGAATTAGCTGTTAATTAACTTTAGAAAATAAAAGCTGGCTTTTTTCAATTTAAGCCGGCTTTTTTTTAAGTGTATAAGCCAGCAACCCTAATAAAAACTGCAAGTAATTTCATTAGTTATTAGCGCAAATGACAAAAGTAACATATTATTGACAGCTCGTTTAGCATTTGTACTAAGAAAAATCATTTTTAATTGCCTAAATCTTACCTTACAGGATGTATGTATATTCTAATCAAAGAATTTATGAAAATGAGCAACAACCATTCATATACACATACAGAATAAATATATGAATAGCGAGTTATATCTGAAATCCTCAAAATACTATTGCCTCTTAAGTGGGGATCTCTTGTGCTTAACATTTTTACACCAATTAGTTCTTTTTCTTTTATACATTCTTTTACAACGATGTTGAGTAAATGCAATTCTTCCATGCTTCTTCAGCTCCAATATTTGATATAAATTTATTAACAAAAATGCAGAATAAGAAAATAAGATTCCCCTCGCCCTTCTTTTGCACTAAAAAACGTATATGATATCTTCAGTTATAATCAGATTTCAGCATATCCTTGAATAATTACGGTTGGGGAAAAAGGCCAATTATCAATCCCTCCTCCCTTCTTTTTTATAGAAACTCCATTAAGACCCCACGCTAGGCACAGAAAAAGATCCAGATGATAATGTGAAGTCTATGCGAGCATTCTTTTCAAATATCTCGCTCAAATTTTAATATTTTTACATGATTTTTTTGCAGAAGATAGCTGAGAACCATCCACAACCGGCCTAGTTTTTGCTTTTTCGATTTCTTATATATTTTTTATATTATGATAGTTTCAATTTCAGAACTGGTTTAAACCAGTTTCGAAAGTTAAAGAAATTTTTTTTTTTTAAATCTGAGACTAAAACTGAAAAAGTAAATACTAGGCCGGTTGTGGATCTCCCTCAACTATCTTATCAAAAAAAAAAAAAAAAAATATTAAAATTTGGGGAAATATTTGAAAAGAATGCCCCTATAGACTTTACATTATCATCCGGATCTTTTTCTGTGCATAGTGTTGCGCCTTAAGGCGGTTCTCAGTTCCCTGCTAAATGTGTAAACTTCTGGCATATCTTAAAAAGTTGAATGGGCTTTGTGTTTCTTAATAAATTATTTATTGAGTTATGGGCAATTTTTGTAATGCGGCGATCTATTTTCTCACTCCTGCGTCTGAAAATACAACTCAAAATGCCAAATTTTATAGCTGTTTCTGAAAGATTTTTGACTTTGTTAAAAAATAGAAAATACTATTTTATTAGGGGGAACTGGGGGACATTGATAGCTTTTTTCAAAAAAAAATTTTGGTGTCTAGAAAGCAGAAATTTCAAGTTATTTTTCTATGTGATGTCAGCAAAACCTGTGTAGTGTGTTATAAAAATATACAATCGTTGTTTTATATTTGCATGTAATTTTTAAAAAATAAAAAAAAGTAATTTGCATCAATGTGCCTCATCCCCGGGGCAGATAAATACACTTTGATACGTCTGGGAAAAATGGAGACAAAATAATACCAATGCATATTTTTCAAGAAATAGTTAGCAAACCATTTTATATATATTTATTTTTATAGACATTAAAATCGCACACAATTTATTTGTAAGCGATATTAAAGCAATCAAAATGAAATGTATAATGACCTGATGTTCTGGCTGTTCTTTGTCTGTTTGTTGGCTGTGGTAACTGTCATATCTGGCACTTTAACCCCAGAATTATCTTCTTTCTTAGGAAAGGTGAAAGAATTACCAGATTTTCTGTTTATATAAATCGGTTTACAAACAGAAAATAAAGGATAATTATATTAAAAATTATGTTTATAATATAATTAACCTGAACTGTTCTGCAGCTTGTTTCTCTTACTTAACATTTCTCATGTCGATAATGCTTTTTTCTCTGGAGAATCGATATATATTTGAGATTTGCCAGGCTGCCGTCCATTTCTTTTGTTAATTCTACTAGCACTAGATATTGTGTAAGTTTGTACGTCTTCTGTTTGCAAAAATTCTATAAAATGTTCTAATATAAAGAAATTAGAGCTATTTCACTTTAATAAAAACTAATAGTAGAAATTGTTGATGAAAAATGGTTGAATTAAGGAGTGTATGGTAAAAAATAAATAAAAGGTAATGAAAAAATGAACTAGAAAAGGATTTAGGTTGTATCAATGTGCCCCGACAAAGACTGTATCAATGTGCCCCATATACAGCCATTTTGAATAAAATGAGTCGCAAATCCAACACTTCATAATTTATCTAACAATAAAGAATGAGGAACTGATAAAGAGTAGCTTTACTTGCCAGGGAGGGTATTCTTTTCGGTTGAAAATACTGGAAGAGTTGTATAATACCATTTCAATTGTACAACTCAAATTTACTTTTGACATACAAAAACAATTAATCACCCATCCCATTTCATCAAACTATTGAATCATTCCAAAACTTTCTGTATGTAACTAATTTCGCTAGTATCATCTTTTGCAGCTGTTATGAAACTTCCTGTAATGACCCTGTATGCTGTACAGGGGTTGTATCAATGTGCCCCAGTTCCCCCTATATTGTTTTACTTTCTGAAGAACACCTGCCAATTTCATGCGTTTCTGGACTAAATTACACTCAGAAATGTTTCAGAAAGCAGCTACTATGGATTTTAGAATAGCCTTAATCTTTTACTTTTTACTTAGAATCAATATTCTAATTCTACCCTTTTCTTTATTTTTTGTATGCAATTCTGTCCAGTTCATATGACCAGAGAAAAAAGTGTCAACAGAATTTTATTTAGAGGGTTAGAGGGAAGGAGGGGGACGACCACAACTTCACTGTTTTCTTCAAGCAGGAGACGTACTCTTGCGTGCATCTGTTGATCCCATTCCAGTCTTCAAGTGATGTCAATGCAGTTTGATAACACCAAAAGGCATTAGCGGTAAGCAATAATGCTCTTTTTTTTATTTTTCCGTAAACTTCTGGGTGTGGAAATTTGAACTATTAATACCCACAGAAACATCACTCGTGGTTAAAATACAATAACAGGGGTTTTGATATTGAGAACAAGTTTATTTTCCATCCCAATTTTTTTTCCAGCCTTTATTTTTTTAATGTCTCAATTTTCGGAACTGATAACCCAATTTCAAATTTTCGGACGACAATCATCCCTGAATTTTACATTTAATGAGCATGCATGTATATATATATTTTTGGAGGGGAGGAGGGGGGCTGAAATTTTTGAAAGAATCTTGAAATTATTTTAAGTGAGGAGCAATTAAAAAAAATGGAAGAACTTGTCATTTGGGATTTCCCAAATGGCAAGTTCTTCCATAAATTTAAACATACAAAGTACAGTAAACCTAACAGACTAAAAAAAAAAATAATTTATAGAGAAATATATAATTTAGCAAGCCTAGTTTGCATTATTAAGAAAATGATTATTTACCAAGAAAACTATGTTAAAATAAAATATTTTGTTAAAATTTAAAAAATATTATTGAAATCTAAATATTATCAATAGTAACACAGATTTAAAAAAGAATCTAAATTTGTTTAGTGTGCTTAATTTCTAAGAAAAACAAATTTGACACATAGAAAAAAGTAGATTCTTAGCATTTGGTTTAGTTCTGTCACCACTAAAATAAATAAAATAATAAAGCTACATACAATCAATTTGATTTTAATATCTATCTCACCCTGATTTCATATCTACCATTTTCTCTGTTTGAGATAAAATAATTGGTTAAAATTTCATATGCTGGCTATGTTTCATCTAATAAAGTATAAAAAGTAAATATGAAGTGCCCCTCAAGTTTAAAAAGAGGCAGAGAGCAGGTAGTGAGAGAATGGAATTTTTATGTAATAAAAATTTCTGTTTTAGACAAAACTTAATATACAAAAAAATTACCTAAAAATTCTACAGCAACTGTGTTTCCATAAATGTCGAGAACGGCCCACAATTTGCCAGAAGTATTTACTCCTCCAAATATAACTCCATATTCTTCAGAGCCAATTCCATAATGAACATCTCCGCTTTGATCAACATAATAATATAGAATTGAATCTTTCTTAGCATACTTTTCTCCAATAGCTTTAGCCCAATTGCCACGCATTGAAGTCAAGTCAGGACATGCATATCGAGGAAGCTTTGATTTCAATGACACTGGATCATTCATTGTGAAACCAATTCGTAGAGCACCACTCCAATTAGGTGAAGTTTCTAAAAATTTTACATATACAGGTTCACTTATTGTTACCGGTCTATCACTAAAGACAATTCCATTACAAAATCCTTCTGCTCGGCAAGCAACTGTCTTGTTCTTGGATAATTTAATATTTTCACCATGCACATCATGAAAATGGAGAGGATAATAATTATTTCTTAGCCTGACAGACATACTTTCATCATATACAGGAACTAAACAAAGAAAAAATATATAGTAAAAATAATTTTATTCATAATACAGTTGACAAAATATAATCAATAAATATCACAAATATGAAATTACTACAGAGCTTTCAGTAACAGAAAAAAAAAAAAAAAAAAAAAAAAAAAACGAAAAAGTTATTAAACTTTGTGGATGAAAATATGTGTTTAGTAATCTGTGTTTTATAAAATGGTTTATGCAAACATAAAATTCCTTTGACACATACTAGACTCCCTTAAATCTGCACAGCTTGAGACCAGAAATTTTCTTAAATAGCAATTTGAATGTAATTAATAATGCAATCAAAACCATAATGAAGACTTACAATATAATAAAATATTAAAGTAAGTAATAAACTAAAATAATAAAAATTTAGATAATTTTTAAAATATTAAAAGCAAAAGTCAAGTTAATAATCAATAATGCATTATAAAGATGAAATATATTTTTCCTAAATTATTCAATGAAGCTTGCCCCACTTTTGTAGAATGTTACATTACTAGCTCACATCAAAATGATTAAATAAGGAAATTTTATTTTAGATTTAGCCAGACTTAGTAAAAGATTAATACATAAATATATTTGGCAAGAAGATTGTGATTACCAGTGATATCAGTAATATCTTGAATTTTTTCAGAAATAAATTTATTCTTTCTTCATGAAAAAACATGAATCCAGCAATTTTTAAAAAAATTACAAATTAAAATATGTGGGCTATTCCATGCGAATTTGTTTGTCTGTTACACAGCTAAAAATTGCTATGCTTGTTGGCCACTGGTATTTTCATAAAGTTTGATTTGTTTTATTCAATTGATGAGATATCTTCAAGAAAATAAGTCTCATTTTTTCGACATAAAATACTGGTAGCCAAGAATCGCAGTACGTAACAGACAAACAAATTCGCATGGAATAGCCCATGTATGGAATTGATATAAAACTAAAAAAGTCAATTTTTTTCCTTATATCTGAACTGAATGTTTCATTGTTTACATCTGTAAATTATGTGCCAATTTGAAGGAGTCTACTATAGTACATAGGGCTATCCATTTGAGATCAGCATCTTCGGTTGACATCACTTTTTGTCAAATAATTAAATTTAGTTTATCAATCAAGAAAATGTCTGAAATAATGCAAATTTTACTTTTCTTTTAAATGGAATAAAAAACAAGTGCGCTTTAAGCATCTTTTGAGGATACATTCCTGAATTTTCCTTCCAGTGATGAAGATATTGAAATTTGATATTGTAGCATAGACATTATCAACTTACAATCTTTATTAGATTGTAAAAATAGCCGAACACTAGACTATTTACGTCTTATAATACATTGTTTTATATATGTCCCATACATCCCTGTTAGTGGAGAGGTGTGGAACACATTTTGAAATTTACAATTTCTTTAATTATAAAATTGTTTCTGAAAATTCTGTTTTTATATTATTCAAGGACATTAGAAAGGGTTTCATCTTGTAGTCTATAAATCTAAATTTCTGTTTTTGTGTCGAACAAAGCTGATTTTTTCACTTTTGTAAAAAATGTCCCATTCCTCCCCACTCTCACTTACTAGTACAATCAATTGCTTATCAGTATTAAAAAAAAATTTATTCTGTTTAATTGGATGGAATCTGGCATTTTTTATAATACAGTATGTACACTAATAACATAGTAACATACATTATACTGTTACATAAAGGTTAAGATTCCCGGTTGCCACCGGCCACTATATATAAAAAATTGGCGACTTTATGTTATGCATCTGATTGCCAGAATAACGATCAATTATTTTTCCAAAAATTAAAGAAAATCAGTCATAAATCTGAAAATTAGGTCATAAAATGTATCACGAATTTCGACAAATGGTCGCCGAAAATAAGCAATTTCACCAAATCGTTCGAAAGACAATCGATAATTCCATCAAAAGATTTCAGGAAAATGTGAATTTAATCAAAAGATTGACAAATATTGGTAAAAAATCGCGGAAAAAAGTACATTTTGTCAAGAAATGATGAAAATAATGCAAATTTCATCAAAATATTGCAAAAATATGACAAATTTCATTAAAATATCATGAAAAAACAGCAAACTTCTCCATAAGGTCAGAAAAAAACGGTAACCTTCTCCAAAAGATCGCTAAAAAACGGCAGATTTCATCAAAAGATAGTCAAAAAACGGTAGATCGCGTCAAAAAATCATGAAAAAACAGTAATCTTTGTCTATAATTGCAAAAAACAGCAAACTTTAACAAAAGATTGTGGAAAAACGGCAGATTTCGTCAAAAGATCACAAAAAATAGGCAGATTTTGCCAAAAGATCATGAAAAAAGATTTCATCAAAAGATCGCGAAAAAAAAGCAGATCTCTAAAAAATTGCGAAATAAACTGAAAATTCCATCAAAACAACATGAAAAACTGACAAATTTCATCAAAAAAATCACAATTAAACAAAAAATTTCATTCAAAAATGAGAAAAAAAAAAAAAAAAAAAAAACTTTGTCCAAAAATTATAACACGATAAATTTCATCAAAACGCAAAAAAAAACAGCAAATTTCTTCAAAAGATCGCAAAATCCATTGACCAATAGCAGAAAATATTACTAAATTCATCCAGTGGTCAAAAAAAAAATTACCATTTTCATAATCGTTGATGGGGAAAAAAATCATAAGTTTGAACGAGTTTAGTTTTCTGTATATATAAAATAATTATTTATTTATTTATTTATTTTTTTTTTTAAATAGGATGATTAAGGATGTGAAACATTCACTTTAAAAATGCAGAAAAAGGGGGGGGGGGGGGGAGGTGAAAGATATATCTCAATTAGCAAAAAAAGTCTTTGTATTTTTCAAACAAGTAAATTATAAAAACATAAACAGGGAGAAAAATCAGTCTAAACAGGGCTCGAAAAATAGCATTCCTGGGATCATTTTTGGAAATGTATATTTTTTCACTTGGGAACCTAAAAAGCCAGCGCCAGCGATGCCGCGCACGCATTATATCGCATAAATTATGGGAATAATGCGGAAAAATATAGCTCTTGAGCGGTCCATGGGATGCGTAATTTCATCAAAATATTAGGGAAAAAACGGCAAATTTCGTTAAAAAAAATCATGAAAAATGACAAATTTCGCTAAAAATCGCAAAAAACGACAAATTTTGTAAAAAAATCGCGGGAAGCTACACAAATTTCATTAAAAGAATGTGAAAGAATGACAGATCGTCAAAAAAAAAAAAAAATAAAATAAAACGCACTAAAACGGTAAATTTCGTCAAAAAATATCAAGAAAACAACAGATTTCGACAAAAGATCATGAAAAAAGCCTGAATTTCGGCAAAAGATCATGGGAAACAACGGAAATTTCATTAAAAGATCGAAAAAAATGGCAGATTTCATAAAAAAAACAGCAAATATCATTTAAAAAATATTGAAAAACAACAGGTTTTGTTAAAATATCGCAATAAATCGGCAAGTTTCGTTAAAACATTGCAATAAAATGGCAGATTTTGTCAAAAGATTGCGAAAAAAGGGCAAATTTCATCAAAATATTCATACATAAATTTTATTGGGAACTTTGATTTTTCATCTGTGAACCCGCACTTTTCATGTAGGTTCCCAGCTCAGAACCTCAACTTTTTTGAATTTTCGAACCCTGGTTTAAAGATTTTACTTATGTGGATCATTGTGCTGGATTTATTAACATAATTTATAATATCTCACAATGGCAATATAAATTGTCATGTAATTAAAAATGAGGTGTCAAAACATTCACAATTAGAGAAGCTTCAGTTAATATTAAAAAAAGAAAATCTATATTTTGACCAATTTCAAGGTACTGTGATCCATGTATTCCTATGAAGAAATATGTCGATGCAATATTCAATACAATGTAATTCACAAAATCTAAGCATAAATGTTGTGATAAATGTCAAATTTTTCCTTTACACAATATTTTCTTCTCGGTGACATCCCTGATAGTAATTAGTGGCCACTAACTTGACAATACAGTAGAGGACCTATTATCCGGAATCGTCTGGACCGAGGGCTGTCTGGATTTTGGAATTTTCAGGATTTCGGGTCCGTCCAAAACTCGACACTCTCCCCCCCCCCCCCCCTCGCCCAAAAACACAGAAAATTAAAAATAATAAAAAAAATTATAGCACTGCCATCTAGAATATGAATGAAAAGTGTGTTGTATGAGAAGTCCGTGGAAAAAAACACTAAGCTACAACTTTGACTCTTGTACTATAGTACAGTCTCAAATCCGGACATCCAAAATTTAGAGCTCTTCAAAATCTGGACGTTTTGCTAACTGGCTTTATATATATATATTTATTTACATTACCATAAAATACCGTTAATCCTCCCCCCCCCCCCCAACTGACGAAAAATTTAAAAATAATTAGAGGGGGGGCGCTTACACGAGACTTTTCCATGATCATTTCACAAAATTTGCATTTTGTGCGAGATATCTGCAGGATTTTTCTGCGATATTTGACGAGATTTGCAGGGTTTTATCGTGATATTTGACGAATTTGCA
This sequence comes from Maratus speculifer, assembly GCA_964019185.1. NCBI lineage: Eukaryota > Metazoa > Arthropoda > Arachnida > Araneae > Salticidae > Maratus > Maratus speculifer. Next base: position 377,135,873 of record OZ025293.1, read on the forward strand.
GAGTTTTTTTTGCGATACTTGAAAAAAAATTGCGGTTTTTTATGGGGATGAATCATGATGAAATGAATGAATCATGAATCTTTGAATGAATTATGAATTTTGATATTTGAAAAAATTTGCTTTTTTTTTTTTTAACGTAAATTCTGTCGAAAAAACGCAGAAAAAAGGTGAATTTTGTAAAAAAAAAAGCCAAAAAGCATGAAATCTGTTTAAAAAAATCTCGAAAAAACGCACATTTAATCAAAGATTCATGATTCATCCCGTTCTCAATCGCCTTCATTTCCGGATTTCGGAATTCCGGATAATAGGTCCTCTACTGTAGTGGCTACTAAACATTCAGCCTCTACTGGCCACTGGCTGCTAGTACAAGTACTGAATTTTAACCTTTACTGTTACAGTATTGACTGTCTAAAGTACAGTATTTATAACTTAAAATATTTATTTTTTACTTAACTACTATATGTATTATGTAGGTTAATGATAATTTTTAGCACATATTATTATAATGACTTTTTGTTTGGTTAATCCAAAAGATCAGTGAATCTGAACTAGAAACCACTTGGAACAATTTCAGAGAAAGGCTAAAACAAGAAAGCTTAATAGTTTATCCAATAGCCTTCCCTAACTCTCACAGAAAAACGTGGAAGCAGGATTACAATGTTAAAGTATATGTTTATAAAGAGATTGAAAAAACAGTAGAACTTCAAATCACTATTTTCTACTTCCTGATTGGTTTAAGGATGTCAAAAATAATGCAAGAGGGGAGTTATGAAAAAAATAATAAAAGCTAAATTTTTATTTTTTATTTTATAGAGGGTATATGAAAAAATAATAAAAGATGAATTTTTATTTTTTTCTTTAATATAGAGTAAATGTGCCAGTAATGAACCCCTTTAAGGAATTTCTTTAAAAGTACTTTTTAATTAACAGTTATTATATTCCAGTTTTTTTCCTGTTGTATTAATCTTTCAACAATATTTAACTAATCCCATAGTTACATTTCCTAATCGAAACAAAAATTTAATTTTAAATAATCAAAACACAAAAAAAGCCCAGTAATGGATACTCCTCCTAAAATCCTAAAAATAAATTTTGTAAATGACCGTTTGTATGTGAAATTACTATCCAAATAAAAACATTTAATTTTTACAAGAAAAAGTAGATATAAGTAAAAGTCTGCTCTTAACATGTTCATTGAGATTTTCAATGAAAAACAATGAAACTGTAGATCTTTATTTTCTGCTTTTTAATTGCTTTGATGAAAAATGCAGAAAAATGATTCAAATTAAAAAGCATGCAAAGGGAATTAAGAAAAAACTAACAAAAGCTTAACTATTATTTATTATTTTTTTATATATAAACCAAAAACTGTAACGCGGTCCATTACTGGCATATCTACCCTATATATAAACCAAAAACACATGTGCATTTCTGACAGATCTATCCACAAATTTACTTTGGATTCTTGAAAAAAAATTTTAAATATAGGCTTATGCAGATCAGCAATTTTTTTCAAGTGAAGATTGGGCTTTGAAGGATACATAAAGAGAGAAACCTACTGCCCCATTCCAACCTACTCCTCCCTAAATATGGTCCCAGTTTTTAAAATATAAAGCTGCACAAAAGTTTAAAATTGAAAAATATTTTTTACAAACAAGCACCTAATTGGCACCTAATTCGGCGATAGAAATTTAACTAAAACGTGAAAAACTACCGTTGAAGAAAATAAAAATACACTACTTAATATTTGGGCGAAAAAAAAAAAAAAAGATGTTATAAAAATCATCAATGTAAGCTGTAATACAACATAAAATTAAAATAATAATTTGTTAATTCTATAGAAAAATAAAGAGTAATAAAATTTTACGGTAGCAAGATCACATTCACTGTAGTAAACCAAAAAAATTTATCACAGACTATCCCTCGCTAAAATTTACACAATATCACCCTGCATTTTCTCGATACATCATACGATACATATGCGACACATCATATTAGTTGTGTTTACTTCATAACCAATGACAGACTAATGTAAACAAAACGAAAACTAAACCATAATGTTTCGGTGAAAATCAACTATGTTAAACAATTGCACAATAGGCGCAATGAAAAGTGAAAGAATATTTATTTAAGAAAATCAGTAATTATTATTTTTTTTTTTTATCTTATTACCTGTTCGATTTCTATGGACGCTTTGTTCAGTTCCCATATTTTCATAGAAATTAGTTTTACATCACGGTAAAACGAGGGTTGAGGTTTCGGATAAAGAAGATGCTAAATGAATCGCTCATTCAGGAACAGATAATAACAAATGACTTTAAATTTATCAAAGTTCATATCATTTTACACAATATGAATCTAGAGGATTTAGATGTGATTATTCAGCACCATCAACGAACAAGCACTCAGCTGTGGAAAATATGCGCCATCGCCATAATAGATGACCATCGAGTTCGGAAAAAAGTAGAATGCCTCTTTTCTTTCACAAAAAAAGTACTACAGATGTCACAATGATCGACTCTTCAGCTATTAGCATTGTTGAACATTTAACGGTTCGTTGTTTTCGTCGGATCGTCGTAACCATGGAAGAAGGAATATAATTATATTTATATTCTTTGTTCCATGGTCGTAACCAATGACATAAGATACCTAGACACCACACCGGCAACCTTTTCTTAGGCCGACATCTTTACTTTCCGTCACGTGACGAAGGGAAGATTTAGTGCGCCAAACCGGTTTTTCTCCCGCCGAAATTCATATTGTTATGTTTGTCTTGAGTTGACCGCACTTCTGCTTTTCTCTTTGTGAAATCTGAAAGATGCCAATAAAGCGATCACCGCCAAAAACGGCATCTTTTCGCCAAAGATGTTGGTTTCGAAACGATGCCGAGAGAACAATGGGATGTGGCGTCTACGTATATTAGAAAGTCGATGATCGCAACGACCTAAAAAGAACCCTAGTGACCCAAGACCTCAGAAGAAAGATAAGAGTAGAGATCAGTGTGGAATTCAAGTGGTGGCCCGGACCGGACATTCCCCCCGGAGCTATCAAATGTCCCCCCCCGGAAAATTTTAAATTTTGTATTTTCAATGGTAGAAAAGTGTAATTCCCTCCTAGAAAAGTGTCTGAATTCAACACTGGTAGAGATTGAAGTCCATTGTTCTTTTTGTCAGAACTTGAATCCAACATGTTTTTACCCCTTCATCAGGACCGTAACGACCACTCCCTTACCCCCCAATTGGGGGGGGGGCTACAAAGCCAGGGGCCTTCCTAATCTGTTCTACCAACCTTTTTACCGAAGTTTGATAGTTTTGTAAATGTAAAAAAAAATACTTCTTTTCGAATAATGTTTTTATTTTTTCAAATTCTCTTTTTATCATCAAATATTTAAGAGAAACTTGTAAAATTTTGATAAGTTATTTTCAGTAAATTCTTTGTTATACGACACTTGGTTATGCAATGAATTCGGTTAACCGATACTTATTCAAATCTACAGTTCAGTTAAAGGAAAAAAATAATAAAAGAAAAACAATAGGGTAGATGTGCCAGTAATGGACCCCCTTAAGGAAATTCTCTAAAAAATATTTTTTTATTAATTGTTATAATTATTGTATTCCAATTTTTTTCATATTATATTAATCTTTCAACAATATTTAACTAATCCCATAGTTACATTTCCCAATAGAAATAAAAATTTAATTTTAAATAATAAAAATATGTCTAAACACCCAAAAGCCCAGTAATGGACCACCTATGTTCCAGTAATGGACCGTCTATGTTCCAGTAATGGGCCACCCTACAAAAAATTACAGATAATTGTTTTTAGGTGCGTTCGTAATTATGTAAATACGTAGCACCTATTGTTGTCGTTCAGTCCATCCGTCTGTCCGCCTGTCTGCTCTGTAAAACTTTTGTGTAACGTTACTCCATAAAACTGGTTTGGTGGAGTATTTTAACCGATATAATCGGTGTAACATTGCAATGTTACACCAGTAATGCATGTTTTTATTACTCCATTATGTAAGTGAAAAATTACTCAATGAAGTGTAAATCGTAGCTGCCACCAAATTTATTGAGTAACGTTACCATTACCACAAATGTTTTACAGTGTGTCCGTCGGTCTGTCTGTCAGTCTATCTGTCCGTCTGTTTGTCTGTCCGCATATAACAACGCAAAAATTATCCAACCGAATCGTTTGTAATTTGAAATACATAATTATTACATAATTTTGTCAAGTCCTTTCAAATTTTACGAAAAACGGATGAATAGATCAATTACAGGGAAAATCAAAAGGATTCCGTTACATTACGGTTAATGGTTAATAATAATATGGAAAAGTTTAAAATGCATTTTAACCGTTTGAAATTTAAAACATATAATTATTACATAATTTTGTCGAGTCATTTCATATCTTATGATAATCAGATGTCTAGATCAATTACAGGGACTATCAAAAGTATTCCGTTGCATTACAGTCAATGGGGAAAAAAGTTGCAAATGCATTTTAATGGTGTTACACTCATTCGAACATAATAAAATTGACATGAACCTATGACGTATATATATACTAAAATATAAGTTCTGTACAATCTGAGATACAAAGAATATTTATTATTAAATTACAGGGCCACACAAAAGTACTCCACTACATAATGCTATACAGAGAAACATTGTTTGGGACGTGTGTTAATTATATTAAACTGTGCCACATTTTATGAATATGATATACGTTGCTGAGGTGTAATGAAAATTATTTACTGTATGTTTATAGGAACATTATAGTATGTTTATATGTTTATGAAATATAGTTCAAACATCGTAGTGTACCCGAAGTATTGTCTACTATATCAGGAAGATCTGTATATTTTTAAAACTTCGTTATCGTACGAACGCACCTCATTTTCTACGCTTCACCTGCAATTTCCAACTTGTTTCAATTGTATTTTTCTCCAGAACTTAACGAAAGCATACTAATAAAACAAAATATTAAAACTTAAGTTAGAAATTCATTACATTAAAGGATTTATAATGAAAAAACATAAAACAAAATATTTAAATTTAAGTTATGGATTTACTATAATCAAGGATTTATAATGTGGATATAAAACAAAATATTAATGATATTATTACCTGTTTATTATTAACTAACATTAAAGGATTTATATTGTAAAGATTTAAATTTAAAGGATTTATAAGATAAAGACAATGTTTTACTGAAATCAAGTTTAGATAAAATGAGGCATTAAAAAAGTCTCCAATCTTCATTCATATCATTATCTAAATGATGTGCTGTGCAACTATGAAATATAAATAACAGATCTTCAATTTTATCATCCCTTTCCAATAGTCCAAACTATTCAATATGGAATTTTAGAATGCATTTAAAATTATAAATGTTCTTGCACTATCCAACCATTTTCACAATCATATAGCCCATCAATTTGGCACAGATTGATTCCACAATTTCCCTTCAGAGATGCTTATATGGATATATTATCACAAATGGAACAATCTCATTATTTGCTGAAAAACATCCCATAACAGTGATTTGTTCTTTTTCGTTATTTAGTACTACATAATACACATCGTTAACTGACTTTGGTCCCAAAATTTTCCTTGTTTTAAGAGTACAAAAGAAACTTTGTTTTAACCTTATTGAAAATTCTCTCTATATGCTTTAGAATTCGGAAAAAAATATCAATAATATCTTCTTCCAAATATGATTTTACATTTCTGAACCAACTTAAAACAACTTCTCTTGTAACGGCGCATCTAGATTTTGTCAAATGTTCTGCTTGTTTTTTGTACCAATTTTGAATGACTTTTTAAAAACAACTATTTATAAAGAAATTGCCTTTATTAAATTCTATTAGGTAAAATTTAAGTATTAAATTTGATTATTTAGCTTTTCAGTTAAATCAAAAAATTTTATCTCTACTGAAATTACACTTTTTGTATTGGTCATTTGGGTGGCCCATTACTGGAAAATCACGAAATAAGCAATCCAGTAATGAACCACCCCGCCTAACATCTTAAAAATAAATAAAATTTTATTAATGGCCATTGGTATATTAAATTCATTGTTTTATATTGCTAACCAAACAAAAACATTAAATTTTTACGGAAAAATAAAAAAGATATAAACAAAGTAAGTAAAGTCAGCTCTTAGCATGTTCATTAAGATTTTCAGTGAAAAACAGAAAAACTGTGAAACTTTATTTTCTGCTTCCTAATTGTTTTGACGAAAAGTGTAAAAAATTAATCCAGCTTATAAAGCATGCAAGGTGGAATTCAGAAAAAAATAATAAAAGCTTAACTATTATTTATTATTTTTTTATAAACCAAAAAGCGCGAGGTGGCCCATTACTGGAAGGTTGTCCATTACTGGCCCATCTACCCTATATAAAAGCTATTTTTATATGAAATATCTCCATAAAGGTTAACGAGTTTTGTTTTAAATCAGTTTTGTATGACTAAATGTTAGTCAAAATCTTCTTTATTGCAGTCGCGGACTTAGGATCCCGCAAAATTTTCCGCCCAGGGTTCCGTGCTACGCAGCTCCAGCCGATCTGCCCGGAGTTAAAATAGCCAGGAGTCAGAGTCTGTCATTTTCCCCACCGACTTACAGTGCAGTTGACCCAAAAATTAAAACTTCGTGAACAATTGCATAAGTTATATATTTTAATAGCTTACTATCTATGTGGATCAGGAACTTGATATATATCCGGTGGCTCTTGCCCGGAGTAGAAGAAGTGATTTCTTTTTGAGAAGACGTGGTTCTTTCTTGATTTTTGTCATTATTGTCACATTTAAATGCATTTCTTTGTGGCTGAATGAATTGTTAAACCGTAACTATGTAAGTGCTTACATGTTTAAGAAAGGTCAGAGCTTAGTGTTAAACTATATGTTAATTTAAATACTTTCGTTTTTAATATAATAAAAAGAAAAAATTGAATTTGTGAAATAGTTAAATTTTAAAGCGTTTTTGGCTCACATTTAATTATATCGAAGTTTTTTAAAGATGTGAAGGGCTATTTTTGAATTATAATCGGATAGGTTACAGTTTTTAGCGCCAATTTCCGCATAATGTTGCCATGTTTATTTATAATTTTTTGGAATAGCCTTTTTAAATGCTCTGTTTTCGTTAAGAGATCTGCACAGTGGCGTAGCTAGGATGGGTAACACCCGAGGCGGATGTAAATAGTGTCAACCCCCCCCCCCAATCAGTCATATTTTTTCAATTACAATTCTACATTATTATAATAAATAACTATGTCATTCCTTATTTACTTTTGTCTTCCTGCATACAAAAACCACAGGAGAGACATCACTCTTCCCATAGTCCGCATAAGTCAATGCGGTGTCTCTATGTAGAAGCAGTGCTGTAATTGGGCGGGAACGCCGTTCTAAAAAATATTTGGTTTGTTACTGTAAAAAAAAAAAAATAATAAAAAATATATATAAATTGCGTATGAGCTCGAATTTTTCTGTTTTTTCGAGCGAAACGACAATTATTGTTATTTATTATAACGAGAATTATCAAGTGTATTGATACTGGAGATGAGCCTACAGTGTTATACCATACCCTTTTTTCCAGTCTGTGAAAATTATACCCAATTGAACATCCCAACATGAAAAAGTTCTCAAATGAATGCATAACATCGTGATCAATGCGAGAAATTCACTCCTGATTGATAAAGCCAATCCACTTCTATTCATAAGACTCAGAGAATCACCCTTAAAAGATTTTTTTCGGAACTATATATATGAAATGTTGATTGTGATCTGGAAGAAGATTAGCAGAAGAGATAACTTGTCATAAATCAGATAGCACAGAAAACCAGTGTTAAATTCAGGGGGAGGCCCGGGGTGCGAAATTTTAAAATGGAGGGCCAAAATCACAGTCAGGTGTGATCCAGCGACCTCATTGGTCGTGCTGTATAAGTGAAAATCACGAACGTGTTTCTCCATTTGAAAAAGAGTAAGGGATAAAGTAATTTTGAAGCAATTGTTACCGTCTGTTCTCATTTACGATAAACCATCGAAATTAACTCAATTAAGATATTTTGATGACATTATATAAAATGAGAGTGAAAAATAGATTATAAATGAAAACGGATAAGATTTACATCAAAATTGACGCTACGATTTCTTTTTCGAAAAAAGGAGTAAGGCGACATTTCGCCTACCGTTAAGAGATTGTTCTCTGAAAAGGACGCGTCTCAGGTGTTTGGATTTCACCGGACTGTGATTTTGGCCCTCCATTTTAAAATTTCGCGCCCGGGGTGGGGAGAGGTTATTCCCTTCAGAGGAATGAGATGTCCCTCCACGGAAAATTTGAGATTTTGTGCTTTCAATGGTCAAAAAGCGCTATTTCTCTCCCAAAATTCTATAATTAACCCCCCACCCCCCGTAGAGACAGAAATCCCTCCCGGAGAAAAGTGTCTGCATTCAACACTGCAGAAAATCCTCTCACTGTCGCTCTTTATAGAAACTTCTAGGACGAGTGCCAGCAATTAGTGTCATATATGGATTAATTTTTGTTAATTCATTTAAGGAATCCGAACACGTTCGGAGCACTTTTTTAGAAAAACATGATACATAAACATTGTAACTATTTTTTTACAATCCATTTCAGTTCAAATGAATAATCGGTTGTCCAAATTATACATAAGTCCTCAATTTTTTTTAAATGGTGAAAATGGGAAGAATTAACAAATTTTGAGGAAACTTTTTTTTGTTTTTATCAAAAAATATTAAACTTATTCAAAAAAATTTACTACCAAAATAATCTACACACATTTATACAGGGAATGACCTAAAAGCTCAAAGATATATCAATAAACAAATATTTTAGAAATGATCGAGTAAATTATTAAGATATTTCGTATGTTTTTCAATACAACAATTCAGAAAAAGGACCCAAATTTCAAAAATAATTATAATATCAACATTCTTTCAGATCATGAACTAAAAAACAACATATAGATAAAGTCTACAAAGTTTCATAAAAATATAATTATGCAATTTTAAGTTATCTTTTACATTTTTATGAAAATCAGGAACATACATACTTAAAATTCACCACATTTGTAAGTTAAACCCTCCTTTTGTTCAGCCTTAGCTAATTTTCCCTTTTTAGCCAACTTATTTTTTTTTCTGCCTGTTTTTATGTTTGGCAAGCAATGACGCTTTGATTCCGTTACACGTTCATCATCAAGTCTAGCAAAATCTTTCAAAGCACGAACACCAGGATGTACTCCAATACTTTTAATAATGTCCAACAATCCTTCAAATCCTTTGTTAAACTGAATGACAGCCATTAATGATCCCAACTGAAGTGTTTGCAGCTCAACAAATACATCTTTCGGTACAAATTTCCAGATGACACCATTGAAACTTTCATTTGCATTTTGTGTTTTTCCATGCAAACATTTTATCAAGAGTTTTTGATCGCAGAGCTTCATATATATTGGTTTGATAATGTTCATCACATTTTTTGGAAGTCCTTTTGAATTATTATAAATTCTCCGATTCGAAGCAGCTCGTTGAAATTTGCACCAGCTTTCTTTTCCGACAGGACACTGTCCATGCATTGGTGCTTTTGCACTTGAGCAGCAATGGAAAAATGCAGAAAATACTGCAGTTTTCATACCCTGCAAATCATTTACATTACTGAGGATTGCAATGCTACAATAGTTTTGCAATTTATCGATAAAGGTATCGGTCAATTTTCCTCAACCTCTAAGACCCTTTAAATGTTGCCACTTAATATCCGGGAGTTTAATTATTTTAAATATTTTATTAAATGCTTACAAATAATTATGTTTAAAACAGCACTTTGTTCATTTCCCTTTATAACAGGTGTTTGGCTCTTTAAACACCCACTCCTTGTGGTTTAAAGGCCCAATTCCGGTTTATCGACCTTCACAAAATCTTTAATATCTCCCGTTCTAATTAACGTAGAGGCAAAAACAAACCTGTTTTGGAAAGCCAAATAAATGTTCTATATAATAAAAAAAAAATTATGATTTTGGGCCCAAAATGCCGATTGCAACGTGTTCGGATACCTTAAATTTTGATCCATGGCAGAAAATGTCATTATGAGATTCATTAAATGTTTTGTTTAGATGAATACTATACAAGAACAATGTTATAAAATCTAGAAAATAATAATTATAATCACTAATTGAGAAAAATCGTCTTTTTATAAAATGTTTTAAATTGGAATTTGTCTTAGCAATAATTCGGTAGCATCAACATCTACTCTATGAAAAGGCAAGTTCCTACAAATATTTTTTTCCAATTACAGCTCTATGTAGAAGAAAAGTCTTTTACAGTTTGCTTTTTGCTACCAACTCGTTGATAGGTTGGTTTTTTGTTCCCTGGTGCATGTCTTATTTAGACACCCCATTCTGTGTAAAATTTCACATTTTCAAAGAAAGGAAAAATAACTCTGATGCATCTTGCGCTAGATATCTCATTCTATTCCGGAATCTTTTTCCAAAATTTTATAAAATTATGTGTTTATATTAAAAAAAAAAAAAAAAAAAAAGATTGGGTGTCATCGGACCGGCCCCCGCTAGCTACGCCACTGGATCTGCACGTGCCCCACAAAAGGAAACCAAATTTTCAAACGGGCCAGCAGAATTAAGTCAATTTTGTCAACGAGCAGGCAAAAAAAAATTGAACGTTTCAACCGAGCTGATTTTAATAATGATACTCGAGCATAATTCCAAACTCGATTTTCGAATGATGTTCTTCGATGTCTAAGATTCGAAATGAAAGGATACAAATAAATTAAAACTTTTGCTCTGAGGTTGAACTGGAGAAGAAATAATTCAGTAATAATGAATATTATGTTCTGCGGGAATGAAAAAGAAAGACACAGTGAGATTTATATAAATAAGTGCACTATTATAGAAATGCAATTTTTTTGCCGAAATTTGATGTTTTTTACGCGTTCTTTTGCCGTAATTTGTCTTTTTTCCGTAATATTTTGCGGAAATTTGTCGTTTTTTCTCGATATTTTGTAGTCTTTTCTCGGTATTTTGTCTTTTTTTCGCGATATTTTTGCCGCAATGTCTTTTTTTCGTTTTATTTTGCCGTAATTTGTCGTTTTTTCTCTGTATTTTGCCGAAATTTGTTTTTTCCCGCAATATTTTGCCGTTTTTTCGCGATATCTTGCCGTAATTTGTCGTTTTTTTCTCTGTATTTTGCCGAAATTTTACGCGATATTTTGACGAAACGACGCTTTTTTCACGATCTTTTGATGAAATTTGCCGTTTTACCGCAATAAGGAATGGGCATGTTTACAAACAAACACTTCCGTCAACCAATCTACCGATACATTTTTGTCATAGCGATCATTGTAAGAATCATCTTGACGACGTAGCCCAATCATAGCAAGCAGACGACCATCATAAAATTTGTAGACCAATCAGAATGCCGGAATTCATATGTAGTGTTGGTGCTATAACGAAGCACGGGCGAAAACAGCTTGCTCACACTAATAAGAGCCCACAGAGACGTCAGCTGCCTTTTCCTTATTCTTTAACAGAATTAGCTTTTTTCTCGCTTCTTTGTCGGTTCATACACGCTCCTTTGACAAAATTTCCGTTTTTTTTAAATTTCGGGATCCACTGAAGGAATTCGCGATTTTTCTTCGCACGATTGAAGAATTATTATTATTATTATTATTATTTCTTGCTACCATTCGTCGAAATTTGTGATATATTTTATGTTCGAATTTTTGACTTATTTTTCGATTTTTCCTTCGATTGAATATCTTAAGGGTGTTCACAACTGCTCCGTTCAACAAGTGCAAAACGTTTTGACACATTTACAAATTCATTTTTTAACAGAAAGATATAAAATTGCAATGACTGACTATGGAAGCGATTTCTAATCGAACTCATTTTTCCATTTTATGATAAATTACTTGTCCAGTTCTAAGCTATTTCGATGACGTAATCACCCGTTTTTCTCCTACTTTTCGACCGGTTTTTCAGCTTTGGTCGGGAAATGTGCTGAAAAAAGTCAGCTTTGAAAGCTTGTTATGAAAAATCTATGGACAGTATTCTCGTGACGTCACAGTGGGAATCATGTGGGTAAAAAAAGCGGCTGCTAGCGCATTGGTTTCGTTTTTGCAACATTTGGTGCAAACATAAATATAGATAAAGCATGTGTAAAATACTGCAAATTTATTCTGTACGAATTATTTTCTATAAAAATTCATATGCGTACTAATTAAATTCCATATATACTTATTACTCAGTGATGCCGCTGGACTTGAAAAATCCTGGGTCTTGGGGACCCAGGACTTCTAAAATTATGGGTCCCTTTTTCAAAAAAGCGGGTCCCCACTAATAAGTCATATTTTTAGACGCAAAAATTGATCATTTGCAAAAAAAAAGTTAAATGCAATAATTATTGTTTTAATTAATGTATAAATAATTAAAGCCAATGTTATTTTTTTAAACTATTAAGAGATATTTACTTTACTTTTTAAAAAATAAATGTGCAAGATACAAATTATAAAATAATGCTTATTTGAGTGTAGAAGATAACAATTATCACTATTGTTCACATTTCTTTTAAAAACGGGTAAAACTGATTTATTGAAAGACATCTTTTCTAAACAGATTGTAAAGCAGGAAAATCTGTTTTTGGAGCAGCAAAAAAAAAAAAAAAAAAAACTATTTGGAAGCAGCGAAGTTAGTTTTTGGAACAGGAAAATTCTATCCTATCATTAACTTTTTTTTCGTACCCCTTTGACGAAAATTGCATTTTAAAGCTATTTTTTTCATTAAATTTGCCGTTTTTTCGCAATCTTTTGACGAAATTTGCCGTTTTTTCGCGATCTTTTAACGAAATGAGCCGTTTTTTCACGATCTTTTGACGAAATGTGTTATTTTATCACGATTTTTTGATGAAAATTGCTGTTTTCGCGATTTTGACGAAATTTGCCGGAAATTATTCGTTATTTCGCGATTTTTTTTAACGAAATTTGTCTTTTTTGATGAAATGTGCCGTTTTTTCGTGATCTTTTGACGAAATGTGCCATTTTATCACGATCTTTTCATGAAAATTGCCGTTTTTCGCAAATCTTTAGACAAAGTTTGCCGTTTTATCACGATTTTTGGACGAAATATGTCGTTTTTTCGCGATTTTTTTGAGGAAATCTGCTTTTTTTCGGGATTTCGTAACAAAATTAGCCATTTTTCTCGCAAAAATTTTTGACGGAATTGGCCGGAAATTATTCGTTTTTTCGCGATTTTTTAACGAAATTTGCCCTTTTTTGCGAATTTTTGACGAAAATTACGCGTTCCGCGGGACGCGTAAGCTCCATTTTTTTGCGTCCCGTCGCCGATTTTTTGCGTATTTTACGCGCTATAGCGCGTCCACGGCATCCCTGATTACTTAAAATATAAAATTTTTATTTTATAAATAAAATGAAAAATGTGCATGCAATTGCTTTAAAATAAGGAAAAGAATTCATATATAACTCATACCTGTCTCTGAAAAAGTCTAAAACTTCATATACAAATAAAATATAAGCATAAATTTTCTTATCACAATGCTTTTCAATGACGCGATTAAGAACGTTATTTCCAAGCAGACGAATTTCCGTAGCCTCGAACCAAACGGAAGAATATGGTCCATTGGGTTTTTTAAAAAACAGAAAAATGAGTGCAATTAGTTTCTGAATAACAACATCTGCTATTTTCATGCATTTCCGAACAAAAATAAATTAAAGCATGTGTCAGAAAGTTGCCCTTTTTGATTTAAGAACACCCTTTAATTGATTATTTGAAATGTTATGCAGGGATATTCGTTGTTCTGCGACGTACGTCGCACTTTTAAGCATATTCTGCTTTGGAGATTTTCAATTTGCTCAGAATATTTTTTTTTTTTTGCACAATTTCAGATTTCATGCGTTATTTGTTTTCCATGTTATATGACAAAGTAAAAATTATCCGAATTTGAATATCAAACTTTCAAATGCATTTACAATAAAGAATTATTTCAATGGCACTTTAGCATTAGTTACCTTTTTGACTGCCTTACGTTCTTTTATTATGAGAATGAAAGCAGAAAATTGCCAAGAAGGGATCATCGCCAAAAAGACGCCCTTTTGGCAAGGAAAACTCTCGCCAAATCTGGGCCATTCTGGCTTCAAGCATTCCCGAAGAGAACAAAGGGATCCGTTATCTAGTCATTTCTGATACAAGTCCTGTACCGAAGGCTGCCAGCAACGCAGAAAGTGCAGCTGACATCACTGTGGATCAGCGAAAAAAACTTGTCCGTTCTTTAAAGACTGACACTGTACGGATGAGCCCTGGGTATTTGATTGGTCTAATTTTGCAAATGTATAAGTAAGTATGATATGATTGGGCTACGTCGTCGATTCCTACAATGATTGCTGTGACAAAAGATGTAGCGGTAGATTGGTTGACAGAAGTGTTTGTAAACATGCATACAAACAAACATAGGTCGTTCTTTACAGGGCTGAAAACAAAAGCAGGAATTTCATAATATAAAAGGGTCGAAAATCGCGGACTTTTTCTGTTTTGGAGCAAAATGAAGATCTCCTTGCTAATCTTCAACCCTGTAAAGGGGTTTTTTTTTTTTTTTAGGCAGCCAGGCATGAGATTACAAAAAGTTAAAAAAAGAGGAAAAGCTCGTAAACCGGAAAATGAGAAATTATTTTTAAATAGCGCGCGTGTAAGACAATTAAGAAGCTTATTTTATTCACAACAAAATTGTCAATACTTTGGCTTAAATCCTGTTTTATTTTATTTGGGGGCGGGGGGCTGGGGGGTCAGATTCTGACTTCTCAGATTCTGAGAGGGTCAGAATGAAACCATATATGCAAATATTATAAGTAGTTCTGAAATTAAAGTGAATAAATTAAGTTCATACCTCTGATGCAATGTTTTACCCAGCAATCTTAGCTACTTGTCCAATTTAAATGTTCACATGTTTTCACTTAAAACAATTAACAAACATGGCAAGCTAATGTTTAATTTGCCATTCAATTGCAAAAAAGTTGCTGAAAACAATATTAAAGCAAATATTTTTTCCAATTATTTTACGAAATTAATATTTTTTCGCCAATCCTCTGACACGTGTTTTTTTTTCCGCGATTCCTTCACGAAATATGCATTTTTCCGCGATTTTTAGTAGGAATGCGTGATTTACTCGCGATATTTTGACGGAATCTGCGTTTTTCTCGCGATATTTTTGACGGAATCCGCGTTTTTCTCGCGATATTTTGTTGGAATCCGCGTTTTCCTCGCAGTGTCTTGACAGAATAAGCGTTTTTCTCGAAGTGTCTTGACGAAAACCGCATTATTCACGCGACATTTTGACAAAAATAGCATTTCTTCACGACTTTCGACGAAAATCCCGTCTTTTTCCGTCATCTTTTGACGAAAATCGCGGTTTTTTTCGCGATATTTTGACGGAATTCGCGTTTTTCTTGCAATGTCTTGACGAAAACCGCGTTTTTCTAGCTATGTTTTGATGGAAATTGTGTTTTTTCGCAATAGTTTGGCAAAAACTGCGTTTTTCTCGCGACATTTTTACAAAAATAGCATTTTTTCCTTTCGACAAAAATAGCGTTTTTTCCGCGACATTTCGACGAAAATTTAGTTTTTTCCGCGGTCCTTTGAAGACAAAAATTCGGAAAATGACAAAAAAGCGGAAAACCGCGGAAGAATCTCATGCATGAGCAGCGCTACCATTGGCCCTACGAGAGCTTTCTACACTGTAAAAAATATGACTATTTTGCTGCATCGTCACTCCACCCTTTTATAGAAAACGACTACTTCAGGCTATCATGGAGCATTCTCATTGGCCAAAAGAGTGATATTCTATAAGAGCGGGGGAGTGACGATGCAGCAAAATAGTCATATTTTTTACAGTGTATGTAGGAGAGAAGTGACCGGCCAAGTGTGTGTGGGAAGACTACTTTAGAGGTGTTCCGAGAAAAACTATAAATTATTTTCAGTAAAAAAGTCACTGAAATCCGAAAAACTAGCCTCTTTTCTTGAAATAGTCGCCTGTGGCAGCTCTGCAGTTAATTTCTTCATGCTTAAGTTCGTGTGATTTTTATTTACCAGTTCATTTTTTTATTATTATTTGTTTAACATACACCAGACTTGTGTGCTTGACATGAAAACCTGCTTATAAGTCTTCGTCAATATACATGGTGGAGATAATCCATTTATTTAGTTAGAGCTAAATTTTAAACCTGCACGACGATGCAGATCTTAGCTACATGCATTATAACAGCAGTGTGTTGCCAAGTCTATACAAAGTTCATATGAATTTTTCATTCTAACGCAATTTCTATATTTTTGTAGCAGAAAATCGAAATTGGAGTAGACTTTTCCTCCCAGTATCGAAGTATTTTTTGGAACATGTGCAAATAATTTCTCAATATTTTTATGCTATATCATTTACAGGCACCGATTACCGCACTGCCCAACTAGTCCATGGCCTGCGAAATTCTAAAATGGAGGGCCAAAATCACAGTCCGGTGAAATCCAAGCGCATTATTGGTCATTGATCCGCGTCCTTTTCAGAGAATCTGAGCAGTAGGGGAAATGTCGCCTTACTCCTTTTTCCGAGAAAAAATCGTAACGGCAATTTTGAAGTAAATCTGATCTGTTTTCATTTACAATCAAAATTTTTCACTCTCGTTCTATAAAATGTCATCAAAATATCTTGAGTTAATTTCGATGGTTTATCGTAAATAAGAACAGACTAACAATCGCTTGAAAATTACCCCTCCTTTTTCAAATGGAGAAACAAATTCGTGATTTTCACCCTTTCAACACGACCAATGAGGTGTCTGGATTTTGCTTGACTGTGAATTTGGCCCTCCATTTTAAAATTTCGCCCATGGGGCCTTGGGCCCACCATGGGTGCAAGTTTGAAATTTTGCCAGGACTGAATATTTTGAATCATCCTCCCCCCCCCCACGTTTTTTTTTTAATTTTTTAATTCACGTTTTTTCCCATCAATGTTTGACAAAATTCGCTTTTTCCCACAATCTCGACAGAAATCGCGTCTTTTGCGATCCTTTGACGAAAATTCGTGACTTTTTCGCGATCCTTTGACAAAATTCGCGTCTTTTCCACGATCTTTTGACAAAAAACCGCGTTTTCTGCGCAATTCTGACAAAAACGTTTTTTCCGCTATCATTTCACGAAAATCTCATATTTTTCGCGATCCTTCGACAGAAATCGCGTTTATTTTGCTATTCTTTGACGAAAAACGCGTCTTTTTTGTGATCTTTTGACAGAAATAGTGCTTTTCCCTGCAATCTTTTTGCAAAAATTCCGTATTATCAGCAATCTTTAGAAGAAAATCTTGTCTTTTTTCGCGATCTGTTGACGAAAAACGTCTTTTTCCTCAATCTTTTGACAAAAATCGCGTATTTTCGCGATTCTAAGACGGAAATAACGTTTTTCTCGAGATACGTGACAAGAATCGCTTTTATTTCGCAATTTTTTTTACGAAAAACGCGTCCTTTTGCGATTTTTTAAGGGTGTATTTAGATTCAAACTGCTTGTTTTCCGATTTATTTTTGAATTCACTTTTGCTCTCAAACACATGAAACTCGCAGATTCTCTTATTTAGAAAGTGCACAAGGTGCCGTAAAAGTCAATTCTTTGATAAGTGTACAAAATATTGCAGAAAAAGCAATCAAAAACGGTAATTTGAACCGATTTTTCCGAAGTGGGAGATAAGGGAACGAAAAAAAGGGTCTTCCAGAGAAGTTAATTGCTTATAAATCAAATTCTAATGAATTGAGCGTAAAAAGACTTTACTCGGCACCTCATACGTCCCTTTAAGAATCCCCTCAGCAAGTTTCATGATTCTACTTTTAAAAATATGTCTGAAATTGTATCTAAAAATTTCGAGCTGCTGAAGGTTGAAAAGCGTTTTTTCGAATACACCCTTAAACGAAATCGCGTTTTTTCTGTGATTTTTTGACAGAAATAACTTTTTTTCCGCGATCATTTGACGAAAATCATACTTTTATTCATAATCTTTTGACGAAAAATCTTGTCTTTTTCTGCGATCTTTTGGCGAAAAACGCGACAATTTCGCAAACATTTTTCGTCGTTGGAGATTTTTCCGTCCTCGGGAACTTTTAAAAGACGGAATTCCGTCTGTGGACGGAAAACTTGCACCCATGGGGCCCACTGATGAGGAGGGGGAGGGGGCTAAATTTAATAAAATGATTTAGAAAATCTCTAAAATTGCATTATTCAGCAATTATTTTTCTCAAGATCCAAAAAGATTTTGGTTAACTTGGCAACCAAATGTAATCTAATGATAAACGTGGGGGTAGGGGGAAGCTACTACTTTGATGCGAGGGAGCCCTGAAAAGATGCTGGGCCTTGGGCCCCTTACAACCTTAATCAGGCTCATATCATTTAAGCTTATTTTCAATTGGCTTGCAATCCATTCTTTTTAATTTTATTGTATACAGAAACCCCCCCCCCTTTTTTTTTTCTTTTTTTAAGCTTACAGCTAATGCAAAGAGAAAACCGTACATGTTAAGTGAAAAAGCTAAATCTGGCTCATTATTCAGATGTTTCCAAAAACAATTCCATTGTTTTTCTGTTTTTTTAATTCCTTGTTTGTACTGTATAATACAAAATTTCTAGCATATGAGTAATGTGCAATCATCTTTTAAAATTATTCATAAATGACCGTACTTATAACATTAAAAAAAAGTGACAAAAAATATTGTATTTTCTAATACACAATGATAAATTAGGTTTTTTTTTAAAGGGCTAAACATTTTGTTTGATACGGGCTGTAGAACTCAGTAGGGCAATAGCAGCTTTTAATTAGAAATTAAAATGTAGTTAAAGTAATTAAAATAGAACAATAAAATTTCTATTTGCAATTTATATAAAGTAGAATTTACTATTAAGCTAAAGTCTCTCCAAGACTGAAGACTTGCACCCATATATACAGCTTTCTTAACTGCTCTTTTATTCTCACATTTAAAAAAGTAAAAGAAAATAGGGAGAAAACTTTTTCAAAACAAAGTTATCCTTTACACACAATGAAAATTTCTATGTTTTAATAATGAAAAACTAATCTTTTTAGCTATACTTAATGTACTGAGTTAAGTCATGTATTCATAATTACTAAAAGCAGTAAGAAAAGTATTCATAATTTACAGAGAGAATTAGAGTTTAAAATGGAAATTTTGCAAAAATGTAAAAAATATCCAGAGTTCATACACATTCCAGTAAAAAAATATTACATTGTCATTTCCAGGTCCTCCATGCCCCTCCTGACACTTTTCAAAAATCTTTCAGCCATTTCTTGGTAAAAATTCGGCTTATGTTATTGTAAAGCTATCCTTGATGGGCAACTTTAAATTCGATAAATGTTAAAGTATGTGATGTTAGAATAGCCCAATTTAATTTTTTTTTCATATTACGTTAATTTTAGACTTCTTATATACAATAATAGATTGGAAGAGTAGTAGAACCCCGATAATCTAGATCAGTTTTCATTTTATTTTCAAGTTTGAGAAGAGATTGGTCAATTTCCATAACATTATAATTTGTTGCATAGTCGTATTCTGAATAAAAAAAAAAAACTTTTTCGCCAATAGCTTCTCTAACTTAAAAACCAAAATGGAAAAAAAAAAAAAAAAAAAAAACCCGATAGTTTAGATTCTAATGTAAAACGTGGTACACATCAAAATTTCCTTGACAGCTTTCAAATGGCAAGTATCACTCAGGGTATTAACTTTTTAAAATCTGGTTTTCTTAAAGAAATGTTCTTTTTTTTAAATTGTCAATATTTATAAAATCAATGTTTAATATTATGTGTTAAAGTGGATGAACTGAGAGTACAATTTTAACACTTCACATAAAATTAAACAGATTTCAGAAATACTTTGAGGACTAGAAATATTTAATAGAAAAATGTATATGCCTGTAGATATAACATTACCAAAGGAAATTTGGAAATAATGAATAGCCTTAAAAATCATCTATACTCAAAAATAACTCATTTACACATGTATTAAATACTTCTAAAAAGCAAGCACTAAAGTACTAACAGCAAAGAGTAATGCTAATTTTATTACAAAGTTTTCGGTTTAAATACAAAATTTACAACTGTCCAGAATTTGTTATAATAATCTTCTTGGACGTTTGACCATTTTTAGAGCCATAACCTTCAATTTTCCTTACCACATCCATGCCATCAACAACTTGACCAAACACCACATGTTTTCCATCCAACCTGTTAAAAGAAAACATTTAGATTTTAGGTTAATGTAAAACATAATACCATTAAAAAAAAAAAAAAAAATCCCATGAAATCTATGACATTTATGAATAGATTTGATGAACTATACTGCACTGAATATAAAATTAGACAAATTTTTATATTAAAATGCTTTACACAGGGATGATTCTGGATAATTTTTTTTTTTCGGAAATTCGCATTTTTTTGGGGGGGGGTGTGAATTCCCCCCTCCAGCGATCTTCGGACAAAATCGGCACTTTCCAGCCATCTTCAGACGAAATCAGCAATATTTTAACAAAATCGGCGATTTATTGCGATCTTTTGCCGAAATCGGCGGTTTTCAGCGATCTTTTGACGACGAAATCTGCGTTCTTTCGACGATTTGCATTTATAAGTGATTTTCTCAAAAACGGCATTTTATTCCCGCGATCTTTTGACGAAATCTGCATTTTTTCTGTGATCTTTTGATGAAATTTGTGTATTTTTTCAAATATTCTTTTGACAAAATATTTTTAAGCGACCTTTTATCGAAAACGGCATTTTTCTCCACGACCTTTTAATGAAACCGGTGTTATATCCGCAATCCTTAGACGAAATCAGTTTTTTCCCCGCAGTCTTCAGAAGAAATCAACGTTTTATCTGCGATATTTGGAGAAATTGCCGTTTTTCCGTGAACCGCACAGGAAATTCGCATTTTTCATCGATCTTTTGACTAAGTTCGTTTACAAAAACATTGACAAAATCATCGTTTTTCCACGAAATATTGATGAAATGTATGCTATTTCGGCGATCCTTTCACGAATTTTGCATCTCTATGCAATTGTTTTTTCCGCGCGCAAAACCGTACAAGTTGGCAACTATGCGGAACTGATAATCCAATTTCAAATTTTCGAAAGAGGATGCCTTAAATTTTTGGAAATTTCGGACGAGAATCACCCCTGGCTTTACATTATTTTCTGCAATACATATTGTTTTTATAGATAACAATGAAAAACAAATTGGTTTCATCTTTATTAAATTAGAAAATTGTTTGAATTTCAAAATTTGCCTGTCTTTCATATACAGCATAGCCTGCGCTAATTATCTTCCTATAGCATAGTACAATATTAACTCTTCAAGTTGTCAAAACCTTCGCACCCAACACCATGTTTGTTCTGGTATAAAAACAAAGGAAATACAATGACACAGACTAAATGGGTAAAAAACTAAAATAGGTATACCCCCTACCACAACCACAACTTTAAAACTTAAAGCCAGACTTCAGAGAAACATTTTTATAACAAACCACCATTGATATTTAAATATATATAGCAATTGAAACATTTAAAAATTGTAATAAACATACCAAGTAGTTTTATCTGTGCAGATGAAAAACTGACTGCCATTTGTGTTTGGTCCAGCATTTGCCATTGAAAGAATACCTGTAAATTAGAGAAAACTTAAGAAATTGCAAATTATACATACGCTGGTAGCTAAGTACCATATTTACCAAGAACAATTAAGTATACAGCAATATTTTAAAAAATAAGCCATTATTAAGACTGTTCTTAAATTCATTGCCCAACACATTTACCAACTCATTTTCAAGTATAAAGGCATTGGACTAGGGAAACTAGAATCTAAATGTGTATTCAATGCTTAAAAGTTAAATGATTGAGACACATGACAACCCTTCCCCCTTTTCTGTAGCTAATTTTCCTTCTTTCATCCAGAAATTTGTTCTAAATGCCAAATTTGATAGTACTTACTGAAAGATCTTTACATTTACCGAAAAATTGAAAAAAGTC
Organism: Maratus speculifer; assembly: GCA_964019185.1. Taxonomy (NCBI): domain Eukaryota; kingdom Metazoa; phylum Arthropoda; class Arachnida; order Araneae; family Salticidae; genus Maratus; species Maratus speculifer. The sequence continues at coordinate 377,157,961 of OZ025293.1, forward strand.
TTTATGAAGTTTCTGAGTAACATCTGCCAATTTCATGCATTTTCAAACAAAAATGCTGAAGCTGCTCCTTTTGATTTGAGATCCTTATAAAATGAATTAAGGATATCCATAGGAAAGTTACAGGGATTTTATTCGGAAATAACATTCAGCTTAAGACTAAGTACAATTTATTTCTGCATACCTCTATCTAGTCAGTTTTTTACTTCATTTCTAGGAATATTTTGGCAATACCAGGAATCACTCATTTAAAACCAGTGTGTACAGTTAGTTCTAGGCACAAATAGCTGTTTTTAAAAGGCTCATATGAGCAGACTTCTGGAATGATATGCTTTATCCATGTCCAGGACATGACTTTTTAAAAACAAATATAAAACGAGTTATGGTTCATACACTGGAGAAAAAAAACTAGCACTTCTAAAGATTTTCTTAGAGTTCATTCAAGATATTTTTGTGACAGTGGGGCAGGTTGCCCATCTGTCCTCATTTACAAGATTTGCCACTCCATTAGTCCTGTCTTGTGAATGCTATACAAACTATTTGTAAGTGTTATATAACCTTCTAGTCACACTATATCCCAAATTTTTATCTATTCACACCTCCATGTAGAATTAGAGACAGCAATTATTTTCAGTTAAATCCTAGCATTGAAAAAACAGCTAAATAAGTTTGGATAACCAGTATGCTTTTTCAGCAAATTTCTGGTGAAAATTTTTTGAATTAACATACTCACTTAAATTCTGCTTTACCTTATTTACACAACACTTTCTTATAACAAATGCAGATAGATACACTTAATTTATGGATTTGCAGTATATCTTAAGGTTCCAAACAAACTTTATCATGGTAAATTTATCTACTAAGTTACAATTTTCCCAGGGGTAAAACTTTCCTGGGTATTAAATACTATAATTCCATATAACAATATTCACTAATTTAGTTTCCAACTGGGCAATTCCATGGTTACTCTTTGTTATATTTATGTTGGTGTTTTAACATAGAAATGCATTACTGCTGATGCCTTTTACTAAATGAACAGAATTCTTTGCTGAATAATAAAGAACAATGTCTATTTTTCATACTTGTGCAAGAAAAACACGATAAACTATTAGTTTTAGAGGCTGAGTCCCCTAAAGCGTGGTTACTCTTGTTACCTGAAAAAGACTTTTTTACCCCTCTACATTTGTGTGTTTTTTTAATCTAAATTATGTAATGAAATCTTCAAATTTAAAATTATTTCAAAAAAGGAATGACTATTAAATGAAAGCTATCTAAAAGTTTTAAAATCTAATATATTTAAAATTGCAAGAAAACCTGGTTACTTTATTTAAAAAAGAGGTTACTTTTATTACATTTCTTTTTAAAGCTTTGATAAAGTTATAAGACACATGAGTGCAAATAATTATATAATACATTTATTAAAGGAAAAATGATTTCTAAAGTTTGCAAGTGATGGGAAACTATTTTTTTCACAATATATTCTTTTATATAAACAATTTTATTGGTATTTTCTAGCCGTTTCTAATTTTTGCCTGCAGGAATCAAGATACAGAAAAGAGTCATTTGTTTTCTAACCTCATCTGGACAAATATTTCCTATCATACTCTACTAATACTCAATCTAGTATCATGTAATCATGCCATGACACATTTTATGTGGCATTCCAAAAACCAGTTTGAAATTATTATACAACATCTCCAAAGATGCATCTGTCTATATATCAATGCATCTAATATGCACAAATATATTTAAAAAGCCTAGATGCAATTTTAACAATTCTAGAAGCATTTAAATTAAAAGGTGTACTTTAGTGTCGCCTCTAGACAACATTGGGACCGAGGAGGATAAATATACCAATTACATGAAAATAAATTTTATCAATAGTACTAAAATGCAGTTTAAGGACCAAGTTTGTTGTATATTGTTAGGTTTTTACTACTTTTCCCCAGGTTTTTAAAGGTAAAAAACCTAGTTTTTTTTTTCTATGTCCTGCTAAAAATCAGTTTTTACAGGTAAAAAGCCAACCCTGCAAACTTGCAGCATATTCAGTTCAATGAAATTGTTTTCATTTCATCACTATTAAACATAACAATTAAAAATTCCCCCCCTAATATTGTATTTATTTCTTCTGTGCTTTTAATACTTAGTCATGGTAAGAAACTTTCAATAAATATACACTATACTGCATTTCAATTTAATTTTATATGAGCTGTAACTTCAAATTTAAAGAGCCACTTTTACATATCATTACTATCTAAATTCTTCAAAAAATATTAATTTTGCTATTTACTATAGGTAAAATAGTTATATTATTATAATATTAATCAGTAAGAACCCTATTTATAATGCACAGAAAATTAGGTACTTTTCAGTTAATCAGGTGCCAGTGTTTTATACACATATGTATGTATATACATGTTTTTATGTGTGGGTGTAAGGGAGAGTATTGTACCTTAGGACAGTTTTCAAAATTCAATTTTTTTACTTCAATGATTGTAACCAGATTTAAAATTTGAAGGCAGCATTTCAACACACCAACATTTATCTCTACAGGGATGCCTCGGATGCACTATAGTGCATAAAATATGCAAAAAAATCGGCGACGGGACACAGAAAAATAGTTCTTACACGTCCTGTGGGACACTTAATTTTGTTAAAAAAAGTGCACAAAAATGTCGACTTTCATTAAAAAATTTGAGAAATAACGACTCATTTTCAGCAAATTTCGTCAAAGAATTCGCGAAAATATGGCTAATTCCTTCAAAAAACTTCGAAAAAAAAAAAAAAAAAAACCCTGGCAATTTCCTCAAAAGATCACGGGGGGGGGGGGGGAGAGAAGGACAAATTTCATCTAAATTGTGATAAAAAAGGCAAATTTTGTAAAAATGCAAAAAAAAAAAAAAAAAAGCTAATTTTGTCACAAATCTCGAAAAAATCCCCGGCAAATTTCCTCAAAAGATTGAAAAAAAAAAAAAGTGACATACTTTGTCAAAAAACCACAATAAAACAATAGATTTCTTCAAAATATTGCGAAAAAGATTTATTCAAAAGATTCGTGAAAAGATGGCTAATTTCGTTACAAAATCCCCCCTAAAAATGAGATTTCCCAAAAAAATCATGAATAAACGACAAATTTGGTTAAGATTTATGAAAAACCAGCAAATTTCATCAAACAGTTTGCGAAAAAACGCAAATTTCGTCAAAAATTTTCTGAATTAATGGCAGTTTCGCCAAAAAATCATGAAAAAGCTCTACTTTTGTCAAAGAAGCACAAGAAAAGAAAAAAAGTTAATGCCGGGAGTAAATATTCCTGTTCCAAAAACAGATTTTTCTGCTTCACAATCCGTTTTGACTGCTCCAAGTCTTTCTGAGTAAATGTGACTCAGGAAAACATCTGTTCATTAAACAAAAAATCTCGTCACTTTACTCAACAAAAGTAAGTATTTTTTTCAGCAAAAATGTCTTTCTCAATAAATCAGTCTTGCCCCTTTTTTTAAAAAAAGAAATATGAACAATAGTGATATTTGTTATCTTCTATATTCAAATGTTCAATATTTTATAGTAAAATTTGTATCTTGCACATTTATTTTTAAACAAGTAAAAAAAAAAAAAAAATTATCTTAATAGTTTTAAAAAGTTGGTTTTAATTATTTATTATTAAAACAATTATTGCATTTCATTTTTCTAAGTCCAGCAAAGATACAACAAGGTGTTGTACCTTGGGACATACTGCATAATTTAAGCAATAGATACACAACTAATTAATATTTTTGTACAATAACTAATACAATATTTTGTAAAATAACAATTTTATACCAACATTTTTAGCAAGAATGTTTTTTAAATCTGCTGTGGAGATTCCGAGGAGTAAATAGAAATACAGAAGAGCAAATTGATTTAAATCAACTAGAAGCTATTACAACCATTAAAAAAGTACATATACCAAGTTTGCTAAAATACCATGACATTTTTATTTTGAAACACTTACCAGGACCAGTATGCTTCAGAATAAAGTTTTCATCTTCAAATTTATTTCCATAAATACTTTTTCCTCCAGTTCCATTATGCTTGGTAAAATCACCACCTTGACACATGAAGCCTGGAATGACACGGTGGAAAGTTGAACCCTTGTATCCAAATCCTTTCTCACCAGTGCAAAGAGCTCTGAAGTTTTCTATTAAAAAAAAAAGTACAGATTTAAGCTTTTTAAAACTACATGGTGGAGAAAACACTTGACAACACAGTAACCACCACTTACAGTAATCAGTGGTTATAAGAAACAACTGTCTTGAGAATCAACTCCCAAGAAGAATCCACTGTAAAATAATTTTGAATGCATCTAAAAATCATTCCCATAATAAATTTGAAATGTTGAAAACGTAACTTAAGCTTCCTTTGAAATCATGAATGTTGAAGAAACCTAAACAATTTCATGTATCCAGAGAAATTAATATTTTTCCTAGAAAAACCTTGTGTCAGTGACATAGCTAGGATAGATGCCCAGGACAAGAAATTTGACGATTCAAAATAATTTTTTTCTAAAAAGAAATATACATAACAATTCTGTGCAAATAGTTAAGCGAAAAACAGTTACTAAACTCAGTAGTAGAACTCACTAAACTATTCACGTATTTACTAAACTCAGGCTTGCCAAATACCAAAAATTGATTTTTTTAAAGGGGGGGGGGGGGGGGGTTCGAAAAATAAATTTTTAAATGAGTGCATTTAGTATTAACTTTAAAATTGCACTCCCAAGTCATCGAAGATTGAATACTATATTACTTTTACTATAAAAAGTACATACATCTTACTTACATGTATGAAAAAACTTGCATGTTGTATTTAATGATTTTAAATTATTTAAAATAGATTATAATATTAAAAAAAAACAATAGCAATATTGACTAAAAAATCTAGAATTTATTAATTTCTCCATTAGTGCAACAAATAAAGCAAAACTCACCCAATTCTAAGAGTCTGGTTGAAAATACCCCTCGGTATCGATTTGACATGGAATGATCTGTATGTTAGTTTCATCTTCTAAAATGATAGCAATACAATAAAGAATACTGCCCAGTTAAACTGAAGGCATTGAGCTCACAGGCTACAAATACTAATTGCACATTAAAGCCTTATATTTTCAAGGGTTAATTCCGTTCGAAAAAAAAATTAAGGGGAAACAGCTCTCCCCTTTTCTCTTTTTTTATACTTAATCATTGAACCTCCTATACTATCAAAGACATGCTTTATCATATAAAAAATCTATATCCAAAATTCAGAGCAAATTAGATAATTCTTAATAAAACCCCATTTAGCATTTATATAATTTAAAAAGAGTTATCTCCCTCTTTTATACTTAACCATTAAACTTCCAAAACTATTCAGAGATTTGAACGAAATCTGAAAATTCTGCTTGAAAAACCCATTTATATAAATTAAAGGGGGGGGGGCATTAGAACCCCTGTTCCCCCTATTTATACTTATTCAATAAACACCTAATAACAGTCACGGAATCGCCTCATCAGAATGATCCTAATCTAAATTTTGAACGAAAACTTAATTCTGCATGAAAATCCCATTTATATCAACTAACGGGGGGGGGGGGGGGGGGCATTAGAACCCCTGTTCCCCCTATTTATACTTATTCAATGAATACCTAATAACAGTCACGGAATCGCCTCATCAGAATGATCCTAATCTAAATTTTGAACGAAAACTTAATTCTGCATGAAAATCTCATTTATATCAACTAACGGGGGGGGGGGGGGGGGGGGGCATTAGAACCCCTGATCCCCCTATTTATACTTATTCAATGAATACCTAATAACAGTCACGGAATCGCCTCATCAGAATGATCCTAATCTAAATTTTGAACGAAAACTTAATTCTGCATGAAAATCCCATTTATATCAACTAACGGGGGGGGGGGCATTAGATCCCCTGTTCCCCCTATTTATACTTATTCAATGAACAACTATTAACAGTCACGGAATCGCCTCATCAGAATGATCCTAATCTAAATTTTGAACGAAAACTTAAATTCTGCATGAAAATCCTATTTATATCAACTGACCGGGGGGGGGGGGCATTAGAACCCCTGTTCCCCCTATTTATACTTATTCAATGAACACCTAATAACAGTCACGGAATCGCCTCATCAGAATGATCCTAATCTAAATTTTGAAAACTTAATTCTGCATTAAAATCCCATTTATATCAACTAACGGGGGGCATGAGCCCCCCGTTCCCCCTCTTATACATATCGAATGAACTCCAAAAACTAATCAGGGAAGCCCCTTGTCAGGATATACCTACATACAAAATTTCAAGTGGATCGGATATTTTTATCATGAGTTATCGCGTTACGTACATACATACAGAACGGACGGGCACATAAGCTCTCAGGCTATGATAGCCTGTGAGCTAAAAATTCTTGAAATTCCTAAGCTGTTATCCGATACAGAAGCAGTAGCAACTAATGTGGTTTTTGAATTTTCAGTCATGGAAATTAGATTCTCAGATTATTGGCACACATTTCAACATAACTTTTTAAGTGATCTTTTATCGAAAACAGTTTTTCGAAAAAAGGTTTATTTTTAAATAAATATAAAATATAGGACAAAATGAATAATATGACGGAAATACTCTCTGAGGAAGAACTTGATTAAAGGCTTGAAAGTTGTAAGACGCTTTTAAATAAAAATAACTATCAACTTTTACGTAAACCTGAACATTTTAAAGTTCATATTATATATTTTGCTTATTTTTACAATAAATTTAAATTATGTGCACACACTAACTTTGCTAACTCTTGTTAGTAAATTTGGATTAAAACAAATTTATGAAAAACACTGCAATAAAATTGAGTGTAACTGCTTAGTCTAGCATGACCTGAAAATGTGTTACGTGCATCATTTATGGTTGTTTAAGACTTTTTTTATTCAAGATCACCACAAAGTTTCCAATCGTTATTTGTTCTGGATTTTGGGTTTCCTGGATTTTAGGATTCCAGATTTGAGGTCTGGTACTGTATAATGATTACATAAATGATGATATACAACAACTCAAAACAATTAAAGATTATTCTGTTACTCCTAGTATTTAAATGAAGAAATTGCCACTGTTTTATTTATAAAAATTCTTGACTAAACTTTTGAAATTTTTCAAAGCACAAAAATCTAGAACAGATACAGAAATTAAATTCATCAAAGCATGCAAGTCAAAAATTACAACTTGTTCTACCTGGAATTTAGAGTTATGTATATAGGCAATAAAGCAGAAAAAGTTTAAAGCTGAAGGCTCCGCTTCACTGAAACTCCCGAATCGCGAAATCCCATGTTAGCCTATGGGAAAACTTTCAAGTGCGATGACTCATTACCTAATATAATTATTAAAATACCGTTTTCATTATCAGAAAGTGGACGTCGGATGCCGATGTATGTTTTTAAAAATTGTCTATGCAAATTTTAAGTATATAAAAAATCCCTATAAACTTTGGAATTTCCATTTAGTTAAATTTTATCATCCTCTTAAAGATACTTAAAATTTGCATAGATAATTTTTAAAAAACACACATCATCGGCATCTGACGTCTACTTTCTGATAATGAAAACAGTATTTTAATAATTATATTAAGTAATGAGTCATCGCACTTCAAAGTTTTCCCATAGGCTAACATGGGATTTTGCGATTGGGAAGTTTCAGTGAAGCAGAGCCTTAAGAATCTACATTAGAAAAATACAAGTATTTACCTGCTGTTTTAGGCACAACGTCATTCCTTAACTGAAAGAGAAAATATTTCCATTAGTGAAATATTAAACAAAAAGTGATGTTCATAATTCTTCCCCCCCCCCCCATGTATTTTAAAAATTTCTAAAATATAAAGCTTTAGTATACAATGAATAAGTTTTATTTATAGGTGTTAAAAGCTGTATAGAAATTAATCTTTATGAAATAGTATAGAAACTTTCAGTATTCCCAATCGGACACCAAAATTGTTAATTATAAATTATGTTTATGCATCTATTCACATTCCAAAACTTATGCAATTTCAAAAAGGCTCAATTTAGATTAAAAAAAATAAATAAATAAGAGTAACATTTTATACAAGGTTGTTGTGTGTCCAGGTTTTTTCAGAAAAACCCAACACACTTTTATCAGGTTTCTTCTAAGTTAAGGAAGGTGGTTCAGAATGTTTAAAAAAAACTTACTAAGTACAATTTAAAATAACCAATTGATTACAAAAATATATAAATCGACAAAATCATGTTTTCATTTTGGATTTTGATTATTAGTAATATTTTAACAATGAAAATATCAAATACTATACTAAATCAACTTTTAAACTACAGGGTTGCCACTCTAATCTTGAAAAAAAAATTCTCTGTACTGCAATGCGTTTATTCCATGTCGAGTGCGAAAAAATATATGCGTGTACGAAGGCTAATTAGAAATGACAATTTGCCATTACCAAATTCCCTGTTTTCCAGATTTTTTAGGATTTTTTTTTAAATTCCCTGGAATTTCCCTGTTTTGGGAAGAGATTTAAAATTCCATGTGTTTTCCCGGTTTTCCAGGTTGCATGGCAACCTTGAACTAATACATGAACCGTTAATCAGCTAAATTTTGAATTATGTTAGATAATTTCCCCCTACACATTCGGATCTATTGCTTGTGTGTGCTTAATGTGTTTCCATTATAAAGCAAGTCTTGCTCGCACTGCTATTTATTTTTCTTTATTTTTTTTATAAGAATTTGCATTAGCTACTTAAAATGCAATCTTTGTTGGCCAATATTTCTATTTTTTCACGGTTTTCCATTTTAGAGACTGAAGATTCAACAGAATTTTGACGTACAAAGTTACAAATCATAAAGGCGAATCCATTATAAAAACTGATAAAGCAAACACCATTATTTACTGAAAACACTATTGAGTCTTGCTATTTTTGACAATTCTAAAGACTACTCGATATTTTACTTGCAATAACTAATATTATATATATGAAAGAAATGATACTGTGAGTTGGATATTTTAAATACTAAATATTTCCAAATAAAACTGTAGAAACGACTGGTGTTTATGGAGGCCACTGATCTGCAGATTTAGTAATTTCATGATTACTATAACTTTCATTAATACTACTTCCTTACTCTTTTGGGTCAGATGAATAAGAAAACACTCAAGACAAAAACTGGGTTTTTACAACTTGTGTAATTTGCTTTCATTGAAATGGAGAAAGCCCTATAAGCTTTTTTTTTTTTAAACAATATTTTCAGCTTCCTAACTGGTTTGGATCGACAGATTTATATTCATAAAAAAAAAGAAAATATGCAAACTTTATCAACCACATTAAAAAAATGTAATAGGAGCTATTTACAAAAGTTTTGTGGTTATTACATTTTAGTAACAGTAATTTAAAAATCACTTTAAGCATACCAGTAATCATGGGCACCAGTCTTAAAACGTTAAAAATAAATGAAATTTCATATAAATTCAAAGTTTTCTACAATTAGCAAACCAAACAACTGCAATTTTTGTAACAAAAATAATTTATAAAATATATTAAATGAAGATTGTATAGTATAAAGTTTATCAAAAATTTCGACGAAAAACAGTGGAAAATTTCAAAACATTATGTTCGGCTTCCCGATTGGTTTGATAAAGAATGTCAACAACGCAAGATTATAAAATATGCAAGTTTTTTTTTTTTTTTTTTTTTTTATTTAGAATGAATCAAAATCAAGGATCATTACTGGCATATCTACCCTATGTTTCAGGAGATATTGCAAAAAGTTATAAATCTCCCCCCCCCCCTCCCCACACGCTATATTGTAAACATTTAAATAAGCCATTTGAAATAAATATTCCTGTATTGAGAGACTCATTTTACAAATATATAGGCATTTATTTCTAATTGAAATTCGTATAAATGAAGCATAAAATCGAGCTGCAATGCGTAGGCGTATTTATTTTTAATTAGAAAGGTATTTTGAAGACGTTATGCAAGGAGAAAAAGAAAGAAACGTAAATTTTTTTAAGTACTAAACGAGTAACTTCCTCAACTTATTATAAAATAATTACTCAAGCAGACATAAACTGAATTATCTTTAACATGTGACACGGACAACGCCCTCAGCATACCAAGCTCGCCTACATAGCAATAATTGAAGAAAGGGGGGGAAAAAACTAGGAAAAATTAAATCAAAACACTATAAAAACTTGAATATTACAAAGATAATACTACAATTTACATAACCAACAAGCTTAAATGATAAAGTTTATAAATGCTAGATCTACTTTTCCGGAACACATACAATTAAGATCTTTAAAAAAATATGACAATACGTACTTCCATAACAATGCGCCCCAAAGGTGTTTTGTCGGCGGCAACATCAAAGAAAACCTGGGTTTTAGCCATGCTTTCTGATGAAAACTTGCGACAAACTAAATAAGTAGATGCAGAAAACTTAATATGAGAAACCGCAACCGGCTTAGTAAGGGAAATGGCGAGCGTTGAAAGCTTTTGAAGCACGTGAAAACCCGGCATGATGTTGACTGTTGCCAATTATAAAATGAAAATCATGAACCTTTACTGGGCTAAAAAAAGCATCTGGGGTGTGAATCTAGAAAAGGGTGGTGGTGTGTGTGTGTGTGTTTGAGGGGGGGGGGGGGGTTAGAAATTTGGATATGACCCATGGTTCGGATCGGAGATAATTTTTTTCAATAAAGTGCCAGATTTACTTCAATTTTTTTTTTTTTTTTGTGGTTTTTTGCTGTGAGGAGGGGCGTGCGAAGAGAAATTTGCGTCCGGGGCAAAGTTAGAATTCGACACCCTCCCCTCCCCCTCCACGAACTTTTTCTTGTGACAGGTCAAAAATGACATTGGGAATATACATTTGGCGCTCCCTAAATTTCCGCGCCTGGGACGACCCCTCATTTCGCACGGCGCTGGCTGAGAGTTGGGTTCATGTTGTTGTAGGTCAGCTTGATTTCTGCTTTTTGCTGTCAGTTGGGTTGACTTTTATTTTTTGTGTAAATCGGGTTGATTTCTACCTTTTACTGTAAGTCGGGTCATTGGCACACTCACGGGGGGAGCTGAGGGGTCTGAAGCCCCTCCTAGACCGCAAGATTAAACTAACTACTTAAAGTTTTCTAAAATTATGAAAGTTTACTTTTATTATTTTTAATAGAGTCTGTAAGACAGAAATTTTAAAAATAGAAATCCTTTTGCAATTTTTTTTTTATAAATTTTCTTATGAAATTTGAAATATCAGCATTTTAAATATTCACCACTTAAAACAATATTTTCTTTTTATTTACTTATCAAAGAGGCTTAAGTCTTCGGAATTAGCCCCATCAAAAATTTTCAAAACCCCTCTCTAGGTTTCGCTGATCCCCCCCCCCCTTCCACCACCCAATCTTCGTTCTGTATCAAGTCAACAGAAAAAATGTATGTCCGGTCCGGGAATGACACACTTCGTCCATATTTAATAAAATGTAAAAAAAAAAAAAAAAAAATCAGACCGAGCTCGTCTGACAATCCGGGCCAGATCAGGAAAATATAGACGTCTAAAATTTGTTGACTTCCATTTTTTGCTGAGATTCGGGTTAGCTTCCACTTTTTTGCTGTCAGTCGTGCTGACTTTTACCTTTTTTGATGAACGTCGGGTTCGGGTCAAGTTGACTTATATTATTTTGGGTTCGGGTCGGTCTCAGATTAGATTATACTCTTGTAAGTTGGGCATGGGTTGACCTGATTTTTAAAATTTTGAAACATCAAACAATTTCAAATTCAAATAAGATATTAATTAAGAGTCATAATGAACATCGTAAAATGGCGAGCTTTATTTCTTCAAAGAGATTATTATATTTGTGCGTTTCCACAGATGTTAAGCGGTCCTTCACGCTGACGAAAATGAAGCGCTCGATTTTTCCTGCATTTTGAAATTGAGAGGCCAGGTCCCCCATAAAGTTACGGAAAAAAATAAAGGAAGGCAAAACAGTCATATTTTTTCACTATTTGTCCCTAATCTTCTTATTTTTTCAATTCCAACAGTATTTTTCATTACTATTTCAAAAATCTTTTTATATTTCGCGGTTCGCATCAGTTTTCAAGTTTTCTTAAAATTTCAAACTTTCGCATAAGTTTACAGAACGACTTACCAACGATGTTAAACATGAAGGGTGTCGGCTAAATTTTAGAAAAATGTCCCCACCGTGGAGGTAAAGTGAGGAGAGGTGAGAGGAAGTTGTCTAATATGAAATAATGGCCACAGATCTTTCCAAAGATATGTTACATGAGGGTGCCGGCAAAAGTTGAAAAAGGACACCCTAGGATTTCATCTACCGTGTCCCCCCACCCCGGAAAACATACCACCTCTCTTTCTCTCCCTTTAAAAATTTCTTATATCATAAATAATATTTATGGCAGGACTCCATAAGAAACTACGATTTAAAATGATAAAATAACACTGCGATTTCAAAAAAGGTCGAAAATTGTCACCGCCAGGATGCGGCCAAATTGGGAAGGAGTGAAGAATGATGAATAATCTGAAAGAGTGGTCCAAGGGCTTTAATATTATATATCAAATGAAGAGTCCAAAAAAGTGTTTGAGAAATGTTGACCCCCAATTTAGCTCGCCCTTAGAGGTTGACATTTTAAAAGCGCTGAAACATGTGTTTAAGTATTTTTTTTTAGTAGATTTATTTTCTGTAGTTTTACGCTTCTATTTAAAACGGCTACTGAGATGTGCTAAATTTTCTAAAATTTTTCACCCCTTTTACCTCTTTAGGAGAGGAATTTGTAAAATTGTTGAAATACATGTTTTATTATTTTTTTTAGCAGAATTATAGTCTGGAATTTCATACTCTTACCTATAACGGCTGCTGAGATATAGCAACATGTTCTACAATTTTCGACCGCCCATTTAGTCCCCTTAAGGTGGGAATTTTCAAACATCCCGTCTTAGTGCATGCTTACATCATAAGAAGTTTATTTTCCCCAATTTTCATGCTTCTAGGTTGAGTAATTTGCGCTGTGCGTTGATTATCAGTCAGTCAGGACAAAGTATTTTATACATGTATAGATTATCTTTATAGCAAATTTAATCACTCATTGTAAGCACAATGAAATTTGATACTCTATGCATATGCAATATCGTATATTTCTAGTCATTATTCATATTTTAAATCTTTATATTATGGAAAAACATTACGGACAAGTATTTAAATAGTTTATTTGCATTTGCATATTTTTCTTTCTATTTACAATTTTTTTACGTTTTGTAAAGTTAAGTTTAAAATAAGGTTAAATTCATAATTTTAGATGCAACAGAAAAGTAAGTTACATATGTATTTTTATTGTACGGAAGTAGAAAAGCAGGGAAATTTGAAGAAATATAAATAATGTCTGTTACTAAGGCTTTGCTCAATTAAAAAAAAAAAAATCATTAAGAAATTTATATAATGTGCTGAAAATACAAAAGCAAACTTGAAACGTATCTATATTAACCCCTTGGGGACGAGCGACACGTATACGTGCCTCAAAAAGGCATAAGAATCCTTTTTTATCCCCACCAATAAAATTTTACTGTAAAATTTACCTTATTTAATCGGAGCATTTTCTCGATTTGATAAGGTACAAATTTCTGTTTTTAAAAACCGGTGACAAAACATTAAAAATTTCGTAAAAGTCTCCCGTTGCGAAGAGGTTAAAGAACAAAAGGAGCACTTACTTTCTAGTAATAAAATACACATCTTAAATTATTCTTTAGATATGATGATGCCATTTACCTTTAGAGTTCGCATGCTTGTTTAGTTAACAAAAAGAAGGAAATAGACATAAGTGAATTTTTCTGAAACAATTTTACCTCTTTTCTGGTAATAGTAACTAATAACAATTTGTTTAGTAAATATAGTAAAGAATCATTTTAAAGAAAAAAAATATTTTGTAGGTATAAAATATAAATCTTTTCTTAATGTACCCTATAGCATTGCTCGTGGCGTTCCTAAATTTTTCTTCAATAGCATTTCCTACCACTATTTTAGATCAAAAATATACGCGGTAGATTTTTTTAACAACTTCTATAGAATTTTACAATAAACATTAGAATTTTATAGGGACTTGATATCCTTTGAACTTTTTTTTTTTTTTTTTTTTTTTTTTTTAAATAAGCCTTTTAAGGTTCATTTTTGGCATAATAATAAAAGACTCAATGAAAGAAAATGATTCAATCAAAAAATTGTTCGATTACCCTGGTAAAATTCGATAAATTCTAATTTTTTTGAAAAATTTAAGTAAATTTTAAAATGTATATTCTTGTACAATTGTCTTAAACATTTTGATCTATTTTTTTAACTATGCGTAGAAGTGTTTTGTATAATTTTAAGTACAGGATTCATTATAAGTTAATTAGTTTGAGAGAAAAAATGTTCAAATATGTGTAAAATTACAGTAAAAATTGAACTTATTTTACATTTTTATGCGTAAAAAAAAAAAAAAAAAAAAAAAAAAAAAAAAAAAACTTCTTTACTTTATTATGAATTCGATACTTCGTTTTATCAAATACGTCATTTAAAAAAAAAAAAAAAAAAAAAAAAAAAGATAAATTTGAGTCAACTGAACAATATACTTAAAAGTTTAATCACTTTGAACATCCCTATTCGTCGAAAAAACACAAACTGTGAAATTTTTTTTTAAATGAAGTGGATTGAACATTGTTAAAAATTTGTCCTATTATTCGACCGTTTTTGTAGAAAACAGTTTTATAATTGTAATTCAACTATATTCTGGTCATTTAAGGATCATTAATATGGTCAGACTAGCGGCCTTCGCCCGCTACGCTGGTCGGTTTATCTAAAGAAATCTTGAAGAAGTAGTTAGATAAGGTTCAGACATACATTAAAAAAAAAAAAGCAAGTCGATCATTCAAAAAACGTTGGGAAATATCAAATATTTACTGTAATTTTTTAAGAAAAACAAAGTTTCGAAAAAAAAAATTAAATCGAAAAAAAAATTACACTGACATATTAATGCAAGGAAATTTTCCCAGAGAGAAAATTCGCCTTGAATACAATATTTCAAATTCTTTTAATTGCTTATAGGCGTTAATGCCAACATAGTGAAAAAAAATTCCATGCTGGGAATCGAACCCGGGCCATCAGTATGGCGCACTGACGTTCTACCGACTAAACCACATGGAACGACAGCCAGCTTGAAACTTTCTCATACTTAAGTAGACTGGCGAAAACATAACGATAGCGCGTTTTAAAATCGCACAGTGACATCTATTGGATTTTATATGTACTAAAAAACGTTATGTACTAAAAAACGTGAGCAGCGCACCTAATAGTTTCTTTTGTTTCTTTTTGTTACTTTTTTGTCTGTTGTCCGATTTTGATGAAACAAAGCCTATACACTGCCCGGGAGTGTGCATTCTTCATTAGTGAAAACCGCATAAAAATCCATTCAGTAGTTACGAAGATAACCTCGAACAAACAGACAGACAGACAGACAGACAGACAGACAGACAGACAGACAGACAGACAGACAAAAAATTCAAAAATTTTTTTTTTGTGTTTCATTGGTTTTCTTTTATCGCCCTGACTCCATTTTTGTCAATTATCTTCAATGTACAGACACACCGGGTCCTACTGTTTTATTATATGTATAGATTAGTGTTAAATTACGGTCATTGAACAGTATCCATAAAAATGGTCGAATGACAGGAAAGTTCGCTGCAAATTTTTAACGGTGTAGCATTTATCACTTTGAGTGCTACAATGATTGACGCTGAACTTTTCGTTTAGACAGCGTCAGTCACCAGTGATTGAAAATGTGATGTATAACTAAAAAAATCTATATATTGATTTAAGTAAATATTAAGAAAGTATAACCATGTAATAAATAAAAGTTGGGTAAGTTTTAAATAAATTTTCAGTAATAATTTAAAATAATTATTTTTTTAAGTCTTACATCATATTTTAGACTGTCAGTCATCGGTGACTGACGTGGCATTCAACGTGTTAAATATACTGTAAATAAAAAGGAATGACTATTCACTCTATCGCGGACTCAAAATATGCGCAATCCCTTTAGAGTGACTATTCACTCTGAGCAAAAGTGGAATTGTTGACAGTCTGAATGAGTGAATACTCATTTATGGGATGTGAATATTCACTCTAAGCGGGAGGGAATACTCACTTATGGGATGTGAATATTCACTTGGGAGTGAATAATCACTTTTTCGGAGGAGTGACCATTCACTCTTGCTAGAGGAGTGCTTTTTTAACCCCTGGCAGGAGTGAATATTCATTTTTATGTTGCTTTATGGGCATTTTAAAAGAATCGCATCTTTAGAACCTGAAATGAAAATAAATACAAGTGTGGTGACTGGAATAAATATTTTATTATTAATATATATTTAATTCATAGTTTGTAAGATTATTTGAACTACAGAAAAACTCAAAATTACATATGAATTAAATTAGATTATTGAGAGAAATTCTAAAATATTTTATTGCAATCTTATCATTAGTGTTTGTTTTCATTGCATGCCCTATGAATACATTGTGACAATTATTTATCTGTATAAAATAAAACGTAAATTATTTTAAAACTATCGAATGCACAAATTTTATTCAACATGTAAATGTCACTACAGGTATTCGGATTTAGGTTATGACATATTCGATATGACTGACATCATTGACTATAATGTGGGGATCAGGAAAATCAAAATTCTGCATGACTCGCTGAAGTGTCAGAAGATTGATGCTGTCGATGACCTCGTGAATGGCAGCTTTCAGCTCAGAAATGGTTTTGGGGTTATTTCTGTACACATTGCCTTTAATGTAATCCCACAAAAATGATTCACACGTGTTCAGATCCGGAGAATATGGCGGCCAAGTAAGTCCCATTCCAGTGGTCTCTGGCTCTGGGTACCCCAGAGCCAGAAAGCGGTCCCCAAAGTGTTCCTCCAGGACATCAAACTCTTTCTTGGTCCGCTGGGGGTCTAGCTCCGTCTTGCATGAACCACATTTTATTGAAATCAGGATCACTTTCGATAATGGGGATGAAACCATTTTCCAAAACCTTCATATATCGTTTAGTAATCACCATGTCGTCAACGAATATCGGACCGATTATTCCGTGACTGGACAATGCACAACACAGAGTCACCTGTTGAGGGTGGAGAGACTTCTCGATCGCGAAATGAGGACTCTCAGTCCCTCAAATGCGCCAGTTTTTTTATTGACGAAACGAACCCATCCAAATGAAATTGGGCTGAAAACAACAAGGTGCATGCGCATGTACATACTAATTCCATTTATGCCTTGTGGCCGACCACGAAGTTTCAACTTCATCACGGAAACTGTTCAGAAATTATGACGATTTAATTTCTTTAGTTCAATAATTGTCAACCTGTATATGATTTAAAATGTTTTAAAATGCTTATAAAGGCAAGTACAATTGACCGAAATTTTAATCAGTAAATATTATTTTTTCCTTTTAGATACCCATTAAATTGTATTTAATATTTTAATAAATAATCCTCTGATGTACGTTAATTATGTTCCTTTTCTTTCATATGTAATTCAAATTTTAAATATTTAGACAATAGCATTCTTTGTTACGGAATTTAAATGTAATCAACTGTTATTGTTTACTGTATTTTAGTTACGTTTATAGTTTTATTAATAACTGTATAATAGGTGAAGGTTATTTGATTAACGACGCGCGATTACATTTTAATTTTTGTTTTAAATATAAAATCTTTTCATTTAACCGCACTTTTTTTAGCAAATATCGCTATTTTGGAATCACATTCTTCAAAAATATTTTTAATTTTTCTACTTAAAACCCAATGTTTATAAACTGATATATTTTTTAAAAAGTTCTAAGCTTTATCTAAGTATTAAGAATGTGTAAAGTTTTTTTATGTGTTATGATTTGTCATTGTTTTATTAAAATAAACATGGAGTGTAGAATTTTTTTTGTTCTATGGAATATGTGTATATATACAGCTCATATTCAAAATATTAGAATAATTGAGAAAAAGTAATAAGAAAAAATTATTTGTCATTTATTTATTTTTTATACTAAGTAAATGCAATTAAATTTCTTATAAATTAAATCTGGAATGCTTAGATAAGATTTTAACATTTATAACAGCACAATACAGCACAATAAATTAGGTATACAGCTTCCTTAAACACACCAGAATATTAGAATAAAATTTAGATTGGTTCAAAATATTAGAATATTTTATTTTACGCAACAATATTACCTTATGAATATGAAGTAAATGGTAGTTAATATTTTGTAGCATCCCCTTTAGTTTTCATAACAGTGTACAATCGATCTTGCATACTATACACAAGGTGTTTACAAACATTTCTATCAATATTAGCCCAAATAGACTTTATACGTGCCACTATTACTTACCACTATTACTTTATTGCCAGTTTTACTTGAAGGAGGATTTTCTTGAAGTTTTTTCTTCATTATACACCATAAGTTTTCGATGGGATTAAGATCTGGTGAATTTGGTGGCCAAGGAAATACCTTAATGTTGCGTTGGCGGAACCAATTCTTAGTTGACACCGAGGTATGCGGGGACGCTAAATCTGTGAGGGAGTGACCTTTAGTCATAAAGGCACTCTAGTGTTTCTGAGATCGTGACGTCAATAATTTAACATTTTGTAGGCGTAAAAGTGACATCTATCCTCTCTTTTACTTTAACTTTCTAGAGTGTGTGTGCTCTTTCGAATTCCGCAGTTAGCTCGCGGTTATTAGTATTATGTTAATGAGAAGTATCTCAGTTTGTCGCGTATAAAAGCTTGGGTGTGAGTTTGTGGTGTGTGTGTTTCTGGCCTTAGCCAGCAGCCAGCGTCATTGGACAACGAAGTTGATGATTGTTTATTAAGGTGCTGACAATTAGAGAATAGCTACGGCCTCCAGTAAAGCGGAAAGAAGTTCAGATAGTGGATTAAAGGTTCGGCCTTGGTAAGAAAGTTTAGAATCGTTCCGTTTTGATTGTTTGAGCAAATAAAGAAATATCCACAGCCACGGGCTGTGAAATTAAGATTTGTTTAGTAGATCAGCCAGGAAATAGTGTCAAGTGTTAGACGGTGCCCCGACTGAGCTAGACCAAAGCTTGTGAGTATGATTTTAGCTGTTCATAGTGTTCTCAGTGAGTGAAATTATAGACTGGCTCCACTTTCCTTTAGCCCTTATCATTTTAATAAACTGTGTTGTTTTAACCTAAATTAATGAGTATGTCTGCATACAACGTTGCAAACGACACCCACCGTGGGTTCACCGTTACAAATAGCGCCCACCGTGACTTTGCCGTCACAAATGGCGCCCAACGAAATGTCGGACATTTTGAGATTGTGCCACGGGTGTATTTCACCGGTGAGGGTGATATTAGTGAATTTTTAGTGAAATTAAATGATTATATTTTGTTCAATAATATACCTGAGAAAAACAGGTACGTAGTGCTTAAATGCTCGTTAAAGGGCGAAGCACTTTTGTGGTTAGAAAATATAGGAAAGTTTTTGATTACTGAGGAAGCGAAAAGATTTGAACAAACTGTAATTGAGTTAAAGAAGGCATTTCCTCCCGTTAAAGATAAAAGTATTTTGAGAAAAGAGTTCTATTGTAATAAGCAGAATATTTATGAGTCGGCGTCAAAATTTTATCTTCGTAAGCTGGAACTAAAAAATAAATTAGATTTAGATATTACATTTGAGGAATTGTTGGACATTGTTTTTCCTCTTTTTAATCCAAATATACAGGACTTTATTGAAGTTAGAGCACCGAAGAATTTTGCAGAAATGCACCAGATATTATCGAAGTATGAGTCTCGGCATAGCTCGGATCAACGGGATTTGCGTAACCCTCGGCAGAGACCTGTCACGGATGGTAATTTGAGAAATGAGGGGGAACGTAATTTTGTGAGAGGGGGACAGCGATTTCCGGATAGTAATGTGCGTAATAGAAGTGATGGATTTGGTCGTAATATGTCGAATACGAGTAATGGTAATAGGAATGGTGGTGGTGCTAATAATTTTAGAAGTGGTGAGAGAAATATGCATGGAAATAGACAGAATAGTGGTTATGATCGTAGTGGGGGAGTACGGGACAGGAATGTTTCTTCGCAAGTAAGGAGATTAACTTCGGATGAGAATTTTGAAGGTAGATCAGTGCAAAGGAGAGGTGTGAGGAGGTCGGGTCAGTTAAACTGGTAAGTGACTGTATTTCGGAAGGTATGCAGTCACAGGTCAAATCGGAAAAGCCTTCTGTGAATTTAAATAAAATAACTATTAATCCGGTTGAGTTACCTGAAGTGTTAATTGTGTTAGATGGTATTGTCGTTAAAAGTGTCTTCGATACAGGGGCAGATAAGTCGTTCATTTCTTTTGATTGTTATCGGAAATATTTTTCGTATAAGAAGTTGAAAAGGTCAAGTCTGGTGGTTCAGTCAGCACAGGGAGTAGCTTGCGATAATAAAGGTTCAGTGGAATTGGAAGTTGAAATTCGTTCGGTTAAGACATGTTGGGAGTTTTGTGTGTTGGATGGATTAACAGTGCATCGTATAGTTGGTGTGGATTATATGAGGGATAGAGGAATTAGTTTGGATTTCTTTAAAAAGTCGTTAATCGTGAATAATGATGAGAATGTGAGTAAGAAAGAGCCTGTTTCAGTGTCAGTTAATTTGGAAGAGTCGGGGTTAAGTGAAATCGAGAAGGAGGAATTTAATAAGTTTTTGAATGAATTTGGAGAGGTTTTTTCTGATAAACCGGGTTTAACGCATGTTGCGTGGCATGAGATTGATACTGGTTTAAAAGCACCTGTTGCTAGTAAACCATATCGTTATGATAAAGTTAAACAAGGTATAATTGATTATCATATTCAAAAAATGCTAGCGGACGATATTATAATGCCAATTGAGTAGCCTTTTGCATCTCCAGTAGTGTTATGTCGTAAAAATAATGGGAAAAGTTTAGATAATCCGGAGGCATATAGGTTTGCAGTAGATTATAGAAAGTTAAATGCGATAACGCAATACCCTCAGTATCCTATTCCAGTAATTGACGACATTTTGGCTAATATAACGAGTACGAATTATATGTCAACGTTAGATCTTACGTCGGGTTATTTTCAGATTGCAATGAAGCCGGAGGACATACCTAAGACTGCGTTTATTACTCGGGACGGTTGTTTTGCTTTTAAGAGAATGAGTTTTGGTTTATCGGGAGCGCCGGCAACGTTTCAGAAGGCCATGAATAATATCCTTAAACCTTTGCTTGGTAAGGGTGTCTTGGTCTATCTGGACGACATAATTATAATGGCAGCTACTTTTGAAGAGCATTTAAGATTGTTGAGGGAAGTATTTACGTTGTTAAGAGATGCTGGGTTAACGGTTAAGTTAGAAAAATGTAAATTTTTGAGAAAAGAGATAAAGTATTTAGGAGTTAAAATTACGCGTGATGGTATTAAAATAGATAATGAGAAAATTGAGGCAATTACTTCAATGAGTCCCCCCAAAAATAGTAAGGAAGTGGCGACATTTTTAGGGATGGTGGCTTGGTTTGCCAAGTTCATTCCACGTTTTTCGGAGTTATGTGAACCGTTGTATAATTTAAAAAGGAAAAGGGTTAAGTTTGTATGGTCATCAGCAGCTCAGAGATCGTTTGAATTATTAAAAGAGGCAGTAGTTTCCCCTCCTGTTTTGGCTCACCCCGATTATTCGTCTCAGTTTGAAGTGTATTGCGATGCGAGTGCAGTGGGGGTTGGAGCGATGTTAGCACAGAAAGGTCGACCTATAGCGTTTGCGTCAAGAATTTTAAATGCAGCGGAAAGGAATTATTCGATTACGGAAAGGGAGTGTCTTGCAGTAATTTGGGCTTTGAATAAATTTCGTTGTTTTTTCACTAATATACCGGTTAAAGTCATTACGGACCATTCAGCTTTGACAAAGTTAACTAATGGAAAGGGGTTGTCGTCTCGTATGGTCAGGTGGTGTTTGAAGTTAGCAGAGTATAATGTTGTTATAGAACATAGGGCTGGCAAGGAGAATGCGGTAGCGGATGCTTTGTCACGAAACCCGCATGGTGGTTTAGAGGTCACGGAGGAAGTCAAGTGTTGTGCATTGTCGTCGTTGGTGTTAAGGTCACGAGAGCAGTTAATAAGGGAACAGAAGCAAGATGAAGAATTTGGTAGCTTGTATCGATATTTGGAAAATCCTGATGATGTCCCGAGCGCAGATGTGCCTATGTTTGAGAAGTGGTCCCAATCTTTTAAGCTTATCGATGGTCTTCTTTTTTATTCTAAAATTGTAAATTCACGTGGAGAATTAAGAGTTTTTATTCCGGCTAGTCTTCGTAAGGCCATCTTGAAAGAATTTCATGATAATCCATTAGCAGGTCACTTAGGAATCAGGAAAACTTATGCTCGAATTTGTGAATCCTGCTACTTCCCTAAAATGCGGGAAGCAGTGCGCGCTTATGTCTCCAGCTGTAGCACATGCCAATGTTATAATTATAAAAATGTAAGTCCAGCTGGCAAATTAATTCCTATTAAAGTAAATTTTCCTAATGAATGTGTAGGTGTAGATTTAATCGGTCCTTATCCGTTGTCTAATCCTAAAAGATATAGATTTGTACTAGTTATAGTTGATTATTTCAGTAAATGGGTAGAGTTAGTCCCCCTCAGGAAGGCTTCTGCACCTGCAGTTGCCGATGCATTTTTCGATAATTATATTTCTAAATATGGTGCACCAATTAGGGTAGTGAGCGATCATGGCCCTTGTTTCATTTCTGATATATTTAAGGCCCTGTGTGAAAAGCTGGAGATCGATCATTCTTTTACTGTTCCGTATCGTCCTCAGTCTAATATGGCTGAACGTGTAAATCGTACATTAATTCAAATGATTTCTTCTTATGTTGGTTCTCATCATGCAAATTGGGATCAGTTTCTTCAACATTTTGCGTACGCACTTCGTACGGCAGTTCACGAGTCAACGGGGAAAACGCCTGCTGAATTGTTTTTGGGTAGAAAAGTTATTACTCCATTCCAAAGGTTAGTTATGGTGTCAGATGCGGAAAGTCAGTACATGTGTCAGGATATTGAGAGGTTGGTTAAGGAAGCTCAGGTTCAAATGGGAAAAGCGCAAGAAAAGCAAGCTCAGTATTATAATATGCGTAGAAGGGAGTTAGAAGTGAAAGTTGGAGATTTTGTGTTAGTAGAAAAGCATTGGTTAAGTTCAAGTCGTCAAAAGAGAGTAGCTAAGTTTGGTCCGAAGTTTGTAGGTCCGTTCGAGGTTTTGGAAGTTCGAAATAATAATTTGGTTGTTGATGTCAATGGTGAAAGAATGACTGTTAATCTGGATCAGGTTAGAGTGTATAAGTTTAGAGAAAATGGTAGTGAAGGTTCTCATATGTCGAGTGGTGTTTCGCGAAATTCCCGATCCAATGAGTGTCCCGAGTCCAGCACTTCTTCGTCTAATTCTTTTCATCAATATTCAAGAAGAAAATTTGGTCAAACAGCTCCAAAGACTGTTATTGAAAGTCGAAAGCCTAGCAATCCGAGAGCAAAGTATAATAAAAATAAGAGAACTGTGTCAAATACATCGGACTCTGTGTGTCATAAAAGACAAAAAATTATAAATTGTCCAGTTCCTCCATCTATTAGACAACAACCTCACAAGCATAAATTAACTAATAGTTCACCATCTTCAGTGATTAATCCCCAGAAAAGATTTCGTTTGGACACTCGTAAAACTGTTAAGCGAAGTTTAAATTCTGAATTTTTGCCTAACAAGAAACTACATAGGTCCGGAAAGAAACGTGGCCTTGGATCTTCGGTAACTTCGGGTGCGTCTAGAAAGAGGAGACAACTCTCAGATTACCGGCAACAACAGTGTGAACCTCGCCATGGAGTGAACCCAGCGAACCGGCCAGAGCAGAGTCGTCGAGTGGAACCTACGAGTATTCCACGGCATCCATTCAGAACCAGGCTGCAGGCACGACAGTCAACTGTGGCGTCACCGTACAGTTCTGATGACGAGAGATCCTTCGTACAAGCCTTTTGGGACAGGAGGAGAAAGCCATCTTGCAGTATGAAGCCTGCCAGCAGCGAATCGTCTCTATGATTGGGTGATAATGTTCTTTATTAAATTTCTATTAGAGTGCATATATGTGGTAGCAATGTGAAGGAATAGAAAGCAGAGAGACTGTTTTGTACTTTTGGCCATTTTTGGAATTTTTTGACGGACTCACGTTTAGTGCTTAATTGTGTTCAAAATTTGTTTGCAAAATTGTTAGTTCCATGTATGTTGGAAATTTTGGTCTTAACTGCTTTTAAAAATTCTGGATCTATTGTTAAATTGTTATATTATTTGTTTAAAATGTTACTATATTGTTATTGTTCATGTGTTATAAAATGTATGTTAATGTATGTTTAAATTTTCAGAAAGTACAGATAGTAGTTTGGGTTATTTTGTACACGCGCCGCGGTTCAGGCGCGCACGTGTTTTGCGGTCAAGAAGTCCTTGACACGCGTTTCTATCTCTTATACTAACATTTAATGAATTAACTTTCTTCTTATCGTTCGTGTTTTATGAGTTGCGTTTTGTACTTTAGTTGAGAATGGTTTCCGCAAGTTGCGAAGTTTTAAGCTGCATTTGAATTTGAAATTGTATTGTATTAAAATTGAATGTTAATGTGATTTTCTTGCAGGGAAGTATACCTTTTGTTATGTATTGATTCTGCTATTTTACTTTTAGTTAATACAGATGAAGAGATTGATGACGTCATTTTGTAAATTTTTGATATTTTTTGATTGTTGCATAAGCACAGCGATATGCCGCTGTACGTATGTGCCCCAATTATTGTTCAAGTGGAGTTAAGTCTGAAGAAGTTTGGGAGTTAGTTCATTGGCTAATGGGGATGTAGGTATTACGTAGTAGCAGAGTTAGTTTAGTATGAAGTAAATGTAATTTTAGATGAAGTCGGAATTTGGATGAGGAAAATTTTTGCGCATTGGGTTTTTTGGACTTGGTGCGAATTCTAGTATATTAAAAGTTATGGAGAAATTTTTGGGTAAAGTTATAGTTGAATTGCAATATTGAGGAAAATTTCGGAAGGTTAGTGTTTTGAGAAATTTTAGCACTCCCAGTGGAGTGGGTTGTTTTGAGAGAAGTAATTAGTCTTGAAAGTTTTACGAGTTTTTGGAAGTTTTACGGAGGCTATTTGTAAGATAGAAGAATGATTGGATTGAATATGTGATTATTTGAGGCAAACTGAGTTTTTTTGGTTGTGATGGGTTAAAGTTAATATTTTAAAAGTTATGTTTCGGCGTTAAATTTCACCCATCACTGTGTTTTATTACGGCTCTAAATTTATAACAAGAAAAAGTTCTGGGCATGCATTTAGCCCAGCCCTTTTTCTCTGCGGAGTTCGAGGGGGGGTTGTGAGGGAGTGACCTTTAGTCATAAAGGCACTCTAGTGTTTCTGAGATCGTGACGTCAATAATTTAACATTTTGTAGGCGTAAAAGTGACATCTATCCTCTCTTTTACTTTAACTTTCTAGAGTGTGTGTGCTCTTTCGAATTCCGCAGTTAGCTCGCGGTTATTAGTATTATGTTAATGAGAAGTATCTCAGTTTGTCGCGTATAAAAGCTTGGGTGTGAGTTTGTGGTGTGTGTGTTTCTGGCCTTAGCCAGCAGCCAGCGTCATTGGACAACGAAGTTGATGATTGTTTATTAAGGTGCTGACGATTAGAGAATAGCTACGGCCTCCAGTAAAGCGGAAAGAAGTTCAGATAGTGGATTAAAGGTTCGGCCTTGGTAAGAAAGTTTAGAATCGTTCCGTTTTGATTGTTTGAGCAAATAAAGAAATATCCACAGCCACGGGCTGTGAAATTAAGATTTGTTTAGTAGATCAGCCAGGAAATAGTGTCAAGTGTTAGACGGTGCCCCGACTGAGCTAGACCAAAGCTTGTGAGTATGATTTTAGCTGTTCATAGTGTTCTCAGTGAGTGAAATTATAGACTGGCTCCACTTTCCTTTAGCCCTTATCATTTTAATAAACTGTGTTGTTTTAACCTAAATTAATGAGTATGTCTGCATATAATGTGATAAATGACACCCAGCATGAGTGCACCGTCACAAATCTTGTTGAAAGATGAAATCATCTTCAAATAAACCTTCTGATGATGGAATCATGTAATATTCTAAAACTTCTTGATATATCAGAGAGTTAACCTTTCCGTAGACGATGCATAACTTTCCATGTCCTTCTGCACTCATACAACCCCAAACCATGACACTAGCAGCAAATTTTACGGAACGTTTAAGGCATTCTTTATCAAATGCTTCTTGCTTCATTCTCCAAACTCGAAAACCTTGATTACCATATGAAACATACTTTCATCACTAAATAATATATTTTTCCAATCTTCATTGCTCCATAAACGTCTTGATTTACACCAATTCAATCTTATACGCTTTTGTCTTGCAGTCATGAGAGGTTTTGTTTTCGGTACACGAGATTCAAATTTAAATTTATGGAGACGTCTTAATGTTGTCGATGTAGAAACTTCAACTCCTTCTTCTTTCCATTTTCGGTGCAAGAATCGCACACTTTTAAAACGGTTTTTCTTAACTATACGCTTCAGTTTCCTGTCATCTCTAGCAGATGTTTTTGATTTTCGACCACCATTTCGGCGATTATTTTGAAATTTTCCAATTTTTTAATATTGTGTTAGTATTTTACTAACGCTCGATTGCGAACAATGTAAATAATTCGCTATAAAACATTGATTTTTACCGTGCCGATACAAATCAACCATACGAAGTTTAGTAGATTCAGGAATATCACTCACACGGCCCATTTTAAGACAAAAAAGAAACAAACTGCAAAAAAGAATACTGATTTTAAATAAAATAGTCTGAATTTAATCAATGATGCCACCAGTTAAGAATTGGTAATAATTAAAGGAGAATTAATGTGAAATATTCTAATATTTTGAACCACTTGAATAAATATTCTAATATTTTGACTTTTCAAAATAATTTTTTTTCAATTAATCTTTTCAAAAATGATATTAAATTTAAGATAACAAGTAAGTTTAATCAACAATAAGTTCTTAATAAAAATATCGTTTGCATATTTTCATTAAAAGACATTAAATTACCAAACGATATTTTCAATTTCTAAAAAAAAAGGTAATTATTCTAATATTTTGAATATGAGCTGCATATATATATATATATATATTACAAATTAAAAAAATTTTTCGCCAGAATTAACCTTTATACTATATTAATTTCCTTATAACAATATTCCGTACTTACTTCAACTTATTAAATCAAAATCTTGTTTCTAGAACTAATCCATTAATCTTTATGGAAAAAATATAAATTCTTAATTCACCTTAAAAAACATTTATTCGAATACGCGTAAATTTAAAAGATGGCTCTAAATTAAAAATATTCTTAATTAAGCTTTATTTTTTAATATTCCAAATGAAACTCATTTTTTCTATGTTTTTATCAACCCTTTTTAAGAAAGTCTTATTAAATTTATTCCAAAACCATACCTTTCAAAAAATGTCATTATTTTTATTTATCTATTTATTTATTTCCCTCCTTCAACATTCGATATGTGTGCATAGCAATAAATTCATTTATTTTCCTTTTCTCTTAAAATTAATCATCTGCAAAAGATATCGTTTGCACAGGATATTTGAAATTCTGAGTCGATTATAAATTAGTTAAATAATATTAAAAAATAATAATAAAATTATCGTCTGCGGAATACAGTCTCGACTCTAGGCATGAGTTATGCTTACATGGGAAAATGATGGTTCGAGAGTACAGAATTTTCTAGAACTTTATTTTTAGATTTAAGAAAGGATGCCTCGAGGTGAAAAAGGAAGATTCTTGGTTTTTTCTTCGAGGCTTGTTGAAGTAAATGATGGAACATTCTTTTGGATATTTCGGTTAAAGATAGTTTGCAAAAGGAGCCTTTCCCTCTCTCATGACTACAGTTTAATAAAGTAACTTGCAGCAGCCAATGAGTAATTTATTGGATCCTCTACATTTATTTACTTATTTTTTTCCTCGCTTGCCATGACTTCTGTGCGGTAGAACGGGAACCCCGGCGATGATGTTTCTGGCTCCTAACTTTAAAATGTCACACACACACACACACACACACACACACATATATATATATATATATTTAAACAGACTCCTTATCTTGAAATTTTCACTTGCTATGCCGAAAAATGGATTTCAGCACTATGCTTACAATATACAACAGCAGGATACAAGTAATATTTATTTTTTTTATGCCTGTAAATTTTGTATCTTCTAAATAAGAGCTAGATAAATTTTACATAATTTAATAATAATAATAAAAACTAGTTAGATGTGGAGATCCCAAAACTTTCTTCTATCTAATGCATGTTAATAATTCCTGAAAAATGCAGCATAGCAGCGCCACCGGTTAGGTGGTTTAAACCAAAATCTAGTCAGAAACAAGTTACGTCAACTTATTATTGAATCTGAAGTTTGATGAAAATCCGTGCATTAGTTTTTGAGATAAGGCTATTTCAAAATTAAAAAAAAATTCTACATAATAGCTCCACACGTTGGGTGATGTACACTAAAAACTAATAAGGATAATTTTTTATCGATATTAACTGAATCTGAAATTTCGTTAAAATCCATGCATTAGTTCTTGAGATGCATTTAAAGCGAAATCCTGTAAAGTACAAAATAGCAGCACCATCTGTAGGGCGATTTACACCAAAAACTAAACAACACTAATCTATAAAAGGGACTAAGGGTATCTGAAGTTTTCGAAAGTTTCGTGCATTATTTCTTGAGCTACTGCGATAATCACAAATAATGCACCATGTCAGCGCCACCTGTTGACCGATTTGCTTCAAAATGTAATCAGCACCATGTTATTTCAAGTACAAACTAATTACAAAGTTTTATGAAAATCCATGCAGTAGTTCTTGATATATGGCTATTGTACAAATTGTAATTAACGCAGCACAGTAGCGCCACCTGTTTAGAGGTATACGCAAAAAAAGATCCAGTTTATATCAAGTACTTACAGAATCTAAAGGTTTGTGAAATTCCGTGGATTTGTTCTTGAGATAAAGCTATTTCGATAATCACGAATAATGCACTATGGCAGCGCCATCTGATGAGCGATTTGCACCAAAACGTAATCAGCACCACGATATATCAATTACTAACTAAATCTAAAAACTTATGAAAAACCATGCACTTCTTCCTGAGATATGGCTATTGTGGAAATTGTGAATAATGTAGCATAGCAGCGTCACTTGTTGAGCGATATGCACCAAAAAACTAATCAAATCTAGTTTACATTAAGGCATAATAGAATCTAAAGTTTTGTGAAATTCCGTGCATTAATTCTTGAGATAAAGCGCCCACAAAAATATTTGTCACATACAGACAGGCAGAAAGATTGACAGACTCACAGACAGACATTTTGTAAAAAACATGTTTTTCGGTTTCTCTGACCTTTAAAAAGTATAAATTCGCCAAAAACCGGATTTCGAAAATTTTCATGAATCCAATACTTTCTTCTTGTAATGATAGAAGAAAGTAAAATGATTGATCTAGGAAATAGAAAAAAAGAAGAAAAGGATATAATATTTGCTGCTTTTAATTGCGTGAAAAATACTTTGAATATAAAAAGTAGCTATTAATCACTTGAAAATATATTCAATCCTGTATTATATAAGTAAAGGTGAACTTTTAAAAATAGATACTAAGCCATTTTATTCATAAACTTCATGCCAGGCATAAACAACTTTTTATTTATGCTTAAATTATCATGTTTAATACATACTGCTCAAAACAATTAAAGGATATTCGAAGTTTTATTTAAAATAAAGATATAAACGAAATTTTTTTTGCCGAAAATAGAAGAAGAGAATCACAAATGCAAATTTTTCTGGTTTTCAAACTGTGGAGTATGCAAATTTTGAGTTCGTCGCTTCAGCGGTAGCGAATGAAATTTGACTTTCAACTGGATAAAAGAGAATGAAGACAAGGATGATCGGCATTCAGTGATTGCTTTGTTTCGATGAGTACGATGTCTCAGCGAAGTCATTTGACAGATTCAGAAGCTTGGTAGGTTAGAAGGGGGCCAAACTCAAGCCGAAGTAGCGCAAGCCATTGGAGTGTCACAAAGTGTCATTTCCAGGATCTGGAACCGTTTTTTGGAGAGTGGATGTGCAGGCCGCAAACCAGGGCAAGGTCGTAGACGGGCAACAACGCCCAATGAAGATCGGTATTTAGCGTTAACAGCTCGGAGACACCGAAACATGAACGCTACTCTTCTCCAACAACACCTTCGCTCGGCTATAGGCACCACGATTTCAACTCAGACTGTCCGAAACCGGCTCCATGCTGTAGGTCTGTATGCTCGCCGACCCATGGTATGTGTTAGATTAACATCAAGGCATCGTCGCGACCGCAGGGAGTGGGCAACCGAGCATGTCAACTGGAGGAGAAATGAATGGAGCAATATTCTGTTTTCTGACGAGTCCCGTTTTTCTGTGCATCCGGATAATAGGCCTATTTTCATCTGGAGGGACCGTGGCAGTAGGAATAATCCTGCGTTCGTGCACGAAAGTGTCGGATTTGGCGGTAGAGGAGTGTTGGTGTATGGTGGCATCTCCATTGACGGGCGCACTGACCTCTACATCATTCGAGATGGAGCTCTGACTGGTCGCCGATATAGGGATGAGATCCTCAGACCTATTGTAGTCCCTTACGTTGCAGCAATCGGAGATAACTTCATTTTAATGGACGATAACTGCAGGCCACATCGTGCAAACCTGGTGGAGGATTTCCTTTTTGAGGAAGGAATCGTTCGAATGGAATGGCCAGCGTGTTCTCCAGACATGAATCCAATCGAGCACGTTTGGGACGTTCTAGGAAGACCAGTTTCTGGCCGCCAACAACCCCTACAAACTCTCCAAGAACTGGAAAGCGCTCTTCTGGAAGAGTGGGGCAGAATACCCCAACTCGTCATTAATAGCCTCATTGAGTCCATGCCTCAAAGGTGTTCAACGTTGCTGGCCGCCCGTGGAAACCATACCCCCTACTGAAAATGATTTTCTTTGAATAAAACACCTTTTCTTATTCTTTTTTTCTCATATGCACAAATTGTGTTTTTTTCCTTTTGTACACAAATGCGCAATAAAATGCATTTTTTTCTGCCAAACATGTGTAATTTATTCTCATATAACCTACTATGTCTGTCGACCATGCATCAATCAGCTAAAAAGTTTCCCAGATACAAAATCCGCATAAAACTGCAATATCCTTTAATTGTTTTGAGCAGTGTATTTTAGTGCTAATAATTACTTGTATCAGAAACGATTGCAATAAAAGGAAAATTAATAACTGTTTCTGATATTACTCAATTTTCGTAATTTAAAGTCACGGAGAAATTACAAGAAAAAAATGTTTTCATATAAATTAAAATATTTAATATATCAATTTAAAAAACCCAAAATATATTTATGAATACTTTATAAATATGCCGTTAAAGAACATCATAAACTGCAATATATGAATAAAATCCTTTTGCGTTTGTTTACTTTTCAAAAATCTTATTAAGAATATTTTACGATATATATATACATATATATATACGATATAATATAAGAAATTAGAAATTCCTGTTATATCTTTAGAAATTTGGTAAACGTTAAATTTGAAATATTAGCTGTCATATACGATTTTCAAAAATAAATTAAAATATCAATAAGAATAGATCTTTCACATGTTTCATTTACGGTAATATATAAAGAAAATTTTTACTGTGTTAAAGATTTTTTTTTTTCAATTTGAAAACTTTTTTTAATATCATAATCATATATGAATATAATTTTTAGCTCCGAAATAATAACAAAAAATAAAATAAATACTGATGCATATACTCCAAGTGTTTAACAGTAAAAAACAGAAGAAATACAACATATAATAAACAGTTTCAAATGGCTTCAATTTAATGTTTTTATCTCGCTTTATCTACGAATCACTGAATAATGACATGGAACCTTGAATCATTCAGTTTTTTCGAACTTTCAGTTTTTTTTTATGCTGCAAATTTTGTGTTTAAGCAACGACGAATTAATCATATCACATTATCGAAAAGAAAGATTAAACTATTTATCGCTCCTTCGTTTATTCTGAAAAACCAAGCGAATTGAATTAAAGCATTGCAATTCAACTATCAAAACAATTATATGTTACACCGTTACATGAAGAAGGTATAACAAACAGTAGCTTGTGAAATAAAAATTTAACATTAAACTACGAAAGGAGATCAATCTTTAAGGATTATTTAACTCTTATCATAGATAAAATTTCACTGGAATATAAAACGTTAAAATTTAATATGACTCACCCTTTCATTCTAAAAATATCCAGAATAGAATAATGACCATTATAGGTAGATTTCGTATGAAATACTACCAATTGCGGTCGCTCCTATATGGAAATTTCTGAAAATTTTTTGCAGATCTACATCGATCATTAACCCTAGACCCCAAAACTACCACCAATAAAAAAGTTTATATAAAACTTTTTATGGACACGATAACTTCTATAATTTTGCTTAGTCCTCCAAACTGATACATAAAATCGAGGGGCATGAAATCTCGCCAGGTTCGTTAATGGGCAAAATCGGACCTACGGTGTGGAAAGAGGAAGGATTCTTGCGAAAAAGAAAAAAACCCATAACTTTTTTAATGAAAATAAGTATTGAATCAGTTTAATGTTTACTTCTAAAAAAAGGGCAAAAAGTTTATGCATGATAGATATTTGATAAAGTTAACAAGTTGGAAATTGCACGTGAAGCGTAGCAAATGAGGTGCGTTCGAACAATATTGAAGTTTTAAAAATACCCAGATCTTGCTGCTGTAGTATACAGTACTTCGGATGCAGTATAATGGTCGAAATCTTTTGTGTGTTCCTGTAAATAATGTCTACTTTATATTATACAAAAAGGAACTTGTATTAAACTTCAGCCACGTACATCAATTTCGTAAAATGTGAAATAGTTTAAAGAAAAAACGCCCCAAACAAAGTTTCCCCGTCAGGGCCGGCGCCAGGGGTGAGGCAAGTGAGGCAGCCGCCTCAGGGCGCACCGTAAAAGGGCGGCATTTGTCTCGCATATTTGTGCAGGTAAAATACACCAAAATATGAATAAATCCACCAACTGATATTAGACATTCACGAAAATTTGGAAAAAGTTTTATTTTAACACTAAAAATGAAGATCCGATGGCACCCCCACACCCACTCCCTGAAAAAAAAAAAAAAAAAAAAAAAAAAAAAACTGTTTTACGATTTTTGGGGAGGAGGGGGAGGGGGTACGTTTTTACTCTGGTGGAGAATTAAATTCTTTTCTTCAGCTAAAGTGTAGCTTCGTTTGCTATGTATTTTTTAATTCGGAATTGAATGATACTTCCGAAAGTCGATACGGTTATACATTACAAAGTTATGCAGGTTTTATGAATACAAAGTCATGAATGGTTCTATCAATAAAAAAATTATGAAAACACGAATATTTTGGCAATTTTACTAAACAATTTGAAGAAATTTTATGATCCTGATTTTGATCATTGCTGCTTTGAAAACATTTAAAAATCTTTATGTTATTTTATATGATTTAAAGAATGTGTTTTGAACGTAAAATAAATATGTCAAAACTGTGCTCAACAATGAAACATAACTTTCAACATTATATATTTATAAAACCTACCATAACTTTTTATAAAGAATGACTGTATGGACTTGAGAATGATGTTATTTGATCCAGAATTTGAAAATACATAACAAAATGATACCCACTTCACCTAATTTTAAAAAGTTTAAATATCGCCATCCCTTGATGTACCCCCCCCCCCCCCCTAAAAGAAAGCAAGGTAAAGTTGGGGTTTTTTGGGGGCGGGGGGTTGATCGTATTATCATGTCTAGTGACAAAACGATGTTCTTCCCCAAATTTTTGTGAATGATTGTTACAGTAACAACATATTTTATCTTAATAAAGTATAATTTTTGCCATTTTTTGCCATATTCGTAAAACGTGCCGTAACTTTGAAAAAATTGGCCATATCGACTTGCAGATGGTGTCATTCGATTTAGAATTTAAAAAATCCATATGAATCGATACCCCATTTGACCTACTTTAAAAAAGTTGATGCCTCCCCCTCCTAGGGTTTAAATAAACCTCCCCTTTTACTTTTTAAAACATAAACTGGGAGATTCCTGGTATTTTCATTTCTAATGCCAAATAAAGTTCTTTCCAAATTTTTGTAATTAGCCATCATTTATGTTTTTAATTAGAAAAAATCTATTTTGTCTGTAATGTATATTGAACATATAATCTATTATATATGGAATCTATTAATTAGTAATTAGGTTTTAAACTTTTAAATTGGTATAGTAAATGTTTCCCTCCGCATTTTAAATTTTTACCGATTTTTAGTGGGATTTTTAATGTCATTCTTAGTGGGTTTTTTCATTCTGCAACAGTTTTTTATATTCATAAAAAATGTTTTAAACTTTTAGTCTAATGTAATATATATTATCTATTAGTTTTTATTTTCTGTGGGATTTTTTGACTTTGCAAAATAAATCCCGTTTTAATCTTAAATAAATTTTACAGTCTGCAATTTTTCAAATTTTAATGATTCTTTGTATAGGTATTTGCATGAGCACATGTGTAAGGCACATACTACGATTTTGGATATCAGTATTTTAGAAAGGAATAACGTGACTTATTTTATCAGAGATATTTCATTAGTTGAATAAAGCTATTCAAACCTTTTGAAAATAACGGTGGCTAACAACTTAACAGTTACTAATTATGTGACTTACACGACAAGTGCTCATGAAAATACCCATATACCACTTTTACTGCTCTTTTTTACTTTCTTCTATCTTTACAAGAAGAAAGTATTGGATTCATGAAAATTTTCGACTTCCGGTTTTCGACGGATTTATACGTTTTAGAAAGTCCTGAACACGTTTTGACTATTTTTAGAAACTGTCTGTCTGTGAGTCTGTCTGTCTGTATGTGACAAAAAATTTGTGGGCGCTCTATCTCAAGAACTAATGCTCGAAATTTTATAAAATTTTATATTCAGTTAGACCTTGATATGAATTAGTGCCTATTGGTTTTTGGTGTAAATTGGCCTGAAGGTGGCGCTGCTATACTATGTTTTTCATGATTTTAATGATTGCTATATCTCAAGAACTAATGCACAGAATATCACCAAACTTCAGATTCTGTGAGACCTTGATATACATAGACGCTGATTAAGTTTTGGTGTAAATTGGCCTGCAGGTGGCGCTGCTATGCCACGTCTTTCATGATTTTCATGATAGCTATATCTGAAGAACTAATGCACAGAATTTCACCAAACTTCAGATTCCGCAATATCTTGAGATACATTGCCACTGATAAGATTTTGGTGTGAACTGCCTAATAGGTGGCGCTGCTATGCTACATTTTGCACGATTTTTGCGATAGCTATATCTCAAGAACTAATGTAGAGAACTTTATCAAATTTCAGATTCTGTTACACTAGAATATATAACATAATTAGACGCCGATTACATTTTGGTATAACCCTCACAACAGGTGGCGCTTCTATGCTACGTTTTTCATGATTTTCACGATAGCTATATCTCAAGAACTAATGCACAGAATTTCACCAAACTTCAGATTCCGAGGGACCTTGAGATACATAAGCGCTGATAAGGTTTTGATGTGAAATGCTCAACAAGTGGCGCTGGTATGCTACATCTTGCACGATTCTTGCGATAGCTATATCTCAAGAACTAATGCTGAGAACTTTATCAAATTTCAGATTTTGTTACACCATAATATATAACACAATTAGACGCTGATTACATTTTGGTATAAACCTCGCAACAGGTGGCGCGGCTATGCTGCATTTTGCATGATTTTTGCGATAGCTATATCTCAATAACCAATGCACAGAATTTCATCAAACTTCAGATTTTGTTACAATATAATGCATAACATAATTACACGATAATTACGTTTTGTTATAAATTCCTCAACTGATGGCGCTGCTGTGCTATACTTTACACGATGCCAGCTATGAATGCCATGTATGAAGCAAGAACTGAACTAAATTTTTTGTATATGATTATTTTTTGGTAAGGCAAGTAGGTCCTCCCTGAATTTGAAAAAAAAAAAAAAAAAAAAAAAAAAATATGCCTATCATTTTATTGTCCATTGGCTCGTGCAGAAACAGAATTCGTTTTTACTCCGATTAATTTACTGAAGCAGAAATTTAAGATGAAAATCAAAGTTGGTATGGTATTGAATTAAAATTATTAAAGCCTTAAAATGAGTAACTATTTTTTAAAAATATTAAAATGTACGTATGAGATAGAAGAAAGTTTTGGGATTGGCACATCCAACTAGTTTTTCTTTTTTTCGCGATTTATTTCGATTTTTCCGAATTAATAAAAGAAATCCAGTTTCTTTCTGCCAGTTCAGTATAGTACAATTTGTTTCTTTTGCTGCAGCGTTTAATAAGAATTTATGGAATATATATATAGTTTAAGATTTCGCTATTTCTATTGCGATTTCGCGTTTTGTGCTACATTTTGATGGGGCCCAGAAACGCAGCGCTTATCAGATCAGCTGCGTAAATTAAATTATTTTAGCAAATGAAAATGTATTTGTTTCAATATTGATTAGGGTGATATAGAAAACGATTTTCACCAGCAAAAAATCAATTTTAATATTGAATTAAATATTTCAATGCGTACCTCAGAAATGAATGTTATTTTTATGCCTTTATATAAATTTAAAATTTTTGAAAATATCCATTCAATAAAATTAACTGTAATTTAGTCCAAGCAACAAAAGTATGATACTTATATATGACTTCATAAGATTCTTATGAATAAAAAATATTGGAGTAAATTGTCGCATTTATACAAACATTTCTTGTAACGGACGTATCACCAGAAGTAACGGACGTTTTAGTTCTGGAATTATCAAACTTTTTATGCTTTTTTTTAAGCTTTTAGATGAAATTCAAAGCTCATTTCTAGTAATATTTATTTTAAAAGCAATCTTTACCTGATGTGTCAGAATTTTTTTCTATTATTCTTAGCGTGCGTCATTTTCCGAAAGGAAATACAAGGCAAAAGAGATTTTGAAGCGTTAATGTTATTCTTTATATGAGACCTTCTGCCCTTTTTTTTTATACTAATGGAATATGATTTATTAATTTAATTCCAAGTTAGCTGTTGTTATTTTTAAAAAGATGCAAAAACAAAACAAAATAAAATAAAATAAATAAAGATGTATATAAATAACGCAGTTTGATTATTTTAAATTCCTTAAAAGTAAACACATTTTGTAATACACTTTATATTATATTTATGGAAATAAGTTATAGTTATTATATTAATTAAGTTATTTTTTAAAACAGTTTGAGTAATGGTAAAAAAAGATGACATCATAGAGACAGTGAAATAAGGCTCGCCTCAGGCGGCGAAATGTCTATCGCCGGCCATGTTCCCCGTATACCATAGGATACTTTTGTGTGGCCTTGTAAATTAATAATAAATACTCTTTGCACCACAGATTGTCCAGGATGCATATTTATTATCTACTTCATAGATTCATGTCAATTCTAGGGTCAATCCAATTCAAGTGGTCCAGAAAATATTTTTTTGGTCGCTCGACTATTTTTAAAAAATCTGAAATTTTTTGTACAACAACCCTAATATGACGGAAGTTCAAAATGACCGTTATTTTAATTTTACTATTTTTTGTTTGTGCATGGCGGCCATCTTTGTTTCACTGTGTTCAGCGATTTTCTCAGATACTAGGATACACAAAATTGTAAATATCTCGTCTTTTATTTTACCAATTGAAATGGGGTTTGCAGCATTTTGTTCAGAATAAAATAGGCTAAATGTACGGTGATAGAATAATTTTGAAAAATAAATTTTTACAAGTGAAATTTTAGCACAAAATTTAAGATTTTTTCCAAAATCTATCCATTCACAAGAGGAAATTTTTTATCCAAGGAAAACTGTCAACCTTACACAATACACTTATACTATTACACAATACCTTATACTATTACACCAAGATCTGAATATTTTTAAGTTCCTTCGTAACTATATAAAACGTACATGACATGAATCTATGATGTATACACTAAAATATACATTCGTATAATCTGTGATGCAAAAAATATTTATTATTAATTTACAGGGTCACACAAAAGTATTCCTTTACATAATGGTATAGGGAGAACATTTTTTTGTGCACGTTTAAATTGTATTAAACTAGTTAACATTTTTTAAATTTGTATACGTTGCTGAGGAATACTACAAGTTATTTCCTGTATAATAGTAAACAGATAGTATTTACAGGGACACACAAAAGATTTCGGCTACTATACTGTATCCAAAATAC
The DNA here is from genome assembly GCA_964019185.1 of Maratus speculifer. Taxonomy (NCBI): domain Eukaryota; kingdom Metazoa; phylum Arthropoda; class Arachnida; order Araneae; family Salticidae; genus Maratus; species Maratus speculifer. The sequence continues at coordinate 377,196,515 of OZ025293.1, forward strand.
TGTATATTATTTCATCAAGATCTGAATAATTTTAGGTGCGTTCGTAATTATATAAAAACGTTGCACATATAATCGTCGTTCATTCTGTCCGAGCGCCTGTCAGTCCGCCAGTCTGTCTGCCAATATGTAACAAAGCAAAATCTAACTAACCAAAGCATTTAAAATTTAAAATATAAAATCTTTGCATAACTTTGTCAAATCATTTCAAATTTTATGAAAATTGGATGCATAATTTCAATACAGGGACTATCCAAAGTATTCCATTACATTACGGTCAATAAGAAAAAATACTTTCAAGTACATTTAAAAGATGTTACACTCTTTCGAATATAATGGAGGGTCAATCCATTTCAAGTGGTCCAGCACTGGTCGCTCGACCATTTTTAAAAAATCTGGAATTTTTTGTACAACAACCCTAACATGATGGAAGTTCAAAATGACCGTTAATTTTACTATTCTTTGTTTGTGCATTGTTTCATCGTGTGCAGCGATTTTCTCAGATACTAGGATACACAAAATTGTAAATATCTCGTCTTTTATTTTCCCAATTGAAATGGGGTTTGCAGCATTTTGTTCAGAATAAAATAGGCTAAATGTATGGTGGTAGAATAATTTTGAAAAATAAATTTTTACAGGTGAAATTTTAGCACAAAATTTAAGATTTTTTCCAAAATCTATCCATTTACAAGAGGAAATTTTTTATCCAAGGAAAACTGTCAACCTTACACAATTTTTTCTACAAATAGGTCAAAAGTGCGTGTACTCATACACCAAGTCCCAGATTTGGGAGTTAATTTCTCTTTGCGAAAAAAATTCCGAAATTCTTCAAAAATTTAAAAAATCGCACTTTTTAGGCTTTGATATCTCTGGTGAGGCACGAGATAAAAATTTGAAATTCTGCCCTTTGATAGTATTGTATAGTAGTGTTATGTACAAAAAATTTCAAGAAGGAAATTTGACTGCAAGCTGAGATATGACATAGACAATATGTGAAAAGAATATTATCAAACTATTGTAACCTACTATGTAATTGTTCCACAAGACTGTCAACCTTACACAATTTTTTTCTACAAATAGGTCAAAAGTGTGTGTACTCATACACCAAGTCCCAGATCTGGGAGATGATTTCTCTTTGCGAAAAAAATTCCGAAATTCGTCAAAAATTTCAAAAATCGCACTTTTTAGGCTTTGATATCTAAGGTGGAGCACGAGACAAAAATCTGAAATTCTGGCCTTTGATAGTATTGTGTAGTAGTGTTATGTACAAAAAATTTCAAGAAGGAGATTTGGCTACAAGCTGAGATATGACATGGACAATATGTGAAAACAATACTGCCAAACTATTGTAACCTACTATGTAATTGTTCATACCTCCAAAATTTTTAATTAATTATTTATGGTACAAAGTTAAATGTTAATTACAAATATCTTCGTCAAATGCGTCTGTGTGATTTAAAAAATTCAGAATGTATGCTAAGCCAATACACTATTTGTCCAGAGGAACAAACCTACTACAAATGTTATAGCAACAATTTTACTCGGTACACATATCAGGAAAAGTAAATTCCAGACAATGGGTTGCAACTGATCGAGTTGACATGGTTTCAATTATTAAACCTATAGAATTTCATTCAAGTTAACAAGTGGTGAAAAGACTTGGGTGGCTTCAAATAAAATTTTGAGAAAGAACAGCCTGATGGACTGATAACAGTAACTGGTCGAACTCATAACATCTCTCGTAAATAGTGTTAAGCTCTTTGTTGCGCATATATAGTATCTTTGTAAATTAAACCTTTATTATTAAACTGTTTTCAACAAACGACATTTTCTGTGTAAATATTGTAATAAAAGAGACTAATCTCATTTCTCCTAATGTGCTCATAATAGCATTTCTTAACATTTTTTAATCACCGTATCTCCGCCTATTGTTAAATCTCCTTCTTGAATTTTTTTGTACATAACACTACTACACAATACTATCAAAGGTCAGAATTTCATATTTTTATCTCTTGCTCCACCAGAGATATCAAAGCCTAAAAAGTGCGACTTTTGAAATTTTTGACGAACTTCGGAATTTTTTTCGCAAAGAGAAATTAACTCCCAGATCTGGGATTTCGTGTATGAGTATACGCACTTTTGACCTATTTGTAGAAAAAATTGTGTAAGGTTGACAGTCTTGTGGAACAATTACAAAGTAGGTTACATTAGTTTGACAATATTGTTTTCACATATTGTCCATGTCATATCTCCGCTTGTAGTCAAATCTCCTTCTTGAAATTTTTTGTACATAACATTACTACACAATACTATCAAAGGCCAAAATTTCAGATTTTTATCTCGTGCCCCACCAGAGATATCAAAGCCTAAAAAGTGCGATTTTTGAAATTTTTGACGAATTTCGGAATTTTTTTCGCAAAGAGAAATCAACTCCCAGATCTGGGACTTGGTGTATGAGTACACACATTTTTGACCTATTTGTAGAAAAAATTGTGTAAGTGTGACAGTTTTTCTTGCATGAAAAATTTCCTCTTGCAAACGGATAGATTTTGGAAAAAATCTTAAATTTTGTGCTAAAATTTCACTTGTAAAATTTTATTTTCCAAAATTATTCTACCACCATACATTTAGCCTATTTTATTCTGAACAAAATGCTGCAAACTCCATTTCAATTGGGAAAATAAAAGACTAGATATTTACAATTTTGTGTATCCTAGTATCTGAGAAAATCGCTGCACACGATGAAACAATGCACAAACAAAGAATAGTAAAATTAACGGTCATTTTGAACTTCCATCATGTTAGGGTTGTTGTACAAAAAATTCCAGATTTTTTAAAAATGGTCGAGCGACCAGTGCTGGACCACTTGAAATGGATTGACCCTCCATTATATTCGAAAGAGTGTAACATCTTTTAAATGTACTTGAAAGTATTTTTTCTTATTGACCGTAATGTAATGGAATACTTTGGATAGTCCCTGTATTGAAATTATGCATCCAATTTTCATAAAATTTGAAATGATTTGACAAAGTTATGCAAAGATTTTATATTTTAAATTTTAAATGCTTTGGTTAGTTAGATTTTGCTTTGTTACATATTGGCAGACAGACTGACGGACTGACAGGCGCACGGCAAGATGAACGACGATTATATGTGCAACGTTTTTATATAATTACGAACGCACCTAAAATTATTCAGATCTTGATGAAATAATATACAGTATTTTGGATACAGTATAGTAGCCGAAATCTTTTGTGTGTCCCTGTAAATACTATCTGTTTACTATTATACAGGAAATAACTTGTAGTATTCCTCAGCAACGTATACAAATTAAAAAAATGTTAACTAGTTTAATACAATTTAAACGTGCACAAAAAATGTTCTCCCTATACCATTATGTAAAGGAATACTTTTGTGTGACCCTGTAAATTAATAATAAATATTCTTTGCATCACAGATTATACGAATGTATATTTTAGTGTATACATCATAGATTCATGTCATGTACGTTTTATATAGTTACGAAGGAACTTAAAAATATTCAGATCTTGGTGTAATAGTATACAATATAGTAGCAAAAACTTTTTGTGTGTCCCTGTAAATAATACGGTAAAACCTCCATAACGGACACTCCCGAATAGCGGACACCTCTATTTAACGGACAGTTTTCCAATACCCACTCCCAAAACCTAAATTTTTGTATGTTTAACCTCTGAATAACGGACATTCCAAATAGCGGACACTATTTTCGGCGATAAAGGATGAAAAAGTATTTTTAACAAGAAAATGTAAAAAAGTCTAAATTTATCAGGGCAATGTGTCACAAATTTTGTGATCACAGATAAATGTAGAGAGTGGGCTGAGGAAATTTCTCCTTCACGTTTATAGTTGAATTCAGAGAGTTGCCTGGCAGGGGCAGCTCCCAGAGTATTCAAATGTCTATGCCTCTCCGGAAGATTTTATGTTTTTAATGAAGAAATCCCTATCCCAGCTCTGAACTCTATATAATGACAAAAACATCAGTTGGAAAACAAATTACGCGTAATCGCAAGCAAAAATAAACTACTGTAAGAGATTTTTTTTTAAATAAGAATGTAATAAACAGCAGTTAATGGTATGCACAATTTTATTTAAGTTTTATTGCTTAAAAAATAATTTTAAAATTTCTCATTAATCATATAATAGAGGTTTTAGAACATATAAATGTCAATGAAGTATTAAGCATTTCATAGCGAATTTTGTATCTCTGAGGTTTTCCCAATAGAGGACACTTCCGAATAATGGACAATTTCTACGTTCCCGAGGTGTCCGTTATTTAGAGATTTTGCTGTATCTGCTTTCTATTATACAAAAAATAAGTTGTAGATTTCTTCAGCAACGTATATCGATTTAATAAAATGTTAAATAGTTTAATGTAATTAAAACGTGCACCAGACAATGTTCTACCTATATCATTATTTAATGGAATATTTTTGTTTGGCCCTGTAATACAATAACAAGTGTTCTTTGCACCACAGATTGCACAGAGTGCATATTACAGTATATACTTCATAGATGCATATTAATCTTATTATGTTCGAAGGAGTGTAACTCCATTAAAATGCACCTGAAACTTTTTTCCCCAGTGACCGTAATGTAGTGGAATAATTTTGACTGTCTCTGTAATTGAACTATGAGTCCGATTTTCACAACAATTGAAATGAATCGACAAAATTATATAATAATCATATATTTTAGATTTCAAAAGATTTGGTTGGGTAGTTTTTGCGTCGTTATTTGCGGACTGACGGAAACAGACAGACAGACGGACGGAAAGACAGACAGACAGACGAATAGACAGACGGACTGAACGACAACTATAGGTGACAACTATATACATAATTATGAACGCACCTAAAAATGGGCTCAAGGGATTAAAAAAATGGGGCTTTGAGAAGAAAAAAAATCATAACTTCGTCAATTCTCAAGATATCAAATTCAAATAATTTTTTTATAAATGTTCTTAATATTACCTAAAACTTTTGTATTTACAAGTTTTTGATAGGATCACTCTTATAGCAATAAATAAATAAATAAATTAAATTAAATTAAATTAAATAACAACGAAAACAAATAGACGGGGGGGGGTGCAGAAAAATCCATACCTTCGTCAATTCTTAAGATATCAAAACCGATTAAATTTATTTTACATCTTCTCAATAATATCTATCACTTTTACACTGACAAGTTTTTTTATAGGACCAATCTCTATAGCTAAAATAAGTTAAACAAAAATAGGCGTTGAAGAAAAAATCTCCAATCCAAATTGCTTATATAATAACTCATTTCTAAAGTCATTTTTGATTTTAAATGCATCCAAATAACAAGTTCTCTTAGTTGGGAACTATATAATGTAACGTACTGGCCAGTTTTTTGATAAAGGCAGAATATATTTAAAAAAATGCTGTCAAAATAGGCATTTTGAACAGAATTTCTCGAAGCGATCCTGATTGAAAAATTGAGAAAGTATTCGAATAACAAACTACTTATTTTCTGAATCATTTTTAAATGCTTTTTTGCTCTCAAACGCATCTAATTGACAGGTTATCTTACTTAGGAACTTTATAATGTGCTGTATCAAAAATGCTGTCAAAGTGCTCATTTTGAACAGAATTTCCTTAAGCGAACGTGAATGAAGAATTGGGGATTTATTCAAATAACAAATTGCTTATTTTCTGACTCATTTTCAAATTCAATTTTGCTCTAAAAGACATTCAAATGACAGTTTCTCTTATTTAAGAGCTACTCTGTAAAAAATTTTAATCTTTTGCCGCATCATCACGCCATCGCTTTTACAGAATATGTCTGTTTTGACCTATGAGAATGCTCCATAATTCAGTGAAGTAATCGTTTCCTACACTGTAAAAAAATTGACCCTTTTACTGCATCGTCACTCCAACGCTTATATAGAAAACGATTATTTCAGCTTATTATTTAGCAGTCTCATGGGTCAAAAGAGAGATACACTGTAAAAAAATTTGACCCTTTTGCTCCATCATCACGCCACCGCTTTTATAGAAAACGATTGCTTCAGCCTACACTGTAAAAAAATTGACCCTCTTGCTGCATCGTCTCTCCATCGCTTTTATAGGAAACGATTACTTCGATATATTATGGAACATTCTCATTGGTCAAAACAGAGGTAGTCTATAAAAGCGATGGAGTGACGATGCAGCAAAAGGGCCAATTTTTTTTCAGTATATATGGAGCATTCTCATGGGTCAAAAGCGAGATATTCTATAAAAGCGGGGAAGTGACCACCGCTTTTATAGAAAACGATTACTTCAGCTTATTATGGAGCATTCTCATGGGTCAATAGAGATATTCTATAAAACAGGGGAAGTGACGATGCAGCAAAACACTGTTAAAAATTTGGCCCTGTTGCTGCATCGTCACTCCACCGCTTTTATAGAAAACGACTACTTCACCCTATTATGGAGCATTCTCATGGGTCAAAAGAGAGATATTCTATAAAAGCCGTGGAGTAACGATGCAGGAAAAGTGTAAAAATTTTTTACAGTGAAGGGTATTTTTTTTTACATTGTATAAAAGCGATGGAGTGACGATGCAGCAAAAGGGTCAATTTTTTTACAGTGTACACCGTTAAAAATCTGACCCTTTCACTGTTAGAAATTTGACCCATTTGCTGCAGCATCACTCCACAGCTTTTATAGAATATCTCTTTTATGACCAATAAGAATGCTCCACAAGACAGTAAAGTAACCGTTTTCTATAGAAGCCGTGGGGTGACGCTGGAGCAAATGGTCCAAATTCTTAACAGTGTTTTGCTGCATCGTCACTCCACCGCTTTTATAGAAAACGATTGCTTCACACTACACTGTAAAAAATTTGACCCTTTTGCTGCATCGTCATTATATCGCTTTTATCAGGGCTACACTAGATACCGGGCTTGCTCATTCCTTATCACGACGTCACAAAAGGTGGCTGGCCGCTATCTGCTATTGGTACAAAAAGGGCTCAAAGTGACGCACCCATCGTTTTGTACCAATCGCTGGATGTCATTCAGCCTCCTTTTGTGACGTCATGAAAGGAATGAGCAAGCCCTGTATCAGTGTTGCCTTGCTTTTATAGGAAACGATTACTTCGCTGTAATATGGAGCATTTCCGTTGGTCAAAATAGAGATATTCTATAAAAGCGATGGAGTGATGATGCAGTAAAAGGGTCAAATTTTTTACAGTTTATATAATGTGCCATATTGGTCGATTTATTCGTAAAGTCAGAATATATTTTAAAAAATGCTGCCAAAGCGCACACTTTGAGTTGAATTTCGCTTAAGATGATTTTGATAAAACCAGCTACAAAACGCATATTTATTTATTTATTTGAATAACATACATCTGACTTGTGGGGGGCATACGTGTCTGAGTTGTTAAGACACCACGCCGCTGATCGTGAGGTTGTGGGTTCGAATCTCATTGGCTCCATTGCACACACTCTTTGTGCGGAGCTCCTGGTTGTACTTCTGGTGTGTTGTAATATTTTCTTGTGTGCTATCTCGTCCCTGTATATTGACGATGGCTTATAAGCAGGCTTCATGTCGAGCACACAAGTCAGATGTATGTTGTTCAATAAACAAACAAACAAACAATCTGACTTGTGTGCTCGATATGAAAGCCTGCTTATAAGTCATCGTCAATATACAAGGACGAGATAGCACAAGGAAATTTACATTACAAGAGAAATACAACCAGGAGCTCCACACAAAGTGTGTGTGCAATGGAGCCAGCGGGAATCGAACCCACAACCTCCAGATTAGCAGAGCGGAATCTTAACCACTCGGCCATGGAGCCCCACCCCCCCCCATAAAACGCATACCGCAGACAAAACGCACAGTCACTTGATCAAACGCCCAACAATTTTTTCTGAGTAAGCTTATGTCAACTTCTGAGTACACTGTTAAAAATTTGACCCATTTGCTGCAGCGTCACTCCGCAACTTTTATAGAATATCTCTTTTATGATCAACGAGAATGCTCATAACACAGTAAAGTATCCGTTTTCTATAAAAGCTGTGGAGAGACGCTGCAGCAAATGTGCGAAATTTTTAACAGTGTAAGATTGGTTGTCTTATTTTAAATGCTGAACGGGCTTTGTTTGCTTGTTTATTGAACAACATGCATCTGATTTGTGTGCTCTACATGAAGCCTGCTTATAAATCATCGTCAATATTACAGGGACGAGAAAGCGCAAGGAAATTTTACAATACAAGAGATACACAACCGGGAGCTCCACACAAAGAGTGCTTGCAACGAAGCCAGTGGGATTCAAACCCCCAACCTTTTACACTCGAACGCGATTAGCGGTGTGGTGCTTTGTTCACCCGGGTACGGAGGCCCCGCTGAACGGGCTAAAGGAGATGAAATAGGTCACGTGATGCTTTTTCTGAATATTTTGGATTTAAATGAGTGGTCACAGGTAAAGCATTTCTGTTACGAAAATCATGTGTTGGAAAGATAAAGAAATATAGTAATTGTTTTTACCTATTTTGAACCATAAAAATAATGCAATAATTGAATTATTTAAAAATTCCTTTCTTTGATAAAGCCTACTCCAAGCAAAATCTCCTGAGCTGGCGCGCACAGATCTCGAACACAGCCTAAGTAGTAGCTTATTTGAAATTAAAAGATCGATTTCAAATTCGATTTATCCATAAACTATTGCGTTTGGAAACTGAATTTGCCCCACGTGTGAAGCGTTCGTTTTGCGACGTAGTCTACGAAGCGTAGCCTGAATGTGACATAGAACTTTGCAGTTTTCATTAGTTGTACTCTTGGTCTTCCCGCCTTTGTTTAATGTTACTCATAGTTTTCTTTTGTGTATTTTCATAGTATTTGGGATTTTAAAGATTTTAATTGTGTAAGTATTTCATTTTCTGTCTAATAATTATTTTTCTTTAGGTGTAGAAGTTATTAAAAAAGAAGTAACTTTTTATGATGTGTTAGTATAACCATAACAAGTCATTTTTAAATTATACACCAAAGCTGTTGCATGGTTGGCAAACTATGACAAATCTCAATTTCCTTTAACCCCTTCGCGACGGGAGCCTTTTTTGTCACCAGTCTTTTGAAACAGAAATTTGTTTCTTCATAAATCGGGAAAATGCTTCGATTGAATAAGCCAAATTTTACTATATAATTTTACCGGTGAGAATAAACAAGGATTCTTAAGCCTTTTTGCGGCACGTATTCGTGTCGCTCGTCCCCAAGGGGTTAACAAACAAGGTTTCATTGAAGCTGAAAATTTCCATTTTATGTATCGCGGGTCAATAAACGACATTTAGAAATAAACATCTTAGAGGTCGGATGTCTTTGAACACATTTGCGACGGGACCCTTTTACGGATTTTTTTATGTTTTGCCACTGGTTTTCAAAATCAGAAGTTTGTGCCTAATTAAATTGAGAAAATGCTCAGATTAAATAAGGCAAGTTTTCCAGTAAAATTTTACTGGTGGGGGGGGGGGGGATTCTTAAGTCTTTTGCGGGCCACCGGTGGTACGCGCCAGCGTGAACGTGTTAAACTGTGAAATCGCATGCAAATAAATGACCTTAATGTGGTTTGCAGTAATTGCATATCTAATTAACTTTATTATATACAATTTTGAACGCACATTAATAGAGATGCATTAGTTAATGTTCTGAAAATTTCTATGCATATTAATTAAAAAAAAATTGATTTTTAAATTTCCTTTAATAAATGAACTCGCCTTACATGCATTGAGCTCAGGATTTCACATAGTTGAATTGTAATAGTGACTAATGTTTAAAATGCCCTCCATTGTTAAACCCTGTTTTGAACTTTTTAAAACACAATGTTATGTCTTACCTGAAGCATGTAATTGATCATTTTGTGCATCTGTAAGATTAGATTCGTTTAAAAGTATTATATTCTATCCAGCCTTTTTTCCTTTAAAAATCATGCGCAGAATGATCAACATCAGTTTCGAGAAAATTGACTTAAAAGATAAAATTACCCCTTAATCGTACAACGAGTCCCGTTTCAGTTCTGCCGTAACTCCCTTTCTAAAACAAATTTTCCATCCTGGAGTTCCTCTTGATGTTCATAAATAATTGAACTTCAATATAATCCAATCCAAAATTTGATACTTTAAAAGGTACTTGAACTCTTGAATCTTACAACATACATAATCCTTTTATACGAATGCATACTTTTTAAAATGCGATATCGTATGCTTGTTAAGTGGCTCATTTCTAAAATTTTAGAGATCGGTGCATGTAAACTGTTAGAATGTACTTCATCAGTCGTCACGAGTTTGTTTTAACATAATTGAATTAAATTTATTTACATCAGTATTAAATTTTAAGTTATTGATTGTAATGTGGCTAACACAAATTTGTTTTGACAAAGTTTTTGACATTCCCATTTTTTGCTCGAAAGCATTTTTTTTCCTTTTCTCAAACTACTTTTAAGTTGTCGCATTATGAAAATGAATAAGTGTATGCGTTACATTAATTTTAAACACGATTATTCAATCGGTAAATTATTTATAACATGTAAATTTTCCATTTTTATTTGGTTGAAAAAAGTCCGGGCCAGGATTCGAACCAGGGATGTGTTGGCTGAAGCTGCCAATGCTCTTCCAACTGAGCCATCCCGCTCACGAACACCGGAGGATTATTTCACCCAATTAACCTCAACGATCACTTAATCTGGTCTGATACTCTGGATCAGCTTAACAGAGTAAATCGAAGATCAATATAGGGTCAATCCATGTGAAATCATCCAGAAAAAGAAAAAAATGTTGCTCAATATTTTTGATTTTTTTAATTCTTTACCAGTTAATTTATTGTACTTTTAGGAGTCTAAAACAAGGATTTAAAATTTTTTAAACCCTTTGAATTTTTTTTGGCATCCATGTTTTTGTCATGTCACAAGCGGTTTTTCATGAAAATAGTACTTTACAGAATCCTTTATAACTTTATTTCTAAACGTATCAAAATGATTTAAAAACCATTATATTTAGTAATGACTGAACTAAATTTTCATAATAGGTATTTTTATGAGAATGATTAAAAAATTGTATAAAATAAGATTAAATGTATCATTTTTACAGTGAAAAATTGTCTTTTTTGACATAAACATTTTAATAGAAGAAAGTAAAATTCACCTTTACATTTATTTTTTTTTAATATATACCCTAATGAACTGTTCTCAGAAAAAATATGAAACATTTAGTGGTGTTCCTTTTTTTTTTAATAATTAGTCAAAGTTGGCATCTCAACATCAAAACGCTAAATTTGAAGTTCAATATCTAAAAAAGGACTGGCTAAAAAAATATGAAAATTTAGCAGGATAACCTTCTTATGGATGTAAACATGTACCACAAATATTATGAGTGATATATACGTGGTTTTAAAAATATGTAACTTTGAAATTGACTTGAAAATCACATTTGTTTACATATATTTTTACACATGAAGAACTCATAATGCATAATACAGTAAAACCTCCATAACGGACACTCCCAAATAGCGGACACCTCTATTTAACGTACAGTTTACCGATCCTCACTCCCAAATTCTGAATTTTTGTATGTTTAACCTCTGAATAACGGACATTCCAAATAGCGGACAGTAATTTATGCGATAAAGTATGAGAAATTGTTTTTTAACGAAGAAAAAAGTAAAAAATCTCTAAATTTATCAGGAAATTTTGTGATCACAGGTAAATGTAGAGAATGGGCCGGGTCCCACCCAGGCCTTTCATGCCACGTACAGTATTAAATTCAGGGGATAGCCCGAGGGACATTACTTACCAGAGCATCACAATGCTCCCCCCGCCCCACTCCCCTCCAGAAGATTTGAGATTTTATATTTTTACTAGCGAGCTACGCCCGCTAGCTGGGCCACTTTTTCCAAACGAACCTCGGTATTAAGCAGTATATAATAAGCAAAAAAAATTCATTTAATAAGCAAGTCTTGGTGTTCGAATCCTCAAGCACAAAAAAAGTAAAGAGCCATGGTCCCGTTAAAAATATGCGATTTCGCACTGTGGGCCACGTGCACTTGAAAAAAAAAAAGATTGTGGTTCGGAACTATGGTCACTTCGCGCCCATAGTCCCGTTAAAAAATATTTGGTTTTGCACGGTGGGCACTACGCGCCCTTAAGACATTTTTCCGTATTTTTTAGTTCATCAGAAGCAGATTTTTACGCAGATACTGAATATGTAATCAGTTTTTTTCTACTTTAAAAACTGTCTGCATGATGGTTTAAGAAAAAACGCGCAAAAAAACGCAATTAGCGCCGGTAGAAAAAGCGGTTTTCGGCTGTTTCTTCTTTTAGCCAAAGGGGAAAAGTTAGGTTCTTCACCGCAAGGTAGCGCAGTGTTCCGCCTCGGAGCTCCGTTTGAGCGCCGTTTCGGATTTGAGACAATTTTCGTTCCGATTCCCAAGGCGTTTTTAATTCATAACTTTTTTAATTTTGGTCCCACGGTCTCGAAAATGCCCGAAATGACTTCCCCGGAATATTTCCAATCGAAAGACACCTCTCGCGACTTCCAACTCGCCCGCGTTGCGAAGTTTAATCGGCTTCAAGCAGACAGAGGCGACCGGATTTTATTAGTATAGAAGAAATGGCAAAATACAATCAGCAATAACATTTTTTTTTTTTTTTTTTAAATATGATTTAGAAAAATTAAAACTATTGACATGGTTAAAACTTCACATAGAAAAAAAAATACATTGTAATCTTTAAATGCTAAAGGAAACTTTATAAATACATTTTTTTCGTATGAATGTAACAAACAGTGTATAAAGCAATGTATCATTTTATTTCAATTTTATTGCTTAAAAAATAATTTTAATTTTTGATTAATCATATATTAAAATTTTAGGACATATAAAAGTCAATTAATGAAACTTTAAGCATTTCTTAGCAATTTTTGAATGTCCGAGGTTTTTCCCAATAGCGGACACCTCCGAATAGCGGACAGTTTCCTCGCTCCTGAGGTGTCCGTTATTTGGAGGTTTTACTGTATATCCTGCTTATTTCTTCAGATGCCTTTTTTTTATAGTATAAATAACGCATAAATATAATTACACTAGACTCCCTAAAATCCACAAAGCTTGGGACCAGAGGTGGTGCAGATTTTAGAATTTTGCGGATTTCTGGTCATTTCTTTGTTTACATTTTTAAAACAGTAATTTGAATGCAATAAATATTGCAATAAAAATTATAATGAATGCTTTCAATATATTAAAACACTACAATAAGTAATAAACTAAAATAATAAAAATTTTGATAATTTTTAAAATATTAAAAGCAAAGACCAAATGAATAATGTGTGATTAACTATTCATTATAAAGATGAAATGTATTTTTTCCTAAATTATTCAATGAGACTTCCCTCATAAATAATGTAGAATATTAAATCACATCAAAATAATAAAATAAGGAAGTTTTATTCCAGGTTCAGCCAGACTTAATAACCAGAAAACTTTGATTAATACATAAACATATTTGATAAGAAGATTATGGATTATCAGTAATATCAGCAGTATCTTGAATTTTTTCAGAAATAAATTTATTTTTCCTTGAAGAAAAAACATGAATTCAGTAATAACAAAAATTACAAATTAATGTATGGAATTGATACAAAACTAAAGTCAAATTTTGTCCCTATATCTGAACTGAATGTCTCATTGTTTACATTTGTAAATTATGTGCAGATTTTAGAGAGTTGTGGATTTGAGGGAGTCTACTGTATATTAAAACCTAATTTATGCTCACAAACTTAATATTTCATTTATTTTTAAGCCAGGATTAAGTGAATGTGAGTATTAATTTTATGATTAAGAACAAATTAACAAATTCCCTTTTGTTAAATTCTATGACTGAGAACAAGTTTTTTTGTCCTGTCCTGTTTATTTTTAATATGCCAGTGCATAAATATATTGTGGTTTAAACTGTAAATACTGCATACTTCATTTTATAATTTAGAACAAATTTGCATTTTTGCTTTTTATTTATTCAGTGTATAAATATATCATGTCTTAAACTGTAACTTAAACTGTTGCATGCTTTATTTTGTGACTGAAAACAATATTTCTTGTTCTATCCTATTTAGTTATGATCACTCAGTGAATAGTAAATAAATGTATCATGTTTTAACTTGTTCATTTCTAGAATTTATTTAGCTTCTCATTAGAAGAACCCAGTTGTGTTCTGTCTTAAAGGTTGTTCTGCCAACAAATTCCTGGTACACGAGCATATCGCCAATTTATACCATTAAGTGAAAGTGTTATCAGGTGCTTTGTAACATCTATATGTGAACAGTATAATGATCACAATATCTCAAATTTGGAAAAGCTTGCCATAATTCAAAGTAAATGATTATATTTTGTGCATTTACGATAAAAAGTGGTGGATTGGAAACATTCTTGAGCTAAGTGAAGAAAACAATGACCTGTTTATTCACTTTTTTTTTTTTTCACCTGTACTCTATAGACCAACTTCTTTTCAATTGTCCAAACATGATACAGTTCCTGTAAGTAACATGCTTCAGAAACTAACACCATTGGAACTAATTACAGTCATTGTACACAGCTACAATATTACTGAGACACTTTGCAATGAAATATCCAGATAATTATTTCTATGAGTGTAAAGTAGATTTAATTATTATGTATTCTATGTAAGAAAAAACATGTCTTATACCTTTAACAGTAGCTTTTGAAATAATAAAAAAAAGTAAATTATGCATTTAGGAGTAGTTTTTCTTTTAAAAAATGTGTAAACAAATGTGATTTTAAAGCCAATTTCAAAGTTCCATATTTTTAAAACCACGTATATATCACTCATAATATTTTTGGTATATGTTTACATCCATAAGAAGGTTATCTCGCTAAATTTTCATATTTTTTTAGCCAGTCTTTTTTTAGATATTGAACTCCAAATTTAGCATTTTGATGATGAGATGCCAACTTTGACTAATTATAGAAAAAGAAGGAACGTCTCTAAATGTTTCATATTTCTTCTGAGAATAGGTCATTAGGGTATATATTCAGAAAAATAAATGTAAAGGTGAATTTTACTTTCTTCTATTAAAATGCTTATGTCAAAGACAATTTTTCACTGTAAAAATGATACATTTAATCTTATTTTATACAATTGTTTTAATCATTATCATAGAAATACCTATTATGAAGATTTAGTTCAGTCATTACTAAATATAATGGTTTTTAAATCATTTTGATACGCTTAGAAATAAAAAAGTTATAAAGGATTCTGTAAAGTACTATTTTCATGAAAAACCGCCTGTGACATGACAAAAAAATGGATGCCAAAAAAAATTCAAAAGGTTTAAAAAATTTTTAATCCTTGTTTTAGATTCCTTAAAGTACAATAAACTAACTGGTAAAGAATTAAAAAAAACAAAAATATTGAGCAACATGGTCTGGATGATTTTCACATGGATTGACCCTATATGGAACTGCAGAAAATTGCTGCATACGAAATTAGATTAATTTTAAACACTATTATTCAATCGGTAAATTAATTATAACGGCTGTTATAAGATGCCTAGAATTTATAATTGGAGATTTTACTCTTTGCGTAACATTTTTCTTGAAGTACCACGTCACATCTTCTAACGTTTAAGAAACGTTTTATTGTCTTTTATTCGAAGAAATTTTAAATTCGCGAGCACAGCGAGTCAGCGCCGAAATTAGCCTTTTTTTCACCCGGGTCAAACATGGATTTTTGGCGCCCCCCCCCCCACATGTATGCATTCTTTATAACAAATACAACAAATAAAATCTTAATTTGGCGCCCCCTTCACCTTCTGTACTGTTGGCGCCCGGGGCATGTGCCCCCTCTAGTTTCGGCCCTGCAGCCAGTTTTTATACATAATTTCTATTAATCGAGATTTCCGATATCCGAGTTATTATAGCGGTCCCATTTATCTCTGATTATCGAAGTTGCACTGTACGGGGAAAAATCGTTAATATACTCGGATTGCCATGAAATTTTAGGACGTTATTGACGTTTACCCTAGCACAAGTCCTATTGAAAATGAAGTTTCTACCATGATTATTTTATCTACAGGGCGAATCAAAATTTTCCTATTACATTACGGCCTATGGGGAAAAATCGTTTCAAAGGAATTTTAAAGATTTTATACCCTGTCAAACATATTAAAATATGCATTCTATAAAATATAAGGTGAAAATGTAGCTATTATTCATTTACAGGGCCACACAAAAGAATTCCATTAGATAATGGTAAAAGGGGGAATTGTGTGTGACATATTTTAAATATATTAAACTGTTTCATTTATAATAAAATTGATATGTCACTGAAGCTGAATATAAATTATACGCTACTGTCTTGTATAATATGAAGTACATATCATTTACAGGGCCACACAAGATTTCAAATAGTATATTCTTTCCGAAGTACCGTATATGTGTCCGATGATGGCTGATGGAGGTATGAAATGCATTTTAATTATGATATTCGCGTTTATATTTCGCTAAATATATGCACATTATATGGTGTGTATAATTGCTATACAGGGCTACCCAAAAGAGCTCGCCAACGTTACTGAATATGAGCGCAAATTATTTAAACGTGGTTCTTAAATAAGCTATGCGTTTTTACGCTGAGCTGCATTCAATTTACTGAAAAATGTTTGCAAAATATAGATAAAGGGATATACAGGTCCACGCAAAGAATTCGGTACATGGACTCCTATGAATGATGATTTATGAGAATGTGATTTCAGTTGTTTTAAAAGTGTTTTAGTTTACAATAAATTTTAGCCTAATGCTGACGTGTAATAAAGGCATAATGTAAACTACAGGGTTGAACAAAAGTATTCAAGTATGTTTCCATCTAATAGTATGAATTGCTGAAAAAGAAATTTCAAGCTACTGCGGGTATTTTCTTGCTAAGCTAAATTTTCCCATTATATGAACTGACATATGAAATACAGGGCTGTTCTAATGTACTGGAATACATATTTGGGTATATTTGGCTATACACTATTTCCCTAAATAACAAAGTTTTGTTAAAGATTTCATTAAGTGTTGGAAAGTGCTTCATAATCTATGCTTAACGCATGATTTTTCTTACTTGTAATGTGCAATTCCGTTGGATTTCTTAACATGAAGTTGAAAATTTTTTTGTTTATTTTTTTCTTTTGGACTTGCATGACATGGTAATAACGTATTTCGTAAGGAGTGAAAATTATAATTAAAATTTTTAAATAGTATTATTTAAACTTTATAAGCAATTAAAATACTAGTGTTTGCTGCATTACGTCATTTATAATTTCAATAAAACCTTTTATTGCATGTTTTTGTGATTGATATTTTAAAATGCTTTTTTCAAACTGATTTTTTGTTTGTTTCCTTCATATAATATTTGTTATTTTAATTCTTTTAATAACAATAAAATGATTTTTCTTGTTTTTTACGCCTTCCCGCCCCTATTTCTTAGTGCAATCAAAACTATCACATAAAACACAAATGAAGATTTTTGATTTTTCTCTTTTTACTATGTTAAGCAATTGCATTTTCTGAGCGATATAGAATTTGTAAGATACTTTTAAAAATGTTTAATTCCGATGGAGGGCAATGTCCGCTTACTGCATTAATTTCCTTATCTGCAATTTTGCAGTTTCCTTTATGTATTTCACCCGACTTCTTCAGTTTAATTTCGTCGTATTTCGTACATCCTGTTACAAATTTTTATAAATATATTTATTTTCTTAATTTTCATCGCCACTTTAATAACCTATTTTCATCGCACTGTAAGAAGTGGATTGCATTAGAACTTACAAAGTATTATTTTTTTATGCTTATCAAGAAATTGTTAAAATACAGAGTGGTTGCTGCATTACTTCAAATGTAATTTTAATTCTTATTGTAAATGTGTTCATATGTTTTTATTTCATTTTTTAAATTAAATTTTTAAATTGATTTTCCGTGTTTGTTTCCTTCATATAATAAAAATATATTTTGCTTTTGTTAACTCAGAAATTTCAAAATATTTTTCTTGTTTATTTTTTAAATAAAAGAAAGATTGGTGGAGAAACAAATGTTTTATCCAACTCGGCTATAGTTTTTTCATTCTAAAGTTAGGCATTCGTTGTCAGTTCGTCGCCTCAGTTGCTTTCGGCGAAGTAGAATTTTTCTGTAAGAAATCCACTAGTCTTTGTAAAATGAGTGCTTATTATTCTCTGTTTGTGATTAGGGACTTCTTGCCCAAGTATTATGTCGGTATGTAGTTTTTAAAGCTAAAATTTGTTTCTTTTCATTTCATATATTTTATAGATTGGTTTCTTTGTTGTTTGATTTACTTAGATTTTTTTTTTTTTACTTGTTGTTAATTAAAACTTAAAATTATTTCTTCCTAACGTTATTTTGCTTTACATATACAGTACGTGTCAAAATTTCAAGCACAGCATAAAATTTCAAAATGAAATTTTGTTAATGAGTATTTTCCTTATGTGATACTTTTTGTGTACTGGGTTATTTAATATAAATTTTCTTTATTTATTCATATGATAGTAATTTTTCTGAAGAGTACATATCTGATAATTTTTAGAAAAGTGTGAAACACAAATCATTCTCTGATAAGCATTGTGGTAAAATTCATAGTTTGGTTTCGAAAGTAGGTTATTTGAAATATGAAAGGTTAAAATTAAAGATTATAGTTTGATTATACATAGTATAAATGTATACAAACATTATTTTTAACAACTCGATGGCTGATAATTCAGAAATCGTCGAAGAGTAAGATGAAGCATACGATAATTTGATTAATAATACGGGTGGAATAACTGGCTAGTAATGTACACTATATATCATTAAAACTATAAAGATAATATTTATATTTTAAGCAACTTGATGGATAATTCAGAAAGCTCTGAAGTGCAAGATGAAACATATAATTTGATTAATAATATGGAAGGTCAAACTCAATATTAGTCATGTGTATTATATATCATTAAAATTGTAAATATAGTATTTATATTTTAAGCAACTTGATGCATGATAATTCGGAAAGCTTCGAAGTGAAAGATGAAACATATGATAAATTGATTAAAAATGCGAGTAGATTAGTTTTAATACTTTAGATGATTATAGCAGTATGAAATATCGTGTAGGAGCAAATACGTATAAGGTGAAAATCGAGTAGTCAATTGATTTCAACTCTATAATCATTCCAAGTTGGTATTTATCTCAGTTATGTAATGCGGAAAAATAAAAGGTAAAGAATCAAGTTTGATGTAAATGAATATTGTTGTATTGGCTTAAAAACTAAAAGAAATATTGAATTTTACTGAATTAAAAAGCATAGAATTTGATTAAATGTTTTGTATACAAAAATTAAGTTTGAATGTAATAAAAATATGGAAATCAGTTTGTAAACTCTCATTTTTATAAGTACAACCACGAAAATATTTTTTAATGTAGAATTTCCACTTATTGATGAGACTAAAAAAAATATTTTGTTTAATTTTGAATATTGGGTCTACGTAATACACTGATTAAAATCTTACAAATTCGGTGTTATATTTTCAAGAAATTGTGGTTTGTAATCCAGAAAAGGCGGGATTTTAATAAATTTGTAAATATGATCATAAATTTCTTAAATTATTTCTCTAACTTGTCATTCATCTGTTAATTTTTTTAACTTTCGCAGAAAAAACATTTGAATTTTTGGTAATTTGTACCATTTTTTGTTAAACAGTTGATTTTATTTATTAGTATTTTCATTTGACAGTAATTTCACGTATGAGGTTATTAAATATCTATTTATTCTCTTTACTGTTTCATATGATAGTAATATTTCTGAGGAATAGGGCTGATAATTATTAGTGATAAACAAGAAAGGTGAAACTTTGAAGTTCTAAGTGTTCTTTGATTAATTTTCTGATGAGTGTTTAAAAACAGTTGTAAGTATGTAATGACAAAATATCTATACTAGCGAGAGTCGAGTTTGATGTAGATAAGTATTGCAGTAATAGTCAATTCTTTGTTGAATTTTTAGAAATTATGTGCGAAACAGGGTTTTTTACATTGAGTTTATGAAATTTCAGTTTTTCGAAAATCAACCCAAAAATGGACAATTACCATTTTTAAAAGTTATGATAAAAAGGTCTAAGCAATATTAATGATAAAAAATTGGTCTAATATTTGCTCTTATGTGGTGAAAATTTCAAATAGTTTGGTTTGAAATATGAAAAGTTTAGAAAAATTAAACTTTGTATTCGTGTATGTTTTGAATTATTAAACTTTAAAAATAATATTCATATTTGAAAAATGTTGTGTGATTTAATAATTTTCTGATAAATAGATAAAAGCAGTTGTTAAAATTCTGTACTGTTAAAATATACAGGGTGATTCAGCTCGTCGGTGACAAACTTTAAGGATCGATAGAGCACACCTAGACGAACATTTTTGAATAGGGAATGTAGGGTCCCTGACGCGATGGTAAGGCGCTAGGCGCTTTCGAAAATTTGGGTGCCGAAATTCGAAACGTCATAAAAACTAGGGAAATGGTTAGATTTTCTTGCTTGTTGCGTCGAAATGATTCTGTTTGTTTAGACTTTCTTCAGTACCAATTTGATAAGCGTATCTCTTAAAACATGGATAGGGGGCGCTGCAGACTTTGGAGAGCTAGACATCAACTTTAAGCCCGTTATTTTGATAATTTAACACATGCTCGCCAAAGTTTATACTCTAACTTAAAGTTTGAACCCAAAAGTAGAGCCCTGCAAAAAGCGTAAGAGCCGGAATAAAATGTCAAAGTACAGGGTGGTCGAAACTCGAAGGCTCCTAAGAGATAAACAAACAGATTTCTTGACTTATGGCATGCATTTTCATGATTCTGTTTGCTGGGGCTCTCTGAAACTCAGTTGAACGGTACAAAAAGAAACATCGATAGGGAGCGCTTTGGGCAAAAAACATAATTCGTTGACATTTCGGACGCTAACTGGAAACGGGGCGCTACGATCAGTTAGTAATAATGAAAACACATTTTCTACCTCTGCTCAACACTTCTGAATAAATTTAGACCAAAAACATCAATGATACTGGAAATTTATTTACAAAAAATAACACTACAGAAGATGCTCGAAATTTCGACCTTGGGCCATGATGCAGGCTTCGCACCTCCGTCGCATTGAGGAGTGTGTGTTTCCAACAATGCCAGGAGTATCTCTGATCTGCCCTGCTGCTGCCACAATGCGCGCCACAAGTTCTTCAGCACTGCTGACAGGTGTATGGTATACCTCGGCCTTCAGGTAACCCCAAAGGAAGAAATCCAAGCAGGTGAGGTCTGGTGATCGGGCAGGCCAGTGAACTGGACCCCCACGCCCGATCCACCGCTGGCCATACCTTGCGTTTAGATGGAGACGCACGTCGTTCGTGTAATGGGCCGGAGCTCCATCGTGCTGGAACCACATCTGGCGACGCGAACCTTCGGGTACGTGCGCTCCTCCAGAAGCTGCGGCAGCACTTGATCCAGGAAAATCAGGTAATTTCCACCTGTCAGCCATTCAGGTAACAAATAAGGGCCAATGAGGCAATCCCCCAGAATGCCGGCCCACACATTTACTGAGAAACGCTCCTGGGCTGCTCGGCTTCTGGTTTCATGTGGATTTTCATCACACCACACATGACTGTTGTGGGCGTTCCAAATTCCCTCCCGGCTGAAGGTGGACTCGTCCGTAAACAAAATGCTGTTTACAAAACGGGGATCCCTGGATCTCATCGCCAAGTACCATCTTGAGAATTCCACTCGAGGGCCAAAATCCTGCTCTCTGAGCAACTGCACCCGCTGGAGTGGTAGGGGTGCAGATTCCGGGAACGTAAGATGCGCCACGCAGTTGCTTGCGAAATGCCAACATGTCTGGCGATATCTCTCGTGCTAAGACCTGGGTTGTCCTCAACCAGGTTAAGCACAGCCTCTTCGTTGTCGGGGGTGCTCACTGATCGCTCCCGTTCAGGCCTGCCTCCGTCGAAAGATCCCGTTGTGGACAACCTCTGGTGTACTCGAGCGAAGAAGGCATGGCAGGGGATTTGCCTGTTGGGGTAACGCTCGGCGTACAACCGCTGAGCGGCTCGTCCATTACAACCAGCAGCGCCATACGCCAAATGCATGTCAGCCAATTCAGAGTTTGTGTACCGTTCCATCCTACTACCGATCTGCAGACAAGTAACCCGAAGCTTAAGTAGGTACCGCACGTTCAAAAGACGTGTCTGCGCATAAAACTACGTCATCTCGCGTTGTCGTCTACGCATTACGTATCTTTTGCATATCGATATGGTACGATATCTTTTGCATAAATCAGCAAAAAGCACCTTATGTAAATTTTATTGCGCGCATTGTGCATGATTGAAACCAGCTATGTTTGTTAAAAAAAACAAACTGCAGTTTTAATAGCTTCTTATGATAAGTAAATTACTCTCTTGTTTTGTTTCTAACTGATCGTAGCGCCCCGTTTCCAGTTAGCGTCCGAAATGTCAACGAATTATGTTTTTTTGCCCAAAGCGCCCCCTATCGATGTTTCTTTTTGTACCGTTCAACTGAGTTTCAGAGAGCCCCAGCAAACAGAATCATGAAAATGCATGCCATAAGTCAAGAAATCTGTTTGTTTATCTCTTAGGAGCCTTCGAGTTTCGACCACCCTGTACTTTGACATTTTATTCCGGCTCTTACGCTTTTTGCAGGGCTCTACTTTTGGGTTCAAACTTTAAGTTAGAGTATAAACTTTGGCGAGCATGTGTTAAATTATCAAAATAACGGGCTTAAAGTTGTTGTCTAGCTCTCCAAAGTCTGCAGCGCCCCCTATCCATGTTTTAAGAGATACGCTTATCAAATTGGTACTGAAGAAAGTCTAAACAAACAGAATCATTTCGTCGCAACAAGCAAGAAAATCTAACCATTTCCCTAGTTTTTATGACGTTTCGAATTTCGGCACCCAAATTTTCGAAAGCGCCTAGCGCCTTACCATCGCGTCAGGGACCCTACATTCCCTATTCAAAAATGTTCGTCTAGGTGTGCTCTATCGATCCTTAAAGTTTGTCACCGACGAGCTGAATCACCCTGTATAGGATCAAGAATAAAGTTTGATGCAGGTAAGTCTTGTAAAAATTCAGAAATCTTTGAAGTGTAAGGTGAAACATATCCTAATTCTATTAATAATATGGACAGAATAAGTGAAACTATTGGTTATTATACTATCTAAACTTTAAGCATTGTATTTATTATCTAAATAACATGTTTGATAATTTAGAAATTTTAGAAAGGTAAGATGAAACATACGACAATTTGATTAACAGCATGACTTGAATAACCGAATAGTTTTAACATATTAAGTGTCTAAAGCAGTAAGAACTTTTTGGTTCTAGAAGGGGGGGGGAAAGCAATCTATACTATTGGTGGTAAGAAAGACATAAGATAGCTTTTAAAAATAGTTACAAATTAGTACTATAATTAGCATCATGTAACAATGTATAAAGAAATGCATTTCAAAGTTGAAAATTAGAAAAAAAATTGGTCTTTTCTTGAAAATCTGTATTTTTGTTTAATTAGTGATACTTAAGTTTTTGTTGTTAAAAACTAAAATATGCGTTTGATTCTTCTGTTAACAAATTGATATCCGGTTGCCGTAGAAAAACTAGTGTGAAAACTAATCAAATTATTTTAGTCTTACCCCCCCCCCCCTTAAAATTAATATTTTAAATTGTTTTGCTTAATTATACTCATTAAGGTGATGGTTGTTCAAAACTAGATGTGATATTCTTCTTATAAGATTTTTCCTACTAAACTCCAGCCTAGTCTAAATCCTTTTTTATTACAAGTTATTTTTTCTTGAACGTAAGTACTTTCAGGTTGCTTGTGCGTCAGAACTCTGTTGTGACTTTAAGGAATGCAGGGGGTGGATGAATGGGAGATGTTTACTTATACAACTCGCATCGATAAAAATCCTGTTGTGATAAAATTGGTTTTAAAAAGTTTTTTTGTGTGTGTAGTCACACACAGGAAGTTTCAAAACTTATGTAACTAGTGTTTAAAAATAGTTACAATTTCAAACCAGCGTAAAAGTTAATAAAATTCCTCTTTTTTTCTTTAAAAATTTGATATTTTTCTTTAGTATTCGTCTAATTATTGAAATTCATTAATCTAATGGTTGTTCGAAAATCTAAAATGTATGTTTTCCTTTTTTAGTTGATATTCTGATATTATAGATGAAATGAATCAAAAATCAGTCTCTTCCCTTGAAAATTTATATTTTTCATTGCTTTGCTAAATTAACTCATTAAGGGGATAGTTGCTTAAAACTGAAATGTATGTTTAACTTTTTACTTTAAAGTTGATATTCTGAAGTTTCAATTGGAAAAAAATCTAAAGAAATCGGTCATTTTCTATAAAACTTGATATTTTACTTAGTTAATATTACTCAGTTAATAATTGATGTTGATCAATCAAAATTTAAATATGCGTTTAACTTTCCTCTTTTAAATTGGTAATCAAATCATAGTTGAAAAACATCTAAAGAAATCGACTAAAAATTGATATTTTTCATTGCTTAATTAATAATACTCATTAGGCTAATTTTTCCAAATCTGAAATGTATACTAAAGTTTCCCTTAAGTCTGATATTATAGTTGAAAAAAATCTAAAGAAATTGACTAAATTTTATATTTTCATTGTTTTGATTAATTAATAATACTCATTAAGGTTATGGTTGTTCAAAAAACTGAAATGACTATTTAACTTTCCACTTTTAAGTTGATATTCTGGTCTTGTAGTTTATAACAATCTAAATAAAACGGCTAAAAATTGAGATTTTCCATTGTTTTGCTCAATTAATAATTCTCATTAAGGTTACGGTTGTTCAAAATTCGAATATAAACTTACGTAAAACACTAATCACTTCGATGTTTAACATCCTTTTAAAAATAACTTCGAAAAAAATAGATTTACAGTTTTAGAAATGGTCGTTAACAGGGGTAATGACCGTTTCAGGGAAATAATGGTTGTTTCGGAGAGGAAATGTCTTAAAGAAATGTATTGGCCATGTTGAGGGGTGATTGACAATATTTGAACAGAGGGTCGTTCATCTCTCATGTTATAGTAGAAAATTGTTTCCTGCTACGAGGCGATGCTGTGTTTGGGGGGGGGGGACGAAAGTGGTGGTAGGACATCGTAGGCGGTGCCACAGTGCCGCTTCCTTAGTATGAACTGTTATTTTCCTATTACTGTCCGCTTCTCTACATTGTTGAAACGGTACTCTTTCACATTGCCTTCTTTAGATTCTGTAATTTCTTCAGGAAAATAGTCATATTTAACAAGTAGAAAATCGCCTTTAAGTTTCTGATTTTCATCTAAATCCGAAAAAAAACATCCAGCTCATCTTCATTTAACTGATTATTTTCAATTTGGTACCATTTTGCTAAATGCCTCTTTAACTAATTTTTCTAATTGCCTTTTTTACTTTTTTCAGTATACGCCCAAGCTTTTGACGTTACAACTGATAGAATTTTCTTTTTTGTACTTTTTTCTTCTGAATAAAAAAAAGATCTTTTGAATGGGATTGGAATTTCCCCTGTCCATAATATTCGTAGATTTTTCAGGTATAATTTCGTCTGGTTTATTGATATTGCACAGTTTCCAATTTGTACGGTTTGGCCGTACAATGTACGGATTTTGTTCTTATGGTACTGTTGTATGGATGAACAGTACAATTTTAGTTTTGCTTGCCGAAAAAAAAAATTGCGGAGAATTGCAAATTTCGTGGAAGTATCGCCGAAATAGTGCACATTTCGTCAGTTTCGAGGAAAAAACACTAATTTTGTCTAAAGATCGCTGAAAAACGCAAATTTCGTGAACGGATAGCGGAAAAAACAATTTCGCAAATAGATCACAGAAAAAACGCTAGTTTCTTCTGAAAACCGCGGGAAAACGTCATTCATCTAAAAGATCGTGGATAAAACGCAGATTTCATCGAAAGTTCGCGTGAAAAACGCAGATTTCGTTAAAAGATCATACAAAAACGCAAATTTCTTCAAAGTGGCGCGGATAAAAGTGAAGAATTTTGTTACAGGATTGAGAAAAAATCATCTCATTTTGTCAAAAGATCGCGGAAAACACGCGAATTTCATGAAAGGATCGCGGAAAAATGTACATTTCGTCTAAGGATTGCAGAAAAAAATATACATTTAATCAAAGATACCCGGAAAAAATGCATAATTAATGCCGGTAGGGATGCCCCTCACCCCCGTCATCTGCTGTAATCTTTCAGAAAATTTGCTGCGAATTTAATGTTCCCCTATTTATTGCAGATCATATAGGATAGCTTTTTTAGAAACATGTTCCTAAAGTATGAAATTGCAAAAACATTTTCTTGTGCAATCTCATGTTTTTATTTTGGCAAAATATAAGGGAATAAATGTAAATGTAATATAAAAATATTATGAAATATTACTTTTTGTCATTGCATATGTTATTCATTTTTAAGTCTAAGAGTACATCGTAAAAATTGTAAGGATTTCAAAATTGACTTGTTAGCAGCAGGTATGATATTGCTTCTGAGGTTCAATGAGCCCGATTATCTTGGATTTTTTCTGAATTTTTTGAAATTTTCATATTTGAGGATGTGAACACTTATTTAACTCACTTTCGTCCCGAGTTAAAGAATCCTGAGAAAAACGTTGCGGTCTGCGAGGCCTAAAATCAATTGAGGGTTACATAATAAGGATATTAACTTTAGTCGGAACTTTTGTAATCTGGGAGGTGTTATCTTGAGAACTGTAGAACTTTGAGTGCATGTTTGAAATAAAATACTCGTAATCTGTTGGTAATATATCGTTAGTTAATAATCTTCCGAGAATGTGTAATGTCAGTCTGCTATGAAAGTAATGTCAATTTTACGCATGTATCGAGATGTCGTAGCTTTCCAATTTTAAAGTTTTAATTAAAAACTTCATAAAAATCTTTAATTTTTTTTGTACATTATTAAAATTAAGAAAAATGAAATACTACAGACTGTTTTTAGACTTCCTATTAAAACTGAATTTCCTATTTAGATGGAGGTTTAAAAATTTTCAGGAAAATTTGAAGAAATATTCGAACTTTCATGAATGAGCTTTACAGAACCAAAAATAGTATTATATATATAAAACCCCTCCGTGTATAACAATTCCGGGGTCAACCCATCCACGAGAAAAAGAAACTCATTCACCAATGAAAACGTTTCATAGTCGTAATGGAGCGTTCTCATTGGTCAGATTTACAGAGGGAGCTGTAAATGACGTCACTACATTTTACTTCACTTTGAAATCTTTCCACGATTTCAAAAAGTACACTGTTAAAAATTTGATCCATTTGCTGCAGCGACACTCCAGAGCTTTTATAGAATATCTCTTTTATGACCAATGAGAATGCTCCATAACACAATAAAGTAACCATTTTCTATAAAAGCGATGGAGTGACGCTGTAGCAAATGAGTCAAATTTTTTACAGTGTATATTTAATTAAAACTTTTCATTAAAGGAAAGCGAAGGTGCGTTTTAAATGGAATATTGTTAAAATTTTTATATTCGGGTTGCTTTAATTTTTTTTTCTTTACAGCCGTGAATGACTCATGCGAATTTCAAATCTATAAAAAAAACATTGTGAAAAGTTACCTCAGATTTTAAAGGCAATCTATTTTCTGACCAATGAAGCCGTTCCATAGTCGTAATGAAGCGTTCTCAATGGTCAGATTTAAAGTGGGAGATGTAAATTACGTCACTACATTTTACTTCGCTTTGAAACCTTTTCATGATTTCAAAAACACTATTTAATTAAAACTTTTTATTTAAGCAAACCGCGGGTGCGTTTTAAATTTCATTATAATCCCCACTCCCATCTACCAGATAGTTTTGCTATAGTTTTAAGTGCAGATTTCTGTTGAAATTTTCTTTTCTTTTTTTCTTTCTTTTTTCTTTTTTGTTAGATTTTTCCCTTTCCAAGTTTAATCGCTGTATTTATCAAAATTGTTTCAGCCTATAGTGGCTATGATTGACCACAGATGTAATTTTTTATCATCCTTTAAAAATGCAAACACGTCATTTTGACGGGCTATCTTCTAGTTATAGATATATTGATCGTTAAATAGTAATACGACCTAAATGTTTTCATATTTAAAGAAAGAGAAAGATTACTCTTGTATTTAGCTGAACGATTGCCTACTATCCATGAATTTTAAATAAATCTTTTTTCTGTTTTTAAAGATTTTGGTTGAAGCGGTTAACGTGAACGATTAAAAAAAAAAAAAAAAAAAAAAAAAAAAAAAGTTTATTGGTTAAGAATTATTTTCGTGACTTATTCGAAAATTTTGTAAAGTTCGTAAACAAATTTTCCAAAAGAATCTCAGGATTTAAAGATATTCTGGGATTGTAATGACTAATTGTTATACAGCCAATATAAAGCAGTACAAAATGCATAAGGTTATATATATATATAAAAAACAGTTAAAATAAATAGACCGGGCGCGTAGTGAATAGCTACCCACTACATTACAACTGATTTAAACCCAATCAAGCATATATGACCTACATTACAGCAGCGAGAGAACAGTTATGAATTTGAAATAACACATGTAAAACTTACTTGCAGAATGGAATAAATTCCGAAATTTTTTACAGAAGAATAAATATAACACAAAATAAATTTAAAGCGGTCCTAAAAAAGAAATATATATGCTGCTAAGCATTGGAAAATGGTTTTCTTTATTAACTTTAAAATAATTTCAAATGTACCATGATTCTTAAAAGAATTTTTAACGTAACTTTATATTTTTACTTTGAAAGATTCTGAAGGTTATTAACGATTTTTTCCTGCATAATATAGAAAAAAATATTAAAACATTATTTTTTAATCCCTTGGGGACGAGAGACACGTATACGTGCCGCAGAAAGGCTTAAGAATCCTTGCTTTTCAATACCATTAAAATTTTACCGCAAAACCGAAGCATATTCTCGATTAATTAAGGCATAAATTTGTTTTTAAAAACCGCAGGCAAAACATTAAATTTCGTAAAAGGCTCCCGTTGCGAAGAGTTTAATTCACTTTTATTTATACTGATGTTACATACTCACACACAAGTACTTTCTTGTACAGTCAGTCTTGTGGAATACAGTATATAGGGTAGATGTGCCAGTACTGGACGTCCTTCCAATAATGTATACCTTTAAATGTTCTTTTTTTTAGTTTATATAAAAAAGTAACAATTTTTTTTCATAATTCCCCGGCGCATATTTTATAATCTTGCGTTATTCTTGAGTCTAAACCAATCGGGATGCAGAATGCTTCGAAGTTCTGTTTTACAGTGAAAATCCTAATGAAACATGCTAAGAGCTGGATTCATTAATTTGCATATTCTTTATTTTCTTGCAAAATTTGCAGCCTTTTGTTTTGATAGCAATATAAAACTTTTTTATTTTTTAAAATTTTATATAATACCCATTTATAAAATTTCATTTATTTTTGTTTTAAGAGGGGTGTCCATTACTGGGATGCTTAGTCAGTCATTCCAGCAAAGGACACCCCATCTAGACATTGCTAAAAGGAAATTTCAGTAATGTTTATAGTGCACTAAAATATAATTTAATTGCGAACCTAAATTAGTGATCCTTACGGGCTCTGAACTGGCTCGAGACCCGCACCCAGTTTTGTCCGTGGGCCGGGCCGGTAAAAAAAAATTGAACGGGCCATACGAGGGGGGGGGGGCGATAAAAAAAATAGAGCAGAAACAACAAAATGAAATATTTTAATTATGTATGCATGCTATTTGCATAAAAATGAAAACAGTGTATTACAATAAGGCACTTAATCATAACCTAGAGTTTGAGCGTTTTTGCTATATTAGTTTTGACAGGGTTATTCAAAAGATACTTTCTTTTTTAATTTGTATACGGTCCCCTATGGAGTTTCGGGAAAAAATATTCACGGAGATATACGACTTATACTATTATATTTATACACTGAGTTGATGATTCCTCATGTATTTTTCTAGATATTTAACAAAATGTCTAAAATCGCAAGTGAACGATTACCAATGGCCAGATAGTGTATCATTTAAACTTATAAATGCAAGATTCAAATCGCATTTAATGCAGTGTTAGCTTTTATGCTAGCTTATTTTTTAACTAAATTCTTTATATATTAAATACATGTGTGAATTATGAATCATTGCAGGTTAAAGTTCTTATTAGTATTACTTCTTAGTTTCTGCCAGTTTTTGCCACCTACTGGCAGAAACTTGCCAGCCCTGGTACTAACCACATGAAACTTTTAAAAATTGTATGAGAAATTTTAGGATGTGATTTTCTTATCAAGTTATAAGGCTAACTATCACAAAAAAGAAAAAAAATTCAAATTCAAAAAATATACTTTTTACGTGTTTCCTAGAGCTGTTAAAGTAACATTGTTTTTTGAATTGCGCACATTTCAATTTGTGATTAATTCCTTAAAACCTGATGAAATTTTTAAACGGCGAGTTTTGAACTTTGCGAGTTTTGAAGATATGAAGATGCAACTTTTGGTGTCTTATTCAGGACTGAATAAGGAACGTTTTTCTAATTGGAATTTTTATCCTATAGGGGCCGTATAAAAATTTATTTTTTAAACTAGTACTCCCATGGAGTCGCAATTTATCTTATCAAAAATTTCACCTTTTTTTATGAATTTTTTCAATTGGAAGTATGAGTCTAAGGGCAATATTTAAGGCGATAGCCTATTTCGATATTTGACTCACCCTGTATAATTTCTACAGTGTGGAAATCGGCATCGGACAGTTACATTGTGGAAAATCCGGGCTTAATATATTTTTTAGAAAACTTGTGCCGGGTCAAGTTTAGGCTTGCATTGTTTTTTTATATACAGGGTGTTTCGCTACCAGGCCGGCAAACTTTGAGGGATGATAGTAGACACGAAGACACATTATTAAATAGGAAACCATGGGGCGTATTTCATTTGTAGGAGCTAGGGGCCATTAAAATTTAAGGTTCAAAATTTCAAACGATGATAAAAAACGGAAAATAGGGTCGATTCGTTTGAGGTTTTCATTAAAATTATTCTTTATATCAAGATTTTTTTAGAAAAATTTAAAGGTTACGTTCAAAAATTGTCGATAGAGGCGCTTTAGAGTAACGAACAACTACTTCTAACCCTTATTTTGTGCATTTGGTTGAAATTATTCTAAAGTTTAGACTTTAACTTAAATTTTAAGCCCATAATCGGAAACATTGGGATCCGGTAACTAGCGAAAATTGAACTGTGAACAGAAAGGAAGATTTTAAACGCTCATTAATATTGGACAAATTAATAGATATCGTTGCGGTTTGCGCGTAAGTCATTCCCTTGGTAATTATTTTATTCAAAGTGACGTGTAGTTTTGGTGTCCTCATTTTTTGATAGAGGGTGCTTCCCACACGTCTCTGATATTTCAATGGCATTACTCCTGGGTGTTTTACTACCAGACCAACATACTTCCAGGAAATGTTAGGGATACAAAGACGACTCGAAATCGCATAGGAATGCAACGTTGGAAATGCCTTTTTCCAAGTTACGGTTAAAGGAAGCAAAGAAAAAAGTAACAGAAACAGCATAGAAAGAGCGGCACGTTAATGTGACAGAAAATAGTTTATTTAAAGGTTTTACTAGAAAAGGTGTTCGAAATTATTACGACCAGAAGCAGTCCGGCAAGTTTAACAGCGATGGTAGATGGCGCTAAACGGTAATGAGCCTGAGCAGCGATCACTTTGAAGTGATCATTTGTTAACCGGTTCCAAATGTAGCAGAATGAAGTGTTTGAACGATGAACAGCACGATAGGGTTCCTCCATATTTTACCAAAGACGTTTGCCGACACTTCAAAGTAACATATGTACAGTGGTGCATAGGTCGTGGTGGCCCGGTTCATTGGCCTGCCAGATCGCCGGACACTATAATGTATGACTTCTACTGGGGTCAAATGAAAAATTGGGTGTATGAGACTCCCGTACCATCAGTTGGATACCTCGAATCTGGTATTTCTGTATCTGCCAGAAAACTATCAGAGATGCCAGGAATCTTTCAAAGGGTGAGGAATTCAACGAGACGCCGCAGTCAAGCATGCCGGACTACTACTAGTCGTAATTTCGAACACCTTTTGTAGTAAAACATTTAAATGAACTGTTTTCTGTCACATTGACGTTATGCCCTGTTTCTGCTGTTCCCGTTTTCTTTTCTCTGCTTCCTTTAACCGTAACTCCAAAAAAGGCATTTCCAACGTTACATTCCTATGTGATTCCGAGTCGCCTTTGCATCGCTAACACTTCCTTGAAGTATTTTTCTCAGGTAGTAAAACACCCAGGAGTAATGCCATTGAAATATCAGAGACGTGTGGGAAGCGCCCTCTATCAAAAAATGAGGATACCAAAACTACGTAATTTTGAATAAAATAATTACCAAGGGAATGACTTACACGCAAACCGCAACGAAATCGATTTGTTTGTCCAATACTCATGAGCGTTTAAAATCTCTCTCTATCTCTGTTCACAGTTAAATTTTCGCTAGTTACCCGATCCCAATGTTTCCGATTTTGGGCTTAATATTTAAGTTAAAATTTAAACTTTAGAATAATTTCAACCCCATGCATAAAATAACGGTAAAAAGTAATTGTTCGTTACTCTAAAGTCTAAAGCGCCCTTTTTCGACAATTTTTGAACATAACCTTTAAAATTTTTTTCTAAAAAAATCGTGATATAAAGAATGGTTTCAGTGAAAACCGCAAACGAATCGACCCTTTTTTCCGTTTTTTATCATCGTTTGAAATTTTGGACCTTAAACTTTAATGGCCCCTAGCTACTACAGAAGACGTTTGCGCCCCATGTTTTCCTATTTAATGTTTGTTTTCATGTCTACTATCATCCCTTAAAGTTTGTCGGTCTGGTAGCGAAACACCCTGTATAAACGAACCGCGCTTGAAGTAGATTTAATTTTCTCAAGTTGTGTAGGGCAGTCATGATTTGTAAAACTATTAATAGCGAAAAAAAATTACGAATCTTTGGATATATACTTCGGTGTTTTCTTAAATTCACTTCTCAACGTGAAATTTTGGCTTATTTTCTGGCTAATTTTTAACTGCAAAAGTATAAAATTGACAAGCCTGACTGTTGAAGAGATTTGGAATAGAATAGTTTTTGGTAAATAAGATATTTACCCTGGTTAAAATAAGATTCTTGTCAAATGGTTGCAGATTTTTCTCCTATCCATCGCTATCATTTCCGGAAATTCTGAAAACGCTAACTTTGACAGTATTTTCTTAAATTTCTTGTATCAAAAAGTGGATAATGCGATTCGATTATAGTTTCTGGGGAAATAAACAAAACCTGCTAATCTCATGCATTTCCGAAAAAGAAACGAATTCCTAAATGTATCAGAAAATAGTTCCTTTGTCTTTGAAAATAAATTTTGTTTTGGAATATTTAATAAAATTTTTTAAAAATCTTTTATTTCACAGCCTTCAAAAGTTACTTTTGATTCCCCCTTTTTTTTTTTTTTCCTAAACCATATTTTTTTAATGAATCTTTATTTGAATGTTGAAAGTCTATAGAATCTTAAGTGTATGATAAAAATCTGATTTTTTAGAAATAGTAGAAATCGTGTCGGGCTAGGCCGGGCCTGGAAATTCCGACCTCTAACCTGAATATTAAATTTTAATTTTTAAATTACATTTACCAAAATGTAATAACACGAAAGCTTTTATAAATAGTTGCTTTGAAGTTATTGTGTCGTTAATAAAATTATGAGATTAAAAAAAAAAAAAAAAAACTGTCTTGTATATTTTATAATATGGCAATCAAATCAATCTGGAAGCAGAAAATATTTAGGAACGCAGTCAGAGGAGCTCAAAGGGCTTAATACGGCTTTAATTAAAATTTATTTAAATAAAACATTTAAGTTACAGACGTTCTTAAAAATATTGTCTTTAAATGAAAGTTAGTGATCATGAAATTACGAAAACTGCAAATCAGTGGCCGCAAATATCTGTTTGTACAGTTTTTTTTTTACTTTGTATTTATATCAAAATCTCAGTATCATTTCTTTCATATTTGTAATATTAAATATTACTTCTATGTGAAGCAATCTCAGGAAGTTTAATTGTTAAAAATAGGGTGACGAATACCTTTTAATTACTAACTTTTGAATCTCCCACTGTCTCGCTGATTTGATATCTGTAATTGTCTGACATTTATTATTTTAATCTATCAAAGTAATTAAAATACTGATACTGATAATTACAATAATTCATGCAAACAGTACAATATTATCACAAATATATTACTGGTATCCTATCTTAAATTTACTTGGAAAAAAAAAAAAACTTTCATTAGTATTCTTTCATTAAATTCTGGTTCTAAATAGTAAGAAAAAAAAGTTTTATGGGGTGCAGTGTCCATTCCTGGAACAGTATGTCCATTGCTTTTGGGTCTTTTAGAATTTCTTAAAATTAAATTTTAGTTCATATTGGGAAATGACTCTTAGAACGGTTAAATATTGTTAACGGATTAATATGGAAAAATCTGAAATATAGTTATCTATTTCTAAAATTTTAATTCTTTAAGTATGCCCATTACTGACACATGTATCCTATATACCTAATCCTAATGTTATGAGGACCCCTCCCAGAAACCAAGAGATATAAGTAAAAAAATTTAAACTGAGTTAAGTGCACAGACTATCCGGAAATAAGGCTTTGTTTTGGAAAGGAAAAAGTGCGATTTTCTAAACATGTGCTGCGTTCTAGAAGTCAGCTCTTAAGCTACTCAACCTCTTTAATCCTTAAGTTTTAAAATAAAATATTGTATTCATTTTCTTTAACCCTTAACTGCTATGGGAAAAACTGTCGCATAACTACTGTGAGTGGTCTCAGACCGCTTAATCTACAGATGAATAAAATGTTAACTCTCAGAATATTATTTATGTAATAAACATTAAATACAGGACTATTATAAATTAAGCCTTCAAAAGTCTAGAGATGGTAATAGGGTTCCAAATGAAACAAAATTTGATCAATATCTAAACTAAAAATTACACATTAAACTGTAAAACTTGAAAAACTCAGCGGTCTGCGAGAACGCTAATAGTAGTTTTGGGTTGACACTTATTGTAAGAAATATTCAGACTGCTGTGAAATAAACAAGTTTGATATTTTAATTCCGTTGCATACGATTGCTGCCTTAACTGCTGTTTAGGGGTTTCGCAGACCGCTGAGTTTTTCAAGCTTCAGAGTTTAACTCGCAATTTTTAGTTTAACTAGAGATCAATATGGGTCAAATTTTGTTTCGTTTGGAGTCCTATTACTATAGCTAGACTTTTGAATAGCTGAATTTTATTTATAATAGTCCTGTATATAAAGTTTAATACAAAAACAGTATTCTGAGAGTTAATTTAACATTTTATTAATCTTAGATTCAGCGGTCTGACAGACCGCTCACAGTAGTTATGCGACAGGTTTTGTCACTGCAGTTAAGGGTTAAACTTTAAACTCGATTTACTCAATTTAAATTTTGTTGCTTGTATCCGTTGACTTCTGGGGTTTTCATATGAGTCATATCACTAAGTGATCACATACGTTACTAAATATAAATTCATTATATATTCATATATTTTGTGTCTGTAAATCTTGGTCACTTGGCGATTCGTCCTCGGGGACTTCTATAACACATTCGCTGCCGCTCACGCGCTAGTGCGTTAAGTTCCCATTCATTTAACACAGAGGGCGGAGTTATCGGCAGCGAACGTCTTAACAAAGTACCTTATTTGGTTTAAGCATAATAGTCACTATGGACAGTTTTATAAGATAAGGAACTCAATAGTTAAATTCCGTGAAACGACCGATAATGAGCTGATACATGTAGAATGATAAACTTATTTTATATAAACCGATCTAAAATTTCTCTAAATACCAAGATAGCATAAGTTTTGGGGATAACAAGGTTTTTTAACATTACCAATTTTATACATTTTTAGGGTTACCTAACTTGGTGCAATTAGCTTTCCCTTCACTCATGCGTTTTGATAGAAATTTTGTCAAAAATACGCAGTCGGAGTCTTTTCTCCATCACAGCGGGTTGTTACTTCAATCAATGAGACAGAGCAATGTTTTTTAAAAAATTGTAATTTCTTGCGAAACTATAATTAGACATAATCTAGACTGATGGTGATATTAGCTGAGGTTCTGATTTTAATCAGCCAACAAATTTAGATATGTGTTCATTAAAAGTCATTTTATGGAAAGTGCGTGATTTTGTCCCCCACCTACCCTACAACTCTACACATTCTACTTTTACGTGAATGTTATAAAGAAAATTAGTTTTTCAGAAAATTCCAAAATATCACGAGTAGCATTTTAAATTCTATAATAAAACCTGTATTTTTACTGTTTTCAATATTTGATATTAACAGAACCCACTTCTATTATAATGGATGACGAAACAGCCGATACCACTCCCGGATCCACTACCGAGCCTGGATTTTCAGGGAATATCACTATAATAAAGCCTAAAAAGAAAGCTGCTCCCACTAAAAAGAAGACCGATAAAGATTTAGCTCCCGCTAAAAAGAAGACTGATAAAAATTTAGCACCCGCAAAAAAGGCCAAAAAAGAAATAGTACCAGCAAAAGTAGCCGATAAAGCTGCGGCGCCTTCAAAAAAAGCCAATAAGGAAGCTGTACCCACCAAAAAAGTCAACAAAGAAGCAACACGTTCAGGGCCACAGCCAGAAAGAAAGAAGACAACACTGGATTTGGTGTGCGAAGCTATTGAAGTTTTGGGTAAGTCAAATGATTGTTTTTTCTGGTAATATACAATGTATGTGGAAAGGGTTCTTTCTCTTGACCAAATGTAACTAAGAATTGGGGAAGGAGAGAGAGACGGAAAAAATTACTAATTTTGGTTGAAATTTTTGAAATATCTGATCTTTTTCTACTATACTGGACTATATCGCCTCATTGATTAGAATTCTGATTATATACTTGAGGGGTGGGGGGTGGTAGTAACTTTTCAGTGGCTCCAGCTTATATGGGCTCGTGGGGGCGAGCCCACCCAATAATCTGATCGCTGCACCTACAGATTCCATTGATTTATTTCGTTTTTTTTTTATTTAATCGCAGAAATATTTGGTTTCATTCACGTTCTGAAAATTTTTAGAAAATAGTAAGGCATCAATTAGAATAACAGAACTGAAAACTTCTTTAGCGGATGCATAATTAAACGTCTCTCCAAAGATAGATTTTCTTCATATTTTGCATTAGGTCTGCATTTTAATTTAACTTTCTCTTATTTTCTCTTTACGCCCTGTTCCTTTTGCATCAATTAAGTTTTGCATACCTTTAGCTGCAATTATTTTTTTTTTTCAGCAAAGTAGATCCAGTCTTAGAGGAGGTGAGCTTGGGCGACTGCTAGCGATTTAACCCATTCGTGCCCACGACCTTTTGCGCAAATTTTATTCGGTTGGCACCACTATTTTTAAAAGAATTAAGTTTAGTTCATTAATTACGAACGTGTTTCAATAAAATAAAATATTGTTGTTCTTTTTTACCGGTGTCAAAAACAGTGCTACATGCACCTTTTGAAGCGTCCCTAAAAAGGGACGCTAGGCACTCATGGATTTAAAAAAATTGCCCAGGACGCAGGGCTCGAAAAATAGCGATCCCAGTAAACCCAGAAATCTTTTCCGGGAACGCATATTTTATCACTAAGGTTTCCGGTCGGGAACCTAACCTTTCGCTGTGTCTGCTAGCAATGCCGCGGATGCATTATAACACGTAAATAAAGCAAAAAATCAGCAAAATAGCTTTTAAGTGGCCCGAGGGATGCGTAATTTCGTCGAAATATTACGGGAAAAGCCCCAACTTCAAGAAAAAAATCGCAGAAAAAACGCAAATTTCATCAAAAGGTCGCAGAAAAAACGCAAATTTCATCAAAAGGTCGCAGAAAAAACGCAAATTTCATCAAAAGGTCGCAGAAAAAACGCAAATTTCATCAAAAGGTCGCAGAAAAAACGCAAATTTCATCAAAAGGTCGCAGAAAAAACGCAAATTTCATCAAAAGGTCGCGGAAAAAACGCAAATTTCATCAAAAGGTCGCGGAAAAAACGCAAATTTCATCAAAAGGTCGCGGAAAAAACGCAAATTTCATCAAAAGGTCGCGGAAAAAACGCAAATTTCATCAAAAGGTCGCGGAAAAAACGGAAATTTCATCAAAAGGTCGCGGAAAAAACGCAAATTTCATCAAAAGGTCGCGGAAAAAACGCAAATTTCATCAAAAGGTCGCGGAAAAAACGAAAATTTCATCAAAAGGTCGCGGAAAAAACGCAAATTTCATCAAAAGGTCGCGGAAAAAACGCAAATTTCATCAAAAGGTCGCGGAAAAAACGCAAATTTCATCAAAAGATCGCGGAAAAAACGCAAATTTCATCAAAAGGTCGCGGAAAAAACGCAAATTTCATCAAAAGGTCGCGGAAAAAACGCAAATTTCATCAAAAGGTCGCGGAAAAAGCGGCACATTTCGTTAAGAAATCATGGAAAACAACAAATTTTGTCAAAATATCGCGAGAAAACGGCAAATTTCGTCTAAAAACATCTAAAAGACAACAGATTTCGTTGAAGCATCGCGATAAAACGGCAAATTTTGTTAAAAAAAAATCATGGAAAGCAACAAATTTCGTAATAAAAGTTGCTAAAAAAAGGCAAATTTCGTCCAAAAATAACGAAAAGACAACACATATCGTCAATAAATCGTGAAAATGATCCAAAATTCGTCAAAAAATCGCGCGAAGCAGCGCAAATTTCATTAAGGGTGTTCTTAAATAAAAAAGGGCAACTTTGTGACACATGCATTATTTTTGTTCGGAAATGCATGAAAATAGCAGGTGTTATTATTCAGAAACTGTAATTGCATTCAATTTTTTGTTTTTTAAAAAACACAAATTTTGCACAACAAGCCTTCAAAGTTGACACTTTTGAGCACATTTCCCGACGAAAGCAGAAAACCAGGTCAAAAAGCAGGAGAAAAACGGGTGATCTTTTGATCGAAATAGCTTAGAACTGGATAGGTAATTTAATTATCATAAAATGAAAAACTAAGTTCGATTCAAAATCGCTTCCATAGTCAGGCATTCCAATTTTTTATATTTCTGTTAAAAAATGAATTTGTAAATGTGTCAAAACGTTTTGAGCTTGTTGAGCGAAGCAGTTAAGAACACCCTTTAAAAAAAATCCCTTTCGGCTTGGCCTATAGGCAGAGGTAGATTTCGTAAAGTTTTCATCTCAAAAATAAATAAATAAATAAATAAATAAAAATAAAAATAAATGATTAGAGATAACCCAGTTTAACTACTTTATTCAACCGCTTTTAAAAAATTTTTAATTTCATTTTTCTGTATGAACTGGTTTT
This sequence comes from Maratus speculifer, assembly GCA_964019185.1. Classification (NCBI taxonomy): domain Eukaryota; kingdom Metazoa; phylum Arthropoda; class Arachnida; order Araneae; family Salticidae; genus Maratus; species Maratus speculifer. The sequence continues at coordinate 377,236,034 of OZ025293.1, forward strand.
ATCAAAATCCTCTTAAACGAAATTCTACTCAAATTCCCGTTTTGGCAACATATTTTGAATTATATTCTTATTTTATTAAAAAAATTGACCAATATGCTCATTATATAGTTCCTAAATAACAAAAAAACTGTTAATTAAATTCGTTTGACAGCAAAATTGAATTTAAAAATGAGTCATAAAATAACCAATTTATTATTTTAATGCATACACAATTCTTTAATCAAGATTGCTTTGAGAAATTTTGTACGAAGTGCCCACTTTGAGAGATTTTTTTAAATATATATTTAGCCTTTATCAAAAATCTGACCAATACGGCACATTACACAGTTCCTAAATAACAAAAAACTGTCAATTGAATGCTTTTGAGAGCAAAATTGAATTTAAAAATGAGTCATAAAATAAACAATTTGTTATTTGAATACAACCTCAATTCTTTTATCATGATCGCTTTGGGAAATTTTTTTGCCAAGTGCTTACTTTGACAGCTTTTAAAAATATATATATTCACCCTTTATAAAAAAAATCGAAGAATACGCACATTATATAGTTCCTAAGTAACAAAAAACTGTCATTTGAATGCGTTTCAGAGCAAAATTGGATTTAAAAATGAGTCATAAAATAACCAATTTGTTATTTGAATACCCACAGTTCATTAATCATGATCGCTTTGGGAAATTTTGTACGAAGTGCCCATTTTGGCAGCCTTTTTTTGAAATATATTCTGCCTTTATCAAAAAACTGGCCACTCCGTCACATAATATAGTTCCTAAATAAGAGAACCTGTAAATTGGATGCGTTTGAGAACAAAAAAAGATTTAAAAATGACTCGGTAAAAACGCAATTTTTTAAATTTCCTCAAATTTCAATCATGCTAACTTCGTGAAATTTTGTTCAAAATACCCTTTTTGGCAGCCTTTTTAAAAATATATTCTGCCTTTATCAAAAAACTGGCCAATACGTCGCATTATATAGTTCCTAAATAATAGGACCTGTAAATTGGATGGGTTTGAGAACAAAAATGAATTTAAAAATGACTCAGAAAAAACGCAATTTGTTATACTTAATCAATTTTTAATGAAGATAATTTCGGGAAATCTGTTCAAAATACCTTTTTTGGCAGCCTTTTTAAAAATATATTCTGCCTTTATCAAAAAATTGGCCAATACGTCGCATTATATAGTTCCTAAATAAGAGGATCTGTCATTTGGATGCGTTTAAAATCAAAAATGAATTTTAAAAAGAGTCAGAATATAAGCAGTTTGGATTTGAGGTTTTTTCTCCAACTCCTATTTTTGTTTAATTTATTTTTGCTATAAGAATTGGTTCTATGAAAAACTTGTCAATATAAAAGTTGTAGATCTTATTGTGAAGATGTAAAATAAATTTAATTAGATTTGATTGCTTAAGAATTGAGTAAGTTATGGGTTTTTTTCGTTTTCCTCCCCCCTTTTCCTTTTCGTTTTTAATTTTTTTCATCGGTAAAAATTGGTCCTATCAAAAACTTGTAAATACAAAAGTTTTAGATAATATTGAGTACATTTATATAAAATTTAGTTGGATTTGATATCTTGAGAATTGACGAAGTTATGATTTTTTTTCTCCCAAAAACCCTGTTTTTTTCGCCCCTTGAGCCCATTTTTAACTTTATCAAAAATCTGTCATGCATAAACTTTTTGCCCATTGTTTAGAAGTAATATAAACTTTAAACTGATTTGATATCTATTTTAATTAAGAAGTTATCGCGTTTTTTCTGTTTTCACAAAAACCCTCCCTATTTCCACCCCCTTGGTCCGATTTTGCCCATTAACGAACTCGACCGAGATTTTAGGCTCCTTGATTTTATGTAAAAGTTTGAAGAAGATCTGAGCATAATTATGGAAGTTATCGTGTCTAGAAGAAAGTGATATACACCTATATATATATATATATATATATATATATATATATATATATATATATATATATATATATATATATATATATATATATATATATATATATATATATATATATATAACTTTTTTACTGATGGTGGTTTTGGGGTCAAGGAGTCATGATTCGTGTAGATCCGCAAAAATTTTTCAGAAATTCCAACATGGGAGAGAATGCAGTAGGTAGTATTTCATACGAAATCTACCTAAAATCATGAAAACGGCAAATCTCGTAAATTTTTTTTCAAAAATGGCAGATTTCGTTAAAACATCACGATAAAACGACAGATTTCGTCAAAGAATCGCGAAAAAACGGCAAAATTCTTTTTAAAAAATCACGATAAAACGGATTTTTTTTTTTAAATACTCATACATAAATTTTTCTGGGAACTTGTATTTTTCATCTGGGAACCTATTTTTCATGTAGGTTCCCAAGTGGGAACCTTTTAAAATTTTTAGAATTTTTAAGCCTTGCAGGACGCTATGACCAATAAAGCTCCTCCTGCCGCTGCCTTTACCATCACAAATTATTTTTTCGACTTTTATCTATTTATAGGTAAGCAACAACTGAAATTCGGCCCATGCCTTTTACTAAAATTACTTTTTTTACATTTGGATCTGATCTTAAAGGGCGGGAGGTCTGGCAGCTGCAAACGTCGCGAAAAACTAAGGACGCAGGGGGGATTTATGTAGGATAAAATAGCAATCCCCATTTTTTAGGTAGATTTCGTATGAAATACTACCTATTGCATTGTCTCCCATGTTGGAATTTCTGAAAAATTTTTGCGGATCTACACGAATCATGACTCCTAGACTCCAAAACTACCACCAGTAAAAAAGTTTATATATATATCTATCTATCTATCTATCTATCTATCTATCTATCGGTGTATATCACTTTCTTCTAGACACGATAACTTCCATAATTATGCTCAGATCTTCATCAAACTTTTACATAAAATCAAGGGGCATAAAATCTCGGTTAAGTTCGTTAATGGGCAAAATCGGACCAAGGGGGTGGAAGTTAGGAGGGTTTTTGTGAAAACAGAAAAAACGCGATAACTTTTTAATTAAAATAGATATCGAATCGATTTAAAGTTTATATTACTTCTAAAAAATGAGGAAAAAGTTAATGCGTGACAGATTTTTGATAAAGTTAAAAATGGGCTCAAGGGGCGAAAAAAACATGGTTTTTGGGAGAAAAAAATTCATAACTTCGTCAATTCTCAAGATATCAAATCCAACTAAATTTTATATAAATGTACTCAATATTATCTAAAACTTTTGTATTTACAAGTTTTTGATAGGACCAATTTTTACCGATGAAAAAAATTAAAAACGAAAAGAAAAAGGGGGGAGGAAAAAGAAAAAAACCCATAACTTACTCAATTCTTAAGCATTTAAATCTAATTAAATTTATTTTACATCTTCACAATAATATCTACAACTTTTATATTGACAAGTTTTTCATAGAACCAATTCTTATAGCAAAAATAAATTAAACAAAAATAGGAGTTGGAGAAAAAACCTCAAATCCAAACTGCTTATATTCTGACTCATTTTAAAATTCATTTTTGATTTTAAACGCATCCAAATGACAGATCCTCTTATTTAGCAACTATATAATGCGACTTATTGGCCAATTTTTTGATAAAGGCAGAATATATTTTTAAAAAGGCTGCCAAAAAAGGTATTTTGAACAGATTTCCCGAAGTTTTCATCATTAAAAAATTCATTAAGTATAACAAATTGCGTTTTTCATGAGTCATTTTTAAATTCATTTTTGTTCTCAAACCCATCCAATTTACAGGTCCTATTATTTAGGAACTATATAACTTGACGTATTGGCCAGTTTTTTGATAAAGGCAGAATATATTTTTTAAAAGGCTGCCAAAAAGGGTATTTTGAACAGAATTTCACGAAGTTACCGGGATAAAAATTTGAGGAAATTTAAGAAATTGCGCTTTTACCGAGTCATTTTTAAATCTTTTTTTTGTTCTCAAACGCATCCAATTTACAGGTTCTCTTATTTAGGAACTATATAATGTGACGGAATGGCCAGTTTTTTGATAAAGGCAGAATATATTTCAAAAAAGGCTGCCAAAATGGGCACTTCGCACAAAATTTCCCAAAGCGAGATGATTAATGAACTGTGGGTATTCAAATAACAAATTGGTTATTTTATGACTCATTTTTAAATCCAATTTTGCTCTGACACGCATTCAATTGACAGTTTTTTGTTACTTAGGAACTATATAATGTGCGTATTCGTCGATTTTTTGATAAAGGGTGAATATATATATTTTAAAAGCTGTCAAAGTAAGCACTTCGCAAAAAAATTTCCCAAAGCGATCATGATAAAAGAATTGAGGTTGTATTCAAATAACAAATTGTTTATTTTATGACTCATTTTTAAATTCAATTTTGCTCTCAAACGCATTCAATTGACAGTTATTTGTTATTTAGGAACTGTGTAATGTGCCGTATTGGTCAGATTTTTGATAAAGGCTAAATATATATTTAAAAAAATCTGTCAAAGTGGGCACTTCGCACAAAATTTCTCAAAGCGATCTTGATTAAAGAATTGTGGATGTATTAAAAATAATAAATTGGTTATTTTATGACTCATTTTTAAATTCAATTTTGCTGTCAAACGAATTTAATTAACAGTTTTTTGTTATTTAGGAACTATATAATGATCATATTGGTCAATTTTTTAAATAAAGTAAGAATATAATTCAAAATATATTGCCAAAATGGGCATTTAAGTAGAGATAGGCATTTTTTTTTTTTTTTTTTTTTTTTTTTTTTTTTTTTTGAGATGAAAACTTTTCGAAATCTACCTCCGCCTATAGGCCATGCCGAAAGGGATTTTTTCTATTTTAAGACTATAGCATTTGTAGAGTTACAGAAAAGAATCTTTCATAGGAAGCCAATTCTAGTAAAGCTGCCCCTGCCTTTTATCTCTCCAAATTATTTTTTTCCGCCTGTTTGTCATTCTACGTATTTTCCCGCCCTAGGCGACAACTGGACAATGCCGCCTCAATTTATTGCAGCAATTATTTTTGCATTCAAACCCAGCCTTTGATGTTTGTCGACTAAGGGATACTAAAAACAAAGGGATTCAAAATACTCGGTAAAAATTTGTTTGTGAAGGTACAAAAAAAAAAAAAAAAACTCGTATAATGTATGTTTTTATCTCAAATTTTTTTCGTTCTTATGCCATTTCTAGGTAAACATGAACTGAAAAAATTGTCCGTTCCTTTTTGAATCACGGAAAAAAGCGCACCGGAAAAAGCGTCCCTTTTTACAAATCACATATTTAAATAAGTCGGATAATAGTACACATGGTTAATCTTAGAATATAAACACTAGAATGAGACGGTTTTATGAAATTTAAGTCTTTGCTCTACCGGGACTCAGATGGGCGGGGGAGTGGGGGGGGGGGGGCTTTAAAAGTTATCTCAAAACCTGTCATTGCTTTAATGAAAAAAAAAATTGTAAGGTACGAAGAACTAGATAATAAACTTAAATGACTTTTTAATTCAGTCTCCCTTGTTCTCCTGTGGAGGGGGGAGGGGAGAGGGTATCTACAAACTTTGAAATATATCTCTTATATTTATTTTTTAATATTATTTATAATTTGATTATTTTTATTATAAAATTACATATTAATATTTTATTATATTTTATATTACATTTATATATTTATATAATATATAACATAATATATAATAATATATTAATATAATATAATAATAATACAGAATAAAAAATTTATAATAAATAAGTAATAAATAATACATAAATATAAATTAAATATAAAATTAAAAATAAATGTAATTAAATATTAAAAATTATACTTAACAAAAGTTTATTTAAAAATGATAATATTTTATTAACTCATAGTAAATCAATAAAAATAAATGTATTAATAAATAAAATTAAATATTAAAAATCTAGTTTCATCAACAAGAATTAATTTAAAAAATGATATTTTATTAACTTATAGGACATAATAAAAATAAGTGTATAAATATATAAAATTAAATATTAAAAAATCTACACATTAACAAGAATTTATTTAAAAAATGATATTTTATCACCCGCCATTACTGATACTATCGTCATATACCTCCAGCAATCTCGCTACGTATCCCCAAGGGTACGCGTATCAAAGGTTGGGAACCGCTGTCCTACGAGAATGATATAAATGAGACATTTGTTGCCACTTTAGTTTTTATCATTTATTTATCCACAAGTTCAATATTTATCAATTCCTTGTCACTTTTTTCTGATCACTTTTTGCGCTCTTGTTTTTAGTCACTTTTTTCCCTAAATTCTAAAAAAACATTCCGAAAAAATGTTATCGTCTAAAGCAGTGATAGATTTGGAGTTTGTAAGCTCACCCCCCCCCCCGCCCCCACAGAAGAACAAGGGTGGCTGAATGAAAAATATATATATGAGTTGATATTACTATGAGTTAATAAAATATTATCATTTTTAAATAAATTTTTGTTAATGAGTATAATATTTAATATTTAATAATATTTATTTGTACATTTTTTTTATTTAATTTTATATTATGTATTTATTTATTATAAATTATTTATTATTAATTATTATTATTAATCTATTAATTATATTAATATATTAATAATTAATATGTATTATATAAGTATAAATATATAATATTAAATGTAATAAAATATTAATATGTAATTCGATAATAATAATAAAAATAATAATCATTAATATATAAATTATGTATAATTTAAATTATAAATATTAAATTATAAATAATATAAAATAATGTAAGAGTTTGAGTAAATTCAGAGTTTGTAGACAATCGCCCTCTCCCCCTCCCCCCCAACCACCATCACAGAAGAACAAGGGAGACTGAATTAAAAAAAATCATTTAAGTACCTAGTGTTTATTATCTTATTTTTCGTATCCTACATTTTTTTTTTTTTCATTGAGGCAATAACAGGTTTTGAGAACTTTTAAATCCCCTCCCCCCACCTTCGCCTATCTCAGTCCCGAGAGAGCAAGGATGCTCAAATTTCATAAAACCGTCTCACTCTAGTGTTTATATTCTAAGATTAACCATGTGTACTATTATCAGACTTATTTAAATATGTGATTTGTAAAAAGGGACGCTTTTTTCCGGGGCGCTTTTTTCCGTGCGCTTTTTTCCGCCTACCGTTCCTTTTACTACAATTAAGTTTTTACATACAGATGTAGTGCTAGAAAGGGCGAGTTTGGGCGATTGCCCGCGGCAATAAAAACTAAAGCGTGGAAACTACGCAACCTAAATAAACGTTTTTTTTTTTTTTTTTTTTTCCTAAATAACATTTGTAGAAGTGCAAAGATCTCTCACGGGGCGCCTGGAAAAGCCGCCCGTCTGTATCTGCTAAAATATTTTTTAAGCGTTTTGCTGCCCTAAGTGTAAAACGAAAAGTGCCGCCCTTTTCCTTTCGCTGTTTTTTACTATTCATCCCTATCCAATAGCTTTGTGAACAATTTTCAACTTATTGGAACTGTTATTGGTATCTATATTGATGGTCAAATGAAGCATTTACTATTCTTAAGTGTCATTGTAAATGCATTCAATGAGTGTTTTAATCGGGATAAAAAACTTCAGACGGTACTTTAAAGCATCATTAAAATAACTTGTTATAAGAATACTTTTAATAGTAGTAATAGTTTAGAATGATTTACACTTTATCAGCTTTATCTTTTTACAAAAGCTATTACTGATTGTGTATAACAAATGTTCTAAAAGATGATTTTAATTTCATATGTTCAGCTTTCTTCACGTTGAAAGATTATGGGTGAAAAGTTTAAATTCGAAAATTTATTGTAAGGTCATTATTTCTACATCTTCTTATTCCATAAAGTGCTAAAAAATATTTTAATTAAAAGAATTGGAGTTATATCTCAAAATCCCTTATAAATTCAGATTTTAATTTTAATTGCAAAATCCAGTTAAAATTCATTAAATGGTTGTATAAATTTTCTAATGTATTTATTTATCATATTAATCAATTTCTCGATTAATTTCAGCAATGAAATTACGCCTGAAATTTTTAGATACATGAATATTCATACTTCTACTAAGCGTAATACCAACTCAGTGAAAAATGTCCAAGCCGGGAATCGAACCCGGAACCCTTGGAATAGCGCCTCCCAATAGCGCTGAGACACTATGGTTTATAGTGTCTCATGTTACGCCGCAGATTGTGTGCTCGTGAAGACGGATCTAGTGCTGCGATTTGCAGCTTAACCAACATATGAAGTGAAAAATGCTGAGCTGGGTATCGTCCTCGTAGCTTAAATGGTAGAGCACTTGGAGCGCTATTCCAAGGGTTCCGGGTTCGATTCCCGGCTTGGACATTTTTCACTGAGTTGGTATTACGCTTAGTAGAAGTATGAATATTCATGTTTTCTAATGTAGTTTTAAAAAAATTTACGAAAAGTTCCTTAGAAGTTTAAATCTTTATGAATTCATTATTTGCGACAATGAGAATTAAAGTATGGTCACATTGCGTAAAGGGTTATTTTTGCCCGAACGCTGCTCGAACAATTTTTTTTACTAATCTTTTACTCACCACTAATTTTTGATAGTTCTTCCCTTTTATTAACATTTTTAGATTATAAGTGCTGCCTAGCCTCCGGATTTTTTAAAACAGAAAATATACATATTTTTTTAATTGAAACAATTGAGCGATTTAAAAGAATATTTTCTCTAAGATAATAGTGGTGTGCAAAAAACCGGAGATTTTTGGCAACTCTGGATTATATATGGGAAATACTTTTGTACGGGGGGGGGGTGAGTGGTGTAATGATCTTATCTTTAGTTGTGTGAATCTTAAAGTATTACGAGTTTACTTCACTCAATTTGAAAATAACGTTGTCATTAATATTAGTTTGCAAATATCCTAGCGTTGACTTCTCAATGTAATTTTTTTTTTCAGGTGAAAGCCGGAAAGGACTTTCAGTTCCAGCGATTAAAAAATACATTAGGAGTGAGTATATTTTTAAATAAAAATATAAAGACTTAGTTTCAAAATTCTTATTTTGTTGTAGTGTTTTTAAATTTTTACTTATGTCATATTTTTTTGTTTACGCAAAATTGCCATTTTTAAGAATGCTGTTTTGTAAAGATGGGAATATTCACTTAAAATTATACTGAATGGAATTATTCTATTACAGTAGAGTATCATTTATACGGCGCGAAGGGACTACCGAAAAACGTCGTATAAATGATAACGTCGTATATTCAATTATCACTTCTAAAACTAGAATTACTTTTTTTCCACATAGTTTTAATATTTAACGTGCTGATTTACATAAATTTCTAAATTAAACAACAATAAAATATACAGTATGCAATTTAAATGTTCTTTTTTTTCTCTTGATCATTTTACCTACTACCTGACTGACTGAGTTGCAATTAATGACTTGTGTAATAAATCAAGGACCTCAAATGAATCAAACGCTCAAAAGTTTTTTCGTTAATATTCTGGCAAACAAAATAAGTTCTTAATATTTCAGGGCAATTCACATCATTTTTTACTATCGCAACTTTTAATATGGAACCTTTTTTTACCACGATGGACTTGCTTTTACAAGACATGTCTGAAAAGATCTGTAGCCCAAACAGTACGAAAAGTGAAGAGCGGAAAAAAGATCTGTGCTGTTAGTGCACTGATGACTAGATTGTTGTTCATTTTAGCTGACAAATTCCGCTGATTCTTAAAATACATAAGAAAAATAAACGCGTACAAAATCAAAAACGGACGTATAAAGAATATAATTTTATAATAGAACGAATAGGAATAAACTGGGACCATACTAAAACGTTGCTTAACCTCCTCGGTCCTGAGGCCAACTTTGAGTCTTAAATTTTAAAAATTTCTTATTAAATGGGTTTTAAATACTCTGAAAATTGATGGAAAAATGCTGACATTTTTTTTTTTAATTTAAATTAGAAAATTAGTCATTTATATTTATTTTACGATCAAACAGCATTTTAATTTTATAGTCCACATTTATAATAATACAGAACATAATTTTAAGAATAAATAGTTAATTCATTGTATAGAAACAGCATTTATAATTGTTTGAAAATTAAATTGTAATTATCTAATCTTTTAGAAATAACAAACTTTATATATACAATTATTGCAGATACTTTTCTAAATACCAATAAAAAATTTTAAATCATTTTTAAAAATATTTTTCGTGAAATAATTTGAAACATTGTCTGTCTTTATGCAGACATAAAAAAAAAACTTTACATGCAGTGCATCGAATCCTTGCAGAATTGGATTTTTACAACCAGGCATCTTACATCGGATTTTTGTGGATTTGGGTATCTCAGGAAGATGTGAAACATTTCTTTTTCGCAAAGGAGTGGATGGCAAGGAAATTCTTTGTTTATATGTTTTTCTGTGGTGATGATGTCTCACAAGGAATATACTGAGCCACTGCATTCGTCTGTGCCATAGAAAAGATATTCTTGTAGATGAACTCTGAATGCAAGATAGTCTAATATTTCTTTCTTTGCTCTATTGAGCAACGTTTGGTGATCTTTATATTCTATCCAACTGGCAGCTATGGCAAAATAAAAAAAAATTCATGACTCTTACGATCAATTTTTTGTCCTCGCTTCTATTCTATAATAGATTAAATCTCAGTCAAAGAAATCAACACTTCTCATAAATTCATTGTACTTTTTTATAATGGATGGGCGATTCACTGATACATAATTTTTTATCTTTTTCGACCATTGCTTACATATATCTTCAGGATGCTTACCGTCCGCTGATGAGGCAAGTATAACTGGTTTGTTATCAAACCATTTCAAGATACAAATTTGTCCATCATTACGAGTTTTTGGTGAACTGAACCACGTCCAAGCTTTTTCATATCAGAAATTTACATTTGGGGATATGTTACTCTTTCGTAGAGTTACCTGTTCCCTGACATTCAGCTTTTATATAATGTATAATAAATGTTTAATAAAGGAATTGATGTAAAATATCTGTCCATATACAAGGTACTACCTGGAGGTAAATTCTCTAAGGCTAAGCACTATTTTCACACCAATATCTAAATATTTTCTATCATTCGTATTTATATCCGTATTTATTTTGTCTCCCGTACCTTGATATATAAAAAAGTAATGGGAGACCATCTGAATCTGCGGCTAAAAGACTTTCAAAACAGATTTTGTTTTCCTTTGATGAATCGTATTCCTTGTGCATGGCCATAAAAATGAATAATTTGTTCATCTATAGTTCATCTGAGAATTTTTTATTCAACAGACATCCTGATACAATAGTTTGTAGAAAAAATCTGGCTTTCCCAAATTTATCTTCAGACTTTCCTTCATCAGTTACTGTGAGATCATCTCTTTGTTTTAAATCGTCTCCGATTGAAAAGTATGTATCACTCGACATGTTATCTTGAAAGCGGTTGTCTTTTGAACATTACATCCGTATTCTAGGATATTTTAGATAGCTCATTATAATTGTAATAATAATAAAAAAAAAACTGAGATTTTGTAAGTAAAAGGCTTTTTCGAGTCTCTACTGTTTTTAGTTTTTTATTGTTTTACATAAAAGCTATAAAAAAAATTTAAACTCTACATTCTCTAAGTTTAAGCTGTTGCATAGCTTTTATCGCGGGCTTTGAGCGCGGTGACCGAATGTAGAAATTCCGTAACGAGAAAAAACCTTCCGTAACGAGAGAAAACCTGACACTCCGGCTAACGTCGTTTACATATAAGTCGCGCATATAATGCAATATAACTCGCGATGTAATTTTCGTAGCGTGGCCAAATTTTGTTTGGTACTTTATTATGAGATAGTGTTAATTTTTGGTACAGGAGACCCCCCCCCCCACACGGTGAGGGTCGAAAAATTTAAAATGCTTATAACTCGCGATCTAATTTTCATAGCGCGGCCAAATTTTGTTTGGTAATTTATTATGAGACAGTGTTAATTTTTGGTGACAGGTGAGGGTAGAAAGTAGCGGTCGTAGCGCTTCCAAATTTCGTTTGGTAATTATTAAGCTATTGCATAGCTTTTATTATGGGCTTTGAGCGCGGCGACCAAATCTAGAAATTTCGTAACTAGAAAAAAACCTAACATTTCGGCTTACGTCGTTTCAGTTCGGCAGACTTGGGCACTGTATCCTTCGGTAGGCTTCGGCAGACATTGACGCGGTATTTTTCAGATATTCAGAGGATATCAAGTCTCAAACTTATCTTTCTTATTTCAGTTACCATAAACCTATAGTTTCAATGATAAAAATTCCTGATTAACCTACATTTATTGCAAGATAATAAAAATATTTTAAACGATATTAACTTCTCATTTATTCAATAAAAGAAAAAAAATATTGTTTTTTTATCGGTCATCACGCTCAAAAAGTGTAACTTTAATATCAGACCAAAAAAAACTGCAAAAATAAAAAAAATATAAATAATTATAATTGCATAAGTTGATAAAAAATGCTATGCAATAGCTTTACCGCTGCAGTTCCCGAGTGCCACACATTTTTTTTTTTTTTTAATAATAATAAATTCTAAAACATATTCAATTTACATCAAAATAATTTAAAAAAAATCTACATTTAACTTAAAACTATTCTCACACTGAAAAATTAAGAAAATAATTAGATGGTATGCTTGAAATTATTATAATATACTGTTTGAAATCATAATATCTCTTTTTGCAAAGATGGGATTACGTTGTGACACATGGTCTACTTTGCGTATTTCATGTTAAAGTTTCGGAAGAAAATTGTGAAGTTATGTGGCATTCTGTACTGGGAATTATTACCACTGTTAGCTTTCCTACCAAACAGAACAGAGCAGGAGATTCAAAATACCAAAACTAGACCATGTGTTAACTCATCTGTCGCAAAGTAATCCCACCTTACGGTAAGAAAATCTTAAAAATACTGAATTTAAATTCAGAAAAAATAGTTCTGCCAACTTCAGAAAATGGTTTTATTGGAGCATGACCAGATGTCTCCTACAGGAGACACTAAAATGACCTTGCTTTTTTTAACGCTTAGAGCAGTTGAAGCTTAACACAAATGGTATCATTAAAAAGAACAATCTTTATATTATAAAATCTTTGGCCTAATACATTTTAGCAAAATTATTATTTATAGATAAGAGCTTAGCTGTACGCAAGTGAGTAATTTTCCTTCTTTTTGGCGACACTATTTTAGCATACCGCTAAATGAACGAAAACAATTATTTTGGTAACAAAAGCATTCTGCAATATGCTGTCATCTATTAACAATAATAGAAACCAGTTTTTCAAAATCTGGAATGAAAATTTTGAATGAGGTAAAAGTTTTAACCTTCCGTCTACCAGACAAAACACCCATTTATCTACGGCAACACCTAATTTTAATTCCAAACTCGCAAACGGCACCAGTAATATTTTAGTATAATTTTGCTTTTACAATGAAAGCTTAAATTAAGGAATTCGTAATATCTAGACAAGTCCTTTATAAATTCCGGTGTCAATCGACAATTTCTCATTTTACCATCGACACCAGAAATATTGCTGTCGGGTCCAATGGACCCGTCTGGTAGACGGAAGGTTAATAAGTACTGTTTAGTGTCTCCTCCAGGCGACATCAGGACTGAGGAGGTTAAATGTAAACGTCGTATAACGATGCTTTACTGTACTTTCAAAAAATTCAAATATAAAATTCTGTCGAGGCTGCTTATATAATCATAACCATTTTGACAAGATAAATTACACACGACTTCAATAATCTTCATTTAAAAAAATTGAAATACAGGAGATAGACAAGAAGAAAAAATGGAGATTATAACCTGGATCACTTCAAATGAAATGTAGAATAATAAATACTCGCATACGATCAATCTTTGAGTTAGAGTGTGTGTGTATTTTGTGTCGGCCGATTATCTACGCTAGGGATATAGGCCCAGGGGGAGGGATGCCCTTCGTGGGGGTCTTTCTAAGGGAACCTAACCCGTATTTACGCAAGGTTCGAAGAAAACCACGAAAACTCCGAACGGTTAGGCCGACGGCCGCGATTGGGTTCGAACCCAGCACCTGCCGTCTACCAGTTGAGAGGTCAGACCCTCTCGGCCACTGGTGGGGCCTTTGAGTTAGAAGGGCAGCAGCTGTAACAATCCTTGAGGAACAGATATTGACTTAGCTTTTTTTCGGGATCGATTGAAGTTTTCATATTTTGGCCTAGTGGGTGAAATAGTGCGTCGGAGCACTCGTGTCTTAATGCCTGTGTTTATGAACTTTAATCTCGTGTTATTTTTCAGTATTAAGCATGAATAATCTGTTTTAGATCTCTAATTCTGTTAAAAGTCATTGAACTCTAAAACTAAGAAACTGAACTCTGTGGCTATGCAATTCATGGAGGATCTGACTCGGCGCCCATCCTCGTTTTATGGACTCTGGATCACGAGGTGCTATAGAGAATGCGTCCCAACTAGGTGGTCATATTAACGCGAGACTCTCGGTGTTTAGTTTCCAAGCATACTTGGTACTCATTTTATCGATCCCGAAGGGGATGGAAGTCCAACTGCACTTTGCCCAGTTCAGAGTCGCTCTCAGCGTGCAGCTCAGCAATCGGGTGCTACATAACACCCTTTTAAGATGAAACCAAAAAACATCAGATTTTCTTAATGTCAGCAAGATCGGATGGTCCACTTTAGCTTCAGTCGCTCAGTGCTGTACAAACTAAAGTTGAAATTTATTGCTTATTTTTGCATTTTTTTAAGCCAGTGTACCTATTGTAACGACAGTTTTAAAAATCTAAACAAATGTTGAAGAAAGTTATTCTTGTCGAACACTGCTCATGAAAAAGCGGTATTAGTTACTAAACCTGACACTACACTAACGGCCATTAACTTCCTTCGCGACGGCAGCCTTTTACGAAATTTTTAATGCTTTGTCACTGGTTTTTAAAAACAAATTTGTGCTTTATTGAATCGAGAAAATGCTCCGATTAAATAAAGCAAAATTTTCAGCAAAATTTTACTGGTGGGAGTAAATAGGGACTCTTAAGCCTTTTTACGGGCCACCGGTTGTACGCGCCGACGTGAAGGTGTTAATGACCAGACACTATCGGCCCTCTAATTGCTCTTATCAAACGTTGATAAATATGAGGTCAAGTATAATTTTTATCCTGAAGTTCCAGAAGAATGAAAGTATATTTCTTAATAGTCAACAAAATGTCTAAAATTGAGTGTCCGTCCATTAATGGCCATATAGTGTATTTTCTCGAATAATATTAATCTATATCCAAGTTATTAAGTCAAAAGATAATTTCTTTGCCTTATTCTGAAACGAAACTTATTACCCTTGGTCCCTGGCCAATGCTTATTTCCAATTCGCTCTTTTTTAGAAACTATTTTGTTATAAGCCGCTACATTGTTCTTATAGTGTACCACTTGAAAAGTAAAGGATTGTCCACTTGAAAAGTAAATTATACAGGTGTCCACATGAAATCTCCCCGATTTCAAATGTTAATTGTACTGCAATTAGAAGTCCTGGAAATTTGCAGTTTGCGTTATCCCCCCCCCCCCCCCAAAAAAAAGCTGCAATTTTTTTTTTCGAAATAGTTTATTTTTGTTGTATGCATTACTGATCTCATAACAAGTTTATCTTACTGTAAACGTTTATCTGAAAGAATTACACTTATGTCTATGTATGCATTTCGATTCGGGCTTCGTTAATAGCTCTCGGAGGGTCTTGTCAATATTCATCACCGATCTACTTGTTGCGCAGCATGTCATGTATGATCGAATTCAGTGAAACCCGTTTGATACGAATCAAGGGACCGAAAGTATTTCGTAACTTATCCGGGTAATTTAACACAGGTTTCTTTTTGTGGGGTGGGACCACAGGATAATTCGTATCATAAGTGGGATCTAACATTATAGGGGCGTATCTTAAGAGTTTCCCCGTAAATGGCTTCTACAATTTTTTGGCAGTGATCGCAAACATCAGGTACATAAGTGTAGCGTAGAATATGTCTTTGACATAGACTACAATAAGAAATCCAGAGGAATTTGGAGATCGCGATGTCCCAGCAGCGAGTCCATCTCGTCCTATACATCGTTGTCAAAATATTTCACCCAAGGAACTTTGAACATGCGACTCCCGTGAGTGGGGCACCATCCTGCTGGAATATCGCATTTGGCTGCAAAGAGTAAAACTCTACCAGTATTACCCAAGATAAATGGGACACACTGGGCTTTATCTTGTGCTGTTGTCATCTATGCCCATTAATCCACATCTATAATAAAAGAATGACAATTACATGACATCAGTAATACATGTAATTAAAAATTGTTTCGGAAAAAAATGCAGAAAAAAACTTGTTACTATTCACGATACTGCAAACTTCAAATTTCGAGAACTGTTTCCGTACAACATTTTGAAACTGCTCTGTAACAAAAATCGGTGTAAATTGACACTACCACTTATTTGGTGTACTTTAATAGGTCTTCATAGGTCCCGTATAGGGGGTGGGGCAGAGTGGAATTAGAGCAACTCTAAATTTTTATATAGCCCAATTTATTATACATTTTTTTTTTTGAGGGGGGGGGGCAATCAGAAAGATGACTTACTGGAAATCTTTTCCCCCGTATGGAAGTGGTGAATTTTCCCACTAAATCTAATCGAATGGATGCCCATGATCATTTTACTTGTTTTACCAATTTAATAAACACAAGGATAGGAGTATGATATTCTAACTCTTTCAGTGTCAACCTCTAAAAAATTAAATATAAACCTTTTATGCATTGTTAATAATGCCCCCAATCAGCTGAAAAAAATTAATAACGTATTGTTGGTGAAAATATAGTTAGCTAACGAGCAAGCGTTATACGACCGTCATACCTTTTTAAAAATTTGTTACAAAAACTATAATTACTGATAACTATCCCTAAGTTTAATTCGGAGTTTCTAGTTTTCCTTAAGTACAAGTTGACTCTAATATTAAAATTAGATCAGAATTATACAATTTAATGCATAGCGTAAAATATTTATCTAAACCAGGTAAACAACTACAGTTGCATAAAAAAAGTATTGCAACAGTTATGCAAAAAGCATACTTATCGTTAAATTCTATCATGTTGCAATAATTTTTAAATCGACAGTAAATTGTTAAAAGCATGATCTAATTTTAAAAAGCGCATGCAAATATTAAAGTCTCACCTTAAATCGACGACGAATAATTGTATTACTTACCTTATGTTTATTTTTTTAACTGAAATTGGGAAAAAAAGGACCATTATATGCACCGTCTGCATACATGCCGATTCATAATAAAAACATGAAGAGGATTTCTCCCACTGAATTTGGTGTCATTTCCATATTTGCGGTTAACATATTAAATGGCATGTCGGATTCTTGTGACTGACACGGAACTTTCTGTTATAAAAAAACTAAATAGGTCGTAATGTTCTAAACGGAGGAACCTCTATTTTATTTTTATATGTTCACAGGAAATCGGATAAAAAAAAGAAGGAAAAATTCTCTTACCTCATATTTTGTTGCTCCCCACAGATCCTTCAATTCACGAACGAAGATGAGAATCCATTGGAATTGCACAGTAATCAGCTTGCTGTAAAAGATGCTAAAATGTTAAATTAATAAGGCTGTATTGTTTTTTTTTAGGAAACGGAACATATTCCTTATCCTTTTTTGTTTAATTGCTTAATGGAATGAAAAACGTAGTAAAATATCTGGGTTAAACATCGTTGTAAACTGGAGAGAGAAAAATGAGTCAATTTACAGTAAATCATAAGTGCATACAATAAAAATGTAAGTTCAAAAGAGTCTAAAGTTCAGAAGCATATCCTACATTTGTCTGGATATTCCAAAGCGAAAACCGCCGGCTTGTTAAAAGGGCTGGCTAGATAAATAGAAAATAGTCTGGGATAAAATATTCTGAAATTCTTGTGACGTCGATTCCGACACACAACACTTTCCGTTTTGACCGCTTACGTAGCCGGTGACTGACAGGATAAAATGATATAAAACTAAAGTTTTAACTACCGAATTTATTTAAAATTTTCGTAACTTTTCCTTGTTACAGGAGTACTTACACTGAAAGTTCAGTTTGCCACCCGTGACTGATGTGACACTCAGTGTTAAAAAAGTACACTATTCAGAGGTTATTCTGACACATTTTACAGTGTTACCACCAAAAAGGGTGTAGATTAAACTTTATTTGGCACTTCATAATCCCAATTTAAGTGTAGCTAAATAGTGAACGTAAAGACTTGACAGTAAATAACTTGAATATTTCACCAGAAAATTTTAAGTTGCTTTTAAATTATTGAAATCGTGACATTTCTATGTTGCATAAATGATTGCCATTTGTTTTAAGATGGTAGATACTAGTGATATCTGTCTAGTCTATGCAATGAACTAAATAATTTTAAGTTTATAATTTACAATCAAATATGCTTAATCAAAAAATTAAATACTGGGCAGAATATTTATTTTTACTTTAGAACTCCTTAAACATTGAAATAGCAAATTTCCTTCTAGTGTTAAACCTAGTACCCGTATTTTTAAATTTTTACCTTTTTTTTTTTGCATGAAAGATTTTTACTTTTTGACGATGTTTACAATATATGTACCACAATTTATGTACCAAAATCTAAGCGAAGAAGATGAGTTGTAAACAAAGTATCAGTACTTAAAACTATTTTGGAAATACTTTGAGAAATAAAGGGATATACCGTCAAGATGATAGCATAGTTGGGGAATTTTAATATTCAGAGGAGAAATTTTGAAAAATACGGGGATACATTCAAACCTATAGGCTTAAGATTGGAAGGGATTTGTTGAACTGCTTTTATCTTGAGTATATGCTAGTGCTATAATCATGGCTGCTTTTTTTTTTCAAAAAAGGAGGATGTAGCAGAAGCTAAATGCTAGAGCCACGAATGTTGAAGGATAAAGTGTACTTCATAGTTGCTAATCTTAGTTCTTAAAATACCAATATTTTATGCAGAAATACTTTCTTTATACAATCGCCCAATTTCTGCAACTAAAAGTAAAAATTTTTATAAGAATTTACTGCTTAAAAAAGAAATTGGTTGGCTGGCAACTGTTACTCTATTTTGAGAAAAGGGGGTATGCGGAACTTAAAATAAAAATCCTAAGCCTATGGCGAATACCTCCATGTACCCTCCACTACATCCCTGCTAGTAACGCAAAGAGATCATTAAACTAATATTAAGATAGATATTTTGAATTTTGTTTGCATTTAGAATGTTTTTTGTTTAGGGTATCCGACGTTGCCTGACAGTGGGCCTTTATGCTTTCGATTTTGGTTTCGTTTTTATTAGAGGATACTCTTATTCGAAACGCTTCCAAAAATTCGTTCAGTACATGGGAAGCATCGATCTCAGCTGTCTTATGCAAAAATAAATATTTAATGTTGAAATGCGAACGAGAAATTTAAAAATGAAGTTCCCATTGGTTTTAACATTCGCTTGCGAGTTTAGTTAGCATAAAGTTTTAAATGAGATCGACTATATAAGACTGATAAATGGTATGGTGAACTCAGAATAATACCAAGTTTTCTTTTTCACACAGGTAGACAAGATTCTGAACCACCAGGCTTTAATACATTTGTTAACAAAGCTCTTAATAAAGGAATAGAGAAAGGAATACTTGAAAGACCGCCTGCTTCCAAGGATTCTACAGGAGCTACAGGATTTTTCCGTTTAGCTAAAATAGCGCCGCCAAAACGTACCGTTAAAACAGCAAGAAAAAAAACGGACAGTGAGCATGCTTCAGATAGTGAGGCAGCTGTAAAGCCTGTCAAACAGAGAAAACGTAATTTATCGGATTCTATGGTAATTGAGATGAGAGCATCCACGCCAAAACCTTCAGTGAAAGAAGCAGTTTCAAAAAATCTTCAACGCGTGAAGAAAGTGCCCAAGAAAAATCCTAATGACAAAAAAGATACTTCAGATTCTAAAATTGTTGTGAAAAAGACTGGACGCAAATCTCTGAAATCCTATTCATCCGATACTGAAGTGGATTTTCAGAAGAGTAAAATATCTAAGCCTGCTAAACCTGCAAAAGCTGGTTCACCGCCCAAGGTATCGAAAGCTAAAGTAAAGAAGCTTTATAACAATAAGGATGAAACGGTGACCAAATCGGGAAAATCAAGGGCTAAAAGACATGATTAATTTTATTAGGTTTTATAAGTGTAATTATTTGGAGTTTTATTTTATGCTGAATATTTTAATAAACTTGGATTTTTATCTTATGTTTGCGGAGTGATGGTTCTTTAAAATGTTAAATATTATTTTGAAGTTTTTAAATTTTGATATTAGCGTCTGAAGTAATTTTTTTAAAGATCTAAAACACCTTTTTATTCCAACGTTAAAACGTAAACAAAATTTATCTTTTTAGTTCGTTACATTTTCTAATTCGTAAGAAATATTTATCCCAAATTTATTGATTTATCACTTTTATTACCATAGCTGTGTTTAAAGTTTGATTACCCAACTGCAATTGGAGTATAATTTAGCATAGGTTCAAACATTTTGGGTTGATATAACAATTTCAAGATTAATTCTGCCTTAAAAGTTTTTATTTGAAATAAAATATGACAACTCAAGAAATAATTTAAGCAATGGGTCTCCATTGTTTAAACTAAGCACTAGCCTGCAAAACTTGGGTTGTCGAGTTTTTTAGGTTTTGATAGAATCTTACGAATTTTGTAGAACTAAATTTGAAAATGACCATCTTTAACCCCCGCGTCAGGTTTATCGTAAATTTCAAAGTAGCAAAAAACAAAAAATATGATACTAGATGCGATCGCTGTTCTTAAACATTTGATAAATGATATTTTGTTCTGAATTCGAAAATGACTCTATTTATTATCATGTCGTGATTTTTTGCAAATCTCGATTTTAATTTCAAAAGTCGAAATACTGCGAAAATCCGTTACTATAAAATAGATGTAAAACTTCTTTCCTCAATGTTTTCATATTTAGGCTTATGCTATGTATTTTTACAGCTAAACGGGTGAAATTATGTGTACTTAAAAAGCTTGCAATATTCCATGTGCATGCAAATTTGAGCCCCTCATGCTATACCTCGCTCTTTTCCTTTTTTATTCTGCTGTATGGTGTTAAACTTTGTTTTTTTTTGCGGTTAAACCTGGAAATTTGCCTCGTCTACTAAGACGGTGACTGACATTGAAATTTCCGTTAGGGCCGCCTCAGTCACCGGCGACTGAAAGCGTAAAATAATATAAAACTAAAAAAACTTATTGCTCTAAGTAATTAAGTATAGTCCTGTAATAAAAGTTGAGTAAATTTTAAATTTTCAGTAATTTCTTAAAACAATATTTTAAATTTTGTATCATTTTAGAAGGTCTGTCATAGAGGGAAAGTTTAGTGTCGGTCACCGATGACTGACACGGCCGTAAATGTGTTAAAAAATTTGCTTTTTGATGTGGCTTTAGCAAAAGCCTTTTCGCTTCTTTACGTTTTAATTCTGAAATTTAGGATTTACGAAAAATTCTCATGATTAAATGGTCATTTTCGATTTCAGCGCTAAAAAAAGTTAACGCAATCATCACAGGCTTGTTTATTTATGGGTGATTCTACGATAAGAGTTATTTTGTACGGCAATCCGTTTAAAACAGATTTTTTTATTCTATATGTTGCTATTTTTTGCAATGAATCGCATCATCTTAATATACTTAATTAACATCACGGTTGAATGCCTAATTAAAACACATTTTTCTGAAATTTCTTAGTCTAAAAAAAGTCTCGACCCTGTCATGTCCTCTTGTTGGTTTCAAATTAACTTTCAAACAATACATATTTTTTCCATCAGATGCTTAACTAAAGCATGTTTAATTGGAATTTAATTATACTTACGTATTATAAAATAAAAAAATAATTTTTTTTTTTTTAACTTCAAAAAAATTTTAGAATTAACTTTTGTCCCGCTTTTTTTTTGTGTATCTACCCTGTCAAATTTCGTTCCTCTGAAACAAATATAAAATCAAGGATGGCTATATTGAAGTAGCGCTTAAGGACATCTATCGGCTTGAAGTTAGCAATACTAAACGCGCAAGCCTTTTAAGCGTCGCCATTTTTAGTTGTTGCGACGCGACCGTGCGGTGTAGTGGTTTCGCAAGGTGATCGTGTATCTCCCCTGGTAAGTAATAAAACTTATAATATTCATTTAATTCAATTGCATTTACAACCCTAATTAAACAATACAGTAATAAAGTGAAATATTCAATTAATCCAAAAACTAATTCAGTCAGTTAAAATTTGAATTAATCATGAAAATGTCTCTCTCCTGCCGTATTTCCCCTGTCAAGATAACTGCCAGGGGAGAGAGTCACTGACCAGAAAAAGTTATATGTATAAAGTGACTTGCCCTTATGAAAAGGTAAATAAACGGGAGAAAAACCATAATTTAAAGGTTTTTGATAAAACTCAAACTTTTTTTGGCCGTATCCTCTATGTACTTGAAACCTCTTATCGTAGAATCACCCTTAACCCTTTGAGCTCTGATGGTTGAAATTTCTACCACTTAATTTTAATTCCGAAATGTCACAACTGCACCAGAAAATCCCAACAGATTTATTTGAAAAAGGTTTGATGCATTTTTTCGTGTATATCGTTAACCGATATTTTTCTTTGCAAAATACTGGTGCCAATGTGATAATTGGAATTTTGAAGAAATTTATCCACCAGAGCTCAAAGGGTTAGGACCTTGCCGTAATGTAGAATTGCGATTTACTGGCAGTTTTTTTTTCTAGATAATTTTCTCAAAGCAAGCATAATTTCTAACTAAAGTTACGCTAAGAATACATTCAAGAAATATAATTAACACCAGTATGAGGTGTTTAGAAGCAGTGGACAAATTTCAGTGGCTGCGATTTGTATTTGGACAAAAAGCTTTCCAAAACTTGCATTTACGTCGGCCTTTAAGATTAGTTCTGCCAGTGACACACTGTTAAAAATTTAACTTTTGCTGCATCGTCACTCCACCGCTTTTATAGAATCTCTATTTTGATCAATGAGAATGCTCCAAAATACGGTGAAGTAAGTTTTCTATACAAGCAGTGGAGTGTCGATGCAGTAAAATATTCAAACTTTTAACAGTGCAGGATAACAAGCTTTTTCAGCAAACACATTGTAATGATTGTGAATAAGATGGTACTTTTTATACTTTCGCAACTTTATAGAATTTCATAGCACTGCCAACTTGATATCAAATTGCGGAAAAATGGAAAATTCCGTAAATTTTTCCATTTAAAAAACGGAGATTGTACTGGCATCGCGATTGCCAGTATAACCTCCGTAAAATTGTCTTTTTTTAAAGAGTGAATCTTAAACAAAAAATTCTTTTTAAACATTTTTTTTAAATCTTAGCAGGTAACTCATCTATTACATAAATTTGCTGAGATGGAATCTCATGGGACGAGGAAAAATGCCATTTAAGGCAAGTTTAAACCCTGACAAGTATAATTCCACGGTCATAATTTTTTTTAAAGGGAATACTGAAATTTCGTACTAAAAGTACAGCGCCTAGAAGATAGTGTGGGAAAACGCCTATTCCTATAATAATTTTAAAAGGATTGAAACTTGTATCCCATAAATCTCCAACGATGCTGATGCCTTGACAACACTGTTACGAGCGTCATCTGGTATTAATCATTTTCTAAAAATTAAATTTATGGTATTAATCTTTCAATATTTTTCAGTTGATTTTTTTAAATCTAAGTTTTAAAACGTGTCATTTGGTTTAGATAAAATTTAAATAATATATCCAGTTTTGGAACGTAACGTTTTCTGAATTCAACTCTCATACAATGTTTACATTGAAAAGAGCTGCCAGATAGTGTTCATACCAGCATATTGTTATAGCATCGTCGTACATTTATCGGATACAATTTTTTAACACTATTTTGCGGCCGTTCTCCACACAATGTTTTCTAGGGGCTGTACTAAAAGGTGTCTCCATAAAAATAGGAAATAAAACCGATGTTAACAGCAAATTAAAAATTACTTAAGAATATTCGCTCTTTCACCCATCTAAACCAATTCAGAATAGTTTTGGAGCATACATGCATGGTATTTGCATTACTTTAATATTGAACAGCGTTTTCCATTTCCTCACATATGTAATTTCGAATAGCAACTCCTGATGACTTTTGTGAGAATGCTGCGACCTAAAAATTGGCTTAAACTGACAAATATGACAGCATTTTGTGGATTATTTTTATTCGCAAATTGTGGTTGATGGGAAAGCTTTTTGTTTGTTCAAGATTTGGAATCCCTCAATGAGATTTGATGTATTATAAATGTAAATAACGCTCATTTCTAATCGGTTAGAGTCATAAAACTTTTTTTCTCAATATTTTAGAATGCTATGGGAACAAAAATAGCACATTGCACTGCTATAACGAACTGAATAACAAGTCTATAACAAACAAGTATTTACATAAATAAAAATTAAGGTTCAAAGGCTTTAAGCTCATATTGAGAAGATGTCACAATCTATGCATTATGTTAAGCCACAGACTTTCAATTGTTAAAGTATAAAGCTTTTTATTGTTTTCTAAACTAAATAAAATTAATGTACTTTTAATCGCAACTATCACGTTTTTGCTAGTAAAACACGTACAAAGTGAGCTTATGTATAACGGAAACTTTGCCGAAATGGCTATATCATGGTCTTTGCGAAATAACGTTTTCTAAAATAAAACTGTATAAAGTTTAATATTTCTGATTTCTTTTGAATTTCATATTAAGATTCCATTACTATTTGCTTAGCTTTCGTAATTAAAGTTGAAGTTTTCTAACTGTTTTGGAGGGTTCAAGAGCCCTATCAGCTCTGCCCCTGAGTATGCTGCTGCAGGTCACGATGAACGATCTATTATTCTGTTTCTTATCACTTGAATGGTTTCGAAATTAATAAGATTCATTATACAGACACGACATACAATAATTTTCAGATCTTAAATTAGCATACAAATTTAGTCTGGAAATATAATTAAATTTTGAGGCAGCTATTTTAACGTTGAAAGTAGTGTAATAGTGAGAGTTCAGCGGCATGAGGTGGCGTGTGGCGGAGGAGGAGAGGAGGAAGAGGCCCACCACCTCACAGAGAGAGGAGGAGGTCCTCCACCACCACCTGAATGAAAAGCTTATCTGATGGAGAGTGTATTATACTATAGTAGGATGATGGGGAGGGTTTAAAATTGAGGGGGCTTAAATTTTTAGGGTTTGAAACTTATGAGATTATACTGTAGTAGAGGGGTGGATGTTTGGAGTCTGTTAGAGTATGATGGGATTTTTGAGAGAGAGAGAGGGGAGGGCTTATTTTTTAGGAGGGGCTTAAAATTGAGGGGGGCTTAAATTTTTTTGGGGAGTTTAAATTTAAGTAGAGATTGGATTCAACTTAGAGTAGGAAAGATATTTGAAAATGGGTGAAGGATATTTTGACACTGTTACAGTTTGATGTGATATTTAGGAAAGGGGGAGGGCTTAATTTTTAGGGGGGCTTATTTTTCTGAAAGGCTTAAATGTATTTTTTTTTTTTTTTTTCTTTAAGATTGGAATCAACTGAGAGTAGGAAGGAAATTTGAACATATCGTAATTTATGTTATAGTAAGATGAGATTTTAGGAAAGGGGAGGGCTTAATTTTTAGGGGGGGTTAATTTTTAAGAGGCTTATTTTTTTTTTTTTTATTTAGGATCTGAAGCTTCTAATATCATACTATAGTAAAGGGGTAACCTCCTCATTTTCCAAACTTCACCCCCCGGAAGATTTTTATTTGGGTGCTGCTCTTTGTTGGATTGAATTTTCGTTGGAAATTAATAATTTTAAAAAAAATTGAGTCTGATCAATTAAGCATTGCCCATCTCGCCTGTGAGATTATCGTGTATTGCGATAAGGAGGAAGACGAGTCTGATCAATTAAATATTAATCACAATTGCCCATTGCTCATCACGCCAGTGGCCGCAGAACCGGCCTTCTTCTTCTTTCGTTGGAAATTAATAATTTTTTTAAAAATTGAGTTTTCCAAAAGCCTTTAGTGGGATTCGAATAAGTTTTTATTAGAATAGAAAATTAAATAATAATTTGAACTTTTTTTGAATATTATTATTAGATAAAATTATTTCAAGATTAAATAGGAAGTTAAATAAACCTTCTGTAATTACTATTAATGTTTTTATATTACAATCGAACCGTTTCCAACTTAAAATACTATCTTATCAGCACGTATTCACTGTCTTGCACAAACATCTGATAACCAAACAATTTTAACAGGAACTAGCTGATACATGAAAAATATCAACTAAGATTAGATTTCACTTATTTACAAATAACAAGAAAGAGAACTTTGTTTGATGTTTCAACTAAGCTTTTTAAAACGACAATTTAATTTTACCAAACCATTATGTATGTTTTTTTTGTAGGTTCCCTGTTTTCTTCAATTTTCATCAACGTTAGAGCAGCAATGAAAATATTTTTTAAACAGTAATATTGTAAAATATGAATTTTACATTTTTAACTTTAGTTTACCTAAACCTTGATTATTCATACACGTTGATTTTTACACCTTTCAAAATATATAAACTACTTCATTATTAATTATTTTTCGATGTATAGTTCTAATAATCGGTTAATTGTCATACATTCATTTTAGTAAGTTTGCTGTATTCACATAAAAAGTGTTTTTACAAGTTATCATCTATTAGTCGATCACGACAAATGTAAGCAATGTATTACTTTAGTATAGTATTGTTTTATCACTGTGCTGAAAATAAGTTATTCTTTTTCCGTTAATTTTCACATGAATTTTCTTATCAATTAGAAAAAATTACAACAGCATGATAAACACCAGATAACATCGAGCCTTACCTATCAAATACCATCATATTATCAGATTACTTTGTAAACCAATCCTATTATTTTTTAAAAAAAACAGTAGCGCCTCCTAGAATTCATATCAGTATAAATCGGTATAATCAGTATAAATTCATCACACTGTTTATTGTTTTTTTGTCATATGAAGATATTAAGCGCTGTTCTTTAAGTGAGTGCTGTACAAGAAATTTCTTACTTCATGAATATGGAATCGGATTTACCCAGTCAAGAGGTGCAAGTTTCGAATAGTGAAAGATCACCCTCTTCATCAACCCAACCATCCTTTTCTTGTAATCAATGTCAAAAATGCTTCTCTAGAAAGATTGCGTTAACCAGACATCAAAGATCCCACTTGGATAAAAAGCCCTTTAAATGTGAAACTTTCATTCAAAGTACTGATTTAAAACAACATAGTGTTACTCATTCCAAGACACCCACTTTATATAAATGTGATCAATGTGCAATGGAATTTTATAGAAAGTATTCGTTAAGAATTCACAAGAGATTTCATAAGACATATAAATGCGATGAATGTTCACTAGAACTCTCTAAAAAATATTTGTTAAAAATTCACAAGAGATCTCATAAGAAGTTTCATGTTTGTGAAAAATGTTCCAACTCGTTTCTATCAAAGTCTGCTTTAACTAAACATAAAAAAAGTCATCGTCAAAAGGAATATAAATGTAAACACTGTGGTGTTATATTTTACTCTGATATCGATTTTTTATTTCACAAAAAAGTTCATTACAGGAATTTCGAATGCAAACACTGTAACAAAACATTTAATGTTGATACCAAGTTTATTCAACATCTGATTAAAATGCATAAGTGAAAAAATGCAAACTTTGACAAATCATGTGAACTGGTTGATTTTCTGTACAGTTTATAATTTTTTTGTATTTTTATTATTATCGAGAATGATGAATAAATAATGTGTTAATGAAAAAAGCTTTTGTCTTGTATTTTTGTTATAACAATTCATGAATTTTAATAATTTTTTCACAATATTGTAAAAGATTTACTTAAATTTTAACATTTAGAAAAAAAAGGTTCCTATCAATTAAAATACTGAATTTGTATTTATATTGAATTAATTTTAAAATACTTTTAATATAATAGAATTATTTACCAAGTTTAATTTGTATTAACAATTGTTATTTACATAATCATGATGGATATTACCTTGTGTTTTCAAACAACTTTTCAAAAAGAACGAAACTGTTAACAATAAGTATTATTCATTACTTAGATTAAAACTTTTACCTAGTGTTGCCACAAAAATTCTCAAAAAGAGCAAAACTGATAACATTATTTATCAAAAGCTTACTTAAATTAAAACCTTGTGTTGCCACAAAATTCTTCAAAAATAGTAAAACCACTAACATAATATATAAACTACCATTTATGTACAAAGACTGATTTTTTAGATTATTAAAAAATGGTTGACTAAAACTTATGGCATTACTAATTTTTTAATGTTTAACTGTAACCGACGCTGATTTTTTTAACATATATTAGGATATGTGTTGTTTTTAAGCATTCAGTTTGCAACTGATTTCCGTTTGAATTTCATCAGCGGCTATCCTTATTTTTTGAAAATGGATTCTGTAGTAAATTTGTTAAAAAGACCTGTCGACGAAGTAGTTCCTTCTTCAAAGTATCAACGTTTAGAAGACTGTAATGATCCTACTTATGTGAATGAATTATACTTACCGAGATTAGAAGTTCCCAATGCATTGAACACTAACAATGAGACGATATCATGCGATTTATCCACTACTGATTATCCACTGAATGTGAAATCTGAGATTAATACGAATTTTTTTAACTTAATTTCCCAAGACGAATATTTTCAAGAACCCACTACTCGATGCGAAGAGACTGTGTTCCAAGCAATCAACCTTTCCCAAGCAAGTGATGAAAGCCAATCCACCACTTCACGAACTAAAAGGGGCAAATCCTGTAATCGTGTTATATTTCGAGAAGAACTCAGTGATTGTATCTTCTTAATTTTAAAACTGTATAACAGACAATTTTATATACATATTCAAGAGTTTAAACGCAGTGGGCTTACTAATGAAGAAATTGTAACGAAAAATGCAATTTTTATGGATGTTAACAGTTGGTACGAATTTTGCAATAAAATTTTTCCATTTAATTTGAAGTATAAAAGTTCCTCGTTTGTTGCTAATAACATGATATTAGTGTTAAATTTTAACAATTCTATCATGCGAATTTAACATTTAAAGAATTATTCTCACATTGACTTGAACGAGCATCAGTTAGAAAAGTTGAAAATAAAAGCCTTTGATCTGAATAAAGAACTTCTTCAACATATTTATGTAAAGCATTTACCAAACTTAATAAGACAGAAATGTATCGTTAGTCACACATCTTTAGAAAATGAACGCATGTGCCAACATAAACTTTTAACGTGTATTGAAAATAGTATATCGAGTATACTAAAGCGCATTTTTGAATGCAATGGATGTATTTTTAACCACGAATCTGTAATCTTTCATCCCTGTTTGATATTAAATAATCGACAAAAATTTGAACAAATGGGAGAAATGTTATTAACTCTAATAGATTTCGACTTTGTTATTTCCTCGTTTTTAAACGAAGTAGATTGTATTAGTGAAAACTTCTTATCTAATATTAATGTAGAAACCATTCAAAACGAATTGTTTAAAATAATGAAATAAAATGTTTTAGTATTCTCTTTAATATATGTGTTTAATTATTTTCAAAATGCATGTTTATTTCGTTTAGCTTTTTCAAAACATTTATAAATTGTTTCAATTTGTATGTGTATAAAAAAAGAAACACTTCATTATTAATAAAAAATATATTAACTATCTTAAATAAATAATAATCTTAATTATTTTAATTCATTCTTTTCAAAAATTAGAAAGTTAAAAAGTTAATAAAAATTAATAAGTTAAAAAACCTTTATACAAAAATTAATATTAACAGAAATTTTTTTCAAATGTTTAAAATATATTTTGAAAATTTTAAAATGTATTACAACTTATCAAAATTGAGTTTACTGATTTATATGAGTATGTATATTATTTTCACTCTATTATATTACTGTAACATTACAACAGATTTATAGTTAATGACATATAAACATTAGGATGTATATAAAAGCAATAGATTAATGTACTCTCTTGTTTTATTAAAAATAAAATAACTTCATAAAAATGTTAAAAAAATAAAAAGTTTATGAAAAGTTTAAAAAGTAATTCATTAGATAAAAAAAAAAAATCACAAATTAAAAAATATATTTCATAAGTTTACAAAAAAAAAAAAAAAAAGTAACATAAAAAGTTTTATCGAAAAAAAAAGTAACATAAAAAGTTTTAACAAAAAAAAAAAAAAAAAAAAAAAAAAGTAACAAAAAGTTTTATCGAAAAAAAAAAAAAAGTAACAAAAAGTTTTATCGGAAAAAAAAAAAAGTAACAAAAAGTTTTATCGAAAAAAAAAAAAAAAAAAAAAAAAAAAAAAAAAAAAAGTAACAAAAAGTTTTATCGGAAAAAAAAAAAAAAAAAAAAAAAAAAGTAACATAAAAAGTTTTAACAAAAAAAAAAAAAAAAAAAGTATTTTAAAAAGTGTTATAAAAAGTTTTAACAGAAAAAAAAAAAACTTTACACAAAAAATAATATCAATAGAATTTTTTTTCAAATGTTTAAAATATATATATTTTGCAAAAGTTAAAATGAGTTTTCTGATTTATATATATTATTTTCACTCTATTATCTTACTGTAACATTGCAATTCATTCAGAGTTAAACATATAAACATTAGGATGTGTATAAAAGCAATGCATTAATGTACTATCTTGTTATTAAAAGATAAAATAATTTCATAAAAATATTTCCAAAATTAAAAAAAATGTTTCATAAGTTTACAAAAAATAAAAACTTTACGAAAAAGTTTAAAAAATAATTCATAAGATTAAAAAAAGTATTTCATAAATTAATAAAATATATTTCATAAGTTAAAAAAAAAAAAACTTTATAGAAAAAATAATATCAATAGAAATTAAATGGTTAAAATTTATTTCACAAAAGTTAAAATGTATTACATCTTATCAAAAATGAGTTTACTGATTTATGTATGCATGTACATTATTTTCACTGTATTATCTTACTGCAACATACATTTATAGTTAACATACATTTATAGTTAACATACATTTATAGTTTAACACATATAAACATTAGGATGTGTATAAAAGCAACGCATTAATATACTATCTTGTTTTATTAAAAGATAAAATAACTTCATAAAAATCTTTACAAAATAAAAAAAAAGTTTCATAAGTTTACAAAAAATAAAACTTTGTGAAAAAGTTTAAAAAATATTTCATAAGATTAAAAAAAAAAAAAAAATATTTCATAAATTAAAAAAATGTATCTATGTATATTTCACAAGTTTAAAAAAAAAATTAAAAAATGATTTACAAGTTTAAAAAAAAAAAAAAAAAAAATACAACTTATCAAAAAATGAGTTTACCGATTTACTGATTTATGTGTGTATGTTATTTACATCATATTATCTTACTACCAACATTACAGAACGTTCTTAATTAAACACTTAAAAACATCAGCAAATGTATAAAAGCAGTTGATACTTTCCTGTTTTTATTAAAAGTCATACTAACTTTATAAAAATGTTTTCAAATAATGTTAAAAAAGCTGTTAAGTTATTAGATTCTCCTCTTTAATTGCATCTCATTGATAAGTGTTAATCATTCATCCAACCATGCAACTGTTTTCACAATCAACTATTATGTGAGTTAGGATTTCATTGATAAGTTTTAATCAACCAACCAACCAACATTTTACGTAACCAACTATTTATTTTCCCTAGCAATCAGCTATTTATTTACCCTACTAACCAAAAAGCTTTTATCGACACATGAATAAAATTTTAAGATGCAAGACTCGTCCTTTTTAATCGAAAAAACAATGACTTATATTATATATTTTTTTTTTCTTACTTAAATGAAACCTTCGCATGTGCATGGTAAAACTTGGAAAAATTCATTTAATACACAAATTTAAAGTTAACAGACAAGGTCTTCACACTTCTTTTAGAATTGTACTAACATTTTACCAAATATCTTTAGAACTCAACAAGGTTTTAAATAATTATTTTAATAAAAATTGTCATTTGTAAGTAACATTATTGAACTAACTTGGAAAAATTAACTTGGCAAAACAGGTTTTCACTGTTCCAACTTAGTAATATTCATAAGTTTATATGTTAATCAACCTGTTTGGTTATGTCCCAGCATGGCTTTATAAAATAAATCTTAAAAAAACCTTTAATATTAATGTTTAAAAATATGCAGTTAGTCTTTTATAGATAATTTTTTTCACTTCTTTTATTTAAAAACATTTTTAAATAAAATTAATACAGTTGCCAATTTATCTGTGCGTTATGAAATATGCATGTAAAACTTATAATTTTCACATTTTTAGTATTTCAAATTATTGTTTTCAAGGTGTACTAAAATTTGGAAAAATATTTAATTTTCAAGCATAATTAA
Organism: Maratus speculifer; assembly: GCA_964019185.1. Lineage (NCBI taxonomy): Eukaryota > Metazoa > Arthropoda > Arachnida > Araneae > Salticidae > Maratus > Maratus speculifer. The sequence continues at coordinate 377,268,490 of OZ025293.1, forward strand.
AATAAAATAGTTTAATAATAAAGACACATTTAACATTCTATACTCACCTATGCAGTTAGTCTTTTATAGATAATTTTTTTCACTTCTTTTATTTAAAAACATTTTTAAATAAAATTAATACAGTTGCCAATTTATCTGTGCGTTATGAAATATGCATGTAAAACTTATAATTTTCACATTTTTAGTATTTCAAATTATTGTTTTCAAGGTGTACTAAAATTTGGAAAAATATTTAATTTTCAAGCATAATTAAAATAAAATAGTTTAATAATAAAGACACATTTAACATTCTATACTCACCGTCGCAAAAGCACGTCCAACGCAGTCAAATGTTTGGGAAGAAATGAAAAATTCAAAGTCCTTATCAGAAAATGTTATCAGATAACTGTATCAAAAGATCTGTGACGTCAAAGAACGTGTATCATCAACTGATCACGTGATATATACCACGTGACTAATGTTTTGTTTTCTAGATTGGTTCTTATAAACATTCATTTATTAAATAATTTAATCATTCTATTAATTATTAATTAATTAATTCACTAGTTTAAAACAAATGCTGATTGTAACTAATATCTGTGATATCATGTTTTGTTAAACATATTCACTAGTTTAAAACAAATGCTGATTGTAACTAATATCTGTGATATCATGTTTTGTTAAACATTTTAACAAAGAATTAATTAATTAATAATTAATAGAATGATTAAATTATTTAATAAATGAATGTTTATAAGAACCAATCTAGAAAACAAAACATTAGTCACGTGGTATATATCACGTGATCAGTTGATGATACACGTTCTTTGACGTCACAGATCTTTTGATACAGTTATCTGATAACATTTTCTGATAAGGACTTTGAATTTTTCATTTCTTCCCAAACATTTGACTGCGTTGGACGTGCTTTTGCGACGGTGAGTATAGAATGTTAAATGTGTCTTTATTATTAAACTATTTTATTTTAATTATGCTTGAAAATTAAATATTTTTCCAAATTTTAGTACACCTTGAAAACAATAATTTGAAATACTAAAAATGTGAAAATTATAAGTTTTACATGCATATTTCATAACGCACAGATAAATTGGCAACTGTATTAATTTTATTTAAAAATGTTTTTAAATAAAAGAAGTGAAAAAAATTATCTATAAAAGACTAACTGCATAGGTGAGTATAGAATGTTAAATGTGTCTTTATTATTAAACTATTTTATTTTAATTATGCTTGAAAATTAAATATTTTTCCAAATTTTAGTACACCTTGAAAACAATAATTTGAAATACTAAAAATGTGAAAATTATAAGTTTTACATGCATATTTCATAACGCACAGATAAATTGGCAACTGTATTAATTTTATTTAAAAATGTTTTTAAATAAAAGAAGTGAAAAAAATTATCTATAAAAGACTAACTGCATATTTTTAAACATTAATATTAAAGGTTTTTTTAAGATTTATTTTATAAAGCCATGCTGGGACATAACCAAACAGGTTGATTAACATATAAACTTATGAATATTACTAAGTTGGAACAGTGAAAACCTGTTTTGCCAAGTTAATTTTTCCAAGTTAGTTCAATAATGTTACTTACAAATGACAATTTTTATTAAAATAATTATTTAAAACCTTGTTGAGTTCTAAAGATATTTGGTAAAATGTTAGTACAATTCTAAAAGAAGTGTGAAGACCTTGTCTGTTAACTTTAAATTTGTGTATTAAATGAATTTTTCCAAGTTTTACCATGCACATGCGAAGGTTTCATTTAAGTAAGAAAAAAAAAATATATAATATAAGTCATTGTTTTTTCGATTAAAAAGGACGAGTCTTGCATCTTAAAATTTTATTCATGTGTCGATAAAAGCTTTTTGGTTAGTAGGGTAAATAAATAGCTGATTGCTAGGGAAAATAAATAGTTGGTTACGTAAAATGTTGGTTGGTTGGTTGATTAAAACTTATCAATGAAATCCTAACTCACATAATAGTTGATTGTGAAAACAGTTGCATGGTTGGATGAATGATTAACACTTATCAATGAGATGCAATTAAAGAGGAGAATCTAATAACTTAACAGCTTTTTTAACATTATTTGAAAACATTTTTATAAAGTTAGTATGACTTTTAATAAAAACAGGAAAGTATCAACTGCTTTTATACATTTGCTGATGTTTTTAAGTGTTTAATTAAGAACGTTCTGTAATGTTGGTAGTAAGATAATATGATGTAAATAACATACACACATAAATCAGTAAATCGGTAAACTCATTTTTTGATAAGTTGTATTTTTTTTTTTTTTTTTTTTAAACTTGTAAATCATTTTTTAATTTTTTTTTTAAACTTGTGAAATATACATAGATACATTTTTTTAATTTATGAAATATTTTTTTTTTTTTTTTAATCTTATGAAATATTTTTTAAACTTTTTCACAAAGTTTTATTTTTTGTAAACTTATGAAACTTTTTTTTTATTTTGTAAAGATTTTTATGAAGTTATTTTATCTTTTAATAAAACAAGATAGTATATTAATGCGTTGCTTTTATACACATCCTAATGTTTATATGTGTTAAACTATAAATGTATGTTAACTATAAATGTATGTTAACTATAAATGTATGTTGCAGTAAGATAATACAGTGAAAATAATGTACATGCATACATAAATCAGTAAACTCATTTTTGATAAGATGTAATACATTTTAACTTTTGTGAAATAAATTTTAACCATTTAATTTCTATTGATATTATTTTTTCTATAAAGTTTTTTTTTTTTTAACTTATGAAATATATTTTATTAATTTATGAAATACTTTTTTTAATCTTATGAATTATTTTTTAAACTTTTTCGTAAAGTTTTTATTTTTTGTAAACTTATGAAACATTTTTTTTAATTTTGGAAATATTTTTATGAAATTATTTTATCTTTTAATAACAAGATAGTACATTAATGCATTGCTTTTATACACATCCTAATGTTTATATGTTTAACTCTGAATGAATTGCAATGTTACAGTAAGATAATAGAGTGAAAATAATATATATAAATCAGAAAACTCATTTTAACTTTTGCAAAATATATATATTTTAAACATTTGAAAAAAAATTCTATTGATATTATTTTTTGTGTAAAGTTTTTTTTTTTTCTGTTAAAACTTTTTATAACACTTTTTAAAATACTTTTTTTTTTTTTTTTTTTGTTAAAACTTTTTATGTTACTTTTTTTTTTTTTTTTTTTTTTTTTTTCCGATAAAACTTTTTGTTACTTTTTTTTTTTTTTTTTTTTTTTTTTTTTTTTTTTTTCGATAAAACTTTTTGTTACTTTTTTTTTTTTCCGATAAAACTTTTTGTTACTTTTTTTTTTTTTTCGATAAAACTTTTTGTTACTTTTTTTTTTTTTTTTTTTTTTTTTTGTTAAAACTTTTTATGTTACTTTTTTTTTCGATAAAACTTTTTATGTTACTTTTTTTTTTTTTTTTTGTAAACTTATGAAATATATTTTTTAATTTGTGATTTTTTTTTTTTATCTAATGAATTACTTTTTAAACTTTTCATAAACTTTTTATTTTTTTAACATTTTTATGAAGTTATTTTATTTTTAATAAAACAAGAGAGTACATTAATCTATTGCTTTTATATACATCCTAATGTTTATATGTCATTAACTATAAATCTGTTGTAATGTTACAGTAATATAATAGAGTGAAAATAATATACATACTCATATAAATCAGTAAACTCAATTTTGATAAGTTGTAATACATTTTAAAATTTTCAAAATATATTTTAAACATTTGAAAAAAATTTCTGTTAATATTAATTTTTGTATAAAGGTTTTTTAACTTATTAATTTTTATTAACTTTTTAACTTTCTAATTTTTGAAAAGAATGAATTAAAATAATTAAGATTATTATTTATTTAAGATAGTTAATATATTTTTTATTAATAATGAAGTGTTTCTTTTTTTATACACATACAAATTGAAACAATTTATAAATGTTTTGAAAAAGCTAAACGAAATAAACATGCATTTTGAAAATAATTAAACACATATATTAAAGAGAATACTAAAACATTTTATTTCATTATTTTAAACAATTCGTTTTGAATGGTTTCTACATTAATATTAGATAAGAAGTTTTCACTAATACAATCTACTTCGTTTAAAAACGAGGAAATAACAAAGTCGAAATCTATTAGAGTTAATAACATTTCTCCCATTTGTTCAAATTTTTGTCGATTATTTAATATCAAACAGGGATGAAAGATTACAGATTCGTGGTTAAAAATACATCCATTGCATTCAAAAATGCGCTTTAGTATACTCGATATACTATTTTCAATACACGTTAAAAGTTTATGTTGGCACATGCGTTCATTTTCTAAAGATGTGTGACTAACGATACATTTCTGTCTTATTAAGTTTGGTAAATGCTTTACATAAATATGTTGAAGAAGTTCTTTATTCAGATCAAAGGCTTTTATTTTCAACTTTTCTAACTGATGCTCGTTCAAGTCAATGTGAGAATAATTCTTTAAATGTTAAATTCGCATGATAGAATTGTTAAAATTTAACACTAATATCATGTTATTAGCAACAAACGAGGAACTTTTATACTTCAAATTAAATGGAAAAATTTTATTGCAAAATTCGTACCAACTGTTAACATCCATAAAAATTGCATTTTTCGTTACAATTTCTTCATTAGTAAGCCCACTGCGTTTAAACTCTTGAATATGTATATAAAATTGTCTGTTATACAGTTTTAAAATTAAGAAGATACAATCACTGAGTTCTTCTCGAAATATAACACGATTACAGGATTTGCCCCTTTTAGTTCGTGAAGTGGTGGATTGGCTTTCATCACTTGCTTGGGAAAGGTTGATTGCTTGGAACACAGTCTCTTCGCATCGAGTAGTGGGTTCTTGAAAATATTCGTCTTGGGAAATTAAGTTAAAAAAATTCGTATTAATCTCAGATTTCACATTCAGTGGATAATCAGTAGTGGATAAATCGCATGATATCGTCTCATTGTTAGTGTTCAATGCATTGGGAACTTCTAATCTCGGTAAGTATAATTCATTCACATAAGTAGGATCATTACAGTCTTCTAAACGTTGATACTTTGAAGAAGGAACTACTTCGTCGACAGGTCTTTTTAACAAATTTACTACAGAATCCATTTTCAAAAAATAAGGATAGCCGCTGATGAAATTCAAACGGAAATCAGTTGCAAACTGAATGCTTAAAAACAACACATATCCTAATATATGTTAAAAAAATCAGCGTCGGTTACAGTTAAACATTAAAAAATTAGTAATGCCATAAGTTTTAGTCAACCATTTTTTAATAATCTAAAAAATCAGTCTTTGTACATAAATGGTAGTTTATATATTATGTTAGTGGTTTTACTATTTTTGAAGAATTTTGTGGCAACACAAGGTTTTAATTTAAGTAAGCTTTTGATAAATAATGTTATCAGTTTTGCTCTTTTTGAGAATTTTTGTGGCAACACTAGGTAAAAGTTTTAATCTAAGTAATGAATAATACTTATTGTTAACAGTTTCGTTCTTTTTGAAAAGTTGTTTGAAAACACAAGGTAATATCCATCATGATTATGTAAATAACAATTGTTAATACAAATTAAACTTGGTAAATAATTCTATTATATTAAAAGTATTTTAAAATTAATTCAATATAAATACAAATTCAGTATTTTAATTGATAGGAACCTTTTTTTTCTAAATGTTAAAATTTAAGTAAATCTTTTACAATATTGTGAAAAAATTATTAAAATTCATGAATTGTTATAACAAAAATACAAGACAAAAGCTTTTTTCATTAACACATTATTTATTCATCATTCTCGATAATAATAAAAATACAAAAAAATTATAAACTGTACAGAAAATCAACCAGTTCACATGATTTGTCAAAGTTTGCATTTTTTCACTTATGCATTTTAATCAGATGTTGAATAAACTTGGTATCAACATTAAATGTTTTGTTACAGTGTTTGCATTCGAAATTCCTGTAATGAACTTTTTTGTGAAATAAAAAATCGATATCAGAGTAAAATATAACACCACAGTGTTTACATTTATATTCCTTTTGACGATGACTTTTTTTATGTTTAGTTAAAGCAGACTTTGATAGAAACGAGTTGGAACATTTTTCACAAACATGAAACTTCTTATGAGATCTCTTGTGAATTTTTAACAAATATTTTTTAGAGAGTTCTAGTGAACATTCATCGCATTTATATGTCTTATGAAATCTCTTGTGAATTCTTAACGAATACTTTCTATAAAATTCCATTGCACATTGATCACATTTATATAAAGTGGGTGTCTTGGAATGAGTAACACTATGTTGTTTTAAATCAGTACTTTGAATGAAAGTTTCACATTTAAAGGGCTTTTTATCCAAGTGGGATCTTTGATGTCTGGTTAACGCAATCTTTCTAGAGAAGCATTTTTGACATTGATTACAAGAAAAGGATGGTTGGGTTGATGAAGAGGGTGATCTTTCACTATTCGAAACTTGCACCTCTTGACTGGGTAAATCCGATTCCATATTCATGAAGTAAGAAATTTCTTGTACAGCACTCACTTAAAGAACAGCGCTTAATATCTTCATATGACAAAAAAACAATAAACAGTGTGATGAATTTATACTGATTATACCGATTTATACTGATATGAATTCTAGGAGGCGCTACTGTTTTTTTTAAAAAATAATAGGATTGGTTTACAAAGTAATCTGATAATATGATGGTATTTGATAGGTAAGGCTCGATGTTATCTGGTGTTTATCATGCTGTTGTAATTTTTTCTAATTGATAAGAAAATTCATGTGAAAATTAACGGAAAAAGAATAACTTATTTTCAGCACAGTGATAAAACAATACTATACTAAAGTAATACATTGCTTACATTTGTCGTGATCGACTAATAGATGATAACTTGTAAAAACACTTTTTATGTGAATACAGCAAACTTACTAAAATGAATGTATGACAATTAACCGATTATTAGAACTATACATCGAAAAATAATTAATAATGAAGTAGTTTATATATTTTGAAAGGTGTAAAAATCAACGTGTATGAATAATCAAGGTTTAGGTAAACTAAAGTTAAAAATGTAAAATTCATATTTTACAATATTACTGTTTAAAAAATATTTTCATTGCTGCTCTAACGTTGATGAAAATTGAAGAAAACAGGGAACCTACAAAAAAAACATACATAATGGTTTGGTAAAATTAAATTGTCGTTTTAAAAAGCTTAGTTGAAACATCAAACAAAGTTCTCTTTCTTGTTATTTGTAAATAAGTGAAATCTAATCTTAGTTGATATTTTTCATGTATCAGCTAGTTCCTGTTAAAATTGTTTGGTTATCAGATGTTTGTGCAAGACAGTGAATACGTGCTGATAAGATAGTATTTTAAGTTGGAAACGGTTCGATTGTAATATAAAAACATTAATAGTAATTACAGAAGGTTTATTTAACTTCCTATTTAATCTTGAAATAATTTTATCTAATAATAATATTCAAAAAAAGTTCAAATTATTATTTAATTTTCTATTCTAATAAAAACTTATTCGAATCCCACTAAAGGCTTTTGGAAAACTCAATTTTTAAAAAAATTATTAATTTCCAACGAAAGAAGAAGAAGGCCGGTTCTGCGGCCACTGGCGTGATGAGCAATGGGCAATTGTGATTAATATTTAATTGATCAGACTCGTCTTCCTCCTTATCGCAATACACGATAATCTCACAGGCGAGATGGGCAATGCTTAATTGATCAGACTCAATTTTTTTTAAAATTATTAATTTCCAACGAAAATTCAATCCAACAAAGAGCAGCACCCAAATAAAAATCTTCCGGGGGGTGAAGTTTGGAAAATGAGGAGGTTACCCCTTTACTATAGTATGATATTAGAAGCTTCAGATCCTAAATAAAAAAAAAAAAAATAAGCCTCTTAAAAATTAACCCCCCCTAAAAATTAAGCCCTCCCCTTTCCTAAAATCTCATCTTACTATAACATAAATTACGATATGTTCAAATTTCCTTCCTACTCTCAGTTGATTCCAATCTTAAAGAAAAAAAAAAAAAAAAATACATTTAAGCCTTTCAGAAAAATAAGCCCCCCTAAAAATTAAGCCCTCCCCCTTTCCTAAATATCACATCAAACTGTAACAGTGTCAAAATATCCTTCACCCATTTTCAAATATCTTTCCTACTCTAAGTTGAATCCAATCTCTACTTAAATTTAAACTCCCCAAAAAAATTTAAGCCCCCCTCAATTTTAAGCCCCTCCTAAAAAATAAGCCCTCCCCTCTCTCTCTCTCAAAAATCCCATCATACTCTAACAGACTCCAAACATCCACCCCTCTACTACAGTATAATCTCATAAGTTTCAAACCCTAAAAATTTAAGCCCCCTCAATTTTAAACCCTCCCCATCATCCTACTATAGTATAATACACTCTCCATCAGATAAGCTTTTCATTCAGGTGGTGGTGGAGGACCTCCTCCTCTCTCTGTGAGGTGGTGGGCCTCTTCCTCCTCTCCTCCTCCGCCACACGCCACCTCATGCCGCTGAACTCTCACTATTACACTACTGTTGAAAGTACCGAAACATTGCACCATTAAGTATGAGTTGGGCTTAATACCTGACTGATAAATGTTAATATGCAGACTGCAACATTTAACTGAAGCAAATGGTCCAGTAGATCATACAACAAAAAAGCCAATCCATTTATTCTAGCTAAAATTTGCGTAAAGTAGCACAAAAAAAAAAAAATTAAATTTGCGTATATCGAAATATTCAAATATCTCAAGAACTAGACATGCTGGAGAAAAAAAAACTAGATTTGGAATAGGTGGAAAAAACTGAAACCTTTCAGTATAAATGCTTTAACCTTTTCCGGCGCGGGCAAATTCTGTTAGTAAAACGAGAAATTGTCGACTGTCGCCGGAATTTACAAACGACTATTTTAGAAATTAAAAATCCCCTAATTTAAGCTTTCACTGTAAAAGAAAAATTTTATTAAAATGTTATTGGTGCCGTTTGGAATTACAATTAGGTATCCCGGACTGGACACGGTGTGCCGGAAAGGGTTAATTCTGTTTTCTTCCAGTCAGTATTAAAATATTTGAAATTAATTTCCTACTTGCATTTGGTTTTGAAAAGATAATAGAGGTTAAAGATTATACATTTTAGATTTTTTTTTTTTAAATAAAAGGCACAATTATTCCAGCAACTGACACCAACAGTATTTTGGAAAAAAAAAACAAAAAACAATGAACCACTGTTTGGCACTTTATTTGAAAAGATTAAACAAGTTGGAAATTGCACGTGAAGCGTAGCAAATGAGGTGCGTTCGTACGATAACAGTTTTAAAAATATCACTCTCATATAGCAATCTCCTAAAATTGTAAATAATTACAATTAAAACGATCATCAAACATTGTTCTCCCTATACCATTATGCAATGGAATACTTTTGTGTGGCCTTGTAAATCAATAACAAATATTCTTTGCAAAACAGATTATACAAAATGTATATCATAATATGTATTTTATAGATGCATATCAATTTTATTTCGTTCGAATGAGTGTAACACCATTAAAATGCATTTGAAACATTTTTCCCCATTAACCGTAACGGAATATTTTTGATTGTCCCTGTAACTGAACTATTCATCCGATTTTGATAAAATTTGAAATAACTCGACATAATTATGTAATAATTATGTATTTTAAATTTCAAACGTATAAAATAGATTTGAAACTTTTCCCTCATTGACCATAATGTAATTGAGTACTTTTGATTGCCCCTGTAATTGATCTACACTCTAAATAAAAAGGAGTGAATAGTCACTCCAGAATAGTGAATACTCACTCTATCGCAGACTCAAAATATGCCGAACCTCTTTAGAGTGACTATTCACTTTGGGCAAAAGTGGAATCATTGACTCTTTGAAAGAGTGAATACTCACTCCTAGGAAGTGAATATTCACTTTACACAGGGGTCAATAATCACTATTTCTGAGGAGTGACTATTCACTTTTCCTAAAGGAGTGCGTTTTTTCACTCCTAGTAGGAGTGAGTAGTCACTTTTTCATAGGAGTGAATGCTTTTTTTTTTTTTTCTTTTGCAATGAATTCATTTTTCTATTGCTATTATGGGCATTTTAAAAGAATCGTGTCTTTTAGAACATACAATGAAAATAAATACAAACGTGGTAAAGATTGGAATAAATTACTTTATTGACAATATTTATTTAATTCAAAGTATGTAACATTAATTGAACTTTTTAAGAGAAAACGTAATTAAAGTTACACATGAATTAGATTATTGACAGAAATAAACTATTTTATTCCAATCTTTCTCCTTGTGTTTGCTTTCATTGGTAGTCCCATAAATACATGATAGTTTTAAAATGCCCATAAGCACAAGTTATAAACAGTTTTAAAATATTAAACATACATTTTTTTTTTCAGATATACCCATTAAGTTATACATAATAAATCCATAATGCACGTTATCTATGTTTTTTTTTTATGTATAATTAAAATCTTATTTCTGAAAAATATATATTAATACAAGCCGTATTTATAAAATGACATGGTAAGTCATATTTAATTTCAATTTTTTATTTCCGTATATAGAGTAGATGTGCATGTAGTACTTGCCGGCGAAGACACTCACGAGCTAATGCTAATTCTATGGGGAGAGATTTTTCTAATATCTCGTTTGCATTTTGACATTTTATTTATTTATTTTACATTGAATAGCTGAGGTTCGTCTCTATATCGCATCTTTTTTACTTTTTCGATTCCGGTCTCAGATATTTTTATAAAGTTTCTTTTACTTTCAAAACCGGTACCAAAAATGAAAGTGTTATTTAAAAAAATATCTGCAGACAAAATTGAAAAAGTAAAAATAAACAAATATTTAAGAGAAAATGTGTTTTTGACGACTTCTGTAACTTAAGTGTTTTTATTTAAATGGTGAACGATTAAGCCCTATAAGCCCCTCTTTGACTGTGCCCTTAAACATTTTTTTCGGCTTCATGAGCGGTTTGATTGCCAGATTATAAAATAGGCAAAACATCGTTAGATTCATTTTTAAAAAATAATAATAAAATGTAGAAGATATTGAAATTTTATAAGTCACATTAATATAACTTAAAAACAACTATTTATAAAAATTTTAGTGTCATTACATTTTGGTAAGTGCAATTTAAAAATTAAAATTGATTACTTAAGTTTTTAATTAAATCAAAATATTTTATGCACTATAAACATTACCGTAATAGATTTTTTAACAGTGCCTATATGAGGTGTACGTTACTGGAAAATCACTACTTAAGTATTCCAGTAATGGACACTCTTCTAAAACCTTAAAAATTATTGAAATTTTATAAACGATGTTAAATACATAAAAAATTCAAAGCTTTCTTCAACTACAAAAACAAAAAATTGGAAATTTTGCAATAAAATAAGGAATACATAAATTTATTAAATGAAGCCAGCTCTTAGTATGATTTTCAATGAAAACACGATTTTCAATGAAAAACAGTGAAACTTAAAAACATTATTTTGTGCTTCCTGATTGGTTTAATTAAGAGTGTCAACAAAAGTGCTAAATTATAAAATATGCAAGGGCGAGTTACGAAAAAAAATAAATAAAAGCTAAATTTTTATTATTTATTATTTTTTTTATATAAACCAAAAACATTCAGGTGTGTACATTACTGTTACATCTACCCTATAGATTCTATAAATGTGAGTTAGTTTTATAAAAGTATACTCATGTACGAAAAAGAAAAATAAAGAAAATATAAAATACAAGAAATGACTACATATGTATTATTCTTACTATTGGAAAAACAATTTTAATGAGTTATTTATCTCTAATAAATAAATTTCATCTAATGTAAGTCATACTGCAAACTTTTAAAATTACTATAGCCGTTCATTTATAAACATCAAGGATAAAACACAAATCTTTGCGTCAGCGATTTTTTTTCCCCTCCACGCACATAAAGATAGCAGAAGCAGACAGCTTCCTGTTAAAATAAAACCTTAACTCAACATTCTAGAAGTTACATTCGGAAAATAAAAAGTTGAAATTAAAATTGACTTACCGGTTTTTTTATCCCTTGTTTGATGAATAATAATCCTTTGTTTGATAAATAAGATATGTGCAGTGCAACATCTTCGTCACTGAGTATTAATGGAGTATTATTGCTTTTTACTGAATTATTTGTTCTCTATTTTGACTCCAGATGAAGAAACTTAATCTATGTGGATTATTTTGAATCATAAGATATCGGAGTATATCATTCAAAGATCGAAATTTAAACTACTTTTCAGTATTAATAATACAAATTAAAGATCCACATTTGTAGACCGAGGAAACGAATGTGAGACACATAACGGACACGATAAAATGGCGGAAACATTTTTATCATCACAACTGAGAAGACGATTTTTGATTGGCTGATGCGTAATACATATCTAAGTCACTTTTTAAGAGTGACCGTTGACTCTATCGAAGGAGTGACACTCATTTTTGAAAACGAGTGCGTTTTAATGGCAAATAAGCGTAATTTTATAGGTTGTATTATAAAATGTAATTTTTGAAAAGTAAGAATTGACATATTTTGGTACTTTTCATTGTTTTACTCCATATATTGGTTCAAAGTTGAGCGGGGATTTTTTTCAAGAGTATAATGCCGGGCTTTCACTCTCGTTGACGGAGTGAGATTTTTCACTCTCGACCATGGAGTGAGATATTTCACTCTCGAGAACGGAGTGAGATATTTCACTTTTTTTTTTAGGGAGTCGGAAATTCCACTCTTTAAAGAGTGTATTTGTATAAAGTTCACTCTAAAAAGAGTGAAAATGCAAATCACTCCTACAAAAAGTGAGCTTTTCACTCCTCCCAGTTTTAGAGTGTATGCACCCAATTATCAAAAAAGTTGAAATAACTTGACAAAATTATGTAATAATTATGTATTTTAAATTTCAAACGATTAAAAAGCATTTGAAACTTTTTTCCCCATTGACCGTAATGTAATTGAATACTTTTGATTGCCCCTGTAATTGATCTATGCACCCTATTATCAAAAAATTTGAAATAACTCGACAAAATTATGTAATAATTATGTATTTTAAATTTCAAACAATTAAAATGCATTTGAAACTTTTTCCCCCTATTGACCGTAATGTAACGGAATCCTTTTGATTATCCCTGTAATTGATCTATCCATCCGATTTTCATAAAATTTGAAATGACTCGACAAAATTATGTAATAATTATGTATTTTAAATTTCAAACGATTCGGTTGGATAGTTTTTGCGTTGTTATATGCAGACAGACAGACAGATGGACGGACGGACTGAACGACCACTATAGGTGCTACGTATTTACATAATTACGAACGCACCTAAAAAGGCTATTTTATACTTCAAGGAGTTTATGCTTCAAAAATGCTTCAAAAATGCGTTAATCTTTATTATAAAAAGTAGGATTTAAAATTTGAAAGAAACATTTAGGAATTTTAAATGCTTTACGTCCAATTTAAAGAGAAAGAAAAGGGGATTTAAATGACATAATTAAATCTATGAAAAACAAGACTTTTTTTTTAGTCTTCTTATCTGAGCTTTGTATTAAATCGATTTTGATAATTCTTTTTTATCTTTTAAAGGAAAGCTGTTCATTAGATGTACCCCGCACTAGCGATTTTTAAAAATATTCCCCTTTTTATACCTTTTATTTTAAATGGGATTTTTTAAAATGAAATTTCTTTGAAAATGGTGGCAATCGGATTATTTAAATTGTTTTAGAGAAAAGAGAAGTAGGCCTTATTGATTATATCCTTATTGATGTCAATTTTTCGTTATAACTAAAGTAACTTAAAATTTTTTAAATAAAGTGACGTAATTTTTGACAAGAAAACCATTCATTTTACCTCAAAACTGTTACATTTCAATATTTTAAACACCACTATCAGCTTCTGACACTATAGGTGAAAAGCTTCAGCGAATAAAAAAGGAGTCCTGTTTAAAAGAAAACTATAAATTTCGTTGAAAATTAGGCATGTGAATTTTCCGCGTTTTTTCCTACCAGTGAGAAAATGTTACTTCACTCAATCGAAAAATGCTGCGATTTAGCAGAACAATATTTTCTCTATTATACTAGTATCTAAAAACGCGGAAAAATCTCATACCTAGAAAATGAAATATTTTACCAGGAACGCACCTAAAATTCAAATTTCTGTAATCTTTACGCGCCGGTATGGAGGTTAGAGTTTACTCAAGGGTGCGAATTTTCACATGGAAAACTGTAGCTGGTAGACGTGACTTCAAATTTGAAAATGTATTTATTAACTTATTGCACGTTAAAATATTTTTTAAATGCTGGTTATAAGACGTTGAAAATGTCGTTAGATTTTGCAGGGAGAAAGATATGTCCGTGAAATCTATTTTACTGATTTTTCATTTCGTAATACCATGCATTACAGTTGGTCAATAGATGACCTCATCATAATTATCTTAATTATATTTTATTAATTACGTCTACGAATAAAGTTTAATTTTTCAGTTTGAGTTTATTTAGGTAACTTTAGGTTAAAATAATAGGGAAGAGTTCCATATTCTGTTCGGATTGACGCGATTGGCGAAGGAATCCAAAAAATGGCGTCAAATTTTCGTTTCTTGCCAAATCTTTCAAAATGGGGGAAAAACATGAATTTTAAATATTTACAAACATGTTTATTTAATAAGCGTTATGTTGCATGTCAAAACAATAAATATATGACAATATATAAACATATAAATATGTATTTTCATGAAGATTCTATGTAGAAAAATGCATAATATGTATATTTATAAATCAATACGGTGTACTAGCAGGTATTTTTATACCTATTTTATATACTATGTATGTCAACTTAAAACATAACACTGTTATACACGTGTTAATGTTATATGCATCTTATACACAAGAAATGTATTTGTATAATATTACATCCACAGAAAAAATGAAGTTAAAAAAAACGAAGAATTATAAATTTATTTGAACAATATATACTAAATGCAAAAATAAAATAAATATGTGAAAATACATTCCAGTAATAAAAGCGACCCCAAAAACTGATAAGCATATCTATACACTTATCGTTTCTACCCCCCCCCCCCCGCCCCCTCAAAACAAACAGGATATGAAACTTTTCTCAAATCATATTTATTTTAAGAGTTAGACTATCCAATGTAGGATGGATTTATTTATTTATTTTTTGGTAATTTTGTAAGTCAATTATAAATGTAACGCAATAGTTCCTTTTTACACATTTTCTTTCGACGATATTTGACGCGTTTTACCTCATATATAGATTTTATTTTACCATCTATAGGCTTAAAAATATTTTATTTAAGCAAGAACAATGCATATATAGAAATGTTATTCAAGGAAAGATATAAGTTATTGTTTTATTTGACAGTAGTCTGTTTTATCTTCGTAATTATAGTGATATCGGTAGAAAAAAAATAGCATTATGGGAATCAGAAAACCATAAAAGTATGTTTTCTATCATAGTAATTGTCTGTTTTTGATGCTCATGAATAGGAATTTTGTTTTTTCTTTGTGTAAAAATTTTTACTGTACAAGTTTTTTTTATTAATTTGAAAGGTAAGCCCGATGTAAAATCTCCCACCATAATACACATAATAATAACATTGTCTTCGGATAAATCTGACATTTTTTTTAGAGTAACATTTTTTTTTCTTTTCGTCGAGATCATGCGAGTTAAATGTCAGAAGAATAATTATATTCTATTGTTCCCTCTATGACTTTTTAAATAGCGATATACCCCAACATCATTTTTTTTTTAAAATCAGCAAAATAGAATCTGCCTTTTGTAAAGTAATGAAATGCAACTATACAGGGTGAGTCATAAATGTCGAAACAATAGGCTATCTCCTTAAATATTGCCCCTAGACCCATACTTCCAATTGCAAAAGTTCATAAAAAAAGGGTGAAATTTTTCGTAAGATAAGTTGCAATGCCATGGTGTGTGTGTGTGGGGGGGTGTCTATTTGAAATAATACGAACATTAAATTTTTATACGGTCCCTGTAGGATAAAAATTCCAATTATAAAAACTTTCCTTATCCAGTCCTGAATAAGACACAACAAATTACATCTTCGTATCTTTAAAACTCGCAGAGTTATAGTCGTTTACATAATTCACCTGGTTTTCAGGGATTAGACACAAATTGAAATGCACGCAATTAAAAAAAACAATGTTTCTTTAACAGTTCTAGGAAACAAGTAAAAAATCTATCTTTTGAGTTAGAATTTCGATTTATTTCCTTTTTTGTGATCATTAGCCATATAATTTGCTAAGAAAATCGAATCCTAAAATTTCTCATAAAATTTATAAAAATTTCATATGATTAGTACTGGTATAAACGGGATAATTTAAAATCGTTATAACTCGAAACATTTATCGGATTTGAATTTCTTTCCATTTAATTAAAGATGAAAGTCTGATTTTAGTTTTGTTTAAAGGTTTTTGTTTTTCAATATTAATTTTAAAACTATAAAAAAAAATTATTGAAAAAATAATATAACCTTTAAACTATTAAAAATATATTGAAAATAATAATATAACTTCCAAAAAATCATACTTTCAAAAGTAAACATTTTTTCAAATTTGCCGAAACAAAACTAATGTAAAATAATCAAAAATGACATGTTTCAATTGTGCACTTTTTTCTTGGACAATTCTTAAATTTTAATAATTTAAAGACGAGAAATAATGGGGAAAAAACTCATTATGCAAAAAAACGAAGTGTACTGTTTAAATGTCCGTCAGAACAATGCTTTTTCTAAGATGCAGATTAAGTCTTTGTTATAAATTTAGTTGTCATAACGTCAGGCTTTTTATCGTCCTGGAGAGGCTGTTAAAAAATCTGTATTCTGTGTATATCCGCGCCAGGACCGAGACGTTACTTTTTTCTGAAGACTCGTCTAGAAGGGCTTAACGTATTTTTCATACTGGAGAGAACTGCTTCCTTTTTTCCTAGGTCTGCACAGGACGAAATTTTCAATCCTGGTCTCGAACATTCCGTATTAAAATCACTATCTCTGACTGACCTAATATATGCATAAAATAAGTAAAATTTGATTCAATCAAAATTTTTACGAGTAACACATAGATTTTGAAATTGCGTTTTTTTTACAAAATAAATAAATAAATAAATAAAAACTTTTAAAATTCATTTTTTAAAGAATAGTACATTCAAAGGCTAAAAAATTAAATACAACAAAACCAGTGAAAAAATCTGCCTATGACGGAATTCTGTCTTAAACGGAAAATGTGTTTGATCCATGCAAAATAAATATCATAATATCTGAGAAAAAATAGGCTCCATTTACAACTCTTGAAAAAGGCATTTTTCTATAACGTATTTTTTCTTTCTTATATGATTCCGTCTTAAAAGTTTTTATTATATAACATTTTCCAAAGTCTCCAACGCATGGGCTATGGATTAACGATATTAAAATATAAGTGAAACATTTACAAATAAATAGAGATCCATTGATAAAATAAATATCACAGCCTTTGGAGCTTCTTTAATAATAAAAAATATAAATATAAAAAATGAAAAACTGTAATAAGTATTTTTGGTCAGAACTTCCTCCATACGAAACAACTTTTAACCACACCGAAGTAAAAATCTATGTAGAAATTTACGGCTCAGTCAGGCTACGATTTAATTTTTTTTTTTCAGACCGGCAGGATTATGATTTTCACTTTTTTCCAGGCCGGGCTGAACTTTCTTTCCCTGTGGGTCGGTTTGGGACCGGACCGAGATATTTCAATCCATGCAGACCTTCAGTGATGATTACCAATACATTTTTAAAATAAGTTTAGCTTTAACCCTTTCCGGAGCAGTGTTACCACTCCGGCAACACCTAATTTTAATTCTAAACATACAAACGGCACCAATAATATTTTAGTAAAATTTTACTTTTACAATGACAGCTTAAACCAGGGAGTTCTTAATTTCTAAAAAAGTCTTTTGTAAATTCCGGTGTCAAGTCAACAATTTCTTGTCTGCGCCGGGAAGGATTAAATAATATCCTTTTTTATGTCCAAATAAGAGGAACTGTCTTGAATCGACATTTAATAACGGACAATTGGTGGACGATCCCTCACTTGGTTTCAAAATGAGACAAAATTTCTTCCTTTACAGGCATAGTTAAGTGGTGTAAGTCATGAATTTTGGAGAATTTTGGATTTTAATATCTCAGTGGTGTTTTTAGATACGGAGATGAAATTTTTTTTTGTTAAATTAAGGAATGGATAAGGAATTATTTCCTAATTGGGAATTTTGCCCTACGGGGGCCGTATAAAAATTTAATTTTCT
Organism: Maratus speculifer; assembly: GCA_964019185.1. NCBI lineage: Eukaryota > Metazoa > Arthropoda > Arachnida > Araneae > Salticidae > Maratus > Maratus speculifer. Next base: position 377,286,943 of record OZ025293.1, read on the forward strand.
TACTTTTTCAAATAGACACCCCCCCCTCCCCCATGTCGTTGCAATTTATCTTATCGAAAATTTCACCTTAATTTTTGCAATTGGAAGTATGGTTCTATGGGCAATATTAAAGGAGATAGTATATTGTTTCGATATTTATGACTCAATCTGTAGAGTTTTCTTATAAAAATTTTCTATGTGCTACAGTATTTATAAAATTGTATCCCCAAGAGCTTGTAAAAATGACAGAATGCCCAAATAGATAAACTATTCACTCACGTTGTAATGTAATTGTATTTTTTATTTATACTTCAATTTTATTTCCATTTTATTCTTTTTGATCTTTTTACTATTATCTTTTTTCTCTAATAGTGGACTTACAATTCCGAGATAGAATTGCAAAAAACCTGCAGATTTTGGGAGACGCGAATAAATCTAGAATTTTGGGGAAAGGAAATTTTGAAGGAATTTTAAAGCCAAACAAAAAAATGTTATTTTTCAATTTTTGAAATTTTTATTGTTAAGAAATCTCAAACTCTGTTCTGAAAAATTTAAGATTTTTTTTTTTTCGTTATGAATTCACAAATCTTATGATTTGGAGCTCTAAGGTTTTATTATTTGTTGAAATTATTTAGTTTTACAACAATAGTGACTGGGAGTTGCTGAGGATTTGAATGTTTCTTTAGAAATTAAAATTGATTTATTTCTGTTAGCTGCATATCCAGAGTTCAAACATACGCTAGATTATACTTTTAGTGAGTTGCATTGTACTTTTTCTTTAATTTCATTTAGTTTTATTTATTTTATTGTTTGCATTGGATGATTAGGAGAACAAGGGTGATATTTAAAATCCTTTTAGTTAAGAAGAATTTGTCATCTGTCTCTCTCAATTTTCACTTATATACGAATAAAACAAATAATTATTTATATTTTCACTTCTCCTATTTAGTATTTCTTCAATTTAAGCATGTATTTTGTTAGTTTTCATGCAAAATGTGCTATTTTATTATTGTTTAAATCAGAAAAAAAAATTGTTTAGGTTGACAAAAATTGAAAACATCAAAGAAAATTATAAATAAAAAATTTCCATGCGTAAAACTTTCTGAAAACCGATGGATTTTTTTTATTTCTTTTCCAAAAAATCCGGTTTATTTCCGGGAATAAAACTTTTTTTCTTCTACTCTTTGCAACTTTACTCGGGGACCTGCTTTGATTATCAGTTTATTTCGAGGACCTCCAAATTGCTTACTTGGATGTAATATTCGATCCTTCTACTTTCGCAGCATTTATGGCATTATCCATAACTATTATTTTTAACACAATCTAACTGATTGGTAAAGTTATCATACGAATTTGAATATTTCCAACACAGCGAAAAATTGCCCAGGCCTGGTTGGTTGATTTTTGTCGTCCGATTATCTACGCTAGGGATATAGGATCAGGGGGAGTGCCCTCCGTGGGGGTCTTTCTAAGGGAACCTAACCCGTATTTACGCAAGGTTCGAAGAAAACCACGCCCAGGCCGGGAATCGAACCCGGATACTTGGCTTATCCGGGTTCGATTCCCGGCCTGGGCAATTTTTCGCTCAGTTGGAAATATTCTAATTCGTATTATCCATAACCTCATTGGAATACTGAAAAGCTGCCTGCCGCTTAAATTGAGCAGAGGATTTCAAATTTCGATGCAAATTTCATTGTTAAAAAAGAATCCAGAAAATATAAAAATTTAAATCAAAAGAAAGCATATTACTAAAATGGGTAATATGATTGCTTGTATAAAGTCTTATCCAATTTTTGTTTTAACTTTAAGGTATTATTTAAATTTATAAGATTTAGTTATTTGAACTTATTATTTTTACTTGATATACTACAGATGCATGCAGTGGCGCCAGCTTTTGAAAAACATTGGGTTGGCACAAAAATATTGAGTAGGTTCAAAAATATTGGGTGGGCTCTAAATTATTCTGATAAAATGGTATGCCGAGCTAGTTTTTCTTTGAAGGGTGAACACATGGTGAAAGATGAATATTTTAAATCAGAATAACATGTTTTAAGATAGTTGCAGTTTTATTAAATTATATTTTTATGCATTTTCCTTATAAAGACACTAATATGTATTGTAATATCATCAATATGTTATGATGATATTACGTAACTGCAAACTGAAATAGCAGAAAGTTAAACAGTCATTTGGTATCTATGGGTGTCAGTCGATAATTAAAATACATGATCATTGGTAAAATAAATGTTTAATAATCAAATAATCAGGGCAAAACTTAGAGAGTGAGGAACCCTGTGGCAAACATTATTAGGGGGGGGGGGCTTATATTCTAAAATTTTTCATAAATTATACTGAAGTGACTAAAACTAAAATTCATATTGGTATGTGTACATAAATTTCAAGTGCTATTCACATCGATATATATAATAGCAGAAGAAAGATAACTTTAAGAAACTATAGAACGCAATTTTTTTCGGTTTCAAAAGTATAAGGATAAATGTGAGACCTTAAGAGGGCATGGGGTACAGAAACAGAGGGGGTAGGAGAAGAAAGCTCCTTAAAACTGAAAAAAAAAAGAATTTGGTCACTTTTGTCCATTTTTTATCATTTGAAACTCTTAACGAAAAGCTTATAAGCTTACATCTGTCCTTGGGGGGTCCCCTCAAGCTGGGGGACCGGGGCAATTGCCCCGCATGCCCCTGCATTAGTCAGGCCCTGCAAATAATAATGAAATAGAACAATGAAAATTGGACACGCTAAGATTCAAAATTGAGTGGGCTTGAGCCCCACGGGCCCATATATGTTGGCGTCACTGGATGCATGTGTCTTTTCTATTAACGCTTCAAATGATAAGTAATGCAGATATCCATTAACTCAACTGACATATCTAAATCAGTAATTGACAAGTGCTATCAGACGTTGGTAGACTAACTTAAATTTTAACAGTTTCCCTGATTTGCCCGTACGTCGTATGGGCAACGTGTTTTTGCCAATCGTGTTTTGTCCGTACCACGTACGGGCATCCATATTCCAATTATAATTTATTATTCTCAGCAGTAAATTTTGATTGTAAAATTTTCATTATTTAATTCGAACATTTTTCTGATTTAATTAGGCAAAAATTTCTGTTTTGAAAAACGGATGATAAAAGATTAAAAACTCTCTAAAAGACATGAAAATAAAAAAAAACTTGACATTATTTAAAAGTTTTTTCAAAAATATTGATCGGTTAAGTGGTTAATGATATTTACTACAATATTTTTTTATTATGCATTTTTAATCAGTATAGATAATAGAATGCAATTTTCTTTAATATAACCAATATAGGACACCGCAGTGAATGTCGAGGAATCAATGGCTGGCTCCCGCTCAGAAGCTAAATTAAATAACTATAAGATAAAAATCGTGGTCATAGTGTATCATAAGCACTTTTTAACTAATTTATACAATCGAAGCAAAAAAAGTCTCTAAAACACCATAAAATATAATAAATTGTGCATTGATGTTTTATGGCGCAATATTAATTTAGGATGGTTGTGTTATAAGTATAATTACAAAAATACTACCTTAATTTTAGAAATATATTATAGATGTTTTAAAATGGAATTTTTTGTGTTCTTAGAAGTTTCTAGTTATTGAATATATAGTGACGAATTAATTGACACCGAAATAAAAATAACAGTGAGTTACCTAAGTAAAGTGTATCAAAGTAAAAATTTTCAGTATTTTACAAAAAAGATGCTTATTTGAGAATGATTTTTTCTGAAATCTCAGTTACTGTTTAAATATCAAGAACTGGGAGATGGAGTTTCACTGTAATTTCAGTTCTTTGGCAGGACCATTGTTTTCTAGTGTTCTCGTTTTTACAACCGAGAGAAAAAAAAAAAAAACCCTTAATTGACAAGTAGGTCGATCTGAAATTTCAAAACCTTTGTTTCATTTAAGACTTTTTTGGTATTATAAAATTTTAAAGCAAGGTCCAAAAAAATCTACTTTGTGTGAGATTCGTAACTGCATCCTTCGTAGCAATTGATTTTTTTTTTTTTTTATATGTATATACTTGTGTAAATCCTTTAAAAAATGAAGGCTAATTGAACGCTTCTTGTGAGAATGGCTATTATGTACTATGTTATTACTCTGCTAAATATTATTATTTTTTATAAGCTATAAAAATAGACTATATAATTTTCCACACAAATTTGAAGTTATTGGATATGGAGCATTGCATTATTACATGGAATGTTTTTGTGAAAGGGCCGTCTCGACCATGATTCTTGAAATACTGTTTTAAATCGTCACAAACAGTTTAAAGCAATTTTGTTTAATTATTATTCAGGCGCGCTTTGATTCCCCCACCCCTAAGCCTGTTTTTTGTTTTGTTTCCCCATCTATGCGCCATTCTAAAGACTAACGTAAGTTCCTCTCCGTCCAAATTGTCTATTTTTAAAAAGTTTAAATGGTTGTTCAAGAGATGGCAGCACCGAACTTTTCATCGGTATGGCATAAAACGCTGATAATAGAGGAATGTACTGCTAATAAAACTTAACGGCAAAAAGTAAATTTTATTCTGAATACTAAAAAATGATCAAAGATCTAAGCAAAAATTTAGATCACTTACTTTTTTTTTCCTTAAACAGTTATATAACTACTGCACTCCGTGGAATTTTTAAAACCGGTGTTAAGCTTTCTCTTATTCTCTATTAAGGGGACAAACGACCCTTAAGGGTGTATTCGAAAAAACGCTTTTCCACCTTCAACAGCTCGAAATTTTCCGATACAATTGCAGACACATTTTTTAAAGTAGAAACATGAAACTTGCTGAGGGGATTCTTGAAGGGACGTATGAGGTGCCGAGTAAAGTCTTTTTACCCTCAATTCATTAGAATTTGATTTATAAGCAATTAACTTCTCTGGAAGACCCTTCTTTTCGTTCCCTTATCTCCCACTTCGGAAAAATCGGTTCAAATTGCCGTTTTTGATTGCTTTTTTTTTGCAATATTTTGTACACTTATCAAAGAATTGACCTTTACGGCACCTTGTGCACTTTCTAAATAAGAGAATCTGCGATTTCCATGTGTTTGAGAGCAAAAGTGAATTCAAAAATAAATCGGAAAACAAGCAGTTTGAATCGAAATACACCCTTAAGCTTAAAAAAAAAAAAAAAAAAAAAAAAAAAAAATAGATTTTTCACAATAAATATATCTGAAAGTCTGAATATTTCTGCGTATATAAAAAAAAAATCATGAAAATATTCCAATTATTTCCAGAGATATGATACAAAACGATGGTGAATTCTATGGTGAATTATTTAATAATTTAACTTTAAAGCCATTTATCGCAAAATGTGCTTTTTTCACATTGCGCGCAGGATATCTCTGAAACTATTTAATATTTTTTTGGGAAATTTTCACACATTGTGTAACATATTAGATCCTTCAAACTGAACCTAAATTTTTACATCCCCCACCCCATTTTTCATGCAGGTCATACTTCAGATTTTATTAAAAAATAATTGTTATTTTAAACTTTTTATTTTTTTAGCTTAAATTTGAACAAATTTAGGTTCATATTAAAGAGAAAGTATTGTAATATGTTATTACAGTTGATTTTTTGTATTACATTAGATATTTTGTTTGAAATCATGCGCGCAAGTGGTTGTATCAGGTTTTTTTTTTTTAATACTTACTGTTTAAACCTTTACAAAAAATAAACTTTTTTTCCTTTATAAGAATGTAAAAAATATCTTTTAAATTGTAAAGCTTCAATTTATAGCCAGTAAAAAAATTATGGTCATAGAGCAAATACATTCTGAGAAATTAAATGTAAAAGGTGATGATTTTTCTTGCCTAATTTTCACTTTTAAAGGTCGTATGTCCCCTTAAATTACAAAATGCGATTGTAAATTGTCTGAAATTTCTATGAAAAAAAAATTCCAATTTCATTTTCCATTTATTCCATCGTGATCTAAATTGTTCGGAAAATCTTTACTAAAATTTAATACTATTTCGTATTTTATTTTATTTTTTTTACGTTGCTTTTTTTCATTAAAAAGAAATAAATATTTTATGAAAAATGTTTCAATTTTGGATTAAAATAATTTTTGAAAAAAAAAGGGGGGGGGTTACAAGATTTTAAAATTACAATTGTTTTTTGATCTCAATAGCTTGATTCGTTTTTCTAGATAATTTTTTGAATGAGGAATGCTTTTAGATAGTATCTGTACCGTTTGTTTGACAAATTAATTTCTATAACTGACTTATCACATTCGACGATTCAAGTTTTTTTTTTTTAATCTACTCAAGATTTTATGCATTGTAATTTTTGTATTTGTTACTTCAAACTTAAGAGCTGGTCCCGGAAAAAAAAAAGGTGGGAGGGGGCGTTAAACAGATCATGATCTCTTATCTGAACCAATAAAGATTATGCTAAACATTTTTGCAGATGTACATATTAACATTGAAAATATCGTTTCACGTTACGAAGAACCAGTTCATATTCTTTTTTCTCGCGACATAAAGCAATTTTCAATATTCTAAACTGTATATTTTCAATGCAATAAAATATTGAATTTTTCTTTATTCCCCTTTGTTCACAGAGAAAACTTAATGCAATTATGAACTAATTGCATATTAACCAATTTTTACTTTAAAAAACATACAGCTGTGAAATGTAATTATTTTGTGGCTTTACAAAGGGGGTTGTTAATTTCATATTCTGCTCTACAACTAGATTGATCCATCAACACATGTGCCAGCCTTCCGGGTTAAGAAAATTAAACAACACCGTGCAAAAAAAAGGGGGGGGGGGTCGAAGGGGGTGGTCGCCCAGGTCGCGGAAAACTAGGGGCAGCAAATTTATACTACCAACGTCATTTTTGGGCTATCGCAAGAAAAAAAAATTGGGGGTGGGGACGCTTAATTCAACCTTTGCCCTTGGTGCAGTTTCTTTTCGCACGCCCCTGAAATTAAACATCCTTTCAACGAAACAGGTTTCATTAATAAATGAAATTAAGTGTAAAATGGAAACAACATACATTATTAAATTCATGGACTTGAAGCAAAAGAAGCCAGAAGGTTGGTATAAATTTTAATATGCCAAAAGACAATGCAATTTTGTGATCAATTTTTTAGTGATTAATAAAAACTGTAATAATAAAGTTATTACTGTCCATTATGTTAATTTCTTCCAGACACCGATTTACAAATTTGGGGGCCCTGATCACAGATGCTTACGCCCCTCTCCCCTTGCACCGTTGCTTACAGGCAGGTTGAGTAAAGAAAATATATTCAAAAAGGTATTTACTAAGATAAACACTCTTGACTTTAATAATTACTTTAAATTATCCATTAAAAATTAAATTTCATGTAATTTATTTTTAAATAATTCTTTAAGATTAAGTTTTATTTTTAAATAATTATTTAACAATTATAAAATTTAAATAAGTTGACGTTTTATAATAAATTGGTGGTGCTGATTATCTTTTCCTATGCTACACACCAGGAATGATAAACTAATAAATTTTCTTCAATGGCCAAGCTAAAATTATTTCAAATGTCAAGGAACTCTGCTACCCACGAGCTGCGCTCACCCACCCGTGGAATAATATGATGTGAACAGGAATGGAATTAAATAAGTACAAAAAATACTATGTATTTTTTAAAAGATGAAAATAAAAGAAATATTCACTTTGATAAAGTAATTAAATATTGATGTTTCAAACAAAATATGAGGACCCCTGAAGCCAAGGGATATAAGTGACAAAATTGAAAAAAATAAACTAAATACACAGACGACCTAAAAATATGCTTTTTTCATTTCAGGTAAAGAAATATAAGTGATTTTCTTATTATTTGCTGAGTTATAGAGGCAAACCACTTTTTTCGAAAAACAAACAATATTGATTAATTACGCATTTAAAGAAAATTGTACTTTATTTTTTCACATTTGTTGAAATACGTGCTCAAAGACCAGAATGCAACAAGCAGAAATTTCCTATTTCAATTTACTCAATTGTTATTGATGTTCGAATTTAACATCAATTATCTTTAAACTCAATTTACTCCAAATCGAAGTTTTGTCACTTGTACCCCTTGGCTTCTGGGGTCCTCATATAATGTTGCAAATATACAATACGAACACAACAACAAAATAATGTAGAATGAACTGTAAAATTCCATTAGATGTTAAAAGTACATCAGATTTTGGACTATAATTGAAAAAAAAAAAAAAAAAAATCTTCGGAAGCAATTAGGGGGTGGGGGGGGGGGGGGGGAGGTCTGTGCTCCAAATGTCCTTCCGTAAATCAGGCAATGGTTCTTCCAAGAATTATAAATTATACATATGCTCAGTTTTCAAATGCTCATTTGACATAAGATGTAAATCTATTCCGTACAAAATATGACAAAGGGAGAAAAAAAATGAATCTATCGCTTGATGACTAGACTATGACTTACCGTAATTTCGTGTAGATAAGCCGCAGCTCAAACAATTCATTTTCGTCCCAGAAAATCTATTCAGTGATTTAAGATAAATATGTACCGCGATACAAAATTTTACATTTTATTTTTGAAAAATTCTGGGTCGAAAATGAATTGTTTGAGCTGCGGCTTATCTACACGAAATTACGGTAGAATAGATGAACTTTTGGAACATCTCCATTCCTAAAAAACCGTGATTGAGGAGAAAGCACCTCACCTTGCAGATTTCAGATTTTCTTCATATTAGTTATTCTGAATAAGATACTGTATACCCCTAATCAATCCTTCAAAAAAGCAGAAATCATATCCTGAAGAAAAGGTTTAAATGATGTTTTTGGTAAAATGTTAAAAATAGGAAAGGATTATGGCTCTACTGGTTGAGGAATAAAACATTAATTTTTGTTTCTTTATTTTGTCAATAGATGGAGACAGTAAATTTCGTTGCATGAACTGAACGCCTTGTGGTTCGTTTCTCATACATATCAGCTTTATATTATTGTCAATAACAATGATGATGAGGAGTGATCATCTGTATTAGATAATATTTGAAATTTCTTTTTTAACTCTCTTTTAAAATGAAAGCTTATTTTTTACCAAGGAAATTTTCTTTAATACAGTTGCATTTGGAGGATATTTTTTGGAAATGTTTGACCTGATTTGCAGTAGCCAAATCTTTTCGCGGGTTTGAAATACATTTATTTTATAATATTGTTTAAAACTACATATAATACTGTATATAGATATTCAAGGAATTTTCTGATTCATTTCTGTCCTATGTGCAAAAGGCAGTACTGTTCCGATACTAGTCATTTTTTGCAACCGGTGCAAACTTGGATTTTGGCACCTCCTATTCCGCAAAGTATATTTACGAAGAGAATTTTACTAATTTTCAAATAGCTGACTTACTTTAAAATTTAAGATATGTAATAAAAAAATATGCACTACCGAACTACGTAATCTACTTTGTTAAATACTGATTCGATAAGTTTTTGAAAACTGAACTGAAAGGAATCGAAAAAAAAAAAAAAAATCAGCTTTATATAGGACTCTTATGCCTTATCACCCTTCGATTTTTCTGTGCTTCGGCATATCCCAGGCAGGACGATTTTAACAAAACCGTGCTATAGACGTGAGAAAAATCTGCAAACGAGATCATCATTTGGCGCCCGGAACTCATGCCCCCTCCCCCCCCCCTTAGTTTGGGCCCTAAGGCCGTGTTATTAAATTTTCGGATTGTTTATTCAGAAATTTTAAATAGTTATTTTTTTTTTCGTTTTATAATGATAGATGTTCCGTAAATAAAATAAATTTAATATTCAAAATTTCTGAAATGAATTCAGAATTTTTTAATAAAAAATCCGATCGATTTGACACACTGGTGAAAAGTAGTTGAAGTGCTCGAAAATAAAGTACTCGGAAATAAATTTGTATCAAATAAAGTTTCGTCAGCGGTCTCAACTTCGATTATTTGAAGACGACAAAAAATAAAAATAAGAGAAAAACTGAGAAAATTACCTTTATTTTAGTCATTTACGTTATTTTAATTCTCAAAGTGAACTTGGAGGAAAAAATGTAATTTTTTTTTTTTTTTTTTTTTTTGTGTAAAATGTGGATAATTCAAATGTATCATTTTTTTAGTACGCATATGAATATAACCTACTTCTGCCCGAAAATTTTCCCCTTCACGTTAGTATATGCGTAATACAGTACATATTACTTTATACGTTTTGAAATATTTAATTTTTGAAATGCTATGCTTATAAATTTTGTAAAATAATATTTAAATGTTGAAAAATAGTTATCTAAAATATATTAATTTATTTCCTGAAAATCGAAAGGCCTCTATTTCGGGACTGCCGGGTGACAATTGAAAAGTGCGACATAAAGATATTTTACAAGAGAATGTTATGTTACAGTCTCCAAAGCGCTTGTTTATGTTTCACATGGCTTACATCAGGGGTGCAAAATCTAGGCGCCAGCGGACAGTCTTTCACCACTAAAATTTAAAAATTTTCTTCGCTTAAATTTTAATAGCATTTTTACAAGAATTTTACGCGAAATATTAATCGATAAATAAGGAAATAAATCTAGTGGTGAGAGACTACCTGCTGGCGCCTAGATTTTTGCACCGCCGGCTTACATTTTTCTTCTATACATTATAATATCTATTAAAATTTCTTAGCAACATTATAATACTATATTATAAAGCATTACAATTTTCTTAACATTTAACTAGTGTTACCGGTCTCACAGACCACCGCTTTTTTCAATCTATCTAGTCTAATAAAATCCGTGCGCCTCTGTCTGTCTGTCTGTCTGCTTGAAGCCGATTACAGTTCGCAACGCGGGCGAGTTGGAAGTCGCGAGATGTGTCTTTCGATTCGAAAAATTCCGGGAAAGTCATTTCGGGCATTTTCGAGACCGTGGGACCAAAATTAAAAAAGTTATGAATTAAAAACCGGTCGGGAATCTGAACGGAAAACGTCTTATTTCCCAAACGGAGCTCTGAGGCAGAACACTGCGCCACCTTGCGGTGAACGACTAGAACTTTTCCCCTTTGGCTAATAGAAGAACCAGCCGAAAACCTCTTTTTCTCCCGTCATTTTGTCAAAGAATGTATAAGAGAAAAAGAACTAATTGGTAAAAAATGTTAAACACGGTTTATTTTCATACTTTTTCTTTTTGGTAGCATACACGAATATTGTGTAACCTAAGATTTACGCGATTAATACTAATTTCTGTTAGTACAAACGGAAAACGAGCTGCCAAAATTATTTGTTAGTTATGTTGTTTGTGATATTAATGTGCTTGAGGATTTGAACACCAAGACTTGCTTATTAAATGAATTTTTTTGCTTATTATATACTGCTTAATATCGAGGTTCGTTTGCAAAAAGTGGCCCAGCTAGCGGGCGTTCCGCATCAATTTTTTTTTGACTTGCCGTCGATTATTTACAGTAAAATATTGAACTTTGAAATAAAACAGGCCGAAGCATACCGAAACTTTTTTTTTGCGCGTTTTTTCTTAAACCATCATGCAGACAGTTTTTAAAGTAGAAAAAAACTGATTACATATTCAGAATCTGCGTAAAAGTCTGCTTCTGATGAACCAAAAAATACGAAAAAATGTGTTATGGGCGCGCAGCGCCAACCGTGCAAAACCAAATATTTCTAACGGGACGATGGGCGCGAAGTGCCGGTGGGCGCGTAGCGCCCACTGTGCGAAATCACGTATTTTTAACGGGATAATGGGCGCATAACAACCATAGCTCTTTAATTTACTTTTTTTTTGTGCTTGAGGATTCGAACACCAAGACTTGCTTATTAAATGAATTTTTTTGCTTATTATATACTGCTTAATATCGAGGTTCGTTTGGAAAAAGTGGCCCAGCTCGCGGGCGTAGCTCGCTAGTTTTTATAGTATAATTTGTAATTTTTAGTTTAACTGCAAATACTACCAAAATTTGTTTCGTTTGGAACTTTAGTGCTATTATCCGAGACTTTTAAATAGGTGAATGTTAATTAGAATAATCTCGTATAAAAAGTTAGTACAAAACACCATCTTATGAATTCATCATACTTTTTATTCATCTTTCGATCTTACGGTCTCAGATAGACCGCTTCACACTATAGTTACGTTACAATTTATGTCACACAAGTTAAAGGTTAATAAAATTAACGATTAAGAATAACAGTTCTTATAATATTCACATATATTGAGTTACTTAAATCTTGAACTCAACACTAGTCCAAATTTGTACCGAGCAAAATTTTATATCATCGGCTTGTTTTTAAAAACATACTTTCATCAATTTAAATTTTTCATTTAATAAATTGAAACTTCTGATGAAAATAAGTATCGCATTTTTACTCCTCATTAAATTATGCATAGGAATCGATAGTTACATCAAATTCGCATTTAAGATAAAACGCATACTGGCCAAATAAAATAAAAAGGTTAATGTTTTAACCTTTCAGGGTTAAAGAAACCTCTTTGTTAAAATGAATGAATGACACCGAATTTACGTACAATTTATTTGCAAAATAAGAAAAAGCTATTTTTCATACACATAAAAAACGAAAAAGAAATATAAAAAATTTCTGGCGTCATCGTGGCATTTGGGAAATAAAATTAAGAGAAATTTTAAAAATACGACCGCTCCTGAAACGGTTAAACAGTTTCAACTTTTTTGAGGTATCATCAGGCCCCGATTATGACTAATTGGGGCCCTGGGCAAAGATAAATTAGGGGTGCCCTTTCGAATTATTAAACGTTATTCAAATAGAACTGATGGTCACTCATGTGTGTATGTGTAATGCATAAACATATTTTTTCACCTTGTATAAAGATAGAATAAAATTGGATATCCAAGATACTTAACCTAGTCAATTCTATATTAAACATTTTAATTAATAAAAGTACGCCTTTTTATTCCTTAGTACAGAACAAAATTCTTTTATATAACTTTAGCAATTTGTTATATTACATTAAAATGAATTTAATAAATTAAACGTATGGAAAAATTGGAAATGGAAAAATAAAATAAAAATTTTATGATTTATTTTACAGATTTGAGGGCACCTTAAAGTCCGGGACCGATGGGCAAAGTCCTGATTTGCCCATGCGGTAATAAGGGCCTGGGTATCATAGAAAACCTTTCTTTGAAGAGAGTTAAAAAAGAAAAGAAAATATGAACCAACAAAATTCTTGTTTGATATTGCTTTTTGAGGTTCAATAATTTTAATTGAGGCACGTTTGAGCGTGCCTTGCATATGGGTATAGTGTCTAACACTTTTGCTTGTAAAAAAACCCCTTTCTATTAAATGTTTAAAGCTGAAACATTTGTATATAGTTTTTAATACTTTTTCAAAATGTATTTATCTGAATAAGACAACACCAAATTTCCAAGGTGTTATTTTCATCAAATCAAAATAATTACTTGTTGCGGAAGTGGCCATAAATGTCGCTAAAAGCTATCCCTATACCCTTAAAAAAAATGTGTTCTAGGTAATCGAATTTGCTGCATTCATGTATATAAATAATGGTTTAGAATAGAAATATTTAACCTTTTGTATATTTTGAGGTATGATTTTAAGTAGCCGGATATGTGCGAGTGTGCTTTGGGGCAACTATGGGGTTGAAAGTCAAATGGGAAGACTTTTAAGTATAAAGCTAATTTAGGCGAAAAGATGTCACAAAAGCCCCCACGGATTGAGCTGGTCATCTCGGAGTAAAAAAAGTAAAAAATATCAGTGTTCTGTAACATTCTATCAAAAGCGCAAGCAGCCCATAAATGGTAAGTGATTTACCGCCAAAGTTGGGCTCTGACAATGTCTGTCATTCTGAAAATAGAAAGGTCTAGCGGTGTCGTATGACCCACATGGAATGGACAAGAGATACGAACAAAGATAACAGAATAGCTAGCTTTCATATTTATGGCTTTTTCACCCTCACGTAATAGAATGTGAGAATTTACCCGAGGTGGGTTGTTAGAAGTAGCGAGAGATGTGTGAGTGTGCCCGGGGGCAATTACGGAGTTGACCGTCATCTAGGAAGACCTTTTTGTATCCAAGAAAATTTTTCGAAAAAGAAAACGTTAGTGAATGATTTTGACTTTGGGGGATCTAGATCCAGCTCAGACTGATGATATATTATTCCTCCTCAACAACGCGAATTTTTCGAGGAAGTTATAAACTTATTTTCATCCTTAATTGCTTGAAATTTTCAAATATATGCAGTGAGATATCTAAGAATTAAATTGTTCCGACCTTATCATTTGCGAAAATCAATTCAGAATACAGAATTTGACGATATTTTCTGAAACATTTTTTTTGTAAGGAAAAAATACTATTAGATTGTATGGTATATGCATATAAGCTATAAATTTCAGATATTTATATATGAGGAAGTCTTCATGAATACTGTGTTTTCTCGCGTAATATTCGCATTTTTTGCTATTTCTGTCTTATGTCAAGTCCAAGTACGACTATTACGTGGGGAAATCTACTACACAATATTGTACACGCTAATGCTACAACATTACCGGTATAAAATACCATATTAGAGTAAAATTACTAATTTACCAAATGTTTCCAGATTACGTACTGTTTATTAAATACTACTTTTCTTTTTTATGGTAATATTTTTATAGACATATTATTTACAAATAATCTTTGTGAAAATTTCCTCTTATCCTCCCAGAGGAAGCTGGCTATTTTATAACATAAGTATTTCTGTATAAAAATATTGGTGTTAAAAAATCGGGAGATTGGTAAGTATGCTTATCTGGCTATGGAATGACTATTCAGTATGTCAATGGGAGTGACAGAACATATCGCTCACCCGCAAGAAAAGGGACACATACCACAAAAATTCATTTTGCTTTTAATTTCACTAAGCCTATTATAGATATGTCTTTCTACACAAACAGTTTCATATGTGTAGTTATATAAAAAAAATTACTTTATTACGCTATACGTCCATTTGTGAGTACAGAACAGGGGCGGATTTTGTGGGGAGGTAATGTTACCCAACCCTCAAAACCTCATCCTGTGGCTTCATTCTTAAGGGTTTTATATGCTTTTATGCTCAAACTTTACTCCTGTACGCAGAGATGAATGCTAAAAACTCAAGTTACAGTAAAATCATGCAAATTTTCTTTTCCCTCTCCTGTAAAATTTCGTTATGTCGAGATGTGTCGCTTTCCTTGTTGGTGAGCGATATGAAGCCATTATGTGTGCTAGTTCTCTGCAGAGTACAGCTGATATACATATTTTTTTTTCTAGATGAAGTTCAAATACGCGACTGTGACTTTTATGTGAAGAAATTTTGATGAATTTTTCTGTTTCAAAACGGAGGTGCGACTATTATGCGAGTAAACACGATAAGTGTGAAAGTAGCAATTTTGGATTCCAGAAAAGCTGTCTATAACAAAGACGTCGTACTATCTTCTCTGAGAAAATATTTTAACTGTAAATGTATTTCGACAACTCATAAATTATAGAACTGGGTGAAATATTACAAAAACAATACAGTGAAGGAATAAAACTACCCTTTTCCATAAAATACTTTTACATTTCAAGGACAAGAATGAGTAAGAAATTCTTAAATTAAAATATGTAAAATACTTTATGCCATCGAGGCTGAGGTTCTAGTTCTAAGTTGACATTACCTGCTTTTTTCGCTTTTTCTTTTTTTTCTTCCTATTTGTAAATTGTGAGATAGATAAAGATAGAAATACAGCGACAAACCTGTAATTTTTTAGTAATCCTGCGTCTGAAAGTCAAATATTAGAAAATAAATTTCATTGTATACAGACGTTCTGAATTACAAATTAAAACACCCTTTCTCCATTTAGAATAGGAGTACAGCTAATTGACCATCAAACATTTCAGTGAATATTTTGATGGTTGAGAAATTTTGAATCGGTAAAACAATTCTCAATTACAATTCCTGTTCAGATTAATCCTTTTTCCAAATTTAAAATTTAATGATTTGAATCTTATTTAAGTTTATTTGTTTAAAAGTTTGGATTTTGTCTTAACCCCTTCTCGACGGGGGCATTTTATGAAACTTTTAATGTTTTGCCACCGGTTTTAAGAACAGAAATTTGTGTCTTATTAAATCGAGAAAATGCTCCGATTAAATAAGGAAAATTTTACAGTAAAACTTTAGTGGTGGGGATAAACAAGGATTCTTAAGCCTTTTTGCGGCACGTATGCGTGTCGCTCGTCCCCAAGGGGTTAAATCTTCATTCATAATTACTTCATTTAATAATTTATTCTAAATTTAAAATTCATAATGTTTGAATCTTGTCTTAAAATTTAATTTATAATTTATATTTAATATAGATGATAATTTGTAATATTTTATAATGGCTATATATATGTATGTAAAGTTTAAATAAAATATTTTTTTTATTAAAATATTGAAAAAAAAACTTCATTTATCATAAATTGCTACTGTTGCACTTTGATCAATATATCTCTTTTGAGATTTCTATAATAACTAAAACTGTTTACATACAATCATAGGAAAATTTCAGAAACGCAATATTGTCCGAACTTTTTTTAGCAGTTAATTTTTTTTTCAATAAGAAGGGGGGGGGGGGGGCATCTTTTAACTTTTCTAAGGACTAAAAATCTGTAATAGCATTCTGATATGTGTATTTTTAGAAAGACAAACTGCAAATCGTATCTTGAATTATCCTTTTTAAATCTTAATTAGACCTTTTAATATCCGTAAGATTATTTAAAATTTATCTTTTAGTTCTTAAGTTTTGAATATTGAGACTAATTAATTGATTGCCTGATCGAGTTTTTACCCCGCTTTCTCAAAAGTGTGTTTTATATCGAAATGTCACAAACTGTAGATTGTAGTCAAAGCATTTCCTATCTGCCGCTGATAAATTTAGCGTTTATTGTGCAACCGTTTCTGAACCTATTAGGGACAAAGAAACAGAAGGCCAAACAAATAAATGTAATTGTTATTTCTGTTTGTATGTTGTCTAACTAATAGAATGAGCTTAAAAATAGGTGTTTTTCTGAAAATCACAGACAGACACTTCAATTTGATAAATCAGTATGGATTTTACCGTTTTTCTTGGGGTCTTCTCCCTCATATTAAAATATGCAAACAAAAATATTTTTCTTTAAAAGATTCTCGAGTTCAACACTATTATAACAATCTACACCCTTCAATTAATTTAAATACGATTTTTTCTACCTTTTTTTTAAATGTTTACTTTATTACTTCATACAGATAGCGAAATTCAGGAAAAAATTAAAAATCCAGTATTAGGATAGAGTATTTACCAGGGCTGCGGAGTCGGAGGGGAAAATGGTCGACTCCGACTCCGGAAATTTTAACGACTTCGACTCCGACTCCAAATCCGACTCCGGAAATTTTAACGACTCCGTCTCTGACTCCTGTCTATATAATATACTAGTGATGTCGTTGGTAAAAATCATGAGGGAACGAAAGAAAAATATGGCAAACTATCACTATTAATCCAGTTCTTAGAGCTTTAGAAAAAAAAAATATTTTTACAAATTGTTTAATTTCACGTCCGACTAACCTGGAAAATCAAATTATTTAAATCTAAAAGAGAAAACAAAGCAGAAATTTTATTATTTCGGATCCGCTAACTCAAAATAGGAAAAAACTGTACAATTTTGACATTAATTAGTGTTCTTCAGAGCAGAAAAATTTCGATGGTAAGAAAAAAAGCTAGTCAGATGTGTTATACTCTAAACTTTCTTGTGTATCATACATGTTAATACTTCTTGAAAAATGCAGTATAGCAGTGCCACAGCTTAGGTGATTTACACCAAAATCTAATCAACAGTTTATATCAATTTCTAACTGAATTTCCATTTTGATGAAAATCAGTGCATTAATTTCTGAGATAGGGCTAATGCGGATATCTTAAAACTCTGCATAACAGCATTACCTGTTGGGTGATGTACATCAAAAACGAATCAGGATCAATTTCTATCAGATACTAACTCAATATAAAGTTTGATTAAATTAAATGAATTCGTGCTTGAGCCACAGCAATTGCAAAATCGTGAAAAATGCATCATTGTAGTGCCACCTGTAGGGCGATTTAAACCAAACACTAAACTACACTAATCTAGATTAGGAACTAATCAAATATAAAGTTTGAGGGAAAATCGAGCATTTTTTTTTTGAGACAGTGCCATTGCAATAATCATGAACAATGCAGCATAGCAGCTCCACCTGTTGAACAATTTGCACGAAAACGTTTACAACACCCAATTATATCAAGAACTAACTGAATTAGAAGTTTGATAAATATCCGTGCTTTAATTCTTAAGCAATAGCTACTGTGGAAATTGTGAATAATGCAGGTAAATAACCCCACTTGTCGAGTGATATACACCAAAAATTAATCCGCTCCAGTTTCTATCAGGATTTAACAGAATCTAAAGTTTTGAGAAATTCCATTCATTAGTTCTTGAGACAGAGTGCTCCAAAATTTTTGTTACATACAGACTCATGAAGTGACAGAGTGACAGATTCACTGACAGACAAAACTATCAAATCGTGTTTAGGATCTACTAAAACGTATAAATCCAACGAAAACCGGAAGTCGAAATAATTCACAAATCCAATACTTTAATCTTGTAACGATAGTAGCAAGAAAATTGAAGATGAAAAATTTACAAGTTCGGAAATAATACGGGATCTACTGGAGCTTTTAATTAAAAATAGTTTTCATCTACTGTATACTCTGGGCAATATATTGGGAATATTTAACTTGGGTAGTCCGATATAATCCAAAAATAACAATAATAATTCCTTCCATGGATTTATAATTACGTATAATTGGTTTAATTTCGCTTTAAATGTCTAAGAAAAAAAAACCGAAGTCGGAGTCGGCTTGTTTTTTAACGACTCCGACTCCGACTCCTTTGCTCAAAAATGGGTCCGACTCCACGACTCCGACTCCGCAGCCCTAGTATTTACAACAATAAAATTTTCAATGTTTTTAAAAAACATTCTACTTGCGATTAAAGCACATTTTTTATAGGAAGTTCTCTATACACGAAGCAAATAGTAGCTATATTAAAAATAATATTACATTGTAACTTACTTCGATAATTTGATATCAACGTTTATTAGAAAAATGTATCTTCGAGAAATGGTTCTTTCAATATACTGGCTCGACAGTATAAGAATAAAACAATTTCAAAACGGCTGTTCCTAAGCATCGAAGTATGAAACATTCTTATGTCAGCTTCATAATAGCAATTTAAACGATACCGGGAATTAAAAATTTTATAGGCTTGTTATTTCATTTTATGACTTAGATCAAAAATATCAATCTTAGATCAAAAATATCAATTTAATCTTACGCAGATGCATAAGATAATTTTTGCCATAAAAAGAATGGATAGATATTCATTTGTTTAGAGTAGCAGCTTCCTGTTTCCTGGCAATCACGAAAACGGCTATTGTTAGCATGCTATCTCCAGACACCAACATTGAAAAGAAGATGCTTTACACACTTTTTGTCCCTTCTATCCCAGTGCACTAAAATGTCAAAATTTTATTATAATTCCGAGTCTTATTGCTATCATAAATAAACGCATCTTCGGCAAGAATACAAACACCCCTGACCTCTCGCTTCGATATTGGGCAGATGTCTTGAAGAGGTCGATCCCTGTGCTTCAGATGAAAGATCAAAGAGAGAGGACACTTCATATGATTTTAGGGATCTTCTTCAGCCCGTTGCAAACTTCAAAAGAGAGATTTTACGACTCTATATCCTTGAGAGGAAGTCGAGAGGATTTTCCAATAATAGTTAGTTGTGTCTACTGTCATCCCCGCAGATCCCATTCGACATCAGGAGATGCCTTTGCGAAAACACCAGCAAATCTGTAGTTCAAAATTTCGATCTCGGATTCTCAGTTCTAAATTTTCAGAATATACAATTACTTTAGAGTTCATTTCAAACTGGTTGACAAATGAGCAGCGCGAATAAAACTAGTCGTTTGGGGGGGGGGGGGACACCGTAGTACTTGTACATCATGAATATACATAGGGATGAGTTGTTATGTGTACCTCGGACCTATGCTAATTCCAACTTTACTTGTTTAGATCATTAAACAAGAACATTTGTACATTAAATATTTGCCCCCAGAGGTCTCATTTAAGTTCTTGGCATTTGTTTCGAAGCTCAATTAATTGTACAATTTAAAAAAAAAGGAAATTCACCTTTCAAAAATAAATTTTTCTTAGAGATTTTATATGTTATTTTTATACTGAAACATATCTATTTTTTTTAATGTGGATTATATATAGTAAAGCATTGCTTTAGCTACTACACTATGTGTTTTAAATGAAGTTAGGCTTAATCTTAATATGATGATTGGTAGTTTTGTTTTTATGTGTTAAGTGGTGTACCTTGAACCTAACAAAACTGGTTGGGCTTGGACTGGATCCGAGGTGCACTAGGTATTGTCTAATGGATATAAAAGTCAGCTCAAGAAGTTGACATTTAGAATTGACTTATCTAATTACAATCTTGGCTAAAAATAAATATAATTAATAATATAAATAAGTTTTAATGTCTTTTGTGATTATAATAAGTATAATTGTTCTGAAGTTTTATGTCTATTTAGATTTTTAATTTTTTAAACCTAATAAACAATGAAATGTATAAAAAATTAATAGATGCAGCTTCTTGATTAATAAATGTTGATTTTATTCGCTAAAAACAAGTTTATTTTCCATTCTTAGTAATGGGACCAAGATACCCCACTAGTGGTGTACCTCGGTCCTGTTTTCATGTTATTTTTAATTCAAAATTTTTCATGAAAATTATTTATATAAAAATTTCAGACAAATACATGTAGTGTATAACATCATAAAGTTTTATAAAATCTTTTCTTTTTTTTTTTAGTTTTGGCAATTTTCTTAAAAATTAAAAAGTCAAAATAGGTCCAAGGAACACCACATTCCCCTACTATAAAATATGAAAATAAAACAAGCCTAAACTATTTATAAAATGCATCGCAATTCCAAAATAAAATTTAAATGTATATTTAAATATTTTTTATTGGCAATATTTTTATAATAAATGCTCTATTAATGAATTGCTGATGAACACATTTCAACAAATTATATAAAACGCCAAACTACTCAAGTAATACCGAATTGCGTAAAAGAAATATCCTTATAACTCCAAAAATAATAATCATATCAACTAACAGTTTACTGCGTCGGATTAAGCGTCTCATATTTATGTAAAATATAGCTTTGAATTGAAATTTGAATGAAATACAGGGCATAAATAATCGAAGAGTGTGGAAAATAGGATTACAAATATCTCGGCAACTAATTCATCCGATTGATTTTATTCTTTATGCAAAAGTTGTGTTATTTTATTGTTTTTTTCACACTCACTTTTTTTCACATTTATGGTGCATATGAGGACGTGAGTTTTAAAACTCGTCTTATCTAAAGTTTTAAAAATTGAATTTTCTCTGTCAATTTATTTTATTGGTTAACCTACATAGAAAAAATACCACAGTCTGCAAAAGAACTTGTTTTACTGTGTATTTCTGGAATTATAACATCTTGGTTTGCAATAAAAACCAATACACAAAGTCAGATGTCTTTCGTAATTTCTAAAATTTGATTTTATGGATAAGGCGAGTTCAGAAACTCACGTCCTCATATCAACAATTATATCAATTTTGACAAATTTGAAATTGTCTAACATCATTACAATATTCTTATGACAATTATCGTGTTTAGGCCATAATATATCTTAACTCTGTTGGATGAACCTGCAAACGGCCTATAAAAGCTATGTGCTGTTTTTTAAATAGGGACTATACCAAAATAAACCTCAATAACGTAAAGCAATTACCTAGAAATCTAAGTGTATATACAATAGTTTTTAGAATGAATAGGGTCAGGAGGGGTATTGATGGCCACTTTTTACATTTTTCAACATTATTTTTTTACTTGTTATTTGGAAAAAAAAAGTGTTTTTAGAACATAGGAAGTAACTTTGACCCTTTAAGAACACTTCTTAAAATTTTTAATTCTCATAGCCCTTTTATTTTAAGTTAAAAGGGTGGTTATAATTACCCCATCAAAAACTTATAATCGCAAAAGTTTGGAGTAATTAAGACCAATAGTAAGGAAACTATAATCACGATATTTCCTCTTTATACTTGATACACATTTGTTTGGGGGGTAATTAAGACCAATAAAACTCGAAAGTGACAAATCCGTTTATTAAACATTTTGGCAGACTTTTTCCAAATTAATATTTGGATCTCAAAAATGCTTTAGATTAGTCATAAATAATGTCTAAAATATATTATGAAGTTAATATTTAACCGTGAAATAAAATTTTACTGTACACAATATTCTCCATTATAGGGGTGGTCATAATTAACTCACCTGACCCCTACGAACAAACAGACGAACCTAAATCATAAACGCTCGTCAACAAAAACAGGAGGTATTAAGAAAAGAAAATTTGTTTTCTAGTTCAAAAACTTTTTTTTTATGAAGAATTCGTTAAGTGCATAAATTGATAAAACTGAAACTTTTCTATAAACTCTGAATCGAGGGGAAAAAATACAACGATTATAAATGTTGCCCTGGAAAAATAACGTTTTCAATCTGAAAATATTTGCCACTTGCAGAAACGCAGCAGGCCGAGCTCCAAGAAATCTTACAGTTGTAAGAATTTGAGTGTGGGATGCAGAAAATTTATGGCCTCGCTAGGAAAGACTAAAGAACGATTTTTCATATGGTCAGGTGAGAAAAGTTAGTTGCCAGCGGCGACTTAGCCTCCATAAATCTGCATGTTTTTTTTTCTTTGGTACGTGGGGTTCTACACTATCGTTTTACAAAGAAACTGACGGTTAGGTAAAGTTTCTTTCATCTTTGCAGCAAAAAAATCCTGTCATTCAATTCAAATCTGGTTTTGTTTTTACATTTATCTACACGATTCGAATGATCTTATTTGGTTTACTCACCTGTAAATAAAAACTTTGATGTAAAATAAGCGTTGGCCCTATATCCCTTTTGTACAACGTTTATCAATAATAGCACAACTGGACTCTTCATATAGGGTTTTGAAAGCATTAATAAAATGAAAAATTATGTTGTTTTATATATTTATCTCTCTCACAGATCAGCCAATGTTAATACGCCTATTAAACTCCAGGTTTTACTGCAATATAAGCATTAATTAAATTAATATAATTTTATTTATTTAATGAATTTTTAATGCCTTGAACATTGATTCATAATTTCAAAGACTACACTAAAAAAAAATCTATAAGGTTACAAAGAATTTTCTAGAAAACTTGAATGCCTAGAACATTTAATGTAACTGCAACAAAATAAATTCATGTAACAGATATACATTTGCACCGTAAAACAAAAAATCTTTAAGTTTACTTTACTGAGAATTTTTATAGGAAATTGGGATGCCTGGAGCTGTTTATGTAACCGAAAAAAAAAGTTATTGTCTTGGATTACTGATGAAAATTTTAGTAAGTATACCCATTTCTGTAGATTTATGAACCTAGTTTTGTAGATTTAAATCTTTTTTCTGTGCGGTGTATAGATAAAATTTTAGTAAAATATACAGATTTTTAAAGCTTTGACAAAAACTATTTCTGTAGATTTATATTTTTTTTCACTATGTACATTCATGTAATTGCATTTTTTAAGATAATACTGAAAGAATAATCTTTTTTTTTTTAGCATTTAGAACATAATATGGGGGAAAACAGCCTTACAGTTTTACCCTTTCATCAGAGAGTTAAACAATATTTTTCTTTTAATGCATTTGTGTATGTAATGAAGGCACAGACAGTAAAAATAAACTTTTCACTCAGGTGCAACAAGGCCTCATAAAAAAAGCTCCTCCTTCAATCTTTAAGGAATATATACCCAGATTATATGACATTATAACTACGATATGTAATGTAATTTTTAGTAAATGCCTTGCTGTAAAACCGAAGAAAAAGACATAACAATGTTAATAAATTTAAAGAATGAATGAAATTAGAATTAATAAACTAATAAAAGTAGTTAGAAATGGAATTAACGAAACCAATGAGAAAATAGAATTTTTTTTTGAGAAACTGGTATAATGTTTGTTTTATTTGCTAAATTGTAGTATATTTTAATAATCGTATAATTTTCTATTTGAAAAAAATTATAAGGTTTCCATTTTAGCAGATTATTTTTTTATATCTACCATAATTTTCGTATAGTAATAATATTTGTCCTATTTAACGATAGATTTTTAGGTAGATTTCGTATGAAATACTACCTATTGCAATCGCACCAGTTTATATATCTATCTATCTATCTATCTATCTATCTATCTATCTATCTATATATCTCACTTTTTTATGGACACGATAACTTCTATAATTCTTCACCAATCTCCACCAAACTGGTACATAAAATCAAAGGGGATAAAATCTCGGCTAAGTTCGTTAATGGGCAAAATCGGACCAAGGGGGTCGGAATAGGGGGCGTTTTTGTGAAAACCGAAAAAACGCCATAACTTCTTAATAAAAGTAGATATCGAATCGGTTTAAAGTTTATATTACTTCTTAAAAATGGGCCAAAAGTTTATGCATGACAGATTTTTGATAAATTTAGAAGTGGGCTCAAAGGGCGAAAAAAACAGGGGTTTTGAGAGAAAAAAATTCATAACTTCGTCAATTTTTAAGATATCAAGTCCAAATAAATTTTTTGTAAATGTTCTTAAAATTATCTAAAACTTTTGTATTTACAAGTTTTTGATAGGACCAACTTTTACTGATGAAAAAAATTAAAAACGAAAAGAAAAAGGGCGGTGGAAAAAGAGAAAAATCCATAACTCCGTCAATTTTTAAGATATCAAATCTGATTAAATTTATTTTACATCTCTCAAAAATATCTACAACTTTTATATTGACAAGTTTTTCATAGGACCAATTCGTATAGCAAAAAGAAATTAAACAAAAATAGGAGTTGGTGAAAAAACCTCAAATCCAAACTGCTTATATTCTGACTCATTTTTAAATTCACTTTTGATTTTAAACGCATCCAAATGGTAGATCCTCTTATTTAGAAACTGTATAAAGTGACGCATTAGTCAATTTTCTGATAAAGACAGAATATATTTCAAAAAAGGCTACCAAAAAGGGTATTTTGAACAGAATTTCCCAAAGTCATCGACTCTGAAAATTTAAGGAAGTATTCAAATAAGAAATTGTGTTTTTTTCTGACTCGTTTTTAAATCCATTTTTGTTCTCAAACGCATACAATTTACAGATCCTCTTATTTAGGAACTATATAATCTGATGCATTGGTCAGTTTTTTGATAAAGACAGAATATATTTCGAAAAAGGCTGCCAAAAAGGGTATTTTGAAGAGAATTTCCCGAAGTCTTCGTGATTTGAAATTTTAAGGAAGTTTTCACATAGCAAATTGCGTTTTTTATGACTCGTTTTAAAATCCATTTTCGCTCTCAAACGCATCCAATTTACAGATCCTCTTATTTAGGAACTATATAGTGTGACGCATTGGCCAGTTTTTTGATAAAGATAGAATATATTTTTAAAAATGCTGTCAAAGTGAGTATTTCGCACAAAATTTTCCGAAGCAATCATGATTAAAGAATTAAGGATGTATTCAAACAACAAATCGGTTATTTTATGACTCATTTTTAAATTCAATTTTTTTCTCAAATGGCATTCAACTGACAGTTTTTTGTTATTTAGGAACTGTATAATGTACGGTTTTGGTCAATTTTTTAATAAATTCACAATTTATTTCAAAATATATTGTCAAAATGGGCATTTGAGCTGAATTTTTCTTAAGATGATTCTGATAAAACCAGTTTTTGCAGAAAAATGAAATTAAAAATTTTTCATAAATGGCCAAATGAAATTATCAAACTGGGTTTATCTCTAATCACATTTTTTTTTTTTTTTTTTTTTTTTTTTTTTTTGTTGAAATGAGCATTCTTCGAAATCTACCTCCGCCTATAGGCCCAGCCGACAGGGATTTTTAAAAATAATATTTGTTGGAAATTGCAAACTCACAATGTGTCTCCATCGTAAAATCACTTAACTTATAATTAGCTTTATATAAACGTCAAATTAAGTTTAATAATGATTCTTGTGAAGTACAAGAATAGGTGATAGAACCATTTTCTTTTGAAATATTTAGTTAGAAATTTTTTCGGCATGTTTTTTCTGTTCTGCCCTGGACCAAATTTTCTCAATCTTGTTTTCAGATCTAAATAAAAATGTGACCCCCCCCCCCTTTTATATGTACCCCCACCTTTATAAAGATATTTCTTACTTTCTACTTTGTGTTAATACGTGGAAAGTTTAAATTATGACAAACATAAATAGATGAATAAAATAAAATAAATAACAATAATTCTCAATTGTAATTTCCTACTTTAAACACTATAATTAGCTTTTTATAAAACCTCAAGTCATGCTCAATATTAACTCCTTGAAGAACAAAAATATTTAAATATCTAGTTGGAAACTTAGTTTTTGACCAGTTCTTTTCTGTTCTGCTACAGAGATTTTCCGAAAGAAATTTTAAAGCTTGTACGAGGTACGTTTTGTAATTTTGTTGTTTCAATCCCAAAACATTCTTCTATTACATGAATGGTAATACTTCAAAATTTGCGATCACACAGTGCCAAAATTAAATGACAGTGTGTACCCATCATGAGGACTCTAAAGATATAGCTTCGTTGTATTGTGTACATTTAAAAACGAGCATAATAATTGCATCTTTGAGACAAATCATTGAATTTCGCGATCATCCTCTTAGATACTTGCAGCCAAAATTCATACCAGATACCAGTCCAAAGAACATAAAAGCGATACCTACTGCTGTGTGTACACCTAAACCTAATAAGGATCCAAATATAGTAGTACGTGCAATATTGTGTATGTTATATTGACACTAATCAATGAATATATGGATACAATGCTTCATTTTTTTTTTTTTTTTTTTTTTTTTTTTTTTTTTTTTTTTTTTTTTTTAAAGAAATAACGGATTTTGATCTTATTATACCGACGATAATTTTCAGAATTTTCAAGCTATGTTTTTGAGACTTTCTCAAAAGTTGTCGCTATGGATTCAGCTAACACATTATGCAAATTATTTGATTGCACTCACGCATTCGCAGTGAAACATCATTTAGTAAACCTGCTCATTTTTCATACCATTTTTATTACTTTTTAATTCTGATTACATGGTATTATGTACAATGTTGTTTGTCATATTTTAAGAAAATAACATATTTTATTTAGAATACTGCAAATTAAGAGGGAAAAAAGGCAAAATTTACTGTTTTTTTTTAACCTTAATTTCTCTACGAGTATGCATACTATCCTCATAAAAATGAACACAGTATATTACAATAAGTCGCTTAATCATAATCTGCAATTTGAACGCTTTTGCTACATTAATTTTGACAGGATTATTCAAATGATCTTCGTTCTTTTTAAATTTGTTGTCGGTCCCCTATGGGATTTCGGGGGGAAACAACTTTGCAAATATGTATGACCTGTACTATTTTGTTTACACACCTGGAGTTTCAGAATAATTTCTTATTTATTTTTCAAGCTATTTAACAAAACGTCTACAATCGCAAGTGTCCGGTCATTAATGGCCATATATGGTATTTCACTTTTTTTTAGAGAGTGGAAAATTCCACACTTTAAGGAGTATATTTTTATAAAATTCACGCCAAAAACACTGAAAATGCTTCTCACTTTTTCAGAGGGAGCTTTTCACTCCTCCAAACTTTAGATTGCAGTTCTTGAGATAGAGCTATTGTGAAAAACATGAAAAATGTAGTATACGCGCTCCATCTGTCGCACGATTTGAACCAACAACTAATCAGCATCAATTTATATCACATGTGTCCACAAAATTTTTGTCACAGACATTTTCTAAAAACAGTCATCGTGTTCAGACCTGGGTCATTCCATGTCAATTCAACCAGACTTTGTAACCCGACCGACAGGGATTTAGATGAACTTTGTATGCATACTAGCCCTACATTGGTATGAACAAATAAAAAAAAATTCCCTAGACCTCATAGTTCGAGAGATATGGGAGGTCCAATTTTTGGATTTTTCTCTAATCGCACGTTTCTGAGTCTGCATTTTGAAACTCCAATTCCATTTTCAAAAAATTGTTTCTCTGTATCTAAAATATAAACCACCTTAAAAATATCACTGTAAGTACATAATGATGCAGATCTTAATAAAAATATTATAATATTTATGGCCAAAACAGTAAACCAAAGTTGAAAGTTATGTTTTTTTTTCCAAATCTTTGTTAATTTACGAAAAAGGCTCTACACAAACAGGCAAATGAAGTTTCCAATTTCTTTTTATTTTAAATAAATGTTTACTTATTAGGCTTTCTATTTATGAAATAAAAATGATGTCTTTCTCATGCTTTATGCAAAAATTTTCACTTATTTTCGGATTTCGTGCCTATCAAGAGATAAAAATCTCTCACTTTACTTATGGTACCTAAATAATTGCTGCACATTTTAATTTTTAATTACATTTATTAATGGTTTTGAATTGTTTAATAAATCTGGGCCTTTCAAATTTACACTTACAAGGGGACCACCAAACATGGTGCTCACAGATTTTGATGAATTCAAAGTATATTGTAGGGGTCATACCATTAATTATTCGGCTGAAAGGGTTCTTTCAAATGGGCCTTGGTTTTTGAGAAATTGGGGGTAAAAGTTCAGCGTATATTTTAAGTACTTATTAGTAAAGCTCACTGTCAACAGCTTCGTGGCCCCGCGGTAAAGCACGAGATTCCAGACCCAACTCCAAGTTGGAGCTTTTTTTTTTTTTTTTCTTCTTTATATGTTTCGTATATGTTAAATTTTTTAAGCAGAATTGGAAATTCTACAGCTTTCAACTTATTAATATTTTCTTATGGGGATAGTTTAGTTTTTTTCATTTTTTTTCTTATATAAAAAAATATGGCTCAAATGATAAACTAATTACACATCAAAATTCATCAAATAAATAAAAAAAAATAAAAAATGCATATATAATTAAAATTTTCAAACGTATAAAAATTTTGAATGTTTTAAAATCCCTTCTACTTTAAATATTAATAATTTTGCTCAATTACATTTATATATATTGCTAAATAAAAAAAAAAAAATCATACCTTTGTAAATTCATTAAATTCACATTCTTCATTCAATATCCGTTCATCTGCCTCAATAAATTGTCGATTATCTCATATTTCTAATATACAATTATGAAATTCTTCAGCTATAGCAATAGAAGAAAAGGAAATATCATCCGGTTGGGAATTTGTAAGCAGATTATCATTTCGTAACAACATCTCGCAATATTTTAATGCATTCGTAATTTCGCCTTTTTGTTCCTTTTCCAAACGAAAGTTTTCTGTACTAGTGCTGCTTCCTTCTATTACAGTATTTTTAGCGTTCAACCCATTTTTAGCATTCGATACAAATCTATCAATTGTATACTCAATTTTCATGCCATAATTTCAGCTATACATATACATACCAATACTTCAAATATTTTATTTGTCTGCAAAAGAAACAAAATGACAACAGCAAAAATAATTTCTATTTTTGCTTGATTTTACCGAGAAAATAAAAGCAGACGAATAAAATAAATATATATCATTTTATGTATCGTAAATTCTAATTTCATTAGCAGACGACTTTCCAATCTAGTTGATTTTTTTTTATTAAACTTTAGAGATAAATGTATTTAAAGATCAGTAAATATTTGGATAATATTTTAGCACTACTGCATTAATATTTTATTACACTTTCGAAGGTATGCATTATTTGAATTAACTAATCCTATAAATGTTTGAGAAATTGCATCTGAAAATTATTTTGCATAATTTATAGAAAAAAGGATAAATTTTCATTTAAAATATTCCACAAAAAAATGCGATAGAAAAAAGAAAAATTATTATTTCAGAATTGTGCTTAGAAAAGAAATTACATAACAATTAATAAAAAAGGTTAAAGACTTAAATTCGTTATGCAGTTTTGTCAATAAAAATATTAGTTTAAAAATTGCAGATAAAAAGAAATTTTCATGAAATACATTCGAAAATATAAATTTACTTTATTAAGAAAATATCAAAAAGTTCAAAGCTGTAGAATTCCCAATTGTGCGTAAAATATGTAGCATGTAAAAAATATATAAAAAAAGAAAAAAAAAAGCGCCAACTTTTCTTTTTTTTTTTTTTTTTTTTTTTTTTTTTTACTTAGCAATATATATAAATGTAATTGAGCAAAATTATTAATATTTAAAGTAGAAGGAATTTTAAAACATTCAAAATTTTTATACTTTTGAAAATTTTAATTATATATGCATTTTTTATTTATTTCATGAATTTTGAAGTGTAATTAGTTTATCATTTGAATCATATTCTTTTAAATAAGAAAAAAAAATGAAAAAAGTAAACTATCCGCATAAGAAAATATTAATAAGTTGAAAGCTGTAGGATTTCCAATTCTGCTTAAAAAATTTAACATATACGAAACATATAAAGAAGAAGAAGAAAAAAAAAAGCTCCAACTTGGAGTTGAACCCGCCACCTCCGGGTCTAGAATCTCGTGCTTTACCGCAGAGCCACGAAGCTGTTGACAGACAGCTTTACTAATAAGTACTTAAAATATACGCTGAAGTTTGACCCCCAATTTCTCAAAAACTATGGCCCATTTGAAAGAATCCTTTTAGCCGAATAATTAATGATATGACCCCTACAATATACTTTGAATTCATCAAAATCTGTGAGCACCATGTTTGGTGGTCCCCTTGTTAGTATTTGTATTACAGTAGAAAATTTGTAATGTAAAATCTTAGTAGATATTTACGCGTTATGTAAAATTGTGCCGTTTTCAATTTTATCACATATATTTGTCACATAAAAGTACATCTATCATTGTTCTTCATGATATATGTACATAAAAACTTTCATAATAGTAGTATATACCTGTATGAAAATAATGATTAATTAATAGGGTGGGCCGAAAAAAACTTTTTTTCGATTTTCGATTATGGCGGGTGCGGAAAAGTGGCCACTGATGGCACTCAGTTCATACAAAAAATTTGAGATTTTTTTGACATTTCCTTACCCTGCCGCAAACGGCTTGAAGTTTTGCAAAAATGTTCATTTTTGAACTTTTTCGAAAAAAATTAAAAAATGTTAAATTAAATTTATTTTGGTTGTATTAACTTGAAAAGGCATATTTAATGTACCAAATGTTTAAATAAGATCTAATCATGCATTATTTAATATCTATGTGTATTATAACTTAGGCTATTTTTATAGCTTTTTCGCGTATAATAGGCAAAAGTTGTATTTGTTTGAATCGATCGTTAGTTTCTGTATTATTTATGTCCCTTGATCTTCTTTATATATTTTCTATGTATCAAACGTCATATATTTGGGGAAAAGACAGAGTACCGTAATTTCGGGTGTATAAGCCGCAGATCAAACAATTCTTTTTCAACCCAGAATTTTTTAAGAAACAAATGTAACTAGTCAGATCGCCGTAAATATTTGTCTTCAATCACTAAATAAGATTTCCGGGTCCAAAAAGAATTGTTTGATCCGCGGCTTATACACCCGAAATTACGGTATACTTCAAAAACAAATCTGGAAGGTGAGAAAGTGTTGAAGCAGGACTCTAAGCGCGCGCAAGATTCGTCGTAATACTCAGGGAGTGAAGGATGAAATAGTTGAGAGCCAAAATGCGATAAAGGATTCTTATTATTTATCCTTGCTAAGTTACCTGCGACATTTGTTCAGTGTTTACGTGAAACCCTTTTGTGGTGATATACAGTGCTTTTTGGGTCGTTTAATATGCCATTATAGTGTTTTGTGCGTTTTATTACAACGAGCTTACAAATGGCTAGTATAAAGGGCCATGACAATGCAAAGACACGAGATAGCGTGAAAAGTAACTCTTTGGGGTCATCATGCATATTGAAAGAATTGCAATTGCAAACTTATGCTGATAATCATGCGCCACTATTACTGGTTGCTTCACCATGTAGAAGTTGTGACAGCAGAGGATACGAATCTCGTCATCGATAAAAACAAAGTCAGAAGAGAGAAACAGAAACTTGGAAAGAAGATACAGGCAGAAGAAGTTATTGAAAGAAGGAAAATTAAAAGCATATTTCTTGATGGTAGAAAAGATAAAAGTATATTCAGAGGAAGAAAAATAACAAGCAGCACCGTCGAGAGAAAGGCGAGGAACACATCACCGTGTTGTTTGAACCTGGTTAGGAATAGTTGTGTCACTTGATACCTCGTTCCGTTACCTTGATACCTCGTCAGTTCAGAAAAGTCTAACTTGTGGTGACTTGGAAGATTGCATAATGATTTTCCTATTTCTTTTCCGTGACCGGAACAAGGTATCAAGTGACCCGAGTATTCCTAACCAGGTTCAAACAACACGGTGATGTGTTCCTCGCCTTTCCTTCGACAGTGCCGCTTGTTCTTTTTTTCCTCTGAATATACTTTTATCCTTTCTACCATCAAAAAATATGCTTTTAATTTTCCTTCTTTCAATAACTTCTTCTGCCTGTATCTTCTTTCCAAGTTTCTATTTCTCTCTTCTGCCTTTGTTTTTATCGATGACGAGATTCGTATCCTCTGCTGTCACAACTTCTACATGGTGATGCAACCAGTAGTAGTGGCGCATGATTATCAGCATAAGTTGGCAATTGCAGTTCTTTCAGTATGCATGATGCCCCCAAAGAGTTACTTATCACGCTATCGCGTGTCTCTGCATTGTCATGGCCCTTTATACTAGCCATTTCTAAGCTCGTTGTAATAAAACGCACAAAACACTATAATGGCACATTAAACGACCCAAAAAGGACTGTATATCACCACAAAAGGATTTCACGTAAACACTAAACAAATGTCGCAGGTAACTTAGCAAGGATAAATAATAAGAATCCTTTATCGCATTTTGGCTCTCAACTATTTCGTCCTTCACTCCGTGAGTATTACGACGAATCATTGCGCGCGCTTAGAGTCTTGCTTCACCACTTTCTCACCTTCCAGATTTGTTTTTGAAATATACTGATGTCTTTTCCCCAAATATACGACGTTTGACACATAGAAAGTATATAAAAAAGACCAAGGAACATAAATAATACAGAAACTAACGATCGATTCAAACAAATACAACTTTTGCCTATTATAAGCGAAAAAGCTATAAAAATAGCCTAAGTTATAATACACATAGATATTAAATAATGCATGATCAGATCTTATTTAAACATTTGGTACATTAAATATGCCTTTTCATGTAAATAAAACCAAAATAAATTTAATTTAACATTTTTAAATTTTTTTCGAAAAAAGTTCAAAAATGAACATTTTTGCAAAACTTCAAGCCGTTTGCGGCAGGGTAAGGAAATGTCCAAAAAATCTCAAATATTTTGTATGAACTGAGTGCCACCAGTGGCCACTTTTCCGCACTCGCCATAATCGAAAATCGAAAAAAAGTTTTTTTCGGCCCACCCTATTAATTAAATGTGAACAAGCACTTTAAATAAAATTGCTCATTAACCTTTAAAAAGTATAATTGTTGGAATACTTTTTTAACGAAAGAAGATTTTTTTTAAATAAAAAATTAGAATAAAGATTACATTTGAACACTTAAATTCAAAATAGATCTGGGAAATATATAAATATGGAAATGTAATAAATAATACTCCCTCTGTCCCAAATTAGTTGCGACATTTAGGTCGAAAATCTTGTCCCAAATTAGTTGCGACATTTCAAGTAGGCGGAGTCATAAATAACTTTCGATGCAGTTTAATACATATACACCAGTAAACTTTTATTACAATGAGTATAACGAGGCATGTTGGTTGTTTAATGCGATGTTAAGTGGAATATGAAGTGTTTGCATTAAGGGGGTAGTAAGCATATTTTCTATCATTTTTTGTAAGGATACAATTAATATTTATTTATTTGTATAGTTATAGTATAATTATATGTCATTTAAAGAGTATTCTGAAATTTTCATTAAGAAATATTAAAAAATGAGCCGATGACAGCGAATCTTCGAAGACGTCCCAAAAAAAAGTTGATTCGCGGTGAACCGCATAACTTATGACTGGATCAACTGAAATTAAAAAACCAAATTGATTTAATTAGTTGATAAGTTTCCTCAGGGAACGCTGTCGAGTTTTTTTTTTATTATTGATTTTTCAATTTTTTACAAGGCTCGGAAGTCAAAATACTGATTTTTCATCAAAAAAATCTGATATTTTGTTTTTTAAAAGTAAGTTAAAATTAAAAAAAAGAAAAAAACTCGACAGCGTTATCTCGTAATTTATATAAAGAAAGAGTGTGTAAAATTTAAAAAAGATCGGTTCAGTAGATTTTGAGCTACAGAGTTCACCGGCTTCGAAAAAGCGAAGTGTTAGAAAAACACGTTTAAAGTTTCACAGACGCTTTTGTCGAAATCGGAGGGCGGAGACTTACAAGTGTATATCTCCGTCAGTTTTACTTCAATTGCTTTCAAATTTTCACAGAATAATCTTAAGATGTTGTACATTAATATAAAATAAAAATAAAAAAATGCAAAAAAAAAAAAAAAAAAAAAAAAAACCTTACTACCCCCTTAAAAAGTGATGTGAAGATGACAGTAAATATGAATAATAATTTAAAAATTGCCGTAAAGAAGGAACTAAATGATAAAGAACGCAACTCTGTTTTGCAGTTTTTACTCCAATGTTTGAAGAATGATCGATTAAGTCATGGTGCTATAAATGCTACAGCGATCAAATTTAATGTTCATCGTAGTACTATCTCCCGTTTGTGGAAGGTGGCAATGACATAAAAAATAAATGATAATGAAATTTACAATGTAAAATCGCAAAAAACTGGTAAATGCGGACGGGAAAAAAAAAGATTTTTCTCAACGACTGAATAAAATCAAAGATGTCCCACTTAGAAGAAGAGAAACATTGCGAAGTTTATTGTGTGCTGTTCATATTCCTAAATCATCATTACACAAAATTTTCAAAGATAGAAACGTTTTGAAGCGTATTTCATCAGCAATCAAGCCTAGTCTAACAGAAAAAAACAAGCTAGACAGAATACGATTTTGTTTACAACATGTTCAAAATAATGGACACTTTTCGGAAATGTTCGATCGTATACATAACGATGAAAAATGGTTTTACATTACGAAAACTAGTAATTCGTTTTACATCACTCTGGATGAAACCGAACCTTTGAGGCATTGCAAAAGCAAAAGATTTCTTACCAAAGTAATGTTTATAACAGCGGTACACTGTTAAAAATTTCGTGCTACTTTGATCCAAGATTTGGTGCTCGCAGCTATTACCAGCTGCCACCATAGGATGGTTCATTCGAAGCTCCAAATCTTGGAACGAGTTTACACCATATTATTTGAAAAAATGGTACTATGGTACAACCGAAGTTCCAAATCTTGGAACAAGATTTCACCATCTTATGGCGGCAGCTACTAACAAGGAAGGTCTCCATTGGGGGCATACTCAGAATTTTTTGAAAAAAATACGAATTAAACTACTCATGTAGGTAATAAAGGATCAGTGAAAATTAGCGGCGGAATTACATTATTAGATATGTAAAAAAATAAAATACCGTAATTTCGGGTGTATAAGCCGCGGATCAAACAATTCTTTTTGGACCCAGAAATTTTATTTAGTGATTGAAGACAAATATTTACGGCGATCTGACTAGCTATATTTGTTTCTTAAAAAATTCTGGGTCGAAAAAGAATTGTTTGACCTGCGGCTTATACACCCGAAATTACGGTAGTTTGGAATAATTGGCGTGAAAAGCTGAAAGCGACGCGAGATTTGGCGAGCAGTGCATTTCCTCGCCAAAAGCAGACGATTTTAACGAATCTGAAAATTGATTTTAATTGACGTCACTGTTAAAAATCTGCAGCATTTACTGCAACGTCACTCCACTACTTTTATAGAATATCTCTCTTCTGACCAATGAGAATGCTCCATAGCATGGTGAATTGACCGTGTCATACACTGTTAAAAATCTGCTGCATTTTGTTGCAACGCACTCCACCGCTTGTATATAATATCTCTATTCCAACCAATGAGAAAGCTCCATTTCACGGCCAAGTAACCGTTTTCTATACATGCAAGAGAGTGCGCTGCAACAAAATGCAGCAGATTTTTAACAGTGTATTTTTCAATTTGGAACAATTTTAATCAATTTAAATTGTGTTTTAAATGATAAAATATATTAATTTCAAAATGCAAAACTAAAATTACTTAAACTAAACTTATTTAAATAAATTGAACATAGAAAGTTTTTTCTTTAAAAAGTATTCGAAGCGTAAAAGAGTTTCTTTTAAAAATTTCGTTTTTTCGCCAACCGGAGATGAATCGCCAAATAAACTAAATTTTTATTATTTTTTTACGGACGTTATAAGGAGGTTCCGCCGAATTTTTTTTATAAACATATATAACTATATGAGAAGAACATTCTGTAATTTTTTCAGATTTTTCTGAGTATGCCCGTATGGAGACCTTCCTTGTAAGCACCAAACTTCGGTTCAAAGTAGCACAAAATTTTTAACAGTGTAGCAAGGCCAAGATGGGATCTAAATAGAAACGAACTGTTTGATGGAAAAATTGGAATATGGCCTTTTGTTTACTCTGAAAATGCCAAAAGAAATTCTAAAAATCGTGCAAAAGGAACTGTTGTGACAAAAGTTGTCGAATGTGTTACTAAGGAAGAAACCCGAAAAATGATTATAGAAAAACTTTTGCCGGCAATACGTGAAAAGTTTCCAATTAGCGAAAAATCGAGTCCCATATACATTCAACAGGACAATGCCAAGCCCCATTTGTCAGAAAATGATCCTAGTATCACAAAAGAATGCTTAAAAGATGGATGGAATTTACAATTACAGTGTCAACCTCCAAATAGTCCGGATTTAAATGTGCTTGATCTGAGTTTTTTAACGCAATACAATCATTGCAACATCAGATGCCGTAAACAATATTGACAATTTAATTGATGCTGTTAAAGTGGCTTTTGAAAACATAGAAGTAGAAAAGCTTGATAATATTTTTTTAACCCTACAAACGTGTATGGAAAACATTATGATGTCAGGTGAAGACAGCTCGTACAAAATAACCCATCTCAACAAGGAAAATCTTCGTCATCAAAATCTACTTCCGCGAAACCTGGTATGTAATCCCGAAAAGCTATATTATGTGCAAAAAATTCTTTAAATATGATTTAAATATTGTTTTATTTGTGATTAAAATTATTACATCTTGGTATTTTTATTCTCATTTTTTAATTTCTGCAAAAAAAACATTTTTTTTCCGACGAAAATTTGCAGGGTTCGCACGCTTTTAACCCATGTGCCATTTCCCAAGGATTCCGCAGCCATTATATCAGCCAAAAATTATTTTCTTCCTAATGAAATCCCGATCCATTAGATAGAAGATAGTTCTGTGCGATTACTGGTGGGAGAATCCTTAAAAAGTGGGCGTGGCTTAAGAGAGCGCAAACCTTGTATTAATTTAGATACTGATTTAAGAAAAGATGGATGGAATGTTTGGTAAGTAAATGTTATTGGTTGATAGCATATCATCCTGAAGTATCTGAAAAATGTTCAATCAAAACCATAAAATCATTATTATCAATAATCAGTACAAAAGTATCCAAATGTCGCAACTAATTTGGGACAGAGGGAGTATATTTTTCTAGTTTCACTTAATTTCAAAGATTTTTTCTTCATTCAGTTTTGAATATATGCTTATTATAAATGAGTAACATTGAGACCATTCTAATATCTATTTGAATTTATTTTTATAATCTACTGTTATCCAACATGGTAACTTAATACACTGTTCAAATCTTGAAACTTTTGTTGCATTGTCATTTCACCGCTTAAATAGAATAGCTCTATTCTGACCAAAGAAAAGTTTCTATAATATAGTCAAGTAACCGTTTTCCATAAAAGCGGTGGAGTGACGATGCAGCAAAAGTTTCAAATTTTTAACAGTATAAAGCATCAGTATACATCAGGAAATCATTTATTTATAAATGATATGGCTTTCTTCTGTGTTAAATACACAAAAGTGACGTCATGTTGAATGTCATCAAATAAGATGCTAAGATTGCTCCCTTATAATTTATAAGCAGAAGGAACAGTGCACCCTTCTATGACCCAGTGGTAACTTTGAATCTCTTCCTGAATAAAAAAATTAAAACTTTCCCTAAAATCCAACAAAACAATGATTTTTTGAGGAATACATATATATATAAACTATAAAATATGTGAAAATCAGAATGCATTTTGTAGAACAAAGAAATTTACATCACTCTTCTCTAATGGGAAACAACAAGCAAACTGTAATTAGATTTCACAACATCTGCTTTCCCGAAAGAACTTTATCCTGCCTCTATCAGAAGGTGTTTATACAAGGCAGGTGCAGACAAATCTTTTATACTATTGAAATAAATTTAAGTTTTGTTAAACATTTGTGTATTTAAACTTATCAAAAAATATTTAAACTGATTAAAATCAAGGATATTTACAAGGCTTTGAAAATTTTTTAAATAGAAATAATTATAAAACATAAGCATTCAAAAGAAAGATTGAAAATGTGAGTAGAAAAATTATTTATTTTATACTGATTTCATTAGATTATTGGAAACAATAGTAGAAGATTCTGTAAATTCGAAAAAAAGAACAAATGCTTATAAAAAAGTAAATAAATGAAATATACACACTATTAACTAAATTTAATGGATAAATATAATGCATTCAGATTTTTTTTGTATAAACTTTACTTTCCAAATTAAAAAAAATATGTATTAAATTACATTAAATTAAGTAACTCATAAAAACATCAGTAATTATTTGGTACTACAGCTAAACGTAGACTTTTTTGGTTTTTCTTGATTGGTACAGTTTTCCAAAACAAGGTCTAATTGGTACTTTTTGGTTGTCCAGGCACCAGTATTACATATACATATATCTGTATACAGTAGACTTCCTAAAATCCACAACTCTCTAAAATCTGCACATAATTTACAGATGTAAACAATGAAACATTTAATTCAGATATAGGAACAAAATTTGACTTTTTTTTTTGTTTATACCAATTTCATATATATTTAACTTTGCAATTTTTTTATATTACTGAATTCATGTTTTTTCATGAAGGGAATAAATTTATTTCTGAAAAAATTCCAGATATTGTTGATATCACTGGTAATCACAATCTTCTTACCAAATATATTTGTGTATTAATCAAGCTTTTTTGGTTATTAAGTCTGGCTAAAACTGAAATAAAACTTCGGGTTTTTTTTTATAATTTTGATGTGAATCAGTAATGTACCTTTAAGGAGCAAGTTTCATTGAATAATTTAGGAAAAATATATTTCATCTTTATAATGAATATTTAATCATACATAATTTGTTATTAACTTGACCTTTGCTTTTAATATTTTAATTATTTTAAAAATTATCGAAAGTTTTATTATTTTAGTTTATTACTAATTTTATTATTTTTATCATATTGTAAACTTTAATTATAGTTTCAATTGCATTATTAATTACATTCAAATTACTGTCTAAGAAATGTAAACAATATAATGACCAGAAATCTGCATAATTCTAAAATCCGCAAAACCTTTGGTCCCAAGCTGTACAGATTTTAGAGAGTCTATTGTATAAACATTTATATATATATGCATATATCTGTATATATACATTTATACATATATAAATATATCCATATAGTGTATACAGGGTGTTTCTAAATCCATGGTCCAAACTTTAAGGGGTAATAGTACACATCAAGACAAACAATATTTAAATAGGAAACCAAGGGTCCCAAAGTCTTCCGAAGGAGATAGGCGCCATTAAAGTTTAGGGTCCAAAAATTCAAATGATTATGAAAAACAGAAAAATTGGTCGATTCGTTTGCGGTTTTCACTAAAATTATTCTTTATGTCAGTATTGTCTTGAAAATAAATTATAAAGATAAATTGCAAAAAATGATGATAGAGGGCGCTTTAGACTTTAGAGTAACGAACAACTATTTTTTACCGTTATTTTTTGCATCTCATTAAAGGTTTCGTAAGCTTAGACTTAAACTTAAATTTTGAGCTCAAAATCTGAATAGTTGGAAGCAGTTAAGTAGCACAAACTTAACTGTGTTCAGAGGGTTTTAAATTCAAATGATTATAAAAAACGGAAAAATTGGTCGATTGATTTGCGGTTTTCACTAAAACAATTTTTTATGTCGGTATTTTATTGAAAATGAATTATAAAGATAAATTTCAAAAAATGCCGATAGAGAGCGCTTTAGACTTTGGAGTAACGTACAACTATATTTTACCATTATTTTTCGCATCTCATAAAATTTTTTTAGAAGCTTAGACATAAACTTAAATTTCGAGATGAAAATCTGAATCGTTGGGAGTGGTTAAGTAGCGCAAACTGAACTGTGTTCAATGGGGGTGGGGAGGTTCAAATTTCAAATGATTATAAAAAACGGAAAAATTGTTCGATTCGTTTGCCGTTTTCGCTAAAACTATTCTTTATGTCAATATTTC
Source organism: Maratus speculifer (assembly GCA_964019185.1). NCBI lineage: Eukaryota > Metazoa > Arthropoda > Arachnida > Araneae > Salticidae > Maratus > Maratus speculifer. The sequence continues at coordinate 377,327,601 of OZ025293.1, forward strand.
CTTGAAAATAAATTTTAAAGATTAATTTTAAAAAATACCGCTAGAGGGCGCCTTAAACTTTGGAGTAACCAACAACTATTTTTAACCGTTATTTTTTGTATCTAATTAAATGCTTGTAAAAGTTCAAACTTAAATTTTGAGCTCAAAATCTGCATCGTTTTGAGTAATTAAGTGCGGAAATTTGAAATGTGCTCGAGGGGTGGGGAGGGTAACATTTTAACTCCTGAACACTGTTCAGTTTCCGCTTCTTAACCCCTCCATCGATTTAGAATTTGAGCTCAAAATTTAAATCTAAGCATTTGCAAGCATTTAATTAGATACAAAAAATAACGCTTAAAAATAGTTGTTGGTTACTCTAAAGTTTAAGGCGCCCTCTATCGGTATTTTTTCAAATTAATCTTTAAAATTTATTTTCAAGGAAATATTGACATAAAGAATAGTTTTAGCGAAAACGGCAGACGAATCGACCAATTTTTCCGTTTTTTAAAATAATTTGAAATTTGAACCTCCCCACCACCATTGAACACAGTTCAGTTAGCTCTACTTAACCATTCCCAACGATTCAGATTTTCATCTCAAAATTTAAGTTTATGTCTAAGCTTCTAAGAAAATTTTATGAGATGCGAAAAATAACGGTAAAATATAGCTGTACGTTATTCCAAAGTCTAAAGCGCCCTCTATCGGCATTTTTTGAAATTTATCTTTATAATTCATTTTCAATAAAATACCGACATAAAGAATAGTTTTAGTGAAAACCGCAAATCAGTCGACCAATTTTTCCGTTTTTATAATCATTTGAATTTAAAACCCTTTGAACACAGTTAAGTTTGTGCTACTTAACTGCTTCCAACTATTCAGATTTTGAGCTCAAAATTTAAGTTTAAGTCTAAGCTTACGAAACCTTTAATGAGATGCAAAAAATAACGGTAAAAAATAGTTGTTCGTTACTCTGAAGTCTAAAGCGCCTTCTATCGTCATTTTTTGAAATTTATCTTTATTATTTATTTTCAAGACAATACTGACATAAAGAATAATTTTAGTGAAAACCGCAAACGAATCGACCAATTTTTCTGTTTTTCATAATCATTTGAATTTTTGGACCCTAAACTTTAATGGCGCCTATCTCCTTCGGAAGACTTTGGGACCCTTGGTTTCCTATTTAAATATTGTTTGTCTTGATGTGTACTATCATCCCTTAAAGTTTGGACCATGAATTTAGAAACACCCTGTATATACATACATGGGTATCTATAACACTGGTGCCCGGCTAACGAATAAGTACCCAAAATTTTTGCCTAAGCCATGAGAAAGACATTATTTTTATTTCATAAATTGAAAGCTCAAAGTATAAGCTTTTATTTAAAACAAAAAGAATTTGGAAATTTAATTTGCCTATTAGTGAAGAGCCTTTTTTGTAAAGTCACAAAAATTTGAAAAAAAATAACCATAACTTTCAACTTTGGCTGAATTTTTTTACCCTAAATATTTCAAATTAATTTTTTAAATATATTTTTTTTAATTAAAATCTGCATCTTTCTATGTTCTTACAGTGATATTTTTAAGATGATCCATATTTTATATCCAGAGAAATAATTTTTTGAAGATGAAACTGCAGTCTCAAAATACAGACTCAGAAATGTGCGATTTGAAATAAATCCAAGAATTGGATCCCCCCCCCCCCCATATCTCACGAACTATTAGGTCTGGGAAGGAAAAATTGCTGATGGAATCATTTCAAGATTGAATTAGTATTCACACAAAGTTTCATCCAAATCCCTGTCGGTCGGGTTTACAAACCATAAAAAAATTGGTTGATCTGACATGGAATGACCCACCTTTAAATATGTATAAATCTGTCAAAAGCTAGAAGTTAAATTCTTCTCGAATCCAATGCTTTCTTCCTTTGAAAATAGAAGAAAATAAAGAGGTTCATACCCTTTACATCGCATCGGAGGAATTTCACTACTTATCAGAAATTCCAAAAGAAGAATCTTTAAATGCAATACCATAGCATCTCTCATTGAATAAAGAAAAAATATATATTATTCGGAATTTCTGAATAAAAAAGAAGCTACTGAAAGCACGTTAATGATGATTCCAATGAGTCAAGAGCAAATTATGTTTCTCGTTTATTCAATAATTTATACATGCGAAGGTTGAAAGCTCTATTTCTATTCATCTATAACTTTTATCTCAGTGATTAAGTACAAGATTGCACTAAGGGCTCATTAAAAAATATATATTACAATTAAAAAAGACAAATATTATTTAGTTTATTAAAATTCAAAAAAGTGGAAATTGCACGTCAAGCGTAGCAAATCAGAAGCAGTCGTATTATAACGAAGTTTTTTAAATATTCAGATCTTGATGTAATAGTATATAGTACTTCCGATAATATATAAGTATCCGAAATCTTTTGTGCGTCCCTGTAAATACTATCTGCTTTCTACTATACAGGAAGTAAACTTTAGTAAACTTCAGCGATGTATATCAATTTCACAAAATGTGAAACAGTTGAATATAATTATAATGGGCCCTAAACAATGTTTCCTCCTATGCATTATGTGATGGAATACTTTTGTTTGGTCCTATAAATAAATAAATAAAAAAAATCTTTGCACCACATACTGTACAGAATGTTTATTTTAGCATATACTTCATAGGTGCATATCAATTTTACAATGTTTGAAAGAGTGTAAGATCATTAAACTGCACTTAAAACTATTTTTTCCCATTGGCCTTAATGTAACGGAATTCTTTTGATTGTCCCTGTAATTTAACTAGGCATCCGATTTTGATGAAATTTGAAATGACTCGACAAATTTATGCAAAAATTCCATATTTTAAATTTCAAACGATTCAGTGGGGCAGTTTTTGCTCAGTTATATGCGGACAAGACGTACGGACAGACAGACAGACAGACAGACAGACAAACAAATGAAGGGACGGACGGTAGGTGCTACGTATTTACATAATTACGAACGCACCAAAAAAAAAAAGGGTATAAATACAAGATTCTTGGGATGCACAATATAGGTGACAATCATATGTTATTTCTGATGTCAACATTTTTTTCTCTGCACATACAAATGGCGCAGCGATGGATGAAGTATTTTCGAAAGGTTCTTCAAGCAGTTTTATTTTTAATACAATGTGTTTTTATACTTTAAAACGGGTTGTTTGATTTTTAAAAATGTAGTTTATGACAAATGCATCAACAAACAACCTCAAAGTTTGTTTAAAGGCTCTCATGGATCTACTGTTTGTTACATTTTTAATGGATAACTCTGATAGATTTTTTAGATTCGATATATTTTTTTAGAATGCTCCATTAACAATACTAAAAGTTATATTTATACAAAACACAGCAATAATACTTTCAAATAAAATTAAGAAATGTGTTAAATGTAATATTTTCTTATTTGTCTCTCGTAAGGATTTGCAGACGAAGAAATCGCCAAAGATCACTGTTTACTATCAGTCATTTTTATTCTGATTGATTTCTTAAAATCATACTCATAATAATTTTAATGGTTTAAGATTAATTCGATTACATTAATTTTGTGTTTTATTTATATTTTATTGTTTTACTTATTAATTAATAGATGTTTTAGTTTCGTGTAAAATATAAGCTGGAATAAATGATTAACTATTTATATTAATTTAAGTGCAAATGGATTTATGTTTCGCAATTTTCTGCACGCGACATAGATTTGAATAAACTTCATGCTTGAAATTTAGTTTAAAAACATAAAAATTGAGTAAATGGCGCGACGAAGTTTTCAAACAAATTGTGATATAGTTTTCAAACGAATTGCATTTAAAAGTACGTTTTTTCAAATGTGCGATGTTTAGAGGTTTAAAAATTTAAGAACAATGCAGTAAAAACGAAATTTGATCGTCTACTGTTGACATTCGCAAAATGGCGTCAGCATTACGCACGGAAACGTTTGTTCTTTGTAATATAAATAATATAACTAGAAACGAAAATTTACAATAACATCTACCGAGTTACGCACGAATGCGAAAAACGTTCTTTATCATTAGAGATTTCATAATCTAATATATTTGGAAGATTTAAAGAGTAATTTATAAAAGTACAATTTCTTTTGCTGAGAGTGATTTTTAGAAACGTTTCAGTGTAGTTTTTATAGTGGACAAAATGGAATTTTTTATGCTATCAATTGTTAAGTAAACAATTTCATATTCAACAAACATATTTTACTGGCAAATATGATAAATTAGTAAAAAATATTAATATTATAAAATAGTATTAATATTAAATTAATGAAAACTTAGTAATTTTTTTCTTTTTTCTCTCTTGCACGTATAAACTCCGTTACTAATCTTATTCCGAATGCTTAATACAAATTTGATAACAATTTAAAAACGGATATTCCAGTTTGCGGAACTGGGAAACGTTTCAGAAAATTAGTGGCAGCAAATGAATTTTTTTTTAAATGCTTCTTTAAATCTCGAAAATATATTGGCTTTTGATTTTTCTAAAGATAAAGAACATTTTTCGGAATTATCTATATTATTTGTTATATTATATTTTTGAACTTTTGTCTTTTTTCTTTCAGTGCAGTGTTTTTGCAATATACACCACGATATTACTTAAGTCGAAAAATGTAGTTTTTTCTGGCAAAAAAATCTAATAAGTACTTCCTTAGATATATATCAATTAATCACGTAACATCAAGCAGGGATAATCGCTTTCTCTGGCATGCTTTTGCTACGTAAGTATTTCATATTTTATTACAACGAGGTCAAGCAAATTCATACCATCTGCGGAACTACACAAAAAAATCGATTTTGAAGGCATTGTAAAGCCGCAAAACTTACGATATCTTCGCAACAAAAAAGCAAACATCTATTTCATTCATAATCTTCTGAATGATTTTTTTTTTCTCACCTCGCCGTCACCTATACGCTTCATTGGCGACCTGAGATGACCGCCAACCATCCCTATAAACATAATCCTCTACATAAGGGAAGTGAAGAAAAAACTCCAAATCTTTGCTTTTTAACTAAATGGTGCACTAGAATCAAAACGAGGGACTTTTTACGATCAGGGTGTCGCTTTGTAGGCTAATTTTATACGGTCAGTCCCGACAAAAGCTTTCTTACTTGCACAGGTAAGACACGTGGATTTTGAATACTGTAGTGTTATGTGTCTTCCTTTTTTTTGGCGACTTATCGCTTTTCCTACAGTATGCAGCCAGGTGCTTGCCTGGGAGGGACTTCAAATGAGCATTGCTCTTAAAATGAACAATTTTGTGCGTTTTGGATGTTTTAAAGTTAGTTTAGCTTAAAATGAATGCGTGTGTAACAGATTAAATCCAGACACACATTAACCCATTGGGGACGAGCGACATGCCGCAAAAAGGCTTAAGAATCCTCGTTTATATCCATCAGTAAAATGTTACTGTAAAATTTGCCTTATTTAATCGGAACATTTTCTTGAGTTAAAAAGCATATATTTCTGTTTTCAAAAACCGTTGACAAAACATTAAAAATTTCGTAAAAACTCCCGTCTCGGAGGGGGTAAAACGTAAAATAAAAATAAATTCTGATATCTCATGTTGTTTAGAATGTAGCTCAAAAGCGATTTTTTTAAACTTCCAAATCTTTATAAAAGTTATACAGCGACAAATACGCCGCTTTAACTAAATGCCTCTAAAACAAACTTCAAATGCATTTATTTTTTCAAAATAACGTTTTTATTAGGCGCTTGCATTATTCCAGAACCGCTTGGCTGATTTCTTTTGTTTTTTAATACAAATGTTCAGCATTGATTTTTCCAATCGCTCTACTTAGAACTTCTTTTATATTTCAATTCTTAATCTTTTACAGGCATTTAAAACCATTCTTATGGGCAAAAAAAGAAAAAAAAAAGACAAATGCTTCAATTTTCACCAATTTTTAAAATTTGAAAAAAAATCTATATTACACCTAGAGGTCTGCACGGGCCGGAATTTCCAGGCCCGGCCCGTTTAATTTTTTATATTTTAGGCCCGACCCGGCCTGTTTTGGCCCGTTACAATTTCTAAAAAATTCAGATTTTTATCATATAACTAAGATTCCTTTAAAGAAAACTGCATACATATCTATGGAATGATTTTACAGTATATTTTACAGCAAATACACATTAACAACATTAATGATTACTTAGATTCTTAGGCTTTCAACATTCGATAAAGATTCATTAATATGGCTTAGAATAAAAGAAAAAAGAAAGAAAGCTAAAAACATCGTTAATTTTGAAACTGTTTAATAAAAGAAGACTTATAAATATATTTTTATATCATTTTATTATAGATTTCAAATCCAAATTCATTCTTAAATTCAAAGAAGCTCCTTTCTGATACATTTCTAAATTCATTTTTTTCCCTTAGAAACGCATAAGATTAGCAGATATCTTTATTCAGAAACTATATAATCGAATGGCGTTATCCATTTTTTGATACAAGCAATTTAAGAATACTTCAAACAAATAAAATACTGTCATAATTAGCGGTTTGAATAGAATTTCCTGAAGCAATAGATAGGGAAGGGAGAAAACCCTGCAATCATTTGAGAAACTATTATATCTCAACAAGGTTATACAAGTATTTTATTTACCAAAAATGAAAAACTCTATTCGATTCCAAATTCCTTCAATAGTTAGGCTTATCACTTTTATACTTTTACAATTTAAAATTAATCAGAAAATGTGTCAAACTTTCGCATTATTGAGAAATTAATTTAAAAATCATCAAGAAGTATACATCCGAAGACTAAGCTAACATAAGTTCTTTATCGCTGTTAATAATTTTACAAATCATGTTTTTTGCCAACAATTAAGTCTAATACCGGTCCGGCCAGTCTATATGTAGAAAAATAATGCAAGCGTGATCTCGGACCGGCATGAGTCAGCTAAAAAAATATTAAAACGGGTTACACACAATGTAACTCTCCGATGCCGATACACTGTGCATTTTTATATTGATGCTGTCAAACTAGTATGGCCACATTTATACTTATTCTCGTTTAAACCATTTTCGTTGAAAATAGCTCATATTTTATCGTTTCTGATGAAATCTTCAGAACGGGCCGGCAGGCCCGAAAATTTTTTTTTATCGGCCCGGCCCGTCTGGCCCGTTCAATTTTTTTGCCGGCCCGGCCCGGCCCGGCTCGACCCGTTTATGTTGTTTGTCGGCTCGGCCCGGCTCGTTGAAAAAACTATTATAAATCTGCCGGCCCGGCCCGGGTACGGGCCACGGGCTAAGCCCGGGCCCGTGCAGACCTCTAACTACACCATATCAAATACTATAAAGAATAATTGCATTAAGATTTTTTTTCTAATTTTGATGTTTCAGGAATGCACGGTGGAAGCAGCCAACTGGCATTGCATTTTCAGGCCACCCTCATTTACATGGATGCCAGAGATGAAGTATGGAAAAATTCCTAACGTACACTCTTAAAACGAAAGAATGGATTTGGCTTCTCAGGAAAAAGCTGTAATTTTTGGATCGTGAATGAGTTGTTTCTTAAACATTTTACTCATCTTGATTTAAATTTCTTTTTTAGATTTCCAATCTTGATTTAAATTGCTTAAAAATCTCGCGCTCACTCGATTTGTTTCAACTCTTTGCGAGAAGCTGACTTTCAATTCAAATCGTGAGATGAGGGGATTTCAGCTGAACTTGAGTTACTTTGTGGCTGAGGTTTTAAGAGAGTAAAATATACAAAACACTTTCTAAGCATAACTGAATGCATTGCAAAATCCCTCTACAATTTATCTTGTTAAGGAAAATCCACAAAAAATTCTTTAACTATGAGCTTCATATTGACGTTAAAACTAGTGTCGCTCTCTGGGGATCTAGAAATATTTTAAATTAAGAAAGTATGTATTTATTACTATTATTATTTTAAACATGTAGAGTTATTCCGTTAGGGGAATTCCTAAAGTTACGGTCGTATTAAATGCAACTTATGTAAATGATGTTAAATTAAGAATAATGTTGTATAAAAACTTTCAACTAACTTATTTCGAAACACTCTTTTTAAGTGGCTTTTCGCGTTCATTTTTCAACAAGCTAACGGATTTGTATGTTTTATTCTTAAAAATATATTAAATATATATATATATATAAAATGAATTCTCTTCAATTAATATCTCAAAAACAAATAAAACGAAAAGTATTTTTAATGCCATAACAAAAAATACGAAATTTTTTTATGGATTTTAATTTATTATTATTTTTTTTTATTATTTACAATTTTTAAACTATCATCAAGAACAAAGTAATAAGTAGTATAAATCTGAAATGATAACTCAAACATGGACTTTAAACTCGTGGCAAAGAAGTTTTGCAACATTAAATTTTTTACACAGCATTAAAACTTTTGTTATTGTTTTTTACAATTCAAAAAAATATTTTTTATTTCTATAAAAAATAAGTAAATTCAAAAAAGTACTTGTATATTACAATTACAGTCTTCCTAGTCCACAATCAAATGTCATTGAATTTTCCTTATTTCAAACTTTACTGGTTCTTTTGATGAAAACATCAGCAGCCAAACTAAACAACTGTAACATTCACTGGATCAAACTCACAAATACGGAACATTTTCGGGAATTTACGGAAATTTTTACGTTAAAAAACAGTCTATTGTACTGGCGTCTAGATTGCCAGAGGTATTTATGTAAAATCATCCGTTTTTTTTACAATGCTTGCATGTCCCGAGGCTTCATTTAGGAAGGTCCTTCTACAATCTTAACGAAACAAGAAGAACGAGATACAATAGAAACTGTAATAGGCTTTCTTTGCTGATATTTTCCCTTAGTATATCATTCATTTTACGCTGAAAAACCACTACAGGATATCCCTAAATGAATGATCCAGTTATAAATTTTAATTGTACCAACAATTGCTATTGTGTTTTATGAAAAAGTTAGAATTTAATGAATATCAGTGAGAAGATTTGAACAAAAAAATGCTTGGAATTTGATATTTCTGTTTATGATGGAATTGGTTCGTTCTACTGCTTATTTAAGATGAACTAAAACATCAATAAAAATGATTTTATGAGTCAATAATTTTATGAGTTGCTCAATATAGTTGACTATTAAATTATCTAAAAAGATCGTTTTCCTTGTTTGCTCATGCGCAGATAAAAATTATTTTATACAACTACTTATATTTCATGAAATATTTATTTAATATATTGATATTCCAATTGCACCATACTGTTTATTTTGCTAATATTTTCTGAAACATGCGTTAAATTTGGTTTAAAATCCTGCATGATTATAAGCTAAAAAATGCCAGAAATTTTTTAACTTTTCAAACAAATTACTATATTTCCATTAATATACTTGCTATTCTTACAAAAATCTGTGGACATATTTTACAGTATCCACAAATTTGTATTCTGCAGCGATAGATCATTTCGTCTATTTTAATGTACTCAGTGATCTCAAATAATATAATTGTTCTTTGATATTTTGTTGGCACTCTCCTTATCAAATGGACGACGATAAATATTGGGTCAAACATAACCTTTATAATACTGAAGTTCCAGACGAATCCGACAAGTACATTTTTAAATATTCGACAAAATGTCTAAAATTGAAAGTACCGAATCACTAATGGCCATATATACATATATAATGGTATGTCTTAGGATAATTGAGAAATCCAGCTATGATATTTGCAAAGAGCCGGGCTAATTGCAGAATCGTGTACCTTTTTACCATCTGCCTGATATTTTTCAAGTTTATTGCAAAGAACCATATGCAATTGGAATTTGATCATTTTTTATTAGCACTTTCCAACAAAGCTGAAAAGTGCTTATGCATTCGGTTTATCTGTCCGTCTGTCCGCGCTCTAATTCTCCTAAATATACTCGGATTGTGTTGAAATTTTTGGACATTAATGACGTTTACCCGAGCACGAACCCTATTGAAAATGAAGTTTCTGCCATGATTAGTTTATTTACAGGAACAGTCAAAAGTTTTCCATTACATTACGGCCTATGGGGAAAAATCGTTTCAAATGAATTTTAAAGGTGTTACACCCTGTCAAACATCTTCAATTTTATATCTAACTCACGTAAATATGCTCGGATTGCCATGAAATTTTTGGACGTTATTGACGTTTTCCATAGCACGAACCCTATTTAAAATGAAGTTTCTACCATGATTAGTTTATTTATAGGGTCAGTCAAAAGTTTTCCGTTACATTACAGCCTACGGGGAAAAATCGTCTCAAATGAATTTTAAAGATGTTACACCCGATCAAATACAAATTTATATGCATTAACAAATTCACTAAAATATGTATTTTGTAAATTATGCAGTGAAAAGAATAATTATTATTCATTTACAGGGCCGCACAAAAGAATTCCATTACATAATAGGGTAACACCCCCAGTAATTGGCACATTAAGAATTTGTCTTTAAACTTACTTCAATTTTCATTGCCAAGAAATAAAATGCTTACTTGCAAATATTTTTTAAATCAAAGAATGTATATCTGTGCATGTATTTTGCTCACTAAAAGCAAAAATTTTTGAAAAAGTATTTTTATAAAAATAAATTTATAAAAAGTTGCTGTAGTCACCAGTAATTGGCACCTAGAGCACCAATGTATGGCACCTAGTGATTCAGTAATTGGCATAGGTTTATATATATATAAAAAACTTTATATTTTGCATTGAGTTTAATCGCTTTAAATGAATTTTCTGTAGATGAAGATGCCATATTTCAGGTTCAGGTTATTCAGGAAAGAAAGAAATAAGAAAATTAGTCTGAAATGTGAACACTTTAAAACAATACAATATATATATTTATGTTAATACCCAGTAATTGTCATGCTATCACCAGTAATTGGCATATAAAGCGTTAATAGATTCCAATTACTGATAATATTTCATATTTTCAAATAAAAACAACTGATAAAAAAAATTAGTCTATAACTAACTTAGTGTACTGCCAATATGAGTCGTTTAATCTCAAATCATGCGATTCTCTTGTAATTGGAATAGGTGCCAATTACTTGGAACTATCCAAATTGAAGCACCATTAATTGGCATCTATCATTAATTCAGAAATCCAAATATTTGTGTCAAAAATACTTTTACACAATTAAAGTAACCCCTTTTAACTAAACAAAACTGTTGTCAATTAAAATTTAAAATATATTAGAAATCAGATAATAATGAATTGAAAAGCATGCCTTTCTTAAGCCAGAGAGGAAAAGCATTTGCAACAAAATGGCTAATTTAATACAAACCATAATTGTTTCTCTTTCCTAGGCACTATTGTCATCTAGTAGCATAAATCGAAGTTATAATCTTTAAAATAAACTATAAAAAACAACATATAACTGGTACATGATCTTGCATTTTTAAAAGACTGGATATAAACCTTATTTTAGGACATGTTTGTAGGATGTGCCAATCATTGGTGCATGCCAATTACTGGGGATGTTACCCTCATAAAGGGGAAATTTATTTGCAAAATATTTTAATTATGATATACAATTTCATGTGTAATCAAATTGATATACGTCGCTGAGGCTTAATATGAGTTATTTCACGCATAATACGAAGCGCATAGTATTTACAGGTACACACAAAATATTTCAAACAGTATATTCTATTCGAAGTACTGTATATTATAGATGTTGACTGTTGGATGGATAAAATGCATTTTCAATTATGATAAGCTCTTTTAAGTTTCACTAAGTATATGTACATTTTATGGTGTATATAAATGCTAATAGTTACACATTTTATATATACAGTGTTACACAAGAGCTCGGAAAGATTACTGAATATAAGCGTAATTTACTTGAATGTGGTTTTTAAGTAAGTGTTGCATTTTTATGTTGAAATGCATACAGCTTACTAAGAAATGTTTTTGTAGAATGTAGATAAAATGATATACAGGGTCACGGAAAGAACTGGATACAGAGTCGCCTGTGGATGGTAATTTCTGGAAATGTGATTTAAGTGGTTTAAAGAGTATTTTTATATGAAGTAAATTTTAGCAAACTATCTTCATGTAATAAAGGTACTAGATAAGCCACAGGGCTGAACAAAAGTACTCAAGTATTTTTCCATCTATTAGTATAAATTGCTGAAAGAAAATTTTCAGCTAGATAGGGGTATTTATTTCTTGCAAGGTTAAATTTACTCATTATATATATATATATATATATATATCAACCGACATATCAAATACATGGCTGTTTAATAGTATTGGAATACATACTTATCTATGGACAGTAACACCTTTTTTCGCTAGATAACGAAGTTTTGTTAATTATTTCAGAAAGTGTTGGAAATAAAAGCTTCATAATCTATGCTTAAGGCATGATTTTTCTTACTTGTTTCTTTTAAAAATGATTTCTGAAAATATATTAGAAAGTTTTGAGCTGTTGAAGGTTGAAAAATATTTTTTTCGAATATACCCTTTAAAACGGTCGAGTGACAGTGCAATTTGCTGCAGGCTTTTAACAGTGTATATCAGGAGTCTCTCCCTACTAAATTTTAAAAATTTCCTTCGCTGAAAATTTAATAGCATTCTAGCAAGAATTTTACACGTAAAATTAGATGAAAAAAAAAATTAATTTAGTGGTGAGAGACTGCCTGCTGGCGTCTAGATTTTTACACCCCTGATGTAACCAATGAGAATTCTTCATGCTATACTGAAGAAATTGTAAGAATCAAACCGATGGATGACTGGACAGTTTGCTGCAGATTTTTTAATAGTGCAGGATTGTTTCTCCATACACCGTTAAAAACTTGCAGTAAACTGTTCAATCTTTTGACTGTTTTATAGAAAACTGTTACATAAATATACTTGCCAAAAATCCCGCATTTTAAATGAATAAAACATACTTTAAACTAAAATTTTTTTTCAATTAAGTTATTTATGCCTTAATTAAGCACCATATAGAAGCCAGAAACGTTTCTTTCAATAAATTTTCTGTTTTTTTTCGCTTACAAGAAAGGGGGAGATTGGCAAGTTAGCATAAATATAATTTAAATGTATTACGACCATGTTATTGCTTACATTATGGCCAAAATAGTGTTAAATTACTTTTACATAATCATTTTCTACGAAAACGGTCGAAGATTGGGAAATTTGTTGCGAATTTTAATGAGTGTATTCAAAAGTATTTATACGAACTGATTAAACACTAACACAATTTTTAAATTTGAATAATTCATTCATTAATCCTTTGCGGCGCAGGGCAAATTCAAGGGTACGGTGGGCATTATTATTTTTTTATTTTCATCATAGCAATATGAAATTTTGTGCTTGTATACATTTCACCAAAAACCTATAGAACATCTTCAAAAAATGTCCTATCTTATTAAAAGCTTTTAATTTTTAAAGAAAATTTAAATTTTTAAACGAAATTTTAAAATGCCTCGTGTATTTTTTTGAGATATTTTCTTGCTTTCTCATTTTTACTACTTAAAATTATATTATAAACAAGATATTTTTAAAATCTCTTGAATAGTTAATATTTTACAGACTTTTTTTCTAAATTTCATATCGATTTTCACCAAAATTTTGCCTTTTAATAAGTAAAAAATCAAATTCGACTATTTTAATGAAGATGAATTTAAAAAAGTTTACACAATTTCTTTCTGAACAATATCAGGATACTTCCTCATCAATTTCACAAATATTGATAAAAAAATTACGTCACAAGGAGCATTTCAAAAATCTAAAAAAGCTGAAAGATTAATTTTGAGAAAAACAGATTTAATGAATATACACTTACGTTTAGTATTTACTTCTTAAAACCTTCATAAATGATATTTTAATAAGAAAAAACTGTTTTGGTACTAATACCACAGAAATAAACCTTTTTTGCGACGATTTTGCTCAAATAAAGGACCATTGTTCTCTTAAGTGTTGAAATTAATGACTGACACCGGAATTTGAAAAAAAAAAAAAAAAAAAAAAAAAAAAACTTTATTTGTAAATGAGAAAAAGGGCTATATTTCACGCATCCAATAAACAGTATTTTTTTTATCGAAATTCTGATGCCAATGTGACGTTTGGGAATTAAAATTAAGGGGTTTCATAGATATACTACCGTGCGCCGCAAGGGCTTCAAAGGTTAAAGGCTTTACAGCCTTTGCTTTCATATTACAGAATGAATAGTCATTTTTTCTTTTTACTCTGTTTTCTTCAGGAAAAAAAATATCTGATAATAAAATAGCTTATTTTGTACTCCCCCTAATTATAGCACTAGCACCTAAACAATGGCAAAAAAGGTGCAAAATATGTGATTTCAGCACTTTTTTCTCAAACAACATATAATTGGATTGGGTCGATGTTTGAGGATGCTATTGTTAAATTCACGGAGCAAAGGGTATTTTCACAAAAAAATCATCCAATTTAAAATGACTCCTCCCCTTTTTTAATGATGTATGTTGAATAAACACAAACGTATTGTACACTAACCTTTTATTTCAGAAGCATATTTTCAACTATGAAAATTATTAATAAATTCATATTTGAAAAAAATATAACGTATAATTTACGTTATTTTTATATAGAAAGAATTTGCATACTCTAATACAATCATCTGAAAGCTTTTCTGATAATAATATTTTGAGACATAGAAAAGTTTTACATTTCGACGGCCTAAAACGACTGCCTACATTTATTTCCCACGCATAAGAAAATTGTAAACAACTAATATAAAATTTGTAGAAAATTTTATGTGAAATAAAATCACTTATACTACACTTAAATTTGGAAAAGAGAGATGAGTGAGGTATCGTTGCAGTATGAATTAAGTCCAATTTTTAAATATAAATGCAAATTTGAAAATAGGACTGGTCTGCACATAAAAAAAATGTTACAGCATTGTATTTTCAAATAATAACACAAACTTTTAACACCTTGTGAGATAGTGCGTTTGTGGGCTTGTATGTTTGTATGTCATGTGGTAACTGTCGCAAAAAACGTCCGATTAGTCTGTAATTTGGTAGGGATAATATTGAGATAATCAGAATTAGCTGAAAGGATTTCGTTAAATTTCTTTAATTTGTCCGAAAACTAAAGAACATTTTTTTTAAAATGTGATAATGTTTTTCAGTAAGAATTCAGATAACTTTCAAATTTTAAAATTCCTAAAAAAGGCGCATTGGGATAATTGATTTCAAAGTGAAATTATGGATGTTAAAACTTTTAAATTTAAGATCTTCAATTACTGTGATTTATTTGAAATTTTCTCAATACTTATATGAGGAATTCGAAATTAACTATGTATTTTTTTTTATGTAATTTTGGACATCTGTTCAAAAAATAAAAAACATTTTTGCTTTTAATTTTTGGATTTTTGTTATTAATTTTATTACCTTTTTATCGTCTATTTAAACCGTTAACTACCAACAATATTTAATAATGCAGAAAAGAAAGAAAAAATATCATTAATTTTAAGAAAAAATTTAATTAAGATAGAAACATTATTTAAACGTCATTTTAAGCATAAATAACAAAGAAATTTTTAATGCCATTTTTTTTAATTTGAAGATTTTTGTGTTCCGACCCCCCCCCCCCCCTTAGGTGCGTTTACTAAAAATCTATTGTAGATAGCATCTTCGAAATCTACATGAAAATTAAACCATATTATTTAGTAACAGCTTTTTTAATTTTTCTCTAAAAGAAATAAATTAATAAAGTTGTTATGAAACTTGCAAAAAATTTGTTTATATGTCCTTGAATTAGTTTCAGCATTATAACAATTATATTTATAATTTGAAATAATTTCAAAGAAACAATTAATATACAGAGAAAACAAATTTAAACTCTCTAGCTTCAACAGGTTTTGTATAAAAAAAATCGCAACTCTAAACGAGAATTTTGCAAAGATGGATTTAAAAAAAACCAAAGATTAAACATTATTCTTACAACTTATAGACTTTTCTTTATAATAATATTATCATTTATTATTAATTTATTTTTACAAAATCCGTTATTATTATTATTATTATTATTATTATTATTCGTTTTTTTTAAATTACTTTTTGAATTCTGTCTCTTTAGAAATTAAATGTGCGATTTGTATTACTCTTCTCAAACTGAAATCTCCATTACTTGTAATTCCGAATCATATTGAATCAACTAATCAAAATAATTATCAATTAAAATAATAATCAAACAATTTTTGAAGCACAGAACTTATAGTGTTATTTCTTTAATTGGATTTGTAATGTAGTCACCCTTCTTAATTTCCATTTATAGGTTTTCTACTTTTTTCTGAATATATATATATATATATATATATACATATAAATTATGGTTGCGATTGATAATTGTAAGTTATCTTTATAAATATTTAATTACAGTTTAATTGTTTTTCTAATATTTTTTCTTTGAAATGGTTTTTCTATTGCAATTACTATGTTGATGATTCTATTGTGTTCTTGTTATTTTTCTTGATATTTTTCTTTGAAATGAGTTCTCATTTGCGATTAATCGGGCAATGTGGAAATTATTTTTAGGTCTATCCTGATTTCCATTCAGAAATCAATCGCAATTAATGTGGCTATTTAGTATTGCTCCTGATAACGAGCTAAATACCACATTTTCAATTTTATTTCTAATTCTGACAGCTCCTCTGTGTGATATGGTTTGGCATTAACAAATTTTTACAGTAATTGATGTTGATTTGTAGTATTATCTAATGGTTCTATATATAGTGCTATAAGTTATTAAATTCAATGGTTAATTTCAAATGGTTGATATTGTTTACTATAATTCAATTTAATTCTTCGTTTTGGTTTATCGTTTTATTGATAAAATCCATTGGTGAATCTTGTTTACTTTTAATGGTATTATATATAGTTTCATTGGTTCTTTTATTGGTATTGTCTGAATAACTTTGGATGTATTTATAAAAGTATTTATATATATATATATATGTTTGCAGTTCCAAACAGTATTTAATCAGAAAAGAAGGTTTTATGTGATATTTTGCGATTCTTTAACAGAAAAAGGAATATGATATTTTCGATTTTTCATTTTTCCTAACGTTTAACTTACATTATATTTCTTGGCAGATAATTCCGTTTTCTTCATTCAAGTCGGTTAATTCAGAAGCAAGACTCTTTTGAGATTTTTTGGCGTATTCTAAGGCAGGTGGATTCTGAAATGTAACCCTAGTTTCGATTGGCCGATCACAGATCATAGTAAATTCTTATACTAGCAGAAGGAGTGGCAAATTTTAGTAGCCGTATCGAACGTTTCCTTTCTCCGTCAACAGTATCGACCGCAAAGTTCAGGAACTTTATATAACTTTTTTTTTGGCTTCTTTTTTTTGAAATCTAGTTTTATGACTTTTTACTTGGCATGAAAATCTCTTTTACAAACTGAGTGATCATAACCTTTTTTTATGAATCTCTATTAGCAGTAAATATTACTCTAAGCTTTTATCCCAACTTTTCATGCCCGCTGAAGACTAGCTAAAAGAGGGAAATCGGAAATTCATAAATGCTGTAAAAGGAGGGGGGAGGGGGCTATTGTAAAAAAAAGTGAGATTCGAAGCTATAATTTGAAGCGCTAGAAAAAGAAAAAAATAGCTTT
Organism: Maratus speculifer; assembly: GCA_964019185.1. Taxonomy (NCBI): domain Eukaryota; kingdom Metazoa; phylum Arthropoda; class Arachnida; order Araneae; family Salticidae; genus Maratus; species Maratus speculifer. Next base: position 377,345,209 of record OZ025293.1, read on the forward strand.
GTTCATAAATAGAATAGTTCAAGGTTAATTTTAAATCTGAAAGTTAAATTTTACAACTCTAGTTTTTTTCCCCTCCGTTTAACTATTTGAGAGTGTGATAACTTTAAATTATAAGAGTTTAAATTTGTCATCAACCAAGTGTAAAAAAATTGATAGTATGGTTCCTGCTTCATTCACTATTTTGCAGGCTGTACTCGTCAGATAGTGACTGACTTTTATTGAAGGCGGCAGAGTATTGGGTCTAGGGGTGTAACAGGAACATCGCGTTTAATATTGTGCAGAATTTTATGAATGAATAGTTTACTGTACATTCAAACCAGATGGTTACGTTATAGGGTTAAGGAAAAGTTTAGCGTATCACCTGACTTAACAAAGAACAGGTAGTAGTTAAATGCTTAAAACCAAATTTTATGAATGAAATGCCTCCAGATTTTGGCCACATGGCTATGTAAAATCGATGCAAGTTACGATGCGCGTATGTAGGGAAATGATAAAGTACTATGTATTTGCATTTTTTTTAAATAAAAAACAAAAAGTTTTTTTGTCATTATATTGCAATTCAAAGAAAATGAGAAATGCTTTGTTTTAGAAAATTAGAAAGAGAAAATAAGGAGTTTGTGTAGAAATTTTAAGATGTGTATTGTAGAAGAAATGTTTATATCAATTGTATTCAAAGATAAATCCTAATTAGCTTATTAGAGAGCGAAAACAGGAACAATGTTGATGAATATTGCATTACTAAAAATTTTCCGCAAACTGCCCAGTCATAAGGCAGTTTTTATAGAAAACGATTAGATAATCGTAATTTAACTTTATTCGGACCATAATATGGTGAATCATATGGTTCAGTTACAACAGGATCAAACAACTGTTACCATTAAAAGCTCTCGAATAACTGGACAGTTTCCTGCAGGTTTTCAACAGTACAGGGATCAGTATATAGGACAATATTTACGACTTACATCAAAGTTGAATGCTCCTAACTAGAGAACAACATAATGACAATTACATCTTTAATGTCAATTTGTATGTAGGGGAAATTGGGGTGGAGTGGGACAGTGGGAGGAATGGCACAATAAGTTTTCTCTTTGTGTTCCTCTAATGTTATCGTCTAAAGTCGCGTTAGATTCGGACTTTGTGGACTCCCTCCCCCTACAGAATAACAAGGGAGACTGAATTAAAAAAAATTATTATAAGTATCTAGTGTTTATATTTTAATTCTCCGTATCTTACAAAATTTTATCATTGAGGCTATGACAGATTTTGAAATAACTTTTAAACCCCCTTCCTCCCCCTCCCCATCTGAGTACCAAGCGAGCAAGAACGTTGAAATTTCAAAAAATATCTCATTCTAGTGTTTATATTCGAAAATTAACCATGTGTATTATTATAAGCCTTATTTAATCATGTGGTTTGTAAATAGATGCGCTGTTTCTGTGCACTTTTTTTCGGTGAGCTTTCTTCCGCCTATCTTTAAACGTATAAGTATTTTCGGCAGAAACTGTATAGTCCAGGTCCGGCTCAGTCCGGACCGAGCCTGCAAAAAAAAAAAAAAAACTCGGATACTACCCAGAAAAGTGATAACCAGATTTGGTACGTTCTGAGATCGTGTAGGCCTCTAAATGTCATTTGAAAGAGAAAAGAAGTGTACTTAAGGTCTGGAAAAATTTTATATAAATTATGAAAAAAATTGAGTTGCAAGTTTAACTCAAACTCACGGATTTTTTGAATTTTCATTCCGCTCACGGTCGTTTTTCAAAAAGTAATTCAAATTCAAATCAAAGTTCATCACAAATAGTGATTGAAACTCGCGAGTTTTCACTAAGTGAGCACGCTCATACCTAATACTGTACAAAATAAAAAAGAATCAATTATCAAAAGCTAAAAAAACATGATCTAACTTATCTTTTGAAGGCTAGTGTAATCTAACAATATTTTAATGTACGTATTGTAAAAAATAGAGACTGTTAATATTCAGAATTTTATTTAACGAAAATTTTGCTTTTTTTCACTCATATGGTTATTAAAAATTGTTTATTTTGCATTAATATTTTAAAATGATTAAATATTGCAAAATTACGAAATTTATATTACAATTTTAATTTCAGTTTCAGCCATTTTTTTTATATATTTCTCTTGAAATGATATTTTCATGACATTGGTGAATGACCCTTAATTTGCAGAAAAAAAAATGATTCAACTTTAAATAGCTATTACTTGGACAATTTTAATCGTAGAATAACGGCACTTTTTTTTTTAGCTTACTTGTCAGTGTAACAGGGAAAAGTTACTAAATATAACTTATAGGACCAGAGAACCGTATAAAAATTTTAATTTCGTAATTTTTTATGAAATGTTTTACTGACCCAAATCACTTTTAAGATATTTCTTAACCTCATTTACAACATTTTTGTAATTGGAGTTATATGTCTATGACTAACGGTTAAGAAATTAGCCATTGGTCACCGTTGAAAGTGAATACCCTGTATTAAATAACGAATGAATAAAATCTATAAAAGATAATAATATTTGGCAAGGTACGAACTAAGAAATCTATACTAATAAAAGAACAAAACGCTATGTCTGTCTGTGTGTCTGCGATGGCTAGCAAAATCTATCGGACGTACGAAGTTCAAAATTTTTATGAGAGTAGCCCAATATCTCTCCTGATGCACCTGAAGCTCAGAATTTCAAAATTCTATTTATTAACGGAGTTATTAATTAAACTCCAAAGCTCACTCTCATAAAAAATCGCCTTTTTTTACTTTTTTTCCCTTTCATTTTCTTATGGTTGGTTGGTTGCATAAAATTTTCGCAGAAACATTTAAAAAAGCTGGGATAGACCTTTAAAATTCATAGACTGGCAAACTGTCAGTTAAAATGAGGATTTTTTTTTTTAATCACAGCTGCTGTACGCCATGGAGGAAAAAAGATAGGTGGAGGTGAAGCAATCCGAAAAAAAAAGGTTTGCAATATCAAACCATTTATCGCTGAAATTTTAATGTCTCAAACAAAAGCACGAGGAAGGAATTTTGTATTAATAAGACGAATTGAAAGAAATGAATTACAGCTAAAGCATATTTTACGAAGAAATAGTAATTTATTAAACGTTTATTTTCTATTATATTATTTATTAAAATAAATGTTTGCTTTTAAAATAATTGAAATTGGAAAATTAGAAATAATTAAATGTCAAAATAAAATTAAATAAAATATTGAAAACCTTTGATTTGAACTAAAAACTGTATTACTAAAAGTTTTCTTTTTTTCAGAACTTTTTAATTCTTCATAACTTAGATGAAAAATGTTTATGATTTAACAACATACTAATAATTCCATGTCAATATATAAAATATATTGATGAAAACCTTCTTTTAAAATCATGCATGAAATTTCCGTGAACATGAACGAGATCCGAACCTAAAAATTCTGTTTGAAAAAATACCTGAAATTTGAATCGAACCAAATCTGAACTTGACAAGAATATTCCAAAGAACATTAACCGGATCCGAAGAAGTCAAAAAATTTCCATGCACATGAACCGAATCTGAACCTAAAAAAATTCTTTGAAAAAAGCTCGAAATCTGAAATGAACTAAATCTGAACTTGACAAAAATATTCCATTGAAGCATGTCTTTATTCGAATCAGACAGAGAAATTTTCGTAGACACGCAGGAAGACCTGAACCCAAAAATTCCATTTGAAAAAAACGCCGAAATTTCAATTTAACCAAATCTGTTCCCGACAAAAATATTTCACAGAACCATAACTGAATCCGAGCAAGGCAAAATAATTTCCATGGACCTGAATCCGACACGAACATTTTAAATCGAATTTCAAAAAATACCTGAAATCTGAATCGAACCAAATCTGAACCCGACGAAAATATTCTAATGAATCATAACCAAGATCCGAACTAGACAAAATGATTTCCATGGACATGAACCCAATATATGGTTAGGTAACATTTGGGTTGCAATTAGGTTGCAATTACATTAAGGTAAGTCTTTGATTTTATTTAATTTCACGTTAGGTTACAGTTAGATCACGGTTAATTTAAAGTTAGGTTAAAGTTAAATTGCATTTATGTTTTGCTTAGAATAAGGATAGGTTGCAATAAAGTGACAGCTAGGTTACATTTATGTTACATTTAAGTTACGGTAGTGTACTGTTAAGTTACAGTTAGGTTACAGACAGGTTATGGTTACGGTACAAAAGTTTACAGTTAGAAATTTGTTCACAGAGTGAACATTACCCATGTTCTGATTAAAAATATGCACTTACTTTTGTTAAATGGCTCTGAAATTATAATACTATATACCAAACTTTTATCATCGAGTATCGATTTCATTCACGTTATAGTCGGATTTAAGAGTGATATGATTATCAATAAATATAAAAACTTTGTTAAATCACCATAAAAAGAAAAATTATACAGGACGCGTTTCGAGCTGCAAAATTACCGCTCGTCATCAGCTGGTCCAAACACGTGTCACAACGGACAGAGTGGAAATAACAGTGAAATAAAGACGACAGGTGGCGCTGCTTGTCAGAGCCAAGGAGGAAGAGAAAAGGAAAGATAAACTCAAAGAAGGAGGGAGGAGATTACAAAGAGTGCCCCAGGTGGCGCTGGCTAAAAGAACCCAGATGGCAGAGAAAAAAAAACTAATAAAAGATAAAGAAAACAATTGAAAAATAAATAAAATAAAATAAAATAAAATAAAATAAAATAAAATAAAATAAAATAAAAATAAATAAATCAAATAAAAATAAATCAAAATCAAAATAAAATTAAATTAAATTAATTAAAAAAATAATTAAATAAAGACTAAAAATAATTATAGTAACAATAATAAACTACAAAAGTAATTTCCATGCAGGAGAAAGGGAGGGGGATGAAGAGAGATCGTTGACAAGAGTATTACAATTTTTATAAATAAAATAAGCTTCGTGAGTATCTAAATGAGAAGGAGAGGCAGGATTAGAAATAATTCTGGCCATGGAAAAATTGAAAAAATGACCGGAAGACCAACAGTGAGAAGCAATGGAAGACCTAGATAATTCCTGATTTTTAATGTATCTCTGATGTTCATCCAATCTTTTCTTCAACGCTCTTCTGGTCTGACCAATATAAACCAAATTGCAAGAGCAAGGAATAAAATAAACACCCCACCGGTTCTCAACAGGAATAGGATCTTTCAAAGACGAGAATTTAATTTTATTCATAGGTTTGAAGATAACTTTAAAATTGAAACGAGAAAGGATTTTAGCTATTTTGAAACAAAGAGGAGAATAAAAAGGTAGAACTATAGAGTTAATATTAGACGAATTATTAGAATCAGTAAGAAGACGTTTAGGCTTATTAAATTTATACAGAGCTTTGTCAATCAAAGAGGGATTATAACCACGAGAGAGGGCAAGAGATTTGAGGTAACTAATTTCCTTATTTAGAGCAGAAGAGTCAGTAGAAATCCGAAGAGCTCTGTAAACAAAAGTATAAAAGGAAGCCACTTTATGCTGTGGAGGATGGTTAGAAAAAGCATGCGGAGGTAGAGCTACAGCGAAAGGTTTTCTATAAACAGAGGTAGAGAACCGATCAGGGTGTTTAGTAACTAAGACATCGAGGAAAGGAAGAGAATCATTCTCTTCGACTTCAAGAGTAAACTGGATGCAAGGATCAACGGAGTTGACAAGAGAAAGGAGATTTTGGAGATCCAGCTCAAAAGGAATTAAGATAAAAGTATCATCAACATACCTACACCAGAAGGGAAAATCAAATAAACTGAAGAGTCTTTCTTCCACAAAATGCATATAAATGTCAGTAGGGAAAGAAGGAGAGTTCAACCTCAGCGAGGTGGGTGAGGTGGGTGGATGGTGGAAGTGGAACCACCACCACCTCCTTTAAGAGGGAGGAAGGACCACCACCACCACCTGAATGAGAAGCTTATCTGATGGAGAGTTATCATACTATAATAGGATGAGGGGAGGGCTTAAAATTGAGGGGGCTTAAATTTTTTTAGGGTTTGAAACGTAGGAGATTATACTATAGTAGAGGGGTGGATGTTTGGAGTCTGTTACAGTATGATGAGATTTTTAGAGAGAGAGAGGGGAGGGCTTATTTTTTAGGAGGGGCTTAAAATTGAGGGGGGGCTTAAATTTTTTTTAGGGAGTTTAAATTAAAGTAGAGATTGGAATCAACTTAGAGTAGGAAAGATGTTTGAATACGAAATGGAAAAATGCAGCGGCGCCCTCTATCGGTGGGAATTGGAACGAGGAGTTTTCTGAAATAATAAGCTTATTTTTTAGGAGGGGCTTAAAATTGAGGGGGGCTTAAATTTTTTTGGGGAGTTTAAATTAAAGTAGAGATTGGAATCAACTTAGAGTAGGAAGGAAATTTGAACATATCGTAAAATATGTTATAGTATGATGAGATTTTAGGAAAGGGGGAGGGCTTAATTTTTAGGGGGCTTATTTTTAGGAGGGGCTTAAATGTATTTTTTTTTTCTTTAAGATTGGAATCAACTTAGAGTAGGAAGGAAATTTGAACATATCGTAAAATATGTTATAGTATGATGAGATTTTAGGAAAGGGGGGGAGGGCTTAATTTTTAGGGGGGCTTATTTTTAGGAGGGGCTTAAATGTATTTTTTTTCTTTAAAATTGGAATCAACTTAGAGTAGGAAGGAAATTTGAACATATCGTAAAATATGTTATAGTAAGATGAGATGTTAGGAAAGGGGAGGGCTTAATTTTTAGAGGGGCTTAATTTTTTTATTTAGGATCTGAAGCTTATAATATCATACTTTAGCAAAGGGGTAACCTCCTCATTTTCCAAACTTCACCCCCCCCGGAAGATTTTTATTTGGGTGCTACCCTCTGTTGGTTGTGAATCGAATTTTCGTTGGAAATTAATAATTTTAAAAAATTGAGTCTGATCAATTAAGCATTGCTCATCACGCCTGTGAAATAATTGAGTATTGCGATAAGGAGGAAGGTGAGTCTGCTTAATTAAACATTAATCACAGTTGCCCATTGCTCATCCCGCCTGTGGCCGCATAATGTCTTATATTACAATCGAATCATCTCTAACTTAAAATAGTATGTTATCCACATGTATTCACTGCATTGTTCAAACATCTGATAACCAAACAATTTTAACAGGAACTAGCAGATATAAGAAAAATATCAACTAAGATTAGATTTCACTTATTTACAAATGACAAGAAAGAGAACTTTGTTTGATGTTTCAACTAAGCTTTTTAAAACGACAATTTAATTTCATTAAACTATTACATATGTTTTTTTGGAGGTTCCCTGTTTTATACAATTTACATTAACGTTAGAGCAACAATGAAAATATTTTTAACTTTACTTTACCTAAACCTTGATTTTTACACCATTCAAAATATATAAACTACTTTATTATTAATTATTTTTCGATGTACAGTTCTAATAAACGGTTAATTACCATGTATTCATTTTAATAAGTTTGCTGTATTCACATAAAAAGTGTTTTTACAAGTTATTATCTATTAGTCGATAACGACAAATTTAAGCAATATATTACTTTAGTATAGTATTGTTTTATCACTGTGAGTAGGGAAAGAATGGGAGTTCAACCCCAGCGAGGAGGGTGGAGGAGGAGAGGAGGAAGAGGTCCACCACCTCCTATAAGAGGGAGGAAGGACCACCACCACCTGATTGAGAAGCTTATCTGATGGAGAGTGTATCATACTGTAGTAGGATGAGGGGAGGGCTTAAAATTGAGGGGGCTTAAATTTTTAGGGTTTGAAACGTAGGAGATTATACTATAGTAGAGGGGCGGATGTTTGGAGTCTGTTACAGTATGATGAGATTTTTAGAGAGAGAGAGAGGGGAGGACTTATTTTTTAGGAGGGGCTTAAAATTGAGGGGGGCTTAATTTTTTTTTTTTTTAGGAGTTTAAATTAGAGTAGAGATTGGAATCAACTTAGAGTAGGAAAGATATTTGAATACGAAATGGAAAAAATGTAGTCGCGCCCTCTATCGGTGGGAATTGGAACGAGGAGTTTTCTGAAATAATAAAAAAACATATATTTTTGCAAAGGGTATGGGTCCCCCAACATATATTAAAAAATTAATATATGTTGTATTAGCTGTTCAGAGACAGGGGTATCATGAACACCACTTCACTCACTGTGGCCCACATTCTGCAAGAATATACTTTTTGATTAATTTGTTATTTTTAATCATAATAAACATGAAGAAATTTCATAAGCATTGAATTGGTGTCTAAAATATATATTTATTAATCTTGTTGTTTGTTGTTTGTTTGAATATTCATAGACTAGACTCGTTATTCCGTCATTTAATAAATATCGTTTATCATCAAACACCGATAAACATTTTTTGTTGTATTGAGTGGTGTATAATGGGTACTGGGATGCTTATAACTTATATGACTGGGCTTTATCCCAATTTCTTTCTTTTGGTGGGTTTGAATGGTGTATGACAAATTATATTACAGAAGAATGGATTTTATCGTTAGATGATGATAGTGACTTCGGGTATATTTTCGAGATTGATTTGAAGTATCCCGAAGAATTGCATCCATCCCACAATGAATACCCACTGGCCCTCGAAAGATTGGTTGTAAAAGAGGAAATGTTATACCCATATACATATAGCTTAGTTAATAATAGAAAATTCATAGGAACCTCTAAACTCATTCCAAATTTTAAGGATAAACAGAATTTTATCACTCATTATCGTAATCTTAAATTTTATTTACAACTCGGATTAATTTTAACTAAAATTCACAAAGTCCTTAAATTCAGACAAACACCTTGGCTTAAAATTATATCAATTTTAATACTGAGAAAAGAAAAAAAAGCTGAATCCTCTTTTGAAAAGGACTTTTTTAAACTAATGAATAACTCTGTGTTTTGGGAAAACTACGAAAACGTAGAAATATTGTGCTTGTTAATAACGAAAAAAGAGCCAAGAAATTAGTGGCTTCACCCACTTTTAAATCTTTTAAAACATGTGATGCTGTTATTGAAAGGATGAAAACTAGCATACTCATGAATCGACCGATTTATGTTGGGTTCATGATATTGGAGTCATCCAAAATGCTGATGTACAATTTTCATTTTAATTTCATAAAGAAAACATATAAAGAGGATGCAAATCTCTTATTTCTGAATATCGACTCATGTTATCACATTCAAACCAAAGATATTTTCGTTTTAATTTATTAGAATTATTTACCAAGTTTAATTTATCATGATGGATATTACCTTGTGTTTCCAAACAACTTTTCAAAAAGAACGAAACTGATAACATTATGTATCATTCATTACTTAAATTAAAACTTTTACCGATGTTGATAAACATATTGAAATTATTATGTAAATTTTTATTCATTTAAAAATAATAATAATTCTACTTCATTACCATTCTAGATTTTCATAATCAAAACATTTAAAAATAATTAAAAAATATAATTTTTTTGTGGTCATTAGCTGAGAACTTTGAATTTTCTCAAAACGAATTAAGTTGAATTGATCAAATACAGAGCTCTCATTGCCCAGGCTGAACCGCGGGGAGGTTGGCCACTCTCAGCCCACACACACACATTTTTCTGAATTTTAATCACTATTAATGTCTTATTATTAGAATGGAATTGTTTGCAACTTAACATAGTATCTTATCAGCACTTATTCACTACCTTGCACAAACATCCGGTAACAAAACAATTTTAACAGGAACTAGCTGATACATGAAAAATATCAACCAAGATTACATTTCACTTATTTACAAGTGAGAAGAAAGAGAACTTTGTTTAATGACACAGTTAACTAAACTTTTTAAAACGATAATTTAATCTCATTAATTCATTTCATATGATGTTTTTTTAGAGGTTCCCAAAAATTTATCAAATTTTACTTGAATTTTAACCTTTAGAAAAAAGTTTCTTATCAATTAAAATTTGAGTTCACTTTAATTTATTAATTTTTCATTTTTAAATACTTAATTTATACTGAATTAATTTTAAAATACTTTTAATATATTAGAATTATTTACTAAGTTTAATTTATCATTTATATTAGCAATAGTTATTCACATAATCATGATGGATATTACCTAGTGTTGCCACAAAATTTTTCAAAAAGAACGAAACTGTTAACATTGTGTATCATTAACCACTCAGATTAAAACTTTTACCTAGTGTTGCTTCAAAAATTTTCAAAGATAGAGAAACTGATAACATTATTTATCATAAGCTTACTTAAATTAAAACCTTGTGTTGCTACAAAATTCTTCAAAAATAGTAAAACCACTAACATAATATATAAACTACCATTTATGTACAAAGACTGTTTTTTAGATTATAAAAAATGGTTGACTAAAACTTATGGCATTACTAATTTTTAATGTTTAACTGTAACCGACGCTGATTTTTTTTAACATATATTAGGATATGTGTTGTTTTTAAGCATTCAGTTTGCAACTGATTTCCTTTTGAACTTCATAAGCGGCTGTCCTTAGTTTTTGAAAATGGATTCTGTAGCAAATTTGTTAAAAAGACCTCTCGACGAAGTAGTTTCTTCTTCAAAGTATCAACGTTTAGAAGAATGTAATGAACCTGCTTATGTGAATGAATTAAACTTGCTGAGATTTGAAGTTCCCAATGCATTGAACACTAACAATGAGACGATATCATATGATTTATCCACTACTGATTATCCACCGAATGTGAAATCTGAGATTAATACGAATTTTTTTAACTTAATTTCCCAAGACGAATATTTTCAAGACCCCTCTACTAGATGTGAAGAGACTGTGTTAGAAGCAATCAACCTTTCCCAAGCAAGTGATGAAAGTCAATGTACCACTCCGCGAACTAAAAGAGGCAAATCCTGTAATCGTGTTATATTTCGAGAAGAACTCAGTGATTGTGTCTTCTTAATTTTAAAACTGTATAACAGACAATTTTATATACATATTCAAGAGTTTAAACGCAGTGGGCTTACTAATGAAGAAATTGTAACGAAAAATGCAATTTTTATGGATGTTAACAGTTGGTACGAATTTTGCAATAAAATTTTTCCATTTAATTTGAAGTATAAAAGTTCCTCGTTTGTTGCTAATAACATGATTTTAGTGTTAAATTTTAATAATTCTATCATGCGAATTAAACATTTAAAGAATTATTCTCACATTGACTTGAACGAGTATCAGTTAGAAAAGTTAAAAATAAAAGCCTTTGATCTGAATAAAGAACTTCTGCAGCATATTTATGTAAAGCATTTACCGAACTTAATAAGACAGAAATGTATCGTTAGTCACACATCTTTAGAAAATGAACGCATGTGCCAACATAAACTTATAACGTGTATTGAAAATAGTATGTCCGGTATACTAAAGCGCATTTTTGAATGCAATGGTTGTATTTTTAACCACGAATCTGTAATCTTTCATCCCTGTTTGATATTAAATAATCGACAAAAATTTGAACAAATAGGAGAAATGTTATTGACTTTAATAGATTTCGACTTTGTTATTTCCTCGTTTTTAAACGAAGTAGATTGTATTAGTGAAAACTTCTTATCTAATATTAATGTAGAAACCATTCAAAACGAATTGTTTAAAATAATGAAATAAAATGTTTTACTTTCTCTTTAATATGTGTGTTTAATTATTTTCAAAATGTATGTTTATTTCGTTTAGCTTTTTCAAAACATTTATAAATTGTTTCAATTTGTATGTGCATAAAAAAAAGAAACACTTCATTATTAATAAAAAAATATATTAACTATCTTAAAAATAATAATAATAATAATCTTAATATTTTAATTCATTCTTTTCAAAAATTAGAAAGTTAAAGAGTTAAATAAAATTAATAAGTTAAAAAAACTTTATACAAAAATTAATATCAATAGAAATTTTTTTCAAATGATTAAAATATATTTTGAAAATTTTAAAATATATTACAACTTATTAAAAATGAGTTTACTGGTTTATATGAGTATGTATATTATTTTCACTCTATTATATTACTGTAACATTACAACAGATTCATAGTTAATGACATATAAACATTAGGATGTATATAAAAGCAATAGATTAATGTACTCTCTTGTTTTATTAAAAATAAAATAACTTCATAAAAATAAAAAGTTTATGAAAAGTTTAAAAAATAATTCATTAGATAAAAAAAAAAATCACAAATTAAAAAATATATTTCATAAGTTTACAAAAAAAAAAAAAAAAGTAACATAAAAAGTTTTATCAAAAAAAAGTAACATAAAAAGTTTTAACAAAAAAGTAACAAAAAGTTTTATCGAAAAAAAAAAAAAAAGTAACATAAAAAGTTTTAACAAAAAAAAAAAAAAAAAAAAAAAAAGTAACATAAAAAGTTTTAACAGAAAAAAAAACTTTACACAAAAAATAATATCAATAGAATTTTTTTTTTTTCAAATGTTTTAAATATATATATTTTGTAAAAGTTAAAATGAGTTTTCTGATTTATGTATATTATTTTCACTCTATTATCTTACTGTAACATTGCAATTCATTCAGAGTTAAACATATAAACATTAGAATGTGTATAAAAGCAATGCATTAATATACTATCTTGTTATTAAAAGATAAAATAATTTCATAAAAATATTTTCAAAATTAAAAAAATGTTTCATAAGTTAACAAAAAATAAAAACTTTACGAAAAAGTTTAAAAAATAATTCATAAGATTAAAAAAAGTATTTCAAAAATTAATAAAATATATTTCATAAGTTAAAAAAAAAAATCATAAGTTAAAAGTTATTTCAAAAGTTCTTTAATAATTAAAAAAAAAAAAAAAACTTTATAGAAAAAATAATATCAATAGAAATTTTTTTCAAATATTTAAAATTTATTTCACAAAAGTTAAAATGTATTACATCTTATCAAAAATGAGTTTACTGATTTATGTGTGTATGTATATTATTTTCACTGTAATATTTTACTGTAACATACATTTATAGTTAAACACATATAGGATGTGTTTAACATGTGTACAACATGTGTATAACATAGGATGTGTAGGATGTGTCTAACATAGGATGTGTATAAAAGCAACGCATTAATATACTATCTTGTTTTATTAAAAGATAAAATAACTTCATAAAAATTAAAAAAAATAAAAATTCATAAGTTTACAAAAAATAAAACTTTATGAAAAATATTTCATACGATTAAAAAAATATATTTATATTTCATAAATTTAAAAAATACATTTATATTTCACAAGTTAAGCAACGCATTAATATACTATCTTGTTTTATTAAAAGATAAAATAACTTCATAAAAATCTTTTCAAAATAAAAAAAGTTTCATAAATTTTCAAATAATAATAATATTTCATAAATTTAAAAAAAAAATCATAAGTTAAAAGTTATTTCAAAAGTATTACATAAGTTCAAACGTTTAAAAAATACTTTCCAAAATTTAAAAATATTACAACTTATCAAAAATGAGTTTGCTGATTTACTGATTTATGTGTGTATGTTATTTTCATCATATTATCTTACTACCGGCATTAAATAACGTTCGTAATTAAACATTTATAAACGTTAACAAATGTATAAAAGCAATAGATTAATATAGTGTTTTGTTCTATTAAAATTTTAAAAGTTAAAATTAAATCAAAGTTAATTCCTTTGTTTTATAAAAATTCAAAAGTTCAATAAGTATTAGAAATATTTTGTAAATTTAAAGAATGAATTTCTTCCAACTTATTAAAAATGTGTTGACCGATTTTCCTACTTATATTTTACTTTCATAATATAATTTTTCTATCGACGTAACATTTTATAGTTGTATAAAAACATTGATTAATATACTCTTTTGTTTTATGAAAATTATAAAACTTTTTTCATAAAGATTAAAAAAAAAAAAAGATTTCATAAGTTAAAAAAAATAATAATCAAATGTTGAAAAAATATTTCAACTTATCAAAAAATGAGTCTTCATATTTATATTATCTTACTACCGTCATTACAGAATTCTTAGTTAAACACTTGTAAACATCAGCAAATGTATAAAAGCAGTTGATACTTTCCTGTTTTTATTAAAAGTCATACTAACTTTATAAAAATGTTTTCAAATAATAATAAAAAAAAGCTGTTATTAGATACTCCCCTTTAATTACATCTCATTGATAAGTTTTAATCAACCAAAAAACCGACTATTTATTTTCCCTAGCAATCAGCTATTTATTTACCCTAGTAACCAAAAAGCTTTTATCGACACATGAACAAAAATTTTCGATGTAAGACTCGTCTTTTTAATCGAAAAAACAATGACTTATATTATTTTTTTTTCTTACTTAAATGAAACCTTCGCATGTGCATGATAGAACTTGGAAAAATTCATTTAATACACAAATTTAAGGAAAACAGACAAGGTCTTCACACTTCTTTTAGTATTGTACTAACATTTTACCAAATATCTTTAGAACTCAACAAGGTTTTAAATAATTATTTTAATAAAAATTGTCATTTGTAAGTAACATTATTGAACTAACTTGGAAAAATTAACTTGGCAAAACAGGTTTTCGCTGTTCCAACTTAGTAATATTCATAAGTTTATATGTTAATCACCCTGTTTGGTTATGTCCCAGCATGGCTTTATAAAATATATCTTAAAAAACCTTTAATATTAATGTTTAAAAATATGCAGTAAGTCTTTTATAGATAATTATTTTCACTTCTTTTATTTAAAAACATTTTTAAATAAAATTAATACAGTTACCAATTCATCTGTGTGTTATGAAATGTGCATGCAAAACTTTTAATTATAATTTTCACATTTTTAGTATTTCAAATTATTGTTTTCAAGGTGTACTAAAATTTGGAAAAATATTTAATTTTCATGCAAAATTAAAATAAAATAGTTTAATAATAAAGACACATTTAACATTCTTTACTCACCATCGCAAAACCACGTCCAACGCAGTCAAATGTTTGGGAAGAAATGAAAAATTCAAAGTCCTTATCAGAAAATGTTATCAGAAGACCTGTGACGTCAAAGAACACGTATCATCAACTGATCACGTGATGTATACCACGTGACTAATGCTTTGTTTTCTAGATTGATTCTTAGAAACATTCATTTATTAAATAATTTAATCATTCTTTTAATTATTAAATAATTTAATCATTCTTTTAATTATTAATTAATTAATTCTTTGTTAAAAGTTTAACAAAACATGATATCACAGATATTAGTTTCAATCAGCATTTGTTTTAAACTAGTGAATTAATTAATTCTTTGTTAAAAGTTTAACAAAACATGATATCACAGATATTAGTTTCAATCAGCATTTGTTTTAAACTAGTGAATTAATTAAATAATAATTAAAAGAATGATTAAATTATTTAATAATTAAAAGAATGATTAAATTATTTAATAAATGAATGTTTCTAAGAATCAATCTAGAAAACAAAGCATTAGTCACGTGGTATACATCACGTGATCAGTTGATGATACGTGTTCTTTGACGTCACAGGTCTTCTGATAACATTTTCTGATAAGGACTTTGAATTTTTCATTTCTTCCCAAACATTTGACTGCGTTGGACGTGGTTTTGCGATGGTGAGTAAAGAATGTTAAATGTGTCTTTATTATTAAACTATTTTATTTTAATTTTGCATGAAAATTAAATATTTTTCCAAATTTTAGTACACCTTGAAAACAATAATTTGAAATACTAAAAATGTGAAAATTATAATTAAAAGTTTTGCATGCACATTTCATAACACACAGATGAATTGGTAACTGTATTAATTTTATTTAAAAATGTTTTTAAATAAAAGAAGTGAAAATAATTATTTATAAAAGACTTACTGCATATTTTTAAACATTAATATTAAAGGTTTTTTAAGATATATTTTATAAAGCCATGCTGGGACATAACCAAACAGGTAGATTAACATATAAACTTATGAATATTACTAAGTTGGAACAGCGAAAACCTGTTTTGCCAAGTTAATTTTTCCAAGTTAGTTCAATAATGTTACTTACAAATGACAATTTTTATTAAAATAATTATTTAAAACCTTGTTGAGTTCTAAAGATATTTGGTAAAATGTTAGTACAATACTAAAAGAAGTGTGAAGACCTTGTCTGTTTTCCTTAAATTTGTGTATTAAATGAATTTTTCCAAGTTCTATCATGCACATGCGAAGGTTTCATTTAAGTAAGAAAAAAAAATAATATAAGTCATTGTTTTTTCGATTAAAAAGACGAGTCTTACATCGAAAAATTTTGTTCATGTGTCGATAAAAGCTTTTTGGTTACTAGGGTAAATAAATAGCTGATTGCTAGGGAAAATAAATAGTCGGTTTTTTGGTTGATTAAAACTTATCAATGAGATGTAATTAAAGGGGAGTATCTAATAACAGCTTTTTTTATTATTATTTGAAAACATTTTTATAAAGTTAGTATGACTTTTAATAAAAACAGGAAAGTATCAACTGCTTTTATACATTTGCTGATGTTTACAAGTGTTTAACTAAGAATTCTGTAATGACGGTAGTAAGATAATATAAATATGAAGACTCATTTTTTGATAAGTTGAAATATTTTTTCAACATTTGATTATTATTTTTTTTAACTTATGAAATCTTTTTTTTTTTTTAATCTTTATGAAAAAAGTTTTATAATTTTCATAAAACAAAAGAGTATATTAATCAATGTTTTTATACAACTATAAAATGTTACGTCGATAGAAAAATTATATTATGAAAGTAAAATATAAGTAGGAAAATCGGTCAACACATTTTTAATAAGTTGGAAGAAATTCATTCTTTAAATTTACAAAATATTTCTAATACTTATTGAACTTTTGAATTTTTATAAAACAAAGGAATTAACTTTGATTTAATTTTAACTTTTAAAATTTTAATAGAACAAAACACTATATTAATCTATTGCTTTTATACATTTGTTAACGTTTATAAATGTTTAATTACGAACGTTATTTAATGCCGGTAGTAAGATAATATGATGAAAATAACATACACACATAAATCAGTAAATCAGCAAACTCATTTTTGATAAGTTGTAATATTTTTAAATTTTGGAAAGTATTTTTTAAACGTTTGAACTTATGTAATACTTTTGAAATAACTTTTAACTTATGATTTTTTTTTAAATTTATGAAATATTATTATTATTTGAAAATTTATGAAACTTTTTTTATTTTGAAAAGATTTTTATGAAGTTATTTTATCTTTTAATAAAACAAGATAGTATATTAATGCGTTGCTTAACTTGTGAAATATAAATGTATTTTTTAAATTTATGAAATATAAATATATTTTTTTAATCGTATGAAATATTTTTCATAAAGTTTTATTTTTTGTAAACTTATGAATTTTTATTTTTTTTAATTTTTATGAAGTTATTTTATCTTTTAATAAAACAAGATAGTATATTAATGCGTTGCTTTTATACACATCCTATGTTAGACACATCCTACACATCCTATGTTATACACATGTTGTACACATGTTAAACACATCCTATATGTGTTTAACTATAAATGTATGTTACAGTAAAATATTACAGTGAAAATAATATACATACACACATAAATCAGTAAACTCATTTTTGATAAGATGTAATACATTTTAACTTTTGTGAAATAAATTTTAAATATTTGAAAAAAATTTCTATTGATATTATTTTTTCTATAAAGTTTTTTTTTTTTTTAATTATTAAAGAACTTTTGAAATAACTTTTAACTTATGATTTTTTTTTTTAACTTATGAAATATATTTTATTAATTTTTGAAATACTTTTTTTAATCTTATGAATTATTTTTTAAACTTTTTCGTAAAGTTTTTATTTTTTGTTAACTTATGAAACATTTTTTTAATTTTGAAAATATTTTTATGAAATTATTTTATCTTTTAATAACAAGATAGTATATTAATGCATTGCTTTTATACACATTCTAATGTTTATATGTTTAACTCTGAATGAATTGCAATGTTACAGTAAGATAATAGAGTGAAAATAATATACATAAATCAGAAAACTCATTTTAACTTTTACAAAATATATATATTTAAAACATTTGAAAAAAAAAAAAATTCTATTGATATTATTTTTTGTGTAAAGTTTTTTTTTCTGTTAAAACTTTTTATGTTACTTTTTTTTTTTTTTTTTTTTTTTTTTTTTTGTTAAAACTTTTTATGTTACTTTTTTTTTTTTTTTCGATAAAACTTTTTGTTACTTTTTTGTTAAAACTTTTTATGTTACTTTTTTTTGATAAAACTTTTTATGTTACTTTTTTTTTTTTTTGTAAACTTATGAAATATATTTTTTAATTTGTGATTTTTTTTTTATCTAATGAATTATTTTTTAAACTTTTCATAAACTTTTTATTTTTATGAAGTTATTTTATTTTTAATAAAACAAGAGAGTACATTAATCTATTGCTTTTATATACATCCTAATGTTTATATGTCATTAACTATGAATCTGTTGTAATGTTACAGTAATATAATAGAGTGAAAATAATATACATACTCATATAAACCAGTAAACTCATTTTTAATAAGTTGTAATATATTTTAAAATTTTCAAAATATATTTTAATCATTTGAAAAAAATTTCTATTGATATTAATTTTTGTATAAAGTTTTTTTAACTTATTAATTTTTATTAACTCTTTAACTTTCTAATTTTTGAAAAGAATGAATTAAAATATTAAGATTATTATTATTATTATTTTTAAGATAGTTAATATATTTTTTTATTAATAATGAAGTGTTTCTTTTTTTATGCACATACAAATTGAAACAATTTATAAATGTTTTGAAAAAGCTTAACGAAATAAACATACATTTTGAAAATAATTAAACACACATATTAAAGAGAAAGTAAAACATTTTATTTCATTATTTTAAACAATTCGTTTTGAATGGTTTCTACATTAATATTAGATAAGAAGTTTTCACTAATACAATCTACTTCGTTTAAAAACGAGGAAATAACAAAGTCGAAATCTATTAAAGTCAATAACATTTCTCCTATTTGTTCAAATTTTTGTCGATTATTTAATATCAAACAGGGATGAAAGATTACAGATTCGTGGTTAAAAATACAACCATTGCATTCAAAAATGCGCTTTAGTATACCGGACATACTATTTTCAATACACGTTATAAGTTTATGTTGGCACATGCGTTCATTTTCTAAAGATGTGTGACTAACGATACATTTCTGTCTTATTAAGTTCGGTAAATGCTTTACATAAATATGCTGCAGAAGTTCTTTATTCAGATCAAAGGCTTTTATTTTTAACTTTTCTAACTGATACTCGTTCAAGTCAATGTGAGAATAATTCTTTAAATGTTTAATTCGCATGATAGAATTATTAAAATTTAACACTAAAATCATGTTATTAGCAACAAACGAGGAACTTTTATACTTCAAATTAAATGGAAAAATTTTATTGCAAAATTCGTACCAACTGTTAACATCCATAAAAATTGCATTTTTCGTTACAATTTCTTCATTAGTAAGCCCACTGCGTTTAAACTCTTGAATATGTATATAAAATTGTCTGTTATACAGTTTTAAAATTAAGAAGACACAATCACTGAGTTCTTCTCGAAATATAACACGATTACAGGATTTGCCTCTTTTAGTTCGCGGAGTGGTACATTGACTTTCATCACTTGCTTGGGAAAGGTTGATTGCTTCTAACACAGTCTCTTCACATCTAGTAGAGGGGTCTTGAAAATATTCGTCTTGGGAAATTAAGTTAAAAAAATTCGTATTAATCTCAGATTTCACATTCGGTGGATAATCAGTAGTGGATAAATCATATGATATCGTCTCATTGTTAGTGTTCAATGCATTGGGAACTTCAAATCTCAGCAAGTTTAATTCATTCACATAAGCAGGTTCATTACATTCTTCTAAACGTTGATACTTTGAAGAAGAAACTACTTCGTCGAGAGGTCTTTTTAACAAATTTGCTACAGAATCCATTTTCAAAAACTAAGGACAGCCGCTTATGAAGTTCAAAAGGAAATCAGTTGCAAACTGAATGCTTAAAAACAACACATATCCTAATATATGTTAAAAAAAATCAGCGTCGGTTACAGTTAAACATTAAAAATTAGTAATGCCATAAGTTTTAGTCAACCATTTTTTATAATCTAAAAAACAGTCTTTGTACATAAATGGTAGTTTATATATTATGTTAGTGGTTTTACTATTTTTGAAGAATTTTGTAGCAACACAAGGTTTTAATTTAAGTAAGCTTATGATAAATAATGTTATCAGTTTCTCTATCTTTGAAAATTTTTGAAGCAACACTAGGTAAAAGTTTTAATCTGAGTGGTTAATGATACACAATGTTAACAGTTTCGTTCTTTTTGAAAAATTTTGTGGCAACACTAGGTAATATCCATCATGATTATGTGAATAACAATTGCTAATATAAATGATAAATTAAACTTAGTAAATAATTCTAATATATTAAAAGTATTTTAAAATTAATTCAGTATAAATTAAGTATTTAAAAATGAAAAATTAATAAATTAAAGTGAACTCAAATTTTAATTGATAAGAAACTTTTTTCTAAAGGTTAAAATTCAAGTAAAATTTGATAAATTTTTGGGAACCTCTAAAAAAACATCATATGAAATGAATTAATGAGATTAAATTATCGTTTTAAAAAGTTTAGTTAACTGTGTCATTAAACAAAGTTCTCTTTCTTCTCACTTGTAAATAAGTGAAATGTAATCTTGGTTGATATTTTTCATGTATCAGCTAGTTCCTGTTAAAATTGTTTTGTTACCGGATGTTTGTGCAAGGTAGTGAATAAGTGCTGATAAGATACTATGTTAAGTTGCAAACAATTCCATTCTAATAATAAGACATTAATAGTGATTAAAATTCAGAAAAATGTGTGTGTGTGGGCTGAGAGTGGCCAACCTCCCCGCGGTTCAGCCTGGGCAATGAGAGCTCTGTATTTGATCAATTCAACTTAATTCGTTTTGAGAAAATTCAAAGTTCTCAGCTAATGACCACAAAAAAATTATATTTTTTAATTATTTTTAAATGTTTTGATTATGAAAATCTAGAATGGTAATGAAGTAGAATTATTATTATTTTTAAATGAATAAAAATTTACATAATAATTTCAATATGTTTATCAACATCGGTAAAAGTTTTAATTTAAGTAATGAATGATACATAATGTTATCAGTTTCGTTCTTTTTGAAAAGTTGTTTGGAAACACAAGGTAATATCCATCATGATAAATTAAACTTGGTAAATAATTCTAATAAATTAAAACGAAAATATCTTTGGTTTGAATGTGATAACATGAGTCGATATTCAGAAATAAGAGATTTGCATCCTCTTTATATGTTTTCTTTATGAAATTAAAATGAAAATTGTACATCAGCATTTTGGATGACTCCAATATCATGAACCCAACATAAATCGGTCGATTCATGAGTATGCTAGTTTTCATCCTTTCAATAACAGCATCACATGTTTTAAAAGATTTAAAAGTGGGTGAAGCCACTAATTTCTTGGCTCTTTTTTCGTTATTAACAAGCACAATATTTCTACGTTTTCGTAGTTTTCCCAAAACACAGAGTTATTCATTAGTTTAAAAAAGTCCTTTTCAAAAGAGGATTCAGCTTTTTTTTCTTTTCTCAGTATTAAAATTGATATAATTTTAAGCCAAGGTGTTTGTCTGAATTTAAGGACTTTGTGAATTTTAGTTAAAATTAATCCGAGTTGTAAATAAAATTTAAGATTACGATAATGAGTGATAAAATTCTGTTTATCCTTAAAATTTGGAATGAGTTTAGAGGTTCCTATGAATTTTCTATTATTAACTAAGCTATATGTATATGGGTATAACATTTCCTCTTTTACAACCAATCTTTCGAGGGCCAGTGGGTATTCATTGTGGGATGGATGCAATTCTTCGGGATACTTCAAATCAATCTCGAAAATATACCCGAAGTCACTATCATCATCTAACGATAAAATCCATTCTTCTGTAATATAATTTGTCATACACTATTCAAACCCACCAAAAGAAAGAAATTGGGATAAAGCCCAGTCATATAAGTTATAAGCATCCCAGTACCCATTATACACCACTCAATACAACAAAAAATGTTTATCGGTGTTTGATGATAAACGATATTTATTAAATGACGGAATAACGAGTCTAGTCTATGAATATTCAAACAAACAACAAACAACAAGATTAATAAATATATATTTTAGACACCAATTCAATGCTTATGAAATTTCTTCATGTTTATTATGATTAAAAATAACAAATTAATCAAAAAGTATATTCTTGCAGAATGTGGGCCACAGTGAGTGAAGTGGTGTTCATGATACCCCTGTCTCTGAACAGCTAATACAACATATATTAATTTTTTAATATATGTTGGGGGACCCATACCCTTTGCAAAAATATATGTTTTTTTATTATTTCAGAAAACTCCTCGTTCCAATTCCCACCGATAGAGGGCGCGACTACATTTTTTCCATTTCGTATTCAAATATCTTTCCTACTCTAAGTTGATTCCAATCTCTACTCTAATTTAAACTCCTAAAAAAAAAAAAAATTAAGCCCCCCTCAATTTTAAGCCCCTCCTAAAAAATAAGTCCTCCCCTCTCTCTCTCTCTAAAAATCTCATCATACTGTAACAGACTCCAAACATCCGCCCCTCTACTATAGTATAATCTCCTACGTTTCAAACCCTAAAAATTTAAGCCCCCTCAATTTTAAGCCCTCCCCTCATCCTACTACAGTATGATACACTCTCCATCAGATAAGCTTCTCAATCAGGTGGTGGTGGTCCTTCCTCCCTCTTATAGGAGGTGGTGGACCTCTTCCTCCTCTCCTCCTCCACCCTCCTCGCTGGGGTTGAACTCCCATTCTTTCCCTACTACTGTGCTGAAAATAAGTGATTCTTTTTCCGTTAATTTTCACATGAATTTTCTAATCAATTAGTAAAAAATTACAACAGCATGATAAACACCAGATAACATCGAGCCTTTCTTATCAAATACCATCATATTATCAGATCACTTTATAAACCAATCCTATTATTTTTTTAAAAAACATTAGCGCCTCCTAGAATTTAATAGATTTTTGTGAATCAGTAGAAATTTATCACACTGTTTATTGTTTTTTTTTTTTGTCATATGAAGATATTAAGCGCGGTTCTTTAAGTGAGTGCTGTACAAGAAATTTCTTACTTCATGAATATGGAATCGGATTTACCCAGTCAAGAGGTGCAAGTTTCGAATAGTGAAAGATCACCATCCTTTTCTTGTAATCAATGTCAAAAATGCTTCTCTAGAAAGATTGCGTTAACCAGACATCAAAGATCCCACTTGGATAAAAAGCCCTTTAAATGTGAAACTTTCATTCAAAGTACTGATTTAAAACGACATAGTGTTACTCATTCCAAGACACCCACTTTATATAAATGTGATCAATGTGCAATGGAATTTTATAGAAAGTATTCGTTAAGAATTCACAAGAGATTTCATAAGACATATAAATGCAATGAATGTTCATTAGAACTCTCTAAAAAATATTTGTTAAAAATTCACAAGAGATCGCATAAGAAGTTTCATGTTTGTGAAAAATGTTCTAACTCGTTTCTATCAAAGTCTGCTTTAACTAAACATAAAAAAAGTCATCGTCAAAAGGAATATAAATGTAAACACTGTGGTGTTATATTTTACTCTGATATCGATTTTTTATTTCACAAAAAAGTTCATTACAGGAATTTCGAATGCAAACACTGTAACAAAACATTTAATGTTGACACCAAGTTTATTCAACATTTGATTAAAATGCATAAGTGAAAAGATGCAAACTTTGTCAAATCATGTGAACTGGTTGGTTTTCTGTACAGTTTATAATTTTTTTTTGTATTTTTATCATTATCGAGAATGATGAATAAAGAATGTGTAAATGAAAAAAGCTTTTGTCTTGTATGTTTGTTATAACAATTCTTGAATTTTAATAATTATTTCACGATATTGTAAAAAATTTTCTTAAATTTTAACATTTAGAAAAAAAGTTCCTATCAATTAAAATACTGAATTTGTATTTATATTGAATTAATTTTCAAATACTTTTAATATATTAGAATTATTTACCAAGTTTTATTTATCATTTATTTTAGCAATTGTTATTCACATAATCATGATGGATATTACCTTGTGTTACCACAAAAATTTTCAAAAAGAATGAAACTGATAACATTATTTATCATTCATTACTCAGATTAAAACTTTTACCTAGTGTTGCCACAAAAATTTTCAAAAAGAGCGAAACTGATTACAATAAGTATTATTCATTACTCAGATTAAAATTTTTACCTAGTGTTGCCACAAAAATTTTTAAAAAGAGCGAAACTGATAACATTATTTATCATAAGCTTACTTAAATTAAAACCTTGTGTTGCCACAAAGTTCTTCAAAAATAGTAAAACCATTGACTTAATATATAAACTACCACTTATGTACAAAGATTGTTTTTTTTAGTTTATTAAAAAATGGTTGAGTAAAACTAATGGCATTACTAATTTTTTAATGTTTAACTGTAACCGACGCTGATTTTTTTAACATATATTAGGATATGTGTTGTTTTTAAGCATTCAGTTTGCAAGTGATTTCCGTTTGAACTTCATCAGCGGCTATCCTTATTTTTTGAAAATGGATTCTGTAGCAAATTTGTTAAAAAGACCTCTCGACGAAGTAGTTTCTTCGTCAAAGTATCAACGTTTAGAAGACTGTAATGAACCTACTTATGTGAATGAATTAAACTTGTCAAGATTAGAAGTTCCCAATGCATTGAACACTAACAATGAGACAATATCATGTGATTATCCACTGAATGTGAAATCTGAGACTAATACGAATTTTTTTAACTTAATTTCCTAAGACGAATATTTTCAAGAACCCACTACTGGATGCGAAGAGACTGTGTTCCAAGCAATCAACCTTTCCCAACCAAGTGATGAAAGCCAATCCACCACTTCACGAGCTAAAAGGGGTAAATCCTATAATCGTGTAATATTTCGAGAAGAACTCAGTGATTGTATCTTCTTAATTTTAAAACTGTATAACAGACAATTTTATATACATATTCAAGAGTTTAGACGCAGTGGGCTTACTAATGAAGAAATTGTAACGAAAAATGCAATTTTTATGGATGTTAACAGTTGGTACGAATTTTGCAATAAAAATTTTTCCATTTAATTTGAAGTATAAAAGTTCCTCGTTTGTTGCTAATAACATGATATTAGTGTTAAATTTTAACAATTGTATCATGCGAATTAAACATTTAAAGAATTATTCTCACATTGACTTGAACGCGCATCAGTTAGAAAAGTTAAAAATAAAAGCCTTTGATCTGAATAAAGAACTTCTTCAGCATATATATGTAAAGCATTTGCCAAACTTAATAAGACAGAAATGTATCGTTAGTCACACATCTTTAGAAAATGAACGCATGTGTCAACATAAACTTATAACGTGTATTGAAAATAGTATGTCGAGTATACTAAAGCGCATTTTTGAATGCAATGGATGCATTTTTAACCACGAATCTGTAATCTTTCATCCCTGTTTGATATTAAATAATCGACAAAAATTTGAACAAATGGGAGAAATGTTATTAACTCTAATAGATTTCGACTTTGTTATTTCCACGTTTTTAAACGAAGTAGATTGTATTAGTGAAAACTTCTTATCTAATATTAATGTAAAAACCATTCAAAACGAATTGTTTAAAATAATGAAATAAAATGTTTTACTATTCTCTTTAATATGTGTGTTTAATTATTTTCAAAACATTTATAAATTGTTTCAATTTGTATATGTATAAAAAAAGAAACACTTCATTATTAATAAAAAATATATTAACTATCTTAAAAAAATAATAATGTATAAAAAAAGAAACATTTCATTATTAATAAAAAATATATTAACTATCTTAAAAATAATAATAATAATCTTAATATTTTAATTCATTCTTTTCAAAAATTAGAAAGTCAAAAAGTTAATAAAAATTAATAAGTTAAAAAAAAACTTTATACAAAAATTAATATCAATAGAAATTTTTTCAAATGTTTAAAATATATTTTGAAAATTTTAAAATGTATTACAACTTATCAAAATTGAGTTTACTGATTTATATGAGTATGTATATTATTTTCACTCTGTTATATTACTGTAACATTACAACAGATTTATAGTTAAAGACATATAAACATTAGGATGTATATAAAAGTAATAGATTAATATACTCTCTTGTTTTATTAAAAAATAAAATAACTTCATAAAAATAAAAATTTTATAAAAAAGTTTAAAAAATAATTCATTAGATAAAAAAAAAAAAATGACAAATTAAAAAAATATATTTCATAAGTTTACAAAAAAAAAGTAACATAAAAAGTTTTATCGAAAAAAGTAACATAAAAATTTTTATCGAAAAAAGTAACATAAAAAGTTTTAGCAAAAAAAAAAAAAAAAAAAAAAAAAAAAAGTATTATAAAAAGTAAAAAAAAAAAAAAAAGTATTATAAAAAGTTTTAACAGAAAAAAACTTTACACAAAAAGTAATATCAATAGAATTTTTTTTCAAATGTTTAAATTATATTTTACAAAAGTTAAAATGAGTTTTCTGATTTATGTATATTATTTTCACTCTATTATCTTACTGTAACATTGCAATTCATTTGCAATTCATTCATAGTTAAACATATAAACATTAGGATGTGTATAAAAGCAATGCATTAATATACTATCTTGTTATTAAAAGACAAAATAATTTCATAAAAATATTTTCAAAATTAAAAAAAAATTTCATAAGTTTACAAAAAATAAAAACTTTATGAAAAAGTTTAAAAAATATTTTATAAATTAAGAAATATATTTCATAAGTTAAAAAAAAAAAATCATAACTTAAAAGTTATTTCAAAAGTTCTAAAAATATTACATAGGTCCAAACGTTTAAAAAATACTTTCCAAAATTTAAAAAATATTACAACTTATCAAAAATGAGTTTACCGATTTATTGATTTATGTGTGTATGTTATTTTCATCATATTATCTTACTACCGGCATTAAATAACGTTCGTAGTTAAACATTTATAAACGTTAACAAATGTATAAAAGCAATAGATTAATATAGTGTTTTGTTCTATAAAAAGTTAAAATTAAATCAAAGTTAATTCTTTTGTTTTATAAAAATTCAAAAGTTTATTAAGTATGAGAAACATTTTGTAAATTTAAAGAATGAATTTCTTCAAACTTATTAAAAATGTGTTGACCGATTTACCTACTTATATTTTACTTTCATAATATAATTTTTCTATCGACGTAACATTTTATAGTTGTAAAAAAAACATTGATTAATATGCTCTTTTGTTTTATAAAACTTTTTTCATAAAGAATAAAAAATGTATCTATGTATATTTCACAAGTTTAAAAAAAAAAAAAATTAAAGGTTTAAAAAATGATTTACAAGTTAAAAAAAAAAATTACAACTTATCAAAAAATGAGTTTACCGATTTACTGATTTATGTGTGTATGTTATTTTCATCATATCATCTTACTACCATCATTACAGAACGTTCTTAGTTAAACACTTATAAACATCAGCAAATGTATAAAAGCAGTTGATTCTTTCCTGTTTTTATTAAAAGTCATACTAACTTTATTAAAATGTTTTCAAATAATAATAAAAAAGCTGTTATTAGATACTCCCCTTTAATTACATCTCATTGATAAGTTTTAATCGACCATCCAACCATTCAACTATTATGTGAGTTGATCTCATTGATAAGTTTTAATCAACCAACAAACCAACTATTTATTTTCCCCAACAATCAGCTATTTATTTACCCTAGTAACCAAAAAGATTTTATCGACACATGAAAAAAATTTTAAGATGCAAGACTCGTCCTTTTTAATCGAAAAAACAACGACTTACATTATATTATTTTTTTTTCTTACTTAAATGAAACCTTCGCATGTGCATGGTAAAACTGGGAAAAATTCATTTAATACACAAATTTAAAGAAAACAGACAAGGTCTTCACACTTCTTTTAGTGTTGTACTAACATTTTACCAAATATCTTTAGAACTCAACAAGGTTTTAAATAATTATTTTAATAAAAATTGTCATTTGTAAGTAACATTATTGAACGAACTTGAAAAAATTAACTTGGCAAAACAGGTTTTCGCTGTTCCAACTTAGTAATATTCATAAGTTTATACGTTAATCAACCTGTTTGGTTATGTCCCAACATGGCTTTATAAAATATATCTAAAAAAACCTTTAATATTAATGTTTAAAAATATACAGTTAGTCTTTTATGGATAATTATTTTCACTTCTTTCATTTAAAAACATTTTTAAATAAAATTAATACAGTTGCCAATTTATCTGTGTGTTATGAAATGTGCATGCAAAACTTTTAATTATAATTTTCACATTTTTAGTATTTCAAATTATTGTTTTCAAGGTGTACTAAAATTTGGAAAAATATTTAATTTTCATGCATAATTAAAATAAAACAGTTTAATAATAAAGACACATTTAACATTCTACATTCACCATCGCAAATGCACGTCCAACGCAGTCAAATGTTTGGGAAGAAATGAAAAATTCAAAGTCCTTATCAGAAAATGTTATCAGATAACTATATCAAAAGATCTGTGACGTCAAAGAACATGTATCATCAACTGATCACGTGATGTCTACCACGTGACTAGTGGTTTGTTTTCTAGATTGGTTCTTATAAACATTCATTTATTAAATAATTTAATCATTCTAATAATTATTAATTAATTAGTTAATTAGTTTAATTAATTCTTTGTTAAAATGTTTAACAAAACATGATATCACAGATATTAGTTACAATCAGCATTTGTTTTAAACTAGGGAATTTTCATATCCTGTATTTTAAGATACCTAGCACTAGTCACGTGGTAGACATCACGTGATCAGTTGATGATACATGTTCTTTGACGTCACAGATCTTTTGATATAGTTATCTGATAACATTTTCTGATAAGGACTTTGAATTTTTCATTTCTTCCCAAACATTTGACTGCGTTGGACGTGCATTTGCGATGGTGAGTGTAGAATGTTAAATGTGTCTTTATTATTAAACTGTTTTATTTTAATTATGCATGAAAATTAAATATTTTTCCAAATTTTAGTACACCTTGAAAACAATAATTTGAAATACTAAAAATGTGAAAATTATAATTAAAAGTTTTGCATGCACATTTCATAACACACAGATAAATTGGCAACTGTATTAATTTTATTTAAAAATGTTTTTAAATGAAAGAAGTGAAAATAATTATCTATAAAAGACTAACTGCATATTTTTAAACATTAATATTAAAGGTTTTTTTTAGATATATTTTATAAAGCCATGTTGGGACATAACCAAACAGGTTGATTAACGTATAAACTTATGAATATTACTAAGTTGGAACAGCGAAAACCTGTTTTGCCAAGTTAATTTTTTCAAGTTCGTTCAATAATGTTACTTACAAATGACAATTTTTATTAAAATAATTATTTAAAACCTTGTTGAGTTCTAAAGATATTTGGTAAAATGTTAGTACAACACTAAAAGAAGTGTGAAGACCTTGTCTGTTTTCTTTAAATTTGTGTATTAAATGAATTTTTCCAAGTTTTACCATGCACATGCGAAGGTTTCATTTAAGTAAGAAAAAAAAATAATATAATGTAAGTCGTTGTTTTTTCGATTAAAAAGGACGAGTCTTGCATCTTAAAATTTTTTTCATGTGTCGATAAAAGCTTTTTGGTTACTAGGGTAAATAAATAGCTGATTGTTGGGGAAAATAAATAGTTGGTTTGTTGGTTGATTAAAACTTATCAATGAGATCAACTCACATAATAGTTGAATGGTTGGATGGTCGATTAAAACTTATCAATGAGATGTAATTAAAGGGGAGTATCTAATAACAGCTTTTTTATTATTATTTGAAAACATTTTAATAAAGTTAGTATGACTTTTAATAAAAACAGGAAAGAATCAACTGCTTTTATACATTTGCTGATGTTTATAAGTGTTTAACTAAGAACGTTCTGTAATGATGGTAGTAAGATGATATGATGAAAATAACATACACACATAAATCAGTAAATCGGTAAACTCATTTTTTGATAAGTTGTAATTTTTTTTTTTTTTTTTTTTTAACTTGTAAATCATTTTTTAAACATTTAATTTTTTTTTTTTTAAACTTGTGAAATATACATAGATACATTTTTTATTCTTTATGAAAAAAGTTTTATAAAACAAAAGAGCATATTAATCAATGTTTTTTTTTACAACTATAAAATGTTACGTCGATAGAAAAATTATATTATAAAAGTAAAATATAAGTAGGAAAATCGGTCAACACATTTTAATAAGTTTGAAGAAATTCATTCTTTAAATTTACAAAATGTTTCTCATACTTATTAAACTTTTGAATTTTTATAAAACAAAAGAATTAACTTTGATTTAATTTTAACTTTTTATAGAACAAAACACTATATTAATCTATTGCTTTTATACATTTGTTAACGTTTATAAATGTTTAACTACGAACGTTATTTAATGCCGGTAGTAAGATAATATGATGAAAATAACATACACACATAAATCAATAAATCGGTAAACTCATTTTTGATAAGTTGTAATATTTTTTAAATTTTGGAAAGTATTTTTTAAACGTTTGGACTTATGTAATATTTTTAGAACTTTTGAAATAACTTTTAAGTTATGATTTTTTTTTTAAACTTATGAAATATATTTCTTAATTTATAAAATATTTTTTAAACTTTTTCATAAAGTTTTTATTTTTTGTAAACTTATGAAATTTTTTTTTAATTTTGAAAATATTTTTATGAAATTTTTTTGTCTTTTAATAACAAGATAGTATATTAATGCATTGCTTTTATACACATCCTAATGTTTATATGTTTAACTATGAATGAATTGCAAATGAATTGCAATGTTACAGTAAGATAATAGAGTGAAAATAATATACATAAATCAGAAAACTCATTTTAACTTTTGTAAAATATAATTTAAACATTTGAAAAAAAATTCTATTGATATTACTTTTTGTGTAAAGTTTTTTTCTGTTAAAACTTTTTATAATACTTTTTTTTTTACTTTTTATAATACTTTTTTTTTTTTTTTTTTTTGCTAAAACTTTTTATGTTACTTTTTTCGATAAGACTTTTTGTTTTTTTTCGATAAAACTTTTTATGTTACTTTTTTTTTTTCGATAAAACTTTTAATGTTACTTTTTTTTTGTAAACTTATGAAATATATTTTTTTAATTTGTCATTTTTTTTTTATCTAATGAATTATTTTTTAAACTTTTTTATAAAATTTTTATTTTTATGAAGTTATTTTATTTTTTAATAAAACAAGAGAGTATATTAATCTATTACTTTTATATACATCCTAATGTTTATATGTCTTTAACTATAAATCTGTTGTAATGTTACAGTAATATAACGAGTGAAAATAATATACATACTCATATAAATCAGTAAACTCAATTTTGATAAGTTGTAATACATTTTAAAATTTTCAAAATATATTTTAAACATTTGAAAAAATTTTTATTGATATTAATTTTTGTATAAAGTTTTTTTAACTTATTAATTTTTATTAACTTTTTAACTTTCTAATTTTTGAAAAGAATGAATTAAAATATTAAGATTATTATTATTATTTTTAAGATAGTTAATATATTTTTATTAATAATGAAATGTTTCTTTTTTTATACATTATTATTTTTTTAAGATAGTTAATATATTTTTTATTAATAATGAAGTGTTTCTTTTTTTATACATATACAAATTGAAACAATTTATAAATGTTTTGAAAATAATTAAACACACATATTAAAGAGAATAGTAAAACATTTTATTTCATTATTTTAAACAATTCGTTTTGAATGGTTTTTACATTAATATTAGATAAGAAGTTTTCACTAATACAATCTACTTCGTTTAAAAACGTGGAAATAACAAAGTCGAAATCTATTAGAGTTAATAACATTTCTCCCATTTGTTCAAATTTTTGTCGATTATTTAATATCAAACAGGGATGAAAGATTACAGATTCGTGGTTAAAAATGCATCCATTGCATTCAAAAATGCGCTTTAGTATACTCGACATACTATTTTCAATACACGTTATAAGTTTATGTTGACACATGCGTTCATTTTCTAAAGATGTGTGACTAACGATACATTTCTGTCTTATTAAGTTTGGCAAATGCTTTACATATATATGCTGAAGAAGTTCTTTATTCAGATCAAAGGCTTTTATTTTTAACTTTTCTAACTGATGCTCGTTCAAGTCAATGTGAGAATAATTCTTTAAATGTTTAATTCGCATGATAGAATTGTTAAAATTTAACACTAATATCATGTTATTAGCAACAAACGAGGAACTTTTATACTTCAAATTAAATGGAAAAATTTTATTGCAAAATTCGTACCAACTGTTAACATCCATAAAAATTGCATTTTTCGTTACAATTTCTTCATTAGTAAGCCCACTGCGTTTAAACTCTTGAATATGTATATAAAATTGTCTGTTATACAGTTTTAAAATTAAGAAGATACAATCACTGAGTTCTTCTCGAAATATTACACGATTATAGGATTTACCCCTTTTAGTTCGTGAAGTGGTGGATTGGCTTTCATCACTTGGTTGGGAAAGGTTGATTGCTTGGAACACAGTCTCTTCGCATCCAGTAGTGGGTTCTTGAAAATATTCGTCTTGGGAAATTAAGTTAAAAAAATTCGTATTAGTCTCAGATTTCAAATTCAGTGGATAATCACATGATATTGTCTCATTGTTAGTGTTCAATGCATTGGGAACTTCTAATCTTGACAAGTTTAATTCATTCACATAAGTAGGTTCATTACAGTCTTCTAAACGTTGATACTTTGACGAAGAAACTACTTCGTCGAGAGGTCTTTTTAACAAATTTGCTACAGAATCCATTTTCAAAAAATAAGGATAGCCGCTGATGAAGTTCAAACGGAAATCACTTGCAAACTGAATGCTTAAAAACAACACATATCCTAATATATGTTAAAAAAATCAGCGTCGGTTACAGTTAAACATTAAAAAATTAGTAATGCCATTAGTTTTACTCAACCATTTTTTAATAAACTAAAAAAAAACAATCTTTGTACATAAGTGGTAGTTTATATATTAAGTCAATGGTTTTACTATTTTTGAAGAACTTTGTGGCAACACAAGGTTTTAATTTAAGTAAGCTTATGATAAATAATGTTATCAGTTTCGCTCTTTTTAAAAATTTTTGTGGCAACACTAGGTAAAAATTTTAATCTGAGTAATGAATAATACTTATTGTAATCAGTTTCGCTCTTTTTGAAAATTTTTGTGGCAACACTAGGTAAAAGTTTTAATCTGAGTAATGAATGATAAATAATGTTATCAGTTTCATTCTTTTTGAAAATTTTTGTGGTAACACAAGGTAATATCCATCATGATTATGTGAATAACAATTGCTAATATAAATGATAAATAAAACTTGGTAAATAATTCTAATATATTAAAAGTATTTGAAAATTAATTCAATATAAATACAAATTCAGTATTTTAATTGATAGGAACTTTTTTTCTAAATGTTAAAATTTAAGAAATTTTTTTACAATATCGTGAAATAATTATTAAAATTCAAGAATTGTTATAACAAACATACAAGACAAAAGCTTTTTTCATTTACACATTCTTTATTCATCATTCTCGATAATGATAAAAATACAAAAAAAAAATTATAAACTGTACAGAAAACCAACCAGTTCACATGATTTGACAAAGTTTGCATTTTTTCACTTATGCATTTTAATCAAATGTTGAATAAACTTGGTGTCAACATTAAATGTTTTGTTACAGTGTTTGCATTCGAAATTCCTGTAATGAACTTTTTTGTGAAATAAAAAATCGATATCAGAGTAAAATATAACACCACAGTGTTTACATTTATATTCCTTTTGACGATGACTTTTTTTATGTTTAGTTAAAGTAGACTTTGATAGTTACGAGTTAGAACATTTTTCACAAACATGAAACTTCTTATGCGATCTCTTGTGAATTTTTAACAAATATTTTTTAGAGAGTTCTAATGAACATTCATTGCATTTATATGTCTTATGAAATCTCTTGTGAATTTTTAACGAATACTTTCTATAAAATTCCATTGCACACTGATCACATTTATATAAAGTGGGTGTCTTGGAATGAGTAACACTATGCCGTTTTAAATCAGTACTTTGAATGAAAGTTTCACATTTAAAGGGCTTTTTATCCAAGTGGGATCTTTGATGTCTGGTTAACGCAATCTTTCTAGAAAGCATTTTTGACATTGATTACAAGAAAAGGATGGTGATCTTTCACTATTCGAAACTTGCACCTCTTGACTGGGTAAATCCGATTCCATATTCATGAAGTAAGAAATTTCTTGTACAGCACTCACTTAAAGAACCGCGCTTAATATCTTCATATGACAAAAAAAAACAATAAACAATGTGATAAATTTCTACTGATTCACAAAAATCTATTAAATTCTAGGAGGCGCTACTGTTTTTTAAAAAATAATAGGATTGGTTTATAAAGTGATCTGATAATATGATGGTATTTGATAAGAAAGGCTCGATGTTATCTGGTGTTTATCATGCTGTTGTAATTTTTTACTAATTGATTAGAAAATTCATGTGAAAATTAACGGAAAAAGAATCACTTATTTTCAGCACAGTGATAAAACAATACTATACTAAAGTAATATATTGCTTAAATTTGTCGTTATCGACTAATAGATAATAACTTGTAAAAACACTTTTTATGTGAATACAGCAAACTTATTAAAATGAATACATGGTAATTAACCGTTTATTAGAACTGTACATCGAAAAATAATTAATAATAAAGTAGTTTATATATTTTGAATGGTGTAAAAATCAAGGTTTAGGTAAAGTAAAGTTAAAAATATTTTCATTGTTGCTCTAACGT
The DNA here is from genome assembly GCA_964019185.1 of Maratus speculifer. Lineage (NCBI taxonomy): Eukaryota > Metazoa > Arthropoda > Arachnida > Araneae > Salticidae > Maratus > Maratus speculifer. The sequence goes on from OZ025293.1 coordinate 377,380,354, forward strand.
TAATGTAAATTGTATAAAACAGGGAACCTCCAAAAAAACATATGTAATAGTTTAATGAAATTAAATTGTCGTTTTAAAAAGCTTAGTTGAAACATCAAACAAAGTTCTCTTTCTTGTCATTTGTAAATAAGTGAAATCTAATCTTAGTTGATATTTTTCTTATATCTGCTAGTTCCTGTTAAAATTGTTTGGTTATCAGATGTTTGAACAATGCAGTGAATACATGTGGATAACATACTATTTTAAGTTAGAGATGATTCGATTGTAATATAAGATATTATGCGGCCACAGGCGGGATGAGCAATGGGCAATTGTGATTAATGTTTAATTAAGCAGACTCACCTTCCTCCTTATCGCAATACTCAATTATTTCACAGGCGTGATGAGCAATGCTTAATTGATCAGACTCAATTTTTTAAAATTATTAATTTCCAACGAAAATTCGATTCACAACCAACAGAGGGTAGCACCCAAATAAAAATCTTCCGGGGGGGGTGAAGTTTGGAAAATGAGGAGGTTACCCCTTTGCTATAGTATGATATTATAAGCTTCAGATCCTAAATAAAAAAATTAAGCCCCTTAAAAATTAAGCCCCTCTAAAAATTAAGCCCTCCCCTTTCCTAAAATCTCATCTTACTATAACATATTTTACGATATGTTCAAATTTCCTTCCTACTCTAAGTTGATTCCAATTTTAAAGAAAAAAAATACATTTAAGCCCCTCCTAAAAATAAGTCCCCCTAAAAATTAAGCCCTCCCCCCTTTCCTAAAATATCATCATACTATAACATATTTTACGATATGTTCAAATTTCCTTCCTACACTAAGTTGATTCCAATCTTAAAGAAAAAAAAATACATTTAAGCCCCTCCTAAAAATAAGCCCCCTAAAAATTAAGCCCTCCCCCTTTCCTAAAATCTCATCATACTATAACATATTTTACGATATGTTCAAATTTCCTTCCTACTCTAAGTTGATTCCAATCTCTACTTTAATTTAAACTCCCCAAAAAAATTTAAGCCCCCCTCAATTTTAAGCCCCTCCTAAAAAATAAGCTTATTATTTCAGAAAACTCCTCGTTCCAATTCCCACCGATAGAGGGCGCCGCTGCATTTTTCCATTTCGTATTCAAACATCTTTCCTACTCTAAGTTGATTCCAATCTCTACTTTAATTTAAACTCCCTAAAAAAAAAATTTAAGCCCCCCCTCAATTTTAAGCCCCTCCTAAAAAATAAGCCCTCCCCTCTCTCTCTCTAAAAATCTCATCATACTGTAACAGACTCCAAACATCCACCCCTCTACTATAGTATAATCTCCTACGTTTCAAACCCTAAAAAAATTTAAGCCCCCTCAATTTTAAGCCCTCCCCTCATCCTATTATAGTATGATAACTCTCCATCAGATAAGCTTCTCATTCAGGTGGTGGTGGTGGTCCTCCCTCCCTCTTAAAGGAGGTGGTGGTGGTTCCACTTCCACCATCCACCCACCTCACCCACCTCGCTGAGGTTGAACTCTCCTTCTTTCCCTACTGACATTTATATGCATTTTGTGGAAGAAAGACTCTTCAGTTTATTTGATTTTCCCTTCTGGTGTAGGTATGTTGATGATACTTTTATCTTAATTCCTTTTGAGCTGGATCTCCAAAATCTCCTTTCTCTTGTCAACTCCGTTGATCCTTGCATCCAGTTTACTCTTGAAGTCGAAGAGAATGATTCTCTTCCTTTCCTCGATGTCTTAGTTACTAAACACCCTGATCGGTTCTCTACCTCTGTTTATAGAAAACCTTTCGCTGTAGCTCTACCTCCGCATGCTTTTTCTAACCATCCTCCACAGCATAAAGTGGCTTCCTTTTATACTTTTGTTTACAGAGCTCTTCGGATTTCTACTGACTCTTCTGCTCTAAATAAGGAAATTAGTTACCTCAAATCTCTTGCCCTCTCTCGTGGTTATAATCCCTCTTTGATTGACAAAGCTCTGTATAAATTTAATAAGCCTAAACGTCTTCTTACTGATTCTAATAATTCGTCTAATATTAACTCTATAGTTCTACCTTTTTATTCTCCTCTTTGTTTCAAAATAGCTAAAATCCTTTCTCGTTTCAATTTTAAAGTTATCTTCAAACCTATGAATAAAATTAAATTCTCGTCTTTGAAAGATCCTATTCCTGTTGAGAACCGGTGGGGTGTTTATTTTATTCCTTGCTCTTGCAATTTGGGTTATATTGGTCAGACCAGAAGAGCGTTGAAGAAAAGATTGGATGAACATCAGAGATACATTAAAAATCAGGAATTATCTAGGTCTTCCATTGCTTCTCACTGTTGGTCTTCCGGTCATTTTTTCAATTTTTCCATGGCCAGAATTATTTCTAATCCTGCCTCTCCTTCTCATTTAGATACTCACGAAGCTTATTTTATTTATAAAAATTGTAATACTCTTGTCAACGATCTCTCTTCATCCCCCTATCTTTCTCCTGCATGGAAATTACTTTTGTAGTTTATTATTGTTACTATAATTATTTTTAGTTTCTATTTAATTATTTTTTTTATTAATTTAATTTAATTTAATTTTGATTTTGATTTATTTTTATTTGATTTATTTATTTTTATTTTATTTTATTTTATTTTATTTTATTTTATTTTATTTATTTTTCAATTGTTTTCTTTATCTTTTATTAGTTTTTTTTTCTCTGCCATCTGGGTCCTTTTAGCCAGCGCCACCTGGGGCACTCTTTGTAATCTCCTCCCTCCTTCTTTGAGTTTATCTTTACTTTTCTCTTCCTCCTTGGCTCTGACAAGCAGCGCCACCTGTCGTCTTTATGTCACTGTTATTTCCACTCTGTCCGTTGTGACACGTGTTTCGACCAGCTGATGACGAGCGGTAATTTTGCAGCTCGAAACGCGTCCTGTATAATTTTTCTTTTTATGGTGATTTAACAAAGTTTTGATATTTATTGATATATATTTATCGCCAGCATTTTCGGTGTTTCTCAATAGTGATATGATTAGTTTGAAATTCAAAATATTTCACTTGGGACTTCTATGTAAAAAAATAATTAGTTACGTGACCTAACAGTAATTTTTACGGGTAAATATCAACACTCTAACACGAAAATAACGCAATCGTTGGATACATGTTCCCTCCCGCGTTTCTCATTGCTCATTTTAAGTATTTTTTGAGCTTGATATTAGTTCTTTTTTAAACTGATTTTTCTCTAACTCAGCTGCCACGTATTTCAGACAATGCATTTCTGCATGCTTCGAGTTAATGATAAAATCATACAAATTTCAAGTTCGATTAACTGTTAATACGGACCCGAGCAACGCCGGGCGGGTCAGCTAGTAAATTATAAAGTAAAAGAGTTTGAAAGTATAAACGCATGCAGATTTCGAGTAAACAGTGATATAAAATCAACAATGTGCGTACACTTCGAAGATTTGATGGAAAATACAATACAAAAAAATTGTAAAATGAGGAAAAAAAACCATTTAGTTAAAAATAATCTGTAATGAAATATCAAACAACATTTACCGATTATTTGATACAGAGTATATAAAATGTTCAACGCACTTTATTTACAGAAACTATCATATTACAATCGTTTCCACCACCAACTAATATCTGAATAATTCTTTCCATAAATCGGATTGTAGATGATGCATGTACTCGGCGAATATCGAACAATAATTGCACGTATTTAATTTGTTTTACATAACATCTTGCGTTGGAATTAGTTTGGCTAATAGTAATGCCTGGAAGTTATTCTGCTGAGAAATGACCATCACTAAAACGAATTCAGCCTAAAATACTATTAATAGATAATAATGAATAATAACTGTCGTTATTGATGACATTATCATTAAGAAATTATTTTAGTATACATACTTAATTGTCTGGTACATGACGAAATTAGTTTGTTTTTAGTTATTGTGTTTGTATTTGTTCGATCTTGTAAATTAACAATTCACAAATTATAATTATTTCTATAATAGCTATAATTGTGTATGATATTACCATTAAAAGTATATCAGTTCATATATTTTGTTTTCTTTAGAGGAGAGAAAATGTTTCAATATGTTTGTTTGCTGCGTTTATATAAAATAACGCTCACGTTCAATCAACTTATGAACAATAGATATTTCCATAATTACTGTCGATATTAATAACATTATCATTAGTTCATATGCTCGTTCAGCATTTTTTCTTTTCAAAAACAATAGTTTTACTTCTAAAGTATTGTATTTGTAGTACGTAAACCTTTGAAATAACCGACTCATAAATAGTAAGCATTTTATTAATGGCTATTACCATTGATGAATTATCATTTAAAAAATAATTTACTCCTTATTCTTTCGTATGAGAAATTTTTTTCTGCTTATTTGTAATATTTGTAAAAGATAAAACTTGTTACTACAAAGTTAATCAGTTTGGCGTTTAGTATTGTGTTGCCGGGATTTGCAGTGTATTATAGTCCGTATGATGATAACGTTTTTATTATTACTTTCAATAATTCATTAATATTGAATTCAATAATATGCTTATTTCTATAATAGCTTTTATTATTGATGTCATTGCGATTTAAAAATATTTAAATCCATAAATACACACACACGCATATATATATATAAGGACGTGGGTTTCGAAACTCGCCTTATACGAATTTCAAAAAATCGAATTTTCTCTATCAATCTGTTCTATTGATGAACCTGCTCGAAAAAAATTGCAATCTGAAAAAAAAAAAAAAAAAAAAAAAAAAAAAATGTTTTTTATCGCGTATTTCTGACATTTTAAAATACTGGTTTAATTAACCAATGAATGCTGTCAAAGGTTTTTCGCAATTTTCTAAAATTTGATGTTCTAGATAAGTCGGATTTTGAAACTCACGTTTTCACAACACATGCATATGTAACCATTATATAAAATACTACAAATCAACATCCATATCGAATATAGGATCATTCAATAGAACATATACAAACTCGACGATATGTATATTGTATATTGTTTGTTAGAAGGTCTTATTGGATTTTTAATATTTGATAAATATCAATGTTGCATTGGATTTATTTATAAAAAGTTATATGTATATATGTGTACGTATGTATTTTCTGAGTGTCACCAAGCCGACTTCTCGTCCTTGTAATCATGTGAGCCAAAAAATTTGTAAATAGAATTAAAAGTAATTTTCGACAATGTAGACTTCTTTTCTGTCTATGCAATAATTTATACCCTACTTATTGTATTATTCTGATTTCGTGCACTTTGCGGAACGGTTTGTGACCAGTGAATTATCATTCTGCAATATTCGTAAAATAAAAGTACAGTTATTCTACTAAGATGTGTAGAAAAACATAAAAACCACATTTTGTTTTGCTAAGAAAATTTTCTAACAAAACTGTTAAAAACTCTCAAGTTTAAATTTTTAATTTATTGTGATTTTAGACTCAATGATTGTAATAAATGATTTTTTCCCTTCAGTGTAATATCAATTAACTATACGAAATGCGATCATTTAATCTACTTTTAGAATGATAGTTTATTTTTTAATAGAAATTTGTTCGAATTTTTTAAAGAGTAAACTGAAATAGGTATGTAATTAAGACTGTTATCAAGTCCAAAACCTCTGACTTTCAGCTATAATCATAAAATAATACTCTTCGATATATGGATGAATTTTCCCATTTATAATCTGTGAATCCAAAAAGAAAAAAAAAAGTTTTAATTTTCCTATGAAAAATAACAATCTTAAATAATGCTGTTTTTTTTTTTTTAATTTTATTTAACCCAGTCTTATGGCGCTATTTGAGTCACGGAAAAAAACCAGCTCGCTGATGCTATTCCCAAGGAAAAAATTTATAAAGATATCTCGGTTGCATTTCAATATTTTTAAATGTTTTTATTTTTGCATTACATAGCTGAGATCAAACTATACAAAGATCGTTCTTCACTTTTTTGATTTTGCGTACAGATATTTTTAATGTGGATACTTTCATTTTCGAAACCGGTTCGGAAAGTGAAATCATCCTCATAACAAATATCTGCAATCAAAATCAAAAAAATAAAAAACGGCCTGCATACATATAGATATCAGTTATCCAATGCAAAAAATAAATAAATAAATAAATAATAAAATCACTCAGATATAATGAAATAACGCCGAGATATCGTTATAAATTTCTTCCATAGGATTAACATTAGCGGACGGATCTTTTCATCTGACCGAAGTAGTCTCTTAAGACATAAATATCACGAAAGGGGGTAATTAATCATATGCAATAGCTACCGTTTAAACGAACTGTTCTTCATATTTTGAAGTTTTTAAGCGAATGATTTTAGTAAAACAGCAAAAATAACATCGGAATTTCTATTTTATTTTCAGCGTTATAAATCATAATTATAGCGGATCCTATAAACAAGTGATTTATATGATGAGCGAATTTACAGTAGATATAGGTAAAACAGGTGGGAAAAATGCAATGTCCTGCCTTTAAAAAATTCCGTAAAAATCGCCATTTTTAATAATCGCCGTTCTTTAGTAGTAGCCATTATTATTAATTTTTAAATATCTCCACCTAGCAATTCGCAATAATTATGTTAAGATAAATAAATATAAGTGGCCTCTTTTTTTAAAGTATTCCGAAAGAAAATTATATATATTTAATAAATAATTCACATAAAAAAAAAAAAAAAAAAAAAAAAAAAAAAAAAAAAAAACATTAAACCAACGTTTTCTCGAAACAAAGAAATTGAACAATGGCCCTTTTAGGTACAAATGTAATCACTTATGCTATCACTTTTTCCTCAAGCCTAAAGCGTTTATTGGATCAACAATAAAGAACTAGTATTCGTATAGGCAAATTCCTTCATAATTTTCTATAAAAGAATTAAAGAGAAAAATATATAACACCAAATCTCTTTAGTTTGACAAATAAATATTCGTTAGTTGTAGATCCTTTTTCGTTACCCTGGTTTGTAAGAATTCCTTCGTAATTGGTAGTTTGTGAATGACAGATACTAACTTTTCGGATTAGAGTAAATAAGGGGAATTGCTACACATCTACCTTGCAGGTCAAGAAGAAGGTTAAGATCTCTCCACCCCATAAAATTATCGCTTTTCTCCAAATGTCAGCTGATGCACACACGGCTAGGTTTTCAATTCGGAACCTCTCCGCCTCTGCTAATTATACGGAACGGGGCTGCGTTAGTGTGATGCGATAACGTACGATGAAGCAATCATTATGACAGACATGTAGAACTGAAAATACATCTTTCAAGAGCGGTTATATGTTTCAAAATACACTTTCAAATGAATGTCTCTGTGATTATTTCGTACACGCATACATCCGTGCATAAATATGCACATTCATATGTATATATGTATGTGTGTTGCATAAATATATATGCGGACGTGAGTTTCAAAACTCGCCTTGGACGGAAAATCAAATTTTGGGAAATGGCGAAAACTTCTGACTGTGTCCATTGGTTTTCATGGTAAATCAGGATTTTATAATGCCTGAAATACACAATAAAGCATGCTCTTTTGCAGATTGTAGAGTCTTTTCGATGCAGGTTCACCAACAGAGTAGAGCGATTGAGAAAATCCATTTTTTTTCTTTTAATTTTTGTATAAGGCGAGTTTTGAGGGTAGGCACATACCTTAACAACTTTCCAGTGTCTTTTTTTAAATGATTTTAATATAAATTATTCGTTTGATAACTTGGATAACTTTTAACCATTTTTATAAAAATAAATAAATATTTTTAGAAGCAAGCAAAAAAAAAGTGCTAGAAAGAGATATTTTTTTTCTTCAAATGGCTTCCACTTTGTTGATTTTCAACCTTTTGACCTCAAAATGTTTGAATCACTTAACCAATATGTACTTTCACAATCGTTAACGAAAATTGATTGCAAAAGACTCTTGCAATCTATCGGATCCCAACCGACTGGAAATGCACGGCGCGCACGCTAAGACATTCACATACGCAAGTGGAACCTCATCATTCTTTTTATTATTAAAATTTTTTTCCAAATCTTCAAACGATAATAAATAATACATAAACGAAGCTAAAATCTTTATGGCAGAAAAAAAATGCTAAAAATAACTCTTTTTCGATCTTTTAGATTCAAATATCCCTCCCCTCCCTCAAGAAAAATAATAGCCAATTAAATTCTATTGCAATTTTTTAACGCTTAGTTATTAATAGTGTTACTGGTGTCCCTACTTTCAGAAAATCCAAGACCCTTCTGTGTAATGCCAAAAGTCCTGGTTTTTTATGCACAAATTCTTTAATTATTTTTTTTTTTTACTTTACTCTGCATACAAGGGAATTTAATACACCAAAACCTCTAAAGACAAAATCTGTCTATAATGTAAATTTTTATAGTCCATTCGGAAGGAATACCTTACAAATCTACTAGCCTAGCCGGAATCCTCCATAAAAGGAAATTTTTTGTGACTCATACCGATTCCTTTATCATAGATTTTACTGTGCTTTGTTTAGTAAATCCCACGAAAATGAACCTATTTATAACGAAATTCTGTTTTAAAAATTAAATTTTTATTATTCTAATGATTCCGCTTTCGGAGGTTTTACTGTACAAGACCGTTGTATTTTATCTGTTATAGTAAAATTTGCTTAAAAATAATCGCAAAGGCCAATAGAAAATTCCGTTTTAAACAGGTTTCCAGCATAGTAGGTATAATTGTACTATATTTTTGCCACAGAGTCAATAAAATTTTTACGCCTAAAACAGGATTCTTTTATACACAATTTCCGTTATTATACAGTTTACGGTATTTTTGTGTACCGCTCTTTGGGACACTAGACCTTGTATCGTCTATCTTTTGTAATTATAAGATACAAGGACTTTTCTCGCCGTAAGGCACTTTTGAAGACATCATTATAGCAGTATAAATATGGAAAAAACGTCGTGTAGCTTTGTTTTGTGAGAATAGGAATTATATATTACATTGTTAGTACTTAATACCGTCAGTCCTTAAAATGGTCGTGCCGAGAGATAAAATGATCCGAAAACCAAGCAACCAAAATTGTTTGGATTTGTTTTTCTTGTTTCAAATATATATCCCCTTCCTTTTTTTTACAATTCAAAACCACCCACAAAGTGAAGATTCGGGTTTCTCATCCAGAGTACATACACTGTTGAGTAAATAACGATGTTTATCCTAAAAAAATGACGATAGAAATACTGGAGTAAGCTACAGGAGGAAAGAAATAGTTGGTGAAGAAAGAAATAGTGCTTTGGGATTAAGGTGATTTGTGTCGCAATGCAGGGAACAACACATACCCCCTAATGAAGTTCTGCCATGGCATCAAATATCGGGGTAGTAACTTCGAAAAGGAATTTACTTTTTGGATAAATCTTGAAGTACAGTTTTACGGTTTTAGTATTAGTATAACTAAGAAAAGTTTTCAACATTTGTATCAACAGATAGAATAATTCAATTGAAGGAAAACCAGTAGGAGCTATTTTTATAGACACATTTGTAAATCCTACAAGCTTTCTCTCATTTTCAGCATTTCACAAATTATCATTGGAAAAAAGAAGAAAGAAAGAAACCGCCAATTGTTATTTTATGTTTTGCCGTTTTGTAATCACCCACTCGATTAAACGAAATTCTGATTTACAAATGTGATTGATATAAGCAAAAGCTGCAAATATTACTATACAATATTATTATATATTTTTTAATTTATGTTTTATCATCAGTGAATTATTGAAAGTACATATACTTCCCCTTGTTCTACCCCTACTGTTGAGCCACCCCTATTATCTCAACAGTTGGTTAATTTTTCCTTCTAAAACTGGCAATATGGTAACATATTTATAGTTCTGAACATGTAAAAAAGAAATCGCATACCTTGGTACCATTTTGAAACTATAGTAATTAATAGGTGTTTTTTCCCTATCTGAAGTAAATATTTAGGTGCATGGTTTTTTATTTTTTGTAATCAAAGTTTTGTTTAAACTTGCAACAATATAGATAAATTTAATAAGTATATTTTCAATTGTATTTTGAATCTAAAATAGTTCAAATAGCTGCATGCTTTACTTAGTAAAACTCTGATAAACAAAAAGGATTTTAATGGGGATACTTGAGTCAGTGAGATTGGGGATACTAGAGCCATGGCTCAACCATCCCCACTAGGAAATTAGACATGTGTGAAACAAACAAAAAATAAAATTACGTCCTTATATCCACTAATAAATTTTTTTTCTGGATAAAAGGAAGAATATTTTTTTATTTTTTTTTTCTTTAAAAAAATAATGATTTATAAAAAAAGGATTAAAAATGTATATTTTTTTAATGAAAATACCCATTTTATTTTTCATTTTGACTAACAAAACAGCCTGTCTACACTGTAAAAACAAAGGAGCAATATTACATTTAAATCGGGGTTATGAATTGCTGAATAAACTTTAAATCTACACTCTTTTAGGTAGTAGCTCCGTAAAACTGTAAGAATAATCTTGGAATGGTGGTATTTTATTCTTTAGTCGCAATTATTGAACGGTAACACCAAATTCAGAGTCATATATCATCTTTCTGTTTTGATTTCATATGTTTGCAGACGACACGCCGCCATTTTACTTCGGATTTAATCCTTCTTTCTAACTTTCGGATAGCAGGTGGAAAAGTAAACAAAAGGTAAGCAATATTAATATTATTCTTTGTAGATGTAAGATTTAAGACTAAATAATGTTTGCATGTGTTTTTTTTTTTTTTTTTTTAATTAGATAATGCTTTTTAATAATGTGTTAGTGCACTGCCATTTTAAGAACAATGGCGACATGTTCGAATTTAACGGGAAGTATGCCTTTAGTATAACAGTTGTAATCAACTTTTTTTTTTTTTATACAGCTTTGTTTATTTGATAACTGGCATAGTTAAGCTTTTTTTATATTATGCATTAAATTGTATAATTGTGAGGTAATTTAATATCATATGTAGCTTGTTTTTGTTATTTTCTTAAAAAAACTAGAAACTCCGAATTAAACTTATAGTGATAGTTACGAGTAATTATAAATTTCGTTACAAAAATATTTTATATCGTATGACTATAGCGTTTGCCCGAACTTTAACAAAAAATATTTTCATAAAAAATTCGTTATTATAATGTTTTTTAACTTACTGAACGCATTATTGACCTATGAATAAGATATTTTTAAGCATGCAAATATAGGAAATTTTAGCTCGTTTCATTAAAGTTATTTCATTCAAGTTTAGTTCATATTTCGTTGCTGTAATATGCTTAAAATGAATGTTATAATAAATTGCCTCCATTAAAAGGAAGTTTTCCTGCCTCTTTACGTCAAACTATTTATTTTAAATTATGACTGTATTTGATTTAAAATGTAATCTCTAAATTATTTTTTATTTTGCTGTTAAAGTCACGTAAATATTAGGAAATTTCCTTTTTTACCATTTAGTGTACTTTAATAAATGGTAGCAAAATAAAAAATAATTTAAAAATTACATTCCAAATGTAATACAGCCATAATTTAAAATAAATAGATTCACGCAAAGAGGTTGCTAAACTTCCCTTTAGTTGAGACAATTTATTATAACGTACATTTTATACATATTACTTACTTTACACCAAACAGGGTGGCAACTAAGTTGCCACTAAAAATGGTGTATTTATACCATTTGATAGTTGGTGACTCATTACACCAATTTACAAGTGGAATTTCATTACACCCCTTGGGGTGGCAACTTAGTTGCCACCTTTTTTGGTGTAAAGTAAGGGAGTTTTTTTTTACAGTGTAGATAAATGCAAACATAGTTTACAATTTAATTTTTATTACAGTAAAATAACTTTTTAAACTGTTTTACAGATCATAATTATATATATAAAACCCCTCCTGTATAACAATTCCGGGGTCAACCTATCCACGAGAAAAAGAAACTCATTCACCAACGAAACCATTCCATAGTCGTAATGGAGCGTTCTCATAGGTTAGATTTACAGTGAAAGCTGTAAATGACGTCACTACATTTTACTTCGCTTTGAAATCTTTCCACGATTTCAAAAAGTATATTTAATTAAAACTTTTTATTAAAGGAAAGCGATGGTGCGTTTTAAATGCAATATTGTTAAAATTTTTATATTCGGGTTGCTTTAATTTTTTTACTTTACAACCGTGAATGACTCTTGAGAATTTCAAATCTATAAAAAACCTTGTGAAAAGTTACCTCCGATTTTAAAGGCCATCTATTTTCTGACCAATGAAACCGTTCCATAGTCTTAATGGAGCGTTGTCATTGGTCAGATTTACAGTGGGAGCTGTAAATGACGTCACTACATTTTACTTCACTTTGAAATATTTCATGATTTCAAAAACAATATTTAATTAAAACTTTTTATTTAAGCAAACCGCGGGTGCGTTTTAAATTTCATTATAATCCCCACCCCCATCTAGAAGATAGTTTTGCTATAGTTTTAAATGCAGATTTCTGTTGAAATTTTCTTTCTTTTTTTTCTTTCTTTCTTTCTTTTCTTTTTTTTCTTTTTCTTTTTTTTTTTTTTTTTTTTTTTTTTGTTAGATTTTTCCGTCTCCAAGTTTAATTGCTGTATTTATCAAAATTGTTTCAGCCTAAAGTGGCTATGATTGACCACAGTTGTTGTAATTTTTTATCATTTTTTAAAAATGCAACACCTACTCCTCAAAGCTCTAATAATAATAATAATTTAAGAATGCAAACACGTCATTTTGACGGGCTATCTTCTAGTCTCTAATATTTTAATTAGTTAGGTCCAACATATTAAAATATTTATTTTTTCAATGTAATATATTAAGATTAATATTATATTGAAATTGTAATCTCTATTACTGTAACTTTTTTTTGAAAGAAAATTGAAGAAGAATTGGTGAAAAAAGCGCTCATACAAAAAAAAAAAAAAAAAAAAAAAAGAAGAAGCAACAAAAATCACAATTCAAACTTGCGTGCATGGAGCCGAAGGTGAAGACAAAATCTTTTTCTGTGAAATCAAAAAAGTGTTTGAAAGAGTGGTATGATACATCTGGCTCAGATTCCGACAGCTACTCAATTAAAAGCAAGAGTTCGACAATATCATTAGATAAAAATTCTGTCAATGATGGCGATGATATGAACAGAAAACCTTCTATTGATGTTTGGTTGCTAGTAAAATATGCCGGAAAGAAAACTGTAAAAATATTTGTTGGACAAGTGCTTAATATTTCAGAAGATGAATTGAAAATGAAATTTGCTCGAAGTATTGCAGATTTCAAATTTAAATGGCCCCCAACTGAGGATGTTGCTACCATTGATATAACTCAAGTCGAAATGATCCTTCGACCACCAGTTATAACGACAAAAAATGATCATGTTACTAGCTTTATTTTCTCAATTGGTTTTGAAGGACTTTATATATCATTTATCATTCTGTAAAATATTTGTACAAAAATAAAGCGAAAAAAATTACTTTTGTAGGTATTTTTCCGTACTGGCTCAAGTATCCCTTCACCATGGCTCAAGTATCCCCTCATGGAGATACTTGAGCCACGATGTACAACACAAAGTAAAAATTCATTAGACATAGAAAAATAGTTCAAAATTAAATGAAAGTGGTTTTCTCTTGAATAAAAATTACCAAATTTTCATTTTCAGTATTTTATTTCGCTCTAAGGAATTATAAAAAAATTAAAAAAAAAATTGAAATTTAAAAAGTGGCTCAAGTATCCCGATCTTCCCCTAATATATGTCTGAAACGTTCTTGTCTTAAATTTCATTTGACCCCCCCCCCCTACTCAAAGGAAGCCTTATGAAAATCGATATTTTGTGTGTACTGTATAATTTTAACGATAACTATTAGATTTTAACATTAACTTTACAAATTAATATATGTCTGAAATGTTCTTCTGATATATTTTATTTGACTGCCTCCCTCCCACCTCTACTCAAAGGAAGACTTGTGAAAATCAATATTTTGTGTATACGGTATAATTTTAATAATAACAATTAGATTTTACAATTAACTTTACAAATTAATATGTCTTATATGTTCTTCTCTTATATTTTATTTGACCCCCCCCCCCCTACTCAAACGAGGTCTTATGAATGAAAATATGCATAATACGCGAGCGCGCGGCATACATGATATTTTATTTTATTTTTTAAGAATAAAATGTTTGGTATCCAATAAAAGGAGAAGTTCATTTTTATCTCCATCAATAAGACCAGAAGTGAACAGATAATAACTGACAGTGACACGTGTGACTCTTAGATAAAAATACTTCCCAGAAGTGACAGAGACAGGAAGTACAAGAAAATAAGAGGATTTATTGATCGAAATTCTAGTCATTCGCTGTAACAAACAAGTAATTTCTATAAGAAATTATTTTGGGGTCTTTTCTAAAACGTTTTTAAATTAAAAATTTTCCTTAATTTTTGTAATAATATAGAATACAACCTATTATCGTATAACTGGAATGGCATTAGTTGTGATGGAAGCATTCTCTCTTTTTTTTCATAATGCATTGATTAAATCATTTTACACAAGGATGGAAAATTACATTTCATATTTTAATCCTGCTCTGTATGGATTGTTTGTTAGAAGTCTACAAGGGCCAAAATTATGCCCGGCACTAATCCTGCCGAACTCGACCCGATATAAAACCTGAAATATCTGCCCTGGTCTCCATTTTTCTTGATATACGTTTAAGATTTTTTTCAAGAATAATGTATACAGATTTATACGAAAAAAAATTACAGTGTATAACCGAATATATGCCCTCAAACGATAGACCAACAATAATGATCATTTAGATGCTTAGATTATTACATTCAACAAAAGTCACAGTTTAAAAAAATAGTCTGATTTAGAATAATAAAAGAAAAATGATGTTAAAGCATAGCATCATAACTTTTATATTCGTTTAAAAAAACAAAAGTTGATTTTTGAAAATAATTCTGTATAATTTATTAAAATATATTTCCAAATAGACCTTTAACAAAAGTTCATTATCACTCTTACTTTTACAGAAATAAAAAGCATGTCCAACAAGTACTGGGAGCAATGATGTCTAAATGATGTCTAAATCCAGTCCGAATATGCAGAGAAAAATGTAAGCCTCAGCCGTTCGACCCGGTCACAAAATTAAGCCCCGGCTTAATCACAATGTACTGGGTGTCCAGCAAATAACACTCTGATTTTAAAATTAAATTTCTCAAAAACCAATATCAATAGAATTATGCAGTAAACGGTTTGTTTATCAGGTAAGCTGTAAAAATCTTATACAAAAGTTTCGAACGGTAAATATTTTGAAAAGATTGTGTTCTGATTGCGAAGAATGCTTTGATTTGACATTTTTCTTGCTTTAGATTGCTGCCAGAGAATGTGTTTTTGGCTTAAAGTGCCATATTTCATAGTTTTTTAAAATTAAATTTTTGAAATTTCGAAATTCTAAAAATTTATTTCGAAAAATCTTTAAAATATTGCACTGTAAGCTGAAAAATTATTTGTCTGCAGGCAATCTAAAACAAGAAAAATGTCAAATCAACGCATTCTATGCAATCAGAACGCAATTTTTTCAAAATATTCACTGTCTGAAATTTCTGTATAAGATTTTTACAGCTTACCTAATGAAAAAACCGTTTAACGCATATTACTATCGATCTTTGTTTTTGAGAAATTTAATTTTGAAATCAGGGTGTTATTTGCTGGACACCCTGTAACTGTCCTATGTAGATCTTTGCGCTATAGAATTTCCGTATTGATGCTGTCAGCCTAGCATCGGCTCTTATAGCACATTTATAACTTATTCTGACAGATCCATTGTTTATTCAGTATTATTTGTCACCCTTTTTTATTATTTCATGACAAATCCATTGGAAATTGTTCATATTTTATCAGCTTAATCCGTCTCTTTTAAATTTTCTAAATCGGGCCCGTCAGTACTCTCAAATGTTATTGGTCCAGTAATCCAAATTATTATTTTTTTTATTGCTTCGTACCGACCCGTTTATTCTTTTTTTATCTACCCCGACGCAGTGGTACGTCCAGATCTCCATATGTATATACCCTCTCATGAAGACAGCAACAAAATTATTGCACTCAAAGTTAACCGATAATGTTGAAAGCATTAACTATGTTTTAATATATCGCCTAAACTAATGTTTGAACAATCCTCAACTTTTCTAAAATGGTAATAAAAATAGTAGAAAGAAAATTTAGGAACAGAAAAAATATATTATACTTTAGAAGTAAGCTGGATGAAAACATACAGGATTTAGGTAATTAATATATTATACACACACACATACACACAAAATTGCATGCCCAACACATCATAGGAGATGCGAAGTCAAGCTCCGGCACGAGTATATGCAGTCAAAAATGGAATCCTCAACTCCGTCCAGCCCGAATCTGTTGAACAAATTGAACACAGGATTAGGCACGATATAACTGTCCGATGCAGATTTCTACTCCACAATCGTGTTAAATTTGTGATGTATTCTTGTCAAACTAACTAGTAGTCGAAGGCTTTTGCTGAACTTTTATAACTTGTTCTCGGCCCTTGCAGATTCATTGAAAATCGTTCATATATTTTAGGGTTTGAATTTTTAGGATTTCATTCCTGATGAAACTCTACTCGTCTCTGTTCTCTGCTGGTCCGTCCGTCACAGACTCCTTACACAAAAACTGTATAAGTCAGATGCTTCCCATTTTGTGTACTTGCGGCTGACTACCTCGTGTCACACGAGAAATCATAAAATTTTGAAAAGATCTATTATTTTAATTAAATCAGTTTTACTAGTGTCATCCGTTCATTTCTGCGATTTAAATTTTAAAAGAAAACCTTATTTTTAACGGATGTCATATATAAAGACGTGAATGTCACAACTCGTCTTATCCAAAATTAAAAAAAAAAGCATTTTCTCTATCAATCCATTATTTTAGTAAGCCTGCGTTCAAAATATACAACAACCTGAAAAAAAGTGCTTTTATTTCTGCCATTTTAAAATCTTGGTTTGCACTGAATACTAAGGACGTCATTAAAAGCCTTTATCGATTTCCCAAAATTTAAATTTCTGAATGAGGCGAGTTTTGAATCTAATTTCCTCATATGATATGGATTATTTCAAAGATTTGTTGGCGAAGGTAGTTTTAATTAAGTGCTTCCTTTGATAATGCACATATCCATAACACATTTGTAATGATTATTAATTATGGAATACATGATGCATGTGTTTAAACTAGCCATTGAATAAAAAGTACTTTTTATATTTACTTGAATTTAAATATTTTCAATTACTGCATCAGAGTTCAATAAAACGCTTTACAGAAAAGTGTTATGACAGTAATATAACTAGATATATTCTTTTATTTCTCAATGGTTTGCATTTAATAAATTAAATACATATAATGAGGCGATGAAAGCACATCATAAATGATGATTTATGTATTTGATCATCATTTGTGATAAAATAATATAGATTTTGCTTCATAAATCTTATTGTAAGTGCACTTTCTAATTCTGATTTATAGAATTAATACAAATTTATCTATAGTTCCTTTCATACAGTCATAAATCTTGTCGACCTGAAAGTATACGCTGCCCGATGAAACAAATGAAATCAAATTTCAATAACCAAAAATATGCTAAGAGAATTCATTTCATATTCCATCTCACAACCAGAATGTAAACAATGTACATTATTTCAATAATATTGATTCGAAAGCAAAAAATAACTTAATACTTTGTGGTAGTCCAGGCTAAATTTTTGAAGCAATTATTGCGGCTTACAATGGCATACAAAATCAAAGTATAAATCATTTTATTTAGAGATAGTTATCTTCACATGAAAACAATAAAAGTATACTGTCTTTCAAGTTAGAATCCTTACTCGGACTAACATTTTTTCATTATAGAGAGGAAAGAACATTTATCTTGTATTTAAAGAGACATAACTTTTGGCTCCTAATCAATCTATTTAAATCCGATAATAAATTTTATATTGTCTGACATGATTGAAAGCCTTATAAACTGCAGTTAATGGAGATTCTGAGTATCATGCACCGGATGGAATTCTAAAAATGAAAGAAAATACATATTCAGAGACTATCATTGAACTCTGTAATATGAAATGTAAAAAATAAAATAAAAAAGACTATCATTTTAAATTTGAAAAAAAAAAGAGAAAAAAAAAGAAAAAAAAAGAAAAAAGAAAAAAAAATAAGCTTCTAAATTACTGAATGGATATTTAAAAGGCTTAAGGGCAATGGTGAAGTAAACAATTAAATAAGAGATGATATGATATAGACGCGCACCAAATTTACGAGGTCTATTACAGATACACTCTAAAGCTGTAAAATTGAAGCAATAATAATATTCTTTAGGATGTAAAAAATTACAACACTGTGAACTAACCCAACTTTCGCATTTTTTTCAAGGACATCGTGTTGTAACTATATTGTTTTCTATAAGACATTCGTTATTAAGTAAATTGATATGTCAATGATATAGGCAGAGAATGGAAATAAAGTTTACTTTTCCGACCAAAAGTATTGCTAGGACTTAAAAATATAGAATTTATTCTGATAATTATTTATGAAATGACGAAGTAAGTCATTTTTTAATTTTCATCTTTTATTCCTAGCAATTGTTTATCTTATGAATATGAACTAAATTGTAATAATATATTTTACAGCAAAACATTTAATCACACTTTTTATATCACCCAGTCCCATTTTTGCTTACGTGGTTAATTCATTACTTCGCAAGTGATTGTTACTATATATGTTCCTTCTTTATGTAACATGATGAAATATAATTTATTTTTAACAATGATTTAAAAATAAAAAATATATCAATAAAATGCATAATGTATGCATGAATGATTTATATTGCTATATAACGACTGGCTAGTTAAAATAAGGGATAAAAAATTAAGACTAATTTACAACAATATTAATGTATTTTGTAGATTAAGCAAAAATGTTTCGCAATTTCTATCATTTAGGTTTGATCAATAAGAATGTGAATGAAAGATTCTCTAACCCATCTGCATTACATGTATATTTGAAATTCATATTAAAAATATAGAAGCCCATGTTTAATAAACAATGAAATATTTGAAGTATTTGCCAAAACAGGAGACAAAATGAAAATAACATAAATAGTAAAAAAAAAAAAAAAAATTCCTGATCTATAGCCATATAATTTTGACATGCTTTTTTCCCCTTTATATTTCATTAAATATTTAAAATTGAAAATTTTCATTGTTAAAAATGTACTTATATGTTACAAAACATAACATTACTGAATGAATTAGATAAAAAGTTTAAACACTGAAATATTCTAAGAATAAATTATACAGCTTTGTAATGTTTACTTTGAGCAATGAATATTTAGAGGAAAAAGTATTCAAAATAAAAATCTCAAGCTAAACGACTTGAAATTTACTATATTTACCAACACTGATTGGTAATTATTAATAATAAAGTATTAATTTGATAAATTCTCATATATTTATCACATTAACCGATTTACTTGGATATCATTTGATTATTCTTAATAATAAACGGTTACTATTTTTATAATAACTGATTAATCAAATTGATCGTAGCATATACATAGTCAATAAGTTGCTGTGTCAAATTCTATATTTGTTTAAAAAGATAAATAAATAAAAAGAAAAAACCCATCAAAATAGGCCGTGAAAATTGGTAAAAAGAAGACGTTATTACCCCAGGACATCTTATATTTCGAGCGTGGGATAGAACTTCACACCATCAAGCATCCCTGTTTTCTCTGAGTAGGTTAGTACTATGTGCTTGTGGGATGAGGTGTTGACATTTTTACAGCCCTTTGTACGCAAACAATTATTATCGCTTTCAGCTAATCTATCTCGTCTTTATGCATCAGTTAGTAGGACAAAACAGGTGCAACTAGAAAACGGCGACAGACCTTTTTTTACAACTAGAGTAATAAAAACGTCACTTTTTATTGCTAAATAAAAGTATTCTTTTATATGATCTATTTTGATTGTATCAGTTGATTGTCGATAAATGTGCTGAATTTTAGAGAACAATATTACAAAAAAAAAAGAGTTTTACCAAAAGTGAAAGAAAATTTCAGTTAGCTCCCGAAAAGAAAGTCCCAGGTTTTCCTCGAGTATAAATTCATTGGTATTTAAGGCATTCAGAAAGATATTTTCACCATGAAAAACTTCAGTTTTTTTTCTTTCCTCTTTTTGTAAAAAAACTTATTTTCAATAGGTAATTTTAATTAATAAATGAAAAAAAAATCTATATAGAATCAAGACACGAGCTTAAATAATTTTACTAAAAAAATTTCTGGTTCCATGTCTTTTTTTTCTCCTCTTAAAACAGCAGTGCACAGTGTAAGATTTATTAAATTTAGCTGGAAAACAGTCCAAAAATTGACTTACAGTATTTTCACTATAAGACATTTAAAATAACATTTAGCACATTGGAGGGGAAAAAGGTAAAGTGATAAAAGATTTACTTCATAACAACACCATCAAAAATCGGCACAAAAAAGCAAGTTTTCTTTTAACCTTTTTAGAATGGTGATTGCTGTAAGTTGTATTTGAAATTGACATTTTTGGTTTAAAACATACTTGTTTTCTAAATATTCTTTTAGATAGTATGGAATCTTTACAACAATGTTGATACTTTATATTTTACCGTTACGATAGTTATATAGCAATGTTATATATAAAAAAATTAATTCAATATACAAATTGAAAATTAATTAAAATGATAGGAATAAATTAAAAAAAAAACTACCAAAAATTGTGAATCACGGGAAAAAGCGCACTTTTTTACAAATCACATATTTAGATAAGTCTGATAATAATACACATGGTTAATCTTAGAATATAAACGCTAGATTGAGATTATTTTTTGAAATTTGAGCTCCCTTGCTCTCTCGGGACTGAGATGAGAGGGGGGGAGGGTTTAAAAGTTAGCTCAAAACCTGTCATTACATCAATGAAAAAATTTTGTGAGGCACGGAGAATTAGAATATAAACAATAGGTACTTAAATGTATTTTTTAATTAAGTCTCCCTTGTTCGTCTGTGGGGTGGGGGTGAGTGGGTGTCTGCAAATTCAGAATCTATTTCTTACATTTATTTTTTTAATATTATTCATAATTTGATTCTTTATAATTTTAATTATGCATAATAATTTATATATTATATAATAATTATTATTATTATAAAATTACATATTAATATTTTATTATATTTTATATTATATTTATATATTTATAATATATAATAATTAATATATTAATATAATATAATAATAATAAATAAATTATAAATAATAATAAAAATTAATAATAACAAATAATAAATAATTTATAATAAATAATAAATGAATAATACATGAATCTATATTAAATATAAAATTAATATATCGCTAAATTATATCTGTAATGTAATGCTACATTAATATATTGCTAAACTAAAATATACCACTTTTTTCAGTGCACTTTTTTGGTGTGCTTTTTTCCGCCTACCAAAAATACTTTGTACATACTATAGGTACTTTGTGATACATATGCATATTTTTAAAATTATGTATGCATATAGATGTAAAATAAATCAATATCAGCTGCCATTTATTGTCTTGAATAGAAGTAATTTCTTTTCAGGTACGGAAGTGTAAATTACGAAAAAGGAATTGTATGTGATTTTGAAAAATGATATTGCTGGACTTAAATCATTTCCTTTGAATTAAAAAATTATCCTGATAGACTTTGTATTAGACAAATATAATCTTCAATATTGTTCATGTGTTATTTTAGACCAGATTAAACGGATGACCAATTCATTTATAATTGACAGTCATAGAAAATAAAGAAATTTTTATCGCTTAAAGGACATTTTTAGAAGTAAAATAAGATATGATCAGATTCTAATATTAACAATAAATATTTTTACAGGGAAGAAGTAATAATAACTTCCCAGAAAAAATTCGACGATCAAAGGCATTTTTCATTTATGTGGACCGAACGACAAAAGGTGCATTAGCTATTCCTGGAACACAAATGAATTAACAGGTGCCAAGTGTTTAAAACTCAGATAGTCTATACGACAGAATGTTGCGGCAGTGTTAAAGAAAATATTTAAAAGCTGTAAAAAAGCAACAATATAAAAAAAATCGTATAAAAAGCACGATGTTCATCATATAAAAAGGACTGTAATAAATTAAAAATTTTATAATGGTTAAATCCACACCCATCATCTATTTCTTACTCTATACTCTGGAGCAGCCATACGCAACCTTTTTTTTTTTCTTGCGTACTGCAAACATAAATTTCAGACTTTAGGTGGGCCGCAAACAGAAGATTATGACTTTAGCCGGGCTGCAACTCATTTATAAAAAGAAATTAAAAAAAATTAAAATAACATAAGTAGTCTAACATAAGTAGTCTAAATATAACCTCTTCGCTACTGGCGATTATTACAGTATTTTTAATTATTACTGAATTATTTCTTTTCTCGTTTGACTTCAGAGCAAGATTTTTGTTCGAATCTTGGAATTCGAAACATATTATTCTTATATCGAAATTTCATTTATATTTGAGTATCATTAATAAAATGGGACAAAACTGATGAACCCATTTGGGTACTCAGGGACTGAAGAGGTTAAGAAAGTTAATATTACCACTCAGATAGAGCAATTGTCACGGAAGAAATATCATCATAAAAAAACACCACTCTTTTCAGATAATCAACTTTGCTGTTTAAATTAGTACTGAAATTTTTTTCAGCGTCAATTTTTTAGACCGATAAAAATTCAACCTTATACAGTAGTATTAGTTATATAATAGATATGAAAAATATTATTATAACAATGCAGTATTTCTAAGGAGATTTTCCCTAATAAATCCACTTTTGCTCAATGAGAAAAAAATTGTTGTTGAAACATATAGTGCAAATTTAATTTGGAATGATGTTTTATTATTGTGAAGATTAAGAAATGTCTACATCGCTGTATGATAAATAGGGCTACATGCAAAAAGAACTTAAAACTAAGGAAACGGCATTTAACACAAATTTTAAGTTAAAATCTGTTCTGTTATATATAATTATCTTTCCTCGAAAATATATAAAAAGACGCTGAAAATCATAAATACTTTTTATATGCATCTCAATTATTTATATAAATTTGGATTAACGATTATATGTCTCGGACCGCATGTAAAATTTCACCAGCCCACATACGGCCCGCGGGCCGCAGGTTCAGTATGCCTGCTCAAGAGCCATAAAGTTTAAGTTAGTGATGGGCGATTCTGGAAATTTTGAGAATCGATTAAAATCGATATCGTGTAAAACAACATCGATCATAATAAGAATCGATTTCTCAGTTCTAGAATCGATACTAGAATCGATATTTCGATATTCAGGTTCACACAGAGAAGATCCAAATTACTAATTTCAAAACTTAGACAATCAGCAGGACCGTAATTACCGCCTCCCACCCCCCCATTCCCATTTAGGGAGGCATAGAATTAAGCTATTGCAGATTTTAGAGTCGGATAATAAGAATTTTAAATTTTAAAATGATTGTCACTTATGGCTGTCTCTTACACAAAAACTTTGACAAATTTGAGAGACATAACTCAACTAATAACAACACTGAGTAACTTGGCATAACCGAGTATAAAGAGTGCCAAGAGCGTGTAACTAGGATGGGGAACAAGGAGTATAGACAAAAAAAACTTTTTTTTTCTAATGCCAACCAAATGTTACACGAGATAGTTTGGAAGAACAAAAAATATGCCCCATTCCCAAGGGGGCAGGTAAACCCCACTCTTGACGGAAAGGCGACCATAGCCCAAATGTATCTTTTGTCGAAGTTTCAAAATGAGGATTTACAATAAAATAGAACAAGAATTGGACATTTTAAAAATTGCTTGCATACTTTGAACGGCCCATTTAGTAAAGATTGGCGAGGAAGGGGGGGGGGCGAGAGATTAGAAAGGACGAACGACGAACTTGAAAAAAAAAACATAATTAACTAATAACCCAAATAACTGAGCTTCTAAACAAAAATACAGTGTTTAACTTAGTGTTGAATTCATGGGGTGGCCCGCGGGAACATGAACTCTTTGAAACTATAAAAAGTGCCAAGAGCATGTAACTAGGTGAAGAGAGGGGTAGTAACAGAACAAAACGAGGAGATTAAAGCTTTATAACGATATGTTACATGAGATGGTGTGGAAGAAACAAAAAATATGCCCCCCACCCAGGGGGCAAGGTAAATCAGAAACGGACAGAAGGGCGACCCCGGCCCATATGTATCTTTTGTTGAGGTTTCAAAATATGGATTGATAACAAAATAGAACGAGGATTAAACTTTTTTAAAATCGCAGTCATAATTTGAACGAACCTGTAAGTTAAGATTGGTGAGGAAGGGGGGGGGCGGTAGAATGGGCGAACATGAAAAAAAAATAGTGGCAATCTGAGAGTGCCGATAGAAGTGAAACCTTGAACAATTACGTGTGTATTTTTTGAATCGTTAGGATATATAATTTTGAATCGCCAGGAAATACTTTTAAATGAATAAGAAAAGGTTCTATAATATTAAAGAATATATTAATATCTATAAAAAAAAAAAAAAAAAAAAAAAAAAAAAAACCGCGCGATACCATATGTCCAGCTATTGTAGTTAACTCACTATAACTACTTTCTTACATTTTAAAACGCGATAAATACACCAACCAAAATTAGACCATACTATCGATACCTTAATCCTTATCCAAATAAATCATTTTGTATTAATGCCTGTTACAATATCTGTAGATTACTTTTTGAATTATTCAAATCGGACATTCCATTCAAAAGATATTACGAATTTAAAGATGACAATCTAAAGAAATAATAGCGCTGCTGAGTACTCGGTGGTCAATAAGCTAATACCCTGTTCACACTACGGATATTTAAGATATCTCAGGCCTGGAACTCTCTTAGAGAGTTCTACAAACTCTCTCAGAGAGTTTCAACTCTCTCGAGCTAGATACAGGAACAACCACCTACTCTCATTGGCTACAAAGCTTTGCTTTTACTGATTGGCTGTTGTGGCCGTCTTTATTTCAAGCGCATGCGCATACGCTACATTTGTTCAGTTCAGAGATACAGTGACATTCGCTGAGATATCTTAGGTAAATTTTTCAATGTGAACAGGCATCCAATTCCGGGAGGGTCCACTTCAAACACCGCGATCTTAAGATATCTTAAGTTTGTGGTGTGAACAGGGTATTAGGGATTACGTGTGCAATCAAACGATTGCCGGTTCGAACCCCAGTTTCGCTGATATATATCAATGTTTTTTTTTATTGTTGTTGTTTTTGAAGAAGTTTGAAAAATTAAAATTTTAACACATTATGGGTCCGTAACGTGACCTGAAATGATGGGAGAAAATTTCTTATGCTAGATTTGTAACGTATGAAGCATAAGCTTTC
Source organism: Maratus speculifer (assembly GCA_964019185.1). Classification (NCBI taxonomy): domain Eukaryota; kingdom Metazoa; phylum Arthropoda; class Arachnida; order Araneae; family Salticidae; genus Maratus; species Maratus speculifer. The sequence goes on from OZ025293.1 coordinate 377,405,842, forward strand.
AATAGACATATTGTATCAAGAAATGAGAAAAACACCCTCTGCCCCCCCCCCCCCCCCCCAAAAAAAAAGGTCCTATAGAGAAAACCGGGAAACTGGAATAGCAAAAAGAACGGCGAAAAATGGTTAGCTATACTAGAATTTCTCTCATCACTGTAATTCTTATAGAAGCAAAGTTATAGCCTTTTAAAGATTTAAATGAAGTGAAGAAATAAGCAAAATCAGGTGAGTGATCGACAGGGGGGGGGGGGGTCCACAGCTCTGGAGGTGCCATGTAGCTTAAACTTTTAAGTTAAAAATGGTAGAGAATTAAATGAGCGAAATTTTAAGGTGTATATTGGGGGAGGGTGCAAGCCCCCCCCCCCCCCTCCTCAAAATTTTTTTCGTTTCTTTTGAAGAAACAAAAAAATATGCCCCCCGGCGGGGCGCAGATAAACCCCAAATGGGCGGAAGGGCGATCCTTTATTTATCTTTTGTCAAGGATTTAAAATGTGGATCTAAAATAAAATAGACCGAAAATTGGACATTTTTAAAACTGTATGCATATTTCGAACGGCCCTGTAAGTTAAAACTGACACGGAAGGGGGGGGGATTACAAAAAACGACGTGAAAAAAAAAAATAAATAAACTAATATTTCAAATAACTGGACTTCTAAACAAAAATATAACGATTTAACCTAGTGTCGAATTAATGGGGGTGGCCCGCAGGGGATAACCCCCCCCCCCTACAGAAGAGATTTTATGCTTTTTAATGCACAAATTGCGATTCCTCCTCTCTTACAGAGCTGTAAAACTTGATGCCTTCCTCCGGAGTCGCAGAAAAATATCTGCATTCAACACTGATTTAGTCTAAGAAAAAAAAGAAAAAAAAAAATCGAAATCGAATCTAAAGATCGACATCGAATCTAAAGATCGAAATCGAATCTAAAGATCGACATCGAATCTAAAGATCGACATCGAATCTAAAAATCGAAATCGAATCTAAAGATCGAAATCGAATCTAAAGATCGACATCGAATCTAAAGATCGACATCGAATCTAAAGATCGACATCGAATCTAAAGATCGAAATCGAATCTAAAGACCGATCTTACGGGCAGAATTTTTACTTTCTTTTGTAACTTTATAAGAAGAGAGTATTAGATTCGTGAAAAATTTTGACTTCCCGTCTTTGATGGATTTATATATTTTAGAAGGTCTTTAACACGATTTCATGGTTTTTAAGAAATATCTGTCTGTGTGTGTGTCTGTCACTCTGTGAGTCTGTATACGCAGGGCCGTAGCTAGAAGTGTACGATAGGGGGGGCTCAGGGGAATATAGGGGGGGCTCAATGGAATGTAGGGGGGGGGGCTCATATTTTTTTGTTCTGTCTCTAATGCAGAAAGATAAATTAGTGCATATTCACATTGTAGGTACTATGTTTCTTATTAAACTGTTGTAATAACTTCATTTTATGCTAAGAAAAGTATATGATGATGAAAATTTTGAATGTATAACTGGTGCAAAATTAAACATCATGTTAGCTTCATATGTACCAATAGGATGAGTGAGTGTTGAAATACGTATTTTAGATACAATTTAGCAATTCTGCAAAACTATGACAGGGTCTCAAAACTAAATTAGATTTTTGAACAGAATTTCATTTGAATTTTCGGAACATTTAGTGACCTTGGAACTTTTTCCAGGGGGGGCTCAAAATATTTTAGGGGGGGCTGAGCCGCCCAAAGCGCCCCCTTAGCTACGATCCTGTGTATACGACAAAAATTTCTGACCGTTCTATCTCAAGAACAAATGCACGGAATTCCACAAAACTTTAGATTTAGTTTGACCTTGATATAAACTGAATCTAATTAATTTTTGGTGCATATAGCCTAACAGGTGGCGCTGCTATGCTGCATTTTTTGCGATTTGCGCAACAGCTATATCTGAAAAACGAATGAACGGATTTTCATCACATTTTAGATCCAGTTAGTCCTTGACATGAATTGATGTTTTTTGCATTTTGATGTATATAGCTTCTCAGATGGCGCTGCTATACTGAATTTTTCACAATTTCCACTCAACGCCATGTGAAAGGGGGGGGGGGCGAAAGGAAGCGGACATTTCGAGCACGGAAATTAAGGGGGAGCCAAATTTTTACTACTAACATTACTTCTAGCCTATCACAAGAAAAAGTTAATAGGGGGGGGGGGCTAAATTGGAACTTTGAACCTCGATATTATTTGATGCTAATTACATTTTGGTGGAAATCGCTTAAGAGATGGCGCTGCTATACTGCATTATTCATGATTAACGCAATAGCGCTATCTCAAGAACGAATTTTCATCAAAATTCAGATTCAGTAAATCTCTGACAGAGATTAGTGTTAGTTAGTTCTTGGTGTAAATTGCGCTACATGTGCGCTGATATGCTGCATTTTTTATGATTTCGCAATAGCTGTATCTCGCGCTTCAGATTCAACTGGTACTTAATAAAAATTGATCCTGATCAATTTTTGGTGTACATCACTCAACAAAAAACGCTATTTTGCAGGGGGGGGGGGGATTGGTTCTGAGGTTTCGTTAATTGTTCTATCTTAGAAACTAATATACTGAAATTTTGGAATTCGTACATCCGTCTATTTTATCTTCGACTTTTGAAGGAAAATGAAAATTATATTACCTTCAGAGAAATCGATTAAAAATTTTAAAGTATCGATTAAATCGAGTTGGCCGTAGTATCGATTAAATCGATTTAAAAAATCGAAATCGCCCATCACTAGTTTAAGTTAACCATGGAAACTGATCAGCCAATGACAAAAGAATTTGAAATTGTCAGAAATTAAATCTTAACAGCTCCTGCACCAATTATAGAATTCCATGTTCCAAACATATGATATAGAGCACGATGTGCAGCATTCTATTTTCAAATAAAGCAATTTAAAAATGAAATGACTGTAACAGAGAATCCAAGGCAAGGGCGCCCATATGATTAATTTAAGGTGGGGGGGGGGGGGGGTGGGCGAGGAAAATTTCAACTTCCCCCAAAGCTATCATACATTTTTGTAAATATTTAAGGTATTTTGCGTTTTTTCGAGATTTGAGTCACCGAAGAAATATCATAATAAAAAAAGTAAAATTAGCATTATACTAAGAAAATGTCTTCTTACATATTACAGTTGTCAAAATTTTGAAAGATATTTTTTTATCATTAATAATATTTTAAATCATTATTTAAAGTCCTAAATATTCATAGTAACGTTTTCAGGTAACACATTGGCCAAATTTATAAAATAATACGAATTTCTTATAACATATAGCAAGATATTAGAGAAATTGGCAAATCTAATAATGCCTTTAATTCATCTATTGTAGTTTGTTGTTGTTAAATACTACAATTATAAAGTTATTTTTAATGTTTTATAAACTGGTATATATATATATTTTTTAATTGTATGTAAGCATTTTTTTGCTGTTTATGATTTTAATCAAATATTTAATTATAGACATTCTGAATAAGTTATTCAATTTCCTTCTATTGCAAACTTTTTTGCGTTTATGACACACGGAATTATTGGCATTAAAAATAAAACATGATGTTTAAGTATTGAAGCAAAAAACTTCATTGCCTGAAGTTCATAGATAAAACTTCTTTAGTATATACTGGCATGCTATGCCCGCTGCGCTAGTCAATATTTCAAAATCAAATAAATAAAGCGAAATGTAGAATTTGACCTTGTATTTTAAGCGATGTTGATCTTCAGCTGGATTTGCTCATTGCTGAAAACGAAGGGTATGTCATTGCGATATTATATTTTCTTAAGCGTTGGAAAAAAATTATTGAGAAGCGATTCTTTTAGCTGATTATTAACAGTACACTTTTAGTAGGGAAATGAGACCATTATGACAACAGGAAATAAAATTTTCTCTGAATTGCCATTGCTGAATCAGAAAGGATTAAAATGATTGCATAGATTGACTATTGAACATGAATAATGTTCAAGTGATTTATTTCCATTCGTTAGTACTTGAACGCCTGACCACCCAGTTCCTGCAATTTGTGATTCTTGTAGCTTAAATAGAATCTTACTGAATGTTACATTCTTAATAAACGTCTTCTTGTGGCAGGTCTACTACTACTGTTTTCTCTCTTTAGACTAAAGCAGAATAAATACCGTAAAAAATGTATTGAATGATTTCCAGAAAAAAAAATAATGTTTAACTTTCATATTTATAAGAAAAGTAAAACATAAAAATACGTGTTTTTAAAGTGGAATAATTTGAATAAAATAAAATGACATCATGTTCACTGCCTTTTATTTTGTTGATTAATTGCAATCATGTAACCGTTTACACGTGACAAACTTCGATGATTTAATCTTGCAGAAAAATAAACCTCTTGTATCCAATAAAATTACTCTATTTTTAATTATCATCCATAACCAACTCCATTTTGATGGTCATCGTCAAGCATTAAAAATAGTGCAACAATATTGATGCATATTTACCTGAGTTTAGCAATTTAATTACTCGACAAGTTACTTTCAATAAATAAAGATAAATATTTGTCGACTCAATTATAGATCTTTTATCAATAAATATCCATGCCTTAAATAGAACTGACAAACAAAAATAAAATTAGCTATACAAAAAATTTAGCAATATGCATTTTAGTGAATACTTGAACTGAATATTTATTTTGCATTTTCGTAAAGAGTATAATAAAACAGGCAAGCAAATATGCTTGCTATTTCTTTTATATTCAAGACTAAATTAATTTACCGTGTATTGTTTATTTAATCCAGATTATGAATTAAGAAGTAGGTATCTCTTAATTTATTGAGAAGTTTAACTGCTAAGGAAAGCGTCAAGACAGTTTTTTTTTATTTTTTTATTTATTTTTTTTTTTAAATAATAATCGAAGTTTGAGCTAACGTTATCCTCTTTTAGGCTGATAATGATAAAGCAACAAACATTATTCCATTTGCCACTATTGGAATCAAAGTTTCCCCCCCCCCCCTATATTGAAAGTATTGGTTTTTTTATTTATGAGAGTAAAATAATTTCAGATAAAAAGTAAATAATAATAAATGGTCTTTTGTTCATATGCTTAATGAGAAAAAACAAATTTCAAAATCTAATATTCTGTAATTTGATACGCTGTTCAAAGCTCCTTTCGTACATAGATAAAATTTTCAAAAATATATGAAATACGGTAATTGGCGGTTGACACGATTCCGTGAGATTAGACCAATATATTTTGCAGAAAATGCTTAAAAGAAATGACGAATGGATGGTTCTTCCATTCGGTTTGAGGCTATGAAAATCGCTATTTTATCAATTGTGACGTCACATGAATACTGCTTATTGTACTTACCCCTTACAAAGGATTACGGAAAACTGATTTTTTAAAAAACATACGTTTACATTAAAAAAATATCAGTAGTTTAACATTTATTTTCAGCTAATAATCCATAAAGAAACGGTTTCTATTCTGTCGGTTCGAAGATATAAAAATCGTTAATTTACCAATTGTGGTGTCACAGACATAATGTCCGTTAGAAAAAATATCAGAAATTTAACTGAGCAAGCAATTTTTATTGCAAAATGTAGACTTTTATTTATAGTAATAACGCTTAATTGCAGAAATCTTTTAAAAGATATTCTTACATCCTAAATTTTAAAGCAGTGAATATTCCTATATAAGTTAAATTAGCAATGTGTTGGACATGTTAAAAAAAAAGTTACGTAATTCACAATATTCAATTAATAAGTAATGATCCGAGTTCGAGGATATTAAAATCACATGCTTGAAGAAAACAAAACGGCATGTTTCCATACTAATGGCTTTTCATACTATGATGAAAAATATTTTAATTCTTTGAAATTAAATTATCCTGTGTGTACACAGCAGATATTTACTTTAAAATTATAATACTTAACTACATAATTATAATTTTACCTCTTTTCTTTATATTATTTACATTTGAAAAAAAAAATATCCAAAATGTTCTCTTTCACTTTAATGCGAGTTTGGCTTGGGTTATTTCAGCTTTTGCCTTTGTGACTTAAAATTGCATTATTTGGCGAGCAAGGTAATGATTAAATAGCATGTAATTCACTAATACAGTCATTTTTACTTCTAGTTTCTCCTGTAAGTCATATGAGGGCAAAATTCCATAATAATAATTAAATTGAAGAAAAAAAGAAGGAAAAATACTGAAAGAATGTTACTTAAATTTCATTAAGTTTACAAACACATTTTTATATCTGGCACAAGCGATAAAGCGCCAAATAATGTATCAATTGCTTCTTTCATACTAATTTATTTTTTAAGCTTTCGAAATATTCCTTTCATGTCTAAATAAAAAATATTTTCGTTTTATAAATCTCTCATAAAGAGGGGTTTTTTTTTAAATAAACGAATAGAAGTTTTTTTCTTTAGATTAGTGAGTTGCTTTAGACTATTTTCTATCTGACGTAGCCGTTTCAATTATTTAATCAACGATAATGATGCCAAAGAATAATTAATGGCAAACTTTTCGTTCAAAATAACAATAAAATATTAAATTCATCACCAAAAATTATAGTTATCACTGTATTATTTGATACATAAACCACCGCTAGAATATTCTCTATCCACTGATACAATTTTCAAAAAATTCCATCTGGTAGTTCTTGAAAACATTCGAGCCGAAGTTTTAGGGCTTACTACTTTATAATATGTATGACTTTTTAAAATTCGCAATATCACTTTTATAAGATGGAATATATTTTAAAGAGGTAAATAACTACTTTTTACATTAAATACGTTTTTCCAACAATAAGAACAGTACATTTGTAGTCATTTCTTTTATTTTATATTTTCTTCTTTTTCTATTTTGTAGATCAATATTTTTCTATAAAACATATGAAATCTATATAATTCATATTCATAAAATACAATATATACATGAATAAAAAAAATGGAAATTAAATATGGATTACCATGTCGTTTTATGAATACGAGTTCTATTAACTTTTTCGGAACGGACGACTTTTATAGCATTTTTAATCTTTTATCTCCTTTTTTAAAGCAGAAAGTTTTGCCTATTTGAATCCCGAAAATACACAGATTTAATAATTCAAAACATATGAATTATTCAAAAATTTTTGATGAGAATAATCAAGGATTCTGAGTAGCGTATGCGGCACGTTTTCGGTTGCTCGTCCCCAAGGTGTTAATATCCGTTTTTGAGTAATAAAATTTGAATTGCACATGAAAAAGAACATAAATAACGTACATTCGGGAATTATCAAAATAATAAATGCAACTTAATGGTTATCTAAAAAGAAAAATGTAATAGTGTCTGATTAAGATTTCGGTTAATTACTTGCCCTTGTAGGCATTTTAAAACTATCATATATTTATATGGCTGCGAATGAAAGCAAGCACAATGGATATGATTGGACTAATTTCTGCCAGTTATCTAATTTAATTCATATATAATATTAAAAGGGTTTTCCCTTAAAAGTTCAATTAATGTTACAAACTATGAATTAAATAGATATTATCAATAAAGCATTTTCTTACAATCTTTATCGCACTTACATTTATTTTCATGACATGCTCTACAAAAGATGAGATTTTTTTTAAAGTGTCCATAAATAAACATAAAAAAGAATTCACTGCATAAAAAACGAACATTCACTCCTACGAAATAGTGACTTTTCGCTCCTATTTGGGGTAACAAAACGAACTCCTTTAGCAAGAGTGAATAGTCTTTCCTCCGAAAGAGTGATTATTCACTTCTGTTTAGAATGAATATTCACTTCGCAGGAGTGAGTATTCACTCTTTCAAATATTCAACAATTCCACTTTTGCTCCACTTTGCAATCGAATTTGTGCTTGGCAAATTAATTATAGGTTGTCTGATAACTAAATAGTAAATTATATGTTATTATTATTTATAACAATAATTATTAATATTATTACAATTATCAATATTATTAATTATATGTTACAATTTTGAAGCTTGCTAAAATAACGTCAAGGTGACATATATTTTTTTACTCATAAAACCCTCTTTAAGCCGACACTTTCGTTGCCAGATTTATAGGCGTCTGGCATTAACTTTGCAACCGAATTACTGTTTGGCAAATTAATTAACGGCTGTCTGATAGCCAAAGAATAATATGTTACAATTTTTAAGTTTGCTAAAATGACGTAAAGATGACATGTATTTTTACCTATAAATCGAAATCTGGCAGGGTCTTGGCAACGCTTTCAACACCGGTAATAATAAAATAATATCACAAATAGGTAGTAAAAACAGATTAAAAAAAAAAGTGATGTTAAAATTAGTATTTTTGAAGTTTTTTCATCTGAATAACCGCTACTGCCACGGATAAATACATTGTCTCAAACCAGCCAGACTCTCCGCATACGTACACAACCATAAAACGGATAGTCATACAGAAAATTGAGCCTTACTAAAATCACGTGTTTTTTTTATGTTGCTAGCTCTTAGACTATTAATAAAAGTTAAATTTAGTTGTCTGCCGTTGCCACTGTCAAAATGACGCCAGCGTTACGTACAGACACGTTCGTCGCTTACAATAAGAGATGTTTGAGTTTGCAATTTATTAGAGCTGGAATTTTTATATGCGGATCGATAAACATTAATATCGTGATTTTAGCTGAAGATATACTCATTTTTTCTGTTTGTTATATCATTAATGATAATATAACCTTAAAGTCGCCAGATATTAAAAATTTCGTTAAGCGAGCAAAAAGTTTACAGGTAATTAAAAATTTATAATCAACAGAAAAATAGGAAATAAATTAAAAAAATTAAAAAATATACATATACCGAAATTCCCCGCCTATAATCCGTAGATAAAATAATCACGTTTAGACCCAGAAATCTCATTTAATGATTGAAGTTAAATATTTACTGCGATTAAATAAGTTATATTAAAAAAAAAAAAAAAAAGATTTCTAGTCGGAACATAATTGTTTGATCCGCGTATTATAGGCTAGAAATTACGGAAATATGTATTAGATGAACCGAAAACTTCTGTCGTATAACCTTATTTCACGCTTTATACACACACATATATATATATATATATATATATATATATATATATATATATATATATATATATAATACCATTAAAAGTAGACTAGATTCACCAATGGATTTTATCAATAAAACAATAAACCAAAACGAAGAATTTGAATTGAATTGAATTATATATATATATATATATATATATATATATATATATATATATATATATATATATATATATATATATATATATATATATATATATATATATATATATAAAAATAGTGAAACGAGTATATCTGAATAAATAAATAAATAAAATAAAATGAATGCAAATGTAATTTGTAGTCCACAATATATATATATATATATATATATATATATAGTAAATTTCTCATGGTACACACACTTCACATTAAGGTGAAAACAATGGATATTTTACTATTTCAAAATTGTGATGCCAATGAAGAAATCTGAATTTTTATAAAAGTAGGCGTGAAATAACATTATAAGACAGAACATTCCGGTTGACCTATTAACTTGTTGAAATTCAGGGAAATGAGCCACAAGCGACTTCCAATTTATATATAACTTTTTTAGAGTTTCAATTTAAAATATAATAAATTTATAATTTCATAAAATAAATGTAGAGGATTTAATACTTTAAAAATAGGTGGTTAATATTTCAGCACCTGATTTTAATCAAAAGTCATACCAGAATTTTAAAATAAAGTTTTGTTTTCATAATTTGAGTGACATAATATTTAAAACTGTCTTTATTTATTAGGATGAGCGAAGCGAATCCTCTACTAGGCCACTCAAATTACATTTTGTCGTACACTTTACAGAAAAACTATTCAGTATTTTTATTTGAAATTAAACACAAAAATAAATTATGATCTCTAGATTTGCACAATATTATTTTTTTTTACAGAATAACCTTTAAAAATTATTATTTTAATTAATTTATTTTACATGTTTTTCCATTACGGACGCATTTTTGAAAATAAAAAAGGAAACATATATTTTCAGAAGAAAAAAAATAATGGAGGTAAATCAATTACAGGTAGAATCATGATTAATTAAATAAATAAAATGTATTTTCTTTATTCCGCTGAAATCGCTTGCGCTATTGACACTTGCGGATATTAAAAGAATTATAATTTTTTTTAAAGTGGCAACAGAAGAATTATAAACAAATAAAATTAATTGTTAAATTCGTTATATAACAAAGAGTTATTTGACTTTCGAAGGTGTAAATTGAAAATGAAATATGTAGTTTTTTTTTTTTTTGGTATATGTAGTATTATTTTTAAATAGTTTACCGTGTTATTTTAAACAAATTGCCGTTTTAAACAATCTATGGAATATATTAGCTCTGTTATAAAAAAAAAATGCCAAGAAAACACACACTCACAGGTTGAAAAGAACGCGAATATGATAGATCTGGGCAAGAGGCTAGATATCAGAGACGGCACAGATGTCATATACACATCACATTGATGCAATTTTTTCCGAAAGCCAATTTGGCAAAAACCTCGTTTTCGTATGCCAGATAACATACATATTTTTAATAAAAAGTGAATAACAATAAATTTTAAAAAGTTTAATTTATATCTATAGAATAAAACAATTTATATAATTTGAAAAAAAAAAGTAAATAAACAATTTATTAATAAATAAGCAACATCCGGGTTACCATGTCAACAAAATAACGACACTTTGTAGCCAGTTAAGTACCCCGGTGCATATATGCCATTAACGTCTGAAAAATAATAAAGCCTATAAGGTGCGTATATGATATCTGTGCCAAAAAGACGATATGACGAATCTATTCTAACAGGGAATGCATGTGCTCGAAAAAATGCTTTAAATTTCGAAGATGTACAAAAAAATTTAAAATTATATTTTCGTAGAGTTTGGCATGCATATTCAATCTGACGGATCTTGTAAGATTTGCCATAAATGTATAATAAATAATGAACTAAATAGTCTCTCTGTAACTAATAATATGGTATATGGATCCTGGTCCACATCCCTAAATATTGAAGAGTTTAACTTTAGTTGAGGATAAATTAATTGCCCAATTTCATCCAGTTATTACTGTTTATCACATTAAATTCGTCAGATTAAATACAGTGGGCAAATTATTAATTTTAATGAAGATATTATAGAACTTTGTACTTTATTACCTCATTCCATTGATACTATACCACAGTACATTTTTGGATACTACTTGGTTATCCCGTCGACCAATTTCGCCAAATTATACAAATCGTCAAACTAATAGCCAAATTATACACATTGAGAAATTTTTTATTTTAAATTACGAAAAAAGCAAATAATTAGTAAAAACACAAATAAAAAGTCTAAATAAAATCACTTAATGATGTTTTAAACACTTTTATAGTATTTAATGTCATTGAATGCGACATTCACGGTCATCTATTATTGGTATTTACTGTTATAGTTTGGCGATAATTTTTTGGTCGACAGGATAACTAAGTAGTATCAATTGGTTATCTACTATTGCTTGGTACTACTTGGTTATCCCGTCAACCAATTTCGCCAAATTATACAAATCGCCAAACTACTGGCCTAATAAAACAGATTGACGTAAGTTTTATTTTAAATAACGAAAGAACAAATAAATTAATAAAACATTAATAAGAATACAAATAAAATTTCATATTAAAAATCACTTGATGGCGCGGGATGTAGTGGAGGGTATACGAGGGTATCAACCGTATACCTTTCTTGATTTTTTAAAGGAACACCATATAGCCTTTGCTTTTCAAGAAAGCTATAGTACATAGATTCTAGGGTATACCCTCTGTATTGAGTGTATATCCGGAGTTTCTTTTACGACTACGCCACTGTATGATGGTATAACGAACACGTGATACGAGTTTAATGTTATGTGAATGTGAAATTTTTTATCATCATTATTGGCATTTAATCTTTTAGTTTGGCGGTATCTTTTTTGGTCGACGGGATAATCAAGTAGTACCAAATAATATTAAAAAATATATATTGTTACTTTCAAATAGTTATCTAATGAAATAATGCTTCGTGAATCCAAACAAAGCATGGCTTTTGCTAGTTTTAAAATAAAATTGCACGTATATTTTGGTGATTTTCATCACTTCCACAATAGAATTTCTTACCCCTGAATCGGTTAAAGGTATTTTCTGAAATTTAAAGGAAGAGAAAAGGTTTGAGTTTACAATTTATTATAGCGGAAATTTTTACATGTGAATCGATAAACATTGTCACGATTTTAGCTAAAGATATACTTTTTTTTCATTCATGTTATATTATTTATGATAATACAACCTTAAGGCCACCGGATATTAAAAATTTCGTTAAGCTAGCAAAAAGTTTACAGTTACGCATATCCGCATAGAGGATTACCGAATTTATAAATCAGTCAAAAATCATGCCATTTAGTTTAATGAGATTCTGTTCGACATAAAAATATACGACCAGCAAAAGTAAAAGGCAGAAATTAATTAGGCAGGGGAATGATTTATACGTTGTTCTTTTTAGTGTATACCACATATCCAAACAATTTCAGGAGCGATTGTTTGTCACTTAAATTTTCCGATGAACAGTAGTCTTCGTAAGTGAGTTCAAACTTTTGAATGATGCACTATTATATCACATGGGGTCAGGGGTGAAAGAAGACATGCCCCCAATCGTGTTTGTCAGATTTGGGGGAGCTAATTGAGTGTATTCGTTGTTTGATATGTTTATTACTGGGGTAGAGGTTACATATGGCTGGATAAATTTTGTTGAGCTTATTGGCTCCACGCTGAGCGAAAGAAAAAAAATATATATAAAAAATGTAAAATCCCTCTAAAAGTGATTCTTTGAACATGGATTTTTTTTTTAATTTTATTATTAATAGGGACAGTGAAAAAAAAATAGAGATGTAAGACTGTACTATGCGTGCCAGTTATACGTATCATTGGTTAAATTGAATAAATTAATTTTGTAAATCTGTTACTTGAAAAGAAAAGAAAAATCATGTTATATTTCTATATATACACAATAAAAAAAAATCTGTAACTCTAGCAATCTGAAGTTATCGAAAACTGTTATGCTTACTAAAATATATATCTATATACTGTACAAAAAAAAAAAAAAAAAAAAAAAAAAAAAAATTAAGTAAAGCGCAGAAGTCTGTAACTTAAAAAAAAAATCCCCTAAAATTATAGTAATCTTACTAAAATTTTATTTGTAACCCTAATTGCCGTTACTTAAAAAGCTTTAGGAATCCAATTTTTCTAAAAAATTCTTAGTAACCTTAAAATTTTTTTGATTCATAGTGCAAATCTGTATCTGTTACATAATTTTTGTTGTTGCCGTTAAATAAAATGTCCCTTGAATAAATTTTCTTGAAAAATGTTAGTAATTTTCCAATTTTTTTTAGAATGTAGGAATATTCCACTAAACTGAATCAAAGTATGAAGTACAAATACAATTTTATTAAACGGAATTTACGCTATGCAGCTGTTATAGGTTAATAGTAATTTATGTAAATAGTTATAAATTTATCAGATATTTTAGTAAAGTATGAGTATAATAAGGAAACTTTTGCATTCAAATAAAATCCACAACTTCTTTGAATCATTTTCATGCGTTGGAACCTGATTGTTTTAAAGGCAGTTATTTATATTTTCGTTTTCATTAAGGTTTTCTTATGTATTTTTACTTATGATAACAAGCGTTTCGTATATTGATAGTCGTTATCGCAATGTTTGTAGAAATATCAGCTACCTGATCATGTGAGTATGTTTATTTATTAAATGTAAAAGCATTGAAAAGAAAGTGAAATCTTACAAACTGATTCGACTTTGTCTCAAATAAAACTTCTTTTTTCTTTATTGAAAGCGAAAACGAGGTCTTTAAAGATTAAGGGATGAATTGACTTCGAACGGAATATTTTAAATGCGAAATAAGATTATCACGTGAAAAGGTAAGAAAATGGAATTTTAGACATTATAATGTATTTGTTTTACTATGACATTATTTAAGATTTTTTAAAACTAATTCCAGTGAACCACAATTGATACCTTTTGATCCTGGTCCAAGTGTAATTTAATCTTATGTTGTAAAGGTAAAATGCTTCGTTTATAAACCAGATCAATTTTTAATTTCATTTATTCATTTTATCGCAAAAAGATTCGAGCTCAGAATATTGATTTTTATTAAAATATTTCATTCTCGATATGTTTTTGTGTTTATCTCACTTAAAAAAATAGGAAGGAAATAACTTTTGTGAATAGATTAGCTGGAAGGAATTGTATTCAAGATCAAATTTAAATTTGTTAGAATTTCGTTAAAAAAATGTTTATTTACTGAAACCATTAAAATATAATTGTATTACTAGGTTTAGGTTTTCGTTATTTACCAGTATATCGGAAGCTCATATTAGTAACACGTGTCACCAAATGTAAGTTCTGTAGAAATGTTCCCTTGAAAACGTATTTTATTAAATTATCGAATATAATTATCATATACGAATCAAATTTTTCATTTATATCAAAAATATAAGTCATTATGGTTGTTTTCAACTGTTCTAGTTTAATGTCTTGTACTTGCAATATCATTTTCTGTAGTTTTACATAAATATTATTTTTTAAAGTTCTTTAATACCTAACTGGTGTTGTTTAATTGAAATACATTGTTCATTTTAATAAGCGTAAAAGTTATCATAATTATCTGTTTGCTTCCTTAGTCATCATAACAACGCATGATTTGATTACAGTTTTGATTCATATAACTGGCACTCAACGTACAATCTAAACCTTTTTCTTACTTTAATATGCACTAAACTACATTGCAGTTATTGTGCATGACTGTATTGATGAATGAGGTCAAACATTATTTACCAGTATGACGAAAATTATCATAAAATAGCTGTAATAATCAAATAGAACTGAAGAAGAAGATAATAATAATAATAATAAAAAAATAGTTTGAAATAAATTAATGCAGGATATTTTTCTATAAAAGGTAAAAATAAAAATAAAAATTGGTACTTGTTCACTTTCCCTTTTGGCCATAAAGCCCCAACCCCGTGCAAATAATCTGTAGTCAAAATTGTGAATTTTGACTACATTACGTAATACCTATAGTTGTCGTTCTATCTGTTCGCCTGCCTGTCCGCATATAACAACGCAGAAACTACGTAACCGTATCGTTTGAAATTTAAATATATAATTATTACATAATTTTGTCGAGTCATTTCATATTTTATGAAAATCGGATGAATAGTTCAATTACAGGGACAATCAAAATCCGATGCATTACGGTCAAAGGGGAGAAAAATTTCAAGTGCATTTTAATGATGTTACACTCTTTCGAACATAATGACATCGATATGTATCAATGAAGTATATACAAAAATATACAGTGTGTATAATCTGTGGTGCAAAGAATATTTGTTATTGATTTACAAGGCCACACAAAAGTATTCCATTACATAATGGTACAGGGAGAACATTGTTTAATGCAAGTTTTAATTGTATTAAATTATTTGACATTTTATGAAATTGATATACGTTGCTGAGGATTACTACTAGTCATTTCCTGTTTAACAAAAAGCAGATAGTATTTACAGGGACACACAAAAGATTACGGCCTCTATGCTGCATCCGAAATACTGTATACTATTTCATCAAGATCTCAATATTTTTCGGTGCCTTCGTAATTATATAAATACGAAGCACCTACAGTCGTCGTTCAGTCTGTCCTTATGCCTATCTGTCCGCTTATAACAGAGCCAAACCTGTACAACCAAATCGTTTGAGATTTAAAATATATTTGTTGCATAATTTTGTCGAGTCATTTCAAATTTTATGAAAATTGGATGTATAGTATGGTTACAGGGACTATAAGTATTCCATTACATTACGGTCAATAGGAAAAATAGCTTCAAGTGCATTTTAATGATGTTACATTCTTTCGACTATAGTAAAATTGACATAAATATATGAAGTAGATACTAAAATATATATTCTGTACAATCTGCGGTGCAAAGATTTTTTATTATAAATTTACAGGGCCACACAAAAATATTCCACTACATATCGGGAAACATTGCTTGGAACGTGTTTTAATTATATATTAAATTATTTCACATTTTATGAAATTGATATACGTTGCTGAGTTTTAATAGAAGTTACTTCCAGTGTAAAAGAAAGCATATAGTATTTAGAAGAACACACAAAAGACTTCGACCATTATACTGTATCCGAAGTACTGTATACTATAACAGCAAGATCTGAATATTTATAAAATTTTCGTTACAGTACGAACACACCTCATTTGCTAAGCTTTGCGTTTAATTTACAATTTGTTTTAATATACCGTGTATACTTGAGTGTTAGTCGAAGAATTTTAGACAAAATTTGGGAGTTGAAAATGGGGGCTCGACTTACATACGAGTTAGTAAATTAAATATATAAACATTTAACTAATTAAGTTGGGGTACTGATTTAATTAAAAATTCAATTTTTTAAAAATTACGAAATGTAACTTTTTATACGGCCCCAAATCCTTATATTTATATTCACTAACAGTTAACACATATCATAACAGACATAACAGAAAAAGTTTGACTTCTGTACTACTTGACAAAGTTATTTAATTTCAAAGTTTGAGATTTTTGCACGTAATTTTTTCTTTCATTGAGGGATCATTTAAAAAATGAATTAAAGTAATTCGCGATCAAAATCACAGTGTAATGTTTGTTTGTTTTTACAGCGAAATCACCTTTTAATCGGTACCGTCAAATTGGGGTATCATCAAAGAGGGTTATTTCATCTAAACATTTTAGCTGACTTTCAGGGGTCGTGTACAAAGCGAAGAATGAAACATTGATATTAAACAGAAAAATAAATATCAATTTATTATCATATCAGAAAACGGTCTACTATAACCCGGCCAGTACCGGGAGGAAGAAGTAGCTTTTATATACTTTATTTATTTATTTATTTTAAATTAAGTTTTATTATTCAAACCGACGAAGCTCAAACTAGTGGAACCCGATTATGTAAAATTCAATACTAGTTTTTGTCAATATAGTTTTTGTCAATACTGAATATTAATGGGAATTTTTAGAAATTAGTTATCTTTTATTCAAGTTGGTTTTATTTTAAGCGACTTAAAAGGTCGCCAAATTCCACGATATCATGAAGTGCCTGCAATTTTAAAACTACATGATGGGTAAAACAAATCAATGTGCTTGGTCGAAATCTTAATTCATGAGCACATGCACACTCACATCTAAATCGGTTGATATTAGGAATACTGTCGCAGGCAAAGTGATTTTTAAAATGTCACCCTCATTAGAATTTCAAACTGCTATATCTCAGCTGTTAAAGAAAACACTCCGGAATTTATGTGTTATCATCAAACACTTCAGATGGAACATTTTTTCAGTTTCTAATTTTTTAGTACATCATTTTACATTTAAATGTTTTTTGAAACATTTAAATGTAAAATTTCCTTCTCTACCCTCTTATTTTAAATGGCTACCTTTTAAAATAAGAGGTCAAATGAAGTTGGCCAATTGATTGGCCAGAATTTCTCATTATAAAATTAAAGAGTATGTTCGCTAAAAAATATGTATGTTATGCAAAAAAAAAAAAAAAAAAAAAAAAAAAAAAAAAAAAAAAATTGTCGTTTTTATAACGTGTGATACTTTTTTGATTTTTGTCAATTGTTACTTTGTAATAACGAGAAGATTGTGTTATCCTATCCCTAAAATCGAATCAAAGCCCTATATTTGACGGTATTTACAGAGGAATGCTCTATTTTTATTTATTTATTTTTGGTAGGAAACTGTTGTTTGATTCTTTGTATTTTGAAGATGGATATCAACGACTGTTATGCATTTAATGAATAATGATGGTTTCCTGTATATGTGCCAAAAAAAGGTAGATTCAGGATTTCATATTGGTTAGATTGGAGAAAAATCTTCGTTATAGCTGAAATTCAGACCGACATATCCAGAGGCAAGCAGTTAAATTAAGTCAGTTTCTAGTGGCTTTTTAGTGCTTAAATACATATAGGCTATAACTGCCAATTTTTACAGTTTTTTTAATTACTAAATTTTAGTAGTAAATTTTGCTTTATTAAATCGGCGATATCTGCTATTGAATAAGTGAAATATATTTTTTTCAGTTTTAGCAGAAGTGTCAAATCTGGCAACTAGAATATGGCTATGAAGTCTCTCAAAGTTTTCCATAATAAGATATAACCTCTTTTTCTTAATTAGTTTAAAAGAAATTTATGAAAAATAATTTTATGAAAACAATAATTTGTATTTTATACCCGCAAAAAAAAAATTGAAAAATAGCACATTCATAAACTACAATGCAATTATATTTCATAAATTATCTTCAAAGCAACAAAAGGAAAAGTAAGGTCTTTTAAATAACGCAGTAGCTGATTAATGGAGAAAGCGATTACGATTCAAGAGAAAACGATTTAAACACAAAAATTACTAAACATAAATAAATTAAAACAACTAATTAGCTGAAAAATTCAGAAAAAACGCTGTTATGACGACTGTTGTTGTGAGAGCAAGGATTTTATTTCTTTCCTTTATCTGTTATATACATAAACATTTAAAGTAGAAGCGAAATAGTGATAGACATTTTTGTTTCGCCACAGGATAAACCTAAGCACCCCCTCCGAATTAAAGAGACGATGAGAGACTGAAAGGGTATTCGCCAAAGGAAAATATGAGAAGAAAAGGGACTAGACATAGCTAATAAATAAGTAAATTCAAGGGAAACATAGCATACCAAAGGCTCGCATTACCGAAAACAACCCCCCCCCCCCCCCAGTTAGATATGAAAGATAAAGTGGTTACAAGAAAGTGTAGAGAAAAAAGAAAGAATCGTTAAGAGATATTGTTTAACATTACAACGACCACTGATGTCATTTCGACACTGAAGCAATTAATCATTCTTTGAAATTTATCAAAATTTGCGTTGGAAATAAAGGTAAGTTTTTCATATGTTTTATGTTCTTAATTGAAACAATTGAACGCCAGATGTAACTCGAAAAATAAGGACATTTATGAAAAAGTTACTTTTTATGGTTTTCCAGTTGTTGTTAGTTTGAACTATCTTTTGGGGACTACACAACCCTGAACTTGGGCCAGAGGTGTGCCTTTAGCTTTTCAGAATCACGTCGGTCTGATCTTTTTAGGTGCGTTCGTAATTATGTAAATACGTAGCACCTGTAGTTGTCGTTCAATTCGTCCGTCTGTCCGCATATAACAACGTAAAAACTATCTAACCGAATCATTTGAAATTTAAAATATATAATTATTATATAATTTTGTAGAATCATTTCAAATTTTATGAAAATCGGATGCATAGATCAATTGCAGGGACAATCAAAAGTATTCCGTTACATTACGGTCAATGGGGGAAAAGTTTCAAATGCATTTTAATCGTTTGAAATTTAAAATATATAATTATTACATAAATTTGTCGATTCGTTTCAAATTTTATGAAAGTCGGGTGCATAGATCAATTACAGGGACAATCAAAAGTATTCCTTTACATTCCGATCAATGGGTGAAAAAGCTTCAAATGCTTTTTAATGGTGTTACACTCATTCGAACATAATAAAATTGATATGCATCTATAAAGTACATATTATAATATACATTTTGTACAGTCTGGGGTGCAAAGAACATTTGTTCTTGATTTACAAGGCCACACAAAAGTATTCCATTACATAATGGTAAAGGTAGAACATTGTTTGGTGCGTGTTTTAATTGTAATTAACTATTTAACATTTTGTGAGATTGATATAGATTGCTGAGAAACACTACAATTTATTTCCTGTATAAAATAAAGAAGATACTATTAACAGGGACACACAAAAAAATTTGCTTAATATACAGTATCCGAAATACTTTGTTCTATTACATCAAGATCTGAATAATTTTAGGTGCATCCGTAACTATATAAATAGCTAGCCCCTATATTCTTCGTTCAGTCTTTCAATCCGTCTGTCCGCCCCCCCCGCCTGTCTGCCCTCATTTAAAAAAGCAAAAACTGCCCAGCCAAATCGCACGATATTTAAAAAATAAAATTTTAGCTTAATTTTGTCGAGTCATTTTAAATTTTATGAAAATCGGCTGTATAGTTTTAATAGAGGGACAATCAAAAGTATTCCATTACATTACGATCAATAGGAAAAAATACAAGTACATTTTAAGGATGTTAAACTCTTTCGAATGTAATAAAATTGGCATGAACCTATGAAGTATATATAAACTAAAATATACATTCTGTACAATTTGTGATGCAAAAAATATTTATTATTAAATTACAGGGCCACACAAAAGTATTCCACTACATAATGCTATACGGGGAAACTTTGTTTGGGGCGTATTTTAATTGTATTGAACTATTTCACATTTTATGAATATGACATACGTTGCTGACGTGTAATAAAAGTTACTTCCTGTATATTTACAGAAACACAGAAAAGATTTCGACCCCTATATTGTATGCGGAGTACTGTCTATAATAACAACAAGATCTATATATTTTTAAAACTTCGTTATCATACTAACGCACCTCATTTGCTACGCTACAGGTGAAATTTTCAACTTGTTTTATTTGTGAAATAGTGACAGTATATATATTTAAAATAATTTTTAAAATCTATTTTTGGTTAATAAAGATTTAAAAAAATTAAAAACAACATTTATTTTTATAGGGATTTATAATGATGATTTTCTTCACCAATTTCTTTTATTCTAAATACTTTAAAGAGTCTTAGTGTATGCAATTCTCTAAATGATCATTTACATTGACATGTTATTCCTCATATTCCATGTCTTACGGTTGTGTAATCTGAAAAATGCTACACTAAAACTTTTTTTTATAAATATGCGTAAGTAATACTCTAAGATGATGAGGATTAAAGAAAATCTTAATTATTTGTAAAAATTTAGCTAGACAGGGAAAGTTCTGGATGATTCTGATTTTAATGTTTTTTGCATGGGCCGCTCCATGACATGAATAAAGGAAAAATTAACGAACTGAGCCCGGACTAATAATCTCTATTCTTGCAAATTTCTTACTGTCAAAAATTTTGTTTTTTCGATTTTTGAAATTTTGAGTGTCCTTTACAGGGTGAGTCATAAATATCGAAACAATAGGCTATCTCCTTAAATATTGCCCCTAGACCCATACTTCCAATTGCAAAGTTTCATAAAAAAAGGTGAATTTTTTGATAAGATAAGTTGCAACTCCATGGGGGGGGGGGTCTATTTTAAAAAATACGAAAATTAAATTTTTATACGGCCCCCAGAGGATAAAACATCCAATTAGAAAAATTTTCCTTATTCATTCCTGAACTGAATAAAAAAAATTTCATCTTGATATATTCAAAACTCAGAAAGTTATGACAATTTTAATAAATCGTGAGGTTTCAAGGGATCAGACACAAATTAAAATGCGTGTAATTGAAGAAACAATGTTGCTGTAATGGGTCCAGAAAACATTTATTTTATTTATTTATTTATAAAGTTGGAATTTTGAATGTTTTGTGATGGTTAACCATATAATTTGTAAGCATTATCACATCATAAGGCTTCTTAATACCGGGTGATCCAGAAGTTCCGGGAGTTTTCAAATGCTAATAATTAACAAACTATAAACAATAGAAGTATGCGGTTTTCACAGAAATGCTTAGAAACTTGTGGGATTTGTATTTTTGATGAAACAAACAAATTATGTTAGTTACACTTTTTGCCAACAGGTAGCGCTAAAATTGACAGTATTATTTTTATGGTATGATATAGCTCGCTAAAAAGAAAGAATTAGTGTCCAAGAGTTACAAATTTTCATTATGACGTCTATAGCTTATAAGTACCGCTGTGAGCCGACGCAAAACAACGTGCACAGTATCCTCAAAAGAGAAAGAAATTCCAGAGGAAATTTCAAATTTATCGTGATATTACAAGTGTACTGATTCATTATGAGCTGGTGATTTCCACCGAGTATTGGCATCTAATTCTACCTCATTTACGATTGCAACAGACATTTGGGATCTCCTGCTTCTATTACGATCTTTCAATTAGCCTTTTTCTCAAACCTTTCTTACCATGGCATTTCACATTTCAAATGGCCATCGAATCATTTTCTATTTTTACTTCCGTATTGTATGATAAGAACACAGCTCGACATGCAAATAAAACATGTCTAAACATGGCAGTTACTCATCAAATTTTTTTATCAAAATTCCCTTTCAATGCAATTTCAACCACTTTAAAAAAAGTGATTGAACATAAACCACCCTTAAAACGAAATCTCATTAATAGCCTACAAAAGATGTTTCGCAATGAACTCATACTCATGTGTCTATAAAGCATATTTTATAGTTACATCAAGTGTTGTACAGCAGCGCCACCTGTTGCTAAAAATTGTAACTATATACATGTAAAAAAAATCATGCTAAACAAAATCCCACGTGTTTCTGAGCATATATATGAAAACCGAACCTTTGTATTGTACATAGTTTCCAAATTATAAACATTTCAAAACTCCCGAAACTTTTGGATCACCCGGTATTTTTTTTTTCAAAAAAAATTTGAGTAAATTAAAATTGTTATAACTCAAAATATTATTTGTCGCATTGAATTTTTTTCTTTTGATTAAACGAAAATGTCTAATTTTCAATTTTAATTCAGCATTTTAAATAATATTTATTTAAAAAAAAAGTATTTAAAATAGCAATATTAAAAAAAAGTAATTTTTGTAAACAAATCATATTTTTAAAAGTAAATTTTCTGAGCTGAAAAGTTACCGTAACCGACGGTTATTGACGTATGTCAGTTTAAAAATGAGAAATACTGAAATAAAAACATTTGATGCAGCAAAGTGCATTTAGTTTTAAGATGGGCAAAGATGGGCTCCTAACGTATAAATGCTGTATAGTTTCGATTTCAGATTTTGTTTAAGTTTTGCCATTTTCACCTTCTTTAATTACTGTTTAAATGCGTCAGTTGATTTAAACTTTATTTTTTTTATCATGTCGATTTCAAATTTTTTCATTGTGCTGTGACTCACAGACAGACATTTCATAAAAACATGTTTTTCAGTATCGCTGAGCCCTAAAACGTGTGAATCCATCGTAAACCGGAATTCAAAATTTTCATGAATCCAATACTTTCCTCTTGTAAAGATAGAAGAAAGCAAAAATAGGTTTAAAACCTTCATAAATTTTGAAACTGAATACAGTAAAACCTCTAAATAACGGACACCTCAGGAACGCAGAAATTGTCTGCTATTCGGAGGTGTCCGCTATTGGGAAAATCAAAGATATTCAAAAAGTGCTAAGAAACGTTTAACATTTCATTATTTGACTTTTATGTGTCCTAAAACCTCTTTTATATGATTAATCAGAAATTTAAATTATTTTTTAAGCAATGGGGCTAAATAAAACTGTACATACCTTTAACCACTGTTCATTACATGCTTGTGAAAAAACCCTGTTACAAAAGTTAACTTTTGCTTGCGATTACATGTAATTTGTTTGTTTTCAAAGTGACATTATTGGACATCATAGAGTTCCGGTCGGGGAGGGGATTGCACATTTTGGCTGTTAAAAGCATAAAATCTCAATTTTACTTTTTTCATTTTTTCTCCTTAAAAAATACTTTTTCATCCTTTATCGCCTTAAATAGTGTCCACTATTCGGAATGTTCGTTATTCAGAGGTTAAACATACACAAATTTAGGTTTTAAGAATGGGGATTGGAAAATAGTCCGTTAAACAGAGGTGTCTGTTATTCGGGAGTGTCCGTTATAGCGGTTTAACTGTAGTATAAAGTATATTTTTGAAAATATTTCTATATAATTTAATAAATTATATAAATTATATTTCCATTGATTCCGCTAATAGAAGAGTCATTTTCGCTATTACTATATTTACTAAACTTATTGCCTGTGCCAATAAGTTTTTAAGACAATTTTAATGAGAGTTTAATTAATATCACTTAATTTGATAACACTTTTAATAAGTGTTTAATAAGACGGTCCGTTCAATGAGTCATGCCAGTTACGAAGTTGGCGGCAAGGTCGAAATATTGCAGACATCTAGCATATTTCATCGAAGTTTAAAGCAAAAACCTATACGCTTTTATTTTATATCTAAAAGTTTAAGTGTTGTCTTGGATCGACATTTAACAATACGTAAATTTTGGTCGATCCCTTAATTGTACTTCAAATGAACTGATTTTGCTGCGCTCAGAGGCATGCTTAAGTGGTGTAAGTCAGGAATTTTGGAAAATTTTGGATATTAATATCTTTCGGGTATTTGCTGATATCGAAATGAAAATTTTTTGTTCAATTCAGGAAGGGATAAAGAAATTTTTTCTAATTGGAAGTTTTATCCTCTGGGGGCCGTATAAAAATTTAATTATCGTATTTTTTAAAACAGACCCCCCATGGAGTTGCAACTTATCTTATCAAAAAATTCATCTTTTTTATGAATTTTTGCAATTGGAAGTATGGGTCTAGGGACAATATTTAAGGAGATAGCCTATTGTTTCGATATTTATGACTCACCCTGTATAATGTGACATGCTTTATTTGTCCTAAGTACAAATCTCAAAAACTCTAATGTGCTATACAGGGTGTCCACTCTCAACGGTGGCCAATGGTTAATTTCTGTACTATTAGTTATAGACATATAGTTCCAATTGCAAAAATGCTTTTAAAAAAGTAAAGAATTGTTTTTTAAGCGATTTAGGAAAAAAAATTAGAAAATACGAAAATTAAATTTTTATACGGTTCCTCGGTCCTATAAGTGATATTTAGTAAATTTTTTACCATTACTCTAACAAGTAAGACAAAAAAGACCCATTCATCTGCGATTAAAACTGACAGAGTAATAACTATTTAAAGTTGAAGCACCTTTTTTGCTGCAAAATAGGGGTCAGTCACAAATTTACTGGAAATAAAAATAAACGTCTGATATAAAATTTAACATTAAACATTGAGAGTAAAATAATTTTTACAATATTATTTTTAAATACATGTTGATGTTTACATATTAAAGCAAAATATACAACTTATACTAAAAATATAAATAAAAAAGTAACAGAAATTTTGTTAAATTAAATTAAGAAAAGCAACAGTTACAATTCATTACAAAATGATACATATTTAAAAGTCTATTAGAATGCTTTACCTACCGGAATTTAATGTAATCCTATAAATAAATAAATGGTATGCACCTAAAATTATATTAATATTACATTGTCATTGGATATAAATAAATATGCGAATTGAACCCCGATCGAATATTTGAAAGTGAATTAAAATTTGAATAGAAATTTTGAGCTAGGAAACATACATACGAACATTTTAAGTGAAATAAAAGCTTATCAAAATAACACACCTTTTTAAAATAAATCATGAAAAGAAGCGGTTTCATTTCCTTACAAAATAAAAAATATGTAAAAATACAATTGAGAATGTGAATTTCAAAATTCCTCTTATCGCGTTTAATTTTTCTATCAGTCTATTCCAATCTGCACTAATGTAACACTAACAATCTCCAAATTTATAATGAAAACCAATGTACGTTATTAAAGGTCTTTCGCGATTCCCCAAAATTTGATTTTATCGATAAAGAGAATTTTGAAACTCACATCTTAAATTATTTTAACCAATCTAGAAGTTAATTGATTAAAATTAACACTACCGTAAAACTTATACAATGGCAACATCTTCAGTTAAACCGCTTTAAAAATACTTCTTTACCTCATTAAAAATATTTTTGTAATTGCAATTATATGTCTGTGGCATGGTATAAGAAGTACCATTGGACCGTTCTGGAAATGGACGCCCTTTATAATACTTTAAGCACTTAGTGTACGTTCCCTTAAAGCTCAGCCCAATTCATCTGTTTTCAGCTACAAAAAAGTGGTTTAAGTCATGAAATTTAAAGTTTCATAACCTGGTCAATTTCAATGTTAGATGAATGAGACCTTTTTTCTCTTACTTGTTAGAGTAGAGTAGTGGAAAAATTTACTAAATACCATTTATAGGACCGGGAGACCATATAAAAAGTTAATTTTCGTAATTTTTTAATTTTTTTTTTAAACCTAAATCGCTTAAAAGCAATTCTTTACCTTTTTAAACCATTTTTGTTATTGGAAGTATATATGTCTATGGCTAACGGTTTAGAAATTAGTCATTGACCACCGTTGAGAGTGGACACCCTGTATAAGGTGGCCAGGGGTAATAACTCCACGTTAGTGTTCTACCAATTTTCATAACCTAGTTTTAGGGGTTTTTTTTTTCGAACAAATATAGAATTTGATACAGCAACTTGTTGAATATGTGTACAAGAAATGAAATTTTAGTAAATATGTACACATAAAATGCAGTGACGTGATTTCTTGACCAATGCTATTCGGTGTTATTACCCACCTGTATGCGTCAGAATCTCCCAAAACACTTTGAAAGTATACATAAAATACTCTACAAATTTATGCAATAAACAAAGGATTTCCTAATAAATATATAGTCTTCGCATGACAGAACTTACCTGGAAAATTTTAGCTCGGTCGTTTACTCTATATGCTTATCCCAACGAAAAGATCTACAAGTGTGGCAAATTAACTTTTAACGGTTATTATTGACTCAGATGACTAGGAACCATTCAGCGCAGAACCAGTAGTGCCATTTTTCGTATTCCTTCATAACTACGTATAGTATTAGCACCTGGCATTATTACCCCAGGACACCTTATATAAAATGTCAGAAATTGTGCCTATATTGAGTAGCATGTATTGTAGTGTGAGTGAAAATGCTATAATGATTTATTACATTATATTCTAAATATTAGGGACTAAAATTTTTTACTAGAAGAAAAATAAATTTACTTTTGTTTCCGCACTCTCAGAAGTAAAACTCTCTTTTTTGACGTTTCAGAATGTTTTTGACGATCATTTCATATCAAAATCAGGTGACTTTTAACGAAATGTGAACTCTCAAATATATGACGAAAGTGCTTCCTTAATCATGGCCAGAACTGATGAATTTTAAGGAAACTGTCGTGGTAGCTGTTTATAGAAGGACCCGCTATTGTACCTCCTCAAATCTTGTGATTTTTAGCAAGGATATATTTGCTTATTTAAAACAGTACTTTTTAGTGATTTTCAGAAAATAATGAAATGTAGGCAATTATTCTTTCTGCATTAATTTTTTTTTTTTTTTTTTTTTTTTTTTTTTTTGTTAAAGTTTAGGGATGTTTATTATTTTTATTTATTAATTTATAAGTTGTATTTCGTTATGGTTTAATTAAAAAAAAAAAAAAAACTTTGTTTTACAAAATCATTTAAAAGGTAAATTTGATCAATAAAATTTCAAAATTTTAGGATCTATTTTATATCCAGTATATTATTTTTTTCACTCAAATTAAAAATATACATAATTTTTCTCTCTCCCCTCTATAAACAGTAAATTGTTACAATCTTACCCACTTACTTAAAGTAGTAAAATCTCTCCAAATAGGCACTTCATAATGCGTTATTTCAGAGCAACAAATTAACTAGTCCATTTTTTAATCATTCCTTCAGGAAATAAAATTCCCCTAATTGTTATTTAATTAAGCCATATTACAATTATTCATTAACCAGAAGGAAATCATAATATTAAATTCATCATATTTTTTAAAACTTGCAAGATTTATAACAGAATCGTTTAAATTACTATCACGTTATAAAAAATTTAAACACACACTGTAAACTATTATATGTCTTTATAATCATATCTATCTGAGCAACCCATGGCGTGAAGGTAGAGCATCGGACTGACGCACTGAACGTTGTGAGTTCGAGCCTTCCCTCTGCCATGTCTTTTTTGCTTCTGTCAATGAATACAGGAGCTTCTAAAATATTCAATAGATGGCAGCACTAGCCCTTTTTTGACGATTTGATATCGTCAAACTGGTGAGGAAAGTAATTTCATCAATTTGACGAAATATTTGTTAGGAGCTTTTGTCAGGAAACGATTTTGTCAAAAACGAGGAAATTTTCGTGAAATCTGAGTATTCATTTCTGAGTGTGCCGAAGTAATATATATATACTGTATTTACTCGTGTATACTGCGCACCCCCTACTTTACAAGAAAAATGGCGATTTTTTTAAGATCTCGTATTTAACGCGCATCATAATTTTGATGTGCAAATGAATGAATAATTCAATTTCAGTAAAGAATGTCGAAACAAACATTAAATACGGCCAAAAACAAGGCGAAAATACATTTTTAGACTTCGGGTAGGAGGTGAATGACGGGGGATAGGGGTGAGTGACGGCAGTTAGAATTACTAATTCGCGTTTATATAGTGTTAATGCATAAAAAAGTGCGCGGGCGAAATAAAGATGCAGTAATACTTCAATTAAAAAAGATTTTCTGAGTAAATATGTCTTGTTTGAATTCATTTCTTGATTCATATGTATATCGTATTATTTCATCCAGCAGTAAAAAATTATTCCGTGTATAACACGCACCTAGGGGTTTTATTCTATTTTTTTAAAAAGAAGTGCGCGTTATACACAATTAAATACGGTATGTATGTATATTATATGTATAAATATAACCTTTTGTGAATAAAAACAAATTGTACTAGAAAATTTTGGAATTTATGTTTAAGACATATGGAGCATATTCCATATATCGCATATTTATCTTTTAGAAAGTATAAGAAGTAGTAATATAAATATACTTTTTAGCATCTTATTCATTTAACTAAATAAATTACTTTTTTTTTTTTTTAATATTATTGTTCAATTTTTATTAGTTTATATTTCTTTTTCCCCGAATCCAGTTTCAATAAAAATGTTTTTTTCTGTCTTTCTAAATTTAAACGTGTAAATAAATAATTATACTGTTATTATAGAACACTAAAAGTAAAGTTATATAACGCAACGCAACTCATTTTTCAGAAAGTGAATTTGAGTTAAAATATTTAAGATTGTTAATTTAAAATTCTTTCTTTCTTTCTTTTTTTTTTTTTAGTCGGGGGGAGGGGATATGCACAGTAGTGGCTTCAGGCTTAATGTTTTTTCATTCTTAAAAAAAATATAACTTGAATGTTAATATATATCTATATATATATATTTTCTTTTTGTGGTTTTAAAAATTTTCTTTATTACCGCAATTTTTGACACATAATCCGCAGATATGTTTAGAACCAGAAATTTTATTTATAAAACTTAACTTTTTTCTACTTACTGGTACTTACTTAGTGGTACTTATTTGAGTTCATTTATCAATTAAAACTTCGTGTTCAAACTTGTTGATTTCATAATTTTACGCCAGAAAGTGCGATATTAATATATATATATATATACATTTTAAATGCCACTAAAATAAAATTTATAAATAAAATTAAGTTATACTAAATTGCATTTTTTTTCAGTTTCCGAAATTTTCAATACTAAAAATAATAACGAATAATCGGAAGGGGGTGATGATAAAAGAAAGAAAACGGGGTGCTGAAGAAAATAAAAATTTAACCTTACTTTTTAATTAGAAGAGATTTCAAATTCCTTCTTTCTTTTATTACTTCCCTAAGCGTAATTTCGCTTTACAGATTTTAAGAGCAAAGTGTATCGAAAAAACAATTTACGGATTAAAACGTGTGTCGTTCAAAAGAAGCTAGAATTAATAATTGAAATTTTAATCTTGTAACACAATAATGAGTTTTTTCTTTTCAATTTTAAAGTACACATATTATACAGTTAAATTTATATTTCCTTTAATAATAGAAAATATTCATTGTTTATATGATTCACTGGTTAATGGAATTAACCAATTTATTAGTTAAATTGTCGTTGAAAATCTGTGAATGGAAATTTTTATTGGTATACATATATTATTATTATTATTGAATAGAATTGGTGGTTTTATGAAATAAGCTTTTCGAGTATAAACACGATTTTTTTAAAATATGATTTTTCCCAAATTTCTGCATGCCTTCAAAGAAAAAGAAAGCATTAAAAAAATATTGATAAATATTTTTTATTTATAAAAAACATTTTCCCAGAAATAGCTTTATTCTGCATTCATTTGGTAAATTTTTCACGCTTCTCACGTCACTGCCATGGACAAAAATATTTTTTTTTTTTTTTTTGTTTCATTTTATATCTAAATTTTACAATTATATTCTTTGAATTCTGAAACATAACTGCCAATCGAGCGAAACATTGCCAAAAAAGTGAACAAAACTTCAGCTAACCCCAAACGAAAACTTTCTGCTTTTCAACCAATGATAATTGACTTCATCCAAAACGTCATTTTTGACGTCATGAATTCCCCTCCCAGAGACGGTGCCCGATTCGATCCAGATCGAGTGCAGAGGAACGTACTTTAAAGGAAAAGTCGGGAAAACAATTTTTTCCCTGCAAAAATAATCGTCTGTCATTAGAAGCCCAAAAAGCCCCAAACAGCCAAGTCGGGACTGTGTTCCCTGAGGGCGAACATACTTTTCGCCCGTGCCGTTTGATCCATGTACGATCTTCGCCTGTAGTTTTGCGGACTAGGCCTAGTGGGAGACGGACGGTTATCGTGTGCCGGTTATTAGTCGGAAAATATTGCCGCACGGTTCAAACAAGTTACCGCATTTTATGCTGTTGTTGGATTTTCGTGAAACTTTTGTTTGTGTTTCTAGAGTGAGAGATAAACTCAGAACACTGGAACTTGTGTCATCTTTATTTCTACCTCATGCAGATCTTCGACAAACTCAGTTTTGGCCCAAATTTCGGGTCGAATCATCCTAAGTGTTAGCGCATCCAATAATGGATGCAAGTTTTTACTTTCTAAATGCAGATGACAGTAGTCAAGAATTAGGAGATCAAATTGTACCTTCGGCGAAAGTGACTTTGAATGGACAGCATAAAGCAGCTAATTTTAGTGGTAATCCTGCGACAAACGTAAGTGCATAATTTTAAATATTTCTTTGTCACACACACATATATATATATATATATATATTTAAATGAAATACATTTCTATTGCAATTAATTCAGGTATTGGTCATTTCATAGTCGGAACTTTAAGGGACTTTTAAAACTAATAATAATAATAATTAATTTATATTTATTTGAAATTTTCCATTACTATTAAGCGCAGGGTGACCCAATTCTCAAACTATGATGTACGCATACCAATACTGGTACATGAGTCTTCCGTTTGTGATACGCAAAGAAAATGCAACAAATTACTCTAGCATAAAAAAAAGTTTTCAAATTCACTAGAATTAAATTTTGTTAAGAGAACAGAAAGTGCATGATTTCTACAAAAGATAAAAATGTTTTTCTTTATTTAAAGTTTTATAAAAATTAGCTTCATGCTTAATCATAAGTACTGAAGTGGCCTCCTCAACAAAAGTGTTGGCGCAGCATGTCCACCAAGGGATTTTGTGCCATTAAACCTTATGCAACCAACCAAACCCAATAAAAGTGTACTATCATAAGGTGCTATTGCTATTTATATTAATTATTTTTCTATTTTTTAAATAATAATGATATGAGAATTTATTTAACACTTAAATAATAGATATAATCATGCTTTATAAAATGTTTTTGTTGCATCTTTTGTTATGCATGTGGTACAGCGGAAATATAAATGTCAATTTAGTGGTATTCCAGCATAAAAATTTAGGAAAAATTTAGCCTTGATACAGAACAAGTAATTAAATTGCCTGAATTACATTTCGAAATTGAAATTCATCGAATTCTAAAATTTAGTTGAATTCGAGATGCCAGAATTAATTAAAAATTTTCAAAATGTATGTTGCATTAAAAAATAAATTAAGTGCATTCTTAACATTGAATTAATTGCATTCGGAGTGAAATTAAGTGCATTCACAAAATTGAATTAATTGCATTCGAAAAATTTCAATAATAGCAATTGCAAAGTATTTTCTGATGTATTTTATTCAACTAATAACCCCATCATTTATTTAAAACGTAAAGTAAATTAAAAGTTAATGGATTAAATATAAAATATAATGGATATAAATATATAAATATAAAATGGATATAAATATATATGGATATAAATATATAATGGATATAAATACATAATGGATAAGATAATTAATGGATTAAAAGTAAATAATAGTTTCATTTGAAACTTTATATTCTTATTCTTGCAAAGGATAATAGTTTTTAAATTTTGAGTTAAAGATTTAAAGATTGTTAAAATATTAAAGTGAAACATACAATGTATATTAAAGTAAAACAATTAATAGATAAAAATAATTTTCCTTGTTTAAAATTGATACGCTTTTTTATTTACTTACTACTATTAATGAATATTTTCACAATATTTATTTGCAAGAAATATTTAATATGTTAAGATGAAAGAGTAATGAATTATTAAGAAATTTTTCGAAATAATCAAAATAATAAATAATAATCAATGATTAAAACTGCTCTATGCGGTGTTATATTTATGATAAATATCTGAACAATACTTAGTTGTAAGACATATTTAATATATTAGGATAAAAAACTAACGAATGTTAATTATTCAAAATACTAACAATAATCATTGCTTAAAATTACTCGGTTTACTTTTTTATTTATTTACTATTATTATTCAATATCTTCATAATATACTTATTCGTAAGAAATGCTTTATAAATTAGGATGAAAGAGAAATGGATGATAAAGAAAAATTTTCAAAATAATCAAAATAATAATAATCAGAGATTAAAGTTACTATACGTTCTCTTTCATTTATTTAAAATTGTTAATAAATATCTTGACAATATTTATTTGTAAAAAATATTTAAGAGCAGTGTTGAAAGAGTAATGAATGTTAAAGAGAATTTTTCCAAAACAATCACCATAATAATAAAAATCAGTGGTTTAAAACTGCTCGTTACATTTTTGTATTTATTTAGTATTATTAAAGAATATCTTCACGTTACTTATTTGTAAGAAATATTTAATATGTTAGGATGAAAGAGAAATGTTAAAGGGGATTTTTCAAACTAATCACAATAATAATAGCAACCAGTGATTTAAAATTGCTCGTTGCATTTTTGTATTTATTTTTTGTTATTAATGAATAGCTTTACAATACTTATTTATATAAGAAATATTTAATGTGTTAGGCGGAAAAGTAATGAATGTTAAAGAGAATTTTTCAAAATAATCATAACAATGTCAATAATCAGTGATTTAAAATTGGTCGATGCACTTTTTTATTCATTTACTACTATTAATGAATATATTTACAATACTTACTTGTAAAAAAATATTTAGCATGCTGGGATAAAAGAGTAAAAAAATTATTGTTGCATAATGAAGAATTTCTTATTAATCAAAACAGTCTCTGGCATGTATGCAAATTAACAATAAATTAATATCTTTAATAACCCTATCAGGTTATGAGAATAATAACCCTAATAAATGAATGTGAAATAATAACCCTATCAGGTTATGAGAATTTTTTTATTCTAGACTAAAGACATTTTGCATTTTAAATGAAATTATTAAGAATAAATAAGGATTTTTTATTTTCTAAATCTTACATGCATAATAAAATTACAGAACAAACCTAAATTTTTTTTTATGAACACTAAATTAACATAATGGTTAATAAACAGTTTTTTGTGGTAATTCAAATCTTAGATGCATTATCATACAGTAGGAAGATAAAAATAATTTTTGGTCATGGTCTTGTTTAGATCAGGAACAAAAATTCTTTGAGAAAGTATTCTATCACGTATCAATCAAACAAACTTGTGAAAGAAAGGCTTTACAAAGAAATATCTGAAAATAACTTGGTCCTGCCATTGTAGTGTTGTATTTCACAAGAATTAGAGATCTTCACATAAGTATATCATTTATGATAAAGGAATGGAAATAATATATGTACAGTTCTCCGGAATTTATTTTTCAATCCAATTCATATGAGGCTAAAATGCATGATAAGGTTAAATATTATTGACAAAACAACATAAAAATTCTAAATACCATCTTATGTACTAATATATATGCTAATATTTTGATATAAAGCATAGAAGATCAAAATACTTCGACAACGTACATCTGTAATTTTGTATTTCCCCAAAATCAAAAATTCGTCAAACGGTCTAAGACTATTTAACCCCTTGAAGGGCACCTGTATATTATATATACCACTTAATTTTAATTCTGTTAAGCCACATTGGCACCGGAATTTTAGTATTAAGTTTTGTTTTTTACAATGTACGTGGAAAACATCTTTTACTTACTATCATATAAATTTGTTCATGAATACCGGTGTCAGTCTATCATTTGAACATTTTAGGAACAGAAGTGCTTTGCCCCTCAAGGGGTTAAAAGGAATTATCTTACATTTATTTCTGCGCATAGAACTCGGTCCTTAGCGAATATGCGCTTTTCTGAACATTAGATTTATCTAAAAATTCAACATTTCTTAGATAAATTAAACTGAATTATACTATTCAGTTAAAAGATACATTTTCCAAAGTTCAATTAGATTTATTTTTATCAATTCTAATATTTATGTTTTATAATTAATATTTTGAGAAATAATTGTTAAAATGAGACTCATCAAAATTTATAATCATACATTTTGAGATTGTAAATCATAAGTGTACGATTAAAAATTATAAATGCTTGTTGCTAGCATAAATTTAATTGTAATTAAAAATGATGTTTAAAAAAAGTGTTTTCATGCAATTTGCACATCAATTACTTAAATAATGTAGGAAAAAAGTATAATTCTGCAGATATAAGTAACAGAGATCTGTATGCTTACTGAAATTTTATCTGTACACCGCATAGAAAAAGATGTAAATCTACAAAACATGTTTTTTGTAAAGCTATAGAAATCTATAGCTTTAATAAGGAATCCAGTAAAATTACAGAAATCTTACTAAAATTTGATGTGTAACCCTGTTGTCTGTTAATAGTTTGCAGTTTGATAAAAAGTTTCAGACATCCCAGTTTCCTAAAAATAAATCTTTGTAATCTTACAATTTTTATTTTATTATTTACAATGTAAACGTGATCTGTTACACAATTTTTGTTGTTGCCGTTGAATAAAAAGTCTTAGGAATCCCAGTTTCCTGAAATAAAAGACTAAAGTTTATAATTAATAAAACAACTAAAAATGCAAGAAAATCATGCTAGATAAAGTAGAATTCTACGACTTTTATATTCCAGGTTTTCTTTTTTTTTTCTTTTTTTTTTCTTTTTCTTTTTCTTCTTTTTTTTTTTTCTTTTTTTTTTTTTTAAGCATTTTTGTTTGTCTAAAAGGAACACAAACTCTTAGCATTTTTGCAAAAGTGTTTGATTCATGTGCAAATTTTGTAATTAATAAATTTAAAGAAATCCATATTTGTGAAATAAAAACTCACGATATCGATATATTCCATAAAAGAAAACTCTAATTTTTATTTTTCCCTGTCGAATTTTGAAGGCATAAAGCGAAGTCTGTAATTTCATCGAATACCCGTTTTATACAGCCTAGGGGTAGGGAGTCAGGGCAATTTATTATAGCACCTTTTTTACTTCTTATTTTCTCCCTGCTTTTCAAGTCGAAAATCTGCACATCTATCACTATAATACCCACAATTGGTCTCAAAATATATGATTGTGGTAGCTCTAGTAAAGCGTAGCTAATGACGCACAGTAATCTATACATCGCGAATGATGACATTTTTCACTCGCTCTTGTGGTTCCTGTATTGGGTAAAAAAAATCTGCAAAATGACAGTATAAGGGACCATTAAGTGTTACTATGGGAGACTTTAGTATGGCTAAGCGTATATTACGGAAGAGTAAATGATATTTTATTGTGAAGGATAAGCCCGTTGTGTTGTGATTTGTAGTGTAAACTTTAATGTTTCAAAGGGATTAAGATGCAACTAAATAATCAGTTTTATTGTTTGTAATTTGTTAATGTTGGACGCTTTCAAAAAATGTATTTAATGTCAGTACAGCTAGAGCTTTTAAGTTGACAAAGCAAATTTATTTTCCATGCTAATAAAGTTACCTTTTCTCTTCTATATTTTAGATTTTTTTTTTCGCTTACGGTCCCCTCTCGAAAAGTTGGAGCGAGTGTACAGCTGTGTTGTTGCTTTTGTACATAGGGAATTAACACATGTATATAATACTGCTCAGAATTATTCAATATTTCGAAAAATGGATTGTGGTATGAAAAGACTTGGCGCAGCATGTCCCTAAAGGGACCTTGTGCCCTTACACTTTACACAACCAGCCAACTAATCTTATAAAATGCCCATAGATTATTAAAAACATCTAATATTATGACAATGAAAAATAAACTTGCACTATTAGCGAAATAATTCTATTTATACGATACTTCCTGTCAGAAATTTATAGAAAATATTTACTGCACAATGAGCCAAAAATAAGTCTTATCAAGAATTATTTTTTATCTGCGCATCAGGAAGTTTGTATGTGTACGAAAACTCATATTGTCTCAATAAATTTATGTTAAAATTTATTTAAGCTTAAAGTATCACTCAATGAAATTGGAAAGTTACTTTTCAGATATTCATTACAATTATTTAGTAAAAGCGTAATGAAAAAAATTACTAACTATTAAAAATTAATTTATAAAAATGACTTAATACTTTTACTGTGAAAAAAATTCCCCGAAATTGATTTAAGAGTATCTTTCATTTCTTTGAAATTTATTTAAATGTCTCTTCTGTAAACGATTTGAAGTAATCTCAGTAACTTTGGTCCTTATATACTGCAAAACAGCTAGTTATGTAACCTTAATAATAATAAAAATAATAATATTTTGGCAACATTGTGTTAATATTATTATGAATGGATAAATTAAACAGGCAGAAAATGCTGTACTTTTGTTTATTAATATAAGATTTCCGTGTAGTGTTCGAGTTAAACTGAAATACAATATATTCCATTCAATATATCCCTACCCACAAATTGATCAAAAATTTGATTTTTATTTTTAAGATTAAGTGAAAGCTTGTTTAATTGTGAATAATTTGACACCACATTTTTACTGATACGGCAAGTATAGCGCGAGATATTGTAAATTTCGTTAATACACCTAGTGCGTACTCACACAAATGAAAAATTTAAAAGTCTTTTTCTCTGAGCTCATATTTTCTTAACTTTTATCTTTTAAAAATACTACAGCTTTTTTTTTTTTTTTTTTTTTTTTTTTTTAAATTTTAAACCTTTTTGTACATGTTCTTTATTATATATGTGATAAAACTGCTCGAGGAATTAACCTTGAGGTTTTTTGATAATTTTTTTTTCTAATAAAAGCATATGAAGATGTTAGACTTGACCGTTTTATACTATATCTATCAGTAAAAAAATATATTAAATGCAATATTATATGTATCTAAAAATCCATGCACAGTCTTGTGTAATAGACACATTTGAAAAAGAAATTGAGCAAAAAATATGAATATTAATAAAAATGGAAGGGATTCTAAAAAATCCATTTTTTTAAATGTTAAATATACAATTTTTTTTAACGTTTAAAATGCCATTAGTTCACCGTTTGATCTATTTTATTTAAATAAGTAAAATTGTTTTGAAAAGGTAAACTGTTCCCTTAAATAATTACACATGCATTCAAGTTTTATGCAATATATTTTAATTTTTTTTGTAAAAGTCAAAGCAAATTATTTTATTAATAATATCGATCTTAACACGTTGAGCGCCTCGGTGACTGACACTGAAGCTAAAAAAAATGTGATATTTTAAGTAATTTTTAAGAAAGTATAATCTTGTAATAAATAAAAGTTAAGTATAAATTCTAAATAAATGTTTAGTAATTAATTAAAATAATAAATGTATTTTTTAGTTTTATATCCTATTTTAGACAGTCAGTCATCGGTGAATGACGCGATTTAAACGCAACATTCAGTGTCACTCACCGGTGACTGACGTGACGCTTAACGTTTTAAACAATTTTAATATTTTCGCATTTGTATAAAGGTCTTATTTTCTAAGTTGAATTGGCAAATTTATAATGCCTATAATAATCATAAAGTCATTTGGTATTTCTAAGTTATATAATTAATTAACAAACATTCTATTATCATTATTTGTATTATTACTTTGGTTGAGAATTAAAATTCTTTTCACTAATACAATGCAGAGCTTTGATTTTCAAAAGACATCTCAATTTTTCTGCGTAAATATGAAAAGTAAAAAATACAAAAATTTGT
The DNA here is from genome assembly GCA_964019185.1 of Maratus speculifer. Lineage (NCBI taxonomy): Eukaryota > Metazoa > Arthropoda > Arachnida > Araneae > Salticidae > Maratus > Maratus speculifer. The sequence continues at coordinate 377,444,142 of OZ025293.1, forward strand.
CCCTGCCGCCATTGCAAAATATAAATACTCGCACAATAATCGAAATATGAAAAACAGTCATCTTTTTTCATGGAGTGTATGTCGTGATTTACTTATTCAAGTTTTTTATCAGACTATCATTATGCAGAAAATAATCCATAAAAGTTTTCTTTATGCTGAAAAAGAGCGTGGCATTAGAGTAAACAGTTCATGTCAGATCATAGTTTTCAGTTATCTTTATTACTTAAGGTTACAAATTCAATAGCGATTTTCCGTTTTCTCAATGGCGTTGTTTATCACATAGATAAATCTGGTTTTATTTCTGAAGTGATATAGTTGTTAGTGTATTTCCTTATAATGTTCGACATTTTATCTGTTTTTGCGGTAAAGATAAAATTATTTTTTCTAATAAATAAATAAAAAGGTTAAGCATTTGTTAGAATAATGGGGTACAGAAAAGGCAAATAAGTATGTTTAAAGATTTATTTAGTTATTGCATAAACTGTGAGTTATTCAAAAAGTGTATGATGATGGATTATTCAAAAAGTTTCTAATGCTTTAATAAAAATTAACTAAGAAATGAGTGTTTAAATATTTTGATTTTACATAATTCATTGAGGTCATTTAGCTAAGTTACTCTTCAGTACATTTAATTTTCAGTAAAATATGAACTAAAATGAAAACGACTTAATTGATTTTGCTCAAAGGTGTTCATGCGCATAATTATATTCATGTCTGACAATTAATGAAAACATGAATATGTGTAAGCAACATTAATTTTAAGTGGAAAAAAGATTATGCTTTTTAGGTTACCTTTAAGGAATTTTTGTGGAGTAAATAATAAAAAAAAAACATTATTTGAGGAAAAACGCGTATTTAGTTATATGAAAACAGTTCTAAATATATTTTATAAATTTAAGTTGTGTTAATCAATTAAACGTGATCTCCTTAATTTTTTTTCCCATAGGAATGGGGAATAGGGGTGAAATTGGCACGAAATATTTAACTTCAACCTTAATCGAAAAGCTTAAATTTGCATTAGGTATTTTTAAGTTTAAAAAGATGAAAAGGTTCTGCGCAATGAATACCGCAAAAGCCGGGCGTATTAAAGAAAATCTTCTGATTTTTATCTTTTAGAATTCGAAAATTTTACATTAATATTTTATAAGATTTTATACTACATTATTAAATTTCCTAATATTGATTGATCAATTGTATTAATTATGTTGAATTGCTTTATTATCTTAATATTTTAATTACCCTCTCCCCCTTTATTTTACATTGTTGCGTAATTGAAATGTTTGCAGCCCTCGAGAAAAAAAATTGCCTAAGGCAGGTCTAAACGGCGATTTTAGAAGAAAAAGAATAATTTTCCTTTCCGAAATTTTTGAAAGACTTCCTTTTACACAAATCAGAAATTTAATTTATGTTAACATATTTTTTTAATAGCTATGCTGTTTTAAAAAATGATTTTGTAGAAAAACTGTTAGTTAGTACACTAGTAAATAAAGTTATTTAAAGAAAAAAATTGTATTTTTTTTATTGGCAAAATTGGTTAGAAAGCAAAAAGTTCAATTAATCAATACAGATTTTCTATTTAAAAAACATGTTTTCTTTTCGCATCTTCGCGCACAGTTTTAACTTGTAAATCGAAACATTTTTTTTCCATTACACTTAATTTAGAAATTTTGTATTCATACTTGAATGGTAAATATTCTGAATGGTAATATTTCCTTTACATAGAAAGCTACAGACGTTTCGCGATTACCTAAAACTCTTCTTTTGAAATTTCGTGTGTGGATTCGGATTATTATTATTATTATTATTTTTTAATCCACATATGGATGCATGTATTTAACCCAGCAAATAGGTTAAACATGAAAAAAAGAAAGAAAGAAAAATATTATTTATAAGCCTATCTTTTTGAGAATTAAAAGGAAATGAAAAACGAATAAAAGATCAAGAAAATACGGCTTCTTATAGTGAAAAGTTTTAAATTTAAACAGTATTGATGTCTCAACGCCTAAAACTCGTTAAAGAATGAAAATTTTACTAAGAAAGATGCTTAAAATATATAAGAGATTAACCCTTTCCTGAAGACATCCTTTACACAAAATTAATTTGTTTGACATCACGTTTTTTATGTACCCAAAATTGCTCTAATTAAAAAAATACAAATATTATATTTATTTATTAATGGTGCTAAAAACAAATTCCACATGCACCTTTTGACGACGCATAATTGCCTCACTTGTCCCGAAATGATTAAATATGTATTATGTATGTACTTTTAATCAAGAAATCAAAAATGTAACATATTTCTTTTTGTTTGTTACTGAATCTTATCATTGGCCGCAACGGACAAATTGATTCGCAGGACATTTCGTGTATTTTTTCTATCTTTTGCTTTAAATTGTGAAAATTACTTTAAATCAACTGAAATTTGCCTCATTCAATAAGACAAAAGAAAAAATAATCTGTCTTAAAATAAATAAATCTCTTCAATTTCACCACTTTTGTTATATTTCAATTAAACTGAAATTTTTGTGACTGAACCATATATTCATTCTCTTTTGAACTATTTTAATTTGTATGATGAAAAAAAGGGGAAAAAGAAAAGAAAAGTAGTCTGGAGAATCAGAAAAGAAGTCCGATGCAAGAAAAACTCGTCTATACTCAATAAGGTCAAAATTTGAAAAATGAACTTGTTTACTTTATTTTTCAATTAGAGTGAGATTTGCAACATGTACTAATTATCACTGATCCATTCAAATAATTTTTCATTTTGCATATATTTGATTAATGAGAAAACGTTGTTTCGAATGAGAAAAAAACAATTAAACGTGTTAAAATGTTCTTGCTGTCGAAATAGTAAATACGATTAAAATAATTATGAAACCCACGCTCTATTATTTATTCAATGCTAAACAAGACAATTGTTATACTTACGGTAATTGTAATTTCTTTATTATTTCTTTTCTCCTGAATAAATAATATTTAGAGAAATTCGCACTTCTAAAATTTGAAGGGAATTAAATTTCTTTATTTTGTATTATAGGCACTATTTACTTTAAAATGATCTTAGGGTTGTTCGACAGCTTGAAACTTTCTGACTCATTTTCTGACCCATTTATCATGGTAAAATACATAAATGTGAGAGGCCTGACTATTGAAGATATTTGGGATCGAAATGAGTAAATATTTATCGAAAAAAAAAAAATGGAAAACTCATCAAGTTATAAGCAATTGTGATTGCGTGATAACCCGTTTTTTTCTTCCTGGGGGGTGTCGCGGTCGAAAATTCAACTTTGACAGCACTTTCTAGGTAATCTTCTGCTGTCACCAAAAGAAAAAAAAAATGGAAATTGTTTTTCTATGACATAGTTTTTGAATAAGAATATCCGCTACTTTCATTCGTTTCCGAACAAAAATGAATTAAAAGATGCGACAGAAAGTAGCTCCTATGGATTTGAGAATAGCTTTAAGGCTGTTCTCAAACCCTGGCTATTTTCGGGCATTCTTTTAATTCTTTTTTGTTCGTAAACGTATAAAATGGACAGGTGCTCAGGGCCTGATTAACCTAAGCTATGAGAAGCACAGTGTCATTTCGGGGACCCCCCCCCCACCCTCATTCGTAAAGAGTTTACTAAATTCGACATACTTCGAAACTCAACAATACTACAAATATTATTCAAAAGAGTAGCTGACTTGAGTTCACATGTATTTCATTAATCAACTTTTTTAAGTTCCCTTACACAAAAACTGAATACAATCAAGCAAAATATGCTAAAAGGGGTGAGCGTAATACTAATATAAAAATGTATGTGGATGAAAAGTTTGAATTCAAAGTGCATACACAACATAAAATAAAACATTTTGAAATACTTATTTCAATAACGGCAATAGCTTAAGGAATTAATATTTTTTATTGTGCATACAAGCTAAATTTAATAATATTAAAATTCAATTTTTAAAACAAAAATACATGTAAAATAATGGATAAACTGAAGAATTGTGATAATGTTGTTGAAACTGATCTCTTACATGAAAAATTAATTAATGAAAGGTATTTTTCTGAAGCACTTAAATAATACATATATATATATATAAATTAATAATTTGAAAAGAAATTAGATAAAATTTTAGAATGAAATTAATTCCATATAAAATTTAGGGCCTCCATTTTCTCAATTTTGGTCCCTTCAAAACTTTCTAAGGGAAGCATGTGCTTTCCGTGCCTATTCGGTAGACAGGACCTGCAGGTGCTGTTATTAAGAATTTATGTAATCAAAATGTTTTTCCTGTAAAGGCAGATTTTTTAGAAAATGCAGTCAAAGTGGGCGTTTAAACTGAATTTCTGGACCCTATAATGCAGGGATTTAAAAAAAAAAAAAAAGCAGATGTCTTCCAAGACAATAATTGCCTATCACTCAAGATATAATTAATTTATAAGAAAATGTTGCCTGCAAGTATCATGATTTAAAATGAAGTCGGAAATTAAGTCAAAAAATTTCTCGTATATTTAGCGGGAAAATGCATTCTTTTAACTACTATCTCAAAGACGCAACAAAATACGAAATTTTATAGAAAACAGCTGATATTGTTCATCTTTTTCTAAGGAACTACTGAAGTGATTTCCATATTCCTTTAAAATTTCTTTATTATTTTTTATTATTAGCTATATTTCAATCGTTTTTGAAAAAATCAACTTTCTTTTTGTTAATAATGTATATTTTTTATTTAAATTAATGATAATGAGCTATTGAATTTCAAATTTTCCTTTCTTGCAGAAAAATCTATTTATTGTTTAACTACTAGCAAAACTATATATATTTCAAATTATTAAAATTGTTTCAGTAGTTCCCAAGACAGGGTAATTGAATATCAGTTTTTTTTATAGGATTTCGAAAGTGTTGTGTCTCTTTAAAATATATTGGTATATTAATATAAGTCCTTACGATTTTAAAAAGGTAATATATATAACCATTTTATAATACTATAAATCAACCTCTACAATTAATATAGTGTAAACTCGACAAGATAATCAAATCGAATTAGCAATAGTGGAACAATGACGAATAAAAATGGAATATATATATGCATGTATTATATCTTAAATCAAAGAACATCACTACTTATAACTTAAAATGTTAAGTTTATAACAAGTTTGCCACAGTTTGAGAAAAAAAATCTAATAGATAAGTTATGAGCAAATAAATTTCATTTCGGGTCATATAGGCCCAAGTTCAACAGCAGATTTATATAAGAAATTCCGTCGTATTTTTTATACGAAATTGTAAGCTATCATAAACATTTAAAAGTAGATGATGCCAAACAGAAAATGAAATATAAATGATTTAATCATAAATTAGAAGAGAAATGGAATATACAAGTTATATCATGATGTAATCGTATAAGTATTTGCAGAGAATATCTGTAATTGTATTAAAGAAAACAGTTTTTGTAAAAAAATATATTTTTTTTCTATAAACAATGAAAAGTCCACATTTTCTACAGTAAAAAAATATATATATATATATATATATATAAAAGAAAAATAAATAAAAAGTTTTTTCTGTAAAAATTACTTTTCTGTAAAATTAAGTTTTTAACTGCGTACATAGGAAATTAGAGTATCAATTCACGCATTCAATCAAAAATATCATACATCTTGCGCTAAGCCGAAAAATGCAGGAAATTGCAATTTTTAAATGCACTATATCTCGGTAAAATATTGTATATTGCTTTCAACAGGCTGTACTTTTTTTAGCTAAAACTAGTATTAATAAACCACAGAAGTTTTCGATTTAAAGCTCTATGCTAGTGTTTTTGAATTACGGCCTATAAACTATTTGTGGTCCTTGAGGTTTGCTCTTGTGGTCTTAATTCTTCCTCTCTCCCCACCTCCAACCAAACAGAACTAAACAGAAAAGTTAAATTAAAATAAATTGCATGTTACATATTGTAGCTGGAATTGTGAGAGTAATAAAAGGGTATAATTGTAATATAAAAGACTTGAAAAAAAGGTCCAGAAACATTACTCTATACAATATTTTCGACTTTTTTCTTTTTTTTCTTTTGGTTTAAAATCAAAAATATATACAGGATAGGACCATTTACCTCATGATAAGCAAATAAAGTTGAAAAAATAAAGAAGTCCGAAACCTTATAATAGACATTAATTTTGCTTACCTTAAATAATAAAAATCCCATATAACCAAACAACCTTAAATAATAAAAAAAGAAATAAGTAAAGGAAGACGTTGAATCTTTGTATTAGTAGAGTTGAATTTTTGCCATATAATTGAATGCACTGATAATTTCGCTATTATGAAGATCCATTGAAATTGTTTATAAATTAAAATAACAGTGCTTATTGAAAAATATCCTTTAAAAGTCGTTTAATTCATTCTCTGTAAAACTACAAAGAAAAATCGTAAATGAAGAGAAAAAGAGTTAAATATTTCTATTAGCGTCTTTTATCATTGTCTATAAATGCCTGAGAAAAACATTTTTCTCATTCATACATCTGTCTTTTTAAAAATAGTAGTTTGATGAGGATCCTTATTAACAAATGAAAGGCAAGATATCTACATATCTATGTCCAATTGCACCTGCTTAGCATGTTTTTAAACGATTGTGGCCTTGATTTTTCTACTCATTGAGCTTTTTTCATAGTTATACATTTAGCGCAGTGCGTCCTGTTTCAAAGTAGTTCAATAGAGAGAGGTCAACTGTCATTCAAACCAAAAAGCATCTATCAAATGTTTCTATGAAAGAACAAAATAAAAAAGGCTCCGAGAATTTTGATATTCATTGTTTTAAATCTCTCAGGACCTTTTGAACTGTTAATTTTTTCTGAACCATATAAAGATAAGTTGTTTTTTACGATCTCCTTTTAAGATGTTTGAGACTTCTAGGTAAGCATCACATGACGAATCTAGAATCTTTAAGTGTGAGAAAAATTGCAAAACAAAAGTATGTGTGCTAATACCAGAATTTAAAAGTATCTAAAACTGTTTAATTTAGTAATTACACCACTGTTGAAGCAATTTAAAGAAGACTTTTTGTCAATAAAAGTTCTTTTCCAGTATATTGAATGATCGTATTAATGAAGGATCTTCATTTAAAATGACATTAAACTTTTAAAAACCTATGACTCCGTTTCGTGTCTCTACATTGATAAATTGTTTGACTGTTAAAGTTATTTGACAAATGGGATCGACGGCAAAAGTTCTCACATTACGTGAATATCTTACACTAATATTATTTCCTAAAACATTCGATGGAAATTTTCCATTGAAAAAAAAAATTAGATACTTCAAGTACACAATAAAGAGTAAGTAGTTTCGAAGTATTTAGCTGCACTATTTAAAATTTTAGAAACAATTTAAGGGTTTCCAACTTAATAAAATATAGATATTTTTTTAATCTTGAAATTATTTTACGTTAGTGATTAATAAAACTTTTCTACATACAATTGAATTTTTTATCACATATTTATGTTTTTAAATGCTCTGTTTTATATAGCATTTTGTTACATTTTCAGTTTTATAATTTTTTTAAACAAGTAGTTTTTAACCGATGTGCAAGTATAACCAGCTAAATTTTAGATATTCCAAATTAACATTTTGAGCTTTAAGGTTATTCAATAAAAGTTTCAGTTCCATAACATCACCATAAAATGTCAAATGTAGCCGTGAGAGTTAAAGATAAATTTAAATTTTTTCCCCGAAAGTTGGGTTATTAATTGAAGACCTCAGATGATAAGGATGTATGTAAGAACAACAACAGAAATTTTTAGTTAATCACGTGACTGAAGATAATCAAAAGTCCTCTATGATCTTTTAACTTACTATATGAAAAAAAAAATATTTACAGAGATTTTTAATTCAAGAAGGAGGTATTTAACAATAAATAATTCAAATAGATCATTTGGAACTTCACAGCTCATTTTCTCTAAATGATGGGTTCTGTTACTTACCACTTTTATCATGTGAGCTTTTCAATTGTCAAAATGCATGTAGGGCGGTACTAGGGAGCTGTTCAAAGTTAGCATAATTTGAAAAGTCTTACAAAAGTGCAAATACATAATTATGCTTTCTTCAGTCATGGTTATATTTTCTGTACAACAATAAATGTATTAGTTAACCGTGTCGTTATCTTTAGATGCCGAAAAAATACGCTATTTTCCATGATGACAATATTTCTATTTCTCTTGTTGCCGATAAGAACATTGGTTTCGAACTTTAGAATAGTTAATTATTTCAAATTAGCTTCAATTTTTTTATTAATTAATCCTCCGCCTGCGATTCCTCAGTTTCTTTGATTTTCAAGTTCGTCCATTAGTGCACTTTAGAAAATTCAGGTGATATTTGCCACAGGCGAGGTTACTTTTTAAAAATGTTGTCTACAGCTATTTTCAAACAATAATATTTTCTGAAAAATTCTAAGAAATATATGTATGCAGATAGTGAAAATAAAGAATCATTCATAGCGTTTTCAGGAAACAAGCAGTATAAGGAGGGTTAAGAATTAGCTTTAAATTTTAACTGAATTTCATGAAACATTCTGAGACTATTGTAGCTCTAAGGCCAATCTTTAGAAGGGTACCCGGGGCCAAAAAAAAACTTGTATTCTAATATTATACCAAAAATTATATGACAGCCGAAAACTGTTCACCCTCAGAGCGCGTGATTTCTCAGTGCGGTTCTGTTGCATGAGCTTGTAGACTGTGTATCTTTCACTAAAAAGAAAATTGGCCAAATTAAAATGTTATAAATTGTATTTGATATTTAACTTTTAAAAGCAACTTGATCAGTTTAAGGGCTTTGAAAATTATTGGCTAAAATTCATTCTAAAGAAAATGATTATGAAATGTGATTGCTTTCTTAACTATTAAAGGGTCTCCAATTCACTGTTATTCTCATTAATCCTGCTGTTCAGTTTAGGTCTATACCGAAGTGAAATTTAATTGCTCATAACTTTTTTACTAAAAAATTTTGCTTAAATTTTGACGATTTTGCTGTTACATATACCTGACATTTTGAGCTATAAAATTTTGAGCAAATATAGTTTTTAACCAAAAAATATGAACAATTAAATTTCGCTTCGGATCATAGACCCATAAGGAACAGCAGGGTTACGAAAAAAAATGTTAAGTGTATATTTTTATATGCAAAAAGTCAAAAGTAGAAAATTAAAAGTTTGGAAAAGTAGATGAAGTATTAAATGTAAATACTTGATCAAATTGTGCTAGTCGAAATTCGATTATATCATCTTTATCCTTTTGATCTTTGCCACCACAAATTCTGTAAGGTACTTTGACATTATTAATCACATTGTTTCTATAATTAAATAAGGCAAAATTTTCTTATTCTTAAATACTGGTAGTTGGCTTGCAGGTCACAAATCGAAGACCCCTTATCTTTAAGAGAGAAATAGAAAATTATTCTGTTGACGATCATTTTATTGAAGAGCCTTTCACAAATACAAGCAACTTCGGGTCTCAAACTTCTAACATTACATACCACAAGAAATGAAGGAAGATTAATAAACAAACCACACACACAAAATTAAAAACAAAAACACCTCTAAAACCGCCCCCCCCCCCCACCTCGAAAAAAAGAAAAAAAAAGCAGTTGCACAATTTAAAACACATTTTTAAGTTAAAGAAATTATTTCTAGATCTCCTGGAATATTCGGATACTATGAACATAAAGTTGAATGTAATTTCATTTACTTTATTGATATTCTGATACATGAATGTGATCCACAAAAAAATATGTTACACATATAGATACATTCCTGCAACTTTATCCTTAAGCGGAAATATTTTACAAATGTCTGCGATGAAAGGCGACTGAAATTATTTTTCGCATTATAGAAAGTATTCCTGGTTCTCCGGGAGCATTCAGATGCTGCGAACATAAAATAAATGTCGATTGACGGTATGTGCCACACCCTAGATAATGCTTTAGAAACTAAGTCTAACGTAGCTATCCAAGACCGGCAGAGATCGCTTGGCCACACCCGTAGTAGTGCGTTGAGTCACGGCAGAAGAATCGGAACTAATCCATTGAGTGTGAACAGAAACTACAACTGGTCTTCCTCCAGTGTTACTTTCCAGTCAACTTTAGACGCGTATATATAATATTTCTTTCTGGTATAAACAAATACATATTCATATATAAAGGAATTAATATGTGTATATTCACTATATGCCCTTTAATGACCGGACAGTTGCGATCTTGGACGTTTTGTTAAATATCTAGATAAACACACGAGGAATTATTATGAAACTGCAAATTTGTAAATAAAATACAACAAGTCATATATTTCCGTGAAGAATTGTTTCCGAAATCCCATAGGGGACTGTCAAGAAACTGAGATAGAACAAAGATCTCTAGAATAACCCTGTCAAAACTAATGTGGCAAAAGCGTTCAAACTGCAGGTTATGATTAAGTGGCTTGCTGTAATAAACTGTATACATTGTGATCAGGATAGTAAGTATACTCGTAGATAAATTGAGGTTTTTATAAAAAGAATTCCAAACTTTACCACATTTTTTTGTTTATAATTTGCAGTGTTCTTAATATAAAAATATGTTCTTTTAAAAAAATATGACAAAAAATATCGTACACAATACCTTGTAATCAGAATTAAAAAATAATAAAAACTGTATGAAAAATGAGCAGGTTTAATAAATAATGTTTCACAGAGAATGCATAAACGCATTCAAAATAAAATTTGCATATTGTGTTAGCTAAATGTATAGAGCAACTTTTGTGATAATCTGTAAAACATTGCTTGAAAATTCTGAAAACGATCATCGATAGATTAAGCTAAAGTTCGTTGTACCCAAAAGGAAGCAAAAAATAAGGAGCTGTATCCAAAGATAGTATGTGCAATATTGTGTATGCTATATTGTCTCTAATCAATGGGTATATAGATACAGCCCCTCATCTGTATTCTTCATTTTGGGAATAACGGATTTTGAGCGTATTCTATCGACATTATCTTTCAGAATTTTTAAGATGTGTTTTTGAGACTTTCACAAAAGTTGCTCTATTCATTTCCTTACATTATGCAAAATATATTTCGATTGCGTTCACGCATGCTTATTGAAACATTATTTAGCAAACCTGCTCATTTTTAATACAAGTTTTATTATTTTTGAATTCTGATTACAGGGTGTTATGTACAATGTTGTTTGTCATATTTTCTGAAAAGAAATTTTTTATGTTCTCTGTAAATTATAAGTAAAAAACTTGGGTCTTTTTTTTATGAAAACCTTAATTTCTCTACGAGTATACATTCTATCCTCATAAAAGTAAACACAGTTTTTTACAGTAAGCTACTTAATCATAATCTTTAGTTTGAATGCCTTTGCTACATTAATTTTGACTGGGATATCCAAAAAATCTATTCGTTCTTTTTCAATTTGTTGACGATCTGTTACGAGATTTCGGGGGAAAAAAATCTTCACAAAAATATATGAGTCAAAATAGTGCATAAACTTCTTACAAAATCTAACCAAACCTCTTATTAAACATGAAAAATACAAACATACATATAGAATACGTTTAATTTAATGACTAATTGATAAATCGAACAACAAAATGATAAAAACTCCATTTAAAGATCTCATTTAGTAATACATTACATAATAGTTACAGAGGATAAAAGAAAAAATACGGTACATAAATACATTAGAATCAAAATTTATCTTACAATTTCATATAACAATAGTAATCAAAATTCTAAATGATGCATGTAATACATTATAATCATACATTATAATCATGTGATAATCATACATTAATCATTATACTAAAACACTATTAAGTTAAAGCTATTTTATATATATAATAATCCTAACCTACTACATCTACCCTACGCTAACTAAAGTCTATCAACAAAGTACTAATTGTACAATTTAAAATTCTCAGATAGTAACAGAACTTGAAATTAGATGTTACAACAGAAGCATTTTGAAATGACAAAGAAACAAAGAAATGCGATTTACTACACTATAAAAGATAACAATAATAGTATTATATAATAAAATGCGCATAAGCAGCTGTATTTATTATATATTTTCAAGCAAACAAAATTATTTTGTAAAACCAAAATGGACATAGAAATTAAAGTATCAGATGCAAAATGCAATAGAAAACAATTATTGACCAATAAATTCGCGATACATATGCACAAAATATACTTTGAATAGGTGAAAATATATCACATGGATTATATTCTATACGGCCAATACATTTGGGGGAGAAAAAAAAAACTTAATAAATCTTAAATAATAACATTAATTTACAATGACTCTTTTCCGTCATTCATATTCTGGTGTTGATTTTTAAATGTTAAGTATTCACCACACCCAAAAAACGTCTTGTATTTAACATGTCACCAATAAAATCAATAAAACAGTAAAAAAATTATTGATATATAAGGATATATAAGGACAGCTTTTAAACGTTGAAAATGGTAGTAGCTAATTTAATAAATTCATGTTTATGAATGACTCCTACAACTTCTTGAGCTTTAATATATACAGAGTGATTCCCTAACACGTGTACAAACTTCTGGGAGGAATATGTTATTCAAAGACGAATCAAAATTAAATTAAAACTTACTGGAAATGAGAAATTAGGAAACTGATTGGTTATGATGCATAGATTTATAAAATAGTTTCAAAAATACTTACACCTTTTAATGCATACAGTAATACTGTTAAAACGTTGCCTATGTATAGCGGAGTACTTAATAGAAATGTTCATTATATCGGCAAAAACAATGTAATACAATTATTGCAGACTGAATATTTGCTAAGACATAAGCCTATCTAAAACGGATTTTTTTTTTTAAGTCCGTTGCAATTTTTTTAAATAAATTATTTTAATTGCATAACATTTCTGCGTAAAGAAAACACATAAAACATCCTTTAAAATCTCCTTTGTTTAATCAAATATGCTAGATTATAATTTTTTATATATTAACTTTTGATATTTTTTATAAATAAAGACTATCTATGCAAATAACGTTTACTTTAATTAGTAAAATTACTTTGAATGTATTATTAAAAATTCAAGAAAGGAAAGGTCATTATAATGAATAGGCGACGTTTGGAATAAGCAACAATTGCTTCACACAAGTTGAATAATAAGAATAAAACAGTGTGATAGTATCTTAACCATCTTCCAGGTTAAAAAGATTGAGTGGTGTAGCCAACAACCATCTTTCTTACGAATGAAAGATTTTCTAAACATATATTTTACGGATTTTTTCTCTTGACAAAGAAGCTAGTGTGTTGGCTTTGTGTAATGTAACATAGAGTTTAGTGCTTAGCTTTGTATTATATTGCATTAGATGGTATGTGCAAGGGTTTTACGCTTAGGAAGAAGGTTAAATTTTTAAGATTCATTTAATAGATAACCATTTCTTTTTTTCGCAAAGCTCTATCCGTTGCACACAATAAAAAAGGCTTTAGAATTATGAATGTAATTCTTTTATTGACTGTCTTTTCAAAATGAATTATAATTTATTCAGTAGTTATCATAATTTTAATTAAAAGAAACTTAAAAAATTATGTTCAGAAACTTTTAATTATAAAATTATAAGTTAACTTTTGGTTTATATCGTAGTAATAATTATTTATGAATTTTAATTCCCAGATATTTACTTGATAAAATTCTTAAAATTTTAAGAATATAAATTAAATATTGGTCAAGCTTTTTTAACATTGAATTGTTTTTTTGTGGTTGACAGATTAAAGAATATGTAATTCTGTTTAAATATCTATGATACAAAGATCATTGGTTGCAAGAAAGTACAATTAATTTTATTGATTTCCTTAATTATTATTGTATTTATTAAAATTTTTGTAGATAGCTTTGTTTAATTAACTCTTTCGTCATAAAATCTTGATGAAATCTACCTGTATTGTGATTAAATAAAACTCACCTGTGATTCACTAAATAACTTTTGATTCAATAAAACCTGTGATACAAGCTAAACAAAACATTTTGATTAAAATTTCATTTTGTGTTAAATTTTAATTCATGAATCATAAGCTTAATTCATTAAAATAGCTGATTCTATTAACTAGTAATTTACACAAACTCCTGGTTCTTGTATTGTCAAATTGTCTTAAATTACATTAAAGAGTTATGCAACAAAATAAATTCTAAGAAACAGTTTTGTTTTGGATTATATTTAAGATTGCTTCTAATTATTTTATTTATTTTGCATACTTAACACGATATGCTAAAGCATTCGTCATCATGTTATCATATATATTGGATATCATGTGTGGTATATCTATTAATGTAGTATAACATATATCATTCAAGTAATATAATAGGTGTTATTGCTATAATTTTAGTAATAGTTCATGGTATATTGCTTGTTATTTAAGCTTTACAAAAACAGCAACAAAAATGTATCTGTTGATCATACGAGACAACCTTAACGATAACTACAAGAGTTCTTGTTTATTGGAAATGTGCACGAAATATTAAAAAGAAGTGTAAGAAAATAAGAGTATTATTTACAGAAAATTTCATTCTTACACAAATCATTCATAACCTTCGTTTAAAAGTGAAATTTAGAGTATATCCAACATAGAGGGTCATTCTAAATTCGTTGTACAAACTTTAAAAGTTGATTCAGGACATTGTAACAATTAGCTGTTATTGCATAGTGCTGGTATTGTTAATTGTTATTGCATAGGAATATGTGAGCGTTCAGATACAAACACCAGGGGGGCAACTTGGCCCTTATTTTCAATCTCAAAATTTCTCATTCATACCAGACTTTTCTTTGTTTACAGATATTGCATGATTATACAAAGAAAAAATTCATCTCTGAAAATTTACGGTGTAGCAACAAAATTTTGAAAAAAAAAATCAATTTCTATTTTTTCATGTATTTTCTATGTTTGACAGATTTGCCAGTTTTTCAATTAAAAAAGGTGGTGTGTTTTTTTAATTTAAAAAAATCAATTTGATGCCTGAAATTTTCAAAGAAATATTTTTCTTTATATAATCATGAAATATCTGTCTTAAATAAAGGAAAGTCTAGTATAAAAATTTTCTGGTATGAATTAAGAAATTTTGAAACAAATAGAACCCCCTGGTGTTTTTTACTTCGGCTCGATACTTGCGTTCATACATTCCTATGCAATAAATGATTATTAAAGTATACTCTACCAACCCTTAAAGTTTGCGCCATGAATTTAGAAACACCCTGTATATTTAATGCGTAATACTAAACATAAAGTATTTGCATCTTTCACAAAATAGTACAAGAAAATTTAATAATACAATGCATGATAAGAGACGAAATTTCAAAACACAACATAATGAAGGTAAGTTAAAAAATATACATGAAAAACTTTTCAGAATTCGTGATTAAGCGGAGAAAGTTTCTATTGCATAATTTTTATTATCTTTGCATGATACTATTTATAGAATCAGTTATTAATGCGTGGCTTCAAGTTTTATGTAATTTAAGGAACTAAATATAAATTTGAATGAACAGTTGCCAAATTTTTTGGTTCATAACTGGATTTTATGCATTGTATTTTACTCTAATCACATTTTCCAGCTGTTTCTCAAATAAATTTCTGTTTTCATAATTAAATATTTATATGCGGTTAGAACAATTGTGATTCATGAGTGGTTAGAACTATGGTAATTTATAAGTAATAGTCTGTTAGAAATGTGTAATCATAGTCGATTTAAAATAAATTAACGCTCAATCAACAATTATTGTGGATTGCTTAAGCTTGAAATTTACCTACATTTGAAAAATTAAGATAGTAGCACATGTTGAAATGATAAATTTGGACTAACACTTGATTTTATTTTGAATTGGATAGGTCATTTATTTCATAGAATATGTCTTGCGTGATACTTTCTTTAGAATCAGCTGCTATTGCATGACTTCAAGTTTAATATAATTTCAGGAACTAATTTCAACGAATTTCAACGAAAGTTGAATGAACAGTTGCCAAACCTAGAGATTTACAGCTAGAATTTACGCATTGTATATAACTCTTATCACATTTCCTAAGAGTTACTTGAATAAATTCCCTTTTTTCACAATAAATTATTTATGAGTGGTTAAGAAAAGTCATAAATGGTAAAAACTATTGCAAATTCAATATAAAGTCCTTAATATAAAAGAAAAAAACGCCGAAATTCCAAATATTTAATATTGCATAAGCGATGTGTCTACTATAAAAAAATTAAGATACCATAGCATTGACCAGGGTTCCTATGAGTATCGTTATTTCCAAGCCAATATATCACTGTTTATTTACAGAAAAATAAATCTAGTTTAAACATGCGAAATGTCGATTTATTTAAGTAGAGATTTTCTATAAGAAAATGCTTGTACAGAAAAATGTCTTAGTCTGAAATTTTAAGAAATTGTAGGAACCTGGCAGACTTTTGGGCTTTTTTTTTTTCATCGTCTAAATCATTTATTTTGTTTTACAAAACTTTTTTTTCTCTGCTTTAGCTGAAAATCGTTTCCACACATTATACCTTAGATTGTATGATATTCTACTGTTTAGAAATGCCTTATTTTGCAAATTTTATTTGCATATGCTGCATATAATGTACGTAGATTGTTTTGATCAGAAATGAATGAGTTAATATCAATTACTAAATGAATGATAGCTAATTAAATGCTAAATATAGCTTCGAATTAAATTACCGTATATTTCTGTGTAAAAAGCCGATTCATACATAACCTAGCATGCGACTTTTCAGTAAAAAAAAAAAAAAAAAAAAAAAAAAAAAAAGTGTCCCGCTCATTTTGTTATGATTTGATCATGCATGAAAATCAAATAATCTCATTTTGGCTTATCGCAAGAAGACGGCGCTTCTGATGATAACAGATTAAGCACTGTTGATATTCATAATGATGTACCTATAAAAGAAAGTTATTTTAATAAGTTTCTTCAAAATTCTGATCATGATTTGGATAATGAAGTATGATTAGTACTTTTTTGAATTGTAATAGAATGGAGTGTTAAATTATTTATAGAAATTTGTAAGCATTTTTAATATTTTTTTAAATATGTTATCTTTTTTCATTTCATTTTTGAATATCAATTTTTGGAATTTTCTTATACTTATGTATAAGCCGTTCCCTTACTTTGGAACCAAAAATGCTCGGCTTATACACGGAAATATACGGTAGACATCACCACTTGTATTTATGGCAAACATTATTATAAAACTATATTCTTAAGTACATCCTATTTTTATAAAATTACAACATACTACATTAATTTCTCATTAAAAACATATTTATTTTACTTCCTTTAAATATCCGATTGCATCTTTATTTTTATTCGTTTATTTTCTTTAAGTTTGTTCCTGTATGAACCGTGTATTTTTTAATTAATTTTACGAACCTCTTTATTTTTAAAAACAACATACTTTTTTTATCAAATGTAAATAATTGTACGTTTTAAGTTTTCTTAGGATTTTTTTTTTTTACAAAACATATTCACAGGGAAATGATTGTACTGGTGTTACTATATTCTATTTTGATTTAACAGAAACTTAGAAGAAGTTTTGCCTCCCTCCAACTCTTAAAGAACAATAAAAAAATTTTCGTCATCAAAATGAGATTCATAGTATGGCTCTATTAAGCACTGGTTGTTTTCAATTAAAAATTTATAGACTGCGGTGTGGGGGGGGGGGGGAGAAACTTATAAATATTATGTTAAACATTTTAGTCTTATATTGACAAAAATATCAATAAAAGTTTCTACTTCATTGAAATGGGAAGCTGTTGAATCATAGATAAAGATGTTTAGACCATCTTTTCGTACCTCAACAATTTTCCAAATCAGTGTTGTAACAGCTTTTAGATGTATTTTAGATCAATAAAGTGTTTAAAAAAATGAAGGAAAAACATCCAAATCATAACAAATCGCAAATGTGCATTGTGCAAATGGCTGAATGTATTTTGCGCCATGAGAATGCAAACTATATATTCTATAATTACTCCGATTATTAAAAAAATTTTCGAATGAATTTTATAATAATAATATGAAAACGTAAAACTTGAAATAGGCCATGGTGTTAAAAATGCTAAACGTGTTTACGTTTTAGTTTTTTATTTATTTTTGAGAAACTGTCAACACTTTAAGACCTGAAGAATTTTTGGTAGAACTTAAAATGTCTTGGTTTTTGAACTTAATTAATGGTATAATATTTTATTGAGGAAAAAAAATGAAAAAAATTGTTAACCCCCCCCCCCCCCCAAAAAAAAGGTCAAATTACGTCATGGGAGAATCCGTAGAATTGTGTGACGCAGGCTCGGCTTTAAATCATAGAAAAAGAAGTAAATATTTTTTCTTTTTCCTTAGGATCACCTACACAATTCAGTAAGTCAGGTCTTAAAGGGATAAATGTTTAATCAGACACGAATTTTTTCAATCGAGTCAGTTAAATACTTTTTTGAACTGAAAAATAGATGATATCTTGTAATTCATGACTGAAGAAACACAAAGGATCAATTATCCTTTTTGTTTTGCATATACCTTCATTCAACCCCTTGAGCTCTGATGGTAGAATTTTCTACCACATAATTTTAATTCCGAAATGTCACAATGGCACCAGAAAATTCGACCAAATTGATTTGAAAAATGTTTAATGCACTTTTTCGTGTTTACCGTTAAACATTTTTTTCTTTGCAAAATAAAGGTGCCAATGTGACATTTGGAATTTTGAAGAAATTTATACCCCAGAGCTCAAAGGGTTAAAAAAAGGACGGTTTTATGGAAACAATACTGGTAATTGGTACACCAGTACAATTCACTGTTTTTCAGCTGAAAAATTTCCGTAAATTCCAGAAACTTTCCCCCCCCCCCCAAAAAAAAATGGAAATTTTTTTTCTGGAATTTACGGAAATTTTTCTATTAAACAGTGAATTGCTCTGGCGTCCAAATTGATAGTATAATCTTCGAAAAATCATCCGGTTTTTTTTCACAATGACGTATAATCTACCTTTTCCAAATTACTTTATGTATCTCACCGCGGATTTTTTTGTATGATATTATCAAGCGAATTCTACAAAAACATTTCTACCTATGGCTACATTATTTCGATATAAAAAGCTCTATAATGAGCTTTAGTCGAATAAAAACGTGCCACTATGACCAATAAATGTCAGTAAATCCGATAGGATATCGTTTTTCCAACCATAGAAATACCACGTTTAACCCACGCAATGTATGAGGGATCCCTGCTTGGAAAATCATATTTTGGCAACCGTGGCCTCTGCTACTTCTGATTGATACTCACCTTTTTCTATAAAATGATATATAAAATTCTCTATAATTTACGAACGAACTCGTATTTCTGTCAAGACTACCATATACACTGGGCGCCCAGTTTTGCGTTGCGTTACCACTTCAAAGTCAGCCCTATAGGGGGCAACTGTCAAACTGCAGGATACTTGTACATGAAATGAAGGACTGATATCCTACTGCGAAAAACTAGTTTTCGTGAAATATTAATAAGAAGAATATCGCGGACCCTAGAGGATATTTTTGTTTCTTTTAACTGTTCATTCACACTACTTCCAGACCTCTTGCTCAGATGATGGTTCACGTTTAGTGCTGAGATTTTCAATCAGCAATCATGTTCTGATCAACGGTTTTTCCTCTCTCAGCTTTTGACGTCTTTGTAATAGGCTTATATATCTTGAAATGTGTCTTCTCTTTTTCTTCTTTCTTTCTTTCTTTCTTTTTTTTCACTCCGTGCTCATATTATTAGGATTTTTTAAACAAGATTTTTTTTCAATAAATATTTCGTTAGAAAGTTTCGTAATTTATTAAATTCAGCAATAGCGTTTTGATGAACGTTTTTCGCCATCTCTTCTTTTGACATCTTTATACTAAAAGGCGGGCTGATACACGATTTTTTTTTTATCTCTGTGCTTGCATTATTTGGATTTTATGGTGAATTGTTTTAAATTAATTCATCTTTAAGACGTTACGAATTTAGTAAATTTATCAGTAATATTTGGTTAAGAGCTTTCCCTTCTCTTCTTTTACGTTATATATCGTTTAGTCATTTCTTTATTCATCTTTTGTCTGCTCTTCGATTACAAATATTTTCAAGGAGAATTTTTTCAAATTAGTTTTTATGTTGGTCATTAAAATAAAAGAAATGTAATTAATGTCCTTATTATGTTAAAGGGGGCCTAAAGATGGCTTAAAGCATTATCTCACTCTCCTTCATTTTTCACGCATTTTAATGATAGTACAATATTTCAGGCATTCTCAAACTGAAATGCGTCACTGAGATATATAAAAATATGCTTTCTGAGAAGTAAAAAATATGTAGAATTTATAGTTCGTTTACAGGCATGCAGAAATGAATCCTGTTGCATTATTATCTATATATGGGGAAAATTCTTTTTCGATGGATTTTAATAATGACAGGATAGTGTAAGCATAATAGAATAAGAAAGGATCACCGAAATACAGTACAAGAGGTTTTTTATAGATTATGGTGTGTGCGGTATTTATCGATCATTTACAAAGAGCCACAAAAAAATCCGGTTATACGATGGACTATGATCTATTTCATTGTATGAAAAAATGAAATAGTTTAATATTCTGTTGTTGTTGAATAGTGTTTCATATTTTATGCCAGATTCATGATTTTTTTTCTTGTTTATATAAGTTTTTCCAATAAGGAAAGAAAAGAAAAATCACTTTAATCATAACAAAGAAGCATAACATATAATAGTATAATTTTGTTATTTAATAAAAGAGAGTTAAATTATTACAAAATGCTTTCTGTTTTATATCAGTTTAAAAAAGATTTACTTGGAATTTCTCATAATAACATTTTCCATTGAAAAATTAGATATGCAGTAAAATTCGTTACAATGGAGCTCTGAAGTATTCAAATATATAGTATACTGAAAAGTGAATATTTTTTTTACAGTGAAACAATATAGTTGGAGGTTGTTGTTTTTTTTTAACAATCCAAATAATTTTATTAAACTCAAAAATTCGTTAAAGTGGCATTGTAATGAAACTGTAAATGAAAAAGTAATTAGAAATATATCGTTTAATGTTTTTAGAGATAATTATTTTAAGCATATTTTCGTGTCAGAAAATAAATTTCTTGTGTTCCTTGTAAAATAAAAATTAAAAAAAAAAAACTTATTTTTATGCAATAGCAATTCTTAACGATTTGCTACACAAATAGTCTATTTTTCACTTAATAAACGTGTTACTGTAGTTTCAATGCATATTTTAAAAAAAAATCTAGTTTCTTAATATTTCGGTAGCTCTTAACAAATTATATTATGAATTAAAGAAAAAAAATACTCACAAGCGATTGTATGCTTTTAGTATTTGTGAAAGTTTTATAAAGAAGCTGTGATTTATAGATTTTTATTTATGTAAAAACATTGAGTAACTTGAATTTTTCGTTAGTGTTTATGATTATTACTTCGTTATGAAGAGACAATCTGCATATAGGAATAATTTGCAAAATCTTTTATCACCAAACTGCAAATTGCAGATTTTTGAGTTGTTGTTTTAAAGAACTGAAATAAAAATCATTTTTCCCACTTCATATATGCTAAAATGCGGTGGTAGTTAGCTTTCAGACCTGTTATTAGGTGTGTTCGTAATTACTTAGGACCTACAGTTGTCGTTTAGTCCGTCCGTCTGTCCGCATATAACAACGCAAAACTACCCAACCGAATCGTTTGAAATTTAAAATGTATAATTATTACATAATTTGTCGAGTAATTTCAAATTTTATGAAAATCGGATGTATAGTTCAATTACAGTGATAATCAGAAGTATTCCGTTACATTATGGTCAATGAGAAAAAAAAAATTCAAGAGCATTTTAATGATGTTACATACTTTTGAACATAATAAATTTTATATGCATCTATGAAGTATATCTATAACATATATTCTGTGCAATCTATAGAGCAAAGAATGTTTGTTATTCATTTACAGGGCCACACAAATGTGTTTTATTACGTAATAGAAAAAAGCTTAAGGATAATTGCTTAGGGCGCATTTTAATTGTATTTAATATTTTATGAACCTAATATAAACTATTTAATATTTTATGACATTGATATATGTTACTGAGGTTTACTGCAAGTTACTTCCTCTATAATACAAAACAGACAGTATTTACAGGCACACACAAAAGATTTTGGCTACTATACTGTAATCCGAAATACTGCATATTATTACACCAAGATCTAAATATTTTTAAAAACTTCGTTATAGTACGAACGCACCTCATTTGCTACGCTTGACGTGCAATTTCCGACTTGTTTTAATTAGATAGCTGGTATAGTAGGATCAAGAAAACATATTTAGCAGTATCTGAATTCTTAGACAAAGGGCATCAGCGTATACTTGGCAAAGTACAAAAAGGTAAGTGAGTGACATTTTATTGCCTTCATTTTCTCAGTACTTTTCTAAATGAAGTATTGATTCCTGAAATATGCATACAAGGAGGTAAGATTTTAAAAACTTGATATAAAAATATATATATTCTAAATTATGCAAAAGATAAAATATCATGCAGTAAATGTGCATCATTAGGCGAAGTTGCGTATGAATAGATTAAGAACTCAGAGGTATACTTACGCGCAGCTAAATAAGGTCTTATATTTTTTTAGGTTTAGAAATAGTTCGTAGTGATTTAGAATTTCATTTATTCAAGTGTTCCTTTTCTGTATTATTTGAAAGTTTTTTCTGATATCATACCTCAGGTCTATCGGCTCGCTTGGCAAAATATATAGTAAACAGTTTCAGATAAAATTTTAATCTATTGTGAAAGCTTTCAGCATGCTAATTTGTGTGATAAAGAATCAAAAATGTTTCGAATTTCGAATACTTTATTCGAAAATGATTATCACGCATGATTACCTTATGATGGGAAGTTGGAAAGTTTTAAATTTTGTTTTAAGGTTATTAATATTTGTAACTATAAGGATTAAAATTATGTGGAGTTGTTTCAGAAGGTAAATTAAAGAGCTACTCATTTGTATCAAGAAGTAGGAAATAGTTTTTGAATTTTATAAGGAAATAATAATTCTTGAAGACAGGGAGTTTTTTGTTTTTAATTAAAAACTCCTTGCACTTCTGGGAATTCCTTAATCTACTCTTATAACTAGTTTTAAAATGAGAATGATTTTCAAAACTATGAAGTAATAATAATAAACATATAATAATGTGTACATTAAAAATATATTAATATTGTATAGCTGTGTATCACAATTTAAATCTATAAAGTGGCTTAGGTGCAAGGTATAAATGTTGGTAATTAGGAACAATTCATCTCCAATGAAGCGTTTTCTAAAATAAAATTTTTGCTAATATAACCAAAGAGTCTTTTAGAACTACAATATAAATTATTGCATAAATGGTTTATTTATGAGAAAATAATGAATTTTCATTAGGTAGAAGTAATTATAGATGTTAAAGATTTCTCTTTTTAATTTATGCGATTGATTTCTTAGTATACTTAAGGTATTTTCACGTTAAGTATTTTTTTCAATAAGTTCTCAATTTGAAAGGCGCATTATTTGAGACTTTTTACAAGCAATTTACTATTATTTTGATGAATACTTGTGGAGAAAATTTCTTTGTCTTAAGGTTTTTCTATGTAAGTATATTTATATTCATTTCCTATTTCTTCATTTCTTCTCTATATTTATTAACTCACTAAGTGAATGTTTATTCTTACATACCCCCCCCCCCCCCCCCAAAAAAAAAAATGAATGGTTCTGGTTAATATAAATAATTCATTTAAAATAAAAGCTAAAATTTTAAATTTAGAGGAACTTCTAAATGTTTCTAAAATGTAATTCTTCTCTATAAAATACCATTTATAGAGAATCCGTGTCAAAAATGTTAAGAAAAGTAATTATTGTTTTTAGAAATTGCATAGCTATTTATTATGAGGAATCTAAAATTATATTAAATAGGAAAACTGATCAAGGAAAATGATATTGAATAAAAAAATCTTTGTAAAGGAAAATGATTAATAATCGGCTTTGTAATCGGAAATAATTATTAAGAAAACTAAAAATATAAATAAGCCACCAAAAATTTGAATATAAATTTTGATTATTGCTTTATGTTATATAGACGAATATATCTATCGTTATTCTTATAGCTTTATGAAAGAACCTTTTATATTCTTATCAAGATTTTGAAATTTTAAAAGAAAATAGAATAGAAAATTCGTTACTGCGGCTAAGGAGAGAGATACCCCCCCCCCCCATCCCCTGGAGAAAAAAAAAATTGAACTTAATATTTTTATATTATCGTCTCTGTTTGTGCCATTTAATATTCAAAATAATTCAATATGTCAGAAAAAAGGTATCAATTGTAAACATATCTTTTCAGACATTGCATACTTAATCACAAGCTTTCGAATTCTTCCTATTTTTCTTTCTTTCTTTCTTTCTTTCTGTAATTTTACTGTAAATAAAAAGTTTTACTTGGCTATGCTGTTAACAAGGTAAGTTCGATAAAATAATAAAATTTAACTGAGATAAAAAGATTAGTCTTGAGAGATTATTATCATTGCAAATACCTGAAGAACCTATCTACTAGTATATAAAGTTATATTCACGATATTAAAATAAACTAAGCTTTCGAGAAATATTTTGACTGAAATTAGCAGATGGGGAACTTAAAAATTTTTATCGTCCGAATATGTATATTTTTTGTATTAGAACAACAAGCCATTTGACTTGAAAACTTTTTTTTTTATAAATTAAATTTGATATTAGTTATTTATGTAGAAATATTATCTTTTTCTCACTAAGGTAGAAGCACATTCATCTTAGATATTTTATCTGGCAATATAAATATTTGAACCTTTTCTTATTATATTTTGATGCAGTTTTTGAAATATGATGCCATATATTTTAGAAAGAAATAAACTACTCAATTAATAATGAAGACAACGCCATTATATGGACGCTTAAATAAGGTATGTATTATTTTTTATTATAATTTTTTCTTAATATATTTAACTTGCATGATAATTTTGGACATTAACAATACTATTTTTATTTTGAAGGTAAAATATATTGATTTTATATTTGTTTATAGGCTACACGTATTTTCTTCCGTTTATTTAAAATTTATTAGCTAGAAATTAAGATTCTATTTTAGAACTTTGACCTTCATTTTAATGAAGAACTTTTTGAGAATGAACGGAATTTTCAATGAAAATAGCATTTAATAAGTATATTATAGCAGCCAGATGTTTACTGCTTGTTTGCCAATATATTTTGTTTAGAGAGAGGTATCCACTGTGAATATACATATTTCATCGCTTTGTGTTCCCAATAGGATACTTTTTATTTTTTTCTCAAACCTATTTTTTTTTTTTAATGAGAAATCTGCGTATTATATACTTTTTCAAACAGTATACTTCAGGTATACTCTCCACCTGATATTTGCAACCATTTTAAGGTCCATAAGAGAACCCCAATAACAATTCCAATTCACATAGATCCAAAAAGAATATGAATCTTTAAGAATATATCCCTCGTTATCTTTTTTCATTTTAAATGTATGGATATTCTTGCTGATTAAAATTTTACTTGTAAAACAAGTAATTTTTAGGGAAAAAAATCTTCCAGGGATTCTTTCTTAACTTATTATGCAGACTTATTGCATGATAGTCGGCTTAATTTAGACGAAATATTTTGGCGCACGTGTTTCTTGTGACAACCCTTTATAGTTGTCCACGTTAAAATTAAATCACATTTGTGCTCATTTTGAGCCGTGATTGACGATTATACTTTACAACTTTTGGTTTTACTCTGTAAAAATATTAAGCCTAATGAGACATCTACTTTATAAACCTACAAGTGCTATTTCGTTTATTAACAACATACTTTGATTTTGCGGAAATTCGCCAATTTCTGAGAAAAATACATCACTGAAAACCTAAAATTAAATTAAACCAGTTACATTGAAAAAATGAATTAAACTAAACTAAACAAGTCACATTGGAAACTTAAAACTAAACTAAACTAAACTAAACTAAAATGTAAATAAATAAATAAAAAATAAATAACAAAAAACAGTCAGGCAGGAATATCATTTTTGGATCCTGACAAATTGATAATAATATGAATTTTGATACCATCACCGAAGCAAATTATTTCTACAAAAAATATCAAAAATAAGAGTATCTGCTCAAAAGTTATCAGTAGACATACATAGGAAAAAAAATATACAAACAATTTATATAACCTCCATTTGCTAGAAGTAGGTTAATGATGCTAATAATAGTTTAAGAAAATGTTTTCAAAAATTTAAAATATTTTATTTTATTTGCTTCGTTTTTTAATGCATTGAAATTAGTGTAAAACGTATTGTTCTAATCATGTAAAAGTTATTTTAAAAAAATACTTTAATTTTTATTTTTATTTTGAGAAAATTAATATATACCCTTCTTTTATAGATTCTGAAGAAAAACACGAGAAGATTTTAAAAAGAGGCTGTCATTGGAAGCTTTAGACACATTTGTATTAGAAGCTTTCACAGAAACTATTCGAGATAAGCCTGCGAAATTTTGTCCGAGAGTGCTGCCAATCAAGCTTCAATTTTCTGAAGATTTTCTATAATCGTTTCAAGGAAATGTATATCTCTGTTCACTGGAACATTTTTGAGAAAATATTACAGAAAAAATTATTTTCAAAGGACATGATGTTATATTAATTAATTTTCTGTTTTTAAAGAAAGAAAAATAGATATGATTTTGAAACAAAATTAGGAAAAGCACTTTACATAAAGTAACGGCGCGTTAAACATGCGAAAACTTTGACTCGGATATTTTCAATACTATAAATAAATTTTTCTAAACTGCATGTTTTGTTTTATATAATAAAGACTTAATTGGCAGAGTATTACTTAAAATAAATACATCTTTTTAAAAGTTTTCTTTAATAATTTCTTTCAAAACTTTCAAAACAACAGTTTAACTTCTGAAAACGATGAATTGTCTGAGCATTATAGTAATTACGTGATATGCCATTTAAAAACTGATATATGTTACATAAAAAATTTTAAACTTAGGGAGTATGCTGATAATAAATATTTTCCAACTTTGTAAGAAAAATCATATTAAAAATAATCGAATGTTTTAATTATCTAATTCGTCGAATATTTGTTGCTTGTCTGCACAATAACTTCTCACAGTTCTAAATAGATTTTTGCATTTTGAAAGATTTCATTAAATAGTTCTTTAAAGAAAGATTTAAGCTATTGAAAATAACCGAATCAAAGTTTTCGCATGTTTAAAGGCCAACTTCGCATGGAAATTATAATAATTTTTTTTTTAAATATTCATTATAGATTTAGTTTGCAGACATTTATTGGTGCAGAATTACTGAAACTTTGTTAACATATTTGTGTTCAGTTTATTTATGAGATTGATATTAATAAAAATGCATGGATAGCGGTTATTAAGCTACCACTAGATAATTAAAGATGCTGATTGGAGACATTAACTTGATACTATATGAAATAAAATTAATCTGAAGTATTTTTACCAAGAATAATGTGCCTTGAAGATTTTCGTTCAAACATTCTTACGAAATATCATTTAATTAAAAAGTGTTTTCATATGTCATTCAACTTCTCGTAAAATCTGCGACTTAGTTGCTGCTGTAAAATGAATTTTTAAATGTTGACTTTCCGAATTTGTTGCTGTTGATAATAAAATCCCTCACTTTGTTGCTGTTGTAAATGAATTTGAGATAGTTGAAAAAAAGAAAGAATTTTTAAAATAAAGCACAACTGCTATATAATTAATAATGAGGATTTAAAATAATTATCTAGTTGCTTATAAAATATTAAGTTTATGTAAATTTCACAAAAAAGTATGCTTGGAAAAATTTCGTCAAAGAACTCAAAAGAAGTCTTATGACAGATTGTTTATTTACAAACTCTCTTCATATATCACTCATCAATATTTCAAAAGACCTCTCTCATAAAATCTCTGACTTTTTGTTGCTACTCTGAAATTAGTTTTCTGGCTTTGTTGCTGCAGTAAATGAATTTGGGATTTATGAAAAAAAATGTATATGAGGAAAGTGATTATTATAATAAAGATACAATTATATAATTAATGATACTGATTTGAAATATTAATTTTGTTTCCTATAAAATAAAATTAAGCTGAAATACTTCATTGAGAAATGCCGTTCTTGAAAGGTTTTCAGTAAAACACTAGTCCTATGAAATGCATTCTGTTTAAATGTTTTTCGTACGTCACCCAAGATTTCTCATATTATCCTAGATAAAAATTCCAAATCTGATGCTGCTGTAATAACTCTTCAGTTTTGTGTTTAAGTAAAATCAAACATATACTTTTGCCTAGAAATACAACGAAAAATACTTGGGAGAAATTACACTGTGTTTAATTTGTCTGATAATATATAGAGAACACAGATCTTTTTAAATTATTTCAAGACATTTTATAGTTTGCTGTAACTTTATTTCCCCATAATTTAACAAACTCATTCAAGAAAAATAATTGAAGTCGACAAATTGCAAACAATTTTTAAAATTTGGAGAAAAAGGATACAAATAAATCTAGAATTTATATCTGTTACTGATGTTTTTGATGAAATATGTTATCACCCTGATAAAAATAAGTATTTATGCATTTTCTAAGTTCTTGTGCTGCAACTTCGTATTCAGTAAAAGACTCAAACAAATACAACGTATGCAATTTCTGTTTAATATTTTCAATTTTGTTGGGTGATATTTTGAACTATGTGAAATATTTTTTTTTCAAAGTTAAACAATTGAACAAAGACTTGTTTTGTGGATGTTAGTATAGTTACCTGAAGAAAATAAGCCAACTAGTCTTGCTCCGAAGAAATAAATGATATCATTTACACTTCGTGCGTGTGAATGCAAGCATGATACCTGAACTATAAAAGATTCAGTTGTGCTCGGTGAGTAGCAAATTCTAAATTACTTTTTTCGCACCATTTCTTAATTAGTCATGAAATTTTACTTGCTTTGTGATTATGA
Source organism: Maratus speculifer (assembly GCA_964019185.1). Lineage (NCBI taxonomy): Eukaryota > Metazoa > Arthropoda > Arachnida > Araneae > Salticidae > Maratus > Maratus speculifer. The sequence goes on from OZ025293.1 coordinate 377,473,231, forward strand.
GTGACATGAAAATTGTTTATGAATAAATAATGTAATATATGTTATTCTTTTAAAAATGTGAAATGTCAATGAATGAGCATTGTTTGATCTTGATTTGAAATAAAAACTAATTGTTTATTTTACATTCAATTGTATTGTGAATATTTTAATTTTTTTGTTTGGAGTTGATTTTTCCCCTTTTCGTAAGCTGTGATTACCAAATAGTGTTATTAATACCTCCATCCCATTTTATTTCAGGTTCACGTTCAAAATAAAAAAAAGCCTCTATTTCATATTTACTTACAAATTGACACTATTTTGAATATTACTGATTGTTATCCCGTGATCCGTTTAAATATTCCAAGAAATTGATTTTGGCAGTGTTTCATTAGAGGTATACTATAGTTCGGGTTGAACGACTAAACGTTTCGTTATTTGGAATGGGAATAAGAATATTTGAAAGATTTCTGCATGGATGGAAGAAAATCACGCCTTGAATATGCTTGAAAACAACATGCTTTAATTTAATCTTTAAGCCTATCACAGACAAGCCTTTGTAAATAGTTTCACTAAGCTCCAGGTTTCGCTGCAAGATAAACCGCATAAAATCTTTGAAAATGTACCAACAATCACGGGAGAAAATATACGGTAATTCCTTCCGAGCCACACAAGATTCCGAAAAGCGCTATTTACCTGTAGAAATTTGAGAAACTAATATATTTTCGAAACTTAAAGAAGCATTTATAAAAATGAGTTTCCTTTAATTGCCCATTGTTTCGTAAACGTTTTCTAGTAGTTTTCACTGCATTAATTGGTTTCCTTTACCCGGAATATCGGTTTCCCGATGCTATCCGTTCTTAAGGGTGTATTCGAAAAAACTCTTTTCCACTTTCAACAGTTAAAAATTTTTCGATACAATTTCAGGCACATTTTTAAAAGTAGAAACATGAAACTTTCTGAGGGGATTCTTGAAGGGACGTATGAGGTGCCCTGTGATGTCTTTTTACGCTCAATTCGTTAAAATTTGAGTTACAAACAATTATTTTATCAGTATGACTTCTTTTTTTCGTTCCCAAATCTCCCGCTTGGGAAGTGCTGTTTTTGATTGCTTTTTTTGCAATATTTTCTGAATTTATCAAAGAATCGACAATCACGGCACCTTGTGTACTTTCCTAATAAGAGATTTTGAAAGTTTGATGCAGATGAGAGAAAAAATAAATTCAAAAATAAATCGGAAAATAAGCACTTTGAATCGAAATACACCATTAAGGGGGCTGGTCACTAAGCTTTGGAATTCTCCGCAATGTTAAGTCTATGGACGTTTGATGTATCCGTACATTTAAAATATCTCTTTGTGTAATTAATATTTTTAACTTCTTTTTTCAGTGCATTCTGTGTGAAAAGCGTGTCCAAAAAAGATAATTTTTTTAATAAAAAAAGTATAATTAGATTTTAGAAAGTTCAAAGTATATTTTTATGCAAAAAATATATATTTTCTACGTTGTTTCTAAATGTTAAAAAAATACTTGATGAAATATTCCTATTTTTCTGGATCAAAAGATCTTATAACTGCTTAATATAACATAGCAAGTTCTACTTCTATTTATTAATCTGAATAAATGTGTCGGTTTTTCTTACATTTACGAATGAACATAATTTCATAAAAACATCCTATAGTCTAGATTTTAAGAGTCTCAGAAACCACCTGGAACGATACAATTCCGTATCCTTTTATTACTTTTGGGTTTTTCTTCAAAGGCCCAACATATATATAAATATACATAACAAAAAAATACCTGGATGTTTTCTAACGTTTAAGAGCCATAAGTAAAAGGAATAAGAAAAACAAACAAATAGCCCTCTCCCCCTCCCCCTAAAATAATGAACGATTAATTGGAATCTGATTAAAAATATCTGTACACTTTATGCGTTTACGATATTTTCGTGCATGCGTACGAGAGCGTTTGGATAAAAGAACAGTCTTTCAAAACTGTCTGTAGCAGTGCCATTCCGCATACTGTCCATTAGTTTTACGTTTTCTTTCAAAGGTCGCTTAGGTGAACTAACCACATACAGGGGTTGGACAAAAATATGGAAACACCTTTAAAAGAACACGTTTCCTTGCCTAATACGGTGTAAGGTACCCGTTGTTATTCAAAACAGCTTGCAGTCTTCTCGGAATGGATAAATACAGTTTCTGTATGTTTGCCAAGGGAATATTGTACCATTCTTTCTGCAAAACGGTGGCAAGTTTAGATAACGATGTTGGCGGTGGATAGCGAGAACGCACTTTCCGCTCCAAAGTAGACCACAAAGGTTCGATAATATTCGGGTCTGGTGACTGTGGTGGCCAGGGAAGATGCGACAATTCATCCTCGTGCTCAGAAAACCAGTCCTGGACAATGTGATCTGTGTGAACGGGGGCGTTGTCGTCTTGGAAGAGACCATCACGATTGGGGAACAAAGTTTGTACCACTGGATGGACTTGATCGGCCAAAATGTTCACATAAGTCTGAGCAGTAATACGCCCTGACATAGTTATCACGGGGCCAGAAGAGAACCACGATATGGCTGCCCAAACCACCACTGAACCCCCGCCATGCTTCACTCTTGGCAACAAGCAGTCTGTATTATAGGCTTGAGATGGCGTTCTCCAGATGTAAACTCGGCCAGATGTGGGAAACAATGTGAAAGAAGACTCATCAGACCATATTACTCTCTCCCACTGCTCTATAGTCCAGGCTTTATGACTTAAACACCACTTTTTACTGTTACATGCATTAGCATCACTGATGAAAGGCTTTTCAATTGCAGCACGGCCAGCAATTCCCTGTTTATGAAGCTCCCTTCTAATTGTTTTGGTACTCACAGGGTTTGGTAACACGACATTCGTTTCAGCAGTAACTTTTGCAGCTGTGGTCTTTTTATTTTTCGCGATAACCCTCCTTAATGATTGTCTGTCACGATAACTCAGCACACAATTTCGTCCGCGCTGTGATTTAGCGGATAATGTTTTTCTGCATTTCAAATATGCGGAATAAATCTTCGACACAGTACCTCTGGAAACACTAAAACCTCGGCTGCCTTGCTTACGGAAGCACCCATCATACGCGCGCCAACAATTTGGCCATTTTCGAAGTCTGTTAACTCTGACATAATGCAATGACAACCTCACATAACAGTGCCCCAACAACGACTGAACGGTGCAGCGATTTTACGAAGTTGTATAGGTGGCGTCAGTAGGCGAAAACGCCAGCGCCATCTGCATAGTTCATTAAAATCAATCTTTCTTTTCAAACATGCATTTTAAAAGGTGTTTCCATATTTTTGTCCAACCCCTGTATATATAATAATAGCAAAAAAAAGACCTGGATGTTTTTCTAACGGCTAAGAACCCCCGAGTGTAAAGAATAATAAAAAAGAAAATGAAACAACGTTTTGAGGAGAAGAGAATGGTGTAATATGTTGCGATATCCTGCTCACAATATGTCAATTTACGAACCTCAATGACTGCTCATTGTCTAGACAATAGACTGAAACTATTTTTCTAGTTATATTTTTTAAATTATAACTGTACGCTTAAATAATAGCGGTTTCTATTATTTAAGTATAAAAGAAGTAATTGAAGAAAATATAACGGATTGTTATGTTTTGCCATTAATTACTTGAAATTTCATTTTTGCAATTTTTATACTTGATTGGTGAATATTTAATCCCTCATTTGGTAGGTAGTTAACATGTTGAAAAACTTTAGGAGATTTTTTTTAATGATTTTGATTATTTTCAATGTTCATTTTGTAATATTTCAACTGATGATAATTTTAAAAAATTTGCGTCTGAACTAAACATCATTTTAAAATTAAATGCTCACAGAAATAGAAATAACGGATGATCTGTAAAAATCGCAAAGGTTAATTTTTTTATATATGTTTATTAAGCCCAAAGAATAAAATAACGCATTAAATTATAACATTAAACTGATACTAATCATAAATCACTTTAAATCTGTTCAGCAGCTTAATTGTTCCCAATAAACTGTTTTAAGCAATATCTAATTTGACTGATTTTTAAGTTTAGGATTAAGAAAAAGCCTTTACTTTGCGATAAATACGAGAAAGAGCGATACAATAGTAAGTTATACTCTATTTAATAATCAGAGCAGAGAGCATTCTTTTTTATCATATGGTTTATTGGGCCTTTTATACATAATTCTATTGCCAATCCGTATTTATAATTTTTCTGCAAAAAAGTTTATCCAGAATTAAGTAATTCTTTGATATTAAATTGTTTTATTAATATAGATGCGACTAACATTGTTATAATAAAATTGAATATTAACTATTTTTATAATTAAATATTCTCATTTTCTTTTTAATTTTTTCATTATCCCAGTAGCAGAAATAGAGCAGTGGTAGCATCGGATGCTGCAGAAACTATTTAGAAATTGCGGATTGATTTGACTTTCACAGTATAAAAAGAAACAATGGTCTAAAAAGATTGCTAACATATAGCTTAATGGCTGTAGATTTATTGTATATTTTTATTAGATTTTCTTTATAAAAGGAGATTTTTTTTAAATTTTATGAATTACTTTTATTTCTTATTTTAGTAATCTTTACACAGCATTGCTGACTCACAGCAATTTCAGTTTGCTACAAATTAACGTAGAAAATTATATTCCTGTGGTTTATAATGCATAATAAATACCTGCAAAGCATTTCCGCTGTTTATAAATTGAAAATAACTACATTCTATACTAAATCTATTCTACTTTGAAATTGAAATGTATGTTGCTTTAATTTAAGCGTGAAATTAAGCTTATTCTGTTACAAGTATTAATGCAGATTTTTATGGCGTGCGTAAATAAATTTTCAATTCACAGGTTTTATTCCTATAAAATTGTTAATACCTGACACAATTTTGGAAGAGTTTAACTCTATTCTGAATAGCTTTCTTTAATAGCGTAACTGAACAGGTAATAGACTTTTCTATGCAAAAAAAATGTCAAATTTTAGAAATTACTAGACCTGAATATAAAAGATAAAATGTTATTAATATGATTAATATTTATAATGTCAAATATTTTACTTTTAATTATAAATTATTGATTACACATTTTAGGAAAATAATAAATAAATAAAAATAAATGAATGATTTAAAAAAAAAATTAAGAATTACTACATTATTGTTTTTTAAAATGTGTTTTTTTTATATTTAGACTGTAAACATAGAAAAATTAAAAAGATAACAATTTTGTCACCCTTAAACAGATTTGCATCGCCTAATAAGAATAATAAAGAAAAAATGTATTTTTTTAAATAAATATTTTCTATTATTTAAACATCTATAATTATCTTACGGGTTTTTTTTACCCGAAAAATCATGTACGGAACTAGAAAATTTATTTTATGTAATTATTTAATAATTTATCTTGTTTCTAGGTGCTAATTATTCGGTACCATTTGTTGAAAAAAATTGCAATACGAAATACGTTTATTTAACTTTTAAAAATTCCATGGCTAAATAATAAGTAACAAAAGGGGGGGGGGGGGTATTTCAGTAGCTGATGATTTGTGTGAAAAAAATTAAATTAAGAGCTTGCTAAATTTTTTATAACCAGTATCGTATTTGTAATAAATAGCTGAAACCTGAATAATCTGTAATTTGTTATTCTTGTGTTTAAATTTCCCTTCCTCAGCAAGCGCATTATCTCACGATATATATATATATTCTAAATTAATTAGATTTTTAAAATCGGAAGATTTAAAAGAGCACCACTTTTTCATAAATATTTTAATAAACATTTTCTATTACTTAAGGAAGGTGTTACAAAATAAAATAAAAAAAAATAATTTTTTACATGTTTCGGTTCCAATTCAGATAAGAACCATAAATCATAATATTAAAAAAAAAAAAAAAAAAAAAAAAAAAAAAAAATACCATTGTAAGAAAGGCCATTGAAATTTACACGCGTAAAGGGTTTGTTTGCAGTGATGTTGTTTGTTCTATTTCTAGGTTGTGGTTTGAGTGCATAAATTCCTCATTGAATGCTTGAATTGAAGGAGCCACATTGGAAAATAATCTTAGATCATAGTCTACTTTAATTTAATATTTTAGAGTAGGAGCACTTGGTTTTGTGTATATCTCATTGTTGCGTGTCGTCTGTAGTGATCGTTAGAGGAGTAATTTTTATTTTATTTTATTTTATTTTATTTTATTTTATTTTTTTTAATATACTATGATTATGGTTCTTATTTGAATTAAAACAGAAACATGTCAAAAATTCTTTGTTTTTCATATATTTTGTAGCATTTTTCTTAAATAATAGAAAATTATTATTAAAATGTTTATGAAAAGGTAATGTTCTTTTAAATCTTGTGATTTTCAAAATCTAATTGATTGAAAAAATATACACAGATATATATATCATTAGATAAAGTGTTTGTTGAGGAAGGGAAATTTAAACACAAGAAGTACAAATTACAGATTTAGTTTTACGCTATTCATGACAAATAAGATACTGGTCATAAAAAGTTTAGCAAGCTCTTGTCTTAATTTCTTTCACACAAATCATCAGCTACTGGAATGGTAATCCCTCCACCCTGTTATTACTTATTCATTTATGGAGTTTTTAAAAGTCAAATAAATGTATTTCGTATCCTAACTTTCCCCAACAAATGAAATCGAATAATTACCTCCTAGAAACAATGTAATTATTAAATAATTACATTAAATAATTTTTCTAGTTCCGTACACGTTTTTTTTTTTCGCTTTAAAAAACCCGGAAGATTGCCATCGATGTTGTTCTCGCCATGTGAATGGATGGAGAGGGGAGAGATACTGATTTAGAATAAAAAGCGAAAAGTTTGAACGCCACAAGAATTAATGTTTTACAAATTATTCACTTAAAAATAATTTTATTTTGGGGAAGGGGTGAAGGTGGATCTGAAACAATTTTTCGTTTTGAAAGATGATTTTAGTGCTTCGCATAGAGAATGAGTTTTTTTTTTGACTGAAATGATATTCTAATACAATCGACTATTTTAGAATTTCTGCAAAAATATTTAAACTAGGACTTAAAAAAACTGCGAAACTTACTCTTGTTGGCATGGAATGCTAGATCATATTGAATACAGTTGACTATTTTAGAATTTCTAGAGAAATATTAAAATTAGGACTTAAAACTAGCTTTGAAGCTAACACTTTACCGTTTACAATTATTGCTAAAAATATATATTATCTAATATGCATCTCATTTTCAAAAATAAAACTTGTAAAATATTGGAATAAAATATGAAACATTTAGAAATATGGACGGTAGCTGAATTAATTATTGACAAATATTTTACTTTTTCTTACAATAAAGCTTTTCAATGTAAATAATTAATTGGCTTAGATAAAAAATATATATTTCCTAAATACTTCGTATCTTCATAAATAAAACTTATCAAATAGAACAAATTTTGAATTATGGACGATGTATGAATTAATGATAAAAGTTGAAAAAAATTGTTACTTTTCTTAACAATAAAGCTTTTCAATTGAAACTATTAATAGACTTATAATAAAATAAATTTCCTTAATATGCAACACATCTTTGAAAACGAAACTTATAAAATCTTGGAATAAAATATGAAAGATGTAGAATTATGGACAATATCTGAATTAATGATGAAAGTTGAAAAAATTGTTACTTTTCCTAACAATAAAGCATTTCAATTTAAAATATAAATAGGCTTATATGCATATAAAAAATAAATGTTTTCCACACTCTAAATACATCCGCGTTGTATTACTACCGAAGCACCTGTCTAAATCGTTTGAAATCTGATCTCTTGAAACTATTTTTAAATAAGTAGCAATAAAGAAAAAAAAATGACAAAAGTTTGCTTTCTTTATGGAATCTTAACACCCAAGCTCAAATCCACATTTTAAAGCACCCTTGTACAAATCCGCTGTAATGTTTTGCTGTATTTTTTATACAGAAAAAAGCGAGATCTAAAAAGAAGAAATATGGGGGAAGAAGCATTTTATTCCCTTTTCTTATGGCGCTTCCTTTGAGGGGGTCTTTAGCCTCCTGCAATGCTTCCCCCCTTAACAACAAAACGCCCCCCAAATTACAATTGTGAAGCTTTAACTGTGTGAGGGCAAAGAGCAATTGAACCTATATAAAAGATCTGAAAATACGCAGGATTTGAATGGTTGAATCAAAAATAATATTCAAAAAGAAAATAGACTTACCGTCGTGTAAAATTATCCCCTAGGGTTACCAGATTGATTTAAATTCGTCATCTGGCGATAGATTTCGCCAATTTCATTTCTGCAAGCAACTTTAAAAAATGAAATTTGAAATATGTATTTTTACAGATAAAAAAAGTCGATTTGATTCCCACAAAAACTTTGAGAAATTGTGAGTGTAAAATGTAACTTAATATATTTTTTAAAAGTCTTGCATTAAATTAGATTATTTCAATTTTTTCTTCTTTATGTATGTTGTAAAATATAAATTATTTTGAATGATCTGAAGTATATTCGTCACAAGAATTCTGAATCAAGAGTCTTTGTCATTTTCAAATAAACATTCTTTACGAGAAAGTATAATGAAAAAGTTTATATAAATTATAATATTGTAAGGGATGTTTACAGTGAAACGTATATATTATTTAATTATTTTTGAAGAAGAGTAAGAGCATTGTGTGATGTATAAATGATTACAAACATTGATTTTAGTAAAAATGACCACGTTAGTTCAATTCTAACTTTCATTACTGTAACTATTGTTAATATTTTCTTTCTAATAACTTCCGATTTACAACTCTTCACCGAAATAATAATAATAATAATAATAATAATAATAATAATAATAATATAGCCTATTGTAGCTAATGTACACCGTTAAAAGTTTTCGTGAATAACGATTTATTGATCATATATTTTACACTTTTTTTTTTTTTTTTTACCATCAATAAATACTGTAAAAAACGGCAGAAAACTGATCTGTTATTTAACCTTTTTATGGATAACGGTTACATGACCATATTATAAAACATTTTATTAGCTTGAATTGAGATAAGTAACTGTTTTCTATAAAAACGATTGAATGACCAGACAATTTTCTATATATTTTTAACAGTGTAGATAAGTGTTATTTGATCATATAATGAAGAGTTATCGTTGGTCAGAATAGAGATAAATTACGGTTAAGTAACAGTTTTCTATGAAACGCTTGAAAGACTGAAAAGTTGGTTTTTATCAGCAAATGTTATGCAGTGTGAAAATGATAAAAAAAAACACAAGATTTGAAAAATCTATTTTGAGCAGTGTAAAAAAAATATCAGTTTTATTCATTAATTCAATTTAATTCATTAATTATCAATTATATTCAGCATTTCATGAAACTTAAAAGTAAGAATAACTTTATTTTTATCCTGACCAATGAGAACGTTTCATTATATGGTGAAACAACCGTTATTTACAAATACGGTTAAATATTTACTTCAATGTTAAGTTGTAAAATGACCCATTCATTGCGGTGAAATTTTTTGCTGTGTAATTTTGATTTTATGGATACAGACAGATTCCCAATAAAGATCTCTGCCTTTTCTTGAATTGAATATAAATTTATATTATATCATCTAAACGAGTTTTTAAGATACATTTTAAGGGCGTAACTTTATTTATTTTTGGGGCTTTATTTATTTATTTTTAATTATTAGTGAAAATTTGTCAACGCCTTTATTTCATGAGCGCTCAGATGATTTTGTGAAAATATTTATAAATACTCAGAAGTTTCTTGTTACAAAAACAGAATTATCTCAATTTTTTAGAAAAAATACATGCACTTCGAATATATTAAATATATATATATATATATATAATAGAAAAACCTTTGTACTTTAGGAAAGAATGTATAATTCAAAATTGATTTTATCCCACTAATTACGTTATGAGAAAAAAGTATTCGATTTGAAATATTAGAATATGTTTCAAGGTTGGTAAATAACTTGAAATATGCGCAATTAAAACAACCGTAATATTTTAATTGCAATTAAAACATTACTTTATGTAATGGTCTCTTAGATACTCTTTAAATACATAAGTTTTATAGCGATTTTTTACGTTGATTTCTTTTTAATATAGTATGATAAAATACGCATATCACATACAATATGAACAATTTTCAGCAAAAGTAAATAAAAAAAGTTTGAATTATCAATTATAAGTTTGAATAAAGTTAAATTAATTATGTACTTATTTATTTTACGCTGATTCGTTCAATCAGCTGTTTTATTGTATTGCACCCACTATAATTTTTGTAAAAATTTTGGCAGCATAAACTATTTAGATTGATAATAGGATACTGTCCTTTAAATTATGTTTGTGCAATGTATTTATTAAAAATTACAGTGTTGGGAATTTCACGGCTAATTTTAAATACATAGAATGCATAAAATAATATTAAATTGCGAATGCAGAGATAATAATGTGGTGGTTGTTTTTGTTACAGCTAATTATCTGCAGGAAGGATATAGGTTGAAAAGGGAGGGGATGAGGTTCTTTTAAGATTTTTTATAGAAACTTAAACTGAATTTTCGCAAATTCACAGAAAATCAAGAAAAACTCCGAGCGGTTAGGCCGACGAGTGCGACATGAGTTCAAATCCAACACCTCCCATCTAACATCTTTAGAAGTGATAAACAGAAAAACTAAAACTAAATCTAAAATTGTTCTTGGTTTGTTATATAATCTTTAATTTTTAGCTTAATTTTATGTTTTTATCTATTTTTAATGTTATTAAAGGTAACGTTTAAATGCTATTTAATGAAAATGTTTTATAAAATTCTATGCTCATAATTGTAAGCTGATTAGTAATTGAGTAACATTTCGAAAAATACTCAAAATGAGTTTTTAAAAAATAGAAATTTTACATATATTTTGTATATGAGAAAAAATGTTTAACTTAAAATTTTTTTAAATCTTTGGAATATATTATCTGTAAGTAATAATGTTTGAGTCACAAAATGTATCTAGTTAATAAGCTATTCAGTTGATAGTAGATATGATTGAAATAGCTATTCTTAATACCAGAGATGGGATGAGTAATTTTTTCTAATTAATTAATTTTAAAAATATTTGATATGTTTACTAGATTAATAAATAAACTTTTAAATACGTTAACAAATAGTACACTTTTTACTTTCTTAGTTCATTTTTCACTTCATCCGTTTACACTAAAGTCTATTTCTCTTCATTATGTCCTAGTTCTAAATTTTGTTTTGTAATTTATATTTCCCTGAAACAAAAAATATATTAACAAATATTTAAAAATTTTGCACTGCTATTTATAAAATTATAAAATTTTCCACGGATTAAAAGTTCGCAGCAATTGTTCGTATTTAATAATAATAATAATAATAAAAGAGCCCAGAATGTTTGATATTCAAACAAGTAACTTTTTGACACTTCGATGAAAGTTACTTTCACCCATTAAGCTTTTCAGCGGCAAAGTGTTTCAATTCGTAAAATGCATAAAATTGTACGCCAAACGTGGCAAATGAGGCGCGTTCGAACTATAACTAGTTTTATAAGTATTCGGACCTTGATGCACTAGCTCTTGCAATCTTATGCAAAAATGCACGAATACAAAATCCATTACAATTTGTATTACATTTCGTAATACGGAAATAATATGACTCCATCTTAGGACGTAATCGCCATGGCAACATAGAATCGCTACCAATGATAGATATAATTGATTTTATTACACAGGGCAGGATTTAATAGAATGAAGAAAACTTTTATTAATATCTTTTGAAGTTTTCAACCTATTTTCATAAATTTCGGAATAACTTGACAGAATTCTGGAACTATTATACATATTTTTAATGTGATTATTTTCTTAACAGTTTACACGAATTTATCCGCTCTTTTATTAAAAATGTTTTACGAAAGATTTGCAACTTCAAAACACTTCTCAATTACACATAGGCTGACAATACAATTATTGTCATTGTTTTTCTTGGAATTGTGCCATTTCCATAAATGTATTTTTTGTTAATTAATCTGATTATTCATGTAAATATTTTACAAAAAAATCTTTAATTACCAATTTATTAAATTGGTTTTACTTAAAAATCTACCTAAAAATAAAATTGTTGCTTTGGATATCTTCAGACAATGCCGAAGATAATTACTACAGAGGAGCAAATTTCTGATTCATAATTCGGGACATAAATTTTTAAAACTGTTCTCAAATCCAAAGGAGCTATACTTTCGGATATATTTCTGAATACATTTTTGTTCTGAAACGCATGCAATTAGCAGGTGTTATTTTTCAGAAAACACGTAATCGAATTGAGTTTTACATTTTTTGGTAAAGGCAGAAGATCTTTCAGAAAATTAAAAAAAAGAGATCATTTTGAACTGAATTCTCTACGGCAGCAAGAAAAAGGGTAAAAACGTGTCGTTACTTGACAAGAATAGGTTATAACTCGATAACTAGTTTATTTATCAAAAAATGGAAACCGCTATTCGATTTTAGGTCACTGCAATAGTCAGTTCTTCCAATTTTATGCCTTTCAGTTTAAAAATGAGTAAATGCGTAAGAAAAAGTTTCGAACTGTTGTGCCGGGAATGTGAGAACTATTTTTAAATCTTTGCACTCGAAAGGTGATTCTGACTGACTACTTAGCGTCCCGCGAAAATGGGTGATCCAAATGCTCTGGACACCAGTATTTTACACTAATTTTCTTCGTCTTATCTAATGGCCGAGTAATTTGGGACAAAAGAAGATAGTGAAATAAACTGCAAGATATTGGAGTATCCAAACATTTGCCGTCCATATTTACGATGGACATCTGACAACACTACCCTCATAGCATGCATGTTCACAGTGACGTCACAATGACGTCACTGTGAGTCACCTTGGTCACATCACATCTGTGACGAAAATGCCACCACTCAGTGACGTCACAATGTGACTAAGATGTGACTTTCTAAAAAAATTTTCACAGTTCGTCACAATGTTAATGTCAAAGTAGTCACAAATGACACACTTTTCACAAATTGGTCACATTGTGACGTCACAAAGTGGTCACAATGTGACGTCACAAAAAAGCTCTAAAACGGCCATAACGACTTCACATTTTAGTCACTGTGACTTCACATCGACGTCACGTGACGTCACATTGATAATCGATGGTCACAAAGTCACAATGTGACTTCACAACGACGTTGCAGTGACGTCACCATGTCTTACGGGTAGCGGTGAGAGTAAGAGTTATCTCTCGCGTGCAAAGGGTTAATTTTTTTTCTTATTCGAACTTTTGCGAATGGCAGTATGATATAACCAAATGATGTTTAATTGTCCAGAAATCGGTATAAAAACGGAGACAGAATTTTTGTCCATTTATCATTTTTGAAACTAAATGAAGTATATGAATGACAACAAGAATTTTTATGATAAACTCGATATTTTCAATACAATATGTGATCGGAATACTGCTAAAAAATTAATATGATATTAATGGAATAAATAAATTGAATAATTCAAAATTTAAGGCTAATTTACTGATCAATAATACAATTTTATATTTGTACAAAGAAAAAAAAAACGCTGAAGCATCGTCATACTTACTACTTACGCCAATTTTTTCCAAAAATAGTTTTTCCTAATCATATCCGTATCAACAGAACACTTATTTATATATGAAATATTATTAGCATACATAAACTGCCTATATTTTGAGCTTTTAGATTTTCAATATATTTATATATATATTTTTCATATGTTAATTCATGAATTAATATATTTTTTAATGCATTAATGATATTTTAGAGTGCACTCAAGTCTTCGGTCTGAGTTATTGATTTCTTTTTAATATATATTTTTTTAATGCACATAATTTAGATGGTCGATTTAAAAAAAATCGATAAAAGGTAAAAGTTCCATTAAATTTGAATATTTTCTATATTAAAAAAATGAAAAGGTTAAAAAAAAATAAACAGTTTTCAAACGCGGTTATATATATATATTTACCCATTTTCGGCCAAAGGTTCGTATACGAAACATTTCGATAAATATTTTTTTTTAACACTCTGACACATTTTTTTCAAGAATTTTATTTTTCTTCTATTTTTTAAGGCTTTTGAAGACATCCATAAAATATTAGTAATTCAATTGGAGTAAACACTTTCTCTTAAAAAATTTTCAAAATACGCTAGAGTTTTAATTTGAAACGCCTTTGACAAATTCGACTTTTTAAAAATATATTATTATTCCAATTGAAATGAATTATATGTTTTTAAAATAGATTAAAGTTGCAAATTCTGTATATGAAATAAGAATAAAACAAAAGTCATAAAAATATTATTCATATTCATATTATTCATTATAAGAAATAATATTTTATATTATTATATAAAATATTATTTCTTATATAAAATATTTTTCATGCACGAATCTTTTTTTGTGTCTTAATGTATGTAATTTAAGCATATTTCAATAAAAATAATGCTACATTTTATAAAATTTCTGTGCTTGGCCTAAAATGGGTTAACCCATTTTAAAGGGATTTATTAAGTTACTTTCGAAAAATTCTGCATTCAAGTTAGAGGTCTGCACGGGCCGGGCCGGCCAGGCCCGTTGTAAAACTCAGAAGTTAGGCCCGGGACCAGCCCGGCCCGTTTACATTTTTGCATTTTAGGCCCGGCCCGGTCCGTTCTGGCCCGTCACAATTTCTACTATTTCGAAAATTTTCAGATTTTTATCATATATTTAAGATTTTTTTAAAATGCTGCATACATATTTATAAGATGATTTTACAGTATATTTTACAGAAAATACGCAATAGTAACATTAATGATTATTTAGATTCTTAGACTTTCAACATTGAATTAAAGTTTCATTAAAAATATAATATTATTAAGAATAAAAAATATATTAGAAAAAAGGGACGTTAAAAACATAACTTTTAAAGCTGTATAATAAGCAATAGATTTATGAAAATATTTCTATATCATTTAATTAAAGATTTTCTCAAATTCAAAGGATTTGATACATTCAGACTTTCTGACATTCTATACTTTCTGATACATTTCTCAATGCATTTCTTTTTCGAAAAAACGCATAAGATAAACACGTGCTTTTTCAGAAACTATGTAATCGAATGGCATTATCGATTTTTGATACAATCAATTTAAAATTGTCAAAGTTAAAGTTTTGAATCGATTTCTTGAAGCAACAGCAGGGGATGGGAGAAAAAACTGCAATCACGTGACAAAAATATCTTATATTTCAACAAGTATATACAAGTATCTCATTTACCAAAAATGGAAAACGCTATTCTATTCCAAATCTCTTCAATAGTCAAACTTGTCAATTTCATACATTCACAGTTACAAATTAGTCAGATAATGTGTCAAATTTTCGCGTTGTTGAGAAGTGAATTTAAAAACCACCAAGAAGTATATTTCCAAAGTTTATGTTAAAATAAGTTCTTTATCGCTATTACAAATCATGTTGTTTGCCATACGCATCGTGAGTACAATTAAATCTAGTTCCGGCTTGGCTGGACTAAAAGTATAAAAATTTGCAAGCCTGATCTCGTCCCGGCACGAGTCTGCTAAAAATATATATTAAGTCCGGGTTCGACACAATGCAACTGCGTCCGATGCCGATCACTACACTCTACAAGGATGTTGTCAAACTACTAGTATCGGCTCGTGGTGCACATTCTCGTTAAAGCCATATTCATTGAAAATAGCTCATATTTTATCAATTAAAAAAAAAAATCTTGTAACGGGCTGGTAGGCCCGTTAAATTTTTTTATTGACCCGGTCCGTATGGCCCGTTTAGTGTTTCAGTCCGTACGGCCCGGTCCGGCCCGTCAGAAAATTCGGAACTAATTCGCCGGCCCGGCACGGCCCGTGCAGACCTCTAATTCAAGTAGCGAACATTTGTTTTCAGATAAAAACTAAACTAAGATAAATATTTCTTATGCTGTATCCAGCAATAGCTGAGATGTTTTTAAATTACAAAATCAGTTGTAGTCCATACTTTTGAGCGTTGTTTTATTTAAATTGTTATAAATAATTTATTTACTGTTCAGTTTGTTGTTAGAAATTTCTAGCTTCTTGAGACAAAAGACCTGTGAAGATAAGCCGAAAAATTCTTTTGTTTTTTAAATTTTTGACGTAATCTTGAAGCTAGTTCATAGATCCAACCTTCAGATAAACCCTTTTGATTATTAATCACCAGCTTTAAACTGGATGCCATCTCGATAAGCAGTGTTCACCATTATTCACAAAGATGAGTATTTTATCCATTTATTGTTATTTTTTTAGTCTTTGAGAAAACGTTGGAGGAATATTATATATTTATCATTTTGGAAAAAATAGAAATATTTCACTGTTTTAAAGCCGAAACACGAACGATGAATAATGACACTTTCACTAACACAAAATTAAAGAATTGCTTATTGAGTATAAATATTTTATAAAGATTACATTTCGTAAATTTTAATTTGGAGGGGGGGGGGAATTTGTTGAGAATAGTACATCGCTTGTTTCCAAAGTGTTTTGAATTTGTCATCGGAATGAAATTTACTTCTTTCTACTATACCAGGGATGGCGAATGATCGCAGCATGCTAGACGGCAGCCGATTTTTCGGATGTGTTTTCTTCACCTTATTTAACCCCACACATTAATTTTAGCGGATTCTCCGCTAAAATTAACATTAATTTTAGCGGATTTTATGATATAAAAATAAAAAATACAACTAAATTACAAAATGACTGAATAATTTCCAGTTTTTTCCCCTAAAGAGATGAGAAAATTCTATCATTTTTGCAAATTCTTGGGCACATGGATTGAGAAATACCATGGAATGGAGAAATTTTCATTAAAAATCTTAGGGTATAATTGGTAGTGTGCTTCACTATCTTTAAAAAGGGCAGGGTTTGCAAATTTGAAAAATGGCAGGGTGTTGCATCCTTTAAAAATTGTCAAGAATGAACACTAAAAGAAGCTTTTATGAAAATTGCTACCAGTATTTTCGGGAACGTATCCAGTAATATTTTTAATGTATTGATCAGTTTTCCTAAATCCTAATTCAATTTTTTAAATTCTATCAATTCTCAAATAAACATTTTCATGCTTAACCAACGTGTTTTACATGTAAACCTGAAGAATTAACGTTATACTCATTTTATTAAAATAACTGACGTAACAATATAATATAAATATATTATTATATTATATATAATATAAATATTTTAAATAAACATTAATATTATATTTAAAACAAATTATCATTAAAATATTTTTTTTCACATGTATATATTCAATTATTTAGCTTAAAATGTGTACATGAGAGTTGATAAAATACTAAAACCTATATTCTGGTTTGCGAAAACTGGATAAAATAAAACGTGGAAATAAGGGGAAAACTCAACAGATAGTGAATAATAAAAGTTTAATACATCTACTTCAGTACAATTATAATATTTACAAGTTAAATAGGAAAAGTTGCCTTTGCTAAAATGTATCAGCTATTATAGTGTTGAAAATAATGGAGTATAGTTGGATCGTCCTCTCCAAGCCAACATCAAAGAGAATTTTGATACGAATTTTAACTATCTGTTCCCAGACCAGATTTACTTGAACTATTTGAAAAACATTTTCCAAAATTAGTGGCAGAAAAAGAAACTGTTTTTTAAATGCTTCTTTAAATCTCGAAAATATGGTAGTTCCCCATTATGTGGGTTTCAAATGATAAAGAACACCTTTCGGCATCGCGGATGACTCGGAAAAAGTTACAGTTATATTTTCGTTCTTCTTTATATTATACTTTGGTAGATTTGAAACATTTGTCTTCCTTTTTATAGTGTTTTTTAGTTCATCTTATGAGACAGGCTTTTCAACTAAAAATAGCATAAAGAAAGAGAGAGAGAGAAAAAAAAGAAAGAAAAGAAATGAAGCTTATTTCAGTGATAACAATGTAGACTTATTTATTTATTTATTTATTGGGGAGTGTTTTCTTCGATACGTCGAACGATATCTCAAGTTATCATACTGAGTTCAAAGTGTATAAAAATACAAAAAAGCAAGCAAAATTGAAAAAAAAAAAAATGTAAATTTGTATTTAAATTTTGCTTTTTAATTTAAGAAACATTTTCTAATATTATTAATTAAAAAAAAAGGGAAAGTTGGCAAAAAAAAAAAAAAATGAAATGGATTTTTTGAAATGTAAAATGTACTTGTGAAATATTTGAAATGGAGTGAAATTATTACCTGATGATATATTTGAATAACAGAGTGGGCAAGAACATATTGTCACATTTTGAATTGTCACAAAAAAAAAAAAAAAAAAAAAAAAAAAAAAAAAAAAAAATTGTTGTGGATAAAGTTGTTTTCAGATAATGTATCATAAGGTAAATCTAAAAATTTATTATTCTTGAATATAAAGGCATTATTTTTTAAAATT
The DNA here is from genome assembly GCA_964019185.1 of Maratus speculifer. NCBI lineage: Eukaryota > Metazoa > Arthropoda > Arachnida > Araneae > Salticidae > Maratus > Maratus speculifer. Next base: position 377,491,695 of record OZ025293.1, read on the forward strand.
TTGCTAATTTAAATAATGTTAAAAAATTTCAATATTTAAAACTTAAGTATAAATAAGATTTGCTGTGAGAGTTTAGTAACATGTCTTAACATTCAAATATATGACACAAACAACAACATGAATAGAACAACAACAAGAAAAATTAATAATGTTTACAACATAAAGCTTTCATTTCATTTTCTCGAAATTTATTTTTTTTTTTTACGTAAATTCCTCTTTACATATTCCTCTGAGGTTATTTTGCTTTATTTTTCTTCTCATTAAAAATGAAATATTAATGGGATATTTTAAGAGAGTTCCCTAACACCTGTTTACATTTTAAACATATGCACAAAAAAGAAAACCAACCAATAAAGTTTACAATATAAAACTGTCGCTTCAAATTTCTCTAAACATTATTTATCTTACATTTCTCTTCCCCTGGAGTTACTTCATTTTCTTTTTATTAAAAATTAAATTTTAATAGGATTTCCTGAGGGAGTTCAGTAACACCTGTTAACTTTTAAATATATGCACGAAAAAGAAAAATAACCAATAAAACTTACAATATGAAACTGTCGCTTCAGTTTATTTGAAATTTAATTTTTATTACTTAACACCTTCCCCTGAGTTTGTTTTGTTTTAGTTTATTTTTATCAATAATTAAATATGAATAGATATTTTGAGAGAGGTTATTTTGTTTTAGTTTTCTTTTAATTAAATAATAATTATTAATAGAATTTTCTGTGAAAGTTTAGAAACACCTGTTGACAATTTAAATATATCCACCAAAAAGAAAAACCAATCTGTAAAATTGATAGTGTAAAACTTTCACTTCAATTTTTTCAAATTTAATTTTTCTAACATAACATAGTCCTCTGAGGAATTAAGAATTAATCATTAATAGGATTTTCTGATAGAGTTTAGTAACGCATGTAAGCATTTATAAACATACCCACCAAAAAGAAAAAAACAACCAATAAATTTTACAACATGAAACTTTTGCTTCATTTTTCTCGAAATTTTATTTTTGTTACATAACATCTTCCCCTGAGGAATTAAGAATTAATTATTAATAGGATTTTCTGATAGAGTTTAGTAACACATGTTTACATTTTTAAACATACACACCAAAAAGAAAAACAATCAATACATTTTACAGCATGAAACTTTTGCTTCAGTTTTTTCTCGAAATTTTATTTTTATTAAATAGCATCTTCCAATGAAGAATTAAGAATTAATTATTAATAGGTTTCTCTGATAGAGTTTAGTAACACATGTTAACATTTTTAAACATACACACCAAAAACAAAAACAACCAATAAAATTTACAACATGTACTTTTTCTTCAGTTTTTTTTCTCGAAATTTTACTTTTGTTACATAACGTCTTCCAGTGAAGAATTAAGAATTAATTATTAATAGGATTTTCTGATAGAGTTTAGTAAGAGATATTAACATTTTTAAACATACACACCAAGAAGAAAAACAACCAATAAATTTTCAGTGTTTTCACGAAATTTTATTTTTGTTATATAACATCTTCCAGCGAGGTCTTCATTTTGTTTTTTTTCTTTTGGCTAATGCTACCGATACGGTATTCAGTTCCGCCGAGACTGATGTAAGTGGTTTGGGCAGACACCGATGCGGTATTCACCGCGAAGTGGTTTTCTCTCGCTCGTCGCATTTCCGCCAACTTTTATGCAACTCAGATCATCTGTAAAGCTGGGGCTCTGTGGCAACCCAGGACGATTTTACGTTCGCCGGAGCTGAATCCGATTTTGCATCAGGTCTTTTGCGTAATGGCCGCAAGAGGGGAGGGGGTGAGCTTCAACGCAGAGACGGGATGGCATGAAATAAAATAAAATAAATAATAAAAAAAGAACTTGGATCGAAGTTCATGACCTTTTTACTCGACCTTCCGAATTCAGGAAGCTTTGAAAATAGAAATATATTTCTTGATTGATTGAAATGGCAGGTAGTAAATATCTAATGACCATTTCAAACATAACTCCTGCGAAGTTTCAAATTTTCTTTTTGCTCGAACTGCGTATTCTTTCCCCCTTTTTTAAATTATATTTTCGGTATAAAAAGTGATATAATGATCCTTATTTGCATTATTTTCTATTTAAAAAAATAATTTTAAGTTTAAGATATACAACATTTTATCATATAGTATCAAATAGAACAATAGGTAATGATATTTTTCAATAATTATCTTCAGTAATCTTATTAACATTTGTCATTGAAGCCAATTTATATTTACAACATTTTTTTATGAGAGGAACTTTAATATGAATAAAAATTATTGTGTTCATATTGAATTTTTAATATTTAAGCTAAATTTTAATATGTAGATAAACGAGATAAACCACACACTTTTAAAAGAAGTGTATGCAAACTAAAACGATCTACAAATTAATTGATTTACACTGTTTATTGAATCAATGTATATTTAATCAAATTTTGCATTTGAAATGAATATGAGAATTTTAAACATCATTGAAAATTTTCTTATTTTATCTATGATTAAAAAAAAAAATTAGTTTTTTAATTGAACATGTAGAAAAGTTGTTTAAAAAACCCAGCAGTGTATGAATATATATTACTAGAAACTTTCTGTGGTATTTTGCCTCTCACTATCCACTTGCATAGCGTTTATCAATAGTTTTTTCAAATAAAGGAATATTTTGAATTTAATAAAATTTCTGGGACACAAAATAATTCCTAAAAAGAAACTTAACCGTAAGCTTACACATGCGCATTTATTTAATTCGAAATACGTTGTGATAGCAAATATGTATAAAAAGCACTTTATTATTTTAACACAATCTTACTGATTATGTTTACTTATGAAATGTTATTTTGTTTTTGTTGCTGACAACTGAAACCTTCCCAACACCGTGAAAATGCGTCTAATGCCGGGGATCAAGCCCAAACGTTTGACTTAAAATACCAGTCGCCTAGCAAATATGCATAAAATAGTGTTTATTATTTTACTTCAACCATACTTGCTGTGTTTACTTACATTATGTTATTTTGTTAGTGTCACTGACACCTGAAATCATTCCAACTGAGTGAAAAAGCGTCCATGCCAGAATTCTAAATCCAAAACTTTCTCTTAAGTTGTCAATATTCTTCCTATTGAACTGTCTGGAATGAAAACTAGCCGACACATTTCACCCAGAAAAACTTTTGACAGTAGCATCTGGTTTGCCATGTAGACAAATTAAGCCTTTCCGGCATGGACGAATTCTGTCAGTAAAATGAGAAATTATCGACCGACACCGAAAAAAAAAAAAAAAAAAAAAAAAAACTTTTTGAGATACCAAGAACTCCTTAAACTAAGCTTTCCTCGTAAAAGCAAAATTTTATTAAAATATTATTGATGCCGTTTTCAAGTTTGGAATTAAAATTAGGTACCCCGGACTGGGCGCACTGCACCAGAAAGGGTTTTAACAGAGTAAGAAGCAGATAAAGATGCGTCATTAAATGATGGAAACGTAGATAAACGTTATTGATGAATTGTGCCTGCCGGTTGTTGTTCCATGTAGCTCAATTGGAAGAGTACTGACAGCTTAAGGGTGCATTCAAATCCAAACTGCTTATTTTCTGATTTATTTTTAAATTCATTTTTTTCCCAAAACTCATTAAACTGGCAAATTATCTTATTGAGAAACTAAATAATGTGCCCTGCTTCCCGATTTTTTGATAAATGCAGAGGATATTTGTAACACATGTTGTCAAAGCTGGCGTTTTGAACCGAATTTTCAGAAGTGGGAAATCTGTGAAAGAAAAAAATTGGTCATACTGAGAAAATAATTGTTTATAAATGAAATTCTAATTAATTGAGTAAAAAGCGAAATCACACTGCCATTTATACATCCCTTCAAAAATCATCTCAGTAGGTTTCATGTTTTTATTTTTAAAAATAAGTCTTAAAATGTATCAGAAACTTCCGAGATGTTGATGGCAGGAAAATATTTTTCCTCATACACCCTTAACACTGGAACTAGCGTGAGCCGACATTTTGACAGCTGTCATATGAATATATTTCGGTTCAAACCAGAAATTTGATTATGAAATAAGTTCAAAAGTTACCAAGAGAAAATCTTTAAGTAATAAAGTTAAACTGTTTTAAATTAAAATTCTCGTATGAAATACTTTTATAAAACTTGACTAAAATTTCCGGAGCCATAGGTTCGGGGTATTTTTATCGTCCTGGACACTTCTTTACTCAGTTAGAAAGAGTTTGAAATGCATGTATAAAATACTTAACAAATAAATTACTTACTATTATATATATATATAAATATATATATATATTATATATATATATATATTTGTTTGTTTGTTTTTTAGTATTATTTTACTCGTAGTGAAGAGGGAGCATGAATTTTAAAGTGAAGCAGTGGGACAATACTATTTTTCTTTAACCCATTAGTGCCTAGCGTCCCTTTTTAGGGACGCTTCGAAAGATGTAGCCTGTTTTTGACACCGGTAAAAAAGAACAGCAATCGCTATTTTATTTAATGGAAACATTTTCGTAATTAATGAACTAAACTTAATTCTTTTAAAAATAGTGGTTCCAACCGAATAAAATTTGCGCAAAAGGTGGTGGGCACGAATGGGTTAAACTAAACACTCTTTTTTTACAGTTTCTACATCAGTCGGGGCATCTATAAAATTATTTATACATGCTACAGGTATTAAACTCGCACAGTCAAATACATTTGTATTTAGAAAATATATTTACGGATCAAAAATAAATATTAAGTTCTGTTCTAAAACTGATTTTGATTCATTATGAAATTTCTTAAACACAAATAATGAAAAGTTACCATGATTCTATATATCCCGTGTTTAGAAATACCGAATTAAATTGTTCCATTCACTACCAACATTTAAAACTGGAGTTAAAATTATAAAGCTTTCACACATTGTTAACAATGCACAAAAAGTTAAAAAATATCTAATAAAAAATTCCTGACGTGTTTTTTGTTATTGCTGCTGTTATAGAATGGTCAAACGTGATGAACACGCTTTTTAAGAAAATTATAATTACTGTATCACAGTAAGTTAAAATTAAGATTTTGTTTATTTAATAAAATTAAAAACATCTTTAGCTGCTTGCTAAATTGTATCGAATTTAAAGGATTTTAAAGTAGCTTTTCTGGACGAAATCATCTATCTTGATTCAAAAATTTCTCGGGAAATTTCCCTTCAAAACATTTTTTTCGTCTGTTGATTTGATTTCTAAATAATTGAGCTTTTCATAGGAAAAAGATTTAAAATGGACACGAAATTTGTAATATTTAAAAAATTAAATTAAACGTCTTAGAAATATTCTTAAGAATTATGTTCTTGATCAAGGATGCCAGTAGCGAAAGTGTTTAGTCTAAACGCAGCATGGTTGGTCCGGTAAAACCAAACATTGATCATACTTACATGAAGATAAGAAGGTATGGAACGTGTTAATTTTCTTTCTTCTGTATCCTGAAGAGATTAAATATTTGATTCCATAATTCTGCATTTCTTTGTAATAGAAAAACAAAAAGAATTCTTTTAGACTAAAATGAATGTCAGTATCAAACTCGAATCCGCTATTTATTTTTATTGTGTGAAAAGGAGATTTTACAACTGCAAATGTGTTTAATTTTTCAGCTGTAAATTTTGTGGTATACATAAAAATAAATAAAGCCAAATCATGCTTTTAACTTAACGTCGATCTGTGAAAATATGATAATCATTAAAATGGAAATTCCTCATACACATCCTCTGCTTCATATGTTGTATGTTCACAATTCATACCGATAGGGGAGAAATAACTTTAAAAGCAATTTAACTTTCCGCGCTTGGGATTGCTACCGGATGTTAGCGAAACAGGTCTGACAAAACTATAACAGTGAGGTGGAATTAATTTTCAATTAGTTTTTTTTTTTCCGTTATACCTCCTTTTAAAGACATAACTATTTGAAAAACGTATAAATGATGCTCCATTGTATCACAACTCCGTCCTTTACTTATTAAATGAAACCTGAACTAACAACAATCTCTCTTGTAAATGATTGTTTCTTCCCAGTACTCATGAGTGGATAAAGACACTGTTTTAAGTGTGTTAGAATTACTTTCCACTATTTTTCTTTAGTTGTAATTTTTTAGACAGATCTCTGATACACTTATAAACGACGCTCCACTATGATGAATTTTTTTCTTGTGTTTACACGATATATATAAAAAATAAGTTAAACTAAACCTAATCTATCAATATTCTTTTTAGTTTATTTTCCCTGGGTTAGAAACACTGCACGAGTGTGCTGAAATTAATTTTGAATTATGTTTCTTCGGTTATACCATTTATTAAAGATAGTTTAAATGACTCTCCATTGCTTTATAAATCCACCCGTTACGTTTACGTGATACATTTAAGAAATAAATGAAAGGAAACCTAAACTATCAATCTATCTTGTAGATGATTGTTTCTGCCCAGGTCATGCACCGTGAGTCAGACTTGTTAGATATAAGACGTTGGGAGGAAGGATGACAGCACTATTCATGGTGGTTTGGAGTTTTGTCTAATCTGCATAGCCTTGGCATGGTGTCCTGCTCGATACGCTCGACTTCATTTGTCATCAAGAAGAGCGTTGGTTGTGAAGGTCAGCGATTAAACATGGGCTTTGGAATTGTTCTTCAGCCTAAGATTAATAAACTCGTCGCAGCCATCCTCCTGTTAAGGCTCAAACACATTTGACCACTTCTTGAAGTTCGTTGACGGCTCGTTTGTTGTGGCGACGCGGTGTTTTTTTATCTTAATGAGTTTTGCAGGAAAGGGACGGTTGTCCGGCAAAAGAAAAATCTTTCCGTCAAGTAGGGTGAATTGCTTATCTCTCGATTCTTTTGTTGATTCTCCTCGTTTCTATTATGAAGAAACCGCAAATGGATCCTATACAAAAGACTTCCCCACTTTTTCCAAGAATTCAGTTGAAGAAAAGAGTATTGCAATCTGAACGGAGCCTTAAATGTTCAGATAGTTAGTGGTGCCCACTGTTAAAAGGAGTTGAAAAAAAATGATTGACTTAATTTTGAATTTTCTTCTCCAATTACTTAGAAAAAATTGTTGCTGAACTATTGGTATATTAGTTGTTTAAATGGTGTTATGGAAATTGAAAAAAAATTTCTTGCTCAAGAAAGTGAAATTTTAAGGCATTCTCGATGTCATTTTCATCTATAAATGCGTGAAATTTTCTCACATTATGTGGACTTCGTTTTAATGATTCTCCATATATATGTTTTATGTAATATCTTTATAAGTTGCCTAATTTTTAAGTAGAACAGAAAGTGGTTGGAACACTGCTGTTTAACTAAGACAGTTTTCACTGCATTATTGAATTGGTAAAATTTTTAATAGCATTTTATTTTTCTTATACAAAAAAATCTTTAATTATTATTATTTCTTTGATGATGTCTTATCTCAGTCTACCAATTTCAGTAAAGTGAGTTTTTCCTTCGATATGTTTCCGAAAGATCTGTCTTTACAAGGAGAAAGTAAACTGTGTTCAGAAAGTGAACACCACTTCTGTGTTTGATATGTTTCAAAAATTAGTTCAAATCACTCTTTCTAGCGAAATTTTTAGAGAGATTATTTCTTTTTATAGGAAAAAAAAATTATTCTTCAATTTTTTGTAATCTGAATAAGAATAATTGTAACTTTTATGTATTTGCGAATGTGTCAAAAATTGAAAAATTTAGATTTGTAAGCAGACTTTAATAAATGAATGTGTTCTCTTTCTAGGTAAATTTATACGTCATCATCTTCATCGACTGCATTCTTCTAATTCATAAAGTCCTAAGAATTTTCGTACGGAATACTAAAAATTATTTTCGTGATTCAAAAGGCGTTTTGATAATGCAATAAAATTTAAATTTGTATACGAGATTCCTACATAAAATTGGGCAGCAAGAAATATTTCCCTTTAGTTCCAGGAAGAATTTATAAAAAATGAATATCTGTTTGTTTTTTAAGCTAAATTAGGATGAAAGTGAATGGTGACTTATATCACCTTAACAGAGACCATCACAAATTTTTTAGGACGTTCCTTAGATCAAAGATCTCTAAAACAGCGTGAAAAAATTGTCTTACAAATACTTTCAAGTGTAGTATTATGCAGGCAGAGATAATGTAAACGGACAGTGTAGATTAAAATCCAAGAATCACACAGAGATATCTATATTAAAAGCAATTTACATACAATTTTTAAAGCATTTTTTCATATATCCAATGCAAAACTGTTTTTTTTTTAAATTTTACTTTTGTAAATATTTTTGAATCATTTGCCCTTCACGTTATTGCAAGTATGTATCGATAATCTTTTGTTTAAGGTCAAATATAAATATATTACGACACGTTTCCTTTTTTTTTCTTGCAATATATCGCAGAACTAGATTTCTAACTTATAAAAGCTCTTCCTAAATTCGCAATGGTCAATTGAATTGAATTGTTTGTTGCAAATGATCTTGTTGCAGCGAAAGGAAAATTTTTATAACAGGTTTTGTTTCGAGGGGTCGTAATTTAGAAAGCTTAACATTTTGAAAATTATTGTTATTACTATTGCTGCAATTTTATCTTATTTCCTGCAGTAAAAATTTCTGTATTTTGCACTGCCTTCCAATCTGCAGCAGTTAAACCGTTAATGTGCATTTCACCTTTTTGAGGACATCATGTATACACGAAAAAGCAGAATAATAATCTTATACAAACATAATAAAATCTTATTTTAAAAACGCAAATAATTAAAAGTCCATACGAAAAATGCAAAACATCCAATATTTTAAAATTCATATAGTATATTTTTCACAAGTTGCTGATTGAACTGTAAAAGATATCTCAGTACAAGTCGTCGGTAGAACAGATATATCTAGCAATGTTGTTATTGTAGTTAATCAGAAATAATTATAAAATTATAAATAGGAATAGTTCTTATCTATGATTTTAGGTTCGTTTTATTCTTTTTATTAATATAGCTTTTGATGGTGACTCTAAAATTTATCCTCCCCCCCCCCCCAAAAAAAAAAAGACACCAAAAAAATATTTGTAAAAAAAAAAAGGGGGGTGTGCTAAAGAGCTTACATATGCAACTGATACCAGCTTTTATGTTTGTTGTGATTGAAAAAAAAATATTTTAAATTGCATAGATTGATAGTAAAGTTTGGAGTAAATAGTGTTACAGCATGCGATAGATTTCTTACGACATTATTGTGATATTTATAATATTTGACTTAATTTTTTTATTTTCTTTCCATTTCCCATGTAATCTTTTCTACATTAATATACACTTTCGACAATCTTGACTAGTCTATTTCGATCAGAAAGATATCTGAAATTTTATAGATTGATAATAATACTTTGATAATACACATTTAGATAGCATAGAGGTTTGATAACTTTACTATTTTATTTACAGTCTTTAACAAAACAGCGATACGATTCCGATATTTTACGATATTAGTCGGATTTTCCTGTCTCGATTTAAAAATATATTATATCACAAATTGTCTAAGATTGCTAACAGCATTTTGATAACATCATTTTAGGGTGGGATAGATATTTGAGGTCATTATTCTTTTATTTATATTTCTTTATCGTACTTTTTTATTTTCCACACACTCTAAGTACAAACTTATCCATAGTTAAGGATACGCTTTCGCTAATCGACATAAATGCTAAAAATTCATAATTATAGTTTATTGTTCGGAAATTAAATTATATACTGAAAACATTCAAATGTGCGTTTATTGCAATGCAACAGATGCCTCACTTATAAGAATAAGCCTTTTTAGTCTAATGTTTTTATGAATGAAAGCATTGAGAGGATATTACAAATGATTGTTAGTTTTGAAGAACTATAAATGATGTTAGAGGCTTAACTGATTAAAATTCTCATTAATTAAAATGGAAATGTAGTTAATTATTTTCTAAAAGATATATTTGAAAAAAGAGTGGATTATTCAGAAAGTAAATATATATTTCAATATATGTTTGTACCTTCCTTTAGCTAGAAACTAAGGCATAAGTTACGATCGAAAGAGCTATAAAAAATAAACATTGACGTATCGCTACAACCTCTATATATCCGTGTCATCTCATTAATTTCACCCATAAAATGCTTATAGAAAATTAAACAACCAGCAGAAGCTACAGATGCCTTTCTCGTTGATTTATTCCATCATACAACAATTAATCATGCTATTTTTTGCTGCATTCACTTTTGCGGGCACCTGTGGTGACCTTTAGCAGCATGTCCACTTACCAGCGACAGTACGATGGCTTCTTGTTATGGCGAGTGTCGTGAAGTCGAAAACAGCGCCTGAAGCTGCTGTCAGAAACAAGTTTGCATCCATGGTATTGTAGTGAACTGCACATAGCCCCTCCCCAAATCCGGCATCGTGTATGTAATTGAAGGAAATCTGCATTTTTCTTTGATTTTGTGTGTTCGGAAGAGATGTTTGTGTGTGTAATGATAATGAATGCTGTTAACTACAATTTGAGTTCGTGAATGTGGCTGAAGTATTCATTGTTCTTGATGAAAAGGGAAAGTCGAACTGTTCCGCTGTTTCCAAAACATGGCTCAGAGGGAAATGTGTATATATGTGTGTGCGTGTTTATAAAAAAGTTTTAAAAACAATTTATGTATTTTTTATTAATATATTTAAAAACGTAATGTAAAAATAAGCTCATAGAAACAGTACACAACGCACTCTAAATCTCACATAGGAAGGCAATTGAAGAAAATCGGAATTTTTCTTTTGTTTTCTCACAAAGGATTTTTGTGCCTAATGGTTATGAATGTTGTTTGCCAATTTAAGTTCGGGAATGTAGGTGAAGTGTTGTTGTTTTAGCTGAAACAAGTTGGAAATTGCACGTGAAGCGTAGCAATTGAGGTGCGTTCGTACGTTAACGAAGTTTTAAAAATATCACTCTGATATAGCAATCTCATAAAATTTTAAATAGTTAATTACAATTAAAATGCACACCAAACAATGTTCTCCCTATACCATTATGTAATTGAACATTTTTGCGTGGCCTTATAAATCAATAACAAATTTTCTTTGCACCACAGATTATGCAAAATGAATATTATAATATGTACTTTATAGATGCATATGATTTTTATTATGTTCGAGCGAGTGTAACACCATTAAAATGCATTTGAAACATTTTCCCCCATTGAACGTAATGTAACGGAATACTTTTGATTGTCCCTGTAATTGAACTATACATCTGATTTTCGTAAAATTTGAAATGACTCGACAAAATTATGTAATAGTTATATATTTTAAATTTTAAACGATTAAAATGCATTTGAAACGTTTTACCCCATTGACCGTAGTGTAATGGAATACTTTTGATTGTCCATGTAATTGATCTATGCATCTGATTTTCATAAAATTTGAAATGACTCGACAAAATTATGCAATAATTATGTATTTTAAATTAAACGATTCGGTTGGGTAATTTTTGCGTTGTTATATGCGGACGGACGGACTGAACGACAACTATAGGTGCTACGTATTTACATAATTACGAACGCAAATAAAAATGAGAGTCAAATATATCACTGTTTCTAAAACAGCTGATAGAAAACTCATATTCTGCAATTAGAAATTTTATTGATAAAAAAATACACACTCACACACACATACATATTTGGCCCTCAGTATTAAAAAAAATCTTTCGAATAAGTATTTTTAATGTTTATCACGGAATCATACGTTGAGCTGCATTAAATCGCTACTTCAATGGCCAAAACTACGCTAAATTTACTTATATACGGAGTTCTTTTAATAAACATTTTTTTGACGGTTGAATCCATATATTTAAGTTATAACGTGGAAAGTCATAGTTAAAATATTCCTTGTAGCTGAGGTTACTCTCTAAATCCGTTATTTACTGGAGAAAATTAATATTTTTCTCTGATTTTGTATTTTAAGAAGGTATATTTGTGTTTCAAGATTATGTGTAAAATGTATATTTTTAATTTTTTTTAAAGTAATTCAAACTGCCCTGCTTTTGTAGTTGAAAAAATATTCAGAATTTATACGAATGTAAATGTGTGTTTCATTCGTTTAAAATTTTGGATTCTAAGAGAGTGAAATTCTGAAAGAAAATAAATTAACGATTTTTTAACCATTTCTAACTGAAGATGGTAAACTAAAGCTCTCGTAATAATTAATGTAAGTGAAATCTAGTCTTTTATGCCTGGTATCATCATTCGGTGGCAACAAATATTTTTTTCTACGTCTTTTTTCCAAAAAAAAGAAAAAAAAACAAGAACGTGGTAATTGTATGCTAAGCTATAATTTCAATATAAGGAAGTCCCTAAAACTTTAGAGGAAATACACATAAAAGCTGTCCTTAATGAAACGACTCTATTTTAAAATTGTCTGCATAGAATAAACTACTGTTCAGAAGGTTGTGAAATTATGTGGAGGACATTATAAAGGTATGGAAATTTGTTTGAACGAAAAAGTAAATACTAGCTAAAATTTGTCAGCCGAATGATGTTTTTTAAAAAATTGCACATTTTGCATACATTTGCTATGGTTTACAAATTTGATTATAGCTAAACATATTCCACATGATGTTCATCATTTTCAGATAATTCATGATATAGATTCAGTTAATTCATGGAATTTTAAGATAGCATGTTTCACAGTTGATCGCAGCGTGTTCTCGGAAATGCTAAGAACATTTCGTGAAATGTTGTCTTTAAAATCAGGTAAAGTTAATAAATAAAATTTGTAAACTATTGCAAATGTAAGCTAAATGTTTAATTAATAAAAAATACTCTCTGATGGCGAAAATTTTATTTTTTTCCGCTTAAAGAGATTTCCATCTTTTGTAATGCGTATTTTATTAAATTTCACATCATTATGAACAATAGTTTTGTCTGCAGATAACTTTAAAGAAGGGTTCTTTAATTATGGGCACCTTGTATGTTTTAATCTGCTGTATAAATATACAAGGTGTCCTTTCTTACTATTGAACAACAACAACTAATTCCTAAACCATTAATTTTAGAGTTATAATTTCCGTTTGATATTTGTTGTTTTCTATTATCATAAAAGCAAGTGAAGTAAAAAAAAAAAGTAAATGTTATAAAATTTAATTTTTTAATGATCCGTGATCTTATATGAGAAGCCCAGAAGCCAAGGGGTATAAGTGACAAAATTGAAAAAAATGAGTTAAGTGCACAGACTATCTGGAAATAAGTCTATTTATTTGTAGGTAAGAAGTTATGAGTGATTTTTTAATTATATACTGTGTTTTAGGGGTCAGTTACTTAACCTCTTTCCTAAAACTGTGAAACGCTTGGAGGCCAAAGGGTATAAGTGCAACTGTATCCATTAACGTCTACAGCAGAAGAGCGACCAACGGCATACAAGGCCATTTGCTTTTTTATACATTAAATAAATGCATTTTAACTGTTACATGTGAGAAAACCATGCTTTAAGTGTAGATTTTGAAACACTTTCCAACACTCTCTGAAATCTTTAACACATTCGCTGCCGATCACGCGCCAACATTAAGGGACCACTCACGAGCCAGCGCGAGATGTGGGGTAATGTCTCAATAGCCAGTCACGCGCTGGCACGGGAAAATCTTTCACTGTTTCTTTGTTATAAAAAGTAAATCGGCTTCTGGGAAAAACCCACTTCTACAGTGCAGCATTAACTATCATCACATCTACACGTAAGCGGCAGCGAACGTGTTAAAAATCTTTGCTATTTAGGGTAATAGAGTGTTAATGTTTTTAACCAAGTATATATTCTAATAATTTTGAACAGCCCTAGGTTTTATCTGTCGGTTGCTATGCACTGCATAATGGAGAAATTTAGTTTAGCAAGAAAACGCATAACAATTTGAAATTTCTGTTTCAGCAGTTTTTACTAATAGATGGAAACACACTTGTATACTTTTGTTTATCCTGTAGTTTACTTTGAACCTTTATTATACGCCAGTATTTAGCTAAAATTTAGTTAAAACTAAAACACTCTTAAGACTACTGAAATCACATTTCCAGAAATTATCATAAGTAGATGACAATGCATAAAATTTTGTGCATGACCCTGTATATCATTTTATCAATGTTTTGCAAGCATTTCTTAGCAAACTGAATGTAGTTCAGCATAGAAATATATTACTTATTTAAAAGCAATCTTTAAGTAAATTACGCTCATATTCAGTAAACTTTACGAAATCTTTTGTATAGCTCTGTATATGAACTATAGAATTTATATGAACATATGCATATATATTAATTATGTATAAATTTAGTGAAACTTAAAAGCGCAAATCATAATTAAAAATGCATTTCGTCCATCCATCAATCATCATCGATAATATACAGTACTTCGGATAGAATATACTATTTGAAAGCTCTTTTGTGTCCCTGTAAATACTGAGTACTTTGTATTATGCGCGAAATAACTTATATTAAGCGTCTGCAATGTATATCAATTTTATTATACATGAAAATTGTAATATAATTAAAATATGTTGTAAAAAATTCACTCTTTATCATTAGGTAATGTAAATCTTTTGTGTAGCCCTGCAAATAAAAAATATCTATTCTTTTCACCTCATATTTTACAGAATGTTTATTTTAATGCAATTCGTAAATGCATGTAAATTTTAATGTGTTTGACAGGTTGTAACTTCTTTAAAATTCATTTGAAACGATTTTTCCCATAACCCGTAATTTAACGGAAAACTTGATTGTCCCTGTAAATAAACTAATCGTGTTAGAAACATCATTTGCAATAGGTTCGTGTTGAGGTAAACGTGAATAATTCCCAAAAATTTCAGGGCAATCCGAGTCTATTTACGATAATTAAGGCACGGACAGACAAACTAAAATCACATTCACTTTTCAATTTTGTTGGAAAGTGTTAAAAAATATAAAATTTCAATGTTTCAAAATTTATAATAAAATTTTAAAACTTATATTAGAACAAAAAAATTTCCTTTCATTCATTTATATCTACATCGTTCTTTTTTTTTTTTCGTAAATTCATTTTTTATTTCATAATTTTTCCGTTTTTAGAATTTATATTAAAACAAAATTTTGTCCTTTCATTTATGTGTATCAACATTGTTCTTAATTTTTTCATAAATACAATTTTTTATTTCATAATTTTTGCATTTTTTGTGCTCATCCGACACTTGTACCTTTAGATTCCAAGAACGTTTCATTACTGTTTGGAAGAAATGGGATACAAGTGCCGAATGCTGATAAACATTGCTTAGTTATAAATAAAAAGAAAAATTGTATTCCACATTTTTTAAAACAGTTATTGAAATAAGAGTTCAAAGATCATTAAGATATAAGCAAAAGTTTCATATCTCAATTCATTCAATTACAATTGATGCTTAACTTTGAACTCAATTTACTCGAAATCTAAATTTTGTCACTTGTACCCCTTGGCTTCTGGGCTCCTCATATTTTTATTTAAAAATATTAATCCCATTCTAAAAAGTTAAACATGTTCGTGCTGGGAAATTATAAAGTCTAAAATAAGTTTTCTAACACACTTTAACTTCAGAGTAGTCCACTTCGCGGGAAAATAAAGCAATAGTTTATTTTTTTCATTCTGCTAACCCATTTTCACTTATTTATTATTATTATTATTATTATTATTATTATTATTATTATTATTATTATTATTATTATTATACTAGAATTGCAGAAAAATAAAAGAAGATTGTGTTCATCCTGTTTTAAAGTGTCACATAAATAACTGCTGCAGCTGTAATTTATGTTTTGAATATTAATTTATTTTAAACTTGTAATTGCATGAAAAAAAAGATATATTTAATTGATCTAATTTTTCTTTAATAAAATTTAATATCTATAATTGCTTAAAAATAGTCGCATTTTTTCTGTATCCCGATCTTTTGTTACTGAAGAAGTGGTAAATAATAACAATAATATAATACTTAAAACAAGCGAGTAAATATGGTACATAAAATTATTGAAAAAAAAATCGGGTAACACTTTTAAATATATTGTTCGAGCTGAGAAATTATAATGACTATAATAAGTTCTACTACAGACTTTAAATTTAGAGCGGTTCAATATTTGCTGGAGAATATAGCAATAGAGTTCTTTAATTCTACTAAAGCAGTAAAAATTTGAGATTAATTTTTATTATGATTTTTACTTTATGATTAAAAATTTGAGAGTATTTAAAATTACAAATTCATTTTTGCTAATTCATCTGGGCTAAAAATTAGTAGGAAAAAGAGATGTTTCTAATTTACAGATGAGATATGTTAAGCTCATTAACAAATATTTGGTTTCCATTTTTTTTTTTTATCCTAAGCATTTTCATGGAATGTTCAAATTATTTTTTTAATAATTATACATCCCCAAAAAATATTTTAAACCATACTTAAATGTTTTTTAATATTGATAAGTGAAAATTTATGTTAAGATTAAGTGCGATATGACAAGTGTAATGAAATATACATGTGTTCATTTTTGAAATTTTAAAATTTTAAATAAAAATCAAATATGTAGAATGTCCCTGAAGACGATTGCTATAAAATTAGGAAATCAGTGGCAAAGATTTTTATCCAAACAGTTTTTTTACGCTAAATTTAGAGCTGGAGTTATGATTTACACTCAGTTTTTGCTTTTACTGGATAGTCATGAATTGACATAATAGTGAGATTCTCATAGTTCTACAGACAAATGTGTATGTTATGAGAATTTAATTAATTAATAGCGTAATAATTAAAGACCTAAGTGAAAAACGATGTTATGTAACAAAAATTCAAATTCTGGAAAATTAAGGTGAAAGTTTTTTATTATAATTTAGTCATTTAATTTCTTCTTGGTAGCATATGTCTGAATGATAATAGAAGATACTAAACTCTCCTAGAAAAGAATATTAAGATTTGAATTATTAAATATTGGAAATAACTTTCACCATTTAAATTATTAAATATAAAAATATTAAATATTAAAAAAGTCTCATACCTTTAATATCAAGTAGAATTTTAATATTTTAGTTTTACCATATGATAATATTTCATAACGCTTTTATCTATAAAATAAAACAATTTTTGATAAAATGTATCCTAACATGTTTTCCACTAAGCTCTTCAAATATGATTTAGTCAGGTTTCATTTGAATAATGTTTGTGTTTCCCTAAATTTGTACTGATTCGTTCATCTAAAAATAAATAAATAAATAATCATGTTTTATGTATTTTTACATCACTTCTCCCCCCCCCCCAAATCCAAATTTTGTCAAGTTTTTCATTTGAGAACGGGGTCGTGAGCTTATACTATAAACATCTTTTCTTTCGTCCCCCCCCCCTCTTTGGCACTATCAGCGTACAAGTGGATTGAATCCTGTAACAGGTTACGTTCTTCCATAACGGGTGTTTGGCGTTCCATCCATTGTGATACTTCCTTCAATTCGTACATCAGCATTGACGATTGCAATTCGAATAAAATGCTAAAATCGCCGTAGTTCCTTGCACTCTGTTTTAAAAAAACATGCCTCGGAATTGGGAAGAAAAGAGAAGAGAGATATTCCCCTCTTTTTCGATTCTCGACGGACGATTGTCCATCTTGCTGGGATGTCAAGCTTCCTTCCGGTTTCTCTTATCCACCCTAACTTCCGGTCTCATCTCCAGTGCTTCCGCTTTCTATCCTCTTTGCTCTCGTGCTTCTTTTTTTTTCTCCGATCGTTTTCTAATTTTTTTTCCGCGTGCGCTTGTTCAGTTCCTATTGCTTTTGTGGTTACGGTTTTTCAGTTTATTATTAGTTAAGAATGCGTTCCCCTAGGAATCTCGCTGGCACAGGGCTGTCTCTTTTTTATATATATTTTTCTTTTTCTAAGATTGTTATGAAGCAATATAGGAGTCTTTTTTTCCGGGTATAATTGCTCTAGGTGCTCATTTTTCCGGTGCATTAATATACGTACGATGGCCCCCCCCCTCCTTCCTCATATCTGTTTCATTCTTCAGATATTATAAATATGAATATTTATAAATAATGAATGTAGTGTGGGTAAAATGTATATAAATCAAAAGAAAGCTTTCTATTTTTTAAACAAATGCACTTATTCTCACAAGCACAGACCATTATCTTCTTTAAAGCTCTTTTTTTCTTTTCTAATATTGTTATGAAGCAATACAGGAGCCCTTTTCAAGGTCTAATTGGTTTAGGGGCTCATTTCTCAAGTTCTTAAATGTATGAACGTTATCACCCCTTTTCATGTATCTATTCCGCTCCTCAATTAGTGTAAACACGAATATTACTAAAAAAGGACAGTGATGTTGATAAATGAATAGTCGTATAAATTTGTTTACCACACTTGCAGAAACTATCTGAATCATAGAAAATAAATTTGTATTAAAATATTTCCGATATGTATTTAGTTATGATTGCTCTAAAGACAATTTGAGAAGTTCGCTATTAAAAAAAAGGGGAGGGGTATAAAACTAGATGTTTCTCGTTTTTGGTCTCATATTGTAAATCAGTGGTTAAAAGGAACTAAAATATCTTTTAATAACTTTTAACTGAGTCAGCGTCTTGATCGTCTAATATCTTGAGTGGCAGAATTTCTGAATATTTTTCTCAATGTTTATGATGTTTTAGAAGAAAGATTTTATTTTTATGGGTTTTTAAAGGAATATTTATTCAAAGGTTGTAATTATTTTTGTTTTGTTACTTTATCGTGTTATGTATTACATTTTCTTTTTAAATATTTCTATCTTAAATATAAATTTTAATTTTTAAAATATTTGTTTCAATAACAAATTTACGATTAAACTATTTCTTTTATGAAAGCTATAATAAATTTTAAAATATATTATTTGTTCCAGTTTTAATTTAAAAATATGAACTACTTTAATCGAATATTTTAGTATCAAGGTCCTAGGAGTATAGTGCACATTTTTAAATTAGAATAATTTATAAATAAAATAAGAAAAGTATACTTGAGGGGGATTTTTCCAGATATTTCTCAGTACATATATTGTATTTAATAATAAGAGTGGATATTACTAATTCGAAACATTTAAGGCATTGTAAACTACTAACTTCTGTTTTTTAAGTAGAAAGATTCGCCTATGGGCGTTACTTGTGAAATTTGCGTTATTTAATATAAATATTTCCGTAGTTCGTAATTAAATTGTAAATGAATATACCTAATAATGATATTGTTACTATTTATATGTATAATACGTAGATTCCATAAATAAGAATATTGTGCATATTTTCACGAAATCAGGTGATAGATTCAATACGAAATTACCATCCGTGAATGGAGTTACATGTATTCATTCAAAAGATGGGAACCCACTCACGTCAGCAGTCAGCAATGGTTTAAATGGACAATGGACTTTCAAAGGGATTAAAAAAAGTCCCCAAAGGAACCCTTTTTGGCGTATATTTTAGTTTAACTCTCCATATAGTCCGAAGCCGGTTAATATTCTAATTCTTCAAACTACATTATCTAGGTTTTAATTTTCATCTATAACGAAGTAGAAATGCTCCATGTAATTTTTTTCACAATTTTTAGAGAACAATAATGATGTTATATATATAAAAAAAAAAAAAAAAAAAAAAAAAAAAAACAGTCATTTATTTTGAAAATAGGGCCAAATCATCTTTATTATTACAAGTTCCCCCATAGCTCATTATGGAATAATGTGATCCAATTTTCAGAAAATATTTATTTCTAATAATAATTAACGTGTACAGAAATGAACATAGAAATTTGTAATGTAAAATATTTCTAAAGTAAAGAAAAAAATTATTAATTTTAGTAATTTACTATAAGTGTGGAATATATTTACAAATATGCTAAGGTATTTATTACACTTTTACGTAAACAACTTTTCTGACTGTATAATTTCTACATTTTATTTTTAAGCTTGAATGTGCATATAAAAAATATATTTATAAATTTCGGGATTTATTGGTCTTCTAAACTTAAAATTAGGATATTTCGCTTGAATTTCCTCTCGAAAAGTGTTAAAAGATATACAGATATCTTGAATGTTCTGATGTCAGTATAAGTCTGTTGCAATAATATTAAAATTTTTTCTTAAACGTTTTCTTAAACGTCCTTTTTTAAAAAGCAGAATGTGCTATTTTTTGGAGTCTTATAAAGTATAAATTATTTAGACTAAATGACAGGTAAAGTACTTAATTTGGGTGCTAAATTATTGTGATGCTTAATCTAGGATTTTGCATAACGGATAAAATAAGGTATCAAAAGTCTGCACATAAAAAAACAACTCATGAAACATATTCAGATACGTTTAAATGTTTTAAAATTTATATGTACGCACGCATTGTATGAATTATAAGAAAAGAGCGCCAGCATTTTCTATGAATGATTTACTTGTGCGTTTACTTTGATTTTATTGTAGATGAATAATTCCGTCTGTTCTAGAAATTGTTTAATCGCTTTTATCGCTTCAGTTGTTTTAAAACAAAATGCTTTTAACTGTTAATAATTGTAAGTTTCATTTTTTTTTAAATTTTGTATTAACTAACACTTTTTTTTTGTAATTTTCAGGTAAAAGACTGTGGTCCATGTGTTAATGATCTAGTCCCTGGAAGCAGGAGTAACCCTTGCGAATTCGTTTCAGATGATACTGAAATTGCCGAATGTTTTGCTAACATAGATCATTCAGAGGATCACGCTGTTAGTTCTCCAAGTGTTGATCATCGGTTTAGTGATTTTGTCAAAACTTTTGAAAATTATCGGAAGAGTGTAACAAGTCCATATCTAACTGAAGGTCACGAATTAAGCGACAGTAACTTGGAATCTGCGTCTGAGGGCGCAGAAATTTTGCCTTCAAATGTAAAAGAAGAATTATTACAGAGTGATACTGAAGACTGGAAGCCAGAAAGTGATAGCTATTGTGTTTTGAATAATAGTCTTACAGAAATCTCGCCTGGGTATTCAAAAGAAAATTCTAAACATTTAATGCCTACAAAAATGTTTATGGCGCAAAGTCGTGTAAGCACAGGACCTCATGAGAGCATGATTTCAGGTGGACTTAATAATTCTTATCCTCAATCTGGTCATTTTGGAAATCCCACATATTTTATGGGCCAACCCTCTGCTACCCAGTCAATGTACAGTTACCCTGATACTTCATGCAGAATGGCAGTTTCGGCGACAGAACTTAGTCAAAATTTCAATCGTACAGCAATGGCTTACCAAAATGATCTCAGACTTAATTATCATAATCCCAACACGGATTATGGATCAAATTTTACAAATAATAATACAGGGTCTTGTTATAATAACCATTGCAACACAGATATGAGAATGAACTATAATAATTCATCCAATGGGGGAACCATTGCTGATGCTAATGCAATGAATTATCCCGTGCCTATAAACTCCAGTTATCATGAAGGGGCGAGTCATTTAAATAACGTTTTATATCATTCACATCAAAACGCCAAGTCTGAATGTTCTTCAGACATTTTTGCCAAACCAGCAGCATTTGGTGAGCATTGCTCCAGTGTAAGACAAAAACTTGATGCTACTGCACCTGTAATGTCCACCAATCAAGATGCAGTTACTGTCAAAACAGAACTGGTGCGGAATCACTGTCCATATTCTGTTTCAAACAATGGAGTCTATAACAATCCAGATCAACACACATCGCAAATGTTTATGGGAAGTGTTCCCTCACCAGTAACCAAAGATGATTGCTTTAGGCCCCGCATATCATCCAATGTCAATTCGTATCCCCATTCACCCTCTGTTCCGTCCACTGCACCACCCGGTGTAGCACATACTCATCAGTTTACAGAATCATCACGGCAGCCATGTTTCCGAGTTGGAAATACAGGGACTCCTAATCTCATACCCGGTGCTAATGGAACTTATGAGCCGTTGACCCCACCGCCTTCGGAGCCCAATACAAGTCCACCGCTGGAGGGTGTGCCTCCTAGAAAAACTCCACCACCTCCTTACCCAGCAAATTTTAATGGATCCACGAAAAGTCACGATATTTCACCGCAACAACAAAAATTTAACCGACGATCGAATCCGGAACTCGAAAAAAGGAGAACACATTTCTGCAATTTTCCAGGTGAGTAATATTGTTTTTAATAAATTTCTTGTCAACACACTGCGGCGAAATTTCCCAAAATGCCCACCAAAATCCGGAAATGGAAGTTCTGCTCTGTTACTGCGCAGAGTTGAAGGATTATATAGATAGCAAGCATAGGGTAAATGCTAAATGTTTTATTTTAGCTTATACTTTCATGAAGTTGAATATTTAGAAAATTAACTATCTTCACTATTGGGCTAAAATTAATTACTTTAGCAATGTTTTGATATTTATTGTATGATGAGTGAAATTTTAAGTATTTTTAAGTATGTATATCGCTCAGTTTCGATAATATTTTCATTTATACGAATAGTTCAAAAAAAGTCCCCATATAATGAATAATTCCATTTTTCCGTAAATATCTCTGTAGGAAAACCTTGATATTGTCTCATATTCTGGAGAAAAAATGAATGCGAGACTAATCGTAATGCTATAAGGATCTATACAATATGATTTTTGGATTTCCCCCTTTTTTTTTTGTTTTAATTTAATTATTTCACGCGATAAATGCATTACAGCTCTTGAATTTTTTACTGATATATGCAAAATTATAGTGTATGGTACCCATAAACAATAAGTTTCATATAATACAGACTTCCGCCCCAATAACCAATAATTAGTAACGCAATTTCCTACTCTGACTATTTTTGGAGGAAGAAAAATAGATTTTTGGAGACTTTGCTAGTGTGCAAATTAATTATTTATTCAGCATTTACAAAAGCATACCTTTTATAAGTTCATTACATCTGATTATTATTAAAAATATATCGATACACTTGAACGTGATTACTCGGGGTTAAGTGACATGCATTAATTTCTACTAAATGAAATTTTTTAAGGAACGATAGATAAATGCAAAAGCAATAATAATAATAATAATAATAATAATAATAATAATAATAATAATAATAATAATAATAATAATAATAATAATAATAATAATAACAACAACAACTTTTTTCACTCAGTTGGACTTGAACACATTTTATCAAGTGAGAGGTTATTTCATAAGGAATGTGCGTGTTCACACAAACGGGGGATATTGCCTGAAAATATGTTAAAATTTATGTTTAAAGAAAAGTTACGACAATATAATAACTTTTAAACTACCAGAGGAAGAATGTAATTATTCGAAAAATATTCCATGTTGATTATCGATCTTTTCTTAACCATTTATGCTCAAGAGAATTTTAAGGTATGATGAAAAAAACTTGCTGTAAAATTTTTTTTATCCTTATACTTTTTAACACATTGATTGATCGTACTATAATTTAGGATGAGTTATGGTTACGTTACTTTATTATATTTCAAAAGCTTTATTTGTTATAAAAGAAAATATTTAAATATATAAGTCATTCAAGAATAATTTCTATTATTAAAATGAAGTTGAAAATATTATGCATTTTTCTGGAGTTTATCTAAGCATACTTTGTTTTTTGGTATGTAGCTGAAATAATACCCAAATTTTGGTTCATTATTACTGCGTTAAAACAATCCTTAAATTTTGAGATAATTCGCGTCAAGGTATCTCTTTGATCCTTATTAACTATGAGAGCAGCTGACACATTTTAAATCATAAATTGCATTATACGCATTTTTTTTTTTTTTTTTTACTTTTTTGATATTTCTTTTAAACTGATCAGAAAATTATGTTTTTTCTTTCATATATACCCTTTGTCAAATTTTTTGAAGGTTTAACTATCGTGTTCTGCTTTAAAAAAAGAAGAAAAAAGGAAAGAAATAAAAATAAATTAAAAATATCATTATTTTTTTAACTACCGTGTATACTCGTGTATAAGCCGAAAAAAATTGACCTGATTTTTTTTCTTTTATGATTTTTCCGACTGTTATAGACAAATTTATCTTTGGACAATAAATCATTTAAAGACAGATTGCAAAAAATTTGGATTAAATATATGTGTCCGTCAGACACGCAAAAAAAAAGGGTGGCAATTTGAAAAAAGTGGGAATCTATGTAATCTTTGATTAAAGAGTGGACAGTCGTGGCGCCAACTTATATGGGCGTGTGGGGCCCGAACCCACCCAATAATTTTTGGTGGGTTCGGGCCCAGAATTAAGAAATGTATTCAATAATTTTGAATCTTAGCGTACCTAATTTTCATTGTTCTAGTTATTTATTTCATTATTTTTTTTAATATTCATTTTCTCCTTAGAATAATTTTTTTGTTAATTACCGCGTGTTTTAATTCCCCGACTAACATCCATAAATACCAAATGACTTAAATATGTTGCTTCCATGTTTAACTTTCTTCTAATTCAATTTGTAGTCATGTTCATCATATCATGTCATTACAATAAACATGAGTGTCTTTATAAGGAAAAACGCATGAAAATATGATTTAATAAAATTGCAACTTTATTAAAACATGATAGCTTGATTTAAAATTCTCATCTTTCACCATCTGTCAACCCTTCAAAGAAAGACAAACTGGCCGCACAATTTACAAAAATATTTTTGAGCCAACCCAATATTTTTCAAAAGTTGGCGCTCTGGGAGTGGATATCAATTTTAAGAGAGATGATTGTGAAATCATTTTAAAAATGCGGCATTAACAATGCTATGGATGGCACTGCGGACGATTTTATGTATGAAAGTGATGGCAAAAATTCATTAAATTCAAAGTCCGATTTGCATGACGAAGAAGCAACAGGACAGTTCTCCATACAGCTTTTTGGCGATTCACATAATCATTTTGAATTTGAAAGATTCGTTTGACTTTTCTTGAATTTTTATATAATTATTATTATTTTTTTTTGTTTAGCTTTTTTCATTAAAAATTTGATATTTCTCTGAAATATATTTGAATTTTTTAGGATCAGCTTACACGTGAGTCGAGAATTTTATTAATATTTTGTTATTCAAAATTAGGGGAGTTGGCTTATTCGTGAATCGACTTATAACTGAGTATATAAGGTAGATTAGAAATTGTCCGGCCCATTCTTCGGAGGAAAAACAAGTTAAGTGGCGCGTTGCACAAAAACAAAATTTACAGTGTAATTTAATAGAGTAACGTTCAATTGTGTGAAGAACTTGTTTCGAAAATCCAAGTTTCATTTGGTCGAAAAAAACTTCCTGAAGTCTAGAATATTATTTTTCATTATTGCAAATTGACTTCAAAATGCATTTCTTTTTTCAAATTATAATTTCTAAAACAAACAAACAAAATCGGTATTTAATTACAATAGAAATGTGCATTAATTCCACCTTCTGTCTGTAAGATGCAGTTTTTCAGAATCTCCCCATACATGGTATTTAACAACGAAAGATAATTTTGACAATCTTGAAGACTTAGAATGCTTCTCATTTAATTTAAAGTAACTGGAAAATGATGTAAATTATTTGTGATTGAGGCCCGCGTATATTTCTATTATCTTGAGTGGATAGAAATAAGAGGGAAAAGAAAGTTTTTTTAAAATTAAATCATATTATTATCTGCTCATTCCACACGGAAAAAACAAGTTTAGTCGCACATTGTACAAGAAAAAAAAAATAAGAGCGTACGTTCTTAGAGTTACATTCGATTATGCGCTAAACTTGCGCTCGATAATCCAAATTTCATTTCGTTGAAAAAACTTCCCGAATTCTTTAATATATTTTTTCATAATTGCAAATTGAATTAAAAATGTTATTCTTTTATCAAATTATAATTTGTAAAACAAACAAACAAAATCGGTATTTAGATTGAATAGAAATGTACATTAATTTCACCTTCTGTCAGTAACATGCCGTTTTTCATAATTCTTTTATCTCCCCAAATATGGTATTTAACGATGAAAGATAATTTTGATTATCTTGAAAACGCATAATACTTCTCCTTTAATTTAAAGTAATCGGAAAATAATGCAAATTATTTGTGATTGAGGCCAGCGTATATATCTATTATCTTGAGTAGCAGAATTTCCGAACATTTTGCTCAATTCTTTTCGCTATTTTTAAAGTAAATTACTTGAAATGAGTTGTTGCACAACTTATAGAGAAAACATTTTGATCGAAATACTTTGAAATTACTTTGAACAGAACATTTATCATTTGATTTCTTTACGAGCTAATTTCCATTCGCGGGGGAAAAAAACATTGTTAGTATGCAATTGTAATTTGATCCTTGGGGCATTTGCATTTAACAATTTGCAACATGTCCGCTGGCAACTTTACTAACAAAACAATTAAAATATGTAGAAGAAAAGTAATGTGAGATGTCGCTTTTTCAGTAACAAAATATGCTTATGAAAATAATTGTTGTATAATAATATGTATGCCATATTTGGGCGCTTTTCAATTAAAAAGTTCATCAATTTTGCATCATACTAAACTGTAGAAATAGTGTGCTGAATCTCACTCCCTTTTTTATAGAATGTTTGACATAACAAAAACACAAATACACTGTAAAAAAAAAAGTCAAATCTCTTTTATTCTTGCTTTTATCTTTCTTAAGCTTTACGAAAACATAGCGTAACCTCTACCTAGTTATTTACGATTCCAAAAAACTTTCTTTTACACCAGAAATCTTAAATATCAATTTACTTCTGAGATTTAAAGACGCATTTCTGAGACGAAGTTTCTTTTGCTGTTCGTAATTCTTGGAAACGTTTATGAGTAAATTTCACCATGTATATCAATCAGTTTTGTCAACGCTTAATATAAATTTTTCGGATTACTACTCAAGGAAAATATACATTATTAATTAATGTAAATATTACACAAAATCCAGCTTAAAAGTCAATGCAACTTAGCACATTCTTTATTATTATACAAAGCGTGTATGAAGATAAAAACTTTTTTAAATTTCAACCTCAAGTCGCTCTCTGCACCGCGAAAAAAGATACCCTTTTTTTCATAGCGTTATTTTTCTACTATTTTTGTACAATATTTTACTTTAAAGTTTTGACATAAATTTCCACTATATTATGCATTGTTGAAGACACAACCAATGACCAATAATTTGAGAACCGATGCAATAGTTATATCAATTTAGAATTAGTATGTTGTGGCTATCACGGTCTTTTTATGCAATTATATTATAAAAAAAAAAACCAATGTATCTCGCCAATAACGCTGAAGTTGTTCTGATTTAGTAATAGCAGATTGTTAAATTTTGCTTTTAAAATAATTCACTTTTAAATATCGCAAATTTTCAGTTTTTACATCGTCAAATAAGAAAAAAAAATGTTTTTTCAAATGCAATTCGTTTGAAAACTGCATCGCAATTTACTTATTTTTTGTGGTTTAAAAAATAATTTTTAAGCTTAAACGTTTTTTTGTTAATTTATATCTATAGTGTCCAGACGATTACAAAATATATATCCGTTTGCACTTCTAATAATATAGAGAGTTCAGCTTTTGTTTTCTGGCTAGTTTCCATTAGAATATAAAAAACCTTGCCTTTAAATAATTAACATAATGAACAAGTCGGAAATTCTATGTCAAATGTGACAAATGAGGTGCTATATAGCTAGCTCTTTAAATGTTCAGATCTTGGTGCAATAACTATTGCACTCTTATGAAAAAATGCATGAAAATAAATTCATTGTAATTATATATATGTATAATTAAGTAATTCGGAAATAACATGACTCTATCTTAAATAGGTTGGTTGGTTGATTTGGGTTTTATGGCGCAAGGTCCCCATTGAGACATGCTGCGCCAAATATCTTAAATAGGACTTAATCACAATGCAACCGAAAACATTTACCTATCACGATATATCATTGAATTAATTATGTTACGATAATTTAATAGAATAAAGAAAACATTTTTTTTTTATATTTTATAGTTTTCATTCGATTGAAATAAAATTAGATATGACTCGAAAAAATACTGCAAGGATTGTATAATATATTAAATTTCAAACCATTCTTCTTGGATAGATTTGCTCTGTTATATGCTGACAGACGAACAGACAGACAGATGGACCAGACGACAACTGTAACTGCTACATAATTATATAACTACGAAAGCATCGAAAAGCAAATAAAACACAAATTTAAGACATATAATTTGATTACTCGCTTAACAACTAGAATTATCACAATTAAAATTGCTGCTGCAAATACAGATCTTTGGCGATTTCTTTGTCTATTAACTCTTCATAGTAGGTGGAAATATAGTTTGTAATACATTTCAAAACTTATTTTGATTCTTTATTTATATTTTTCTTATGAAATGATTTTTCGTTTTGTTAGTGTGCAAAATATAAATAAATGAATAAATAATAAAAAATGAAAAATAAATAAACCTAAAATTATACTAGAATTTTCAATATAATAAAAAATAGGTTTTTTGGGTTTCGCAATAACCAAAGTTACATCAATTTTTCTTTTGCTGATGCAAAAGTAGTTTTGGTTCTGCACAGGCATTTTGTAAAGGAATTGTGCGCATTATTCCAATAATAGAATGTACTGAGCGGGAAAAACAAAATTGTCCTCATAAACTGAAGATACGTCTGGGACTTATCTCGTATGAAAGAAAAAAAGTGAAACCTCATGTTATCCTATAGTGAAAAAATATATTTTTTGTTGTTGTTCATTCAAATTTGGAAATTTCAATGGAATATTTGGAATATTTTTTTCCGCATATAGTATATAAGAAATTTCTTTATCCTTTTGTAAGCTCCAGATTTTTATAGCTTTTTCGAGTCTAAAGTTACAAACGAGTAAAGAGTACTTTATTTGCTTTTTGAAATTTTCTCAAACTTTAACACAAATTTCAAAATACTCATAATTATTTTAAAAATAGTTTAAGCTTAACGGAGGGATAACGAATCTTCCTATCTATGCGCAGAGAAAGTATATTGTTCAAATTTGCAAATTTGAATGAACAACAAGAATACGAACTTTATCCCCTAGAATAACATGGAATTTCCCTTTTTTTTCCTCCACCAAATAATTTAACATTTATTTGATGCGATCTAAGTCATTCCAAAATGATTTTTTTTATAAAAATAAACACAGAAATCTAATTGAGTGAAATTCAACATATTCTGGATGAGTTGAAAGGTTAAAAGATTGATATTTTTTCTTTATTCCCTAGGTTCAATTTTAACAACATTATTTCATTAGTTATTCCTCCAATTATTTTTATCTGTAGGTTAATTTTTTTTTCATCTTATATATTATTTTCCAAAATATGTAAATTATCCCTAACTTAACAAGACATAAACAAATGAGGATAAATATCTTCAAAAACATTCCCATGAAGATGAGAGTTTGAGAAGTTTTCCCTTAGAATACAAAATGGACGCACCTTTAAAATTAAATACTTGAATGATATTGTCGAAAAATGTGCAATACAAAGAGTTTGATTCAACAGCCTCTAAATGCCTCGGGTGTTAGTAGAACCTATAATTATGTATTTATCATCTTCGTTTTTCCAAATAAAATCTAACTTACGATAGTTAATTATGATTTATGATTGCAAACCTTCTTAATCTGTTTAAATTAAGTAAAACGTACATTAATAGTGCAGACCAGCTTTCACTATTCTTTTAAATTTAGCATTTATTTATTTAATATATCTTTCATAAAAATTAAAAAATGGTTTTGTTACATCGTAAAATATACTACAGAAAATTTCAATTTAGTACTGCAAATTTAATCTTGTAAAACTAGTTTTGTCACGAAGCCCGGATTCCATATTTTGAGTGGTCATCTTTTTTTCGCACTGTTTATTACGTTCTCTTACGATTCTATTTGAAAAACAAACAAACAAACAAATGAAAAGCTCAGATGATAATAGTAATATGCGACAAAAAATAATAGTTAATCCTTTGTGGCTCAACAACTATGATTTTAAAAATATTGAATCAGATGTTAGAATACATCATTACATAATAGCATGTAAAAATAATTTAAAAATTTAGATCGCAAAACTAAAATAATTATTGATTAAAATATATTTTTTTCACATCTAAAATAAACTTATATTGATATACATCTCATAAATATTGTCCATTTTCTAATACAAAATTTTAAAGTATACAAAATTACCTTTAAAAAAAATCTATTTTGGATTTTTCCAGCTTTTTTAATTTGACAAAATTCCCCAAGTTCATTTTTGCAATATAGGCCTGAAGCTTCTCAAATGATAAACAAAACTTCGGTATGAGAAATTATCATTGTCTGTTGAGAATTCCAATAATCAATTTGTAATAACTGCCCGTAAGACATGGTGACGTCACGGTGACGTCGTTGTGAAGTCACACTGTGACTTTGTGACCGTCGATGTGACGTCACGTGACGTCGATGTGAAGTCACAGTGACTAAAATGTGAAGTCGTTATGGCCGTTTTAAAGCTTGTTTGTGACGTCACATTGTGACCATTTTGTGACGTCACAATGTGACCAATTTGTGAAAAGTGTGTCATTTGTGACGATTTTGTCATTAACGTTGTGACGAAAGTGACAATGCTTTCAAGTCACATTGTGACCAAATTGTGAAATACAGGGTGAGTCCAAAATCATGGAACAAACTTTGAGGGGATGGTAGGACTCACTATAACAAATAATGATGGCACAGAAATATATGACCGGAAGTGACCCGTGAAAACGCTACAGTAGTCACTAAAAAAGACCCGGATGATAATGTTAAGTCTATGGGGGAGGGCGTTTTTTTCAAATATCTTGCTCAAATTTCAATATTTTGCATGATATTTTTTCCATAGGATAGCTGAGGACGATCCACAACCGGGCTAATTTTTACTTTTTCGATTTTGGTTATATTTTTTTATATTAAGATTGTTTCAGTTTTAGAACCGGTTTAAACTGGTTCTGAAAGTTAAAGTATTTTTCTTTTAATCTGTAACCAAAATCAAAAGAGTAAAAACCAGCCCAGTTGCAGATCGTCCTCAGCTATCCTATAAAAAAAATTATGCGAAAATATTAAAATTTTAGCGAGATAGTTGAAAATAGCGCTCCCATACACTTAACATTATAATCCGTGTCTTTTGCAGTGACTAGTGTGGCGTTTCAACGTGTCACTTCCAGTCATAGATTTCTATGTCATAATTACTTATTATAGTGAGCTCTACCACCTCCCTTAAAGTTTGTCCCATTATTTTAGACTCATGCTGCAGATCATTTGTGACAAAATTTTCGTTAACACTGTGATGATTCTGTGACGATTTAACTTTTCTTAACGATTCTCTAACAATTTAAAAGAAACAGGATCTGCTGAAACTATAACTCCATGCCATGTTCCTGCTAAAATAGGGTTTGAGTCCTAAAATCATATATTGACAATTTATGAACAAATACTGTATAATATATAAAAATAGTTACCTGAAGTAAGGAGACTTTCTTCTAAATTAAAGTTAAAAATGCGATTTACCTCACATGCCTTACAACTCTGGTGTTGTTTTCAAAATTTGAAAAATATTACCTTTCAAAAATATTTATATATTTTCGCGCCACATGCTGAAAATTGCATAGCTTCAATTTTATTTATAACTGACACACATTTAGTAGTATATTGTTCAAACTGTTTTATCTTTTTGGTCTTTTTTAAAAACTTTTACTCGCTTTAATATCCGCAAATCTCAGCACATATCTAAAACTGAACAGATTGCCAATATTTCTGACCAATAATCCTGATGTCTATAAATATATGAATCTTTTAATTATATTTTGTTGTAATTTTCCAACTGATTGAAAAAGTGTCCAGGTCAGGATTCGAACTAAGCAGTCTTTCGCGCAAATTGTCAATACTTTGTCGACTGGACTATCCTGGAAGAATCTGACGCAAACAATTCACACAGTGAATATGAACGCATACTTATCATTATTATATATAACCCTAAGTAATAATACTTTAATTTTTTTAACTACCCGTATGATAAATGTATACTATTCGTAGGAGTATATAATGATATTTCTCCGGGTGAATTGTGCATGCTAAGTTGCTCTGTTGGAAGAGCATTGGCAGCATACATCGAGGGTCTCTAGTTCGAATCCTAACCTAAACACTTTTTTACTCATTTTGGAAAATTAATATTCGTTTGATTAATTTACCAATTAAAATCATTCTGTTAAATATAATATAGAATTATCTTTTGATAAAACTACATGAAGTTTATGCGCAATATTCGTAATATACAGATTTTATTTGAAAATCGAGTACAAATGAAGATGAGGCAATTAGTTATAGTATTACGCTTAGTTATTTCCTTACTATAGTGGCCTGTGCGCATTTATGATTACACCAAGGTTTAAATTCGTAGTTAAACTCATATATATATATATTGTATATGTCATATATGTAGATGTGCCGGTAAAGGACATCCTTATGGAATTTATTTTTAAAAAGTTTCCTTATTAATAGTTATAATTGTTAGATTTCATTTTTTTTTCGTATTAGATGAATCTATTAATAATATTTAAGTATTCTCAGTCTCACTTCCCAATATTAGACAAAATTTTATTGAAAATAATAGAAATACATCAAACACTAAAAATTTCAGTAATGTACATCCCACAAAAAAGTACATGTAATTGTTTTTATGACTATTTAGAACCCGGATTTAATGAACACATACTAATGAAACAAAATTCATATTTTTTTAACACCATTTAACAATTAAGATACCAAAAATTAATAAAATAATGCGATAATTACTCATTTTTTAAAATCAATAATTGTTATTATCACAAAATCAATACCTTAATTATTTTAGATACATGGCTTAAAATAATAAATGTCATGGAATTACAGTTATCAAATTTTTGGGATTATGAGAAATTCAGAAAGGTAATAAAAAAGTTTAAAAAAATTTTTTTTTGCAATATTAGTGCATAAATTAGTATATTTATCACTATTTTCAACAGTTAAACAACCCCAAACTCCTTTATATATTAATTATAACGTTAACTTTTGATTATGTATACATTTTTTAATTTATTAATATGTTATTTTAATCATGTAATTAAAAAAATGTGATTAAAGTGCATTTTAAAAATAATATTATCAACTATTTTCAAATCATTGACATGCTGTTCCGTATTTCAACACAATAAATGTTAAATTTATTGAATTTACTAAGGTAAGTGAATTTAAAAAAGTTAAATTAATATGACACTTATTCCTTTTATAACATGTTTTTTTACGAAATTAACAGAAATCATTATAAAAAAGCAGGAAAAATAAAATTTTCTTACCTCTTTCTTATCGGCATTATCCTCTAATTTCAGTGTGATAATCCAAATAGGGAAGATAATTTCGAAGTCGGAATGTCCGAATGAAGTACAATGATATTGGCGCGCTCATATTAACTAAACGCCACTGATATTGTATTTTTTCGGACCGACATTT
This sequence comes from Maratus speculifer, assembly GCA_964019185.1. Classification (NCBI taxonomy): domain Eukaryota; kingdom Metazoa; phylum Arthropoda; class Arachnida; order Araneae; family Salticidae; genus Maratus; species Maratus speculifer. Next base: position 377,525,154 of record OZ025293.1, read on the forward strand.
TATATAAAATGTCATCTGATCGCATTTCTGCATAACTTAAAAAAATTTTTCAACTTACGTACTAAATATACACACATAACATCATAACAAAGCTACTAGGGCAGCTGCCTAATATTCTAAAGAATAAATACACTAGTGTCAACTATTCTGGTCGTTGCCAAACGATATTTTTTTAAGCAGGTGATTTTTTGTTATTATTGGTTGTTTGAGCTTCGAAGATTTGTAACTTGAATGCGCATGCGCATTAGTTTTATGAGAGTATCCCTAATTAAAATTTTGAGTTTAAATTTTTTTTCACGCATTTCTATTTTACTTTCAATTAGTTTCGAAATACAGTGGAACTTTCCTTTAACGAAGTCCATATTTAATGAAATTATCTGCTTTTTTAATTTTCTGTTGAATCTTCATTTAGAACGCAATTAACATTTAAATTAATATTCATATTAAAAAAAATTCTACTTAGCAAAATTTGTTGCACTTCCGTGTGTGCACAGTATTCAAAAGGATAGATTGCTGTTAAGATTGATTGGTGAATATATTTCAGCGGATTGTATGAATTGAAATTATGTATTTATTTTATCTTTTAAATAAAAAGGAAAAAATGCGAAATTTTTTCGATATGCTAAGAAAGGGATTCTAGTTCCACGAAAATATTATAGGCCCATTCTCTGATACTTAAAAAAGATGCGAAAGTTTTTATGAGTGTATCTTTCATAAGAGATCACCACAAAGTAATATTCTGATTTTTTTTAATTTTTCGATTTGAAATACAAGAGAAAATGAGAAATAGAGCACTGCGATTCAGTTTTTGTTTCCTTTCCTTTATTACGTGGTTTTTTAGACATTATACTAATGAATTTTTTCTTATGTGGTTATATTGCATAACAAAAAATACTATTCAAATTAAAACACAGTTTTATAATATTTCCATTTTTATTTGTAGTTTACTATACAAATTTCATGAATTTTCGTGGATTTCTATTCAACGATATTTTTTTCATAACGAAGCATTTAAGTGTAACGAGAAATTTCCTTAAATAGAAGTTTCACTGATAGGTTCATTGCTGGGTGCTTAGTTTCATATGATGGGAGGTTTATCTCACATATGTGATATGACGTACACGTTATATGCAGTGCATGTAACGTGTGACATAACAGCGATCGCAGAATATTCTTCTGAAATGCCAGAAAACGTTTTTTTACCAGTAAATAACATGGTTTGAAGAATTTTTGTAATTTTCTAAAGTTTCCTAAGAAAGTCACATCTGAGTCACAATGTGACGTCACTGAGTGATGGTAATTTGGTCACAGATGTGATGTGATCACAGTGACTCGCAGTGACGTCATTTTGACCATGCATGCTATGAGGGATCTTTTGAAGAATTTTTGTATATATTTTTTAATTTTCTAAGAAGGTCACATTTCAGTCACAATGTGACGTCACTGAGGGGTGGCATTTTGGTCACAGTTGTGACGTCACATTTCAGTCACAATGTGACGTCACTGAGGGGTGGCATTTTGTCACAGTTGTGACGTCACATTTCAGTCACAATGTGACGTCACTGAGGGGTGGCATTTTGGTCACAAGTGTGACGTCACATTTCAGTCACAATGTGACGTCACTGAGCGGTGGCATTTTGGTCACAGATGTGACGTGACCACAGTGACTCCCAGTGACGTCACTGTGACCATGCATGCTATGTGGGTGGTGTGGGGAAATAGGAACAACAAATAAAATCGTGTTTTAAAACTTACTGTAATAAATATTATTGAGTTTTAGATATGTTTCAGATTTGAAACACGGTAACACAAAGGATTTAATTATATAATTAAAAATAATCAAGGGTCCTTTATCATCTTATTAAATTGCTATTTGAAAAATCTAATACTAACAGAGATTTTAATAGATAAAGGAAGCATTTGACAATAAACGCAAATAGGAAATTGAAATTTTGCAGCTTATTTTCCGAAAATGATGGTTGTATCATTTACTTGCTGTATCATCTGATCTCTTTGCATAATTTTTTTTTAATTACAGCAGGAAGAAAAAACATTGATACTGAATTTTTTATTGGATTGTTTTGAATTTTTTAGAAGTTTTTATTTGTTTTTCAGGTATGATAGAGAAACAACGTAATATGTTGTATATATATATTTAAAAGACCGCTCAAAAATGTGGGACATTTACTACAAAACCTTTGCAAAACTCGTTTTGCAAGATTCATTTTGTCATATAATATTGAATTTTTTTTTTTTTTTTTTTTTTTTTTTTTTAAGATTTTTTAAATTAAAGAACTATTTTTTTCTATAGAACATAAATAATTACATGCAAAAAAGTAACATTATAGATTAATTACAGGCTTTTTAATTTCGAGATCAAACTACAGTCATCTTTTGTCATTTCATATCTTTCTGTCTCGTTTAAATAAAACTCTAAACATTACACTTGTCTCATTGAGTAAGGTTCTAAAACTTTCTATATCCTATAAAGTTTGTGTATTAATTTGGTATATGATGAACCATATTGGCATCATGCTAAACTCACTGTGAAAGAAAAATATACGCTGTTCAAACTTTCTTTCTTCAGTTTAGAAATACGGATTACTGTTGAGTAAAACAACTTCTTAATTATTTAAAATATTAATCAAAGACAAACTGCATCAAGGCTATTGTGAAACCAAAACTGACAGGTTTCTTACGTCTTTGTGAAGTTCTTTTTAATTTTAAATGCGTAAAATTGACAGGCGTTTTTAGTCAGAAACTAATAAGTCGAATAGTGCTTTTCATCCTTCGATAAACGCATAGACCCTTTAAAATGATGCTGTGAACGTTGGCATTTCAAACGGATATTCGGGAAACGACAGCTCAGAAAGGTCATCTTCAGACAGCAATTAATATTGTAACTTAAGATGTAAAACATATATAAAAAAAATGAAAATCGATTCCATATCATAAATTAAAATTGTATTCCCCTCCCCCGCGTGATGTAGGTCCTTTAAAAGCTATACCTGCATATTTCATGTTTTTATGAATTAAAGTGACTTGGTGAATGGGTCAGAAAGCGAAGAAAATATTAGTTTACAATTAGACTTATTCGAGTGTTAGAAAAAAAAAATATATCGAATGTTTGGATTAAAAAAAATTATCAATGCAATCCCAGGATTGACAGCCATAAATTACAACCCCCTCCCCTTAACAATAGGAACTAACTCCATCTCAAAACACAACAAAGCCTATCTGATTTTGGACAAAACTCTTAAGCCAAAACATTAACACGTGCATGTAATATAATGCTTAATTATTATTTTTTCAAACACATAAACAAAAGTAACATGGAAATTTAATATTTAAATGTCGTTTAAATAATTACGGATATATGTTGGGTAAATCTGAATTCTTATAAGCAAGTTGCGAGCAACAGATTGCAACTAAGTGGCATGTTTGGTAAACATTTACAAAGCTGATTGGCGACAGCTCACGACAGTCAAGCATTTTTAATTTAAAAGTTTTAAATTTTAGTTCATTTTACGCATTGAACACCAAATTGAAATCGCTAAACATAACCTGATGGGACACGGGGTTCAAAGTTTTAATACACAAAAATAAATTATCAGTATTCATAGCAATAAATTGTCTTTATTGAATATATTGGTGACATGCCATTCCGTAAAATATTTCTGGCACACATATTTGTACGCTATGTATATTGTCAAGGTAAATATTTGTAATTAATGAGTTGAAAAACAAAACAAATCAAAAAAAGATTGTAAAAAATCCCTTTATTATTTAAGTGTAGGGTGATGTTCATCAAACTGGTAATTATTGAAACTGTTGAGCAACAGAAAAAAAAAATTCTTTTGGAATAAATATGAGGAGAAATGCTTGCATTAAAATCGAGTAGTAGAGGAAACAACATGGATGGTTTGTATTAAAACTAAAAAAAAAGGAAAAAAATTACCAGCGCAACCTTAGTTTTCATAGCCATAAATTACAACTTGTTAACGCCATTTCACCGTGTGCCGTCCACTTAAGTCAAAGCATTAAACAACTGCATGTAATGTTTGATTCATATTTTTTCAAATACATGCATGGACAAATACGTTTTAATGGACACCTACAGAATTGTCGAAAGGTCACAAGTTGCATCCCGTGAATTATTTATACGAAATGAGAAAAAAAAAAATATTCTAATGGAGCCCATTACGAAAATTATAGACAGATATTTCTGTGCTCCAAGGCTTGATTTGAGATTATTTGGGAAAGCGGGAATGGAATACGATTTCTTTTGAATTACGTAATGTAATAATAAACCTCATGCGTAGAAGGTGCATAAAACCTTAATAATTAGCCGCAAAATTTCTTCAATGAGCACAAGATGTTACAGATTAGATAAATTACTATTTAATTATGCGTTTTTTTGCACGCCAAACTGTACTGTATAAAGTTTTCTTTCTTAATTACCTCCGATACTTAGTAACTTCTTTAATAATATATGCTTTATAGTTTGGGCGTGGAAATTTTTTTCAGTGTAGGAACTAATATTTTTCTGAGGGTGTATTTTATTTCATCATTATTGTATTCTCTTATTCTTTACGTTTTTTTTTATTTATTTTATCCGAAATGTATCTAGAAGAAAAAGTAATCTCATGTATACATATTCTTTTCAATCTTCTTTGAATAAATATTTTTTTCCTTTGCCATTATAATATTCTGAAAAATATGTTTTCTAAATATCTACATTTTGCTTTAAATAAGATACTTCTATTGACCTCTAAAATCAGAATTTATGTTTGTCCATTGTAAATGTATTTACAAAGTTGCGTATAATTTTAATTCAGAAGAGGGGGGGGGGAAGTTAGAATAATATCTTTAATCTAACTTTCAATTTATCTTTTCTTTATTTAAAACTATTTTTTAGTACATTGATGGCATAATTGGAATATATTTTGTATTGTTTCCTGACACTATTTTTTACTGTTTATTGTCGAGATAATGTTATGTTATATACCGCTATAAATATTCCGGTTTGAGATTCTTATAATATCTAGCTATTACTTTTTGTGTGTTTTATTCTTGAAGTCAAAATTAAAATTTACTGTGTGCTGTCAAATAGGAAAATTTACTTTTTTTTTTGTACATCACGTTATGCATTAATGTTTTAAAGATTCTTAATCTTCGATGATTACTGAAGATTACTCCTTCAGCTCAGCGGAAGAGAGATTTCGGGATTAAAACCACGCCAAAAGAATTTAAAGATTGGCAAGTTGGTTATACAATCCCGTGTTAAGATATAAACATGATGTGCAAGAAATGCTTGAATAGAATAGAAAAATTACCATTCAACTATTTCAGAGCCTTATAATAGAAGCTTCTATGTTTCAACATAAAATTAATGATTGAAAAAGTTGGCAGCAATTGTTAAAAAGTAAAGCCTTACCGCTATTTTGCCATCCTTTTTTTTTTTTTTTTTTTTTTTTTTTTTTTTTTTTTTTTTTGCGAAGAATGAAGAAAATGCTCATTTATGAAATCTTTAAACACATACAAAACTAGATTTATTATTGTTGTTTGTTCTTTTGTTTACGTTGTTTTTATGTGTTATATATTTATTAAAAACTACCGGACATGCTAACAGAATGAAATTAATCATTTTTTGAGTAAAAATAGATCGAAATACTTCCCTGATGTGGATTTTGTTTGCGGTAATGCTGCTGTGTTACTACAGTAAAGTAGGAGTAATCAATTAGTAGATATAGGTAAAATCAGATTTTTTTTAGGAATTAGAAAAAAAAACGACATGCTCATTAAATATAATTAGAATCTGTGTTGAAGTAATTGAATAATATAAAAATTTGAAATTGCACGTCAGACGAGGCAAATTAGGTGCGTTCGTACTATAACCAATTTTATAAATATCCAGAATTTGATACAGCAGCTGTTGCATTCTTATGCAAAAATTCATCAATACATAATTTATTTATGTACATTAAATTCAGTAACACGGAAAAAAATATTACTCTATCTTAAATAGGATGCAATCATCATGGCAACCTAGAAACATTACCTATCATAGGATATTATTAAATTAAATACGTTAGAGTCGAAACCCTGTGAATTCCGCGAATGAAAATATTTTAAGAAACTGACTGACTGAAAATATAAAAAGTTCTGAAACATAATTAATCCTATACTGGAAGGCCCAACACTTGAAACAAATATTATTTCTAATTAAAGTTGAATTTCAACATTTAAAATTATTGAAAATTTAAATTTTATTACTATACGTAATCAGTAACATGCGTTTAACCCTTAAATGTCGTATGTTGCTTTTCGGGAATTGCATACCCAATTTAGTCGTCTAAAATATTATTAGAATAATATTGAAGCTCTAAATGGCTAGTTTTGCCAATAAATTGCATTTTTAAAATATTATAAAATCAGTTTTCAACATATCGAATGCAGCACTAGAGTTGTTTAAAAATAAAGATAGACTTATTTTTTCAACTGTTTCTGCATGTGGTTTTTGTTTCCTATAGAAATTTACGAAATACACAATTTTGTTCTTCAGTGATTAAATAAATTTTATTACATGGAAATGTAAGATAATAGCTCATATTTATGACTACATTTGGATATTTAATTGTAAAAGTTTTCTTTTAAAACAGTGTTTTGTGTGCGTTGCTAATTTTCATCAATAGGCATATCCCAGACAACACAAATACATCCTAAAAACATCCAGAAGATATCACGTTTCGGATATGCGTGATATCCTGTGGACCGATGAATTGGTCCTGTCGACAGTTACAGAACATCCCCTGGGTTTCGAAATGTCACACCTGTCAACATCCTATGGATGTCACTTCATGACACCTTTGGGATGGTTATAGGACGCTTATATTATACCCTCTGGACGGTCCTAAAATCATCCTAATAATGTCATATTCCAGATAAGCCAATATCCTATGGATGGGGGAATTCGTCTTGTGGACAGTTGTAGGACATCCCATGAAGTTCGAAATGTGAAACATGCCAATGTCCTGTGGACAACATTTTACAACACATTTTGTACAGTAATGGACAGTTGCAGATACCCCCTAGATCACCCAAATTCAACCTGCAACCTATAATTTTCTTTTTTGACATACTAGGGATTATTCCAGATTTTTATTCTTGGGACCCATTTTGTGAAGAGTAAAATCATTTTTGTGGGGAAAAAAAATAGTAATGAAACTTGAAACCCAGTTACACAAATTCAAACCAAGCATTTATTAACAAAAACCAGGGTTGGAAAAAAACCAAATTTTTTTAAAAAAAAAAAAACCCAAAAAAACGGTTTTTTTGGTTTAAACCAGGTTTTTTTGGTTTAAACCGGGTTTTTTTAAAACATTCTTTTTTATTACACATACATGCATATTTATTGATAAAAATAGACATTGTTGAATTATAAGTAGTATAAAATCATTTGAAAATAATTTAAATTAAATAATTATAGTTAATTAAGTATAAAATTATAAAAAATCATATTTTAATTTAAATAGATATTAGTAAAGTTATATGTTCAAACAATAAGCTATTCTACACAGTGAAACATTGATGCTTTGAAAATGTTTATATATAATCTTTTTATTACTTATAATAAACATTTGATGTAGTTTGATGAATATAATTCTTTTCTACAATTAAAAAAAATAAATTTGAGATTGTTCTTGGGGGTTTTGTGTTTTGAGAGACAATTTGAAATCAACATTTATGGTCATTGGATTTAGCAGATTACTGAGGGAAAAAATAATTTGTTATTATTAAAATACTATAACTAGCCCCCAATTTTTGAATACTCATTCAACTTCATATTTTGATTTTAATTCTTAAAGATAATCTCCCCGATGTAAAAAAAAAAAAAAAAAAAAAAAAAAAAAAAAAAAAAAAAAAAAAATCTTTTATACTTTCACCAAAATCTTAAAGATTGTCCAGTTATGTAGCTCCATACTCAAAAGCATTGTGCATGTTATGATAGATTACTTCAAATAATCTGCATTTTTTAATGAAAATATTTTATACTAAATATGGAATATTTTTTTAATCCATTTTATCTTTGATCAGTTCACATATTCTAAGATTTTTCTTTAGAACAATGGAATATCTTCACCAATGCATACTGAATTTCATCTTATACATAAAAAATAACCTAGAATCACTATATTTAATACTTTTTGCTGAAATAAAGTGTTAAACGTAGAAAATATTTATATCCAATAATTTGTAAGTCTTAAATTGCAAAGAAAAACGAGAACTTATCATTAGATTTTTTTGAAAAAAACCAATTGGTTTAAACTGTGGTTTAAGTGCTAATATTTCTACAAGCAGACAAATTTGCATGGTTTTAGAGTATTTTACAAACCTCCATTTCTAGCCACCTTGATATAGTTTATGAAAGTTGACATTTACATGGATACAGACACCTTTGAGATGAATAGTAAATGTGTGTTGGGAGCTAGTGCAAAAACATGCATTACTTTTCATTTAGTAATCCTTGAAATTGCTCCTGAATTTTAAAATCATACTTAAAGGTTTACATAAGTGATTCAAATTTATATATCTTTGAGATTCGGAAAAGGAAACTTTATCAAATTTGATTTCTATTTGAGAAATAATAATGAGCCACTAGTACACCCCAACCATCACATAGATTAATAAGCTTGAATTCCATTTCAATACTTCATCACCCCAGGTTGACCCCTTCCTGCTTTTCTTTATTTTGTCTTTTAAATTTGTCCAATATAATTTTCACCTCATTCCGCCAGAGTATTGGATATTGTTTAAATGTAGGATCATGGACTGCATTTCATAAAAGGAATATTTGCATTGTATATTTCTATGCAAGAATAGACTTTAAAGAGCAATTATAAAATGTAAGAATATTTTACTGTATACTTTTGGTATCTAATTTTTCTCCCCACCTCACAGCTGAAACTTTCAAGATTTAGATTATCTTAGTATAAAAGCTAAAAGGCCCATTTAGAGTTCATAGGCAATAGAACATTATTAAAAAATAAATCCCATTAGTCCACTAAACTAATTTTGAAAAAAAAAAAAATAAAAAAAGACACGTGGCAAATTAAAATTACCTTGCAATCAAAATAAAATCAAAGATAAAAAAGCAAATTATTTTTCATCTTTTGTATGTAGACCAGAATAAATCAAGGTTATTAGTTAAATAAAAGTAATGATTTTTTTAGAACAGCAATTACCGAAAATAAGCGATTAAAGAAAATCATTTTTAAAAAATTTTATAAAAAAAAGTAATATAAATTTTTTAATATTCCATAATTAAATTTGTTCAATTTTTTTTTTTTTTTTTTTTTTTTTTTTTTTTTTTTTGAATGACCCTGGACAATTTCCAATAAGGCATAAGCTTTCTAAGCTGAGTTGTAATTTTTTTTGGGGGGTTGGGGAGGGGGTCTAAAGATACGATCTGAAAGAAAAATATGAAAAGGAGAATTCTAGATCTGTACACCAATTTTTATTTTATCCATCTCTTATTAATATACACTGTTATATTTTTTCTCTAAACACAATTTTTTCTCTCTTCAGCATGCTTAGCCATGTTTTGATTATGTCTTCAACAGCAGACTTGGTAACAGATTGCTCCTCACAAACTGCATCTAAAACAGAAACAAATGAACATCAGAAAATTTACCTATTTACAAAAAAAGTTTGATTATTTTCACTTTTTAATATTTTAAAAAGTGCTTATTACTTGTCTCAAGTAATGCATAATTTATTAGAAAAAAAAAACTTTAAGAAAATGAATAACTTTTTAATATTAGGTTTGTTTTAAATATGTCAAAAAGAAGAAAATGTTCAGTAAGTAGAAAAATGTTCAGTATACTGACTTTGAAGTTTACTAAATATGCAATTAATCGGTGACATATCATAAATATTTAAAACAGAATATTAATTTGGAAATTTTTCCTATACAGAGCATAACTACGTAGCCAGTATTTGCCTTCAAAAGAAAATAGGACATAAATAAAAATTTTTATCTATTCTGATTTATTATGTAAGTTTAACTGATGATTTCTTATATAAAGCATAATTACATGTGCATGTATCATAGATTACGTGCCATGTGGGATCAGCAGATGATTTTAAAATTTCAAATTGAAAATTTTTGCTTTATTTTTTTGTTGGAGTCAAAAAAAAAAAGTAACATAAATTGTCCATTGTTATTCATCTAAAGTTAAATACATTTGGGCATTTGGCATCAAAATTATTTATAATTTATAGGAAATAATAAATTTTCACTTAATTCTATAAAGTACACATATACATTTAAAACATATAATGGTAACTAATAATTACAAATCAAAAAAATTCTAGGCATAAAATAACTTCGATTTCCAATACTAGAAATTTTATTTTACAGATGAGGTAAAATATAAATTTTCATGGGGAAAAAAAAAAAAAAAAAAAAAAAAAAAAAGCTTAATTGTATGAACGCAACAAACAAAATATTGCATAGCTACCAACATCCTCCGTACCATCCGCTACCAAAATCCTTTTTAAACCCGGAAAAAATTTACAGTAAATTTTATCATTTCAAATCGACGTAATCCATTGAACAAGGCAAAAATTTGTATTAAATTTGTAAAAAAAAAAAAAAAAAAAAAATAGATTCAATTAATAAATACACATACAAATGAAGAATAGCAGATTGTAACTTTACAAAAACATTTCTATCATGTTAACATCTGAATATATTATCTTTAATAATTTATAATTTTCTGACTATTTATCAAGAATATTACTGTGTCAAATCAAAGTAAAATATAACTATAAAAAATTGCCTTTATATCTATGGTTTAATATTTTAAAAACACAAAATAAAATTCAAGCAATTAAATAATTCAAGCAATGTTATATTTTATTTCATTTTTTTTCTAATTCTCCGGATAATCGATAATCCGGATTGGGTCTGTTCCCAATTAATCCGAATTATTGGGGTTTTACTGTAACTACTAACAAACATTAATTTGTAACACTATATATATATATATATAAAAAAAAAAAGAGTTTCTTGAGAGGAAAAAAAAAAATCTAAGAATTATGACTAATCTTTAAACATTAAGATAGCCGGAAAAAATGGTGAAAAGCATACCATATATACTTGATTTTCCAGTACTGAAAGTTTTTCTTTTAAGAACTGCAGACTGCACTCATCCATTAACAGGAATTCTTCTAATTCAGGTGCATTTCAACTGCCAGTGGCGGTGGAAGTAGAAGCTGAAAGAGAATAGATAAAATTAAGTATGGACTAATACAAAATATTTTCTGAGATCAATCATTTTCAACAATTAACGACATTTTTAAAATCAGTATTTTTATCTACCCCCCCCCACCCCCCCCCCCAACCACTAAATTTAAAAACAGGATAAGCTAAAAAACCTACATTAAAAATAATAAATAAATATATAATAATAATAATAATAAATAAATAATAAATAAATTAGACAGAATTTTAAACATTTAAAAGAACGTTAAATGTGTAACAGAGATGAATTATCAATGCCTTGCAATTTAAGGCTGTCCACTTAAACATTACGATTTTATTACATTTTTGAAAAACATTACGAATGATATGAAGCTTGAAAATGACAATATAAAATTCCAAACAAATTTCCATACAAATTTCATGAAAAACCAGCAAATATTATTAGACGATCACAAAAAATGGCAAATTTTGTCAAATGTTAGCAAAAAATTGCCAATTTTGTCACGTTTAAACACAAAAAAAAAAAACGTAAATTCCGAAAATAAAATTCACTTTTGACATTAACTTTTTTATGCCCCTTTGACGAAATTTGCATTTTTTCACAATCTTTGGCAAAATTTGCCGTTTTTCGTGAATCTTATCAGAGAATTTTCAGTTTTATTGTGGTTTTTGAACAAAATCTGCCATTTTAGCGTGATTTTTTGACTAAAGTTGTCGTTTTTCGCAATTTTTTTAAAAAGAAATCTGCCTTTTTTTTTCGTTTGACAAAATTTTCAGTTTTATCGCGATTTTTGAACAAAATTTGTCGTTTTTCACAATTTTTTTAAAAAGAAATCTGCCTTTTTTCCGGGATTTTGAGACAAAATTAGCCATTTTTTTTTGCCAATTTTGCTGGAAATTAGTCGTCATTTCGCGATTTTTTAAACGAAATTCTTGTTTTTTTGCAATTTTTTGCTTAATTTATGCATTATAGCGTGTCCGTATCATCGCTGAAGACCTGCATTTTTTCTAATGTGGGGCAAGAAGGGTGCTATTTTTTTGAATGAGCGACAAGAGGGGCACTATTTTATTAACTAAAGGGCAGAAGGGGTGTCGTGCCCCCCTGAAACTCTCTGGGAGAAACTCTGCTAAATGAAGTATTCAGTTAAAGAAGGTTCAACAACGAATTAAAAAAACACTTGTTGGCAAAGCATCATTCATCATATATAATGAGCAAAGGTGGGGAAATACATCATTTTGCTTGCCAGTGGCGTGTGGATTTTCTCACAAGGTGAGTGGATTTTTAGTTTTTGAAAAACCAGAGTTTCCCCCAAGTTTCAAAGGGGGCAGGGTGCTACTGTTCTGAAAAGGGCACTTTTGTAGAGTTGAATCTAGAATCTAGCGATTCAAATAATCGTGGAAATACAGAAATTTCGTCAAAAAATCCAGAAAAAAAAATCCAAAAATTTTGTCAAAAAATTGAAAAAAAAAAAAAAAAAGCAACAAGCATTGTTAAAAGATCGTGAAAAAGGTTTTTTAAACATTGCAAAAAGATGGCCTATTTTGTTAAAAGATCACAAAAAAGCAGGTTTTGTTAAAATATCACAAAAACAGATTTTGTTAAAAGAGCACAAAAACGTCAGATTGTTAAAAAATCGCGAAAAAAGGACAAATTTCGTGAAAAGATTGCGAAAAAACAGCGAATTTTGTTTAATGATGACAAAAAATGGCAAATTTCTTCAAAAGATCTGAAAAACCCACCAATTTTGTCACTTTTAAACACGAAAAAACTCACATTTTGAAAAAGAGGTGAAAAAAAAGCACAGAGTTTGTAATGGGAATGGAATCTATCTATCTTTTCTCTAATTATGCCCCGAATGCAATTTTCTCTTCGCACAAAAATGATTGTGAATCAGGAAAATCTGCTTTAGAAGCAAGAAAAACACTGTTTTGAAGCAGGAAAATTAGTTTTTAGAGCAGAAAAATTCACTTCTGGCATTAACTTTTTTTTTTTGGTGCCTCTAACAAAATTTGGAATTTTTTTTTTTTTTTTTTTTTTGATGAAATTGCTGGGTTTTTTTTTTTTTGGGATATTTTGACGAAGTTTGCGTTTTTTTCTGCGAACTTTTGGTGAAATTTCCCGTTTTGTGAAATTTTGAATTTTCCATTTTATTGTGATTTTTGCATGAAATTTGCCATTTCTAAAGAATTTTAGATGAAATTATCTGTTTTTCGCGAATCGTTTGACAAATCTTTCCGTTTTATTGTGATTTTTGGACAAAATTGGTCATTTTTTCACGATCTTCTGAGAAAATCTGCCACTTTTTTGGGATTTTGTGACGAAATTAGCCATTTTTTCGCGAATCTTGCCAGAAATCAATTGTATTATCGTCAAAGGGCATGAGTTTTTAACGAAATTTGCCGTTTTTCTGCAATCCTCTGACGAAGTTACGCGTCTTGCGGGATGCTATTTTTTGCATTCCATCGCTGATTTTTTTTCATAATTTAAGCGCTACAGCACGTCAGCATCATTGATGAAGGGCTGTGTTTTTTCAAATGTGGGGCAAGAAGGGCACTATATTTTTGTATGAGCGACAAGAGGGGCTTTGGATTAGGTGAAAGAGGGGTGCAATTCTTTAAACTAAAGGGCAGGAGGGCCGGAGTGCCCTCCTGAAACCTTCTGGGGGAAATTCTGGAAAAACTGTAGGCAATAGAGACTTATCGGACACACTTTTTCAATATAGATATTTTAACTTTCCAAATTATTACATAAGCTTACCTCTGTTGCATATATTTCTTAATTTTATAGGAAAAAAGAATTAAAAAAATGTATTGCAGTAGGCAATAGTAATTCCGTGTGCAATTTTGTGATAACTTTTTTCAACTGCATGCGTGTTGCATCTTGCAGGCTGGTGAAATAAATCCTGGGCTGGCAAGATTTCAAAAATTTCCCACCCCTGATAATGACAGATCTAGTTTTCAATTTATAGAGAGGGGAGGGGGGGGGTCACATCCAGTGTTGAATTAACAGACACTTTTCTCCAGAGGGACATTAGTGGCTTTGGTGGGAAAAGGGGGGCATTATAGAGTTCCGGGAGGAGAAATTGCAATTTTTGACCATTAAAAAACAAAATTTCCAGGATAGACATTTCATTGCTCTGGGAGGGGAATGCCCCCCTCCCCAGGCACTACCTGAATTCAACACTGGTCACATCACTTCATAATCAACTATTATATTGGGTACTACTTGGTTATCCCGGCGATCAGTTTTGTCAAATTATACAAATCGCAAAAGCCAATTTACACAAATTAATGAAACTTTTCATTTAAATAATGCTTATGAAAAAACAAATCAATAGTAGAGCATTAATAAAAGTAGTAATAAAAGGTCGAATTGAAAATCATTTGATGATGTAATTCTTAATGTCAAGTGAATGGATATCTATGATCATTCATTATTGGCATTTAATCTTGGAGTTTGGAAGTAAATTTATAGCCGACAAAATAACCAAGTAATATCACATATTGAAGGTTATTCTTAAATTAAAAGTGACAATTTTTCTTATACTTTCGTTAATTCATTATCATTCATAAATACAAAAACTTGCATTAGTATATTTCTAAAAATATATAATTTACACAGATTTCATTCAGATATGAAGAAATTGAAATGTTGTTACGTTAGCATTTTACGATAGTTTTTAGGACTTGACAGCCACAGAAATGTCGTCATGAGGAAGCAGTTAGCAGTCTCATCCAGAAATTTAATTTAAAATGCCGAATCATGGAATTTATTGAAAGTTTTTTTTTAAAATCTGCTTTTACTTAAAAATGGAAAACACTTTTTAATCACATAGTTTCTGAATAAGTACACTAGCAACTCACAAGTAAATTTTGAATTGAAATTCAAAATTTTATGTGACACAGGTGCCATTAAAAAAAAAACTCACCTTACAGATTTCTTTATTTCTTTTTTCTTTATAGAATCAATTTAAAAATCATCTGAAATTTCATAATTATATTGAAGAAAAATGTTTCTGAAATATATATTTTAACAATATTTAATTGAAATATAACAAAACATAGCGTTCCATTGGGATGCTTAATTTTTTTTAATGACCTATACATGAAACACAGGAAAGAATGTATTAATGCTTCAAACAAAATAAAGTAAAAAATAAACAGTGTACAACATATAATTAATAGAAAATGGATAATCCAAGTCAACTAAAATTTTTAAAAGGACTTGTTACATCAATGTAAATATTCAATTTAAATTTTGATTTCTCCAAAACTGTTAAATAAAATCAATTTGTTTTCTGAATCTATTAAACAGCTTTGTTATGTCACATCATTGTGTCGGTGTTTTTTCTTTAGAGATTTTGGCGAGAAAACACTGTTTTGAAATACTTGTTAGGCATAATCATGCAAAAACAGCATATAGTTTTATATTTATTATATTTATAATCAGTTTATTTTATAATACAAAACACATTTACTTCAATACAAAACACAAAATTTTCAATTTTATAAGACAAATTTCTTTCTTACTGTAAACATATATATTGTAATTTTGTCTTATAAAATTATTTCTTATTCGGGCGATGACTAGGCCTATTTTTTTAATTGCATATTAATAAATTTTTGCCAACATTATACAAATATAGAGGCAGAATAATTATAAGGAAATGCATTGCAAATATACATGAAGGAAAATTCTTACCTTATAATTACATTCACTTTCCTTTTATCCGAAATCAACATGAGCTGAAATTGATAAACATTGGAAATCACGCACGCTTTTTCTGAATTCTGGTGAGTTGGTTGGTAGGCTGCACATTCGAGTACAGGGTTCCAAATCCAAGGAGTCGCAATGCGTCCTCCGGCCGTTCTTAAGACAGTACTGTGAGGACGGTCCTATCTTCAGTATTCTGGGGACATTCACAGGATAGTTTCATAGGATATGACAACTATGGGATTTCAAGGATCATTGTAGAGCGTCCGAAGGACGATTGTGGTTGTCTGGGATAGTACGTTCCACTAAGCTTTGAAAATGAATGAGCAGTTATAGTTTTACTTTCTTCTATATTCAATAGAAGTAGTTAATTTTTGCAGCAATTTATAATTGTTGTCTTTTTAATGTATATAAGATGCATTTATTCTCTACATTTTACTTTTCTGTAAATTTTACTCTATCATATTTAGAACGCCAAGCATTTGACTCTAAAACAAATTGAAGAATTTGTTAATAGTTCAAAACAAAAACTCTCATAATGATACTGAAATGGCTATCCCGAAATGGAATAAAGATATTTCAAAGATATTTAAACTGGAAAGAGGGACGTTGTTTGAAAAAAGGGAATATAAAGGTAAATGAAAACCAGATAAAGTTGCGTGGTAATGAGATTATTCACCAAACGTGAATGAGTTAGATGCACCCACTAGCTTTTTCAAATATTTCTTTTCAGATGAACTTATAGAAAAAAATAGTCGATGAACGCAATTTATATGCTTGTTAAAAAAAATTCTGCTAAACATTAAGAATCTCAAATTACAAGACATAAGGCAGTTTTTGCGGATAATATTATACATGTCTTTAGGCAATTTACCCAGTTTCAATCGTATTAAAGTCATGAACTTGGTTTTCCCTTAATCCAGGCGACAATGAGTAGAAATCAATTTGAGAAAATCCGAAAAATACATTTATTTCAATGACAATCAAAAACATGTATTTTGAGAAGATGAGAATCATTACAGAGTTCACAAATATCGTACTATCATGATATTTTAAACAAGAATTTTGCTTTTGTCCCTTTTGAGCAAAAGCTCTCTATTGACGAGCAAATGTACACTACAAAAGCTCGAAATTTCATGAATCAGAGTATGCTAAATAAATCTCATAAAGGTAGCTTTAAAGTTTTTGCACTTGGTATGCTTATAGCTTCAAAGTATATTCGGGCCAAGAAAATATCCTAACGAGAGCTGTTACTGACCCTAACTTTGGCCCTTCATTCTATGTAGTCATTAGA
Source organism: Maratus speculifer (assembly GCA_964019185.1). NCBI lineage: Eukaryota > Metazoa > Arthropoda > Arachnida > Araneae > Salticidae > Maratus > Maratus speculifer. Next base: position 377,542,431 of record OZ025293.1, read on the forward strand.
CAGCCAAGAAGAATAAGTACGACTCTGCAAAAATTAAAAATATGTGATGTTTAGAAGTTTAAAAAAAGAGTAGGTTATCAGCATTTAACGGTACAATGATACACCTGCTTTGTTTTACGAATGGCTAAACGTAATGTTATTTTTCACTGACGACACTGTACTTGTCTGAAGGAAATAGTACATCGGGGGGTTAATAAAATCGTACATGCTTATCAAATGAAATCAAACCCACTTTTTTAAGATTTTACTTCCGAATTTTGCTTTATCTTCTTCAGATTTCATGTATCGTATGGGATACACATCTTTACAATTTTGTTACGTCTATAAATAATGTTACAAAAGGAAAAGTTGATTTGCTACATATAGCTGTCTTTTAGCGAGCTGCCTGTTGTATAAAAAGGGCTTGCAGCAGAAATGTGCGAAATGTACAAAAATGAAAACGTAAATCTTTTTTCTGTGCGTTAAGATACCATTTTTAGATTTCATTAGCTCAAATAAATTATTAAATATATATTTATTGTATATTTTGCAATGAAAAAAAAGTAAAATAAAATTTTAAAAGAAATTGTCAAAAAATGTTTTTTTTTTGAGTCCCCGTGTATCATCAAATTTTATGTACCAAAAAAAAAAAAAAAAAAAAAAAATAATAATAATAATAATTTTTTCTCTGTTCAATCTTTCTTAGTTATCAGTTTGTAACCATAAATCCATAACTGAAAAAATTTAAAAAGTACATAAATAAACCCTGGTGTCTGAGGAGGATATTTTTCGCATTCTACTTTCTTCTTGTTTCTATAGTAATTTCCCTTTTTAGGATTTCACTTAAATTTCACTTGTAACGATTTTAAGTTTGATAAATTTTACCTACGGAAAAATGAGTTTCTTTATTTCTTCTTTTTTACATTCTTTTCGAATCGTAACGCATTCTCTAAAATGCTTTGAAAGAAAAACAAATATAAATCTTACGGGTTTTAATTTTTATAGTCTTCCTATTTCCATAATTTGACAACCTAAAACATATATATTCTTAAATCAGCATTACTTTAAAATTCTGCGAATGAAACTTTTGATTTTATGTATTGTAAAAAAAAAAAAAAAAAAAAAAAAAAAAAAAAAAAAAAAAAATATTTATATTATTCGAATCACTGTGTAACATCAAACTGTAAAAGTTTTTTTTCTGAATAGACCAATGGAATGAGAATGTCTTTTTCATCCTAGTGGAAAACGGAGAGAGGGGGATTAGAACCTTAGTTTATAATTCCTTCCACAACTTCTCATAAATTTTCAAGGGAAAAAAATGTTAAACTTGAAAACAAGACGTATCTGTCAATTTTACGAGCCCTTCAATTCCACTTTTAGGATTTACGACTGTGTATAACCGTAAAATTCCCAGATTGGACAGTCTGGAGTATCTTTCTAATTTGCGAAGTTTTTCTAAATAAAATTTTGCTTAACTGATTTTAAAAAGTATTTTAAATATGGAATACTTGCTCAAAATATATACAAACAGAAATTTTTAAATAAATAATAGTAATAAATATATACAGTCTACTTCTTACATTAAGCACCTATTGTGTGCCGGAAAGATATTAATACCTTTCCTATATCGTGATAATGAAATTATTTCTTGCACCAAATATTTGTACGGATATTGCTCAATTTCTTTTTACTTAAGGGATTTCCGTAGCCTTTTTTTACTGATGTACATTTACTTATTTTGTACACGTATTATTATAGGTAATACTTTGAAAACTGATTTTGACAAGAAAAAAAGCATTTCGTGCTTAAAAATTGAGAATTTAATTAAAAACAAAATTAAGGGTAGTAAGATTTCTACCGATAAGAAACGATAATTAGTTTTATTTTTTTAAGAAATGCGGCATGCGTTTAATTATTCACGAACAATCGCGATTGTTGACTACAGTGATCATGATTGCTTTGGTCGAAAATGTACGCAAAGTTTTGGCAATCGTTTCCAAAAAGTACTTTTGTTTTATTCGAAATCAAAAGATTTCGATTCTTAGCAAGCAGAATAATATAAAATCGACGAGTTTTATATACAGAGGGAGCATAAATTATTGAGTGCATTTCAAAGTTCTATAAAACAAAAACAAATGAATGTAGCCAGCGCTATTGTTGCTTAAAAGCGAAAGCGATTTAAACAGTTTGCTTTTCAGCCACAGGTTTTTTCCAGCAACATGGTGCACCATCACATTGCGGTATCATTGTTAAAGACTACCTTCAGGAAAAATCTCTTTGACGATGGATTGGTAGAGCTGGATCAATTCCTTGTCCTCCACGCTCACCCAACAACACGGTCACCACACCGCTAATTTTCTTTCTTTGTCTATTTAACAAATAGTTGGTGTTCGCAATAAATGTTCGCGATGTTGATGAATTAAAACGACTAATCACTGAGTTTAATGGGGGAATAACGATTGAGATGCTCCACAACGTTGACTTGAAATTGAATACAGACTCGATATTTTGCGTGCATGGAGCTCTTGTACAACTTCTTGAATGAGTAAAATAAAACCGTTTGAAGTATGTTTGTAAATAAAATATTAAACAGGTTTGTACATTAATTCGTTTTTGTGTTATAGAAATTTTGAAATGCACTCAAGAACTTATGAATGAAACTTCAAGAAACACCCTGTATTTCTTTATAAAAAAAGATTTTGAGAATGTCTTATATTGCAGACTGTGCTGATTTGACAACTTTAAACGGCGAAAGCTAGCGGATGTCATTTCCTGTTTCTGAAAATGTTCTTAACGAGCCATTTTAATGAAACAAATTAACGTGATGGAAATGTCTTTATTAAAAGAAATACTTCTGATCAAACCGAATGTTACCCTCCTGATGTATCAATACATAACCGAAGTAATTCAGCTGCAGAGGTCTTTCTTATAGCCTGCCGAATTAAAAGAGTTTACCTTTTTAATGGTTTGTGGTCGTATAATGATGTCATCAAACAGTTCTGCAGTGCAACACAGGAACTTCATGCGGGGATTATCAGCGGGTAGGGCAAGTTTTTATGAGGGCATTCAGCCTTCATTATACTTACGGTGTTTGAAGTGCTTGTTGAAAACATTGTAAGAGGTGATGCAGTTCACATAGACTCGCCAAAGATAACTAATTTACAGAATCACTCTTTTTTATCTTTATTACAGAGGATGTATATCTTACATTTTTCAATGGAAATCAGATTGTCTCAAACCTTAAATTGTTTTGTATTTTCATTTATTGCACCAAAAAAACTTAAAAGGACGACAATTTTTTTTTAATTATAATTTTTTATAATGTTTCAAATTTTAAGACACTCCTACAGTTGGTCCTATAAAAAAAATTCCAAAAATTACTGTCATACAAGCCTTAAACGTTGAACCGTGCTGACTGGTGATACTTGCAAAAGCCTTTAAACTTAATCATCTTGAAATACTGTTGTACAGACCTATTGAAAAGTCAACTTTTGAGCAATTTACCGATTTACATGCTTATTATTATTTTTTTAAGCATAAAGGAAATGAAGTTTTTTACAAACCGTACCTGAAAAACAAACAACTGTTTCCCCCCATATATATATATATATATTATAGGTTTTAATTTTTTGATTTTTTTTTAGAAGGGGGGGGGGGTTAATTGAGAAACATTCTAATAAGAAGTATAATGTGGAAATGACGTCTCAAAAATATGGAATTTGGACTTAAAATCGTGGCAAAACATAGTTCAATTCATTCATTTTGTGGTCACAGTAATAAAAAATTTGTTATTGTGTTGTACAATTTAACAAATAGCAGTTATTTTTTAAACACAAATAAATAAACGCTGTCAAATTAAGCAATTAAAAATATAAATTAATGAAGGTTTTTCTAATCCACGATCAAACATCACACAATTTTTGTCATTTTAAATTTTTTTGGCTCCCTTAATTTATTGACGACACAAGTGAAAGATAGTTTCGTAGAAGATTCAAGGAATAGCCATAGTATGTTTTTAATTTAGTTTATATTTACTAGACGGTTGCCCGCCCTCAGTAGCCCGAAGACTATCTGAATGCCAGTTCTACAACCCCACACATTCACGTTTCTGTGCCATGTCTCGTCAGTTTCCGGCAGATATGTTTGAAAATATTTATTAATTAGATTTCTTCTCGGTGTTCTGGGGTTTCGTTTGCATATCTTTTTTTATTGTTAATGAAGAGGTCTTCCATTTGTTCTTCCATCTGTTCTTCTTTCTGTTCTTCCATCTGTTCTTCCATTTGTTCTTCCATTTGTTCTTCCATTTGTTCTTCCATTTGTTCTTCAATTATATTCGACGATTCACTGTTTGAGAGCCTATCTGTCCTTTTATTTATAGAAGTTCAAAATGAAAAAAGATTTTCTTAGCAGACGATTTTTTGTATCTGTGCCTCAATTAATTAATTATTTAATTATCCTCAGAATTCCTTTTATTTATAGAGATTTTCTTCCGGAAAATTGTCCTGGAATTCAGAAATTATTTCCATCCGCATTAACATTTTAAACATATGCTACCAAGAAATAAAACAAATACAGCACAAACAATTTCTTATCAACTTTTTCGAAATTAAATTTTTGTCATATTACATCTTCTTTCAGCAGTGCCTTAAATTGTTATTATGATTACAAAAGATATCAAAGAATAAGAGAAATATCACCAATATAAATTAAGTATTAAACACGTGCTTAAAGTATTCCAAAGATCTTTGAAGAAAAGATTCTTCGATTTTGCTTTGTTTCTATGAAATTATTTTATAGGCTGTTTCATCAAGGAAGCTGCACTCAAACTGAATATTATTAGATGGCTATGAAAACATTTCCTTGAAAATGAATCTTTAAAGAAATTTCCAAATATTTCTCTATTTTCAATAAAATAATTCTAAATTTTGGTATTTGTGGCAAATTGCAAATTATTATTTTTTATTAAATAACGTAAAATATTTAACTATTAATTAAAGACGTATAATATTATGGAAAAGTATTTTAACCATATTAAAAATATCAAATTATTTGTTACAATTGTTGTCTTTTTATCCCGTGATTGTGTTTTCAGACAAGTTTCTTGTTAACTCTATTTTGGATTTGTATGAATGTCATTTTAATATGTTGTGATATCTCTTCGTTATTTAAGTTACAATTTCTTAAAATATTTTAAGAAACACCATTATTAGGTTACATTTAACACACTAACCAAAGTTGGCTTAACTATTACAACAGTTACAATGTATACAACTTAAAATTCCATCAGTATTGATTTTATTTTAATAACAATTCCATTCAAATTTTATCATGCGAATTATACAATTAGGCTAATAACGGAATTTATTAATTTTAAATATAATATGCATTGTTTTTCTAATTCTATAACTAATACAGGCGCATTGTTTTCTAAAGGTGTAATACTCGATAGTTCAAATAATATAATTTTCATCGATTTTGTGATCGATTAGAAGTTTAACTTTAAAAAATTTGATTTTACCTTCGAAGTTTTAATTGAATCCTACCACCATTACCATTTGATTCACAAATTAGCTACTTTAGAATGCTAAATAGGGAATTTTAATGCATGAAATTTTCAATGAGTTTTAATTGCAATAAAAATAATTAATTCTTGTAATTTGTACGTCTCCCATTGAAGAGAAGTAAAGTAAGAATGTGTATTAAAAGAAAAAAAAATATTTGAAGATCCTCTTTGTATAAAAGGTAAATCTTGTGAAGATTTTTCACAGAAAATCAATGCAGAATCAGACTTATGATGAAGAGAGCATGCTTCATTTTTTATGGCCAGGATTATAGTCACTGCTAAATACAACAATCATTATCGTCACCTTGATGTTAAGATGACAGTTATATGTCCTGACAATCAATCATTTCTCCATGAAACGTTTGCACAGAATTTTTGATGAAAGAATATGAATTAGCAACTGTTCTTTTTCAAAAGCAGCAACGAAAAGTCACGCGTGTTAAATCGCAGCTGGTTTTCCAATCAGTTTCAGAGAATCGTTGACTAAAATTTATATTTTTGAATTTCCAGTAATTCTTAGTTATATTTCTAATAAACTACGCCAAGTGAAAGAACGCAGCATGTTACTACAAATTAATAAATGCAACTTATTACATTATCTATCAATCATTATCTTAAAGTGACACAAGCTAGACATCTTGATACATCATTAATGTCAACCACCTAAACTGGATTTGACAAAAGAGACAAGCACTGATGTGGAAAAGTGTTTGTCTGCTTAATATACAACGAGCGACACAATTACGTCTCCTATCTTGTGACATGTTTTTTTCAGACGTGTAATGCGCATACTGATGGTGTCTTAAATAGACGTGCTCGAAACGGTAGCAAACTGGACCTTTTTATTTTGCCTTTTGTTATGCTTTTTTTTTGTTCCTTTATAACGGTTTATACTGGTTTCACTTTTCAATTATGAGATTCCTGCGTACAAATAATTCTTTTCTGTGGGAAAATGTTAATCTGTTGACAATTAGTATTGGATATAAAACTCTTCGTTGCGTGGATTGCATTAATTCTTTCTGGCTAAATGTGAGTAGTTGATGTTTGGTGTTAATAACCTGTTTTACATTTCGTCAACATAGAATGACTTTTAGATGGAGCTTCTTGAAATTGAATGTTTTCATTTGAAAATACTTTCTTAATCCTTTTGGATTTTGTATCTAGATAATAGCCTTTATATGTAGTATTATTCTGTCCTTACGAATAATTTTGTTGTTATATGCATATGATAATGATTGCGAATATCTCTCATTCGCAACTGACTTAAGTGCGATATACTACACAAAAAGTGTCATAAGTGTATAGTTATCCGGAAAACTGCTAAATTATGCTACATGTCATTTTGCCACCACAGAAGGGGAGAAATTGTTTGTTAATTGTTTTGGGGATAAATTTACACAAGCCTCCCTATATCCTCTAAGTTTTGATATTTAAAGGATTTATACATTTATGTACGCTTTTACAGATGCATGCAGAGCTTTATGCTACGAGATTTAGGCTACAGTAAACAAAAATAATAAAATAAGGTGAATGTTTTTGCGTTTTTTTTGTGATATGTTGTAATTTCAAGCTAAGTCACTTTACTTGCATGTGAGTGATATCTTTAAATTTACTATAACCTCTTTATATATTTTTCAGCATTTAGTAATAAATTTTGCTTAAATATTTACACCTTTGTTCACACTTCTATTTGACGGACGTGATTTCTTTTCTAAATTTAAAAACATTGGCTACTTTTTCGAACCAATATTTTAAGACATAAAAAAGAAAAATAGTGGAAAGGTGTTATAGCTATTAATCCTATTGTAATATGATTTTAAACCTGCTGTAAAATTATTCCATAGCCTATTCTCCTAGTAACACAATACATGCAGAACCGTAATAGTATGTTTTACGTAGATTGACAGTAGAAAATAGTTTACCAGAACTTTCGGAAAGAAGAAAATGTAAGATATAATCCGCACTTTCTTCCACTTGATTGCAAGCAGATTTAAATTTATATAGTGGCTTTGGTACCAAAAAATTTTGCTCTCTTTTTCAAATTATTGCAAAAATAATGTGATAATAGTATGTGAAATAACAGTATTAGACATATTTCAGTAAATCTTAATTTGATAATTTAAGTAAACATTAAGTTTTGTAATTTGAATAGGTTTTAAAATTATAAATCTAACCACCACCCCCTTAAAAATAAATAAATAAATGAAATAACAGAGCACGATAGTGTTAAATGCCCACTCATAATCCTGTCTTCCGAGCTGCTATTGAGAATTACAAATTTCGCAAGTTAATTTTAAGGGAGACCAGTACACATTTTAAAATAATTTTTATTTATTAAATTAAAATTTTGGAATTTTTTTTGTGATGGTTAACAAAACCATTTGTAATCAAAATACATGAAAAAAGGCTTTTAGTATTTGAAAAAATTAAAATTTAAAATTTGCTTAAAGGATGATTGGGGGGATAATTAAAAATATTTTACTCAAAATATTATTTATAGAATTTAAATTTTTATCATTTATATATATAGAAATATTCAAGTTTTAATTTTCATTCCGCATTTTTTAAAATATTAACTTTTAAAAAAGGAAAAATATTTAAAGTAAAAACTAAAAATCTGATGTAACTTTTAAAAAGTATCATTATCTCAAATGTGAATATTTTTATCAAATTTCCTGAATCAAAATTAAAGTAAAACAATTGAAAAATATATGTTCCACGTTTCAAGGATTTATCTTTAATGGTTCTTGTACAACAATTTAAATATGAGAAATGGTGAAAATACCCTTACGAAGAAAAACGCATTTTCACACGAAGTAATTTTTAGCATAATCATTGCTCGAAAGCAAAATTTTGGAAAGAAACCCTAATAAAAAAAATATTTCCTCTTCTAATTCAAATAAGAACATACTTTAAGCGCCATTTTGAGCATAAATATTTAGTGAAAGTTTTAATGGAATAAATTGTTTTTCAAAATTTGAAGACTTTATGTCTCGGACCCTTTTAACCCTATATGTTCATAATCTGATTTGTAAATAATGGCCGTCCAATAGCTTAAATGGTGTGATATTGGCAATTAAAGTCAATGATTCTGGGTTCAAATTCCGGACTGGACACATTTTGATTCAGATAAAAAAATGACTACTCATTTGAATTATTTTTGAATTATGATAATTACACCACAAATACACCACAAACGATAATTACACCACAAATGTCTTTTTAGGTGCGTTCGTAATTATGTAAATACGTAGCACCTATAGTGGTCGTTCAGTCCGTCCGTCTGTCCGTCCGTCTGTCCGTCCGCATATAACAACGCAAAAACTACCCAACCGAATCGTTTGAAATTTAAAATACATAATTATTACATAATTTTGTCGAGTCATTTCAAATTTTACGAAAATCGGATGCATAGATCAATTACGCGGGCAATCAAAAGTATTCCATTACATTACGGTCAATGGGGAAAAAAGTTTCAAATGCTTTTTAATCGTTTGAAATTTAAAATACATAATTATTACATAATTTTGTCAAGTTATTTAAAATTTTTTGATAATCGGGTGCATAGATCAATTACAAGGGCAATCAAAAGTATTCAATTGCATTATGGTCAATGAGGGAAAAATTTCAAATCTATTTTATACGTTTCAAATTTAAAATACATAATTATTACATAATTTTGTCGAGTTATTTCAAATTTTATGAAAATCGGATGGATATATCAATTATAGGGACAATCAAAAGGATTCCGTTACATTACGGTCAATAAGGAAGAATGTTTCAAATGCATTTTAATGGTGTTACACTCATTTGAACTTAGTAAAATTTATATGCAACTATAAAGTACATATTATAATATACATTTTACATAATTTGTGGTGCAAAGAAAATTTGTTATTGATTTACAAGGCCACACAAAAGTATTCCATTACATAATGGTATAGGGAGAACCTTGTTTGATGAGCGTTTTAATTGTAATTCATTATTTACAATTTTATGAGATTGATATATAAGAGTAGAATTTTGAAAACTTCGTTATCGTACGAACGCACCTCATTTGCTACGCTTCACGTGCAATTTCCAACTTGTTTAAATTTCATGCGATTGGGTCGATGGTTGTTTCATAATATCCATTATAGTCCTAGACTCATCCAGTAAGCAAAGGTACATTCCGCGCTGTGTTTAATTTGTATCGGCTGAAACATCTTTTGCGCGTGCTTAAAGTAAACGTTTTTGCTTACTCTTCATTTATTTAAATTGTGAGTTATGTTTGTAGTGTATGTTTTAATTATTTTCTAATTTTTTGTCTTTTTTACCTTATCAGTAGTTTTATCTATTTTATTTTGCTTTTACTCTGTAATCCATATACATATTTATATTTAATGTCAAAAGCATTAGTTATGTTTATTAATCTAGAGTTGCGCATACTTAATATTTTGTAGCGGAGTAACCGAACTTTCTTTACATATTGATCCCATATCTATATATTGATTACAAAAGGATATATAATCAGTTTTATAAATAGTGGTTCAATTGTCCGGGTTTCTGTCTATATTTACTGTCTTTCCTGTTCAATTCTTATGCTGTTTAAAGAGTTGCTTTATTTAAACGAAAACATCCACTTGCTAATGTTAATCTTATGAGAGAGTTCTTTTAAAATAACTCGTTTAAATATTTATTTAATTTAATTTAATTTAATTTTATTTTTTGCATTGGATAGCTGAGGTTTATCTGTACAAACGCCTTTTTTTTTTTTTTTTTTACATTTTCTATTTCGATTGCAGGATTTCTTATTATGGTAGTTTCAGTTTTGGAACCGGTTTCAAAAGTGAAAATATGCTCACAAAAATACCTCGAAATAAAATCGAAACAGTAACAAACATCGTTGTTGAGATGGACCTCTTTTTTTATCATGAAATTTTTTTTTTAAAAAACAAATGAAAATTTTCAAAACAACCCTCCCATGGGATTAACATTAGCGAGCTGGCGTTTAACCTCTTGACCCTTAGTCAGGTGCGGGGAATATAACCTCTAGTCCAGCATCCAGCCCTCATTAGCGCCTGAATGTTGGATTGAATGGCACATCTCTGACATTCAGTAGCTGAGTTTGGGAGACTCGTCAATATCTATGCGGCATTCGCTAATGCCATTGGTCTCGTTAACACGAACACGCTTAACGCGAATTACTTTTAGCACTAAGTGTTTCCGATTACTCCATTCATGTGTATGTAATGTATTTAAGTTTTTAAGTTCGAATAAGACGAGCAAAAATGGTTCCCCTTCAGTGTTTGCGTTAACGAGGTTCTACTATATTTTATATATTTTTTAGGATTTCGTTCATCTGACGAAACCTCTGTCCTCTGTCTGTCCATATGTCACTGAGTCCGTACACAAAAACTGTATAAGTCAGAGACTTCAAATTTTCTGTACTTACGCCTCATGCCTCACGACAAATCATAAAATTCTGAAAAAAAAATATTTTTATTAACACTAGAACCGCCATTAGGGGTCATAATGACCCCTGCCAAATTAAAAATAAGTGATTCGAATCAGAAATTGGTTGATAAAATTTGTTAAATATGTGCAAAGCACAAAATATGCTAATTAAATAAGTTAAATAGTTTTAAATAAAAATTCTGGTGTCAAACACTTATTATAAAACTTGAACAAAATAGCCGGCGGTTCTAGTGTTAAATGTCATCCGTTCATTTTTGCGATTTAAGTTTTAAAAGAGAACTTTAATATCATGTTTTTCGTGTAGACATCATAGCTTAGAAGTAAATCATCTCGCTAATAAACAGATGATTCTTGGTTCGAACTCCAATTCTGGAACTTGAAATTTTCATATTATGACGGGTTAAATTAGAAGCTATTTCGTACGTTTTACCAATTTAAGGGACTATATTATTAGAGTTACGCTATTTTAAATTTCATTTAAACTTTTTTTTTTCGTTTTTAAAATTTTTTAATTTTATTTATATTTCCGCTAAATATTTTCTAATTTCGGATTTTCAAAAAGTTTGGAATTTTTTTATTTTATTAAAATAATTTGATTTGAACATTTTTAATATGATTTAAAAATATTTTAAAATTGAATTTATTGGCACTACTATCTATGTAAGAATTTAATAATTATAACTTAACAATTTAGGTTTATTAATTATAGGATAAGTTGTTTTGAAAGAAATATTTAACGAAACTCTCTGTGCGATCTGCGATCATTTTTACCTTACTAGTTTTTCAAAGGAATGTGGATATTCTTAATTATTTAGTTCTAACGTTGTGTAATAATTTAATTTCTGATTAATTTTGAGCGAGTTCTACGACAGAAAGCCCCTTACATTCATTTGCTACACCTGTAGTCCACGCGCCTGACGGAGTGTTAAAGGTTGAAAGAATTGAAATGTTTTATGTTTTACTTACTGCAAAGAAAAATTCCTCTTCTAAGCAGACACAGTGAAAGTTTCTAGAGTCAAAATGAAGTGAGGATGATGTGAAGAGGTTAATTGCCTGTTAGCATTTATATCCTGTTTTCAAAAAAATATGAAAGACGATTAACATTTTCTTTGGAATTAATAAAAGAAAAATGTAGACGGATACGCGGCCCATTATTAAACAAGTTAACTATGATTTGCAGTGTTTTATGAATCTCGAAATTATAGTAGTGTGAATTTAAAGTGGAAACAAATTTTTTTATGTTGATGTAAATGAGAAATCAAGTAATCATGCACTGAAAACACAAATAAAAGAAGAACACCGGTGTTTCTTTCTTTCTTCTTTCCCTTTCCGAGTTATTTAGCAAGCATTCTGAAAAGCAGTTTAAGATATTTCATTTTTGAAAAAAAAAAAAAAAAGTAATTTACATAAAGGAATTATTGCGGGATAACACCATTTTGAAGCCCTAAAATTTAAAGGTTTTTATTTTTGTAAGAAATACAAAGTGCTTATAAAAATCCATTTACACCATATTATCTTATGTATGAAGGCGTAAGTTTCAAGATTCGCCTTATCTCGATAATCAAATTTTTGTAAATCGCGAAAAAACCCTAAGTGCGTCCAGTGGTATTCATTGTAAACCAAGAATTTACAATGTGCAAGATAATTTTTTTTTTCAGATTGCAGTGATTTTCCTATACAGGTTTGCAATAGAATAGAATTACTTAACGGAAAAACTCGATATTTTGGATTTTGGATAAGGCTAGTTTTGAAACTTACGTCCTCATATGGGTGATTCTCTCCAAATAGGCCAAAACAAAAGTTTTGAGGGAGTGACTATGAGGAAAAGATGAATTTTAACAAAATGCCCATTTACATTTTAACACTTTCCAATAGAATTAATAAGTGTTTATGATTTCGATTTGTCTGTCCGCGCTCTAACCCCCGTAAATATACTCCGATCACCTTGAAATTTTTGGAATTTATTGAAGCTTACCCTAGCACAAAAACTATTTCAAATGAAGTTTCTACTATGATTATAGTTAATTTACAAGGACAGTGAAATTTTACCGCTACATTCCGGTTTATGGGAAAAATCGTTTCTAATAAATTTTAAGGATGTTACATTCTGTCAAACCTATAAAAACTTATATGCATTCTGTAAAATATGCGGCTAAAAAATAGCTATTATTCATTTACAGGGCCACACAAAAGAATTCCATTATATAACAGTAAAGGGGGTAATTATGTGCGACATACTTTAAATATATTAAACTAGTTAATAATTAATAGATATATTTCACTGAGACTTAATATAAGTTATACAATATAATCATGCATAATACGAAGCGCATAGCATTTACATGGACACACAAAAGATTTCAAATAGCATATTCTTTCCGAAGCACTGCATTATGTGTTCTGACGATGGCTGATGGATGGAATTATGATATGGTGTTTTAAGCTTCACTAGAACTATGCATATTACATGGTGTGTATAAATGCTATAGTTGATATACAGGGAAACACAAAAGAGCTTGCAAACGTTACTGACTATGAGCGTAAACTTCTTAAAGGTGGTTTTAAAATAAGTTATGCTTGTTAACGGGTAACTGCATTCAGTTTAATAAGAAATGCTCGTAGAATATAGATAAAATGATATCCAGGGCCATGCAAAGTATTAAATACACGTACGCCTATGAATGATAATTTCTGAGAATTTGATTTCAATAGTTTAACTAGTGTTTTAGTTTAAAATAAATTTTAGCTGAATACTGAAAGTATTCAAGTATGTTTCTATCTATTAGTATAAATTGCTAAAAGAAAAATTTCAAATTGCTAGGCATTTTCTTACTAAACTAAATATCTCCATTATATAGTATATATATATTACCCAACATATCAAATACAGGGCTGTTCAAAGGTATTGGAATACATATTTGTCTAGAGAAAGTAACCTTATTTCCCTAAATAACGAACTTTTGATAAAGATTTCAAGAAGTGTTGGAAAGTGTTTCATAATCTATGCTTAACGCATGATTTTTCGTACTTGTTTACCCTTATCTGAACTGCGATTAGGCTTAATCAGCTTTAACTATATCTAAATATTTATAAAATAGTAATACATTAATATTTTTAAATATTTACCTGTATTCAAGACTGATGGGGTCGGCCTTCCTCATCACTCCCTCATCAAGCCTGATACCGGCCCGGCTTCAGACTGCTGACCAAATTAAACAGGGATCAGACATGCCGATCTCTACGCTCCACATGGAGCAATCGGCATTATATCTGTGTTAATGCCAAACTATTAACGGTCGCATTTATATTTATTCTTGCGAAAGCCATATGCATTGAGAATGATTTAGATTTTACTGGCTCTGTTTAAATAGACGGTTTATAAACACTGGTCATCCTATTTAATTTTTTTATCGGACCAATTAGCCCATTTGAAAGATGGTCTTCATTTAGCCGAACAGAGTACGAGTCTCAGGGCAACCCGGGGCCCGTATTTGTAAAAAGGACGTATGTCCGGTCGTATAAAAAATACTTTAAGTGACAAAGAAACGAAACAAAAATTGAATTTTTGAATTGGTAACAATGGTGTTACCCCTTATATCAGCTTTAACTGACATAAGGGGTGAATTATTTACAATTAAAAAAGTTCAATCGTTTCTTGAATGTCAAACAAAAATATTTTTGCAATGATTTCTTTTATTTATAGTTGAAGAATAAAGATTTATAGAATAGAAAACAGTTATAATTTCGTTTGTGAGTAGTAGTTCTTCTAGCAAAGTTTTATTTCTGTTAAAAAGACTAATTTAGATGAAATATTGAAGGAAAAAAAAAAAAAGAATATTTAGATAGCATTGTTTGACTTTAAAGTGACCGAATAACATTATATTAGTTGAGAAATAACCCTTAGATTTAATACTATTTTACTGTTTTTATATCTGTTAAGATGGTGTGTATTTTCTTCTGGCTGTAGCCTAAAAACCCTTTTACCTTCTACGAAAAATTTTTATATGAAGTGTAATAAACAGAAAAATTAAATTCAACGAAAGCAGTAACATACGTTTCTTGACAATAGTAAATCTTCAACGAATATCTTAAGTATTTCGAAGAATTACTTTTTGCAATGTTGAATCATAAGAGAGTATTTAAAATACAATCGAAATTATTTATAGCGAGGTCGGATACAGAGATCCCTAATTGAACGAGCACAAAAAAGTGAATGCCTGTTCTATTACAGAAGTACATTACAGAAAATTTGGTTGTAAGGAGGGGAATTCAGATATAACAAGTAAATAGTTTATTAAATTACTATATAAGTACCATTTTTTTCTTAATATTACTGAATAGAAATGTGTTTTTATTGGGTATTTGACACTTTTAAAGAAAGACATTGGAGAGACTATCATTTAAATACACTATTGTAGTGAAACATAAATGTTTCTTAATTTACAAAAATATACATAACCACATATGGAAATATGAATAAATTCTGTCAAAATACCTACGATATAAAGCGTTTTCTATATTTTGAAACTTCAGAAGTCAATATGTTTTTGAGATAAGAAATTATTAACATAAAGAAATTATTATTTATAAAAACAAAGTATCCACCACGGTTACTTATTTTCGGAAAGTTTCCGAATAGTTTTTATAGTTCATTAGTTTTTTCAAACAGAAATATCGGTGTGTAGGATGCTATTAATTCTCAATTAAACAATATCAGATTCGTAATTAAATTTATACATGCAAGAGTAACAGAATAACATTAATTTTAATATTATTGTTCTTAATTTTTTATCTTTGTCTATAAAGTATGTTTGTTGAGAATTGAAATGATTGCTTAAGAATGGATGGTATACAAAAAAGTTATATTTCAGGGTAAAAAAACTAATTAATACACTATAATAAGTACTCGTAAATATTTCCAAAAATCAACGGCAACCAAATAAGCATTGTTTTTATTTAAAAAAAAATCTTTACCGTTCGGATACATATTTAGTTTCTGAGATTTCAAAATATAAAGAAATATTTTTGGACTTTTTTTTACACTAACAAAATTCTGTTTAAAAAAACTTTGTTTTTTTATAGCAAAGTAAACAAATGATAATTTTATTTTACTTAATTCATTAATTTAATTTAAAAAACATACATATGTAAAATTGGAAAAAGGGGAATGATAACAATAATAAAAATAAGTTTTCATAATAAAGAACCATTTTTAAAAGCATCCAACTTTATAAATCTAAGAAAATCCTAATTATTTTCTATTAATTTTATAGAAATTTTATATTCACAAATTTAGTTGGTTCTATAGGGTTTAATGGCACAAAATCCCTTCAGGGATTCACAAATTTAGAATTGAAAAATTATTAAAATAAATGCCAAGTTATTATTAACAATTTAATTATGTAATGCTCATTTAGAAATATAACACTGTAATCGATCTACATGTTTAAATTATTTGCTGGCCTATAACGTATGGTATCACTTAGGGAATCGTGAACGTATGAACCACGTATGACGTATGGAATTGTAAACTATTTGTATTACATTGAGCAAATTTTGCAATTCTTTGCAAATTTGCTCTCGCTATTACCGAATACTTTTCAACGATAAATTGGCGGTAATTTTTTTCCTTTGTCAGTTTTAATTAAGATATCGAAATTAGTTCTTTTTTGCTGTACATTATTTTGTGCTCTGTTGATTCAACCAACGTTTTCTTTTATTGTAGCAGTAGATCGATTCATTGAATATAAATTGCTAATCATATATGTTTGAAAACGTATTGAAATCAGACATTTAATGAAGTAAGAAATTGTAGCACAAACATATAGGATCTACTACCTATTTATTGTGAAGAAGGAGATTAAAATTAATAGTTAACCCTTTGCCCTCGAGAAGTGACTTTCACTCACCACTAGTGTTGTCTTGGTATACCTCGTAAATCGGGACACCAAGTGCTTTGGGCACCACTAATATCTTATAGTTTATTTCTCCAACTATAATCATAGATTATTCGGCCATTAGATAAGGCGGGGAAAATTAGTTTAAAATTCTGGTGTCCAGAGCATTTGGAGCATCCATTTTTGCGGGACACTAGTGATCAGTGAAAATCACTTATCTAGTGCAAAGGGGTACTTTCCTTCTCGGATAATTTTCAAGTCTATGTTTATTTAGATATTTATGAATAACATAAACATTATTATTGTTAATATTTTTTAAGTCCTTTATATTTAAAAAATATTTTATTTTATAGGTTGCAACAAGGTTTACACAAAAAGTAGTCATCTAAAGGCGCATCAAAGGATTCACACAGGCAAGTTTATTTTTATTTTTTAAGATATCGTTAAAAATATTTTCATACAAAAAACGGACATGTATATATTTTTGTTATTCTTAATTTTTATATTTTAAGAAAACGCTAAGATATTTCTAAAAATAACTCTTTTTTGAGTCTGAGTAACTAGGAAAAAGTTATTGTAATATGTTAGTTCATAAGTATGTTACATTTTTAAAGGTTAGATTTAAAAAAAAAATTCCTTGGGAGCGAGCGACCGGTATACATGACATTTAAAATGCTCAGAATCCTTCATTATTCCCACTAGGTATTTTATATTTTAAAGTTCACTCTTTTTTATTCAAACAATTTCTTAATTCAATTACATAGAATTTTCTGTTTAGAAAAACCGGTGACAGAAGATTAAAAATCAAGGAAAGAACTTTCGCTGCGAAGGGGTTAAAATGCATATTTATCGTTTTTGTTTTTACGTTAGTCTCCTAATTATCTCCGTGTGTACTAATGATAAAATATTTCTTAATACAGCACAATTAAAATTTCCACTGATAATTTCCAATTTCATTCTACAATAAGTGATTTCGTTTATGTTTTGATTTCTTATTCTCAATCCGCCACTTTTTGACGACAATCCTCTAAAAGATTCAGAATAATTTTTTAGGAATGAATCTTGAATCAAATATGATCTAGCTTATTTAATTTGCATTTTTTACGGTTTCGTTTATCTGACGAAACTATTCGACACAGTCCTCTGTTTTTTACGGTGTTAGTTCTCGGAAACTGTATATGTTAGAGAAAATTCGAACAGTTATTACTGAAAACATCTTAATTTAAAATAAATAATAAAATTTTGAAAATGCTTATTATTATTATAATGAAATAGTTTCACATTATTTCAGTTAAATAATTGAATGGCATCCGACTACTTCTGCGATTTAAATATCAAACAGAATCGCATTTCAGTCATTTTCGTTTAGATTAGATAGCTCAGTGGTACCGAATTTACCTTCTATTCGAAAGAATTTTTGTTCGATAAGCTCAGCGTCGAGATTTGAAAATTTTTGACCTGAATAGATTTTATTATCTACTAGATTCAATTTTGCAGAATTTTTCTAATTAACTGTTTACCATTTTAAGACCAAAAGTTGATATTTTTCATTTTTTTCTTCGAACCACGTTATTGTCGAATGATTTAATTAAAATAAATTTCGAATTATTTTGCCCTTTTAAGAGTTTCGTTTTTCAAATTAAATATGTCTTTCAGATTTGTAAGTATATGGTCTTACAATTGTCTGAGAAGCAGTTCTTGATTGTTTTTCATTTGATTAAAAAAATAGCTTGTAATCATTTTGAATTTAAGTTTAAAAATGCCGCTATCTGCTTTTTAGTTGGTAAAGGATAAAGTGTTTTGAAAATAATATTAAATGAAAACTTTTATTCGATTTTCCATCACACATATCCACTTTTTATTATCGTAATTGTACTGGGAAGAAGCTTCTGCTTTTTACATAACTTGAAGATATTATTATTAGAATGTTATTACATCCGCCTTTTCACACTTTATTTGAGTGTATAAATTTGTTTTCAGATACATATATTTTCAGTCGGTGCTCCTTCTTTTGTTTTAACGTATAAACTATATTTTATTGAATGTATGAGAAGACATAGAAAGAAAAATGAAATTAACAAACTTATAAATAAACATAGCTATTTTTAAAATTTGTATTGTAACAAAATTTACATTATTTTTTGTTATGAAGTGGATAGCCTTTTACATTTTAATATTTTTAACATTTCGGAAAATACACTTGAGGAAATCTTTCCATCTCAATGAATCCAAGCGGTAATGGCATCCATTTTCCCATAAATTCACTATATTGAGCTCTCATTATACAAAGCTCGTTGAATGCTCTTTATAAAAGTTTTATACATGATAATTCACTAACTTACATTCCTAATATATGATAATTTATTTTATTGATATTTTGCTAATTTTATACAGTACACAAATCTGAGAAGTTTAAAATGTTGCTTTCTGTGATCCCCCAACTTTTTAAGGTCTAATACTTTTTTAAGGACCTATTTAAAACAAACAGTATCTTTTAAAGTTTCTATAAATAGTCCATCCAAAGACTATTGGTCACACATTATGTTTACATTTGCTAAATGCTTAGACTACATTTTGGATGAATAGCTGAAAATTGCGCTGCAAAAGGTTCTTCCGTCGTAATCCCGTTCATAACTTTACATCTCTCAATTCCATATTCTAAAGCTTCCTCTCAGTTTATACCCTTTTTTCCGTCTTTGGCAAAATACCGCGTTTGCTAGAAATTGCTTTGGATTTCTATTTTCATACCATTTTAAATATAGTTTTTGTTTTTAACAAAAAGTGGTAATAAGTGCGAACCCAAATGCCAGAAGTTCAACTGCCACCTACTTTTCTGAATTGCCCTAATTTCCATATTTAATCTCAGAATTTCTTTCATTAAATTGGCTGCATTAATAGTGGAAAATGGCCTTCTGGGTTTTCCGTCCCTGTCTATCTTTTCGGAAATAAAATTACTGTACGCTATCATTATTTTTTAATATGTAATATGTTTCAATATCAAAAGCAAAGTGGTACCTGCAGTATTTATTTTTTTAAATTATTTTTTTATGAAAAAGAATTCCATTTTTTTTTCTCTCATGTTGGTACTGTAGCATATTAAGTAATTTGTCATCAGGTGTGCAATATAATGCACATTGAATTTCGAGGCGGAAATTTTATTGTATGATATTAAATGTATACCAGAGTGCATAAAGGCCAGGTATTTTGTAGTTACTGTGGGAAAATGTTTTAGGTCACACTTGTTCTTTCAACATATCTATACTCCTCTTCCGCTAGCATTATAATGAGAGAAAATAAGTGTTTAGCATAAATCTTTAATAAAAAGTAAGTTTTGACTACTAGCTTGAAAAATGAAGGTTATGGAACAATCCTTGCTTGTCATGTAAGAAAAGCTTGTCACCTTAAATAAATGTACTAGTGGCACTTTACGTTGAAAATGGTATTACACGTTTTTTCTTGTCCCATATAATACGCTACACTAAGAAACGAAAACATAGGTGTGTTAGGTACGCCTTAAAACCGTGACAAACAGTTATCTTTTGAGCTCATTCTTTGCACCGCTTTTCAACACATTTAGCATCATCTTGATATTATAATACTAACAAAAACATAATGACCTGGGAAAAAAATGAACAGGACTGGAGATTACTATTTCTCGAACATTTTAATCCTTTTGTTACCATATGAAGGCGAAAGAAATGTTTTTATATCTTACACCGTTTTCTGCATCCTTTGTTGGTCCCGAAAATTGCCGCAAAATAGGACTTAGAGGGGATTACACTAATCTGTGTGGAAATTCGCGTGCCGTTGCTTTTTTTACAGTTTTTTTAAGCATAACCAGTTTTTTTTATATTCTAGAAAAGACGGGGAGAATTCTTGTATGAATGTCCGTACAGATGCCCGTAGGTGTAGATACATATATATGCATGAGCGCTAGAAAATCTCACGCCTCGATATCTGGGGACTTTGTATTGTAGATTCCCCTATGCAATTTTTCTTTTTCATACCTTTTACCTTCGTTCTTATTCGGTAGAGGTGGGGGGGAGGGGGGTGATAAGATGTCGTGCTACTTCCGAGTTGTCTAGGTCCTTTAAAGATTTCCTTGAAAATGTGACTTTCTGACTTTTTGGGGAGGTGTGAATAAATTACGGAAGCACTTGTTTAGGTTCTATAAGGAATATATCTGTTCACACACCTGCGAAGCGGAAACACTTTGAGGGAGAAAAAACCTTTCTTCGATCATGAATATTTAATCCATTAATTTCCAGTAACAACAGATATAAATTTATTATATCAGTCAGTTATAAAAATGTGACAAGTCAGTGGAAGAAAAACTGCTTTTTATCGTCAACGTGACCATGTTTGGTTTAGGAAATTTATTATCCTAAAAAAATGTCCGAATAACTACGTACTCTTCTGCTTTGAAGTGCATTCATAGCAAGTTCTTTGGTTGGAAATTCATAGTGTACACTATGAATGGAAAGGCATGTTGCAAAGTTATTGAAGAGACTTCTGAATTAAAAAGCATCTTTCCTTCGCGTCAAACATAAAACTTTACTGTCTGAGCGCTGCACGAAAAGCGAACGTGTGAATCACCAAAGGGTTCCCAGGCCTTCATGCAACGATAAGAATAAATGATCTGTCATTATAAATATTTAAACGAAAATTAAAATTGAAGTACAAATGCATCATCGGAGGCTGAACATCTTATTAAAATAATAGAAATATATTTTAATAACTTGGCTTACTTTTTATTCACCGTGTTACAACTGTTTTAAATTCAACTTGAGTTATTTTAATTAGATAAATGGTCTGTAATGCAATGTCGTATCATTTCTATCTCTTGTAAAAGTTTCTCTCAATCCATAAACGTTTTCTGGGGATTTTAAAAAGGACTAGGGGAATCTATGCTGGAGAGAAATATTTCTTACTCGAGAATAAATATTGGCCTCATTGTATCGTTCAAGAAACTGCATAATTGAAATTAATATTTTATTAATGTTGTAAAAATTGAATATGTTCTCATTAAAACACATAAAGAATGTATTCAGACCAAAGTTTTCATAATTTTTACATAAAACAGCATAAGAGCGAAAAATATCTATATGATGCTTCATTTCAGTTAAACTTCATGTAGAAATGTACATATTCGCCATATGTCAAATAATGCTATTAGTAGGTATTCAGTGTCAAAATATGTGATATTCAATTATCTTTAATAACATTTCAATCATCCACAAAATTTGTCTGGACGCAGAAGACATTTTTCAATAGATTTCAAAAAGGTCTGTGTAAATATGAGATAGAACGAAGATGATTTTTACTCGATAATGAATGCGGGACTCTCTTGTTTAATATAATCTACATCGGATATTTATTTACGTTATCAAATGAAATATATTTTCATTCGAATTTTTTGGAAAGGAATTGGATCTTTCATAATTCTCCCATAAAAATACATGCAGGAAAATATGTATAAACAGCGTCCCTTTATCATTAAATTTGAAGTAGAAATGTACATATTCACCATAAATAGGGATTATACACTGATAAAAATATGCTGCATTTTGCTGCAACGCACTCCACCGCTTGTATATAATATCTCTATTCCAACCAATGAGAAAGCTTCATTTCACGGCCAAGTAACCGTTTTCTATACGAGAAGGGGAGTGCGTTGCAGCAAAATGCAGCAGATTTTTATCAGTGTATGCCGAATTAAGTAACATTTAATGCAGTTTCATATAATTTCAATTCTTCACAAAAAAATTCCGAATATTATTGTGCAAGATCTAAGCAATATTGTTTGAATAATTTAAGTTTAAATCATCAGATTCGAAATTATCTTTCCATTAAAAACATGTTTTCTTTCGATCACTTATTTACAATTTAAATATTGCCTTCATAGACATAGCTGTTTCAAATGGCTTAACATGTATCTACCTATATTATAAGGACAAGCGTACATGTGTGTAATGCTGACCTCATTTTGCGAATGGCAACAGCAGATGATCAAATTTAACTTTTATCTATTTTTATAGCAATTTTTTAAAATTCTAAATAACGCAGATTTTCATAAAAAGTTATTAAATCTTTCAGTTATTTAAATCACAAGATATTAAGATATACACCTTTTACGTATAAAAATTTCAATAAACAATTTTATTTTACTTGATAGGTGTAACGAAAAAATAAAAACTTTCCAAAACTTTATTTCCCTGCAACCAGATATTTTGTTTTAATTGTTCATAACTGTCTTTCAGTGTTTTTAAATCGTATTAATTCAGAAATAATTAAGTATTATAATTAAGATAAGTATCCAATTTTATCTAAGACTATTCACTATCCATGTAGACAACTAGTGAAATCTTCCTCTTTAACTCTCTCATGTGAATACATTAATTAAAATAACAAAAAAATGAAGGGATAATGTTGGAATTATATATTTTTTTTCATTTGTCGCATGTATATGATTTTTTAATAGAGTGTGTTCCTTTTTGCTGCTGAAATATTAAAAATAAATTGAAAAGTGGTCATAATTATTTTATCCAAACTTATTACAACAAAAAATTATTGTATTATCTTTCAATATAATTCATATTTCTTTAATAATAAACCTACAGAAATATAAATAATTTTGCTAAAAAAATAAGCACTAGAAATCTTCGCCTGCTATGTTTGTTAACTTTTCCAATCGAGCTTCGAGTTATTGTGATTTTGTCTTAAACGAAACTCAAACCAAATGGATCTGGAAACAAAAGAACCTAATTTTTTGGGGAAAATGCCTTCGACAGCGTACACCCTTTGTGTTACGCATGTTCCGGTCTGTTTTTGCAAATAAACATTGAAATTATCAAAACACACGTACACATACAGATAACGCCTGCATTCAACTGTTAAAGGTATTTAAAAATACTTCACAGACATGCAAACAATAAATACAATAAACCCAACTGGAGCGAAAAATTAGTTAGAGTCAGAAATTGAACCCGGGACCACGGCGCTGGGAACACTGAGCTACTCCACACGATACCTGGATCTGCGATTCTTCACTAAATAAAACAAGTTGGAAATTGCACGTGAAGCGTAACAAATGAGGTGCGGTCGTACAGTAACGGAGTTTTAACAACATCCCGATCTTGCTGTTATAGTAGACAGTACTTCGGATATAGTATATTGGTCGGAATCTGGTTTGCGTTTTTGTAAATATACAGGAAGAAACTTTTATTACACCTCAACAACGTATATCATATTCATAAAATGTAAAATAGTTTAATATAACTAGCATACCCAGCCCGCTTCGCCGGGCTTAATTTGAAGGTTTATTTAATAATTTATGTGTATGGTACGCTTCCCGGACCATCGGCACTCCACGTGCGTCGGGTGAGCGTCAGAACAAACTTTCAGCATATACATATGGGTGGTTGTACTTGAATGCACAGACCTGCGCGTTTTTTTCTATCTTGCTTTTATACCTCTGGACCGAGTTGGCGCATTGCCAAGATTTGCTTCCTCTGGACCGAGTTGGCGCATTGCCAAGATTTGCTTTCCCCTGTGCCTCAATTAATTAATTAATTAATTATCCTCGGAATTCCTTTTATTTATAGAGATTAACACATGCCCCAAACAATGTTTTCCCGTATAGCGTTATGTAGTGGAATACTTTTGTGTCGCCCTGTAATTTAATAATAAATATTCTTTGCATCGATTGTACAGAATGTATATTTTAATATATATATATATATATATATATATATATATATATATATATATATATATATATATATATATATATATATATATATATATATATATATATATATACTTCATAGGTACATGTATTCTATTATATTCGAATGCGTGTAACACCATTAAAATGCATTTGAACCATTTTTCCCCATTGACATTAATGTAACGGAATACTTTTGATTGTCCCTGTAATTGAAATGACTCGACAAAATTATATATATTTTTTAAATTTCAAACGATTCGGTTGAGTAATTTTTGCGTTGTTATATGCGGACAGACGGACGGATTGAACGACAAATAATACGTATTTACATAATTACGAACGCACCTAATTAGTGAAATATTGTTTTGTAGAGAAGAATGTTTACAATCTCTTCAAGAGCCACATTTCCTCTGGACATATGCGGAAACGGTCCCTGGGACAATGAAAGCTTATTAATTAGTGTTCGATGAAGGTTTTTAATTAATAGATATACTAAATATAGTAGAAGTTTGGGGCAAATTCATAGCAGTTTTAGCAGTTTTCTTCGTGAAATCGTACCATTCTGAACCTTGTAGTCCCTGTGATGAGATAGAGCTCACACAGACACAAATATACTCGCAAAGATTTTAATAGATTAGGTTTTGCATATTGATTGTAGAATATATCCAGTATACTGTTTTAATAGTCAAAAGATATTGTTTTAAATATTATACAAGTTCGTAGTAAAAGATGTGAGGGAAAAAAAAAGTCGTAGATTTACAATATCTTTTTTAAGAAATTGTATAGCATTAAAACTAAAGAAAGCAAAAGCGTGCTCTTCATGAATGATAAATATTGCAAGTGTAAGAGCTTAGTGATAGAAAGGAAAGGAAAACAAGTGGGTGCGTGTCATCGCAGATCGTACAGAGGATTTCGTTTACTATTTCTTTCAAAACAAGTTATCCTTTAATTAATAAATCCAAATTGTTTATTTATAACTATTAAATTCTTACATAGGTGGTAGCACCAATATATTTAATTATAAAATAATCATAAAAGGAAGTTATTTATTTTAATCAAATTAAAAATGTTCAAATTAAATTATTTAAATGAAATTTAAAACAAAATCGAATTTCAAAAAATATTATGAATATCATTGATAAAGAAAAAAAAAAAATAAACAAACCTTAAATTGTCAAAAATTACAAAATTTCTTTGAATTTAGTATGAAATTTTCAAGTTCCAGCACCGGGATTCGAAATAAGAACTTTTTGTTTACCAGCGATACGCTTTACCTTCAAGCTATGATGTCTAAACAAAAAATATTGAAATTAAGGTTCTCTTTTAAAATATAAATCGTAAAAATGAATGGATGAAATTAATAAAATTCATTTAATTAAAATAATAGAGTTTTTCAAAACTTAATGATTTGTCATATAACACGCGGTATTCAGCTGTAAGTATACAAAATTTGAATTTTCTGACCTATATAATTTTTGTGTAAGGACTCTTTGACGGACAGGCAGACAGACAGAGGACAGAGACAAATAGAGTTTTGTCAGATGAACAAAACCCTTAAAAGAAACACAAAATGAATCCTTTGAAGCTTATATAAATTCCAAGATTCTTAAATATACTAATAAAACAGAAAATTAGCTTTGCGTTTAAAAGGAATGAGTCCTCTTTTATCTGGCTCAGTCGGAGAAAAAAGTAAGCACCCCCTGCTAACTCTGAAAAAAAATATTGTAGAAGAAAGTTACTAGTACCAAACGATTGGAAATAAAGTGTACTTTTAAATTGATGCATATAAAATTTGCTTAAGGGGTCATCTACACATAAAAACGAATCCAAGATTTGTTTTATTTAATAGCAGCATCAATTCTAACAGCATTAATGAACTCTAAACCTTTCAATTAGTCTAAAAAAAATTTTATGCAAGTCGTACGATAAGTTTTCGAGAAATTAGCTAGTTTAAAACAAGCACATTTTAGAGGCTGTATCGAAATTGAAGTTAAGTACTCAGTTATTGACTGAGAGAGCTTTTTTGTCAAAGCACTTTAGGTGCCACTCAAGCAGTCATTGAAGACTGCTAGATTACAAATAGTATAAGAAGTTTCAAAATATTTAGTCAATTCCATCTTAAGCCATAATTTTGCCGTTTATTAAGCATAATATGAAAACTACATAGAACAAAAATGTAATTTTGGATTTCCATAAAGCAAGATTTAATAAATCTAAATCCATCAAAAAATTGTAGGTTGCAATTCATAATTTCCTCGAATATTAATTTCATATCATAAAATTATAAAAATTGCAAATTCAGCATACTTATGTTTAAGTATTTTAGTATTATTTTTACACAAAAAATTAGCACGTTAGAAAAATAATTTCAGGAGATATTAACAAAAATATGAAAATTTAACTTTAGAAGCACTAAATTTTAAAAGTTTATAACTCAAAAACTTATTGTTCAAATGACTTGAAATTTGGTGTCTAAGCATAGTTTGAACCGAAGATTTGAAATATCTTGTTAAAATTGGGTACTGCCTTGGAAAAAATGAAGTTTATTTTTATTTTAATATGTAGGTAGCCCCCTAAGCAAATTTTATATACGTCCTTTAAAAGTAGATTTTATTTCCAATCTTTAGGTACCAGAAATTTTCTTTTATGGTAATTTATTGAGAAGTAAGGTTGTTTCCTTTTTTTTCCACGACTATACAGTACATTCGTAGAAACAGGCTCTTACTGGCTCATGTTTTGAATACCCCTTTTCACAAATACTTATCTCCATGGTATATTTCTGTAGCATTTAAAAAGAAAATATACCACGAAGAATGTTTTTAGAAAATATTATATTTTCAACACTCTTAGCTGTTCTAAAGGACCCTATTGGGACAATTGGGATTACCTCTGTTCGTAGCATTGCGGATACTTTAATTGATAATGGGTGGATTCTTTCGAAATGCTTTGTTTTTCTGAATTTTCATGAAACATTTAAGACGTAAGTTCCTTATATATTACGGTCCATTTTCATACCGGTTTTAAAATTTTTGTTTGTTTTAGAACCAAAACTATTAAGTATATAAACAACATAATTAACAATGCTACTATTGGCAACGCGTAAACACACGAATGTTAGTACAATGTTCTAAGATTGCCAATATTGTGAAGTACCGGGTGATCCAAAAGTTTCGGGAGTTTTGAAATGTTTATAATTTGGAAACTATGTACAATACAAAGGTTCGGTTTTCATATATATGCTCAGAAACACGTGGGATTTTGTTTAGCATGATTTTTTTTACATGTATATAGTTACAATTTTTAGCAACAGGTGGCGCTGCTGTACAACACTTGATGTAACTATAAAATATGCTTTATAGACACATGAGTATGAGTTCATTGCGAAACATCTTTTGTAGGCTATTAATGAGATTTCGTTTTAAGGGTGGTTTATGTTCAATCACTTTTTTTAAAGTGGTTGAAATTGCATTGAAAGGGAATTTTGATAAAAAAATTTGATGAGTAACTGCCATGTTTAGACATGTTTTATTTGCATGTCGAGCTGTGTTCTTATCATACAATACGGAAGTAAAAATAGAAAATGATTCGATGGCCATTTGAAATGTGAAATGCCATGGTAAGAAAGGTTTGAGAAAAAGGCTAATTGAAAGATCGTAATAGAAGCAGGAGATCCCAAATGTCTGTTGCAATCGTAAATGAGGTAGAATTAGATGCCAATACTCGGTGGAAATCACCAGCTCATAATGAATCAGTACACTTGTAATATCACGATAAATTTGAAATTTCCTCTGGAATTTCTTTCTCTTTTGAGGATACTGTGCACGTTGTTTTGCGTCGGCTCACAGCGGTACTTATAAGCTATAGACGTCATAATGAAAATTTGTAACTCTTGGACACTAATTCTTTCTTTTTAGCGAGCTATATCATACCATAAAAATAATACTGTCAATTTTAGCGCTACCTGTTGGCAAAAAGTGTAACTAACATAATTTGTTTGTTTCATCAAAAATACAAATCCCACAAGTTTCTAAGCATTTCTGTGAAAACCGCATACTTCTATTGTTTATAGTTTGTTAATTATTAGCATTTGAAAACTCCCGGAACTTCTGGATCACCCGGTATATGAACAGCAATGAAGTTAACAATGGACCAATATATTTTTTTTCTTACTGGAGTACCGTGAACTGTTCTTACTTGGACCTTATAATGGAATACCTTGGGATATTTGGTGAATCGTGTAACTCTAGGCTCTTACACTAATTAAAAATTCATTTTACTTCCCGGACACATACGGAAAATATTGTAATCTCGATCTATGTTATGAGTACGTGTGAGTGAACACAGAAATTCCCAAACGGTAGTTCTGATTAAGCTTTCATTTGATGAATATGTTAGGAACCATTATCACAAGGTCTGTACAGATTTTAAATACAGTAAAAATTGGCCAGAGTATTCTGTAGAGTAAATCACAAGGAAAATGTGACAGAGTACAAGTGATAAATATTGCATCGATATAATCAAGCATTATTGACTCTGTCTCTTTAGTTTCAAAACCGGAGGTCCAGCTTTAAAATTCAATAGATTTCATCGTGTCAGAAACTTGTAGTTTTGTTCTTTTCTTCATTTTCTGGACATTTACAATCTTACGCGAGTGTTGAACGGAGCCACTCCAAATTGTTAAGTCGTTGGTTCACGTAATCCCAATTTACGATATTATGTGTAATGTAAGCAGCGAAATGTTACAAATTTAATACAAGCATGTATGCAATTTTAAAACTAAATTTGGCGGCTTATAGTATAGTATATGTAAAACAAAAAAAAAAAAAAATCGACGAATTAAAACGTTGCACACCACAAAAACCATTCAAAGTGTAAAATATCCAGACAAATGAATTTTTCCTTTTCTTCTGGGTGGGAAATTGTGTTTTTTCCTAAAGTTCTGAAGTGGCTTTTCTCAGTGCGCCACTGTTCCTCGCAATCATTTTTTCTTCTTCTTTATAATATTCCTAATATTTTAGTTAAACATCCTCTTAAGAAAGATCAATCGTCTCTTTTGAAATCCTCATTCGGGGGAAATCTCAAAATCCGGAAATCAAAACTCAAATTTCAGTCGAATACGGTCCCTTATCAACATTAGCAGTCTCATTTCCTTTTCTTAAGTGACACTTATGGGAATCTCGAATACAAATGATCAGATATATTGTGGCCACTTTGCGGAGATACTAAAAGACGAAGAATAGAAAAAAATGGGAAAAAAATTTTAAGAGATTTCTTGGGAAGCTTATGAAAAGGGGGTTAGAGCATTTGGAAAAGTTGCTCGCGCCTTATGCTTCAAACCCCCAACTTTCTTTCGATATATATATATATATATGTATATCTAAGAGCATCTTTTACCTTTAACATATCCCTCCCTCCATAAGCAATCAATTGCCCATTAATCTCGTGGTATAAAGCATTGCACGTCGCATTTTAGGACAAATAGAGAAGGGGGGTGAACAGAAAACGATTAATCAGTGGACTCAGGGTGTCGAGTGAATCTTGATTTTGGGGAAACCCTCGGATTTTTTTTTATACACATAATTTTTTTTTAAATCTCGTGGGGTGGTATTTTTTTTTTTTCGTTTGTTTGGAAAAGGAGGTTTTTGTAGAAAGACTGGCGTAAAAAAGAATCCCAATTTAAAGTTCGCCAACTTTGTTTACATTATACGACAAATGCAATTTTATCGTACTTGTGAGACGCGTGAAATCATTAATGAACAAATGTAAGCTTTTTGTTTTGTTATGATTTACGTTTCTTATAATTAATTGTGTTGTTCATTTCATAATTCACAAGATGAATTACAAAATTAATCCTCGAAGAGTGAAATTTCTTTCATCCAATTCTTTTTTTTTAAAGCATTTTTTAAAAGAAGCCTCTATACATATGTACTCAAACAGAAGTGTTTTTAAAGGAAGTGTTTAGTAGAATTTGTCATTATTATCATAATGCAAACTAATTAAACTTTCAGTTACCATTAAAATTCACATGATAATTGTTAATTGGTACATTTTCACAATTTGCAAGATAAATATACGAATTCTTACTTTCGCAAAAACAATATTATTTTTCAATGGGATTTCATTTCTTGGATTTTTTTTTAAAAAATAGACCATCATCGGATACATCTCATGTGCAAATACGCACACACACAAAACGATTATTCTAAACACATTTGGCATCATACAGCATTGTGTCGCATTTAGTGCTCCCATTCTGTACAAGTTCCGAATGGAATAATGCCATTTTTGAGTGGTCACGCGCTCATTTTGCAGAACAAATACGACACACTTCCAGAAACTGAGAGAAATGGAGAAAGGGAATTCCCATTATAGAATTCGCCATTTGATGTATTTGAAATCTAAAAACACGATTTTTTAAAATTAACAGGACAATTAATATATACATATATATATATCTTTTTTTTTTAAGAAATTTTATTAATACGTATCAAATAATCAATAGATATATTTTCATCGATTGCACCTAAGCAGAGAAAATAAAATAAAAATATCAGCAATGCATGGACTACTATAAATATATTTGAATAGTAGTTATATGATTAAACTAACAGTTAGTATTAATAATACACAATGGTTAATATTGACAATCATTAACCCAACCACTTCAAACCCTGGACTTAATATGATATATTATTTTACCTACTACGTAAATCAAGTTTCTTTTGCAATTAAATTCCTTATTATAATAAATTATATTTCTTAGGAAATATTTCTCGAGTTTATAATAATGTGAATATAAGCTAAATGGTTCATAGCAATACATGTAAAACTTTACAATGCAATACAAATGTGTATGTGATTTATATATACTCTACTTCTTCTGGTGTCAAACGATACCTTTCAAAGTTTCGATTTATGTTTATTGACTTGTGTTCATTTTGTTTCCAGTTTTTACAGTTACTAAGCTTTAAAAGAAATCTTCAATGTATTAAAAATAATTTGCGATTGCATTAATATAAAATTACTGATAAAATAACATAAAATTAAAAACTTTAAAAGGTGCAATTCGCACCTGTAGAAATTGTGCTAAATGTAAATTCATTGTAAATTTTGATAAACTAATACATAAACACATTTGAATATTTTAAATTATAATTTTGGTTTCGTTGCATCGAGCTTGAACTTTTTATGTTATATTTCTTTACTTCGAGTTCTCTATTCTCATTTAACCCCTTAAAAGTTTATTTTTTTAAAAACACAATAAATTAAAAATATGATCACAACACCACCTTTTCCAAGCCGAAGTTTTCACTTTAGAAAATTAATGACAGTAAATAAAGGGAAGATTTTTTTAAAATAAAAGGTATCCTAAAACTCTGAGTAACGGGGAAAGGAAAATCGTGCACATACAGTGTACAGTAAAAACTGTTAAAAAGTAGATTTAGTTCCTTTAGTTCCCGGGTAAATGAATGACTTTTTTCGCATTAGGATTTCTGTCATTTCTATGTTTTTGGCTTGTTAAATTACTTGTATTTAACACCTAAATGAGTAATATTTTTTAGAGAAAACGATTATATGCACTTTATCCTGCTCATTCAAATATATAATAACATATTATATATATTTGATTATTTTATTTCTATTTCTTTTCTACTTAGAATATTTTATTAATTTAATAAACATATTTCCTTATTTCTTTTCTACTTAGAATATTTTATTAATTTAATAAACATATTTCCTTAAGACACGTTAAAGTTCAAACTGCATTACAATTTACTTTATAGAGCATCAAAAATTTATATAGGTAGAATAAAAAATTACCAACTGTAATTTAAATATTGTTTATTTCCAAATATTTCGTGCCATCTTTTACCAATTTAAATTTTTAAAAGTTCCATTTTGATAGAATCAGCTAAGTTTTGGGTTATTCAGAAAAAACAGATTTTCAATGTTTGTGGCAAGACTTGCAGTTTGACATTATAATTTGATTAAAAGATTTAAGTTTCCAAAATTTGAACTATTATGTTTTCATAATTTAAGAGTTTAAAATTTGTGACCATCTGTTACATTCGTTGAATAGTCAGCAGAAAATATATTCTGAATTCGGAACCATCAAATGTACTTAATGTTAACGGGACGCCTCTTATTTTGACAAAGAAAAAAAGATAAAAATGCCGAACTTCATATTTTTATCCTAAAATAAACTTAACTTCTTTAAAGTATTCTGCCTAAATTTCGTGACGATCCGATAAATAGTAAAGACTATATAGTTAATTTTACGTAATTCTTTTTAATATTTCATTTTTTGTAAACGATATGTTTAAACTCATTTTTCTCAGTTCGTATTCATTTTTTATATATTCTCAGTGTAATCAAAATGCCATGATTTCCAAAATTATTGAATAAATTGCTGAAAAAATTTTAATGTGTCTTTAGATTGTAAGTATCGATTTTTTTTATATCCTTAAAATTTTCGTTTTTAAAAATATCTTAAATATATGTGATTTTCATAGGTTTATTCCATATACATTCAATTATTATTTTTCTTATGACCCAATTTCTGTATAAAAAATCCTATACATATGTTTGTACAACAAAGTACGGTGATTATTAGATAAAAAACTCTAGTTTGAAATACTAAAATTGGAAAAGTTGAAGAATTTTTAAAATTGCTAATTTAAAGAAAATAATGATAATTTATTTACAATTCAAGGCCTTTTAATATGTAGTGATTTTGCTTTTATACCGATGTTCTTTACAGAATAATGTTTTCCATGGAGTCCCTTGGAATACCACGAATTGTGTTAGCGTGATAGGTCGCCAAATCTGTAGTCCTTGACTTATAAGTTCCCCATGACTTTAAACCCCCCACTTATACCCCAGAAATCAACTTTGCTTCGCTTCCTGCCTGTTAGCCTGAAAATATTATCGGAGGCAAATTCCCAAAGTTTGTTTGGAAATTTGCTTTTCTGGTGAATGAGCGACTTTATAGGGGGGGGGGAGATTGACTTTTTCCTTAAGAAGTTGGCATTTGAGATTTAGCGTCAATCTCTCCTTCACAATCTCTTCCGGTGAAATGACCCCACTATTTTATACTCCGTTCCCATGCACTTCGGTGAACAAACAGTATATTAACTCCGATATTTAAAAATTTTCTTATATCTTATCTTAAACTAATAATTTTCTTGAGAAAATCTGGGAAATTTAACAATTTAAATTCATTGAAATATAGAAATGAAATGTATGTTAGTTGAAATATGCTTTTCTTTTTACTGCATACTGAAACTGGTACTTGGTCCTTATGCAGCGACGTGGAGTCTAGGCTAAAATTCACCTGCTGGTGACGCTGTTAACATTTCAAAATTATCACAGCACTATATGGAGTATTAAAATTGTTTATGTTTATTTGCTAAAAAATAACGAGAAGAAATTAGTTATTTAAGCAATAGATGCATAATATTTCGTAATATAAATTCAAAATGTCATTCTGTATCCAAGAGCATGTGCTAAATTCGCAAAATTTTCGTTTATCTTGCAATTCGGCATGCAATCTGGTTCTGGATAGTATTAATTCTTTTTAAAAAGCGTATTACTTTCTTAATATATAGATATATATATATGTGATATATTCAGGATTGTTTCTAGAATACCCAGAAAACATCACGAAACATTCGCAAATATATCCGAAATACAAACTACATTTCCGTGGTATTCA
Organism: Maratus speculifer; assembly: GCA_964019185.1. NCBI lineage: Eukaryota > Metazoa > Arthropoda > Arachnida > Araneae > Salticidae > Maratus > Maratus speculifer. The sequence goes on from OZ025293.1 coordinate 377,576,771, forward strand.
GAAACATTTCTAAAACGCACAAAACGTTTCAGAAAACTTACCGAAGTATGTGGAAACCATTGCGAATATCTGACCGAAATGTAAGGAAACATAAGGAGTATTTGACCGAAGTAAGCGGAAACATAGCGGAGACGGTTGTTCACATAGCTGCCTTACCGGATAGAGTCTACAGTAACTTTTTCGAATCTTTTTTTAAAGTGTGGTGTAGGCGAGTGAGTACATTCCAACAACATAGTATTCATGAAAGGACACGTTTCTGATGAAGCATATTTTTTAAATTTTTAATAAAGTACCCTTGAATGTTGAAATACGTACAGAGGTCATTTTGAGCATTTATTCATGCAAACCTATACCGTAATGCAAGTACCAATGTTCATAATTTCCCATAAAGTTTGTTTTCGGTGCACAGAATTGTGACGTAATTTTTTTCTTTTGATTTTTTTTCTCTTGCAAATAATGAGCCTTAGCGATATAGCTCTTGTTCATACTTTTATGTACATACTGCCAGAGGATATTCTTGCCGTGGCCAGTTTATGCTATCTTGATAGAACTTCTATATAAAAATCTGTTGATGATACATAGAGAATACATATATAGATACATATTTCGAATACATTATCTCTATGAACTTTAACTGATGAAAATTTGTTTGACTTTCTTATTTTTCCCAAAAATTTTTAGATATCTCATTTCATGGTGTAAAAACTGAGGTTTTGTAACAACATTAGCATGGTGTTGGAAAGTGCTTAAGAATATAAGCTAACTGCATGATTTGATAAATTTCTTGTGACTTATAATTATTTGTTTCATGTATTGTTTCATACACAAAATTGCTCGTTATTTATAAAATTATTATAATAAATGTCTTTTTTCTTTTCTTAGGTGAAAAACCATATAAATGCAGTTGGATAGAATGCGATTGGCGCTTTGCTCGTTCAGATGAACTGACACGTCATACAAGGAAGCACACTGGCGACAAGCCATTTAAGTGTAGAGTATGTGATAGGGCGTTTGCCCGCTCGGATCATTTGGCCTTGCATATGAAGAGGCACCAGCCGAAAATTAATCGGCAAGGTTCAGTTTCTGTTGCGGCGGCAACCACAGCTTAGGGACGCTGAATATTTTTCTGCTCCACATCCTTTTACTGTGAAAATTTGCAGCTGAAAGTTGGTATTCCGACACAATCACAGTATTCATGAGTGGTTATTTATGATATATGTATAGAAGGTGCTCCTTTAAAACATGAGTTATACCTTTTAAAAAGGTAAAATTTTATGTGTAACTTAAAGCAGATTGATCTGAACTATTATACAGATCTAAATTTAGAAGATCCTGGACATGAACTAAAGTATATATAAGGATATCTTCTTAAATTTGCTCTGAGGCAATTCTTCATTTCTCACGTCAATCACATTCCTTGAAGTTGAACTATCATTAAGTAGTTGTTTAAGGAAAGTGTGGCAAGATATTTATCAAAGTTCTACAGTAATGCGAGTTGCTGAAGAAGATATGGACATTTGGCTTCATGTTTTAAAAATGTTGAACTTTCTTGAATTGTAGGAAGACTATGCTTTTTAAAGGATAATGTGCTATGGAAGTTTGAATCTCAAAGTAATTCACGCTGTTCTATTAACCTTAGAATCGCATTAACTATAACGGCAGGATAAATAATATTTTCAGGGGCGGTTCTTCACTTTCTCGACACAATAATACAGAAATTAAAAATATTTTGACACAAGAAACAAAATAATAATAATAAATAAAAATCTACCCTTTTTATAAATACTTTTAATTTGGTAACATGAAAACACAGAGTTTTGCCTTGCGACGTATGCTCAAATCGGTAGTATTTTATTGGTTATTTAATTTTAATTATAGTAAATTAAAAGCCATTATAAACTGTAAAAAAATCGGAAACGTTACTTTACCAGTTGGGACAGCAACGTGGCCCAACGATTATGTTATGTTGCTGAATATTTTGGTCAAATATTCGTAATGCTTACGTATATTTCAATCAAGTATTTGTAATGTTTACGTATATTTTAGTCAAATATTTGTAATGTTTATGTTTATTTCTGTCATTATTCTGTCAAATGTTTTCGGTCAGATATTCCGAAACAGTTCCGCTAAAATATTCAGAAACATGTCACCGTATTTCGGAAATGTTTATGGACAGTTCTGAAATTAATAATTGAATATTTCGGATATATTTGTGTATATTTCGTAAAACTTTCTGAGCATTTCTGAAATCATTTTCAATATGTCATTTTTTTACTTATCTAAAAGCTTTTAAATAAAATAAATTGATTGAATTTTGCTGCATAATGATTTTATGCGTACGAATAATCGTTTGTTACACATTGAAAATTCAATAACTCGCTCGAAATATATGCCCATGAATTTTATGATAGATTGATTTTTATGAAAGCTTTCTTAAATAGAAAATTTATGAAACATAAATGCTTACTTTCTTCAAAATACATGGTTCGTCTCTTCGTTACTCTTAATCCCAGAACAATAAAAATCATGAGATTATGACGTTTGTAGAAAGTATTGCGCATATGTAGAAAATTCGAACACTCCTATCAAATACTTTACGCGAAAACGAGAGTAATGTTTCCTACTTAATCAGTCACTCGAGAATTCAAAGATTGCACTACATTTTCGCAATGGACTGTAACGTTTCCTATATTTTTACAATGTACAGTGCAAATATTAGAAAACAACTAATATTAATTTGCGTAAATCATTTAAATTTTTGCCTAACCATTTTTTTTTGGGGGGGGGGGGGGGTGCAAAATTATTTGGACCAGTTTGGCATCCTTTTTCTTTTAAGTTGTAATGTGATATAGAACGTACTGTGATCCATAATTTTTTTTATATATTTGGGATATGGTATATTCCACATGCCTAAATACTTACTATTATTTAAATCCTTAAAGTCACTTAACTCTTTAAATGCGATTCTAAGGTTTCATCTTAAAAGTATCAATTCAATACCACTCATACGTGAGACACACATGAGCAATTTAAAATTGCTCTCGAAATATCGTGCACTTTACAAAACATAGAGAATTAGAAAACTCACAACTACAAAAATAAAAAAGTAAATGATCTTAGATCTGTTTTAGCTTTTTATAGAAGTGATAATTTTGTATCATAATTTATAGAAAAATGTTATTCATCCATGTGCACTAATTGTACATCACATTATTTATAGGCACAACGAAATAAAACACCAGCACTGAAACATTTTAAACATTTTATTTTGTTAAAAGAAATGAAATGTAAATTATTCGGTAATTCTCACATTAAGGTATCTGTACATCTTTTAAATGTCCTTCTCGGTAAAAATATCATTTTTATAATTTTGATATAATATTTATTCGTTCTATTTTTCCATTGTGTTTATAAAAGACTACAAAAGATAAATGAAGGAAAAAATATATAGCTGGGTATTAAATTTGGAATACTAAAGATGTAATTAATATCATTTTGTTCCTAGCTTAGTTTTAAACTGAGAGTACAGTTTTTTAAAAAGTGAATGTAATATTTGCCACAGCACTCTAAAAGTTTTTTTTCTTCATAAGCTCTTTTTTTTACCAATTGCCTGTATGTAGAATATAAGCAAAGCATCTAATGTTTTGAAATTATGTGTGCTTCGGATTCGTTTATAAGGGAAATACACTACACTTACGATTCTAGTTCAACTAGTTTATAAAATATAATGGTAAAATTTATAAATTTCTGAACAATTTTAAAGTTGTTTTATTGATTTTTTTTTCTATAATGTTTGTGTGAGTCTAGTCCCTTGATAAATATAAATTAAGAAATATTAAGTAGTGTGAAGTAAGTATTAAGTATAACCTCTCAGTTTTCGTTGCTTATTTTAAAATTATTTCGGCAGTTATTTGTTTTATATTATTCAGAGATTTAAATTATGGTTTAGTATAAGCTACTATAATGAAGTTTAAGAAATTCAAAGGGATTTCGAAGATGTACAGATATTCTTTTCTCATATAGCTATTGTATACGTAACATTGAAATATTTTTGGTGATCATGTCAAAAAATTGTATGCATTGTTTGGAACGATTTTAGTTTAATTTCTAATTCCAAAATATTCCAAAGCAATTTGAATAGTTGTGATGTTTACACTGCTGTCACTCGTTCTTTGAGGAAGTGCGTTAATTATGTATGTATTTATTTTAATGTTTAACTAGTGGTAGTAAATTTGATAGATTGTACAAAGTATCATGTTGTGGAAAAGTGTAAATGTTATTTTTTAAAAAAGGTAAAAAATAGCCCCTATATACATTCCTCATTCTTATAAAATTAAAACATGATATATGTATATACATTTTCCATCATTTATACTTTGTTAGTTCTTGTTGTAATTATTTTTTCTTAATTGTGATACATTTTTTTCATAAAATGAATACATTCAAATAGAAATAGTCGCTTGAATTTATTTTTAAATTACATAAAATAATTTATTGGAATCAATGCACACTCCGCTAAAAAGGTCGAACTGTATTAAACATGTTCGTAGACGGTATGAAATTCGAGGTTTCCGATTTATTTAAGATGCTAAGTGGTATTTATGTTATTAATCTCGAAAATTTGAACTTCATTTTCTAACCATAAATGTAACTTACATTTTAACTTATTTAAAATTACCAGTTAATATTAAGAAGTAATATGTGCCTTCATTGTGAAAGTTTTGGGCTATTATAATAATGAATCAGAGAAAGGTGAATTCAATTTAAAGCTTCAAAAAAGAACTAAAATAATACACAACAAGGGATTGTTTGAAGTTAGAAATATAAAGTAGATATCGTTTACAATGAAAATCCCTTTTTCCATTCTGCATTCCGTCCATTTACATCCAACTAAATTTGATAAATATACATTTTTATCACAATTATTTTCGATGACTGATCCAGTTAAGTAACTGAAAATTAAGTCTACTCAATGTACAGAAATTTGTATCGTAAAAGAAAAATTAACCCCCCCCCCCCCCTCACCGATAAATACTATGTATGTTTAAAATGGTGGAACATTTTTAGAATACTAGTTGGATAATTGTTAAAATATTTTGTATATCGATTGTCATAACATTGTTTCTGAAGAAATATAAAGTTTTCTTAAAGTATAAGAGTTATATGTAGAAGTTAGTTGTTTTTTCCGAGTTCATCATATCTTTTGCTAACTTGAAAGTAATTTGAAACCTTGTTCTGTCGCAAACAGACCTGGAGCCCTTTCCACTGGACTGTGATCGATTACGATTATGGTTAATTTCAATTTTCAAATAGAGATTACAATTAAGTTTCTGTATCTGAAAGGTAGTTACAATTTCGTTTGTGATCACCTAATTTTAGATTCTAAAATAGGATTTCGATTAAGGATAACTTTTTTTTTTTTTAGTGTTAAAGTTATGTTTCTAAAATACATAGGATGACTTTGCCAGTAGTTGATACCCTTCCTGTAATTGATGAAAAAAAAAAAAAAACTGCGCTATTTCAGACGGGAATTATATAGCGCTAGACATACCTTTGTTTGAATGTTGGTGCACCTATTGTCACATTTTTGTCAGCTGTGTGCTGTAAAAGAAGCCATTTCATAACCTTTTTGTAGAAAGTATAAACACTCAGTTTTTGATTAGTTGGAGATAATTATGTTAAGTTAAAATAATCCATTTCCATCTTGCTTACTTCAACTAATATTTTAAAAGAATTATTGTTAATGACAACTCAAGGATAAAGTTTTTAAAATTAATTTTTAGATTTTCGATTGACTTCTTTCGCCTAATCAACCACAGAGAAAATGGCAATAAAAAATTATTTATTTATAATTTTGATACTATTTAATTTCAGCGGATTTCAGTTTTGCCCATTATAGGACGTTTATTCAGAGTTGCAGAAATCCTGTTAGTTTACTTCTAAACCTTAAAAGGAAGAAAGTATAATAAAAACCCTGTAGCACTTACTTTATTTGATCAACTTATTGGCTGAGTCACCCTACATGGTTTTAAAAAAATAAATGAAAAAGGAAAATAAGCTTTTGTTAATCAAACTAAATCCTTATAAGGTAAACGTTTACTCTGAAATACAGATGGATTTGATTCAAGCTGAACTATTTTCAGTTTCATTAAAAATAAATTAAATTTAAGCTAAAATTTAAAGTATCGTTTAGGCTGACGATTCTAACTCCTAAAAGTTATTATTATTATTATTATTATTATTATTATTATTATTATTATTATTATTATTATTATTATTATTATTATTAATTTTAATTATGAATTGTAATACTTTTTCTAATATTTAGTTGGCTAAATGAACGGCTAATAAAACTAGTTCAATAAATTGTGTGAACTGAGACAAAGAATTTATAAATATTGAAAAGGTGTAGATGAAAACTAATTTTATAACGTGACAATTAAAAATGATGAGAGTGGGTAAGTAATCGTTCTCATATCTCAAGTATTTTATTCAAAAATTTCTTCTGTTTCAGTTATAAAAAATATAAACAACGAAAGTTATTAGAACTTCTGTAAAATTTCAGTTTTGATTAACGTCCGTACTTTTCTTTAAGTGCTTTGAACGACCATAAATAGTGAAATATGAATTAGAATTTTATATCAATATAATTATATATTCAAATATCAATAATTTTTTTTTAAATTAATCTTATAATTATTGCTGTTTTTCCAATATTCGCAGACAAGAAAATTCTTTTACTTTATTTTATTTCTTTATCTCTTCGAGTTTTATTTTTATTTTGTACTTGAAACAACTTTAAATGTAGTTTAATTTTTTTTTCTAAATATAGTTGATTCTAAATTATTCGACTGCCGGTTATGCTACACACTCGGTTAATCGACATCCCTCAATTTATTATTCCTGGATTCATTGATTACCGTGAATATCGGATAATTGGGAGTCTATAGTAGTTTTTAGCACAAATTAAATTAATGTCCTTTTATCTTTGTCATCAGTTATTGTTAATTCGGCAATTGGGGGCTTACTATATTTTATACCACATAAAAATTATAAATATGCTCTCCCGATTATCCGAGGATATCAGCAATCCGACATATCATTGGTTCCCGTGAATATCGGATAATTGGGAGTCTATAGTAGTTTTTAGCACAAATTAAATCAGTGTCCTTTTATCTTTGTCATCAGTTATTATTAACTATTAAAAGTTTCAACTGCACTGAAATGTCTTTCGCAAAATCGTATGATTTCAATTGTGCCTTATTCTTTTCTAGCCATCATCATTTTTATTAATAGTGCCTTATATATACATATGTAAACCTTTATGAATATTTGGTTGTGAAAAATGTATTGAAGTTTAAATGATTGTGTTTTTGCTGGAGCTCTTGGAGCAAAAATGTTGTATTGTTATGATTTTTCTAAAGTGCCATTAAACAAGTTTTAATAACATAGTCTATTGTTTTGTGATTCTTATTCTATATTTATCAAAAAAAAAAAAAAAAAAAAAAAAAAAAAAAAAAAAAAAAAACTTTTAAAAAGAAGAAGAAAAAGTTAGTGGAAATGAAAACTGATTTTTTTTCATTTTTACATTCATAAAAGCACATTTCAAAAACTGTAAATAAAATAAAGTATGGAGTTTAAAGTATAAAAAATACCCACGTTTAAGAGTTGAAAAAATGGTGACTTTTTGGGTATAGAAACTTGCATCCACGGTTATCCACAAGGAGAGATCCCGAAGTGGGGAACATAGAATGCGGCGATTCTTTGTACATTGATAGCGTATAGTCAATAGATAAGTATAGGACAAGGATAAAGTGTAATATTAAGGAGGAGTCTTAAAAACAAGTCCCAATTTTGACACTTTAGTACATAATCGGATAAATTACACACGTTTCTGAATGGTTGGATTTATGAAAGCCAAAGGATCTTGGCCGATGGAAACACAAAGAGAAAGCAAAAAACGATAAAAACATACTGTTGGAAACTATAAATTCGAGAATTTCCACATTTCTAACAATAAAGCTAAACTTTGAAAGTGAGTTTAAAATGAACATCAATAAATAACTTCGATTTATCTGGAATATTAAAATTTGGATTATTAATAAAAATTGGCGCTTTTCCATAGCATTGAGGGTAAAAAACTGTTGATATACAGTGCCTCTTATTTATAACGGAATACTGGCATTATTAAAATATCAAATATATGTATCTAATGGGTACGATAAGTATAAAAAATATGTACCGAATGTTGAAGGATCGATTTCAAATAATGTTTTGTTCTACATATGAAATTCGGTCTACGAATATCAGACTAGTCATTTAGGTGCACTGAACAAGTAGCAAAAAGAAAATTAAAATACTGTAATGAAGAATTAAAAAAAACAATAGTCGATAAAAAATTGTTTAGTTGGAATAACGTTACATATGTTAAAAAAATCTCCAAGTTTTAATAAAAAATCCTTTTTTAAGGAAAACTTAATGAAGATTTGAATCCAACACAAACTAGATTATCCCCCTTGTCCTATGTACCCATATGCTTAAATGGCAAATCTGATATTCTTCTTACAAACTTTGATTCCCCATCAGTTGTAAAACTTACTTCTAAAAAAATTTAGGATTTTGCTTGACCTTCATCTCAATGAATATTTAATGTCTCTAACATAATATAAATCATAGTCTAAATTTAAAAAAAAAAATCAAATGTACTATGCGATTTGTACTGTTTTATGGCATTAAACCTAGTTCAAAGTTATACGAAAACAATTTGTTTAAAGTTACTAATATTGTTGTCAATATTATTTTCGCCTTTTTAATGGAATTTGTTAGTTGTTCTTCAACAGTTCTCCATACTTATTTGGAGCTAGAAACTGGAGAAATATTTAGTAAAAGAATGGTTGACTACAAACTTTAAAACATATTCGCAATAGCTCTATCTCAAGAACTAATGCACGGGATTTTCTAAAACTCCAGATTCAATTAATTCCTGATATAGATTAGTATTGTTTAGTTTTTGGTGTAAATTACCCAACAGATGCGCTAATATGCTGCATTTTTCACGATTTCAGGGTTGCCACAGCGACTATTTTTATATTTTGTTCGTATCAGCATTTTTCTAACATAAATTTTGAAGTGTGTTACTCTTGCAAATGATGCCAAAGTGTGTGACAAAGATTTCTGTTTCTAGAAACTGGTGCCAGTCAGAATTAAAAAATAGTCGCTTGTGGCAGCCCTGCGATTTCACAATAAATGTTTCTCAAGAACTAATGCATGGATGTTCATCAAACTTCAGATTCAGTAAGTACCTGATTAAAAAAAATGATCCTGACTAGTTTTTGATGTACATCGTCCAACATGTGGCGTTGTTATGCAGATTTTTTTAAAGATTTTGAAATAGCTCTATCTGAAAAAAACTAATGCGCAGATTTTCATCAAACTCCAGATTCAGTTATAAGTTGATACAAATTGTTGCTGATTGGATTTTGGTTTAAACCACCTAACCGTTGGTGCTACTATGCTGCATTTTTTAGGAAATATTAACATGCATATGATTTTTGGGATTGACACATCTGAATAGTTTTCAAAATGGACTTAGTCTGCTATCGTTGTGAACCAATCATATACAAGATACATGCGAAAAATAATATATTCGATTCTTAAATATTTATCACACATATTTTTTCAAAAAATTCACGTGTTCCATTATAAGTACTTTACACTGTACATGAGTTATTATTAATTTAGCCCTTTATCCCCAAATTTTTAATCAAGAAATTACTACATCACAATTATTATCTTTTCAAAGGCTTGATACGTAATAGAAAAGTTATATACCTTAATTTCGGGTGTATAAGCCGCAGATCAAACAATTCTTTTTCGACCCAGAATTTTTTAAGAAACAAATATAACTTGTTAGATCGCCGTAAATATTTGTCTTCAATCACTAAATAAGATTTCTGGGTCCAAAAAGAATTGTTTGATCCGCGGCTTATACACCCGAAATTACGGTAGTAATAAGATGAAATTTAGGTATGTGTTTTCATTAAAACTGATTTAATATTAGTTATAACTCTTTTCATGAAATATTTAAGAGGACAGTTAATTAACAACAAATACTATTATGGAAATCTCGATACTTTTATAGAAAAACAGCGTAAATAAATATATTATAGTCCTTATATAGAGATGAAAGGATTTTCGTAGATGCAAAATTTTCATTAGAGAAAAGCTACAATGAGTAGCTTTGACTTGTTTCGCTGTGCTTCCTAAATGTGATCTAGGAAAATATTTTGTATAAAAAATAACATTTACTTTTATTAATAAACGGATTAATTTCATTTCATAATACATCTACTTTAATGTTACTTAAAGCATTGACTGGGCATAAAGGCTTAAACACTCCTGAATTTCCTTCATTTTATTTCATTTCTGCCTAATATGTTGTCATAACATACAATAATAGATAAATAAAATTCAAACTGTTTTTTTTTTGCAATTCAATTAAAAATTATCTATAAAAATATGCAAAATGTGTGTTTTAACGTAAAACGAAAAGTACAAATTTTTAATTCCCTTACGACGAGCGTCACGTATATGTGACGCATAAGCTGAAGATAATCCTTCATTAATATCCTTCATATGTGTAATTTTGAGCAGTAAATTTTTACTTATTTAATCGGATCATTCTGCAATTAAATTAAGCAAAAGTGTCTGTTGTGAAACAGTGGTGATAAAATATAAGAAATTCTGAAAATGCAATCGTCGCAAAAAGATTATTAGCTGTCGTTTATGACCTTTGTAAAAAATTCCATAAATATCCAAAAATAAATCGCAAAATCTGAACATGTATGACATGTATTTATATAATAAATATTAATGATAATTCAAATATCAATTTTACATACTAATTACTTTCCAGTAATCTATTTAAATTTCGCTTCCGTATGACACATTTAAAGAAAATATATGTTTCTTTAAACAACAACAAAAAAAAAAAGGTAAAAAAAAAAAAGTAATCAAATTTTTCTTTCTTCAGGCAAAATTGTATTTGTCTGAATTTTATTTTTGGCAGACGATATGTAATGAGAAAAGAATTTTTTACTTTTTTATACTATATCATAATCTTCATAGCAGTTTCTTTTGCTAACAACAAAATTTAATATTTTGGAACTAGAAAAATAGCTGCGTTATTTTGTTATAAGAAAATTTGTTATTGAAAAATATGCATTTTGTTTGTTACAAATTGCATATTTTTCAATAAATAAATTTTCAATACGTATTACAAGCAAAGCATTTTATTATATGCATCCTATTTTTTCTGCTACATTTCATTGCTTCCATGGATCATTTTAATAATCGCATCACTTTTCCTAATTGTTACATAAAGTTTTCAAGAATCCAACATTTCTGTTCTGCTCTTGGCAACAGGTTTTAAATCGTTTCCGCTTAAAGAAGCAAAGAAGAATTAAGGTAAATATTCTACTATATAATAATAATTATTATTAATTGTTAGTGTTTAACTGATAAATGATTAAAATATATCCTATTTTGTTTTCCTCTTTAATTTATTTTATTTTGTATCTTTAATGAATTAATTTTATTTTTGACTTATTGCGATTTTTCAGAAGAATTTTACAGCTAAAATGCCATTTTACTTAACAAGTTTTTTTTAACACTACTATTTTAAAGCAATTTTTTTTTTTTTTTTTTTTTTTTTTTTTTTTGTAAATTTTGTAGCAATTTGTCCCAAAGTATATTTATAGTATTACAAATGTTCTAAAAACATACCGGAAAAATTATTAATTGGAAATTGGAATTAATTTCAAACACAGCTTTTAATAACATTAAACCCTCCATTCCATTTTTACCATTTCCTAACATGAATGAAAAATGTTTATGACTTCGGTTTGTGTATATGTCGCATGTTTTTTGTATGTCCGTGCTCTAACTCACGTAAATGTAGTCAGATCGTCATGCAACTGATACATCTATTATTGATATTCACTATGCCATGTTTGTTACCTTAAAAGGAAGCATATAACAGTTTCTTTACGTGGGCGCTCAAAATAATTTCATTACGTTACGGCCCATGGCGGAAAATCGTGTGCGGTGGTTCGTAATAATGTTTAACAGCTTCAAACTCATTGAAATTTATATATTGTTTGGAAATCACTACAATATGCTTATTACAGAACATTGTTGAGATATCATTCATGGTTTATTTACAGGTCACTCAAAATTATACCACTATATCAAGGTCTACAGAATAAAATCATTTGCGGTGTATTTTACTCATGTTAAATGTTGTATAGATCTTTGAGATGTACTACAAGATATTTACTATAGAATGTAATGTGCGTAGCATCCATCATTGATATACTGAAAAAACATAAAATAATTCGGTTGCAATACTCTCTATGAACAATAATTTCTGGAAGTCTGTTTTGTGTTATGGTACGTGTTCTTAAATTAAAATGACTTTTGCAAATGTCTTAGTGTATATAAATTGTACTGATCATATAAGGGCTGAACAAAACATCTGAAGTACGTTTCAATTTATTAATGGAAACTGCTGAAGGGGAATTTTCAATAGTGATATAAGTTTTCTGATTGAACTAAATGATGACATACTGTGTATTATGCACTATATGTCAAAAAGGGACCGGCTACTTGCGATTTTAGGCATTTTGTTAAATATCTAGAAAAATTAATGAGACATTTTCCTGAAATTCCAGGTATGTAAGCATAATAGTAGAGATCATAAAATACCGTGAAGATTCCCCCCCGGAACTCCAGAGGGGACCGTCAAGAAATTGAAAAAGAACGAATACCTTTTGGAAAACCCTGTCAAAAGTAATGTAGCAAAAGTGTTTAAACTATAAATTATGATTAAGTGGCTTATTGCATTAAACCATGTTCCTTTTTGTTTGGATAGCATGTATACTCGTAGAGAAATTAAGGTTTTTACAAAAGAAGTCCCAAATTTTTCGAAGTTTATTAGTTATAATTTGCAGAGTTCTTATTATAAAATAATGTTCTTTTTCGAAAATATGACAAACAATACTACACACAATACCCGGTAATCAGAATTAAAAAATAATAAAAATTATATGGAAAATGAGCAAGTTTAATAGATAATTTTTCACTGCGCTTACGTCAAGCAATCAAAGTTTTATTTGATTTGCATATTGTGCTAGCTAAATTTATAGAGAATTTTTTGTAAAAGTCTCAAAAACATAGCCTGAAAATTCTGAAAGTGGTCGTCAATAGAATAAGATCATAATCCGTTTTCCCAAAATGAAGCAGAAAGATGAGGGGATACAGCCATATATCCATTGATTAGTGTCAATATAGAATACTCAATATTGCACGTACTACTTTATTTGGATACAACCCCTCATTTTTTGGTTCATTTTGGGAATAACGGATTTTGAACTTATTCAATTTGTTGACGGTCTCTTCTGGCGTTCCATGAAAAAAAATCTACATGGAAGTGTGTGCCCTGTACTATTATGTTTACACACTGAGAGTTTCAGGATAATTCCTCATGAATATTTCTAGATATTTAACAAAATGTCTAAATTCGCAAATGGCCGGTCACCTTTAGCCATATAGTGTATGATAAATCTATAGTTTATATACAGGTCTGCAAAATAAATTTAGATTTTCTTTAGTCTTCGGATAATTTATGAGGTTGTGTTTTCCACTGTGTTATGTACTTTACAATTTGTTTATTTAGACAACCTTTTTCACTTTTAACCTGTGAAGTTTTATAATAGCATTCTGAATGCGTTTGAGAATGTTTCATGGTCCATGCTTAACACATGATTTTACATTCTTATTAGTTACCATTCTGAATTATTAGAAAGCTTTTAATCCATATCAGTTTTCATGGTTTCCTATTGTTGCTCTTTATTTTAAGGTATCCTGTGGTAACAATTTCATGTTAAGGTTCTATCACTTTTCACAGCTGAGTTTTAGAGCAAGCAAAACTGTAAAATATAAAAGTTAAAAACATACATAAAATTATTTAAAATATGCTTAAAAGCACATTTTAAGTAATTTTATGTATGTTTTTAATTTTTATATTAATTACATGGCGTAAATTCCTACACGGCACTAGTTTTCAACAGAGTGTTTTCATTGAAAACTATAAAATAAGATGAAATAATGGCATGTAAATTATCCAGTTCTAAAAATTCCACCCTACCACCCATAGAAATTGACAAATTGTATTTTAGGAGATAGAAAAAGTTTAATTTTTTGTGAAAATGTAAGAAAAATGTGATAAGCAACACAATTAAATGCAATACAATGCCCGATTAAATAGAATTATTTGAGACATTACACACTTTTAACAGTTTTTAAATATAATATTTTATCTCGTGAAATTGTATAAAAAGTGTAATTATATGTAATATTCTTGTTAGCTCTGTTATAAACGTCTTCTATATAAATACTTTTTAACCCGTAAACTTCACGGTGATGCGGATTCACGCAGACCAAAATTGAAAATGACGGTGTTATTTAAAACATGGCTTAATAAATTTGTATTTTTAATTAATTAAATAAGATTTTTCATATCCCTGTTAGAGCCTTTATCAGATTCCTTTTTATGATTCATATGGTTATATGTCATTGTCCCTATATTGCAACAAAATTAACATACAATTGATGGTATAGATCTTACTAATCACTGCTTTTTTTCAATTTTCAGAGTTTAACTTGTAATTTTACGTTTAGTTATAGTTGCTACTGAAATTTGATTTCGTTTGGAGTCTTAGTACTATTGTTAGAAACTTTTTAATGGAAGAATTTTCATTAGAATTAAAATTGTAGAAAAAGTATATAAATAATATTCTTTGAGTTATCTCTCATTATCAGCATACTCGTTTGGAGACTCAGTAGCATCTTTAGAATTATTTGAATAAATGAAATTTAATTAGAATTAATCCTGTGCAAAATTTTTAGTGCAGAAATAGTATTCATGAGATAATCACACCTTTTAATCAGCTTTTGAATCGAATGGTAATTAAACGCAGATGGATCACAATTTTTCTGTGACAATTTATGTCACGGTTGTTAATGGTTAAATAAATACTTTTAGATGAACTTGCATATAAAACACATTATCACATTTGGGGATTGAACGCCTTCTTTAGGTTTTAACTGTCGTAAATACGACAAAAATTGCCTAAATGAGACAATCGTATATTCTGGGTATAAAGTACAGATAATGATTCCATTTCTACAAAACAAGTTAGTTTTGAATAAAAAGCATGGTTTTCAATAATTTCCTGCTTTGTATAATGGTTATTGATTTAATAAAATGCCAATGCTACCCTAAATGCAATAAAACTATGGGAAATCGCGTCTCATTTAGGAACAATGAAGTTACACAGCTTACATAATTAAAAAGGTATTGAAGCTTAAATTTGGAAAATTTTGTAAAACACAATGGCTGAAGAAACGGGCAGTTAAACATTAGAAGTTAATTAAAAAATCACGTGGGAATTTAACCTTTAACTGATGTGATAGAAATTATCACATAACTTTTTTGTCGCGGTCTGTGACATGCTTAATTGAAAGATGAATAAAAGACGCGATTAACTCATAAGATGGTGTTTTTGTTCTAAACTTTGATACAGTACTGTTGTAAATTCACTGAATCAAAAGTCTCTGGTGATAGTACTAAATTTCCAAATAAAACCAACTTTTCGTAGTGTTTGTAATTAAACTGAAAATTACCAGTTAAACTTTAAAAATTTTAAAAAAGCAGCGGTCTGTGAGTCCGGTAAAATTAGTTAATGATTAATCGAAACCTGATTTTGAAAATGCTGGAATTAGAATATCTAAAACATTTTAATATCACTTTATTAATAAGAATATGAACTTGTATTTACATAAATAAAAAAAATAATTTTTTGATCTGCTTTAGGTATCCGGTTTCAATAAATCTATACATTTCCACAAAGTCAATAATGCATTTTCATACATAAAAAAAAAAAAAAAAAAAAAAAAAAAAACGAAATATAAAGTAAACATTCTTCGATGTAGTTCCGCCACTGAAAATAATTAACCAGGGTAATAATGCCAAAGAATGGCGTTATTACCCCAGTATACTTATTGCGCAGTATATTTTAAACTACAAACTCCCTCGTGAACACATCCAAAACTTTGGACAGCATTTTGAGAGTATATGAAATTCACTTCAAATTTATGCAATAGACAAAGTATTTCCTGATAAATATATAAACTTTACATCACAGAGCTTACCTCACAAATTTTAGATTAGGCGTTGGTTTTAGTTGTTTTTTAAAGTTATAATGCCTACAAATGGTAAAAATTAACTTTTAGCGGGATTTTGTGTGTGTGTGTCTTTCAGATGACACATAGCCCTTTGGCGCAGATCCCGTAAATGTCATTTTCCTGATTATTTTATAATTATGCGTAATATTAGCACCTGGTGTTATTACCCAGCCTTGCGTTATTACCCCATAAACTTTATTTTGATTTATTGTGTGAATACGGATATAAATAAATAATCAGTCAAAAGTAAAGACTAGAAAAAAAAAAAAAATCAAAGATCTCTACACCAAACATTCAAAATTAAATCTATACAGTCGTCTAATTTTTAACAATACAGCAGGTACTAAATAAAACCTGCAGCAAAAGGTATTGAGGAAACAAGAAAAAAAAAGTTCGCATATCTGTTTTTTTTTTTCTTTTTTCAGAAGTCAAAGCATGTTATTATAAATGCGATACATTATCAAAATATTTCCCATGCATTGAATTGAAACTAAAACACTTTACCAGAATGCTAATTAAACAAATTAATTTTACATAAATATAAGTGTCCCGACATCTTCCATATCATAAAAGAATAAATTTCAATTTATAAATAAAATGAATGCCTCTTTATTGAATTTCAAATGCAGTGCTTCGTGTGTTGCATTCGTTGTAAGTTATCTTTCAGGATGTTCTACTATTTGTAAACCCTTATTTTATTCCTATCTTGAGTATGCAAAGTTTAAAAGTAGGGTATCCCAAAAAATCATCGGATAATGTGCTCAAAACAATGTGTAATAAAAACCGCCGGAGTTTCGATATAAAATATTTTTATTAAATACTTTCTGATATAAAATACTTAATTCAGAATTAATTCTATGCGATGAATTTGCGAAACTACAAAAAATGTGAACTGGCTACTTCTTTTCTTTTCTTTTTTTAATTTACAGTAAAAGTTGCATGTAAGCCTTAACCCTTAGCATTCTTTGTCGAGTGTTACAGAACAAAAGAATGTAAAGAGTTAATACAACAAACATTTTACAAATCACACCTCTTTGTAAATAAATACAATTAGAGAAAATAAATGCAAATGAAGTTATCTAAAAAAATAATTGTAATCATGTTACAGTTAAAATCATGTAGTATAACACTTTTTTTACATTTCTATTAAATTTAGCTTTGATATATGTATACTCTTAACAAAAAAAAATAAATAAATAAAAAAATAAAATAAAAAAAAATAAATTAATAGCAAAACTGTCACAAAAAAAAAACGAAAATAGATTGAAAATTATGCTTTTTTTCAGTTTATATTAAGAAAGTCCTCTCATTGAAACTAAAACAAATTTTGAAATTTTCAACCCAAAAAATCATCGGATAATGTGCTCAAAACAATGTGTAATAAAAACCGCCGGAGTTTCGATATAAAATATTTTTATTAAATACTTTCTGATATAAAATACTTAATTCAGAATTAATTCTATGCGATGAATTTGCGAAACTACAAAAAATGTGAACTGGCTACTTCTTTTCTTTTCTTTTTTTAATTTACAGTAAAAGTTGCATGTAAGCCTTAACCCTTAGCATTCTTTGTCGAGTGTTACAGAACAAAAGAATGTAAAGAGTTAATACAACAAACATTTTACAAATCACACCTCTTTGTAAATAAATACAATTAGAGAAAATAAATGCAAATGAAGTTATCTAAAAAAATAATTGTAATCATGTTACAGTTAAAATCATGTAGTATAACACTTTTTTTACATTTCTATTAAATTTAGCTTTGATATATGTATACTCTTAACAAAAAAAAATAAATAAATAAAAAAATAAAATAAAAAAAAAATAAATTAATAGCAAAACTGTCACAAAAAAAAAACGAAAATAGATTGAAAATTATGCTTTTTTTCAGTTTATATTAAGAAAGTCCTCTCATTGAAACTAAAACAAATTTTGAAATTTTCAACCCAAAAAATCATCGGATAATGTGCTCAAAACAATGTGTAATAAAAACCGCCGGAGTTTCGATATAAAATATTTTTATTAAATACTTTCTGATATAAAATACTTATTTCAGAATTAATTCTATGCGATGAATTTGCGAAACTACAAAAAATGTGAACTGGCTACTTCTTTTCTTTTCTTTTTTTAATTTACAGTAAAAGTTGCATGTAAGCCTTAACCCTTAGCAGTCTTTGTCGAGTGTTACAGAACAAAAGAATGTAAAGAGTTAATACAACAAACATTTTACAAATCACACCTCTTTGTAAATAAATACAGTTAGAGAAAATAAATGCAAATGAAGTTATCTAAAAAAATAATTGTAATCATGTTACAGTTAAAATCATGTAGTATAACACTTTTTTTACATTTCTATTAAATTTAGCTTTGATATATGTATACTCTTAAAAAAAAAAAAAAAAAAAAAAAAAAAAAAAAAAAAAAAAATTAATAGCAAAATTGTCACAAAGAAAACCGAAAATAGATTGGAAATTATGCTTTTTTTCAGTTTATATTAAGAAAGTCCTCACATTGAAGCTAAACCAAATTTTGAAATTTTCAATATAAAAACCAAATTTTGAAATCCTTTTTGAAATTTTCGAGTTTTAAAGTATAATCTATTTGGTTTAATGAGTTGTAATTGGGGATTCCTATATTTGAAGCTTTTAGGAATAGATTTCTGTTTAAAAAAAATTAAAAAAAAAAATCAGAGTTAATTATTGATATTTGTTTCGTTCGTACATGAATTTAAAATAATGTTTAAATATATGTATAATATCAACTATGTACATCTTTATTACAAAACAACGGTTAATGATGTCTTTCCACGACGATATTCATTTTCAGTTTTACATAGGATTGCATTCACTTCAGAAACAATTTCATCGTTGAACATGACAAAAAATGCGAAGTTTTTTTGGTCAACCTATTAGCGGGTCATGGCTGTTTTTTGAACATTACCGATTATTTTCAATATGTTATTTTCATTTCTGCCCAGGTTTTAGATTTTTAAGTGCTTTTCTATCACAATTTCCTAAAAGTAATCTTCGGCTATGGTTTAATAAAATGAAGATTAAGTAATTAGACAAGGATTAGGTAACTAGCTCTCTGCAGGGTTACTTGCAACCACCTTACAAATGCTTTCAGAAATGAGCTTTTCTATGCTTTTCTATTACTATTTCCTAAAAATAATCTCCGGCTACGGTTTAATGGAAACGAAGATTAAGTAATTAGACAAGGATTAGGTAACTAGTTCTCTGCAGGGTTACTTGCAACCTCCTTACAAATGCTTTCAGAAATGAGCTTTTCTATGCTTTTCTATTACTATTTCCTAAAAATAATCTCCGAATACGGTTTAATGGAAACGAAGATTAAGTAATTAGACAAGGATTAGGTAACTAGCTCTCTGCAGGGTCAGGAGCAGCCACCTTACAAATGCTTTCTGAAATGAGGGTTAAACAGCAACACAAAACATTTTAAATGTATAAAAATTAAAAGCTGAAACAAATCTTCCAGCCTTTTAATTTGGCTCCCTGCATTAGCTCTCATTATTTATAATAGCTATGAAGATATAAAATTCTGACACTATGTATCTTTGCAATAGATTTCTTATTTGTTTAGTAAATGATTCCTGTAATTTTAATTGTTAAAATATAATCCAGAAATGTATGTAATGTGTAATATAATGTTTGCCGGCGATAAATTTGACCCTTAAATTAATAACAATGGATAGTTACAAAACGAATTACTTCAAAAGTTTTTCACTTTTGTCATACACAAAAGTTTTTTACTTTACAAGTTTTTCACTTCTTACCAATTGATGTCTAAGAACCTGACATAAATCTACTGAAGTCGTTTACTCTCTGCCTAAATATTATCAATTTATATATTGCATTATGAACTTTTGAAATCGCCTCAAAAATTAAATTCATAACTTTAATCCTATTTTCAGAAGTTTTTATCTAAAAAGGGTTATTTAATTTATTACCGTTAATATCAATGTAAAGCGTATACTAATATATACTATTACATTATTTCCACATATAATAGTCATTTATACCATGTATAATTTTATTTTGGTTCTTTTTCGTTGAAAGGTAAAAGAGAATGGTTCAAAACACATGTTTTACTTGAGTTTTGAGATTATATATGGATGCAAACTGAAGTCACTTTAACTATCGCTTTAATATAGAAAGTGGATTGTTGAATAAGTATCTAGTAACAATAAAGCAGCAGGGACCCTTGTGGCTAAATTTGGACACTATCAATATTACCTATTAAAATATGAGAGATGCCAAAAGAATTCCAATAACAAAAGTATGAATAACCGTCGATTAAATATGAAATTACGTCTCACCTGTAAAACTAACTTTATTAGGAGTTCTGAAATGTTAATTGTTCAATAACCAATCAGCTACTTAAATGCGTCACTAAACGATTATAGAAGTGTGAAATTATGAGGCAGCTGTATACTTTGTAACAAAACTAACATGCGTAAGCAAGGCACGATCTATTACAATAAGAAATTCGAGTTAAGTATGCTAAATCTGTCCATCATCTACAGCTACATATTTTAGAGCATCTGATTTGCTGCAGATGGTGGACACATTGAGCATATTCAATTTGAATTTCTCACTCTGGAATGAAATCCACATTTCCATATTAAAACGTAGCTTTATTTTTAATCACTGATGAGCATCATCAAAATATCGCTTTATGTTGCATTCAATTGTGTCATTGTTCACTTTTCTATAATGTTTCATTCTTGAATGATGGTTAACTGTTAATGCAAAATTTAAGTACTTTCAAACAAATGATACATACAGAGAGGGAGAGGGAAATACAGAAAAGCATTTATTCTTAGCTCTCTGACTTGTGACACCTACATAATGCACCTACGCGTTAGATTTACGAGCGGTATCTTAAAAATTTGCCCTCTTCCTTCATTCGTTTTCTAGGCTACCATTTCATACAATTAACTCTATCCCAAAATCTAGTTACTCAATTCCAGGTTATAAATGATGCTACCACAAGAACAGCTATCGAATGACGCAATATACTTTTCTATTGTCTTTAGGGCCTTTCTTGAAGCGAGATGGGATGGAAAATAATTGGCAGACGCAGCTGTTAATAGCTTTTGCATCAGAAAGTAACTTTAAAGCTCTATCATTACAGCGATTATGTATTGCACATGCTGCACATAATTTCTTGTTAAATCGGATTCGGAGTCGGTTCGAAATTCGGAACATTTATGTTTGTTAGGTTTTTGAGTTAGAGAAAAATATATTGGATATGCCTTTGGGCTTCTTTTTTCTTGTTTTGAGATTATTATTTCTTATTAATAACATAAACCCTTTGTTCAGAATGACATAGATCTGTTATTGTATATAATAAAAAATTAGTTTCAGTAAGATAGGTTTAATGAATGCGTAATTTCTATTACAAAAATATTTTTTTCAGTGAGGATAAAGATAATTAATTTAATAATAATTGATGAATTATTAAAGAACTGGATTGATATCTCTAAACTGTCTATACAGCATTTGTGTTAATTTAAAAACCTTCGCGACGAGCGCCTTTTAAGAAATTTTTAATCTTTCATCATCGGATTTTAAATCTATAAAGTTTTGCCTAATTAAATTGTAGAAATAATTTGACTAAAAAAGGCAAAATTTTCAATTAAAAAATACTTGTTGGAAAAATCAAGGATTCTAAAATTTTTACGCATCAAATATACGTAATGCAAAGGATTTAAAGTATATCGCAGCAAAAATGTATCGTAACGAAGAGATAAAAGTATATTGCAAAACATATTTACTAACAGGAAAAAAAAAAGTTACGTACAGAGTGCACGTAATCGCAAAAGTAAGTATCATCCGATATCTCAAACAATAAAGCATTATTTTCTTTAATTAAAATTATTATATATATCACACTCGATAATTTTTATAATATTTGAGTTAAGCTTTAAAAGAAAAGTAATTTAATGAATATAATTTCCCCTTAAAATATTTAACTTCATATTCTTATCTAACCAAAGTAGTTATGCCATTTGAAAGTATATGAGCAGTTAAAAGAGTAAAAATTTATCCATATACACAGTGCAAATTTTGGTCGAATTACACAGGAATCTTCTCCATAAAAAAATTACACAATAGTTCAAAAACACCTCACTTTTAGCCAATATTATACATATAAAGTAAATTTGTAGATTACATAGACCGATACAAGAGAACATTAAATATAACTGGTCGGATGTGGGAATCCCAAAACTTTCTTCTGTCTCAAACATGTTAATGATGCAAAATTTGTTACCACAGTGCTAAAATTAAATGACAATTTTTACTTATCGTGAGGATTTTAAAAGTATAAAATTCTGTTCATTAGTTCTTGAAATAGGACTATTGGGGATATTGGGAAAAATGCAACATAAAAGCACAACCTGTAGGACGATTTATACCAAAACGCGGACAGCAATAATGTTTAACAACCTGAATCTAATGTTTGATGAAAATTCGTGCATTAGTTATTCAGATAGAACTATTAGAGGAATCTGAAAAAAAATCAGCATAGGAGCACTGTCTTTTGAGCGACTGACAACAAAACGCAAACAAAACTAGTTAATATCACGAATTTTCTGAATACTTACTTTACTAAGTTTGATGAAAATCCGTGCTTTGATTTTTGAGATAGAGCTATTCCGAAAAGCGTGAAAAATGCAGCATATCAGCGCCACCAGTTGAGCGGTTTACACCAAAATGTGAACAACATCAATTCATGTCAAATACGAAATGAATCTCAAGTTTAATGGAAATCAGCGCAATAATTTTTGAGATAGAGCTGTTGAGTAAATTGTAAAAGAAAAAAAAAATGGAGTACAGCAGCGCCACCTAATGAGCAAAATTTATACCATAATATAAACATCATCAATTCATATCAAAGCTAGCTGAATCTGAAGTTTGATAGAAATCCGTACATTAATTATTGAGATATAGCTGTTGCGTAAATCGTAAACAATGCAACATAGCAAAGCCACCTGTCGAGCGATTTACATAAAAAACTAATCAATATCAATTTAAGTCAGGGACTACCTTAATATATTTTTTTGTAAAATTTCGTGTATTAGTTCTTGAGATAGAGCGCCCACAAAATGTATGTCATATTACAGACAGACAGACATTTCGTAAAAACCTGTTTTTTCGAATATTTGATCCTTAAAGCGTGTAAATCTGTCGAAAACAGGAATTCGAAAATTTCCACGAATCCAGTACTTTCTTCTTGTAAAGATAGAAGAAAGTAAAAATGAATTTACAAAAGTTGCTATTATTGCGAAAGAAAATACCATACACAAATTTAGTAAATTCACAGATGTTAAGAAGACCTGGAAGAGTGAAAATAATGAGAAGTTTGATTACGGATTACAAAGCTTGCGATTTAAACTACTACTTCTTTTGTATTAATTTATGTTTTCTAAAAATTAAAAAAATGGTTAAATTGTAAGAAAAAATAACAAAAGTTTTAATAATGTGCGGCAAAATTAATCTTACAAATTAGGTTTTCCAAGATTTTGAATTCAAGGTTCCATGTTTTTGAGCCTCATTTTCTACTTCATATTACTGCGTATTATGCTGTTTACCGATTACACATAAAACAAATACATAAAAAAATTATAATAAAAAATTCAAAATCTAGCAAAGTGAGCGTAATGTTTTGAATATAATTAAAAAAAAATGTTTTTCCGGTTTAGTTTGTTGAAAATTTATTTTCGTTTATTAAAAAGAGAAACATGCAAATTCGTAAACTTGTTTAAAATTCACCGTCGCAAAACACAGAGAAAAAACGTTTTTAGACAATAGAGATTAATATTTTGACCTTCTCAGGTATCTCTGATCTGTTATGGTGAAACATTTAAGGCTCAAATGATCGTGATTTTAGAAATTGGACCAACTGTGCGGTATTATCAAGCGTTCAAACATTACAAAAAATAATAATATAAAAAAATTCATTTTAATTTAAACCTTTCTGGTCCCATTAATAGTAAAAGTATTGATAAGATTAAATGCTTATAATAGAAAAAAAAACAAACAAATAAATAAATAAAAATAAATAAAATATTTAAACATACGAAACTCAAAATTATGTTGTATTTTACTAAAAAGTTGATAAAATAAATGAAAAGGTTTTTAAAAGTATAAAGACTGTTAAAGATGTTAAAAGGTGATACCCACGTGATTTCGACTGATTCAACCAGTCATCATCAGGAGAAAATGATTTTCTGAGGTAGGAATTACGAATTTCTCCTATGATGACTGGTTAAATCAGGCGAAAGTGCTTGCTTGTTGACTTTTACATTTTGGACAGTTTTCATGTTTTCAAACTTTTCTTATGTATTTTAGCCCAATTTTAGTCAAATAAATCACTATTTTGATACCGTATGTTTAAATATTTTATATAATCTCAAGGTAAACATGACATTTCGAAAATATTGTTAAATTATATTTTTAGGCAAAATATTTAATTTTTGCAAAACAACTTTGTAAATATTTTCCCAGTTAATTCGATAAATTAAATTATTTGTATATTTACTTTTCTGGTATGATTTTTATGCAATTTTAAATTATTCTCTACTTCTGTTTTAAATATTTGTATTTTTGTGATGTTTTTCATTTAAAAATAGTCAAACTTCGATTTTATTTTTTTTAAAATCATCTTTTGAGTGTGATAATATTATAACAAGTTGGAAATTGCACGTGAACGTAGCAAATGATGTGCGTTCGTACGATAACGAAGTTTTAAAAATATTCAGATCTTGCTGATATAGTAGAGCGTACTCCGGATACAGTATAGTAGTCGAAATCTTTACGTTTCTTTAAATATGCAGGAAGTAATTTTTATTACACCTCAGCGACGTATATCTTATTCATAAAATGTGAAAGAGTTGAATATAATTAAAACACGTACCAAACCATGTTTCCCCGTATAGCATTATATAGTGGAATACTTTAGTGTGGCCTTGTAATTTAATAATAAAAATTCTTTGCATCACAGATTGTACAGAATGCATATTTTAGTATATATTTCATAGATTCATGCCAATTCTATTATGTTCGAATGAGTGTAACATCATTAAAATGCATTTGAA
This sequence comes from Maratus speculifer, assembly GCA_964019185.1. Classification (NCBI taxonomy): domain Eukaryota; kingdom Metazoa; phylum Arthropoda; class Arachnida; order Araneae; family Salticidae; genus Maratus; species Maratus speculifer. Next base: position 377,602,197 of record OZ025293.1, read on the forward strand.
ACTTTTTCCCCATTGACCGTAATGTAACGGAATCCTTTTGATTGTCCCTGTAATTGATCTATGTATCCAATTTTCATAGCATTTGAAATGACTCGACAAAATTACGCAATAATTATATGTTTTAAATTTCAAACGATTAAAATGCATTTAAAACTTTTTTCCCTATTGACCGTAATGTAACGGAATCCTTTTGAATGTCCCTGTAATTGATATATCCATCCGATTTTCATAAAATTTGAAATGACTCGACAAAATTATGTTATAATTATGTATTTTAAATTTCAAACGATTCGGTTGGGTAGTTTTTGCGTTGTTATATGCGGACAGACGGACAGACGGACGGACTGAGCGACAACAATAGGTGCTACGTATTTACATAATTACGAACGCACCTAAAAAAGAAGGGCTTTGAAGGGCAAGCTGTTGCGTTTGTGTAAATCTGAATTCCCATCGAAAATTTGGAAAAACATTATCTTAGAATAAGGAAAAGCAAATTTTCAAACCTTTTCCATCAAAGCTTAAAAAATAAAATTTAATTAAAAGTTTCTGATGCAAATCTTAATTAAACTTAGGTAGGATTTAATAAATCCTACCGTCCCTTCAAAGGGCAAAACAAGTGTGCTTCATACTTACTTTTGTGACTAAGTGCCCGTAAGACATGGTGACGTCACAGTGACGTCGTTGTGAAGTCACACTGTGACTTTGTGACCGTCGATGTGACGTCACGTGACGTCGATGTGAAGTCACATTGACTAAAATGTGAAGTCGTTATGGCCGTTTTACAGCTTGTTTGTGACGTCACATTGTGACCACTTTGTGACGTCACAATGTGACCAATTTGTGAAAAGTGTGTCATTTGTGACGATTTTGTCATTAACATTGTGACGATACTGTGACCAATTTGTGAAAAGTGTGTCATTTGTGACGATTTTGTCATTAACATTGTGACGATACTGTGACGAAAGTGAAAATGCTTTCAAGTCACATTGGGACCAAATTGTGAAATACAGGGTGAGTCCAAAATCATGGAACAAACTTTGAGGGGGGGGGGTAGGACTCACTATAACAAATAATGATGGCACAGAAATATATGACCGGAAGTGACTCGTCAAGACGGTACACTAGTCACTAAAAAAGATCCGGATGATAATGTTAATTCTATGGGGGGGGGGGCGTTGTTTTCAAATATCTTGCTCAAATTTAAATATTTTACATGATATTTTTTCCATAGGATAGCTGAGGACGATCCACAACCGGGCTAATTTTTACTTTTTCGATTTTGGTTATATTTTTTTATATTAAGATAGTTTCACTTTTAGAACCGGTTTAAACTGGTTCTGAAAGTTAAATTATCTTTCTTTGAATCTGTAACCAAAATCAAAAGAGTAAAAACCAGCCCAGTTGCAGATCGTCCTCAGCTATCCTATGAAAAAAAAATTATGCGAAAATATTAAAATTTTGCAGTGACTAGTGCGGCGTTTCAACGCGTCACTTCCAGTCATACATCTGTATGCCATAATTATTTATTATAGTGAGCTCTACCACCTCCCTTAAAGTTTGTCCCATTATTTTAGACTCACGTTGCAGACCATTTGTGACAAAATTTTCGTTAACACTGTGATAATTCTGTGACGATTTAACTTTTCTTAACGATTCTCTAACAATTTAAAAGAAACAGGATCTGCTGAAACTATAACTCCATGCCATGTTCCTGTTAAAATAGGGTTTGAGTCCTAAAATCATATATTGACAATTTATGAACAAATATTGTATAATATATAAAAATAGTTACCTGAAGTAAGGAGATTTTCTTCTAAATTAAAGTTAAAAATTCGATTTACCTCACATGCCTTACAACTGTGGTGGTGTTTTCAAAATTTGAAAAATATTACCTTTCAAAAATATTTATATATTTTCCCGCCACATGCTGAAAATTGCATTGCTTCAATTTTATTTATAACTGACACACATTTAGTCGTATGTTATTCAAACTATTTAATCTTTTTGGTCTTTTTTTAAACTTTTACTCGCTTTGATATCCACAAATCTCAGCACATATCTAAAACTGTACAGCTTGCCAATATTTCTGACCAATAATTCTGATGTCTATAAATATATATATCTTTTAATTATCTTTTGTTGTAATTTTTCAACTGATTGAAAAAGTGTCCAGGTCAATATTCGAACTAAGCACTCTTTCGCGCAAATTGTCAAGACTTTGTCGGCTGAACTATCCTGGAAGAATCTGACGCACACAATTCACACAGTGAATACGAACGCATACTTATCATTATTATATATAACCATATGTAATAATACTTTATTTTTTTTTTCAAACTACCTGTATGATAAATGCATACTATTCGTATGAGTATATAATGATATTTCTCCGGGTGAATTGTGCGTGCTAAGTTGCTCGGAAGAGCACTATGAGCATACATCGAGGGTCTCTAGTTCGAATACTAACCTAAACACTTTTTTACTTATTTTGGAAAATTAATATTCGTTTGATTAATTTACCAATTAAAATCATTCTGTTAAATATAATATAGAACTATCTTTTGATAAAACTACGTGAAGTTTATGCGCAATATTTGTAATATACAGATTTTATTTGAAAATCGAGTACAAATGAAGATGAGGCAATTAGTTGTAGTATTACGCTTAGTTATTTCCTTATAGTGGCCTGTGCGCATGTATGATTACACCAAGGTTTAAATTCGTAGTTAAACTCATATATATATATATATATTGTATATGTCATATAATGTAGATGTGCCGTTAAAGGACATCCTTATGGAATTTATTTTTAAAAAGTTTCCTTATTAATAGTTATAATTATTAGATTTCATTTTTTTTCGTATTAGATGAATCTATTAATAATATTTAAGTATTCTTAGTCTCACTTCCCAATATTAGACAAAATATGATTGAAAATAATAGAAATACATCAAACGCTAAAAATTTCAGTAATGTACATCCCACAAAAAAGTACAAGTAATTGTTTTTATGACTATTTAGAACCAGGATTTAATGAACACATACAGATGAAACAAAATTGTTATTTTCAACACCATTTAACAATTAAGATATCAAAAATTAATAAAATAATGCGATAATTACTCATTTTTTAAAATCAATAATTGTTATTATCACAAAATTGATATCTTAATTATTTTAGATCCATGGTTTAAAATAATAAATGTCATGGAATTACAGTTATCAAATTTTTTTGATTATGAGAAATTAAGAAAAGAAATAAAAAAAATTTAAAAATTTGTTTTTACAATATTAGTGCATAAATTAGTATATTTATCACTATTTTCAATAGTTAAACAACGCCAAACTCCTTTATATATTAATTATAACGTTAAATTTTGATTATGTATACATTTTTTAATTTATTAATATGTGATTTTCACCATGTAATTAAAAAAATGTGATTAAAGTGCACTTTAAAAATAATATTATTAACTATTTTCAAATCGTTGACATGCTGTTCCGTATTTCAACAAAATAAATGTTAAATTTATTGAATTTACTAAAGTAAGTGAATTAAAAAAAGTTGAATTAATATGATACTTATTCCTTTTATAACATGTCTGTTTTACGAAATTAACAGAAATCATTATACAAAAAGCAGGAAAAATAAAATTTTCTTACTTCTTTCTTATCAGCATTATCCTCTAATTCCAGTAGGGATACAAGAGATAATCCAAATAGGGAAGATAATTTCGAAGTCGAAATGTCCGAATGAAGTACAATGACATTGGCGCGCTCATTTTAACTAAACGCCACTGACATTGTATTTTTTAGGACCGACATTTTATATAAAATGTCACCTGATCACATATCTGCATAACTTTTTAAAAAATTTCAACTTACGTACTAAATATACACACATAACATCATAACAAAGCTACTAGAGCAGCTGCCTAATATTCTAAAGAATAAATACACTAGTGTCAACTATTCTGGTCGTTGCCAAACGATATTTTTAAGCAGGGGTGATTTTTTGTTATTATTGGTTGTTTGAGCTTCGAAGATTTGTAAGTTGAATGCGCATGCGCATTAGTTTTATGAGAGTATCCCTAATTAAAATTTTGAGTTTAAATTTTTTTTCACGCATTTCTATTTTACTTTCAATTAGTTTCGAAATAGAGTGGAACTTTCATTTAACGAAGCCCATATTTAATGAAATTATCTACATTTTTAATTTTCTGTTGAACCTTCATTTAGAACGCAATTAACATTTAAATTAATATTCATATTAAAAAAAATTCTACTTAGCATAATTTGTTGCAATTCCGTGCGTGCACAATATTCAAAAGGATAGATTGCTGTTAAGATTGATTGGTGAATACATTTCAGAGGATTGTATGAATTGAAATTATGTATTTATTTTATCTTTTAAATAAAAAGTAAAAAATGCGAAAATTTTTCGATATGCTAAGAAAGGGATTCTAGTTCCACGAAAATATTATAGGTCCATTCTCTGAATACTTAAAAAATATGCGAAAGTTTTTATGGGTGTATCTTTCATAAGAGATCACCACAAAGTAATATTCCGATTTTTTTTTATTTTTCGATTTGAAATACAAGAGAAAACGAGAAATAGAACGCTGCGATTCAGTTTTTGTTTCCCTTCCTTTATTACGTGGTTTTTTAGATATTATACTAATGAATTTTTTGTTATGTGGTTATATTGCATAACAAAAATTACTATCCAAATTAAAACACAGTTTTATAATATTTCCATTTTTATTTGCAGTTTACTATACAAATTTCATGAATTTTCGTGGATTTCTATTCAACGATATTTTTTTCATAACGAAGCATTTAAGAGCACACACTAGTCACGCGGTAAAAGCCGACCGCTAATGGTAAGTCTATGGGCGCAATCTTTTCTAATATCTCGCTTAATTTTCAATATTTTTAAACGATTTTTTTTCTCAGGATAGCTGAGGACATTCTATTACCGGGCTAGTTTGTACTTTTCTGATTTTCGTTGTAGTTTAATTCTGAGGACCCTCTAAATTTTGGATTCAGTGAAATTCGAGGTGTTGTGCCCTTTTTACTCTTATAAAATCTATTTCAGCAAAATTCAGAAAAAATTAAAAACGCTTCACGGAATATTAGTGTTTAAGTTTTCCAATGATATGCTTTCCATATTTCTACTGCAATTAGGCTGAGCAAAATTCGAAAAGATTTTGGTCAGAAATGCAACAAAAAAAGCGTTTTAATTATATGCGCTCCGCCTCAGCCAGTCTCCGCCTCTCCTGCCCTTTTGAAAATTCGATTGGTTAACACGAATCCATTTTAGCAAATGAAAGTAACTTTTTTTCTTTCATCGTATTTCCTTTCTGTTATTGGTTTACAGTAACGTGTTAAAATAACCTCCCTTATTTCAAAGTTTGGATTTATTTTTTCTACAATTATTGATAAATTTTAACTAAAATAGTCTTGAAAAAAATTACGACTTCTAATTTTTTGTTTTTATAAAACTAACGCTATTTTTAAGTTATAACTAACTTCCAAAGAAGACAATTATACATTTCTTTGTATATATATATTTTTTTCAAGTCCATACAAAACAAGGTAGATTTGATACAAATTACAGTAAGCTCCTTTTTAGCAAAAAGGAAATTCTGATAACTTTAAAATATAATTGGAACTTTTGTGAAATACATAGGTAGCATTAAAAGGACAAGGAGCTATATTTGGAATTTATAAATTTCCTTATACAGCTTGCAAAATACATGAAACAGGAGGGGGGGGGGCAGGGGTGTACAAAGAGAAAACTGCGCCCGGAGTAATGTTCAGTTTGGCGCCCCATTCCCTGAACTTTTTCTTGTGACAGACTAAAAATTACGTTAGTAGTAAAAATTTTGCGCCCCCTAAATTTCGCACCCGGGGCAACTACCCCCTTCGTCCCCCTCTTTTTCGCACGGCGCTGCAAGGAGTACATTTTGAGGAGGCTTATTCAACACCGCGCTGTCCGAAGGGGGGGGGCGCCATATTTATACTATCAACATCATTCTTGGGCTGTTACAAGAAAAAGCTGGGAAAGGGGGCGCCAAATTGAAACTTTGCCCCGGGCGCAGTTTTCTCTTCCCTGTGTTTGTTTTTGGTACTATATGATACTAGGCAGCCAAATTTCAGTCCAGTATTATTAAGTAAAACAGTAAAAAAAATAAGCATTTTCAGTTCGAAAAACAGTTTTATCAAAAGTAAGCAGAAATTAAAGTTAGAAGTTTTAAAGATTGGTAATTTTAAAATTGTTGATCAACTTGTTTCAAACTTTAAAGAAATATTTTTTAATATTTATTACTTTTGAGGAAAACGATACACTTTTAACAGTCGTTAAAAATGGGAAATTTATCCTGTGTAATACATTTTATTTTAATATAACATAAAGGTATATTTGCAAAGACAACGAATTGCAAATATTTATCATTATTTATCTATACTAATATTATAAAGAGGAAAGATTTGATTGTTTGTTTGTTTGCATTGAATAGGCTCCGAAACTACTTGACGGATTTGAAAAATTCTTTCGCCGTTGGAAAGCTACACTATTTCCGGTGAACATAGGCTATAGTCGCTGCTTAAAAGGACAAAAATAAAACGCAGGATAAACGAATCAAAAGCAATTTGAGAAACTAAAGGTTACCTGACCCACTAGACACATGACAATCACTGAAACACATATGAAAATCGTAACTATGCAACCCCCTCCTCCCCCCCCCGAAAAAAAAACATTTTAAACTTTTTAGCCCGACCTCATATAAAACCGTGTTTTTTAATTTTTAAAACTATTTAGCAATTACTAAAAAAAGGAAAAGAAATGCTGAAACGCAAATTAATTAAAGTTAAAAACAAATCACGAAACGATTGTTTTGGAGTTTTCAAAAAAGTTATAACAGATAGTAAATATTTTAAAGAGTAGTGAGCATCAAATATGGGGAGGGAGGATTTTTTTTAGGAGGAGCAGTCAAATATTTAAAATTGTAACATTTTCTACAATTTCGAATGCGGACTTTTTCAATAAGCCTATGGATAAATATTACTTATTTAATTTAATATAAAATTATAAAAAAGAAAGATTTGTTTGTTTGTTTGTTTGAATTGAATTGAATAGGCACCGAAACTACTTGACGGATTTGAAAAATTCTTTCACCGTATGAAAGCTACACTATTTCCGGTGAACATAGGCTATACTATATTTTCAAAAAAATTAGGGATCCTTATTAAAATGCCAATATTGTAACCCAAAGTGTAGAAAATGAACTTAAAAAATCTTTACATCGCGTGCGTTGCGAATACTATTGATTATAGAACAAAATAATGTACTACGACTTTGTTAACATGTAATTATCTACAAAAATTGTCGCAACAGCATATGTCTAACTGTTATAGTTATGTCACAATAAGTGTTTTTTATTTAAAAAAATAATTAAAATGCCGTTTCTGTAAAAGCTCTTTCTTGTTACTTTGGTATTGATTCTTATCAAAATAAATTACTTCAAAATCAAGACTGATTTAATGGTTGCCGTTTACCCCGCTCGACTAGGCTGCATCATAATGTGTGATGTAGGCGTCACTGGGGCACGGGAGGGGAGTCAATGTCAGAGACGGCATTTTAAATATTAGGTTATGAGTGAGTGTGGAAAAATTCTTTCAAGTTCGTATATATTTAATGGGTGACAATTCAATATAACATTGTAAAACTTTTAGACGATTTTGCAGTTTTTAGCAGTTTTTGTTTGTCCTGGTACAAGGGCAGATCTGGAGACTCCTCAAAAAAAGGGGGGGGGACTTTTCAGAAATTTGGAGATTCCAATCGCACCTGCAGCTCGTGTCGGGACAATTTTTTTTCATCGTGAGTAGGATCGGGGCTAATTTTTTTCGTTGCAGGTCGGGTTTCGGTCCAGTTTACTTTTTGCCGTTGTTCTGGTTAAATACTTTTTTTTTGCGAGTCGTGTTTGGGTAAGGTTCAATTCTACTTTCCGCTGCGGGTTGGGTTGGTGTCCGGTTCTCTTTCTTTATTGCTGCTGGTTGGTATTGGGTCTGGTTGATTTCTATTTTGTATGTGTGTGTGGGGGGGGGGGTTGAGTTGAGTACTATTTTATAGACGCTGGTTTGGTTTCGGTCAAGTTGACTTCTTACTTTTTTGCTACTGGTCGAGTGGATTTTTACGTTTTTCTTGCGGACCGAGTGGAATTCTATTTTTTATCTGCTTTTCTCTGCATTCTTTTTTGTTGCTGTTGTTGTTTTCGGGTGAAATTTATTTACACTATTTTGGGTTCTGATCTGATTCATAGTGGATTTTCAATCTCGCAAGAAGGATTCGATTCGACCCCATATTTCAAATGAAAGTCTAAATATTTTATCCGTTATGGAAGAAAATAGTTTAAAGGAGTATTATAAAAGAAAATATCGAAGACACTATAAAATAAAACTATATAAAATGCCATAACAGACATTTCCAAATAGTTAATTATGAATATTTAAGATTTTACATTTCAATTTACATGTTAACATTTGCGAGTAGCAGTGTTAACATGTACATTAAAATATCCATACGGAATGTCTCGAATAGAAGATACCTCTATTTAACGAACACTTTTCAACAATATAGCCATCTTTCTTTGGTTGATTCCGTTATGAGTATCTATTAGATATTTATTTTCTATATAAAAGATAAAATTGATATTAGAAATATAAATGTCGACATTTAATAATTATATTAAAACATGGATTGTTTTTCTTTCATTTCGATTCTAAATTGACAAAAAATTTTTTGGTCGGGTTTTGATTTGATTTCCAATTAGTATTTTCGGGTTCGGATCGGAAGCAGGGCAATACTATACGCTCAGGGGTCAAATAAATTTTTTTGTCGAATATTTGAAAAATGAAGTTATTTTAAGTGCAATTCTTAGATGAACACTCTTTTCTGATTCAAGGGGGGAACACGAGAATTCTCAAGGGGGGAACACGAGAATTCTGAAAGGGGAGCGATTTCAAGATTTGGAGGTTCGGGCAGGAGGTGATGTTTTTCATTGCTGGTGGAGATTATTTTTAAATTTTGCAGTGAGTCGTGTTCGAATCGACTTGACATTTTTGCTGTGGGTCGGATTTGGGTCAGTTTGACCTACATTTTTTCAAATTCGGTTCTGTTCTGGATAAAATTTCACTTCTGAGAGTAGCACTCAGGTTGATTGATTGGTTGGTTGAATGGGGTTTTATGGCGCAAAGTTACATCATGATATGCTGCGCAAAGAACAAGGTGGGGATTCGAGTTAATTAGAAAGTTTGGTTAGGGATTTTTTTTTCTTTTTTTTGAGTTTGTTTTTTGTAGTAGGCCGGATAGATTTATACTTTTTTGCTACGGACCAAGTTTGAGCTGGCTGACTTAGGAATAGGTTTTGCACTAGAGAGCAAATACTAGATTTTTTTTCTCTATAAATTATAACATTCAAGTTGAAGATGTAAAACATATTTTTTAATTCTATTAAAATACATGAACTCATTTTCTTTCATTTCAGTTTCAGGTGTTCGGGTAAGGGCTCGATTTGACATAATTTGTAATTTTTGGGTTCGGATTGATATATTATGGGTCGAGTTGACTTTAAAAGTTTCGGATTCGGGACATTTCTTCTTTTGGATTTTGACAAATTCGGATCTAGTTCTTGGGATACCTTTCCCAATTTCCTTCACATATTAGATTTGTTTTGTTTCATTTTGGATTTGTTGATCTGTTTTGTATCAGGCTATTCGGTAATGAATCAGATTTTTCTCTTTTATTTTTTTTTTAGCGAGCTTGGGTTGGGTTAAAATTGAATTGCTTTTTGAGCCTGGGCATGGAAATTTAGGTTCGGGCAGACCTCTAAAAGAACGAAGTCCATGCCAGGCCCTAAGTGGAAGAAAAAATATAGTGTGGTCAAGTTTTGCAGAAAAAAAGTAAGATCCGAACTCGGAATGATTTCCGAAAGAGTGAAGACTTGACTAGAGGTCTGGACGGGCTGGATTCTCCAGTCTCGCCCCGGCCCGGACCGAATGAATGTTATTTTAGCCCGGCCCGGTATAAAACAAAATATTCAGCCAGAGCCTGGCCCGCTCGTTTACACTTTTACATTTCTAGGCCAGGCCCGGCCCGTACAGAAATCAGTGAAAATAGTCCAGGCCGAAATCGGCCTGCATCTTTATTTCGAAACAAAATCAGATTTTTATCATACAATTAAGATTTTTTAAAGATTACTGCATTCATATTTATTAGATGATTTCATAGAAAATTTTTACTGACAATACACAATAAGAACATTAAAGATTACTTAGGTTCTTAGACTTTCAACATTCAAATAAAGATGCACTGAAAAAATAATATGGTTTAGAATAAAAGAAAAAAAGGAAGTTAAAATTATCATAACTTTTGAAGCTGTGTAATAAAATGTACATTTATGAAAATACTTCTTTATCACTTTATCAAAGATTTTCTCAAATTTAGAGGAGCTATTTTTTATGCATTTCTGATTTCATTTCTTTTTGGAAACACATGAGTTTAACAGGTGTTTTTATTCAGAAACAATGTAATGGAATGGCATTGTCCATTTTTTGATACAAGCAAATACAATGCGCAACACACTAAATAAAACGCTAATTTTCATCATATTTATGAAAATATTGTGAAAATTAGCGTTTTGAATCGAATTTCCCGAAGCGACAACATGCAAAAGGAGAAAAATCTGAAACCACGTGACAAGAATCTCTTATACCTCGACAAGTATAAACAAATATCTTATTTAGCAAAAATGAAATATGCTGTTCGATTCCAAATCTCTTCAATAGTCAGGCTTGTCAATTTTGTGCCTTTATAGTTAAAAATTAGTCAGAAAATTTGTCAAACTTTCGTGTTGTTCAGAAATGAATTTAAGAAACACCAAGGAGTATATTTCCAAAAAGTACGTTAACAGTACGTTAATAGTTTTTATCCCTTTTACAAATAATGTTGTCTGCCCTACACGTTTTACGAATAATTAAGTCTAGTTCTGACCCCGACTATATGTAGAAAAACAGTGCAAACCTGATCTTGGCCCGGCTCCAGTTTGCCAAAAAATTATTAAACCCGTATAGACACAAAGCAACTGTCCGATTCTGATTTCTACGCTGTACACGTTACATTTATGTATTGATGTTGTTAAACTAGTATCTACTCGTGACGCACATTTATACTTATGGTCGTTAAACCCATATTCATTGAAAATAGATCTCATTTTAGCGTTTTTGCCGAAATCTTTATAACACGCCGGCAGGCCCGTTAAACTTTTTTATCGAACTGGCCCATATGGCCTGTTTATTTTTTTTGCCAGTCTGATACAGGGCGATGCAGATCTCTAGACCTGACCAAGTTCTAGTCTCATGAGTTAAAATTGGCCCGGCCCAACCCGGGCAGTGACAGCTTCGTCGAGTCCGATCAGGTCGCACCGTTCTCAATCTTAAACACGATTCATTTATCCTGCTGACATCTAATATCATTTTGCAGACCCTTCATTGGGCTCAAAGGGGGAGGGGGCGATCGCCCCATCGCTTCTGGTATTCATCATATTGAAATCTTGCTATTGAATCGCATCTTTTTATATGTCGACAGATGGTTCGTGGGAATTATTACATTGTTCTGCAATGAATAATAAATTTTGAAAGAAAACTTAATTGTAAAACACTGTAACATTAATAAAGCTAGACTGAATGTGCAGTATCTTCCTTAAGAAAAGAAAAGAAAAAAAAACGAATAGTGAAAAAGAAGAGACTTTAAATGATACAAAAAGCAAGGACGGTGGGAAACAGATGACCAATTTCAACAGGTTTAATTTGATTATATATATAAGTGGAATGTTTTTATGGAAATTCTTTTTAACAGAGAGTATACACGAAACAGCATTTCATTGCATTTCATGTTCAAAGTAGTGAACATAATTTAAATACACTAGGAACAGTTTTTTCCGAAGAGCTTTTTACAACCGAATTCTTTTGTGTAACTCTGTTATTGAATGGCTAATGTTTTTCGCCAAATATTATACCGCAAGCATTTCTTAAGTCCATTTTAGAAGTTCGTATAAATTTCATTGTTTTTAAAAGAGTAACACTATTACAACAACACATCGCGAAAGATTTTTAGACCATAATATAATAAATTACTATGGAGATCCTCTGTGTGTATACTGTAAGTGCTATACATGACATATTTTTTTATAATTGTCTTCCAGAGTACCTCAGTAATGTATATGAATTTCATTACTTTCAAATTAGTATGGCGCTCCTTGAAACACCGCAAATGATTTATCTACGTAGACCATAATGTAGCGGAATAATTTTGAGTGATCCTACACATTTCTTATGTTTCTTCAATTTTTTAAAAAGTGTTTAATTTTTTAAAAGTAATTTTTGCTCCTTAAAAAAACTTTGTTAGAGTTATGCAGAATTTGCAAAAAGTCCTTAAAAATATTTAAGTTTTTTTATTATTTATTAATTGGAGGTGAAAATCTAAGTTCTCTGAAATTCTGATTTAGAAAAATAATTTATATCACACTTGCCTCCCCCCCTTGTATCAAAATTTCGTTCCCGCCTTTTGCTCTCATCACAGCCTTCAATATTATCCCTTCCAGAAGTATCACTTCGCTGTTTTGCTGTCTATCTCACTGTATCCATGTTTACACAATATAGCCACTTTGTTGTAACAATAAAAAATCTATCACAAAAACTCCTCCCCGCTAACTAAAAATGAGATTTTTCCCTCTCATCCTATTAGTAAATGCCTAGAATTTATTCATTGAAACTTTCCCCACATTTTATTATTTTTTAAGCCCATTTGTTAATGTTTTATAAGGCAAATAAAAGTAAGTCATTTAAAAAACTTCTCCATCCCACATACACACCAAAATAAATAATTAATAAATTGTTTCTCCCCCCTCCCCAGCTCACAAATTTTAAACTTTTAAAGTCATCGATTTTTCTAAAACTTTTATTGTAATAATAAATAATCAATCATAGTTTTACTCTTAACCCCACAAAAATTGATGTTTTCCCCCTATTTCTCCTTACCAAGTATATAAAATTTAGTCTTTAAATCTCTTTATTTTGTGTTTAGCCATATTTGTTAATCTTTAGTCATATAAAGTAAGTCATCTAACAAATTCCCTTCATCCCCCTCCAAAATAAATATATAAATACTTTTCATTTTTTCCTTCTCAGAGATCTCCAACAATTATATAAATGAAATTTTAAACCAATTATTTATATGATTTACGATATTCGAACGAAATGTGGTAATTCAGCATAAAAATCTTTTTCTAAGTTTAAAGGGGGGGTTAGCTACCCTTTCTCCCCCCTATACTTATTCAATGAATTCTTAAAACTAATCGCCCTCAGGAGGATACCTTCTTTAAATATTCACGGGCTTCCTAACCCAAGGCACTTGAATGATCTTTCTCTTTTCTTTTTCCTCTGATTTCTATTGTTTTCCTTTTTTTCTTTGTTTCACTCTCGTTGTGGTTTTTTTTCCCGGAGGTGAGGGCAATTTGTATGAACCGATATCACTCTGTATATCAATGGAGAATTGTAAACCACCCACGTGTTTGCTGTATGTAACGTCACGTGTTTGTAGGAAACAGTAGAAGTTAACCGGATTCAAACGCAACCCACAACAAAAAGTAAAAAAATAAACCCGACCAGCAGCAAAAAAATAGAAGCGAACCGGACAGCAAATTTTGTAAAATGATCACGGAGAAAACACGAATATCTTCAAAATATCGTGAAACAGACGCACATTTTGTACAAAAATTGCAAAAAAGAACGAACATTTTACCAAAGAATTCACCCCAATAAATTCGGATCAATCCTAACCTTTCTCGATAAAGTAACAAGAATGAAAAATCATGCGTTAAGCATTGATTATGAAGCACTTTCCAACACTTAATGAAATCTTTAACAAAATTTTGTTATTTAGGGAAATAATGGTGTATAGCCAAATATGTATTCCAGTACTTTTGAACAGCTCTGTATTTCATATGTCACATGATATAATGGGAAAGTTTAGTTTAGCAAGAAAATACCCAGTAGCTTGAAATTTATTTTTCAGCATTTCATACTATCAGATGGAAACATACGTGAATACTTTTGTTCAGCCCTGTAGTTTACATTGTACCTTTAATACACGTCAGCATTAGGCTAAAATTTATTGTAAACTAAAACACTTTTAAAACAACTGAAATCGCATTCTCATAAATTATCATTCATAGGCGTCCATGTACCGAATTCTTTGCGTGGTCCTGTATATCCTTTTATCTATATTCTGCAAACATTTCTCAGTAAATTGAATGAAGCTCAGCGTAAAAATGCATAGCTTATTTAAGAACCACGTTTAAATAATTTATACACATATTCAGTAACGTTGGTGAGCTCTTTTGGGTAGCCCTGTATATCAACTATAACATTTATACACACCATATAATGTGCATATTTTTAGCGAAATATAAACGCGCATATCATAATTAAAATGCATTTCATCCCTCTATCAGCCACCATCGGACACATATACGGTACTTCGGAAAGAATATACTATTTGAAATCTTTTTTATGGCCCTGTAAATGCTATGTACTTCGTATTATGCAAGAAAGTAGCGTATAATTTATATTAAGCTTCAGTGACATATATCAATTTTATTATACATGAAACAGCTTAATATATTTAAAATATGCCACACACAATTCCCCCCTTTTACCATTATCTTTTGGAATTCTTTTGTGTGGCCATGTAAATGAATAATAGCTATATTTTCACCTTATATTTTATAGAATGCATATTTTAATATGTTTGACAGGGTATAACATCTTTAAAATTCCTTTGAAACGATTTTTCCATATAGACAATAATGTAATGGGAAACTTTTGATTCGCCCTGTAGATACATTAATCATGGTAAAAACTTCATTTTCAATAGGGTACGTGATAGGGTAAACGTCAGTAACGTCCTAAAATTTCATGGCAATCCGAGTATATTAACGATTTTTCCCCATAGGCCGTAATGTAATGGGAAACTTTGATTCGCCCTGTAGATAAACTAATCATGGTAGAAACTTCATTTTCGATAGAACTTGCGCTAGGGTAAATGTCAATAACGTCCTAAAATTTCATGGCAATCCGAGTATATAAACGATTTTTCCCCATAGGCCGTAATGTAATGGAAAACTTTTGATTCGCCCTGTAGGTAAACTAATCACGGTAGAAACTTCATTTTCAATAGCGTTCGTGCTAGGGTAAACGTCAATAACGTCCTAAAATTTCATGGCAATCCGAGTATATTAACGATTTTCCCCATACGCCGTAATGTAATGGGAAACTTTTGATTGTTTCTGTAGATAAACTGATCATGGTAGATACTTCATTTTTAATAAGTGTCGTGCTAAGGTAAACATCAATAACGTATAAAAATTTCATAGCAATCCGAGTATATTTACGGGAGTTCGAGCGCGGACAGACGGACAGACAAACCGAATGCATAAGCACTTTTCAACTTTGTTGGAAAGTGCTAAAAACCAAATCCTAAAGTGTCCCAAATGCGCTAAGCACTGCTAAAAAGTAAAAGTCATCCAGATTAAAAACAAAATGTAGCAGTCAACAAGACCCAAATCAGACAAAAAAAAAAAAAAAAATCAGAAATTAACTTGAACAGCAGCAAAGAGTCGAAGTCAACCCGACCCAATCTCGACCCATAGGTTTATACATATTTTATTCTAAAAATCTTATACTATAATGCGAGCAAAAATTGTATGTGTGTGTGTGGGTAAATTTTATCTCAAAAACGGCTCTAACGATTTTCGCAAAAATTTGGATTTTACCATTTTCGGGCACGAGAAGACCATTGGGCTAGGTCACATGTTCGAGAAAATTCGATTATTGGGTCATTTTGGGTCATAATGGGTCAAGATCAAGCTATTTATATCTAGAGAACGGCTGGATCGATTTTAAGGAAATTTTGTAACCAATCGTTTTTTGGCACGAGAAAACTATTGGGCTGGGTCACATGTTCGAAAAATTTCGATTATTGGGTCATTTTTGGGTCATTATGGGTCAAGCCATTTTTATCTAAAAAACGGCTCTAACGATTTCGACCAAATTTTACATTTTATCGTTTTGGATTACCAGAAGACCATTGGGTTAGGTAACATGTTCGAGAAAATTCGGTTAGTGGGTCATTTTTGGTGTCATTGTGGGTCATGCTATTTTTATCTAGAGATTTTCTCACGCAATTTTGACTAAAAATTGCATTCTATGGTTTTCGGGCACGAGAAAAACATTGGGCTAGGTTACATGCTCGAGAAAAAATTTTAATGGGTCATATTGGGTTATTAAGAGTCTGGGTCAAGCTATTTATATTTAAAGAACCGCAGAATCAATTTCATCGAAATTTTGCCTGTAATAGTTTTTTGACACGAGAAAACTAATGGGCTCACACGATCGAGAGATTTCGATTATAAGAGTCATTTGTGGGTCATGATGGGTCATAATGGATCATAGTTAAGCTATAGCTAAAGAACAGGTGGATCGATTTTAACGAAATTTTGTATACAACATTTTTTTGGCACGAGAAAACTATTGGGCTAGGTCTCAGTTCGAGAAATTTCGATTACTGGGTCATTTTGGGTCATAAAAGGTCTGGGTCAAGCTATTTATATGTAAACTACGACAGTATCAAATTTAATGAAATTTTGTATGTAAGTTTTTTGACACGAGAAAATTAATGGGCTATCTCACATGTTTGAAAGATTTCGATTATAAGAGGTTATGGGTCATTATATTATGAGTCATGATGGGTCATAATGGGTCATGTCAAGCTATATCTAAAGAACACGTGGATCAGTTTTAACGAAATTTTGTATACAACATTTTTTGGCACGAGAAAATGATTGGGCTAGGTCACATGATCGAGAAATTTCGATTAATGGGTCATAAAGGGTCATAAAGGGTCTGGGTCAAGTTATTTATATTTAAAGAACGGCAGGATCGAGTTTAACGAAATTTTGAGTGTAACAATATTTATACACGAGAAAACTAATGGGCTAAGTCACATGTTCGAGAGATTTCGATTATAAGGGTCATTTGTGGGTCATGATGGGTCATGGTCAAGCTATATCTAAAGAATGGGTGAATCGATTTTAACGAAATTTTGTATACAGCATATTTTTGACTCGAGAAAATCATTGGGCTATGTCACATGTTCGAGAAATTTCGAGTAGTGGGCCACTTTTGGGTCATTCTAATTTTATCTAGACAACGTTTCGCGCAATTTTGACTAAATTTTGTATTTTATCGTTTTCGGGCACAAGAAAATCATTGGGTTAGGTCAGATGTTTCAGAAAACTCAATTAATGAGTCATTTTGGGTCATAATGGGTCAACAATCAAACTATTTATACCTAAAAATTGGCTCAATCGATTTTATCTAAATTTTGTATTTAACGTTTTTCGGCACGCAAAAATTAATGAACTAAGTCACATTTTCGAGAGATTTCGATATAAGGGTCATTTGTGGGTCATGCTAATTTTATCTAGAAAATTTTTCTCACCATTTTCAGTATATTTTCTATTATATCGTTTTCGGGCAAAAGAAAACCATTGAGATAGGACACATTGCACGTAACAATTCAGTTAATGGGTCGTTTTAGGTCTTAATGGGTTCGGGTCATTCTAATTATATATAACAACGACTCAGTCAATTTTACCTAAATTTTGCAATGGAACGTCTTTTGTCACGAGAAGACTATTGAGCTGAGTTGCATATTAAATAAAATTATATTAGTGGGTCATATCGCTTCATTGCTGAATGCTGTCATGCTAATTTTACTTAAGAAATGGCTTAAACGATTTTGATTCATTTTATACTCTACTGTTTTTGATTACCTGAAGACCATTGAGCTAAGTCACATGTTTGATCATATGTGATTAGTGGATCATTTGGGTAAAAAAGGGTCAGGATCACAAGACTATGGCAAAAGCCAATAAGTTGGCGATATTTGACAAAATACTGACGAAATTTGGCCGAAAAATCGACTATTAAGGTTACGAAACCAAAACACATATTTGGCGCCAAATGAAAGAATGTGTCCAAATTTGGTTATATCTGGCAAAAAATATTGTCTTTCAGAATGTGTAGAAATTTCTTATACATTCTTAATAGTCTTCGAAATGCATAGTTAAACTAATCAGAGTCGAGCTATAAAAGTGATTTGGATTGATGTCCTTTCTTTGTAAATTTTAAAATAAAGTAAAATTTATGAACATGTGCATACAAACATAGTTGATTGTTTTTATAAATAATACTATTATTAATAACATGTTTTACAGTAATATTACTATATCGAGTTGAACACAAAGTTAATTTTGACCGAGCTGAGCTCGGTCACCCCTGCTAGTAAATAATTAATCGTAAACAACCCATAAATATCGTTGTATACCCCCCTCCTCGTTCTTTTGAGGTACACAAAATTAAAAATCTTTAAAACACTTTTAAGTTATATTTTTCATCCTATTAATAAATATTCAAGAAGGTAAATAAGCTGTCATCTATAAAACTGTCCTACTATCTCTCCCCCCCCCCCAAAAAAAATCCGTTTTTTCCCTCTACTCCCCCCCCCCCTTCTCAACTTACAAAATTAAATTCTTTCCTTTTTCTCTCCGTATTTTAATTTAAAAAAAATTAAAACCTGAAATCCTCCTTCTGCACAAATAGTTAAGTCTTTAAATATGTTTAATTTTTTTTAAATGCTAATTATAAATCTCTGCTAACTATAATATTAACAAAATCTTTTTAACTATGTAGGAAAGTGTTAAAAATAAAGCGATAGATATGCATTAAATTCTACACAAAACACATGTTTACATTTTTTGCGTATTGTGTTTGTGCATTTCTTACAGTAAAATATCTTTAGAGAGATATTTAAATAAAATATTGTGATTTTCCATTAATGTGCAAGTAAATTTTCACAACTTTTCGCAATTATTTCCTTTCTATTAGCTCAGAATTGAACCACTAAACATAAATACCAAAATTACCCGAGTTTTCGGCTGAGTTGAGTAAATCCATAAAAAAAAATGAATCAGTACAATATATCGGATCAAAACAAAAACCATTCTTAACTGACTGTATCATTTAAAAAACAGTTTTCAGAACCCCCCTCCTCCCTCCTATAGACTTTACTGCTATGTCAGTGCTCAAAATTAAAAATTGTTAGAGCTTCTTGCGGTATTTATATAATGCTTGTAAAAATCATCAAGAATCTAAATTTTCTTCCACCTGAAATATTGGCAAAATATTTTGCTTTATTGACTTAACATCACACAAAGTTTTTAAAATTTGCTACACTTTTTCTGTCACATTTGTCACTACAAACAATAATAAATTATGTATTATGTCTATAAACGACTAGGCTGGGATTAACACCTATTTCTCCTTTCTTAAAAATTTCCATTTCCTTTTCGCCCTTGCTTACTTGCCTCTCCGCAAAAAATAAACAATGTTTAAATATTTAAATTTGTCTAAATATTTTTCTCATAATTTTATGAAGTATTTATGACTTTAACCTTCAGTGCTATTTATCTTGATAAGTTTCGTATTCTAAAAAGAATCCCTCCCCCTTACCCCCCCCCCCAAAAAAATAGTTATTTAAACTACTTGTACCTGATATCCCCCCTCCCTCATTCAATATTATTTTTTATTTATTTATTTATTTATTTATTTGTGATTGCGTTAAGTAAATAAAATAGTTTTTATTTTATAGTAATCTATCTAAATTAACACTAGAAGCGCCGTTGGGGTCATTTCGCATTTTTTTTCAATTCCCAATGCTTTATTTCAACATGTAAGCGAACACCGCAGCTCATATTTTTTTACTTTTTCTAAATTTATATTAAGCGTACTGTGACAATGTTTCATCTTTCTATATTAATTATTTAAAAAAATAATCAAAGAAATACCTAAAACAGCCAACAGGTGTCATTTTGACCCCCATAAGAAAAATGATAAATTTTCAAGAAAAAGTCTGTTTTTGAATTCTCCATAGCTCGGTTTTCATTACTGCGCATGGAAGAACACACATTTCTTATCGCGATGACAAAAAAGAGAAAAGTAAACTCCAGTTTTACTTTGTTTCAATGACGCATAGCGACGCGGAGAGGGGGGGTTGGGGGTAGTCTTCTCTCTATTGCGCGCGCGCCTTCAATTAGGGAGGGGGGGAGGCGTTCTTCTAAGCATACTGACTGTTCTCTGAAATGCGCACGCATCCTAGCAACGCTGGCTACTACAGAATTTTTGGAGGGAAAATCGTTCTTCTAGATTTACGGCCGAAAACGAAATTTGAAACCATTTTCCACAGCAGTGTTTTCCTCAAAGATTTCGATGGCGACAAAAGTGTAGTCTAAAAAAATGCGGAGAGGATTGAGTACACAGGAGTGCCTTGCGCTCCTGGAGCAGTTAGATTCAGATATGAGTGGTGATGACAGTAATGATGAAGATTTTCGCATAGATAATGTGAATTTACAGAATGCGTCGTCTTCTGAAATCAGTGACAGTGATGCTGTAGAACAGAGGTTCCCAAAGTGTGCTCCGCGGAGCCCTTAGAGCTCCGGCTGAACTTTTCAAGGGCTCCGTGGCGTTCCAGGAAAATAAACAAAATGAAAGAAATTTGCATATTGCAAGTGAAAGATTTTCAAAAGTATGTAAAAATTTTCGTGTGTGTGTATCAAAATTAAACATCACTAAATTTAAAATTACAATAATACACTTCAAGTCTATTTAAACATATGCATTTTAAAATCCATCTTTTTCTGCATAATATTTTTGGTTTGAATTGCTTTATTTTATCTTTTTGCATTTAATATGTTTTAAAAATTAGATTTAAAACAAGCACACTTTTCTCACTAAACTTTTATATATTATTGTTCGTCAAACATTATACAGAATAATAAAAGAAAAACTACCCGCATTTCATATTTACATATATTGTATATTGTACATTCCTATTTTTTGGAATTTTAATTTCCTTAAACTATTTAATTTATTTTTATCAAATTTTACTTATTTAAATATTCCATCCTAGTTTTCAAAATTGTATTTAATTTTTAAAACAATGCCTGTCGCTTAAAACGTCTTTTTTTATTTCTTTGTGGTGCAGACCCCTCCCATTGCTGAAGTGTTGAAATTCATGATTGAGACCTGAATTTAAAAACAAATTTATTTTAAATAGAAAAAACACAGTTTCTCACATCTAATAAACCGATTTTTTTTAAACAAAATTCTGGTGCCAACATGGCCTTTGGGAATTAAAATTTAGCAAGTTTCATGGACATTTCACCTCCCCTCAAGGGATTAAAAGATCTTATATCATTTAAAATCCCTCACTAGATTCATTTGTGTGAAATGCATCATGTATATATTTATATTTATTTTTATCTGATTTTTTTTTTAATCTGTTTATGTAATTCGTATTAATTTTTAGTTATTTAATTTTCTCTTGCTGTTTTTTATAGTAAGATAATGTTTGTCGCTGAAAACATATTATTTATTGCATCTTCTCTGATTTAAAGTTTCTCGTTAGATTCATATTACATTTGTTTATATATTCTAGTGGAAGGTGGTGTACCTCGGACATATTTTGACTTTTTAATTTTTAATTTTAAAAAGAATTGCCAAAACTAAAAACAGAAAAGATTTTATAAAACTTTATGATGTTACACACTACATATATTTGTCTTAAATTTTTATATAAATAATTTCCATGAGAATTTTGAATAAAAAATAAAATGAAAATAGGACCGATGTACACCACTAGTGGTGTCAATCTGTTTATAAATTTAATCTGTTTATGATATTTGTATATTTAAATTTTCTAACTGTTTTTCACTATACATTTAATGTTTGTCGATTAAAACGTCGTTTTTGTAATATCTTGTATCATTAATAAATCTCTCAATTAGATTCATTTAATATTTATATACATTGTGTATACATTTTTTTTCCTTTCATAACTTTAATTGCTTTATTCTGTTTATTTTTTTTTATAATCTCTTAGTTATTTATATTTTCTATGCTGTTTTATGTAAGTGTACATAATTTTATAAGTAATGTATGTCACTGTAAATGCTTTATTAGCATTTTATATCACTTTCCAACCCCTCTATAAAATTTTCTTTTAATTGGTCTCTGCCACATTTTTCAATCAGAAATAAGTCTTTAGCAATACAAAAAATATACATTTTTTTCTTTATATTTGTCATTTAACTAAGAATTTAAAAATTTCTTCAACTCCACTTCTTTCTTAAACTTTTGTCAATGAGTACTCGCCCAGATAATGAATTTAATCCCTCCCATCAATCTATCCCATTTTGTTAATGAAGTTTTTCTACTAATTGCAGATAGTTTAGCTTATGTAGTTTTTAACTGCATACCTGCTCTGAGGAAAAAACAATGACGAAAGAAAGTTTCTTTGAAAGCTGTAATTAATAGCCAAATATTTTAAATTAAATATCCAAAACATAAAACAATGCTGCATTTAACAATACAGCTTATAGATTTTGCTCCGCCCACTTAAACACTAAAACGAGTACCTGTTTCTAAATGTATTTCTTAAAAGTGGTTCAAAAAAAGAAGCAGAGGAGTTTCATTTTCGTTGCATATTTAGGAGTACCAGAAACTTAAAGAAGAACGAAAAATATCCCATAATCGCATGACTCTATTACCGGTAGGCGGGACTAGCGATAACGTGTGTTACATAATTACTCGTGGGCGACGAACTACGCATTTTCTTTTTCTTTCTTTTTTTCGCGAATAGCCTTTTGGAATTTTACGGAAGTATCTCTCTGCAACGAAAACTGTACAACTTACCTGTTTTTCTGTGTTTATGTGGTTTTCGTTATAAGTAATAAAAGTTTTACGTAAGCCCCAATGCAATGCATGATCCAAGCATGGTTAGCTTTTTAATCTTTAATTCAAAGTTCATAATGGAAATCCCAAAACAATATTTTTTATTTAAAAGATAGATATCATTAACCCTCTAATCCCTTCGCGACGGGGTCCTCTTACGAAATTTTCAATGTTTTGTTAGCAGATTTTTAAAACAGAAATTTGTGCATTTTTAAATCGAGAAAATGCTCCGATTAAATAAGGCAAATTTTACAGTAAATTTTTACTCTTGAAGATAAACACGGATTCTTCAGTCTTTTTGCGGCACGTATACGCGTCGCTCTTCGCGAAAGGGTTAATAGTATTGCTTAAACATCATCCGGGTAAAAAAAGAGTTTGTTTTTCTCATTACTAGAAGCTTTCAGAAATCACAAATTTTTAACTTTAATTTTTGCAGTATTTGAAAGAAATATCTCGATTTTACAAGATAGATATTATAATACAAAAAAGAGGGTTTTAATTCTTATTTTTAATTTATTGTATCCAATGAGAATACTATTAAATAAAACTGTTAAAGGGCTATCTGATAGATATTTTGATTTTTAAATTTTCTATTATGAATTGAGAATTTCTGTATCAAGAAAGGGCCAAACTGAGAACCTTGGCACAATGTTGGAAATTATTGGCTCGGATTTTTTATACAGCAGATATTTTTCTGTTTATAGGCATAAAAACACTAATTTGTAAAGCACAGAAAAGCGTTAAGTTCAAGGGCTCCGCCTTAAAAAGTCTTCTCAAAAAGGGCTCCGCGAGCCCAAAAGTTTGGGAACCGCTGCTGTAGAATATATTACCAATGTGATTTCCTCTGTTCCTCGAGAATTAGGAACCTCACGTGGACGTGGACGTGCGCAAAAAGGAGGTAATAAGATATCTAATCTTTCTGTGTTGTCAGCAGTAACGAAAAGTACACGTCATCCAGCGGTATTCTTTGGACTCTGATGAACCTTATCACCCCTACTTCTACTACAGGTCGCACACCAGCTCGAAATATTATGAAAATTGCTAGTGGACCAACACCTTATGCTCGTCGCAACATTGGGGCTAATTCAGCTTCAGCCTGGCATTTGATGGTGACTGAAACAATGGTGAAACACATTCAAACATGCACAGTTGCTGAAGCATGACGTCAGTTAGGAGATGACAGTCACTGGTATGTTACTCTGGTAGAACTGGATGCTTTTTTCGCCCTCGTATATTCCCGTGGGGCTCTAGGTCATTTAAAGCTTTGTGCAGATGAGTTATGGAATAAAAGTTGGGGACCACCTGTGTTCAAAGAGACAATGTCACGCAACCGTTTCCGTGAAATCATGCGATATCTCAGATTCGATCTGCGAAGTAGAAGATCGGAACGCCTGGCCACGGACAAATTTGCTCTCGCTTCAGAAGCTTGGAAGAAGCTGATTGAAAATTGTTATTTATGTTA